>CP093833.1:9773413-12700450 GCA_033064975.1 Smittia sp. YW1114-2
TCGACTTGAACTTTTTTTTATCTTTTACATTCCAGACAGACTTTTCAATCATTCAATATCCGCTCTCGATATCCGGACACAACCACATTACATGAAATCAAGCCATTAAAGTTCAATGATGTTCTTTTCGTCGCTCATAAAACAAACAACAGCAACAATAAAATATCCTTTTAATTGTCTGCCGAGCAAGGCCAGGGAATGAGGAGTGTCCATGAATGTTTCACGAGAGAAGTTCATTAATAAGTTTTCCACAATAGTAAATTTTCCTTTTCTCCTGGCTGGCTCGAGTGTGAGGCTAATTTGCGAAAACACGAGATCGAATAAATCTTTGGTAGTTTGTTCGTTGCCGGGCGAGTGAATGTCAACCCTCGTGAGAAATGCCGCCTCCGTCTGGCGATTTTTCTTCCGTAATAATTCCTGTCGTTAGTTTTATGTCGCTCGTCGACATTGAGTGCCGAACACAGCTAATGAAGAATGGACCATTAAACAGCATCCAACATAAGCTAGCCGCAAGGAAAAGTTCATCAACCAAATTTCCTAATTTATAGTTTTCCTTCGGAGTGATTGTCCTGATGGCTTCAGTCCCACAAGATTAGAACAAGACGAAAGAACAAAGCAGAAATAATTACGTGTCTCATGAAATGAGAACGAAATTCCTTCTGCTTTATCTTCTCACTGCAGCAATCAATTCATTGTCTGTCCTTAAGACTGCGTCCGCACACTTTCCATTACTTCTCGAGGGTTTCCCGCTTTACGAGTGTCAGTTAATTGCAAGAAAATTCATCACAAAGTTTTCCAATAAATGTCAAATGATCGAGCAAGGCAATGAGAGTAAGAGGAAGATTTGCTTGACCCTAACAAGAAGAATTTTTGGTAATCTCCTGTTTACGTGGAAATTATCGAGGACTTAGAGGAGCTAAAGAAAACAGAAATTTGAGACAAAGGAAAACTCTATTGTATGAGGGAAAACTCAGCATGTTTATCACACTTTTTGTGACAAAGTTTCCTTTAGACTCTCAGCAGAAGGCCACGCATCGAAATAGGGCCACTCAAGGGATAACCTCATAAACTCTCAGCTCTCCTGTTACAGATTCAATTCCAATGAAATAATAATCAGATCGCAGTCATAACTGCTCGCCGTAAACTGATAAATAACCTTGACATTACAGACGATAAAAGATTCATGAAAAGTCCTTTTCAGAACGGCAATAATCGTAAGCGTTTTTGCAATAAAAATTTAGTTTTATGGCCGTTGCGAATCATGTAAACCTCGCTTCCCTTCTTCGAAAAGAAATAACATGCGGAATAATGTCAAAGCAATTGTCATAGATTTCAGATGAACATGACATTATGAGAGTGATAAAGGAAGTGCTTGCCATCCGCCACGACGTATGCTAATGCTGCTCACTTTGGAAATTGTTATTTTACCGATTCGTAAAGTGCGAAGGAGCTCAAGGAACGAATGACTTTTCGCACAAATACGAAACCAGATGCCATTCGAGAGCGAAATCAATTTCGCATCAGGAGAGAAACTCATTCCATTAGCTGGTGGAGCACCTTTTCAAGATTGCAGATAAGATGTGGCAAGCGTTCGGCTCATAAAATTTATTGTCCCAATGCTGAGCGCCCATTAAACCGGCTCTGCTGGCGCTTTTCGCACGCCGATCACGTTCCTTGACATTTTCAATTTTTGCCAATTATTTTAACGTTTCGAGCTTTCTCCTTTTTTAGGACAGAAAAGGATTTTCCCGCTCCGTCCTTTTTCCCTGAATGAAATTTATGAGTTTTCTTGGTTTCAGCGGTGCGCTTTGCCAACCTGGGATGTTTGCGAAACCGTCCTGATGAATCACAAAAGTCAAATTTATTTTTATAGCAGCGCAGGGAGGGAAACCGATGCATGGTTTCAAGCGCTCGCCGTACATGTTAAGTCGAGAGTGAAAAAGGCCACATTAATAATTTAAATCTGTCAAAAAGTTCTGAACATTTCCACTTGAATAAATTTTCCCTTTCTGGGTTGCTGTTTGCGGGACGCCTCCGACTACACACACAAAACAATAAAAATAATTCTGAATCCGAAAGCGGGCAGAACGAAATAATTAAAAAATGTTTCAACTTCAAAGGAGCAATTCCGTCGTCTTCCCAGCCGAAAGTTTGCATAAGGAATTACTTAACGTTTCAGATTCTTAGGAGAGAAGTTGATTTATTTGATGTGAGCATGCCAAAGGGCGATTACTTTAATCTCAGTTAAACTAACTTTCTTTGATTTTTAATCTTGCGAGTTTTGATTAAAACATTTTAAGGAAAACTTTGGAAAGCAGATGAGAAAGTTAGGAAACAAAATCAGTTTAATAAATATTTTGTAGTGTGGAAAATCGACAATAAATTTATGTTAGTTGCTTCGTTGCCATCGCGAGTCTCTTGAATTAATTAAAATCCCTTATTCCCGACAAAGTGTTCAAGATAAATTCATTTTTCTTCTGAGGGGATTCAGGTGACTCACATGATTCAAGTCAAAGGCTCTGACAAGTTCACGTTGAATTTTCGCAGAAGTTTTATTATTTGCATCACTTTGACCTGGTTTGAGTAGCTCATAGCTCCCCAATCTCCTCGTTTCTCATCGTCGATTTCCCCTCGCTTTCCACCGACAAGAAAAATATTTCAAAACCAAAGAACACGAAGAAGAGTTTGAAACTTTTGCCATGTAAAAATAATATTTCATTTTCCTTCAGAACGGCAAAGACTGCCTCATGATAAATTAGGCATTACAATCCGCCATCAGAAATTCAATCAAAAAATACTTAAAACGCACGTCAACGAAGAATTACAAGCGTAAACTCAAAGGGAGAACATTCCTTTCCATCCGACTCGGTTCAATTGAAATATTTCTCGGCAGATTTCCGTCCTCAGCTCTCGAATCGCGCCACGACGGATGATTAAATTTTAATATTTTAAGTCAACAACGAACAAACATTCAACAGTCATCAACAAACAAATGTAATGCGATAACGGCGGAACGTTCGCCGTCGAAGGGAGCAGAAATCATCTCGGCGAGGATTTTTCGCGCGAAGGAGAAATTTATTGGCCTGGGAGTGAGTAAAATTTTATTTGATTATGCCATTTTTACGGGCCCAAGACACGTCATAAGGCGCGCTTCACATTTATGACTTCTCGAGATGAATAAACATCTGATAATCCGCCCCCGCATTTTCGCAACAGCGAGGGTGGCTTCCGAGAATTGTTTGCAAATTTTTGCTTCCTGGTAATATTTTCATGTCCCTCACTCTTGTTTAAAAATAGCAAGAACATCATCTTAAAAATTAAAACACGCTTCGCAATTTCTCTGTCATGTCATGAGGGGATTTTATCGTTGCGAGCTTGAAGCGGATTATTCCATCTCAATGTCGCTTCAACGCAAATTTTTCTGCACACTTGTGCTGTGGTTTATTTTATTAGGTATTTCAAGGAGGGCTCGTGCAGCATGTTGGGTGTATTTGGAGGGAATTTGTGATGGCCAAGAGAAGCAAACAAGACCAACAGATGGCATTAGCAGTAGACGAGTGTGTTCGCACTGATCCACCTCGAGCCCATCTGCCTGACTCGAGGACTGTTTCCTGATTGAATGAGCTGATAGCGCACCGAAGTAATCAAACGATAAACCAGAAAGTTGACTTTGCTACTTTTATTCACATTAATTCTAGTCATGTAGCTCGTGACAAAGCTAAATAAATGAATAACACGAATTGGCTTTAACTCGTTATGGTTCTTTCTGATCAGTTTCGAAGACAACATGAGTTTGCAAGTAGTCGATGAGCAGCTGAGGACAAAGGCGATGAACTTTGGTATTTTTAATGAGCTCATACGTGTCGTCGGAAAAGAGGATCAAATAATAGAGTCCCTTTCGGTTATCATCGTTGTCAGTTGCTCCTACAATCCTGATTGCATGAGGTTGCTCCTTTTCCTGATCTGAGGATGGAAATCGATGAAGAATGTCTAAATTTTTCACACCAAAAGTTCTTACTCGAATTCACACGCTCCTCAAACTCTGCCAAGATATTGGGGCACGTTTCGAAGCATTCAGCAGGCTCCCAAGTGTTGTCAGAGTCAGGATAACCCTGCCATTTCACGAGATACACTTTCTTGTTGTTCTTCACTTTACTTGCTAAGATCTTCTCGACAATGTAGAGAATTGGATCGTCGCTTTCGCCTTCGTCCGGCTGTTTCACTGGTTTGTTTTCCTTGGACATCTTTGGATCTCTAGCTCTTGTGAAGCTTCTGAAGCTAACTTAAACTTCTATGTAATTGAAACTTTACGCGGGACTGCAACTATCCAACCAAAGGGCCAGCTGACTTAAGTCCTAAACTTCGACTCAGTTTTCGATCTCCTGCTCAGTCCAGAGCAAACCGCAACTTCCTAAGCTAAGAAGGAAAAGTTTAATTACACGAAATGGAAGCGAGCACTGCAAAGAAAGCAAGAATGGACTGCGATCCACTGAAGCTTCTGCACTCGGACGTCTTCGAGTTGATCTTCCAGCATTTGGAGTTCACTGAAATCATGAATTCTTCGCTCGTCTCAAAATCTTGGTACGCTGACACCGCAGCATCTGGAAAGTGCAATGACAAGATTCTGCTCAAAGTCGCCTTGCCTGTTAAATCAAAGGAGTTCAAAGAAATCATCCTGAACCAGAACAGTCAGCGCAAGTATCAACACATCGCTCTGGACAACGTCAGAAGAATCATGCCGACGGTGATGGAAGTGCTCGATGGCCGCAAGTGGAAGTCAGTTTCATTCTCAACTTGCAACTTCGACTCAAACAAATGCAGCGAAATCCTCAAAATGATTGAAAAAGACGTCGAGGAGCTGAAAATGTCGTCAATTCAAGTTCGAGACACTGATGACAACAACGAGGCTCTGAATTTCTTTTTCCCAAAGCTCACAAAGCTTAAGTTGGCTGGTCTGGCAGCTCTTCGTGTTGATGTCATGAAATTCTTTGGCAATTGTAAGAACTTGAAGGTTTTCTCGGCAACTGGCCAAGGAGATTTCATCGAAAGGATTCTGGCGAACAACAACGGACTCGAAGAACTTAAGCTTAAAAATGTCTTGACATATCATCACAAACCAGGTGTTCTCCGACTCGATTATCAGTTCAACTTGAAGAAATTGACAATTTTGACGAAAGAATCACACTATGATCCCGAAATGTACCAGATCTTGCTCAAGTTTCTCAAGGCTCAAGCTGATTCGCTGGAAACTTTGAAGAACACGAGCTCAATTGACAATGAAGTTCTCGAGTTTTGCTTCCAGATGCCAAAGCTCACTGAGCTTTCTGCTGAACATTTGGATCGTGGAGTCAACTTTCTCAACTTACATTTGACTACGAACACAACAATCAAGAAACTTCATCTCAAGTATCCCAAAGACTACAGAAAATTCCAAATGTTCCGTCATTTGTTGGGCTCAACGCCTCAACTGCGATTCCTGTCATGCGACTCAATAGATAAACAATTATACTCATTGATCGGAACGTTTTGCCAGAAGCTCGAAGTTTTGGAGGTCGACAGCATTCGGCCGAATGCAAACATCGGTAATCCCGCTTACCTCCCAAATCTCAAACAATTCAGCTGCTCCAAAGAAATCGGAGAACAAATCATGCAGAGCGTTCGCAACACACCGGCCGGGCGTCGAACTCCAATTCAACAACTGATCTTCGAAAGTGATTAGAACTTCAACTTGGCTTCACATCAAATAGGCCAAAGTACGACATCATTCGGCTCAAACGTTCCTTCTTATCCATCATAGGACTTACACTCCTATTCCAATCTATAAAAATTTAAGCAACAAATCAACTTTAAACTTGTCATTGTCTTAACATTCTTACAAAAATGTTGCACCTTAAGTAAATTTTCAAAATAAAAACGAAGTTCTTAACATTAGTCCACATACTTTAGAGGTTTTTCTTTCCAACAGTTTCCAGAAGCCAAAAACCATCCAGTCACCCACCCACGAAACTCAATAAACCTCACAAATTGAGATTAATTTCTGCTGTTTCCGTTGGCCAAGTCGCATGGCGTGGGCTTGGAAGTTAACGACATTGCTCAATCGTCGCACTAATGAAAGCGATTTTTATGACTGATAGCGAGCACACATCATAAACCAATAAAGTGCGAACTGAAACAGCAGCAAGCCCATTTTATTAACTGAGCGAGGCGCTAAATTACGATAAGGATCTCGACTGATAAATGGATTTATAAACTCCGTCGTCGACCCCCGACGAACCTTCCCTTGTTGCTTGCGTTTTCACGCCTCACGCAGCGCGTATCAACAGTGTTGACGGGTGAATCGCTTTATCTTGTCAACCGACGACTCGAAAGTTTAGTGGCAGCTACGACATCGCTTCCACACCCTTCCCAACCGATTTTTCATCGAGCTCCTAAATTAATTATTCACAATATAAACGAAACATTCCTTCCCATTCATTTATCTCAGACAATTACATCATGAATATTTGAGAGAGATGTGAAATTATCGTGTAATTCGTCACATAAAGTGTGTCTCGTGTATCATGTCAAGGCATGGAGCGTCCCAATTTACATCTCGGCTGTGGAAAAATCTCTTTTTCAATTTAAAAAGCAATCAATCACATGAAAGCGACGAGAAACTTTCAAGGATTTTCCAGCATGTAAATTTTTAAACTACAGAATATGTCAAATTGAGTGAGGGCGACTTGGACGAGTCGAGGCATGGAGGGAGCGAAAGGATTTTGTTTATTCAACGAGATGAAAGGGAAAAGCAATTGACCTGCTTATTTGACTTTAATTTATTACTCGACTCTGCGCAGCTCCCAGGAGGATTCCTTGCGAGAAATTAAACCTCAATCAACAGATTTTCCAGCTCTTTAAGCAATCTCCTCGTCGGAGGACGGCAAACCTTGGACGGAATCGAAATGTAATTTACTGAGATGAAGAATCATTGACATTTTTATCGCAAGACATTCGAACAAAACATGCGGTCGAGTGTGAAAACGGACACGCTTCCGACGTCGCTTCTCCCTCAGCGACTGTCAATCAAACTATCTACTAAGGGTAAGCAAAGACGAATTAAAGATTTCTAATCTGTTGTCGCACGTATCGATTCTGCTATTAAGTATCTGTTGAGAACAAAGTTTGTTGGAATGTTCGTTTAAACCTTCTTTTTATAATCCACCCACGCACCTTCCAGATTAAAACGTTTATTTGTAAAAAAATTGGTTTGGTTTCATTTTACATTTAAATGCGAATTAGCGTCTCTAAGATTTTAGAATTAGCGTCGAAAGAAGTTTCGCTTAAGCTTAGCCGTAGTAGGAGCGATCTCTGGCGGTGTCAGCGCGCACGGGTGAGCTCGAGATTCGCATTGTTGTGGTTGACGGGTCGGGATCGCGATAGCTTGCGGCCTTGGCCGTTCGAACCATTCGATGGTCGTCGTAATATGGGTCTGCGTAGCGTGAAGTTGCTGCTTGATAACTGCCTGGAGTTCTCACGATTTCTGGAAGATTCGCGTAGTAAATGATTCTCCCTGGTCGGTTGTGAACTTCGTTGGTATACAAATAAGGTCGGTAGAGGTCTGATTCGTAAGGGTTTCGTGGCTCCAAAGGCATTCCACCTGCAGGAACTTCAAATCGTTTGTCGGAGTAATAATAGTTGGGGATTGATCGTGGAACGTAATCATCATAGTCATTGTACTGGTGGCGATAATAGAAGCTTGACGAAGCACCAATCGGTGGAGTCATTCGGCTCATGCCTGCTGGCGGTCTGTCGTTGTAGGAAAGCTCTCGGTCTCTGTATGGATAGTAAGCGGGTGCGGGCATCGGTTCTCGATAAGGATTTCGCCCGTAGTAAGGAGAAGGCGCGTACTGGTCGTAAGGAGCGATGTAGTTGGGCGAGTAGTGGTCATATGATTGACTGCCGTAGGATGACGGGTAATAGCGGTCGTTGGAAGGCTTGCGATAGCCGTCGTCAACTGGCTTGCTACTTCCACTCGGCTGATCTCTGTCACGGTCGCGATCACGCTCACGTTCTCGATCCCTTTCACGCTCTCGTTCACGTTCTCTCGCTTCTGGACCGTCAGGTTCATCTTTATTTCCACCACCGCCGCTTTGACCCTGTTGCGTTATAAAATTAACTCGAGGTGTTCTCGCTTTGATTCCAACATTGCTCGACGCTTCAGACTGCGTGTCGTCTTCTTCTTTTTGTGAGCGATCTTGGAACTCACCGTAAGGTGCTTTGACCCACTTGTCCATCAAGCGATTGTCATCAGCTCGATAGTAAGCCGGATTCATAGTTTGCTTCTCAGCCTGTGGAACATTTTCAACGGAAATGTCCTCGCTATGAACTCGTCTCGTGTCAGTTTCGTCCTCGATCTCATCGCTGTGCAGCTCGGTTCGCCTTTCAACGGACCGTCGGTTTCTTCTTCGATGGGGGTTTGCTCTCAGAACTTCGTCGTCTTGAACGACCTGGAAATGCGATCGAAGACCAGGAGACTCCAGAACTTCATATTTTGTCGCCGAGCGTCTCAATCTCGGAACTTCTTCAAACGGCAATCGATTCACTTGGTGTCGTTCGAATTCAGCTTCTTCAGGGTCGAGCTGATGATCTGGGTAATCAGCTCCATAACCATCGATGATTGGACCGTCAGGAATCGAATACTGACTCGATGTAGCTATGAAGACCTGCCAGATCGCCAGCAGAGCCAAAATGTTCCTCATCTCGAAGGATCTACATAAAATGAAAATTCATGGGATCAAGAGTCAAAGTCAATCATTGGCAATTCCCCGTTCGACTTGTCACCCAATTTAAACTCTGCATTTAATCGTAATCATTCCAATCATTGCACAAAGATGTCAAATTCCATCAAACTACATGTAATCGCTCCTAGTCAATTACACTCGTTTGGTTGCTATCCATTCATCGGCGATCGCGAGTGTGTTCGTGTGATGGGAACAAACGAGAGCAGCGATTTGCTTTGGTTGAAAAGCTACACGGCCGTAAATTCTGCAGTTTCCGGTCTCGAATGGATTCGTCGAGCGACTCGACTCGCGACGAAGAGAGAAGAAGTCATCCATGAATATATCGCACCGCGCAATTTCGTGACGAATCGACGCCGAAGAGCAGACACGTTAGCGAGCTAAATGTGCCGGCAGCCGCGGTCATCGCCGTTAGGAAAATTGATGTAATTAGGCGCGCAGGTCGGTTCAAAAATTATCTGCCTGGCGACAAGAGGCCAAGCCGTCTTCACGCTGTACTTCCATTGTGCTTGAATTGTAACCTTTGTCAGGCGAACGACAATCGATCAGTCGATGAATGGAAAGCGATTTGATTGGAAAATGTGTTCCAAGGACATGAGATTCAATTTTCACGTCGTGGATTACAAATTGAATTTCCCCCGTGTAGGTGAAACTCCGATTCAGTTGATAATTTATGCGGACAGCTTTAATTGAAAAGCAGTAGCTCAATTGGACAGCCCGCGATCGTTGATCTCTGTCGCTAGATTTGATTGTCGATTGCATTGTCGTATAAACGATTCGGAGCTTCAAAACGTTGTGAAATCAACCTGAATGCGTCAACGATTTGCATATTTCAAGCTTCCACGCGGAAAATTTATGCATTTTTAAATGCGCGATTTACATCCGATTGCGAAAAAAAGTGAAAACTGTTTAAATCAGGAAAATTCAGCCGTTGAATGAAACACATGTGGCAAGTGAAATGCCGAACTTTGGGGAATAACTTTGATAGTCAAAGCTGCACTGTTCAAATAGCAGAAAAATGCACAATCCAACCACAAACCTTTTATCACACTCGACTATCCTGAACAGTTTTCCTCCACAAACTTCTCAGTTGATTGCTCTTGGTGTCCAATAAAAAACTCGCCACTGATTTAATTCCCAACCGACACTCGCTAAACTCCAGCACCAACTGACCAAGTTTTCAATTTCACACACCTGGGATTCTCGCGATCACTCAATCGAGAACCATCGAAACACAACGAAGCCCAGGCAGAACTTAACTCTTCAGCGATTGTTGGATCGCACGCACACATCGATCTGTCGTCGATCTGATGGGTCCGAAAGATAAATGAAAATATTTCGCGATGTCAGTCACCTCTAGTGAACGCGGAACAGCGTCGACTCATCATCAGTCATTAATGGTAATGAGGTCGGTTTTTCGGAAGTGCCGAATTGTGATATCAGAAAGAAGCGTCGGGTGACCATTCAGAGCTACAAGGAGAACTTGCTTGCTTTATTTCAATCCCAGATTACTGAACAATTGTAAACTAAATAAGTCTAGGGTCCTCTAATGTGCTTAAATATTTGTGATATGAAATTGAAACGTTTAACTTATTAATCAATCAATGACGACGACTTTGCTATCAGCTGGTTTGACATCTTCCTGATTGCTGCTACTACTTCCATTCTTCAGATATTGGCTTATTAGGTTGTTCTTCTTCGTTTGGGAGAAGTCTTGATCACGAGGAACGCTCATTAACAGCTGCACGCGCTTCTTAACTGCGATAGGTTTGGGAGCCGCTGGAGCCTCGTTGACTGCCATTGGCTTGGCGTCGCTAACTTCCGGTTTCAACTCTTCAGCTGGTCGCGGCTTTGAATCGTCAACTGGTCGAAGCTTTGACTCGTCAACTGGTCGCGGCTTTCTTTCCTTTATTTCCTTCTGTAGAATATATTTCCACTGATTCGGTAGCGGCATCTTCTCCTCGCCGTAATGTTGCGAAACGATTTCCGGTTTGACCAGCCAACATTTCTTGCCGAACATTGTGCCTTCCTCAGGGCAAGTCTTGTACACAGAGATTTCCATCATTTTCTCGTCGACGGTTCTGGCCGAGAACTCTTGATAATCGGGATTGTTGTAAAAGTGTTTCAAGCGGTAAGCGTTGAACTCGCGGACGAGATATTTTTTGCTGTTGATGTTGCCGTGGACTAGTTTAATCAAATCCTTGACGTGTTCGTCGTTGAGCTTGGCGCGAATCGGCGGCTGTTTCGCAGCTGGAGTCTTCTCGAGCTCCTCGTCGGGTTCTGGAACTTCCGGCTCGAGATGTTCCTCGAGTTTGACGCCGTCGTCTGATGTCATCATCTCTCGAGCTTTCAGGATGCGCCAAATGATATCCGAACAGAGATATTTCTTGTCTGCGTTGCGGCCTTCTTCGTTTTCGTCTCCATTCATCCAAATGCAGCCGATCAAACGCGGCTTGATCTTCTCGGTCTTTTTCTTCATTTCGGCTGCGAATTCTTGTTGAAGTATTTTGAGTTTCGCTTTCTGAGCCTCTGGATGACTGTCCTCGATTGGATCGTCGGCGTTTTGCTGGAGTTCTTCATCGCTCAGATGACCGTGAGGCACCATAAAGTCGTTATCGATATCATAGTCATCGTCTTCGCCGTCCTTCTCTTTCTCGCTTTCACTCCCGTGCAGAGACTCGCCGGGTTCTTCCTCTTCCCACTCGTCGTCGGAATCGACTTCGTAGTCGAAGAATTTCTGAGAATATTGAATTACATTGATTGATTTCTTAGGCAAAATATTTCTAGCTTACCGTATCTTGTGCTAGCGGTCGACGAGGTGTGATGAGCGAGGACTTCTTGCGCCAAGTAGCATGAAGAGCAGGACGACGGTTCTCAGTGAACGAGAAGAACTTGGCGCGATGTTTCATTTTGAGCTTACTTTCGTCCACTTGGATGTCTTCGCCTGCACCCTCAAGCTCATCTAGAAATATTCAAAGTTATTCTTTCGATTTTGCACGGCGATGTCGTCAAATCTTACCAACAAGCATAACATCTGTCTCGTCTTCGTGATCGGCAACGAGAGGCTTAACAAACTTGATCGGTTTGTGCTTGCCGCTTTTGATTTCACTCAGATAAAGCTCTGCCTTGGTCTCTTTCGTATTGATGTTCTCATCCAAAGAAGTTTTCTGGGCTTTGTTGATTTGCATGCGAACCACCGGAGCCATTTGACGTCTCTCGCTCACTTGGAACGGCATGAAATTCGTTGCGGGAACATCCTCAGCTACTGAAGGGACTTCAGTCTTCTTTTTGGGAACGAAGAACTTGGAGAAAGCTTCAGCCGCTCGCTTCTTTCGGACTTCTTCTTCCTGCTCCTTTTTCTTGGCCGCTTCGTCTCGCTTGCGCTTTTCCTCATCGCGGAGCTCGTTCTGCCGCTTGCGTTCTTCTTCTTTCTGACGTTTTTCTTCTTCACGTTGGTCTGCCACTCGCTACAAACAAAAATATAACTTGAATACCTCGATCGGATGAGAGTTTGGGTGAATTTACCTTGCGCTCTTCTTCCTTTATGCGTTTCTCTTCGTCTTTCTTCTCCTGTTCAGCCTGTGAAGAATTTATAAAATGACGAAAAGTAGAAAGCTTTAAGTTCTCACCTGGCGCTTTCGATCACGCTCGTCCTTTTCCTTCTTGCGGGCTTCTTCCTTCTCTTCTTTCTCCTTGCGCTTAGCCTCTTCGCGTAGTTCTTTTTCCTTTAGACGCTGCTGTTCTTTGACATCGCGTTCCTTCTGCCGCTGAAGCTCCTTCTCTATACGACGTGACTCTAGCTCTTGTCGCCAAGCGAGTTGCTTCGGTGTCAAGTTCTTCACGTCAAGCTTCGACGCTGTTGGGGTTTTGTTGAGATCACCACCAAGGTTCGACGTGTTATGTGCTGATGCTTCCGAGTCGTCGCTCAACATTTCAATGATCTCGTCGTGGAGTGTATCAGCATCATCGGCAGGTGTTTCTGTTTTAGTTGGAATCGATGTGATCGTCTCTTCGCAAGCTTTCAAGTCTTGAACTTTTGTCTCTTTAACTTCATCGGTCTTGACAATCTCTGAACCTTGAATTTCTTCCTCTTTCTTCTCATTGGTCTCATCAGCAGAGTCTTGAACAACTTGCTCTGCAATCTCAACGAGCGTTTTCGTCCCTAACGTCAGCTTAACTTTGGCTGCACCTGCTGACTTCTTCCTCTTGACAGACTTCTTAGTTTTCTTCTCCGATGGAAGCTCTTCACCATCCAGATAAACCACGGAATCATCGTCATTTGTCTCATGCATTGACTTTGGTGGCTTCAAGTCCATGTTGACTTTGCGCTTCGACTTGGAGTGAGACGGAAGTTTGATGTGCAAGACATTTTCACGTTGCACCGATGTTGGTGTCGTTTCAGAGGACTTTTGTGCCGCCTGTACTTTAATCTGTTCATCTTCCCTCATCTCTGCGACGGTATCAACTTGCATTTTGTCCTCATCGCTGTCGATCACCTCCACAACCTGGTTCGAGATATTTTCCTTCGAGTCCGTAACTCGCTTCTTGGATCGAAGATTGTCGCCATCGCTCGACGGCTTGCGCTTCCTCGACTGCTTGACAACATTCGGCGATGAGTTCTCTGTCGGCGACGTCTTCTTGGCCGTCTCGACGGCCAGTGCAAAAGGCAATTTCTTCTGGATCATCTTTTTCTTCGCCGACTCGCTCATTTTCGCGATTTACCAACAAACAGCACTGAACTCACAACTTCGCTTGAGAGCGATGCCAACACAACGGAATTTGACTCACGAATCAATGCTTTTACCGATATTAGGGAAATTGTTTAATAGCAAGGTAAATATTGGCGGGAACGACGTAGTCGAGGACCTCGAAACCTTCGCGCGACTCTCGAGTGCGTTCATTGACATCGAAACAGTTTCGCGAGATATTTTGTATTCAATTCGAAAGAAAAGTAAGGAAGATCAAACCACAAATTCATCGTCAACTAGTGCACAAGTAGATTAAGCCTTGAACGATGGCAATTCAAGGTCCAGTTGGGAAAGAGAACTTGGTAAATTTCGCAAGCTTCGATGTTGTTTTGGTTATGACTGGTAAAATTTGTTTCAGGACATTGCATTCCGTTTGCAAAGCAAGTCTCAATTGTTTGATGGCTCCAGCAATGCTCTGCTGGGTGCCAAATGTAGCATCGTAGCTAGTGCAAGCTGCCATGGAATTGTCTTCGTCGGTTCATCAAATCCCGAGCTGATCATCGTTTGTCTGAAGGACTTGGAAACTTCCAGCGATGCAATTAAAGATATTCCAGTCCGCAAGATTCCGCTACCAGCTCCGACGCAGCATATAGCGACTAACTGTGACGGCTCAATCCTTGCAGTTTCGCTCAAAATTCAAGGGACGCCACACATTCAACTTTATTCAGTGACTTCATTTCTAACGCCGGTGAGTTCACTAACGTTGCTGTAGATTAAGAAACTCATGCAATATGTTTGTAGAATGTTCAACTGATCAAAGAGTTCCGGCTGTCTGCGGACGACGCTGATGCTGCGCAACTTTGCTGGAATCCAGTCATGAATGGAACACTCGCCGTGTGCACAGAGACCGGCGGACTTAACATCTACAATCTAAAAGGAACTGGAATGGAGTTTCACTCGATCGATCCGAATTTGAAGGCGAAATCCTGCTGTTGGTCGCCGAAGGGAAAACAAATCGTAGTAGGATTTGCTAATGGAAAGTTGATGCAATTCACTCCCGAACTGAAACCCGCAAAGTCCATCGAATGTCCACCGGGAATCGTCAGCGGTTCATTCGACACAATCGCAATTCAATGGCTTTCGACTTTTCAATTTGCTGTGGCTTTTCTCAGTCATCAACCAGAGTCAAGACCAGGTGAGTTTTTTTATTAGCTAAGCTGAGACAACTTGACAATCAACTTTGAAACAAAATTGCGGTTCATTTTTGTCTGACATCAATTTCAATTCAATCTCGAGACGAATCGGTGGATAACTTCTGTTAACTGGCATTGTTAGAGTGTAAATCGCGTCTTCTCCAGCGTCCACCGGACATCTCGTCCCCGTCAAGTGTTTGCAACCGTCGTTCTGGTCCTTTGGCAGTTCAAATGGAAGTGAAAAACCGGCAACCGTTGCCAAAATCTTTGGTTTAAGTCCATTCGTGGCTGAAACCGTAGCAAACTGAACTACGACTTCAGCGTCGCGTCCTCTGACGAGTCTACACGGTGGTTTCTCGCAGCCCTTTATGCTGACACTTCGTGGCAAGCTTCCCGAATTACCTTAAAGTTTCAAAGCAGTTAGATTGCTCGATAAGTCGTCGATCAGGCTTACATCCTTTAACGACAGTTGCAGCAGCCTGACGATGGACTACTGCGAGAACTAATAACCAAACGATTGCTTTCATTTTGCTTAAGATTCTCACTTCAAACTGATGACAATCTACATAGCTCGAGCTGCTTTATACTTAACTTTATCACTTGTTGCCCAATAACTTACATCATACATGTCAAGCTGCACATTACAAAATCTATTGACGATTGATTGATTGTCGCATGAGAAGAGGGAGCTCTTCAGAATCATACGGTTTCGTAACTCAATCCACATTCTCTTCGTTACAGTGTTGCACATTGTCAATGCTCCGAAAGCCGGCCCACCACAATTCATCTCCTACAACGACGTTTGCTTCAGTTCCAATGACTCGCGGCCCAGCAAGATTTACCTGCATCACATCATGCAATGGAATATGCTTCTCGTTGCTTCAGCCAATTCAATCGACGTGAGCTTCTTGAGAATATCTCAAGCCGGTGATCTGCCGATTTGGATTCAAGAATTCAACAACGATTTGTATCCAGCTGAGCTTCCACTGACTCCAACTAAAGACGAATCTTTTCCTGTTGGATTTGACTTTGAAACGGGATGCACGAACCGAGTGCCGCAAGAGGATGGAAATGCTTACCCGCCTATGCCAATGATTCATATCTGTTCTACCTATGGCGTGTTGTGCTCATTCTACTTGCTGAATACTTCACCAACTTACGTCGATGTCTGCTCACCTCCACGTCCCTTGGATCCTGCTGCGTTGAGTCTCTTCAAAACACAACCACCTCAACAACAGCAACAAGTTGCACCTCCGCCGCAAATATTCCAGACTCCTCTGAAAACTGAAATGGCTTTGGCACCACCGTTGGATCAGTCAACGCCTGCCTTAGCTAGAGTTCAACCCATGACGACCAAACCACCGCCAGCAACTAACTTGTTCTCTCTGCCAACCATTTCGCAGCCTCCATCACTGTTCGGAGCACCTCAACCTCCAACTGCGTCAGCTTTCCAATTAAATACGAAAACAACAATTGCTCCATTGCCAGCTCCTGCGCCTGCAGTTACACAAACGCAACCGCCAGCCCCTGCATTGATAACAGTTCCACAGAATTATACTCCAACGGCTCAGAAGCCTGAGGCAGTCGCAAAGCCGCCAGTCGAGAAAGTGAACACTGCTGAAGACGAACAAGTTTACAGCCGAATGATTCAGGATGAGTCGAAGGCATTTGAACTTGAGCTTAAAGCTGTTATGGAAAAGTCGCGGTCAATTAAAGTGAACATCGGCACACGCGAAGAATCCGCCGAGATGAGACAGTCGATTGAGAAACTGGATGAGCTGAAAAAGGAGGCCACCGAGACAATTGAATCACTTCGAACTGACGTACAATCCAACCGCTTGGGTTTGACGGAGATGTTCTCGATGATTTATGAAGCTCGCGCTAAGCTCGACCAATCAAAAACAGAGACATCGATTTTCATCAATCAGAATCAAATTCAGGATCGAGCAAGCAAACGCACCATGGATCGTTTGGTGAAACAAGTGTCGCAATGCGAGATGCAATTGCAGACCGCAGTTCAAACGATGAACTCGCAGTGGTCGGCTTATCAAGAAGCAATCAGCAAGACGAAGAAGAATCGAATGCACACGCCGAGTCTTGAGGGACTTTATCAGACACTCACAAGACAACAGGAGATTCTTTACAAGCAAAGCGAGAAGGTAGCATTGCAGAAATCTAGGCTTGGACTGCGCGACAGCTTCCACAAGCAAAAGTCATCACCAAATAAAGCAATCGAATCTTTGTCGGACACAATGATTGCCATTTCACTTGCTGATCAAGTTCAGAATGAAAACGCAAAGCTAACTAACAAAAAGCTGAAGAATTTGCGTAATTTGCTGGATGGCCGCGAAGTTGTCACAATCAAACCACAACGTCCGGAGAGATCAGGCTTGAATTCTGAAATCATCAGAGAAATGAAGCTGAACACACTGAAAACTATCAAAAGAACCCAAGCGAATGTGAGCAGCGCACAGAGCCAGACGAAACCTTCGCCAATACCATCGGCTCAACGGCAGCCATCGGCTCAGCTTCAGCAATCGTTTGGATTTGAATCGACAACGCAAGAGAAAGTGCCTATCAATGTTCCCGCACCGTCATTCGCGACTCCACAGGGCAGTCAGCTTTCAATCGGCCTCGCTAATCCCTCAGCAAAGCCGCAACAGTCGCAACCATCTTTCGCATTTGCACCAACACCTCAAGGGAAGTTGCCGTTTGAAAGCTTGTCACCGGCTCCTCCACCATCGTTCGGAATTTCTCTTGGCACGTCAAGCCAACCATCGTTCGGAATCGCGAATCCAAAGACAGTTCCAACAACTCAAACGCCTCTTTCATTCGGGTCCAGCCCATTAAGCGACTTGTCATTTGGTTCCTCGGTTTCATCAACGCAAGGAAATATATCATTCGGCCCGTCTCCAGCTTCAAGTAACTTGACATTCTCCACGAAACCAGCAGAAGCATCCAAGGTTCCGTTCAGCGGCTTCGGCGCTAATACTTCACAACCATTGGCATTTGGAGTGCCACAATCCAATGAAGTTTCCCCAAAACCTTCCTTTGGATTGTCGTCAGCTCCGCTCATGCTAGCAGTTGAAAAGAAGCGAGACGATGCGGCCAATATGTTTGCGAGTTCTGCCAATCCTACAACAAGAGCTTTCATGAACCCAATTGCACAAAAGGCAACAGGTGAAGCAGCCAAGACTCCGACTACAATTGATAACGTCAAAGTGGCAACTTCTGCCACTTTCTCAATTCCATTGTCAAACAAAGTTGCTCCGAATCTCGAGCAGAAAGCAGACAAGAAACAAGATGAGAACAAACCGCCACCAGCTGCAACCGAGAACGCAACGTTCACTTTCAAGCTTCCAGGAAAGAAGGACGAGTCGTCTACTACTGTCAATGTCAAAGCGACGACTGGCTCTTCGAATTTGTTTGGAATCATTTCAACCGGATCAACAACTAAAACAACCACAGCAGCATCGATCTTCAGCGGATTCGGAAACGCTCAATCTGTAACAACAGCTGAAGCTTCGCCATTCTCAACTTCATTCTCGGGCTTCGGTTCCGCGAGCTTTGCTACTGATTCAACAAAATCTTCGACGGGTGGTTTTTCCCTCAATCTTTCGGCCGATTCCGCAAAGCCTCCAATTACAACGAGCGGCTTCTCCTTCGCATCACTTGGCGCCACAGTCAACTCGACGACAGCAAGCGAAGTCAAGTCAACTGCAGCTCTGACTACAACGAAGGCATCTACAGTTTCAAGTTTCTCGTTCAGTGGCTCAGCTCCTACTCCAGCAACGACTGCGCAACCTTCCGAGGCTTCTTCGACAACTTCAGCGTAAGCTTTCAATATAAAATCTCCTTCGTCTCTTGTTAACTTTTATCTATTGACTTAGGTTCTCATTCACTAGCAGTGGAACGAGCGATGTTACTTCAGCTCCAGAGAATCTTACAAAGACGCTCACAACGGTTTCTTCAACCAAAGCCAGCTCTCCGTCTGCCGTGACGAGCTCAGATTCTTTGCTTCAAGGACTCAATCTCACAATTTGTTCTCCCGAAGCGAAACCTCTTGCACAATCGCCGCCTGGAAATATTTTCGGAGCAGCTGCAGGCTTAGGATCAGCCGCCAAAACTGAAACTTCGTCGATTTTTGGAAGCAGCTCGTTCGGTTCAGCTCTGTCTGGAACCGTCAGCAGCACAAAACCTTCGATTTTCGGTGCTCAAAGTCCCAGCATTGCAACGACAGCAACTTTAGGATCGCCAAACTCAACCACAACCGTTTCTTCTCCTTCGATTTTCGGAACTCAAACAACTTCACCAGCTCCAACGCCTTCGCTGTTTGGCAGTTTGTCTATAACTCCAAGCGATGCCAACAAAACCGTTCCAGCATCGCCGCCGTCTGGTCTTTTCTCGAGCTTGGTTAAGCCTGAACAGTCTGTTTTCTCGCCATCATCAACATCTCCATCGGCCACGTCGCCTTTCGGCTCAGGACCATTCAATAATTCAAGCGCTGCTCCATCGAAGGATATATTTGGCTCTGGTAACACAACAGTTTCGTCATCGTCAAATGTTTTCGGAGGCTCCGCGAGTGGCAACATCTTCAGCTCTTCTCAACCAGCTACAACTCAAGCAGGCGCATTTGCCAGTTCCGGATCTGTTTTCGGACAAAACACAGCAGCAACAAGTGGCTCGATGTTCGCTCAGTCGAATGTTTTCGGTGGATCGCAGCCTGCAGCGGCTTCGCCTTTCGGAGGAACCAACGTGTTTGGTGGCACAACGCAGCAATCGCCACAATCGTCAACGGGCTCAATCTTCGGAGGCCAAAGCTCATTCGGAACTCAACCTAGTTCGGGAAGCATTTTTGGAGGTGGTTCAGCTGCCTCGTCTGCCTTTGGCTCTTCCAGTGTGTTCGGAGGCTCTGGATCGTTCTCGAATGCTTTCGGTTCAACGTTTGGATCCGCTGCGCCCGCATTCAATCAACAGTCGCCGTCGTTTGGTGGTCAAGCTACTTTCGGAGGCCAAGCAACGTTCGGAAGTCCTAAAGCAAACATCTTCGGTCAACAAGCAGCAGCTGGTCAGTCCAACACTCTCTTCGAGCAACTCGGTTCCCAGCAATCAGGAAACTTGTTCGGTAACTTGGCTCAGAACAACCAACCAGCTCCACAACAACCACCACCGCAAGGAGGATTCAGCGGCAGCGCATTCTCCAGCTGGCGTTAATCTTGTTAACGTTGATTTCATTTCTTATACCTTAAAGTTGCTGTTACTCTTAAAATAAACCACGAACTTCAAGATTTAAATTAACGTTTATTCAGCAAAACACTTAAAACTTTCTCATACTTTCCTTGCATTATTCTTATCGCTTTTCATATTAAATATTCAAATATCTTTTTTAAATAGAGTAAAATGGGGACAGCGGAAGGTGATGCACATTGTCGGGAGTTCTTTGTGAAAATGCTAGTAAATGACTTTCATGTGGTAGAGCCTTGCACAAGACGAGAATTGATGCGAGTTTATTGCGGCGCGGTGCGTTTCGGTGTCAACGGGAGGTTCATCGTACGACAAACCCAGCCGGAGATGTCGACGTTCTCTTCCTCAGAAATTCGAATCCAGTCGTGGACCTTTGGATCATAAAAATTGTTATTACCAAGTTGGCAACCGAAGCTTATTCAACTCACCATGAGAGTCTTGAGATCAGCTCGCTCGTCGGGATTCTTCTTTAAGCATTTGTCTACAAAGTCTGTAAAGTGCGGCGTGAAACTCGCGTGTTCTAACTTTGGTGGTGGCTCGTTGACAATATAGTCGAGCAGCTCGAAAATCGCCATTGACCTTGGTTCGATGATTGTCTGGTTGGCGACGGGCTGTCCATCCCCGCCGAGAATTGCATCGAGAGTTCCAAGATCTGGTGGCGGAATCGGATACATTCCGATCGCCATCTCAACTAAAGATAATCCTAATGACCAGATGTCCGACTGAACGGAGTAGTGAGTGCCTTGCAGCCGTTCAGGCGACATGTAGCTTCTTGTGCCGACGAATGAGTTCGCCATCGAGTCGATCAGTTGGCCGCTCACGCCGAAATCACAAATTTTAATCTCGCCACTGCTATTGACGAGAATGTTCGAAGGTTTCACATCGCGATGGATGATGGCGTGTTTGTCACGAAGATACGACAAGCCCTTGAGTACAGCGCTTGTGATCTTTCCCAAGATTTGTTCCGGAATGCGACCTGCGCGTTTCAAAATGAGATCCAGCGAGCCTCCGTCCATGTATTCCATGCAAATGCTGATTTCGCCGTCGCTATAGAAAGCTCCGTAGAATCCGACGATATGTGAAAAGTTGCACTCGTGCAGCACTTTCAACTCGCGAATGATTTGCTTCTTAATTGCTGGTTTGACCTCTAAGTGAATCAATTTACGAGCCATGATCAAAGACGTCGGCTTGTGACGGACCTTCATAACAACTCCACCATTCCCCGATCCCAGCTCACCGAGCTTCTCGAGGTCCTGGTCTGACAACTCGCCCATCTTTTCCTTCTGACTGAGGAATACTTTGATTCTCTTTCTTGCGTTCTCATCCATTTCGAGTTCTTCCAGAGTTTCAGTCAACTGGTCGATCGAGTTCTTGGCTCCGAGCAGCTCCTTCTTCCTACAACGAAAGACTTCATTACAAAGACCGGTCTGAAGCCTTCGAACAGGTTTCAACTCACTCAGCCGAGGGCAGAGCCGCAGGAATCTGTTGATCCAATGTTGTGGGTGGGAGTGTAAGATTCAATTTGTTCTTCGACATCTTCCGCTGGTAATTGCGCAATCGAATGGTTTCTGGAATGGTTTTCAAGCTGCCAGCGCTGACCAACACTCAGCTCTGTTCGTATTTCACTCAGTTTTCAATTTTCCTTGGGAGACAACAAAAATTTTCTCTCTGCAGGCTCAACGTTGTGATCCCCTCGATGGTCTTGTTCGAAACTTTTATTAACCGTTAACGTCAAATAGATTTATATCAAAAATTAAAGTAGTTGGCAGACATCAATTTCATCAGGAATTTCTTGGTAAAAGGACTAAAACTTGTAAACTTATGGCTCTGGTTTGGCACAGTCAGAATGTGGACTTGATTTGAACAAACATCTCTCATTTAAAGGTTCATCGTTTGGCAGACCCAGCCGGAAATGTCAATGTTTTCCTCGTCAGACTTGCGGATCCACTCGTGGGCCTTGAAAATGTTAGAGTTAGTAGTTGTCTAAAGATGGAAAAGCTCAACTCACCATGAGGGTTTTCAAATCGGCTCGCTCTTCAGGAGTCTTCCTCAAGCATTTGTGAATGAAGTCCTTGAACTGCGGGCTGAAGCTTGGGTGTTCAAGCTTTGGCGCTGGCTCATCGACAACATAACTCAACAGCTCGAAGATTGACATTGGCTTTGGCTCTCTGATAGTATGGTTAGCAAGTGATGGTCCGCTGGTCAGAATGGCGTCGAGCGTTTGGTTGTCGGGGGGTGGAATCGGGTATCTTCCGATGGCCATCTCAAACAATGACAATCCCAATGACCAGATGTCCGAAAGCACAGAGTACTTCATGCCCAGGAGACGTTCAGGAGACATGTAGCTGCTCGTGCCGACAAAAGTATTGGCCATTGAATCAATGAGTTGGCCGCTCACTCCAAAATCACAAATTTTAATCTCGCCACTGCTGTTGACGAGAATGTTGGACGGTTTGACGTCACGATGGATGATGGCATGTTTCTCATACAAATACGACAAGCCTTTAAGTACTGCGCTCGCAATTTTCCCCAAGATTTGTTCTGGAATTCGTCCGGCTCGCTTTAAAATAAGATCCAGCGAGCCTCCGTCCATGTATTCCATACAAATGCTGATCTCACTGTCGCTGTAAAAGGCTCCATAGAATCCAACGATATGAGGGAAGTTGCATTCATGAAGAAATTTTAACTCGCGAATGATTCGAGTCTTCTCTTGAGGTTTAACTTCCAAATGAATAAGTTTCCGCGCCATGATTAGCGACGTCGGCTTATGACGAACCTTCCAAACAACTCCGCCATTTCCCGAACCCAATTCGCCAAGTTTGTCAAGCAGCGGATCCATTAGTTCGCCCATCTCTTCCTTCTGACTCAGAAATATCTTGATTCTCTTTCTTGCGCATTCGTCCATCTCGAGCTCTTCAAGCGTTGCCGTCAATTGGTCTATCGAGTTCTTCGCACCAAGCAGCTCGCTACTTCTTTGAGGATATTGAGAAAGGAAGGACATTTAGTCAATCAACGTAGATGTAATTCAATTATCTGATGACAGTCATCAATCAGCGATTAGCGGCTAATCATTAACGTCTGTAGCGCAATCAGAAGTTTACATGAACGTCTTTTCTGACATTCTCATAGTCTTTGCGCAATAGACAACTAATAGACAACTTACTCAGCGGAAGGAAGCGATGCTGGATTCGGGTCAGGTGGCGGCTCCATCGCTGTGGGAGGCTGAAGCGTCAGATTGAGTTTGTTCTTCATGTTTTTCATTTTCGGGCGTTTCCTCGGAACTTGTTTTGCTTGCCTGACTCGTCTATACTATCAAATGGCTGGAATAGTTTGATTATCAATGAGATAAGAGCCTGGTTTTGAGTTATTAGCTTGATTAGGTCCACGAATAAACATAAACAAACTACTTGTATTTGTTTATTCTGAATTAATTCAGAAGCCTTCCGGCGCTTCTTGATATGAAAGTTAGTCGGAGGAGCCAGTGGCTTGTTTGGATATCACTTTGGGGTTGTTTCACTTACGATCAGTCGAGTTTTCCTGCTATTTTCTATTGCGATTCTAAAACTATTGCGATTACAACTGTGGGGAGCGAGACGCGCTTCCAAAGCGAGGGGAAAACTCCACTGAGGGCTGTCAACTGCGTCTCTGCAGTCTACCCGTTTGCATTTTCCTGCTGAGTTCTTACCCGCAGTAATAAAGCCGTGAAAATCAGAGAAACACGCGTAAAGAAACATTCGCGATCGGTTCAACTTAATTTGATAGTCAGAGTTGTCGATTTTAGTCGCGAAAGCGCTTGAAAGTTGTGAAATTTACACGCGAGCGAGTTCGTGGGATTCAGACGACAAAGTATAATGATTATCCAACGCAATTAGATTACCTCATTGTGTTCATCAGTAAACAGATCATAAAAGGTCAGTGATTGTGCGAACGCGATTAATGGAACTGCGATCCAGAGAATTGATTCGAAAATCAATAAATTCCATGGCAAGCAGCGACCACAACAACAAATTGTGGTCTCAGCTCTTCGAGTAAACAAATCCCCTTCGCTGCTTCTTATCACTACGTGATAGAGTCCGCGGACTTCCCGAATCAACGACCAGCGCGTGTCGTAGGTCGACTGTGTTTTCATTGACTTTCAAGGCTCCGTCTGGTTTTCCTCGCAAAACAAAAGAAAATCGCTATAAATACACAAAAGCAAGATCATGTGGCTGCCGTTTGAAGTGATTAATTGGGAGCGAAGCCTTTGATATCGTCACGATTCTGTCAGAAATAGTTGAGCGACGCCAGTGACGAGCTGAGGTTGTTGCGATCTTTCAATGAATCCGGCGACCACATCGAGTAAAGTAGTCGATGTCCAAGGCCTTGAGTGCATCCAGCCTCGCTATTTATTAGCACATTGTTCCCAACTGCGACGTTTCGTTGCAGCTTCGCTTGAAAGAAATCGGTCAATAAGCTCTTCGTTGTTATTTAATCGCCGATAATGACATTAAATTGGCAAGATCTCCGGGCAAATCAAATGCGACAGCTCCGAAGTGGAATTCAATTTATGGAATTGCTTTTCGTCGTCGCTGCTTCCAACTCCAGACAACCGACTCGACTCTTCTTCCTCCTCCGACCCTCTTTCTCTGTTCATGTTTATTGATTGTAAAATTTACGAAGACCGTTCTCGAGGTTCCATGTGTGGGCAAACGAGAGAAAAGAAACCAGTTCCCGATGATGATGACAAATGCCTCGTTTCCCTATTGTTGTGCAGATAGAATCTCATTACAAACGATCATCAGAAGCCTGAGGTTCACTTCGCGGTTCATTTCATTCGGCGAACATTTGAATTGCAAATGACACGATCGCTCGAAGAACAGCCTTCGCTATGTCGACCGCCGATTGATCGGGTGACACACAAATTGATCTCAATTTTCAACTTGAGTCGAGTTTCCATGTTACGAGGCGAGATGTTGAAAAAGTGAAATTTGATCTCACAAGATTTGATTTCACGCCGCGACGATTTCCTCGCGTGATGAGCCACAAAGTTGCACGCAAGTTACCAAGGTTTAGATCGAAGCTTACCGTCAAGGTGACGCAAAAAACAGCTTCTTTCACAAGAAAAATCAGTCACTAATTGATCGGTAATTACGACGGAGCGGCAAGGTGAAAACTATGTCGACATTCAATCAGCGTTCAGTTGCATATTTCCAAGTTGCATAATTCGCTTCACTCGCAGCACGACAGAGTGAACCCAATTCTGACCTTCTGAACTGTACGATTAATGTTTCGCACGTCGCCGATTAGAAAGCGGTGATGTTGAAACCCACATGAGCAGCGATTCACGTCGAAGCCCACCGGTTAAACTTCTTCTTCCTCCACGAGCCGCGACGGGTTTTCGCTTATCACAATCGAGGCTCTAAAATTTATGTTGTGAAAGCGATAAGCGATGAAGCGCAACAGACGGAAATGAACGGCGAGGCAACGGAACCAGCTGTTGACACTTTTGAAGTGGCTACGACAACAAGTCGTCGATAAGCTCTCAAGTTTCAGAGTAAAAACATTCTCGTCACGCGTCGTCATTGATCGCTTGTAGTATTTTTATCTTAATGAGTCATCGTCACGTATTCGTCTCTCCCTCGATCAATTATGAATGAAACAATTCGCCTTAGGTTGTCGATTCACACAATGAACGGAAAGCATGTTTACTCGGCTTTATTGATTATTCATTTCGACTCACGTGCGTTATCCGTAGACTAATATTTATGTCCCTCGCTTGTAGACGAACATGGAAGAAAAACGAATCGCAGACTACTTTGTGGTGGCGGGAATGCCAGAAAACCCGAAGCTGCTGCAGGAGAACATTTTCAGCGACTCATCGCACTTGAGAACAGCAGCGGTCATCGAACCGATCATCGACATTGGCGTTTTCTTTCCGGCGCTCGACGAAAAGATTCCCGATGACTACGAGATTCTCAGGTTTACGCCTTCAGGACTCGACGCTGACTTGAATTTCGGATCAGTCCGTACGACTGCGTGCTTTATCTACTTTAAACGCGGAAGAGAAATGCCGCCCTTGGTCGATATCGGAGTCATGTACGATGGCCTCGAAAGAATTATGCCTGACGCAGAGATTGTCACTAAAACGCCAGGCGATCGCGTGGCAAACGTGAACAACTCGTCATCGAAAATTTTCATCACATTCCGTCGAGCTAAGGCTGACACGCCTTGCAACGAACTCGTCGTGACTGACTTGTGCGTGTTGGTTCCCGGTAAGGGCGAGAAGGTTCCACACGCCTTCTGCCAAATCCACAAAACGCTCAACAAGGGAATGATGGGCAACGACGTCTACCTTTGCTACAAGAAATCAATGAACCGTCCAAAGTGCATCAGCTACCAGCCGGAGATTCTGCATCGATATCCAACTCTTGATCACTACGACTTCTCGCTCAACTCATGCACAAGTGTTCCGTTGTTCTGTTTACCCATGGGAACAACTCTTGAGGCTTGGCCACACAACCCAGAGGGCTCGCCGAAGAAACGAAAAGCAATTGCTCCAATATTCAGTACATTTGTGTTAACAACCAACGATGGGACGTATAAAGTTTACGGGTCAGCGCTTACATTCTACGAAAACTTCAACGAAAGATATTTGACCGATCAGCAGAAGGAATTTTTCGAGTGGGAAAACCCAGACATCAGAAACTCTCACTCGCTTCACGTCAACAAGTCCATTTGCATTCTGTCGAATTACCCGTTCGGAGATTCATTCGAAAGGTGGCTCATGTTTATTCAGTTCATGGCATCGTGCAACGAGCCGCTTCCTGTGCCTATCGAACGCTACATCTCGCACCTTTTGGACGAAGTTCCCTTTCCATCGCCAAGCATTCTACTGCAGATGTCGTCGGAAAGTCACGACAGAATTCTGTTGACACAACCGGAGGATTCGCCATTGCCAAGAAGTGGCGCTGGGTACAGATCGCTGCTTTCGAATTTGGGACCTGAGAACTGTCTACACGTTTTGCTGCTCGTTCTAACTGAACAGAAGATTCTAATTCACTCGCTGCGACCATCGACGTTGACAGCAGTCGCTGAGGCCGTTTCATCGCTTCTGTTTCCATTCAAATGGCAATGTCCTTACATCCCTTTGTGTCCGCTTGGCCTTGCTGAGGTGCTACACGCGCCAGTTCCATACTTGATCGGAGTTGACTCGAGATTCTTTGAAATGTATGAGCCACCCAATGACGTCACCTGCATCGATCTTGACACAAACAACATCAGTCTCTGCGAGTCACAGAAACATTTGAACACAAAGCTGCTGCCGAAGCGAGCGGCAAGAATACTGAAGCAAACTTTAAGGAACTTGGAAGAGGAAGTGCCGGGGATCAATCAGCAAGAGCAGACAAACAGCCTCGATCGTGACTTCAAACGGAAGAAACGAGAGCAGAATTTGGAGCAAAGAATTCAAGAAGCTTTCCTTCGATTCATGGCTTCAATATTGCGCGGTTACAAGGACTTCCTTGTGCCTATCTCGAAAGCACCTCAAGCCGGTGCCACCGACACGAGTGCGCTGTTCCAGCTGAATGCTTTCCTTCGCTCGCGCGACAAAGCTCATCACAAATTTTTCCAGCTGCTCATGAAGACTCAAATGTTCATCCGGTTCATCGAGGAGCGATCGTTTGTCGCTGATGGTGACCACAACTTGACATTCTTCGATGAATGCGCTGAACGTATTGGAGCTTATGACGACGAGTCAGCAGAGATTCGATTCATTGACAACGACGGCGGACACAGCAGCGATCGAACCAAGTTTATTCTTCCCCCGGAAGTCTCCGGTGGATCTGAGAAGACTTACACGTACACCAGCTTCGAGTTGGACCCACGATTGCTCAATCAAACTAGGAAAACTGTTATATCGCACGTTCTACATCATACTGGCTTGACGCCAGGCTCTCCAATATCGAGACGAACCAAACACGAAATCAAGTCGGCTCAAAAGATGGCAAGACGAATTCAAGGAAATCCCGAAGCTTGGGCAAAGTATTTGCTTGGAACTTGCTACTCAATTTACTTCATCATTCTTCCCAGCATCGTCAGCGAAAACACCGGTAGAGAACACGCAATCCTCCGTGACGCTTACGATCTTCTCGCTAAGGCGAGCAAGTTCAAGATTCACGTGGACGAAGTCTGCTACAGGATCATGATGCAGCTGTGTGGAATGTACAACCTTCCCATTCTCGCTGTTCGTCTTCATTATTTGATGAAGCGTTCAGGCATCCAGCCAAATGCATTGACGTATGGATTCTATAACCGATGCGTGTTAGAGTCAACGTGGCCTCAAGACACAACAATTTCGAGTCAGTTGCGGTGGAGCCGATTGCGTAATGTTGTCTTTGGCGCAGCTCATTTCAAGCGAGCTGGAAAAAAGATGGCATCGCGTCGTCGCTTGTCAATTTCACACGAACACAACCTGAGTACACTGGAAACAACGGACGGAACATCGAGGACAAGCTTAGATTCTGGGAACTCAGGAGCGGTTACCGAGAACCATCAGAATGGGACCAATTCAATTCTGGACTTTGCTGCGTTCGATCGGATCCGCGATCGCATTGGATCGATTGTCAAAGCTTCAGTGCCTCAAGAAAATTCGTCAAATGTCTTGTCAAGCGCTGGACTGCTAATTTCGTCCGGCGAAGGAACGACGATCGATTCAAACAAGCAAACGACACAAACGAACAACTCGCACGATCTTAGTCCGAGGATGCTCGCGAGATCCGACAGCTTCGCGGGAGACGCAAAGTTCATCGACAAGCTTCAGAAGCTTCACATCGACTCTAAGTTAAAATGTCAGAAAGCTCTCAGGTTCAACGAAAACGAAGAAAGCTTCGACGGCAGTGAAATGGCGAACGGAATTGATTCTAAGAGTCACTCATCTAAAGCCACTCCAACAAAGTGAGTCAACAGCTTCGAGCTGAATCTCTCGATATTTTACGCTAATATTTGCTTTGCAGAGTTATATCAAGAACTGTCGTCTTGGAGAACGACCCACTTGGTGCCTTATTAGACAACGAACCCGACGAAATCATTCAAGTTCAACAAACCCAGCCGATGACTGTGGAGCAACTTGAGAAAGCTCGCATCCAGGAAGCGATGTTCGCCGACCAACCTATTTTATTCAAGGGACATCGGAGCGCGACGTTCGACGACGCATCAAACCTTAATAAAGGAATTCATAGATCGGAGACAATGCCAGTTCAATCAATCACTTCGAGCATTGCAAACATCGGATCGTCATTGAAGTTTGGTTTTGGGTAAGTCAGAAAACTTTGCATGTCGGCTAACTAAACATCGTTTAGCTTGATTGCCTTATTGTCGTCATGGGGATCGTCCTGAGTAGCAACCAAATAACACTCATGATCGTCCCCGCATGCATGATTTATTTATTACTTCGTGTCGTTATTCTTTATTGTAACAAATTATTGTCATGTAGACGCTATTCACCCGCACGATTATCATTTAAAAGAGACCTAAGAGACTTGAAAGATCTCAAACTGCCGTCACAATTGATAGAAAACATTTCAAATATGAGGTGAGTTTATGATTAATTAAGCTTGATTGTAATGCTGGTGTTGAGAACTAACTGTGGGACTTTTGGCTTATCCAATAAAGTAATTTCGTTCACTCTTTGCATCCTCAGCCCTTCGCTCACCGGAAAAAAGTCCAACGAGATCATTCAAGGCGGCATCAGCAGCATCAGAAGTGCAGCGACGTCAGTTGCAAAAAGGTTTGATGAAATCAAACACTCGATATCGAACAACAACACGCCGGTGAAGACCGGCGGCGGCTCAAACAGTTCAACTCTCGAGCGCGATAAGAATTTGTATTCGTCGAATGATGATTTGAACGATGACAGAAATCCAGGACGTCGACGAGTTGCGAGCGACCAAAACTTGTGGGGACGCATCAGCGAGTCTAGGAAGTCGAGCTACAACAATCTGACGCGACTCGGCGAAGCCACATCGACCAACAGCTTGAACTCTTATCCGTCGACTCTGCCTGAAAATCTTTACTCGGTCGAGGGAAGCGACAACTCGAACATGGAATGTGACATTAAAATTCAAATCACTTCATGTTGCCAATGCCACAATTGCTCTGTCCTTCTCTACGACGAAGAAGTCATGGCTGGATGGTCGGCTGAAGACAGCAACTTGAACACTTATTGTCACGCTTGCGAAAAGTCGACAGTTCCATGCCTTGACATCCAAATCATCGTCGATGGCAAGCTTAAAGATCAAATGAAGATAACCGACAGCTTGTCCGTTCCCTATTTGAATCCTCTGGTGCTTCGCAAGGAACTCGAGAACATCTTGGCAGAGGAAGGAGACATGAGCTTGAGAAAGTCAACGTTCGTTGATGAACATCCGATTATCTACTGGAATCTTGTTTGGTGAGATTCGAATCAAATTTAAAACGATCGATCGACTGATTCATCGAATTCCTTCGCAGGTTTATGGAGCGCATTGAAGTTCAAACTCATCTGTCCAATCTGATGGTTCCGAAGCAAATTGCCGAAAACGAAGTCGCAGATCCATTGAGCAACTTGAAAACTGTTTGCGTGCAGTGCCTGTGGGACAATCCCCGACTTCAAACTGACTCGACTTCACTTTATATGCTGTGGAAACAAGCGCAGCCATCGAGTCCGCTGATCAAAGCGTTGCTGACCGACCAAACTTATCTAAATCGAGCGTAGGTTTCATTTAACAAGTTGAGCTGTTTAATAACGCTTTCACTTCACAGAACAATCCAGCAAATCATTTCTTCGATTCGATGCAACGACCTGATGACGCCCGTGAAGAAACTTGCGAACGAGCGTAACAAGCTGAAGACTCGTGGAGTCGATCGAACGCACTCAATCTATCGCGACATTCTCTTCTTGGCTTTCGTTGCCATCGGACGAGAGAACATCGACGTTCAAGCTTTCCACCGAGAGTACGCGACGGTGTTCGAGAAGCTCACGATGATCGAAAGGAAGGACAGCTTCTACCACAGCCAAGACTTGCCGCCAACATCGTCAGCGTTGTTCTGTCGAGCTTTCTTCAAGCCTTTGATGCTTCTGCCCTGACACCAGCTAATCTTCAACTATGACCTGCGAATGTTTTCAAGCTGACGGTAAATCGACGCCCTACGGAAAATTTAGGACTTTCCATTGAACTGAAAACTTTCATTTGCTCATGGAAATTTGTTGTTAAACGCTGTTGAACTTGGTTCGCGTAAATGTAACGAAAAATGTGACGCTGAAGTGCATTAGATAAACAGACTAATTTTCTTATCAACCGCAGATGTCTCTGCACCAAACACGTTCTTATCAGCTTAGCGAGCTTCTACTTATTTCTTGATAGAAGAAACTATAAATAACTTTTTTATCGCGTCGAATACTCTTTTGTGATAGAAAGTCTTTTCTGAAACGCAAATTGATTTTATGGAGATCAAGCGGTGGCCGAGAAAACGTTTTATTTGTGTAAATAAAGAATTTTCATCAAAATTTACGAGCAACTGACTTGATTGGAAGCTTCAGTTCCTCAGAGACAACCAATTGGCTTTCATTAAGCTAACGACTTTCCAGTTGGATCGAGACATTTTCAATCCTAGAGCTTCTTAGTTCAGAGTTGTCGGCGATGACAAGAATTTGAAGGTTTTCTGGGTCAGCTGGCTACGAATCTGAATATCAATTTCAAGTTCTATCTCAACCAAAATCTGAAGTTACCATGCGAAATAGTTTTGAATTGATTGGCCAACAGATATCACCAGTAGTAGCTGAGCATGGCGTGGTTTGTTTTGGTGTCGTGCCTTTGATTAGCGAACCATCGGAACTTCATAACTTATAAACATTTGCCGTCGTTCGCTCGTAATGCCGGTGAAACGTCTTCGTCCTCGTCGTCTTGGGGGAAGAAAACATATTTTTATTCGTCGTCGTTCATTTGGTCGTCGAACTCTTCGGTCAAGATGTTCTTGGGCGAGCTGTGATGCATCAGCAGGAAACCTAGTCTCGTCGACTCTTTAGCTCGGTGTCCTCCAGGCGAACTGCTACAATGGGATCAAATTGGGGATTGAGGGCAAACAAACTCAAAGATTTCAAAACAAAACAAACTTTAGCGACGCTCAGCGGAATTTTGACAAAACAATTTTGATAAAAGTGTTTTTACCGAGCGACATTAAATCAACGAAAATATGCCACTACCAGCAGCTTTGTTAGCTCGCTTAGCGAAACGAGGGATCGTGAGTGGCGGGCAAAGCAAAGGATTGCCGGAGGAGACTTTTGCAGAAGACTACGGTGATAAAGACGATAGCGTGAATCCCGACAGCTACGAATATCAAAGCCGAAAACGAGATGACAACGTTTGGATGGAAAGAGTGAAGCGGCGGTTCAAGGAAACCACGAAAGGCGTGAAGGGATGTCCGAACAAATGGAATGTGTACCACGGTGAGCTTGTGAAATTGCCTTGCAGCTCATTTTAAAACGATTTCTATTTTAGTTTGCACAGTGTTCTGTCTTGAGCGATGGGGCGAAGGGCGCAGCAAACCAACCAAAAGCTACCGCGAAAGATACAATCGGCTCATCCAGCGATATCCACTTCCGAAGAACTGGATCAGCATTTGGGACGCCGGCTGCGAAGCTTACTATTTCTGGAACAAAGTCGATGATAATGTTTCATGGCTGCCACCAAAACATCCGCAAGCTGTCATCGGAAAGGCTGCAGCTACCATCAGAAGCGAGAAAGACCGGCCAGATCTTGACGCAATGGACGACGACTCTGCCATGCCGCCACCAGCAAGAAGTCCACCGCCCGACGACCGTTTTCATAGACCAGCTCCGATCCAGAAGAAAACGAAGTCTCGCGACTTGGAGAAGATTCTCCGCACGAAGAAGGGACGTCGTCAGTTCCACGAGACCTCTGACACAATCGACCCGATGGATCCAGCTTCATACTCCGACTGCGGGAGAGGCAAATGGTCGTCAGGACTCAACGTCGACGAAGGAAAAACTGGCGTTGACTCGACGGCCTCTGGCCAGCTCTTCCAGCAACGTCCTTACCCATCGCCCGGTGATGTCATGCGGGCGAATCAAGCAAAGCGAAAGGAGTCGGAGGATAACAGAAAGGACGACGATTCTCATAAGCGAACCCGAAACTACAGCGATGAAGATTAAATACCTTGTCATTGCTTTAAGAATAAATCGACTTCAGTCAAGGAATATTTGTTTCAACATCAACGCCAACTGAACTCACTCAAAACATTGCCGTTGTTGCCGACGAACATTTCATTCACTCGTAGTTTCTCCTTCGAGACAGTTTGCAATTTTTCCGATCGCTGATTATTATGTGAGTTGACAATAATTTTGTGATATCAAGTTTCGTGTTGATATGCAAACGTGTGAAGTCGGCATCAGTAATCAATTGATGATGATTGCACTTTGGTGTCTAGAAATTTCTTGTTGTGAAAGTTAGAAAACAGAATTCCGACGAGGTCACGACAAGGTCGAAGAAATTTCCGGCAAACAAAAATAAATCGAAATCGATTGATGCCGAAGCGTTTGGCTCAATTGAATTTCAGGCAATTAACGAGAGTGCTTTCAGCTTCCATCGATAAGATGTCAAAGCCGCTTTTGTCAACTGACCCGGTCTACCAGAAGATCCAACAATACTACAATGAGAACGGATCGAAGATCAACATCAAGCAGCTTTTCCAGAGCGACCCGAAGCGCTTCGACAAGTTCAGCATGTCGTTGAAGACGCCCAACGACGGAGATATCTTGCTGGTGAGATGTCAAAGGTCGAAGGTTTCGACATGCTTACGCAATCGGAATATTTTCAGGACTACTCGAAGAACCGAGTCACTGACGATGTGTGGAAGCTTCTACTGCAGCTGGCCGAGTCCCGTGGCCTTGCCAAGGCTCGCGAGGAAATGTTCGGTGGAGCCCACATCAACATTACCGAGGATCGCGCAGTCTTGCACACTGCATTGCGAAACAAGTCCGGAAAGCCGGTAGTGGTCGATGGCAAGGATGTCATGCCCGATGTTCTGGCTGTCCTTGCTCATATGAAGGAGTTCACGAACCAAGTCTTGAGTGGAGACTGGAAAGGCTTCACCGGAAAGAAGATGACTGATGTTGTCAACATTGGAATCGGAGGGTCGGACTTGGGACCTCTGATGGTCACCGAGGCTTTGAAGCCATACTCGAAGGGCTTGAACATGCATTTCGTTTCGAACATTGACGGAACTCACTTGGCCGAAACCCTCAAGAAGATTAATGCTGAGACGACTCTCTTCATCATTGCATCGAAAACTTTCACCACACAAGAGACCATCACCAACGCTACGTCGGCCAAGACTTGGTTCCTTGAAACCGCCAAAGATCCAGCAGCCGTTGCTAAGCATTTCGTGGCTCTGTCCACCAACGAAGAGAAGGCAACTGCCTTCGGAATCGACGCCAAGAACATGTTTGGCTTCTGGGATTGGGTCGGAGGACGTTACTCGTTGTGGTCAGCCATCGGTTTGTCCATCTCGCTCTCTATTGGCTTTGAAAACTTCGAGAAGTTGCAAGAAGGCGCTTTCCACGTCGATCAACATTTCCAAACAGCTCCGTTGGATCAGAACGTAAGTTGTCGTAATTACATTAACTTCAAGTACTCATGGTTCGTTTCTCGTAGGCTCCTGTCATCTTGGCTCTCTTGGGAATTTGGTATTCAAACTTTTATGGTGCTGAGACGACCGCGCTCCTTCCATACGATCAGTACCTTCACCGCTTCTCAGCATACTTCCAGCAAGGCGACATGGAGAGTAACGGCAAAGGCGTCGCGAAGAGTGGAAAGCGCGTCGATTATCAGACTGGCCCGATTGTCTGGGTGAGTTGACGCGATGATGCAAGTCAAGTGCAATGCTAGAGTGAATGTGTGTCAACATGTGACTCGAACAATCTCTGTCCTTCTCGCAGTCAATGTCAATGAAAAACGTTTTTCCTTCCTACGATTTCAGGGTGAACCTGGCACAAACGGACAGCACGCTTTTTATCAGCTAATCCACCAGGTCGGTAATAAAACATTTGCGCAATCATCCTCTGGCTTAAAAACATTCTCTTATCACCTTTCTCGTGTAGGGAACTCGCGTGATTCCGGCCGACTTTATCGCACCAGCACAAACTCAAAACCCAATCTCGGGCGGAGTTCACCACAAGATTTTGCTGGCTAACTTCTTGGCTCAAACTGAAGCTCTGGCTCTCGGCAAGACCGAAACTGAAGTGCGCGCCGAGCTTGAAAAGGCTGGATTGAAGGGCGAGAAGTTGGAGAATCTCGTTCCACACAAAGTTTTCACAGGCAACCGTCCCACTAACTCGATTGTCGTGAAGAAGTTGACGCCGTTCGTTCTCGGAGCTCTCATCGCGACCTACGAGCACAAAATCTTCACGCAAGGAATCATCTGGGACGTCAACTCCTTCGATCAATGGGGCGTTGAGTTGGGCAAAGCTCTCGCTAAAGCCATCGAAGGCGATCTGGCCAACAACGATAAGGTTTCAAGCCACGACTCGTCCACCAACGGCTTGATCAACTTCATCAAAGCCAACTGGTAAACACTGAGATGTCCGACATCAAAATATCAAAAATGCTACCCAGATTCCTTTTAAACTTAAAAATTAAAGCCACATCTCATTTAATCGCTAATCCATTAGACTTAGAGAGGCTGATGTTGCTCCATTGAATGTTTTTGGAAATAAACAAAGTTGTAGATGATCACAAAGTGAAACAAAAAACATGTTGCAATCTTGTTTTTGTTATGTCGCCTAGCATGGCAGCATAGAAATTAATGTTGCAGCCTTCATGCTGCTTGAATGTTTCGAGTTTGTTGTCGGTTTCTAGAAAGATGTCGCGACACACAACGTTTCAAGATTGATGTTGTGCCGCACGATGTTTGTAGATTAATGTTGCGCCGAGCGGCCGAGTGTGAAGTTCATTCGCTAACCGTCAGGAGTCGCGAGTTCGATTTGTCGGGAAACATTAGCCGCGAATGTCAAGCTAGCCAAGTTATCACGAACAATCATCGGTATCTGATCTCGAAGTGATGATTGTCGAGATAAGACAGTTAAAGTGATTTTGTTCTGAACATTAATCCAGAGGCAAGGCAGATTAAAGTGACGCAACTCCCGCACATCCATCATGGAGAAAATTCCTCGCAAGAAATCAGTCTAAAATCTTTTTTTTACAATAACTCGCGAATAAAGTGAAGCATTGAAAGCAAAACTGAACCATTCGAGGGCCGATGTCACCGAGAGCGTGATGGGCATTGGTGCCGGATGTTAAACGACGAATTTGTGCTCCATCCGAGACGATAAAAGTTTGAGGAAGTCGTAAAGAGAAAGAAAACTAAACTACATAAAATCGAAAGCTATTGTTGCTCGCGAATCAATCAAAGCCAATCGCCTCGAACTCAGCAGTATTAGAGCACCAGAAAGAGACACAGGGATTTTCCGTAGATTGACTAATTGCTCATTTTCATCGCCCGTCTTCCGATTCGTCAACATAAAAGGGCAAAGATATTGATTATAAACTTTCCACAAAGTGCGAAGAGTGGGAGAGACTTCACATCAATCATCAGATCTGGTGCGAGACAAGTCGCGTGAACGAAAATGGCAGAGGACGACGATAACCAGCTCTATCACCAGAAGGAGACGAAGATTATTTATCACATCGATGATGAGCCGACACCATATTTAGTGAAAATTCCATTTCCGCCGCCCCAAGTGAAGTTGCGCGACTTCAAGATCATTCTAAGCAAGCAGCAGACGTGCAGCTACAAGTTCTTCTTCAAGTCTATGGACGCTGACTTCGGGTGAGTCGCGGATTAACTCAACTTAATTAGCACGAGTTGGGTAATTGATATGTAACTAACTAACTCGCTCGCTCTCGTTTCAATTGCAGCGTCGTAAAAGAAGAGATAATTGATGATAATACAGTTCTTCCATGTTTCAACAATAAAGTCGTCTGCTGGGTAAGTGTGAGAGTGAACGGTGATACAGGTGATGGAAGCTGCTCCCAAAACCTGTCGCTATCAATCGATTACGATCTAATAACGTCAACTCGTTTTGTCTTCTTCTTCAAATCAGTTGGTAACATCCAACGATGCTGCTTCGAACGCATCAGAGACGCCGAACCCTGATAAGGTGGATGGAGAGCATCAGAAGATGGTCAGTCGACACGGAGCTGATGGAAGGCTCACGTATCAAGCTGTAACGAATTTCCTTTCGTCCTCGTCGGACCTCGCGAGCTCAACTAGCTTTGTCGAGGACGACGAGACGGAGAACGACATGGACAAGAGGCACGAGAACTACTATGACTACGATGAGAATTTAACCGAGTACTCGTCGATCCTTTCGAGCCAGCAGAACAGCCGCTTGAAGATCCGGAAGAAGCCGCAGCGAAGGAAAAAGCGACCGAACCAGCAAATGTCACGCACGTCGTCTTATAGCTCAATTACGGACTCAACCATGTCATTAAACATAATAACAGTTCAAATCAACATGGATACGGTGAACTTTCTAGGTAAAATCTACATGAAGCTACACAGTTCCGAACATCTAATTTCTTCTTTATCGATTTATAGGAATTTCAATTGTCGGACAATCGAACCGCGGCGGTGACGGAGGGATTTATGTTGGAAGTATTATGAAAGGTGGCGCAGTGCAGCTCGATGGACGCATAGAACCCGGCGATATGATCCTTCAAGTGAACGACATAAACTTTGAAAACATGACCAATGACGAGGCAGTGAAAGTTCTTCGTGAAGTTGTACAAAAACCAGGTCCGGTGAAGTTAGTCGTCGCCAAATGTTGGGATCCGAATCCAAAAGGTAGACAAAATATGGAGAAGATTAAACTGTTTATTTAAATCTTGGCTTCTCTTTAAGGCTATTTCACGATTCCCCGTTCAGAGCCTGTTCGCCCGATCGACCCGGGAGCGTGGCTAGCGCACACTCAAGCTTTAAGATCATGCGAGAATCTTGAAACCGATTCCGAAGTCTTGACAGCCATCAAGCAGCAAAGGCTGAATGCCAACATGCCATATAAACTCATCGTAGCTGCGATGAGGAAACCTGATAGTGGACTCGAGATTCGTGATCGTCTGTGGCTCAAAATCACGATACCAAACGCATTCATCGGAAGGTAAGTTGAAAATATTTGGAGCTTTCGGATTTCTCGTCACGGAATTTATTCTTGTAACTCATTGAAACTTATAATTCAGTCCGAATACTTTCCGTCGGCTCCTCAATATTTCTTCGTTTGCTGACGACGCTGAGCCATGTAATTGTCCATGTTTTGCTGCTGCATTTTAAGCAAATGATTGCGAAGAAGATTGCTGTGGCTGCCTTGAAACATGAGTTGTGTTGGCGTTTTTGGAACTGATGGAGATGGAGTTGTTTCCACTTGTGGATATGGTCGAGATCGGAATTGGACTGACTGTGATGCCGTATAGCTTCCGTGTCGCTGAGGATCATGAGCTGAGGCTTTTGAAGTCAGCACAATTGGTTGTGATGGTTGTTTATCATTGGTCGGTGTATACGAAATGACAGGCGAATAAGGTCGAGATTGGAACTTAAATTGCAATGTCGGAGGGTTTCTACCCTGGAAGGTGCTGGTCGAAGGTACAGAAGACAGGACAATCGATGGAGGAGCACCAACGGGACGTGCGCTGCTTGTGGTTGATCCACTTCCAAATCCCGTTGAAGATTTTCCAACGGAGCTGATAGATTGATCAGGAGAAAAGTCCTTCAGTAGTTCGGGTTGAATAAGATTCTCTCTGCAAGGAAGAAGTTGTGTGTTAGAAGAAGGTTACGGCTTAGGAAACAAAGACAAAGTCTACTTACTTGTAAGCCTTTTTCATTTGTGCCATCATCTCGTTCTCGTGTCGAATGGAGTCCTTCATGGCTCTGATCTTCGTGGTACCGCTGGTATAGATCTGTGCATTGCGCTTGTATCCCATTTCGACCTGCTGATTCTTCTCGACGTACAATTTCATTTGCGCCTCTCGGAATGAATTGATCTTTGATATTTGCGAGTGCAGCTTAGTAGTGCTGTTGTCTTCGAAATAGGCTCGGATCTCGCTGGGTAGATTGCTGTTGATCTCTGCGACTCGGCACGTCTTCTCACAAAGGCTGCAGTAGTTTTTCATGGTCGAGCAGGACTCGCAAGCTACATGGCCGCAGCTTGTGATGAAACATTTGCGTCTAGTTTCGCCCTGATCGGCGAGGCAAATGTTACAGAAGATTCTGAATGGCATTGCGGATCCCTTCTTGCTTCCCTGTCAACGATTTTAGACTTCAAACTGCTTTTAAAACTTAGTTTTCTTCGCTTGTTTTGTTTTCCTCAAAATCAAAATTTTATACTCAAAATTTCAAATCAAAAATTTCCGTTAAATTGAGGAATTTTTTTTCAACAGCGACTTGGTCAGCTGGATTTCGGAGAACGTTGAAGGCATCCAAGACCGCCGCGAGGCCAGGAAATTCATCGGCAATATGCTGCGCAGGAATTATATCAAGCACACAGTGAACAAGTTGACGTTCAGCGAGAATTCCTACTATCAATTCGGCGAAGGCGACGCCGGTGGTTGCTTGCTTAACGAAGATGACGGTAAATATTCCTGAACTGCAATTGAAAGCCAATGCTCTAATACTTTTCTCAACAGACAATGCATCGACACTAATCGGCCATAATCCATACATGCTGGATGATACCGAAAGTATTATTAGCGATCATATTTCCAATTTGCCATCATCACATGCCAATATTCCTAATTATCAATTAGGGCCACCGCCAAGCCTCCCAGCGCCCGAGTGCTTCATGCCCAATCAAGCACATTACTTCACCGTTGGCAGTAGTGTGAGCGGCATGAACGATCCCAACTATTACGTCATCGAAAAGCCAATGTCCACGATGTCTGGATTGCCACACTTACAAAAGGCCTCATCGAAATCATCAACGACGTCAAAGAGTTGCTCATCGACCGAAAGCCAAAAATACATGATCAAAAACCTCATTCAGCAGACGAACCACAGTAAGTAATTCCACGATTCTACAAGCGTTTCGTCATAATCGAAACCCGTTTCTCCCTCACAGTGTCGCTGAAGAATGGCGATAAAAATTCCAAATCGTCGTCCAACTCGTCATCGAAGGGGCATCAGCACGACTGAAGGTATTAGCAAAGTGAAATGCCATAAATATTTTGTAATAAGCGACGGTTGTCGAGAGCAAAGCAACGTTAGTGATTGAACCAGGAAGGAAATTAAGTTGAATTTAAGTTTTAGGACGGAAGGCAATCACTTTGATTCGTTTAAAGTTATAAGTTTTACTTCTGTTTTCCGACAGATTTCCTAATTTTATCATTTCCTCGGCTCGCGACGATTACGCGACGCCCTTCATCATTTTAAAAACTATTTTGACTCACTAAGTATTAACAATGTATACCGTTTACAACTAGAAGTTTGAAGCATCTGGCCAAGGCTTCTGATTAAAGAGGCGCGATGAGCTTACCAAGTATGTTAAGCAGTCATCACGCTTTCATCGAGGAAGCCTTGGCTCGGACGAAAGAAACAAATGAATCATTACAGGGTGTAAATAGCAAAAAGTAATAAGTCTTGATATATAAAGAGAAGAAAATCATAAAGAAAATGAAGGAAAATTCTTCTCTTCGCGCACATGTCGTGAGACGAAGAAGTTAGTTTTTGTATCAGCAAGAAGTGAGAAGAATCAATGTGAAAGTAAATGATGACAATTTGACAGAAAGGAAAATTATACGACGCGAATGTATTCAGAGCAGTAAGAAATAAAGCTGAAGATGTAATTGTCTTTGAAATTTTCATGGCGTTTTCCTCCTAACCGCAGTCCCGCAACCGTCTAACTAGCTTGCTATCTGTTAATTAACGTTTCATTCTTTCCAGCTTTTTCCACTTTGGAAACCTAATATTACTTTTAATTGTTTGGTTAATAATTGATGAAGCTGCCTTGCCTTCTCCCCATCTTCCACTGCTCCTTCCGCCCGCCGTAAAAAATCCGATAGTGGAAATTTTATTGCCGAGGACGGGAGAGCTTTAAAAGCGTCTTCTCGGTCGACATAACGAAGCAATTATTATTTCGTAACGTCGTTCCAACGAAGAGCAGTCTCTCCATTTTTATTTCGGACGCGAGGGAAGCGACGACAACCCTTTTCCCTCCCCTAATCCGATCCACTTCGCTTGAACAGCAGTTGGAGGGTGAATTGTGGGTTTCGTCAGCTCTCATCGTTGTTCGAGGCGGGGATGTCTGCTCAACGCTTCCTCCGCATTCTTCCATCATGGGACTTAGCTGCTCGCATTATAAAAATGTAAATTGTAAAGTTTTATATAATCACGATTATTTGTTTCAACCCTTTCGACTTTCTCCTCTCACTCCGAGTCCCGCTCGAATCCAATCTAGAACTCGAAAATTAAATCCGTTTTCATAATTATCATTATGATAGCTATGTGTATGCTCGTTTAACCCCATCAGAGCGCAATCATCTTCCATTTGTAATGTCGATCCAACTCAACTCCGAGCAGTTGCTTGATTATGAAACGGATGCATAAGCGAAGAGCGATGAGAGTTCGATTTGCTAAAATGCGATGCATAATAATTCCCATCAAACTCCATGCAGCCAGATTATTAATTATAAATCTCGATTGCATATTGTCAGCATTCCAGCTTTTTCCTACCTGAGCTTTGCTTGTCGCTCAGGATCCAAAAACGCACACACGCCGGAAAAGGAATTTCATGAATTTTGCATAATTGCTCGGAACATCGACAGAAATTATCATTTTAGAAGCTCGCAACTCATCTCTCGTGACTCTCAATTGTTGATGAAATGAAATTTTAGATTTTTCTATTATTAACAGACCTAAAACAAAGTCATCGTCGAGAGAGCACAAGCGAGGTAGCGACTACTGCATTGCATATACGGATCGGATTGTGGCACAAATCCCATAAGAAATTATAAAATCGTTAAATAATCATGGAGCGCTCCGGAAAAGTCAACGGAAAACATCATCCATTCATATCTGAATCGCCCAGCTCTTCGACAATGCACGCAATGTCAATTTGATGTTGCAAAATGATTCAAATGAGTTTCTATTTTTATTTCGTGGAAAAATGAACAGCTTAGCAACTGATGCGGCGGGCGTCATATCATATCAGCGTATTGAGAACATTATCAATGCGAGATTAAGCTTGCTTCTTTCATTTGAAGCCCAGTTCATTTTCAATGTGGAGCCTATTTCAGACTCACAGCCCTGCCCTAGCGGAGCTTGACTTAATCGAAACCATTACACAATTTAATCGTTGAGCCTTTATTGCGCTGGTCGTTGTCGTTATTCCGCACAATTTCTCGAGATTTACGAGTTTGAATTATGATTTCCATTTTGGGCGCTCACTCAGTCACATGAGCGCACATATTTGATGCATAATTAACGCGAATTTGACCCTTGCGGAACCTTTTTCAACTCGCACTTCATCCCATCAATTTACGGACAAATGAAAAGCGGAAAATTATGGAAATTGTCGCTCGGCAAATCTAACAATTTTTCTTCTCCATTAAAAACACTTTTTATGAAATGGAAGCGATCATTGTTCGGCAATTGTCGTTAAACGAAGCAAGAGCACACAGGAGTCTCCTCTACTGTCTCATCATCGTTTCCCAACAAACATGTTTGTCGACTTCATTACACAGACGTAGAGATATACAATTTCAAATTTATATTAAATATTTAATTATTAATGTCCGGGTTTCCGAGAGAATAATGCGAAAATCACAAAATCTAATCTAAATTTCGACTAATTTAAATTTGAACTCTCGTCTCCCACAAGAGAAAGAGTCGGAGTTATTATAATCATAATCACACATGCGATAAAAATTATTAGTTCGGGTATAGTTTGATGGAGATGACGAGGGAAACGACGAGTAGGATTTGATGGAATGTTCTGGAAGAGCTTAGATTTAGCTGCTCAGCCTCGTGAATATTTTAGCGCGATTATTTCAAGCCAAAGAAACTTTTCCAAGTGAAAAATCATATCACAAACGATGAGAGAGTCTCACGAGTGTCTTAACACTCGGAGCGAAGCAGAAGACAAATGAATCTGAATTTCAGATCAGCCGTCACGATTTAAAGGATGTGCAAGCTCTCGCACGACGAGAGAACCACCTCAAGACGTCGTGTGGCGATTAAAGTTAAAAATTCATTCGACTCTAGAAATTTATGTTTGTTCGTTTTACAATGGCAGAGAGATTGAGGAGCGGAAGGCATCAAAACAAAGGCTAGTGGGATGGACCATAAAAAATGGCTCCGGCACTAAAACGAAATAGATGAGATCCCTTTTCCACTCTCAACCCCATAAACATGTGTGTATATGCAAAACAAAAGCAACTGTAATCTCATTTAATTCTTGACCACATATCAAGCATTTCCAGCCTTTCCTACCTCACTCGCCAGCAGCAGAGATACATTTTTGTAGTTTTTCAGTTCCATTTCCCCCTTTTTTATGGCTGCACCTTTGGGGCTTGAAATTAAGTTTTATGAAAAGTGTTTTGCTGCTGGACGTTTTACGTTCGTTTTCCAGTTGAGAGCGACCGGAGATAGTTGTAAGGAAAACGAAATCTATGAAAAATAAATAAGATTTTGTTCATCACCTCGACTTTCTCCTCCGGCAAGACTTTCTTCTCGTTTTTGTTAACGCTTCACACAATAAACAATTCAATTTAATTTGTCTTCTGGTCCAAGAGCAACTCGCCCAATAATTTGATTTCTCAATATTTGATGATACATTTTCTGTTGAGAAAGAAAAACTTGGACTCACGAAAAGTTTCCCTTCGTCTCTGCTTTCTTCGAGTCGTCAAGGCAAGTCGTCCGCAAGAGTTGCTGTGCCATCAAACGGGAAATTAAGAAGAGTCGAGTGACACTTTGTTGATTTTTAAATGTGCTTTTCTAGTCGTTCATTTCTTTCCTCTGCTCTGCCTGCCATGGCGGAAAACTTCTTGACGTTTCTCGACTCTTCTAACGCATAGCAGTTTCGCAATTCAATTAAGAGACTTCTCCATCTCGCCCGCTCACTGCAACGACGACAATAAAAGCTATAATGTCGAGGAGATTTTCCATTCTTCTTCACTCAATTTCATCTTAATAACAGCGATAGCGCAGCTTTATGTTTTCACTCACCAGCTCACCAGCGATTTGCCGTAAAAGTGACTCGCAGCAATTTGGAGGGAAGAAATGGAAAGAAAAAAAAACTAATGCCGAATTAAATATTCATGATGTGCAAAAACGAGCGGTCTGGGGAACCATTTTCAGGAGCAGCTTACGATTTACTCTTCAAATAATAACCCAGAACAAATAAACATTCTCTTCATAAAAGAGTCGTTCGAAGTGCGGAGACCGAATGCGAGGGACTACGAAGGAAAATGGAGGATTTTCGTTGGTCCGGTTTTCAAACGATCCTGGCAGTTTTTCGGTAGCGGGTTGCGATGTTTAATCTAAAGAAAAATGATGGTGTGTCAAAGTTCTTCACACTGCTAACAAAAGAGAGGCAAATATTTCGAGAAGAAGTTACTGTACAATTGATTAGACTTGGTAGACTCTAGCAGCCTACGAACCAGCAGCTTTGGCTTCTAGTCTTGCCCTCTGTATTTTGGTGGGAACACCATCAACCAAACTTAAACCCACATTTAACCAAACATCTCAGTTTATGATGTCATTGCACTTTCTGAAACAACAAAAATACAAAATGTAGATCAATTTTTTTAATTAAAATGTATTTTTCTTTTCTTGGGTTTCTTTCAGAATTTACAGTGAACATTTTGCGGATAAAGTTTCAATTTTTCTGTTGAATGTCATCATCAAAATAAATCGTAAGGGTTAAACATTAATTCTAGCTATAAATATTGATGATTCTTGACTGATACAAAATGTAATCTTGGTTGTATCATTTCAGTTCGAGATGATCAAGTCGAACTGGCTTAAATATTTACTGGCGATTTTTACATTTTCTTAATCATTTCGTCTAAGTCGTTAAATTGATTTTGTGTAGGGAAAAATTTCGTTATTCTAGCTGGTTGAAACGTTTCGCTGCGACCGCTTTCCTTTGCCTCGTGGACGCGACTTCATTTCTGATTGCGTGCCATGCAAAACATCGGGAAAACTTTCGAGCCTAATTACAGTTTTGAATTATTTTTCTTCCACGCCTGTTTATTCGATTCATTGTGAAACACTTTTCAATTATTTACAAGATTCGATTTGTTATAAAGTGTACGGAAAAGTTTTCAAATTTGAGCTCTTGAAGTACAACTGAAAAAATCTGTTTCTGCGATTTAAAAACTTGCTTTGATTGTTTCAGCTTCGAGTGGCTGAGCGGAGCAGGCGAAAATATATCGGGGGCTGAATTATTTATGACTTCTTAATGGAATAAACTCGGCTTAATTTCTTTTCTGTTTCACTCTTCGCTTTTTTCCCCGCTCACTAAAAGCAATCTGAAATAAGAATTCTCTTAATCCGATGCTTTGTTGCTGCCGCTTTCCACGTTCAGCTCGGCAGAGATGGAGCAAATAATAAGAAGACGTAGTGAAAGTTTCGTTCTCCTCCTCCTTGTTCGCTTGAGAGAAAACAAGACGAGGAGGAAAACTTTTTTCGCAAATGGAAAATCTGATTAAAGGAAATTGGCAAGTTGGAAATTTATTTAAAAGCAAAACGAGGTAATTTGAAGAGTGAAGTGGGGCGCTTTCTGCTGCTGTAATTAAATCACTGATTGCTGTATATTTTTTTTGGCAAGTTTGTCGTTTTCCATTTATTGAATTTTCCTGTGAAATCGTTTTCCATCCATAAATGATCGAAATAATTTATGAGTTATTTTACAATATTGCTCATTTTTACACTTTTTCGTTATATACAAAAAGTAAACAGGTCGGTAAATACGCGAAACAATAATCATCAAAGCCGGTTGGAAAATGAGTCCAGGGTTCGATCGAATCAAAGTGAAGCTGTTGGCTTGAACGCAGTGGATTGAATGGCTGGTTTTTCCCATTGAATTCTACAAAACTCCGCTCGCTTTAAATTAGTTTTCATTTTGTTTTCAATTAATCCACAGCCACTTTATTTAATTTTTTTACTGAACTTTGGTCTGAGGATTTTCTGCATCATCTCGGTAAAACTTTTCATCGAGGAACGATCGTAAATTATGCAGCGGAAAATAACAAGTTTGCTGGTCAACAAAATTAAAGCTTGAAGTTTGTTGAACAGCAAAGTGATCGGGCTACGGAATTAGCGATCGCACCTCAACATCATCTACAATCTTAACTAATAATTTTTATACATGATTGACTAGAATATTAGAATCCTGTGAAGATATGTCGAATATCAAATGATGCGGGACTGATTTGTTTGCGTTGCTGTGTGTCGAAGGATCAAGAACTTTTCTTAAACATTAATTCTTTGCGTGGTCTTAAAATATAAATAACAAATGCTCATTGCAGTGACTGTACAAAGTGGTTTGTGTTTGGGCTTTTCGTCATCGAAGGAAAATAAGGAGAGACCAGGAATATTTATATTGCACTCGTAACTAATCATTAATTGAACAGAAATGTGATTGACGATAATTAATAACCAAAGCCAGTTGGCAAGCCCATGAGTTGTTGCTGTCAGTGCTGAGCTGCGAACTTCATTCTCTTTTGTTTCTGCCGCTGATTGCAGAACCACACGCGAACGACGTTTTTCTTAAGATCGAGCTTCTCGGCGATGGCGGCGATTTTCTCGCCGGATGGTCTTGGTTGGACGGCAAAGTAGGCTTCCAGAGAGCGCTTCTCCGGAGCCGCTATGGATGTCCTTTTTCTTGAAAAAAGACTCGATATAGATTACTTATTAACTTTGAGTTCGACCGAAAACATAAAGGACAACGCAACTCAGTAACTGATAAGTTTGGACGGAAGGACGAGGAGACGATTTACGGAACTGAAGAGGAGAACGGTAACTTGAATCTTCGCCTACCTTTTCTTCTCGCCATGAGGCAGAACGCTGGGCGCATCGGGATCCCGTCGTTTGTTCTTCGCTTGCGCCTCAGCTTCCTCGAGCCACGCTTGCAATATTGGTTTCAACGCGATCATATTGTTGTGGGATAACGTCAGACTTTCAAATCTACAAATTGTACTTTGCGAGAGAGCTCCGACGCCTGGCAATTTCAAATTCGCCAGAGCTTTGCCCACATCGGCTTGTGTGACTCCTTCATTTGTTTCGAACGTTCACCGGAGCGAGTTGGTTGGGTTGATAGAGTTGCGGGGGAAGAGAAGAAAAGTGGGAAAAAAATAAAAAAACAACAACAAATTTTTGCAGATGGAGTTTAAGCTGGCGAACATCATAAGTGCAATTAGGCGAAAGAAACCCTTCGAAATTTATCGCTCTCATTAGCCGCGATCGCTTAGCTCGTAAATCGCTTTGAGAGCTTCATTCATCAGCGCGAAACTCTTTCTCCTCGGTAATTATAATTAACCGTCTAATTTCTCATTTCGAGTTAGCAGCCAACGCAAATTGAAATGCAATCGCTCGACTAAAATCCCGACGGTTTTTTCCAGCGCGAACAAATTGCAGCGAACATAATTTTTTGAAAACTCATAAATAAACAATTAACAGAGTTTACCAATTGCATAATAGTTATTTAATTAATTAATGGTTTAATTTATCATTCATGCTTCCACCCACGCGAGGCCTTCGCCTAAAATTAAAAACGCGACATTTTTTCGTTTCAATAAATTGAATTTTCGTTTAATGCCGCTTTTAAAAATTATGAAGCTGCATAAATTTTGCATAGTAATCACTTCCACTTGATGATTTCGTCGGGATGCGAAGGAGCGCCCGCTCTGCAATAGTTTCGTCTTCCATGCAGATAATTGCAAATGATTTAATGTATCGAGAAACTTTTAATATTCTTGCCCAAGCATGAAAGTCACTTCAGGTCGAGTTCGCCTCGGTGCTCGTTTATTTATTGTGCAATTACGGATTTAAATAGAATTATTATTTAATTTATGTGTTGTCCAATTTATTAATATTAAATGTCGCTTTACGTAAGAATGTTTATTTAAATTTGCCATCTAGTCGCACGGCAATGGACGGCACTCTCTCCATCTCGAATAATCGTAGAAGAACGTTCGAGAAAATTACTAAAATTGACCGAGGAGAAATTAAACATTTAGCTAACGAAGCTGCATCGTCTTGCGGGCAAACTTTCTTCAAGAAAATCAATTTAAGATGTTCCTCTGCTCTTATTGAATTAGAGGGAAATGTCTGATTGGAAATCTTTGCGAGGATATGCTTGAGTCTCAAGATTTTTTCCTTTAAATATTTACCTAATTTTATCCTTCGCTGTTTGAAACGCTCGGCAAACGCCTCAAGCTCTCGCGGATCGGTGTCCTGGTCGGGATGAAGGCTCGCGGCGGCAACGGCGGCAGCCATCGCCGAATGATGCGAACCTGAAAAGTGACAGTTTGTAAAGTCTTTTCGTTACGTCAAAACTTTCCATCAAAATGTTTCTGGGCTTGGAAAGATTTCAGTAAAGTGATCGCACCAGGTGTGTGTCCGCTCAGCGGCCCTCCGTGGTGATGGTGACTCATCATATGGTTCATACTGTGATACGATCCATGCAGCTGGTGGTGTGACGATGAGATTGGCGTCTCCGACATCGGCGTAAGGGTCGTCATGGAGCCCGACGGATCGCCCATCAGGTCCAGATTCTCCATCCCGTGCATCTGAAACATATTCTTTGTCTAAATAGAGTGGTTTTGCATTAGAAACTTTTACATGTTACTGTGCTAGACGGAGGGGAGGGAGAGATGGATCAAATATAAACATGTTAAAAGAGCGGTGGCGAAAACCGATCAATTATTCATCGCGATGGAGCTCGGAGAAGGTGGCGGAAGAAGAGGGCTTGGTTCGTTCGATGCGGTGAACATTTCATATTGACGAGTGCAAAAAACGAATCGCACGTTGCACAAATGCAGTACATGCAATGAAATGCAGCTTTCAAATGCACAAAATTCATCTCGATGCATTCGTCTGCCGCTTTGAAACTTTCATGTCCGAACTCGAGGAAAATGAAATTCATTGCAATTCTGAAATTTTTAAATTCGTAAAATGCTTCGCATGAAGCGGAGGGAAAACGTTCGAGAGCAAAAAGGAAGGAGAGAAAATATGTCAATGCGTCATTGAAAATTCAAAGCAGAAATGGAGAAAAATTAATTCGCCTCTGCTGCGCAATCATTCAAAATGGCGCAAGTTTTTCCGCCAGAATAATTTAAATTTCTATGGAAAATGTGCGTATCGTTAGAAACGATCTCTAGCTTTAAGCAAGTTTTCAGCGAATTTCAGACCTAGGCAGCAAAGAAAAATTAATTTCATCAACATAAATTAAAAGTAAATTTCGCCCAAAAACATTAATTTATAAAATAATTATTTGCACAGCATTTCGGTTGAGGTTGCTGCTGCTACTTTTATTATCGCATTGCACAAGACACAAGACACACACTAGGCAAATTTAGGCTTTCCATCTCGCGCTGTTTGCCGTTTCAAATAAAATATCCTCGGGCGGCCAAAATAATTTCTCATTTAATTCATCGCAGCATTGCGGCGCTGTTTGTTTTTAGGATCTAGCAAATTTGATTTGAGAGTGATACTCCGAATGTGAGCGGAGCAAAATCAGAATTATTGCCACCACATGACGTTGTCAGCTTAAGGCGGCATATACACCAAATGTCGAGCCCTACAGTTGTTGACTGAAGCTAGGCCTGCTCACTCTAATCACGGTTTATAATTTGATTAAATGTTTGTATTAAGATGGCTTCAAACCCTGAAGATAAATGAACTCCTCGCTTGGACGAGATGATCGCAAATTCACACTGCTCAACGGCAAGAGAGCAATTCATCTTGAAACGAGGTTAATTAGAACGATAAATTAAGCCAAAGTTTGTAATTGATCCGTCAAATTTAATTAATAATTAAGGCGGTGTCTTGCGAAACGAGGGTGTTAGACGAACGTGATTTGTCTTGTGGCAAAAGGAGAACGCCCAGTGATTAATGAGCTACATAAATTGCGCAAAGAGCGCACGATTAATCAACATTACTTTTTAAAAATTACAAGCTTGATCAACAATTTACGCCTGTAATGATTTAGAACTTCTTTTAATTTGCCGGAGAGACGTCGGGCTGGAACTTTCAGAGCGAATGAGCGGCAGCCCCGAGCGAGAAGACGGAAATTAATTACGTAATTTACGCTTGTAATTTCGGGAGGCAAGCAAGAGAAATGAATCTATTAATTTGTCCATCAACTCTCGCAAACGCCCTCGGAAGGAAAAACAAATTTCCGCAGCCACTTTGCTCTCATGATTTTTCTCCGCTAACGAGAAAAGAAAAACTTTCGGGGTTGAACACACAAACATGGAAATTTCGGATGAGTTACAAGAAAACTTCGGTCCCCAAAGGATTCCCTCCGTTAACATTTCCCTCCAACGCCAAGCCACATATGTTTTGACTTTCTGTACAACATTCGAATAAACAGATTCATTGATCGTTCAGACAAACTCTCTCCGGAGCTCGCTCCGCTTTCGATTGTGTGTGGATTAAAACTCGGGATCGGAAACTTCGATAAATAAATTTATGAGCGGGAAATCGAAAAACTTAATGCATCCTTTGAGTCCATAAATTGGAAAAGCTCGGTGTCAAGTGAGTTTATGAAAGACTAGTCAGGATCTATGATCGGAAATTCGAAGCCAAAGTGTTGTTAGAAAAGCGGTGAAGAGTTTGAATGACATTTTGTAGATTATGTGTTAGTGGATAGAATTGAACAGCGATACTGTTGGATCCCGTGTTTATCAAACAACGACCACAATAGTCAAATCGTTTGATTGATATATCCAAACTCCACATCGCAGCATCAGACTAACGTCACAAAACTGTTCAGACTACACAGTTGAAGGTTCTGAAGTTCTTCAAGTTCAACTACACCCCCTAACCAGCGCCTCATTCTTTTAGCCCCGTCTGGTGTACAAAATGTCGCGCGATCTAGGCGAGCGTTCCAAACAATCACACATCTCGAAAACAAATTCCACTTGGCAATTTCCTTGTTCAATGAAAATTTATGGAATCGAGTTGCGTTCAAGCACGGTTTGATGTCTGACTGCGCCGTGCTACATCAAAATAATAAACTGATACGAACAATAAATCATTCTCAATGCGAGAGAAGCGATTTCCTTCCACCCCCTCTCAACTTTTATGATGTTTGTACACAATTATGTTGTTTTTATGTAACATCTCCCTTCCTTTGATAGGAATTTGCAGCCTCGGCTGCTATGAATACCAAATAAGATGAGAAAATAATGCGAAATTCTTTTCTATACGCCCTTGAAATTACCGTTTAATGCAGCCTATAACTAACCCCTTTATAATTTTCCGTGTTAACTCCTTTCCTTCATCTCGAAGCATTTCCATTTATTTTATAGACTCGAGTCTCGATTGCTACACTGGCTGGCAATGTTTATCTCGCTTTCTTTTTATTTTACTTCTCGTCCCGCTTGTTAACGGCGGTGTTACTGTTGACGTGTCACGGGGAGAAAAGCGGACGACGGAGCTTCAACTGTGTGCTTTCTATTTAATGTTGAACAGATGGCGAAAGACTAATAGAATTTTTTTTATTACCCTCGTCGAAATGAACCTGCTAACTGATCCTTGATGGGCGACTGACATTGCTTTTTAATTGAACAAAGATGTTTTGACTTTATTTCTTAAATTGCTGAACAATTTTTTTCCGTTTCGCTCGCTTACATTCTACAAATTGCAGGACCCTGATTAAACATTCATGAAGCTCGGGTGCATCCATTATGATAATAAAAGAGGCGAGCAGAACTCGGTTTTGCAGCGGAGAAATTTCAACGAGAGCAGCGCACTCAAGGAACAAGAGCGGATTTAATATTTCATGAACCTCCATCATAAAAGAATTTGTTAAAAACCCCGAACCACATAAAATATTCATCGGAATCATTTTATTAAAAAATCCATGTAAATATGGTTCGTGGAGATTTTCCATCATCTTCCAGCTCGCCTCGCCGTGAAATCGCTTTTGAAACCTTCAACAAAATAAATCTTCAGTCATTGACTCTCGTGTAACACGAGTCGCGTTCGCTAAACTGAGAAAACGAGACGCTCGGCGGCAAAATCAAATCGCTCCGTCGCCCATGAGCATCAGAAATTCTCAAGTTCAACGAATCAAGTGACGGAAAAGAAGTGCCAACCTTTCACACACTCATAAAACTTTCAAGTCCTTATCTAAACATCTACCGTCGATAATAAATCATTAATGAGTGCATTAAATTATTAATTCCGCTTCGTCCCGTGCTTAAAAGTGAATTATTTATGATGTGAATAACTTTTTTTTTGATAACACGGTACCGGTTTCCTCTCGCTTTCCGGTTGAAGTGATATCGAATGTCACTTCTGAGCTTAAAGAGCTAGAAATTTTTTCATTAAACATTCACGAGCTACCATCAGTAAGCGCTTTATAATTCGTCGACAGGATGAAAGGAAAAACTTTCTGGATTCGAATCTTTTTTTCTGTAAATAATTTTGTATAATTTTTTAATCGTCGCTTCAAACGATTTGCTGAGAGGAGATCATGTTTAGTACTAAGGGTAGATAAACTCGAAGTTTTTGGAATGTTTTTAGAGGCAGACTTGACCGACTGAGCCTTTTAGTGTCAAGTTTGGACTGTAAAACTAGTCTCGACTTTCTGTTTAGTATAGTTATAGTACTCAATGCTCTTTATGGTAGCTAACTAATTCAAAATATTATCAAAGTCTGATTTTTAATTCCTAAAAATGGCTAAAGATCACACTTAACCCTGCCACTCAATCAGTCTAGTCTCTCTAACCTGCTGATTACCAAAAACAATTAGGAAATGTTCAGCAATTAGAAATAATCTCTCACTACTTATCAGCAATGATCCACAAGATTTCAATCAATCGATACACCAAAGAAGAAACAAACCTGCGCTTAGCACAACCATTAATGATTCGAGTTGGAAGAATAATTATTATTTGTCTCAAACAACCGGAGCGGGCGAAAATCGTATTTCACTGTTATGTTTTCCCCGAAAACGAAAATACTTTTATGCTTTTCATGACATATCGACGTCCACATGCACCATCGACGAGGTCGTAATGTATATAAATTTATTTGTTTGTAATATCATTGAGTCACTCAGGGCCGAGTAATGTTCCCTTAATGTGTATTAATGTCGATGGCAAAATAAGGACACTTCCAATATGTCGACGAGCATGTAAAGTTTGCCGTCGCTCAGCGTAAACATTTATTTCGAGCCCTCTTCGCCCTCAGCCAGCTCAAACAGCAAAATATTTACTCAAAATCAATTATCAATGTAAAGGATTTTTCTTCTCGAGTGTGTGATTAGTTCTTCGCTTTGAATGAGCTCATTTCGTCGTCGAGTGGATGTGCAAATATTTTGGCTGCAATAATTTTTTTACGCTTCAAAGGGTGAGCGACGACCGACTCTGGAGATGGAAAAACTTTCCTCGACAGCGTCTTCGGAATCGATTAAGAAGGAAAACTTTTCAACTTTTGCTGTAAATAATGAGAAAAAGTAACGAAACTTCAACCCTCGAAGGTTTAATGGTCGAAGAGACAAAGTCATAAAACAAAGTGTGCTCAAGTATCTTGGGACTGGCAGGAAAAGTTTGAGTGTAAAATATAGAAAATTAACAATAGAGGTTCATCGCCGCTTGTTGCGTGTTCCTTGCACATCGGAGGGTTAGACAAATTGCAAGCAAAACTGCTTCAGATGTCCGGGCAAAGTAACCCCGTCGAGGGGACCAAGCGAAGCTGATTTGTTGCTTTTAAAAAGTTTCTCTTTTTTTCGTCCGACGTAAATCCATTTCACCTTTTTACATGTTTGTAATCCTTAAATGAGATTTATTCGAATACGATGCGGATATTTGTTTCAATTACTCTACATTTTTCTCTCCGAACGGCATCGATTGGGTTCGAAAGTTGATTATTTTCCTTCGTCTCGGTATTAGGTTTTTTCAGTTTTAATTTTTCTTCAACCCAAGGACGACTCCAGGAATTCCGTAAGTCTAAGTCAACAATCTGCCTCGAACAACAACAAGCTGCTTACGTAACTTGATAACAATTCTTGACAGTCTGAGATGGGTTTGATGGAAACTGTTACAATTCCTCCGCTCGGAACCATCTTGATCCAATTTCTCGCATTTCTCAAGTAGTAAGCCAATAAGTTGGCTACGGGTACAGCTGAGTCAACGCGATTACAATTTGATCTTCTTGAACGGGGTTAATTTTGAAATTAGAAACGGAATTTATGTAACAATGTAATTCACTTGTTCACAACACCAATCAAATTATCCGCTCAGCACGTGGCACAAGAAGCAACAAAGCGATTTTCTGGAATAGAAACGAAAGAACGAACTCCCCTCCCCGAACCATAAAAGTATGACGCGCTCGCTGCCTTGCTTCGCCACCCTCGTGACTAGTCACTTTTGCTCTGTCTGTGTGTTTACGCAAAACCATAAACAATAAAATTCAAATTCATTTCTCAATTATCCATCTCAATGATTTGGGTTTTATTGATTTCTTGTTACAGATCCATATCGCTCGATTATCGAGCACTTCCCCTTCGATTAATGGAAATTACTTGCCAGCCGCAGAACCGTCGATCAGCCTTATCACTTGTCATGTGATTGACTTGAAAATCAATCGAGGCCAGCGGGACTGAGAGGCTCGGAGATTCAGTTAACAATCAGCAAATTGGAAGACATTAAAACAGTTACGACAACTCAATTTACAATGCTCGTCTCTCAAGAGTGTTGGCACGTGGCTTTCGAAAGGGGAAAGGGAAGCGTGGCAATCATTACGCAATGAGTTGCTAGAAATTCAAATTTATTTTGAACAAACGCGACTTGTCAAGGGTTCAATTGTCTGGAAATGTCTTTGCGTCGGGCTCAGCGAGATTGACAAGTTATTGTTGTTTTAGCATTGCGTTGATCAAGAGATAAGATATTTGTGCGCCTGTCAACGATTATCCAACAAAATATTCTCACCTGAAGGGGTCTCTGTGGTGGTCCGCCCATTCCGTGGTGGTACGACATGACGTCGTGCTTCAAACAAAGAAACAAACATGAGTTTCTGACATGAGAGAAAATCGCTTTCAAGTTTATTCACCTTGAGTTGCTGTGTCATTTGCTGGTGAGCCGCGTGACTGTTCTGGTGCTTCTGCATGTCGACTGCTGCCAGCGCCTCGGCTCTGCTCAACAAACCATCGTTTAGGCCAGAGAAAATATCGCCCTGCAAAAGATTCAGGTGAAGAATTAAAAATTTAAAGCTTTTCCTTCCGTCGACATGAAATCTGCTGCTCTGACTTTCTTTTCGAAGGGAAAATGAGAATTTATGTTTCCTCGTAAGAGAAGACATCGATTTATCATCTTGAAGGGGGCAACGCCGTACGATAAGTCTCCGAGACGTGCTTTAACGCTTTAAAAGACGAACGTCGGGCGTTGGAGCTTTAATTGATGTAAAACTATCGCACGGAGCTATCAATAAGTCGTCTCGTCTGACATGTAGCCGGCAACTCACGAGAGTCTCTTCCGTCACACGTACGCGCTACTCGAATTCAATTATTTATGGTCTAGGCGCTTCCTCCGGTGCGTTTTTAGGTAGTTGAACTTGGATCGAAGACATCTCTCGTGGGATCAGAAATGTGTGTGCTTGCGACTTTTTGCGATTCAAAAGAAATAATGAATCCCAACGTGAGCTCTTGCGTGTGTGTAAGTGTACAGGGAGCTCCACGTCTCGAGAACATGTATACATATTCATCATTAGATGATTCTTGCTTCTCTTCTTGTTGTTTTTCCGAGTGAAAAAATGTATACGTGAAATATTTATGAAGCTGTCTGGGTTTAAAAAATATAAATAAGGGCTCATCCCCAAGTGACGTCAGCCTCATTTGCCTGATAAGCTTAATTGCATCGAACATGTCATTGTGGCTTCGGCGTGATAAACGTCATTTAGGAACAGCCCGACACATAAAATCCAGATTACAAGCTCGAACATATAACCGTCACCGATACACGCAAAGTTTCTTTCACCAGATTTGAGCCCCCTGGAGCTTTATCTGACAACACATAAATTATTTAATGTGAAAATCAATAAATTGAGCTCATTAAAGCTTGACGGTAAAAATTTCCTGATGTCTCACACGACGAGCTTCTTCCAAAAGTTGAACAAATTCGTGTCTCGACGATGATGTTGTTCCGCCTTCAATATTTTATGAAGGTTCTCTAAAAATAGTGGAGCTACTCGCTTCTTAAATATTTATTAATTGCATTTCAACCGATTTCCTAGACTTTCCCAAGAAAGGAAACACGTGCGCGCAAAGGAATCGATTCTTTCTGGAGACCATCGGAAGCCTCCTAGGCTCTTGAATTAAGAAATTTTAATCAGCTAGCGATAGTTACAACGTAAATCGATCAGCCCCAACCAAAAGTTCACATGAGAATCTCGAGTGGTTCACGATGGCTTGAAGTGATTGATTGATTGACTTTAATTAGGACGTCCCTCCAACAACACAGGAGCCGCTGGGTAAAAGTTTCAGGACATTGTTCCCAAAACAAACCTCAAGAACCGTAACAGGTGCACGAGAATACATAAAATTCTAACGAACGAAAACAAAAACTCGAGCAAAACAAACTTTCACGAAAATTATTTCCACCGACACAGGGAAAAAATGTCATTTGCGGTAAATGCGCGCGAGGGTGGACTAGTTATGAGGGAGAACTTGAAAGCGAGAGGGTGAAACTATTCACCACCGATCGCAAAGTGTATAATTATAATTAAGTGGCGCTCGCATGAATTTTTGTTCCCTCGGCATTCGGCCACTTGCATAACAGGTAAATGGCAAGCTAATGCAACATTTCCTGGCTTCCTGTCTTCCGTCCGCTGCTCTTGAAGTAGGGCGGCAAATTACCGACATTATCGTTGTCTTGCGGCTTGAAACTTTTCGTGTTTTGCAGTTTGAATATTTTCTCATAGGAAAATCGAACATTCTGTAGGCAAATTCGTCGGCCATCTCAAAGCCTTTTGCTTTCGTTCCGATGTCGATAGAATCTATTATTAAGCGTGGAAAAAGGATGGACAACTTACGTTTGTTCTAGGGGACCAGGAATTACACATTATTGAGGCATCTTCTAACAATCGACTCTGAAACAGTAAAAAAGAGCGAAGAAAATTGAAGTAAACGATTGCTGATCAATTATTTAAGGAGCTACGATAAATTCTTTCCACAAGCAGACAATTATTATCCGTTTATTGACTAAATTTTCCGCATGCTATTTAACTATCATCAAACACCAGCGAGCCAGCAACTAAGGAAAATATTTATAAAAGGAAAAGTCAACGAGCGCTTTTGTCATGTCGTTAACGAATGTAAATTTTTACAATGGTGAAGTCTCATCAAATATTTGTTCTTCCATAATTGAATCGCAAACAGCGACGATGAGTCCATAACGATGCAATTTGTCACGATTATACGTATCGCTAAGCATCATCAAAAGTAAACTCCAAGTTGATAATTAACAAACTGTTGAAAAGATTTCCACGCGAGCTTTTCCTTTTGATTTTTAGCTCAGTTTGTACTTCCGCAAGCGGAAAAACCGTTCCAAGATTTCTTAGAGTGAAAACGTTTCCATTAAGTCTGTAGCTTTATTTACTCTTAAACAAGGAGGAACTTTGTCAAAGAAACATTTTCCGCTGTTTGATGGAAGTTGACGACGTTCCGAGAGTCAAAATGTTTGGGAAATTCAATCTAACAAACTTTGTCATTTGTAGCCTCACCTCCGAAAGGAAATGAAAAGTTTTCCAGTGAAAATTTCCCGCTTTAACGGCACCGAAATCTTAAGAAAATCGGAAAAGTTTCGTCTCCGCCTGTCACGTGGCTTTGCGTCTTAATTATTTATAAATGTCGATCAATATCACAAACATTATAAATTCATGCTGAGAAATCACATGGCTGAGAGTTTGAGAAAGTTGACGAAGAAAAATTCAAGAAACTTTGCTCGCTCAAAGGAAGTAAGACGATTTTCCCAGTAACCAATCGTTTAATGTGTTCCTCGTATCGATCCGATTTGTCGCCATTTTTCCCATTCATACAAACACAATTTTTCATTTCCTTTCGTCTGTAGAAGGCAAAGGAAAAATGAAAACAACATACACAACCTCCCAGCCCCTCAAAGTAAATGATGGAAATGCTCATGTACGAAGCTAGACGTTTTGATGGAAATCTGAATGGAAATGATGAAAGTGGGAAGACGAGGGTGTTTGCTGATGAACTGAACTTCCAACGGGCTAATGGAAAACGCAGAAGGAAACTTTGAGGAAATTTCAGTTTTCTTTTAATTAAAGATCGACCAAGTTTGAGCTCGATCATTACTTTTTAACATCGGAAACTTATCGCCTTTGTAACTTTTTCAAAAATCTAAGTTTTTCCGAGAAAGTTTCTTAATATTTTGTTTGTCACTTGAAAGTTTCCACTCGACACATTAATCCTTCATGAAAAATGGAAACTCAATCGCGAGTCCTTCAGTCCACTCGAAATTTGAGCCCATATAAGTGTTGACATTAAACAATTTCAAATTCAGATTAAATCCTTTCGCTTCCACTTACAGACAGCCGGTCGTTTAATTGAAACTTGTGCCAGAAAGATTTCAATTACGTGGGAAAGTTTCAAGTCGCAGCATATGCTTAATTCATAAGTTGCTGGTTAAATGAAACACTTTTCGAAGAATGAAAAACATGTGAAACGATTCACATTACACCGGCGATATTACAAAACCGGACACGTGCTGAATGGAAAAAGGGATTTCATTAATATTTAAAAGAGAAGACTTTTCAATGACGCAACGGACGGTGCTCGATTTTCCCTGCTCGATACTCCAATGCTACCTTTAAAGCGAGTCAAAAATCCTCTGCCTGCTGGTCCTGAACAAACATAAATTCATGCCACGTAAAAGTTTTCCTCGAAATATCCTCGGAGGATGAAAAACGTCGGAAATTTTTATGCTCCTATGTCTAGAGCATAAAAAATTTGTCGCGAAACTTTTGTCAATTCTTTAAGCGTTTAAAGGCGAAACGTTTCTCAGCAGATCGGAGAAATATTTATGAGCCACGTAACTTCATTAATTGCAATATAAGAAAATGAAGGAAACTTTACGAAGGGAGAAATTTCCTTTCGCTTTTCTTTACGGAAGCAGAAACAAACAAACAACAAAACTGTAAGTGGATAAGTACAACAAGAAGTGAAATTAACGCAATAAATCCGAATGAATTGTGAATCGCTGGGAGTTAAGGGAAGCAAGAGGGAAAATCTTAATGAGAAAGATCTTGGGCGAATTATGTTTATTGCGATGAAATTGAAAATAACAATTTAACTTTCTCATCCTCGTAATGAAGATTGTCTTAATGCATTTTAAAACGCTCATCCTAATGCAGTCGAGACTACTAACCAAGCTGGCGATGACAGGCGACCGTTGCAGCTCGAAAGTCTTTAAGAGACTTCATCGTGCAGCTGATGCCTTTCGTCGCAACGTAGCACCTTAATCCTAACATTAAAGTTCGTTATCTCCCTTCGGAGCTTTAAAAAGTGATAAGACGGAGCGAAAAATCGATATCTCAAGCATGGAGTGAAAGGAATAAATTTCGCTGACGGAACGAGGCAAAAAGTTGCTTTGGCGAGAAAGGCGCTCAAGAGTCTTCGGCTCGTTGAATTATTTATCAACAGCATCAGCATTCAAATTTCCCTTCCTCGGAATTTCACTTCGACTCTCGAGGTGTTTTTATTTTTTCCCGCTTGTTTTTCTTGTTTTGATAAAAATGCTAATGAAATGCTTTCACTTAGAGATGAAAATCTACTTCAAAGCGTCAAATCTACTCGACTTTATGCAAAAACTGTGCAGATCTGTTGAGCTACTTACCGACGGATTCGTCATGCATCTTCGCATTTGGTCGGGCCCGCGGTACGAGGTCGGACTGTAGCGTCCCGTGAAGCATCCCGGCGCAGTCATTTTCATTTTATCGGATGGATACATCGACATGGCACTCATGCAGCCGCCAGAGGAAAAGTCTTCCTCTAGCTTCAGCGCTTTCGTCGCGCTTTCAAATGGCGTTGGCGAATAAATTTTGCCGACTTTCTTTTACACTTTAGAGGAGAGAAAATGGGTTTGTCTCGCACTGAACGGACGTAGAGCTTCCCGTGGACAGAACTTTCTTCACTTTTCGGTGTCACTTTCTCATAAATTATTATCAAAATTCCATTTTCACTTCAGCATCATCTCAATTTCATTTCTTTAAGTCCCTTAACATCCTCAAGGCCAAACCGCAATTCAATTTCACCTCGAAAGTCTCTCGAATTGTTCCGGAAAAGCTAGAAAAGATCGAGCGATAAGATTTCGTCCGCTCTTTTCCCGACGGTCGAGATTTGATTCGATTACGAGGCTCGGCCGAGAAAAACTCGGAAAACTTCCCACTCGAATGTGCATATCAATAAAAGGCATCGTAAATTGAATCTTTATCGATTTGACCCGAATAATTTGGGCTGCTAAATTGTGTGTTAAGCAAAATTGATTTCACATAAAAGTCGTTTGCGGAGGCTCCGGTAGGCAGCTTTGCTCTGTCGCTTTTACGGCTGCGACAATAAAACGAATTCTCGTCGAAACGGAAAATTTAATAATCGAAAAATCACAATGAAAATTGTTTAACCACAGCTTCAGCTATACGGCAAAAACTGTCGACTGCCAACTCGACTCGACAGAAGCACAAATGGGCCGTCGAGAAGGAGAGAGTGAACGACGCTTTTCCTCGTGTTGTTGTAGCTCGAATTGATTTTTGCAGCTTTCATAATGAAACAGTTTAATGAAATGGCGCTGGTAATTGTCGATGAGCGTTTGTCATTTGCATAATTCGATGTTTGAAGTTGATTTATATCAAACATCCAATGAAATGTTTATGAGGAAAGTATCGCAGAAATATCGACAAAGTTTCCCCAATCGATTTTCCAACTTATCCTTGATCTTAATTCTGGCAATCACAGAGAAAAATCGAATTCATTCCACAATCGATCAACCGCTCCAGCAGCTCGGCTCGCTCGTTTGAGGCAAAATCAACGGCGACAAACGCTAATTGACCTATTAATCTTGCCAGCGCTTTAAAAATTAACCGAATCGTAATGCGATCACACTTCATTTTGAGTGGAAAAATTTTCATAAATAATGAGACACATCACACATCATCTGTTTATGTTATGAATTTTAAATGAATCGGTGTACACATTTTTTGCGATTGGAAATAGCGTCGATTTCCGGACGAGCTGGCGAAAACAATTTTGCGGGTAAAGTCCGTGAAATATTTGCGCAGCAGTTGGTGATAGTTTTCCGAATTTTTCCGCGGCTTTGGACAATTTTCGAATTTCTCTTACACTCGACGAAACTTTGACAATCCAGCAAATATATTTATCAGCAACTCTCGACACTTGATCAATCCAACAAAGTTTTATCAGATATTTTTCTAAATTTTCGCCTAGCAATCCTTTTCTTTGATCCGCGCGATCCGTGTTATCATGACCGTTTGCGTTCGAACAATTGTTAAAACTAAACTGAATGTTTTATGCTTTATCACCCACTTTCACAACACGAAAAATCTCTTTTCATGTCCCATACATGCTCGCACACAACCCCGGCAATCTCCCGATTCCTTCATGTTGTACACCGACACAAGCGCGCAACTCTCGAGGACGAGAGAACTTTTCCTCTTTGTCAAGCATGTGAGGCGAGCGGACTGTTCGACTGTGTATCTGCTATGGAAAATGCGCACCAGCGGATACTTTCAATGCTCCTGACTGCCGACTATCAAAAGCAAATATTTAGTTGTGCTTTCTATTCTTCTATCGTGGTGTAAAAGCACAAAAGAATCGACGAGGCTGGTCAGAGGTTGCAAACGTTTGATAAATTAGTCTTAAGCTTTTGAACTTTCCCAAAGCTTTCGGGTCGAGCTCCAAGAGAATTCCCAAAAACCTTCGATCGACAGCCCTGAATCAAACAGAATTAAAGAACAATAACAAAAAAGCAATTCCAAAAGTTTGATTATCTCCACAGCAGAAAGGAGCGGAATAAAAGGAAAATCTATAAATATAGAAGCGCAACATCACACAAACTTGAAAAGGAAGGACGTAACCACGAATTTTTCCATATCGTCGTTAGAGAAAAACTAGAAAATGGAAAATGGGGGCGTGATCTCTAAGCAATGAGCAGTGCCACGCACACTGCCGAGCATCGAACGTGGAAGTGTCCATGCGCATGAGGACGATGCTGGAAAGGCGCTGGAAATAGTTTCGCCGTCTTTGATGAGAATTCATTGAGATTGGTTTAGAGCATAAATAATTAAGATTCCTACACACTGACAGATCTCATCGTTTCATTTGTGCACACACAAGATTCTCCTCCATTGAGATAACGAAGCACAAACTCGAAAACGAGATAACACCAATTTGTGATCGGGTCGTTGGGGGTGGCAGGACGAATCCGTATCATCATCTGACTCATTAATTAGTTTCTGTCTTTAATTGTCAACTTGCCTCTTTTCTCTCGAGCTGTTGGCCTGGATATGCCCAACCGTCATCGCTAAACGAGTTTGCACATAGTTCACGAAACTATTAATTAACGCAATGATCTAAAATTCATTTCTCTCTCCCTCTAACTGTGATTGATACTTTTCTCGTCGTTCATTTGCGTCGGAGTTTTCCGCAACCGTGCACAAGTCAGAAATTCTCGCTCGGCAGACACGAGACAGCAGCGTGCTCGATGGCAAAAGTTTCAATTTAAAGACACATGACACACTCGTTTTTCCGTGGAACTTACAAACTCCGCTCGCCTCACACCGTCGACCGATTGCATATCGCCGAACAATTATAGCGATACTCGAGAGCTAATTGAATAAAAGTGTCAGATCACTTGACATTTGAGTTTCAAGTTTTATTTTCCATCCTCCGTCGTATGCGGTTCGTCTTCATCTGTCGCGATTAGCAAAAGCCGAGTCGGGGGAAAATTTAAATCGAGTTTGAGCCTTTTTCTAGCAAAACTATCAGATTAAATTAATTTAGACGTTTGACACACGTTGCAGTTGACACCGCGCGGCGGTAGCAGAGCCTCTGACAGACTTGATGGTCTGAGGGATCGACAACAGCCGCGACTAATTTTCAGCAAATTAACAAAGTTTGTTGAGCGAAAAACGGTAATTTTCCCAACACATGTCACAATTCTAAACGAAAACTTTTCAATGAAAAGTCTCCGAGAACGAGGAGAAAAGTCTCGACGGGAAAAGGGTTTAGGTTCTTAACTGCTCGTCGTTTAATGCACGCCTAATTACGAAACAGTGGAAGTAGAACAGCCGAAGACCTCTCGTTCCATTCCCTCTCATTACGAGCAAATTATACACATATGTGGTTCACCCAACATTTCATCCTTTCGTACGGTAACGGGAAATATCGAGAACGTCAAAAGGAAGCCAATAATTGGTAGCTAAACACGCATTTTTTCGGGGGAAGGAATTTTGGCACGCAAGCAATGTGGACACCAAACCATTAAATCACATTTATTGTCGCTCGCTGCCATCCTTGGACAGTCGTTCCACCTGTCCAGCAACTCGTTTCGTCCGCAGACAACCACCAAGGGCAGGAAAAACTGAAAGTCACGCAGGAAGCGAAGAGAAATCGTATCAGGTGTTATTGAAAGCCACTTTCGTTAAGAATGAAAAATCAAATCAAAAGTGATTACGTCGTATTATCTTCGATCAATTTGATCGTAATCGGTGGAAAGTTGGTGCAACACTCGAGGAAGGGACGGCGAGCAGGTTATCAATAGCAAATCAAAATCCCATTAAGCGTGATCTCTCTCGTCTCACCCTCTCGACGAAGCTAATAAATATCGAATCTCTGCCTTCCTTTAATTTTCATAAATCCCTCGCCTCGCCGGATGGATTTCATTAGGATTCATATTAGCAGCAAACATCAACAACTAGTCAAATGAGCAACAATGGGAAGGAGAGAAGGATGAAAGTAGATGAAAGGCAAAATCGTTGTTGATCCTCTGAATGTCTCAAGAGCTAGGCTGACCATAAACTGGGCTCACTCCAAAGTTTTCTTAAGAGTGTTGAGGAGAAAGCTTACAGATGTCTCAAGACTGAACTTCCTACGATCGATCAATCATCTGGTCAGCCTCCATGGAGATATTTTTTCTGATAACGAGGGTTAAAACCAGTTTAATGGAGATAGATTTGCGCTACTCGATTGCCCGATGATTCTTGCTCGATACGAGGAATCGAATCTCAAGCACATCTGTCACTACCAGTCGAGCGTCTCACTCCACTTCCCTCGTTTGTTGAGAAGGCAACAAGGCATTATCCGATGATGTTTATACTTTGAGATTGTTTTTATTTTCTCGTCTTCTCGCTTCGCTCAATAGTCTCATCCTCGACAAATCCCATCTGATGGAACATTATTCAAAAATCAAAGCATATTTTCCTTATTGTACTTTGCTCGGAGGAGTGATTCGAAGGGAGTAAATTTGTTTTTGATGATGTTCATGCGACGATTTAAACTCGAACTCTCTCGCCACCCCTCCGTGAACAGTAAATAAAAATTTGTAGATTTGATGTGCATTTTATGTTCACTCGTCACGGGTGGCTGAGCTCGATGCACTTGCGTCATAAATGCGATTATCATCGAGTTGTTTTAGGATTGTTTGTATGATAAGATCAGGGACCGAACTGGAAGCTTTCACCTTTCCGTTACCAGTTCGAATTGGGTCTTCTTCGAATATCTCTCATAAATCACATTTGCGACGACGAGCAGATGGAATTATGAAGTCGAAGCATGACGGGCCTTTAAATCAAAAATCCATTCGAGACACGTTATCGGCACGAAGTCGTAAATTTTCCGCTTTTCTTCCATTGGAATGTAATGTGACATAAAAGCCATCGTAAGGACGACTTTATCAATATTCAATAAAAGTTGCCAACTGCTGTTCTCGTTCACGGCATCTCCACATTCATCACGCCGAGCGAGGCTTCAAGCTGCGAAGGCAATAAGTTTAAATTTACGTTGCAATCAGCACTTTGAGTCCCACGATTTGGATTCTTTTTACTGCGAGGTTGTGGTGGAAATTTATTGCCAATCAAAGTGCATAAATCTGATGATTATAATTTAATCAAACACGAGATTCTTTTTAGCGTTTTCCATTCGCTGAGATTCTCAGCCTGAGCGGAGGGTGCAGCAGGTTTCAGTTTTACCATTCAGACTGAGACGATGCGAGAAAAAAATAATCAAAGTGAAATTTCATGAAGTAGAAAAAAAGTTTGAAGAAAAGAAATTTAATTTTTTTGTTTGGTTGAAATTTATGATCGTCAATGGGAAGATTTTCCCGGGAAGAAAATTGTAGAAAGGGCGAGAATGAAATTTAATCGGATGTAATTGTAGCTTGATTTTCCTTTGGAGAGTTCTTGAAGAGTCGAGCGAGCAGAGAAAAGAAATGCGAGTTGGCGATTTAATCTGTTGGAAAATTGCAATGAGAAGGAAATGTGGAACAGGAGGAGTCGTTAGCAGTTTCGTAACTTTTTCGACATAACTAAGAAAACCTCATGAACTTGATAGATAGGCGTAGCCTTCATAAGTTACTCAATAGATCTATGCAATGATTTAAAATAAAATCGCAGCCTCTCAAGTGCCAAACGTGTTGAAACCTTCTCCAATAAGGCTCGCTTGCTGCTTTGCAAAATTCAGTTCCCCAAAGTCCAATGCAGCCGACCGAATCGTCAAATAAAGCTCAAGCATAGCAAACACGTTTTCCACGTTCAACAACCGAAGCTTTGATTTCCGAAATCTCTTTCTCGATGCGGAAACCTTTCTCATTATGCATTCCTTTGTCCAGATAGGCGAAAATAAGTTTGTCGACTAATCACGATTTGATGATTGAGAATCCGCTTTGGGAATGCAGTGAAGGGTGAACGTAAACAGACCATCAGTGCTCATTCCTACTAATCGCAAGGGTCGAGTATCAACCTCTCGTCTATTGTGCGACTCAATAAAGCTTTTCAATCGACTGGAACTCGTTTGCGTGTGCGACATGAGCGCTCTGCTCCTGTTCTCTCTCGTCAAGTGACATTATACATGTCACATTAAATTTATTCAAAATCATCTCCGCCACTTGAAGTCTAATGGATTTTAATTCGTTTTTTATCCTCCTCGGATAATTTCATTCGCTGCTTGCACGTGAGGGGAAAAATGTTTTACGACAACGGGTGAGAGCGAATGCTAATGCGATAAAAGAATAATTGTAACAAGTTGGTGCACTTAAAACAATTGTACGGAAGAAAAAAAGGAAGACAGCGAGACGATCACGGTGATTCTAAAATGAGAGAGTTGTGCAAGGGAATCTTTTATTCATTTTTATTGCGAAATGCTTTCCGTCAAATTACAGAACGAGAAGATATGAAACAATAACAAGTGGCAAATGGCTTGAGGAGAGGCGAAGGATGATGTTTGGTGATGGATAAACGAGGCTACCTTGCCTAGCGAGACCACAAGCTGAGTCGTTCAACCGACATCAACGAGTGCCTTGACCTTGCGGTAATATTTTTCGTTGATCCCAAACCAAATCTAATCAAGAATCGAGACTCAAGCCCTTTGTCACTCCAACCAACTTTTTCAGGTGTTGTCATTCATCTAATGAGAGCATCAATCAGCTCGAGTGCTCACTGAAGGATTTCTTCTTTCATCTTCTTCTCGCTGGCCTCCAGTCACGCTTTGACACGACGACACTTTGTGCTTGCTGATTTGCATTCCTTTGCCGTCAGCGTGCTTCAACGGCTCAACTCCATTATTTCCATTTTCCTTTGTGAAATACTGTTATGGCTGTTAAAGCCAATAAAACAAAGACTGTTAAGGAGCACAATTTTCACGTGGAGCTGAGAGAAAAATGATAAGAGTCTAACAATAAAATAAAAAGCAGACTCGAGAGAAACAATAAAATTGAATTTAAGATTTGCGCTTTGCATTCGGTGAGCCAGCCTTCTCTCGCTTCCATCCTTGTGCGATCAGCTCAAAAGACAATTGAATTAAATATTAATTTTTATTATAAATTGTACAGTGGCATCGTTGCTAGAGTCGGGCGAGGATTGCTTCCAAGAAGAGCCGGAACCAAATCAGACGCTACTTGTGAAGCTCGCCAACTAAACGTTACCTGGCAAGACGAAGACTTTTCAGCGAATTTATATTTTCAATTCGCAGAATGGCAGAAGAAATAAAAGACATTAAGGAACAATCATGCACGGCGGGAAGAGTCCCGAAGAAACTGAGTGAATCGTAAATAAACGACGTGTGCCTGAGACCAAAAGTCTCCTTCAATTTTAATGTCAAAATGCAGGTAAATTTATATCAAAAAGTTATCTTTAAGATTCGGATATGACGTCGAACGCTTTTCCAATTACTCAACGTGTGAGTTTCTCGGAAATGCAATTCGTCGGTCAAACGATCCTGACGGAGATTAGATCTTTTCCTCTAGTCTTTATGAGATCTTTAAGCCTAAAACGCGTCGTATAACAAAAGCGTTAACATTTGTCTGAGATATTTTGTGGTGGCCCGAAAGTCCACACTACAAAGTTATGTAAAATTCAAGTAATTTGGTAATTTAAGTCTAGTCTTATGAAATTTTATTGATATTCCTTTACAGATTTGTTTTGTAGAGTGCTTAATACATTTTGCAGAATTGTTCAAACTTCGGTTGGCCTGTTGCTTGGTATTTCAAGAGAATAACAAAGTTTTCAAGTGGATGAGAAAATGATCAAGAAAAGTTTAGCGACAGCGCTTCAAATTGTTAACGTTTTGATGACAGTTTCTTGGATAAGTTGACATGATCAGTCGAGGCTCACAGTGGCTCCATTGGATGTAACAGTTTTGAGCATCAGTTTTTCAAGAGGAGATCGCTCTGCTGCTCGCTTGGCTCTGATGATTTGTATGACGTGATTTCCGATAGGGTCACAGCATTTGAGTCGTTTGAGATTTGGTAAGTACGAAGGATTGCCGATGCGTTCAATTGGCGCAAGCAAGAAACTATCGATGTTCAACTCTTCAAGGTCTTGACAGCGTGATCCGATTGTTGCAAAGGAGTCCGGGTCCAGAAAAGCGCATGACAGATGTCGCAGCTGTGGCGTTGCTCTAAGCAAAGCGTTGAGTATCGGAAGCTTTGCCTGCTCATAAGGAATGTTGAGGCGGAGCTTGTTGATCGATTGGCTCGGATGCAGCCGCAAGTTGCTGAAGTCGATTCTTTGATTCAAACGTCCAATGAAAAGATCCGTGAGCTTCGGCAACTGGAAGCACAGCTCGAGGATTTCACTGTTAACATTGCAAACCAGGCTCAAAGTCTCTAGAGAATCAGCTTGGATCGTTAGGAATTTGAGCAACGAGACGGCTCGTTCGTTGATCATTCCTTTCGCTTCCAAGTGGAATGTCTTCAATTTGCACTGGGAGCCATCTGGGTTGACATTATCGAGCTGATTGCCGTTAGTTGAAATGCTATCGAGGACTGATGTCACAGCGAAGACTGGTGAGAAGATAAACAAGTCGCGACTGTATCCTGGATCAGCCAGCTTAAGCTTTGTCAGCTTCGGGAATGCGATGAATGGCACAGTCGTCTCTTCATCGTCTCGAACAAAGTTTGATGAAATGTTCAACTCCTCGACGTGATCTGCAATGATCTGAAGGATCTCGCAGTAGTCGTCCTGATCGAACATGCTGTTCTTGACTGTAACTTGCTTCCATTGGCGGCCAGCGAGGACTTCCTTCACCTTCTGAATGATTTTCACGTCGCTGATGTTGTCCAACTCGATATTCTGATACTTGCGTCGACTTTTATTGTTCAGGACGATTTGTTTCAATTTGCCGATCTTCAGAGGCTCCGCTACTTTGAGCAAGATCTTCTCGTTGCATTTCTTTGATGTTCCGGTGTGTTCGTACCAAGATTTCGAGACGAGCGATGCATGAGCAATGTCTTTGATGCTCAAATGCTGGAAGATGAACTCGAAGACGTCCGAGTGCAGATTCTCCAAAGGATCGCAATCGAGTCGCGGCTTCTTTTCTGGGCTGCTTTCCATCTCGTAGGATAAACTTTTAGATTTTGCGTTGTTATAACTTCGCGGGTTTCTCAGGACTGCGCAGGAGATCGAAAACTTAGTCGAAGTTTCAAGTTTTAGTGAGGCGGCCCTCGGAAACTTGGCGGGCAATTGTGAATTAGGGAAGAGTGGCTTATCTCGCCAGCGAGTGAGTTTGAAAGCTAAGCAAGGAAGGTAAAATGAAGCAGTGTACAATTGACAAGTGTTGGCAAAATAGCAACCCGAAGGAACGAGAAGCTGAACGATGCCAACACGCTCGCGAACTCCTAACGCCTTCTGTGGGTCTCGTCAGCTTCCGTTCTGAGCCTTTGCAGTATTTAAGCTGGCCATCAGAACCCGTATTATGATAGCTTACTGACTAAGTCAGATCCACGTCGTGTGTCCGAGCGTGTCAAATCGAATTTCAATTCAAAGTGTTGCTAGATTTATTTCAAAAAGTTTCAATTTTATTTCAAGGAAGAGAAAATATAAACCGTAGATATCTTATCAACTAATTTCTATTGTGGTAGTCATTAAACGATCCAAGTTGTAAGAGTCTTAAGGATGTGATTAACCCGGGTTGAGGTATTTCTGTAAAGAAAGAAATGATAAATTAATCAACTGCTTTTCATTTGACTCCTTCATAATTTGCTTTGCGGGTAAGTCAGATAGCCAAGAGAAGGTTAAAATCATGGGATTTCATTCAAATGTTTTGCGAAACCATGGATGGAGTATCATCATCGTAAAAACTGAACTTTCAATCAAGTGACGTCGACTTACCTTTTGCTTATTCGTCATCCTCAGCTTCCTGCTTGTTTTTCTTTTTCTTCTTTTTCTTATCCGACTTTGGAGCTTCGACTTCCACTTCCGGCTCTTCCTCCACCTTTGCCTTCTTCTTTTTCTTCTTCGGCGTCTCTTCCATTGTATCATCGGCTGTTTGAGTTTCATCCAACTGCTCTTCCTTCACCTTTTTCTTCTTTTTCTTGGGCGGCGAAGACGTTTCGCCATCTTCCTCTGCCGGCTCGTCTTTGATCTCCTCGATCAAAACCTTTCCTTCCGAGTGTTTGCGCTTCTTTTCCATCTTAATTGGGATTGTGTTGTCTTCTTCCGTTGGATACAATTTGATTTCGCTCTTCGCTTGATACTTTTCGAACTTTGCCTTGACTTTTCCAGTGCCCGACAACTTCTTAAAGTTTCCTTCCTCCAGAATCCGCAATCGTGTTTCCAGTCGAGCGCGGTGGTCAGTTCCGAGATCGAACGTTGCCTCTTCCCCGAAAGCATCGACGCGAGTAGCCAGCGAAGCTTTTGCTGCAAGCGATCGAGAGATTTTTCCCTTGTTCTTCGTGCTGGCTTGACCGACGAGTGCTGAGTGATAAATCAGACCGTACTTGGGCGTGTCTTTCTTCGTTTTCAAAGCTCTGAACAAAGCTTTCTCGGCACCTGTTGAATGAAACAAAATAATTAGCGACATTCGACGAAAGGGAAATTGTTTGTCATTTGTTAAGAGTCAGACAGCCAAGAGAAAGTTTTAATCATCTTGATTCATTCTAATGCGAAACCATGACGGAGTATCATCATAAAGAAACGTGTTCTCTCCAGTTTTCTTTGCGAAACTTACCAAGAATCTGAACAGTGGAAGCTGGATGCTTAGCCAAGTTGACCAAAGAACCAGCATGTGCGATTAAGCGAGCGCCTACGGTTTCTCCGACAAGGACAGTCAGATTAGGAGCGATGGCCATCATTCTAGTTTTGAGGTAATCATACAAATGCGTGCGATATTCGTGGATCGCAATGATTTCGTCGCAGAGCTGTGTAATGTTGATGATATCTTCTTCAGAGATCTCGGTACCTAATCGAACAGTTAAACTGCATAAGTAAACTTTACGTAAACGTTTTCGTCTCAATCTTACCCATAGAAACTTCAGCAGCTTCCTTGACTTTCTCTTCAAGCTCTGGCGGCAAGATGTCTGATAATTCTGATTCGTTGAAGTTCTCACGCATTCCAACAAGTTTAATCGTCTTGATAAACGCAACGTTATCGGTGATAATCTTACCAAGTTCGGGGAAGTGCCAACCGTACCTGTGGAATTCAGAGTCTTCTTTAACATTGGGTAAAATCGTCTGTTCATCTGTCGCTTTGCATTCATCAGATCAAGTAAAGATTCGGTGATAAGTCAATCGAATCCAGGATACTTGTAATGATCATCACGTGAAATTACTGACAGAAGTTCAGATATATGTTGGAGTCCAACTCACCATTCTCTTGCTCGCATCATATAATTGTTGAGCTCTTTATCGAGGTCATCCAACAAGCACTGAGCTTGTACAATCATCGTATCGATCTTATCAGGTGAGAACTTAAGTTTATAGCGACTGAGACTGTGAGCGAGACCGAGGGCCATTGCGGTCATTTCCTTCTTGGGAAGGCCAGCAAGAAGTGACTCGGATTGCGATCGAATGCATCTCATGAGCTCCTGAACTCCGCTGTTCGAAACGCATTGCAGCGAAAGTTTGTCCTTGATGGCACTGCCGAGTTTAGCGTCAGCGACGAGCAGCTGGTTCTGAACATCTTCGTCGACTAACTTCTTTAAAGTTTTCTTCAGTGTCTTCGACACTTTACCTTCAACAGCGGCGGTTGCTGCAGCGAGAGCTTCAGTTGTGTCGGCAAACTTCTCAAAATGCTTCAATTTCAGCCTAAAAGAAAATAAATGAAAAGAAATGTTAATCAATTCAAAAGCAAAATCGAATAGGATCTCTGCCTGATTTCGAGTGAAGCTATTGATAGTGCGATTGCTATACGACAAAACTAAAAACTCATGGGCAAATCTTCGAGCACATGAGTGGAACTTTGTCGATGGGAACACGAGGCAGCTCAACATGGAATTTACTACTTACAGTTTGTTGGCATTTTCCGGTGTCTCGAATTCCAAGTAGAGATTGTCGACCTCCTTGATTTTCTTCTCATCTAGAAGCTGTAATCACCGTGAACACATTAGAAATGAGTAAGTTTGTTCGCTTTCGAGGTTAAATTTTAAACTCTTGTCCGCATGTAATCAAATTTCTTAAGATAACTCTTGATATTCACCTTGAAAATGGCATATCCGGCCGGTGTTTCGTACAGCACAAACATTCTAGATGTTTGTGATTATTGTTCACTCTTAAATTCACGACAAAACTAAATTTCCGAAATTGTTTGTTGCGAGCGCGATGTGAAAGATTGAGAGATAAAAAAAGTTCGCTGAACGCAAAAGATTTTCAAATTTAAACGTTAAATCTTACGCTTTTTCAAATTTGTCCGTTAAATTTTTGTCTGCGTTCAGCGGAATTTTCCTTCTTTTTTTGTGAGTTTTCTTCCCCTCGTTTCAGCTTAAAGTTTGATTGAGCCCGTGATCCGTATTAATAGCAAAATCGCCCGTTGAAACATCATTAAGGATGGCAGGACAAGCACTCAGACGATTGATGGCAGAGTATAAACGTGAGTGTGAAGCGATTCCAAAGCGTTTAACGTGGAATTTTCACTTTAGAAAAATCTCGTCATCAAATGTTTACATTTTCAGAGCTCTCCATCAATCCTCCAGAAGGAATCGTGGCTGGTCCGATATCCGAGGAGAACTTCTTCGAGTGGGAGGCCTTGATCTCCGGTCCAGTCGATACAGTCTTCGAAGGCGGATTGTTCCCAGCGAAATTAGTGTTTCCAACAGGTAAAGTCGCCTCGATTGATTCACGCGCATTACTGACCTTGGTCTACTTCCCCATCAGATTATCCACTCAATCCTCCGAAGATGTCGTTTCTCTGCGAAATGTTCCACCCAAATATATTCCCAGACGGCCGCGTTTGCATCTCGATCCTTCACTCGCCCGGCGACGATCCGCTCGGCTACGAGAGTTCTTCGGAACGTTGGTCGCCAGTCCAAAGCGTGGAGAAGATCTTGTTGTCGGTCGTGTCAATGCTTGCCGAGCCCAACGACGAATCCCCAGCCAATGTCGACGCGTCGAAGATGTGGCGCGAGAACCGCGACGAGTTCAACAGGATCGCTCAGAGGATTGTTCGAAAGACCTTAGGACTGCCATAGGCGAATCACTCACTCAGACACACTCAAGTCAATCTTAACTCGATCGGGCATTTTTCAGACATATAAATTTTATAAATCAATGCAAGTTTAAGCTTAATAAACGATGGTAAAAGAAAAACTGCTCACTCGTCACCGCTGGAAAGTGCAAACCACAAAACTCGACGTCATTTCAAATGTGGAACTTCTAAACTTTTTATTCAATTTTTTGTTTTATGTATGAAAAATCTGTAATGAATAATATCACATATGATTTCACATTAGTTTTCCTCCAGCTTAAATATATTCATTCAAGGAAACTCGTTGGCTCGCTCGAGTGCGACCGCTGGAGAAACGAAATCGAGAAAAATGACTATCAATATCATCTCCGATGCAACGAAAGTGTGAGTGTGATTATCATATTTTACTATTTTACGTTATTTCCATATTCATGTCAACATTTATCGTGAAAGAATGAAGATGAGTTCAACTGCTGTCTATTGAGTTGAAGAGACGAAGGTTGTTTAATCTTCATCAAGTTTGGCTTCATTGCAAACCATTCGAACTCGATGGAGACCAGCTGGATATTGACGTGAGAAAGATGCGAGAAATATAAGAAAAGTTCATGCTACGCTTCGATTACACTTGGGAGGAATTATACATTCAACTACTGATCACTCAAATGATTGGCGCTCTTGAGCAGTGCATCCCCTTGAGATAGGATTCTTGTGAACCTCTAGCTGTTGAGCTCTTGTCAAGATCTCCGGACTCCAACAGAGTTTAGCCTGGCTGGGCTAGTCAAATACAGGCTCTGAACTGTGCAGGAAACACTGATGAATCGGCTCTGAACTGTGCAGGAAACACTGATGAATCGAGTGCGACAGACAGACAACTCGTTAAACTGTCACATCTCCTTGTGACTGAAGCTCTTCTCGCAACCTTGACCTCGTTGTTCAAACTTGGATCACTTCCTTTACGTATTTAAAGTTCACTTTCATCAACAGTTTCCACACGTTGAACGCCCAAGGTTATGAAGCACTGCCCAACAGTCTGCCAATCTTCTCTTATCAAAAATGACACACATTCAATCCTACTGATGAAATATTTCTTATGCAAGTTTACCGTTGGACTAAAAAATTTCTTCTCCTTTGATTATTGATTAGTTTGACTTTGTTCGGAAACTTTTCTTTTTCATTTATCAATCCTCCTTCAATCTCACGTAAAATTCGTAATTAGCACCCAATTGCATTCAATTTTTTGTGTCAAAAGTCTTCTCGAACTTGCTTCGTTCTCTCGCGAAATGAAAGTTAAATCGTTGCGGAAATTTTAGAGTTTTTGCTTTCATAATTTTGGAAGAAGGAACAATTATTGCAATCAATTGATTTCGTCTCCTAATTGGTATCTGAATTATTGTTATTGTTCTCGCCATAAATCTGAAAGGAAGAAGAGCGAGTGAGTATGAAGATTAGTTGACCTTAAAGCTTGTTTACTTGTGACGCCGACGAGCTGTCGCTCTCGATGAGCTCAGACAAGAAGTTTTTGTTCTGAAGATAGTCGAGGAGTCGCCTCGGAAGCGGAAGAGTCTCGATAAGATCTTTTCGCTGAACGGCTTTGAGTATCACGAATCTGAAATGACATTACGTTAAATCTAATGTTGCAATCCAATTTGTAAGGAGCTTACCGAGACATGTGCTGCAGACTTTGAATGTGCTTGAAGCGCGAGACGGGATTGAGAAGCTGAACCCTCATTGGTCCATGCTCGGGACGGCGATGAAGAAAGAACAAATATCTTCCGCTCCTTGAGTGCTCGACCGCATTTTCGATGAACTCTTTGATCGTGCGTGACTTGTACGAGCACTTGATTTGTTGTGCACACGAGCCGAAAGAAAACGTTCCTTGCTCCTGCTCGATGCGGACGTGTCTGATGCAGCCGTTGAGCTTCACAGTCAACGAGAAAATGTAGTTCAGATCGGAGCTATCCCGAACGATGAAGCTTCCGTCTGGTTCATTCGAGAGAATCTTTTCTGCTGCTTCTGATGTCAAGGCGCCCCAGTACCATCCACACTGCAATGGATTGTTTTAGCTCTGCTCGTACTCAAGTCATCAACTATCAACTTACCTCGCGAACTTTCTCGATATTCGCAGCAAAGTCCATCGTAGTTTCACGTTTCTTCTCCAAGAGTGGACTGTTGAGTGACTCTGCCACGGCTTTATCGTCTGGAAACGGTTCGTCATGAGTACAATCCACAACAGTCATTTCAATCTTACCCAATCCTGGAAGAGGCGGAAGCGCTCGAGTTGATAAATTAACTTTCTTCTCAGGCTCCTGAGCTGCTTGCGCTCCAGCAGTTCTCGTTGGCGATTGCTGTGCCTTCTTAAAGCGAAATATGCTGCAGAACTTTTGTTTAAGATTGAGACTTATCGAGAACTGTGACTTTTTGGCGTTGGTCGTGCTTGCATATTTGCTGTTGTTGTTATTCGTGTCACCCTTGATGGCTTTGGTTGCGTCAGCTGAGCTCTTGCGGCATTTGGTTTCACTGTCAAGTGAGATGTTGTTGGTGCTGCTGATGGACGTTTTCGGCTTCGTCTTATCGCTTGCGACGCGATTGTAATCGGTGAAAGATTGCGAGTTGACGACATTCCCACTCGACATCTTCCTTAGACTTTCTTGTCCTGCGTCCGATCGCTTCTTTCGCTTGCTCCGTTTGTTTTTGCTTCGATGGAACTTGTGGGTTCGCGAGCTGCTGAGCAGATTGTTATCGGACATCGCTCGATGGTTCCGATAGGATGACTTTCTCTCCTCTTCCTGGCGAATCACATCGATGGGCAACGTGTAAATGTCCGAGTCCATCGGGACGTTATAAAAATCACTAATTTCTAAGCTGTGACCTAATTGGTCGTGCGACATTGCTTGCGTTATGAATATGCTGTCGTCGGCTTTGTTGGTGGGAACGGTGAGTGAATTGTGCGAGCTCGAGAGCCGACTGTTCAGCGAGCTCTTTGAAGTTGGATTGCATGGATTCGAGTTGTTCGTGCCAGCTCGACAAAAGCTATAGAAGATCGATGACGTTGTAGTCGTTGGTGTCAAGTTGTTGGTGAGAAATTTACTGCGAAGGAACTTGTCGAACTTTTTCTGGAAGCTGTTGCTCTGGAACTTGTTGCTGCCACTGCAATTTGCCGCAGACGTTGACCTTGTGTTGCAGCTCTTCGACTTGAAACGTTCGTAATACAAATCCTCCGTGTTGCAGTAGAGATGCGCTCTCGTCTCCATCTTCTTTTTCTCAAGAGATCTCACTATTCGCTTCGTACAGAGAATCGTATCCTTGTTATCCTTGTAAATCACATCATACTCTGTGTTTGGTTCATCGTAAATGTCATCGTCCGGCTCGACGATGTTGATGTTTGAGTTGCTGTTCTTGCCAAGGTGAAGTTTATTATAGCTGTCGAGGAACGAGTCGGATCCGTAGATGCTGTAACCGCTTGTGACAAATCGTTTCTTCCGGTGATACTCGTACTCCATGGCTCGTTGTTGTTGCTTCTTTAGCTTGGCTGCTGCATGTTTTTCACAGTAGATTTCCTTGCTGGCAAGATTGCGGCGATCGAAAGTTCTTATGGCTTTGGCGATTATGTTCTGAGTTAGTCGAGAGGCGTAGCTCTGTATGTGAGTCGTTCGAATGACTGTGCTTGGTGTTGTGGCCATCGAATGATATATGGGAAACTTATTGCTGAAGTTGTCAGCGAATTCTGGAGGTGGCTCGACGATGAGAGTGTTCGGAGGAAGCTTCTTGATCGTGTGGAAGTTCTCCGCGCTCATTCCGGAGTCGGAATCGAATTGAGAAAACTCTTCAAACTCGTCAGAGTTGAAGTCAGCATGCTAAAAGCAGACAAACACAGAAATGAAGAAGATCAGACAAAACAACAGGAAATTTTTTGCACTTACTTCATTTTCACGATTCTGATGCGACGAAACAAATCCTGAGTCATCGCTACACGATATTGCGTTCAACTCAAAACTGTTGTTGCTGTTCAGGGGAAAGTGGTGGGCTGACGAGGAGGAATAATTGTAGCTTGTCTCTGATCCATTGCAATTCTGATCCATTTCAATTGACTTTTTTCTTCACCATCAAAGCATTTTTCCGAGTAATCCGAGAGTTACTTGAGGTTGCCCGAGGCTTGAACTCAATACCCAACACTTTTAAAGCTCGATATCATTGCGGTTATCCGTAAAAACCAAATTATTTATTATTTTCTTTCAGACGAGTTCAACTTGAGAATTACAAAGCGCGACTGAAGCGTTTTATCGAAAGGCGCGAAATTCAAATTTACGAGAACGTTTCATTTTTGAAATTCTTTTCCAACTTTTTATTTTTCAAATTTTGAGATCTCGTTAAATTTATTTATTGTTCGGTACATCTGATTTAATACTTATAAATACTGAAGACAGTCACAACGCAGGTGAGAGAATCATTTGTGAATGAGTCGCTAATCATGCGATCACAATCGCTGTCCCAGCGGCAACGGGCAGTCATTTTAAAGCCTTGCCCGAGCTTCTGGAGGATCACAACTTGAACTATATGCTTTTGCTTCGATAGATCTCGTACAGCGCGGTTGACTTTATCGGCGATCTGCTTGCACCATTCCTTGACGTTGCTGGCCGAGTAGGTTTCGTCTAAAACACTCTCATCTAGTTAACATTTGCTGTCAAAACAATGCAAGACTCTCACGTAATAAAATGTCGCTGACGACCTCCTGAATTAGCTTCTTGACACTCGAGGCTTGCAGGATGTTCTCAAGATCTGGTTTGATTTGAAAGGCACTCGACATCGCAGACGAATCCATCGTTATCAACTTAATTTGGTACGAGAGAAAATGTAAACAAAAAGTTTCTATGCCGACGGAATTCGAAGTCGAAAGTTTTGTTGTTGTCGAAAATTGCTGGAGACAAATTTAATTAATTAGTGAAGATTGCGTGGAAAGTGGAGCCGTCCAAGATGGAGGCTTACTTCTTCTACTTCCTATTGTTTGTTCTGTTCATCTATTTCCTCGTCACACGGTGAGTCAACAGAGCTTGGCAGACTTGCACAAACTTCATCGGAATTTTTCAGTGTCATTCCAAAAACTGTTGGATTTCTGTTGATGAAGCTGACCAGCGTCAAGATAAAGTTCGGCAGCATCTCACTCTCCAAAGCTAGGAACATCCAGGTCGTGTTTAAAGGCTTCGACATCCAGATCGAGGAAGTTGCGCTGAAAAGCAATTTCTTCAACTCGGAAATCAGCAATCCGCTGCAGATTTTGATACGAGACGTGCGAATCAACAATAACATCGAGTTCAACGATGACACCGAGACCAAGAAGAGCCCAAAGATTTCATCAAACGGTCCAATCAAGCAAATTCCTTCATTTCTGGTGACGTTTTTTCAGGTGCGCTTTCGACTACGATTTTGTTATGCTTGATGATTAATCGAATCTATTTTTAGTTCACGGGCATCAACGTCTCAAACATATCGTTTGTGCTTCTAAACAATGCGAGCGATCCTGGCTGGTGGCTGCACGCTTCGCTTAGCGAATTCAACGTCGATGGTAGCGTTGTCAGCAGCACCAAGTCGCTGATATTTTCAATCAACTTCAAAGAAGTTCAAGTAAGTCAAGCCTTTGACGGAAGTAGAATGTTTGAGTAAGGCTCTGAAGTAGCTTGCCAAATGATATCCAATCAGAACGTTGACCCGTCCACTTCTTACAGATGAAAATGCTGAAGCACAACAAGCAAACTGTTTCCATCAAGAACCTTCAGCCCTGCTTGGCGGAGTTGAACTGGAACCTCACCCTTGATGGTTCGTTCGATCAAAGTAGTGCCTTGTCGTTTGAGAAGCTTCAGGTGGCTTTAGAAAACACCAAACTTATTGTCTATGGAGGGTTTTATGATTTCGTCAAAGAAACGAAGGCGCAACGGGCAAAGCTTGCGAAGCCAGTGCTGGCGGTTGATGAAGTGAAGGATGATTCCAGTTTGTTCTACGAATCCTTCAAAAGATTCTCGCCGCTGATTCCGAAGATGTTGACCGTTGGTGTCCACAACACTTCGTTCTCAATCGTTCGCGAGAACACTTCACACGTCCACGATTACCTCGCCAACATTAGAGCTGTGAATCTAAATTGGAAGTTGAGCTTCGCTCAGGATGAAACGACGTTCAGACTCAAGTCGACTTCGGTTAGTTACGAGATGAACGAGTTGGTCATCGACACGTCCAGCGAAAGGTTCTTCACGCTCGAACAGCATAGCGTTGACTTCAAGCTCAACAACGACGTCATCAACATTTACACCAAACTTAAATCTTTCAAGCTGACTTACAACCATTGTGATACTCTTGACTGGATCAAGAAAAATCTGGCAAACTCCGAGAGGATAAATAAAACATTGCAGCTCAAGACGAGCACGCCCAAGGCATTCTCGACGAAAGGACTCGAGCAGCTCTTTGGAAATTGTGCAGTGAAAGTCTGCGTTGAGCTTTGGTACATTTCAACAATTTGCCAGTTGTCCAACAATCAAGTGTCGAGCATAAACCTCGCGCATACTCAACTTCTGATGAATCAGACGGACGACGCAAAGACAATCGAGGAAAAATCGTGGAAACAGAGAAGTTGGAATGCGGAGATTATGATTGAGTCGCTCTGCTTCTATCTCGACTCTAACATTCAGAACGTAAGCGGAAGCAACTTAAAGAAAACTCACGTTCGAGGCAGCGCGTTCTACATCGGCGTGCTGTTGAGCAAAATATCTGACTACGGGTCGCACAAAAAGATCGACTTGACGGCCCATACGCTGAGGACTGAGTACAGCAAGGCGCTGTCGAGTTTCGTCATTGAAGCTGTGAGAAGCATGAAAGATTATTCGTCGCTGCGCGAGAAGAAAATTCTGCCAAAAACTTTGGAAAAGAAACCGACCGAGAACTTACTCATGAAAGTGCTCGGCGACAAGTTAGTCTTCAACCTTAAGGTCACAGACATCACAGCATTCTTCATCAACCAGCATGACATGTGCAGCTTCTTGAACCTTCCGGAAATCACAATCGCCTTCTCACCCACCAAGCAAATTGTCGAACTCGAGCGAATGCAAATGTCGTTTGTGGATTTCGCGAAAAACGCGTCGATCAACAGTTTGTCTGAGCACTCGAAGAACTTTATAACGACGAAAATTATTCGGCTCGAGAGATCGCCCGAGGAAAATACGCTGTTCATCTACTTCGTCCACAAGGTTGAAGCATTTTGGAGCCCGAACCGTCACATGCATTTATACACGCTTGGCAAAGAGATTCGAGAGTTGTCCTCGACTGTCGCCGGCATTCTTGACATTCAGAAGAATCCAGTGACGACACCGAAAGTCACAAACTTTCCAAAAATCGACTTGTACATTAAAGAAGAGTTTTCTTTCGCAATTGACATGTCAAGTCGTCACTCAATGAGCGGACGCGTCGGTAATATCTACGTTTCGACAAAGAAAGGTCACACCATCTCTGTGAAGTCCGTTCGCATCGCGATTGACTCAATGCGAATGTTTGAAGTTGATGACATCACCATTACCTCATTGGACGAGCTCACCGTTTTGACGGAAGAGCGAAAGAACTACGAGCACTTCAGGCTCGCGAGTAACAAAGTTTGGGCAGTCAAAATTGGCTCCTTCAAAGGAATCTTCCCTTATGACCACGACTTTTCTGATGCGATCAAGAACGAGTTCGTCAGTATTTACAAGTGGCTGAAGATTCTTCACAACTACAAGAAGTCGCCGTTTGACGAGCGCTCACCACTACCTCGTGATCTCATCATTCAAATCAATGAATTCCTACTCGAGATGAGCGACGATCCGTTCGAGGTGAAGCTTCGAGATAATTATGTCCTGCTGCTTGACGAATACAACGAAAGTTTGAAGAGGAAGAAGACACTCGACCAAAAGATTAGTGAACTCAGACAACAGCGACTGTTGCTTCCTGCTGGCTACCTCGAAGAACTCAACGAGAAACTTATCAAAAAGAACTCAGAAATCTACATCGATCGTTCCAAGAAAATGTATGAAACTCCCGCAAGAACGCGACTCTTCGCGTGGATTATGACCGACTTGAAACTTTATTTCATGGACGATCCTTCGATACACGGCTACAATAATGTCACACGAACTATGCAAGAAATCGACGAGGAAACGCCGTGGCCGGAAGAGCCGATGGAGTTTGTTACTCTCTGGTGCCGCGCGATGAACTGGTCGTGCGCCGAGTGGAAGTTTATGCTTCGCGATTATCCACAGCCGATGTTCCATGTTACCAACATGCACATGTTTGGCTTAGTTTGTGGCGCGGAACAGGCAGCACCGAAAAGATCCAAGCGCGATGTTGTGGTTGAAATCGGAGGACCTTTCGAGGACTACACGATCCAGAGAGGAATGACATCGTTGAAGATTTACCATGACTTTGACTGGGAGCTCGACTATTTGTGCTACGCTTTCGGCCCTTGCTGGGAGCCTGTGATGGCTCAGTACAACTTGAGCTTCGAGAAGATTCTTGCTCCGTCGAAGGATCCAAGTCCGCCGTTGCCGTTTTGGGACAAAATGCGACTGCTGTTCCATGGACGTCTCACGATCATTGCGAAACAATTTACAATTCTTCTTCACGCATCGCTCGATCCCTACAACACGACAGAGGAAATGGAGCTGACATGGAACAACTCTGGGATCGTGTGGGCGAACGCGAAAATCATGTTCAAAGGAGACCTTCAGGTGTGGGTGCGAACAGCATCTCGATACGACGATTGTCGACTGATTCATTTGCCAAACCTGAAGTTGAACTTTAAGCTGAATTGGATTTGTAATGGAAACCCCAACGATCATCACTCGGTGCTTCCATGTGCACCTGACAAGCTACCAGAGTACTCGAGCAATCAGGTTCACGATTCATTCAGAGCTTTCCGGTCGCAGAACTTGAACATTTCTGCCTCATTCGAAACGAAGCAAAGTGCGAACGGCGAGTTGCCGAAACTGGATTTGTATGGAAGCACGCTGCGATGGTTCGAGAGCTTGCAGCTGATTTTATCTGGCGTTACTCGTCCAACAAGACGCGGTCCGGTTTTCAACAACGTTCGGCCAAGGAAGAAGCAACTGAGCCGTCACTACAAGAAAGCTCATCTTCAAATGAGCATGCACTCGTTCCAGGTTTGCTATTGGATGTCGCACGCTCTGCACAAAGGTTTTCAACTCAACGGCGGACGAATTTCTTACTCTAGCGAGCACATGCTTGCACTGAATCCTATCGATGATGGGCTGATTCATCGTCCGCGAGCAAACTGGAGCATTCTTTATATGAACTGCGAGTTGAACGATGCGGAAATTTGGCTGCGATCAGTAACGAACAGCGACAAGACCGATTCAAGCTCTGAAAATATTCCAAACATCTCCAGAGACATTTGTCGTGATTACTTCCTGAGCGTGGCGAAAGTTTCATATGGCCGGGAAGCGATGATGAACATCGATGATCGACGACACAAAGAAAGCCCAACGCATAAACTCGTCGTCTACGATTTGAAAGGAGCCTGGACGAAGAACAATCGAGACATCGCTTTTGGTCTCTTCGATTCTTTCTGGAAGTCTCAGAAGTTGAAGTCGAATCTGTCAACCGAAGCGTTGAAAGGGATCCGTCAAGAAGTGACGAAAAGTCTCTCGACAGACTCAACAACTTCGTCCGCAGCCGCCCTGTCCAAAAACAAGCCACACCAGCAAACCTCGCAGTCTATTTCCATGCTCCAGAAGCTTGTCTCGGAAGCAGACCATAAGCCAGTCGTGTTTAGCGACGACTTGTCAACGCAAACCACCGAGCAGCAGATGAAAGGGCTCAAGGCTTGTCAGGATAACGACGTAGCTCACTACAACTGGTTCATCTCGCTCGTCAACTCACAGGTTCTTCTCAAAGGATGCGAGACGTCGGGCTACGTCATTTTAAGTGCGGCGAAAGCAGAAATTTTCCAACGAGTTCACCGGCCAGTGTGGCGTGACAGCGCTGTGGTTTCGAAAACCACCTGGGTCGGTTCGCTGGAGTGCATGCAGTATTACGCGACAGTTAATGACGAGGAAACGACCGAGATGGCGAAGATTATGTGGCTCACGCTCGATAATATTCAAGAAAGCGACAAGAGCACGACGCACGCGACTGACTTCTCGGATATTCCGCATCTGGTCGCGAATATCGGAACCGGTCAGAGTGTTGGCGGAGTTGTTTCTGTTGGCTCGAACGTTGGAGAGATGAGCGATACTTCAACACCGAACCAGCTCCAACGAATCGTGTCTCGCTGTAAATGCGAGTTCTTCTATGTGGACTATGGTGAGACCACAGTCGATAACATGACGGAGCTTCCGGCTCTACCGCCGTCGGAAGAAACTTTGAGTCCCTGGGAAAAACAACACGAACCAGTCGACGCGTTTACGCTGATGCATCACGATTTGGATGTTCAGACGTCTTCGACACAATACTCGATGATCCTGGATATCGTCAACAACTTGTTGCTTTATGTGGATCCAAGTCGACGTGAAAGGCACGAGCGGTTAATCAAAAAACGTTTCGAACTTCAGCTGCACAGCCACGAAGACCAAAAGCGACCGATCCAACATCTCCAAACTGAGATCCTTAGCCTGATGTCTCACTTGAGAAGCCTCGAAAAAGATATTCACTTTATTGCGAAAGCTCGAGTCGACGGTGAAGACACCGAAGACTTGCGCAGTGAGTACAACGAAGTACAGAAAGAGATCAAAGAATGCAAAGAGAAGCTGGCGTTCCAGAGTGACGAGTTGGACATGATGTTGTCGTGTTACAAGGAAACACAACTGAACGCGTCGAACAAGCTAGCGATAAGGACGGACAAGCCATTGTCGATCGTTCGATGCAATGAAATCTGCTTTAAACACGCCCAGTGGCGACTGACCGAAGACGATGGCCAGATTGGAATCGCAGATTTGATCTTAAGTAACTTTTTATACACCAAAAACTCGAAGAGCGATGAGTCCATCGAGCATTTACTCGAGCTTGGCTACATACGAATCAACAACCTCATTCCGAGCGACACTCACAAGGTGATTCTCTGTCCGACAGAGCTACAACGAGACATGCCCATCGATCACAAGCGCGTGCTTCGCGTATTTTGTCGAGAGAAACCGCCGGTTGGTGGAATTTCCGTGAAGGAGCATTTCGAGATCAACGTTGTCCCGATTACCATTGCGATCACTAAGAAGTTCTACACGACGATGTTGAAATTTTGTTTCCCAGACCGTGACACGACAGCTTACGTGGACGAGATTGACGATACAAAGCCATCGACGTCGAAGAAAGCGAAGTCCAAGAAGCAGTCGAAGGACTCAAGCTTCTATGTTAAGATCGAGAAGGATGACGCGGAGATTGTAAGTTGGCTCAATGATGTTCCGTAAAAGTTGTCTAATTTTCTTCTTTAGATGCGCGAAAGAGCGAAGCAGAACAAACTTTTCATATACATCAAAATCCCTCAAGTTCCCGTTCGTTTGAGCTACAAAGGCAGCAAGGAGAAGAACTTGGAAGACATCACAAACGTTGGGTTGACCGTTCCCAATCTCGAGTATCACAACGTGACTTGGACGTGGCTTGATCTGCTGCTGGCTATGAAGAACGATAGCAGAAAAGTTTTACTGTCTCAGGTTAGCTAACTGCCTTGCAAACTTTAACAAATCCTAATGATCCATTCGTCTCCCTCAGGTTATCAGTCAGAAGCTTAAGATGAAGTCGCCGCTGTCGTTGACCGACGACAAGCCTCAGGACGAAGACGAAAAGATCCGAATCATCTTCGGACATCGTCACGCTAACACAGAAGCGAAGAACAGCAAGTCGAAGCTGAATAAAAATTAAATTAACTGAAACTGAAATGAACCAATGATCGAAATCACAATGCAGAGGATCAATAAATTATTACGGGAATAAAATAGACGCAAACTCTCGAATTAAGTCAATCTTTATTGCTAAGCTTATCGTGGTTCGATTCAATTCAGTCGACAACTGACGATTTTCTGCTTTTAATCAATTTCAGCTCCTGCTCATGAGTAAAACGATTTGCTTTGTTTACGGTTCGCTTCCTGTTTAAAATTATTATTTAAATATTTACATCTATGCCAGCAATCCGAGCGGATCGCAATATTTACTCTTATGCAAAATGTTTATTTTCCTCGACGTTAAACCTATCGCGTTAATGTTTAAATTGGAGAAGAGATTCGATTGCTTAAGCCTAAACCTTTTTTGTTCCTTTTGCGGTATGATCTTGGGAGGCTCTTATGAGTCTCTTGTACCAGAAGTCGATGACGATAATAATCAAACAAGGCACCGAGTATGGATTGTTGGAAGTGTTCGAGGGCGCTTAGTAGTTGTAATGCCCTGGCCCCACTCCGTACTGCGAGCCGTAGAAAGCTTGCTGCGGGTAGACTTGCTGGGGATAGGGAGGATAAGCGTAGGCGGGCTGCTTCTGTGGGTAGACTGGCATCAGATATTGAAGGTTCAGCTGTTCTTCCTTTTCGCGCTCGCTTCGGAGACACACGGCGGAGCCTGAGAGGAGAATCGCGGCGATCAGTTTGCAAGCGACGGCAGCCCATCCAACAATGTAAGACCAATCGTATGAGATGCGAGTGTTGTCCTTCAAGATCTACAACGAAAATCCATTAGCATTTGAAGCAGGAAGACCTTTCGCCACTCACATTTGGCCACTGTTGGAAATATTCTTCGCCGACGACCTTTTCCTTCTCGAAGAACTCAACAGTGTGCCAAAGTCCCATCGCCCCGCTTGCCAACAGACACGCCGTCAGCATCAGAATAGCAGTCGCAGTAATTGCGCCGGCTGATCGTCTCCAGCATCCTGCAGAAAGCGCAATTAGTTGATGAAATCAAAAGTACCCACAGCTCCACAATCTTACCCGACAATCCGGTGAAAAAAGCGCAAATCACGGCGAAGAAGCTCAAGATAAAAAGCGCGATAACACCGCGTGCGAGATGAAGTCTCGTCGATTCCTCGGTCTCGTTTCCGTTCTCGATCGTTGGGAAGTAGTCGATGTTCGAGCAATGCGTCTCGATCGGTGACAAGTAAAGTTCAACTGGAATTGGATCGAAATCCATCGATTAAAAACTTTCGCACGAGACTTAACGAGCCAGCCATCAATCCGACAGCGAGGCATGACGAGAATAACCCAAATCGAGCGTGGCTGTTTCGACGATCGCGGCGGCCTGACATTTCTAGCCATTTTCGCGTGCTGAGCCAAACATGGCGATGACAAAACCAGAATGAAAAGCATCGCATACACGCCGCGCTGTTAATGCGATGCTGCTTTATCTGCTTTTAGAAAACGCAAGCGGCTCAGCCGCAAAGATGATTATCAAGACACTTGATGTGAAAACAAAAAGCTTCGGGAAGAAAGAGATTTAAATGATCGCTGAAGCTCAAAACCGAGAAGACAAAAAAGCGAGCGGATGAGAAAAGTAATAAAATCGAAAGTTTTTTCGCGTCTGGAAAGCCGCGATGATTAAACGAGTATCGGCTGATTAGAAACTAATTGATTGATTCCGCCTCGAATTATCTGACGACCGCGCAAAATGGAGATTAATTCACTGACCTGCGGATGATGGTGGGCGCTCTTTCGGGTAGCAATTCCTGAACAGTCCACGAGTCCTCGTGTAGTAATAGTACTTGGAGTTCACCTGCTCGACTAACTGTTGCGAGTCGCTGTGTTTAGCTGCATAAGTCTGTGAACGAAGAACGATCGAGCTTAGTGATTGCCATCGAAGCAGAAAGTCTTTTGTTGCTGAGTCTTTGGATTGTCTCTCGTCGCTTATCTGCCTTCGAGTCGAACCATAAATCTGTTAGCGTTTCCCAAGAGTGCTAAGCCGAGCAGATTTTTCTTGAGCAATCTCGCTCACTTGAATTCCAACGCCAGCCGAATTCCACCGTCGACTCTAGAGGCGAAGCCCGCAATTCAAAGTTGCTACAAAGTTTTAACGTTTTGTCAATGCAGCGAAAATTCTTTTCACGTCTGGTTTCGTGAGACGTTCGTGAAGTCTGTCGGTTGTTGATGGACAGCTAGAGCAGTGAGTCGAGTTCTTTCGACAGACTGAACTAAGGATTTTGAGCTTCTGGTATCCTTGACGTTTTGCCAAACTCTCTTGAGGTTTGCGAGCACGAAGAATTATATAAGTGCGTAGAGCTTGTCAAACAAGTCACAGCTAATGTCTCAAACCTTTTGTGACCATCATACTTTTGACATAACTTCCGATTGTCCCCCTACAACTTCATATTGCTCAACTGCTCGCAAAATACCTTTCAAGCTTCCCACTTTTATTCATTCGAGCTGTTTACTAGCGAGCAAGACATGACCTTCATTAAAAGTCTTGCCGCTGCCTAGTAAGCGTTAACTCATGAATGAAAACGCCCGTTCTGTGGCATAGTGTAAAGCTGTTTAGTTACACAATTGACGGAATAATTTCTATCCCAATGGCCCAAATATCGCGATTACTTTTCAATCTCCTCGCTTACTCTCCCAACCAATTGTCAGTCGAAACAATTGAAATTTCTTCAATTAAACCGTTTCGCTGTTTACTTTTCTTCTCTCTGACTCGTTCATTATGTTATTAGCCCGAACTGACTGACTTTTATTATGTGTTTGCTTCGTTTTCGATCGAGTAATTATTTAATGAAATGTTGCTAGCGATTAAGAAGCGGAAAGTCGTTAAAACAACGTTCTGAGTTCTATGAGTGTCGTTGGCATTCATTCGTCGTCGAACGGTAAATCGGAAAGTAATTTACAATTTTAATCGAATACGATGATCCACACACGATCGAGAAGAGCGCGACGTTGGGTTTCGTTTGTGGAAGCTGAGACGATCATCGAATTAATTTGAAGATTTAAGCGTTGAGTGCATTTTGGATCATTCGACGGCATTCCATCAGGTGTTGGGCCAGTTTGAACTCGTGTGAGGCTTGGATTCGACTCGATTAAGATTTAGACATTCTTGAATTTAAGAACAAATCATCTACAACGGTAGACTCGAGCCCAAGGCCTGCATTCCTTGATGCTTACGATGACACGAATCTCTCTTCATTCTGGGCGAAGAAGACGACGAAACAGGTTCGTGCCATCGACCATTAGTTTCATCTCACGCAAAAGACTGAACAAATACCAACGGGCAAACCGACAGCGTGTAATTGCTGGGGAGAAAAGTTGTGCAAGGAGAAGAAGAAGGCGCCGAGAGAGCTGGCGGCGTGGCTGTGTGCGAGTGCGAAGAAGAACATCTTGCCAAGGAATGCCTGCCCAGCTTATTATCAATCATCGGAAAGAAATGAAACGGGCAGCGACTGATCCACAAAACCTGTCCGATCGTCGAAAACTTAAAATCGAAATCGGACAAAAATGTTTTCAGCCGCTTTCGTCAACTTTCATTTAGTTTCTATGGAATGCTTAAAGTGAAAAGTTTTCAGCTTTTGGTCTTTTCATGCCCAAACGCCAAACATCATCGGTTGGCTCACGTCTTTGCAATTTCTTTTTGCGCCCATTTGCGAAGCAAATTCCTTTGCACTTCTCGTCGATTTCGAGGCGAGTCATAAAGTTCGCGCTGCAAGAGAAATCATTCATTGTCTGGGGCTCGGGCCGTGAATCAAAACGCCATCTAAGCACATCATCTAAGCTGGAGTTAGTTTTGCAACTCAGCCGCCTAATTGCTACTCCATGAGTCGAGATAAATCTCTCGTCTAGCGTGTGTTTTGGGGGGAGAGTCATGATGTCTGAATTTATTTATTTTAATGGAGATGAAGTAATCGACGAATGTGATTATCATAAAGCTAAGGCTACGACTTGCAAATGGATTTCTAACAATCATCATCGATGAGCTCTCAATTGCTCTAGAGTTGGTTTCGAAACCGTTCTTGAAGCGAAACGAGAACATCTCGTTTCTTGAGACGCGTAGCCACTTAAGGCGATAACAAAAGCAATTCTAACAGGATGTGGAATGAAGGAATCTGGAGTTTCGTGCTGGCGAGAAGACTCGAGGGATCATAGGTTTAACCGCAACGCTCAGACGTTGTTAGACATGCCGAGGCAATTGAAGCCCACGATGGTGCGGCGAGGAGAGAACGGCAAATTGCGAAAGACTTGTAACGCATTGATAGACATCATCAGCACTTCTCGCATTTTGTTTGAGTACTTTTTCACGTTATGAGATGTACAGCGAGATATTTTCTCTCATGTTACAGTTTTTATTGCTTCTTCGCAACGATCGACGCTGCTTTTTTGTCTAAAAATCCACAGCACGTATCACGTTTTGGACGGCGAACAAAAGACGTTTCGCTGAAGAAAGAAAAACCGAATGCGCTGCAGTGAAAGTAAAGTTGATTGTGCTGCACCAGCCAGAGAAATCATGGGAGATTACGGAGATCGACAGCAGAAAAGCTTGGGAAGCGTTTGGTGATGACGTCTTGATTGAGCGCGCGGCTTGTCGCGTCGTGCCCGAGCGATCACGTTTCGCGAAAACACTTATAGGAAATTTGACGGTTCACTTGAGAACACATTTTGCCGCTGACTATCAATGCATTTAATTACGCAAAGCCTTTCGTTTGTTTAATTCGATTCGATCGAGCGAACTTGAAATAGAAATTTCGTGCTGTTCTTCTTTCTCCCGAACGGTGGTGAAGTTGGCGAACAGTTAATTTGTTTGTTTAAAGCAAATTTCTTACGCTCCATGAGCCAATTTGTATTCCGTCAGTTCTACTATCCACTCCGATATTTATGAAAGAAAAGTTATTCGGTATTCGGACGAAGCAGAAGTTTGCTGTTGTGTATCGATTGGGATGCGTGAGAGATTGTGATAAGAAATGTAAGACAGTTGAGGGCTGAAGCATTGCAACACTCACACCGTAAGATGTCGTCACTGTTAAGCAGGCATGGCTAAGTCTTATGACTCGCTCAAGCTCCTATTCGGTGTCCAACAGTAGCTGTTCCATTCCTCTCGCCCCAAAAGGTGTTAAACTGGTTTGTTCGTATGGTAAAAGCCTCGATTTTGCGATTGAAGAAACATTCTTTGAACATTTTATGATATTCATGAAAGGGTTGAAAGCTTGTTGCAACGAATCGAGTCGACGTGATTAATTTTTGTGAACCGGTTGAGAAACTCGTTGAAATGCATGCAATGTCTTAATCGCTTGGAATTCTTAAAGAAAGTTGACACACTAAAGCCATGTGACGTTACGGCCTCGAACTGCTAAGCAAAAGATTTGAATGTTTGTGAGCTGAAAGAATCAGCGACAACAATGACTCAGAACTGTGAATTATGCAACCACAGGTGGTATTGAGATTCGTTCTTTACTTTGCACAATCGATTAGAACTGTCTAGCTCCGTGACATCATCGATCGACGTCGCACCGGCCTGGGAAGATCTCTCAAGCCCAAAACGATTTGTTCAAGGATGAACATGTACGTTGCTTCCTCTACTAACAAGCGTTCGAGCTTCATGATCGTGCAACAGGTAGAATTTTTCTAAGATTCGTCACGTGTGTTTGTAGCGAGCCGAGGCGAGCAAAATCATTCTCGTCTTATTGTGAGCACTGAGACGAATTTCCACTTCTTGCTCTCTTCTTGTGAATTACATTTTTAATGTTAAAAGGCTCGCCTTCTCTCGGATCATCGCGATGGAATTTAAAGGCTTTGTGTTATGCACAAACATCGGCGAAGAGCATCATGGGAGCGAAGCCAACGAAAAGAAGTAGAAGAACCGAGAAAAGTGAATACGCGGATCGTCAAGCACAAAATGGACGTTGAGGTTTGAAGGAACGATAGGTAACTGATAGCTAATTGAGCACCTTCAGCTGTGAGATAATCCAGAGCCTCGCAGCAATCAAAGACAAAGTGTCGGGGCGCATCGTTATCACATAATTACCATAATGTTTTTCCGCTTCACTTCATAACTCAGCCAATTATCCGTTGAAAATGCAATCGCTAGCAGCGCGACTGAAACGATCGAAATGACCTGCAGAGGGAAGAGGGCTTTGAGACTTTTCTTTCTTTACTTTCACAGCCGATAAAACGTACGGTCGCTAGAGATAAAGTGACGGCAGAGCAAGGCATCTCGTTGGCTTTCAGTGGACCACCTCAATACTCCAAGATACTTCAAATTATTAACTTTTCTTTCTTTCTTTTTCCTTTCGAACGATCACTCTCCGCGTTGGCCGTTCTTATTTCACTCGTTCTTCACACCCTTGGCTTGCATGTATCGATATTCTCATGTAGATTTATTGATTCATACGAGAAATTAGCACATCTTCGAGACGACACAGTGATTTCTTATTCCTTCTCTTCGCACAACACCAAATTTCACTTTGAATAGACTTCGAGCGACGCGACAACGGACAGAACCACTCGAACCGACAGCTAGCTAAGAAATGAGAGGCGAATGAATGAATTTACAGTTGCTTTCGAATCTTAGACCAGGCAACACAAGCAAAGGCAAGTTCCGCTCACGCCGAGAGAGAAGCAAACCGACGACGGTGTTGGTGTTGACGATATTTGCGGGCAGGGGTGACAGGTAAGACGAACGACTGAGACATCAAAGAATAAGACGAGCGAATGAGATATCACAGCATAAGACAGACGAAGAGCTACACAAGACGTCGAGGTACCGTCGTGACTTAACTTCAAATCAAACCCCAAACACTTCGTAAAGTTATTCTTTTATTTTTGTCTCAAGCTGTTTATGTAGGCTTTTTACAATGGATTGCGATGTTTAAGGCTACATACTGATGTAACGATCACTGAGAGCAGTGCGGTGAGAGATATCGCGGATTGTTTCATTTGGAATTCTTCAAATACCTGATTCGAACGAAACCAGTCTCGAAGCCCAACGCGAAGAAGCGATAGCTCTTCTCGTTACGATTGAAGCAGACTTGATTGATCTGGAGTTCATTGATACTGTCGGTGGGCGATAGACGAAATTGCTTAGGCTGCGGTGATTTGCCCTGCTGAAGAAATATAAAGGTCGTTACAAGTCTTTTAATGGAGAGAACATCATTGAACGCTCACCTTGAAATCTCCGAAGATTATTCCGTTCTCCTCAACGCCACTGTCGCTAGCGATTTTGTTAACATCGTTGGAACAGAATATCTTGAATTTGTAGTACGGCCATTTGTCTTTCGTTTGGGCCTGAACGAGCATCTGGTTTGGGTTGCATCCAATGACATCGCCGGAGTCCGTTACGAAGACTGCAACGTTGAGCCAGTGATTGACGTTCAGATGAACAATGGTTGAATTTAACGAAAGGAGCGGCATATTGCGCATGCCGAATTCAAGTGGTTGTCGATACATAAGCTTTGTCATAGTGAAGCAGTCGTCCAATCCGATTAGGAAACCAGGCCAGTGCATTAACCATTCTGCGCACTGCACTCGCGACTCGGCGTAGTAACTAAGGATTTCTTGATAACCAACTTCGTCAAACGTATAGACTTTGCATTTGCGGTCCAGACTGGCTGTCAACAAATGATATTGCGTTCCCGTCGTAGCCTTGAAGTCCAACGAAGTGATTGGCTCCAGATGGGCTTGGATAACATGCTGGGGATAAATTGCGTTGTTGTCTTCTTCGATCTCTTGGCAGCTGAGACTCCAAACACCGACCATTCCACTGATGAACCCAGCAGCAAGGATGATGTCGCTGTTGTTGGTTTGGTACCATGTTACCTTCGATGCTTGCAGAAGGAAACTGTCGTCATACAGCATGACGCCTTCGTCGAGTTTGCAAACAATTTTCGGCTCAAGCGGCAAGACAATGGATTTGTGATCGTTCAGGTACGGAAGTGAGTAAACAACGACGCTTTGGTTTGATGTCGTGACAGCCAACAGTCCGATACGTTTCTCGATTGATGATTCGCTAGGATGAAACTTGATGCACCAGATGGGGCCATCGTTAACGATTATCACATAGCAGAGTTTTGATGTGTGAGCTTTTGATTTGTCGTTCAGCAGATCTTTAAATTCGTACAATTGAAGGCACGACTTGACGCTCTCTGTCATGTTCAGCTTGACGCCTCCTTGATTGCTGTTGCAAGCAACTGCAAGGAAATTCAGATCGCCGTCCGTCGGAGCCCAGTCGACAGCTGCGACTGATCCACCGCAGTAAATAGTCGACGATTCCTGATCAGCGTATTGCTCGCCAATCTCAAGTTGTCTCCACTCTTTATCGTAGGGCTCATTGTAACGATCGCTGTATTTCTGTAGAGCAATTGTGCCAAACTTCGATGAGTTGAGTTTGAAGTTCAATGAGGGAAGAATAATTTTTGGATCTCCAACATTAGTCAAATTGAATCTCGGCAGAATTTGAGGCAAAACCTCGGCTTTCCAATTCTCCTCGAAGCTGGAAAATAAAATGAGAATAGAATTAAGGACACAAGTCCAATTGAAATGAACTTACAACTGTTTCGTCCACTGAATCGTTTTGTTCTTTATGTTGACATCACGAAGATCCTCGACGTACTCTGCCAACAAGCCTCGTGCGTATTTACACTCCGGTGATTCCGTCGTCGACGCTTTTCCTTTTTTGGTGGAAGAAACAACGCCATCACCATTATCGCTTTGCTCCTCGTCATCGTCAGATTCAATCTCGCTTGACTCATCGCCAGAAGAGCCTTCAGTTTCATCGTCACTTGATTCGTCGCCATGCATTTCGCCTTCGGATCCCGATGAAGCTTCAAGTTCTCCGTCGCTGTTGCCGTGCTCTGCATTGACGTGTTCAATCGCTTCTTCCTGGCTTTCAAAATCGGTCTCACCGCAAAGGATGCACTTGATAATTCCTTTGACTACCTTCAACTGATCTGATGGTTTGTTGAGAACGGCGTGAATCTTCTTAAACTTTTTCTCAGCGCTGGAAGGAAATTTTTAATAGATTTTCATTTTAAATCAGCAGCAAACTTTCTCACCGTTTCACAGCTTTGCGCTTCGTCCGGCCGCTCGAGTTAAAATCTTCCGCAGTCACTTCTTCGTCGCTGCTGTTGCTCTGCTGTTTGTCTTCTTTCACCTCTTGAACCTTCTGAATTCCAGGACATTTTCCTCTGTGTGGCGTTACGTTGTATGGAAGGATCTTCTCTTTGCACAGTTCGCACTCTATCATTCTTCCTTCGATCGTCTCGTCGCTTTCACAACAAATAATCGCATGCGATAAATGTCCAAGTGCTGATTTCTTCTCCTGCTTGCAGTTGGGACAAACCAGCGAGCTAAGCTCGTAGGCTTTCAAGTTGTTGATGGTTCGTCGCAAAGCCTCGTTCCAGTCATTCAAGTCGATTGGATGCTCAATGCCTTCGATCCATGCGATGCCTCCATGATCTTGGAAATGATCCCGCCATTTATGCTTCGATACCTCATGGTGACAACTTCCGCAACGAAAGTATTTCATAGCCTTCAAGCCTTTCAAATCCTCTGCCTTCTTCTTCTCCAGCTCTTCCTTTTTTTTCAAATCCAGTCGGCCAGTTCTTCTGGTTGGTACCGACGCTCTGATTGCCAAAACTATCGACTTATATGGAACTCGATCCTCGATTGCTGGTTCGAGTTTCTCTTGCTCAAAAACTCGCCTGTTTATATCTTCGTCACCGAAAGCCTTTGACTGGCGTTTTTTGGTTCGAGCTAATATCTTTGATATGCTTGCATCTGCGACCGGTGGCTCACGTGAAACTGAAGGCTCTCGTTTATCTGGTTCTGAGTCAGATTGATTATCTTTATTACCTTTGAAAGCCGACGTTCTCAGTCTTTCACGTTTCTCGAATATCGGCGGCGCGATGTACGTCGGATCGATACTCTTTGTCTTCGAGACCACCGTAGCGATTTTGTCAATCAACTTTCGGACATCCGATTTATTTCCTTTAGTATCTAGAGAAGCGAGACAGTTGTTACGAGGAGAGAACGAAGAGTGATCATTAGAATTGGAATCATGAGCGCTTAGTCGTGATTTCAATTCGGCGTTACGTGACGTTTGCTGATTGTCCTCTGAGTCGCTGTCGGAGTCGATAATCTTACTTGATAAACGTGGCTTGTAAACTTTCGTAGGCTTCTCCTTCTTTACTCGTCGAGTTCGCTTGATCGTCGATGTAGTTTTGATCGAACTGTCGCTGCTGGTGTGCTTATGTAGTGGCTGTGACAAGTCGTCGTTCGAGTCGGAATCGTCTGAAAGAGGCTGGATCGGTTTGGCTCTAACGTGTCGTCTTCGAACCCCTTCGAGACTTGATTCACTTCCGCTGTTTATGGAACGTTTTTGAAGCACTGGTTTCTCCTTTGTGAGCTTGACTGGAGATAGAGAAGTTTCAGAAGTCGAACCACACGATGAGCTTCGAAGTGAGCTGCGTCTGGAAGCTATCAAGAGTTTATCTGCTTTGTATGTCGTTTTATCTTTCTTCAAAGACCGGCGGGGGTTGGAAATTATCCGATGCTTTTCAGTCGCGTTTGGAGTTCCTTTGTCAAAGCTATGAGATTCGATTCCATTGCACCTTAGCTCAGAATGCTTTAGTTCCTTCGTTTGAGCTTGCAATTCGTTGAATCTTGCCGTGCCTTCTCCCTCAGACTCAGATTGTGAGCTTCTCAAAGACATCTTTCGCTCATTGACAATGGAAGTCAATTGATTGCAATGCACTTTCGTCGGTCTACCTCTTGCCTTGCGGGGCGAGGCGTTAGTCACCTCTTTTTCGCTCTGAACTCCTTCGGATTTCACAACTTTCTCTTCACTTTTTGCGGTAACAGCAAATGTTTCAGATTGCACTTTGACACTTTCAGCATCGCTCTTCTTCTGTTTTGAGGATTTAAGCTGCTTTTTGGCTGGTGGGCCTTTTGAGCTTGAAGTTTTTCTCTTTCTGGATCTAACTTTGCCTTCGTTAGTTTGGTCCTGAGGCTGCACGTTCCCAACAGAAATATCAAGTTCATCCGCTACTGGGGAAACGCAACTTGCAATCAATTCCTGAGACCTTGTAAGTTTCGCTTTTCGAGCTTCCAATGCTTTGTTCGGCGTATTTATTGTCACTTCTGGAACTTCAAGTGTCGTTGACTCTTCCATTGTTGATTCATCGTTGTTTGTAGCTGAATAAAAATTCGATGTTGCTGTGAAGTTGATGTTTCTCGAGCTTGACCTCAAGTTGTTGTCTTCGAGACCTGATGGACAGCCCTCGTTGTCTGTTGAGTGATCTAGGAAGCTCGGTGGATTTGAGTCGTCGCCAAAACTGTCTGAAAAATCGTCGTCTTGCTCTCCAAAGGAATCTAAAAGAGAATGAGTTACAACTGTAGTTCGAGCTAGAATATCAAGTTACAAACCTTCGTTGTCGCTCGTTGGAACAGCAAGCTTGATTGTTTCTTTCACTGAGTCCACTTTGAGAATGCGCAACAGATGATTCACAATGAGCTTCAACTCGATAATCTCGGTCTCGTAAATGTTGTCTGATAAAAGGTTCGGGATGTTCTGAAGGTTCTCGTCAATCTTCTCGATTCTCGACAGTCCGATCACAGCTAATATGTCAGTCTGCCAGCTCGAGAGTTTCGTTTGCGGCTTCTCCTTTGAGATTTCTTTCGACGTTGAAGGAATAGGAAGAGACTCTAATGTTGTTGATGGCGTCGACTGGTGTGAAGGTTCGGGTATGATTGGCAGAGTTTCCATTTTCTCAGTTGATTTCGTTTGTTTCACAGGCTTTTCTGTGGATTGTTCTGAAATGACAACTGGCACTGGTGCGACTTCCTTCTTTTTGATTTCTTTCACTTTCGGCGTTGGCTCAGTTTTACTCTTGGAAACATTTCTTGAAGCTCGTTTGCTAACTTTTGTTGGTTCGATGAGTTCAATCTGTTTGTTGTCCTTCTTGTCATCGTCAGATGGTTCAGGACTCTTTGTTGGCTTCGGCAGTTCTGCAAGCACACTTGGCTCAACAACTGGTTCTTGCTTGAATGACTTCTCTGATGGATTTTCCGTGGTAGTTGTCAGGCTTTTTTCTTTGAGGACACTCGACCATAACATGAGATCATCCAAGCTTTCTTTCACATCTTTTGGGTCAAATCCGTGAAAAGACTCGTCTGAATCTGAGCAATGGTTGTCCGTATCTTGAACAAGTTGAATTACTGCTGGCAATGGATTATTTTGTGCGGGTGCTTCTAGTGGCTCGCTCATTTCAACGTCTGGCACTAATATTTCAAACTTGATGTCGTTGTCTACGATAGTGCCTCGCACGATTGAGCCTTGCCCAACGGGTGGTTCAGCTTGTTTGAACGCCTGTACACGGTGATATCGATTTTTGAGGACCGGCTTAGGTTTAGGTTGCTTCAGAACTCGTGTCATCTTCAGAGAGACCGATTGGTTGAAGCTGTTTTCTGGCATTTTCACACTGAGCAGTTTGATCGGTGAGCGAGTAGCTTTTGGAATCGTCGGACTATTTCCCAAAGCAAATTTTGTTTCAGCAGGCACTGCGTCAGTTGCATCACCCGTATCGACAATTACTGTTTTGAATTCCTCATTGTTCATGTCAGGTTTCGGGAACGGTTCCACGAAGAACGATGAAATGCGACGAACCGGCCCGCTCGGAGTTTGAATAGCATCGATGTGAACATTCTCAACTTTCTGAATGATCACTTTCTGTTGAGGCGATTTATTCTCTTCGGTGTGCACGGGATCCGAGTTTTGATCCACGTTATTGTTAATCGAGTCGATGACACCATTATTCGCCTTGGTTTCATCTAAAAAACAAATTGTAACAGCGTGAAATGCAAATTCCAATTCTTCAAATTCGTTTGTTTACCATTTTTTTCTTTCTTAAATTGGTTTTTCAATTTCTGGAGAAGACTGCCTTTCAACGGCATAATCTTTCTGTACGTCTTCGTCTCCATCTTTGGCTTATCCATCTTCACATTCTTTCATTAACTGAACTCGACTGCAAACAGCTTTAAATTAACTTTTAACAATTTCTCGTGTGGCGCGCAGAATGCAAAAAGTATGCGATTTGAATGTGAAAAGTTCGTTAAATTTCCGGAGATGCGAAAATTCGACATTTCAAAAGACGTTAAATTTTATTTCAACAAATCCTAGAAACATTTTATTTTGTGAATTTCAATGAAACGCTTTGAAAGAGCCGCCTACACCTTAAGCAATTTTGTGAATGTCACTTGAATATAATTAGAATTCCCAGTAATCAATCAATTTTCATCAGAACAGTCGTCAACCGAGACTTCGATTTTCTTGTTCAGCCAGTTTTCAGTTTGTGTTTGAGCCGACGAGTCTCCCACGTTGTCTTCCTTCATAATCTCTGTGATAATCCGGACGCCGTTTGGGATGTTCTGGATTCGCGTATGACTTTTATAAAACTTTTGGTCTTCCGACTCGATGCAATGCTCGTCGTCAGCTTCGTGCTGGCAGCAGAAAGTTTGGTTGTTGCTCGAGTTGCCTTTGGAGCAACTTTTGTCTATCTTCTGATTCGACTTCGAGAACTGCCTCAACGAATCCATCACGCCCTTGAACTGATTTGGCGGTTTGTTCGACGTTGAAGGCGTAGGCGTGTAATGGAAGTATTGGATATCAACGTTATCATCGTCTGATGCTTCTTCTTCCTGCGGCTGCTGCGACAGAAATTTCGTTCCCGGAATCATCTGCGCTCCGCAATATGAATTCGAAGGCACCATCGTAGTAGTATAGGCTTTGTAAGCCGGAGTTAGATTCTTTACAAAACTCCTGCTATCGCCACTTTGCATCTGCTGCTGCATCATGTTCGTGGTGAGAAAGCTCGAAGACTGATTCTGGTTTTGATATTTCAACTGCTGCCCAGAGTGCGTGGAATTTGGAAACGATTGGACTTGTGGCACGAAATATTGGGCTTGACGCTGTTTGTAGTTTCCTGGAGCGCAACTGTTAATTTTGTTGTACTGAGTGAAATCCATGACAAACAATTTTCGAGATGAGGTTGAAGCAAAATTTTAGAGAAATCAAATGACAATTCGGAAGCAAAAGCCACTGCGATTTCATGTAAATCTTAGCCACATAGACTCAAATGGGTAAATCGTAGTAGTTAAAAACAAATGCCGAGTCGTCTAGACTGGCACACGCACAAAGTTCAACATTCTAACTTTTATTCGAGTCCGTCTCGGTTAAATATAAATACATTTGAAAAGCTCAAATAAGCTCTTGATAAGTTGGCACCTTCTGGTGAACTCAGAGTTTCTCAACATCTCTTGAGCTTTAATGAAAGCTTCAAATAAAACTTCAAACTCAATCATCAAACTTGGTAATAGAAATTGTTTATAAGTAACAATCGCTAAAAGATTTGTTCCCGACGTTAATCGAGGTAAACTTTGCGAAGCGATTTCATCATGTAGAGTTGGTCTTTCAACCGCGACTGGTCGAGGTTCTCGCAGTTTCTCAGATAAATATACTTTATGCTTTCGCAGTAATTGTAGATGTGGTCGAACGATACCGCTGTGATGTTGGCGTTTCCTGTGGAGAGGGAGCGAATATTTTAGATTAGGTCGCATGAATTTTGGATCTCACCGTTCAACTTCAGAATTTGAAGTCTGTGAAGATTTTTCGTGATGATTTCCACCACGTTGTCATCGATTGCCGCAACTTCTCCGAGATCGAGAACTTCAATCGCTGGACAGTTCTTGCACAAAGCTTCGATTCCTTCGCTCGAGAAATGTGTTCGAGCTAGGAAAACTTCTCGTAACTCGTTAAAGTGAAAACTGTCGGTCAGTGCAAAGTCTGTGATTCTATAGCAGTTCTGCAGGCGAAGCGTTCGAAGACCTTTCAGTCGGCTAATCGAGTAGTAGTTGTCAGTCAAGAACTTCCCAGTGATTCCGTAGTCGGTTATCTTGCAGCACGAGTCCAAGTTGAGGTACCGAATCATTGTGAAGTGACCAAAAATTGTCTGCAGGGCATCGTCAGCGAGGTTCGTCGACCCTCCCAAATCTAGCGCGGTCAGTTGGTGGTGTATCTTGGCCCCAATCCTTGAAAATATATTCTCTGTGATATTCGACAGCAGACCAAAGTAAAGCTCTCGCAACTTTTTCTTCGGAGTTCCTTTAAGAAGTGCGTCGTGGATTCCTTCGTCGGTTACCAGATCACAAGAAGTAATATCAAGCACTTCAAGATGCTCAAGCTTTGCGATTTCTCTCAGGCAATAATCCGTGACGTGTGTGCACTTTCTGAGGTGAAGTTTTTTGAGTTTCTTCAGATTCTTGCCGATCTCAATCATCACACTTTCCTCGATTGCTGGCGACTCTTGCACGTCCAGCTCTTCAAGCTCCGGCTGTGATTGGATAAACGGAATAATTCCAAACTTTTTGTTTGTCGTGCTACCATTGAAAGTTATAGCGAACGACTTCAGATTGACGCATTCAACTTCGGACAGTTGCTGCAGGAAGAAATCGTCGATTATCGTCTTTCGTAGATTGATTAACTTGATAGACTCGCCGTAGCCTTTCAAGTAGAAGATCAAATGATCGAGAAACGCGTTGCGTTCCGCGTTCGTCAATCGTGCGAGACAGAAGGATAAATCGATTTCTCTCAAGTGCGGAGCCTTCGACGTCATGTAATCGAATATCTTCCTGTTTAGAAATTGATTCTTAGCCAATGAGATATGATAGCAGTTCTCAAACACGTGGAGCCTTTCATGATACGTTCCGCGGATATCCCACGTTCGGAATATCGAGTTCGCCTCAATCTTGAGCACTCTCAGGTTCTTCGTCCATCTTATGATGTCCTCAAACTCTTGCTTCCTTAAAATTCCATTGCGGAAGTAAATCTCCTCGATGTTCAAACCTTTGATGGAAGTTTTGAGATTAATAATCAAATTATGGTTTCAGAGAAATTCAAAAGCTCCGAAGCTAAACTTGCTACGAGCTTGAATAAAAGTTCTCGGTACAAAGCTGTTGTGGGTAAAAGCAACTCAAGATTCTCTGACATCAAAACCCAGTAAACTTTGTTCAAATCCTGCATTGAATCTTTAAAGTAGCCCACACACTCACCATAGTCAAGCCAGAAACTTTCTTTCGCCACATCAAAGTTGCCAGTGTTAACCGAAATGATCGGAAAAACTCGGTATGTATCGACAAACTGTGATATTTGGACGGAGAATTCTTTGTAGTAGGAGTCGACAAAATTAAGCATGAAGTTCTTTGACAACTTTCTGTACATGCAAGCGTCCAGGAACCTCCGAGAAACCAAAGCCGCAGACTTCAAATCCGACATGTTCAAGTACTTGAAAATTTGAATTATAATCTAAAAATAAATCGAATATTACGGCATTCGATTATCGCACTTCGCAATTAAGTTCACGTAATATTTTCTACGAATTTTCTTAATCTCTTCGAACCTCCATGGGAATGTCTCTGAATCCAAAAACTGCAAAGCAAATGTGGAAATGTGACTGCAAGTCCAGAAGTATCTTCAAAAAATTCAAACCTTTCGGCGGTGGCGGAGGAGGCGGAGTTGGGGGTGGAAGGTCAAGCTCCGAGTAGTTCACAAGGTCGAAAAGGAAGACAGGCAGGTCTCGCTCTGATTGCACATAGCCCATGATTTGAACTCTTATTCCACTTCAGTTCTTTTTGAATTATTCCTTGAACTCTTAGCTACAAAATATCGATCAACTCTCTTCAGCTTGCTTCTACTTTTCTTTCACTTTCACTCGCGCCAACGTTCAAATCGAAACTGAAGCTTAGATCGACCAACTCTGGGCTGCTGTCTGATTATTTCAAAAGTTCTTCTTCTGCTGTCTTCTTTCCCATTCGATTTAGAGAATCAAAACAAATAAGCGAAACCAGATGACAACGAGAAGCAAAACTTGGCGAGGAAAAACTGTCGCGAACTTGAACTTGAAGAAACTTGAAACTGTTTCACGGTTCGGCGAGTTTTCCGTCGTGTGATGACGTTGGCGAGTTTTTGTTTTCATTTGTTGGCTACGGATTCCTGTTAATTCTTGTGATAGATTTGGTGTAAAATTATAAATCAATCGATCACTGTTAATCAATGCAAACATCATGGAAGGCAATAGCATCGAAGTTTGTTAAACTTATTAAAGATTCAAATGAAACAAGTTGTCGTTAAGAATCGCGTTTATTACGAAGCATGCAGACTTGCAAGAAGAAACCGCGTCTCGCTATCAGTACGAATTCAGTTGACATTAATATTTAATGAGCAGCACATTTTAAAGTTCAAAAAACTTTTCATTCCCACGAAGGAAGAATACGAAGGCTTTCGAATTTGAACTCCTTTATCAGCTAGACGGACAGCTGTGTCTTCCCCACTTTCATCTCGGATTAATCTCGGTGGAAATTTAAGAAACGTCTGTCGAAATATGAGACTTCATCACAAAGGATTTTCCTTTCTATTAAGGTAGCGAAGGATTTTAAAAGTTTCTTGGAACACAAAAGAAATAAAATCTCATCAAAGCATTGGGAATTCTTGCTGAAGAGATGAAACTGCGATTGCGAGAAAGAAGTGTAGCGCGAGGATGATAAAAGACTTTTAAACTTCAAGAGTTGAGGGCGAATCTGAATGCAGAGCAACCCTCGTCGGAATGAATCGCTCTGCTTTAATCGCAATAAATTAAAAAGCAGAATGATAAAGTTTTCAATAGAAATTCCTGGCGGTTGAGCACGTGCGCCGAAGATTACGAGACGATTAGAAGAAGAGCTCGAAAGGTCAAAAGCACAGACGACGTCGAGGTTTACCTGCAACCGGTGATTTACAATCATTAAATCGGCGTTGCACTTCAAAGTTTGCGATGCCGCGTCGCGATAAAGTTCATCGAATCCGTTAATCAACGTTCATTTTCCGAGTGAGACGGAAAACTTGCAAAGGAAATCGCTCTCTTGTTCTAAACTCGCGCGCTCTCGACGAAAATTTTCCTCGCTCTCTCAATCTGCTCGGAAAATGAACTTTTGCGGGACAACAAATGAGAACGACAGCGGAAAACTTTCCTTCAGTTTTACTTCGATCGTTCGCGTGTGTAAACCATTCGAGACGAGTTGTGCTGTGGTTAGAAGAATATTTTTTCCTCCTTATCTGTTAAATATTTCATAGGATTTGACTCCCCCAAAGTGAAGTTTGTGTGTGTGTGGATGTAAAAGAGGAGCAAGAAAACAACAATAAATTTTCCAATTTATTTATTTTCTTTTACGCTGTCAGTGAAAAATTGTGTTCGAAGGAGAATTCGACTTAATTCTTCACTCCTGTAATTCTAAATTTTCCGTTGTTTTTGCTGATTGTGAATTTCACGATAAATTTCCCCGAGCGTTGCAATCCTCATGCTAAAGCGGAATGAATGATAATGAGTTTTTCCGACCTAAGCTCTCGCTGCACAGAGGCAGCAAATGCTGGAGTTAGTATGAACAAGCGTAGGAAGATCTCGAAGCCTTTCGCTGTCGTACGAAGTGTGAAATCATTTTTCATTGCGAAACTGAAAGTTTTCCGCAAATAGAACGAGAGCGTTCAACAAGAAATCCTTTCAGTGAACATTAATATTATCATTCAGCAACATGTTCCGTTGAAGAAGCGAAGCTTTCCACCAACAGTAAATAAATAAAAGTATTTGCTAGTCGAGTGGACTCAACTTTTTATCTCTCAATTTCCAATAACAGTGGAGACTTTTTCATTCGATTTCCATTTTTTTTTGACGGAGAAAAACTCAGTCTCGTCGACGTAAAATAACAAATGGTCGAGGATGGATCGTGTTCGTTAGCTTTTGATTGATCCATCTATGGGAAAATATTGACGCTCGAAAGCTCTCGAACTGTTGGTGGATTATAGGTGGGAATTCCGAAACAGCATGGGGCGAGGATCGATGAATTTTGAGCATTGAACTTGCCTGACCCGCGCCGCTTTCACCGTTGGATAAAACTCTCATGTTTATAATCAAGCGAATTTCTGTTGAAACTTCCCAGTAAACAAACTGAATTTGGCCCGAGCGGTTTTTCCTGCAGCGAGCGCGTCGATTGAAACGAAACATTCTTCACTTGGCCTACAAAATCCCGGAAAATTACCGTCAAACACTGTGATAGCGCAGAGCCATTAAAGTCCATTAGTGAAATGATAAAATGTTTATCTAAATCGATGGCTACGTGAGCTCTATGCCGAAATGGAGTTTTGTGCATTGTAAGCCTTTTTCCCAGGGGCTGTTGGCTTTTAAAACCCGCTCTGTAACGAAGGCTTGTGAATTCTATAGAAGGCAATAACTTGATGTTGAGCTATCAAAAGCTCGCTGACGTTTATTTGGCTTCAAAGGGATTTTGCGTGAATTGCGTAGCGCATAACAAAATTCGTGAGAGCTCAAAAATCGTCATACTACGAGCTACCTCCATTCAGCCTTTTCGCGACAAACAGTAATGGAAACGTTACGGGGAAGGTGTGAATGTTTAATAATAAAATCTATTAACCGCTTGTCGCCCCGGTCACCGCTCGAAAATAACTCCGCACCAAGGATGTTTAACCATTAAGTGACTCGGCCGCTCCTTTCAGTCGTTTATGTGTTGAATGTGGCAACAAGCAGCGACGTGCCTCGAAATTTGCCTCATTCGAGTCTCGCTAAGCTTCAAGTTCTCACTCAGTTCGTTAGCAAATACGAGAAAAGTAGACGAGAATTCACGTAATCGGTTTTTATGGAAATTTAATCCACATTATAATATAACGTGTTCGCTTTATCTTCTCGACTGTATTTCCTTTTCGGTGATGATAGCCTCGATAACTCGAGCTGTTGCTAATGCTGATCGTTTAAGATGTGCGAGATGAAATCATTATTTTTGAATTTTGCCGAGACGGCAGTTCGGATAAGACGCTCACGCGATTACGCCGCGAGCAGCCGCAGAATTTTCTCTTGGAAACAACTTGTGGGCACAGTCGTAACGAAACAAATGTTTGCAAACCTCCTGCTGCAGAATAAAAATTGTTTTTGTTTAAAGAGAGCGAGGCGTTGGCGACATTCGCTGCTTTCCCACGGAGATTTAATTATTTTACTCAAAGTCATTCCTTTCGTCGCTCAGATAAATCGCTTAATGAACGCTGAGGGTCAGCTTGGACTCGTGAAATTATCGAAATCATCGTCGTCCATTAAAAATGTTAAATTATTCGGGATAATTTGCAACATTGCGACTGAGCGAGACACAAGAGCGGAACGTGAAAAGGGACGAAATTATTTAAATGAGAAGGAAATTAAGTTTTTATAGCGTGCGTCCGTGCGTTGGTGTCGCTGAATAATTCGCAAAAGCTCGCTTGGTGATAGCAAACAGACGAGCTTTTCCATCTCTCGTTTCGATGAGACAACCGGGAAACTATGAAAACAGTTGGAAGCTACGGAGACGAAAGCAATAAAGCTTCGCCTACTGTTACATTCATCTTGCGCTCAGATTGCGGGAATGAACGAGCGGAGAAAAGATGAAAATCATCGCAAGATTTCAATTTTCATTCAATGAAGAAAGAGAATTTCCTTTCAACTCGAGCCCGCCAGCAGTCGAAACGAACTCTTCCAACGAGCAAGCGAGAAGAATGGAGAAAAGTTTGACTGAACTCGAGAAGAATCGAACAAGCGAAAATCAATCAGAAAGTTTCAATGGCAGTGGGTGGAGTGAGGGGGAGGAAAACTAAACTGAAGGAAAACTATGTGGAGAAAATTGAGATGGAGAACCCGAACACATGATTCTTCTCGCATCATTCCGCTCCAAATCAAAAGCCGTTCCAATTTGTTCATTTGTCTTTTGATGTGTAATTTACTTGTCGCTCAGTGAACGTTGGATAAAATGTGAAGCAAGGGATATCTGCTGAATGGCGCTGTGATTTCCCATCGTCGATGGAGAAAGCGATTCATCAGCATGCAAAGCAGTTGATTAGATTGCTTTATTGGATTTTTCATTCGACTGAATGTGTATTATTCCCCCCATTATTCTAATCTCGAACCATTTATCTTCAATCCTTTCTTCTATGCTAATACATTCGTCGTCGATTGAAACGAGGTTGGATCTTCTTCCCTTGAAAACTTTCTCGTGACGACTGTCACACCTTGTTAATCATCTCGACTTTGGAAACTCGTTAAAAAGTTTTTCCATTAACAACGAAAGCATCTTAAACTGCCAATCTTACGTCGAGTGACGTGCCAGCTGTTTATCCCTCAGGGGGAATTCGCAATTCAGAATCAAAGTCGAAGGCGAAAGTTTCTGCTTTGATATGGTAATGAGGGAATCTCACTTGCTCACCCGAGCAACACCTGCGCGAAGCGGTTCACCAGCACAAGTTATCCTAATCATTTATGTCGAGGGTTGTCTGAGCAGAGCGCCATTCAAAAGTCATTAAAAAGGCCGATAAATTCAAGCAAGCATTAGGTCGCGGTCACGGTCGATTGCATCAAGAGGAAGCTATAAATTAATGAAAGATGCAGAGAGCAAATGGAAGCCCAACAAGCCTCTTTCTTCTTCTCTCGTCTTTAAGCTTTCTCTGAATTCTACCAAGTCTTTTGTTTGTCTGAGTGAACAACTATCAAGGAAAAAGAAAACGGATGTTTGTTGCGTTGGTAGACGAGAGCATGAAGGATTTTCCGCTCCTCTGGCTCGAATCTCATTCAATTAATTCAAAAAGCATCTGGAATTGTTGCCAGTTGAGAAATTGCATTTAATCTTGGGCTTTAAAGAAGCTTTGCTGCTAGCTCAGCGATTCTATTAACGGGGCAAAATCGATGTGGGAAACAATGAGAAACCGACGACATGACAATTTCATGACGTGACCTATTTCGTGTGTCAGTCATTCAAGCCGAACCCACGCTTAAAACAGAATTGAAAGTTATTGATTTATGTCGCACACTCCTCACATCCAACCATTGATATCGAAAGCTTGGAATCAAAGCTGTGGAAAAATCATAATTAATCACGAAAGCTCTCGCAGGTATGCTCGAGGCGATGGAAGAACGGTGCGAAAAAGAAGCAAGATAAGACAACCCGGAGAACTTTTCCAATTTTGCAGTTTTCACACGTGCTACTCATCCACAACAACCTTCCGCCGTCGCAAATCTCGTATAAGGAAAACTTCTGCTCTCCTTCGCCCCCGTAACCGAGAAGAATGTGTGTAATCACCCCGAGAAGATATGCTCGCTCGCTTCTATAGTTTCAACTAAAGCATGATTTTAATCTCGGAGATTTCCTGAAGAGCCTCGCGCCATTAAGCTGATGTTGCTTCTGATTACCATACGAAGTGTATTCCAGCGATAAACATAAAAGGTTTTCTTTCGTGAGGCGCTCAGTGACGGTGCCTTGGAAGTTCCTTTTGTTTCAATCATGTTCGATACGAAAGTTCGTAAATAAATAAATAATCTGTTTCTTCGATTTATTTATGCACACCTTGCCGACTCGTCGTGCACACACAACGCCGCCCTGCGTATTACATTTTTATGTTAACTTTGCCGAGATAAAAATAGAACGAGCAAAGAGAATCAGTCGATACTGACAATGCGAGTAAGTCAGTTTTCACTTTATGGATTCGAAATAAAAACTTCGTTCACGCCCAAGTAACACTCTCATCGTCTTACATTGCTGTTGTTTGTTTTGGAAATGCAATTTCTGAGTCCGTGGGGGGAAAACTAAAGCAAAGTCACGTACTTGGAGAATTTTCGGGACTCTGAACGGAGAATAATTTCGTAACTCGCAATTACTTGCTGATTGGGTTGAGTGCAGATGTGCGACGTAGAAAAACGAATCGAGCTTCGAAATGATATGTCACAGGTGAGTTTGAGTAGAAAATGGCTGATGAATTATTTAGCGGGTCTCGTCGTAAATAGAAACAACTTGAGAAGATTCGAGGGAGACGAGCGAGAAAGGTTACAGTTCAAGTCAACCAATCCAATCGAGTTTTTGTGATGAATTCACTTTCATAATGCGACGCTTGACATCGAGGAAGTTACTAACAAACTCTTTGCCACATTTAACTCGTAATGACATTAATCCGATTAACTAAATGGCGTTTAGGAACATTCGCAGCTTTTAACATTTTCCTTGCTAGAAGGCTTTGAACAGGAGCTCCCTCTCTCCCACTGCTCTCGCTCATAGATCGCCGGGGAAGTTTTCTAGGAAAATTCCAAGAGACAAACTTTTGCTGCGACACAAATTCCTAATCTCCCTCGACGGCCTTCCGCCCTCCACCGACCCCAGCAACATTACCAGAGATTAGGTTTTAATTATGGAAAGAACTCATTTCCTTCAAGATTAAACTCAATTTGGGCGCATAAATTTTGATAAAGCTTGATGTGCTGGTTGAGACGCGCCAAAGCTCTTAAAGGAATCAGAGTTTATTTATTCTGGAGCTTTGAGGCAGGGAGCTCCTTGCGCTCCCCGAAGATTCCATCGTAACGCAAGACAATGTTCATAGTCATGACGAAGAGATATTAATTATAATCATAACGTTAACTCTCGGACGAATGTTTTATTTACAAGCTTAGCTTTATCATCAAACACGCTTTACGAGTCGCCGTTAAACTAGCGCAAAGTGTTTGTTGCCTGATTAATGGATATAAATTTCAAAACAAAGAAAGGCCAGAACACTCACTCGTTTCTCACATCATCAGCTCATAATCGTGTCATAGCTTTATCTACTTCGCTTCATCGCACGACACGTGCAAAAAGCACTCCTGTCCTAGCCCCAACCAACCGTAAAACAAAAAGTTTCTCATTTTCCAAATGGGATGCGTTGCAATGGAAATATCTGACATTATCAAGGGACTCCTCTTTGCGTCTCTTAAGAAATTACTTTGTCTCGGAACGAAAGCTCTGCGTCAGTACGTGACCCAATTCGGGGACTTCTCCATTTTAGTTTTGGGCTCTTTTGATGGCTTCATTTTTATTCTCGACTTCACTGATGAGAGAAAAGCTGTTCCATGAAATATTTATGTTACTTCTTCGTGTGTTGCCGCGGCAAGTGAGCGCGGGCAATAAAAAAGCTTCTCCAACAATTCATTTCTTTATTCGCCCTTTACATCCGTTTGGATTTTTATTTAGCTTTGTTATTCCGACGCTTTATAACAATATTCGACGTGGTTGAAGCTTGTTAATGAAACAGTGTAGTCTGACTCTTTTCCTTTTCGAAGGCGCTCGGGTTGCCGGTCGAATTCTCCCCCGCATGCTAGCGTTATCCGGGGCTTGTTCGCTTTTTAATTAAATACAATCGCCAGGGAGTTTAACTCGCTCACTCGTAGAACTTTTCCAAGTAAATGGTAACAACGTGGGGAGAGTTGTTGCCCCCGAGTCGTGCCTTTGATAATCTTTTCTGCGAGAATTTTTAATTGAATTAAATCTCTTGCGGGTTTTGTTAGTCATGCGACGAACGAACTTTCTCCTGCAGACGATGTCATGAGTGCTGTGGGGATTCCTTCGTTATTTGCAACTTGAAACAATTAAACCAACATAAAAATTTATCAGAGACCGCGCTCATAAATGAAGTTATGAGATTGCAAGGCTCACAAGCTTTTGGAACAGTTCACGAACATGAAATGTGGTTTTGCGAAATTGCTTGGTCACTTCATGATTAGAATTAGATTATGCGTTTTGTGGCCGAGCTTCACCTATCACTCAATTTGTGACCGGGTGACGACATCTTATCAAGCCAAACTGACATTCCAATGCGAAGTTTGCGACTAAAATTCGACTCGAAGTCACGACAAGTAACGAGAATTAAAAGCATATCAAAGAAACTTTTCGCATTAACTTTTTATGTCGCTCTCGCTTACAAGCAAACTTAATTATCGAGCAATTTATTTCCATCATTTGTCTTCTCGTCGCTCGCGTTCTCTCGCCGCGAAACAAGACGAGATAAAAGTGAATTTTTTTGTTATTAAAATTTTACTTTGCGACGAAGCTCCTTCGTCGAAAGCAGAGGCTCGCAGTCGGGAAAGTCATTATTCATTTTAATGGTTCTGCGGGCTGAGATTGCCTTGTGGGGACCGCAGCATTCCAAACGTTCACGCCAAAGCTTTTTGCACGAAACTCACGGTCGACCCTCCATTTTGGCAGTAACTTTTTCAAAGCTTTGCCTTTTCCATTTGTCTGCGGAAGGAAAGTTTGATTTGTTTCAAGAGGATAATTCTTCATCTCTTCCATCCGATTCGTCACGGCATCTTCTCGTTTTATGTCAAAACAAATTTATTTTTCACGAAATTAAACAGAAGACTGCGAAAGTTTACGAATAATATCAGAAGGAGAAAAGTTTTTGAGCTCCTAAGGCAGCTGCGACTCTTAGGGTAAACAGGTCCTTGCTGAGAGTTTATTTAAAGCCAAACGTATTCCAGTCGATGTAGAACTGATTGTACTTCTCAGCGCATGCAAACCAGTCTTTGCCGCTGTAGTCGATTGCTGGCAAAGTTCCTCCGTAATTGGAAGGCAAATTATCAGCCGGAATGAGTTTGTGGAGCTTCTTCATGTCATCGCCATGGAAGAACATCTTTGAAAGCAATCAGAAAGTTACTAACATTCAAAGCTGTTGTGCGGGTTTCCTTACTCTCTGCTTGAGCTTCTCTTTAACAAAAGGCTTGATCAAAGTCCACACCATGTTGAAGATGAACGGTTGCTTGACGAAGTGCACTTCCTTTAAACGCAGTGGCATCGCATCTTGAATGAACGCCAGTAAGCGCTTGGTGGTGCTGGGGCTCATAGCCTTGATTTGTTTCAATGAAAGTCCCTCAAAGTCCATAATGACGACGACGCCATTGATTTGCGAAGACTTTTCAAGCTGTGCAATGATATGAACTGAAAGAAATTTCCCGGTAATCGAATGACAAAGAGACAAAGATATCGAGATGAACTCACTCATGTAGAAGAGTCTGAAGAGCTGATCGGCAGTCACCTCATCTGGGTTCCATAACTTTCCTTGGTTGACGATAAGGACGCGACGACCGAGGTGGTCTTTGTTCGTTAGCACATTAATGATGTTTCCTTCGGTGAAAGCTACCCTCTCCTGTTCCGGCATCAAGCCCTTCAAAAGCTTCTCATGTTCTTTTCTGAACTCGGCAATGCGACGCATCTGGAAAAAAACAAAGGTTCAATCATTGAACTCGAGTACGAATCGTTCACTGCATTCAACTGCAATCTTATCGACCACGTTATCATCGACAACTAAGCTCGGTTGTTCTTTCGGCATAAAGCACTTGTACCCGCGTGTTGTCAATAAACGATTGATAAATGAACTTTTATTTTCGTGTGCGCTCGATAAGGAACTGTTCGCTTAATAGCTTAATCGCTTTGATTGATGCGTTGCTCAATCTAATGTTTATGCAACAAAGCGTCTCTATCTCAATTTTTCTATCAATTTTGACAAAACATTTTGGAAACAAAGTTCAATCGTAAAGCTAGCTTAGCGAAGCCAATTTGAGTTTGACACTTCTGGCTTTCTTTACAAATCCGCGCTCAGTCGTTTCGCTGATAACGGAAAGATTTTCGTCGTGAGTAGCAACAAGAAGACTCACCAAAGCGATAGCGCTTTCTGGATACCAGTGGCAACATCTCAAGACAATTGTGAGGAAAGCGTCGTCGTCGCGGTAGTGCAAATCAGTGTTCTTCTTCAGAAGCTCACGGAGCTCTTTGAACGCGGCCTCGCGGACTTCCGGTGTTTCCCTTAGCTGAGTTTTAGCAACTGCTAATAACTCAGGCGTTTCATCGCTGACGTCAATATCAAATATATTCGGCATTATCAGGAATTCAGCTCTGTTTCAATACTTTATGCTTCGAAAATCACTCGACGACTGAAGTCTTATCAATCGTCTTGAAGTCATTTTATTCTCAAGAGAGAAGAATCAAAAGTTTTTTGTTTCTTTTCAGCGATTACTGATAATTTACTATCTCACAGTCCACACAATCGGCTTTTTTTGGGTTGTCAGATGACGCGTAATCTACTCGCTAATGACGAGCAAATCAGCCAACTCTGACATCGATAACGTTGTGTGATTAGTTGCATGAAGTTTACTCACGGTTCCTTTGAGTTAATTCAAGTTCAAAGTACGCGTTTGAACTTGACGTTGCTTGTTACTTGCTCATTCAATTATCCGCACGTCATCCCGAATCAAGTTCCAAAGTTAGACAGTTATTCGTTCGATCTTGTTATTGTCTTCGAACGTCAATGCAAATGATGAGTGCTCCACGAGACGTCGGGAGGGAAAGGAACCGAAAGTTCATTCCGTTCGAAATTAAATTTAGAGTTTGTTGACTTCGCAGGCGCTGTTCGTGCGAGACGATTGTGTAAGAAAAGCTCCGATGGGATTTCGCGTGATTGAAATTACTTTCGTCTCGTGATTACTTATGCAGTCGCTGAGCATTTATAAATATTTCACTCAAAACCCGATGACGTGAACATTAATCGTGAAAACAAACAAACAAGTTAAAAGTTACGTTAAGCTGAACAATGAAGATTGCAGAGGGTTGAGCAACGTTCTCTAGCTTGGTAAACATTTTTAAATTCCCTTCACTGAAAATGGGAAACTTAACGAGCTTGCCGTTTCCCACGCGTCGACAGCGTTGACTTTTGTCTCGAGTCCTTTCCAAATTACTTTATCGCATTACGATTGACAGAGCACCCACGCAGCCAAATCAACGACCGAGCACGAAGCAGACGAAAGAATTCCGAGCGATTTGTAACCGAATTTATAAACGCGCCCACGCCGAAGCAACAACCGAAATAAATTCTGATTCCTTTTAACAGCCTTCACGGGCGCTGAGTCGTAAAATTCCAAAAGTTTTTCGGAAAATCGCTTTCTTACAAGCAACGAGTGGCGAGAGACGAGACGGAAAATCTCCTCAGTCGAGCTTTTCATTATTCGCTTCTCAATAAATTACCGCAATCTTCTCGTTTAGAGTTTATCGCCAGCGAAAGTGAACGCTTCCGCGTTTCCGTGGGACGCAAACATTTTGATAGCTCGCGAAGTCGTAAAAGAAAAGAGGGAACACACTCTGAGAAATACTTTATTAACTCCTTACATTTCCACCTGAAAACGCTAAAAGGCCAACATGTTTCGTGACGAATGCGAACGAAGCCGATGAATTATTCACCGGCATCAGTCGCAGTGGAAGGAAACTTTCAAGACTTCTGCTGCTTTCGCGTGTTCCCCTCGAGAGGGTGAGAGACATAAAATTAATCGTTTACACGAATAAAAGCAATTTCAAGCGAGACAAATGTGAAGCATCGAGCCCCAACACATTCTTCCACGTGAAGAATTATTTCGTTGACATTCGAATAAATTTTCCATATGCCAGACAAAGTGCTTACACGCGAAAATTCAAGAGCGATCCAAAAAAGCGTTTAAAAGCTCGTGTCATTGCAGTTTCATATAATCAATCGAGTCCGTGGCAATAGGAAAAGACTGGAAGCATTTTGAATGATTGGACTTTATGGTGTGTGGGGGAGAAATCGCGCCATTTTTTCTATCAAAGTCACGTGCAATGTGCTATAAGCACTAAAGTTTATTGCCGGGAAGATACGCGTTGCCGTGAGTCCTTCCAGTCACAAATTTCCTTCTCGCCGCAATGTAAAGTACTTTCGCTCTCAGCCCCAACACGACACTCGGAAGGCTTTCCTATGCATGTAAGAAATTATCATAATTTAGGCGAAAAAAATTCAAGGATTTGCGAAGAAACATTTTTAGGCGAAGAATAAATTTCCCGAGAAATCGTTTTGCAAGCTTGAAGGGCGAAAGTCTGCTTGTGACTGGATCAGCGCACTTTCCCCCCGTGCCACCAGGAGTACCGGAATAAGCCTCAGAAGAGTCGCTATAAGTATATCTAAGCACAGGGCCCAAGGGCCCGTTCTTGTGTTTCGTTTCGGATCTAGCAAGACAGTTAAAAGTTTCAAAATGAAAAACAAGTGTGACTGGTGCTATGTCCGGGTAATCGCTTCATTCCGGAACAAAACAAAGGAACAAACCCTAAGTGAATGAATAAAAGATGGAACAGTTCTGAAGAAGAGAAATACCAAATAACAATAAAAATATTATGTTTACACAAAAGGCTCAACAACCGAGAGCCTCAAGAATGAAACAAAAGCGTTTGAAAGGAAGACGAGCGAGCGAGTGCTATCTGCTCATTTCCGAATCTTCCCACAACGAGCGAAGGGAAAATGTCAAATAATTGTGAATTTGGATGTGAAGAAAATGTTTGGGCGGTGCTGGGAAAATTACACGCTGTCATGTTCGCTACAAAAGAATGAGAAACAAGCGGCAATAAGACACGAAATTTATGTTCGAAATGATAATGAGAAAAATAGGAAATTAGGATCGCAAATTTCGCCCTCCCCAGCCGTTTACCCTCGACATTCAGTAAATCTTAAACGTTCCGTTGACTCACGTAGCGTTTCATTCTCTGTCTCCACCTCCGCACTGCTCAATGACTCTCTACGCTACCACGTTTCGAATTTCTTTCAGCTTCGCCAGCCAGACACTCATGCCGTTTGCATGCAAAAACCGTCTTCGCTGCTTCCTCAAGTTCGCCTGCGAACAACTTCTGCTTTCATTCATATTAAATACATTTTTCAGGGCGAGGGCGTAAAGAGGCTCATGGAGCTTGGAGCGGGCTGAGTTATTTAGATAATGAAAATTCATGATAGAAAACAGTGCCGTTTTTTCGTCTCTCTCAAAAGAATATTAAATTTTTAATTTGAATCGAGTTCTGAGAACGCTCCCGATGAATCTATTATTCAAGAAGGGAACGTTCTCGAACTTCACGAGAGCCGAACAGCTGTGGGCGAGTGTTTAGAATAAAGTATCGCATTTCCTTGAAATCAATCTGGACATGAATATCTAGATCTATCAACTCAAATATTTCCTGCTCGGCCTTGAACAAGCTACAAGCTTCATTCTTAATTTGTCACGCTTCGCTCGAGCGATTTTCCTTTCTTTTGCTCCTTGCCGACGAGCTTTTCCGAGGCGTGGACAGAAAAGTTGTTGACGAAAAGGAAATACAATCGCGAGGCGTTCTGAGAAGCCACGGAGGCAACAATTCATTCACAAGTGGCTGTGAGTCAGGAATTTTTCACGCTCAATGCCACAAACTGGATTTTACTACGAAATGAGCGAAATTCAAATAAACAACTCGCTTTGAGTTCTGCTCAATGTAAATGTTTATAATTAAAAGTCTTTCGCTGAGGGAAATGAAAACTTTTCGCACGTTTTCGCCGTTTAAATATTCTCCGACTCGTGTTGTGTAATCCGATTGGAAGACAATCAAAGAATCTGAAATCTCAATCACGTAATGTGCGTAAAGTCTTCGCTGTTCTCTGGGTTTCGATCGATCAATGAACGTTTGTTTGAAGCGCTGTCGTTAATCTTCTATTGATGTTGTAAAACGCTCTTGAGTTCCCCGAAATAAGACTCAAGATCGTCTCATTACTTTGGTTATAGTCTAAACAAAGATTTGGCGTCGTCATGAATTATGCAGGAGGCTTCAGGCAAAAGCAAACACGAAAGAAATTCGTCAAATGAAATCTGAAATATTAAATTGTCGACTTAATTTAGCGAAAATAAACGGAAGACGATTTTCTTTATTCTGAGAATCTAAATAAAGAAATGTAAAGTCGCTTCATGAGAAGACGCGGAAAGTCGATGAGGAACTTTGTATTTCCCAGGAAACCTGGCACGAAGCGAGCCTCGAAGGCATTCAAAGGGAATGAGCTCGCTCGAGAGAATCTTCCGTTTCTCGCCAAGAATTTAATTTCCCAAAACGTGCTTGCTTTCCGGCTCACAAAAGCAACGCGTCTTCTCCCCTTTATCTCGACAAAAAATTTCATCACATCATAAAAATACGATTGCGATTGCGAGCTGACTGAGTGGGAAAGCAAAACTATATCAAGATTTTCACACAATTTATCAAAGGAGATGAGGAATGAAAGTTTATGAGCTTGCTTTATTTTATTTGCCGAATAAGAAAAACCTAAATGAAATCATTCATCATAAAAACAGAGAAATGTGTACTTGTCGTTGGATAGACGGAGGAGGAGAGGATGCGGGGGAGGAGATCTGTGTTTGTTTGACGAGACAACGAAAGCTCTTGAACACATTTTCGCCCCGATGTCTCTTCGGGTTCTATTTGCGAAATGCCTGAAATCATAACTCATTAACAGGGATTTCAATCGGCTTACATGCGTCATGGAAGCTCAGGATCTTCATAAAATCGTGTCTTCGACTCTGGAGTTATGTTGGCTCGTAAATATTTTTGTGGTTTCGGGTTTTATGGTCCAAACGCTAGGAGTATTCGATAAATAACTTGAACTCAGGCAGTCTGTTTTGAAGAAAGCTTCGTTTGTTTTCAGTCTGATTGATTCGAAAGCTTCTGTAAACGATATCGATTATAAAATTTGCGAAACCCTTGCAATGTTCCGACGCGACGACAGCTATGAAAACTAAATTGTTAGTTTGCTACTTTTTGTAACTGCAACTTAAACTTTATTGTTTGATTAAATAATTATAACGACGGCGACGATTGTAATGGAGAAATAATTGTTCACGTTTTCCGTCGCTGACTTGTCGTCTGCGCCGCGTTTTCCGACAAATTTTCCTTTTCGTGCGTCACCAGGCATCGTTTCCAACGAGCGTTTACATCGCTAGTTTTTCCCTGGAAAATCACTTGAAACGATGCTACGAGAACAGACGCGTCATGCTTTAAATCGTGAACGGGTTTTTGTCGTAACGTTTTCCAACAAATTATTAAAAAAGTTTTCCACTTTTTTTGTGATTTTCCAGCTGCTCGCTTCGATTGGCAAGCATCCGTTCCCTATCATGACATAACCAAACTCCTCTCGCAAATGTCTTTTCACCTCTTTAGTGGCATAATCACGAGGGAAAGAACTCGTAACCTTGTTTCGAGAGCGGAAGCTCATTTTGAATCACTGATTTGGCTACAAGAGACGACAACAGATGAAGTCTAAGTTTGGATTCTCACACTTTCGCGTATCTTAAGCGGAGCCAACTTCAACCCGAATTCATGAATAATGAATTCTGAATGGTGATCGCAAACTGTTTCTAGCAACAAAAGAGAAAGGCGAGGAATCGTAAGGAAAATTGCAAATGAAAAGGAAAGAAAAGTGATTCACAGATAAACCCAAAGTCGGCTAAGGCGATAGGGAAATATGGAAAGCGTTCCGAAGTTGAGTCACTACCGAGATTGAAGGTGATTTGAAACTTTGGCATTAAAAGTTCGTTCCAACTTTTAACCTCGGTCGAGCTTTTAAGCTTGCAGCTTCAAATAACTTTGAAAGCTCTCAGCATTTCTCTGAAGTTGCCGTAACTTACCCTGCAGCCTCCTCTCAACTTCTCTAATAAACATCAGGGAAAACGATGAGGATTGAAATAAATATGTTGGAACAGTTTTCCGACCGGATAAATCTCTCATGAGGATAACAAAAGGGATATTTTGAATACGGAAGTCGAACAATGCGGAACTTTTGAGCGACACAATAAAAATGTCGATCAAATGAAATTGAGTGAATCTCGAAACCTCAAGCGTGAGTGGTGAAGGAGTGCGTGGAAAACGAAATCGATTTCCTTTTGTTTCATGCGGATTCTCCTTGAGAGCGGTTTATCGGTATTGAAAAAGCTTTTGACGTGCTCACACGAACTTGAGTCTTACCGACGCTTTCAACAAAAAGGAGAAGCGAACTTGAAAAAGCCACCAAATTAAACCTTGAAGGTAAACACTCCCATTGAGCATGTGGCTTTTGCAATAAACTTTTCGTGTATTTGATGGATGTAAGTAGAAATAGAGAGCAAAACGAAGAAATTCACTCCCACGAAACAATTCTACAGCGACTGGCAGCGGCAGAAAATTGTGAAATTGTTTTTCGTAATGAAATTTTTATTTGCTTATTTGCTCTTCAGCTTTGTGTCTGATCTTGTTGTGAGTGAGAAAAGGTGAAAGTCTCTAGCTTTGAGGTTTAAGATCCGTGCTCGCTTTGGAAATATATTTTTTGAGCGAGACAATCCACGGAACTCTTGAACGATTCCCAAACAACCAATCGCGTTACCTCTGCTTGGTTCTGGTTAAATTGAAATTCTTATCGCGTCTCTTCTTGTTCTAATCCTCATCTTAGGCATTTATAGATAGACTCAGCATTGCACACTCAAAAGATAAAACCAAGTACAAACGGATTACGAAACTAGTTGGAAGAAGGAAAATAGGAAAGATATCAAAAAGTTTTTATTTCGTTTTCGTCGTCATTTTCGGTTTGAATTCATGTCGAGCAAAGACAGGGCGGAGAAACACGAGAGCTTTCTAATTTTCTAACAAACAGCGATTGCAACTTGAAAAGAAACACGAGAACAACAAAGTCACCACCAAGCAGAACCGACGAGGACGGAAAACAATTTTTCTCCGTCTTGTTTGTGGCTAATCCAATTTACCCGAGAACGACATTACGTTAAGAAGAGAACAAGAAAATATAATCTAAAGGACTTTCAAGAGTAACCAACGTCAATGAAATAAGTTAGCAGCGAGAAACCGGTCGCAAAGCATAATCACTTAACGGCAGCTTTGATTGAAGGTGCAGAAATTCAATTATATTCAACTTCTCCTCCCGCTTCGTCATTCAACCGTCGCTCTTCTAAGAAGACTTTCATCCCTTTCTCGACTCCTGTCACTCAATATTCTAATCATTCGTCACCATTGGACTTCACACCGCAAAAACGGAGGACGCAAAAGCCTGCAGCACTTTGACACACACCACCAGTATCCTAAAATGATGTATCGAGTGGCAAATAATGCGTGAAGCCTTCCCTCCTTGTCTTCCAATCACAAACAGTTCTGGAATTGAAAATAATAACAATAATCACAAAGAGTTTAACTATAATCATACGACACACACAACTAGCAACAATTGTCATAAAGAAAAAGATTTAAATATTGATCGAAACAATGATATTACCAAAGATATACCAATCAATGAGACCGAGAAGATTTGCTTTGATTCTGATGAAGGTGAGTTTTTGTTTGACATCCAAGGACAAGTTATCAACCTAAAACTGCCACGCTTCGATTTTTCTTAAGCTTAAATATTTATGTAGCAACGCTCAAGCTCTCCATTCCACATTTACATTTCTCAGTCTTTAAATATTCCCGAGTTTTTCCTCTCACATCATTAATGAGCTCGTGCTTTTTTTTATTGATTCGTTTGATATTTCAGCGACAGGAAGTTCACGAATTGAGTCACAAGTTATTTTTAGAATAACTTTGAGAGATTTCATTATAAATTAAATATGCAAAGCTTTTCATGAAAAGTTTTATTTTTGATAAAAGTTTTCGTAATAAATTACTACGTAAAACGTCAATGACGACATTCATGAACTCGACCTTCGCTGCTAGACCTGTCGTAAATAAGCCATCAACTTCTAGTTCAATGCCGAACGCTGTAGTCACAAATAACTCTTGTGTCTAGCACTGACATTCATTTTCTCTCGAGCTGACTTAAGAATTTTTCTCGGTAACGCGTACGAATGTATGTTAATGTTCCTCCCAAAACCAAAGCGTGGCTTGTACACATGTGCCTGATACTGATAGATCCACAAATGTTTACTTATTCACTTTTCTTCTTTCTTTCTTCACATCCTGTACACATCACATCGACGACGAAACTCGCTGCTATCGTCCATCGAACATATGATGAACTTCTATTTTCACGGTCTCGCCCACTGTACATTCTCGCCTCTGGCTAATTCACCTCCGCCGACACCAATTTATCGATTTTCTACGAAATAAATAATTCAGCGCAAAGCCTCATAGCATCATTAACATCGACGGCCCCTTACTCCAGCGACTTGGAAGAGCTGCAGAACATCCTACACTTTCCGGAGGAGGTGGCTTTACGACTAACCGATGCGGAATATCTGCTCTACTATCAGGTGCGTCAACCTGTCGAAACTTTATCGCCGGAAGAATTTTAATGAGGTCAAAGCGGAGTCATCGCTCTCTCACTCCATTGCGCTCTCTCCGTTGCCATAGAAATTACTGTTGATGTTCATCGTAAAAGTCAATTTCGGTGAATGTAATAAAACCTTACACATAAAATATTACATTTCCCAACGAAATGATGTAAGACGCGAGAAAGAGGAGAGCGAAGACTCCACAAGTCGACTTTATGAAAAGTCAAGGCTTCTTCCATCCGCCCGCCAGAAAGTTCTCGTGTGTTATTTAATAACTTTTTCCTGTTTTCTCCATTTTTATTGGCTTGTTGCCTACTCTCGTTCAACTGACGATTCATCATTCCTTCACCTATTCGCTGGTGTGCAGACTTCAGTTGCCGATTTCATTATTGAGTCGATTTATGATTTGCAAGGAAAGGTCAACGAGGAACGAGTGAATTCTCCGATCAAAAATCTCCGCAAGCGCTTCGATGATGTCTGCTCGTGGACAACGTACATCGTCCTCTCCCAACTCATGCCTGATGAGCGACGTGCGGCGTTCGGTTGCCTGCTTCGTGTCGCCATCACATGCTGGAACATCGGAAATTTCATCGGTGCGAAGGAAATTATTACGGGTCTTAGGTAAATTTATGACCGAATCTCGATGAGAATTGATACGTGAGGTTGCTGTAGCTTCGCCCGTGACCGTGATTTATGTTTGAAGGAGCGACAAAAGGCGGCGGTTTATTGAGGGTAGGGGTTTCATTCAGCCTCCAGTTCGATTAAGGAATCTGTAGGCCGGAGGAAATCTACTTGCTCTCGATTAACACGAACAACATTTCCTCGATCAATCAATCACTTCCAGTGCCCAGTCTTTGCCTGCTGCATAATTGAATTTCTTCAACGACACCTGAGATCGCTCCATGCTCTAATTCAATTTATTTCCGCTCTCCCTCCGCACAGATTTCTGCAGAACAAATCGTTCTGGCCGTCTATCACCGATCGGCAGAAGAACTCGTGTTACGATTTTCTTTGCTCCGCATTCGATTCGGCAGTTTACGAGACGAACTTGGCACGCTCCCTGGAGATTCCGACATGCCGTGTCATTCCATACTTCAAGCACTATCTCGACAAACTACAAAACGCCTTATCATCGTCCACAAACTTTTCGTTTACATCGGGAACGATAGAGGAAATATGTGCAAAAGTGAGTAAACGCTTTGATCCGTATCAAGTCCATCAATCAATCGCAATCACCTGCCGCATGCCATCAACAAGTGATCACTGAAGCTTTTATTGCATTCCCGCCTTGTCATTCTTACGCTTCAAATTTCCCTTTTCCTTCTTGGCAGCTGAAAAAACGCGAAAAAATACCCGACATCGAGTGCTTAGAGCAGATGGAAGCGATAAAGAACGAAATCGACTTATTTTTGGAACATCATCAAGCATTGTGTCAACAAACATCGCCTAGTTTATTAGAATATTTGAGGTAGGCACACAGAGTTCATATTTCGGGACGGCCGGGCGACCATTTGATTAAACATTTGAGTCGTCCACGTCAACGTTCCGTGCAAACATTTTCACTTTTTTCTCTTCTCCCACGCGTCATCCTTCATCACGCAGACATGCATCGAATACACCGAGACAATTGAACAATGAATTGAATCAAACATTACACGAAGTTGACGAAGACTACGAATTAGAGATTGGAAATTATAACCCAGTACAAACGTTGTTTAATGATCACGGCATTAGCTTAATCTCGTTATCGTCAACCAACTACAATAAAATCGATCATCATTTGTTGCAGGTGAGCGCTTAGTGACATCCACAAGTTGCAGTTGAACATTTCATTGCTTTCGTCGATAGATCTTGCATCATGGAACGACTGCTGTTTTGTGGGAGCCTGACACGCAAACCGGCTCGTCTTACGTGTATTTTCGACTTGAACGATGTTGCTCTATCGTCTCATGGCAACGACCGGCCTGGCGACGCATCAAGTCTCAGATGGACTTCAACGTATCGATCAACCCTGAAGAGAATGTCGTTCCGCGAACTGTCACTAAGCCCGTGTATAACATGAACGACATCGATGGAATTTTCCATACGCTAGACGAGGGTATTCTCGATTTGGCGACGGTTAAAGATATCTCGATGGGATCGCGCAATCAGGATTACAATCAAGACATTCTTGCGGCAGGCAGACGCTACGGCTTAACACATGTCGAGAGCTGTGTATCGATTCTCTATGGAACGTCGCTCAACGAGAACCGAATTCTTTGCATTTTGTGTCCTCCAATGTTAGCTAGGCAAGTGATTTCCGTCGAAAAAAACATCGATTCCATCATAACACGTCAATTATTTTCCGTCTTAACATAGATTATGGTATGTGGGCTTAACATGCATGTTACGTGGCATCAGAAAGCAAATTAGTTTAGTTGATCGATCGATGTTATGGCTAAAAGAGCTCTACATTCAACTCTACTACGAGAATGGTGGATGTGAGCCGTTGGCATCCGATGCCCTACGTGTAAGTTTTCTCACACATCGTTTAACACCAACGACTCCATTCAAACGAGCTTTCTTCCTTCTTTCTACCTAGGCATTCGGTGGCACAGATTATTCTTTCCTTTCGACAACAACCTCGACCCCCGACTCTATTCACAGCGTCAAAAAAGATCTTTCTCAGCAGCAAGGCGCACAGCCTCAAACCCAACAATCAACGCCCACGACGAGCATGAAAAAGAAAAGGTCGGTTGTGAATCTGTTCTGTTACAACAATGTTTCTGAGCTGCTCACTCAACAACAACCGTCTCAATCCTCCAACAGCCAACTGCAAACGATGCAATCGCAAACACAGCAAACGACGACTCAAGTTCAACAATCGATTCCTTCATCTCTTTGTGATACAAATTCAGCTTCAGCAAAACGTTATAGCGCATTTAATAACATATCATTTGATACTAATTTAGATTTTCTATCGTTCGTTTCACTCTATCGATCGTTTAGGTAATTGCGACTCGACCCGTTGATTCAACGGCTTGAAGCTGTCCTATCTCTTCATCTATCCGTTTGAGCGAAAGCGCTCAGCAGACACGTGAACAGACAAGAACTTTTACAAGCTTCACCATGATTATAATGATGATGACGAACTCTGCGTCTAATGTTTCTTTTTCCTTCTTTTCTCTTCCATATCTTCGTGCTCGACCTTATCTTCCTAATGTTAGTTTAATTGCACGAAAAGATTTACGTGATATATTTGACCAATTATCAGTAACTAGGAAAAGTAAACTAACATTAAATAGTGATAAAAGCCGAAGTGCACCTGAGCTATTTCATATACCTGAGAAGAGGAAGATAGGTAAGAAGACAAGTAGGGTTTGATTAAATTTGCTGACAGGCATGACAATGTCGAGAGCGGATGACTAATTAATGAACGTGCTCTCGATCCTCGTCTAGGGCTACTCACAAGGAACAACTCGTTGGACTTTGAGCTGTCGCAGGCAAAGTACTCGCAGAAGAAGTTGTTCAACACGCTCATCAGAAACTTTGGCTACTGCTCCAACTATAGCCCACTCCAGGCGATGCAAATATCCAGTGGCAATCCGTCAATGTCGAGCAACACGCAAGTTATCACTCTAGACACGTTGAAGAAATTTCTGGAGACACGACAAATGGAATCGAGAAACGACGGAGAAATCAAAGTTATTATCGAGGTAAAAATAGAACAAAGCACCGGGAATGCGAATCAATCAATCATATGACTTGCTCCTTGTTATAGCGACACGAGCCCGACCAATACCTTCGATCGGAAAGTTTGCTGAGCTTCGAAGGATTCGCAAGGTACATGATGGATAAAGATAACTACGCCATGACAAAGATGGTTTGTCCTTCGAAAATGGCAGAACAGATGAACATGAATCTGCCTTTGTCTCACTACTTCATCGCAACGTCGCACAACACGTATTTGACAGGTCATCAGCTGAAGGGTGAAAGCTCAGTGGAGCTTTACAGTCAAGTTCTCCTAACTGGCTGTCGTTGCGTGGAGCTCGATTGTTGGGATGGCGACGATGGTAAGAACTCAGTCGATAGTAGGCGACACATGGCTGAAATTCCAATTTTACACAGGTTATCCAATCATATATCATGGACACACCTTCACCTCGAAAATTCCGTTCCGAGCAGTCGTCGATGCCATCAACAAATCTGCGTTCGTCGCGAGTCCTTATCCTGTTATTCTATCAATTGAAAATCACTGCTCGATGCAGCAACAGATGAGAATGGCGCAGATATTTCAGGTGGGTTGAGTGACCTTTCAAGTTGTTTAAACAATGAAAGTTGTTGCTCTCGAGTAACAAAATTTTTGGACTTTCCACGTCTTTTTGATTTATTTAATAAGTGTCGTTCCTCGAAAAAATTCTTGTCGCGAAACTTTACTAACTCGCTGTTTGCATAAATTTCCCGCAGACGGCGTTCGGCGATAAGCTGATAACGAAGTTTATGTTCGACATCGATTACACGGACGAGCCCTACCTGCCGGCGCCCGAGCAACTGAAGTATAAAATAATCATCAAGAACAAAAAGATACTAGGGGATTTGCCAGTCGGCATCAGCTCGCCGAGGTAATTAAGTCCGAACGTCACGCAGTCGACACTTTAATCATTTGAAATATGTAATTCTGTCGTTTGCAGAAGTCCCTACATGCGACACCAGAGCAATTTGAGCGGCCGTGCAAGCTCCATCATATCAAACAGCTCCGCCGGGTCGTTGAACGAGGATTTCGAAGATAGCGACTACGAGGACGATGACGACATCGATAATTTCGATGAGAAGACTTACAACCTTTGGGGCTCAGTTGATGATAAGTATACGCGCCACAGCATTACTTCATTTACGGCCAATGTCCGCAAGCTCGAAATGGAGGAGCGGTCGAAGAAACGCAGTAATCAAATTGCTCGGGAGCTTTCCGATCTCGTTGGCTATGTTCAAGCCATCAAATTCAGAGGACTGAACCCTTGGATCCACTTCAACCTAAATCAAAATCAGCGTAATGGAACGATAACACCGTCAGGCGCTTTATCATCTTCGTCCTCGGCTATCATTACTCAATCCACCACGGTTGCTTTATCGTCGGCAACCACAACGACCAGCACATCAACTGGATCGCCAAATATCAAAATTTTTACGACAGGCGATGGAAACGCCGAAACGGAATCAAACACATCAAGCGAACAAGAGCTAGTAACTACAAACGCCTCGACTTCATATCAGCAACACAGCAGCGGCAACAACATAACCGTTCACAAGAGATATCCGATTGCCAACGTAAATCATCCTTGCTATCAGTGCGCTTCAATCAATGAAGCGAACGCCAAAAAAATTTGCCGCAAACATCCGTTAGCCGTGATGGCTCACACCGAAACACAACTAATTCGATCATATCCAGCTGGACTCCGGATCGACTCGTCGAACTTTAATCCAGTGTTCTTCTGGAGCTTCGGCATGCAGATGGTCGCACTGAACTACCAAACCGAAGACTTACCCATGCACATAAATCGAGCAATGTTCGAGCAGACCAACAACTATGGCTACGTGTGTAAGCCGAGCATCATGTGGAATCGGTCGCATCTCATGTATCGACGCTTCAACCCACTCGAGAAAGAGTTCGACGGTCTGCACACGACTCAGATTGTTATTAATGTTGTCAGCGGACAGTATTTGAACCAAAATAACTTGTTATGTAGTCCATATATTGAAATAGAAATAATTGGAATACCCGGTGATTGTTGTAAACGGAAAACGAAAGCAATAATGCGCAACGCATTCAATCCCATTTGGAACGAGACGTTTTATTTTCGCGTGAACTTCATTGATCTGGCGTTCATCCGCTTCGCTGTGTACGATTCGGACGGCGGTTTTATGCTCGCGCAACGTGTCATGTCCATCAAGTCGCTTCGTTCGGGCTACCGTCACGTTTGTCTCCGGTCATCGACCAATTTGCTACTCAACATGGCGTCACTTTTCATCTATTCGCGCATCGAGGAAGAGACAATCGACAGCTGTTACGCCGACGAGTCACTAATGGATCGAACGAAAACGAATCTCTCCGTGATGGAGTCGAAGCTGCTGCATAATCAGATGAACAGCGACAGCGATAAGGGAAAGAGGAAAACGTTTTTCCTCACAGTTTACGGTGTGACGCCTGACGAACCTTACACCATTCTCAAGGTGATTCAAGAAAGCACGACGAAAGACGTTCTGCAACAAGCTTTAATGAAAGGCGGCATTCCATTGGAGAATCTCAACGATTTTGTGCTTGTCGAGGAAGTTTTCACGTCGTGGGAAAAGAAGGATCGATTACAGCCGCCTAAACAGAGAATGCTAGATGCGACAGAGAAACCTTTACAATCTCAGGCAAAGTGGAAGGGTGAGGGAAGATTCATTCTGAAGAAGATAGGCGACGATCCGAGCAGCCGCGCTTGGCTGACGTCAGTGAGGAGAGTAGGGGCTGCTGCCGAAAAGCAATCAGACTACATGACGACGAACGTTAATCTAAAAGTGACGCCATCATCGGGATCGGCAACCCCGCAGTCAGGAGAACTCGCGCTTGTCGAAAATGTCGAGCATTTTGTTGTTTGCGTTTATAATGTCTCGCCGGACATTCCTTATGCTATGTTGAGGGTGCCGCTCAAGGCAACGGCACAGGATGTACTTGCGCAAGCATTGCTCAAAGCACGTCGCTTCGACAACCCCAACAATTTTCTGTTGATGGAAGAGATTCAACCCAATAACGCCAACACACCAATTCATCAGAGGGTTCTGCAACAAGATGAAAACGTTTACAAGACTCAGGCCAATTGGAAAACCCTCGGTCGTTTCATCATACAAGAGAGAACACAATCAACTCCATCGATTCTAAGAAAAGTGAAGTCTATCGACAAAGGTAAAGGGTTAGGTATTTCTCGGCCATCAAAGTTTCCAATTCAATCGATGCTGAGCGATCCGACAACGTCTCGGATCAAGCAAAAATCGGATACGCACGCGGATCGCAAGACAAAGCATTACCATCATCACCACAAGTTTAGCCCCGATCAGCGGGAGCTCGTCGACTACCCGTACAGCCATCGATCGCACTACTCAGAGGGCGAGACCCTGAGCGAAGAGGAATCGAAAGACGATTTCCTGTCAACGATAACGCGACTCAAGCGAATGTCGATGAAGAAAATCAAGTCGTGGAAAAATTGAATCTATCTCTACCATAAAACACAAGAATACAAGTCATTTCTCTCCATCTTCTCCTGCTCGAACTTTCATTTGATATTGTTGATGTATTGAGAAACTTCTCGGTGGAGGCAGAAGCTCGTAGTTTATGATTCTCTATGAAAATATTTTTGTATTAACAAAGGAAAATCTTTTTAATAACAGATGAAAACCCTTTTCTCTCTAAGCATGGACAAAAGTTTATTAACAATTTTGTGATTTAAGAAATTATGAAAAGAAAAATTGAAGAGTTATGAATCGATTCCTTTTGAAAATTTAAAACATTTGAGAATAAAACAAGAAATCGTTAATCTTATAAAATGAGAGTTTTGGGCCAAAGTTTTAGAATCTATTTGCCTTTCAGAGCTTCAACATAATGAGAAGAGGTCAAACCGCATGATCAGACTCAGTCAAGCATCCTTGGAAAATTTTCTGAAGCTTTGTAGAGCGATGCGAGTTTGTAATCAAGAGGACGACTCATCACTTGCCACAAGTTTATGAAGTTTCTCTTTGGCATGAAAGCCTTCGGACATGGAAGAATCTCGATGCGTTATGAGCCATTAAAGCTATTCATAGCTTCTGAACGAGGTCAGTGAGAATGAAAAGGATTCAACTTGCTAGCGAAGCCGCTCTAGAGGACATTGAATCTAATGATGATTCAGACACTTAAGATTCTTCGGAATGAAAATGATTCGAGTGGAGAAGTTTTTCCATTTTAATTAATTACAAAAATGTGTTTACTCAAGTCGAATCTGAGGGTTGAAAATTGAAATTGTTCTTCTAAAGTTTACTTTCAAATCTCTTCCCATCTTGATCTGAGTCACTCACAGCTCTGCAAAGCTTTCCATCGGATTGAGTAAGATCTCCAAAGTTTTCTGTTTGAACTCGAGTTGCTTTTTCCATTTTAATGATTTGTCCAACGTCGAAAAAGATCTTCGGGATTATGTTTTGTTGAATTTGAATAACAATTTGACTTCTTCCATTTACTTCAATCCGGCTCAACGACAAACGGAATCATTCACGCAATCTGTCACCGCATGACTCGTTGCCCTTCATTCAAAAGCGGATGAAAATCATGCTCGCTGTCTAATCTCATTCTATGTAACCGACAGCAGAAATTACCTTTCCCGAGCTCACAAAAAAAGCTCGGATCATTCTTTCTTCCTAGTAAAGAAAGGAGAAAATTCTGATATAATCACAACAAAAGTTTTATGAAAAGAGATCCCTCTCGTCTTACATTAACTTGACCTATTTTCCAATGAGACTGAAAAGAGTCTGCCGACAAAAGGGGTGATGAACAACTGAAAAATGTATGCTGATGATAAAGGCTGGAGAGAGGAAAAGAGCGAAAAACCTTTTCAGGTTTTTTCATAAAATTAAACGATACCTTTTACAGCGGGGCTCGAGGGGGCGGAAAAAGCGAGATTAAAAATTTAAAAGTTTCTGCTCGGTCTCACCACATTCGAGCGGGAGAATTTACGGCCTAAGCATCGCATTCCTCGAAGTTCGAGCAACGAAGTGAAGAGGAAAACTTTCTTGAAGCTCCAAAAATTCGATCAGCTCAAACTTCAATTCACTAGGGAGATTGAGAGCCTCGACTGGTTTCACATTCCGCTCTATTAGGGAAACGACGTCGAATTATGTGATTGTCTGGTTGGGGTGAAAAAAGTTTTCAACTCGCTTTCAGTTCCATCGGTTGTTCAATTATTCATGCAGTTATTTGTGGAGCACGATGAGAAGAGTGACAGGTAATATTTAATAGCCGAACCCAAGCATTCGGCTTCATCATGCGATTCCTGTTATTTATGGACTTCTATCAAGCGCTAGTTAATATGCTTGTTAGCTTCAATGCATCACACTTAGCTTGCTCTTCGAGTTTCAGCTTGTGCAAAATCGATCGAAGAGTGTCCTTGACACGGTTGTGATAGGATGCTAGTTTATAAATATTTTTCTGATCAGAGACAAACATCGACGATTGGACTTCAAGCGGACACATAACTCTGCACCTTTAAAGAGAGTAAAGTTTCCGATGTGAACGAGTCAGTCAAGTCATGATTTATGAGAAACACAACCAAGATTTTGACCTTTTTCAAGTGTCGCTACGACTTTATCCCATCATTCTTGAGTTTCATTTTGCACTGACGGGGATTATTGGGTGTAAAAATAAATCATCTTAACTTGAAAGCTTCGTCTTTGAAGCGTCGAAGAGTATAATTTTGTTGATTTCATTCAATTTCATTAAAACGAGAAAAGTTTCTGACAAAGTTTGATGGAGCGAAAGCGATTGCCAGCTTCTTGTTATTTAAATACGCTCAAATTAGTCCCAGTCAAATGGATTTGCTTTAACTCTTGAGGGAGTGTGAAGTGCCACAATCAATTTGGAAGCTTACGACGGTGAAAAATGAGCGAGTGCAAGAGCCAAAGACGAGCATTGACTTCGAGCAATTTAAATGGAAAGCAGGGCGGATGACTTTCGGTGCCGAAGTTGCTTTGAAAGCATCCATTCCCGTCACCTTCTCCCTCTGAATCAAATTTATTCATGTCTAAGCTCAATTTATAATGCTACTCGACATGCATCGAGAGGGAAAAGTTCAAGGATTTCGGCTCCCACTCGAAGTTGAAAGCAAGCCAAGCGTGTCAGATTGTGGTGACACGTCAACTCTTATTTTCCCGCTCTCACTCTCTAGCTTCTGCATGACCTGGCATCAACTTCATCTTCATCATCGTGTTTGCTTTAAATATTGTGCAACGACGCTGGCTGGCACATCAAAGCAATAACGAGACTCTCAAGTGTCTCCCACTGTCAGCGACGACGACAGTTAATTATCTGAATAAACTGGTTCTAACCAAGGTGGAGGAAGCCGTGAGCATTGAAGTAAAATCAATTTACGCTTGAGCGCTCCACAAGCGCTCTTTCCTTCATCAGTGCGAACCGATGGGAAGATTATCATCGTTTCCGCACTTTATCGGATCTTCAGCTTCGAGAGGATTCCCGAAAGGAGATAAAAATAAATCTGGGTCACATCGAGCGTTTCCTGTGGCTTGAAAAATGCTGGAAGGAGAGAAATAAACAAAAGCAAGTGAAAGGCCTTGCGGCGGTGTTGGACAAAGCATGCAATCAAAATCAGAGATGATAAAAGCCAGCGAGACGAGCACACCTATCAATTTGAATTTACAGAGAGATTTTCCGCAGTCCGCGCTTGTGATAACAAACGCGTTTGTATCTCTGCGAAAGCGATAGAATGCTGTGCTCTACGACACTCGTGGGGACGTTTTGAAGGGAGCGCTGGTGTGATAAAAGCCTTCAAATAAACAACATTATCTCTCTCGTTCGAGATAGAACTCTTGTTATGTTTTCCGAGAAAATTATGAGCCGCTTTCGATTGCTTTGGGAATTGATGAAGGACGAGCTCGTGGAAATCTTATCGTGGCAAGAGAAAGACAATTTGGCAAGTCAGTTGATTGAAAACAGGGAAGCCCTTGAACTGAGCAAAAGCGCTTTGTGAAATTACGAGTCGGAGCATTGCTCGTAGCTCAATCGTGCCTAAATTCATTCAAGCCAACAGGCCAATTAGGAGGCACAAGCTTCGCCTTAAGCTTTCTTAACTCGCCTCAAGCCTCTCGAGCTTTGACCTTATACCGCTGCCATGCAAGTCAAAGCTCTGGGTAAATAAAATCTTATCAAAGAAGAGTGACAGCCGTGTACCGCTCGGTCTCAGCCCCCCGAAACCCTCAGAGTAAACATGAGACTAAGAATATCAAAAACTTTTCGAAACTATTCGTCTCAGCATGTGAAGAATTCCGCAAATTTTCTCGTAAATATCTCATAGAACTTCAGACCGATAGTCAGCCAGATAATTTTGTTCCGAGAAGGACACCGAGTGTGTCTTAATAAATGTTACCTTTTCTTGACATCAACTTCTAACCGTGCTGGCTTCCACCCTCCATCAGATTCTGCTGATTGAATAAAACTTGAGACACCGCATAGCGAATGAAGCTTCGGTCTTGAGACTATCAATATCCATTAGCTTTGTATCATTGTAATTAATTTCGTCTTTGAACTTTTATTTCCGACAAACTCGATTCGTTTGTTTTCCGATTTAGGCGAGAAGGAGAGCAATTTTTGAAAGCAATAAATCCTCCTTCTCTCTTCAATTCAATTTACGGAACGGTTCTTTTCGATCCCAATGATCTAATGGCGTAAAAAGTTTTCGTCGGAGTCAATAAACTTGTTAGCTCTCGTTCATGCTTCGCGGCTTTGTGAGGCTTTCTGATCGCTCCTGTTGGCTTGTGAAAAATACAAAACGCGTGACTCAACTGCCGGACACCGCAGAGACCATAAATTTTTGTTATTAGGCTTTCCGTTTTAGTGGTTTTCCATTCAGGTAATAATATTTATTTACGATTCGAGAGAGAGACGACAATAATGTGAGTTCACGGTAATGATAATAATTGGAACTTTTTCCTCATGGCCTGCGGTTCCAAAACGCAATCAATACGAACTCGAGTAGAAGAGGCGAGAATGATGATAAAGGGAAGACACAAAGAGTTTTTGTGACAGTGGAAATTATGAACAGAGTCATGAGTTTCGGTCTTGCTATCGATTGCGTTGAAAAGAGAAGAAACACAGAACCAGTCATGCTCAACAATGGCTGGAGATGAAATTTCTCAGAAAAACTGATGAAAGCAATTTGAGCTCTTTCCGAGAATGTTTGAGAAGTGTTCGAGTTCCTGGGTTTAATGAAAATGTTTGTAATCAAACTCATCTCGATTTCACTTCAAGAAAGCTTTCAAGTTCCCGATGAATGGCCACGTTATGATTTCTGAGAAGTCTCGAAATTTCTTTGGAAACTCTTCAAGTATTAGACAAGGCAATTCGTGTTCGAGAGTTCACTTCGGATTGGAGAGCAATTGAACAGATGCCCAAGCTTCGGAAAAATGTCCCTCAATGACCTGACAATTAACACAACTAACACATTTCCGTCGGGCTACTTCAGAAGTAGAGTTGTTAAGGCGAGGTGTGCTTCATGTCATATCATTAGTTAAGCTTTTAATTGCACTCACTCGTGCGAGCTTGGGAGGAGAAAGTGGTCTAATGTCTGTTTCAAATCCCCTCTAGGACTAATCGAAATGTCCCAAAAATCCTAAACAAATTCAATTCAGGAAAATGTGAAAGATTTGTTTGATTTTATTCAGACAGTTTGAAACTCATTAGAACCTTTTTTGTGAAAAACTGAATGCTGATGCTTTTAAAAAGAATAGGAACTTGTTAATTTGTAATTCAAATTCGTCGACCTTGTTACACAAAAATGTTCCATCGGATCCATCAGAGCTTTTTGAAATCCACTGAGATATTTTAGTGAGTGTTCGATGAGCTCATCGTAGTCTGGTTTTTCCTCCAACGCAACAGACTCTTCTGTTGGAGATGAATGAGACGCGATTAAGGGCGAAAGAAAAGCCCTCGATCTTCCGAAAAAATTAATTGAACATTTCCGCTTTGCTCGCAAACAATGTTGGTGCGTGTTCATTATTATTAATGGATTATTATTAAAAGCTTATGAGCCAAAGCCTCCCCTCTTAATTAATTTACTTCCAGGAAATGAATTTGATCGTCTACTTTAATTTCGCTTTTGTGTGTTTGGCTAAAAATATCGACTTTAATTAAAACTTTTTCCGACTCTACAGATTGCCGCGGCCTTCAAGTCCACTTTCGTACTACTTCGTTAGGATAATTTGTTAATTACTCTTGACTTCTCCTATCGCCCGACTGACTCGAGCCGCTCCTCGAACAGCAAACGTCTACTTTAATTAAAGCTGTTGACTATCCTCGATGTACTATTAAAATTTCATCGGGTCGAGCGAATTTGCATAGTGCACTCCGCTACTTGATGCAATTAATTAAACTTTAGCTTGACAAGGCTGCTTTACCGCTTCGTCAGTGTTGCAGTCTCTTTTATCAAGAGCGCATAGCTATGACAGCAAGTTTAGCCTTAATCGCGTTGAAATCATCGCGTGACGCAATCTGCATATCTTGCCCAATGTTTATGCAGCAGGAACTTCGCAATTAATAACGATGATTTAAGAGCATCACGTGGAAAAGCGACTCCTGAACACCTAAGCAAGCATAACAACTGAAAGTAAGTACTTCCACCTTAATCTACGTTCATTAAATTAACTGTTGTGCTTCCATGTTCTCTATGCCTGAAAGGAACTCTCGTGAAAGCTCGTCGAGTAAACATTTTAATTACTTCACTGCAACAAACTCAAAAGCGTTTTTAATTGCTTTCTACTTCCCTACTAAGCGGCTTACCGACTCCCTTTGAGCATGAGATTCTAATGAAATTTGCTGCAAGTGAATTGGTGTTTTACTAGTTGAGAGAATATGTAGTCGTCCAAGGTATTTTCCATTCATTTCCCCGTGAGAATGAGTCGTCACGCCCTTGCAGCTGTAGAGTCTTTTGCAAGATATTTAAGACAGAAGTGTCTGAGTTATTTGCTCACATGTGTCGTTAAACGATTGAAAATGCACTCGAAAGTCGACTTACTCGTAAGCTTCTTAATGTGAGAAGCGTAGCGCTATCGTTCGTTTACACGCCATCGATATTTCGCTCGGAATTTGAACAACTCGATCGAAGATTAACGAGAAGGAATGGAATTTATGTTTCAATTTGCACCGAAGATTCTTGAGCATCTTCGATATTTGGAAATGAATTTGCTTCGTCGATGAAATTCTTGGTCGGTAGATTGAACAAAGCTAGAAGTGCAGTTGACTGAATACATAATTTTACGAGCGGCGAAGAACATAAAATCTGGTTGCATGAGCTGAAGGATTCGGTGACATGGCTCGCTATTGTTTACACTTGCCAAGTACTTTAGAAGCTAATTGGGTTCATGCCTTCCTTATGGAGAAAGTGAGCATTAGACTACAATCAACTGAGTATTTTGCTTGTACAAAAATTAACTTCTTGTGCCCAAAGTTAATTGGCTGACTTTAAAGCTCTCATCGGCTTTCTTATTTGTCCAAAATGCTTCAAGAGTTTTCCCAAAAGACTTGGGGAAAAAAATGAACTGAAACTGAAAAAAATCTAACTATGCTGAAACCTAATTAAGAACTACACTAAACCCTTTGATTACAAGCCAGCTGGTTTCAAGCTGAATTATCTCAGCTGCATATGCAAATCGCTTGAGTTGAACCAGTGGAAACTCGTTGCGGGATGATAAATTGATGGAAAACTATTTCCAACTGTCTATGACAACAGCGAGGGAAACTTTCATTCAAATTTGTCATCAACAGGGAAGGAAATCTCTCACAATCCGCTCGGCGCTTCATTCGAGGCGATTGTGGCAATTCCATCGCATTGTAAAAGCTTCCATCAAATTGAATTTTCCGATAGAATGAAGGCAACGCTCCAATAATTCGCACGATTGAGCAGCAATTAGGGGAAGTTTCAAAAATAATTCAGCTTCAAGATGACGTGAAGAAGAGCGAGGACTTGGTTGTACCTGATTTTCCTCCTCGATGTGATGACGGAAAGCTTCGTGATCCATCGGCGTGCTCGCGATCAACGACTAAGCAAAAGTAATAAAAAATATTAAAGTTTTGTGTGCCAGAATAAAAATCATTTTATATGAAAAATCGACGATGAGAGAAGGAAATCAATAATGCTTGTGGGAAGCATATTCTGTTTTTCCAAGGATGAAGTTTTCCCGGCCAATTTTCAGGATCAAACCTTTCAAATTCGCCGCTCAGCTGATTCAGATGGCGCGAGCGTCGCAGCGAATTCGATTTTCAAGTTCACGTCTGCGAAAAGCTTTAAAATAATCTTTCAATAATCAGATTTTAAAGGCTTCCATCGATCAATTCGACTGTTTATATGCGATCAGCTCGTGCTAACCCGTCAAGTGAACAAGATAGAAGTGAAGTGATTGCAGCAAATGGCTTACGGACGAAACCACATAAAGTTCTCGACCAAAATTCGAGCGATACTGTTTGATCTCGATAATACGCTCATTCAGACTCGTAAGGCGGATGTGAAGACTTGCCAGAAGGTAAATACATTCCAATTGTCCGCTTCAGTTAACGTAAAAAGCCACTAACATCAATTAGTCACTCAAAGTTACTCTGATAAGTTTCATGTAATTTAAATGTAAGACGTAGATTTTTGTTGGTAAACAAGTTTTGACTCCTCATTAGCGATGGATCATCGTCATTACGACGCAGAAACTAGTTAAGAATTAATGCTGGCACTGAGGTATATTTTTACATAATCCAAGAACCGAATTCGCCTTCTCGTCTAGTACGTTGAACATCACGCGAGTCAAACGATTGAAAAAGTTGAAACAAACGCGATTTGAGGTGAAGGAAGACGAAGTACGTAGCGAATCGAAACGAATTCACAGTCACGACGACGGCGCGCTCTTGAAATCGTTCGAGTGTAGTCGAATCCTTGGCATTTGTTCGGAAAACTCAAAATGTCGAAATCGAAAAACGTAAACAAAGCTCGAGCGATTGTTGATTGTCGGCCGCTCGCGCCTCAGATAAAATAAATCTTGTCACGAAAGGAGGTGATCTCGTCCCTGGAAGCCATTCACGATTGTGTACGCGGATATTTAGATCATCGGTTCCAGATTTAGACTCTTCTCTCGTTGCTTTCTTGTCTTCACGTCGAATGAAACCGCGCGGCGCGAATAGTGAGAAAATATCATTCGGCGTAGATAGAAACACACACGCTCGCCTTCGTCGGAGAATGACTGTGAATTCCGTTTTGGAAGTAAAAAAAGTCTAAAAATAAAGAACTTCGTGATTTCAGCGCTGCGCTTCTCGCGGAAAATCGCCGTAGAAAATTTTCCCGTTCAGTTTCCCGTGCGCGCTTGAGAAAATTGAATCGACTTAGGATCGAAATCCATTAAATCCTCATTATTATTGCAATAGAACAATGGCCGATAAAGTCTCGGAACCGATCAAGCAATGTGCGGCGATCCTTCGGTCCGCGAAAAGCGACACGGAAAAGTTCGCGGCTCTGTTCATGGTGACGAAGCTGGTGAAGTCAAAGGACTGCACGCAAGCCGGCAAAAAAGTTTTGTTCGAAGCCATCGGATTCGAGTTTCTCAAGAAGCTTCTCACAAGCAACGAAGTGCCTGATGACTGCCCGGCGTTGGTCTATAAAAGTGTCGCTCTGTCGATCCTCACGTGCTTCTGTCAAGACGAAGAGCTCGCCACACACCCTGAAATGCTCACCATGATCCCAGTCTTCCTGGAAATTGTACAAACAGCTGATGATGCAGACAGTTTAATCGTCGTTAGCGAAGCTTATAGCTGCCTTCAAAGCATCGCACTCTACGGAGCCGGACAGAAAGCTCTTCTCTCCGCCGGTGGCTTAACCAAATGGTCCGAGATTTACTTGTCGCAAAGTTTCCAGACAGACGAGGCACTCAACATTCTTGTCACCCTCGCAAATAGTTTCGGAGCTACCGCGTGGGATGCCAATCCAAAAGCTTTTCACGATCTCATGCAACGGCTCGCTCTCGACTTTCAATCCGACACAACCGAGAGAAAATTCGAGCTCGCAGACATTCTGACGTCACTAATCTTCAGCTGCCGTCACGATCTGATCCGTCGTAGTTCAGAAGGCGAGCTCTGGCCCGAGAGCTTGTACAAAGGCATCAGCGACATTTTGAAGAGTCGCATAACTAAGAATCAAAGAGATCCGGCATTGAAGCTCACAGCGCAAATTGTCGATCTGCTGGGCATCGAATGGACACTGATGGACGTTGAGGATCCCAAGAAATTCTTCCTTCTCTTGTTGCAACTCGCCGCGATCGAAGTTCGCATGCAAATGGATAACAAAAGCTTCAACCAAGCGATGGCGAACGGAGATCTGATTACGTCATGCTTTCTGATTCTCGAACTGTCATTGAACTTCATGGCAACCGACCAACTCGACTTTGAACAGAAGGAGAAGCAGCAAACTTACACTGCCCTGAAGGGAGCTTTTACAGCTGTCATCAACGTTATTACGAAGCTATCAGCAGACAAAATCAGCGAGAATCTCGAGGGAAAAAACAAAGCCTTCGCCTGTGCAATGGTTCGAGTGCTTGGAGCCTGGCTCGCACAAGAAACTTCAGCGATGCGCGCTCAAGTGTATAAAGTTTTGCCATTCGTCTTGAAGCTGGCAAACACAACTTTCTACGAGAACAGGCAATTCCGTCTCGACCTCAAAAACACACCAAACGAATTTGTCGCTGAAGCACCGATCGATGTTCTGCGAGTATTTTTACCAGCATTGTGTCATCTCGTCGTCGAAGACGAAGGGCGAAAGATCTTCTTGAAATCAACGGAAGAAGATGTGCTCTATGATTTCATCGAGTTTCATTGGTCGATTGCGCATTACAAGCGCCCGCCGATTCCAAGGGCAGAGCGACTGGCTCGAATGAACGAGCCCGACCCGGAACTTACACCGCAGCAGCTCGAGTTAATGAAAGACTCGCGCACGGCGATCGTCAGCGCCTGCAACATCCTCATGAATATCACTGTGCTTGAAATGAAGTTCGTTGAGGACAGCGTCACGTTCAACAATCTGCTCAAGTTTATTTTCAATAATTTGCCAGAGTTCAAGGACACGCCGGAGAATCTTGTGACACTCGGACATCTCTCAGTTCTCGGTCTGTTGCTTCTTAAGCAACAGTCGAAGAAAGTGAAGAAAAACGACTTCTCAATCTGCCGCTACATCCAAATCACTATCAGATTCCTCTGGGACGCATACACAGTGGATGAGTCGAATGATCCCGAGGCTCTCGTCGTTTCCATGTCGTATAAAGAGAACTGGAATGAAATCGCTGAACTTTGGTTCCTCGGCATGCAAACGATGAGCGGAATCCTCCAGCAAATTCCTTGGATTTCCGAATTTGCCATCGAGAGCGGCTGGGCAGAAGGGATCGTCGAAACGCTGAAGAAGGTCAGGATCGGAACGCTTCAACCGAACGTGAAATCGGCGTACGAAGACTTCCTCTCGCAACTCATCGATGCCAATCCAAATGTGGCTGGAGTACTCAAGAAGGCTGACGCGCTGAAGGTCTGCAGAAACCACCGGCTGATGGACCTCGGCAAGAAACTCTTCGGAGACTAATTGCGCAACACTTTTCCCTCTCTGTGCTTCTGCATTTTAATATTGAAGTTTTTCCATTTAACTTTTCTCTGGTCGACTACTGTTTCTATTGAGTTGGGGTCACTTAGTTTGCCGCCTCCATTCACCTAATTGCTTTGAGTCTTTTTCTTTTGTACTCTGATGGAAATCATTTTTCGAAAATAAAAGTTTTTTTTGATGTACTTTGATGATGCAATTACGACGTTCAGTTTGATGTTCGAGCACGTTGAATGAGTGAAAGCGAACGGTGTGCATGTAAATTGTTTCGATTGAGATATTTCTGTCTAGATTTTGTTGGGACGAAAATAGAAAATGAGAGAGAGTCTTGTCGTCATCACGAACATGGTAACGCACGCCGATGGATCACGAAGCTTTCCGTCATCACATCGAGGAGGAAAATCAGGTACAACCAAGTCCTCGCTCTTCTTCACGTCATCTTGAAGCTGAATTATTTTTGAAACTTCCCCTAATTGCTGCTCAATCGTGCGAATTATTGGAGCGTTGTCTTCATTCTATCGGAAAATTCAATTTGATGGAAGCTTTTACAATGCGATGGAATTGCCACAATCGCCTCGAATGAAGCGCCGAGCGGATTGTGAGAGATTTCCTTCCCTGTTGATGACAAATTTGAATGAAAGTTTCCCTCGCTGTTGTCATAGACAGTTGGAAATAGTTTTCCATCAATTTATCATCCCGCAACGAGTTTCCACTGGTTCAACTTAAGCGATTTGCATCCGCAGCGTTTCAAGAGGAAGCCGATAATTTGTAGTCAATGTGGATTGTAACGAGACATTCCGTGCGCATTTCGTCAACGAATCAGTAGCACGGGCGGATCAGTAAGGCAGCGAAATGTTTAACCATCGATTTTCGTCGGGATGTGCGTTTATCATTCGACACATCCGCGAATTTCATTGCAAACTCGAAACAAAAAAGCTACAATCGAATTTCATGAAGTAATTATTTTGAACAGCGAGTAATGAAGTCTGCCATTTCACGTAATTTTAAGCTTAAGCTGCTTAAGCAAATATGAATAAATTATGATTAAAGGCGACGCAGAATTGAAAAGTTTAATTTGAAATTATGCATGAAGCTGCGTTGCCACGCAGATAATTTCGCACTCTGGAAATAATTGAAAGATAAATGTTTGAATTATTGTGAATAAATCGAGAAACCCAAAGCAGAAACTTTTCTGCTCGGGTGCAAAGTTCTCACAGCATTGCGAACAATCGCTGAACAAGCTAGACAAATGAAGCACTAACTCATACATTTGTTTACACCGAGAACCATCTGTTGAATCGATAAATATCTGAGAGTTTCTCGATATTTCTCGCTTTGGCATGTTTGAGAAATTGCATCCAACTTTGAGGAGCATGAATCGTGTTATTGCAATCCTAATGGTTTTCCTTCAACTAGAACAATGCCAATGAATCAAGAAATTCGCTAACGAGTCATCACTAACGATCATTACCCGTAGTTTAATTCATTTAGCTTTAAGTAATGTAAGCAGAGATGATGCTGATGGAAATAAACTTTATTTTGATGAACAAAGTCCAAAGCCAAATCTTTTGGATCCACCTTTAACCGTCCAAGCTTTTCCACTGAGTTAACCGATTTTATCATTTTTCCAATTGCCGAAAAAAATTCGCTCGAAACTCGTGTTGTTGCGTGTTTTCGTACTCAAACATAGCTAGCTGAGTTGCTTCACGATAACCATGGCATGGCGAAGGATGAGGCTGATTACTGCACGTCGAGCTACTTAAAAGCATTCCGCAAATGTCCCGACAATCCATCAATGTCCCTCGATCAATGGAGAACAGATTTATGGCGGACAGCTCTGCCCGAACAATTCCGACATCTGACGGTTGACATATACGAACAATGGCTGAAGTATCGTTATCATTTCCTGGAACTCCCTGCTGAACTTGTGCAGATGTTGCGGATGTTAAGGAAAAATTACCTGCTGGCTATCATCACCAACGGTCCGACCAACGCGCAGTGGGAGAAAGTGAACAAATTGGGCCTCAACATGGGTAAAAATTCGCTTTTCGATTGCATTCTTGTGAGTGCCGATTTGCCGTGGGAAAAGCCAGACCCGCGAATTTTCTTAGCCGCTTGTAACTACTTGGGCGTTATGCCAAAAGAAACTGTGATGGTTGGCGACAAAATTGAGACCGATATTCAGGTAAAGTCAGTTTAGTTTTAACTCGTTCAGCTGCCTCGAGCAGTTGATTCGATAAATGTTTCTAATGGAATCGTTTGTCATACTTAAATGTTTTGAATAGAAAATGTTTTCATGGAGAAAAGCTTGTTCCTGCTCCATAAAAACCTCTCGCCCGCTCTTGTTATTTTAATCACAATTCCCATGCAATTAAAACTTTCTCGTTTCGACAATTTCCACGACTCAGCGTCCCTCTCGATCATGCTGTTAATTGTTTTTGCATCGTTATCTCGAGCGCATTCGTTCCAAGTGAAACTGAAAGCTTTCGTTCATTGCTTGCGAAAACAGTTCTAAATTGAAGTTTCTCATCTAGGATAATTCGTTTGGATGAATATTCATCGAGCGTCTGTCTTCGTCATTCGAATGCAGCTGTTTGCTTGCTTAGCTTATCAGAGCGAAACTCAAAACATTTGTCGTTCCAATTTTGAATTACAAGAGACGAAAAATTTAAATAAATTTCAAGGACTCTCTAGACGAATCACGTCACAGAAAGTTGCTGTAGAGCTTGATGGCGCAATTACAAAGTTTAAACATCGCTCCAATTTGATGCCTTCGAGAAACCTGGTGATGATTCTAATTACAAGAAAATGTCGCGAGAATAAATTGTCGCCCGAGGATTCAATTATCTTCAAACGGAGCAGACGTCGTTTCCTGATCTTGGCACTGTTTCAATTTAAAATCGATGAGAATTATTCTGTCAATTTGACTCGTAACTCAATTAGAGCTTTCCCTTGTCACTTGGCGTCACGTTCGACTTACAAATCTCCGCGTATTCAACAGGATAAAAAATCATTAGAATTTCCCTCAGCCGAGTGCGCTCGAGAAGATACTGAGTCACTTTCCTTTGCCCCGTTAGGCGAAAAGCTTTCGTACTCTCGCGACTTTGTATTGCCAAACATGAAACACAGAAAATGTTTAATATTCACAAATAAAACCGCTCTCGTGACAAGCATGTGCTGCATAAACAGAGCTAAACACACACAGAACGGTGGGTATGCATAATGTCAATTAAATATTTAAACAACTTCCATCCCAATGACTTTCTCGCCCCACATTCTCTCCACATTTTGATTTCATGAATGATTCAATGTCTCGAAATAAAATTTCCCTCACAAATAAAAACTTTTTCTGCACACAAAACAAAATGAAAATTAATGGAAAACATTTTTCTCCTCTTTTTCTTCTCCGACTAAATAAACAAACGACAAACAAATTATTTTTCTTCGGCGACGGTTCAACGGAGCAGGGAGCGCACGAAGCGAATTTGATGGCGAGCGTTTGGATTCCATTGAACTACCCCGAGCCGGTCGACGTTAGCCAAACCATTTATCCGGATATTACGATCAGCAACATCTACGAGCTGAAGTCGCTGTTGATTGTAGACGATGCAGCCACGCCAACGAGCACTCAAGGTCCATCGACGAGCGGAAATTCAAGATCGTTGAAGCTAAAAGCATCGCGCTTGAGTGGCATGAGTAATGGAGCATCAACGCCGTCCTCAGCTCTCTCGAGCTGCATTGGCACCGGATGTTTTTCATCGACGAAGGCAAAAGTCAACGCCACGAACGCTGCACCGTATCCAAAGCGCTTCTTGCCACCTCCTGACTTGGATAACAATAACAGCAACGCTTCCGACGGCAGCTGATTGGAAAGCAGCTCTAATCTCTTCACGATGCTGTCGAGAAACATTCGATTCGTTCTTTTGGATGGGGTCTTGTAAGCTCTTAAGAGAGCAGCTTAAGAGGGTGGTGGAAAGGTAGAATACTTAGCTAGCTAGAATTTTCTTAGAAAACAGTTTCTTGTTCAAGAAAAGTAGAATTATCATTTTGAAACAAATTTTTGAGCTATGTAGAATTGCATGCTCAAGATATATCCATAACTTACGGACCACAACTATGAAACAGGAAGCTCTGTTAACTTCCGAACATTTGATTTTTGCAATGAATTTCTATCTTCAATATGGAGTTTAAGTTTGAGCTACTGATTCGCATGCGATTGGAAGCAAATTAATGAACGCTCGACATGCTCAAAGCTGTTTCAGGCAATTCAGAGCAAACAAGACGTAAATTTCAAACTCAAAGAGCGCATAGCATGATTGAAGTAGCTTTAGACAAACTGTGCGTTAGAGAAGCAAAAGGAGCTTTTAGTTGTAAGGTAAAGAGAGCAGCGTTTGTACAATTTCAATTTGACACTTAACCTAAGTTTGAGTTCCAATTTATGTGATTTGAAAAACTCAGTTCAGGGCTCGAATAATATCAACCAAACCTCGTTGTATTAGCCTAAGTTTTCCAACGACAAGACGCTAACTGTTTGACGCTAACACTTTTTATGAAAGCACAGAAAAAGCTTTAAGTTTGTTTAAGAAGCTCAAAATGTTTACGAAGACAATAGTCGAGAGATATAAATTTTACCATGACGAGACACGTGTAGGCTCTGCACAGAATTAATTTGTTACGTTAATGTGCTGTCGTCTTTCATCGCGAAATTCTCATTTAATTTTCATAAGAAGAAACAAGATAAACAAAAAATATTTTAACTCCCACATAACGAGACTCGACTTCTTGCATTTCAAAGGTTAAACCCATCCAATCCTCCACTTTCTGTCCCGTTGAGACGCATTAACTTCAGAGATAACTTTCCAGCGTGAAAATCTACTGCAACGCAGTTGACTGTCGCTCTCGTTCGCTGTCGAGCTTCGTAACGTGAACATACTGAATGATGAAGAGCAACAGCAGAAAGAACATAAAAACCATTTTATCCCATTTGTAAATATTTAATTGTGATACTGTGATTCTGCTCGAGAGCTTTTATTTTTCGTTTGTCTGCATAAATAATTGAATCACCGTCGGTAAACAGAACTCGTGCATGCAAACCCTTTTCACTCGCTTACCTACCGATGAGTTGAGTTAAGGTCTCGCAAAAAGCTTCAGAGGTTGCGAAAGCTCGTGAAAAATAAATTTCCATGCAAACTCGATGAAAAGTTATTTCTCCACGAGAATCTTTCTTTGCATAATCCACTCCACGATCAATCCAGAAGGGAATGAAAGTTTTTACAGTTGAAAAAGCGCATCCGCTTGCTTCTTCTCGTTGAGCTTTGTTCTCAGCTTATTGTGATTCAAGCTTTTTGCTTCAAACTACACAACAATTATTCTCATCCTCGTCATGCTTTTCACTCAGCGTTTGAAGCACAAAAACGAAATGGGTTGCTAAATTCACAACCGTCGTGATGATGAGACGTGGCAAGCTCTTCTAAAGCAACCAAGCGAAAACGCGCAAAGTTACTTCAGCGGAATTGAAAGTAATTTAAACTCAATTAAATCCTACAGTGAAGAATTCTGGCAGAGTTGATTCGAACAAAAAATGGTAAATGGAATTCGAACCATGAAACGAGCAAGTGACGTGAGAAGTCGGACTCTGTGTAATCTGTTGCCATTTGCTTTTACAAAATTTGCAGAACTTTTTACTCGACATTTATTGGAATTTACAAGTTTTTGCTGCGTGCGAAACGGCGGCGCGAGGAATTCCAACAAAATTCAAAACCTCAAGGGCTTTTTCTCTTTTTATTCATTAGGCTTTAAAACTCACAAATCTAGTTTTTAGGAGGAGGACACATCGCGCCTTCAGATTGAGTTATGTAACCGTTGATCCATTCAATAGTTTCCGGGTCAGAGACGCTTGCGAAAACTGTAGGAACATGAGTAGTACACATGTGATCCCCGAATGACGCAACTCCAACGATCTCGAAGTGATTTGAACCTTTGTTAATCATCAGTGGCTGTTTCGAAGGAAAATCGTAGCTCAAACATTAATTAGAAAAAATTCTTACCCCGCCCGAATCACCCTGGAAAATAAAATCTGTTGTGACTAAGTATGTTAAAAACGAATCGTGAAGCTCACATTGCAAGCGCTTTTGTTCGTGTCATCCTTGGCGCAGACCATCCATCTCTCGAAAATTGATTCTGGCTCTTCTGCTAGCTCTGCCCATATCTTGGCACACTTATCGGTTGGCAAAATCTTTGCTGTGATTTCTAATAAAATATCTGTCACCTTAACATTGTCCTTCGATTTGAAAGTGAGTCCCCTGAAAGTTATAATTTGGTAGCACGACACTCAAGTGCTTGCTCAACTCACCATCCAGCAATGATACCTTCCTTGTCCGCAAAAACGGCGCCAGGTTCTGGCAAACAAATTGGTTGAACCTTCTGACTGAAAGTTATCTGACGGTCCACAAGAACTATCAGAAGATCGCTTTGATCAATTTTCACAAAATGATGATATTCCGGATGGAGCGCATAGTCGATAGTGCTGTAGTATTCTTGATCTTCACTGCTGATGTTGTGCATTCCCAGGCTCCACATTGATGCATCGATAGATAGCGCGGTCCCGTTTGGCGGACTGCAAAAAGCTCATCCTTAAAATTGAGTCAGTTTTGAAGTAACACTCACTGAAAGCAATGAGCCGCTGTTAGAATATTTCGATCACTTATCACGCTTCCCCCGCATCCGTTGGTTGCAAACGTATAGTTTTCGACTTCTTCGATGAAAATTAGACTTGCCATCCATGGGTACTTGTTCGGAGTTGTTTGTTCGCCATTCACTATTCTCCTTACACTATCAAAGTTTGCCTGACCGCAAGCTTTGACAACAACATTCAAACTCAAGGCAAGATCGTAAGGCTTGCAAACTCACTGCAGTCATCTCGTTGAGTTACTTCGCTGTGAGCATCTTTGATCCCATAAGTTGCCAAATAAACCAGAGGAAGCAAACTAAACCACTTCATGATGTCAAATTCTACTAACTTGTGATTGACTTAATCTTCTGTCGATTTTGAACATCGATCCCGTCGAATTGATTTCACTCGGCTGAGCGGTTTAATTTTCCGTTTCGAATTGACTTACAACGCAAATCTCACATTTGGTTGTTCACACTTTTTTTCGAGAGAAAAAGCCCTAAACTCATGAAATTAAATTCATTTTAGTCCAACAGAAAAATGTGCAGCGAATTTTAATTAAAACGGAACAAAAAATCAACAGTGAGCTTGTCGTTGTTTTACAATTTACGAGCTTTCAAGTTGAACTGATATCAAACCACTGCAATCCGTCAGTTGAACAATGTTTTAAATTGAAAAGTTCATCACGTTCGAAGCAACGTAATTAAGCGTTCGAAAGTTTTCCGCTTCCATTGACAAGCACACAGAATTTAACGAATCGGACCGTTTGGAAATTAATTACATCGAAAGCCATCAAAGTTAATGGACGGCTCTTTAAAGACTTTGTAGGTCGGCCATTGAAGCAGTTTTCTTATCCATTGAAACAGAACTTTGTCATTGTCGTGTCGTCGCTCGCTCTCTCATAAAGATAATCTCGAGACATATCAGAAGACGATGATGAAGACACCGTAAACAAATCGCATTAGTGGCATTTGTGCTCGAGTGTGGGTGTTAACAGCCCTCCACTGGAGCAGCGATAAATCTCGGAACTTTTTGCCATTAGAAACAGTTAATTGAAGCAAAAGATGACGACGACGACACTCGCTTCTGAGTCATGAACTCTGAACCTTTCCCCCCTTTATCGCAGCAAGACGTGACCGATTCCCTTGACGACTTTAATTAAAAGCTTTATGTACAACAGATGTTCGAACTATAAATCAAATCGAATCACTTTCTAGGGTAGAAATCATGAGGATACTAAGCAAACATCTAAGATGGTCGGATGGAGGAAATGGGTTGTAAACAAGGCGAAGAAGAATCATTTTCAAATTATCTGGCTAGTTAATTAGTTTCGAATTGCTTAATTGGCTTTGAATTTGGGACCTGCTAGAATAGAGAAATCTTGAATTATTTTTATTTTCATCCTTCTGAGGCTCGTGGACAATAAAACGAAGGCTATAAAATTAGGTCGGCAGATATTCTCGGGAGCAACATTGGAAGTCTTCGAATTAAAGCTGTAGAGCGTGAAAAACGATGAACGATTTCCACTGGTTGTCGCGAGGACTTTAGCCTTGGCGTGCCTCTTTAGACGCTCTCTGTTACCAATTTTGTGTTTTATGACAAAATCTTTTCTGGTCTGAATGAAGCCAGACGTAAATCTGTGGAAGGAAAAACCTTAACAAAGCGGAGGAGGAGATTAGATTAGTTTAACAGAAATAAGGAAATATTCTATTTTTCCACCGAAAAGAGAGAGAGATTTGTGTAAAAATTATGAGCAAGATGATGAATAAAGTTTTTATGCACTCTTCAGAGACAAGAGCTTGTGTTTCATTACAACATCGCTGCGGGTCGGGAAGGCAGTCGAAACATTTTAAGCATTAAAATTTCAGCGCTGGCTCTGCTCGAAGCCCCAAAGTTTCCTCCCACAACATTTACCGCAAGCTCTCTGCTGTGGCTGCGAAAAGAGGAAACAGGATTTTTTCATGCATACAAAACATTTAATGTTAATATGCAGTCGGTGCAAACATTTGTTCCGATCCCTCTCCCCCTTCCTGCTTTATTCCAGATTGGCTTTCAGGCTTTGTCATCTGCTTCATCCGAGCGATGACATAAGAGATGATAGAAGAAATATTATCATAAACATGACCTTCAATGAATTTCTATTTTATTATGCAATCTTCTCCAAGGAATATTCATGCAGTTTAATGCCGAAGCTGTTTTATGGATGCCGTCGTCGTCTTTATTTGCTATGAAAATTTGCTGTCATACACAATCGAGTGCGGGTATCGAATTGAAAACTGTTCTTTTCGCAAGGCGAGCAAACAGGATGAACCCGTCGATAAATTATGTCAGCGCCGGAACGAAGGGTTCAGGTAGCGTAAAAGTTGCGGTTGACACTCTCTGACTGTTTCTGTGGTTGCGAGACGTTATTTATTGACGTTCTCCAAATCGAAGTGGGCGTATCGACTGCTACTTTAACGGCCGGGCTCCTTCCGTATCTCATACGTGATGCTTGCGTTGATGGCCATGCGAGGGATTCGACTATAAAATTGATTCAAAGCTACGTTAAACTGGGAACCCGCAGAAAAATGTGAGAGATAAACTTATGATTAAATTTATCTCGAGCGATTTAACATAAAAATAATTTGAGAGGAAAAATTTTCTCTTTTCACGCTTCCATGCGCTTTTGCATGCAACCTTTTTATTTTACACAAAATTGATCAAAGCAAAGAGCTGCGTCGAAGGCTTCTGTTCAAGCTTCATTGACTCGCAACTGGCGCGCTCAACTTCAGACCCAAATCGTCTGAACCATTAAATGGAAAGAAACTGTGTGAACCGATTCCACATGCTGCTCTCATAATTAATTAAGCACATGATTTTCGAGGGTAGAGAAAAATTTCCTTTTATCTCAATTAACTTTCATTAACGCAATCGCTTCAAGTTCAACCAAAGGAAGTGTTTATTTCAGTGCTGGTGACGGCTCGGTCGGATGGGAGCGATGTGTTCCTAAATTGAGTGGAAAATCTTGTATGTGGGTGAGCGAAAGAGTCCTTAGTTTTTAGAGGAAACTAAACTGAAAATCTGTCATCTGCCAAACACCTATTATTTATCCTGGAGGTAGTAAAGCTTTTCTACGGTGCTCTTGAGCAGAAAAAGAACCTTAAAGTCTTCGCGGTTAAGGTCTGCAGGAAGTTTAAATCGTCAAGAGCTCCGTCACTTTACCGCCTGATCAAACCCTGGCCCCCAAAGGCAAATCTTTACAGTCGATTTCGGTGCTCAACTTTGGCATTTTGTGTATCGCAAACATCCACAAAGTTCATCGATTTTCCGACTGATGTATGTCAAAAGTTCCTCGAACAATCTCAAGCTGCTCATTATTTATGAACAGAAATGTGTCTTAAGCTTAAACAAAAAGTTTGTTCAAGTTCAACTTTCCGACTCCGCAAGTGCCTTGTATCGTTTAGTCTGAGTGAACGAATTGTGTCACTAGGGAACTGCTTTTAGTACAAGAGAGTTACTTCATGACTTGCGCAGAAGATGAAGAGCTTGACTCAGAAGGTTTCTCGTCCTTCAAAAGAGCTCGATCCACGTTTCAGCTGTGCGCTTTTCAATGACAAAAGTTCTCAAACATTTCTTCTCTTCTTCGAATTCCCCGACGATGTGGCTTTGCCGGATGGAAAAGTCTGCTGATGACAAAACTGCTGGCAGAACGGATCCACTCAACCTTGTCCTCGCCCTTTCTTCCAGTCACATGACTTGTCCCACATCATGCATGAAGCTTTCATCAAATCTAGAGAAGGCAGTGAGCGAGAGGAGATGGGCAAATGTTATTGTAGCAACGAATGCTGGTAAAGAAGAACTAGAAATGATTAAAAATGCTCAAATCGAGATTTACAGCCGAGATTTTTCACTCCGGAAAATCGTTTCATCGCATCATTTTTCAGCAGAAGACTAAAGCAGCTTAAAGGTCTGAGACGATACTCTCGTAATTTATGCTTCAGGCTTCAAATTGCTTTGCGTGTATGACGAGATTTTAATCCTTATTAAACGTGACGAAAGACAAATTAATTCGATTTATATTTAGCTGCGATGGTAAAGGAAAAGTTCGTCATTCATGCAGAGCTTTAAGATTTTCGATTAATGCGTGCGGCAGATAATTATAAAAGCAGCTCCTACTCGATTTATACGAGCTCGTGGAACCAATTAAAGCTATCAAAGAGATGAAATTTGCAAAATCAACACTGTACGTGCGATAATTGAAATCGAGTTGCGAATCACAACGGGAAAATGCTGAAATATTCAATTATGCCCCATCCTCTGCTTCGCGAACAAATTCCAATCAAACATGTTAATCCAGTGCCCACGCTAGCAAAATCGTTATCCCAATTAATTGACGGGAAATTTTCCTGAATAATTTGTCAAAGCGGCTGGAATGGTGTCACGATAAAAATCGCTGAATTCCTTTGGGTCGGTGGCGCGCCAGACGATTTTGCGTGCGCGTTCCAACGTTTCACGAAAATCCTGCGTAGGTGTTCGGATGCATAACAGATGGAGATGTAAATTACACCAAATTTGTAAAATAAATTCGGTCCTTCTCCTGAGTCAACATCCCGTTCGCCACCCACACACAGTCTTCGCAGCGTCTCATGGAAATTGGGACATCTACGACAAAAAAAACTGTTCGTCTCTAACCTTTACTCGACATGGAAAGGAATAAAGAATGTTTCAGAGTTTGTTACATATATCAGTTGCGATTGCGAGCAAGATTGTAGCTGAGAGAGGGGGAGGACAATCTTTAAAGCTCGTCGCAGCTTGTAAATTGCTGTGAAGACAACATAACATTAGGAAGAGGCAAACTGGAGAACGAAGGAAATGAAGAGAGAAAAGTTTCTTTTTCCTCTTGGTTTGTTGGATTGAGATGTTTAATCCAGCTTTCAATTTCCAGTAAGAAAAGGGTTTCTGTATAAATTGTGTAAGGACGAGAAATTTTATAAATAATTCAAGGAAAAACTGTTGAGAGTTCGACTGAAAGGTTTATGAAGCCTTTGCCAAATATTTACTTGGATTCTTCGCAGAATAGACTCGAGATTAAGTCGATTGGTGGGCGACGAAACTTCTGAGCTTTCCCGAAATTCCTTCTTCAAGCAAAAGCTCCTCGAAACTGTTTCACTGAAACGATTTTCTCTCGGAAATTTCATTGAATAACGCCCGCCAGTCGATAATTGAATCCACGGATTTGCTCTCTCCGTATTTCATCCTTCCGGGAACTTGAATGATTTTTTTTCTCATTTAAATTGGAGCGCCGTCAATTGGCAAACGAAGAAGAATTTATTGATTCATCAGTAACGAAAGCAGTTGCTGAAATTATTTTTCTATTAGAATTTCCATTCAGCTGGATGTGCTCTAATCTGAAATAATTTATCTTTAATACCTTTTCCAGTCGAATGGTCGGACCTGAAACCCTTTTTCCCGCCGCTGCAGCAGAAACAAAGCTTTATCAATAGCAAAGCTTGTATCCAACGTTAATCGGTCTTTCAACCGGAACTCACATGGAAAATTTGTAGAATTTATTATTGGTTGTCGAATCTTTGATGAATAGCCAGCTCGCTATAACGAGAGGGATCAATCGTAGGTATATGAAGTTACGTAAACGATCAAAGAGTCTTTGCATCCGTCGTTGAACGCACTTGAAACTCGACTGGAAAACGAGTATCAAAATATTATTTTCCATTGCAGTTTTATTTTTTCGTTAAAAGCAAATCACAAACCGTAAACTATTATCATCGATTACCTGCTCACTTTAGTGAGTGTTGAACAAAAGGCTTTCCAGTTTCCACTTCGCAAACCATTAGAGGAGCTAATGAACTGAGGACAATTGCCGTGGTAAACTCGACGTCGCTTATCAAAGCTCCAAGTTGCAAGCAATTTGTGCAAGGCACGAGCGAGCTTTGTCAAACCGCAAATCGTGTTTATTGCTACCGATATTTTAATGAGCTCTCGTTTACGCTTCCGACTAAAAGCTCCCGCTTCAAACTATAGAAAAGATTTAAGTGCAGTTAAACAATGAGCTTTGCTAATTGGATGTGTGAGTTGGGAGAAGTTGCCTCGCCAAGCGGATTAAGTGCTTCCTTGTGTAACTCCCGACGCTGTTAATTATTCTTGTCGCTACTGCAAACACGAACAACTTTTTCTAAGAAAAACATTCTTCGAAAGCGAAAGCAAACTCCAGCAAAATTTAATTTCGGTGAGCAAATGAAAAATTTCTGTCAAACATTTAATGAGGTTTTTCCCCGCCGCCAAATGTGGAAGAGGCGGAACTGCTCGCACAATGCTCAAACCGAAACTCAATACTTTATTTATTCTCGCTCAATTATCTGGAGAATCAATATTTATAACAATGCCAGCGTAAACAGCGTAGCTGAGAGTTCCATGACCCATTTGTAGTCGCTTTCTTCATTGGGTTTTTCGCAAATTACTTTTTCGGCTTTTGACGTCGAGGAAAACAACTTAATCCTCGGGAGACGCTTAATTAATGATGAAATCTCGAAGTGATCGGCGATAGAGTCGAAGCGAAAGGGACACCAATTATGCATCTTGATTAAAAGCTCCATTGATGTTTCCCGAGCCTTGGTCTTCAATTTGCATTAGGTCGGAAGGCTCGACGTAATTTAATCTCGATGACTCTTTTTTCTTTTCCCTGATGATTTTTCTCCTTTTCGGAAATTCAATTAGGCCGCTTCCCAAATTTATTCACCCTTAAGTCATTAAACTGATAATTTCACGCTTAGTCGCTTGCCGGGAGATTTCTTGTTTAGATGTTCTTGCCAGTCGTTAGCCTCAAGGTTAGATTTAGCAGGTAAGGAAAGGTTAATCCCTTTTGCCTTTGTTGAAATTTCAATTTGACGGTCAAGAGTTGCTGGCTCTGGAGTTTGCACGACAATTTGCTGCATAAATTAGCAATCAACTTTGATGGTAGCGTAACTGGCAGATAAAGTGTTTGGCCGAGTTTCTCATTGCCGAGTCTGAATCAAGCTTTCTTCAATCGATTGAGCAACTTTCTGTCTGCTACTATGTTGCCTAAACACAACGATGAGCAATCAATTGCAGTGTCTAGTGACGTAACAAAAGCTATTCAAATGATTACATGAACAGCACGCGCTAGCTAAGTTTCTGTTCTTAGTCAACTTAGTTAAATATTAACACAAAATAATTAGTGTAATTGAAGGTAATCGATTAACGTATCGACTTCGTTGGTGATTAATTGAGCAGTCAACAGGAATTAGTTACAGGAAGTTAAAGGTTTCAGAAGCTTGGCTTACGCCTCCAATTATATTTTCGCGGAAGAGCGAAGCCATGAGCAGCTTGCCAAAAACAATATTTACGTCAATTGAAACTTTGGGTTGAAAGTTGAGCTTTGTCATTTCAGAGTTTTCAAGCGCTTGTCTTCCAACTTTCTCGCTAACAGAGAAATTTGTCACAAAATTGTCAACAAGCCCTTCGAATCGTGATCAGCAAGAACTGGAAAGGCTTCTTTGAAAAACAAACTTTCAGCAAAATCTGAAAGCTATTAAAATTGCTGAACGCTCGAACGTGTTTTGTCCTCTCTGCGATGAACCTTTCTCCAATGTCTCCGAGCCAAACAGGGATTTTATGTGGCTTTAATGTTGTAATAGATCGATTTGATGAAAAATGAAAATAAATAGAAACTGAGAAATCCGGCAAAAGTGCCACAAGGTTTACAGCTCCACGTTCCGAGCTGAAGGGTTTTCTGTTGTCTTTATCACCTAAACCTGGAACATCCAGCATACAAAATTTGTTTGAATTGCTTTCAGTTGGCGAAATGAAGCGGCCACAGTAACCAGAAGTTTACTCTCCGCTCTCGAAATCGCCGTTGACCACAAAAAGGACGAAAACAATTTCCATTCGAGCTTGCGAAACTTGATGGCAAAAGCATTTTATTGATTTTCACCTCACCAAGTGCAATTCCTACCTGAAAAAGGATATGAATCATTAATGATGGTCTTTCTGTTCGATTCTACAACTCCATAAACTTCGATTCCACCTAGCAGTCCGATTCGATGAAATGGGTTTTAAGTAGAACTCGACACGTGCACTAGCAATTGCAATGAAACATGTGTTTAGCTGTAATGGTAGTTTGTCCGCTCATGAAAATAAATTTCTTACCCTAAGTAAACACGGAACAAACACACGTTAGCTGTCCCATTCGGAAATATTTGATTTATGTGCAACTGCTCCTTTTTGCTATGCACAGAAGCATTGTGTTCGCTCAACATCTCAAGAGACATGACCCAGTTGCTCCACATGAAAGCAACACAGTGCATTTCTCAAATGCAAAGTGACTTTGCTGCAATTTTTTGTGCTGTCACTGTTGAAAGCTCATTAGGAAGCTCTGTCTCATTCCGAACAGCGTTTTACAAACGACAAGAGCTTTTTAACTTCCATGCATACAAATCGTTGCGAACCATGACGCTATCACGTCCTCAGTACAAGTTCTTCACATCTTCTCTTGTTCCGGAAAGCAAGCTAAGTGGTTGTTCAGCATTCACAAAATGTGTTTTGCACTTTGTGTCAGCAGCAGTTCTTTTGCTGCTTTCCAGCAAACAAAATTCAAACTCCATTCGTAATGAAAAAGGGTTTCACTGGTGAATTAGACATGAGAAGGCTTCCGTTAGAAACAAAGGCTCTATTGTTGTGATTGCGTTCAATTGATAACGTTAGCGAGGAATTATTTAATGGTACTAATCACCCCGTAGAAAGCGATCAATCATCGAGTCCGACTCTCGACTGAAAATGAAGAAATTATTTCTCGATTCAAGCTGTCAGCAAGCGACAGAGTCGTTTCAGTATGGACTAAGGGAAGATGTAGAAATTCAACAGTTCAGTTCAATTTCAGTTCTATTACCAGTGTGTGGACTAATTCGTTTCGAAGTGACGTTTGTGAACGGCACCCTTAATGATTAAATGAGCTTTTTTTGAAAGCTTTTTCTCTCTCTTTTTGCACGTCAAACCTTCCTCGCCAGTGCTTTTGAAAGCTCCTTCGCTTACCGGTTCGTGACTGGATGTGAAACTTTTCTTCTAACGATTCAATCAAAAATTTCCATCAATTTTGCGAAAGAAAGCTCTTTGAAAGCTCCTCAACGAAGCCGGCAGTGAAAAGATTTCCATTCAAGGATTCCTTGCGCAGTAATGATGAATGACTGAATGCCAATGGCGCGGAAAAGCTGCGAGGAAAAGGAAAGTGGGTCGTCAACTTTGCAACAAATGGCTATCTCTCCTTCCATGAACTGAAGCCCGTAAAGTTCTGGCTTCAGTCTCATTCGACTTTATCACGTTTCCTATTAGTTTTCATCCGAGTGTAGACTCCTGATGGCTTGAGGGATTCCATGGTGAAAGTAAAATAGTTGTGAAAATGAGAAGAATGGAGTTGGTTGCTTCAAGGGACTCGATGCAAAAAATAGCATAGCGCTGTGTTCATTATTAGCTTGCGGGCTCTTTGAAAAGCTTTCGCCAGCCAATTATTTCTGTTTCTTCATTCTTCATCTTCTCATTCATTATTTCCCCCGCAGTTTTGCTGATTCATGCAGATTTCAGCGAGAGCAGGCAGACGCGAAATAACGAATTCTTATTTTCAACAGTCATTCAACCGAAAAACCCCGAAAGAAATAATGAATTTCTACCGCTTTGAAAATTATTATTCAGCATCGACCCGGCAGCCTTGAATATTTATCTTCGTTTATTTCTCTCGGCTTTGGTTCCGTCGTCCCCGAAATGCTTTGATTAATCGATCTAACGACAAGATTCTCGGCAACATATTGACGTCTGGCTCGTTGCATGACAGCAAATTAAGCTTCCAAAGCTTTTCCCAGTTTCTCTCGTCAAACAGCTGGCGATTCCTTTAAGTTGAGGAAAATCGTGTCGACTCATTCGGACGAACTTTGTTGACTCGGCCAAACGAGCTTTCGATCTTGAAAGTTTACGAAAAAGGCTGCGTAATGCAATTAAAAAGTTAAGGAAGACGCTAGCACAGGTCAAGGATGGCTGACGCCATTCTGTGATTTTCCGAGAAGACGGAGCTACATGGAAAGTCCTTGCTTATGCTGTAAACGTCAGAGCTGTTTTGCTGCGGGAGTTTATAAATTCCAATTATCCGAATTAGCAAGTTTGAAGCTCGGCAGAGATTGAAAAGTTTACATTTAAAACAGAGAAACGCAAATCGTGCTATTCAGCGTGGCAAAGCGGGAATCTTCATGCCCCTTATGTACAGCAGCTTTACGTGTTGTGGATCGCACTGTTCACTTTCCTATCGTAGAACGTTCACAAAATGAAATAAGCGCTCGCCAAAGCTGTTGCGAGTCAGAATCTCGCTGGAACGTATGCTTATGGGAACGGAAGGGTTTACAGGGAGTTGTTTATTTTTGTCAATCTCATGAGACCTTCCACCAACTGCTTTGAATTCTTCTGCCGTACGAAGTCCGGAACACAATCAAAACCTTCAGGCCGTAGTTTATGTTTGACTATCTAATTTTAGATCGAATGCTAATCAATGTCTCTCATCAGTCTAAATAGAATTTCGTGACTGATTTGCATGCATCGATGGCAGCCAGTCAAGGGACAACAGAAGCATCTCAGGGCTGCAATGTTCGCAGTTGTCATTCCAATTCGAATTTAATTTGCATCGGTTGCTATTGAATTTATAGCCTGGAGAGCAAATAAAATGCGATTTATGTTCTCAGCAGCATTTCCGTATCAATCATTCTGCTTACACATGTGTCGATCCATTAGCTATTCATGAAATTTATTGATTTTCATTTTCCTATTACATCGAGAGTCGTCAAGACGGAAATTTCGCTTCGCCGAAGCACTCAAGTTGGCTCCATTCACCTGCCGTTCATACACCTCAGGTGACGTTTTGTTACTAGGAGCGAGTGACGGGAGCGATCTCATTAAAATTCAGAGTCACATTAAAAGTTGAATGAAAATTTATGGTGTCGAGACGACAACTCGAACCTGTCGAAAACTTTTATGACGTTCAATCGCATGCCATTCGAATTGATGACTGCAATTATGATGATGAGTTGACTCGAGGCAGATCATTTCTGGTAGATCTTTTTATGAATCATTTAACTGATTGAGAGTAACAATGCCTCCAACTCAATCGAGCTAGCAACTTTTGCGAGCCTCACCTAACCAACTTTACAATGATTAATTCTCCCTCGTTCGTACCGTCATTCATTATTCAATGCGCTATTCATGCTCACTCGGAGCTTTTGTGAAAGCTCCTCCGAATCATTCATGTACAAAACTAGAAGGAAGGAAAGTTATTACGACATTTGTAAATATTTAATTGAGGCAAAGACATGCTGAATAAAGGACGGATCAATGAGAGAAACGCTTGACGTCGATGTCTGTGAGGAGCGATGACGACAAAGAGGAATTTGAAATTTGATTTTGACATGTAAAAGTGTTGTTCAGCAACGTGAATTACCATCAAAGAGAGCAAGGAACGAAAATCTTATTACTTTCCTGCAAATTTATGCGAAATTCATGTCAATAAACGAGAGAAAATCCATTAGCAGGAAGCCAAGAAGAGAGGAATTTATGAAATGAAATTGCGATGCTTCTGCCGTCAACGCTCGTCGAGAAAGCTTTCCTGGAAAAGTGTTTTTCCCACGAGAAAAATTGAATTTTGCATGAGGAAATGTTCGTGCACATGTGTGGTTGCGACGCCGAATTTTATTCCATGTTTGAATACTTGCTCCATGATTCCAAGCTTGATGATGCCCGCAACGCGTTCGTAAATGATGAAGTCGCAAGCGAGCATCTCTGAAAGCTTCGCTGTTTTACTCACGATCGCTCCCAAGAAAGTTGTATGAAGTTTCAGGCAAATTTGTTTGCTTTTCCGCACGATGAACGAAAAGTCTCAACTTCTCGACGAACGATGATAAGAGGTTATCAAGGCGGTATGAAAACTCTTTTTATTCTCGAGCGCTCGTCTCGCATCCACGTCGATGAAGGCGCTGAGCATTAAACTCAAAACATCCATGGTAATCTGGCTCTCATAAATTTCACGAATTTATTGTCTTGCAGAAGAAGCGAGAAGCAATTTCAATGAGCCGACATACGTTATCGCTTAACCTGATACAGATATTATTCCCTTGGATTATTTATGAGTTTCTGAAAAGTCGAAAACTCTACCATGCTCTCTCGATTTATGGTTCGAACGTTGCCGTCTGCTGCGAAACTTTTTTGTTTTCGAGTTTGCCATTCACTCGCGATAGAAATAATTGCTTGCAACCGAATTGCGACCCTTTGATTCAGCTGGAAACGTTTGCATATCGTAACTCTGACGGACTTAAAAGCAGTTTTATCGTTGTTCCAACAGACAAGTGGCTGCTGTTTGTAGCCTCGCTCAAAGCTCGCAATAATTTTTCGCATTCAAACTCCGACGAAAATTAAAATTTAAACCTTTTTCCCTTGCATTGAGAGCTGAATACCTTTTCCACCCACGCTTTGTGCGCATTTTGCTGCTGTTGGTTAATGTTTGCATTCGTTGAATTATCAAGCGGAGCGAGTTCATACACAAAAACTTTATGCTCCCACTGTGGCGGTTCTTTGTGCTCGCTCCTCTAACTACGGCGAAGAACAAAAAGTGATTCAGATGTCGCAAAGGTTCATGTAAACAATTATTAGCACAGCGTAATGCAATTTCGCAAGCGAACGGAACCGCTCGGAGGAGAGAAACGACACAACTTTATGTGTTTATTATTACACGAAAGCTCCGCTTGGTCTGATGATCAGAAAACTTTGAACATTGACCTGTCGCGAGGGAGATAAACGCTTGAAAGCCACGCGAGAGATAAACACTAGAGAGCCACGCGGTGAACGCGACATAGTCGATTATCGTGGCCAACGAGTGTTGTCACGAGTTTCAGTAACAAACCTTGAGATAAACGACGACGTTGAACTCTCAGTTTCTATTAAAAGCTTGAAGATGGCCGGAGATCGCACGACGATAAAGCTCAGGCAAATATTGAAATCATTTTCATTTATTCTGTTTATTAGTCTTTCTTCCTCATTGTTACTAAAACACATCGCTATGCCATCCATCATCATTCAGTTCATCAGCTCCGGAGCGTTGATCAAACAACGCGGAAAATTCTGTTTATATCTCACATAGCGTGTTGTGTATGTTCGGATGCTGGTTCGGTTCAAGTCATGCAGTAAACTGTTCCCCACCCATCGCGCCCGCCTCCTTGACGATGTGACACGCATGAAAATACATCAAGTCTCAATCGAAAATGAGCAGCGCAATCTGGCTGAGAGATGAGAAGCAAAAATCCCACGATATCAATGAACCTCGATTTATCATTGGAATGATTTCATGCTTAACGGACGCTCAGCAAATACTCGCAGCTTGTTTTGTTGCAAGATTGGCGGAAGAAATTGCCCTCGTTATGCTTGCGGCAGAAAATATTCATCCGGTTTGGATTGTGCTTTATCTGCTTGGGAATTCAGAGCTGCAACCGCGAAAAGTTTGAGGATATGAGAGAAGCTTTCTCATAACTCTCGTTATTTAAACGGAAATAAAAGTTAGCTTAGGCTGATCCGAGTGTTAGGTCATCATTATTCGAGACTTGTAGATGTGAAAGCTCTCTCGATTCAGCTCTTCTTAGTGACCTGATTAACGTACAATCCTCCATGCAAATGCTTTCAATGTCACGAAATACCACAGCGATCCCTCAATTTAGCTCATACTGGGAGAGACTGGGAATCGCTTCAGTTTTTCCCAGTCTCTGTGGGCATTCCCTGAGGACCTATTACTCAGCCTAATGGACACTCTCGGCTCTCGACGCACTTTGCTGTGTAGCTTTTGCTATTGCTGCTTAAACTTCATGTTTTTGCTGGGAAGAAAAACATTTCCGACGAAGGAAAACTTTGCAAGCTTGTTTAACGAGGGAGAAACTTTTATGTTCATTCTGTTAAGTGAAAGGACATTCGACATCGAGTGGAGACCGAAGTATGTGAGTTTGCCATATACATAAATACTCCGTTAAAGTAATGACCTCTCTCGGTTCCGGGAATGAAAAACTGGAGGAAATTTGCTCTCCCGCTTGTGGCGAAGAAAGGCAAGCGGAACACATTCAAAGCTCAGCTATTAACGATAATGGCATTTCCTCTCCTTATCTCCCCACCGACTTTTATCCTCTTATTGTTATGGCTCGTTTTGTAATGTTCATCTCGAAGGGGAAAAAAGAGTGAACAGAGGAAAAACATCTTTCACGGCATTTTCAACTGACACTCCCTCAACCCAGCGCTGACCTTGCTCGACGAATTCTTCGTTGTCTTTCGCTCCTTCCCTGATAAGGAAATCCACTTCGTGGGAATTTATTTTCTTGCGTGAATTATTCGCCGCAACTTGGGAAAGCTTATCCACAAATAACGCGAGGGAAGAAGCGGGAGAGCGAATAAGATTTAATTAAATGTGTCTCGAGGGCTGCTACGAGCGGATGTTGTTCACGTTTTCGGCTGAAAATGGTCAGCAATTAAATGTCATCATTTGGTATCAGAAAAAGGTTGTCCCGCCGGGTGTTGAGCAAGAGTTATGGCGACAGTTTAAGACGATCAATCCCACAGACGAGGAGTTTTCTGGCTTGTATAATTTTCTGAAGTCGCTCGACTTAAACTCTTTTCAACGCAACATTTCTCTCTGGTGAACGGACAGAGTTGACCCAAATTCGGAAGAAGTCCATTAGAAGAAAATTTTCTGTTAAAGATTTGGTATTAAAACCTCCTGGGAAATCAATAGAATTCTGTTAAAGCTTTATTGTTTCTAAAAAAATCTTTATACCCTCATGGTTAAATACAATTCGCTGCACATTTTCATCACAATGCAGCTTCCTTACTCGTGTAAATTACGGAATCTCTCGCGATCGAATCTGTAGACTACCCTGGACATTCTTGAGACTGCCAACCCTCGGCCCACTTTGTCTCTTGGTGTCCTTTTTGTGTCGGCTGGAACCCTTAAACTTGCCCTGGCCTCATAGCTTTTTTTGCTTGTGTAATGAAGCTCAAACCTGCAACCCTTCCGGAACCAACAACTTGCCGTCTCCGCCTTTACAAAGCAAATATTAAAAGAGGACTCGAAGGTTCGTCTTTTGTGCGGTGAAAGATGGACATCGAAGAGAATAATGAAATCTCATCCGTCTTGCTTAAAAATTCAGGCGAGCAGAACGGAAGGAATGTGAAGGCAGACAAGTTCGGCTCGAAGCTGAGGTTTTGTGGAAGCTTTTTCTTCCATCTATTATCTTTAGTTTAGATGTTTTTGATCTCGAGGGAGGCTGAGGCAGATTAGGGTCGAGGAGTAAATTGTTTCACGCAAGGGATCAGGCGGCGGTAAACCAGGAGAAGATTGCTCGAGTTAGTAGTTCTCAGAAGTTGCCTCGAGAAACGAACGGCGTTTGTCGAAGGAAAAGTTTCTGGAATTTTCTCTACTTCACGTCGTCGAATCTACAACAGATGGCACATCTCAATCTTCGCTTCCACCAGCTTATCTTGACACTTGCTCAAAAAATGAAACGGGAAATCGTGTTTGAGTTGCTGTCACTCATCCGAGTGCTTGTCGTGATGAGCATTGTGATAAGAACACAACGGCAGAAATCTCCTGGGGCTAGGAAGACTCCAGTGCAAAGCAGTTGTGCCGCATGTAACACGTAAACTCTTTTAATGAACAGACGCAAAAATTCTCTCAAAAAACCGACAACGAACAAAAGCTGTGCGGAAGTTTATTCAATTTATCGCTCAAGCAATTTTTCCTTTATCTACTGTCGTCTGTCGATTTGGCACGAAGGAAGTCAGTCGAAGAACGTGGGTTGTGAGTCAATGACCTAATTTTCCAGAGGAAAATTAACTGGAGTAGAAATAGCCAGATGATGCAGGAGCTCTTATAAACGGCTACGATTATATGCCAGATAAAACAGTAATTCTTTCAAACACTTTTAACATTCTCAAAGCGACATAATTATCAGACACTTCGAGCGATCATTTTTGCGACACGTCATGCAAAGAATTTTTTCATGCCATGTGAGCAATCAAGTGCGCCCTAATTTCCGTAGAAAAAGTTTCGAAACGAGTTAAAAAGTTTTACTTTCATCTCCGTAAAAATGGGAGAGAAGTATGTCGAAGCTAGTCGAATAACTCAGCTCAAGGTTGGAGAAAGTTTCACATCGAGCGATTCTGGCAACAAAAGCGATTGAAGAAAAACCAAACTTCAGCAGAACAGACGAGGAGGAAACTTTAATCATGCTATCAAAATTGAATTTAGGCGAGAATACTCGAGTGGAGAGTTGGAAAGTTTGTCTGAGCCAATTTCGTAGGGTAAAACTATCTGAGAAAAAATGTTTCCGTTCGAAAACTTTTCTTAACGAGTAACGTTCTCCAGCTTGAAGGATGAATAAGATAGTTAAAACATAGTTAATTCATAGAACTTAGGATGAGCCCGAAAGGGAAAATTGATTTCCACGAGCTGGAAAAATTGGGAAAATGCCAAAAGAAAATCGATAGAAATTGCAATCAGCTGAGAAAACCTTCAGACAAGGACGAAACTTATTCGAATGTGTAGCATGAATATCTATGAACATAGAAATAAATATATGACGGGATCACAGATATCTGAATTCGCTTTAATTCGCTTCCCGCGATCTGGTACAATAACGAAGTTCTAGATCGAAAATGTCAAGCGCAGGTAAATTTCTTCATAACAATTTCTCGTGGAATTGGTTGCTTAAATCAAGCTAAACTGATCAAGTGCCTTCTTGAACCATCGCTCCATAGACAGCGAAAGGAAATTTCAAGTTTGCTTTTGATTTGAGTCGAAAAACAAAAGTAAAAAAATGTAAACAAACATTTTCTTTCGACAGAGGAAAACTATTTACTTAGCAGCGAGAACCTTCGCTCGTCGCCTGAACTGTGGCCGGAGAAGATCCCTGGAAGCGACAACTTCATCAAGACAGCCCACAAGAACGTTCGAGAGAATGAAGCAGGATTGACTCAAGAAGACATCAGAATGATTTACCGTAAGTTTCCGGCCTGTCACTGATTCACTTTAGAAACTGAGGAGCAGACTTGGTGTTGATCTCGATCGCTAACTCAGAAATGCACCTTTGCGCTAACGTCTGTGAAGTCGTTCAACACTTCAGTTGCTTACGCTTGTTCTATTTAAGCATCGAGACTTGTAACGATGATAACAAAATTCGAAGAACCTCGAACTTCCATTTGATGTTGTCCGGAGACTCGTAGACCATTCACCGCAAAGCAAACCCAATTACTAAGCTTCCTAACGTTCCACCTTTTGTTACAGAGCTTGGAAGCCTCCCGAAGTCAGAGATCATCGCCGAGATCAAGCGACTTTACGACGAAGGCTATCAGCTCGGTCTCGACGAAGGAAAGGAAATCACCCGAGGAAAGTATCTCAACATCTTCACCACTGGAACAATGATAAACCGCAAGAAATAAAAGCAATCAGCTTAGAGTCATTAAATTTTTCGGCTTTTATTGAAACATAAAATTATAATCGTTCAATCAAATATGTACAGCGATTAAGAAGTTTACAGACAAATTAATTTCCATGTTTTTAGGCTGCTCCGTCATTCACTGACATTTATAAGACAATTTCACTGTGAATCCGTCAATAGAACGAAATAAACTTTTTTTAAATACAAAAAACATCCATAACAATCTTGTTAATTTGTTGTTGAGGAGAAGAAATGTTAACTACAGCGATAAATTACACTTAAACGTTGTCGGTTTAATGAAATTAAATTTTCCAGCTTTCAGCTAAGGTTCAAATCGAGCTCCAATGGGAGCGTGTTGGCATCAAAAAGTGTCGCGGTTGTGCGTGAAATCTTTCATCGTAAGTAGGTCAGAAGACACAGAAACATGTTGAAGACACATCTCGGCAATGGTCGGTGGCAGATGAGCCTGAGCCGCCGTTGAAACTCCTTGGCATGCTTTCTCAATACTTGAACTTTAACGTCAGCTCAAGCGCCATATCGACCGATCAAGTTAATTTTATTAATATTTCTCATTCCAAAGTCCTTGGAAAATTTCTTTCTTTCGTCGCAATAAATTATTTACAGAAACTTTTCAAAGTTTTCCTTCCTCAAGAATTATTAAAAATATTTTCTTCTTCATTTTTGACTAACGAGCTAAACAGAAAAGTAAAGTTTGATAACGTTAAAATTATTAATTCCAGCCGCCGGTGAGCTTGTGGAACATTTCTTCGTTCAGCGTCTGGTTGTTCTCTTTCGAGCGCATCGACATGAAGATGTAGCCGCCGATGAACTCGTGCACCACTTTGCAATCGCTTGAGAGGCAGGAGAAGACAATGTTTTCGCCCTCAAGTTGAATCATCATGTGCTTGACCTCCCAGTTAACGTTCCATGCCTAAAACAAAACCATTGTAGTTGGAGAATTCAACGTTCGATTCACTCGTTACCTTCATGGTGTTGTAGCGCCAGGTTTTCACGTGGTCGCCGCTGCCAATGTCCATCTGCATGATACGGTTGTTGGTGACTCCTAACAGACAAGCTTTCTTGTGTCCGTCGAACTTGATAACGAAGAGCGAGACGCCGTATTCGGGTAAGCTCTGCCAAGCTTTGATGTAGTTCAGCTTAGATTCGATCAGTGACAAGTTCTTCACGTTAGCGTGTGCGTCAAGCATTCTGTGACCAGCTTTCTTGCTCAGCTTCTTGACGAAACGTGGAGCTAGGTACTCGGTAGGGTCGATCTGATTAGGGTTGATATTGACGGCAGGAGCTTGTGCTGGCTTTTGCATGCTCAAGAACGACCTTATACTCGACACTTCGCTCTCGTAAGAGCTGTCGGCTAATGAACGTCCTTTAGCAGCTAACCGACAAGCTGCCATCCACTTGGCGTATTGCTCCTCGTTATCACATCGAATCCACACTTCGCTGTTGGTTCCGTTGCCATACTCTGGTGGCACTTCAAGCTTGATGTGGAACTTTCCTTGCGCCAAGTTAACTTCGGGAGTCACCTCACACCCTCGGAGGTTGATTGAAACGGCGGGAAGTGCGCTGCTGCGACTTTCTTCGCGGCTCTTGAACAAATACAAATGCAAGTCCTTGTAGGTGAACCAGTAACGCTTGTACGCCTTCAAGGTGAACTTTTTCGGCCTGTAAGAAATTCGTTTATTAGCTTGGATTCACGATTGAAAAGCTTCATGCAACTCACTTGAAAAATCTCAAGTAGTCGGTCAGTTCCGGTATGAAAGTAATGTCGCCATTTTTGCCACCGTTCTGAGGCCCCTCGAGCGTTATCTGCAGCTCACTCAAAGCGGCATCGATGTCGTCATCGCCACCGTTGTCCAGACTTGACGTGTCGATTCCTGAATCTGGTTGTGGCTGATCGTTCTGCAAGTTTATTTGTAGCTGGAGCGCTCCGAACATCAACATTTCTTCTTCAGTGCAATCCATTTCTTCGTTGAGAAGTTGCCACTTGGCCTGCTCGTAGAGCTGGTTGATTCGGACCTGATCGTACTTTGGATTCAAGTCAAAGAACGAATAATATTTGAAGCGAAGGCACAATGTGTCGAACTCGCGAATTCCTTGCTCCATGATTGAGAGCGATGAGTCCAACCACCTGGAAAAGATCAAGTTTTCGAGTCCGAGCCGGAGGCAAAGTCAAATATTATCTTACCCAACGTTCATTCTGGCGCGTTCGACGAGAGTTTTCGGCCGAACGAGCTTAGAGATGGCTTCAGGGCTCGGAGCTCTTGGGCTGTAGGCCAGATTTTCGATGAAATCACCGAGACTAGAAGACGAGTCGTTGAAGCTGTGATGGAACCCGTTGGTGTGGTGGCGAAGCGTGCCGGTTGGCGAGCTGATGGGCGTGCTGCCTTGTGGTGGATTGTTCTGTGGCGACGGCGTTGGCCGCTGTGACACCGGCGCGCATAAGAACGGACGATCATCCAAGCTGTTATCGCTGCCGTGGAAACTGTTGGCGTGTGTTGGGATGAATGTGTTGGTGTCTGGCGCAACTTGGATGTACTCGCGGCTGTTCTGATAATTCCCGTTCTGCTCCACCATGATTTTCTTCTTCTGCTGGTCAGCATAATTCTTCTTCAAATGCTCAGGCGACAGAGGCTTGCACAGCGACAACTCCTCCGGATAACGAATGCCTAAATCTTTGCAAAGCGAAACGACGGCTTTGAAAGTTTTCACTGAAAAGTCGACGCGACAGTCCAAGTAGCGAAGATCTGGGATCTGCAAAGAAACGTAACGAGAAGAAAGTTTACGACTTTGTTTTCGAATCTCAACTGTCGTCGAGCAAATTCATTCATAATGAAATCGTGTCGACTCCATTCACGTGCCGCCCACGCTTAGAGTTCAAAAACAATCTCATTCACAAGTCACTGGAATGGCAATACAACCGATCGAAATATTGCGAAGGAGTTTTGTGTTGCCGAATCGCCCACCCGAAGTCGAGCAACAAATTATCGAAAATCGCTCGTCTAAATGGAATTTTATTGTTTGCAAGCTTCTTAAGAATTCGATGGAAGGGTGGCCATGACGTGTAGAGATCTCGGGATCAATGTGCCTAATAGTTTTATGGTGCCTAACGCCACAGATGGCCAACCCGAGCGCTGTTGATTTACATACACGTTTTGTTCGGCGTATTCATTGCTGAAGCGACAACAGACATTTTTGGTATCTTTCGTCATTTTAATCGGCAGCTTGCGATCTAACTTCGCGCCTGGCGGCAATACGCGTCTTTATATGGGCACAGAAGATCGACGTGGTCGCTTCTTCCTCTCGCCATCGAAATGTGATCATCGCAACAAGCGATCGGATCTCTTGACCGACGTTAACACGTAATTCAATTGATTCGTCTCTTTTGTTCTGCGCCGAGTTCGATGGTGTACCGAGAAATCAGCGAATACACTCGCGGCGGTTGCTGATTTACACCTGACACCTCCGTTTGCGCAAACAATATTTCATGCTACACTGGCAATTTGCTGACTCGCATCACGGTCAAATCGGCTCTAAAGCATTTCTCGCCTTCAGCAGTGTTTCAAATCAGCGCTCAGTCTGTGATAAGTCCATTGTAACGCCCCGCTTTAGCTCTGTGAAACGTGAAGATTGTGTGGGCGACTCGGCATGATTTCAACAGAACAGCAGGTTCCGCTCAGCGTCCTTTCATGTCACCATAAGCTGCGCCATTTGCATATTGTCTGCTTGGCATTCCACAAGACATTTCAGCAAACATGTTCAGCATAGACCAAAGCAAGCAGTTAATGATTGGAAGGCGCTCAGTCATGGGAGCATGGCTTTGAAAGAAAGCGAGCAAGCGTCAAGCACCTCCCAATGCCATTGTTCTCTAAACGATATTTCGAATGACTTGAAGAATTTTTCAATTAAACGAACATAAAACTGCTGTTCAACTCGAGCATTTAATTATTCAATTAAACTTTGCGCGATGATGAGCTGGTTGAGCAAAGTAGTTTAAACATCGCTTATTTCTTCTTTTTTTCTTGGGAGTTTCGCGCTAGCTACAGAGATTCCATTATGATAAATGGCTGGGTTTTATTGCGCCCTCGGGCCAGCTAATTGAGTTCTTTGTTTGGCCGGTTCATGGCGGATTTATGCAAAAGATTAGAAACTTTTCGATGAGATGGGGTCATTGAGGGAATGTTGTGACGATGAGCTTGAATGCCATCAAGCGCCTTCAAAGCTCATCGTACCAGTTACAATTCTACGATACCTAATTGGCAATCATCCCAATCGAGCTCGCTCAAAAGAACCGCCGCAGCAATCATAATCTTCTGCGTGAATTGTCCATTTACATCCAAATTGAAACGACAAACCTCCGGCAATTTGCTTGTTTGCTCCTCTGCGCTTTGTCCTCTGTTATTTCTGTTCTCGTTTATTTGCAAATACGCGACAAAGTCGTTGGATGTTAAACAGCCATTAAGAGTAAAGACTCAATTTTCAAATTGTTCACCTCCAGAAAAATTTATATTCATAAGTCGTCACGCGGAGCTTTCCGTGATTCAATTAAGCGACATTTTATTACTCGTCATTCGGAACTACGTGAAACTTTTTTCTGTCAACAACGACAAAGGAGTTCGCCTGCATCGAGTGCCGGACTTTGTTTCAATGGCAACAAAAAAACTTTAATGCTGTTTTTATTTATGCAAATCGCCACGGTCGAGTAATTTTCTCGCTTGCATTTAATGACACTCGAGAATTATCCGCGATGAGTTCGACGAAAAGCAGCACAAGCTCATTGCATGATTGAAGTCCGCGGCTTTCGTGATGATGTAAATCAACACTTCGGGTGACTGTTACATGTGAACGGGCAAGTGGATTTTTTGCAATCTACAATTAATGGATGCCGAGTGCCACTCGCGCCTGGTGCTGAATGTCTCCCGTGCCTGGTGCCAGTCATTAAATTTGCATTTCCATTCGCAATGAATTTCAATTAAACTGCAGTTCGAACATTTCATAACGATTTCCTTCGATTAAAGCCGCTGTCACTGACAAGCGCCATAAATTTACCTGAACACGTAGAATTTTGTGCATCGGCGTGAAGTGGAGCACCGCATCGGCATGCAGTCCGACCTGATCCAGTGTGGAGCGCGTTCTCGTGAGCCAGATGTTCTTTGCCGGCCACCACAGAGCGTGATCTGACCAATCTTTCGGGTTCGCTGGAAGGAGAGAAGAGGAAAACGAAGACATTAATCATTTGTGCTAGAGAAAACTCCGGCGATGAATTTTTATGACCCAATTTTCCTTCATTTCCATTCGCCTCGAAAATGCCAAGCCGTTGAATAACAATGAAAATTTATTTAGTGGAATTTATTGTTGAGCAAGGGAAAAATGTGGAAATGCCTCACACTTGATATCCATCTACATACGAGCAAGAAGAAAATCGGATTGATTTGGCCTTGAAAATCCATTTCCATCGGAGCCGCCGCTCTGTTTATAAAGTCAGCAATAAAATTTCCGATGGCATATTCGCTCGAGTCATGTAGCGAGAAGCCGTGCGATAAAAATAGATGAAATGAAGATGTTTTTATTCGAGGAAAACAGTTTTTCCGACGATGATCGAATGGAGGCAAGATTGATTTACAAGGGAGAGTGAGGAATGGCCTCGAGGGATGGCAAGATGTGGCTGTTTGCGCGAGACGCTTATTGACATTGATAAGAAAATCAACGAATATTCACACGCTCAAGGTGGTTAATTGCTGTGAAAACATTTGTTTATCTTCCGGCGGGTAAATTTCCGCTTTCGACGAATGGAAGAGGAAATTGACAAGAACGAAATTGGGTCAGCGGCTCAATATAATAAGTCGCAAGTCACTCGCACAAGGACTCTGCACTGAATAATTTGAGCGATTCATCATCGCTACTCTTGATTCGATTAATTACGTTTGAGCGTGAATCTCCCTCTGCCAGAGGAAACCACGTCTCACTCGAAGGTTCATCTGAGCGCTTGCCAATAAGTCGCTCTGTCTAGAACTCTCTGAAATCAATTAAAAGCCAACGGATTGAGAAACGTCGACTGATTGATTTATGCGGTTGAGCTGTGTGCGTTTCTATCGATTGATCCCGTGCGATTGTCTCAGAACTGAGATTCCCGTCAATGCCTTTGAAGTTTCACAATAATTCATGCGCTTAAAGAATTCTCAGTCGTTTGATGTTCGCTTCAAATCTTATAAGTTTCAGTCTTTTGTGCTCGGAGCTTTGATGTTGCGTCGTGAGTCGAAGACGAAAATAATAGAAGAAATGTGAATTCATCGTGACCCGAATCGATGCGTGACCTTCGGGCAATTCATTGTTCAGTTATGTTTTCGATTAGATCGCGGGCGACGCATCGGCACGCTCAACATCTTGCGTCATCTGAGTGAAACCGAGAGTGGCTCACAGTTCATTGCTTCCAATAAACATTTCAGTACATGAACTCGCTCACTCGCACGCTCGTTGTTTACTTCCGACCTATCCAATTCCGGAGCAATGACGACGACAGAGCATTGGCAAAACAAATCACAACGACCGAGACGGTTTGTTTTGCTGCTTTTTGCACAATTTCTCATCTGACGCCACCGAGGAAGAAAAAGTTTCTCCGCTCGTCCGAGTCATAAATCGTCTGACGCGTTGGTAGAACGAACTTTCTCGTAGAGATTGTGGAGCCAGTCACAACCTGGAAGTTGACTTGCATTGTTCGTTATCATCAGCAATTGAGCGACTTATTGAACACACAACATAGATTCTTCTACAATGTCTCGCTAAACGATCGTGACTGGCGACCGTTTTTTAACGCGCATTGAGGTTTAAGCTTGGATCGTGTGGCTTTACGGGTAAATCACTGAATCCAACAATGGAGTAAGCGACACACGCTGATGGAATCTTCATCTTCTGTAATTGAAAACTTCCTGGAACTCTGCTCATCACGTTACTAATGACGGTTTAACGTTCGAGCTCGATCATAACTCGCGCGAGGTTTTATCTTCGATCTTCTTCGTTAATTCTTACACCTTAATGGCTCACACGAAAAAGCGAAGCTAGGCAGGCAGCAGAGCTATCTTTCGGATCAAATTTAGGGGGCGAACGTAATAGCTTCATCCTCGGCTTCATTATAATATCATAATCATAAACCACATGCGAGTCGGGAGAAGGAACGGAAAATAATCAATCAGCGCTATCTGTGGATCCGCCGGGTTGATCTTAATGTATGCTAACAAAAAGGTACAAAGCGACGCAATTAGTCGACAACAAGGGGAGAATGTGACACAAGAACTTAAAATTATAGCAATAAATTAAGTTCCATTACTCGCCCCCCGAGCCTCTCCTTAGCTTGTAAACATATCACGGGAAATATCTGAACGTTTGACATGAAACAGCGATAGTGACGCAGATTTTTGTGTTGTGGTTCTCCAGCAAGTCGCGACACGAACTGCCCGCGAGCGCGTTAATTACTCACCGTGGCTGGCGGAGCCTGCAACGGCGATATGTTGCGACCATATGTGTCGAAATGATAAACGGACTTAACATGATTAATCTAAAGCTTTTGGCCTTTTTTGCAGCGTAAAATTGTTTCTCGGACCAGCAACACATGCGACTGAAAAAGGTTTTCTCGATAAAATTCACTCAGAAACAATTTTTCATGCGGGAGAAAAACATTTTTGCCCTTTTTTATATGCGCTCGCTCCGACTCTCAGGCGGAATGAAATCAAATAAAATTTAGGTGCGGCGAAAAACCGAAACAGTGAGAACGGTTGGGAAACCTTTTCGACCCAGAGATTGAGAACCTACTGATGAGGTTGAGTCTGAGAAATCAGCGGGGAGCTGCAAGGTTCGGAGCTTTGGAAGATAGAAAGAGTCCCAACGTATCACCCTGAGCTACATCTGATTTCGCAGCAACATTTTGCTTGATTTTTATTAGCCGCGACGTTCTGTGTGATTTATTGCTTCACGAGCTAAACGGCAAATGCGCTCGACGTTCCACCCGATGTTACAAAAATCTCCTCGACTATTTAACCGGATTGAGTTTCCAACGTTCTGTTGGTTCGTCGGGCATATTCAAACCTTCTGGGAACTGCAAAGCTGCGGCTCTTGACGCTCCAACAAATGCTCCGATTCAAATGTTGCATAAATCCCATTCCAAACCGAAACTGGAAAATAAAACTTTCATGCTTAATCTCAATAAATCTCCGGAGAGATGAGCGAATGGAGCTCTTCCGCATCAATCGCCGAGTGTATTTACTTTGCCTCTTCGTCTATAATCAAGTTGAAACGATTTAGAAAATTACAAGCGGACGGCGAACGATGAATTCGAACACAGCGCTTATTGTAATTGTGCAATCGTTGGTCTGATCGCATAGAAAGCATTCGCCTTCACCAAGTCTCGAGCTAAAATCAGAAACGCTGAGGTTTTCGTGGCGGTGGTGGGCGGTTAATGTTTTCGTTTGTGTTACATTTCGCCAGCAACTTAGTTCAAATGTATCGACAGTGAAGCTGGCAAACGTTAAACTGACGTTTAGTAACTTCCAAACAGGTTGGAGCTTAGCGTTGATCACACCAAGAGCCCTAAGCCGCCGAGGCTGCAATAACGATTCGAAACGCGAAAAGAAATCTTTCGATATTGGCTCGTAATTTAATAAAAGTTGATACTAGGTCGTTCGGCTTTATGAGCTCGCGACTCCGATGTTAATCGGATTAAAGAATGAAATAGATCGCGAGATCTCAAGGAGACAACAAAGAGGGTTTTTCATCGCTAGCAAGCTGAAACTAGTGAGAAAGTGAGGAGAAGGTTGTCTCGAGTCGAGTTAATTTAATTGCGAGTGAAATCTCGACAGCGATGCATTGCGATTAAAGCTCATAAATTCATCGCCTCGGGCTTCGAGCGGCGTCTCTCAGATTCAACTCATGATTTGTCATGTCAAATTAGATGAAAATTGTATAGCGAGGCACACAAATTCATTCCGCACAGGAAAGTTGTAAAACTCAGCCGACAAATTGTCGCTTCCGCTCGTCGTTGCTTCAAAGTTTCCAACTCACACGAGGCGCAGAATTGCTCCAAATTGGAGCCAATTAAACAAACATTTTGTTCGGGTTTCATTCGCTTTTAAATGCTTTTGGGAAATTGGGTGAAAGGGAAAGATTGCCGTGGCTGCAGAGAGAGTCAAGTGCTTGTGAATCGTTCCTTGACGACATCAATTCAAAACATCAATTTCAATGAAAAGTTATTGCGATTGTCGCTTCGGTGTTAACCATTTCCCCCCAGCATTTCATTACTCATTCAATTCGCGTCTTCAAATTGGTTTGTTTGTCGTAAAGAAGAAGAAACGGTTTCTTCCGCCGACTCTCCTCGAGACACAAACTCTTTATTTATTCACGACAAATAGTGAAAAAGATGATAAATGAAATGGAGAAGAGAGCTGAAGATTAATGCTTTCTACTGATTTGTGGCGTTTATTCCCAACAAGTTGGGCTCGTTCGCCATGAAAGCCTTCATGAAGACGTTAAATCGCAAGCCAACAGATTCTCGTCAACTTCCTTTTGTTCGGCTTGTTCGCTATTTCAGAATTAGATAATTCGGATGAAGAAGAACAGTTGTGGAATATAAACGAGTCGATTACCATGAGCGCCAGTCAAATGCAAATGGTTCTCCTAACTTTATGTTAATCCTCTTGTAAGCCCATGTCGAGCCCCCGTCCACATGCACTTTGCATTTATTACTCGCCAACATTCCAGAATCTTTCGAAAGTGGCGAAAGAATGTTGTTACTTGTCCCGCGCAACGATTGCAACATAAACTTATTGTAATTCCACTTTTCCGCTCGCATTTTTTCTCTCTGTTTAATCGCTTTGAACTTTCAAAATTTTTATTTTATTCCCCTCGAGGAATGTAAAGCATTTTCGCGTCTCGAGTTGTTATTGAAATGAATGAAAATCTCCGTCTGGTGGGGAAAAGAGTTTATTTTATCTGCAGAACAGACCAGAAGCTCCGTTGAAGATGTTTTTGCTCGCTTTTGGCATTCCAATCAAGACGCTCATAAATCTTCATTAATTGAAAATTCATTATAGAATTTCTCGTGAAATGATCTGCAGGGGAGCGTTTGGGATGAGAGGGAAATGTTAAGTGTTCACGTGATGCTTTAGTAATTAAATAGCTGCTAGCATTAGCCCTGAAATGCAAGCACAGTTTTGAAGTTACAAGAAAAACTGCTTGGCTTCCTGGCCGCATCTCAAACCATTCGGTTGTGATGACATCATCGCCGCACTCTTCCCAGTTTTATTCGCCCAACCGAATTCGGAAAAGAGCATGAGAACTCTTATCATGACACTTTTCAGAGTTTATGCAAAGCGAACAATCCTCTCGAGATTGATATGCAAATGGAAACGCTTTGGATCGCCGCAAAAAGCCGTTTGCCAGACTCATCCGCTGCTGAGCAAAAAATCGGCTCGTGAGGGGAGAGGGAAGCGTTTTTAATTTGTTAATTAAAGCATGAGAAGAAATAAAAGCGAGAATTCATGTTTTTATTTTCACTCGGCAAGCAACGGATGATAAATTTGCATAAATCCAATAAAGCTGTTTCAGATGGAGCGCTTTTAACAACCTAAACAGCGAAATGTTTGGCGAATAAATATTTTCAGTGGCAATAAAAAACGATTGAAGATCTCGAATGCTTTTATGGATTTCATTCACCAAGAGCCATTACTGAGCGCGTCGAGTGAACCAACGTCTCGTGAACGCTTAGATCTCGTCAGTCTCTGACCCACGTTTCGATCGCCATTTTCGGTCGGCCTAATGCAACGCGAACATGTTTAATTTGCCAAAACGAACCACAATAAATTTCCATATCGAACCTAAGTCGAAAATGGCAATTGAGTGAGCCCGGGGCGGCGATCATGCTGCCCAGCTCAGCGAGATCTATCGTTGCACAAATTGAAGTTTCATGAAAGCTTTTGTGCTCATGAAAATGGAATTCCATCGCGGCCATATGGCAATCAAAGAGTTGTCGAATCGCTTCTTGTTGGAACTGATGGTAGCAAGGTTTTATATTTAGCAGCCGATTCTATTCCAAGCGTCTGCGAGTTGCGTGCTCGAGTTTGTTTAGTTTTAATTAAAACTACACGCGAAATTCCACAAGCATGTTGACGTCCAAGTGGAAAAGTTGTGCTGATGAGCAATTAGCCAAGAGTTGAATTTATAAATTAAGAACTTGTTGACCTTCAGACGGAACGACGTTGACGCTTGCTTTCTGAGCAACGTTTTAATTAATTAATTTCCCTTTCGCTAGTGAAAGTTAGCCCAGCGAGCTCCCTGTCGAGCTAATTCATTTATCAACGGGAAGATTCATTAACGATTTGTGTTTTTCTGAACGGAATCGTTAAGCAAACAAAGGCTTGAACGCGTGAAACGTTGAAAAATCGTGAAAATGGCGCCAAAACAAACACATGGAGCTCGAGACGAAGACGAATATATGCTGCGGAGCCTGTTGATGTAATAACAATAACTTTTATTTACTCGAGCTAAGCTCATCTCAACCCGAGCCAGTTCCGAAAGATGAAATAAGTAAGAAATGATGCGACCAGGGCCTGAATATTTATTTTTAAAACCATCGGATCGCATGTGTCTTCACGATCTTGTGTGTACCTTCGACAGAAATGATGAGAAATAGAGGAAATTTCCAATGTTTGCTTTTAGTAATTAATGTGATTTATTAGAAGTTATTTTTCTTCTCTTCTGACTTTCGGACAAATGTTCGTTCATTGTTTTATGCTCGTAGCATTAATCGCTTTCGGAGTCGCGATCTTAAATTGATTAATTGCTGTTCCTCGTCACAGCTAGTAGCTTGACCGTAAAAGCAACGGGGAAGGCTGCAGTGAAATTTATCGAAGTTCCTGAATCAATTTCTTGCCTGCAATGTGTTCAATTGTAGCTCGACAGCAGGCGGACTTAAAGCAAGTGACCAACAAGCGAGTCAATTAACCTCGAAGTAGGTTAAGCTTTCAAGTCCTGCTTTGAAGCATTAAAGTTTAATCTCCTCAATGATATTCAAGACTGGAAACTTGAATGGGAAACTTGACTTCATACATAAAAGAACAACTCACTGTCCCCCATCGCAATCTTCACTTATCAAACATTGCAATGAGACTCGTAAAACCCATCAAAGCATCAATAACCTTATCACTCCCGCCCACAACCATCAACTCACTTCAAGAGTAATTCGGCCAGAAACAATTTTCTATTCAATACGACAATCAATCATAAATATTTTGACGAAGGAAACAACTGAATGACCACATACAAACATTTAATCAACCCCCTGCTAATTTCAATCGCAATCAATTTCGTGATCGGTTAGTCACTCGAATTCTCCCTAAAGCATGAAAGCCAAGAAGAAGATGAGACCGTCTCAAGGAAAAATCAATCAAACTATCTTTGTCGTCGGAAGACAAACAAAAACACATTACACGATGTCCGCCCGGGCTCGGGTTCAACATAAACATTCTTCACCGACTGACATTCAATGCATCGTGCCACCGCTTCAGATTCATTTGTCTGCTTTGATTCGACACAAGCCGAGAGGAGGCACGAGAGTGCAGTAGTTGAAGGAGTCTTCCAATGCCATTGTTCGCACGCCACAAAAGAAATTTCGTAACAATGCCGTGTCGTTTGTTGAAAATTGCCATCCGATGATCCCTCGCTCTCGAAAAGACTTTAGTAAATATCTACGTGACCTTTCATGTCGCTTCATGCCAAAACAAAATGCTCGGGAGGATGAAGAGCGACATACCATAAAAGGAGGCACTTCGCTTTCACTGGTTCTCAATGCTTCTCGGCTTTTCCCTGCTCTCGATTTAACTGACAGCCGATCGAAGATTTACCTAATTGCTCAATACAGTCGCAAGACGCGTAGATTAATTCGATTACTGGCAAGAAGTCTCCGAGTTTCGCTGAGCTGATACTGATGATGATTGAACTGTTTAAGATCGTTTAAATCTCTTTAAGGAGATTAGCGAGCTGTCTTTGTCGTCTCCTTGCTTTCGATGTACGCAGCTAATTTATGATCCTCAAGCTTGCTGTGTAGCTTTTTGCAAAATGTCAAGCCCATCTCGTTTCATTCACAAGCCTAAGGTTTTGTAAGTTATCGTGAAGGTGTAGTTTGTAGCTTGTTCAACAAGAAAAATGTGTCACGTTGACGTTGCCTAGTCGATGTGGGCGTTCCATCGGCTCTGGATGCAAGCTGGCTGGCGAGTTTTCACGTTCATAGTCGCGAATTGCGCTTCTATTCGGTCGACAGCTTTCAAAACGAATTAGATCATCGAGAACTTGAACTCATTGAGCGGTTAATTGCGCGAACAGCTTGTAGACAACCGCGCCTGAACATTAATTGTATCCGAATGGGCATTAAATTGTTAGCAAATTGAGCATTCCGAATCGATCTAGCTTTGTTTCGCGTTGGTGTGACGTTTTGTGGAGCGATCGTAAGAGCCTTCTAGGGAGGTCACGGTTGCATATCAACTGAATTCATTCTCTCAATTATATTTAATTCGATGTCACATCTTGGGTAACGAGTGGGAGCCCTCCAGCGAAAGCGTGATTAATTAAGGAATCACATAAAAACCGTTCTGCCGATTCAACTCCAATAAATCTGCTACCAGGCTTCGTGTATGTGCGCATTCAGATGTCATGTTTGGTTTAAATTGCACTTCATTAACCATGCGAGTTGCATTTGTGCATTATTTTAACACCATTAGAATGCGAGTATCCGCAAATGAGAACATAAATTTTCCCTCAGCTGCGCTCTCTTCGAGCCTTAATTGAATTTCTCCGGCTGCAAATAACGAGAAGTGTCGGCGTAAATCGGCTGACACTGCCCTGCAAGACGTAATTAAGTGAGCGAGCTGAAAATCTCAGTAATTACTTTTCGTTTCGATCTTTCAGTTGTTAAGAAATTTATGAAAAAGCTTGAAGGAAAAGCCTGTTTCCATCACACGCGAACTCTAACGGATTCCGAGATGTATGTGCGGAAATGGTCGAACATACTTCGAGCTGCCGCAGGCGATAAAACCTTTGCGATGATGCGTTTCATTCACACGTAATTTGCCTCCTCCCAGCTCGCGGCTCACGAACCCAACGTCTCGGGCAGATCTCAATCATTCTCACGCGTGATTGCGAGCAGCGTCTTGAGTTTCTCTCCGTTACGGCTTCACCTCAACTCATTTAAAGCCTCAACTCGGTCTCTATTATGTCTTATTAATGGAACTTTTAAATCGAAATTGAATTTCCTCCTCATCGACACCACTCTCGCTCGCTTGGGTATCAGAATGCAATTAATCTGCGTTTCCTTTGTTTCGAAAGCGCATTTGCAGCGCCGTTGGTGTATCAGCGATCTCTCTTGAAGCTTTCCAGACTCGGTCGAGATTGATTGCTTCTCGCCGGGGATTGGAATTAAAAATCTGCGGTTTTCCACTGCTGCCTTTGAGTCGAGTAACGCTGCATCGGCTGATCCGCCGTTGCAGTCAAAGTGCGGAAAAGATAAATCATTCGATTGTCAGCGCTTTTTAATTAAATACTTTGTTGCCTTTTGATTATTTCCCTCTCGATCTTTATGCTGCACCGACGATATGCAAATAAACCGATGGCTTTTTATTAGATTCAGAAAGCAACTGCTTCGATTCGGGTTAGGTCGAGTCACGAGAGAGAGAGGACGTGAAAATTGATACTCGAATGGAAATTAATTAGTTGATTTCGTGCTTTATTGATTCGTTCGTTGGCCCCGCGGGAGCAGCATTCCGAGATGATGAATTCGCTGAGTGCAATTCGATACAGTTTCCAATTGTTTTCAATTGATATATTTTCTGTTGCGCATTCCAGCTTCTCGAGCTCGATTCAAATCTCGAAACCAGAAAGGAATTTTTATTAATCACGTCACGTTCGATAGGGATTTGCTTCAATCATTGAGAACTAGCTCATTCGTTTGTCTATCCTGACGTTCTACAGAAACCGAATTACCAAGCAAAGATGTTAAGCAAAGGATGGAACGTGACTCAACTCGCAATCACCCCATCATCGCCTCAAAGCATCAATTTTTATAATGACTTGCAAGTGATCCGAGAAAGATTTAAATCTGCTGAAACAATAATGTTTGTTGTGAAAATAAACATTCAATAAAGTGGATTGTGATGTAAATTATAACTCGCGTTACGTCGAGCACTGAGACTGGCGATTTATTACCAACGAGATTCAAATGCGATAAGCTAATTAATTACACGAACTTTAGTCAACGAGTCGACGTCGAGAATCTAAAACAAAAGAACTTGAAATCGATTTGTCGCGGCTAATAAGCGACTAACTAAATGTTCTCGCGGGATCACGTCTCTGCTCCCCCGACCGTTAAACCGGTTGCCGAAATTAATTTGATCCTTTTCGAATCGATTTCCTCCTAATGAACTCAAGAACATCGCAGTTAAACGACTTTGAATAAATTACGAGCCATTCAGTCGAGTTTAATTTATTCTGAAAATTTATGGTTGTTGACGCTAAAATTCTTTGCTCGTTCTCTCGACTTGACTCGAGGGTCCCAACACATTAGACTTTCAATTTACAGACGACTCGAGTTTCAATTCTAAAACGTAGATTGTGCCTCGCGATATCATTTTATTGACTTTATCTAAGCGCTTGATAAGATAGCAGAGGAGCTCTGCTGTTTTACGAACTTTGAAACTTTCCACGTGTACAACTTTCTTGGAATTCTGGCTCGCTTGTTGAATTCATTCATATTTCGATGCCACAATTCACGATTGCGATGATGTCACTTCGATGTTTATCGCTCATTTCTGCGTAGGAAATATGTTTTCACGATCGCGGATATTCTTGCGAGTCCCACATCGACATAATCTGCCCTGTTTATTTGCTTTACATTCTGGCGGTGTTCGTTGTTTTGCGTTCGCTATCTCCACCGTGCGACTGATAAAAAAGTTAATGGCTTTTATCGGCCAACGCACGAGGGGAAAATTAGATTTTTACCGAAAAAAGTCAATCGAAAGCGAGGTGAATTGAAGCTAAATGATTACGCGCAGCTTGAGGCGAGGGAACGCGCCATCGACAACATTAACGATCGCTGCTCGCGTATGGGCTTTGACTTCTTTGCAGTTTAAATCGGAATATTGCGAGCACGAGCTGATCTGCTTCTAAGGCTTAACGACCCACCCATTCAGTCGAAGACGGCGACTCTTATTTCTAATTTAAAACATAAAAGTCATGATCTAATTTTCTTTCTCGTTCGAGCGTTTTTTATTTGTCTTCAGTTCAGTTTGTGTTTTCGAAAATGTCATCGTTTTATTTATCGTGTGGAAAGCGAAGCAAACAACATTTTCCTGGGCGAGATCAACGAGAGAATCGTGAGGAAGGCTTTTCCCATTCAAGTGAAAGTCCCCCGTGTGTGATTTTCGGAAAAGCACTGTTTTGACTGCAACTGGTGTCGAACACATCTGATCGCTCCATCTCACGAAACATAAATTATGCTAATTTTTAACTCCGCGCCTCAGCCCAACGGAGGCTGGCAAGATTGTTACATCAAGTGGCACATGACATGAATAATTAATGTCTAATTCATGCTAACGATGGCTTGTTACTCAATTTAAATGCATTAATTTCCGATAAGTTTCCGTGTGTTTTGAGACCAAATGCTAATAACATCATCAGCGTTTTATTGCTTGCCCATCCGAAGGACTGCCGATCGTCAGCGGATGGAATTCGATACGCGATTTCTTTATTCGCTACAACCGAGAGATGTATCATCCGACTTTCCGTTACTTTGCCATCTGCTGGCGTTATCAATAGCGCACCGAACCCTCGATCATCTCGAATTACCTAAAGCTACCGTTGAACAAACTCCAATTAATTTCCAGAAATGTTTACAAAAAATTAAAAACTATCATCGCTTCTCAGAGAGTCGCACATCTGTTCAGTATTCTCGATGCAACCCGTGTTTTCCTTAATGAAGCATCGGGTTCGATAAGTTTTCGAGTTAAAAGTCGAACATTAACACATCATTTATTTTAATTCCATTCGTTTCCCTGGAAAAATCGCCCTGCGCTTTGGCATTTCGTAAACACAAACTTCTCCCAATTGCTCTCGATCCAATGCCATTCAGTTGAAAGTGGCGTGAAAACCTCGACGGTGATCGAGCGGTTGCAGAGCAAGGCCCTAGGAAAGTAAAACAAATAAATAGAAACACGAATTGCTGCCCAGAAGTGCTTTCCATCCAATTGCCCATACATAACTGTCAATTCCGATCCACGTATCGATCGCACTTCGCATTTCTCCTCGACACCACTTCAAGCTGTGGCTTTCATCTCAGTCCACTATCGAGTGGCTTCGAGATTTATTTTCTCTGAAAAATGGCTCGCGATGTTTATTGTTGTTAATGGGAGGGCCGCTTCCAAAGCGTGTGCTCGTTAATACAAATCGACATTAATTCACTGCACATGCAGATGGGAAACGAGAGAAGAAATGTTTGGGTTTGTGGTAGAGGGGAGCGATCGTCAGTTTTGTGAAGGGAATCTAGTGAATGATTGACGCAGCTGACGAAAGATTTCAGCTAACAAGCAAGACTTCCTTTCAAGCGTTGTGTTCATCATCGCAGCCTAACATAAAGTCTCGAGTAAATACCATCGTTGATTACGAGTTTGTTGATTCATTTTTCAAGAAATGTTTTACCGCGCGTAAATCTCAATTTCGCCTCCAACGAGGGAGCGAAGCCGAAAAAATGTTGAGCACATTCAACAGTTTCGATTCACGTGTCATTTACAAACAAACAGAACATAATTTCCCTCGTTGAGCTCTCGAATGTTGTAAATGTTTCAATTTCCCATACAGTCAGAGTGCAACTGAAAACGAGAAGCCAAACGATGGATGCATTCAATGCAGCGTTTTATCTCTTCCTTCTGCCTTTCGAGATCATTATCTTCTTTACATTTTGCCTCCATCCGAAAGCCGAGAGATGAAATTGTATCATCATGAGTTGTGTCTGCTCTTTTTATGCGAAGGGGGACGTTGCAAACAATTGGCAACGAGCGGGACGGAAAAGAAAGAATTTGCGAGGAAAGCAAGCGAGCAGAAGAGCAGAACGCAATGTAACAAAATATCGGCTTCATTATGGCAATAATAATGCGAGTCAAGATGGTTTTGGGCGAAGTTCTTGGTAAGAAGGATGGGAAACGAGAACTGTTCTTTTATTGCAAATTGCGAGTTCTTTCATGGACTCTCCTGCATTCAAAATATTTATTGCTGACTGAACTCGGCTGCGGTGCCCGCTAGACTTCATCTGTCACCGACGAGACAAATTACGAAACTTTGTTCCGCCAGCCACAAAAGACTCGTTGAGGGTTGGTGGCGATGGAGCTTTTCCTTTGAACTGGCGATTATGACAATGTAGCACATGAGATGCACAAGAGCGAGTGAAATCTGAAAGCATTCCACGACGAGTGATACATAAATTACTTTGCGTTTTGTGCCGCATCGACGTTCTCGTTCCCGAAACTAAAGGCGATGAATTTATTTCTTTTCTTCTCCTCGTCTCGGAGAGTTTATGTCTTCGTACAAATTATGAATATTACTTCAGCATGGACTGAAGCATGGAGTGGAACCTAATTTATTGGACTTGTCCATGAAGATGAGTTCGAGGCGGTCCCAGCCTAATATGTATGTGAGAATTCGTTCCTTCTGTCGCTATCATTAAACTCATTTTTTATCATTATCGTTTGAAATTCAACCGAAAGCCTCAAAGAGTTCAACCGAAAGCCTTAAACGTGCATGTGCAGCTCGTAATTGATGACCGAGAATCGTTGCGTAATTACGATTGAAGATCAGATTTGTTGGGTCTTGTTTTGATTTACGATTCACTCTTGGCACATCAATGATGCAGCAGCGTCATTAAGCTTTGGTATTAAGTCTCATGTTCCAACTCGAACGCGTGAACATTTTTATGCACAAAACATGTCTCTGCTCTAAATCCGAATAACACATGCATCGCATGAACTTCCATTGTAGCGAGAGCGAGGCGATGTTTACAGCCGTAAAATGTTGTTCAATTATAAAACTTTCCGTCATAAATGTAACAGATTTTACGGCTGGACGCTGAGAAACTTTGCAGTTGTTGACATTGCGACTCTTTGTACATGCTTCGTTTTCTGTTTACGTTTCAACTTTTCAAATCGTCAATACTTCTTACGACACAAGTCCGACGTTAATGGCCGATTATGCTCATTGAGAGTGGATAAGTTTCACAATTGGTTCAACAGCGGCTGCACATGGTGCCATAAAGTCAGGAAAAGGATCGTTTGGCGTACAGCAGCCGTCTGCTGTCCAGATGATTTGGAGCGGCTAGGCTTGTGCTCGCTTTCAAGGAGCAATTCTCCTGTTTGTCGGTTCACAAATTGTAGAAAAGGTTCGCGCAGTTGTGTGAGATTTCTCTTCACTTTCATCGCTCCAGCTCCACAGCATTCATTCATTCATTGCACTTTCCTCTACCAGTGCAGCAGTTTGTGTGCGCAGATTGACAGATGTTTGTTTAAGGGCTCGGAGCAGGCTGAATGTGTTGTTTCTCCGATCGCAGATTTACTGCCGAAATTAGTGGCTTTTCAGGAATTACTTCGAATGTGATTCATCATTCTCATTCAATGCACCGAGTCAGGAATTCGTTTCTTTGTCTGGATGAAAATAAATTGCGAATTTTAAATTTTTAATCCCTAAGAGGGCGAGAATCGCTTCGGTGAACATTTCACAACAATCGAACGGTAATTTCAGGTCCTTTGTGAGTGCCACAGCTTACGGAAATTGGCACTTCGAACAGTTGGGTAGGCGGATTAGATTTCGATTGGTGACGGCAATTAACAATTTTGCGTCATGCGCGGCGACAAATTGCCTGTGACGAACTCTCCATCATCCGCTCCAGCTCGTTCAGCGTGCGCTCGAGTGGGCGCCATAAACCTAAGCCATGTTCAAGTCGACTAGGAAATCCAGTAACTTAATTAGAGTCTGCCTACCTGTCGCAGACAACGAGAATCGAGTTTTGAGTCGAGCGGAGGCCCAAGACACTTAAGAGCTGAACACTTTAATAACAGTTTGCATAGCTGTTGCGTCTTGCTACATATCGCGTGTTGCGTCATAGTTTGTCGAATTTCACGCATTAGGAGCAGTTGTTAATCAATCTTCTTTCTCCATGGCCTCTTTGTGACAATTGATTCAGTTTCTCTTGAACCAACACGAATTGTCGCACTGCCTACATCGAGCAACAATTTCTCCTGCTTAAAATCGAATAATTCATCAATTTACTCGATTCTCCGAGGCACGCGCACTAGATTTAAGCGCGATTAATGTGATAACCATGAGAAATTGGATTTTTTCTAAGCCATCAGAACCGTTGCCGCTTCGACACAGAAATGATGGTGCGCATCAATCATCTAATAAAGTGGAAACTTTCGAGCGTCTAAAGTGTCATAAAAAAACCACTCGCAACTATTCGAGACTTCGTTTTCATCAGCCGCGTTTTGTTCATTCATCAAAAATCAATTATGATCAACAGCTACGCACTTTGTACCCGATTTGAAAGCGCGACGCCGATGAAAGGCTCGCGCGGCAATCGAGTCAATGAAAAGTGGTCGAAACTGGAACAAGATATAACAGCAATCATCGGGCTATTTATTGAGCGGTCTCGACGAGCGGCCACGCATCCAAACATCGGCTAATTAGTCTTCCATTAGGATCGCCGATCCACAAATATTTGAGTTGAGCATTTACACTCAAAAACAATTAGCGGCCGGGATTGTCTAGCAAACACATTTATGAAACATGTTTGGTCATCCGACATCGACTTCCATCAACAACAGTTGACACTTTGACGTTTTGCCAATTTATCTAACAGCAACCGACGATGGGATTGGCGTGCATTGAAATGTCAACGCTGATGATGATAAGGCAGAGGCTGGAAACATGTCAATTAATGAAGCAATTCACCTGCTGCACACGATGCTATCACTGTATAACAAAATGAATGTAATTATCTGCTTAATTCATTCAATTTGATTCGCAACTATAAAAACTATGATGACGACAGAAAGTAAATAAAACTCGATCGAGATGCGCCGGCTTGGAGAAGGAAGATCGTTGCATTAAAATAAATACAGACTTCAGTCGATAATTTATGACGAGGAGCTGGTAATTTTTGTATTCTCCGTACCGCTCGAACGTCGATGAAGATACAAAGGCAAGCAATCCGATAAAAACTAGTAATAAAATTAATGGCCGGTAGCAGTTTGAAAATGGGCTTTTTATGGAAATCTCTTTCTCAGCTCGCATCGAACAGAGCGTCTTCGCAGGCGACTATTAGCAAGTGTATTCAATGGAACTTAATTACTCGATCTAGCAGATCGTAGATGAGAAGCGATAGGAAAGAGAGAAATGTTTCTTTTGTGAGGTTGTTGCTTAGTTGAGTTGTAAGCTAATGAAGTACAGTCGAGGTCTCTTAGACAGCTCGAAAGATTCAGCTGTAACATCAGAGAGATTTCACTGCTAAATTCGCAAACCATCCATCAAAGTTTTCGCATAAAGACATTCACTCCAACTCGGTCTATCCGCTCGAGTCTACGGCTCTCGAGGCAACGACAGGCTACCCGCAGCGCATCAAACCAAAGCAGAAACTCATTGACATTTTATCATTAAAATTCCGATGATTTTGCTGATTTCGTTTTGAGCTCGCTCGACTGATTAATAATGGTGCTTCATATCATAACTCCCTGCATCATCATTAGGCAGCTTGAATGGGGAAGCAATTTCTTCATTCTCGGAATTTTCTCCTCGAGATGATTTCGCAAAATAAAATTAATCTCAATTTGTGTGCGAAAATATTTCCTTGTCCATTATCGGCTCACATCACCTTGACCCCCGGATGAGTCTCTTACGATCGTCTTATTGAATGGAGTCGGACAATGTTTCATGCTTCAATAAATTCTCTATCGTCAATAGAAGATTTCCATCTTAACGTCTTTGCTTGTGTCTCCGAAATTGGCCTGGCCAGAAATCAAAGCGCTTGAGTGGAGAATGCTTTTGATTTGGCTGTTTTCCTCTTCCCATTGAGACACATTCCGAAGGTGCTTAGGCGGTACGTGGGCATCAGCGTTTCTTGTGAATCCATTTCGTCGTAAAATTGTTTATGTTGATTTGGAAACAAAACAAATGGAACTCGTCGCTGTTTCTACTTTGAGGAATTGATGCTGATAAGAATGAATGTCAGCAGGGTAATGAATTGACGCGTGAATTAAAATAAATCGCTTTTCAATGACGAAGCCGTTGATTACAGATTTCAATTACGAGAACTGTGTCATCAGCTGAAGTCTTAATCGTCGTCGCTTGTGCGAGTAGCGAAGGCGTTTCTACAGCGCAGTTATTATTTACAAAGTCAAACGAGCGGTCACATAACCGAACAACTTTGTAGCTTCACAGAGAATGGCAGCTGAGATCGATGATAGAAATGTCAAGATATTTTCATGTCGCGGATGTTTATGGACGTGATTTCTAAATGCCATCTACTCACGAACAACGAACATCGCAATTTTCCTCGCATTTTCAGGCAAATTCGCTTTCATGTCGTGGTCCATCTTTGGACTTTCCGAACGACGCAATCCGTTTTGGTAAACTCCGCTTACCTAGAAAGAAGAGAAGAGAAACGTTTAATTAAATTATTTCATAGAGACTAATTTCAATTTGTTTCAATGATCATTCCGATTTCGTTATCGATGCGCGCGTTCGACTTTCTCCGAGAAATTCTTGCGATCAACGCGGGTCAATCAAATGATAAAACCATAAAAATTAGCTGCTCGATTCAATTTACGAAAGCATTTTTATTGCATTCCGTTACGAATCTAATCGCTCTGAGTTCACCGCTCCTTGTTGCCTCGAATCGAGTCGTGTGTCTGCGCAATGTTAATTAACTCGCTTCCCTTACGGCGACGAAGGGCGACAGACTTCAAAATGCTCATTCACTCGAACGTGAAGCGCAGTTCTAATTAGTTTTGCACAGAATTTGTTCCTTCAGTCGCTTTAATTAAATATTTAGCTATCTGGGTCGAGCGCATCTGCCTTCATCGTCGGAAGTGAGCCTTATAATTTTTCTTCGGATCAGTCGCAGACAAAAAATTATTTTTGATGTCTTCATAATTTCTGTTTCAATCGTAACTTGAAACACTTTCGCTCCATCAACCGGAAATCCTTCACGAATCATCGAAAAAGGTATGAGGAGTGTGTACGATGAAGTACACACGCAATAAAATTGAAATTAATATTTTCCCGCTTGTTTGTTGCCCGCTCGTCGGCGGTTTTTGTTTGCTTGTTCATCAGACACATATTGTCGTGTTTCATTGCCTTTTTACACTTTCGTGGATTGCTTTTGACGCGTCGCGCTTCAACAGCAATCCACCGACATCTGCCGACCCTGACACCCGAAAATCCATAGTCTGACACTTCATGAAAAATTGTTCTGCTGTCAACTTCGAACGGGAATTCCGGCTCAGCCAAGGAAACGCATAGGAATTAGTTGTCGCTTTCCTCTTAAGACTTTTCCCCGAAACGCGAACACAGGAAGGAAAATAATCAGAGAAATTAGTTTAACCGCTTCCAATTCAATTTCCATCCTCCGGTTTCAGCTCATCCAACGGATTGGAGATGGAAAAATCGTTTTTCGGGTTCGTGGTGTCTGCTTACATAAACATGTGTTTCCGGGGTTCTTTCTGGTTTATTTCTTTGCCTTTTATTGCAGTCGTGTGATCTATTAATAGTCAGCTTTCTCTGTGGTGCGATTTGGTTCACTCCCTCCGAGACTTGCACTGCGACCTCGAAGAGAAAAAGCAGTTGACAGTTGAAGCCGCAGTTGGAAGGAAATCGCAAATTATGCAAACAAAGCGACTCATTGTTCTCCAGCTGCAAGCTGACGAGAACTCCTGGGCGAGAAGAATAGCTGGAGATTGATGGATGACAAAATGTCACGATTAGTGCGCAACAGGCAGGGGTGCCTACCTTGGCCTTCGCCGTTCACTGCAGCACAATCATGAAACTATTTGCATGCTGCTTCGAGACGGGAGAAAAGCGACTGATTGATTGATCCTCAGGTTTTCAGCAATTTAATAAAACGAAACTTGAACTTTCGATCGACGATTTCAGCGCTGATAAATTTCAATTTCCCATGCGCTCAATCGCTGTTTCTCAAGCCGTTATGTCGACAAGTCGTGTAAACAGATTGAAGAGGTGTCTGACTTTAGCATTCCACTCGCGAGTTGTAAGCGCTTCGCGAAAGACAAACAGATTGCAAAGCTCCAGTTAAAGCCTCGACTGAAGTGGCAGATTATTTTCCATAATTTCGCTTTCACAAGCTTCTGCTTACTTTAACTCGAGACAATATGGGAGCATTCGACGCCAACTGGAATGTTCGAGAGCGTCGAATGGCGAAAACAGATAGCAGAACTCGCTAGACACTGAGTGAGGATCTCGTGCGAAAACTTTTCTCTTATCGACAAATGTGTCGGATGGTTGACGAGTGACGGGAGAGCAGAATAACTCATTGCGGATGTGTGATGGAAAACGAAAGTTTCTGCTCTCTGCTGAGTCATTTAGCGCTTCGCAGAATTTCCGACTTTGTGTGCAAAGTGTCAAAAGAAATTCCTTTTGATGGCGTCACGTGTGATTCACTCGAAAGTTTCGACGGCCTGCTGATTCGACAATGCCGGTTCGTTGTACGGAAGACAAGCGTGTAGCGAGCGGAAAATATTGAACGATGATTTCATTCATTAATCAAACCTCGACGCTTAGCAGAAAAGCTCGCTGAATGCATTTAGAGCGATTGCTATCGCCAACTAAAACAGATGTAACACAGTTTTTGCCTTCGCTCGCTCGCCCATCGATCGGCGAATAACAAACAGAAATCATAATGCCAGTCGTTGATAATGCACTTCGATTCCGACACAATTTGCATTTCCATGCAATGAAAAAATAAAGGCGAGCAACTGCAAGCTCAGTTTCACATCATAAATCATCGTGACGTATTGTGGCGTATGAGGTGAGCAGAGGGAGGAAGTTAAGTGGTTTTTATCATGCAAATTTATGAAATGAAATTAGCAGCAATTAGTTGCATTATGCGAGAGAGGTTGAGGTTGAGAGGTGTTGCAAGTTGAAATCCCATTACCGCATTCATGAATCATCTCGGCAATCAAACGAACAAATTGGAATCATCGAAGCACATTAAGCAATAATCACGATGCTAATGGCTCTTCTATCAACCCCCGAATCGCCGATTTGTCATTTTCATCGCATTAGCCATCTGGCTTATCAGGTCAGTGCAAGGGTAATTAATTCGCCAGCAAGTTGTACAAGCGGTTAATACATCATCTCGTCTATCTGTACATGACTTTGCGAGCCTTTTTCGGCTCGACGAAGTGGCAAGTTCGCAGCCATCAATCACGCGGCGATTAGCCACGCAGTAAAGATGTCGATGTGTTGGTTCTTCTCTCTGGTTTTGTGTCTGATCGACTGGACAGATTGCCAGTTCGCATCGCCGCCCATTAAACGAGCATTTTAATGACCTCAGCTGATATTTGGGGCTGTGCAAAGTGTGCGCTCGTGAGGAGCCGTCAATTAGAAGTAGAACTTGCTAACTAAACTCGATGATCGCGCCACATTTGGCATTCGCAGAAAAGTAATAATTTCTATTCTTCCATTCACCTTCACCAATACGGTGAATTTCAATTAAAATCTTGATGACTTCGCTAGGTCGACCGTTTGCAAAGCATTCCAATGTCAAGTTCAAATATGGAAGTTCGCGAGAAGCTGGCGAAGGAAGAATTGCAAACAAACGTCTGCGCGTTCATGACATTTCGCCTGTGCCTGAGCTTAGACGAGATTTGGGACACGATAAGGGATCAACGAGCTGTGAGGGAGCCAAATGGGCCAAAGCCGCAGTTAAAAACGAATTGGCAGTAAGAGATGTTGGCAAAACATATCGTGCCAGTTTCGGTTTCAATTTATTTGCTGTCGACGAGAGCAGTTTTTGGCATCACGCAGGGGACGGCGATGATGCATCACAGGAAACCAAGCAACATTTTATGATGCATCGAGCTATAAATAAGCCTTTGGCGACGTTGAGAGCTTCTCGCAGCGCTGCAACGACGACTGATAGTGTGCAGTGCACCGGCCCACAATGACATTCCGGAAAAGCCAACTCAGCTTTGTCAACGAGTCAGGTTGCGCTAAATTCCACATCAGCAAAGTTTCCACCGTTCGTTGCTTTTTCGCGACCGCACGAATAAGGTTTTCAATCATTCACTTTGCTTGCTGCTTCTCGTTCTCCAGCCACACAAGAAAACGAGCTCGGAGAGAGATCTCGCGTAGTCGGAGCTCCAAAGCCATTCCGAACACTCGAATTTCCATATACAGGCAATGATATGAAGGAAAATAACGCGAAAATATTTCTCATAAGTTGATGTAACCGTCAAGGCTGTCGAGCGATGCATGTGTTTGACGCTCGTAGGGTTCACAGACACCAACGCGGCTCCAATATTTTATTTTCCGTTCTCGAAGCATTTCTTTTTCGCTTTATGTTGTTGATTTTTTCGAGTGAGCCGAGGCAGCGCCTTCAAGGTCGCCACACGAAAATTCTGCGTCTGTTTGGCTCACGACCGATAGTAATATTTTGTCGTTCGGCGATGTGTGTGCAGTTTATTTGCGCAACGCAAATGTGTGCAAGATGAGATCGAGCTCCTTCGTTTGCGAGGGAAAACTAGCGACGAGTTCTGCGAGACATTTTGAAACTTAAAGAACGTATCAAGTTCTTCTCTTCCGAGCATTTCTTATCCCGAACCTTCGTGCTTGTAACTGATCGCTTCATTATCTCCAGATCAGGTGAGGCGTCTTCGCCTGCAAAAGCTTTTAGGAATTCGTACACGCTAGCGTGTCAGGCTAAAAGACCGCCAACAGATTCTCGCAGATTTCATTGCCAAATTTAAAGAACCTGAATTTCTTGTTTCTTAATTTCCACGTTGAGTTTGCATTCGTTATCTCTGGCTTTAGGAATTTGTTGGTTTTAATTCGCAGAGATTTTTCGGTTTTTCGCTTGTTGATTCGGATTCATTAAAGCGAGCCCAAGAAGCCCCAGAGGAGAGAAACTTAATCGGCTCGGCCAGAGTTTCAAACAGAATTTGTTTTCGGCAAACAACCTGAAGCCGTACAACGAAGGCGTCCATAAATTGCCGCATATCTTGAGACAAAGTTTCGCTTTTAATTTAAGTTCCATGGAAATCTCGCAATTAGTAAGTTGGGCCAACGACCTGCTAAGAATTTCTCGGCGACATGCGACTTCTAGCAGAGCTGGAGCGAGAGATCTCACTCAACAGCAGGGCGGCCGAGATGGATTACGAAGTGATAAGATTGCATGAACCTCCGACTCGTAATTGTAAGATCGTAAAACATTGTCTTTTATCTTATCAGTCGAGCCGGCGATGGGAATTAATGTCTCTCTTAATAAACATTTTCATTCCAGAGATTATCTCGGCATAAATATCTCGTTCTTTATCTAGAAAACTTTTTTCACTCGCTGTTCTTCTTGCGATGCGAGCGAAAATGATTAATAAGATACAAAGCCGGTTGAAGACGAATCGTTTTAAATCATTTTCCGCTCAGCGCAATTGACCATTGACTGCCATGCAGAACTTCTCGGAATCATTTAGTGCTGGATCGCTTTAATTTTTCATTTGTCGAAACTGTGCGGGTAAGCTGACACTCGGTGTCGGTCAGTCAGTTCCAGTTATGAAAAACAATATCTCGAGCCGATGTTTCAATTAGTTTTAATGCACTCGACAGTCTGGCCGATTTGCAAGAGCTTCGGCGCCGAAGCCGGAGGCGACTCGTGGCACTCTGCCACATTAGCGATTCAGCCAGTCGGCTCGCCCAGCAACGAGAGCATCTTCGAAACCTCGACATGACGCAGTTAATATTCATGAGAAATCAAGATCATCCTCGTCATTCCGGAGCTTCTCGTTTTCTTCTTTGCATAATTGAATGTATCGCGATTCATTACTGCGGTTAATAGTTACAAATGCTTGAAGCTAGAAGAGTTTCACAAATTGCCCGAGACTTATCTCCGATGAACGGGGAGACCCCGCGAGTGTAAAGTCGACTCGCAGAAAGTCATTACAAGCTCTTCGTGCAATCGAGCATCATAATTTTCAATTATTTATGCTTATTCCTCATTTCTGTTTCTCTCATTTTCTGTGTCTCTTCCGATGAATGGAATGGAGACGAGAAATCATCAATAGCATGTGATGTGTGTTTAGCAATCGAGATCAAGCTGTTACTGTACCGTTCGTGAGGCGCATTCAGCAGCTGAATGCTTCTCCGGCTCCATGTTTGGCGTGAAATCGAAGTTTTCCCTCTGCACTTTTGTGGGTCATTGAATTGAACGTGCCAAAATGTTGTGACCGTTCGAACTGAAACTCTCAAAAGTTTTTCCTCTCTTCGACAATCTAAAAATCTTTTATGGGCATATCTTCCATTAGTTACGTCTCCAACAAGAGTGCAGCCACATACGTCAGCTTTAAATTGTAACAATCCATTTCCGCTATGAAAACTATCAATCGCTCTATATGGGTCAGAGAGATCGCAGCGTAATGTGCTAAACTAAATTAGTCGGCTTCTTGTGATTCCTCGTTCATTCATAAGGCTGTGGGGAAAACTCGGCAGTTAAGTCACCAGAGAATCGAAGCTTAAGAGTGCTCGCGAGATGAGTGAAGAGCCACAATACCGTGAGATCGTCTCAAGCCCGTGAAAGTCATAATTTCGTGGAATGAATCTCGACTCAGATCTTATTTCCATAATTCTTTCATAGTGCTTTCCTCTCTTCGTGTTGCTTATTATTCTCTGGCGTAGTAAGAAATGTAAACAACATGAAACCAATGCTCGTACATAAATGCCATGTGAGATTACATAATCAGGAAATACATAAACTCAACGGTTTTCTTCTCAACCTTTCTCGGGCTTGCTGTTCTGCACCTCAAAATAAACATTCGGATTACGACTCGGCATGAATACCAAGATGGGCTTATGGCTGTTTCTTCTCTCCTATTCCATTGGTGGAGACGGAACCGTTTGGCATGATGAATGTGCATCTTGTGAGAAATGGTTCCATTGTGTGTTAAACTCTTCATCCAATTTCGGTGACGAGAAGCAACGACGGAGGAAATTGGCTGGTGCGAGGGAACAAACTGGAAAACTGTCAAAACAAATCAAATCAGATCCGCTATCTGGTTTGTATCGAGCGACTTCTCGACATTCGATCCGTTCAAATTCGTGTCTCGAGGCTTTGGGACAAAGTTCTTGTCCGCTCTATGCTTCGTAGTCTGTAGGGAAATCAAAGCCTCACATTTGTGGTTTTAAATAGTTTTAAACGTCCAAAGACTCGGTCAAAGACAGATGAGCGACGAACGTGACAAAAGACTTTACAACGTTCTGTTCACCTCGTTCTGTTGACCACTTTGAACAAAAGCAAAAGAGAAATATTCTTTCGGGCTTTCTTCTGCTTGTTTGTTCCTTTATGTGTTTTTAATAATTTTCTATTCGCTTTCTTGGAGTTCGTGCTCTTTTTCGGGTATTAAATTTAATGTCACTGCCAGGGCTTTCGAGCGAATGTTTGTCGTGTCGCATTTATCAGGCGACGAAGAGTTAAACGCGACGATGCACAACAAATCTGGAATGTCTCCTCCATGACTCTCGTTAAGCCTTGAAAGTATTTTACTCTTCGCATTGATGGAAACAAGGAGAAGAAATTGGAAATTGTTGGAAACACCATGCGACATGAAAAGAACCTCAGCGTCGAGAACTGTATAAATAAATCACCGAATCATGGAATTCCTCGTCGATTGCATTTCAAATAGAAATTAGAGTCATGCCCAACCCTTTTCTCTTGTCGGTGATGTCAGAAGTGGCGATGGTGACGGGAAATTCATAAATTCAACGTCCGAAGCTTTGTCTTCTTCAGTGGGTGCTTCAACAAGACGCGTGATGAATGATCATCGTCACTCAGAAGTGAAGGGAAATTTGTTTCTCATGACGCTGAAAGTGAACAGTCGAAGCCCATATTCAACTAATCATATCGGATCCTTTGCTGAGGCTTTAAAATTACCCGCATCGACAGCGAATGCTCACTTAAGCGACAAGGTTCCCTTTGCTCTTCGTCAACTTGGGAGGGTGCAGCGGCTAATTTATGAAATTGATACAACGCATCGGGACTCGACAGTCGTAAAAGACGAAGACAAGAAATGACTTTCTAATAAAGTCTGAGAAGGCCATAAAACCCTCTCGAGGAAGCGTTTTATCTACGGTGGATGGGAAAATAAAAATTTCCAGTCAATTGGGGTTTGAAGAACTTAAGAATCTTAAACTGATTGTTCGACATGAGGGTTTGAGGATTTACGACCTCTCGATTCTGATGAACGATTTGTCTCGACGTTGTTGAGCCTTTTTACGGTTTTCATGATTCATTGTGTCATGAAGATTGACGCGTTTTTCGAGAATCATCATAAGCGTCAAAGTCTTGGAAGAAGAAGAAGAGTAAACGACAACTTGCCTAGGCTCAAGGCCGGGCCGCTCGTTTATTGTTGTAAGGATGGCGCGTATCCAACATAAAGGCTAGGCGATGTACCTGTGCGTCTATTCTCGTCTCTGGCTCCTCATTCTGTCATCTTCCTCTACTATTAATAGTCACGGTAGAGTTCGTTGTTGTCTGGATTCTCGAGGGATTTCGTTTGCCCGCGGTTCAGCGTTTCTCTTTCGAATAACAAATCCATTCCACGTCGAATGAGAGAAACTGTTTATAATTAAAACACAGAAAGCTCTCAATGGATTCCCATGTGAGACTTCAATCGATGAAAAGTAAATAATCATGGTGGATGTCGACTAAAAATAGTCGAGTGCGTCTCACCGACTCTGATTTCGCTGTTTTTGTTGTGACTTTTACGCCCACGCGTTTATCTTGGGGACTTCGAGAGCTCAATTTGCGCGCGATGTTAGAGTCTTCATGCACTCGAAGATTCGTGCGGAAAGTTCATTAAATTAGACACCAAAATCACGCTTCCTCGTCGAGCATCGTAAACTGTGAGCTGCCGCTCGTGACTCGCGCAATCCGCTAACTCGTTGGCGAGGAATTAGCGACGTTTCGTTGTTTGCGCTTCGACGATGATTTAACCTTTGAAGGATGAGCCAAGCGCACACGACTCTCGTCCCGCTAGACGTGAGATTTTTCATTTTTTTTTCAAGGCGAGAGATAGAATCGTAAAACTGCTCGCACGAGAATTTTTTGTTAATGAAAACCACGCGAAGTTGGGCGGCGAGTGACATCACTTTCTTAAAATAGCTTTTTGTTTTCATGAAACTTTGAATATATTCGAGTGAGAGTGTGTTGCGAAATGTCGAGGCAAAAGGCGAAGTTCGTTGAGCATTTGGACAATCCAGCAGATACCATCGTTGGTGGCTTATGGCTCTGTTGACCCGCGAAAGGCCTAAAGATTATCTCGTAATGTGCGATCTCAGACAACGACTTAATAATTCAATTTAGATTCCATCACGCTATCTGGCGACTCATTAATTTGCCGGAGCGCGAAAAACCGCGATATTAAAGTTAATCATAGTGATCCAAAGCCGGAGGAATAATGAGAGCTTTGTCAACCACGCGACCATCTGGAGAATGACAGCGCTGATGGAATCAGCTGGAAGTGCTGCGGTCTCCCAATGACGAATTGACAGTCGCAACATAAATATTCGAGGGCAGTTAAACGACCGCTCGTTAAATTAATTGGAATTTTATTTTACGAGCTCGACCATGAAATTTGGCTGAGCGGCGCGAGACCATTGCCGGCCTATGTCCATTGTTCGTCTACTTTTTATTGCCGTCTTCTCCTTCGCGTCTAAGCTATTTGTCTTTGGAAAATTCTTTTCACTTCTAGTCGCATCGAGTCGAGGGAGAGAAGCAGACTGAACGGGCCAGTGACCATATCCACTCCGCGAGGCGTTCATTGTTTTTCCTTCGTGAATAAACGGTTTATGAATAGCCAACTTCCGTGATTTCCAGCGATTGAATGCGAAGCGCGCGTCGCCTAATCAGATTTAAGCTTGGCCTATTAATTTAGTCGTCATGGGTCTTTGAGCATGTTCAATATCAATTTCGCTTTGGCGAACTAATGACGTTTGTTCTTCGACAATCCGAGAAAAGGCTAGTTAGACCCCACGCTGTTCTTCGGGGAATTGTCCTCGTGATTTATGAACCTAGTCCGGCGACAATGTTGCACAAGACGCGTCTCGAGTCTTGCAACAGGTTCCGACGGCCAATCTATCAGTGGCAATAAACTCGCCAGCCTCAATGCATCAAGAAATACCTGATTTTATTGCCATCCCAATTCGGACGTTTCGCAAGAATCTTTTCTGCTAGAATCGGGTCTCGAGTTTCCTTCTCTCGCTTCATTACACATTCGACTTTGAGTCTCGCACACGGCTGTGGAGTTGGAGTTGTGTAGGAGCGAATGGCACTGCTCGCTTGCTTTTGCAAGTGACGTCAGGAAGCTTATCACGAGCCCGGCGTTTGTTATTCAACAGTCAGATTGCATAAAGGGAGCAACAGTTAGTACTTTCGGCCTTGGTCGTGACGCAATCGCTCAATTTCGCCCACACGATCTTTTCCCTCCTCGCTGATGATGAAAGAACCGACTCAATATATTCAGAGAGAGCTGCTACGCGACCAACACACATGTATGACTTTGAGAGTTATTTTTAAAGATTAAACTTTTCTTCACTTCACTCGAGACGGCTTCGTCCGAGAAAATCGGTGTAAGGAGATTACGAAACTCGTAGGAAATTCCAGTGCGATAAGACGACATGCTTACCTTCAGTTTTCGACAGCTTCAGCATTACACCGCCGATGTGGAGATCTCCTTTGACCCGCAGAGTCTTCTCGACCTGCAGATCCGTGATCACCACCCGCAAATTCCATGTGTTATCCCCGACGTGAATCATTTCGATTTGTGAATCTTTAACTTTCTTGGGAATTATTATTCATCAACAGCGTGAGGCACACTTGGAGCACTTTTTCTTCCTTCTTCGGTTCGTTTGCCGATCGCACAACTTTTTGTAAACAAAACACAAAAATATTTCTTGATGAATCAGACGAAAGTCACAGAGCGAAATTCACTCGCGAAACTAAAACTCAAATGAAAATTCTTTAAAGATATCAAAAAGAAATTGGATAGTTTATCGACACAGCGTAAACATGTCTTAACGTCACCGCGGTTCTCAGTTAACTGAAATATGTAAAGAAATGTGGAAGAACGTGGAGTGAACACACAACCGAAGTCAACACAAACACCAGCAATCGCGACTGATTCAACTCGATGATGTTTCGCAAGCTTGGTCGCATCCAAATAGCGATTCCAGATCACCGGGATGTCAACTAACCGTTAATGCTACCACCCACCAGATCCGTTGTTCCTCCACCCACAAGTTCATTCAAAAATCACTGAAGATTATTAGCGAACTTAGCGACATTTATTGATTGATTTACTTATAGCTGGCGCCGAATAAAAAACGCGTTTAGCAACAGTGACCATCGCCTTTGTGAGCGTGGTGTCCCTTTCCGGGCTTGTCAGTTATAGCAGGAAGCGGCTCAGCACGCCCTACTTTATGTTCAGTCAAATCGCGCCGCATCGAATAAGCATCCTCGCCATCGGCGTAGTATTTCGGTTCGATTTCGAGGATTTTGAAGCCGAGTGAGTTGGTGTAAAGATTGAGTGCAGCACGGTTGCTTTTGCGAACGTGAAGGCTCACATACTGAGCGTCGAAGCACTCGACCATCGCATATGAAGCTTGATTCATAAGCTTTTGAGCGAGTCCCAAACGTCTAAATGGTCGTTTGACGGCCAGCGATGTGATGTGACCATGCTTGCTCTCCTCGCCGGGCTCAGGCTCCTCCATCTTCGCTAATACGTAGCCGACGATGTTTCCCTTATCATCTTCTGCGACGTAAGACAGTTGAGGCCTTGAAATCGATTCACGTTGTCAATAAATGTACCGAGAGAACAAAGAACGGTCGCTCACCATGTTAGACCGTGATAGAAGTAATATTTCATTTGATAGTTCTCGGGCAGGCAGAGGAGATTGCAGTGCTGCATGTTCATTAGGTCTTCGGGTTGGGCGCATCGCACGTTCATGTTGACGACTTTTGTTTATTACTTTTAATCACGGCGAAGTTTCTTTGATTTTTGCTTAGACTGACTGCTGCTGTCAACTGGTTCGTTCAGTTGACCCAGGAGCTCTCGTACAACCTTGAATCGGAGTAGAAATAGTTTATACACCAAGAACCAGCCTAGAATGAAAAGCACACAAAAGATGAGAAAAATCAAATTGGAAATAACAAAATCAAAATCTACCCAGAAAACACACAGAAATCACAAGGGAAACGGATGAGAGGAAGTAAAATGCAGCCAAGAGCCCGTCGGTTAAATTCATTTCATGCCTTTGCGCGACTAACTTAACTAAAAATTAATAAAAAAAATAATGGAAACTTTGTGTGCGGAGTAAAACTGGGGCGAGTGCGACAGTGATCTAACGAAGCAGAAATCCTGTGGGTTTTAGGAGCGACAGTTAGTGGGGAAGATCGCTTGCAGGCACAGAAAGGATTAACACAAGTCGACAAGGTGTTAAACTTGAAATGAGCCGAGGAAATCAAACGAAAAATTTGTTGGTTAAAACAAAAACTTTTCGATTCCTCGACGATTTTCGTTATCACACAAATCGACTCGACTAAGAAACCAACACGAAGCATTTTCTGAACAAGTTTGTATTGTTACCGTTTTATCAAAGCGTTAATTACAGCCGAAAACTCAATTTCAAAAAGATTTTCGCGAGATTTCACTGAAAGGTTTGCAACTACAAAATTAGTTCGAACCCTCAGCCGCCGGTTAATAATTTCGGTTTCCTCGGTTAATATTTAGGTTTCCTCCTCGTCCTCGTCGAGATGCGATAGTCGCAAGGTTGCCGCCGCTGCTGCTTTAGCTGTCTTATCCCTTGGCTTTTGATCCTTCTTAGGCTTCGGTCGTCTCTCACCGACCACATACTCGGGCATGATAATCTTTGTGCTTTGGATCTTCTTGGAATTGAGCTGCGGGTCAACCTCATCGCTTCTTGGTTTGAGCTGTCGAGACTTCTTGAAAACAATCTTTTGGCTGCTTGAACTTCCGCCACAATCCATTTCTTCTTCTGAATACTTGCGATCCTCAATTTCCCTGAGGAAGCTGAATGCTGCTGATGTGTTCATTCGGTCTGAGGTGTCGGAGACATCGTCGAGTGTGTAATGTTGCCATTTGTTTGGGTTTTTCTAAAAAAGAAAAGATTAGAAATGTCTTCAGATGTGCCATCAGATCTTACTTCATATTCAGGCCTTTGTCTGCTTCTCAAGCACTTGCTGATGGGCAGGTCTGGTCTCTTGAACATGCTGTCCTTATGCTTGTACTTGTCAATGTACTCATCGCGAGGTCTTTTCTTCGGTTGTTGGCGATATGGCTGGTTGTTATAATCGTGTTTCTTCTGCTCTAAACTCGTGCCCTGAAGACTTCTTTCAGCACTTTCAAGCGACTCGAAGAGCGACTTCTTCTTTGACTCGTAATCGGTGTTCATTTTGATCTGTTTCACTCGGTTAAAATCACTTGAAATTGTTTTTAAATTTTTTATAAACAATCGATTTAATCTCGCGCCCCTGAAATTTGAAAGAAATTTCCAGTAAATTCATCTGAAATTGAACTACAACCAAGTTTTGTAATTTAACTATTCTTTGGTTTTATTATCCCTTGAAACGAGCTGCTAAGGCCTCTCTTTCTTTTCGTTGCTGCAGCATGAAATGAGATACATTTTCGTAAACTACAAATGTGATGCAACAAGCAGGAATGACTCTTGTTAGATTCGGCGTCAGTCCTTTGTAGAACCCTCGCCATCCTTCATACTTCCAAGTTTGCTTTGTGCAATCCCACGCTCCTTGATACGTGTGGCTCTGGTCTTGAAGTCGAGTGCGAACAACTTGATACGGATAAGTCGTTGCAGCTGCAATAAGTTTTGATAGCGCGGCGAATGTCAAGTATTCTGCGGTGCTAAGCTTCGTGTCAATCGGAGTGTCTCGATGTTGATTGTAAGCGTTCTTCATCTCTTCGTAAGTCATGAACTGAATGGCACCGTGAGAAACGCCAAGTATGCCAGGCACGAATCCACTGTAGAGACCTCGAAGTCCTTCAGTCCGATAGATCTTCATCAAGCAATCGACCATGCCTCGATATTGTTTGTCATTTTTGTTGTCATACTGAAGACATAGTCGTGTCTTCACCACCCAGATTGGGTTCGTCATTAAGAGTGTTAGTAATCCAGCTTCGCTCGCCGCCAGCATGTGCATCGTTGGGCCTAATGCTTGTGTTGCATTGCCACGTTGAACCCATCCTTTGATTGTGTTATAGAACAGAAAGTAGAATCCCCAAGAAGCTCCAGAGCCCCAGACGTTCGGCGTGACACCTTTGTAAAGTCCTCGAAAGCCCTCCTGCCGAACTATCGTTGTGAATGCGCTTGCAAGGCCACGATATTGAGTCGTCGCTTTCCGTCCATCATTCGCGGCGAACCGTATTTTGATCAGATCCAACGGATGGAGCACAAGCGTCGAGGTCACACCGCCTGATAGACCTGCTATCATATGTTCGTACTTAATCTGCGAGAAGAAGCTTGGAGAGTTTGATTGTTTCACGGCCATTTCCCTTTGATCTTTCACTTATTTCTAGAACTATCACTCGTCGTCAACTCAGCTTATCACTTTCGGTTGCATAATCTGCCTGTCATTAAATGTTTGGGAAGTTTCAACTCTGCAGGTCCCAAGTGACGTCGCTCTGATGTAAACAATCTGCGTAGTTCGGCGCCACACGGCAGCGGCTCAAGGTGACATCGTCGACCGTTCGCCCCCGTTGCTCTCAGATCGGAGCAAAAAATTACAAAAATCGATAAGAATTCGACCAAAAAGACAGCAAATCGCGCTCATTCGTCCGGCAATCGAGTTAGGAAGAAATTAAATCAGATAACAAAATGGTGAGTGGCTGGCGGGCGGCGCTGAATCCGCAAGATTCCCTTTCGACACAGTGAAACTTTGACCCGAATTTCCCCCGTAACAAATTTGGATTTTTGTTTATCACGATCCAACGTCACGATGATCCTAACCCGTGCCGGCTTCGTTTCAGGATGTGTTTATGATGATTAGGCGAAAGAAGACGACGATCTTCACAGACGCAAAGGACACGACGACCGTGCTGGAGCTGAAGAAGATGATCGAGGGGATACTGAAGTACCCGCCAAAGGATCAGCGCCTCTACAACAAAGACAACATGCTTATGGACGACGACAAGCAATTAACTGATTATGGAATCACGATGACGACAGCCAAAGCCCAACAACCAGCCGTTCTCGGACTAGCCGTTCGTGTTGACCACGAATTCGAACAGCTCGAAATGTGTGCATATTCCCAGCCTCCCGACCTTCCAGAAGTAATGAAGAACCAGGACGGCGCTAACGGAGAGCAAGCTTAAATCACACACGCGATACTTTTCTATATCAAATCATGAATTAAACAAACATTAAAGTCACACATTCAACCACAAGCGCATCCATTCATCCTGGAGATTTGCTTCAACTTCTTCGCCTGCGGATTCTTCTGGAGATCAAGAACAACAGGGAGCAGAAATATGTAATTTATTAGTTAACTGATGGAGGCCACCGTCGATGTCCAGAGAAGAGCTTGCGTGGCTTAACAGAGCCAGTCAACCTTCAGCAGACGTCGGAGGTGAGATCCTCATCTCTTTATTGCGGAGCAGGATGAGGAGAAACACAAAGAAAATTTGCCTTAATTTAAAACCACAGAGCTCGACGGTGATGAGCTCGATTGTGAAAGGGACTGTCTCTTAAGTTATTTTCTGTTTGTTTCACTCCAATATTTTTCCAACTTCTTCCTCTTTTTCTTTTTTGTGAAAATGTTTCGTAATAAAAATTGTAATAATAAAAAATTGAAGACTCAGCTCTCGTCGTCGTCATCGTCGATCATCACGCCACTGCTTTTCAGCTCTTTATCTTCGAGATGCTTTTGCAATTGATCTTGGAAGAAGCTGACATAAGTCTGCTTCTCGTTGGCGGTCGCTGGGAAGTAGTGACCACCAGCGTGATGGACTTTCGTGGCGTAGGCAAATCCGTCTTCGAGGAGACGACTCATTTCGTTCGGGATAATCTCGTCAGTCGTCCCGGAAACGTGGAGGGAAGGTATTGAGATTCGAGTCTCGTAAGCGTTCTTGTGCACGAGAGATCCTGACCTGAATCCAGCTGCCATTATAACGAATTTTGGCTTGATAACAGTCACTACAATAAGAAGAGTTTTTAGATTAAAGACAACGACGTGTCGACAAACTCACGATTTCGTTCGCTTAAACTGCAAATGACTGATATGAAGCAAGCTCCTTGAGAGAAGCCCATCAAGCCCTGATAGTCACCAGCAATCCAAGCAGCTTCAACAGTCTTCAGACTCTCCTCAAAACCGATCGCCGGGCCACTCTGATTCGTTCCCTTGAAGCTTTCATCGTCCTTGTTGAACCACCAGCTCTTCTGCTCTTCCACAGGTTTTTCGTCTTCGTTCATCGGCTTAGCAAGATGAGGAGCATCGATGTAAGTAAAGTTAGCGTAACTTTTACAGAACTTCCTAAAAGAACCAGTCTTCGATTTGAATGACTCCGCACTCTGGCGATAGCCATGAAGACAGAGAACGTTCAGCTTATCGCACTCTTGAATTTTCACCGAATTTCCTTTTTGATTTCCCATTTTACAACAAAACTATTCGGGGGAGAGTCCAGAAGTGACGTTTACATGATCCTCGATTGTAGTTAGAAACGTAAGCGTGGTCTCTCTTTCTTAAGAGACTCAGCTCCTTGCTAACTGCTTATCGTAAGCCGATAAAATCGCAAGTTCAAAGATTTGTCGACGTCACTTTCGTACGAATCCCTCAACCAGAATCGTTTGAGCTAAAAACAAATTGCTTTACGAGAGAATCCACGGCTATTTCATCACAAAACTCAATCGTGCGTAATAAAGCTTCGAGGTTTTAGCTGATTGCAGTCAAATCGTGAGAGATCGCCAAGTGAAATCACAAGAAATGAAAATGTGGCCGGAAATTTCTGCGGCAAAGTTGGAAAACAAGCGTGAGCTGAACCTTAATGGCGAGAAATTCAACAAACAGCTTGAGAAGAACGACGACAAGTTAGATCCCGAGTTGTTCGAGATCAATCAGTTGAATTTCCTTCAATTGTCAAACTCCGCTCGCCTTTGTGCAATTCCTGAAGCTGTCCATCGGTTGGAGAACTTGCAGTCTCTTCTGCTTTTCGGGAACAGCCTAACATCGCTTCCAGGTGAGTTCTAATCGCTCCCACTGGAGCTACATCCACTCAATCTCATATATCTTCAGCTTCCATCGAACAACTTCACAAGCTCAAAGTTCTGGACGTGTCAAGCAACAAACTGACAGAATTCTGCTTTGACTTTACCAAGATGGATCATCTGTTGACCGTCAATGTCTCCAGCAACCAGCTGACAAAGTTCAGTCTGAAAGCACCTTCGCTCCACGTGTTAAATCTGGCACAAAACAACATTTCACAATTCCCTCAAATTCCCTCGTCAGTCACTGACCTGAATATCAGCAAGAACAAGATGACGGAAGTGCCACATGACATGCAGCTACCGAACCTGAAGAATCTTGACCTCTCAGAGAATCTGATCACCGCAGTTCCGAAAAATCTCGGTGGTCTCAAGCTTAAAAGTAAGATGAAAGTTCAGGCCAACGAAAGCTCTTTGAGCTTCAACTGGCATCAACATCTGTCATTCATTCTAACTCGCATTCGTTTCATTTTAGCTTTCAACATGAAACAAAACCCATTGAAGGACAAGAAGCTCTACAAGTTTATCGATCAGAATCAGGCACTGAAGGCTATCATGGATCATATTTCTAAGCTTGGCATTTCATCACCGGTACCAGCCGATAAAACCGATAACGGTCTAGCTGATAAGAAGGTTTCGGAATCGGAGAAAGTTGCGAAATCGAACGAAATCGTGATAAAGAAGTATGACGAAGCGTTTAAGATCATTTTCGAACCTTCAGTGGCTGACGTTCGTGGCTTTATCCTATGCTGCATCATCTCGAACGTTCACCTAGAACCAGCCACGTTGAAAGAGTTCCTGCAGTTCCAAACGAAGCTACACGACGGTATCTGCAAGAAAAGAGAAATTGCAACAATCGCGACTCACGACCTTGATCTGATCACATCGAAGACCATCCACTATGCTGCCAAACCAAAGGATGACATCAAGATCCATCCACTGGGCCGAGGAATCACAATTTCAGCCAACGAGTACTACACAAAGTTGCTAGCTGAAGCTGACGCCATCCGGAAGGAGAAGAAACGTGCACAGTACACTGGAATCTATAAGTTCCTCCATCTCCTCGAGAACGAGTCCAACTTTGCCTTCCTTGCAACGGACACTGGAACGACTTTGAGTCTTCCGCCGTTGACGAATTCCGATGTCACGAAGCTCAGCGTCAAGACGAAGCGAATTCTCGTGGAAGTAACGAGCGGTGCCAATGCTGCCATATGCAACGCGGTGATGTCGGAGATAATCTCGAAGGCCCTGGCTATGGGAATGTCGTCGGTCGAAGGTGAATCAAAAGTACTGGAACTCGAACAAGTCCGAATCGTCAACCACGAAGGAAATTTGAAGTCCGTTTTCCCATCAAAGATCGATTTGAAGGAAATGGAAAACGCAACAACGCGAGTCGTCAGACTCTAAAAGCTTGGTGTTAATATGAAGGCTTTTGAAGCTGTGGAACCTCTTGAATTAAATAAAGAAAATCACGCCAACGAATTTCAAGTCGTTTTATTCAGGAGACTACTAAGGGTTTTTGATCATTCCATCGATTGAACGATGTACGAAGCACCTAATGCAAGCGAAGAGATGATTATCAAGACGATGAAGATGGCGAAGCAGAGCATCATCACAACGTAGGCGAATCCATAAGCATCCAAGCGAACGACCCAGCCTCGATTGAACTGTATGGCCAAATGTTCCATCTGATGTTGCAGAGCTTGAATGTCTTCATGGAGCTTCTCGTATGTCGACGACGTTCCCTTACGATTTAGATTATTTGCATCCATTTTGATTAGAAAATTGACGGAGAATTTTGTGTTTCGCGAGTCAAAGCAGATGAAAATTTTCACTTCAATTCATAGCTTGTTGCGACATTTAGTTTCTGAACATCTAAATTGTTTTATTTTCTCACAAAGTCAAAGCGAATACAGAACCAAACGACTCTCGGAAAACTCAAACGCAATGCAAAGACAATTAGCTCTTACTCTGAGCTAGAATCCCGACGGGGCTTATTGGAACGTTTCTTGTTGCGCTTCTTGTCGTCACTGGACGACGAACGACGTTTCTCCTTCATCTTCTCGTTAACCATAACTTCAAGAACTTTCTTAGCTTCTTGAACTCGTCGTTCCAATTCTGACAGTTCGATGTCCTCCGGCGCATCTCGCTTGCGTTGTGGCGCAGGTTTGTTTGGTGACTTGCGTTCGATACTAGTCGATTTCTTGGTTGAAGTATTCTGATGGCTTTTTAGTGACGGCGAGCGACGATCTCTGCGAATTATTCAATATAAAATGATTGCAGTCATTACCTCGTAAAACGTTCTTACCTAGATTGCGACTTTGATCGACTGCGGCGATCGGGCGATCGTCTCCAGCGGTCGTTGTCTAAGCGGCTACGAACGTCCCTGTTATTATCCCAGCGTCTGTTGTCGTTGAAACGATTGCGAGCTGCTGGACGGAAATCCCTTCGGTCTCGGTTGAACCTCTCGCGAGAGTTGCTGCGCTTCTGGGCAGATCGTGACCTTGATCGATTTCGGTCCCTTCGAACCTCTGATTTCCCGTTTTTGTCATCATTCTTCCTAAATTTCTCACGAGTCTCTTTCTCGCTGTCACTTTCTTCGTAATCCAGAGCATTCAAATCGACCGATCCCGATCTATCTGGGCGGGTGAGGCTGCTGGCGACCGTTAAAACTGTTGTTGTTGGAACAACTTGTGTCAGTTCGAAGAAAGATTTCTTTCCATCCCCCTTTGACAGAGCTTCGTGTCGTCGTTTCCGCTCTTCAGCGCGTCGAGAACTTTCGGATTCACGTGCTCGCTTCTCCTCCTCCATGCGCTCAAAGTCTGTCATCTTAATGACATTGCGCTGCGCTGCTTTCCAATGTTCCGGAGTGAATGAACGAGATCGAGAGCGTGACGGCGTTCGGTAACGGAAGTTTCCTCGTCCCTTGATCGTTCTACCCGATCTCGATACAGGAACTGATTTCTTTGACCATCCAAAGCCGCGATCGCGATCTTTAGGCTTCTCGTCTCTCTTTTCGGGCTCGCGACTGTCATGACGTCGTTCGCCTCGCATCAAAAACTTGTGAGACACTTCAGGAATCTCAGTGGGATCAATCTTCGTCACTGACACGAGCGGGTTAAGCATTTCGTGATCTGATTCCAGTTCGCCTTCTTCAGTCGAGTCAGTTCTAGAACATTCAAAGTTTAGTTTGTGAGCAATCGATTCCGACAATCAAACTTACTTCTTGTCTCGTTTCTTCGACTTTTTCTTGGACTTTTCTTTCTTCTTTTTCTTCCCAGCTCTTGACGAGTTGCTCGAGTCGCTATCGGAATCGCTCCTCATAGCTGATTTCTTCTTTTTCTTTTCTTTCTTAGCTAGAATGGAAAGTTTCGATTAGAAACGAAGCCACTTCGCATTATCGTTGGTGACTTACATTTGGCTTGCTTCACCAACTCTCCACATGCTTTTACGACCGGCTCCTCTAACGGCCGCGAGTTGCGATCAACAGGTAGACTCTCGATCTGACGAACGACATCCTGGCCAGAGACAACGTGTCCAAATACAACATGAATACTGCAAATTGATTAAATTTTGATGAGCAAAGTGGTGACAAATGGATTTGGACATTAAAGCATTAAACTCACTTATCCAAATGGGGAGCAGGCGCTGTCGTACTACAAGGACGAAAGAGTGGATAGATATTTGAATAATTTAGTATTGCTGAAGCGCGTCAATTGATGGTGTGCGGGTGCCCAGGTTTAATCAATTACGTGTTGCGCTACCAAACGCCACCTACGAAGGCTTACATAAAGAACTGACTGCCGTTCGTGTTTTTGCCGCGATTAGCCATCGATAGTAGGAAAGGCTTGTCGTGCTTGAGCGTGAGATTCTCATCATCGAAGGTTCCCCCGTAGATCGATTCACCGCCAGTTCCATTTCCATTGGAGAAGTCGCCCGACTGAACCATAAAATTCTTCACTACTCGATGGAAAACAATGCCCTGAAATATTAAACATTAGCATAATTAATGAGTTGACATGGTCAGTGATTAGAAATGCTATCAATTAGGATTATTGAGTGGGTTTGTTGTCACTCGCCTCCTCCTCTTCGCTTACCTTGTAATACAAATGTTTTGCTGTTTGTTTTCCCATTCCCTTTTCACCAGTGCAGAGCGCTCGGAAGTTTTCACACGTCTTTGGGCATTCTTCGTTATAAAGCTCAAAGACAATCCGCCCCAGAGAAAGCGAATTAAGAGTCACATCAAAATAACATCGGCTTCTACCATCGCTTGTCATTTTGCCGACCGATAAAATCTATTTGCCGATTTAAATCAAAGTTCACGCGATGCTCCTCGAGAACTTTGTAATGTTTGAGATGTGACTTTCACTGTCTGGGCTTGATAACGCGTCAGCTTCTTGCTTAAATAAACTTTTCAAATTTCTAGTTCCTGCGAGTTGTAGTTTCAACTCCTTCGGGTCGGCGTCGCAACTTCGCGCCCTTCAAATCGCAGCCAACTTCATTTCCCGCCGTCGAAAAACAAACAACTTATTTAAAATCGCGATAAAATCGTGGTAAACAAGTTAATGATGGAGCAATACATCAAAGCTCACCATCAAGAGAACGTTCGTGAGATCCTAGAAGCTGAAACAATCGAAGACATTCGCTACTTCGCTCTACAAATTGATCTGACCGTGCTCAAGACACAAAATGAAACACTCTTCGACAAACTCAATTATCGTGACAAGATCTGGGAAGAGAGACCGAAATGGATAAGTGCTCTGAACAATGTGCAACAGGAGACGTTGAAATCAACCTACGGATCAGTAAAACTGAACTTCCCAGTGGCGTTTTTCAACATTCCAAACTTCACAAACAAGAACTTTCGCTTCGAATGTCTTTACCACCTGGTCGAGCTTGAAGTCCGTGTCATTAGAATTCGTGATGTCTCACAGCAAGAAATACTACGCGAGTTCAAATGCCGCACGTGCAAGAAAGCGGTGATTCTGGAAGTCGAGCGACATCATCAATTCTTCTTCGACGAGCCGAAATCTTGCATCGCGACTAAGGAGTGCAAGGGAAGCATGTTCAACACGGAAGACGCTGAGAAGGGAGAAAACGAGAAATTCTACATGCCTTTCCAAGAAATCAAAGTCGCTATCAAGGACAGAAACAGTAGATCGCCTTGGACGGTCGAACTTGATAATGAGCTTGTGGGAAAGTGCTCGATTGGCGAAATGGTGAAGGTTTGTGGAACGTTCGAATTGAGATATGAGCGAGGAACAACGCAAGGTCAAAAGGCAGTCATAAGAGCAGTCAACATTCAACCGATGAACAGGAAAATGAAGTCGAAGAGCGATCCATGTGAGCTTGAGTATCTTGTTCGTAGCAACTGGAGCGACGATTTGATAAAATACGAAAACGAGCTAACTGTGCGAGATAGAATGGTTGAGTCAGTTGCACCAGAGCTCGAAGGACTCGCAACAGTCAAGCTGGGTCTCTTGCTGGTGCTATGCTCGGGTGGAGCTTACGAACGGACTGAGGAGAAGGCGGCATCGTCAAAAACACGTGAAATTTGTCACTTGCTTTTGGCTGGCGATCCAGGAACGGGCAAAAGCCAAATTCTCAAAGCTGCTGCGAAGATTTCTGACAACTCAGTGACGACCGTTGGATACTCAACAACAACTGCAGGCTTGACAGCTCACTGCTACAAAGAGAATGGATACAACGCTGTGGAAGGAGGAGCTTTGGTGAGAGCCAACGGTGGAGTTTGCTGTATCGATGAGATCAATCTGATGACGAAAGAACATCGCAGCTCGATCCATGAAGTGATGGAGTCACAGAAAATCTCTTTCGCAAAAGGTGAGTTGAGACGCTTGCAAAGTTTCACAAATTCGTTCATCATTTCCAGACGGAATCATGATGGATCTACCCACGAGAGTGTCAATCATCGGGGCAATGAACACGAGAAATCCTTCAAAGCCAATTGAAGGCGAGAACTTCGCACTTGAGGGATCTTTACTGTCGCGCTTTGATTTGATTTTCGCGTTTCAAAATCCTTGTGACGATGAACTGGAAGACGAAATCATCGACCACATTCTCAATGGAACTACAGCTGAGTATTCGTCAAGCTGGAGCCTCGAGCGAATCAAACAACACATCATTATCGCTAAGGAAATCAAGGTAGAAATGACTGCAGAGGCATTGGAGATCATCGAAAACTACTTCAGATTCTGCCAATACCAGGAAGACATCGAGAAAAGCCGAACATCGTTGCGTCTTATGAACAGTCTCACTCGCTTGACAATTTGCCATGCGAAGCTTTTGCTTCGATCCAAGGTCGAGATCGTTGACGCACTTGCAGCGATCATGGTGACCGAGAGTTCCTGGAGCTTCGGATATTTGATCAAGCAAAGTCCCATCATCACGTCAACGTTTCCACTGGGACCTTCAAGGGAAATGGTCGTTTCAGTTCTCGACCGATTCGATCTACAGCATTTATTAGATCAACACGTTCGCAAGCCGAACTCTCAACTGTCAAAGAACTTCGAGAAACACAAAATAGAGAATGTTTTCGAAGACTTAAGTGATGAAGAAGAACTGGAAATCAAACCGAAGGTGGAAACGATTGGAAGCAGCTCAAGCGATATCAAGAACGAACCATCCACTAGCATTCGATTTGAAGCAAAACCAAATCCTTTGATCGAAATTTTGAAAGCGAAATCACAGCAATCAGAATCAAAGAAAACTGTCGACGATCCTCTTAAGTACAACTTGATGCAGCTTGCCGCATCTCTCGTAAAGAGCAACGTATCAGAATTTACCGGAATCCCAACTCAACCGAAAGCAGAACCAACAGAAGCAAAGCCGTCCAACCCAACGATGACCTCAAACATCCAAGAAAAACTCAAATCCTTCCAATATGAGAAAGATTCAACCACTCAGCCGAAGAAAGAGAATGAGCCTGCTTATCAATCAAATGTCGATCTCAAAAAGAAATTCATGGAAACAGAATTCAATTGCCTAGACGACGATTTTTGAAAACTTCCAATAAAACATTCACGCTTTATCAAACCAAATCGCAAATGATTTTTCACATCGAACTGAACAGTTTTTTCGATTCAGTTTTGTTTCAGCGTTCGCGATGAGAGTTTCAATTGTTGCGATTGTGTTACTCGGGTTTTGTGATGCCGTCGACATTGAGATCGTTGGCATTGCTGTCTACGGCGAGAAGTACACGGGGATGATTTACAACGCCGACACGCGATCTAGGGATCAAAGTCAAGCGAAAATAGCGAAAATTTCGGCTTCCCATGATTCCAACCAGGACCACAAACTCGTGATTAATCTGATGCTGTGGGACGATAACACAAAGTACATGCCGATCGATATTTTCATCCACTTCCCGTCCGTCGAGACTTTCCACGTCATTAAGCCGGGCCAGAAGATGGAAGCGCCAATCAACGGTCACTTCATCAACGCTAAGCATTTGCTTAAAATTTTCATTACGAATCAGAAGTTTGGCAAAATGGGATCGAACGTGTTCGAGGGCTGCGACAATGTCAGGTGGATTTACCTAGAGCAAGACCTGATCGAGTCCGTCGACGAAGCGACATTCCGAGGCTTGCGAACAATGAAGAAACTTTCGCTTAAATCCAATCTTATTCACACCATTCATCGAAGGACTTTCGTAGACCTAATTGAACTTGAATACCTCAATCTCAATAATAATCTGCTCATCAGACTGTCATCAGATGTTTTCGCCAACAACAAGCTTCTCAAGACAATTTTGCTGGGCGTCAATCGCTTGCTCTATGTTGAAAGCTTAGAGCTCAAGGCTGAAGCTCACGACAGCATTGAGATGAGCGATAATTTGTGCACGAACGAGAACTACCATAATTCAGACTCGGTCAACAAAGACGTTGGAAAGCTCTGCACGATTGAAGGCACTCCATCCGAAATGGTCGAGGCTTATCAGAAATATATTGTAAATCCCCAGAAGTGCGACATAAAAGACAAGGACAAGATTTTGCAGCTAAAGGACGACATTAAGCGCGCAGAAATAGAAATCAAAATCTTGCAAGAAGAGAACGAAAAGCTCAACGACGTTCTTCTAGCTGTCACCACAGTTGAAGTTTGTTTCAGCCCAAACTTTTAAAATTTATTCCAATAAATCGAGTCAAACTTATTCGAAAGCTTTGATAAGTTCGAATGAAAGTGGAATGTTATCGACCGTCTTGAACTTTTCTCGAGCCCATTCGTTATTGAACTGTTGTTGTTCGATCCCCGTTGAAAACATAATACATTATTTCTCTGGCTAAACTTTTCAAGTGCATCGCAACTATACAACAACTATCGAGCCAAGCCTCAAAAGCTTTCGAATCTTCGAAAGCTCTCTTCAAAATTCTATTGTTCCCCAATGTTTTTGAACGCTTCGAATCGAAATCTCTTCATTTTGCTCGATAGTTATTTGCTAATTGGAGGATGAAACTTTCAGCGAAACCGCATTCATCAAAATACGCGATTGATAACAAGTCGAAATTTACGATTCACTTGAAAGTTCCAATCGAATCAATACTAACGAACATTCTCTAATGAAGCAAAGCTGTTCAAAATCGATTTGCTTTTCTGCTCTCAGCAGGTTCACTCATTCGTTCTTCATCCATCAACCTGTTGAAAGACTGGCGAGATTTCCTGAAATGAAGTGAGTTGTCAAGGTTTAAAAGCACTTCCATTGCAACTGAATCAGATTGCTTTTGTACGTGGCATGTTTAATTGCAACGGCTGGAGGGTTTCACTTCAGCTGTAAGATTGTGAATAGAGTAGACTGCCTCAATTTCGACGCGGTGACGAACAAGCAGAACCAAGACGGAGCGAGAATATCAACCATAGATGAGGCTTCTGCTGACGCTGTGAGATTCTTCTTACAAGTTGTCAACTCTATTAAACCCTTGAGATTTCTAGGTGAACTTGATTCTGTTCATGAGCACCAAGACAGAATATCTTCCGTTGAACTTGTTCCGCTTTTTCAAGAACTTGACAAAGCTCTACATGATTCACACCTACACGAAAATGCTGCCGCCCAAGAACGGTCACTTCTTGATGGCTGACAAGCTCGAGGAAATTGTTTTCGTCAATCAACGCTTCCAAGAGCTGGGAGGTCGAGTCTTTGAAGGATGCTCAAATGTCAAAGCAATTCACTTAGACAACGACGAGATCAACGCGCTGGACGAAGACACTTTTGACAAGCTTGCAACCCTGGAAAATCTCACGATGAGTAACAATGAAATTACAGCGTTGCCTTTGAAGATGTTTTCGTCTCTGAAAAGTTTGAAGTTTCTTGATTTAAGCTCCAATATGTTGTCGACGCTGTCGAAGTCTGCTTTGAACTTGAACCGTTTCCTGTCACGCGTGAAACTAGATCGCAACAGATTCCTGTATCTTCCAGCAGCAATTATGCCTGAAGACACTTTCTTAGACTTCACTGACTCGCTTTGCATCGACAAAGTCTTCGAGATAACTTCCGACCTCAACAACTTTACATCAACCAAATGCAATGTCGAGAATATTACTCTCGTCGAACTTGTGAATAGTTATCGGGAACAAAGCGAAATTAATCTGATATGTGGCGACAAGAACATGGTCGAAAACCTTCAGAAGGAACTCGACAGCTTCGAGCAGAAGAAACTCGAATTGGAACTGAAGAAGGAAAACTTGGAGAACGAAATCATTAAGACGAAAATGTATAAGGATGCGATGTGCTGAGGTTGTTGGAAATAAACTGGCTGAGAGTGTCGCAAATGCAGAATCCATTGAGTCGTGCGTTGAATTCAATTGGAAAATTATCTTCGAGATTGCTTCTCGCATCGATTAAATTGAGACATAAAAAATATGAAATTATTGCCGTTCGGCCGAGAAGTCTGCTGATCGCCGAGAAGGAAAATTGGAGCTGGGTAAGCTGCTCCCCAATTCCCCGAAAACGACAAGAGAAAGGCATAAAAATTGTGAATCAGAGATAAGGGAGACAGAGGGAGCAAGAGGGAAATTCAATCCGGTCGTAAAATATTTATGAGTCGTCCGCTTGACTGACGAACGAAAAAATCTATTAATCTGTGATGGGAGCAAGGGGAGCTGAATTCTTGCGGAGCCTTTTCTCTTCAATTACAATCCTCCCTTCGGAAGTTCGAAGAAATCTCTTTAAAGAATGCGTAAAGGTCGGCAAATGGACCGCAAAACTCGTCTCCACAAGTGTCGCATAAAATTCTTGGATTATGCTTGGGACTGATTTCCATTTAAGGTCCAAGCCGCACCGAATAAAAACGAAGGGAATTGAATTTGAATTAATTGCCGTAATCATCTCTCGGCCACTTCCTCGGTGTTTGCGGTTGAAGCGAGAAGGAAAGGATTTAAAACGAGGAAATGAAAGCGGTGCGCCATAAATTATTTCCCGAGCTGAGCTGATTACGAGATTGAAAAGTAGCGAAATTGAATTTGCAGTCATGAAACTTTTTAAACTGATTCCACGAGCAGAGGGTTCTGCTTTCTGCTTGTCACTGTGCAGGCTTACAAGGCGAGAGCTATCGACATACGGGAGCTTTCAAATTTCTTCTTCTCTCTTCGGGTAATGCGATTTAATTTTTACAGCATTTTTTCTCTCAACGTCGACTTTCTTTTTTTAGCCGCGTTGTTGATTTGTGAAAACTTCCGGAAGTTTGCGGAAGCTTTAAAGCTCTACATTTCCAGCAGAAAACTTTGAAGCTCTATAACTTCATCGATAAAACTTGACAGCTCCGCTAGCCTGCTGACAAAACTTTAAGCTCAACAGGAATCTCCACATTCTCCGTTCAGCTTCATTACGCTTCTGTTTGAAACTTTAATTTCTCTCGCGCTACCAAGCTCGTCAATCTTGAGTCTGTTGCCTTTCAGCAAAGATTGAAACGTTCATTAATTTCCTTTTCATGTTTGAAACCTTCATCAACATCTTCCGCTTCAGTCTCAATTTGCTCTTCTCGTAAATATTTTTCTTCTTCTCGCAAATAAAAATGGAAAAAATCTCTCGAGATTCGCAAAGTTTATCAATGAAAAATCTTTTCAGAAAGCACGTTTAACAACTGGACGTGAAGTTTGACTAAAACTGAAAAACATAAGACCAGCTCGTGAGCTAATTGGAGCCGAACGTCCTTTAAAAAGCAATTGAAGCACGTAATGATGTTCGAGATCTGAGTTTTATTTGCTTTCCAATGAAGTTAATCCTCGCTTTATCAGCGCGTGGTGTTTAATGATTGTTACTTTGCGTGAAGCTTCGATGGCTTTTAGGGGTTCACAGTTTCAACGAGGCCAGTGTCCGTTTCGTTTGCAAGACTTTAAAATTCGAAAGAAAGTTTCAATCGCTTTTAATTCACCAGAATACGCAAAACACAATCCATTTAATTTGTTTTAATTCCCCGAAATAGTTTTCTGCCTCTTGAGCGACCGGAAAATGCCCAACGAGGGAGCTTTGCAAATTTTCGTATAAATTTCATTTGTGGTTGATTTAATGCAATTTAGATTCTTGCATTATGTTTCGTTCTGCGAAAGCTGAACGGGAAAGTTTAGCTACGAAATTGAATAAAACTAACCCACATCCGCCCGAAGATCTAAATCCTCCTTCAGAAATAAAATATTTGCCGCAAATTGCTTGTTATGTGAGCAGAGAGTCGGCTTTTCTTCGAGGAAAGAAGTTTCTGTTTGCAAATAAGTTCTGCATACTCGCTCAGACATTAACAAAGGCGCAATTTATTTGCGGGTGGCAAAACTTTCTGGAAGAGAGCTTGCATGTTAATTATTTTCCCTCTCTTCATTCGACGCTTTGAATTACCGGGAGGAACTGACTCAAAGCGAGCTACGTCGTAGATTGAGTTTTAATGACGATGGCAGAAGATTGCGAGAAATTATCGATGCGCTGTTGTCGAGAAATTAATTTCAAAAATGAGACGGAAATTGTTTTCTAATTTAAACGTCATGCCAGGTGGCATAGTGATGTAATCCGACATAATTTGATTGTAATGAGCTGACAAAGCTTCACAAGAGCCTTCAACGACGACAGGTATTTAACTTTAGCAGATTATTCAGCGATTTCGTGGAAAATCAAATCTAGCGATGCGCAAATGAATATCCGAAGAATTCTCTTCAGCTGAATATCTGTGGGTTGAAGAATTTGGCAGATCCTTCAAAGTTTAGATTGGTGGGTTCTTTCCAACGTTTTCCTCAAGCTCAGAGCTCTTTGTGAAATATTCTGAAAGTCAACAACCTAATCTTAATGAAATATTGTTTGAGCTGAGCTTCGCTCGCTTTTCCAATTACCGAGCGGCCGTTCACTCTTCAAACGAGACTCAAATATTCACCCCCGAACCTTTTACGCCAATTAATTCATTCAAAGTGATTTAATGAAGTTGCTGAAGCATCATCAGGCGTCCATCCGTGAAAAAGGGCCCGAGCACCTATCGAAACGTTCGATTGATTTAAATTTTCAATTAAGAGGCTTTCGCCTCCGCCGTAGCAACAGTCTATGGATCACGTACTCCCGATGGCAATAAATTCATCGCACTTCAACGTGAAAAAATTAAAATTCATTTCGATTTCTGCGGGAACAGCTTGCGGGGGCAGTTACGAGTTTTGCCACAAGAGCATCAAAAAACACGAAGCTTTAATACTGAGAGAGCTTTACAGGAAGCTTTTGGAGCAGCGGTGAGACGCAATTCCTTAACGTCAGCCACATCCTTTGACGAAGTTTAAGAATTTATTAAGTCGTAGAGGAAACTCGTTTTTTGCTTCATCAATAAAACGCTGGGAAACGGAAGAATTTACGAGTGAAGAAAGACGTTCTCGTGCAGCTTTATTGAGCGGAAAATCTTTTTATAATGCAAAGCAGCGGATTATTCGTGTCGTTACGGGTGGAACTTTTTCAATCTCTCAACCAATTCAGCAGCGAAAGTTCTTTGTGCGAGTAGAGGAGAAGCGAGTCAAATCAATTACATTGAAAAGCTCTCTTCAGAAAGTTTTTCTCGCCGTTCCCACTTAATTCTTTTAACTTGTTTTTCTTGAAGTGCAAAGGTTCAAGATTGATTTCTTCACCACTTTAAACATCACTTAACGCCGACACTTCCGTTGACGCCTTTCTCCCACAAGTCCCAAGATGACTAGCGAAAGAACTTCGCCTCAATTGGTTTTAATTGTTTTCCTCTGTTTTACTTACTTCCTCGCTCTTATCTTTTTTATGCGCTCGCTTGAGAGCTCACAAGCATTCGTTTGTTCGGCACTTATCCATCGTCAACTGCAAACGGTATCGAACAAACGAGTCACTTTCCTTAATTAAATTACATCGCAAAGAGAGGATTCGGAAATTCAAGCTGTCGAAAGAGTTTGAGGACATTCGCGGTTCCAACAACGTCATTGGCTTTTTGCTGATTAGCTCAACGCCAACGGCTTTGTTTGTAAAGTCAACCCTCGAAATTCGAGGCTCAAATTCATCACTGTTTTAATTAAAATTCAACTCATCTGTAACGCATAAAACTCATCATGATAACGAGTCGCTCACTCTAATTAAATATTAAGTCAACGCTCTGAGAGTCGATTGTTTGTCAAACTGTTGGAAAACAAACTGAATCCACAAATACAAATCAGTTTTCCAGTAATTTCGTCTTGTTTGCTTATTAAACAAGATGAGTGGAAAATTGAAATTTAAATCGCTGCGGAAATGGTTTTATTTGCTGGAGTTTGTGGCAGCCACACAGGATTAATCTGTGGAAATGATTTCCGTAATTTACAGCGCTTTTAATGAGCGAGCGATTTCTCATTAGTCAAACAAGCTCGTGTGCGGTTTCATTGAAGCAGGAATTCATTGGTTTGAGAGGGTGCAAAGCTGTTGGTTTAAATCCGAAATACGAGCATAGTTCTGGCTTCTATAACATCCCCACTGCCTTCTTTGTCGATTCATACGATAGACTCATTCATTTTCATCCTCGATTCAAGCTACACTATCTACCGAAACAACAGACAGCATCGCCTTGTGCCGAGAGAACATCTTTGTGTAACTTCTGACAGAGGAAATTTGCTGGTTTTTAAAGCGAGACGACAAGCGAGATAAATTGCTTCACATCACAGAATGCTCGTGAGCTGACGATGATGATGATGCTTTCGTATTCAAAGCATGTGCAGGATAAATAACCTGACACAACGCGATGATTTATTCAGTGAAGTAAAATGGCGAGCAGCTCCGAACCGTTCGATAATGAAATTATAAAGCTTCAACTTTAAACTTAATTAAATTTCTTTATCGATTCTCTATTCAGCTTTTACCCAGCTCTCGTTGCCGTTCTAATAAACTTTAGGATCTAATTACGAAGCTGAGATGAGAAAACTTTATCGAGCGTGCTGTAGGCGACGCAATAAAAGACAACAACCACTCATGGAATGAAGCTTGCTCAACTTCACAATCTTCTAATTACCCTCAGCCAACAAGCAAGCACTTGCCAAGAGTGCCTTGCATGATAAGACGGGAAGGCGACTATGCATGAGGCGAAATGTCAAAAGCTATAAACACTCCAGGCTGAAGATGCTCCATAATTAACTGCTTCGATAAGCAATAAAATATTGAAGCGCATGAGAAGCGTTCGATCATTAAAATTTGATGTGGAAACTTGAGACGTAAATTCCGGATTTTAGATTGCCACGAAGAGAGGAAAAGTTTTAGAGCTTTCACAGCTTCCTGACAAAAGTTTTCATTTCCCTAAATCCTCGTCTTCCTCAGCTGAACTCGAAGCATTCATCCAAGAATTCTTGTGAAATCCTTGATTTATTACACGCTTTACGTCCGTCAACACCTGATCTAGCAAACGGCGCCATAACATCAGCTTGATGAGGAATAAAAAAGTTTCTATCCTCTTCTCGAATTGCTTTCACGTTGGTTTGTGACCAGTAGCGTTCGGTAATGGCGTTGCCACATCTGAGAATGACTCGCAACATAAAACAGGAAGACAGGAAACATCCTGCGAGGGACATGAAATGCTATACGCAACTCATCAACATAATGACAGCTTTGACACTCAACATGTCATCGCTCGCCTTGCGTGGCGATTTTATTAATTGCAGGCATTAAGGTGAGTTAGCCAGCGTTGCAAATTTGTTTCGCTCTTGTCGGAAGCAGAGTATTAATCGCTCGACGCGAAACTGCTTCAAACGTTGCTGAAGGATCCGACTGACAGTTATTTATATATTATCGCTGGCGATTACTCAGCCACGTTTCCAATACAAAGCTTATTGATTTTAAATAAATCATTTGGGTTGTAATGTTCTCCGCAGTCTTTTGTCAGTCGCTTTTGTTGTCACAACATTCTTTCCGCCTGTTCTTCTTATCTCCAGCATTCGGCGATTAATAATTCAATGATGTTTTTATCCCTCGCAGTCATCAATCTCTTTGCTGAGAAAATAATGGCCTACAGAAGCGGCCAGACGATGAAGTAAATTAGCTCAATAAAACGATAAAGCTGTAGACAAACGATGCATGATAGATACGTTTATTTATTGCTGTTCTTGTTTCATCAGTCGCTCATCATGTATGTCGCTTCTCCGAATCTACCTCAAGTTTCCGGTTTACAAAAATCCTTGAGAGAGCTTCATATGAGTTTCCTATTACGGGTGTTATGCCGTCAACCCTTGCGAACGGGTTTCACTCGAGTTCTCACACAGATTTTCGAACACTCACTCGGAGTTCGTGACATGCGCAGAAGTTATTTCATGAATTGCGAGAACGAGTGTTATTACGGTTTCACTTTCCAAGCAGGACGATGGAAGTTGCCGGTTTCACTGAACATTTTCATGTGAGACTTGAAAGCTTTAGATGAAACTCTCGATTTTCTAGCTAAGCGAAAAGCTCGACTCTAGTTTGTCAGTTCTACTGAGTTTTGGATGTCTATAAAAAAATCTAGTTTCACAAGATTTATGCTGACACATTTGGCTCAATCTACGAACAGTCAAAAGCTCTAAACAACTTTCCGATTCTCTTACAGAAATATGAAAATTAAAAACGTTGAAATCGATTGCCACGTGCGACGTAAGCAAATGACGTGAAGACGTAACGCGTAGCGACGCAAACGATTCTTACGTTTCAAACGTTCGCAGTCAACTTCATTAGCGCATCGGTTTCGACTTTTCTCGTAATAATAAATCAAATATTCGGGCTGAATACGAATAATCAAAGGACGAAAACATAAGTAGACTGTTACTAAATAGTGAACGCCGCTGAGGCACATTAAAGTTATTAGTTTAATAAGGATATTGAACAGAAAAAAGCAAATTTATATTTTCGCATTTCGGCTTGCGAAGCTTCGGCGAAAAAGTTGAAATAAAAGCCAAAGATTGCGATACTCGGCATTTAAACAGCTGCAATCATGTCCAATGACTCAAAAGCACCGGTCCGAACCGTCAAAAAGGTTCAGTTCGGCATTTTGAGTCCCGATGAAATTGTAAGTATAAAAGATCCAGCGTGACAACAACAAAACTGATAACATTTTTATTTCCACATTTAAGCGACGAATGTCAGTGACTGAGGGTGGAATTCTATTCCCTGAGACGATGGAGGGCGGCAGACCGAAGCTCGGTGGCCTGATGGATCCTCGCCAGGGCGTAATTGATCGAACATCTCGCTGTCAGACGTGCGCCGGCAACTTGACTGAATGTCCTGGTCACTTCGGACACATTGATCTCTCGAAGCCGGTTTTCCACGTGGGCTTTCTCACAAAAACCATCAAGATTCTCCGCTGCGTTTGTTTCTACTGCTCCAAAATGCTCGTCAGCCCGCACAACCCAAAGATCAAGGAGGTCGTAATCAAGTCGAAAGGTCAACCTCGAAAGCGTCTCGCTTATGTTTACGATCTGTGCAAAGGCAAGAACATTTGCGAAGGCGGTGAAGACATGGATCTGACGAAGGATGGACAACAGCCTGACCCTGGAAAGAAGTTAGGGCACGGCGGCTGCGGAAGTCATCAACCTTCGATCCGCCGATCGGGTCTTGAACTGACGGCTGAATGGAAACATCTCAACGAAGAGACTCAAGAGAAGAAAATCATCGTAACAGCGGAGCGTGTTCTGACTATCCTGAAGCATATCACCGACGAGGAATGTTACATTCTTGGAATGGATCCGAAGTTCGCCCGACCAGATTGGATGATTGTCAGCGTTCTGCCAGTTCCTCCACTTCCAGTTCGGCCGGCTGTCGTTATGTTCGGAGCGACAAAGAACCAGGACGATTTGACGCATAAACTGGCTGACATAATCAAGGCCAACAACGAGCTGAAGAAGAACGAATCATCCGGAGCCGCTGCTCATGTCATCGCAGAAAACATCAAGATGCTGCAGTATCACGTCGCTACTTTTGTTGACAACGATATGCCCGGAATGCCTCGTGCCATGCAGAAGTCTGGAAAGCCCTTAAAGGCGCTCAAGGCTCGCTTGAAGGGTAAAGAAGGAAGAATTCGAGGAAACTTGATGGGAAAACGTGTCGACTTCTCTGCTCGTACTGTCATCACGCCTGATCCCAATCTTCGAATCGACCAGGTCGGAGTTCCCCGTTCGATCGCACAGAACTTGACGTTCCCCGAGCTCGTGACTCCCTTCAACATCGACAGAATGCAAGAGCTTGTTCGTCGTGGAAACTCGCAATATCCTGGAGCGAAATACATAATCCGAGACAATGGCGAGCGCATCGACCTTCGTTTCCATCCTAAGCCATCGGATTTGCATCTCCAATGCGGCTACAAAGTTGAAAGACATTTGCGTGACGACGATTTGGTCGTTTTCAACCGCCAGCCAACATTACACAAAATGAGTATGATGGGACATCGTGTCAAAGTTCTGCCGTGGTCGACGTTCCGCATGAACCTCAGTTGTACTTCACCATACAATGCTGATTTCGATGGTGACGAGATGAACTTGCACGTTCCGCAGTCGATGGAGACACGAGCGGAGGTTGAGAATATTCATATCACGCCACGTCAAATTATCACACCGCAAGCGAACAAACCCGTCATGGGAATTGTACAGGATACACTGACAGCTGTTAGAAAGATGACGAAGCGCGACGTTTTCATCGAGAAGGAACAAATGATGAACTTGCTGATGTTCTTGCCGACTTGGGACGGTAAAATGCCACAGCCTTGCATTTTGAAACCGAAGCCTTTGTGGACTGGCAAGCAACTGTTCTCTCTGATCATTCCTGGAAACGTCAACATGATTCGAACACACTCTACTCATCCGGACGAAGAAGACGACGGTCCCTACAAGTGGATCTCGCCCGGAGACACGAAAGTTATGGTCGAGCATGGCGAACTTATCATGGGAATTTTATGCAAGAAAACTCTTGGAACCTCGGCTGGATCTTTGCTTCACATTGTCTTCATCGAGTTGGGACATGAAGTCGCTGGCAGATTCTACGGAAACATTCAAACTGTCATTAACAACTGGCTGTTGTTAGAAGGTCACTCGATCGGTATCGGCGACACGATTGCTGATCCCCAGACGTATCAGGAGATCCAGAAAGCCATTCGCAAAGCTAAGGAAGACGTCATTGGTGTCATTCAGAAGGCTCACAACATGGAACTTGAGCCAACGCCTGGTAATACGCTTCGTCAGACTTTCGAGAATCAAGTCAACAGAATCTTGAACGACGCTCGTGACAAGACTGGAGGCTCCGCTAAGAAATCGCTTACCGAGTACAACAACTTGAAAGCCATGGTCGTGTCCGGTTCGAAAGGATCCAATATTAACATTTCGCAAGTTATTGCTTGTGTCGGTCAACAGAACGTTGAGGGAAAACGAATTCCATTCGGATTCCGTAAACGCACTTTGCCTCATTTCATCAAGGACGATTACGGTCCCGAGTCCCGTGGCTTCGTCGAGAATTCTTACCTTGCTGGCTTGACACCATCTGAGTTCTACTTCCACGCCATGGGAGGTCGTGAAGGTCTCATTGATACAGCTGTCAAAACTGCCGAAACTGGATACATTCAACGTCGTCTGATCAAAGCTATGGAGTCCGTTATGATCCACTACGATGGAACTGTCAGAAACTCTGTCGGGCAGCTTATTCAGCTGCGTTACGGCGAGGACGGATTGTGCGGTGAAGGCGTCGAGTTCCAGAACCTCCCGACAATCAAATTATCCAACAAAGCTTTCGAGAAACGTTTCAAGTTCGATCCATCAAACGAGCGACACATGAAGAAACTTTTCACCGAAGATGTCGTGAAGTCGTTGACCGAGTCTGGCTATGGCATGCAGGAACTTGAGAGCGAATGGGAACAGCTGGCAAAAGACAGACAAACGTTGCGAGAGATCTTCCCCAACGGCGAAAGCAAAGTTGTGTTGCCCTGCAATCTCAACCGGATGATTTGGAATGTTCAAAAGATTTTCCACATTAACAAACGTGCGCCGACTGACTTGAGCCCGATTCAAGTCATCAAAGGAGTAAAAGATTTGCTTGGCAAGTGCGTCATTGTAGCTGGAAACGATCGTTTGTCGAAGCAAGCAAATGAGAACGCAACGCTTCTCTTCCAATGTCTCGTTCGCTCCACTTTGTGTACTAAATATGTCGCTGAAGAACATCGCTTGAACACTGAAGCCTTCGAGTGGTTGATCGGTGAAATTGAAACCAGATTCCAGCAAGCTCAAGTCAACCCCGGTGAAATGGTTGGCGCTCTAGCTGCTCAGTCTCTTGGAGAACCCGCAACACAAATGACGGTGAGTAACGAAAGCTTCCATTTCAACTCTGAAACTTATGCTTTTCTCTTAAACAGCTCAACACCTTCCATTTCGCTGGAGTCTCTTCAAAGAACGTAACACTCGGTGTACCTCGATTGAAGGAGATCATCAACATCTCCAAGAAACCCAAAGCTCCTTCACTAACAGTTTTCCTAACTGGCGGCGCAGCTCGTGATGCCGAAAAGGCGAAGAACGTTTTGTGTCGTCTTGAGCACACTACATTGCGCAAAGTTACGGCCAACACTGCGATTTACTACGACCCAGATCCGCAGCGAACTGTCATCGCTGAGGACCAAGAGTTCGTCAACATTTACTACGAAATGCCCGACTTCGATCCGACGAAAATCTCACCGTGGCTTCTGCGTATTGAACTGGATCGCAAGCGAATGACTGACAAAAAGTTGACCATGGAACAAATTGCTGAGAAGATTAACGCTGGCTTTGGCGACGACTTGAACTGCATTTTCAACGACGACAACTCAGAGAAGCTCGTCCTGCGAATTAGAATCATGAACAAGGGCGACAACAAGTTCGGAATGGACGGCGAGGAAGACATGGAGAAGATGGAGGAAGACATGTTCTTGCGATGCATTGAATCGAACATGCTGTCGGAGCTGACACTCCAAGGAATTGAGGCCATTGGAAAAGTTTACATGCATGTAAGTAGCTCACGAGTGAAACTCATAACAAGTCAATTAATTTAATGCTCTCCCTTGTGCAGCTCCCGCAAACCGATGCGAAGAAGCGAATCGTTATTACTGATTCGGGAGAGTTCAAAGCCATCGGTGAATGGCTGCTTGAGACTGACGGAACGTCCATGATGAAAGTTCTCAGCGAGCGCGACGTCGATCCCGTACGAACATTCAGTAACGACATTTGCGAAATCTTCAGCGTGCTGGGAATCGAAGCTGTTCGAAAGTCCGTCGAGAAGGAGATGAACGCTGTGCTTCAGTTCTATGGCCTGTACGTCAACTACCGTCATCTCGCCTTGCTTTGCGACGTTATGACTGCGAAGGGACACTTGATGGCCATCACTCGTCACGGAATCAATCGACAAGACACTGGCGCTCTCATGAGATGCTCGTTCGAGGAAACGGTCGACGTGTTGATGGATGCTGCAAGCCACGCCGAAGTCGATCCGATGCGAGGTGTGTCGGAGAACATTATCATGGGCCAGCTACCCCGAATGGGTACAGGCTGCTTCGACTTGCTTCTGGACGCCGACAAGTGCAAAGACGGAATGGAGATTCCTCATACAAGTTTGATGGGAACGACTGGCATGTTCTTCGGTCCTGGCGCTACTCCAAGCATGAGTCCATCAATGACTCCTTGGCAATCAGGCACCCCAGCTTACACAGCTGAGTGGTCTCCAGCCGGGCCTGGAAGTGGAATGACACCCGGTGGCCCGAACTTCTCGCCATCAGCTCAATCAGATGCATCTGGAATGTCGCCACATTGGTCTCCCAATCCGGGCTCGCCAAGTTCTCCTGGAGGAATGTCGCCTTATCTTCAACACTCTCCTTCAGCATCACCATCTTATTCACCGAACAGCCCGAACTATGTCAGTCCCAACTATGCAACCGGATTGTCGGCAAGTCCATCTTATTCGCCAGCAAGTCCGTCGTACAGCCCGACTAGCACGATCTACTCGCCAACCTCACCGCGTTACTCACCGACATCGCCGAATTACAATCCGACTTCTCCAAGCTACTCGCCGAACTCTTCATACTCGCCATCATCGCCGTCGTATAGCCCGACCAGTCCTAAGTTCCAAGCAACGAGCCCTGTCTACGCTGCCTCTTATTCACCAACGAGTCCTTACTCGCCGACTTCACCGTCGTACAGCCCAACGTCTCCGGTCTATAGCCCGACAAGTCCGAATTACTCTCCATCGAGTCCAAATTACGCTGGCAGATCTCCGCCGTTTGCGTCAACTACTCCAAGCTACAGCCCGTCGAGTCCAAAATACACTCCGACGACACCAATGTACTCGCCTTCGAGTCCCAACTACTCGACCCCGCATTACTCGCCAAGCTCACCATCTTATTCACCAAGCTCAACCAAGTACAGTCCGTCGAGCCCGAGCTACAGTCCGACTTCTCCATCACACTGCGCTTCACCGCAGTACACGCCGCAGAGTCCACCGAGCTATTACTCACCTGCAAGTCCGAGCTATCCAGCATCGCCAAGTGGAGCCGGCTACAGCCCAACTTACAGCCCTCGAAGCACAAAATATTCGCCAACTTCACCGGTTTATAGTCCGACGTCGCCGGTTTATCCAGAAGAGGACCCTGAAGCCAGCCCGTCTTACACAAGCCCTGCTGCCAGCAGTCCCGAAGAAGAACAGCAGCAGCAACAGGACAAATACGGCAAGCGTTGGTAAAATGTAAGCATCAATCTAACGTGACTGTGACAAGCTCCTAATGAATTTTTAACTCCCGTCAGGCTTCCGTTGTCGACGCTCAACCAATTTCTTATCCATTCAACTTTGATTTCTGCTGCTAAGATGAATTATTCACGAATGAATCCAACATTCATTCGATTCTCATTGCAGCGTTTACAGCTAAACAAACATTTAGAATTTGAGGTTGACAATATTCTTATAAACTGTAAGCAGAACATAAAATTTTAATAAAAAAATACTTTAAAACGTAAACATCTGAAACTTGTTTTGATGCTCAGCAAGATAAAATGTGACTCAAAAAATATTTCAGCCAAACGAATGACGTCAAAGCGCATATAACGCGCTCGCTAAAAATCAAAATTTTAAAATAATTTAGAGTTTATCGACTGCGAAACTTGTTTCCATGCTGATCTGTTCCTATGCAGGCAGATTAATGAAATCATCAGACATGTGGGCTAGCCACGGAAATATTGCGTCGGATCGATCAAATCCAGTTTTCTCTCGAAAACTCCCTCGAACCTATGAAAAGCTCGAGACAAAAATATCACTCAGTTTCGTTTCGGATGCGAAATGGACAAGTCGTGTAAGATCCTCGCGCGAGTTTGACGATTACGTAAACTTCGGAATTAATTAACATTTTTAAAATCTGCATTCATCAAACGGTTACGATACCTCAGTTTTATTACTTCGAATATAAATGGCACCAAATCAAAACGATGGAATCGTCAGGACTTCAAATGGGGAGGGCGAGGCTAGAAGACTAAATAACGGATCCACTGATGTTGACAGAACAGTTGTGAGTTCATTTTCGACCGGAAGTCCGAAGCTGTAACACAAACTTTGTCATCAATACTTTAGCCTGATCGACCTTACTCGGATCCTTATAAAGTCAAGCCAGGAGAGAAGCCGTACAAGCTTGAAATCGTTTGGAAAAATGTATTTGCGTTCATGTATTTGCACTACGCGGCGCTTAACGCGTTCACTTATCCTATAACGGTTAAATATTTTATCGGCGGTAAATTGTCTTCAAGCTAAATCCTTTTGAAATTAACGATGAGGCTTCCTCTTAGGTTATATAATGATCCTCTGTTCGACTTACGGAATATCTGCCGGGGCGCATCGGCTTTGGGCCCACAAAAGCTACAAAGCCAACAGGAAGATGCAGGCGATGCTTCTGTTGTTTCAAACTCTCGCTGGGCAGAACAGCTGCATCGAGTGGACTCGAGACCATCGCGTTCATCACAAGTACAGCGACACCAACGCCGACCCACACAACGTTAACCGAGGCTTCTTTTTCGCTCACATGGGCTGGCTGATGTGCAAGAAGCATCCGGATGTCAGAAAGTATGGCTCAAAGGTGGACATGAGCGATATGGAGTCTGATCCGATGCTTCGTTTCCAACAAAAATATTATTTGCTGTTGATATTGCTGATCAGATTTGTGCTCCCAATCTTCATCGGCGTCTACATCCTCGGCGAATCATTCGCATGTTGCTGGCACTGGAATATCTTCAGCTACGTCATCGTTCTACATGCTACATGGAGCACTAACAGCGTGTCACATATTTGGGGCGACAAACCATTTGAGAAGTGAGAATTAAGCGAATAAGTCGTAATTCCAGCTTCTACAGATTATAAATCTTACAGAGACATTAAACCGACCGACACGTTGATTATTGGCATCATAGCATTTGGAGAAGGTAAATGACACGTTGTGCCTGCGATTCATTTCGGTAAATCAGCTCGCTTCTTTCATAGGCTGGCACAACTTCCATCACGTCTATCCGTGGGATTACAAAGTGTCTGAACTGCCTCGTTACTGGTGCAACTTCACGATTCCTTTCATCGACTTCTTTGCTTGGCTTGGATGGGCAACTGACTTGAAAACAGTTTCTGATGGAATTATCCGGAAAAGAATCGCAAGAACTGGCGACGGAAGTCATCGATACTCGAAGAATAAAGAAATCAACAACAATAACAATCAATCTGAAGATGAACCGCCAGTCATTTGGGGATGGGGTGAGTCGATCAACTCATCACATATTTACCTTGAAAAATCTAATAAAACTTTCTTTATTTCTAGACGACAAAGACATGGACGTGGAAGAACGAAGCGATGCACACATTTTGAATCGCGGATGAAGAAATAATTGAAATATTTACGTCAACTCACTTTGCCTTTTTCACTCGAAAGATGGTCTGAAAAAGTTTTATGTAGTCTAAGGAAACTTGCATAATTTGAATAAAGTGAAATGCGTAGACTTGCAAAACATAAACTGGGGTATCGACTTCTCAATAGTACAACCACTCGCAGACGTCTTAACGACTGTTATGTGCATGCTTAGTCTGAGAGTCTGAAACTCACTAATTTATTCATTAATCATCTAACGATGCAAAGCGTTATCGTTGTTTCAAAAAACTCGAGAGGCGACGAAATCCAGTTTTAGGCTAAAGATCTTCCTCTCAAATTTTTATCGCGACAGGTGAGAGAAATATTTGGGCAAAAAGCAAGAAAATTTAGTAGAGATTTGGATCCCGAACCGATCGGTCGCGTCCTGAATTAGCTTGATCCAGTGGTAAAACACGTATTATCGAACTAATTTGTTACATCAACGAGCAATAAGTGAAGCGTCCAGACTATTAAACGTAATTAATAAATAATAATCATTTGATTTCGGATCTAACCACGTCACACTAAGCGATCGCCCTTCAATCAAACAGAAACCTGTTTGTCATCGTGATTGTGCGTTAACGAACCACAACGAGCCACATGCGAAATTTTAAGTCGCCTTAGACATGAATCCGAACAGGTTTCGATGATCTCTTCTTTTCTCGTTTAAGTGCAAATGCCTCCGAACCAAGACGGCCGGTCGTCTGTAACGACCACGAGCAGTGAATCAACGCTCGTGCAGCGATCAACCAACAACACTGAAAGGCTAATCGTAAGTTCATTCTACTTCGTCGTTAAATTGATTAAACAAATAACTCGAACAACAGAAGGATCGACCATCATCCGACCCATATGAAAGGAAACCCGGCGAGGAACCGTACAAGCTCGAGATAGTCTGGCGAAATGTCATCGGGTTCATCTACTTCCATTGTGCCGCTCTCTACGCATTCACGTATCCGTTGCCTTTGTCGTCATTCATTATTGGTAAAGACTTCAGCAAACGATCGTCGTCATTCACTAACATTTTTGAATTAGGATTTTTGTTCGGAGTCTTCGGAACTTACGGAGTGACGGCTGGCTCACATCGCTTCTGGGCACACAAAAGCTACAAAGCCAACAGGAAGATGCAGATCATGCTCATAATTCTTCAGACCATCGCTGGGCAGAACAGCTGCATCGAGTGGACTCGAGACCATCGCGTTCATCACAAGTACAGCGACACCAACGCCGACCCACACAGCATAAGCAGAGGCTTCTTCTTCGCTCACATGGGCTGGCTGATGTGCAAGAAGCATCCGGATGTAAGGAAATATGGCTCAAGAATCGACATGAGCGATTTGGAGTCCGATCCAATACTTCGCTTCCAACACAAGTGAGATAAACTCGAGTTGATATTAAGATCAAGATAACTCTTATTTTATTCGAAGATATTATCCGATTTTGATGCCGCTTATGAGCGTAGTTCTTCCTATTTTCCTGGGTTGGTACTTCTTCGATGCCCCAGTAGCCGCTTCGTACCATTGGAATCTGTTTAGATACATGCTTAGTTTACATATTACCTGGTCGATCAACAGCGTGTCACACATGTGGGGCGGAAAACCATTTGAGAAGTGAGAAAATATTCGCAATAAGTTATGCATAAATATTCTCGAAATATTTCCAGAGACATCAAATCGACAGACACATATTTGATTGGCACATTGGCATTCGGAGAAGGTAAAGGTCACCGATTGTGACAAGCTATGTAGATAAATCGGTTGTGTCTTCTTCATAGGCTGGCATAACTTCCATCACGTCTATCCGTGGGATTACAAAGTGTCTGAGCTGCCTCGTTACTGGTGCAACTTCACGATTCCTTTCATCGACTTCTTCGCTTGGCTTGGATGGGCCACTGACTTGAAAACAGTTTCTGATGAAATTCTTCGCAAGAGAATCGCAAGAACTGGCGACGGAAGTCATCGATACTCGAAGAATAAAGAAAGCAATAACAATAACAATCAGTCTGAAGACGAACCTGTAGACATTTGGGGCTGGGGTGAGTTATCAGCTTCACGAGAAAACCATTCGTTACTAATAAACTTAATTTCTTCGCTCAACAGACGATAATGACATGGATGCAGAGGAAAGAAGTGATGTGAAGATCTTGAACCCAAAATTCGGAGTTTGACATTTTTAAAACAAAGTTCTCCAAAGTTCTCATTTCAGTTTGTTCAGAAATTTTCAATAAAAATTCGCGACACGTTCCGTTTTATCAAAACTTGTTATTGATAATGAATATGCAAAATTGGTTAATCCGAGCTGATCAAAACTAGATCAATGAACCAGAGTTGAAAATTTTATTAGATTCATTCACAAATGTCTGTTCCGAGTTTTCTTCGATTTCATAGCCACTCAGACAGCACAAAGATATTTTAGTATGAAACGAAATTTGCAAGTCAAATCAAGCGGCAGAAAACGAAACTTGTTTCGACTGCATGTTACCCTTGAAATTTTCTGGCCGTCTCATCAATAACTTCTAAGCGATGAAATTCGTCGGTTCAATATCAACGCACAAGGATGAATCGAATCTTTTGCTCTCACGAAACTAGCAACATATTTATGAGCGAAAGCTCTCAGAAAAAGCTCACGCGTTAAGTTTCTCTATGAACTTCGCCCCTATTGAAATGTTATGCCGTTCTCCAGCGGTGTTATTCTGGTCTCACTTTCATTCTCTTTCCATCGAAACGAGAACTCATCACAAGTGTTCTCTCTCAGCTTTTCATTTCGAAATAAGCTTTCGAACTAGAGAGCTCGCTCAAAGCTCAGATCATATTTTCTTTCCACTCTTCACTATTACGTCTACGAGCTTCGTCGACCGGGTCCGTGTTTTTCCGTAGAAACTTTTCTAATTTAGCGTTATCGCTCTCTGCTCTCATGGCTAGGCTCATGACAATTGAAATAAATTTCTCCATTGAAAGCTTCCGCTCACTTTTGGCAATGTTGCCGTAGTTTAAAAACCCATCTCGCCTCAAGCTATGTGAGGCAAATGAATAAATTCATGAGGAAGGTCGAGGTGGTGTTTACTTCTTTATTCAGTAATTCGCCTCATATTTAATGCGACATCATTGAATCGAGTGAAATGAAAACAAGAAAGCACGAGCAACAAAAGGAAAATAAATTTGCCTAGTAACCGTGAACACCGCAGAAGTAATTGCTTCGATTTTGGGGCTTGAAAATAGCCGAGGGAATGTTTTGTCGCTAGAAAATTTATTTCGTGGAAGAGATTTTTATCGCGCTAATTTATTTTTTATTTGTCCCGAAACTCTCATAAAGTTTGCAAAGGAAAACATTTTCGACGTTGCGATGGACGCCGCGCGCTGTTCCGAGGAAACGACAAATCTTGAGATTCAGATAGAGCGCCATTAAGCCCCAGACGACGAATGAGACACAATAAGTCTCGTGCATGGTTGAGCTTGGATTAAACGATCCGTTTATTGAATTCTTCTGCTTGTTCGCTTCTTTAGTTTCCTCGAACGATAGAGAATCATGCTAGAATGCTTTTTAAACATTTCTTTTCTGCGAGAAACTATCTCATGCACTCGAGACGATGCGGGAATCCTGAGTGAGTACTCGTCTTCATAAATTTCACGCTCTGCAAATGTGCTTCTGCCTTCGAGCGCCGTCACTGAAGTGCTTGCTGAACCCTTTCGTTTCGTTCTAGCATTAAAATAATGAGCAGCACAGCAAACTAAGAAACCATGGCAACATTCAATTAATTACAGAGAGTACAAGGCAAAAGTCAGCGACGTGATGTAAGACATGTCTTCTTCACATTAACGCAAAAAATTTGCCATGTTAAGTACCTCGGGGCGTCGTTGTCGTTCTCCTTTTGCTCCTCGCTGGATTGTCGAGGGTTAATGTGTGCTCACACAACCTCTTCGTCAATGAGATTCAAATTGAGGCTTCAGAGCGTCGCGAACTTCCCCTCTTCGATTCTCGACAAATTGAAAGTCATTGATATGCAAACAGCGATTAGAATCACGAATAATCACCAAGCGAGTTTTTTTGTGGGGCGCGCCCGAGTAGCTTCGATTCCAATGAGATTTTTCTGCTTTTGAAGGAGGACTTTTTGCTTGCGGTTCCAATTTCCGATACGAAATTCAATTTTGAGTCATCGATCATTAATTATTTCGGCATGGATGAGCCGTGATGAACGATTTCGCCATGATTCGCAAATGCTTCAGCGACAGGAATTTAATCTCACAAATATCTAATTCCAAAGGCGCTGGAGACTTTCCGGGGAGAGAATTTCTCAAAATTGACGGGCTTTCGTTGTCCTGAGACAGATTATTAACCATCGGGCTCGTTTGCGTCGGAAGTTGTTAAAACTCAAGCCCCATCCATCATTTCCTCCCCACAATTGAACAAGTTTGGTTTCTCCACTCAGAATAATTTGCATAAATTCCCAGGCCAATAATGCTGAGTGGGGGAAATAAATTCAAATAAAAACGTCGAAACATCAAAACTTGACGCGAGTTTTATCACTTCACCTCGAATTCCGTGTCTGACGCTTTTGCGTGGGCGCAAGGGAATCTAAAAGTTCGGCGAGGCTCGAGCTATATTTTCGTAATTTTCAGAGCGTGATGTTCCATCTTGAGCGCCAGATTTGCAAAGAATTCGTGCATCTCATCACCAAGATTGCGGCTGAGCTTTCAATTTTCTGGACGCTTAGCAACGACGGCAAAAGTTAAAACGTCGTTAAACTCAGAATTTAAGCAACGGCGACATTCTCTTGATAGTCACTTGTATCTTCTTCTTCGCATCGTCAAGGCCGTAAATTTCACGAGATAACTTGAATACAGAAATTTCTCTGTAGACAAAAGAGAAAGACCAACAATCTTCGTTGATGAAGCCAAAGTTTGCTGATTGAAAATGAGCGTGGAAAATTGATTCGTTGAATCTTCATGGAAATTAAATAGCACGTGTTTGGCGTTACCTTTCTTTCTGATTCTCAACCAGGAAAGCAAATTGGATCCTTCGATGGACACGAGTTTATTTTCGCTCGCGCGAGTTTCACTTCTAAGTCGCCCACGTGCCGAGAAGACGACAATCTCATCATTAGAAGTGGAGCACCTAGCGACAGCGCTGTAATGTAGACATATCACGAGCGAAGAACGTAATTAGAAACGTTGATGGATGACGAAGCTGTTGCCATTGTGTGTCGCATATCATGTAACGCTTCATCAGATATTTATCGTAAGGATTCAATCAACTGTCAATGATTTCGTTCTCTATGATCTATGAAATGCGAAGCTGCTCATTAACGTTTTTTCATTTCGCGGTAACGAGGCCGCCCGCGTTATGTGTTGCCACGTCAATTTCACTAATTTAAAACGCGAATCGGCTGCAACTAAAAATGTTCTCATTAACCTAATGATGCTGAACGAGGTTTACGATTAAAAATGATCAAAGCATTCGTTGATTTTGCACTGTGCATCGCAGTTCTCAATGCAATTGGCTCGTTTATCACTGTTGGACGTGCAATTATGCTTTTCAGTTTTAATTGCTCCAACGATAAACTCGGTTGAGCAGTTTGCTTTCCTTCCACGATTGCAACCCGATTCCCTGTTTTCGTTGTAATTGCTTTCAGAGAGCTTCCACCTTCACTCTGACTTAATTACTGAGATCTTTCGAGTTTTTATCGACCAGCGATTAATTAAACCTTTCAAGGGCGATAGATTTCAAGAAGAAATATCCTCGATAAATTATGTTGAATAAATCAAAAGGTAATCAACTCTGACTGAGTTGTGAGTTGAACAGTCGGAAGCATCCAAGTTTAATATTTATGGAAGACGAGAAGGAAAGTAAGCGAAGCTAGCGTGCAAATACAACTCGTGTCAGGTCCAATGATATAAAATTACAAAATTCAACTTTTCACTGTCCAACTATACTTTGTAGATCCAATTAGCATCAATTTCATACCATTTTGACACAAGCGTTTTGGCATTAAATAAAATTGATTTCGCGGTATAAGGGAACGCAATTTTCAAAATTGGTTTTCGGCTTTGACTTTGACAGTTTAAACTTAGTTTGAGCGATGAAGCTTCTATTGATGGTTGCATTCGTAACTTCTGCTGTAAGCCAAAATAAAAATAGCCAACAAAATTTATCATCAAATTTTAAATCGTCAGCATTGTATTGTTCTGGTACATCGAGTAAGTTACGATCCGTTGAACGAATACTTGGCACTTAACGTCAGCCTAATCAACGACTGGAAGCATTCTACATTTATGTCCTTCTCAATAAAGTCCTTTGTCACAATTGAGCGAATGAAAGTTGCATCGAAAATAACGATACCGCAAGATGAAAAGGACAAGGAATGCCACAGAATGTTCTTCCAAACAACGGTTGATGTCAACCAACTCTTCAAGGAAGTTAAAGGAAACTTTCTCTTGCAAGCCCTGGCCGAGAATTTCTTCCAAGCGTTTTCCACTCCTGTCTATTTCCCATTACCTGCCGTAAGAAGCTCGAATTTTGTTAAAAAAAATTACCTCCCGAACCACAACAGGGCACAACAACAACGATCAACAACTTGACGATCACAGACAAGTTTATTCCTCAATGGGCTCCAGTAACAAAAGGTCTAACGACTTTGCGGATTCTCTCGAAATTTCCAGGAAAGAAAAACTTCGTTTGCATAGGTGTAATGAAGTTCTACGGGGAATACAAACGCTCTGCAGAATTCAGTACGACAGAAACAACGCTCAAAGGTTTTTAAAAACAACCGAGATCTCGTCTGAGCTCGTCAGGCGATAGAAAAGTTCTTCAAGTTCATCATTAGTTCAGATTGTTTCTATCATGAGAGTAATTCATAGAAGTAAGATATTGAGATATTGACGGAAACAATTTTCAAAAATGATTTGGACTAAATTCTCAGCTTTGATACTGATATTGAGTTTCAGTTGAAAGCTTTTCTTGTTGGTTAACTTCATGCCTCTCTAGTTTCCCACACGAAAGCTTTTTCTTGCTTGCGGGTTTTCGCAAATTTCCCAGGGAACAAAACTTTATAGACATAAGAGTAGCGAAGTTCTGGGAAGACCATCGATGCTGTCCACTACTGATGAGGAAAGCTGATATAAATTTTGTATATTAGAGCGATGGCAGCTTTGAAGTTTCTGGGAAACGACTCCGATACATTTATACGCTCATTGTGATTTATTACTGAATTCGTAACAGAACCGAGTACGATTCGATCCGATTACCATGTTCATGTAATTAATTAATTGGTTTTCAGAATTGGAATAGAGCGAACCATTAAATATCTTTATAGCTAAATTGAATCATGAAAGCTCTCAGCGATACTCTGAGCCATTTTCACAGCTCAGCGTGAGACTGTTCGGAGAAGCTGAATGACGCTGTTGTTTTTCTTGCTGCAAACGATACTGCTTTGATGCTGATGCCGCTTGATATATCATTCGCAGTTCCGAGTACTCGTTCATCAATCATGATGTCTCAAGAAAAGCGAGGGAGCTTCATTGGAGCATAAACTCAAATATAGCTTTGATGAATGTTTCATTAAGCTTTCGAAATGAATTTCTGTTGATAACTTTGTGGGAGCATCTTGAAATCACTCGCTCATTCGTTCAGTAGGCTGTAAGCTTCGAACACAAAAGGTTTCCTTGTGCGTCCGCCGAGAAGCTTTTCCGTTTCAAATGTTTCCTGAATAAGCTCGAGCTTGATCGAGCAAGAAGAAGTATCTTCCAATTTTCCAACTTTGAAGACGGAATTTCCCACGAAATCGTTTTCGTCTCGAGACATCTTAAGGCATTCGAGCTAAAATTCTTCGACAAGAAATATCCGCCCACATTCCATCAACCCAAAATATGCTACGTAATGATAAACACGCGTATGCTCCGAGATAAAATAACATCAACAAATAAATGAATTTAAGTGCCGTTTGACGGCTTCATGACTCAATAACCTTCGTATTCCTACGTGACCCAACATGCTCCTCAAATGAAGTCATGTAGCAACAATATAACGTCAAAGTTCCTCGCTAGCGTTGTTGGGCCGTTCGGAGGAAAATCATTAACGAATTCGAGGAAATTAAGGCAACGAAAAGGTTTTCTCCAGCGATGCTTCAGTTCCGGACCCGAAAATTTGCTGTAAAGCTCTCGTGGATATTGCAAAAATGCTTTATTTGATTTCCGCCGTGCTTCCGCTGTAAAACCATTTCTAGCCACGATGACCATGACCTCCAAATCGATTACCATCGAAGCTTTGCAAATCTTTGCTTTCGTTCCATTCCATGCGATGTAGTAGATTATCATACTTTTCGTTTCGAGCGGCGGTTTTGAGTGTTCAGCTGTTCCATGTCCATCAGTCGCAATTTTATTGTAATCGATTTGCCTTGGAGCGGAAAAGCATTGCGAAACGATGAGATTTTTCTCAATTTATTTCACGAGCAATTAGTCAATTCTAGGAAATTTTACGAGTTCTGCTGCGTACAATGGAAAAGGTCTTCCGAAAGGTTTTATCGGTCTTAAGTTTCACAATCGACGGAGTATTTGCCACCTTTTGCGTCGTTGGATCCGCAGACATTTCATGGTTGAGATTTCTGTGACGTTTGTACAAAGGTTGAGATTCAACGTTTCAACTGAAAGTGCAAACGTGGCCAAGGCGATGCGGAGTTTCATCGAGTCAGAAAATCCCATTTACCAGAAGTTGTGACGATTCGCTGTAGATTTCTATTCGCTCTTCGTTCAACAATCCCACAAATGTGAAAAGGGGTGAAATCAATTACATACAAAAACACTTAAAAGAGATGGAACGAAACATAAAAGTTTTTTTTTGTTATCTGAGAAATATTTTCTCCAATGAACGAAAACATTTCATGATAGTGAAGTGTTTGGCTTGGTTTGCAAAGCTAAAGAGAAATACGAGAAATTCAGAGAAGCTTCGCCTTCATTCTCTGCTTTATCTTGGAACTTTACCATTTGATATTGCGTGAATGAGAATGAAATATTTTCCTTTGAATTCCTAGATTAATTTTCCTGATAACCTGAGACGATATTTATTATTAATTAGAAAAATTCCTCATTGATCGCAAGGACTTTAAAAGCCTGAAGATTCTTTCAGACTATGCGAAAGAGAATGTTTATGAACAATCGCTGTTTGAATTGGTAATAAAATAAATTTAGTAAAACTCTTGACGGAATTCTGCAGTTGCAATAATTATAACTCAGCCCATTCATGCGTCCCTTTTGATTTACTTATTGCTCGCTGACTTTTTGAGTTAGCTGATATGCATTTGCTGCGATCCTAATTAAATTTGATGGTTTGCTCATATTTGTTTACATGAACGAACTTTCATCAATCACTAACTCGATTAGAATATTTGTATGTTTTCCGGATGTAATCAAATAACATTGAATTACCTTTGACTGAAAGCGAATGCGTGTCGATGAAGCTTTCGATTACGTTATTAGATTACTGTTGCCGAGCAAGCTTTCGACAACGACTCGGTGAGTCAATCAGTGTAGCGTGAATCAAAGAGTTTTATATTAAAGATGACAGATTCAAAAGAATCTATTGAAACCACAGGGTTGCTTTTCGATTGCCTTGGATCTAGGAAAACACGACACATGTACTGCATAAACGGATCGTAAAATTCTTTTATTTCGACGCGAACAGCGAACGGAATTGAAACTTTATTCCGATTTTTTTTTGTGCTGCGAAAGCTGAATAATTTAGAGCTTTTTTTACGAGCACTTCGTTGTGCTCGCAGTTAAATTATGCAAACGGAAATTTAAGCGACATTTGTTGAGTTTAAATAAAAGTTTCCAGTACGGGTGCTGAACTGAGAATTGAAAATCGATCCGTCCCTTGGAATCCGCTAAATTATTAATTTGAACATCATTTGAAATCATAAATCATCCTGAGGGAGAAAGAAGAGACGCGGAGATTAATGGTAACTGTTCGCTTTGACGGTTTTCATTCTCTGAATTGATTTCAATTACAGTCGAAGCAAATAATCCCTCATCAAGCTGGAGACAACAAAAGAAATTGCTCTCGTCTCCGACCTTCATCAACATGAAACGTCGACTCCTTGAAGTCACTTGCCGTTTGTTTCTGCTCTCGCCTTAATCATTTATGTGTCTATGTTGCTTCACGCCCCTATTGACACCAAGACGAGCTGCCTCTCCTTTCTCGAGAGTGAAAATTTATTGAAAGCAATTTAAATGCTAATTTTTCCGGCTGACATGGTTTCTCAGCTTCTTCTTGAAAGCGGCTTTACGACGTAATAAACGGCTCATAAATTGATTCTTGACAAAAGTGAATTCGTTAAGTTATGTCATCGAAATTGCTGTCATAAAATCGCGGGCGTATTTTCTTTCATGTTTAATGGAGTATTGAGAGCCATTAGAATCAAACGTTAGCATCAATCTTCTCAAATACTAACTCGAATTAAAGGTTGAGGCTTCAACATGGGTTGAATAGATGAGTAGCTTCCTGAATTGCCTCGTATCGTTGATTAAAAAATCATAAAACAATTTCCTGTCACGTCGACGAAGTAATTTGAAAACTTGTGATTATTAAATAATTTTCATACTTCCGAAATGTTCCTCCAAACAAGGAACTAGAGCATTTGTGAGTTTTGAACTTTTCTAATTAAACTTTAGAAAATAATTTAATAGAGCAGCAGTTTAACTTGAAAAGAAGAGCATAATGGGATCAAATAGAATAGTTTGTCATCTGCCCTAGACAGTCTAAGCTGCCGCTGCACTTTTCCATCTTCCTCGACGAACTTATTTCTTACTCGAAAACTTAAATTGCGCGTCGTGTTTCTCATCATCACGACGAAAGTTTTTCCATTCGTTCCTCGTCACGTTTTCTTGATCAAATTACACTTTTGAATTCACAATATTCAAAAACTTTTCACTCTTAATCAAGACTGTTAATAGAACTTTCAATTCAATAGCATTGTCTGATTCAAGACTCGTTTAAAGCTTCGCTGAGTGACTTTGGGATTTCGTCGAGAAAGTTTGCCAAGAAAATTAAAATCAACTCAAATCCCTCGTCCCAAAAGTTTCAAAGTCATTTATTTGTTTCATAATTATGTTCAGAGCAGGAAGCGGGAAAGGTCGGCAGTGACCTTGGAAAAGCAATTTAACTTTAAGAACTTTGTAGGATGTCTTGGTTTGTTTTCTTGAAAATCGAAGGATGATTCAGTGACTGAAAGATTTTAATTTGAGCCTTTGATGTTCAATGGAAAGTTAATTAAGAGAGAATTTCTTATGAAATATTTCCCGAGTTTTTTGTCATAAATTGAGTTGGGTAATCTCGTGATATTGTGACATACAAGCCTATCGAGATCTAACTAGTGGATTGACTACATCAATGACTTTACCAAAATGGTACTCATTTCTAGAAAAGCTTCTTGAATCTTCTAAGAAGTCTAAAGTTTATTATTTGAATCAACCGCCTCCGGATTCTCTCACTTGGCTGGTTGAGTATTATGTTTACAATTGAGAAAGAAGAATTCCAGGAGACCTTAAATTGGTTAACGAAGCATCTCGACGTATTTTACAAATCTAGTGAATTACCTTGTTTCATAGGGCCCATGGCTCAGTCTCCAAGAATTATTTTTGTATTTTATGTAAATTCAATTTCCTTTCTTGCGCCATCTGAATTAAGACAGAGAAAACCAACAAAGTTGCAAGAGGTAACATGATTCTAATTTAATCCCGGCTAATTCCACTTCGCGCTCAGCTCAAGCGAAGACTTTCCCACCTGCAATTTTCACATGGAGAAAGATATTCTCGTGTCGTCCCTGCCGCCCCAGAAGCGCCTTGATGATTAAGAGAAAACATTTGTTTTTATAAAAAAGAGCCTGAACCCGAAGCAACGAAGAGATTTCCATTTGAATAACGTTCTTTCTACCTTCGCTCGAGTAAAACACCTCAAGCACACTTAAAGAAAGCATCACATCCGAGTGAGGTATTTCGACTCACAAAGGACGTTCTCTGGCTTCTGCTTTGCCCAGAAGAAGGAAGACGAGATAAAGATTTTTATCGAGCTCGAGCCTCTCTCTTTTGTATGAGGATCGTAAAATTTATGAAGCAAGAAATGAGGATGGAGCAGGAGAAAAGGCCAATTTAAAGCACAGCCGACTTCGGACTCCATTAACATCACATGCCTTCAAGGACATTGTCGAGGCGGCTAGTAAGGAAACTCTCAGACGAATTTCCATATAAATTGACGTATTCGTCGATAAAAATCTCTCGTGCCTGTCTGATGGAAGCTTTTATCGTTTTGTTTTCCATTGACATGATCCGTCAGACGCCCGCAGCAGTTTCCCCGTAGCTTTAATTCTACTAAAAATCTGATTCATCACGTTTCTTTACCACTGAGGTTCGGTCGGGAGAGACGACGCTATCGATAGAGATGAGCGCACTCGAACGCTGCATATTACATCCTACTTTATATAATCGCTTACTGCTGGTTTTAGTGAGCTTTAGCTCATTGTTACGAGCGTTAAAGCGCCATAAAAGAGAATGATAATTTTGCCGCAGCAAATCTCCAAGATTGTCTGCCATTAAAACAGCTACGACTGCAGAAATGAATTATTAAACAACAAGATGTGATTATTTCTGCGCTGTCTTTGTTGCCATCGTCGTAATTAAAAGCGGCGATAAAACGAGAATGTTCCATCGCTTTCGACTTTGTAGCGGTAGAATGAATTCACGATGATTGCGGTCGCGTGGAATGTAAACAGCTATAACAAAGAACTGTGATATGATTCAAGTCTTCAGCGTGCAAACGAAGGAGAAACTTTTCTTGAATAGCACAGGAAAGACACAAATTTATGATCACAGCTCCGGAGTTCTTATTGTTTCACCCAAAATTCTACGTTCAGTGGGAATCGGTGAAATATTTTGTTGAGCAAAGTTATTTCATTGTTTTGTTGTCAAAGTGGAATTTGGGAAGACAACAAGGGGAGGCTTTCTACTTAGGAATTTCGCTACGGAGGAAAGACATTAAGATAATTTATAAGTTTTAATATCATTCCAGAGCAAGAAGTAATGAGAACCTTTTAGGAATTAATGTTTGCGTTGGTAATTCAACCTTAGGTCCCTAAACTCTCGACATGTTGGCTTTTGGCTCGAAACAAGGTTGCTGAAAACCGTTTTCTTTACACAACGATCTCACGTAAAGCCGGAACAAGTTCGAGTTGAAAGAAAAATCTTTGACTTAAAATGTTGGCAGGTATCTTCGTGCACTTGACTTCAAACACAAGGATTTTATGATGAGAAACCCTTGACGATGAGAAGCAAATCGTGTTGCTTCGCTGGTTGTTCTCATTATCATATTTTAATAAGCGAATGTGCAAAACACTGGAAGATAAATGACAAAAGATTTTCCCCATTTCCTGCTCTTCGCCGCAACAAGAAATCTTTTTACTTTCAGCGAATTGTGAATTCTTTTGAATTGCGTGGCTGGCTTTGAAAGGAAACCGCTGAATGGAAACATTCGCAGCTGAGGCTTTCGGCATCAATGCCAGTCGCCATTCATGTTCACCTTTAAACTCCATTGCAATTTCAAGCAAAACGTTCTCGAGTTATCGCTGAAATTCAATTTTCCGTTTGAGTTTTCCCTGCTGAAGCACCATGAATAAGAAAAAACAAAGATTAATGGCACGGAAGCACACAAGAACTTCATAGTTTTCTTACTCTGGTTCCAAAGAGTTCGTTTCAGTGATTTGTTGAATGTTTGCTAAACGATCCAGCGTCTCAAAATATTGTCTGGATGCTTCGTCGCTCGACTTCGTTTTATTCTGAAGTGGAAGAACGCCGTGATGAGATTCGTTGATAATTTATTTTGTCATCAAATCTCAAGAGAATCTGACGAGAAAATTAGATTCGAAGGAATGTTCCTCTCGATCCGCGACAAGATTCAATCAAATCAGTTTTCGAATGAATGCGAGATCTGCATCGAGATCGGATGATTTTATTTGAGATTTATAGACATTTTATGTCCTCGCAAATTCGAGTCGTAAACGGCGGAAGACTCGAGCTGCACTGCTGATTCCTACTTGAACTAGTTCCGCGATAAGCTTTGCTCTGTCGCCTATAACAGCGAATGAGGTTGCGAGGTGTTTATAGCTTCGTTTACGTCACATGTTGCATGCTAATTCTTAGTTGAATTCAGAACAATCTTTTCCGCTAGCTCATAAAGAAATCGAGTCAAACTCGCAAAGTTCAAGATCATCTAAAAATAGTTGAAATTTTCCTCAATCACGACGAGCGCTGAGCGAAAGCTTTCCTCTTTCGTCGCTTTACAATCGTCAATTGATGCTCCCACATCAACAACTTTTCGAAACCACAAATCTGAGAGTTTCCTTGGCATTCTCACTGCGAGTGAATCAATGGAAGCGAAGCTGAATACTTCTGAATGAAAACCATTTATTGAATGGTGATGTGAACTTTTCTCAATGAACTTTTTCAACTTTTACTCGACACTTAATTCGAATATTTCTTGAATTAATACAAAACAAGTTAAAGCTTTCCATGAGAAATCATTCCACAAAAACCATGACGTGGTCGACGACAACCGTAGGAAAATGGTTTGAAACACTTCTAGAGAAAATTGCTTGAGTAAATCAAGTAATTAACAAAGTTGCAATCTCACGTCAAGAGTAAACTGAAACTTTCATTAGCTGTGCAAGGCTTTTGCAGGTTTTTGCAATCAGGGCTTCTGATTAATTAACATCAATTTTCTGAGTCGAAGGTTGAGCAAAAAGGGTCATAAAGTAGCTTTCTGTGATTAATTGACTTTTGAGAGGTTTTCTTTTTGCTTGCAACAATGTCAAACTCAGTACGAAGTTTCTCGCTTTGATTTATTTTAAACTTTTAGGATTGAAACCTTTCGCAAGGAGATTTAAATTGCTCGAGGGAAGCTGGCAATGATGATTAAGTAAACTGGAGCAAGTTGAAAGAAGTAGCAAGTTGAAAGAAAGCTCTTGTACAAAATTAGGAACATTGTGTAGGTGAAAGCAAAGAAGCCGTAGCTTCTTCTATCGTCAATCTACCTACCTGACCTACAAAGACAAGAATTGTTTGAGGAACGAATTAAAAAGAATTTGAATGATGCTGCCGCACTCGGAGCACAATGCAGGCATCTTGCCGAGGTGCTCTTCATTCAAAACTTTTATTCGACTAATTTGCTGACAACTGCTTCGTCTTTATCGTTAGCAATTGCTTTATGCACAGAGAAAGCTGAGAAGAACAAACAAAATAACTTGAACGAGCGATTTGCGTCAAAGTTTCCAAATGAAAAGTTTCTCAGGCTTTAGGAAGTTCCCAATGAACAGCCGAGAGGCTGAGAGATTCCCAGTGCAACGCCGACCGAACAATCACTAAGATTTAATCTTACAATATCGATGCTGTCACCATAAACTCTGCATATTTTGCGTTTGACATTAATTGAATTTTAAAAAGATCGATAAGAAATAATTGCATTTTTCGCATGATCGAGCAATTGCTCATTTCGTCGGAAAGTCGATAACAAAATTTAAATTCGTTCCCATTTCTTGCAACATAATTTTTGTCACTTATGCTGTGTAACCTCGTTTCTCTTTTGAACCTTTTCTGTGAAAAATGGTCGAATGTACATATTCCATCGAATTCAAGCTCTTAGCCTCGCACTAATTTCGAATTCATTTGTAACTCCTAATTCCTACGGACTGTGTTTCATCCCAAAAAAAGTCGAGTCAATCAATTATGTCGTCACGAACACAGATTTCAGTCTTTGACCCTTTTTTCGTGGCTATAGACCCCGACCATGACTACGCGAGTTGCTAACTAATAGGAGAATAATTAATAAGAGAGATTAGTCGCCGAGCATCTGTTCCGAGCATGTTTTTTACTCGCCGTTTGTCGACATCATTTGCGGGGGTTGAAATTAAGTTATGATAGCGACTTAGTCCAAAAACATATGCAGACTCGTTTCCATTTGCGAATATTAAATGAAAATTATTCAATTAATTAAGCTCATTATCATTTGGGAGGATTTTCGGATGACAATTTCGCATTTTACCTTTCCGTTCATGAACTTCCTCGGGCTCTTTTGAGGTTTTTAATTTTGATTTGGCATTAAGCTACGAAAGCGATTAAAATCATTATCACGAAACTGAATCGATTGAACGCTAAACGTTTGTGAAACGAGCAATCAAAATTAATCCATTGAATAATCTTTTGGATAAAATTTTATCGTGAACGCTTCAATTGAACGTACAGAACAAAGTTTGCCTTTCAAACGAACTGGCGAGAGTCTCTTGGCTTGACAGTTGATAACGATTGCGAGTGAACGTAAAATGTACAAACCTCAAGAGTCAACATTCGAGCTGTGATAAAAGCAAATCCGAGAGTGGAGCAAACGTTCTCATAGGGATTCAATCCTATCGGAAGCTCTTCTAAATACACGGATTTCTGCTGAATCCTAACGATCCTTTAATGCACAGCATTTTATTCGAATTGACCCGAAAAATCTGAAAACGAATGTTTGAGTAGGCTCGCATTTATCTTCAATTCAAATTTATTCTCGCAAGAATCGGAATCGGATTATGGCAGGAAAAGGTCAGAGAGGAAAAAGGGAGCACTGAAGCAGTCGAAGCCTTTCACGCAATGTTTGTTCACATTTCGGCCAGTTTGCGGATGGAGAAGTCGAGCAGAGTTTGGTCGGCATTAATATAACGACAATCAATTAAAGCTGCACGAGTCAAGCTTTTGCTCCAATTGCTCGGGAGTTCGCCTGGAAAATGTGAGCAGTTTATCAAAGTAGCTTGTCATCAACTGTTGGGAGTAATTCCGAGTAGTGCTCTGCTGAATTTTCAATCAACCAAGTCTGCAGATGCTGATGGTGTTGACCTAATTTAGAGAACATGATGGAAGCGAGACATAACTCAAAGCAGACCGAAGCAAGAAAACTAAAATTACCAAATGATTCGTTTAGAAATTGCAAAACTATTTCGTTCAGAGCGCCTTGAGTTCTCGATTGGAAAATTGTTCTTCGATGGTGAAAAATTAATCCTCGAAAGTTTCTCGAAAACGGTTTGGAAGTTTCTCCTCCTCGATAGTCTCGAAAGCAATGCAAGTCATTTTTCACGACTCTTGGGGGCTGAAACAAAAGCGAAGCCATTTGTTACAATTCACGCTTGACAGCGCAAAAATTTAAAAAGCAAGCGAGGAAAACTTCTTTCCTGTTTTTGCCAGAAAATAAAATTGTCGTAAGTTTGCGAAAAATTCTATTTTTCTTACTCGATTGTCGCTTTGCCAGTGCAATCGATAAAAGTGCTCCAAACGGAAAATGTAACCCGAGCTCTCCTCTGAACTCTTGGCAGCGAAGAAATTTAATTTAATCTAACGTTCTCGCTCCACCGTCGAGTGAAACTTTCCACGCTTACTCTGTGAGCAAGTGAAAATAAATTGCATTACTCGAATATAAAGTTTCAGAGCCGTGCGAACATCTCATCATTCTTTTGAAAGATTAAAGTCAACAACTCGGTGACGACTCATGCGATGATGATTCGTTGGCTTGAGAAATACCAGGGACATTCGAAGCTTGCTGGACGGTGAAATGTTTTTGCATGTTATGCTCAAAAAGAACTTCGACTCCACGTCTCATTTGATGAAGCTACCGAGTGCACTTATTGATTTCTCGAGTTCGTCATGCCATAAAAATGCCAAAGAAGCTCGGATCGACCACTGGGATAGTTCCCAGCAGACACAGAAATAAATAAAAGCATAAATCATGGGAGTTTTCAGCTGAAGTTTTGCCTTGCATTCGTTTCACTTGACTCACCAACAGAGCGGAAGAGCAATAAATAAAAATTCTTGAGCGGAAAGTTATTGACTAAATCGATTCTAAAGGAAAACAGTCGAAGACGTCGACCTGGAGAGGAATTTTTTATTTACCGTCGAGAATTTCAATAATCGACGAGATGATTCACGAGTCGACGGAACTTTCGTGCTTCTCTGCACTTTTCAAGCACTTTAAAGATTACAAAATTTATTGGTCCTTTGACGCTAATAAAATGTTTCCGTGAAATTTATGAACGCTCTGATAATGCACTTTGGAAAGTTTCCTCCTTGTTGAATAACATTCTCGCTCGCGCTTCGCTCACTGCTTCATAAATTCTGCTTTCTTTTATGCACTCCCTTCAGGCACTATTAAGAACAGGTAAAAATGTAGATAAGGCGGTGAAAGGAGGGCAAACAGTCAGACGATGTTGATCGTTGCAAGTCCCACGATACTCTTAGATTTCCGTCGATTGGGAGAGCAGGTCGAGGTGAGTCTTGTATAAACTCGCAATATAAACTGTCCTAAGTGTTTGCTGAAACGACTGTCTAGTGTATCTCAAGCAAAAACAAACTTTCGGGCTATGAACTCAGAGAGCTTTTAGAAGGAAACGCTTCAAGGAATCTTCACAAGTTGTGTGAGTCGAAAAAGAAGGTTCAGGTGAAGAGCTGAAAACTTTATTAAATAATATTTTTCAGACTAAAAGTTAACGAACTCTGAAATATTCTGAGATTGTTTCCGATGAAAACCGAATTTCAAGTCTGATTCTTTCGGTTTGTTGTTGATCTCCTGAGCTGATTGTTTTTGACAGCCGTCAATATTCAACCTTGTGTAAGTAATCGACATCAAACTTTTGTTTGAACATCCAGCAGTTCATTGAACCTGGCAAATATCTTGAGTGAAGATTGTGAGAGCGCTCATAACTCTTTCATGTGTTTGCTTTTGAGTTGCATTGCGTTACGAGAAAGGAAACTTCCCAGGCGAAGCGTCCATTGCAGAGCAGTAAATGTAAACACGCACATGCTGTGAATGCAGAATTATTGAAATCGGCTTTGCTTCGTTGAGGCTCAACAAGCGTCAGGAATTCCAGAAAAAGTCGGAAGGGGATTTTCCTTCCATTTGTAGCAATAATAAATCGTGAATAATTTATAGCACGGATTCCATTAGAAAATGGAAACAAATTCTTTGAATATTTCATTGGCGTTGAAAGTGTTGTTGAAGTCTTTCACCTTCCCAGCGTTCACCGATGAAATGCCATTCGGTAATGAATTCAACGACGAAAGAAAACTGAAGCGCGTTTTTATTCGCAAAGTCGTTTGAGTTTATTTGAAATTCCAATCATTCCCAAGTAAATTGTTCTGCTGCTCGCTTTTGCTTGCAAAGCGGGAGCAAAGAGCCGAATGATTCAGCAGCATGATACGTTTCAAACGAGAACTACTGGTGGAATGATATCGGGCATCGAATGGAGTGATAAGCATTGAAGGGTACCGCACTCGCTCCTGTCGTTTCGGGCTACCTTTCCACCAGCACTCGAATGTTTCAGCTTCCAACGAATTTATTCTTGAATTAATGTGAAAATAATTGAAGAAATAAGAGCCATTTGAAGGAACTTCACGTCCCTCACGAGAAGATTTTCAGTGGAAACAGCTTTTCGGACATCTTGAACCGAAACGGAAAAGATTTGGCAGAGAAATGTCTTCAAGTCAGTGCAGAATTGTTCCTAATCGCATTAAAACATTTTTGTCCCTTTTTTCAAGGCTAAATGCTTTCGAGGGAAGTCACGTACTGACGGAGTAAAGATTCGCAGCGGTTGTGAAGTCAATCTGATCCTCGAAAATTATAAGAAACGCCGAGGGAATTCCAAATGTGATTTAAAATGAAAAATGCTTCAATCAACGTAGCAACTTGCGGATTATTTCTTCATTTGATTGCAAAAGTATAATTTAAAGTCCCGAGTGGAACCTTCTTCTCTGTAAAGGAGGCAAACAGATTTCTCAGCAAGAATTCATTTGCTGAAAGGAAATTACAGACTGGATAGGTTGAGTGGGGAGATTTTGTTCGAGCATTTCATTAATTTCGTCTTTCCCATTTCATCGTTCGACTCCGGTGGGACAAGAAAGAAATTTCATTAATTCTAGCGTCGCGCTTCTCTGTCGCAATTTTTATTAAGATTGTGTCAACAAAAGATGTTTCACTCAAATTAGGAAAGATTCCAAGTCGCCGGGGAAGCAACGCAACTCAAACAGTCAGATTTCCTACAAGAAGATTCAATTTCCTCGTAGAACTTTTCCCTCGAATCGTCAAAAAGTAAATAAAAGTTTCGCGAAAAACTTTTATGCTTTTGTTTTATGTAATAACTTGATTACGGAACAAGTTGCCGCGGACTTAGGATTAAATCAAAGCTTTAACTTTCCTCACGACCATTCAAATTGAATTTATATATTCAGAAAACGTTCGTGGCGGTTGTGGGAGTGTAACACAAAAGCAAGCAGCCATTCAAAAGCCAATTAATCACCCTCGACTACTTTTGTAACCTTTGAATCGAGCACAAGCTATGCAGCGCAAATTTATCAAACCATCAGATAACAAAAGCTAGCGAAAGGTTGCATAAACAATGAGCTCAACCTTTCTTTCAACTGCACTCGTGACCATGCAACTAAATTAATTAGCAAATTTTCGAAAACATTCTCATCTAAATATAACAACAACAAGAAGTCAAGAACCAATGTTCGCCGCTCACGCGCCGCGGGGGCTTACAATAATTTAGTTTGATAGCTTGCAAAGCACCAGCGCCGAAACAGTTCATGTTTTGAAAGCTCAAAACGTTTTCAACAACTCAATGTATTGCTGTGGATTGATTCACCTTAACGAATAAATAATTTTCATCTCGCTAAGCTCATTCGAGTGAAATATTCCAACGTGAGTTATTGCTCCGCATAGCTTTCAAGCCATAGCAAGATTTATTGGCTCATGAAATTCTTTGTTTGTTTCGGAATGTCGAAACTCATTCCGAGTCATGGAATTATCAATTAATAAGGCAGGCTCATGAAGATTGCAGCCGGAGCTTGTTTGGAATTATTAAGAACGTTCGTTGTCACTGGTTGTCGTCAAATTAGGAACATTTCTGTGCGGTTTGTGGGGGAAGATATCTAATTAACTTGAATTCAGAAACATTCAGCTTCGTTCGTTCCCATCGATTCACTCGCAGTGAGAATGTCAAGGAAGCTCTAAGATTTGTGGTTTCGAAAATTTGTTGATGTGGGAGCATCAATTGACGATTATAAAGCGACGAAAGAGGAAAGCTTTCACTCAGCGCTCGTCGTGATTGAGAAAAATTTCAACTATTTTTAGATGATCTTGAACTTTGCGAGTTTGACTCGATTTCTTACTAAGCTAGCGGAAAAGATTGTTCTGAATTCAATTAAGAATTTGCATGCAACATGTGACGTAAACGGAGCTATAAACACCTCGCAACCTCATTCGCTGTTATAGGCGACAGAGCAAAGCTTATCGCGGAACTAGTTCAAGTAGGAATCAGCAGCGCAGCTCGAGTCTTCCGCCGTTTACGACTCGAATTTGCGAGGACATAAAATGTCTATAAATCTCAAATAAAATCATCCGATCTCGATGCAGATCTCGCATTCATTCGAGAAGTGACTTGATTGAATCTTGTCGCGGATCGAGCGGAACATTCCTTCGAATCTAATTTTCTCGTCAGATTCTCTTGAGATTTGATGACAAAATAAATTATCAACGCATCTCATCACGGTGTTCTTCCACTTCAGAATAAAACGAAGAGTCGAGCGACGAAGCATCCAGACAATATTTTAAGACGCTGGATCGTTTAGCAAACATTCAACAAATCACTGAAACGAACTCTTTGGAACTAAAGTAAGAAAACTATGAAGTTCTTGTGTGCTTCCGTGCCATTAATCTTTGTTTTCTCTTACTTATGGTGTGCTTCAGCAGGGAAAACTCAAACGGAAAATTGAATTTCAGCGATAACTCGAGAACGTTTTGCTTGAAACTGCAATGGAGTTTAAAGGTGAACATGAATGGCGACTGGCATTGATGCCGAAAGCCTCAGCTGTGAATGTTTCCATTCAGCGGTTTCCTTTCAAAGCCAGCCACGCAATTCAAAAGAATTCACAATTCGCTGAAAGTAAAAAGATTTCTTGTTGCGGCGAAGAGCAGGAAATGGGGAAAATCTTTTGTCATTTATCTTCCAGTGTTTTGCACATTCGCTTATTAAAATATGATAATGAGAACAACCAGCGAAGCAACACGATTTGCTTCTCGTCGTCAAGGGTTTCTCATCATGAAATCCTTGTGTTTGAAGTCAAGCACACGAGTCAACATTCTTTCTTTGTTGCGGACTTTTCATGCAGTATCATTTTCATGTAGGTTGCATTTTCTCAAATGCGACACTGTGGAAATTTTTGCTCGTAGACTTTCAAGAATGTTTGTTTTAAACTTCTACTGTGCTTTAGCTCTTTTATAATTCCAATTGTTCGAAGTTTACAATGAGATGAAAGCTACGCGGATTACAAATGTCGCGTTGACTGAACCAAAAATACCTCTGAAACCTGACACGACGTTTCAGTCACGTTAACTCCCTGAACGTTTGAAGTTGAAGAGAATCATTGTTTGACGGTGTAAGCTATCAATATTTAAGCTCTGACATGTTAATCACTTATTGCCTGCGTGAAAACATATTTAATGTTCTAAATTTGTAATTAAACTCTCATTACCAAATACGCTCAATTTCATCCTGCTCGATGAATTTCGTTATGAAACTTTAATGAGTAATTAATAAAGTTTACGAGCATAAGTTAGTCTCGCCGTCGAAGCCACAACCTCAACATAATGTTTCGGTAAACAGTTGAAATCAAAATCATTTTTTCTCTCCGAATATTTTGCGTCTTAGGCTCTCTGTCTTCATCGCTAGCCGTTCTTAAAAAAAGTGGTAAGCTCAAAAACAAGCACAGAAATTTCGCTTTTAGCATAAATTTCAATTTCCTCGCTTTGATGTTCATTGCCTTCGCGTTAATGAAAAAAAGTTCGGGGATTCAATTTGCTAACTCGGCAGCTTTTAATATTTGCTCAACTCAGCGGGGAAGAATGTTTTCGACTTCAATTCTGAGTCTTAAATAAACAAGCATTCAGCAGATCTCAAAAGGTTAAGCAGAACTCTCTGGTGAATGAAACTCGGAATCCATTCCAGTTACATACAAGAGCGTCAGAATTATCCATTATCATTCTGGAATTAAATATTAACACGAAAGCATTCTGAAAATCATAACAAGTTTTCTTCCTCCACGGCACACAGCCTGACTGTGAGTCTCCACGAACGGTAACAGAAAAGACACGAAGGAGTTTCCAAGAAGTGTTTATCATCAAACGATACGACACGAAGCCTATCAGCAATAACAATTTCAATTTTATTAGGTCTCATACACGCCTTGAAATCACAGCGAACATGTTCATAAGCAAAGAGAGCACGTTTCATCTCACACCATTGGAACGTTCGCTGTCTTTGTTAGCAATTCTCATTTATTAAAATGTTTGAAAAATCAATTTCGGAGGAAGTCGTAATTTCAATGATTTATTGAAGCCTTTCATTGAAGTTCAGTCGAAGCAAATTTGAATTTTATGCTTGAGGAGAATTGCGAGTCGCTTAAAGCTGCTCAGAACTTTTATACTGAAAACAAATTGTGAAAGACTTTATTTCGGGAAAATCCTTCTAGCTTTCTAGTTAGTTTGTATGCAGATTTCTCTTATCTCCTTGAAATCTTCTCGGCATCTCAGAGGCGGCAAAATGAAGATGGAGTTTCTCAGCCGATTTTCCTTTTGAAGCTCGTTCAGATAAAAGTTTACGTCCTTAAAAATGTTCCCTAGATATTCTAGGCTAGATTGAACTAGGTCGGTTCACTGAAGAGCGAACAACACATCTCCATGAATAGTTCAGCAAATTCAGTGATGATTTCTTTGGATAGATAAGAGATAATCAAGCTGGTATAAGAGCTCCGTCGCCCAATCCAAAAAGCTTATTGCAGGCGAGCATGCAAGTCGCTTCGAAATCACACAAATCTTGAATGCGTATAACTTCTCGAGCGATCAAACGAAAGCAGTTTTCATCTTGGTCGAAGCGCAAATGATAAATGGAACCATTTACGATACCGAGGATGCTCAAGGAACAATAGTAATGATGTCTATTTGTAGGGGCGAACAAGCAGCGCAGCGAGATACAACTTGAATGATTCTCACATCTCAAGAAATGTTTACATAGCCATCGCTTAAAGGCCTGGTTTAGCAACGAGCCAACGAGGCTTTTACCCTCCGACAATGAAAACCAAAACTCATAAATCTTTGTTTGCTGGCATCGACTCGCATTCACTCTCATAAACATTAATTTGTCTTAAATTTGGAATTTATTGAAATTTACGAGCGTGGGAAGGAGAAAATCGATACGAAAATAGTTTTGCGGTCAAAAACATTTGCTCGAGTGCTTGCAAACCGCCAGCAAGTCGGGCTGACGCATCGCCTTAAGGAAAACGAGATTCCTTTCTAACTGGACTCGTTGGTCTTTCATGTAGGATCAATAATTCTTGGAGCGAAATAGCCACAGGGATAACCATCTTAGCGGAACAATGAGGGAAAGCTCATTGTTTGTCCCGCTCAATATTTATGCCCTCAAAAAATCCATTGCAAACGAGCTTCTGTAATTGAAAAAGTTTGAGCAACTTTCTCTTCGTCCACTTGAAAAGCAATTTAAATTATTTTTCAGTGCATCCTGTAAACAGCGCAGTGCAGAAGGAAAGAGAGAATCGGTAATGGTGAAGAAGAGTGGGGACAGTACAAAGAATTGAGTGAGATGTTTGTTACATTCTGTTAAGAAATGGATTTAAAGGTTCTTGAAGACTTATTACGAAATGGAAGTTTCTCGTTGCAAAGCTCAAGTCGTTTCAGTTCGTTTGCGATTTATCCGTATTTTTCAAGCGCGCGGTTCAAGGTTTCAACGATTTTCCATGGAGCTATGTAACGTTTTGTTATGAATAAACCTACGTTTTGACTACTTATATCCTTAAGAATTCACTTCAGAGATTTTCTGGCTTCCTTTAGCATTTGGCAACTGCTAGGAAACCATCATTCAACCTTAACCGCGACAACTTGGCTACGGTTGTCGTCAGCAACTTCTCGTATTTTCTGATACTCTAAGAATTATGATTTAAAACGACATAGTTCTCATAACGAATGGAACATTCTGTAGTTATTACGAATGCAATAAAACTTCTGAATAAACAGAACATTATTGAATTTATTTCGGAAGTTTAATATTTTTCCGCTCTGTTGAGCTCTTAAGTCGAACTACATTTTTCTCCTCATAAATATTGTAATTGACTAGATAACCGAATCTGCATTGTTTCAATTTGATGAATGGTTTGAGTTGATTGAGACGGAAATCATTTCCAGATTTATTTCTCAATGGAATCGGCGTTTCGAGCAAATCGAAAAATGAATTCAATCGATAAAATGCAAGATAATTTTTTCCATTTTCTGAACTATGTCATTGCTTTTCACATGTAGAACCTCTCCTGCTATACATTAGTTCAATTCAGACAGCAGTTTATTTAAGCTCACCAGAGAGTTCAGCGTGAAAAAGAAGAGAAAATTGTTGCTCATGGGAAAAATCTGGCACGACAAAATGTGAAGGAAAAATGAGAGGAAATTATGGTAAAAGCTCTCTCTGCTTGTAGCGAGTAATCGTTTCGACTCAATCAGTTCGCCGCTAGCATTACACGGGCTTTATATTTCACATTCTCTATCTAGACGCGGGAAATTTTCAGGCTTGCATTGTCGAGGCATCCGAAGTCAATTGTTAGAACAGTTCAATGAAGTTAACATGGAACGTCGATTCAGTGTCAACCAAAAAATATGCAAGTGGGTTTCTCCTGCCACGCTAATCAACTATGTGTGACGCTCAAGTTCTGAGTCACTTCTGTATTTTCAATTCAGTATCTGACAAAGTTTGCTCTTTCATGTGAAGCCGTGAAGCTTAAAACAATTTCACTTTGGTTTGACTTCATTCACAAATCCAATTAGCAAAATTTCTCCACATTCTCAAATTTGTTAAATTTGACTTGAAGCTTATTCCATACGATTTGAAATCAAACGTGTCTCGTGACGAAATTCACAAGACTTTAACCAATTTTCTAATGCTAAGATTTTCAGTGAGCGGCCAATCTAAAGCAAGTTTTTCAGTGTTTGAAGCTCAACTTACAAGCGAATAAGTCGAGTTGTATATTTTGAATTTAATCAATCGTTTCTTAGTCGTCATTTGGAAATATTAAAAGAGCATCAAAAGAATATTAAAGCTCCTCATTAGGGAATTAATATTTTAATCAAGCGCTTGACTGCCTTTTCGGATGCAGTTCATGTTGCTTTGCTAAACCTCACAGTGGAATTTATGACACATAAAATAAAAGGTCGACCCAAATAAAAGTTTTAGGACTTCACGACCCTTGACGAAATTTTGTTTTATGTCTTTGGGATCGAGAACTTTCACGCTTACATATATTTTAACAGCGGAAGCCAAAGCTCTTGGATGCGAGTGAAGGTCAAATATTAGATAAATTAATTTACTAGCGGTCAGCTGAAACGAGCAGAAGCTTCTATCTAACTTTCATCGATGATCTGAGAAAGCTTTTAAGTGAAACCGAGCTTGGATAGACAAGTTTTTGGACTACAAAAGAAGTTTATCTTTGGATCGTATTGAGTGTGAAATTGTGAATTTGAGGGAAATGATTTCAAAACTATGTTTGCACAATTTTTCTAGGAACAAATGATAGAATATTTTTATACTTTATGACCTTCACTTTGCAAACTACTCATAACTTTTGAATTTTATCCTATTGCATCGGAACAGGCTTTCACGAGCTGAGAGCATTTTCTCGTAATTGGCGCAGCTTCGGAACGATTGCAAGTTGCTGAGCTGCAAGTGATGAGCTTCGTAATTTTGCTGTGCAACTGAATGTTCCAAGTTGTTGAGAATCTTAAGTGCATCAGCGATTTTGTTGTCTCGAGTGAGCTTCAAGCATCTGGAAAGTTTTCTTTCAGCAACAAGATGTGAGAAATTTTTGCAAATCTGATTCGCATGCAAAGCAGCGTCAAGGAGACACAAAAGAGCGAGCTTATAAATTACGGTTCAGGCAATTTATCACATACTTTATGAATATCACGTTGAGACTTACAAGAACTTTATCATCACATTGTAGTCATCCTTCCTTAAGGCTCGTCATTATCGTTATACGTACAGCGAAGTTTTACTGAACATGGAAACATGATGAGCTAGGCCTTCATGTCTTGACTGCGCCATAAAAACGTCTTAAAAAGTTCTGCACACTTCTGTGAGTATTAAAGTGTGCAGTCGTTTAAATTTAAAACAAAAAAAAATCAACGAAAGTCAAACCAGAATTGTCCAACTTGGTTGTTGATTTCTTCTCATCGGAACAAAGTTTCGAATTCCAAACAGATAAATGTGAAAGCTTCATAATAAAAAATCAATGCAATTCAATAAGCTTCAGTTATCGATCCCTCGAAGCTCCAAAGCTTTCAGCGAGCAAGTCGTTGAAGCATCAGAAATCGCAAATCAAATCAAACATCACTCAAGAGTCAATTCTCTTGCAATAAAAATCATCGATGTTTGCTCGATATGATTCAACAAAGGAAAGCGCTCGAAGGGAGACGATTGAGGAATTGAAAACATTTTTTTAAGTGCAAAAACATGTAACGTTGGAGGAGGGTAGAGTTGTTTTATTGTCCCCAGTCGGCTTGAGATGATTCAACAATTCCATTGAGTAATGAGATAACATTAGAGAGACTTGAGTTGAGTTTACAAGAAGAGCAATTTGTCACTTTAGGTTATTTTGCTAGACTGTTGTGAATGCAAATTACAAAAGTTTGGACAAAAACCGATGAATTCTATCAAGAAATATCGAGTCACGTAACAATGTTTGTGGCTTAAACTTTAAACACTGCTAGGAATTGAAATTCTACTTAAAACTTTCAGGCCTCAGCGTAGCTTTCATCACTTTAAAGTTTAAACTCATTATTTTGTTCTCTCGTTACGTAAATTGATGCCTTCATTCACTTTGCTCCTTCTAAACTCAATTTTAATTGAAGTGTCGACACCTGAAGGCCTTTGATTTCTCGCACTGCTGCACAGGCTTTTTACAATTAACGAAGCTCGCGTAGAGCGAGTCATTCTTGCGTAGAATAAAGAAAGATCAAACAGAAGAAAGCTTCAACCCTTCAAGATTTTTCGTTACGTAAGGATTGATGTTTCTCCACAGGGACTGAATTTGTTTGCGCTAAAATCTATAAAATGCCTCGGAGATCGTTTTGACATTCATGATACAACATGCAAGCTTGAACGGCTTGAGTTCCGAGAAGATGCTGCTCGATTGTATTCCAACAGAGCAATGGGACTGAATAAACAGTGTGAGCCCTAAAAAAATATTTTTATTGCGCGAGGATGACCGAATCTTAATTTTAGAATGGAGCGAAACCTTCGAACAAAATTCTTGTCGCGTTACTGTGGAGGAAATTATGAAACTTGAGCTCTGCTCGGTCGAGAAACTTGCGCTTGTTTTCAGCTCTGCGTCATCCGTACTTAGTTTCAATTTATTCCACAGAAAGTTTCTCATTAAATTTCATCCAGTTCGTCTGGTTCTGCTTGAGAATGATAAAGTTCCAACGTAACAACTTTTATGATGTTCAGTCATGAACTGGAGAGCTGTGGGCGGAATTTCTCAGCATAATTTTGAAACGTTAACTACGCCGTTTACTAAAATGTACTAATAATTATATTCATGAATTTTAATCACGGTAACTTCTAGCATCAAAGGCGTAGTACTGCGAGTCGCTAGCCTAAGGCCATGATAAGGATTTCATTGCGGTTAGTTGGCGTGCTTTAAAGAAGTTCATTTCGAAGTTTGCTCATGACTGGCGGGAACATTCTCGGTCAGTCACTCTCGATAAGAAAATCGCGGGAGTTTAGAAATTCCACAAATCACGACGGCGTCATTTATTCGAAGCTCATTGATTCCGATGACATCGACAAAGCGGCAACGAGCGTCAGCAAGTCATCCACAACATGAAAACCGCCCAATACATATTTTCAACATTTTTTGTTGCTTCCCAGCTCCATAATCAACGATAGATTTCAAAGAACGTGGTCTGAATGCTCGATAGAACGTGTGTAACAGTCCTTGAAAATTGCATTATCCTCCGCTTCGTTGCAGCGTTTAACAAACACGTAAAATCCATTTATCGAATCAAGCATAAATTTAATTTATATGATAATTTTGATTTCCACTTAATTGGCAATTTGTTTGCCTTCATGTCTCGTCGATGAATATTAAGCGACAACAGTCATGCATGTTTGATGTCAGTTGGAAGGATAATGATGATGAAATGCTTCAGACGATGGTCTTAGTAATGCCAGTTATTTGCTCGCTCAGTGTCGCCTGCCTACTGACACCAAATCAAGTATGCAAGCTCTCAATTAGGAAGTGGAAATTATGCTTTACAAGTCAAGTGGGACAGGCTTCATTTCGACACTCATCTCTCGAGGCATTCTCATTATTTATGGGCGGCCATGCGTCGCAGTTCGAAGACAACGTAAAGTTGAACTCAAGACGTTGCTCCAGACTCAATTAGCAGACAAACTTTTTATTGTCAGACACGTTTGTCTTAACGATGGCCTTTCTTTGTAATCTATTCTTCACGTTGTCTCTCAACAACTCGTCCTTGTCGTGTTTGACAAACGTAATCTAGAGACATTCCTTGGAACAAAGGCCGAGGCTCAGAGAGAGAGAAGCACACAGCGATCCAATTTTCTATGTTCAAGTCTTTGTTTGCGTCAGCATTATGCCTTCATCTCGAGCTGGAACACTCCATAGCGAGGAAAATGAATCTTATTGTCGTTGAACGAGATAATTTATAAGCAGCGGAAGGACAGAATTTTAAGCAGACGTAAATTATTTTCGGAATTGTCGCATAGGAATTGTCAGTGGAGCAAGACATCGTCTCAGCATAAACTTGGCTTTATCATCATTAGACTGAACCTAAACTATTCTTTCAAACTTTTTTCTTGCTCTCAGAGGTGACAGATTATTAAAATCATAATTGTTCATCTGTGTCGTCCTTACTCTTCATCAGCTATCTCGTTATCTTGTGCAAATCTCATGGCTCTGATGTCGTTGCAATTTTCTTTATGCAGAGCTTGAGAAAAAATCAGGTTTCGCTTTCAGTTTTTAACTTGAAACTCTTTTCATTGAAAAGTTTTTTTCCTGAGCTTCCAAAGTTTTCTCGCCTCTGCAATATTCATGGAATCTTTATTATTGCGACGAGTGAATCTCTCAGGCTGTGATTACGAGTCAAAGTCACTGGCGCAGCTATTTGATCAAACAAACTATGCAAACAACGAGAAGACATTAAGTTTCCGCCCAGAAACTACAGAAAGCCAAAAATAGCGGCGATGCTTTTATGTGGCAGTCGCGACAAATAAATTTCCATAACTTTTGGCGCGGCTTTGCTGTCTCGTTAGTGTTAAATTTCTCGCAAATTGCGAATCATGAAAAATAAATGAGACCAAAATTTATTTCACGGAAGACGACAACGTGACATGAAGAGCGTTTGGCAGCTTTCAAGGCTGCTCGAAGCTTTAAGCTGAACCGAAATCGATGCCATTAGTTTTCTATTAAGTCGTGATGAACGACATCAGATGAAAACAAAAGCGAAGTCATCAGTTTTAATGCCGTGATTAATGTGCAGACGTTTTTTTGGTTAAACTCACATTCTTCCTTGATGGCGAAGTTCAAGGACAAACAGTCCTAATGTTCAGAAGAATAATTGAAAGAAGTTTCGAGAAATTTTCTGTTTTCGTGACCCGGAGCATCACGAACGGAGCGTCAGAAAATTTCCGTTGAATATTTATTTCAATTTTCGCTCGGTTCTCGAGGCAATTTCTGTAGCAAGCAGGTAAGAGGAGGAGCAGAAAGTTAAATGCTTTTCGCAAAAGGAAGTCTTCCTGCACTATTGCAATTGGGTATCGTTAAGATGCTGATAAAAAGACGTTTCAGATTGGAATAAGCACGAGTGGTCCCGATTTTTCCATTCGGAAACTTCAAGCGCAACAGGTTCATTTTCTGACTAGAGCTAAACCTTAGAGTATTGAATATTACAAGTTGATTTCTACCACAAATTTAAGACGTGCATAGACATCTTCATAGTCAATTTGTAGTAAGTCAAGAGTCACTGCATCGATCGTTTCCAACTTATGCCAGACTTCTCAACTTTCTCACACCAGCAACGAGAAACTCCAACTTGTGAAATCACGATACAAAACCAAATGAGATTCACAAGTTCCCTTTTCTCTAGTATAATTTCACACTGCGATACATACTTACAATGAACAGACGATACGCTGCTAAATATATGATGAATGAAGCTTTGAATTCCGACGCAAGGGACCTGCTGATTTGGGAAATCTTTACGTAATGGTTATCACTTGCATAACTTTGCAGACGGTCAAGTCCCAAAGGGCGAAATCAACTTCATATCAGCACATTTGAAGGTCGAATTGTTTAGTGTCAATGTGAGAAATAAAGTTGGTAACTTCGATAACGGTTGCGGTTGATGAAATATTTCTACTTCACAAACTTTATCGCATTTTTGGTTTAAAATCTAAGATGATTTAAGTGATTTCACTGACTTCAAATCAGGAATAAAGTAGCGAAAATCGGGATAATAAATAATATTGTCTTCTTAATACCGAGTGGATAAAAAATTTATTGAGTGTAAAAAGGTTTGCGAGGTTCCAAAAGCTCGGGTCTATAATTTCTCGAAGTTTTCCAGCTCGCTCGCCTTTTTTCGCTGCTCGACGTCGATTTAGCATTTGAATAAAAATCTCATTTGGCGCTTCGTCCTTCACCTGGGTATTGTGGAGGTTAAACAAAGCGAATCGAAGGGTTCTCCATGCTTATTCAAATTAACGAACTCTGTATGATGAATAAATTCTCGTTTCATTTCGGACTATTAATCAAGTGGTTGATTATTTTGTTCTAAATGAAATCCTCACAGCGAGACGTGGAATGGAATATTCATTTAAATGGGAGCTGGGTATTTGAGCTTGCTACTGTTTTGTTTGTGTAAGAGAGGAAAAGCTTAAAACGATAAATCGAACAATAGGATTTGCTTTTAATGTTTTACTTCGCCGGAATCATCCGGTCAAAAATGTCTGAAAAGCGTAGCTTAATAAATTTTATTTCTCATCATCATCGAAGTCATTGCACACGAGCATAATATCAGCCTCGTGTTATGCTTGGTTGAGCCTTCAAATCGGTTTCACGAAAATCTGCTTTTGATTGAGCTTGCTTGAGATTATTCTCATCGCATTATGGAAGCAAATGTTTGCAGATTCTTCATCTTATTTCTCGTATCAAATTTATCGGATAGCGAAAATCATCTCAAGATCGATTTAATCTGATGAAAAGAAATATTGAAAGTCGATTGGAGTCATCATTTCGATCACATCTCTGTCAGCGGTAACGCGAACCAATTTTCGGGCAAGTTTATGTGACGCTTAGAAGACATCGAAGTTCAATAAAAAAGAAACTTTCTTCATCGTCACAGTTCTGTCGAGTTCGAGCTAACAAAGTCGAGACCGAGAATTACGAAAATTGCTGACTAAATTGAGAAACAAACAAATTTGGCTTCTTGTTACTAAACCCTGTCACCGCTCTTGGCAACGCCTGTTTGGCAAATAAAAATTCCATGAAATACGAGACCATCAACCGCGACACGTCACGACAGCGTCTTCTTCAGTCAATAGAATTTCGATCGCGATTAAAGTAACAAATTGAATTCCACGTCGTGACACTGGCGAATTAGGAAGTCAGAAGATGAACAAACCGCTCAAAAGGAAACGAGAACTATAAAAAGATTTGAAGGAAAGCAGCAGAAAAAAAATAATCGCAGGGTAATTTAAGTAGATTTTTCTTGTTCGCACATTCCTCTCGTCTCTCGTAACGATAATGATGGAGCCTTAAGGAAGGATGACTACAATGTGATGATAAAGTTCTTGTAAGTCTCAACGTGATATTCATAAAGTATGTGATAAATTGCCTGAACCGTAATTTATAAGCTCGCTCTTTTGTGTCTCCTTGACGCTGCTTTGCATGCGAATCAGATTTGCAAAAATTTCTCGCATCTTGTTGCTGAAAGAAAACTTTCCAGATGCTTGCAGCTCACTCGAGACAACAAAATCGCTGATGCACTTAAGATTCTCAACAACTTGGAACATTCAATTGCACAACAAAATTACGAAGCTCATCACTTGCAGCTCAGCAACTTGCAATCGTTCCGAAGCTGCGCCAATTACGAGAAAATGCTCTCAGCTCGTGAAAGCCTGTTCCGATTCACGAGACTAAAACTAGAAACTTTATCACCCAATTAGCGTCTGGAAAGATTTCGTCGAAAGCTGACTTAACAATGAAAGCAGCGCAGCGTTCGCCTCTCATCTCAAATTACGAGAACAAGCCGCCTCCTTTCTCACATCAATTTGCTAATTGCATTTGCTATCGTACTCAAGCTTAAGAGTCTACGAGTGTGCCATAAAATGATAATGGCTGGCGTTATCGACGCTTTTTACGTGCTCGACGCTAAAATCCTTCCTTAATTAACTATTTGGAGCAGTAAATAAGTTATTAATGCATACCATCTCGAGGCACATAACACAAGAGCAGATGGGATTTTATGTTTTCCAAGAATACTTGGAACTGATTTCGTGTCGGGCGGTTGTTATTCCAATATTACTTGTTTGATCTGTCCTAGAGTTTTTGACGTAGGAAATTCGTTGGAACTATTGATCGTCTTTTGATTTTGTGACTTTATAGATGAAACTTTCACAAGCAGGAATTAAGGCGAGGACGAGCAAATTGTTACGATTCAGCATCGATTTTGTTTGACCAATCATTTCGTAAGTTCACTTACCTTACAGGCTCTAACCAGAGACTTTGAGAGACTGCTGAGCTTCGTAACTGACGGTTCAATCTTCAAAGAAGTGCACCGCTTACAGAAACATTGTAACTTTTTCTTGACAGCAACTCAGCTTCACAAAAGTTCACACGTTTAACGTTAGCGTTAAGGCTATGGAACGTACATCTATGATATTGACTAAGTTGTCATAAACATCGCTGGGTCATTGTGGACTGGATCACTATTGAGCTTTATTATATGTACGCGATGATGCGTACAAAATAAACTGTGTTTGATAGAGAACTATAAATCCATAGACAATTGATTGCGTCATCTTTGTTTGACTAAGGATAACCAACCATAAATTATCCCACATCTTATTTTCCGCTCACTTGCAGCCATTAAGCAAACGCTCATAAAGTCATTAAAATGTAATTACGATATGCAGAAATATGTTGAAGTGCTTTTTGTACAAGAGAACAAGAGACATAAATTTCTGCTGTCTTAGTTTCTAAGGTTGCAGATCCTAAGTCTCAAATGTTCAACGCAAACTCATTCATGCTGACGACATCAAGCTGATCTATTAACAAGTTACTTGATAGCAATTTTGCGCTTAATTTCTAAAGTCAATTGCTAGATAACAAAAGTAATTTATTGTTGAGATTTTGTTTCCGCCGGACAATCCTAATAAATTTTGATTACACGACAAATTGATGTTTATGAGCTTGCAAACGAGTAGTGGCCGAGGCAGTGGAGATTTATGAAGGTATCAGTTACCTCTGCGTTAACATGAAGAGTCACTTTAGTAGGTTTTCGTAGACATGAAAGGATGGAGGATGTCTTCGGAGAGATGTTTAGAGCTTCCCGACGTCATCTTATCCTTCGCTTCCAGCTTCTAATCCTTTCGGAGTCTCAGCTTTCTCGCATCATGTTATCCCTTTTCACACAGATTCAATCGGTGATCCCAATTTGTGTTCGCTGCAATATTTATTTCAGCTACTTATGAGATGACTGGGATCGACGTGGCGAGAGACGGTTATGAAGGGATCATTGAAACTTAATTCAAAGCCCTTTTCGACTTGATGTGAACCTTAGTCTGCGTTGGGCAAATACTTACAATTCCGATCACAGTTCATTGGACTGCTAACGAGTTATCTACAGTTCATGCAGTTTGATTTGAACTCAATGGCTTTCCAATTTTATTACTGACTGGTTCCAATTAACAGTCAAGTGAAATCTCACTTCGAGACCTCTAACAATAAGAAAAAATCTCCATTTTCCTCTCTATTTGATGATTCAAATTAAGAAGCAGAGAAGTTTGTACAATTCAGGCACCTTCTCGACACGCCCGAGCGTCAAAACTTTTATTTCAGGGAATTCGCCTTCAAAAGTTTGGCATTAAACGAAACATTTTTGCTGTTATACAAATTGAAAGAAACTTGTGCAAAGCAAACAAAGAATTTTAACGAGCAATTTGCCACAAAGTTTTTGCACAAAACTTTTTATTTGAGGAAATGTTTCGTGAAGTTTGTGGTTCCTACACGAGCTTAATCTGATTTTCATTATATTGCTCGCAATTATGTAGGCGAAGTTTGCTTCTATAAGATTTTAAATGAAGTGAAATGGCTCGAGAAAGCTCATCAAAAGCTTATTGAAGTAATCGGACGATCTATAATCGCCATCAATCACTCCCATGCACGGAGTCTATTTCAGGAAATTGTATAAACGACCTTGCATTATCATTTTGCTAATTACGAGCAGTTATTTCTAGGGTAAGCTAAGAAAAGAAAACTGCGTGGCAAGTTTCCCCATGAATAACAGGTCGTTGCGTGTACTAAGTTAATTTGATATGTTAATGCCAGCAATTCTTTATTTCTATACGAGAAAGTTGATTGTTTTCAGGCGTAAAACAAAATGCGTCTCAATGCAAACGAAATAATAATTCAATGTCGACGATTTTGTGTGGAAAATAAATCAAAAATTCCTCTGCACGTAACCGAATCTTTACGAAACGAAATGTTCATAAATGTTCATTAAATTACGCCTTTAAGCCTTCTGAGGTTCATGAATTGCTCTAAAGAGCTGCTGCTCATACACATGACGATAAGAACGAGTTAAAGCATTGCTCAAGACATTTGCTCTCATTCTTTCTAAATTTATTAAGGCGATTTCTCTTTCTTAATCCTGAGAAATATCTCTGAAGCTGTCCTGCAGCACAAGGCTTAGTTTTGCTTAGTCAACATAGATAAGTTTGCCAAACGGAATTTCCGAAATTCTACCAACAAGGAGAAGTTCTACCTCTTATTATTCCTACCTGTTGGTTACATGTTTGTTGGAGCTTCAAATCAGCTTTACAAAACCTTTATGAGGATAAATCGAAACTGAATGTGACATGATTTTCTTGGACAAAATAGGAATGAGGGTATTTGGACACGTATTAATTAGACTAGCAATCAAACAACTTTAATGTCTCGTTCAGAATATTGAATAAATTATATTTACAATTCGTTAGTGGAAATAAACCAAAAGCCTTGGAAGTCAGCAACTAAAAAGCTTGCAATATTTGCTTTCACCACATTCACACTTGTGATTGAAAGTTTGTGTTCATTTCTCCAGAATCATACCAAGTTGCCACAGTTTACTTTTGGTTCTATTTGAATAATTTCCCATTAAAAAATTCTCAGGAATTAAAGTTGAGTAACCTAATATCATTACTTAATATGAAATAAATACTCGTTGAGCTTTTTTAAGCTTTGCCAAGCAAAGACTTCTGCTGAATTCTAACGACCGTTTAATGGACGGCACTTTATTCGAACCCGAAAAAACCTGAAAATGAATGTTTGAGTAGGCTCATTCATCTTCACAGAAATTTATGCTCGCTAGAATCGGAATCGGATTATGGCAGGAAAAGGTCAGAGAGCGAAAAAGGAGAAATAAAGCAGTTCAGGATTTTCACGCACTGTTTGCTCATATTCAGCCAGACTGCGGATGTCGAGTCGAGCAAACATCAATAAAACGAAAAGAGTAATTAAACTTGCATCAGTCGCTTAAAGTTTTTATTGAATCGAAGTTAAACCAACAGATAAAATTGTGATGGAACGAGTCAGAATGATTCTGCAGGACATTTATATTGAATCGGTAGCTATAATGATTGAGACTGGTTTTGGTTGAGTGGTTATGAATGTTCATCAATTTGTCGTTCCTATCATCCATAAATTTGAAACCTTTCTCATATAGCATATCATTTTACAATCTATCGAGACCGAATGTGAACTCAGCAGACAACAGGAGCTCAGTTCTACCCGCAAATTCGTTCTCGGAAAGTAAAATTGATGTTGCTCCACAGGGATTGAATTTTGTTTATTTTCAATGAAATGAATGAGAAAAAATTTGATTTGACGTAATGACGGAGCCGCAATTTGGATTCGAATAGCAGATTTATGTCGAAGGGTATCATCGCTCATCTAAAATAGAATTGAATCACAGCAGAGACGGTCAACAAACTTAACAGATTTAAGTTTAACTAAAGTTTTGCGATCTACCATGGGACTCGCTTCGATAATTCTGGGATGCATTCTGTTGTTAACGATTTTCCTTGCGAGTGCACAAGCCGAAAAATCCATTAAACATGATTGAAAACTGAAACCGAGAACTTTATGAAACTGAATTGATGGAAACCGTAAATCATGGAAACTTTCACAAGCGATGGCTGAAGCGCATAGTCTTCGTACTGGAACTCTTTTGTGGGAAGATGTTCACTTGCTATCGATTTTCATTGAGAAGTCGCAGACAGCAGGTCGCCCCCAGAGAGAGAAAATGTTTTTATTACCTCTGGATCTTCCTTCATTTCGAAAGCGAATTCAATAATCGAAGAAGTGAATCACAACTCGTAGGAAACTCGAGCGAAAGTTTTCTGTTGTTAGCACAGTTTTCGAGCGATTTAAAGATTTAGTAGTGCAAATTTTTATTGGCCCTCCGACGCTCATAAAATTTTCCCTCGCAATTTATGGACGTCCTGATAATGCACGTTGGGAAGTTTTCCGTGTTGAATAACTTTCGAGTCTAAAGATCTCGACTTTTGCCCAGTGAATTCTTCCCTCTTCCATTTATTTCTTCTCGAAACTTTTGAGCATGACGACAGTTAACAATCGGCATTACGAGAGGTTTCGAAATCATCGCCTCAATAACTCAGAGTGAATGAGATTACATTTCCCAAATCGTACAATTTCTCCGTTTCACTTGAAAGCTCCGGATCAAAGTTTATTGACATCGTCGCAGCTGAGACTAAGAAATCTTGAGACATTAAAATCTTTATTGGCTAACTCGATAGTGAATGTTTCTCTTAGCAATAAAGCAAACAAATGTGAAAGATAATTGCGGGGATGTTCACAAATCGCATCACTGCAGATATCGCTTGCACTCAACATCGTTGTTAATATCTAAATAACAACTCTGCTATGATGGATGGAGGTTATTCAGTTACAACGTTGTCGACCTTATAATCAAGATAAGATTGTTTATTAACTTTCTCTCGGTTTGCGCTCAGTTACGTACGAGCAGAACGACCTTCGTTAAAGATTTACAAGCGATGGGAATAAGATAGAATGGAATGTTGCTTCTGCGATTTGAGACGTCGAAATGGATGTTCTTCTCTCAAATGTCAGACGATGAACAATGTTGCAACTAGTAGTAAGAATGCACCAGTCTCGAAATGAAACGCCTTTTGAAATACCTTTTTGTTGTTAGTATCATGAAGCAAATGTACTCTGACATCTAGAGACTTCGACTTGTACAGTGAGGGAAACTTCACAATAGCTTTGATTGAGTCTGAAGTAGAATATCTAAAACATTTTCTATTGCTGTTTAAATAATATATATATGATTTTCGGTGACAACGTGCTTAGTAACGATCAACAATCTTTAAGTGTAGGAGTTCTTCAAGAAGCGTCTCTACAAAACAGTCTAAATAGCAACGGGTCGAAAGACTTCGGCAGAAAAATGTCCTCAAGTCAAAGTAGAATTTTGTCCTAATCGCATTAAAAATATTTTCGTCCTTTTCTTGAAGACTAAATGCTTTTGGAGAAAGTCACGTGCCAAAGAAATAAAGATTCGCAGCGGTTGCGAAGTCAATCTGATCCTCACAAAATTATAAGAAACGTTGAGGGAATTCAAAATGTGATTTAAAATGAAAAATGACTCAATCAACTCAAAAAATTGAGGATTAGCTTGTCATATCATTGCACGCGCCGCTCATTTCATTCAGAGTTAGAAATGAATCTCGAGATACGCACAATGCTTAATGGAATAATCTTATGAGAAATTGTCAAAGCAAAGATATTTATCCTCTCTGAATATGGCAGCGGATGAAAACATTTCGTGTTAGATGAAAAGAGGTCGTGGTAATGAACAGAATTCTGGAAGAGAAGATCTGAACTTGCTTGAGCTTTCAGGAGAAAAGCTGAGAGGATTTCCAACAATTTAGGACTCTTGTCAAGCGTAAATTAGAAATTATTTAAGATGAAAGTTGCTTGCAGTCAATTTTACGAGAACATTCTCCTCGACGTCTCAGCAAATTTTCAGCTTCATCAACGTCTTTGGTGAAGAGCATCGTTGAATACTGTCGTCTTTACTCTTCATCATCATTCCTTGTTATCTTGTGCAAATCTCATGGCTCTGATGTCGTTGCAATTTTCTTTATGCAGAGCTTGAGAAAAAATCAGGTTTCGCTTTCAGTTTTTAACTTGAAACTCTTTTCATTGAAAAGTTTTTCTTGAGCTTCCAAAGTTTTCTCGCCTCTGCAATATTCATGGAATCTTTATTATTGCGACGAGTGAATCTCTCAGGCTGTGATTGCAAGTCAAAGTCACTGGCGCAGCTATTTGATCAAACAAACTATGCAAACAACGAGAAGACATTAAGTTTCCGCCCAGAAACTACAGAAAGCCAAAAATAGCGGCGATGCTTTTATGTAGCAGTCGCGACAAATAAATTTCCATAACTTTTAGCGCGGCTTTGCTGTCTCGTTAGTGTTAAATTTCTCGCAAATTGCGAATCATGAAAAATAAATGAGACCAAAATTTATTTCACGGAAGACGACAACGTGACATGAAGAGCGTTTGGCAGCTTTCAAGGCTGCTCGAAGCTTTAAGCTGAACCGAAATCGATGCCATTAGTTTTCTATTAAGTCGTGATGAACGACCTCAGATGAAAACAAAAGCGAAGTCATCAGTTTTAATGCCTTGATTAATGTGCAGACGTTTTTTGGTTAAAGTTGTTCTTCTTGTTGAACGCAGTTCAGGGACAAAGGGCATTAAAGCCTTACTTAAGTGGCAACGATAGTTTGAAGAAAACTTTTCCAGGAAGCTGGAAATTCAGACAAACTCTTAATCATGAAGAATTTCACGTCACAAGTTTGCTCCTTAATCAGACATCGTTGAAATGAGCATCGCTGACACGGAATTTCTTCATCAAAACGTGCCTTCTGAACCAGTTTTGGAGTTCACGTATTTAATTTATTTTGTAAAATTCCTCGTGAATTTCGGCTCCGTATTTGAAACGAAGACTAAAATTTTACGAGATTTCGTAGGCTGCGTTGACGTGAAATGCTCGTCAAACTTTGCTGAGCAGAGCGAGCTAATGATCGTAATGTTAAAGCAAACAGAAGCAATATGAAACGATTTAGGAGTTTCCCTTTGATTTTTTCATAAAAATTAATTTCCCTTCACTTAAAGCATCGAAACGTGCTTAATGGTCTTGAAATAATGATTGCTACCCTGCGAATCGATTCGATAACAACGAGCTATTCGAGAGCTCTACAACTGCTTTAACAAGCTAATCAGATTATTTAGGTTCACGACTTCGATACGTCCCACCAGCTTACAAGCTTCAAGCGGCATTGAGAGCTAAACGAGGCAACTCCTAAAGCAACAAACAGGCAAAAGCAAATCATCGTTGTCCGTTCCTCGTAATAGATTAATCTCTCCGGAGGAGAAACTTAAGTAAATAATTAATTGCCGGTCAGAACGAACGAATACATCCGAAACAAAAGCCAATAATACGTTGCTGGTGCTTGTAATTGTTTGGTTTCTACTTTTACGCAAGGAGCGCTGTCAAAATAAATTATAATTTATGCGAGAATTAATGGAACGCAGAATTAATGAACATATTCCAAAGCTGAGTCAGGAACAAATATTCATTAAGACGTCAAAGCTCACTTTGACCTTCGTGACGCCTTTCAAATCGGGTTTGTACGAAGTTCATAAACTTTCTGAAAAGCTTTCTGATGATTTCAAAAATCTAATTTTAATCGAGAATTGATCGAAACGACGCAGACGAAATATAATTACAAGTCGAAATATCGAGAATACAAGTCAGACATCGTTAACTTGCCAATCAAGCGTTTCTAAAGAAAGTTGAAAACTCATTAAAACAAACAATAGATTAAGAAATTTCTCTTCATATTTCGAGAAGGTTCACAAGCGTTAATATTTCACAATACACGCGCTACCCACATCGAAATCGTCTAGAAAGTTGAACGACTCTACTTGAGTCGTTCCAATTGTTCGATACAATGCAAGCAATCAATCTGCATCAAAGGTTCTCTGAGTGTTTGCCATTAAACTCTTCAAACGCCAGCTTCAAGATAAGTTAATGGTTTTGTGAGCATTTCACTGGAATGATTTCAGAACAGAAATGCACAACGTCCCTTAACATATTCTCGCTTTTCCCGCGAGGGTAAAGCATTATTGGCTCAGATCGATCATGCAAAAAACACTAAGTCGCAGCGTCAACCCGAAGCGAAGAACAAACAATGTTTGCATAAAAAATCCTTAGAAAATCTGGGTCGGAAAAACAAAAGGGAAACCTGAAATTTCCCTGCGGATCTCTCGATGAGCTTGAGATTTTCCGTGAACGAAAATCGGGCGCATTTCAATCTACTCGCTCTGATGAGTCGCTCTGTTGGTAAAAATGAAATAATTCTCTTCAATATTGATAGAATCTTTTTAATTTATTAGAGATTCAGCAGAACTTAAATCCTCTCGTAAATTTTAGCTTTTACGATCTTGATTATAACGAAAGCGCTTAACCAAAGCCATGCAAGTTATGAGTTGACTTATCAAGCATTTTCCATTGAAAACTTATTCGTTTCCTGATAAAACTTCCAGCTTTCGAGGCTCCATTTTAATCTAAAGCACTCAAAGTTCCGAAGCTTCAACTTGAAGGTCATCTGCAGTGTAAAATAATATTTTACTGCGCCAATCTCCAGAATGTTTCGAGCGAAACAGGATACGCGGGTTTTTTATAGAGAAGAGATAAAATGCACAGCGACGTAAAATAAAATATGATCCAATTTCGTCATCAATAAAACAACGAATAGCTCTTCTCGTTTAAATTCCTCGGTCCCTGGAGATATGCGGATGCTTTCCAATTTATTGTCTCATGTGAAATTCTATTGAACGATGGAGTAATACTGTCCTAGATATTTGCCTTCGGGAGAGACTTGATTGTCGATGTTGCCGTTGCAAACACAAATCATGTTTGTACAACAACTGAAATTCGATCGTCTACAAAGTTAATGAAAGTCTAGAGGATGTCCGGAGTTGTTTTGTTTACCCTTCGACTCGAATGCAACTGAAAAACAATTAACTGGGAAGCCTTGGAAAGCCAAAGTATCGTAGCCAAAATTGTATTAAATGTTGAAAATTATTGAACACTTTTATGTTACATCTGTAACTAAGTCAACCGGGTTTTGGGTTTTTGAAATAACAGATTGCTGCTTGATGAAAATAATATTTTCAATATATCGACTAAGTTTTATCTTCTCAAAAGGTTTTAATATGGCAAAGTGGATGGAACTGTAAAACAAACTTATGGCTGAGTGGTCTCTGATTTCGATTAAAGTTCTCAAGTGTTGTTGCTCTTCGGACTTGCTGTAGATGCACAAGCAATTACTTACATTGCATGTTTGTTCGACTTGTTCCAAATTAAATTTTGAAGTCAATAATGGAGGTATTTCCATCGAAATGAACAGAGCTCTCGAATGTTTGGAGATTTGACCAATCTAGCCATTGACGTTTACACGTCGTTGAGTCGTACGAATGTTAGTTATTACAAAGCCCTCATTTGGTGACAAGGCGTGCGATTTATGATCACGAAAACGTGCTAGTTACACAAAAAAGCATGACAAAGCTCGCCACTACTGCGATATTTCTCTTTATTGAACATAAAGGCTGAAATTAAATTACAGCCATCGCTGTATGTAATTTTGTGATAAACGATAAACAGTTACGTGACCGCACTTTGTAATGATGTAAAAGCAACCTGACATTAAAACGAGAATTCTCGAAGCTACAGCTGAGGGGGAAGTGAACTCAGGCGGAATAAACTTGCGGTAAAGCTCTTTTCGATTCAAATTTTGTTTATTGGCTTAAAAATTATTTCATTTCCCTTCTCGAAGTTCTCGTATGTGAAGCTCGAACATTTGTGAATTTAATTCGGTTTCTTGAACTGCAAAACTTTTGCATTCCATTTTAATAGGAAGCTTTTCTGGAAAATCGATAGCGAACTTTCCATGGACGCAGCGATTCCTACGGCAATAAATAATTTCTGAACCGTAAATTAAATTTGTAAGCTGGCTTATAAACGATTCCCAGACATTCTTAGTTCAACCTCAGAAAGCTTCGATGATGAAGAAGCTTTCCCACCTTTGCTGGCTTCAAATCCGAGGACAATGTGTCGTTGTCATGGATTTGCTGAATTATTGTCTGAAGCTAAGAGGACGCAGGTGGCAGAGATTTGCTGAGGTTCAACTTAACATCAACAACGTGTTGCTTCCTTAAATCAAACTTGTCACACTCTCAATTTAGTTGACAATCAAATTATACGCTCGCTGCATCCTGCTCAAAGTTATCTTACGTTAGCACTTAAAAGTTAAACAAAACTCGTCAGCAAACATCTTGTTTAGGTTTGCGCAAGTGCTGCGACTTGCTGGAAACTTTCCTCAAGTTCCAGGAACATGTTGAGGAGACGACACTTTGATAAATTCTGCTAAGTATTCTGTCACCAAGTTTTTGAGGACAAGAGAACAAGCTAATCCTTGTTGTGCTTCTCGTGGTTTCCGCTCACTTGTCATAAAGATCAACAAAACTTTCTCCTTTGTTTGCACGCTTCTTGATTTCTTCGAGTCAGAGTGATGCGAGGGAAGTTTTAACCCAGTTAAAGTTTACTCATGCAAGTTTAATTGTTTCACCAACTTTTTTTCATGATTTCTGTGTATTTTTTGCTTCTACTCGTCACGCTGCTTTGTCAACTGCAAACTGTTGGAAATGGATACGCAATCGGATGGTGAGAGAGCGTCATGTGTGAAAAGGGAATGTTTGCTTTCGACGCTTCACCAGCGCTGCTTGCCAGAATTTTTTGTTCGCTTCATCATGAAAGCTGAAAATTTCAGCAGAGTCAGAGCGATTTAAAGCGGGTCGTTTCAACGCGCGATGATTGAGGGTAACTCCGATGCGAACACAAGAGCTCAAATTTCAAAACGATGTGGTCTCTCTTTCAGCACAATAATTTAAACCAACACGGAATTGCAATCTCTTCTACTGCGTATAACCATGAAAGCGTAGCGTCGATCAACTCGTGTAAATGATATCGCTGAGATGCGCCAGTGGAGCTGGCGATGAATTCAAATAAGCGAGCTTGCTATGTTTGAGTAATAATGTTTCAGTATTGCAGCTTTTTCATTCGCATGATTGAGTTGTTCTTGTGATGGTTCGGGGACTACGGGAAGTAATATTTCTCCCAACACCCGCGATGCTTGAAACCGTTGACGAAGAGAAGAAAAGAAGAAACTTTCGTGAACTTTTTCAATTACGTTTTTCTTACGTTTTGAAACAAGCTTTCTCAAGTGAAAGCCCAGAGCTTCAAGTTGCTAAGGACTTGACAATGACGGTGATGATGATTTTGCTTCGAAACCTCCTTCGTCTTCCACATTCCAAGCCCTGATATGGATGTTGCAAATTTATTTTAAAGTATTCATCATTCTTCTTTTTGTTCGGTTGGAAATTCGCTTCGTGTAGTGTAATAATTTTGAGAACAAACGACGCAGAAGATTTACGGCTTGTTTTGCGGCTGGGAGATGAACTTCCGAGTTAGACAAATTCAGGTAGAAAGTTGCTGGGGAACAACTGTTATGTCACTCTCAGACGAGAATATCTCCGAGCTCAATCTGACAAATCATTTAAATTTTAGGGCATCGACGACAAGCAAAAGCTTTCTAAATAGATTCAAATTTATCCTCAACCGGAACGAAATTTATGTGTTTTGTTTTGCACTTACACACAAACCTCAATGCTAAGCTCCCAGAGGCTGGAACAACAAGATTCATCTGATACCGCAAACTCTCACATCAGCCAAGAATTCGAATGCTCCAGATTGAAAATTTGTTGTTTCAGTGCCGGGGTATGCTTTTGCCTTCATGCTTAGTCATCGTCCTTCGTCATGTTTAATCACTGAGATGAATCACATGGAGCAGCCAAATGAAAGAAGCTTTTGCTATCGTGTCGTAGCAGATACATTTTGGAATGAGCAAGTTGTCCTTGCACATGATAAACTGCTAGATGGACGAAAACACATTTTGTTCACCTCTTACAATTAACTCGATTACGTCAGCTATTATAGCGACCATCAATTGTTTCAAATGCTCGTTTCAATTGCTATCAGGGCGAGAAAAGCTTACAAGAGCTTTCATTGTATACCAAGAATTATTAGCGACATTGAGAGCTGTTGAAAGATTGTGAAGCATCAGAGCTTGTTGTTATCAAGAATGCTACAAACCAGACTCAGTTTCCTCTTCTCCGACATTTAAATTTATGCCTGAAATAAACTTTCTTCAAGTCTGATTTGATTATTCGAGCCTTTAAGAAAGATCGCGTTCACAAAAGGTTCGAATAAAACTTGAAAGATTAAACTTTTCCAGCTTAGGAAATAGGGAAATTCTGTAAGACAAGCTTCGTTGGATACGAAGGTTTTTTCGAATGATACTGACATGAGCTTGGCACGATTGTATTGTTAACGCAAACAACATTAGAAGGTTTCTTGACACTTCACGCGCCGTATAACTTCGAAAGGATCTTTCCGAAATTGTCGTCGTCATGTTTGCAGTCATAACATGCGAAGTTTGCTTATTGTTGTCATAGGGTCTTCATTACTAAACAAATTTTATAGGCAACAAAATAATGGCAGATAACCATTCCTCAGCCTTGAATGCTTCTTATGAGACGTTATGTGATCCATCAAGCTTTATTCAACTTTTTTGCACATTCCCAACAAGTTTCATCTTGCGCCCCGAATCGATTTTCGCCTCATGACAAGAGCTTTCGAAGTCTTCAGATTTTCTCTCGTCCAAAGAGCAATTTATATTTTTTCTCAAGAGCTATTCATTTAATCTGATGATCCAAATCGAATCAAGCGTTTGCTTTATTTTTTTATGTCAACTCGAGATTGTTTTGTTTCAGCTGTTCGATGTCGTTGAAACTCGCTACAGATGTCTCGACGCTTCATGAACAAAATCGTTTTTGCCTCGAAGCGGACAATAATTTCTTGTCGTTCCGCTGTTTGTTTTACGATCAATTAATCAATTCACGGCACTTTAATGGACTTGTGCAAGATCTCATCCACGCGTTCATCCACGAAAATGGGCGCTCCAGCGGTTTTATTGATCTTCAATTTTTGATTGCGGGTCGTTGTCATTATTTGCCATTTTTTACGTCAAGGCTGACCCGAGAAATTCGTGCGCTCGTATATTCTTAGCTCACCGACAATTTATTTTGCTCCACCGTTGCCCAATTTTCCGATTTTTCTTTTAAATGTCTTTTTCTTTCGACTTCCTTTTGGTTTGGCTTGAAACGTTCACCTTCGTCGCCCTCGTTTTGTTTCACCTAAAAACCAGGAAATTGCATAAAGAATTTATTTTGACGACGCCATCGGAAGTCTACTGAATTCACATCGTTCGCATTCGTTTCGAATTCCCTTTGATTGAGGATGGAAGAGCAGCTTAGCTGTGACGGGAGAAAATGCGATGTTTTATTGAGTGGAAAATCCTTTTCCAACTGCCGAGAACGGAATACTAATGTGTCGTATCGTCTTGAATTTTTATTCCCCAGCTTCCTCGTTCAACAATCCAATGAATGTAGAAAAGGGTGAAATCAATTACACATAAAAACACTTAAACTCGAGACGAAACGATCTCAGTATGTTTTTGTTATCTTAGAGAAGTTTTCTTTTCACATTTAATCATCACGTTTCAAGCTTCATAGCTCGGGGAACAGGGAAAGCTAAGAAGAAATCGATTGTTTTAATTGCTGGCTATTGTTTCGCTTGCAACTTCAAGTGTTGAATCTTCAGACCTTTCTTTGTTATGGCAAGCTCTTGACAACATCTCTCGCCCTCGAGGTCGTAAAACATAATTAACTCGAAGATTTTGTATACAACGAAGCCGCTTCTTCATCATGAAGCTTTCAGATCTAATTTCGTTGCATGCTTCAAGCGCAACGCTTCAAGTGTATGGCAGAGAACCTTCCTGAATGAATTGTTGATGAAATTGCTTTGAAACTCAATAACAGAAGGCTGACCGGGACGAGTCTTTTTTGTCAGAAAACCCAACCCTCAGTAGTTGAGAGCGTAAACAAGCTTGAAAAGCTTTGATTGAAGTTAGCTCTGACAACAAGCATTACTTGACATAGGCTAGGTGAACGGCTAAATAAAATGCTATCCAAACATTAGCCAACGACACGGAGTAAATTCCTTCGTACCTTGTGGCGCTGGGGAAAGCTTGACAAATTACATTACCACTCGTTCCGTGTGGATTCCTCTCATATGTGGCTTTGATAATTGAGTCACCGCCTCAACCTGTGAGTCTCTTTCTTGCACGATGTGATAATGAACCATGCGAAAGGCAAACAAAATATTGATCAAATAAATTATCGTCGCAAATAAGCAATGTTGCCTCGCTTCGACTTTGACAGTTTGCCTTCGATGCTGGCAAGAAAGCGCGACACATGTACGGCTTACATAAGCGAACAATAAAAGTTTCGTTCAACGTGAACAGCGAGTGGAATTGAAAACTTTATTCTGATTTCTGTGCTACAAAACGCTGAATAATTTAAGACGCTTTACGAGCGTTACGTTTGGGATCTAGCAGTTAAATTATGCAAACGGAAATTTAAGCGACATTTGTTGAGTTAAAATGAAAAGTTTCACTGAAAATTCAAAAGTTCGAATTGAAAGTCGAATCGATTATTTTGATTTTTCATTGCCTCGATGGCTCTGCTTGTGTCAATGTCATAAATCACTCGGGTGGGAGTTGAGAGCTTAGATTGATGACGACAGCTCGCAAAGTCATCCTCGTCTAAGACGAGTTGATATCAATTACTGCGTCGACAAACAATCGCGCACCAGAATCGACTTTCGAGACAGCAAAACAAAGTGTTTATCTTGTCTTCCAACCTCCATCAATGAAAAATGTCAATTCCTCGACACATTCTGTAGATTAGTCCTTTCGTCGGCTTCGCCTTTTTGTATCACAACGCCTTCTACACCGACATTCCTTCAAGGACGATCGACGTCTCTGACCGAGTAACGGAATTTATCGGAAGCAATTTAAATGTTAATTCCATCAGATGACAACATTTGTCAGAGCTTACTCTTTGATCTATCTGTGACATAACAAGCGACACTTGAATGAAAGCGAAAGAGCGATTCAGCAATTTTGTGAATAAATTTTCTTCGAGCGCTGTCAGAACGCAAACAATTTCATCAATCAAATATTTTAGCGTAATCGTTCCTAAGGTAACCGAGCGGGCTTCTTTGAGCAGCAGACGCTTTGAAGAAAAGCGCAACGAACTCGCTCTTGTGGAGCTTTTTGAGTGAGGTCATCACACCGCACTGTTGTGTTGAAGCAACAAAAGAAATCCCAAACAAGCTCGTCATAAATAATTCTCCGACACCGAAGGGTGATTAAACGAGACATTCACTAACTCATCATTATGAATTGCCACGCTCGACGGTCGGAAGCGTTTGTTAAATTACAGATTGTCTCTAAAACATCGTCTCTCGACGAACAAAAGCGTTAGGTCCCAAAGCACTTCATTCGAGTCGCGCGGCGCTTTTGAGCTTTTATCCAGACGTGTCACAAACAACATTAAGAGAAAAGGAAAAAAGTTTCGCCCTGCAACCCTTTGCGTTTCAGCAAACCCTGGGTGAAAGTGGTCGTGGCGCGATGAGCGATAATGATTTCGCTTTCGTACGCGATTAGGTCGAATGAGATAATTAAGCTTTTTAGCGTCGATCGAACAAAAGCTCTCCACGGAGCTTAGCTTTTGATGACTTGGGTCAACTTCGATTGATTCTTTTGGAGACTTATAGAAGGCTCGACACAATGTATTTCCCGTTGCTATTATTGTGGGGAAACCACAAAGCACTAGCATGAAACAAAATAAGCTTAACTCGGGACACGAACAAGAAACGAGCTGCCATCACATTCAGTTAAACAAACACTCCTTTAATTTGTTTAATCGATAGAATGATTCGGGAGTGATCAATGAAAGTGTTTTCACGCTCAACTAATTCCGGCTTGGCTGCTTTACCTTGCGTGATGAACAAGAAAAGCTCCACGAAAAGATATCAAGTCAGATGAAACACAATCAATCACGAACATGTTTTCCGTCTCCGTCAGTTTCCCACACCTGAGGCTCGCAATTAATTACATGCGGAATAATAATTCTTAAATAATTACAACGGCGTAGTAGCAGCTGAACAATCTCTTTCGATAAGAATTGTTGTGCCAGAGCCGGAGGGAGCAGTCAATTAGTAAATCAAATGGCACAAATTCATTCCATTTGTTATCAGTTGGCTCACCTGGCAATCTCAATGTTAATGAATCGCTTGATTGAACGAGCGGAGGAGAAGGAGGTTGACATTGAGGTTCTTCTTAGATGAGGCTTACTGACATTTATCTCGACATGTCACAACGCAATCTATCAGCATAATCAGCACCATTGAAGTACTGACAAATGAGCGAGCAACATTCTGCTGAACATGCGTGAAATTCGATATCAACTCGCAAGCGTTACATGAACTCCAAATGTTAATTAATTTGTTTTGTGTACCGTCCTACGGGATTTCCTCTGACAATGCAAGAAGATAAGCCGGAACGTCGCATGGAAACTTAATGCAAATTGAGGGATGAATGTTTGTGTAACCGACGATTGTCACATTCTCGCAAGCTTCTCATGTAATTGTTTGAGTTGCTCGCATGAGTTTTTAACAGAAATTTATCCAATGTTGTTTTTAGACACGGATTGTTTGCCTTCCAACAAACTCGTCTCGAATTCTCGTAGATTTGTGAAATCACGAACATTGCTCAACTTGTTGTCTTTGCATTTCGTGACGCTCAGGCTCGAATCAGTAATTAGCGCGATATTTACAAACTGGAAATTAATTATTGCCGCATTTTCTGTTTCTAAATTTCGTGCCTGCTGACATTAAGGTCAAAGCCGTGCGGCTGGAATTCATTTGTTAATGGAAGCGTTTGTCGAAGGGAATGTAGTGCAATGATGTGTAAACAGAGCAACATCAGCAGCCATCAGCTTTTGACACGAACGATGTCAACGATTTTATGCAATCAATAAACATTGGAAATTTATTTTCATACTTTAGTTACTGTAGTGCAGCGACGGAAAATAAGTTATCGTCGTAAATATCAGGTGATACACGAAAACATCCAACGCTCGCAGCACTAAAACTTTTTTATGGACTCCTTCCTACCATGCTCGTTTTTGCAGCAACATAAACACGTTTTTGTGAAAAGCGAGCACAATACGAATGTGTTACAAGAGCCTTACTAAAAGGCGAAAACAACATGTCACATTCTCCTCCTTCGCCTGTGTAGCAATCGTTGATAACAGACGGCAACTTTAAAACAAAACTTGCAAGCGACAGAGCTCTGTAATTCAAAAACCTCAAGAACTTTTGAAACTATTCTCGTTCGACACTCTTGCGTCACCACTGAAAGTTTTTTATGTCGAATGCCAAGCAACAGAATGTCTTCTTTGCTCCACATGAGCTTAGATTAATGTGTCACATTCATTCATATCCGTTGTGAGTCCTCCCGGAGAACTAGCGATATTGATTTAATTGAAATAAATGAATAAATATTTTGCATGTGGTTCGAGCAAAGCTCTCCCGTGGAAATTCTTGCATCTGTCAAAATATTGAATTGTTTATTTTAACACACAAATCAACGTTGTTGGTAATTGAGTGCAAAGCAATTGCATGGAAAAGTCTGATAAAAGCTTTTCACGAGAGCGCCGAGAGAAAGTTCTCTCGATTTCGAAAGCTTTTTCTCTGGCTTTCGCTCGCGCCGCCAGATTTTCTCGCAGCGTTTTCTCAGGATGTGCAAACTGTGAAAAATCTGATGTCGAATCAGTCTCTCTCGATCGCTGCCAAGTGAAAGTTGGTGTCGACATATCGTCCCGCGATTAATCTGAAGAACAATAAAATATATTTTGTGAAAAATTATTCCTCGTCTTACTATTCGAATAATTTCCGGTGTGTTGAATGAATTTCCTACTCGACGAGGCAAATGTGGATACGAAGTTCAAAAAAAGGAGTAAAATAATTCACCTTCATAATCATTATCACCGACAGCGATTCCGTTCTCTCGGATAATTTATAAAAAAATTCCTCCTCGACGAAAAAAGAAAAAGGCAAAGTCAGAAGTTGCGAAAATGAATTTCCATTTAAAACTTGGCAGAATGAAATAAATTCGTTCATAATGTGAGGCGGCTCTCCCTTGGAACGAGGAGCGTTTAGAAAAGGATTTTCGTTATAAAACATTTCTCGCTGCTCATTTGTTAAGCAAACGTGATTGTTTGTGGGAAAATGTGTGGGGCAACAAAGAGCATCGCTTAGTCGTGGCAGACGTCGAGACGAATCAACGGCTGTTGAAATTAAGCAAGGAACATATTCCGCATATTATATTATGAAATTGGGAAACAACGGAGATAAATGTGGCCAGAAATGAAATGAAAACAGTGCCGGATGTGTTTGTTGTGCGTGTTTGAGTGTGCAATGTGGTTATTGCTTATGTGCGGCTGCGAGACATAAATAAAATATAGCAACAAATATTGAGTGAAAAATTTATCGCATTTTCTCCTTCACTGAAGACGGAAAATATCGGGAAATTCTCATCATTGCGGAATTGGCGAAGTTTTGTGCTGAAATTTTGAGGATGAAAAGAGTTGTCGATTCGAAAATTTTGATTTTCCACTATGTTTGAGTGGGAAACGATCTCCGTCATTAAGCAAGCACGTTCCGGAGAAGTTTGCGTGGAGTGTTTCGATTAAAAAGAAGAGCGTCGAGCTTGGCGAGGAATACTGAGTGGAAAGTCTAGAGAAGGAAGAACTAAGGAGAAAACATTTCGCCATGAACGAACTTGGATTAAAGCCCGTTTTCTGGATTTATACGTTTGTTTGTCTCTTCAACTTTCTAGGTAGGTTACTCCAACACGCTACGCGACATTCTAATTTATTTTGTTGTTTGTACATCGCGCTTTTCAAAAAATTCTACGGGTTTGCGGCAAAAGCTGCTCCGAGCACGACACAAAAAGCTCCTTGTCAATGACAAGCCATGAATGTTTTAATTACGATTCGTGTGTGAAGCTCCGAACAATGGTGATGATGTTACGCACTGTGACGCTTATTAAATCCTTGTCGACTGGAAAACCTCGCCGTAGGAGATCTCGATACCATTGTTGGAACATGACAATTAAACATTTCATTATTCATCCCTGTTAATGAGCCTAATCTGTTATGCCAGCGATTTTTTGATGGAAACTCCTAGACAAAATTAGATTTATAGATTACAAATTAAGGCGCTTACAGCTGCTGACTAATTGATTCTGTGTTAAACGCTAATTGAGTTATCGTGAGCCAGTTCGAAGTAGGCTCATTTAAGCCTCGCTTTCATAAACAATTTACAGAAATTGCTCACTCCTTTAAATCAAGTCGACTTCTCCCCAGAGTTCACAAGCAATTTGCCTTCATCGCACTCTGTTCAAATATCGCAACAAGTTCAGTTTACCTTACGCATTTAAATTTAATTGAACGAACGCCTGTTTGCATTAAGGCGCAGGTTGAAAAAATAAATATAAAAAGATTTCATGTGCCTTAAAACATTGAGAGTTGCTGCTCTCGCTGTGTTTGCGAATCAAATTAAATTGTTATACTTGAAGGCGAAGTTTGAAGAACAACAGCTTTCTCGAGTGCTTCGTCGTAACAATTGCGATGTAATGATTTTAACGTTATGCGAAAATAAATGGAAATGTTTTTCTTTCACGGAGTGAGTTCAAACATTTCTTTTGTTTTGTGATTTCGTTAAGCTCTCCTGCCGAAAGCACATTTAAATCACTGTGCTTGTGACCCCCGCCCTCACATGCAAGCGAACGAAATTAATTCTCTTGATGTTTTTTAGATGAAAATGAATGCGAGTGGGATTAGTGCGAGGAAAATGCTTATTTTGCACCAGCTAAGCTTAATGAAATAATTGAAAACAATTCGTGTTTACGAATCTTTTGCCTGATAGCTACCAATCTCTCCCACGCCTTGGAACTTTCGTTAAACTCAATTAACTAACTCTACCGATGAAAGAACCCTCACTCAGTCTATTCAATGCTCCAATGAATTCTTCATGATTCGTTATTTATTGTCGTGAACTAAGAATAGAGCGAAGAAGAAACCAAATGTTTGTAATCGTTTGACACTTTCTCTCATTATATTTTGGGCTCATAATTTAAACATGAGTGAACGCGTACGGGTTGACGATTTCCATTTGAATGGACAACAGTCTGAATAAAATATTATCGTTGATGGGAAAATCGATTGAAGCTTCGGAAGTTTAAGCAATTCGGACCAAGTCCTTGAAAACTCTGCCGAACGGAAATCAATCAGGACGAGAACATCTTTGGGATCGTAGATCTGTTTACAATGAGTTAGAAAGAGATTCGGTGTAATGCCTTCCTCTCTTTGCTCCCATGGTTTTCAATTTTCTTTCTTTCGGGCAAACACAGTTTCGACCAAACTTTATCGTGAAATAGAATCTCGAGTTGAAGCGATTCTCTTCGTCTCGCTTTTGTTCGATCGAGATAAACGTTGTAATCTCGCTTAGTTTTCCACGCGACTTTTGTTGCTTGAGAGCTTCTGTAATAGGAAGCTGGCCGAGAAGTTTCTCGTTACGAGAGCTTAAGAAAGCAAAGAGGAAGCGAGGGAAACTTGTAATCCGGTTTAATGTGCTGCGCAAGGCGAAACATATTTAGTGAAAAACTTTCGTCTTTGTTTGAACTTCGAGGACGATGTTCGTGATGATGTTAACTTCATTCGAAAGCATTGACCTAATGATACAGTGATTACGCCCCCGAATCACATCCGATTAAACATTCATGAACGCTAGAGCTTCATTTCCATAATCGCATTTTCAAATTAAACGCGTCGAGTCAGCTTTGATTTCATGAGCTCTCGTCGCACGTTGCTAATCTTCAATTCTCTTAATTAAAATCGTTGATCGCCGTTGATTGCATTCGATTATAACCAATTTTCCCGAAACTCTCGCAATAAACCCAGCGTGTGAGTTAAACTGAAAACCAATCGACTGAAGTAATGAACAGCAATCTGTCTTCAATACATAATTGATTCCGGATTGATCGATATCGAGCGAATAAATTGAGCACTTTTAATTGGAAAACTTTTAACTGAAGACCTTTTAGTATTTTCAACAAGACTTTCCCATCGCATTGGGTTCTATTTAATCTTGGGAAAAGGTTTCAAAACGCGATCGGCGAGAAACGAATCCCAGAAATTATAATTTGTCAGCTAGAAATTAATGGCTTTGAAACAAGCTCGAAAGTTTTATCGTAAAGAGATTCAATTTTGTCTCTAGGAGGAAAAGTCGGATAATGTGAGGAATAAATAAGAAAGCTAAAGGATTAGATTTGACTTTACTCTACCGGAAGAAAACTCGTTTGGAAAGACTTTGAGAAGAGTTCGGTTTATCTTGATCTCGAGGATGATTCAGATAACTCAAACGATTCGGAAACGCAAACAGAAAAAGTTGAACATCAAAAGCTTTTCAAACATGAAGAAACTTTTGAAAAACTTCGATCGTGTTGTAATTATTTTCCGCTAATTAAACGTAATTTATGACGAGGCTAATGGATTTCAAAATTAAACTTTAATGTCTTTGTCAAAGACTGAAAGCGTCTCAGGTCAGAAGCTACGATACTGAGCAGAGCTCGTTTACAAAATTAAAAGTCAAACGTTGTAAAACTAAGTAATTACTTCATTAATAATAATCAACTTATTTCATTGTTAGAGCGCTTACCTTTGACTCGAAAGCTTTCGTAATTACGCCGGAAGAAACTTCACGGCGGAAAGCGAACAGCAATCATTAATTTTCCTTTCGTTCGTGAAACTCTTCTCAGCACAAAACTGTTTAAAGTGTTCTCGACTACAAAGCGCCAACTTTTAATTAGCACCAGAAACTTCAACTTGAAAGTTTCCTCGTCGTCATGTAGCTTAACGCAGCTGTTAAATTTTTAATTAAAAAGCAATACGAAAAGCTGAATGACATAAATCCTGTCGATGTTTATCGAGTCAATTAAAATATTTATGAGAAAATCATCGATCTGAACGAATTTACTCCGATGGTTAAATAATAAATTTCCGTCCGAAATGTTCTGGAAATTTTTCAATTAGGTTAGTGAGTGAGGCATAAAGTTCTTCCGTGTCCCTTGCGACCCAGATTGCTCCAAAGTTTGGTTTCGCTCCTCATCGAGATGTTTTCACAAAAGGTTTTTCTTAAAGTTCCACTCGACACCGACATCCTGGCCACAGACTTCGAAGCCCTCTTCACCGCACATTGAGAACCTATGCATGCGCTTGATCCGCTTTACGACGTTAACGCCAGGAGAATATTTCGAAAGCTTCGTTTGGTTTAAGCCGTAGACACGGTAATCGGTACTTAGAATGTTTTCTGTTCTTCCATAGTTCAACAAATACTGAAAAGCTTCGAACTGCTTTTCCTCCAACTCATAGCGCATGAAATCACCCAAAAACTGAACCGCAAAGGTCTTGGTGCCGTACGAATTCTCGTAATCCCAACCTCGTCCAGTGTAAATGTTGCCATCCCCGCCAAGCTGCAATTAATGTTTCTCCTAATGTCCATTTAATCTCTCGAAGTTATCTCAACTCACATAAAAGTTGGCACTGACGTCGAGCAAGCCTTTGTTCCCGATGGAGTTGTCTTGAATGGACCGTATTTTCACTGAACACGTATAGATGTTGAAACAAGGCTCCGTTTGAACTCCCATGTGGCCGACAACAACGTCCTTTATCGGATGCTTCAGCCTCGTCATGTCTCTCAGCTTCGAGTGGTTCAACGCGCCCCATTTCTCTCGATCAATGATGTAATGTCCGCCCAAGTTGGGAACTGCGAAAGATCGATTGTTGAGTGTTGTAGGTCGCTTATAACACTGAAACTGAAAGTTAATCGAGGCTCGGCAAAGGCTTTCTAACGTCGAAAGCCCATTAAACCAACAAATTGACAACTTACACGTGTCGCTATCGTAATTACGACCGAAAACTATCGGAGGCGGTGACGGTGCCGTGTTGTTAGTGTAAAAGATAAAATAAATCGTCGTAGAAATTCCCAAAACAGTTGCACAAACAGCCAGAATATTCAACCAATTTCTGCATAGCCTGGAGCCGAATGATTTCCTAACTGATGTTTTGTGGGTGCGCGCTGTGAATAAAACGAATTGTCGATGACATTAAGCGTTGGGTAAGGGCTTTGCTGAAGGGAATTTTCGGTAAAAGCCGATAAAACGGCGCTGGCATTAAATTCTATACTTCGTGACATATGAAAACCGCTGAGTGCAATATCAACATAAAGCTCTTCGTTCACGACTGCTGTAAGCGGCGTCATCTAATGAGATCCGAGCGAACGAGTTGAACGACTCTACGATCTCATTAAGTGCTCAGATTACGAGAATTAGCAATAAAACTCTTTCAAATTAAGACGCAGTTGAGGAGATTGAGCGAGGGATACTTTGAATTATCGCGTCTGCTTTCGCAAATGTTGCTCCTCATCCTTTCGACGTTGAAAGTTACGACTCGCTCTTGAATGACTTTAATGGAATTCCTCGGATGCAGACGAAGAAATCGTTCTTCTAAAAAGTTAATTTTCAGTTAAATTATTTCGTTAGTTTCTAAGTTGCGACAAACGCTGTTGAACGCTCGTCAGCAAATCCAATTAAGATTCAACTTCAAGTTTCTCACTCGAAAGTGTAACAACCGGAAAACGAAAAGCTCGCTGAAGTAGAAGAAATTTTCAAAAGTTCTCTAGGAAACGCGAAATCTTCTAACATCCAGTGTTGACACTTCGTTTGGTTCATGCTTAGAATATTTTCTCTCATTTTGCTTTGCACTTTCATCCAAGGTCGCTGATGACTTGAAACTGGTTTCTGTTCGTTTGACTCACGTTCAAGCTTCGCGTTGTTGTTTTCCTGATTCACCGTTCCATCAGTGTACTGATAAATTGTCACTCGGTCGTTGAATTGCGTCACAGGGCTAAAAGATTAAAAACAAATTTCTTGTAATTTCGACGCACTGCAACTTTCTTTGTTTTCCTCACCCAATTACGACGTCGGATGAGTTATTTAGATTGATTGTAGTGTTCGGCAGTTGAAGAATCTTCGACATCATGTCGGCCGTGCTTTGCAAGTTAGTGTTTGCTGTCGTCTGATGCGAGCGAGGCCTCGCGGGACTCAACGCCGCCGTTTCATTGCTGTAGGGAGGCGGCAGACTAATCATCGGCACTTCCATCGTCTTTCACAAACTTTGTACACTTCCATTTACGACTTTCTGAGATGATTCCACGCCCGACGGCTGTGCGTATTTATCTAGAGCCGAGTTTCGATGAAGATTGAATAGAAGCTTACGTGCGGCTTCAACGAACGAAGAGACTGAGTCGATTTAAGAAAGAAAAAATTTCCAGCTATACGCAAAATTCTTTTCTCTTGTGTTTGAAGTGAGTTTATCGCGCGGGATTTCCCTATATGTCGTCATGAGCAGCGACTGTTGACTCAGTCGCAAATCATATCTAAAGGCAAATATCGACATCCGGAGCTCATTTTTCAAAAGTGCAATAAACCAACGAGCGTTTCAACTTGCCACGTTACCGTTGCAACATAAATCAGTCTAATATGAACCGGAAACGGGAACGGTGGCGAAAATTATGGGGAACCGACCACGCTTCGTGAGCGAAGTTACGAGCACGACTGCCTGCTCGTTACACAGAGGCTCCCCGACAAAAGCCCCGCAATGTTGCTCGTCACAGACATGAAGGTTCTCATGCTCGAATTAAACTACACACGGTATGGCTTGTGATGGAACCGTTTCGTGACCGCTTTTGCACGAGAATGCGCTCGTCTTCTTTCATCGCTATAAAACTCACATCAACACGAAAGGAAGATCCTCCATTCGAGTTTTAAAACCATTAAACATGCATAAACAACTTGTTAAGGAGAGGAAAGTTTTTTAATTTCGCTTAAAGGTTTTTTAACGAGATGCCGAGGCGGCCCTTGAACTTCGATAAATCTTATTTGCGAACGCTTGACATTTCGAGTTCTCAGGCGACGCAGGAATTCTAGACCGTTCGTACGTGAGGTTGGATTGTTCCTTTCCACCTGAAAACGCCCGACGCTCTCTGTGTAAATTTAACGAGAGTTCCATGCGAACCTTTGAACTAAACAATCTGCCTTCATCCCTCGGGCTTCGTTCATGCAGAGAAATCGATATTTGTGTGTCACAGCCTTCCGTCACAGCTAATCATAAAAATATTGTACGCTGCTAAGCTCCGCAAAGGCGTGGAAATCTCGTCCGTCCTTTTAATAAACTCGAAGTGATTCATGTCCATAGCGTGAATGGAAACAGTGTTTGCGACTGGAACTCACAAAAGATTATCTCATTTCCGACCTTCGTCAACTTCAAATCTGATACCAACTACGACACTCGCTTGTTGGTTCAAAATGTATCATCTGTTGACAAGGATAACAAATCTGTGCAACGTTTTCATGGAGACGGTTTGGGCTTGCGACACCTTTGATGGCTCTAAGCAGAGAAAAAAGGGAAGCGTAAAGTTTTTCACGCACTTCTCGACAAGTGCTGCTTCAACAGCTTCTTGTAATCGCTTGTTAAGGACCTTTAAAAGGGGCGTGAGAGGTAAATTAGTTTGGAGAAGTTGTTGATCAGGATCTTAATTGGAGGAGCTTGCAATCGAGCTTGAACTTTCCTCGATTAAACTTGAAACTTTCTTAATTGAGTTTAAACTTTTCTGATAAACATCGACGCAACAGAATTCCACTGCAAACTTCTGTAAATCTTAAAGCTCGTGTAGAAACTTCCAACATTCGTGACAAACAATCTTTCCAACGAAGCCATCAAGTCAAGCCAATTTCTAATTTCCTCCGATGACATCCTCTCACTTGTCACCAAGATCAACACAACGGTAATGGTTCTAACTTAGTTTCTGTTTGCACGCTCCTACAACGTAGCCACTTCGACATGATGCTAGCGAAGGGAGAACTTTCAGAGTTTGTCCATGCAAGTTTAATTGTTTTGTCGTTCTTTTTTTGCGAGTTTTTCCACACACGCAGTTGTCGACTGCAAACTGCTCGACCCGAGAAGGCTGTGAGTGGACTTATTTTGTGGGAAGAGGCAATGTTTGCTTCGACGATTTTTGAGCTTTCCGAGTTCGCGGAAATTCAGTTGTTGTATCCAGCGCGGATAAACAGTTTACAATTCTAGCAGCGTCACAGTGATAGCGAGCGATAACAGCCAACGTAACTCATCAACATTGTTCCACAGGATCCTGTTTGATTTCCTGAATGAAAGGTTTAAGGTGTCGGCAACCCACAGAGATTACCTCAAGTATTTCCTTTGAAATTCACGTGAGCAAATCTTCGATCGACCCCGAAAGAAAAGCAGAAGTCATGGCAGGAGCTGAAACGTTTGAAAAATGCTTTTTGCTTCCATCGTCATTGACATTTCATCCGCGCTTCACTCAAGAGCCTGTTGTTGCTGAGTGATCCCATTTAATCTGAATTTAAATAACAAATCTAATCTAATTTCCTCTCCTTCTTTCTTCCATTTCTTTCCGTCGTCTCCTTTGAAATCGACGTAGATTTATCACTCGGCAGTTTTCGGAACGGAAAAGAGAAAATTCATCGTGGAAATCACAACAATCTTCACGACATTACCACAACTAATCCCTTTCATTTTTATACGAATCCTAAGTGGTATGAATCATATTTTGATCCGATAATCCCGAGGAATGTAAGTTCTGCACCAGAGTCTGCCAAAAAAACGAGAACTTATGGATGGAAAATTTATTTCCAGGTTACGGCCTTGGTCGGCAAATCAGCATATTTAAGTTGTAGAGTAAAAAATTTAGGGAATAAAACGGTAAGCCGCCTCAAATCCTTTCCGAGCATGTGATGTAGCCTACATGTGATTTGCCATGAATGCAAAGTTGATTACAACCAGATTGGAGCTGCCCACATTTTGGTTTTGTCTCATAAGATAAAACTAACGAAAACCCGAAATTAACCCACCAAGACTTTCGGCCATAAATCATTATTAATGATTTTGAAGTAGGGTGGCTATGGAACGCTGTAATTCTATTGGAAAATTTTATCTTATCGTTCACTGCAATCACTTGAAAAAGTTTATACTGTAAAAGTCTGGAGGAAGCAATTTGATTCTTTATCGCTACGAAAAACTTCAGACAAAAAATTATTTCAATCAAAAAACTCCTGAGCTAGGAAGCGACTACAATAATGATTAAAGGAAGAAGCCCAGCTCGGCTGTAAATGGATTCAATCAGCAGTTTTCCCTTATCCTAATTGAGGTTGAGTGAGGAAAAGTTGGCATACCCAGCGTCATAAAGAGACTCGTCCGTTCGGGGCCACCAAAATCGATTTCCTTCAACTTTTTTTTGTCAGCGGTTTGCGTTGACAATTGAGGGCGAAAGATTTGTCGGCGAATTAAATGTTTCATTGCGGAAAATTCGTACGAGAGGGTGTCAGATTTCGTTAGTTTCTCTTAGCATGTTAGTTAGATTATGACAGGCGCCGAGTTTCTGCTTTAGTGCTAGTTAAAGTTTGAGCTGCAGTCCCTGTGACTTTTGCAAGTTACAAGAAATGAAGTCGATTAAGAAGCAAACATTTCTGATCTTTCAATTACTCTCATCAACGGAAATTTATTGCGTTAAGTTTGACAAACTCAGATTTAAGTCAATTGATGTTCTCTCTCGTATCGAGCACTATACGAGAACTTTTTTATTTAAGAAGCTTTCTAAGAGATCGCTGCAAGTTTCTAAGACAACAAGCTTAGAAAGCTGTTACAAGAGTCCAAGCTTCAAGCAGTAAGCTGCTCAAGAGAAGACAAACAAACGCTTGATTTTCAGAGTCGTTAGGAAGGTTCGAAACTGCAAGCTCACTATTCTCGTCCTTTCCCTGCTCAATGATCAATTCAATTACTTCCACACAAAATCGATCAGTAAATCGCATTAAAATTATTCGTCTCGCTCCGTCCCTTCCATCTCAAGCCCATCGTGATTCAAAACACATTCGCTCGGGCCAGAAATTTTCCGACCCATTTCATCATGACGACTTTGCATTAATGGCAAATGAATTTTCTCACGAGCTCTGGCGATGTAAATTCAATTTTGCTTTTCTCTCGTTCGTCCGCATTTCTCTCTGGTGCGAAGGTTTCATGGATCAGGTAAGCTCTCATGCAATTTACTCCGCAATTCACTAACAGCACTTGTATTTTCAGACATCGCGATTTACATATTTTGACCGTTGGTACGTATACTTATACAACTGACCAGCGGTTCACAACGACACATCACAAAGAGACCGACGAGTGGACGCTGCAAATCAAATTTGCTCAAAAGCGAGATGCTGGTTTGTATGACTGTCAGATCTCGACCCAGCCCATTAAAAGCTATTCGGTTCGGTTGAACCTGGTCGGTAAGTGCTAAATCGGATTGCAGAAATGCAATAACAGCCGTTAGCTCAAAGAAAGCTTTCCGCTTTGATCGAGAAGGGAAAGCGATATGACGCTCTATGCGGTCACGACGCTTCCAATCCTTCGCAAAGGGGAAATCAAATTACAGCGCTCACTGTCGCCGCTCTGATTGGCTTAGAATGTTAATCAGCGAGCGAAGATACGAAGCCAATGACTTCTTGAATCAATCCAGATAGGGAACGATTGGATGAGCACGCTGATGCGAGTCGATGTCGCTTGATCGTGACAGGTAGATTCATTTAGTCTGAAGGTTCAAGAAATCGTTGAATAGCAAAGCGAGGAAGGAACTCGCCTAGATTGCAATTTCCTTGGATCAAAGTGTAAAACAGTCGCTAACGACATCGCTGTTCACGACGATGCCAAACGAGGGAATTTAAATTTAATTATTTCCTTTCTGTCATTTCCTCTTCTTTCATCAACAGCGCCAACTGCGAGCATTCTTGGTGGTCCGGACTTCTACGTTCAGAAAGGATCCACAATCAACCTGACGTGTACGATTCGATTAGGTCCAGATGAGTCGCCCGCTTTCATCTTCTGGTATCATGAAGATGAGGTAATAAAAGAAAAACTTTCAGCTGGAAACAAATTTATTTAGGACGACCGCAAGCTCGCGTCGAAACTGTCGAAACAGAGAATTATGATGACACGCTACTCAACCAAATTAAACTTATGCGGCTTCTGCTTCTTCCCCAAACTCTTGTTTGTCGTTAAGTTTTCTCTCAAATATTTGTGGCTCGTGTATCAACGCGGTCGGGAAAACAACTGCGGAGGAGAGCGTGACGCCAAAACCGCTAAGCTCTCATGTAATCTTCTCCGCCATTCAGCAGCAGCTTTTGTATTTTCATCAGGACTTTTTTGCACCAAGAGTTGCCCATGGAAACTTGAAACTGTTGCGGAAATTTTGTTGCGGAATTTGCATTCATGGAGAATTTTAAGCTAAAAATTTTAAAAGAACGTTTTATGAAATATTCAACAACATTAAGCGCTCCATCAGCGCGATAGTCTCCCGAGAAGAGCTCTGAAAGTATTTAGAAGAAATTTAGACGAGATTGCAGCTGGAAAAGTGGCAGCTACTCGCTTCACTGATCCTGCAAAGTTCGGAATGCAGAAAGTTGTAGCTTCAGTTGGCTTCAGGCGAGAGTCTTAGCTTCAGTTTTCGGAAAAGCAATTGTCCGTAAAGTTGAACATTGAGATCTTTTGTAAATTCCAGACAACAGCAAAATTTGCTAGCGTCGCAGACTGTAAAATCTCATCCATTCGATCTACAATTAACACTCAATGTTGCCTCAAGTAATTGCAGTTCATTCACTGCACTTCAGACTCTTTGCTATCAATCTGCCATTAACTAAGCTCCTTGTCAACTTTCGACAAGAGCTTCGTCTCGGGTTTATAATTGAGGGCTTTAAACTTTGAGCTTTCAACTCAACCAAGAAGAATTTTCTCATAAAATAAACTTTTCCAATTTCAGGTGATAAATTACGACACGTTACGCGGCGGAATTTCTATCGACACGAGGAAAGGCGATGTGACGACGTCTCATTTGTTGATCCAGAACGCTGACGAGACCAACACGGGAAAATATTCTTGCTCACCGTCGAATGCCATCGTGGCCAACATCAGAGTTCACGTGCTTAATGGTAAGAGCATCATTACGACGTTCATGACGTCTTTACAGGTTACTCGTTCCATTTTAGGTGAACATCCCGAGGCAATGCATAGCAAGTGCTCATCTTTGTCTCACCAAACTTCAACCCTTCTTCTCATCGTGCTGTTCACTCTATCGACTGCTAAGAGCTCAAGCTTCCCTTCATTCATCGTCGGAAAGCCGACACGATAAAGAGAGAACTTTGTTAAGCAGAGCTAAACATAGTTTTTGGAACAAGCGTTTCGATGTAAATACCGAGAAAGTTTGTAAATAGTTGATGAGAGTATAAAAGGAAGCAAGCACATAATAAATGTAAAATGTTGAAAACAGACTAAAATAAAACTTTAAAATTTTCGTCGGAGTTTTCGTGCTGCGGAAAAACTGACTGTCTGCATTAGATTAATGAACTTTCTCTGGATAATTTCGCTGCGGTTTCTGTTTACGGAAGAGCGATGAAAAATGATGAGTCGGTGGAAACTTGCATGGCAAGCGACGGAGTGTCTGGAACTCGCGTCAAAGATTGCTCGCGTCAGACGAACTTCCCGGAAAACGGAAAATTTGTTTTGGTAATTACTTCATCGAGGTTCGTCGCAATTCATCAAATTAGCTTGGAAAACTTTTCCCGACGAGGGCTGACATAACATAAAATTAATATCCTAATTAATCTCAAGCTGAGTTTTATTGTTTCTGCGAGGAAATATTTTGCCAATTTCCCTAGCGTCAGAGTGATCATCAATTTCATCAATTTATCATTGCGAGACGCGCGTCGCCATCAATAAAATTGGTTAACATCAACGAGCATATTTATTGTCGGTCTCGTGAATCCACCGCAAATGATATTTCAGTTTATTTCGTCGTTCGGGGAGTTCGATAAATTCACGAGCAGTTTCTCATCGATATTGCATTTCAATTTTGTCGAGGGAAAATTTATATCGAAGTTTCATTGACTGAGAACTGCAACCGTTAACTGGAAATTGATTTATCAATAAAGTTGAATCCATTGGACGATATTTCAATTTTACTGTGACTGCTGCGCCAATTATCGGCAAAAAATGTGAAAATCGGCCTTCACATGCTTCAAAAGACTCGTGAAAAATTTCAGAATTTGTTCGGTTGATTTGAGAAGAGTTCAATGGAATATTTTAGTGATGGAATCTCGACTCTTCCGATTGTCAGCTTAAAGCTGAAAGCTTTCAGATTAATTCCAGGTAAAACCGTAGAATGAACAATCGTTATAGTTGAGCACTATGCTGTTGGAATTCACCCTAACTCTCCGCTACTTTAGCTTATTGATAGACGCTGCTTCTTCGCCACATATCGATGTCCTCATAAATCAGAACGCTTGACCCACAATTTTTAAACTATATCAATAAAGATAAAAATCTGTAGAGAAGTTAAAATCTCGCTCGTTGTTATCCTTCAATTTCCAGTAAAACTCTCGAACCTCCTCGGCTAACGATTTCTTAATCATAAGCTTCAGGGATCCTCGACATTGTTTTTGCTTACGATGATAAGATTTTGCGACCGTGAAAAGAAAACTGCTTGAAAAATTTATTGCAGTTTCAATCAAACAGGAGAGGGCGACGTAAGATTATTTTGGAAAATTATTTTGTCCGTTGAATGATCCAGATTGAAACTTGTACAGTTTTCAGTTTATGCAACGGAGGGGTAACGATGGATTGCAAAAATTATATGCAAAGTGGCTCCATCGAAATATGTTAAAACCGCAGTTGCTGTTCCCAAGGTTCTTGTGCTTTGGCCTCGTTATGTCAGTAGCACGTAGTCTTTGAACAGTTTTTTGAAAGTCTCAAACAAATCGTAAATTGAGAGTTTCATTTCTTCATCAAGAGCCAGAAGAACATTTGGCACCTGGTTTTGTGCATTGTGAGTGTCGAACGAGAGAACTTTGTTGACACAAATAATTAATCTCTTCATGCTTTGCATAATTTTTCTGCTCTGAGCTCTTCGAGCGTTTCAGAAAAACTCGCCGCTGACGTTTGCTCTCTAATTTATCAAAAGTTTCTGCTCTAGAAGTTCCCACAACAGCTCGAAGGCTTTCTGCTCCGTCTCGTCTTTTGGAGCATAAATTTCAAACTTTTTCCGGTTTCAAGAGCCTTTGGAAAATTTGCATATTGAAATCGAAAGTTTCGCATGAGTTTCTGAGCCGAGCCCGAATGAATTTCTTGGCACGGACTTCGCTTCTTCCGTTTGACTAACCACAACTGGAAGAAATGAAGATAAATTACTCTGGGTCTGAGCGAAGCGGCAGCGGATTGTTTCGTTACAAAATCTGACTGAAGATCAAAACCTGGCTGCCAATTTTCGTTGCAGAAGAGAAGCTGAACTAATTTCCTTGATATCTTTCCTGTGAGTTGCCTAATTGAAATTCGCATGTGATGGCAAAATTTAAACGACGAAGCTCGTTGGCATCGCAGTTCCTTGACACAGTTTTCAATTAGGAGCTTTTTGCTCTTTGACACAAAGCAGACTCGCAATCCGTTTCCACGCTTCTCAATGTTTGCTTAATCCTCTTAAGTATTTTCTCGCTCAAGTGCTGGGAATTGTTCTCGCTTATCTTCGCCTCCAAAGGATGAAAAACTTTTCCTCTCGATGATAATTTATCTCTTCACACAATCAAACAGACTCAGAACAGAAATCGATGAGCTCCAGTCACAAAAACCTGCTTAGAATTCGAACTGATTGTCCTATCCGTTGTAGTGACCAGACCCGAATGTTTTTGCTACATTTCGGAATCAGCTTTCTGCTGCCTCATTGGAAAATTTGAGATGCTTCTGTGTTGTAGGCAAAATTCCAGCAATGGAAAACCGCAATGTTTTGGAATAAGTATAACTAAGATGATTTATAATTTTGTATAAGATTCGAGAACACAAGAAGCTTTTGTTCAGCCAAAATAACTGTAACGTGATGAGTAAAGAGATTTGAACTTGTTTTAGCTTTTTAGTGTTTTCATTCGCTGGTTTTCCAATCCCGAAAGCTTCCCTCATCATCTTTAATCATTAAAGCCGTAGCAACAGGTCCAACAGCATGTTAATGAAATTTTAATCGTAAGTGCACATCGTTGCATTAATTTTTGAGCGCTGCGGCTTTTTTATAGCAAAACATAAAACCAACATGTTGCTCGTAATTCAGCCTCAGGGTCTCGTTGATAGCAGAGGTAAAGTTTAATTAAAACTTGAATTCATGAACATTGCATGAGAGTAAATTAACAGAAATATTGCGATAAGCATCTCGTAATCGTTTAAATAGAAAATGACGCAAACTAATCGGATGCGAACAGCATCAAAGTTATCAACGAGGAGTTAAATCTCAACATCCAGGATTCCTAAAGGCAACATTTCGTTCACAGTCTCTTGTTATTAAGAGATTATGTTTGCAGATTTAGGTTTTTTGGTTATCAGATTACAACGAATTCTTGATCTTATCTCGACGACTTTAATGAAGACTTGTCTGGCGCCATTCGCTTCGAGGTGTCTGCAGACTCTTTAGAATTTTAATCTTCGCTTGCGATGAGCAACGTGAACGACATGACAGTTGTCGGCGAGTAAATTTAACCAATTTCCAGCATCAGCAGAACGTGACGATGCTCCACTGAATCCTGAACAGAACTGAAACTCTATGAATTGAAAGACTTACTAGAATCTTTGATGATCCAATTAAAAACACCGAGACGAAATTGAATTGAATTCATTGTGGGTTTAATGACTCTTCACTTGAAAGCTCCTGAAACTCAGCTCTCTGCCTCTGGTTATTCCGCCTCCTTCAATTATTGTTGGGCTATAAACTGCACGACCATTAAACTCAAGATCCACTTGCAGTTCTCTTAAGCTGCACTCGCTTTCAATGATACTTTTTTAAAAAAGCTAGGGCAACGAATGGAACCAAGTTACTGTGAAGCATCGTTGTTCACTAAGAAAAGTGCACGTACTCGAATTTATATCATCATGTGTTCTGAAAGAAAAGCAATAAAACGCACAATCTCCTTCTCGAGCCGAAATTATTATGAGAAACGTTGTTAAGTGTTTGATTCAGTCATAACTTTCATTCGTATCGATTGTGCGGAGGACGAGACTTCATGAAATTCTCGTTTCCTCAAAGCACTTGGCACGCAAAACTCTCACAATTCCGTTTCTCCCTCAGGCGTTCTCTCGTCTGATATGAATAAGTTATGGCTGAGATGGAGGCAAGTTGCTCTACCGAAACCATATTTCAACCAAAAAAGCTGCCGTAGCTTCTTTCTTTCTGCCTTCGCTCAACTCAATTGCTGTAACACATGTTTCGATCATTTTTCAGCCATTTATCGTTTCTTTTTTCCCTTTCGTGTCGTAATTTTTGTCGCCTTTCATCCTGTTCCGTTCACAACATACTTACGGGCGCGTGCGAACAACAACGAGAGATTTTTCATGTGAGACGGGATAATAAAAATATTTGCTGAATATTTCCGCATGCTTTCAATCATTTGAATCGCATCCGGACACACGAGAACATCACTTTTCTTGTGACGCAAGCTAACTGTTGGGTAGAACTGTGTCACTCTCTGAGGGAGAATGCGCGCATTTTTCAATGAGAAGTTGTGGAGCTTTGACGTGAGATTCACTTGCGTTGCGCCATTGTCTATTCAACCGTTGAGTGAAAACATTTTGTTCTATTTTCGCATCTACTTTTGCATCAGGTGCAGCTTTAAAATAAATTATTTCAGTGAAACAACATAGCAAATAATTCATTTTAGCGAATCCAGTAAATTGAAAGCATTTCACAACATAAAACTCCATCAGAGCATCAAAAAGCAATAACAGTTTTCAATTAAAAAATCAAAGTATTTTGCTATCGAATAACATTATGCAAGAACGAAGTGAGAAGGGACTTTTCTGATGAAATGTCAAATTAAATTGGCTTGCATGTTGCTAGTTTTTATAAGTTTAGTTCGTAGCTTTTCAAGCCAGAGACTTAATGATAGAACATCCAAACTTCGATCTAGTTGATTGGCAACACAAAAAGAACAAGACAACTTAAACGAAAGAGCTTCCAGTTCAACCCGGCCCTGAGCGAACTAAGACAAATCTTTTGATTTCCATTGATGGTCTCAAGCTACTGCCGAAAAATCCCAAAAATTGTAAAAGCTCAGGGAAAATGTTCATTTCAATCAAGTCTGCAGCAGCCGAACGAAAATGCTTTCACATTAATGCTTTCGTAAAATTGCTTTTTCGGATAATTCTACATCGTTAATGGACGATTCATGTAAATTTCCCTGTTCAAGCTTTTCAGCTGAAGTTATGTAACATTGACGATTGAGCAGATAATGCGAAAGCGAAATTTTGTAGTATTTAAGTGCAATAATTACCATCAATTTGTGCACTGAAATTTATAATTGTGAATGACTTTTGTCATTGCTGTCGAGAGTTGCAAGCTTTTGCTTTCACTGGCAATAAATTCTGCCTGAGCAGATAAGCAAGAAATATGTTACAAATCATAATTTAAATATGAACTCGCGTCTAGCCACAGGTTCAAAGCTTTGTGGCTCTGCTTGCAAAATGTCCGAGAAAGTGAAACAGAACGCAGATATGTGTTCACGGAAATTTATGGGTTCATAAATCCTCGCCACATCACGAGGCATAAAGTCTCGTATCTTTGTTTTCGGCGTGCGGAGAGCTTGCACCAAACTTGCTACATCATGTGCGATTGAATTCTTTCTCTGGTTTAACAAACGTTGCTGTATCCAGCATTCTGCGCTAGTCACGAGGACGGAAAAAGCAGAAATAGCGTGGCACTGTCAACTTTGCTTTTCAGCCTTTCACTTCGTGACAAGAGACTGTGCTGGTCGGGATTGCAGCCATCTCTGCTGGAGATTTGTGAATCAGTCAGCAGTTTTAAAAAGTTCTTCTGTTGCGACGAATTGTTTAGAAACCTTAGAGTTTCAAGTAATCAAGGTGAACGGAAGCTTGGCGTAAAACTTATTTTGTCAAAAGCTGAGTAACTGAAAGCAATCTCGATGGACCTGAAAAGCTAATCGCTGTTAATTGAAACCTCGCTAAATCGATGCGATGTTTTATTATTGTTTTCCTTGCTCGCTTTTCTCGTTTTTCTTTCACATAACATGGAAGCATCCTTTGCAATGCTGCTGCTAAATCTTTCCTGAAAACTCTCCATGGAATTCTGTTTTCCAGAGCATCACTCGTGTAATGGAAGCGAGAGATGAGAGCTCCAGTTTCCTCCTGACTGTCAAAAGGGCAAGTCACGTCTTGCCTACAAAATTTTCAGTGGGCGTAGTTTTCGTTACGAAAAAGCACGGAGTACGAAATCTTCGACGTGTTCGAACAATTTTCCTTTAAATACAAACAATACGAAATTGGATCAAGTTAAAGCCACTGAAGCTCATCGATTTCTGTTCTGGGTCTGTTTGATTGTGTGAAGAGATAAATTATCATCGAGAGGAAAAGTTTTTCATCCTTTGGAGGCGAAGATAAGCGAGAACAATTCCCAGCACTTGAGCGAGAAAATACTCAAGAGGATTAAGCAAACATTGAGAAGCGTGGAAACGGATTGCGAGTCTGCTTTGTGTCAAAGAGCAAAAAGCTCCTAATTGAAAACTGTGTCAAGGAACTGCGATGCCAACGAGCTTCGTCGTTTAAATTTTGCCATCACATGCGAATTTCAATTAGGCAACTCACAGGAAAGATATCAAGGAAATTAGTTCAGCTTCTCTTCTGCAACGAAAATCGGCAGCCAGGCTTTGATCTTCAAAAGTTCAGTCGGATTTTGTGACGAAACAATCCGCTGCCGCTTCGCTCAGACCCCGAGTAATTTATCTTCATTTCTTCCAGTTGTGGTTAGTCAAACGGAAGAAGCGAAGTCCGTGCCAAGAAATTCATTCGGGCTCGGCTCAGAAACTCATGCGAAACTTTCGATTTCAATATGCAAATTTTCCAAAGGCTCTTGAAACCGGAAAAAGTTTGAAATTTATGCTCCAAAAGACGAGACGGAGCAGAAAGCCTTCGAGCTGTTGTGGGAACTTCTAGAGCAGAAACTTTTGATAAATTAGAGAGCAAACGTCAGCGGCGAGTTTTTCTAAAACGCTCGAAGAGCTCAGAGCAGAAAAATTATGCAAAGCATGAAGAGATTAATTATTTGTGTCAACAAAGTTCTCTCGTTCGCCACTCACAATGCACAAAACCAGGTGCCAAATGTTCTTCTGGCTCTTGATGAAGAATTAAAACTTTTTATCAACGTTCTCTTTGTGGGCAACTACAGAGTGTCGCTCATTAATAAAGATTAAAATGTTCCGCTCTCGTCAGCATGAATTCATTTTATTTCATTCGCAGAACGTAGCATGTTACAGTTTATCTGTTACACGATGCATCAAGATTATGTTTGTTCGAAATTCGAGCCTTTTGATTTTCAGGTTGCAACGAATTCTTGATCTTACCTTGAAGGCTTCAATGAAGACTTGTCTGGCGCCATTCGCTTCGAGGTGTCTGCAGACTCTTTAGAATTTTAATCTTCGCTTGCGATGAGCAACGTGAACGACATGACAGTTGTCGGCGAGTAAATTTAACCAATTTCCAGCATCAGCAGAACGTGACGATGCTCCACTGAATCCTGAACGAAACTGAATCTACGAGATGAAATTCTCAGTTGAATCTTTGATGATCCAATTAAAAACAACGAAGCGAAATCGAGTTCTTCAAATATTCAAATTTTAGAAATTCAATTGCGGTTTGCTAACAATTCGGGATAATTTCTTCAGCGAATTCAATTGTCTTTTGAAACTTACGGTTTTTGCTCGTATACTCGTCGCAAGTTTTGACTTACAATTCGCTTAGACAATATTTACTTCTTCCTGCTTTGCCTGCCTCAAAGTTGTTTGACAGTAAGAAATTATGGAAATTTATACAAACATTTACAAAGTTGTCAATTACGAGAGTGTAATGCCTTGAAAGGAGCTTTTCTCTTCCCCCTTTCTATCATGTTCAGGTGCTTTAATTTATTTAAATTAAATTGACATCGACTGAGGCTGATGTTCAACAACCGACTTATAACGCTTCACGAGCGATAGACCAAAACTACCGCAGCCACCGCAGAAATTTTCTAATTAATTATGCTTCTCCCCTCTCGCTCTTCTCATGGCGATGTCTCCGAAGCTCGACGAAAAAGCTGAAGAAAGCTGAAGTGCCAAAATGTCAAATACCATAATGAATTACATGCAAAGTCATCGAGTGCTCACACTCGAATGCTCTTCTGAGCCTAATGACTGTAATGAACGACATGGAGATAAAAAGAAGGAAAACATTCGTATGAAAAGTTTCCTGTTATGTCTTCTAATCAATCATCGTGCCTGATGTTCGAGCTTTAAAGAGTCGCAAAAAGTTTTGCTGTCTTACGAGGCAACTTTGACGAGACGTTCGGCTCGGGCTTGCCAGTGGAAGTAAATTAGAAGTCGCTTCCTTCCTCACACTTCTATCAAGAATTTATTCACAGCAACGAAAATATTTTCAACTCATCTCCTTGAATATTTCTGGCATTTCTGCTTTGTTCGAAATTCTTTTCATACTTCGCCCGCTAATGTACTACAAATTTCTCAAGAATGTTCGGCAAGTTCATTATAAGCCGTCGAAGTTAACTTAACTAATAAACTCTGTGGACTTTTTGCAACTGTTGCTAAGTGACGCGACAAACTTTCGGAATTCTTCGAACATTGGTCTTCAACATGGCTTCTGCGACTCGTTCAAAGATCGAGAATTTGGCTGAGAATAAATTTGGAAGTTTTGAATTTCCACATTAAGTATCAAAAGTTGGGAATACTTTTCGAAGACATTCTACGAACTTTACATTGTTTCATTTCAAGTTAAGTAAAGAAAGTATCTGAAAGTCCTGTTAGGTTTCGCTTGGCTTCCTTGGAATCTTAAAAGCTCATTCACAACTTTGAAAAAAGAAATTCGACTAATTTCCGCTGCTCGTGAGTGAGACGAACAAGGATGGAGAAAGCAGGAAAGGAGAGGTCAAACATCGTTCGTGCATGTCTGAAGCATCCTTCGTCCTGTGTTCGTTAGTGAAAAACTTTAAGTCAAGCCTGTGTCAACTTGATGCCACTCTAAGTTTGTTAGTCTCTAGATCGTTGCCTGTGCTCAAATTAATTATTTTACCGTAAGCTTGCAATTTCTAAACAAATCACAGCAGGCAACAATCATTTCGTTACGAAAGCTTCGATAGCAAACCACTGACTTTAATTAAGCAAAAAGGTTTTTCGTTCCCAAAATCCTGAACTTTTTGAGGTTTTCTGATGCGATGTAGGATGAAACTAACTTTGCGAATGCTTGAAAATAAATTGATTTTGTTTCCGCTTCGTTTGTTTTTCTACAAATGAAACATTTAGTTAAGCTGACGACCCCAACAAGCAGTCATTTGCGGCGAGAACTGGCATCATAAAACGAGTCAGATAAACTCGTGTAGATCGCTTTTTCAAATTAATTTCCCCAGATACCTCAAATCGCTTTCATGGCATCGAGATACGTCAATTAGTGACTCCGGATTGCAATTTGCGAATGAAGATAAGTTTAATTTTCCCTATGAATGATGGAACTTTCTCTCCTCTTGATACAGATGCGAAGCAGCAAATCTCACGTCTGAAAACCTCATTCAGAGATCACAAAAGTTCTTCCCACACTGAAGTTTGCCTTTCAGCGGTAAACGCATTAGGAAGTTTTCGAGCAGACAATTAAACGACTTGGTCATTAGCAAAAGCGGATAAGTTAAATTCGAGATGAGATCCGTCTGGACATTTGCCAGATTCGAGAGAGGGAAAAACAATAAAATCAGGAAGAGCAAAAATGATCAGCTTCGAACGTGATGACTCATTTTTTCATGCCGAAAATTTGGCACCACGAGTGCAATGGATTTTATCGATAAAGTCTGCTCTATCAACGGCAAAGATAAATTTGGCGAAAGTCCAACTGGAAGGATAAATTCCGGGACATTAGCCGATTCGAGCGATTTGCAGGAAATCTTGTATCTCCATAGATTGAAACATCATGTAACAGCGTTGCTGGCAGGATTGCGGATTGCCCTGCACTAATCCTGCATTACTAAAGGAAAAGCAAATAGTTAAATCCACCTTATGCAACCATTGCGGGTTCATTTAAATGTCTTCATGCTTGATAATAAAATAGAATTACTTCAGCTCGACGACAAAAAATCTCTCTAAAAGCTTCCGCAAATAAGAAACTAATGCATTTCTCATGGCAGAGCAAAGAGAAAGCTTCACAGCCATTACTAATGGAACTTCCAGCTCGCGAGTGAAGACTTTCGAAATCCATTTACCTTCATGCATTATTGTCGGGCTTGAAGCTTACCCGACCGCAAGCAATAAAAGTGCGCTGGGGAACTTTTTGGACAGTCAACGATTGAGAGGGAAAAACGAATCGGGATTAGAATTATTCAGGAGGTTTGCAGTCAAGAAGATCATGAATTATTAATGCGAATAAGCAATTCGAGCAATTAAACTGACTGAAGCTTGGCGTCTGCTGGTGAATTCTTTATCAATTTTGAAACTCGTCTCGATCTCGACGTTGTTTCTTGATTTATCCGAATCACTGAGATGCGTCCTCGCTTCCTGAATATCTTAACGCGTTATTGATGACGACACGCACAAAAAGAGAGAGAAATATTTATGGCAACGAAAGTAGAAAAGCGACAATTGAGTTGGAGCGTTCGATGAAAGATGAATCCTGGAAAAGCCTTCGTAATCCAATTAAATCATTCATCAATCAAAATCTTGATTGTGATGCTCTTGTATGACATTTTCTCTCACATTTCTTTTCCGTTCGTCTCGGAAATCGATCCCCTACGATTCGTGCTGATGAAGATAAATGATTGCGCGTGAAAAAGAAATTGATGAAAATTGAAATTTGAAAAATTCCCGATTTCAGATTCGCAGCCGCCCGCATATTTCTCATTCTTCTCGTCGCCTTCCGCGTCGATTTTTCACGATGTTGATTAATGATTGCAATTCGAATTGCTGTACTGTCGATTCTCTCGCAGACGTGATTCTGATTTCATAATTCCCGAATCTTCATCTAATTGTGATAACGCTTTGATTAATCGATCTGCGACTCGAGTGTCGAACTCTCAATGGACATGCAATCAAGAAAAATAATTTTATGAATTTTCTTTTAACATTCTTCCATCGATCGACGAGGAATCATCAATCTTGTACTACGAGGCATTTTGATCTGTTTAAGTACACAAGTTCTCAAACGAGCTCCATCAATCTCTGCCGTGCTTGGCACACAAGGATTTCAAACAGATTGCAGTGTTTGTAGGTCAATCGCTAATACGAAGCTAGGAGGTAATCAACTCGAGTGTTGGAGACGTGAAGTGGAACGCACAAGAAGATGGAATGGCTCCGTACTATTACTCAATCCTCGAATCAATGACCAGGCACTGAGATGCTCGAGTTTCAGCAGAAGCTAGATTTCAGATTTCTCTTCAATCCGATTAACCAAGTGTTCACCGTCTCAACGTATGCTTTCGTTAATATTTTACATCACTTTGATAGACGTGTTGCGTGTTGTCTAAGAAAAAATGACTTCATTTGAATCATTTTTCTGCTGCTATTCGTGCAAGCTTGGCGCTCAAAAAGTATCGAACTAAGTGCATTTGTTCTTGTTAATTTGAAATATTAAGTGAGTGTTCAGATTCTTCTATCCAGTATAAGTAAAACACGTATTCCAAAACGAAGAATAAATACACCACAATGCAATTTCTCGAGTCAGTTGGTATTAAGTTGCCATTGAAGATGGTCAGAAGTTTGTTAAAGTTCTTTCGTTCGAAAGGAGTAAAAAGTGGCTTCGAAAGTTTCACAGAATTGCCACTCTTGCTGCTCGAAAACGGTTGTTTCAACTTGAAGCCGCTAAGTGCAAGTGCCAATCGAAAAGAGAAGTGCGTTTATTTCGCTAGAAAAATCTACTTCGAGTTATGCATTTGTGGATTTTACGTCGGCGCAGGCTCGCTAGCAATGCACGCAGTTTTCGAGACAGCAGACATTGGAGAAATGCTGAGAGACGCCAGAGACGTTTTGTCAACGTTTTTCGTTGCACTCACGAGCTCAATAATCAGCTGTCGAATAGACGAAATTTGTAACATTTGCGAGGAGTTGCGAATGTTTTCTGAAAGGCGCATAAATGCGGACAGCTCTCGTGACGTTCAGCCGTATCTCGACCGCTTTGAACGCTATGCGAAAATTCTCGTGGCCATTTTCGTGTCTGCAATTTTCTCTGCGTTTCTGTTGGCCATCGTGTTTGTTACCACGGGAAAAATGCTCACGATCACAAAGTTTTGGTTTCCCTTCAACGAGTTTCAAAAACAAACTTTCCCAATTGCTCTGGCCTGGAACTTTTGGATTATTTGGATAAGCTTCTATTGGGTGCCAGGCCCCGAGCTGATGTGTTCAGCAATGATTTCTGTCATGACGATGGAGTTCTACTTCTTGGGAGCAGAGCTTGTGGAGTTGAAGGGAGTGGATTCTTGTGAAAAAGAGGAGAAAATTAAAAGCGTCATCGACCGATACAACGAATTGCACTTAATCACGGAAAGAACAGAGAGAACTTACAGCATTCTGTTCTTTCTCAACTTTGCTACGATTTCCTCGATCATGTGCCTGGCAACTTATCAGATCGTGACATCAGACTTCAACGTTCTTGTGCTTTTCTTCGACCTCGCTTACCTTGGAGCATTCGTGGCTCGAACGTTTTTCCTGTGCAACTTCGGTCAAGGGCTTAGTGATGCAAGCCTCTCCGTCGCTGACAGCGCCTACGACTCTGGCTGGGAAGAGTTCGAGGACATTAAAACTAAGAAAATGATCCTAACGATGATGATTCGATCTCAAAAACCGGTAAAACTGACAGCGTTGGGCTTCTACGACGTCTCACATGAAATTTTCAGTTCGGTAAGTTTTGTTGTTGCTTCATTTAACATAGATGAGTAGATAAATTTATGGTAACTGAGCAAGTTATTTTACTTAGATAAATAAATTACTCTAAATTGTTTCTTTTTGCTCAACATCTTTTACAGATTGTGTCTACGACGTGGTCGTACTTGAGCGTCTTGCGAAGTCTTGGGCCGTAAAAGAAAAACACTGGAGTACTTGATAAACTCGCATCTTGTTTCAAAAATAGGAAGCTACTCTCTGTTATCTCTTAGGAGTTAATGCAATCGATTGCTGACAGTTGAATTGTTCTAATAAAACTTTGATCGAATAAATTGAATGCGATTTAATAAAAAATGTATGTATGTAACTGAATAGAGCGTTTCATGTTTTTGAACAAACGACAGAGAAGCAAACTTAGAAAACCCATCATAAATTTCGATGGAATTTAATTGAAACTTATTTGGCGCGCAAAACACCATCGATTTTTGATTACCAAAACTTTGATGGGTGGGTGAAGTGATTGGTGGGATTATCATCTCAGTCTAAATGATCAACAAACCTTGACAAAACGTCACAGAAGTCTTTTATAGTAAAGAGACTTCAGGCTCGGAACTTTGCCGTAGGGACGAACTCCGTTTCAAAAAGGTTTCACCTTAAACTTTTTCCAGCAAATGAAATTAAATTTTCATAAATTGTTTAGCCTTAATTGAAATTCAGTAAAATTTCCTAAATCACAGGACTTCAACTGCGAACTTCAACTTGTTCAATCATCATTCCCATGAAGTTAAAGTTCCGATCAATTATTTATTTTCCTCGCATGTCATCTCAAGCGTCGAGTTTTTAGGTCAACACAATCGATTCAAAACTCCATGAAACCAAAAGGCGACAAATCCTTAAGTTAGTCTTCATGGGAAGATGAATGATGATTGAGTCAAAGACTAGCCCTCGGGACAGTTTGCTCTTCCAAAAGATTCAAAAGTTTTCGCTTCCAACCTCCGACGATAAATACTAGGAACGTTCAGCCCTTTTATTTCTTCGTGCGACAGAATGCCTTCCGGGGGGTTTCTAAGGTCAAATGAACGATTTCTCTGCGGCAATTATCTGACATTTTGCGGGATTTCGGAACATGAAGATGCGGGTTAAAGGCGTTGCGGAAGATTTTGGGAAGATCTTTATTTCGGGGTGGAAAATGTATCAGCATAAATCAGAGCTAATCGGCAAGCAAACTCAATCGGAAACTGTCATCAAATAAGGTTTCTTTCTCCTCCTCTCCCACATACATTTATTTAAAATTGAAAATTCCCTGTGCATCCTCATCATGCACGCTGATTGGCGACTGATTCGAATATTTACCTGGAAGCATCGTCGCTTCAATCAACTTGAAAAACGAAAAGCTACGTGTCTGATATCTTGAGTGATCGTAAAAACTCACAAACAACTTGAAAGTTCTTTTTGCAGAGGTTCCATCGCATGATTAATATGCGTCTGTTCGTTCGGTGAAGCTCAAACTCGAAAGCAGGTATGCCGAGGAAAGAGAGAAATGACCGAGCAACCGAACAAATTAATGATTCACTCAGTCATCTCTATCAGGAAGTGTTTGAACGAATCTTCTTTTGGCTCGAGGAAGAAGAGAGCTTCGTTATTGAACCATGAGAGTTTTAGGGTGTCGATGTTCAATGTCCAAAATGATTGATAAATGAGTGGATGTACTAAGGACAGCAAAAAGTCTAGGAAAATGTCGAACTGCGTCGACGGAGACAGCTCGGACAATTAGATAATCTTTTGTGCTCGAGCGACGTTTGCAATTTTGTGGGCTCTCTAGGCGCTTTCAAGTATTTCATCCTAATCTTCAGCTCCACCGACAATCTCCACGAGAGGAAAATCTCTTAATTATAGAATCCAGAAAGTGAAATTCATTAAAATCTCGTTCACATTCCATTTGCTTCTGCAAGCTGATATTTTCTCAAAGGAGATTTCTTGAAATGAAAATAGCGGAGGTAATTTAATTTTGCGGGAAAGTAATTGTTATTTAAAATTTTCCGCTGAAAACAAAATGAAATTGCTGGCATATTTCTATGGCGGAGAAAATTTCATTTACAGACAATTTATTCGCTTATTAATTTCATCATCGCTGCCTCGTCCGCAGCTCACAAAGCGTAGTGAAGTTATTCCTCGGATTTCCGCAGGCAGTTGCTTCCGACTCACAGAGAGATCTCATTTTTATTTATTAAAATATTGACTCACAAACTCCTCGTTTCAATTCAACCTGCTTCCGCTCAGACGCGTCAAATTAGAGTTCCTTGATAATGTAATCGGTGGCAAGATGGCTTCCTAGAGAATTCAATTTCAAGTGAACATGAATAAATGTTCGCGCTAAATGTATCTAGCCACCGAATAAAGTATACGTCGGATCAAGAAGTAGAAGACACAGAGCTGAAAGTGTGACTGCATTTAGCGTAGAAACTTCAGTTGGATTCTTAGTTTTACAATCCTTAAAGCCAAAGTAAATACAAGACTTTAGTTTTCACTGCTAATGTGAATTGTTTCAGTAGCCATCATCAAACCAACCAACAAGTTATAACTTACTTGAAAGCAACAGAAAGACAGTTTAGTTAGGATCCAATAAGTTCAAAAGCTCATTGGCATATGTTGAGAATTTCTTCATCTATGTCTTTTTTTGTGATCGCGTCTTCATTAGAAGCGTCGGGTTGACGCAATTTGAGCGATAAAGAGTTTTGGGGAAGCTATACTAATGAGTCGGCCTTAACAATAACCTCGGAAAGATAATTAATAACTTCTCTTAATAAATCTTTATTCAAGACGTTTATCGTGATGTTCAATCATCTTGATGGATTTCCCTCCAAGCGCTAACCCCGAGTTTGTAACTCATTCTTTTGCGTCATAATGTAAAGGGTGATTTATTAAATTGCGAAGACGTCGCTTGAGGCAAATATTTGGCTAATTCTCCATCAACTGCTCTCACTCAATCTTGACAGTGAATCTGTTGCCAGCGACTCGAATGATTCGAAAACAATAATCTATCTCGAGGCTTTTGGGGTGATTAAAGCTGAGGACGAACCTTAAAGTTCTAGTTCATTATTCATCGAGCGATGGCGTAATTCGCGTACCGTGATCGAATAATTTTCTATTCTATAAAGCGTTGTTCACACACGTACCGGTATTTGGATTTTCAATTAAATCGCTTCGAAAGTTCTGTGCTGTGATCGTGGGTGTGAAGTGGATTGCAACGTATGGCGCATAAAAAACAACTGATTTAGAAGCATTCCGCATGGCGCATCGTAAAACGGAAATATTGAATTATTTTATGACAAATTTTCACCTCGCTGGCCAATCGATTCAACTCGATACAGTGGCAGTTTAACAAAGTTAGAGAGCGACTAACTGACTGCTGCTGAACTCGATGAAAACGTAACATTCTCAATGTGCTTCTATCCAATTACAACGAAGCTAAACGACTCTGACATTTATCATTTTGAATTGCAGAAATTAAGCGAGAATAAAATGAAATAAACGAAATGGATGAGAATAATTTTTTGTTATTAAATTATGAGTCAACAAAGAGAGAACACGTCGTTGTTGTCGAGATTAATCATCCTGGAAGCTTGACACTAAAGCTAAATTGTTTGATGAAGACATATGACAGGCGAGCATGGCGAGTGAATGGCTCTCGGCAAATCTAAATCATAAAAAATTGTGAACAAAAACTCGTCGCTTTAACGAACTTTCATCTGTCAAAATTCTTATTTCTCGGTGGTTGCACGTCGGGATGTGAAACGCTGTCTGAATAATGAAAACGGAAATTCAATTCGAAGCTTGAAACTAAGTTGACTTTTAATAAATAGCCGGAGTCTCCCGGCAGCATTCATTACAAAAGTGATGAGCTTTCGTTGCACGAAATTGGAGAATTCTCCTTCAAAAGCTTCACTGAAGTGAATCGCCGGCAGATAGAAAGTCTTGTCAGACTGATGGCAATAAAACGAGCCACACAAAGAAATCGCTGTAAATTTCTCTTGGAGATTGCAAAGTTGCTCGAGAGCTGGAAAATGTATTTTCATTCTTCTTCCCCTTGAGGAGAACGGAAAGAAAGCGAAGAAGAGTTGAGTTTACACTACATTTCCGCAATCTTACGAGAAATATTTTAAAACATCAGCACAAATCTGAAACATGAAAATCCGAAGATTTCCGGCGAAAATTGAGAGATCAGCATTGTTGAAAATTCCTTTAATAGGTTGCGCTTTCTCTTCGTCCAAATTCTGTCGCCCAGAGCGTCAACGACGTTGAAACAGAGCGAGAATAAAAGTTTCTTCCGGAGCTTTTACTTTTTATCGTGAGCTGCATGTTGTTTCCACTTTAAGTGCCACCAAGTGAACCATGAAGAGACGGCGGAACACGAAACCTCTCGGTAATTATTATACTGATGTTGTGTCTTAATGCAATGAATACGGCTGTTCATGTCGAGTAATAAAGGAGAGGATTATGTTGAAAGCATAATGAAAAAGCTGTAATCGAGGCGCAGTTCGTTGCTCACCGAATTTGGAGAAACTTTCAACGAATTTCGGAAGTTTCGTGCACATTAAACTTAATAAGTTCAAACCGAGCGGCTGCAACAAATTTGAATAAATATTCGATGAGTTCTGGGTGATGAAAGGAAACTCAACTTCGATATCGCGTGATGAACAAGCTTTTGTTCTTGCTCAGCAAACTTCCTCGTCTTGAGGCTTCAATTCCGGGCTCAACTCGTAAGTCGATTACGGTTGAAAATAGTTACAAGCTATCGTCTCAAAATGCTTAATTCCCAAGCCAATTGAAACATCTTGAGCGCTCCGCATTTGAACTTGAGTTGAGCATTGAATAGTTCATTAGATTCTCTAAGCTGAGAATTAAAACATTACGTGGAAGTTTTCTTGAATGTGGTTGTCGCTCTTGCTAATTCCGAAGCGGCAAGAGAAACAATTAAAATGAGTGATAATTTTAAATGCTCTGCAGCCTCTCGAGAGTTTAATCAGGGAATGTTTCAATTAAGTATTCATGAAGACAATAAGGATTGAAGAAGTTAAAGACCTTAATTCCTGAAGGATACATTTTGAACAGCAATGTGAAAGTATTTTTAAATGAAAGGGTTCAATTAATATTTCCGAGAACCTCTCGAACTAAGAAGCAATTTTCACGGAACTCTGCTCGCAGTTAATACAAATTTGTTCCTCTTCGACGCTCGTTAAAACGGCAATTGTGCTAAGAGTTTTTGTGGATATTTTCAAAAGCAATTAAGTTCCAGATTGATGTAGTTTGTTATGATTTTGACACAATGACGTGTGGGCCTTATAATATGGCTGATGCTTTCAAAATGGAATGCGTAATGTTTGTTAAGTGTTGCAATTAATTGAAATGACTTACAGAGTGCAACCTTACGTAAAATAAGATGTTTTTCCTGTCGATAAATAATTTACCTGACGTGAGTTTTTAGATGAAAAATTGCTGAGGTTGAGACGAATCCATTGATGAAGCTGAAAGATGCAATCAATTCTATTCAGGTACCGATAGAAAGCTCTCACCTTGTTTTGCCAGCCTTCAATACTGTTTTGATACTTCTAACTGTAAGCTATGATATCTTCAAATTTGATGTTAATTCTGCATCCATCAATATTGAAGCATTTCAGCTCTTACTCGGGAAAATTACGAATATGCGGATGAAAACCTTTCTCGGCCCTGAACCAGTTCGTCTGAATTTTATTGCACAGCCGTAAAAAAATTGATCAAATAATCATGAAGACATAAATTTTTGTGCAGAATGAAATGCTTTGGGTCGAACATAGGCAAAGTTGATATCATCGAACATGTCGAACTCAACTTCTGCTCTCGCTACAAATTATTGAAAATGTGTGTTTTTCCATTTGATAACGCAACTTTTATTTCTTTTTGAATATTCATATGTTTGAGTGCGAAGCTTTTTTTAAAGCTTGAAATGTTGTGACTTGCAAAATTGCTGGCAACTCAACATAAAAAACCAACATCGTGTCTTGAAAAAGAAATTTCTTTTCATTTGAGCTTAAATAGAACTTGAGCAACTTACTGTGATCCACAAATATTTATGGCGAATCGTCCATTGAATTGTTATGTGACATCATAAATTGGCTGTTTACGAGCCATCATTTATGTTGCGATAAGTCCTCGTTTCATAAATCAATGGCGAGGTCAAGCGTGATGAGTCAAATGCCATTTTGTTTTGAGAAATATTTATGAGCGTCGAGATCAAGTCGGCTCGTAAAAAACGAAAGTGAACAAGGACGAAAGTTTATCGCTAAATTATTGATACTTTGCCGCTTGATGTTTATTCCGTCGCATCTCTCACGCGCTAGTGATGAAGACATGCTATCTTCACTTCGTTATCGGGCCCATAAAACATTCATCGTCTTTTATTCAAACGTCAATCAAAAAAGAAACTTTCTGATTCATTGAAAGTTAGATATGAAATTGATTCAATGATAAAACTTATTTTTGATTGGAAAGCGACGATAAAAAGAATTTTTCAAAAATTACAATCATACAAAATTGTTGGGACAGACGACGACAAAAAGTTCAAAATATTTCCGACGTCGCTGCTTATCAAATTTCACATTTGCTCTCCGAAATGAGATGACGCTAATGGATTGAAACAATGAGCTTTCAATCACAACAGATTGATATCAGATTCAATTCGTGGCTGAGTGAGTTGATGATTTTTGAAATTGATTTTGTCAGAATCATTTTTGAATTGAACGCGTTATCGATGCAATCACTTTGCGAAAAATTGAACCGACAAAGCCTTAAACATGTAGATAACGTTCACAGCCATTGAAGTCAAATTAAAGATTGACAACGTCAGGTTCTCTTCGCAGCTGATGGAATTCCGACCCTCAACCGGCTGAGATATTTTGTGGATAGCATGGCTAACAGAATTTTAACAAGTCTCTCATTACTCAATGATGCGCTTTGAAATTTCAGTCACGTTCTGTGAAAGTTCTTTAATTCACATATTTATCGCTTGTGACACGTTATGTGTGACTCTGATCCGTCCTTTTCCCTTTTCTTTCAGGCGGAGATGTGAGCGCAATATTAACTGATAAAAGATAAAGAAGACAAACCACTCAGTTTGCTGGGGTAAAATATTAAATGCGAACTTCAAACAACGAGACGTGCGAATTCAAACAAAGTTCTCGGAGCGAACAAGTGTAAATTTTTGAGGAACTGACGTCAGCGCGAACGCAAGCATTCAACATATCTTCTCGAGGAAATGTTTCAGTCTTCTCGGCACGGATGAAACGAAAAGTTTCCATTCATCCTCGACAAACTTTCTCGTTGACTTCGTCCTGAATATTTCCTCAACGATAGACACACGGAGACTTTCCTCGAGCGAAACTTTTTATCTGATTATTCAATCTATGTTTAAAAAGAAACTTTTCTTATTCAGTTCATATGCACGGAGAATTATGTTTGTGTTCGTCGAGAATTACTCGAGAGGAGCAATTTTTCTCTCGCTCTGACATGGAAGATGGCGGAATATTATGAGATATTTAAGAAATCTTACAAGTTACATACAAAGTTACCGTTCCGAATGGAATATTAAACAGTTCCATCCGTCGCTCCTATGCATATCTCGCCCCCCTCAGCTCTCTCTCATGATCTAAGTGATGCTCGAGCTGTAGCAAAAGATTTTTCCACGCGATAAATAATGCAAACACCGAGCACGGCAATTCCGCTTCCAACTTGCACATTCTCCTAAGATTCATGCTACATTCTTCAAGGAACTATTAATAATCTCGTTACTCGCTTCTCTGCTCTAAGAGCAACACCAATAAATTTCATGCTTCCGGATTTTATTGAGAAGGTGTAAAACATCGATTTGGAAGCAATAAAAATAAATCGTGCGCTATAGCGAGCGAGAGTCTTAAGTGTTTTATTTATCAGCAGAGAATTTCGCAATGTATCGACAACGATCGTAAAAGCAAGTGTTATCATGTGTTTATCTACAAAGCTCCTCAAGCTTAATGAAAGCGAGCTCTTCTTGTTCAATTTACAGGCAATTTATTGCATGTGACTAGCGTTTCTTCTTAAACGATTTATCAATTTGTTTGAACAACTCATTAAACATTAATATCAATGCACGCTAACGCAAATGCAGTCTAGATAAAATGCAAGTTATAAAGCTGACAAGAGTGGAAGTCTCGTAAGTTTCATTAAAGAATTTGCAGTGGAATAATGTGGTTTAGTCTTCTACTTCTTATCGTTGGAGCTTCTGTCTCAAAAAGCTCATGGTACGATGGAGCAAACTTCTATCAAATCTATCCGCGATCTTTCATGGACAGCAACGGCGATGGTGTTGGTGATCTAAAAGGAATTCAATCGAAGCTTCAGTACATTAAAGATCTTGGGATTGATGGAGTTTGGCTGTCGCCGATCTACAAGTCACCGATGGCAGACTTTGGCTACGACATTTCTGATTTTCGGGACATTCACAATGAATTCGGATCTTTGAAAGATTTTGACGATCTCGTTGTCGAGTGCAACAGACTTGGACTGAAATTGGTTCTGGATTTTGTGCCGAATCACTCGTCAGATGAACACGAGTGGTTCAAGAAATCAGAGAGAAGGGAGGCTGGCTTTGAAGATTATTACATCTGGCGACCTGGAAAAATCGATGACGTGTCCAACATCCTCGTGCCACCAAACAATTGGCTTTCAGCTTTCCGCTACAGTGCTTGGAGGTGGTCAGATATTCGGCAAGAAATGTACTACCATAACTTCCATTACAAGCAGCCAGACCTCAATTACCGCAACGCTGCCGTAGTAAGCAATATGAAAGATGTTCTAACATATTGGATGGAGAAGGGAGTGTCAGGGTTTAGAATCGATGCGGTTCCAAATCTCTTCGAGAAAATGAATGCCGACGGATCGTTCCCCGATGAACCACGTTCATTCAATCTGAATTGTGATAAATACGATGAATGCTACCTTAACCATACGATGACTCAAGATCAAGAAGAGACCTACGATATGGTCTACCAATGGAGAAAGTTGCTTAACGATTTCACAACCGCGAGACAAATCGACCCAAAGGTTTTGATGATTGAATCGTATTCAAGGATGGAGTTGACTCACAAATATTACGGCAACGCTACAACTGAAGGAGCTCAGATTCCTTTCAATTTCGAACTAATAAAACAAATTAACATCAACAGCACAGCCGAGCACTGGAAAGCTGTGATCGAGGAATGGTTGAATAAGATGCCAGCTGGAAAAATGGCGAACTGGGTCGTAAGTAATTCGATCAGATCTAAAGAATGATCATTCCGTTCTTTAATTTTTTGCAGTTAGGAAATCACGACAATCACCGAGTAGCATCTAGACTTGGAGTTGATCGTGGCGACTTGATAAATATTTTGCTTCAAACGCTTCCGGGTGCTGCAATCACTTACCAAGGCGAAGAGCTTGTAATGGAAGACGTTCACTTGACTTGGGAAGAGACGGTTGATCCACCTGCGTGCAATTCGAACCCAGAGATCTATGAGTCACGATCGCGCGATCCAGCTCGTACTCCATTCCCTTGGGATAGTTCCAAGAACGCGGGCTTTTCAACTGCAAACAAAACTTGGCTTCCGGTCGGTACAAATTACAACACTGTAAACGTTAAAGCTCAGGAAGGAGAATCGAACAGCCATCTTAAGATCTTCAAGCGACTCACAGCAATTAGAAAGCAACCAGCGTTCAAGCAAGGAACCTATGAAGGAGCTTTATCGAACAACAAAACTGTTTACTCCTACAAGCGGCAGTCAAATGATTCGGTAGCACTTATCGTTTTGAATTTCGGCAGCAAAGAAGAAACCGTGAACTTGACGAGTTTGTTCGTTTCGATTCCGAAGCAGATGAAAGTTTACACTTCATCGCTGAACTCTGGATTAGAAAATGGGTGAGAGACTGTTGACTAATCCGAGGAAAAGTCTTTAGCAAATTTATTTGATCATAGCGTTGCTGTAAATCTCGAGAAAGTTGTAATCAAGAGCAACAACGGAATCGTGTTTAGTGACTTTAGTTACACCAGCGGATCAGAAAAGTTTGGACAATCACTTCTGCTGTCACTTGTTCTTGTCGCAATTGTTTCGTTGTTGAAATAAAATATTCTTTATTCGAATCACAGTATACAAATATGAGTAATTAGTTACCCTGGGCAGTATTTGTTGAGTGCTTCAGTTGAAGTGCAAATGACATTCAACTGCAATCAACTTAAAATCTGATGTAATTACGATCGTTCATTAAGTTTTGTCAGCTTGCCGTGTTCAGTCTCGCGCAATGTGGTTTAAAATATTTCTTCATTTTTGCTTCGTCATTGAATTTATCAAAGGTTCTTGGTACGATGGAGCGAACTTTTATCAAATCTATCCGCGATCTTTCATGGACAGCAACGGCGATGGCGTTGGTGATCTAAAAGGAATTCAATCGAAGCTTCAGTACATTAAAGATCTTGGGATTGATGGAGTTTGGCTGTCGCCGATCTACAAGTCACCGATGGCAGACTTTGGCTACGACATTTCTGATTTTCGGGACATTCACAATGAATTCGGATCTTTGAAAGATTTTGACGATCTCGTTGTCGAGTGCAACAGACTTGGACTGAAATTGATTCTGGATTTTGTGCCGAATCATTCGTCAGATGAACACGAGTGGTTCAAGAAATCAGAGAGAAGGGAGGCTGGCTTTGAAGATTATTACATTTGGCGACCTGGAAAAATCGACAACGTGTCCAACATCCTCGTGCCACCAAACAATTGGCTTTCAGCTTTCCGCTACAGTGCTTGGAGGTGGTCAGATATTCGGCAGGAAATGTATTATCACATGGTCTACTACAAGCAGCCAGACTTGAATTTCCGAAGTGCTGCCGTTGTCACTGAAATGGAAAACGTAATCAAGTATTGGATGGAGAAGGGAGTGTCGGGTTTTAGGATCGACGCGATCCCTTGTCTTTTCGAGAAAATGAATGCTGACGGATCTTTCCCCGATGAACCGCGTTCATTTGAACCGAAGTGCGACAGATACGACGATTGTTATCTGAATCACACGATGGTTCAGGATCAAGATGAAACCTACGAGATGGTTTACAGGTGGAGAAAGATGGTTGATGCTTTCACAACTGCTAGAAAAATAGAACCGAAAGTCCTAATGACCGAATCATATGATAGAATCGATTTGACCCAGAGATATTACGGCAATGGCTCAGCAGAAGGAGCTCAGATTCCTTTCAATTTCGAACTTATAAAACGGGTTGACATCAACAGCACAGCTGAAGACTGGAAAACTGTGATTGAGGAATGGTTGAATAAGATGCCAGCAGGAAAAATGGCGAACTGGGTCGTAAGTATTTTCAGTCTCAGACGATGTAACCAGTTGATCCACTTTTTCGTTTAGCTGGGAAATCACGACAGGAATCGCATCGCGACTAGATTTGGAGTTAATCGAGTCGATCTGCTGAATATTTTGCTCCAAACGCTTCCCGGAGCCGCAATAACGTATCAGGGAGAAGAGCTTGGCATGGAAGATGTTCCAATCTCGTGGGAAGAGACGGTCGACCCAATGGCGTGTAATTCAAACCCAGAAATCTATGAGTCACGATCGCGCGATCCAGCTCGCACTCCATTCCCTTGGGATAGTTCCAAGAACGCGGGCTTTTCAACTGCAAACAAAACTTGGCTTCCGGTCGGTACAAATTACAACACTGTAAACGTTAAAGCTCAGGAAGGAGAATCGAACAGCCATCTTAAGATCTTCAAGCGACTCACAGCAATTAGAAAACAGTCAGCGTTCAAGCAAGGAACTTATGAAGGGGCTTTATCGAACAACAAAACTGTTTACGCCTACAAGCGGCAGTCAAATGATTCGGTAGCATTTATCGTTTTGAATTTCGGTGGCAAAGAGGAAACCGTGAACTTGACGAGTTTGTTCGTTTCGATTCCGAAGCAGATGAAAGTTTACACTTCATCGCTGAACTCTGGGTTGGAAAATGGGTGAGACTGTTGATTAATCCGTGGAAAAGTCTTTAGCAAATTTATTTGATCATAGCGTTGCTGTGAATCTCGAGAAAGTTGTAATCAAGAGCAACAACGGAATCGTGTTCAGTGACTTTAGTTACACCAGCGGATCAGAAAAGTTTGGACAATCAATTCTGCTGTCACTTGTTCTTGTCGCAATTGTTTCGTTGTTGAAATAAAATATTCTTTATTCGAATCCCAAAACTTTACGTTGCAAGCTTCCGTCCAGTTTAAGCTTTCTACATTGACAGCAGCAACCATAATCGTTACGTTGAGTGACGCCATTTCATTTGACAACAGCGTAGGCACAATTCGATCTTCACTCGTCGCTCCGGCGTTCGTGACGATCGCGCTTTCGTTGTTCAATGAAAATAAATAAAATCAACCATTCCCACTCATCGCAGCGAGACTTCCCGAGATTTCTTTCTGTCTGCATCATCAAGATCATGTTTTTCTTCTCGCGAGAAATTTTCCGCTCGCGCTCACGAATTTTCGTCTTTCGCAAAGTGATCGTGAAAATTCGTTGCAAATATTTTCCTCTCATCTCCGATCAGACTAACATTTGCTCGCGACCGTAGCACAGCTCGGCTCGGAGTTTGGATGATCCACTCTCCCATTGAAGAAATTTCAAAGTCATCGAGTGAAATTCTAGTGGCAACTTCCGACTTTATGCGGAAAGCAGGCGGTGTTTGATACGACAACTCAATGTGAAAACTGTGAGTGACACGCAAAGTGGAAAATTTGGAAAAGATCTTTTTCCAAAATGGTGGTGATGAAAAGTGAAAATATCTTTTTTCTTCATGAAAGCGGAGAAAAAGACGACGTGCGAAAGAGTGCTCGTCGTGGTCTCGCTGATGTCACCGACGCTGATGACTTTACAGAAAAATCAATCGAACTTGCTCGAGACTTTCCCAACTTTTCCGACTCGAAGTGACCCAATTACATTTTCGTTCTCGCTCTGTGACGTCGATATGTTGTGTTGTGTTTAGTCAAACTGAAGCTTCTCGAGTCTAAAATTAAATCCCGAAACTTTGTTTCGCATTAAAGACTTTCACGCACTCATTGAGAAGACACGGGAGAATTCCTCCCAGCACCGACGCAAAATTATTGAATGCAAACTTCCATCCCGTCTTGAAGTCGATCGGGATGTTCAATGATTAATGTGTTCAATGAATCTCGCTGCGAATGCCTGAAGAGCCGATTGACTCAAAATATAAACGAAAAAATAGAAGAAAAAAAGTCTAAAAATAAAATCGTGATAAAAATTCATGGTGAACCTTCAGCGAATCCTCCTCTCACATGCTTGCATCAATATGTTTACAAATTGTCGTCGCGTCCGGTGACATCACAAGACACTTTTGATCGAATGCTGTAAGCTGCACACTAATTGGACTCGATTTTATTTTCAGATGCCTCTGAACGGTAAAGCAACTCCTGTCTCGAAGCCATCATGGCTGAAAGACTCAACGACTGCTCCAACAACACCAGCGGCGAGACCGTCGTGGGCTCGTAAAACACCTGAAGCTAATGCTAAGAAAGAAGATTCTCCGACTGCAGACGCAAAAGTTGCTAGTAAGACGATAGCTAAGAAAGAGCCCGAAGCACCAAAGAAAGAAGTAACGACGAGACTTCAGTCGCGCGAGATCAAAGTTCCTTTGAAGGTCGAGAAGACAGTTCCAACTCAGTCGATATTGAAGAAGCCAGACGTAAAGATAAAGCAAGATCTGAAAGAGGAGAAGACGACGTTGCCATTTCGCGACAGTAAAACTCCCAGCAAATCTCCAAGCAAAACACCTACTTCAGCTTCATCGAAATCTCCTAGCACAACTCCGTCGAAATCTCCCAGCAAGACGCCTGATTACGACTCAGACGACTCCGAGGAAAGCTCGTATGAAACAGAAACAGATACCGATGAAACCGAGTCTGACGATGACGACTTCAGCGTGGATGAAAAGCCTTCGTACAAACCACCGTCAGCCGCCCCCAAAAAGCCCGAACCAAAAAGATCGACATCGCCCGACTACTCGTTCACGAAGCCCGCACTGAAAAAGGTCGTCACTCGTCAGAAGAGCGACGCAAAGGAACGGTCAACGTCACCAGAGCCAAAGTTTTTGAAACCTAATTTGAGGAAAGTTCCCTCATCGCTAAAGATTAAAGAGCCGCCGCCTCGTGAGAAGCTTCCAGTTGTGGACCTGAAGAAAATACCAGCGAAGGCTGAACCAGAGATAAAGCTGCAGCGGAAAAATTCCGAGGTTTTTCCACACAAGCCTTCGATTTTGCGGGACCAAAGCAATAAGAAAAGTGAGTAAGAAATATGATTAAAGCGACGCTCGCTGTCTCCATCATAATTTAATCGCTCGAGAGCGATGAGAATATAAACGAGAATTGAAGTTTTCAATTAAATATTTACATTATGTGAACGAGTTCCAGTTGGCTCACATTTTCAAGGTTTCCACTTCAGCTACGGCTATGTAAACTAGCCGTGGCGACTTTATAGGAAACTTTGAGAAGGAAAATCCCCCAAACGGAGACGACAGCGTCGCTTACTTTACTTGTCATGTAAATTCAATGCTAATTGTCTCTTCTTCTTTTCAGTCCCTTTGCCTCCGCCGCCACCGGTTCGTAACTTTTTCCCATCCGAATTAAGAAACTTTTTCGTTTAACGATTTTCATTGAAAACCCTTCTAGCCTCCCCCACCACCGCCCGGTCTGCGACCTCCTCCCGACTTCGAGAAGAAGCCGATTAGTCAAAAGCATCGGGAGACTTTAGAGAAACTTAAAACGAGGCCACGTCGTCGCCCCGACTGGAGCGAGATGATGAAGGAGGTCGAGGAGATGCGAAGCGGTAAAAAGTTGCGCAAAGTACAATGTAACGACAGGTGAGTCACGTTGAAAGCTAAAGCAAAACACGTAATTTGTGTCATATTACGTTCTAGATCGAGTCCCATCATCACATGCAAGTCAATGGCGAAGGTTCAAGGACAATACGTTTTCGAGACGGAGAAGAAACCCGCTGCACTCGACAAGCTGCTGAACGAGATTCAAGGCGGAATTAAGCTGAAGCCGACGAAGACGAATGACAGAAGTAAACCGATTCTTGACGGCTTGCGGAAGTTCCGGCGTCAGATGACCATTGAAGAACAAATAATGAAATCGGAATCGAAGGCGATGTTGGCAGAGAATCCGGACGTGTCACCCATTGTAGACGATGAAGAGGACGAGCTTGATGACATTGATAAGGTTCGAGATGATTTACAGAGTACCAAGCAGATGCTTGCTCTCGAGTTGCGCAACAAAGAAGCACAAGAGAGAGAAAATAAACGGTTGTTGTCAAAAATTGCGAACTTGGAAGCGGAGCTTGAGCGTGAACGACAACGAGTAGCCAGTGGCGGTGGAGCTTCCGAGGCTTCTGCTCCAGCAAGTGACGACGCTGTTGTCAAGAGCTTAAAGAAGGAAGCCGAAGAAGCTCAGAAAACTTCAAAGCTTCTGGAGAAGAAGTATCAGGACACAGCGGAGCAGTTGGACAACGCCCAAAAAGAAGTTGAAGAGAAGAAACGTTTGATAGCAAACTTAGAGAGACAGCTCCAGGTACGAGAACGATTTTAAGCTGATCGTCTTTCATAAACTTAACAAGCTTAATAATGCCTAAGAACATAATTGATTTCATGCTTTTAATTGCTCTGCTTTCTCTCGAACCATTGAATTTTCCCGTAACACAAGCGTAGATTTATGAAGACGGATGGAGTTATAATTATGTGTTCGAAGAGGTAAAACTCAACCCTAACACGTTTCCGCATGCATGAGATGTTTCCGAAACTGATGGCAGTCATTGATAAGAAAATAATTAATTATACATTAGGGCGGAGGAGGCAACTATGATTCACGTCGGCAGAGCGAGGCCGTTCAGCAGAAGGAAAGCTCGCCGGAGATGGAGCTCGTTCTGTCGGAAGAGGAAGAAGACGAGACGGATGAACAGAAGGCAGAGCGAGCGGCGAGACGATTGAAGCGCGAAGTTGATATGTTGAAAGCCAAACTGACAAAGTTGAAGGATAAGGAATCGAGTGCCAAGTCCGAGAGAAAATCGTTGCGGGATGCGATGAAGAAGAATCAACAGCAGCTGAAGTGAGTCATTGTTCACACCAATTGAGTTCTTAACTCATCGAAATTGATCCTTCTCAGGTCTGAAAAGAAAAATCTCAAGAAACTGCAAAAGGAAGTCGAGAAGATGGCAAAGATGATGCAAGCAGTCGAGGACGAAGATGAGGACGGTGACAATGAAGAGAAAGCGGCAGAGGAAGAAAGCGAGGAGGAGTCGGAAGAAAGTGAACAAGAATCGGAAGAGAGCGAGTCCGAGGAGTCCGACAGTGAAACGGAAAGTCAATCAGAGGACGAGGTAAGCTTTTAGTTTTATCTGGGAATAAATCAAAACCATTTCGTTCAAAGGATGCTGATGACGATAAGAAGAAGGGCAACTTGGAGCCGAGGGTGAAGCGACACGATGGTCGCTTATCGTCGCTGAAGAAAGGAAACTACTTACTCGAGGCTAACGTAGAACGTCTCAAGGACGAAATCAAGGATATCAAGGAGAAGTGCGAGGCGCTTCAAGCTGACTTAAACTCTGTCATTGATTTGTGTTAAAAGTTATTAGACAATTTTCAATATTGGCGGTTTATTATCGCGCATGTGTCTGGCTATAAAGTTTTTCACTTATCGTTGGAACATTATCTGCTTCCGTGGAATGAATAAAGAAAGTTTTTAAAAAAGTTTTCTCGTTTCGAAGCAGTTTTATTGCGGAGTGAATTTCTGTTCAATACGTCGCAACAACACCTGAGCTCAGTAAAACCACACCGACATTGCTTTCCACTGAAATGCTCGACGACGTCAAAGTTTGCCTGGAATGAAAAACTTTGCTGAAACTTTCTGGTTGTGCTTGAAACTGATAATTTACCCGCTGCTCAATCCGGAGCTAAGTGAAGCTGTGTAAACTCGAAGTTGATCGGGAATAGACGAGAACAAGTTCTTCGCATTGACAACAGTTTGCGTTGAGCCAAAGTTGAGAAGAATGATAGCGACGTCACTTCCATATTCTCTTGTGTACGCGTAAACGTTATCGTTGTTCGCTAGAACTCCAACATAACTTCCTTGGCGGAAAACTGGCTGTTTTCTGATTGTCGTAAGACGTCGGAAGATTTTCAAGTGACTGTTGCTGGCACTTTCTTGGGCTTTGACATTCACAGTCTTGTAGTTATTACCAACAGGAAGCCATGTTTTGCTACCCGTGGAGAAGCCAGCATTAAGAGAATCGTCCCAAGGGAAAGGCGTTCTCGCGGGATCCCTAGAGTTTTCTTCGTAGACGTCCTGGTTAGTGTTGCAAGCTTGCGGATCGACTGTCTCTTCCCACGTCAGATGAACATTCTCCATAACGAGTTCCTCGCCCATGTAAGTGATGGCGACACCAGGAAGCGTTTGAAGCAAGATGTTCAAAAGATCACCGCGTTCCACGCCAAGCCTTGAAGCAAGTCGATGTTTGTCGTGATTTCCAAGCTTGCAGAAAAATACGTCAAACGAGAAGCGATAAAAACCTGAAGCTACTTACAACCCAATTCGCTTCCACGCCCTTCGGCATGTTATCGAGCCAAACGTCGACGGAATCCTTGAAATCTTTTGCGGAGCTTTTCTCGTTTGTGTTCATAATCATTTGGAAGTTGAAAGGAATGTAACTCCCATTCCTCGTGCCATCGCCGTAGAACCTTTGCGCTTTTGAAACTTCCGACCAGGATTCTGTCATGATAATCTTAGTGAGTCCACCATTAACTCTTTTGTAGTCGTCAAACAGTTCGCGCCACTGATAAGCCATATCAAACGTTTCGTTTCGATCTTGAGTGTGAATGTGATTCAAGTAGCAATGATCATCGTAGTGACAGTTATTATTGCCGACTGGCTCATCGGGGAAACTTCCATCTGCATTCATCGTTTCAAAGAGACAAACGATGATGTCAATACGGACTCCAGCGATTCCTTTTTCTAGCCAGTATGACAAGACGTCTTTCATTTCTTGGACCAGGTTCGGGTCTCTGTAGTTCAAATCTGTTATTTGTCAGTAGAAGTAAACTTTTCCGCTCTGAGAAAGTTAAAAACTTACCTGGCTGTTTGTAATGGAACTGATGTAAATAGAATTGCTTTCGAATGTTCGACCAGCGCCAAGCAGAGTACCGGAAAAAGCTGACCCAGTTGGTTGGCGGGACCATCAGATTCGTGTGGTTGTCTAGCTTGCCGTCACGCCAAACGTAGTAATCCTCATATCCAGGAACTCTGTTTTCTGACTTTATAAACCAATCGTGTTCTAGCGATCGATTAAAAAATTTCAGGTCTAATTTTCAACTCAATTTGGACAAACAAAACTCACCGTCACTTGTGTGATTTGGCACGAAATCAAGAATAAGTTTCAGGTCGAGTCTTTTGCATTCATCAAGAAGTTCCTGGAAATCATCCAGCGTTCCGTATTCCCAATGAATGTCACGATAGTCGGAGATGTCGTAGCCGAAGTCAGCTTGCGGTGATTTCATGATTGGCGATAACCAAACGCCATCCATGCCCAAGTCTTTCACATACTGTATCCTCGATTTTATTCCCTGCAAATCGCCAACGCCATCGCCATTGCTGTCCATGAAAGATCGTGGATAGATCTGATAGAAGTTTCCACCTTCCCACCAATCGAGGTCAACTCCTAATGAGACTGACAAAAGGCTCAGCAAAATCAGACTCACAAACCTCATCATTCAGTGGCAGATTCAAATGTGAACTGAAGTTACAGCAAAATGAAACTTAAATTTATGCTTGAAAGTTTGTTGATTCACAATTACCCAATCAAGATACAAAGCACTCGAGGATAGTCGATCGAGTTGTTTATTATTTGCTTGTGTGCTTTGAAGGTTTTTCTGATAAAAAACTCGATTTATTTGTGAGCTGTCGAAACATCGTTTGATGAAATCACTAAATAGTCGGTCAACAGAGCGCTTGAAGATTACTGATTACATTTCGCAAACAAATTACGTGAGCTCTTTCGAAAGAAAGCTTTCATCTTTTTTGTTTCATCTCAAGTCTAATTCAAAAAGAAATTTCTCGGAGAAATGTACATAATACGATGAGAACTTTTCTATAAACAAATCAACAAGAACGGCTCAGGATTTACAAGATCCTCAAAATTAGAATGAGAGCAACGTAGATAACGACAATAATCCAATTAGCGTTTATTAGTGAGCGCCTCTTTAGAAATCCTGCGATTGATGTGAATACGAATCTTGCAAACTTATGTTCTCTTTATTTGTTAATTTGTCTGAAAAGTTAATCAGAATCAGATCAGCTAAGACAATAGCTCAACATGTAAGTTAGGTTTTATTGAAACAATTTATTTTTATTGAATTCTTTTATTGAGAACATAAAACTTTAAAGATTGACGATGGTCGATGGAGTCACAAGAACCGCCGCCTTGTTAGCTTCCACTTCAACTTGAGTCAGGTCAACGATTGAACTGTAACGAGAACATAAGATTAAGAACTTCAATCAAAAGTAGATTAGTTGATAGTTACCCCGCAGTGAGAGTGTCGAGCGAAGCAGTATAGACGGTCAATGAGTTTTCAGTAATCTCGGCAAAAGCTTCTTTAACGTTAACGGTTTCTGCGTTTTCGCCAAAGTTGAGAATGATGACAGCGAGATCTTCCTCGCCGTACCATCGACGATAGATAAGAACATTATCATTGTTAACCAACTTTCCTTCGTAATCTCCTTGTCTCAACACTGCGTGCTTTCTAAGCTTTGTAAGCTTCATGAAAATTTTCAAATGACTGTCTGTTGCTGCCAACTGAGATGCGACGTTGTTCGTGGTATAGTCGGTGTTGACGGGTAGCCAAGTTGAGGCACCTGTAGTGAAACCGGCGTTACTCGAAGTGTCCCATGGGAAAGGAGTTCGGCACGGATCTCTTGAAGCTGCTTCGTAGTTGAGCGGATCGTTTGTGTTGCAGGCTGATGGATCTAAAGTCTCTTCCCATGTCAAGTGAGTGTTTACCAATCCCATCTCCTCGCCTTGATAAGTGACGGCGATTCCTGGGAGTGTTTGAAGCATAATGTTCAGCAAGTCAGTCCGTGCTACTCCCAGTCGTGTGGCCATTCGATGTTGGTCATGATTTCCTAGCTGCATGGAAATTAAAAGCGTCGAAACATTTTTATAACAAACTTTACTCACCACCCAATTGGCGTGTTTTCCAGCTGGAACTCGGGACAGCCAGTTGTCGATTCGTAGTTTGTAGTCGGCTGCCGTACTGGCTTTATTAACGTTGCTGATCATCTCAAAGTTGAAAGGAACATGCGATCCGTTACGTTTGCCATCACCGTAGAATTTGATCATATTTGGAAGCGAAGTGTAGGCTTCGGTCATGATGACTTTCGTGATTTTGTCGTGCGTCCTCGCAAACTCGTCCATCAACTCTCGCCACTGGTAAATCATGTCGAAAGTCTCAGGTTGGTCTTGCGTGTAAATGTGTTGTGTGTAACAGTAGTCGTCGGGATTCGTACAACTTGAGCCAGTCAACGGCTCGTCCGGGAAGTTTCCTCGAGCATCGGGCAGAACCTCAAACATGAAGGGAACGGCATCAATTCGGAAACCCTGAACACCCTTGCTGAGCCAGTAAGTGATAACATCTTTTATTTCTTGGACGACTCTCCGATTTCGATAGTTGAGATCTAAACGAAACAATATAAAAATCTCTTCTATCTACTTTGAAGAGCAATCTTACCAGGCTGTTGGTACAAGAACGCATGCATGTAGAACTGTTTTCGCTTTTCTGACCATTTCCATGCGGGGAACCGGAAGACGCTGACCCAGTTGTTTGGCGGAACTCGTTGACCGGTAATTGGGTCGAAGCTTCCCGGATGCCAAATGTAATAGTTCTCGTATCCAGGCTCACGATTCTCCGACTTGATGAACCATTCATGTTCTATGTAATCAAAAGAGCTAATAATCACGCTTCCAAATACGAGATTGAGTCTCACCGTTCGATGAATGATTCGGTACAAGATCGAGAATCAACTTCACGTCGTATTTCTTGCACTCTGCGAGCAAAACGTCAAAATCAGCGAGGCTCCCATACTCAGCTGTAATGTCTCGATAATCGGAGATGTCATAGCCGTAGTCAGCTTGCGGCGATTTCATAATTGGCGATAACCAAACGCCATCCATGCCCAAGTCTTTCAAATATTTGACTTTCGACGCGATTCCCAACAGATCACCGATGCCATCCGCGTTGCTGTCTTTGAATGACCTAGGGTAAATCTGATAGAAGTTTCCACCTTCCCACCACTCGAGCTCGGCGGCCAGAGCAGCCGACAAACACAGGAGCAGAATCACGGCACTTCTGCGACTCATGATTGGAAGTACACTGCGGTAAACTTCGCTCACTGCCCGTTTTATAGAGTCGAGCGACTCGGTTATCAACGGGCACTGCGTGATAATTATGATTCGAGATAACATTGCTTTCATTGCGACTGCATGCGGCGTTTGAACTGCAATCAGTGTTTACATTGCACTTCGGCTTGATTATATGGAATTTCATCAGGTCAGCGAGGCCTCGCACAACTCATCAATTGCTGTCATTGTCAAGTGCATTTCCAAGCGAGTGCGAGTTTTTATTTGACAATCATTAGCGACTGCTTCTAATGGCTTTTGTCATTGATTGCCAGCGGGAGTTTTTGCTCGCTTTAATTAAAAGCTTGGCAGCTTGGACGAGAGAAAATCCAGGAGTAGAAAAAATTCGAACAGTTTCATCGAGTCGAGAGTGATTTATGCGACCACAAATAATTTAGTTTCAATTTAAACGTTTCTTATGCAAAACCGAACTCAGTCAAGCGGTGCGATTCTCGTGCTGACTACAAAAGTTTGTGGCCTAAATTGGTTTTATTCTCAAGTCAAACTACTGGTGCGTCAAACCAGTTTGGGACACAAATTTCGGGTTGAAGCTTGCACCAGATTTGAAAATAAAATTCAAAGAGAATTTAAAGACAAAACTATGTCACAAGCTTTATCGAAATTGAACAAGACAAAACTGTTTTTGTGACAATAAATAGAAGTTTTGTGAGGCAACGAGTCCCTTCAAATATTAATTGAGAAGTCTAGAGCAGCGTTTTGAGTTTGAATTTCGGGTTTTGTTGCGATATTTGCTTCATTGCCTCTCGGCCTCTGCCTTGCTAAATTCCTCTGAAAGGACTGTTTACATGGCAACAATCAACAAAAGAACATTTCGGATTCAAGTTGCTCGAATTTTCTTTTGAGTTTCGTCTAATTTCCAGGACTTTCGTCTCTTGATTTTGTTTATCTTCCGGCATTGTTTTTGAGCGATTGTTTCATTTGAATGGCAACGAGCGACCCCGAAGCGAAATAGTTTACAGCTAGAAAAACTTTGGGCAGCTCATTGTTTAACGATTCTTTTTATTGGACTTGTTGAATATTTAGAAAAACTTTCGACTTTTATGGGCGAAATAATAACATCGCAGACTGTTACCGCAAACTTTTTCTACCCAGACTTTCTCCCTCCTGCTCTTGTCACTCGATCAAACATGATTGAAGGATTGTTCTAGCTTGCACCGACAATTGACTGGAACGATTGCTGCAGTCGCCGAGAAACTTCATAATTTGCAGCACAGCAGATTGCCAATTTTGAGTAATCGCAAAAATATTCAGTGCGAGGTCCATTTGCGAAATTAAGCTTTCGATTGCTCATGAACCATTCAAGGCTGTAAATCAAAGAAGGGACGAGGGAGTTCATGAAGTCAGCACAATCGAGGCGACAATAAAAATTGTTTTCTCTTCATCTCTTGGACCCGAGCCAGCAGAACTTTCTGTAACGTTTGGGTTATCGACGGACAGCCAACTGGATTCAGATTGAATCATTTTCCTTGCAACTGTCGCTTCGTTGAGCAATTTAGTCGTCAGTTATGCGAAAATGTCTTAATTCGGTTTGAGGTTTCTTTAAAATACTTGATATGGCAAACAGCCGCCTTCGAATTCAACTCGAACGTCTCCACATTTCGGATTCTCCTCGGCCACGTGCTCTTATGCAAATTATTTCGAATGCAAACAGAGAATTCAAATTCGTTTCATTTGCTGAGCAAACGAGTCTAATTCGTTCTCGTCACAGATCAACGAAGACACGAGCAGAACTAGGACAGCGGAGTAATTTGAGTTGTTCAAATATTTCTTGTTTACTGATTGCCAAAATGTTTCGCTTCAATTCTAAGTTGGATCTAACAAGTGAATCTGTAAGAGATTTTAATTGGTTGAGATGGATTGGATCATTCAACTGACGCGATTGCAATCGGAAGGAACAGAAATTATGCGAGTCCACGATCCAAATCCATTAGTTCTCGGAAGCAAATCCAAAAGAATTCTTTACCTGCAGAATATGTAAATTAGCATTAATGCCAGCAAATTGCTTCCTCGAAAGCGAACATGTTGTTGAATACTCATCGCGTCTTTCGCTTTCTCCATCTCCAGGGAACTCAAAGTCGCTGCGGCAACTCACGAATCCTCGCATTGCGTCTCTCGTCATAATATTTTTATTAAGCGATGGAAACAACGAAAATGTTTTTTCGAATCAATTACAAACTCTCGTCATCCTCGGGGGCGAGCTCTCAGTCAAATCCTTGTAATCCTCAGCATGTTCGAGTTCCATTTCCTTGAAGCACTCGGCGATCTAACGTTCAACAAACTCTCGAATCTCGTCAAAATTTGAGAAGCAATCATTGATATTGCTGCAGCAACTGCACTCGAGTTTGAGTCTAAAAATCTCAGCAGACTTTTCAGTAAAATTTGTTTTTATTCAGTCAGTTTCGGTTGCGTGGTAGAGTTGCGATGGCGTCGTTAATGACGCAAGAGTGTGGCACAGTCTGCAAAGAAGCTGCAGAGTTCTCGATGACGTTTGTCATCTTGTCGCTGAAGTTGTTAGACGATGGAAGAGCCAAAGGGTTTGAAGACATTTTGATTACGATAACATTCGATGGGAACGTCATCAAAATAGAAAACCTTGCGGAGAATGAAGACGGAGCACTGAAACAGTTGGGCCATCAGTTGACTTTGCAGTCGACTCCCGAAAACTTGGCTAAGAAGCTCAGATCTTCGCCCATCATGTTCGACTTGTCGCGAGGTTGCAGTGAGCTTGGAACTTACAAACTCGAAATCAGCGATTGCTTCATCGATGCGCTCAAGTGCGAAGAGTTCTCGTCGGAAACCTGCACAGTCGACGTGACTTTCATCAGAGATGGCATGGAAAACGCCGAAATGACTCTCGCGTATCGCGTCTCACGCTCAAACGATGCTGCAAGCATGGCGAAACTGTTCAAAGGACTGCAAAGCAAGAAGAACAAGAAGTTAGTAGACTCGAGAAGCACAGACGTCGAGAACTTCTCTGATTGCTTCGATGACTTAAGCGAGTTGGAAATAACAAGCGACACTGACTTGTGTCCACTGCAAGACGAAGAGTCGACGAACTGCCAGACCACTTCAGTTCCAATATCGTCGTCGAAGTCCAAGTCAAGTCCGTCAAAATGCTTTAGCGACATCGCCGCATCTCTTAATGCTTTTGACTTCAGTGATGATCGCGGCACGTTTGGCAATGGCGGTTTCTCAATCTCGGGTGTGACTTGTGAGAATAAAGGATCATTTGTTGAAACTGCACAACCCAATCCGTCATCGAAATGCAAGCCAGAAGTGAAAATTCCTTGCAAAACTCGATCGCAATCAATTGTCAACTCGAACAATTGCAAAGTTGCCAGGCCAAGAGTTTGTTTAGAATGCTTCGACGACCTGAGTGCTTTGCCGAAAGAGGTTCCTTGTCCAACGTGCTTGGATCGGGCCCAACAGCATCGCCGACTCGTTTCATTCAAAAGCGATCAGAACAAAACCGACGAAAGCCAAGGCATTCGCAATTGCATCAAATCAATTTTCGAGGAGATTTTCGTTGAAACAAAGGATCGCTTGATTAGCGATCGGAAGCGTCTGAAGCGTCCAACGAAAAAGAAGAAGCAGCGTCATTCAGCTGATCCCAACGAAACCAAAAAGCCAACTGGAAAGCATTCAATGCCAAGGTAAAAATCCTAATTTGAAAACAAACCAATTCGTCTGACATTTCTTCATTCGCAGATGCAACAAAGTTCAGACATCTCGCACTCATTCACGATTTGCCAAGTCAACTGGGCTTCGAGTGAAACATCCTGGAGTTGTCATCGGTCATCACTGTTGTCGAGGCAACGACTCGCTGGTTCCAAAAAACATGGGCTGGATGTGGAACGTGGGAGTGTCTGAGCGCGGCTGGAGACCGGGAGCTGTCAGAAAATCTGTGGCCAACATCATGAAGCTCTTCTTGACACCGCCAGTTCAACCGATTGAGAAAGGAAAACCAAATTCTCCACCGACATTGCGAGTTAGAAAGAAGAACGGCGAGTTCACCATCGTTATGAATCCACTGAGAGATGAAAAGAAGTTCGAACAGGAAGCTTCACCGATTGTCTTCAAATTGGAAAAGTCGGGAGAAGCAAGGAAGAGATCGATGGCTCGCATTGCTTTGAAGGATCGTGGAATTTACTCAAGATGCGACTGCACCACATTGTCAAATTGCAAATGCTTGAGTGAATGCGAGAAAGCAAGAATCCGCTTCGAGCTGATGAACGTTTCGAAAGATTTCTGCATCAACCCAGCGATTAGTTTGTGCGACTTGAAAGATTCGAGTGAAAGCGAAATCGACTTCGAGTTCACTCCTTCGTTCGACGCCAACTCGCGGAAGAAAAGTCTCAAGTGCAAGCCGCCGAGAGTTTCTGTTGCCGCCACTCAATACGAAACTCAAGTGATTGAAGATACCGATGACAGTCTAAAATGTGGGAAGACTATCAAGAAACCTCAAGCTAAGAAGGCTTCAAACGATAAACCGCAAGCTGAAAACGTTAGAAAGTGAGTAAACTAAACTTCATCTCGTCCAAATCTTTTGATCGCAATTTCTCTTTCAGGTCAATCAAGCAAATTGTGAAAGTCATGCGCGATCCTCCGGTCAAGCCTTGTTGTCCAACCAACTACAGCTGCGACGTCAGCTACAACCATCGCTTCACGACCAACTACAATCCGATGTATGCTCAGTGTCCGCCTCAACCACCGGTTTGCTCCAGTCAACACCATCAATACACTTGCTGCTAATTAACGAGAGAAATTTGTCGTGAAACCTTTGAATAAATTTTCGTCTATTTGGATCTTTCAGAACTTCCATTCGTTGCTTGATTGCTGGCTATAAACGAATTCGTTCTCGGCCCGGCTGCTCCATCGCCCGTTTTACTATCGAAAAGTTCATTAAATCCTAGCGGAGCGTTTAATTCACTTGCTTAATTGTGCTTGCTCGTGAACTTTTCATTAAAAGTTTGCCTGCAATTATTTTTGTCAACACGAAACACGCTTAGCACTGGAAAAGCGCAGCGACTTTTCCGCAATTTCGTTTCAATTTTTCAAGCTCAACGGAACAATTAAAAGTTTTAACTTTCTTTGCTGTCGGGATTTGACGCTGATGATGTTTGCATGTTGAAGGCAATCGTCGCTGTGCTAACGATTTGATCTGACAAGCTAGTTTAAGCTGCTGCTACCGCTTGCGACGCTCGCATAATAATTTGCAATTTTAATAATTTGGTTGTCTTGGAATTGAAGACGAACAAAGCGCCTCGCAGTCGTCAATTTAAAACGGATTTTATTGTCAAAGTGTTTGCGAGAAAGGCTTTGGAAGAAAGTTTGTTGCAAGCTCATTGGAAGCTTTCGACGATTGTCTCGGTTGAAGTTGCCGTGACAAAGTCCTCGAAGCCAAACAAATTGAATCGCATGAAGATTTTGTAGAAAATGTAGCCGAACAGGAAACAGCGCAGAACTCGATCGAGAATCATGACGCGCATCAGTCGCTGCTTGCAGGCTGGGATGGAAGAGTCTGGTTCCTTCATGAGATATCTTCGGGCGCCTAAATAAACAAGAATTGATAAAAACTGTTTGCTTCGGAGCATCCGAACAGTTTACCCTGAATCTGGAACAAATAATATTCGTGATTGTCGAGCACAGAGCGCCTCATGTTGAAGTCGAGTCTAGAAGCCAATTATTAGAATCATAAATATCGCTTCGAGGCGGCAATAAAACAACGCCTCAGCTTACTCATCACTCGGCAGCAGAATTTTGTTCAAATCTAGAAAATTGTCGCAGCCGAAATTCCATTCGGAGAAAATGAAAATCTTCAAAGCCATTGAAGCGTGAGCGATTTTCCTCTGAAGTTTCATTAACCTACAACGAATTCGATGAGACATGTGACAGGAAGCGAACGGGAAACCTACATCGGACTCTTCCCTTGCGCTTTTAAAAGCTGGTCCAACGTCACAGCTGGCAAGAGTTGGAAACAAACGATCTGAAAATGTCATTCAAGTCACTGCCTCTTCTCGATTACTCGCAGCCTCACTGGCAATGCACACTCGTTGCATTCGAAGCATGCGAGTGAAATTAAAACACTCACTCGGAAATAGTTCATGACTTTGCAAAGTGTCACACCCCCGCCCGGCAGCCACACGAAGCGCTCGAATGGATATTGTCGGATCATCATGGAGCCGTCATAGACGAGCAGCTCTAGGTCCATGTTATGTAACGACGCACAATTGTAAATGGGCAATCGGCAGTCGCTTGAATTCCCATTACAGTTCCTTCCATCGCCCGACTGCTCGTTGTCCATTGCGCATTTCCATGCGGCGACAATTAATGTTTTAGCGACCACATCGACAGCAACGCAATTGAGCTCTGCTTTATGCGAGGCGTACATCGTTCTCATGATTCCGATTCCGCAGGCCGTCAGGAGACCAACAGGTCCATTAAAGTTGTCGCACCAGCCTGGGATCGGCTCCTTCTCCGAGCCAGTAACTATAGACGGCCGCACAATTGTAATTGGTAGTTGATTTTGGTAATGTTCGCAAATCTGCTCAGCCAGCGCCTTCGTGTACGTGTAAGAGTTGGGACTGAACTCGGTGAAATGCGGCATCAAACATTCCAAGGTTTCCGTGTCGACGTTCTCAGCTATCGCAATCGCACGCTGCCACTCTCCTCTCGCCGGATAAGTCTGAAATATTCAGGCTAAGAGGATTGTTTCACCGACCCGTTTATCATCGACTCTCACCTTTTCACCGAGGAATCTTTGCTCGGGGTAGCAGTAGGTGGTTGAGATGTGGACGAACGACGCCAGATTCTCGAGAGTCAAAGCAAACTTAATCACTTCGTGAGTGCCCCGAGTGTTGAGGATGATTGCAGACTTAAGGATATCGTCGAACCTCACCGATGCAGCTGAATGAAAGATGATGGAGACGTTAGCAAGTAGATCAGCCGTCGCCTGAGATATTCCGAGCCCCAAAGCTCCCACGTCTCCTTCGACTGCCACCATCTTCTCTAAAGCATCGGGATCCTTCTTCCTCAGCACGTCGAACAACTGAAAGAAAGGTTCAACGCGAGAAAAATCATTAGCTGCTAATTAACGGCGCTTCGTCTGCTCGTTTGATTAATTCGACTTGGAAGTGGCGATAAAGTTTTGATGCGGGAACTTTCGAGCAGTTGGGGATCGGCGAGAGTTTGCATTACCAACGACGTGACTACAAGTGGCTTACGGGAGTGTTTTTAATTTCCTCCATCCTCGCGTTGATTGATTTCGAGCGCTTCGGTCTGAGCAGCACGAAAATGCGCTTGATGCCCGGACAGGAACGAAGTAGTTTTTCAATTAGCACTTTGCCAACAAATCCCGTCGCTCCGGTAATAAAAACATCTCGATTGTTATAAAACTCCGGTATTGTAATCATCGTGTAGAACGCTGGAAACTTTTCGCTTTCTTCTCTTCCTTTGCAGACGCAAAAATTTATCGTTTAATTTCTCAACTTCTGCCGTTCTCTCTGATTGCACAATTTCCTGTTGCTGTGTTGACTCTTGAAAGTTCAACAACGAACTGAGTTCGATGAGCAAAGAACGGTTCCGTTCTAAAAAGTTGGAATGGCCGCTTGGATTTAAATGTATTGTTGACAGGCTCATTAATTATTCGATTTAATTATTGCATAATGAAACTGATAACGTCATCTCCGAACTTTACTGAACTTCAAAATTTCATTAATTTTTAATCCAATGATATTGGCAATCGAGAGTTTTTTTCGTTCGATCGCTCGCGCTGAAATTGAATTTAAATTGTAAACAACAATCCAGAGAATGAATTAATTAAATGCGTTAATTCGCAAAGAATCGAAAATTATTTTGGATCTTTTTTCGATTGAACGAGCGCATGGAAATTTGTCGGCGTTGAAACTTCTCGAATCATTTAATTACGAACTGCGACTCATCAATGTGGAAAATCGAGAATTGTTTGCCGTCGATTGTCATCGGGAGCGAAACAGAATTTGCGATGACGAGTCAGTCATGAATATTTGAGCGCAAATTGCAGTTTTAATGAGGCGAAGTCATAATTATTTGAAAGCGCTTCGACGATTTATGGAATTCCGCTGATCATTATTCCAATTTATGCGTGAACTTCACACATCAAAGCGACGACTCCGAAAGCATTTTAATTAAATCGGGTAGCGTTTTGAATTTCACAACGCTCGGCGTATTCATCGAGTCTCTGCCTCGTCCTACTCAACATGTAATCCGTCGCACAAAGCTGACATTGACGACGCTTCCGCGAGCTTATCGATCACATCAGACAGGCAAAAACGATTTTCATGTAAACGACATGTAGCGAGAGATATTCAAAGTTCACGTCGCAGCACGACAGGAATGTAAGCAGGCAAACTGTTTGTTTGCTTTCAGCATTTTGTTTTGTCATTTTTCTTCGCCTCGCTCCCGGGCTCGAGGAGAAACGTTTATCCTTTAATACATCACCAACAACACGATAATGTTGTGAACTATAACATTCCCTTCATTCTTTTCGTTCTCTTCCCATCGAAACCGCACACTTGTTCCGTTACTATAGTAATTCAAGCCCGAGCCATTTATTGTTGTTTTGTTGATTAATCGAAACCGATTTGGAGGAGAAAACTTTAGTTGGATATTTCGTTTGATTTGGGTTGTGTTTCCATCTTGTCCTCTGCCTTTTCTCTAAGCAACGACAAAGGAACCGAGAGAAAATCAAAAGGCAATCAAAGTCGCCTTTCGCAATTTGTCAGAATCTCCTCGTTTTCCATTTTTTTTTCGTTTGGAGTGAGAACGTGAGTGTGAAAATCCAACGTCAGGATTCATTGCTACTTTCTAGGTCTCGGTTGAGTTCATTTTTCACACCGTAAGATTCGAAAGGGAAGTTGTGCGTGACCAGTGAAGGAAAATGTCCGACCTTCAGTACATTTATCAAAAGGAGCGCAGAGACTTCGGCAAACAATGTCTGTTTGCGGACAAGAAGTTTCTGATGGTTACCGTTCCATCCAATCATGATGAGTTCAACGATTACATTCTGCGGAATCCCGTTTTGGAAGGGACGCAGTTGAGCAAGCAATTTGCGTTGAGTGAGGTGAACACGATGTCGACGACGACTGAGAACCGAGGCATTCTCCACACCGAAGGCGGTTGGCCGAAAGACGTCAATTATCAAGACAGCGAGCAGACGCTGCGATACCGTCGCAAGTTAGAGAAGGATGAGACCTACATCACTCAAGTGCCACGGATGGGAGAGGTGAGACTGAAAACTTCTGATAACATTCGAATGACAAATTAATTTCTTTCGTCAGCGAGTCGAGTTCTGCATTCTTCAGAACAACGCTGTGAACATCTACGAGGAATACTTCGAAGGCTTAGAGCCGGCACCAATCGTTGACCGTTGCCACTCGCGAACAATGTTCGTCTACAAAGACGTCGAGACACCCACGGTAACGAATCATTCTGATTAATTGAAACGAATGACGCAGGTTCGAGGGAAATTGGAGATTCCGGTCGGGTCTTTTGGGAAATTTTCGGCTCTGAAAACGGTCAGTTACAGTCACGTTGTCTCTCTTCTCAATTTCAGCGACCAATCAGTCACTTGTCATGGTCACCTGATGGAGGCTTTAAGCTTGCCATTACTTATTGCAACACGGACTTCCAGAAAGGCAACTCAGGCTTATCGCTCGACTCGTACATTTGGGAAACGGAGAATCCTAATCAGCCACTTTACAAGTTGTCACCAACAAGTTCATCGATGTGTATTGAATACCATCAACGCGATGTGAATATTCTCGTTAGCGGCCAATCAAATGGTCAATGCTGTGCTTGGGATACAAGAGCAGGCAGTCAACCAGTTGGAAGCACACCGCGTGAAGTTTGTCACCGTGAAAGCGTGAATTCTGTTTTGTGGATCAACAGCAAATCTGGTTCCGAGTTCTTCTCTGGTGGATCAGATGGGCAAGTGATTTGGTGGGACAGCCGTAAACTCACAGAACGATTGGACGTCCTGTACATGGACCCGGAAAAGAGTGACGAGCAAGTTCTCAAACGGTCTTACGGCATTTCTGTTCTTGAATACGAGACGACCATTCCGACACGGTTCATGGTCGGCAGCGAGCAAGGCATGCTGTTCTTCTGTAACCGAAAAGGAAAATCTCCAATGGAGAAGATTGCCTTGCGGGTACGATTGTCATACTTTCGAAATTTGTCAAAGCCGATCGTCTTCATCATTTCTCATTTCCCTCTTCATTTAGATGCAATGTCATGCCAGTCCCATCTACACATTAGCCCGCAATCCGTCTTTCTTCAAAAACTTCCTCACTGTTGGAGATTGGAACGCTCGCATCTGGTCGGAGGACTGCAAGGAGAGCTCCATTATCTGGACGAAATATTGCTCGGTGGAGCTTACGGACGGATGCTGGTCGCCGACAAAATGTTCATTGTTCTATCTGAGTCGAACGGACGGAAGCGTGGAAGCTTGGGATTTATTGCAGCAGCAGAGCGAGCCCATTTTGACCATTAAGGTTTGAATTTATTTAAGAATGAATCAATGTCGAGAGAGGAAATTGTTCCGACAGGGAAAAGAAAATTGCACAAAGTCATTTTCATCTTGAGATTCATTCGGGAAAAGTTCTACTTGATAAATGCTTTCCTTTCTTTCGCCATCATCGTCTGCTCTCTCCCTCCCGTAGGTCTCGGATCATTCCCTTAAATGTGTGAAGCCCCACGAGTCAGGAAGGATGATAGCATGTGGTAGCGCAAACGGATCCGTTCACTTAATGGAAGTTTCGGAAAATATGACTTGCAGTGCAAAGAATGATAAAGCGATATTAAACGCTGTGAGTAAAACGATGCTGGGAACGATGAAATTCCCATTTATTCTCTGTTCAAGCTTCCTGCCGGGTCTAATGACCCGTTTGAGAATCTCAAGCCGCGTCTGTGATGCAACTTTGTAAGATTTTCCTTATTCTTTTAACAGATGCTGGACCGTGAAAGCAAACGCGAAAAAATTCTCGAGGGCAAATTACGCGAAATTAAAATCAAATTGAAGAAACAAATGGAGCAGCAGGAAGCTCGAGCTGCCGCTTTGTTGGCAAAGGAGGCCGAGAAGGCAAACGAGGAGATCAAAGCGCAAGAAGAAGTGCCTAAGGTTAAGCCGTCATTGAGCCAACGTAAGCATAATACAATTCATTGAACGTAGCATGCCAGACAATTCAATTTCGTTTCAGTTCTAATCGAAACTGCTGAGACCGAGTTCAATCAGATGATCGAGGAAGAGATTCAAAAACGAATAAAGGAACAGGAGCAGCACGAGCAACATGAAAAACATAAGAAATCACCAAAGGTTCAGAAGAAGAAGGACGGAGCCGTCGCTGAAGCCCCACTTAACACCGACTCGACTCCTGCTGCTAACGGAAATCATGTGAATGGAACAACCAACGGCAACAACCATGAGAATGGCCACGGAGCGAACGGTAGCGGTGCGGGAAAAGGAGAATCAACTTCTGACGAGCAACTTGCATGAAACAATTTCCATTCCTCCTTCCCGCTGATGACGTCACAATCATGAAAAATATTATTTTGTGGAAAATAAAATTAAAAAGTTTAATGTCGAGCGAGGCAACTCATGAATAAACATCATCCTTTTTGTAGAAGAACATTTATCTTTTGCATGTTAACAACTTCGCTCGCTACAAAATGCAGCGAATTTAAATGAGTTTCGCTGACGAAACTTTCTTCATTAACTTTTGTCATTTCAGTTGCTAATGACGTAAGCTTTCACTCTGAAAATGACGAAGTTCTAAAGCTTCAAAAACAGAAGTTTCATCGCTTTGTCGTGAAGAATTAATCAACGCAGCGGAAGCTTGCATCAATGAGACATTTGTATGACTGTAAAATTCAATGTTCACTTTATCAAAGCTAAATTTTCTCTTACATCTTAGTTGAAAAGAAAGTCATCAAGTTAATCCCATAAGGACATCCCATAAGTCCCATCGATCAAATTAATCAAAGTCCATTCGAACGCACTTACCCGGAAGAAGGTTATGATGACAGAAAATCTCCTGGGAAAGGGACTTGATGCTTATCAATTAACTCCAATGTGCTTTGAGGGTTCGTGAGTAGTCGGAGCATAAGTTTGAAGCTTAAAGCTTTCCGAGAGTGGCGATGGGTCAAAATAGCCTGTAAGTCGAACTATTTATGCTCAAGAGAAGATTGCCAAGCGTCATTAAACTTTCTGATGATGAGGGTTCAGCCTGAGTTGTCAGATGGAGAGTTTGCCACGTCAGTCATATGAATTGAGATTTCTGAAGAGATAAACAAACTGAATATTTATTGGATCCACCTGGATGTTTGACTAATGGCCAGCTAATTAAATCGAACATCATAAATTCGCATTCAGTCTGAAGCTCTTGGCTGCTTGATCCGGTGAGCTATTAATTGCTCCACCGTTGTGAGTTATGGCGCTAAACATTTTTTACACGAAGCAGCAGACTACAAATTGTTGGAGTTTATTCACGTTTCTTGATAAAGCTCTTTAGAACGTTGCTTCTTAGAATGAATTATGGCTTTCTCCCATGCTTGTTAACATGATACGGGCAAACAATGAACAAGAAAGAGCGAAAGAAACAGAGAGAAGACAGAATTTTAATTTATAGCGACCGGTGCAGAGTTTAATTAGCTGGCGAGGGATTTGCTGCAGATTTGAGATTTCCAACGCGAGCCCGAAGAACTTGAGACACGCTCGCATCGTTTAGTAATTAACAGCAGTTAATTTCAGATCGACGGTAACTCACGATTTCAATAAGCGAAAGCGCTCCGATGCGGAACAGTTCTGGTTGAAGTGGAGAAATAGGAAAAGAATGGAAAGCTTAAAATACTGAAATATTGAATCCACTCGGGCTCGCTTTTGCAGAGATATTTGTGAAAAGGGTCGAGTAGACAATTTGCCGAACTGATTATGGAAATAAAGTTTAGAGACCCGAGAAAATATTGACCGCACATCGAAGCTTTCTTCACGTTCTAAGAGCTTCGCCCATTCAAATGCGTTTGGGATGAAAGGGACGTTTATTTATCGAGTCCAAAATGCTTTTAATCCCTTCGGAGAGTTCAGTCAATCGCTCGGCGGAACATTATGCGCTCCCTACGACTCTTCTAATGCATAAAACATTTTCAATATTTTGCGAACTTTAAAGCTTGTCAGATGAGCAACAAATCCATTTCATCACAATTTTCAATTTATTGCACATCGAACATATTGTTTCAGGATGAGCGGGGATGTTTGCATGAAATTTTGATAAAATTCAATTTATTTGTTTAGCGTCGATAACAATAATCCGTTCGCTGTGTGTGCCAGCAATTTAAAGGAAATAATTGCTGGGGAAACAAATGATACGAAATTGCGGATTTGTGGTTGCAGGGCGAGTGGAGAGCGATAAAAATTTAATTGAAATTATAGTAATCGCTCTTTGCCGTTGCAACAACTTGAAAAGCCTGGCCAAAGTCCTCACCGTTCCGACGGTTTATCCGCAAATTTGTTAGGTCAAGCGTGATTTCTGCACTCGAAAAGTTTGCCGAGCAAGAAAGGAAAATCGCAAGATAATTGTTCCTCGCAGTGCTCCGCAGCCCGTTCATTCGAGACGCCAGAAGTGGATTGAATTATCAAAGAATTAAAAAGTTTAACCAAGCTTTGCATTCAATTGTGAATTGTGATCAAGAAACAAAAGCAACTTTTTCTGTCCGCAGGACTTTTAATTCTTCTCCTCTGCTGAGATAACCGAGACGAAAAAAGTCATTTGAATTCGTAGAGGACGAAGGAACTTTTATTTCTGACGAAGCACTCGACTTCACGCTGAATAAATTTTGCCTCAAGTTTGTCTTCCAACCGAAATCAGTCGGAAGAGAACGCTGACAGTAATTTGATTCCAATTTGTTTCAGCTCAACTTTTGCATGAGATTCGTGATATTCAAGTTAGACTTAAACAACGAGAACTTCTCTCTATCCAGAATAACAAAACTGGTTTGAAACTTTGATTCAAAATTCGATTGTCGAACTTGTTTTGAGCAACTTCAGTGATTTCTGTCGATGAAAATCAATATTCCTCGAAAGCTCTCGCAAAAGCTCAAACTGAATTTATCTCGAGGAGCGAAGAAAGGGAAATGACGAAACGAGGAATAAATAAATCTTCGCGTCGTTAGCGCAATCTAATAAATCAAATTAAGTACTTGGAACAAATAAAACAGTTTCTAAGAACGTCCCAACTCGCTTTCTTTATCTCTACTGTGCCTCCGCCGCCGTTTTTATCGTGTTTAATGGTTTATCGATAAAAATATTTTCCTACATTCCAAAGCAAGGAAGAGGCGAATGAAGAGGAGAAGGTCATCCTTGTTCACGCTCAATTAATCGGCAATTTTAATGTTTATTTTAATGTACATCGGCAACATTAAAAGAAGGCGCAGCGAAAGATAATTCGGGATAATAAATTTTACGTCCGCTTCATCACGAGAATAATTTTCAAGTCCCAGGAAGATTACGAGCTTGATAATATCGATTTGTGTAATTGCGTCTCGAAATGTTTCACTCTAAACAATTGCTAGATTTTACAGTGACCAATGTTGTGACAATCACTGTGATGCTTCACCAATGTTGAATGTACAAACCAAGTTTGTTAATTTAATTAGTGTAATCAGAAAGTTTTGACAACCGTCCGAAAGTTCCAGTCACGCGTCAGTCGCTCAGTCTAATGCGAGCGTTGTTCTAACGAGACTGATGTCAGTTCAACCATGACGACTAAACTTTGGACACGAAGTGAAAGCAGAACTAATGGAATTGTTAATAATAGAAAGCATAACTCTGAGAGTTTCATTGCAGCCTCGTAGAGCCTCAGCCTGAGCCTTCAGGAGCGGTATTAGATGATAATAAATTTGAACTGTAGAGGGAAATTTGTGGCAGCGTTTTAGGAAGGGTGGAAGCGACACTGAGCCTTGGAGTATAATGGAGAAAAAATGAAGTCCATGAGGTATGAGACGGAACCTGTACACAAAAATTGTTGTTTATGTTTCATTAATTTAAATTTATGTCTCCAGCTGCTCTCTTCCTGTTCTAACGGCTTAGTAGCTCGAACACTGCCTATGTTTGTTATTACAGGAAGTTTGAAACAGTGTTTTGTCTTCATCAGTACACAATATGTCATGTTGCATCATGCGTCCGAAATGTTCATGCTGGCGATTTCATCACGAGACATTTCATAATTACGTTAGAGCTTCTAACTTGGCAAACAAGTAAGCAGAGCTTTTTATCAAAACCTTCACAGCTCACAAGCAAATATTGAAGCTCGATTGAGTGTTCCCACTTCACTGACTAATTGATTGAGTAATTTTAGATCAAAAGTTTTTCAAGGGAGCTTAACTTACATTTCAGTTAGCACCCAGTCGGCTCTCGAGTGGTTTGCACTTTCAACGAGCAAGCTGTTTGATGGTACTCAATAATTGATTAAAAGTTTTCGTTGAAAATAGTTTCAAAAATTTGATATACAGACAACCATACATATGTTCATTAATTGAGCTTTTTATTGTGCCGCCTTTGCTATCTTTTGCCGATGAGATTCGTCGTCGCAATGAATCATTCTGTTGAAACGAAGTCGGATTGTTGTCCAACTGACATGAAACTTCCACAACAAATTTAAAGAAGAAGTAACAATTGAAAAGTAAACGACACATTGGCCATTAGGAGCACATGTGAACAAAGGCAACGCTAAACTAACTCTTCCTGTTTTAAAACAAAGAAACGAGCTATCTCAACAATTTATTTATTGGACATTTTACAGTTTGTCGAGCTTCTGCAAACTTATCGTGAAAGTTTTCAGATTTTTCATCGTTTTTTGTTCAGCTTAAAAGGTTTCTGTTTACACTTGAGATTTTTATTGCTCGACTCCGTCTGAACCTGCGACGATGTGCAGAGGAATTTTCTCGATTTTATTTGGCGCAACTTCGGGTGCAACATTTCCAAGCTGTTTCTGAAACAGAAAAAATCTGTCCCAGCGTCTGACTTTTAAGCGACAAGAAAATATCTCTGCTTATCAGTCACAATCTGTCGCTTGTTTTTGCTTCCGCAGCAAGCGTATCTCGCACAGTATCTAACAGTGGATTACTTGTAAGTCGGTGCTACGACAAATGCGAAATTTATAGCGCAAACGAGACAGCATAATTTATTTGGAGACGTCTTGGGTGGAGCTCGTGCAATTAAAAATTTAAACCTTCAGATCAAACAACTGCAGGGATCGCAGACTGGCAACAACGAAAGCACGTTCCAACTGAACGTTGTCATGAAGCTTTGTCACTTTGCCTTGGAGAATAATAAATGTCGGACGACGACAACGACGCTTCTTATGTTGGGAAGTCTTCGAGTCAAAAATTCAAGAGACGTCACTCGGAATGAATTAATTCTTGAATTTTCGGAGCAACTGCCAGCAGCTTTTGGACCAAAACATTTCATTGTGAATGTAGAACTTCTGGGCGTGAAAAAGTTTTCGGAGCATTTGATTGTCTCCCAAATAAATAAAACATTCGGGAGGCCGAGGAAGCGTCGAGCATTTGGGAATTTCATAAATATTTCCGACCTGATGTTTCAGCTCTCAAATTCCTGAAATTCATAGAAACATTTTCGAAAGACTCGGAAGTAAAATTTCGTTTTAAACTTTCTCTTTTATTTGTTGATAACAGATGTGTTTCATCTTCGACACAAAGGGCAGTTTGACCAATTTTGAATTCTTTGCAAGGATCGCGCAATTTTATGATTCGTCTCATTGAGTTGTGTCGTTAAAAGTAACTTAAAATGTCGTAACCAGACATTGATAATTTTTAACGGATCTCCAACTGAAGATTGCGAAGCTGATGGTTACAAACGAGAAAAGCAATGTAGACGTCTCGCCTTGTGCTAATGAGGCTGTGGTTGAAGAGAAAAAATAGTGAAAAAGTGAAGCCACTGGGAAACAACAAGAAAACAAACCTGAGTTTTTCCAGTTGATGAGCTTTTGGTTCTTCAACTCATCGAGAGACGACACGTAAAAAATATGGTTCGACTCGCGGATTTGCAATGGGATTTTGCGGATCTGTGCCACGCACTTCATGTGAACTTTGCCATCGGTGATGAACGGATTGATTTGCTTATCTATGCGGAAACGAATTTCTAGACTACGTTGCTGCAACTTAAAACCGTAGGCTTCAATCGTCGACTCCTGATACGGTTGAAGCAGGTGCGAGTCAGCCTTTTGATCGTTGATGTACCACGCGAGGAGCGGCGGTGGGAACGAGAAGTCGGAAGTGCAGTTTCCGAAGAGAAAATCGCCCTCGTAGTAATTCTTCTCGACACCTTCAATCTTCGGATTGTGCTGGGGCAGAGCTGGAAGCAAATAAAGGCAAAGAGTTGTCAGTAAACACTCTCGAGTGGAGACTTAACAATGACATAAGCCTAACGATGTCCATTGTTAAAAGCACAAAGGCAAATAAAAGAACAATAAGCGCTTTCCATCAGTTTAGGTCAACACAATCGGAAATTGATGTTGCTTGCTGTAGTGCCTAGTGTACTCACCGGCAACTGTCATGTTGCTCGTCTCGTGTGATAGTTTGAACTCTGGAGCATCTCCAGACACTTCACATCGATAAGCGCCCGAAGACTCGCTGCCCAAGTTGTCGAGATGAATTGTACAGAACTTCTCGTTGCACATGTGATCAGAGCCAACGTGAACTCCTTCGACACTGAAGATCATGTTCTGTTGAGTTGGCATCAAAGGCGCGTACCTGCAATGCATTCGTTCATTAAATTTGCACATTCGTTATGCAGTGAAAAGATAAAATTTCAATGCAAATTCGTAGCTTGAATATGTTTACGAGCTTGAAATTTGTTGGCAGATGAATTTCACATCATTCATGGCCATTACACTCTCGCACTGATAACGACGATGCGCCTCACCTGTAAAATTCCTGTTCGTTTTTGTACCATTTCACCGAGTTCAGTTTCTGTGTCCCGATGTTGTAACTGCACGATAACGTGACGACGTCCCGCACGTCGACGAAAGGCGGCACGATTATGTTGGTGATGTGGAGGGTTCTTGTGATGGGCAAAACTGTAAGCGAATCGAGGGAGGATTCATTTAGTAATCTTCATCGTGGGATGGTTTTCAAAAGTTTTGAATTTCAATTAGGAGTTGAAGAGTTTAGGCACATATTTTTCACTGGAGCTTCACTCGTTCGCATTTGTATATTAAAAAATATTTTTTAATGCAAAATGAAATGTTTTGTGTTTCCGTTTACTGTAGCAGAAGTCTCTGCAGCATGAAGGAAATGGAGAACATTCCAACTTCAACAAATTCATCATGCTGCTGTCGCTCGCTGCAATCTCAGGCTCTGTCCTGTCGCTCCAATCTCGAGCTTTTTCGCTTTGAATTTCAACTTGGAACGAGAAACTAGCAACAAACTTTTACATTTAACTTCTGAGCCAACGAAGACGAGTGAACGGAATCACAGCGAACCTTCAAAAACTTTCAGCAACTTCAGCTGTTCTAACTTTTTTCAACTCTTTAAGCTTCAAGCGGTTGTCGTCCTCGTTCTCTTACATATTTTGTTAGATCGTAACAAACACAACGTGTCAATGTTCAGATTAATTTTACAATTTGAGAATGAAGTGTTGGAAAACATTCACCCTAAATATTTGCAGGCTTAGCGACTTCGACTTACTTGAAAATAATATTCCTAGCACGTAACAAAACTGCTTTGACTTTATATCTATGATATTACAAGTTTTCATGATCATTTTTTTTGCGTTGTTCTGCCGTCAGTTGTGTTAACTTCTACGAACGTTTCATTCTTCGCACAATCTTTCACTGCGTTAGCAAAATATTCCTTAATTTTAAAATGTTCGCTTCTATCACTTGATGCGATCTACTCTCAATTCATTGCTGATGTGTCAGCTTTTTTTGACCGTGCACTTCGGGTGTGGCAATCGATTCAAGATTTATCTTTATTCACTAATATTCTTGTAAGTTGTCTTTTACTTGTGGTTTGAGAAACCTTTGGATTCCGTCTGACCGGATCAGACTTTAAATGCAGACTGAATCTCATTGTCCTTTTAATGGAAGGAAGATGCATGTAATTGACAATTGGAGAGAGAATTCAAATTTGACAAGTTGGGAATCCGGAGAAACTTCCAGCGTGAGCTCGGCGAGAAAAGAATCGTCGGAGCTATGTTTAAAACTTCGTTGAGGTTCCAATGATTCTCTCCAGCATCCATCGCGCATGATTTTCCAACAAAAACTCAGAAAGCTCCTAAAAACGTTGACAAGAGAGCAACAAAGAAGAATTCCAAACATAAATTCTTCGGCTAAAAATAGAATAACAAAATATTTCGTAGAAGCGAAGATAAAAGCAAATCAGCGAGTTGAGTATGGGAGGAATATTGTTCGAGTGCCATCAGTCATCCTTGAAAACTCGCTGACCCAATCTGTCTCCAAGATATTTAAATGACCCAATTCAGATTCATCCAAACGTATTTCTACGTCTTGGCCGAGACGATTCGAACTTCTTCGTCTTCGATCGAAATCTGAAATCATTAAACCAACGAAAATATTTTCATATCGCATAAGCACTTGAAGTGACTAAACGAAAACTCTCATCAAAAATGGAAACGGCTAAAAGCCAAATTACTTTTCCGACATCAACACCAAACAGCACTCAGTAGCGGCCAGGAAATATAAAGAAAAGAAGAAAAGTTTTGTGAAAAGTCCCGCAAAGTTTTTCTTTCCCATCTCTAATATTTATTTTCCTTCTCGTACGGGGTTTGATGACACTCACGCCATCGAGTTGTTTTGAAAGTTTCAAAACCTCAACACAAAATTCTCCTTTGCTTCTTTCCTTCCTCTGCCTCTCCTAATGATGATCCAAAGTTCTTTCCGCTTTCGTCATAAAAAATTTAGGCAGGAAAACCATTAGCGATCTTTTCGTGCTATTAGCTCAAGACTTTTTGTTTGTGTTACTCAATCACTTTGCAATCGCCGCTTCGATAATATGTTTGTTGACTTCCAGCCTTAATAAGCTACAACAAGAGAGAGTCAAACTTTTCTTCGGCTTGACAAACAACTAAACAATTGAAAATGTTTTGTGGACAGAAGAAAAACCATTCGCTGGTCAATATTGATACATCAGAAAGTAATAAAACTCGGCATTGTGTCATTGGCCATTTGATAGGATTTGACAGAAACTGCTGAGCGGGGTTCGGTCCCAAATGTAGCAACAAACTTCCGCTTTTCCAGTCGAGATTTTTTAAAACCATAAAATGTTATCCCCGTATCCGAAAAATAAAATCAAGTCGAGCTCAAAAGCTCGGTCGAGTATTAAATAGAGCTTGGTTTAAGTCTTTGCCGTCAACACAAACTGTCCGAAATATTTTTTCTCTCTCTTCGAGCGGACTCTTCAGGCTACAATAAAATTATTGTTCCACATTTGATCCTTTAATTCGAGCTTTCAACAAATGTTTACGAGATTTTGTCTCTCGCATGGAAGAATTATTTATGAAGAATCGGAACATGACGCGTTCGGGTGAGTGAAGTTTATCCCAGCCACGCTTCGGAGCCAAAAGCTTTCGTCTCAAATCCTTAAGGCATAGAAAGTTTATGTGATGTCATCGGATTGAGATAAAAGCTGCTGCTCCTTTCCAGCTCCCAAACCTCTTCACATCTTTATGGTTATCAGCGACGATAACAAGCAATGTAATGTGACAATTTAAATGCATTAAACTTCAAATAGCACAATCTCAAGCAGCAGCAGTAGCATTCCTTGCTGCTCTCCTCAACCGAAAATCGATGGCTCTCTCCTTCGACGATTTTTTTATGGGGCAAAAAGAGCCGAATGTGAAATGCAGAAATATGATAAGAAATCCAATCTAATACATGAATTTATCACATATTGCTGCCATTCAAACAGAACTTTTATGCTTTCCGTTCGACGATATCATTTCCTCTCGTCTAAGTTTAGTTGATCGCTCAAGAATTACACTTCTTGCTCACGAGACGGCGAATAAATCCATCCGTTCTCTCCACTGTTGGACTCATAAGATTTCATTTTATTGTCATTTGATTGTGCCAGCATTGCCTCGACAACTCAATTTAAATGCAAGAGGTGCATGGAAAGACCGACTGACCTAATTAGTCTTATTAGAGATTCTTCCGAGAAACGACAATTTGCAAATGAAAAGACATTTTCTTCGGAGTTGCTGCGACCTGGCTCGAGACTGTTTCACAATATTCTGCATGAGCAAAAGCTGGAATCGCCAGATATCAATTCGCAAATGGGTCATTTTTTGTGACTCTTGGCTGGAAGATTGCTTATTATCTCGAAGAAAACATCGCATAAACTGAATGATTAATGCTTTATGACTTCTGCAGGTCTCAATGCACAAGCTTTTATGAAAAATTTATGGAAGAGCTGAATTTATTTCCTTATTTTTATTGAAATATCTCGAAGCACTTCTGCTCCAACTGAAATTAGGTTAATGCCGACAAATCCAATCATTTGGATCGGTAGTGTGACTGCTTCGCATAATCTTCTCCTATTGAAAGGCTTTAGCATCTGGTTGGATCTCAATCATGCATAAAGGCTCTTTGAGCTAAAAGGGATTGTTGTGTAATGGAAATTCAATTTTGAGTCATAGATTGAAATGGAAATTTCTTAACGGTTCGCTGCATTCTCTTTACGATCCTCCAGGAAATTTGTAATCGGAATGAAATTTGCGGTTCACTTGTAACGTGCATTAACATTAATTTAAACGAATCTACGACAAACTCTTCAAAGCTGCCATAGCAAGTTATTGAAAATCAATTTAAAGTTTATTTTTCCGTTTTTCATTCCCTTTTTCTCCACTCGTTTTCCGAATGAAGCTGCCAATTGCAATCAGAATGCTTAAATTTATAGTAATTGATTCACTCTGCAATTTAATTAGGTCCTTGCTGGGTCTGGTTCGAGATTTTATGATAAATTTTTCTTTGATCTTTGACCGTGACTTCATGAGAAGAGAAGAGTGAAATTTATTAAGTTCAATGCAAGCAACTTGAGGACTCGGAGTTTTGAAAAATAATTATTCCAATCACAAGAATATCAAGGCGAGAAAAAAAAACTATTCAAAATGTTACAATCCAGCTGAGTTCACGATTAAAAGGAGAATCGGAAAGAATGCAACGCTAGAACAGCAGAAGTTGAGAAATTAAACGATAAATTTTTGCGTCTGCAAAGGAAGAGAAGAAAGCGAAAAGTTTCCAGCGTTCTACACGATGATTACAATACCGGAGTTTTATAACAATCGAGATGTTTTTATTACCGGAGCGACGGGATTTGTTGGCAAAGTGCTAATTGAAAAACTACTTCGTTCCTGTCCGGGCATCAAGCGCATTTTCGTGCTGCTCAGACCGAAGCGCTCGAAATCAATCAACGCGAGGATGGAGGAAATTAAAAACACTCCCGTAAGCCACTTGTAGTCACGTCGTTGGTAATGCAAACTCTCGCCAATCCCCAACTGCTCGAAAGTTCCCGCATCAAAACTTTCTCGCCACTTCCAAGTCGAATTAATCAAACGAGCAGACGAAGCGCCGTCAATTAGCAGCTAATGATCTTTCTCGCGTTGAACCTTTCTTTCAGTTGTTAGACGTGCTAAGGAAGAAGGATCCCGATGCTTTACAGAAGATGGTGGCAGTCGAAGGAGACGTGGGAGCTTTGGGACTCGGAATATCTCAGGCGACGGCTGATCTGCTTGCTAACGTCTCCATCATCTTTCATTCAGCTGCATCGGTGAGGTTCGACGATATCCTTAAGTCTGCAATCATCCTCAACACTCGGGGCACCCACGAAGTGATTAAGTTTGCTTTGACTCTCGAGAATCTGGCGTCGTTCGTCCACATCTCAACCACCTACTGCTACCCCGAGCAAAGATTCCTCGGTGAAAAGGTGAGAGTCGATGATAAACGGGTCGGTGAAACAATCCTCTTAGCCTGAATATTTCAGACTTATCCGGCGAGAGGAGAGTGGCAGCGTGCGATTGCGATAGCTGAGAACGTCGACACGGAAACCTTGGAATGCTTGATGCCGCATTTCACCGAGTTCAGTCCCAACTCTTACACGTACACGAAGGCGCTGGCTGAGCAGATTTGCGAACATTACCAAAATCAACTACCAATTACAATTGTGCGGCCGTCTATAGTTACTGGCTCGGAGAAGGAGCCGATCCCAGGCTGGTGTGACAACTTTAATGGACCTGTTGGTCTCCTGACGGCCTGCGGAATCGGAATCATGAGAACGATGTACGCCTCGCATAAAGCAGAGCTCAATTGCGTTGCTGTCGATGTGGTCGCTAAAACATTAATTGTCGCCGCATGGAAATGCGCAATGGACAACGAGCAGTCGGGCGATGGAAGGAACTGTAATGGGAATTCAAGCGACTGCCGATTGCCCATTTACAATTGTGCGTCGTTACATAACATGGACCTAGAGCTGCTCGTCTATGACGGCTCCATGATGATCCGACAATATCCATTCGAGCGCTTCGTGTGGCTGCCGGGCGGGGGTGTGACACTTTGCAAAGTCATGAACTATTTCCGAGTGAGTGTTTTAATTTCACTCGCATGCTTCGAATGCAACGAGTGTGCATTGCCAGTGAGGCTGCGAGTAATCGAGAAGAGGCAGTGACTTGAATGACATTTTCAGATCGTTTGTTTCCAACTCTTGCCAGCTGTGACGTTGGACCAGCTTTTAAAAGCGCAAGGGAAGAGTCCGATGTAGGTTTCCCGTTCGCTTCTTCTCACATGTCTCATCGAATTCGTTGTAGGTTAATGAAACTTCAGAGGAAAATCGCTCACGCTTCAATGGCTTTGAAGATTTTCATTTTCTCCGAATGGAATTTCGGCTGCGACAATTTTCTAGATTTGAACAAAATTCTGCTGCCGAGCGATGAGTAAGCTGAGGCGTTGTTTTATTGCCGCCTCGAAGCGATATTTATGATTCTAATAATTGGCTTCTAGACTCGACTTCGACATGAGGCGCTCCGTGCTCGACAATCACGAATATTATTTGTTCCAGATTCAGGGTAAACTGCTCCGATGCTCCGAAGCAAACAGTTTTTATCAATTCTTGTTTATTTAGGCGCCCGAAGATATCTCATGAAGGAACCAGACTCTTCCATCCCAGCCTGCAAGCAGCGACTGATGCGCGTCATGATTCTCGATCGAGTTCTGCGCTGTTTCCTGTTCGGCTACATTTTCTACAAAATCTTCATGCGATTCAATTTGTTTGGCTTCGAGGACTTTGTCACGGCAACTTCAACCGAGACAATCGTCGAAAGCTTCCAATGAGCTTGCAACAAACTTTCTTCCAAAGCCTTTCTCGCAAACACTTTGACAATAAAATCCGTTTTAAATTGACGACTGCGAGGCGCTTTGTTCGTCTTCAATTCCAAGACAACCAAATTATTAAAATTGCAAATTATTATGCGAGCGTCGCAAGCGGTAGCAGCAGCTTAAACTAGCTTGTCAGATCAAATCGTTAGCACAGCGACGATTGCCCTCAACATGCAAACATCATCAGCGTCAAATCCCGACAGCAAGGAAAGTTAAAAGTTTTAATTGTTCCGTTGAGCTTGAAAAATTGAAACGAGACTAAAGCGGAAAATTCGGAAAAGTCGCTGCGCTTTTCCAGTGCTAAGCGAGTTTCGTGTTGACAAAAATAATTGCAGGCAAACTTTTAATGAAAAGTTCACGAGCAAGCACAATTAAGCAAGTGAATTAAACGCTCCGCTAGGATTTAATGAACTTTTCGATAGTAAAACGGGCGATGGAGCAGCCGGGCCGAGAACGAATTCGTTTATAGCCAGCAATCAAGCAACGAATGGAAGTTCTGAAAGATCCAAATAGACGAAAATTTATTCAAAGGTTTGACAACAAATTTCTCTCGTTAATTAGCAGCAAGTGTATTGATGGTGTTGACTGGAGCAAATCGGTGGTTGAGGCGGACACTGAGCATACATTGGATTGTAGTTGGTCGTGAAGCGATGGTTGTAGCTGACGTCGCAGCTGTAGTTGGTTGGACAACAAGGCTTGACCGGAGGATCGCGCATGACTTTCACAATTTGCTTGATTGACCTGAAAGAGAAATTGCGATCGAAAGATTTGGACGAGATGAAATTTAGTTTACTCACTTTCTAACGTTTTCAGCTTGCGGTTTATCGTTTGAAGCCTTCTTAGCTTGAGGTTTCTTGATAGTCTTCGCACATTTTAGACTGTCATCGGTATCTTCAATCACTTGAGTTTCGTATTGAGTTGCGACAACAGAAACTCTCGGCGGCTTGCACTTGAGACTTTTCTTCCGCGAGTTGGCGTCGAACGAAGGAGTGAACTCGAAGTCGATTTCGCTTTCACTCGAATCTTTCAGATCGCACAAACTAATCGCTGGGTTGATGCAGAAATCTTTCGAAACGTTCATCAGCTCGAAGCGGATTCTTGCTTTCTCGCATTCACTCAAGCATTTACAATTGGACAATGTGGTGCAGTCGCATCTTGAGTAAATTCCACGATCCTTCAAAGCAATGCGAGCCATCGATCTCTTCCTTGCTTCTCCCGACTTTTCCAATTTGAAGACAATCGGTGAAGCTTCCTGTTCGAACTTCTTTTCATCTCTCAGTGGATTCATAACGATGGTGAACTCGCCGTTCTTCTTTCTAACTCGCAATGTCGGTGGAGAATTTGGTTTTCCTATCTCAATCGGTTGAACTGACGGTGTCAAGAAGAGCTTCATGATGTTGGCCACAGGCTTTCTGACAGCTCCTGGTCTCCAGCCGCGCTCAGACACTCCCACGTTCCACATCCAGCCCATGTTTTTTGGAACCAGCGAGTCGTTGCCTCGACAACAGTGATGACCGATGACAACTCCAGGATGTTTCACTCGAAGCCCAGTTGACTTGGCAAATCGTGAATGAGTGCGAGATGTCTGAACTTTGTTGCATCTGCGAATGAAGAAATGTCAGACTAATTGGTTTGTTTTCAAATTAGGATTTTTACCTTGGCATTGCATGATTTCCAGTTGGCTTTTTGGTTTCGTTGGGATCAGCTGAATGACGCTGTTTCTTCTTTTTCGTTGGACGCTTCAGACGCTTCCAATCGCTAATCAAGCGATCCTTTGTTTCAACGAAAATCTCCTCGAAAATTGATTTGATGCAATTGCGAATGCCTTGGCTTTCGTCGGTTTTGTTCTGATCGCTTTTGAATGAAACGAGTCGGCGATGCTGTTGGGCCCGATCCAAGCACGTTGGACAAGGAACCTCTTTCGGCAAAGCACTCAGGTCCTCGAAGCATTCTAAACAAACTCTTGGCCTGGCAACTTTGCAATTGTTCGAGTTGACTATTGATTGCGATCGAGTTTTGCAACGAATTTTCACTTCTGGCTTGCATTTCGACGACGGATTGGGTTGTGCAGTTTCAACAAATGATCCTTTATTCTCGCAAGTCACACCTGAGATTGAGAAACCGCCATTGCCAAACGTGCCGCGATCATCACTGAAGTCAAAAGCATTAAGAGATGCGGCGATGTCGCTAAAGCATTTTGACGGACTTGACTTGGACTTCGACGACGATATTGGAACTGAAGTGGTCTGGCAGTTCGTCGACTCTTCGTCTTGCAGTGGACACAAGTCAGTGTCGCTTGTTATTTCCAACTCGCTTAAGTCATCGAAGCAATCAGAGAAGTTCTCGACGTCTGTGCTTCTCGAGTCTGCTAACTTCTTGTTCTTCTTGCTTTGCAGTCCTTTGAACAGTTTTGCCATGCTTGCAGCATCGTTTGAGCGTGAGACGCGATACGCGAGAGTCATTTCGGCGTTTTCCATGCCATCTCTGATGAAAGTCACGTCGACTGTGCAGGTTTCCGACGAGAACTCTTCGCACTTGAGCGCATCGATGAAGCAATCGCTGATTTCGAGTTTGTAAGTTCCAAGCTCACTGCAACCTCGCGACAAGTCGAACATGATGGGCGAAGCTCTGAGCTTCTTAGCCAAGTTTTCGGGAGTCGACTGCAAAGTCAACTGATGGCCCAACTGTTTCAGTGCTCCGTCTTCATTCTCCGCAAGGTTTTCTATTTTGATGACGTTCCCATCGAATGTTATCGTAATCAGAATGTCTTCAAACCCTTTGGCTCTTCCATCGTCTAACAACTTCAGCGACAAGATGACAAACGTCATCGAGAACTCTGCAGCTTCTTTGCAGACTGTGCCACACTCTTGCGTCATTAACGACGCCATCGCAACTCTACCACGCAACCGAAACTGACTGAATGAAAACAAATTTTACTGAAAAGTCTGCTGAGATTTTTAGACTCAAACTCGAGTGCAGTTGCTGCAGCAATATCAATGATTGCTTTTCAAATTTTGACGAGATTCGAGAGTTTGTTGAACGTTAGATCGCCGAGTGCTTCAAGGAAATGGAACTCGAACATGCTGAGGATTACAAGGATTTGACTGAGAGCTCGCCCCCGAGGATGACGAGAGTTTGTAATTGATTCGGAAAAACATTTTCGTTGTTTCCATCGCTTAATAAAAATATTATGACGAGAGACGCAATGCGAGGATTCGTGAGTTGCCGCAGCGACTTTGAGTTCCGTAGAGATGGAGAAAGCGAAAGACGCGATGAGTATTCAACAACATGTTCGCTTTCGAGGAAGCAATTTGCTGGCATTAATGCTAATTTATTCTGCAGGTAAAGAATTCTTTTGGATTTGCTTCCGAGAACTAATGGATTTGGATCGTGGACTCGCATAAGTTCTGTTCCTTCCGATTGCAATCGCGTCAGTTGAACGATCCAATCCATCTTAACCAATTAAAATCTTTTACAGATTCACTTGTTAGATCCAACTTAGAATTGAAGCGAAACATTTTGGCAATCAGTAAACAAGAAATATTTGAACAACTCAAATTACTTCGCTGTCCTAGTTCTGCTCGTGTCTTCGTTGATCTGTGACGAGAACGAATTAGACTCGTTTGCTCAGCAAATGAAATGAATTTGAATTCTCTGTTTGCATTCGAAATAATTTGCATAAGAGCACGTGGCCGAGGAGAATCCGAAATGTGGAGACGTTCGAGTTGAATTCGAAGGCGGCTGTTTGCCATATCAAGTATTTTAAAGAAACCTCAAACCGAATTAAGACATTTTCGCATAACTGACGACTAAATTGCTCAACGAAGCGACAGTTGCAAGGAAAATGATTCAATCTGAATCCAGTTGGCTGTCCGTCGATAACCCAAACGTTACAGAAAGTTCTGCTGGCTCGGGTCCAAGAGATGAAGAGAAAACAATTTTTATTGTCGCCTCGATTGTGCTGACTTCATGAACTCCCTCGTCCCTTCTTTGATTTACAGCCTTGAATGGTTCATGAGCAATCGAAAGCTTAATTTCGCAAATGGACCTCGCACTGAATATTTTTGCGATTACTCAAAATTGGCAATCTGCTGTGCTGCAAATTATGAAGTTTCTCGGCGACTGCAGCAATCGTTCCAGTCAATTGTCGGTGCAAGCTAGAACAATCCTTCAATCATGTTTGATCGAGTGACAAGAGCAGGAGGGAGAAAGTCTGGGTAGAAAAAGTTTGCGGTAACAGTCTGCGATGTTATTATTTCGCCCATAAAAGTCGAAAGTTTTTCTAAATATTCAACAAGTCCAATAAAAAGAATCGTTAAACAATGAGCTGCCCAAAGTTTTTCTAGCTGTAAACTATTCCGTTTCGGGGTCGCTCGTTGCCATTCAAATGAAACAATCGCTCAAAAACAATGCCGGAAGATAAACAAAATCAAGAGACGAAAGTCCTGGAAATTAGACGAAACTCAAAAGAAAATTCGAGCAACTTGAATCCGAAATGTTCTTTTGTTGATTGTTGCCATGTAAACAGTCCTTTCGGAGGAATTTAACAAGGCAGAGGCCGAGAGGCAATGAAGCAAATATCGCAACAAAACCCGAAATTCAAACTCAAAACGCTGCTCTAGACTTCTCAATTAATATTTGAAGGGACTCGTTGCCTCACAAAACTTCTATTTATTGTCACAAAAACAGTTTTGTCATTGGACCTTTGACAATATTCGAGTCTGTTTCAACTTCTTTGACGTTATCGGGAGGATTCTAAAGAAAGCAAAGCTTATTCTATCTACAGATGTTCGAGTTTCCTCGCGAGATTTTTTGTGGTTTCGATCAAACTTTTATTGGTTCCAAATCGATGTTTTACACTTTCTCAATAAACTCAGGAAATATGAAATTTATTGGTGTTGCTCTTAGAGCAGAGAAGCGAGTAACGAGATTATTAATAGTTCCTTGAAGAATGTAGCATGAATCTTAGGAGAATGTGCTAGGTGGAAGCGGAATTGCCGTGCTCGATGTTTGCATTATTTATCGCGTGGAAAAATCTTCTGCTACAGCTCGAGCATCACTTAGATCATGAGAGAGAGCTGAGGGGGGCGGGATATGCATAGGAGCGACGGATGGAACTGTTTAATATTCCATTCGGAACGGTAACTTTGTATGTAACTTGTAAGATTTCTTAAATATCTCATAATATTCCGCCATCTTCCATGTCAGAGCGAGAGAAAAATTGCTCCTCTCGAGTAATTCTCGACGAACACAAACATAATTCTCCGTGCATATGAGCTGAATAAGAAAAGTTTCTTTTTAAACATAGATTGAATAATCAGATAAAAAGTTTCGCTCGAGGAAAGTCTTCTTTTCTTCGTCGTAGGAAAAGCAGAAAATCTTCATTTGCTTCGTGTCAAGAAGACATAATCAGTACCTTGAACATTCATGCTGCTTCTTAACTCATCATCGTGATGTTTGGATGGATCTCGTTGTAACGGAATTGACGGACCGCAAAACAATTTTATGTAAAGCGCGATTTTTATTCCAGTTTTGAGAATTATTGAGGCAGATGAATATTTTATGTGTTCGATAACGAAGTGAAGATAGCATGTTGTCATCATGAATTCGTGGAAGATGCGACGGAATAAACATCAGGCGACAAAGTATCAATAATTTAGCGATAAACTTTTGACGTTACTCACTTTCGTTTTTTACGAGCTGACTTGATCTCGACGCTCATAAATATTTCTCAAAACAAAATGGCATTTGACTCATCACGCTTGACCTCGCCATTGATTTATGAAACGAGGACTTATCGCAACATAAATAATGGCTCGTAAACAACTCATGATCTCGTACATATTTACATTCTGCTTCAATCAACATTCGAGTACGAGAAGCTCTCGTTGCATCTTCAAAAGTTAGCAAGATTGGAAGTTGGCAAACTCAAATTCTAATCATCGCATGAGCTTTTCAATCTTTTCAAAACAATCTCATGATTTTTGTGTAAAGCGTCAGACTTGGAATTTGAGAAGAGCTAGAGAAAAGTTGAGTGTTTCTTTAGCAAAAGAGCGCTCTCATGATAATATAAAAGAACAACAAAACAAGACAACATCAATATTGGATTACAAGAACATGTACACAAAATGAAAAATAAATTAAGTTTCTCTCGCAAAGCGAAAATCAGTCATCGTAAGAGTGAAGCAACTCAACATTGTTTGTGTAAAGGATGAGAAGCCGTTCCAGCAATTTTTCTGCGGTAACACGAGCGAGATCTCGAATGCCATAATCATCTCTTCTATTTCATGTGTGCTCCTCGCTTTTGTTTCAGCGTAGAATTCTTCATACCGAAATGAAATTTATATTTTTCTGATGATTTGATCAAACTTTTTATGGCGTCGATCATAAAATAACCGGAGCTTAGATGGTTGAAATATTGCACTCGCAAACATAAACTTCTTCCTTCTATCATCTCGCCATGTGTTTTTGATTATGAAATGAAAAGCGAAAGCATTCAAGCAAGGCATCGTTCGTCTAGCGTTATCGTAAAGGGAGAGAAAATAAAAACTTCGCAATAAATTATTCATGAGTTTGGGGTGAACCAGTAAAGAATGTGTTCATTGATCTCTTTAAAAAGTGACATAACGATGAGAACGAAGCGGCCATTGCCGTAAAACGGAATATCATTTGGATGAAATCGTCAATTTTGTAGGTGTGGCCGTGCACTTCATTGTTTATGAGTGCAATCGTGGCAACTTTAAACGGAGATTTATTGCTCACATCAAAGCTTTGCCAAGAGTCGTGAAATCTAACGGCTTTGTCGGCAATTGACATAATCTAGAGTTCAGTAATCCGACAGCGCATCGCAACTGTTACAGCAAATTGACAAAATTAACAGGACAGCAATTTTCTCAATTTGGCAAAATATTTCCAGCTTTGTTTCAGTGTCGCTTCGGAGCGCAGACATAAATCAAGCCGACAGCAAATCTCCAAATCGCAAACAGAAGCGTTTCAAAAAAGCTTTTCACAGAGCTAACAGGCACGAGGCAGCGTTATCTGAAAAATTTATAGGAATTTCGGTGAATTACGAGTTCTGCGGTCTCCACTGGAAACAGTATTCCACGTTGAGTTTGACTTCATTAACTCACAGCGCTTCCCCACCGTCCTTCACCGACAAATTTTGATAATTTTCACCACACAAAACCCATCGTTGAAAATTGCCTAGAGTTGAAAAGTAACGCGTTTCCATTGGAGCGCGAGAATCTCGAATTTTCCATTTAATTTTTATCGTTTCGTTCATTTAAACGGCAGCAATTATTTATCGTTTACAAAACACCCGAAGAATTTCGTAATGGTTTCGTTACAACGTCGTAACTTCGCTAAGCTTCTTCTCCTTTCAGAATTAAATAGGCTTTGAGAGTACGCGTCTAGATTCAGACGACGCCGCAATTGCTAATCCAGCGAAAATTTCTCATGTGGAATAAAGTTTGCATCTGTGCCGGGAACGCTCGCGATTAAAATTATTAAACGATTAAATTAACCGCAAATATTTCATGAAACAAGCAAAGCAATGAAGCGTGGGTGCAGAATTCATTATTTATATCCATTCAATTTGATCGTTAGATCACTTTAAACCATTTTAAAATCACAAGAAATAAAGGTTTTATGTAATTCTATTTCCACAGTTCGTCTCCCTATTTGCTTACACAATCTACATGCAGCATTTCATGAATTCTTGATTAAAACATTTTCATGATTAAACTCTCGAGAGGCTGCAGAGCATTTAAAATTATCACTCATTTTAATTGTTTCTCTTGCCGCTTCGGAATTAGCAAGAGCGACAACCACATTCAAGAAAACTCCCACGTAACGTTTTAATGCTCAGCTTAGAGAATCTAATGAACTATTTAATGCTCAACTCAAGTTCAAATGCGGAGCGCTCAAGATGTTTCAATTGGCTTGGGAATTAAGCATTTTGAGACGATAGCTTGTAACTATTTTCAACCGCAATCGACTTACGAGTTGAGCCCGGAATTGAAGCCTCAAGACGAGGAAGTTTGCTGAGCAAGAACAAAAGCTTGTTCATCACGCGATGTCGAAGTTTAGTTTTCCTTTCATCATCCAAAACTCATCGAATAATTATTCAAATTTGTTGCAGCCGCTCGGTTTGAACTTATTAAGTTTAATGTGCACGAAACTTCCGAAATTCGTTGAGAGTTTCCCCAAATTCGGTGAGCAGCGAACTGCGCCTCGATTACAGCTTTTTCATTATGCTTCCAACATAATCCTCTCCTTTATTACTCGACATGAACAGCCGTATTCATTGCATTAAGACACAACATCAGTACAATAATTACCGAGAGGTTTCGTGTTCCGCCGTCTCTTCATGGTTCACTTGGTGGCACTTAAAGTGGAAACAACATGCAGCTCACGATAAAAAGTAAAAGCTCCGGAAGAAACTTTTATTCTCGCTCTGTTTCAACGTCGTTGACGCTCTGGGCGACAGAGTTTGGACGAAGAGAAAACGCAACCTATTAAAGGAATTTTCAACAATGCTGATCTCTCAATTTTCGCCGGAAATCTTCGGATTTTCATGTTTCAGATTTGTGCTGATGTTTGAAAATATTTCTCGTAAGATTGCGGAAATGTAGTGTAAACTCAACTCTTCTTCGCTTTCTTTCCGTTCTCCTCAAGGGGAAGAAGAATGAAAATACATTTTCCAGCTCTCGAGCAACTTTGCAATCTCCAAGAGAAATTTACAGCGATTTCTTTGTGTGGCTCGTTTTATTGCCATCAGTCTGACAAGACTTTCTATCTGCCGGCGATTCACTTCAGCGAAGCTTTCGAAGGAGAATTTTCCAATTTCGTGCATTTTCTCAACGAAAGCTCATCACTTTTGTAATAAATGCTGCCGGGAGACTCCGGCTATTTATTAAAAGTCAACTTAGTTTCAAGCTTCGAATTGAATTTCCGTTTTCATTATTCAGACAGCGTTTCACATCCCGACGTGCAACCACCGAGAAATAAGAATTTTGACAAATGAAAGTTCGTTAAAGCGACGAGTTTTTGTTCACAATTTTTTATGATTTAGATTTGCCGAGAGCCATTCACTCGCCATGCTCGCCTGTCATATGTCTTCATCAAACAATTTAGCTTTAGTGTCAAGCTTCCAGGATGATTAATCTCGACAACAACGACGTGTTCTCTCTTTGTTGACTCATAATTTAATAACAAAAAATTATTCTCATCCATTTTATTCTGCTTAATTTCTACAAACATCGAATGAAAATTTTCAACTTCTTCTCAAGTAATTTTTTGAAAGGCGACAAGCAAAAGTTTGAGACAATTCTGTCTGATTGATTTGAGCACAGAACGTGAACAAGCCTTACTTTTTTATCTGCTTTAAAAATGTTTCAATGCTCAACTTCAACGACATTTGACACTTCACCAAGAGATCGTTTTGCATTGATTTTGCTTGCAAAATGTAAAGAAAAGCTTGCGCTCAAAACTTTTTTACTCCGCTGAACCCTTGGAAAAGTTTTTCATCCTCGAGCGACGCCCAAAGAGAAACAAATCAAGATAATGACTTCTCGAGCAAATTAATCAAAATGATTGAACATCATTTTGTCATAAATACAGATTCGTTATGAAAATTTTACGAAAAATAATTAATTATCCCTTGATATTCATCATCAATTTTGCTATTCGTTTGTTTAGTCCACATAACATAATAAATGATAAACTCAATGGGATTAACGACTTAATTGAGTTTAATTAAATGCGATGCTTGATTATGTTGAACAATGTGTGGGAGATAGTTTGAAGAGGAGATGAGTCATGGATGACTCTCGTTGAGTTTTGAGTTTCATCCGACAGTCGACATTTCGTTACAAAATGTAGCAATTGAATGCTGGAGCAGATTTTCAGCTTAAGGAAGAGTTTCAACAAGAGATGTAAACTCTTCCGACCATTATCTCGTTTATTTTTATTGCAACTAAAGCTTATTCTCCGGAGGACAAACCTCACTCGCTTTATCAGCATTAGTTTCGGTTTTTAACGCTTTGCTCTCGAAGCTTCTGAGCTGCAAATGATTTCCAACGCTCAGGATTAAACCTTTTTAAAATGAGCTATTTCATGATTTCATTACATGGAACTGTGTCAATTACACTTTTGCGAGAGGGCAAATGGAAATGTTCCGCTGCTCGCTCCTGTATCTCCCTTTACTACATTTTTCTTCGTGTTCAAAGGTATGTAAATGCTCTGGTGACGCTCCCGTCATTTGCATAAGCACATAAACACAAATGTTTCATTTTCTGCTTCCTTTGATCTGCATCCGTTCAGAACCAGGCAAAGCGATAACTCTTACAATAAGCAGAACGAGATTTCTCGGAAGAGCACAAAGTTTCCACAAGATTTGAAATTCGATTCAATAATTTTCCGCCGCCATTGATTAATGGCTTCAAGTTGAATACGAAATTATCTTTTCTTCTCCCGTCACGCTTCTGATTTCTTAATTCTCAAATCGTAATTTTGATAACATTTTGATTAATCGAATTCTCGTTTCCTCAAATGTTTTACGAGCTTGTCGTTAATGTATTCAAGTCTTGACAGTGAGGCAAATTAGGCGCAAACTTCCCTCTGACGTCGCAAACACATTAAACAATTTCGTGATTATCTTGGAAATCAAAATCAATTCTTGTCTCAAGCTGAAACGAGAGAAAATGCCGAAGCTCGGTCTTGATTTCTCCGAGGTTGGCCAAGTTATTAACGAGTCATGTCTTCACATTAATGGACTCGTCGCAATTAATTAATATTCATTGCTAATAAATAAATATTAGGAGTTCCATTTGTCTTGCTTGAAATTATCCCGATGCGGTTTTTATGCTGTCGACGATGTTTAATTCCTCGTTTCAGCATTCGTCGTAAAAATTTTATTCCATTTTCCTTGAATAATTCGAAGATTATACGAAAGTTACGACAGGGAAGTTGGGCACTAGCGTGAGACGAATCCTTATTAGGCTTTCAGCTAAGCGGCCCGGAGACTCTTTTGCTAAATCGCATCTTCGAAAATTGAGTGGAAATTCCTTTGGAATGACTTTGCTCATATTTTATTTTCCGGCGCTGAGAGGAAAAGAAGAAAATCGGTGCGAGTTGTCCTCGAAAACATTTTCTCGAGAAGCAACAAAGTGTAAAATATTCCAACAGCCATTCATGCTGCAAAACTTTGGCAATAAAAACTCATTAAACCGGATAAAAATGTGAAACAATAAAAAAGCTTTCTCAGGCTCTCCTTCTAGGAGAGGAAATTTATTTGCCCAATGACACATAAAAGTTAAACAATAATTTTTTATGTTATTATCTCCAGCTAAGTTGAAGTCATGGCGAAAGAAATAAAATATTTATCAACTTATGATACGTAAGGAAAACATCTGCTCTTGTTCGAACCAATGAAGAAGGTTATTATCAACATATGCGAGCATGTGAGTTGAAAAAGTTGAAGTCAGGGGAAAAGTTCCCGCTAACGATAACTCACCGAGGATCTACGAGAAGCGACTTAAAGCCAGAGAGGAAGATTTTCAATTAAGAGGGAAGCTGTAATCCTCGTGACCAACGTAGCAATGTTAGATTTCCAATTACATTCAGGGAATTATTTCATTTGGATTACGCAACGAAACGGAATCGAATCTCTTTGCTTGCGGTGAAACTTTTCTGCTTATTCGTTGTCAACACTAAAAGTTATCAAAATGCCCTCAGAACTCCCTGAAAGGAATTATCTCGAAAGTAATTCCGTTCGTCTATTGACTGAGTTCTAGACTTTCTGCTTTTGGATTTGCTCCAGTCATGTCGCATTGATTGTGTAATGGAAAAACTTTCCTTCGTTTCCAGGATACCGAGCGTTCAATTCAGATGGACGAGGCAGTTATTAAATGATTGCGATGTAGTAAAAGGTCGTCGCTTGCATATTTAGAGACGTTTCGCCTCCACGATATTGAGAATCTTATTCTTCTGCCAAAATCATTCGAAATTCTTTCCGTCCGTCGGCTTCAACCGAGCCTCACCTAGAAGCCAAGGCGTTGTCATCTACGTTTACAATAAATCCCGGAGTAAAAATGCTCGAAAAGAGTGATTTAATATTCGAACCGTCGCTCGAGCATTCCTAGGAGAAAACTCACAGCGAGGAGCAAATATTTGCGAAAAAGACTTCTAGAGCGACAAAGTGAATGAAGAGGGAAAACGAAGCGGAAAGATCGAAATTCTTTGATGTTCCTTTCCACTCAGTTATTTTTCATTTCCATCGAAATCCATAATTTCCATCTTTTCTTCGGAACAGCATTTTATTGGCGAGCAAGGCGAATAAACAAGAGCGAAGCTGCCGGGATTGAATCAACAAACAATGGCATTTAAATAAACACAAAAAGTTTTTACCAAACTTTGGGGAATTTAAATATAAATGTGGATGTTATCCGAGGGTTTTGTTTTCTCATCAAAATTCGTCGTCGAAGGTTTTGATTGCTGAAGCAGACTGTCGAGAAACACTATCGTTTTCTTTCGTTTTGGCATAGCTTGGGAAAATTCTTCGCCATTTAAAGTAATAGGAACAGTTTAACGTTCCAACTCGAAAGCGATTAAGGATTGGAAAAGGATTGAAGACACTCTCTCAAATTTCAAAAGCGATATTAAGTAAAACATTAGATTTGAAATTCAAAATGGCGTAGGGTTTAGAGCGGATTAAAGTGCCGAATAAAGCAAGTGATATTGGCAATTAGTCCAAACATTTCTTCCTAGAAATAACCAACCTGTTTCAAGTTGAGGTTGAGGTACAAGTCTACAACTTAACGATACCTCGTATCGGACAGAGAACAAATTTCCCAACTATCAAAACGAAAATCGTTACGATTTAACCGTTTCAGGAAGCATAGGTTGATGTTTAATCCCGAAGGTTTCTCTGAAAGATTTAAAAATAATAACTTTTGTCGAAACTTCGCTCGCTTTTCTTATGAATTCGAGAAGTTCATGAAACTATTTCGGCATGTAGCAGATCAGACGAGGATTTGAAGGAATCTGAGTGCTCTTTTCATTCCATATATGCTCTTGTTTCTCCTCCAGACGAAAGTAACAATAACTGTGAATTGTATTTCTCATCCTGAACGTGTCTCCCATACCAAACTCGCCGTGCAACGTCATGTGGGGAAACGTGAAGTGGATGGATATCTGGCAAAAGAAAACGATTGCGATTGAGGGAGAGGAATAAAACTGATTTCCAGATTAAAGATAAAGTTTCATTCGAGAGAAAGGAGGCGAGAATATCATGAGGGGATTCACATGAAAGTTTATCGTGCGCTGTCGAACGAAGCCGCATCAACGCTCTTCCTCGTATGGCAGGCAATATCCGGCGATGGGAGAGAATTTTATTGTGATGCAAATGTTGAGTGCGGTTGACATGTCATCAAGATGTGTGTGGAGCAAATCCGACAATTAACGTTGGCAAGCGAAGAGTTTCGCTCAGGATCTCGACGATAGGATGAAGTTCTTGGAAGTGTGGATGCAAACCTTCCGCGTAGGTAAGAGGTAACTTCACGGAACGGTTACTCGTGCCCATGGGACGCAGAAAGGTTTCACGCTAGACAGGAAATACTTATGCTAAGCAGCCGCAGACTTCTATCTCAAAAAATATGAAACGAAACATGTGAACAAATATTTCGAAGAACGCTTGACGGCTTTGAAAAAACAGTAAACCAAATTGATTTCAGCCTGACGGCACTAACACGACTCGCTGTTCACCGATGCATCAACTGACATCTAAATGGACAGTCGACAGTTTCCACTCAGAGTCAAAGGGAATTCTCAATGCTGCAGCAAACATGCAGTGTTGGCATAAGCTCTTTGGCCACTAAGAGCAGTGGGGTGTAAGCATTTGTTGTTCACTTTAATTCTTGTTAGATTATGGTTCGACGAGCTCCTCGACATGACAACGAAAAGCTTTTACTCCCAAGCTTGCATTTAGTTTTCGTCCTTTTCAGCGAAACTCGCCAGACGAAAAAACTTCATGCGAAACGAAAATAAATGGAGCGATCTGGTTGAATTTTCTTTTAAGAGCTCAGTGAACTTCCAATATCAACGGATTAGATTGGTATCTGGTTGGATAAATGCGAAGTAATATTGGCTGAAGATGATTCACTTTGACGCTTGCTTCAATGTCTGCTCGAATAACGCAGCGAGATATTGACTTCGCACTTGTGGCAGATGACGATGATATGTCGAAGCAGATTTGTTGGAAATAGTTGAAAGTTCTCAAGTTACCCTTTGCTCAGAAGGATCGCGTAACTCAAATACTGAAGTGAAACTTTATTCAACGTTCTCGATGTTTTCATTGCAGTTTCGTAAAGGTTGAAAACTTCATTCAAAAACTGTTACAAAGTCAATAGAAGCAAGCGGTTCGCTTCGAGATGGAATTATTTTTGTCTGATCTCTTTGCTGAAATGCAGCAGCTTGAAACTGATGAAATATTGAATATTCATTGAGTTGCATTTCGCTTCATCAACGTTTCAGCTTAGTCAAAGAGAGAAAGCTTCAGATCTCTGGTATTTTAACTTGGTTGCAAGCCTTATAGAGATTCAACCTCGTGCTGCGGTTTCAAGTCAGTGCCGTTCTCATTTAAGCGCTTCGTACGGGTAACCGTCATTGTGCCAGCGAGGCAGCAATATCAATTAACCATAAACCGTAACGTACCAGCTCGTTTAAGCAAAGTGTTGACTTGTGCATTCGCATGATGAATGAAGGTTTAATTAACTTTTCAACTGTTCATCGGCATAACAGAGGAAAAGTTTTCAAATGCCATGAGCATCGCAATGTAACTCGAAAGACTTTGCTCGTTCGCTCGACTAGTTAGAAGCTTTAAACTTCATTACACTTGAGAGACTCTGGAAGAGCGATGCATTAGAAATCTTTGCATTGTGTTATCCTAAGTTCCAAATAAGCTCCACAGGGAAGCAAGTTTATGAAAGAAATCTTAGAGTTAGAAATTTATGCAAGAAACTTGAGCTCATAAATCAGATTTATCTTCTGCTTTAATGGGACTCCATGCATCCAATGCAGTGAACTAATTCTCAGAAAGCGATTCTCTCGAGCTATAAATTGTGCATGCTCCTGATGATGATAATGGAAAATAATTTTTAATACGTGAGTCTTCTCACTGCGATGCATCGACAATGATAAATTTCCTCTAATGCAGTTTTCAGCATCGTCCTGAAGATGCAAATCCAATTTTCCTTGTTGGAACGGAATAATCCAGGGCAGCAGTGAAGGACGAATGGACGAGAATTTCTTTTCGACAGGAGATTCAACTTGAGAGTAAGCGAGTGAGGCGTTTATGGAACTCGTTGCAAACTAATTTTGTGGTTCGAGACGATGATTCATGTGGTTTGCTTGTTTTCCTTCAAGCTCAGACTCGCTGCATCAAAGATCAATCAACAGAATTGTTTTCGAGAGTTTGCATAAGTTTAACCAAATTTGATCTGAGCGGAGTTTTCGATGAGCAGAGAAAACGAGTCAGCATGAAGTTTGATTGCTTTCACGCTCAAATGCGCTTCGCCATCGTGAAAGCAATTTCCGACTCTCTGCTGCGAAATCAAACAGCTTAAGGAGCTCCGATGATGTAATGCGATTATTGATTGACTGGAGCCATCGCGCCACAAGAAACGTTTTTCTCGCCTGATGCCTTAGAGGCTTTATTACTCTCACGTTTGATACCGAGAACAAACTTGACTGAGAGTGGAATCGCAAGATTTATTTAGTGGAACGTCAAATCGATTAAGGCAAAACTTGAAAACTGCAATCAAAAATCTGCTTTAAGGTTTCAACATTCCTTTGAAGTTCGCAGTAAACGATTAAGTCAATAGAAAACTTGAAATTCTTTGTGACAACAAGCGCCGTCAAGTGGAAGGCCTTAATTAATTTACTCGCCCTCAGCTCATGATCTTAATAAATAATCTGGGTTGAGCTGAGCTTTCCCTCCCAACTTTCTCGGATTTCGTCTAAGTTTGTATTTCTAGAGGATTCGGAATGTTTCGAGCAGAAGACGTGAGACTTTCTCTGGCAAATAAAATTAACTGATTTTCATGCTCGACTTCCTCTCGGATCTCGCATTCAAATTCAAATGCTGAAACTTCTGCATGGATAATTGAAGTGGCTTGTTAGTTATCCCGAAATTCAATTTGAAAGGAAAATGCAAAACTGGAGCAAGCAAAACGCTAAGCGCTGAAAGTAAAGCACATAAAAGGAATGAATAAATTATTCATTAGGCCCTCAATCTCCTTCATCTCCACTCGAAGACTTCTCGAGCCAAATTATGAGTCAACTTCTGGCATAATAAAACGATCTTTTAATAAGAAATTTATTTTCCGTGAAGGCTTTGGCCTTTCCATTTCTTCTCATGCCGCGCTCACGACGAAAGACAAATTCATTTCGAAATTTTATGATGTTTGAAGGAACTTCCTGGGCCATTCGCATTGGAGCGGAAACTTTCCCCTCGCCCAGCGCAGATTCAATCGCTCGAACTTCCCAGGTTCCAATGCAAATAGCCAAGAGAGTCAATTTGTGCTTGCGAACTGAGATCGATTTGCTCAAATATTTCATTCGTTTGCCAATCATCACTGAGCTAACGGATCCTAGCGTTGTTATTAAAAGACGAGTTTGCCTTTCCACATTGGTTAATTAAAGGCAATTTATGCTAAATTTCACCTTGCCGAAGCGTTCAGGTCAGAAAAGGTCGAATGCTGCTAATTTTGCCAGAAATAATTGCGTGCTAATTCAATTAATCGCCAGATCATTTGGTTCATTTTAATTGCGGTTGTGAGAAAGGTTTCCAACTCCAGGATAAATCAGCTTTGACCGACCTTTCCTCAAAACTTTTGCGGCGTCAGCAATCCTACAACGTTTGATTCTTTCGCAGATGAAGACGCTGATTAGCTTCCGCAATTCAAAACAGAATCGTAACGAAAACGTCATCGACAGTTTCTTCGAGTTTCCACTCACAATGCAAGACGATTTATTTACATTTCATGCAATTAAAAGCAACAAAGAACCGTGAGAAAAGATAACATTAAATTTTATTGTCTGCATTGTGGCAGCCACCCAGGGGAAAGAAAATAAAAGAAGTTGGAACAATGAGCTTTTGGGAAACAAAGGGAGCGAGTTTATTTTCCTTTCACAAACCAAGGAGAAAGGATGCTCATAAAATTTTATAACGTTTACTTTTACAACATCTGCTGATACAGGAAGGAAGGTTTGGTCTCGAGGAGACGCAGAATTGAAGAAAAGTGAAGCTTTCTGGAGTGGCAGGTAGAAAGTGCTTGTTGCCAATGAGGGGAAAATTGCTTTCGGGTGGCAATAATTCCTCAGCTTTTTGCCCTCATTTGCATTAACAATTGCTTCTTGTTAAAACTTTTCCGTAGTCATTGACGCAACTCGATTTTTTATTCAATCTACAGAAGTAGAAGCGTCAATTTCATGTGTAAAAAACTTCCATTTGGAATTCGGATTACTTTTTTCACGCTTTCATTTGGAATTACAAATTTTAAGGAAGTACGAAAAGTTTTTCAATTAAAACTTCCAGCTCACTAAAGGAATGCAAGTAACCGAAGTTTCTGAAATATTAACAAAACTAGTGGAAGGATCGCTGTGCTGAATAGTTTTTGCTAAGTGAAACCATGGAAGCATCCTGAAACAAGGCAGTGCTGCATGACAGTGCAAATTTAATTAAAAATTTCCCGCGGGGAATTTTGGCTACGAGAAAAAGTTTTCGCTTTCATTTCTCAAGAAGCTGTCAAGGCGAACTAAGACTTTTGTTTCAGCGATATTCATCCAAATTAAGACGAAATTACTGGGAAAACTCATCTAGCTTCATCAAAAATGATTTGAGCGATTTAAACTGCTGAATAAAAAGTAATGATCCCGGTCGTAAAGCGAGTCAACGCCAAGGCTAAATGCAGGCTATAAAAGTTATCATTGTTTGTTCCAACAAAGGAAAAATTAAGTCGTAAAGTTTCGGCAAGTAACAAGGGGAAATTGCTTTCGTTTATCTTCTTCGGACCTGAAGCGCTGTTGAGTTGAGTCTACTTCAGAAATGTAATGAAATTTAGCACGAAGATTTTCCTCTACGCCTTCGAGACACTCAAACTTGCTTCGTGTTCATTGAAATTTTAATCAAATCTGCTTCCAATTTAAAAACAAAGAACTTACATAAATTTCGATCAATTACATTATTTCAACTATGCGAGCGCATTCAGCTTGGATGATGCTAAGTCTCTCTCGAGAGTCATTGGAGCTTCGTCTTTTTGTGGCTTTAGCGAGAGTTAATTGAATTTTTGGTCGTGCCAGGGGACTCGAGAAATATTACGAACGTTGGCAGCGTTATGAGGATAATTGCGTAATGTGTCATACCGCAGAGCACACGAGAGATCTGAGCACTAGAGATGGTCCCAATCGAACATAAAGCGAGATTACACACATCGCAACAAAGAAATAATCAAACAAGCATCACCAGGGCAACATAAATTTCAACCATTCATGAAGGTTTCCGAATTAAAACTTTTCCTGTGCTTTGTGGTCGTGAGCGCATACGGAGAATTGTTCGCAGGGTGAAAAATACTTCCAGTAACTCCCTCAAGGAATCCGCACGTTTGCAAAACTTTTTATCTTGCAGTCAACTAAAGAAAAAATAACTTTGAGTGGAAAGTTGCACGAGCAACGACTCTCTCGAAAAAGTTATAATTGAACAAGTTGGAGATATTTTGAGATCAAATCATGAAGTTATGAGCAAAATAGTTTCAGTGTGCGTTCATGATATCACGTTCAATTCGGTGGGTAGGAAGTCAATAAACCGAATTCAGGTTCGATGCTGTTAGTTGAAAACTTAAATCACTCTTCACTGAATATTTTGTTTATTATAGCAACACCTGAAAGTTCTCCATCTGAAAGTTTACAGTGTTTTAAATTTTGAAGAGATGTCCAATATAATCTCTACATAAATAAGAAACAAGAGCTATTTTTAATCGGATTCCCTCGATTCATAGTTGAAACTGGGACGCACGATTCTATCTAGAAACTTCAGCAATCAAATAATTGCTCATGGAATACGAAAACTGTTTCCAGAAACACATTTACATTCTGTTAACCCAAACTTATCGAAGCTTTTGGCCATATTTGACCATGTAAATCTGAACTTATCACTCAATCGCTTCGAAGTATTTGAGTTGAGAATTAGATTAGTCAGCTTTTAATAAATTTGGAAACTTCTTGACGTTGCAACATCGACTTGACTAAAACTATTGACAAGAAGTTCTCGATAAGAACTTTTCAAGTGCTTTGGAAATTTCAATTTAGATCGATAAGAGAAGGAAAAAGTTTCTCGTGAAACTCCCCAAACCAAATTCAATCATTGCAGCGTCTTGGAAGTTTCACTTTGTATTCAACTTGCTGAATCGCTCACATTCACCTCGACTTCAATTTCAAACTTTCAATCAATTTAATGAGACGAAAGATCCTCCATGTTGATAGCTACTTAGGAATCAAACTTGCACATTGCAATAGAGAACTTTCCGCGGAATAGTGAAGCGCATGCAATGATAAATTGCAATTGAAAAAATATTTCAGTGCAGGATTCTCGAGTTGCTGCTTGAAAGTTCCCAAAAGTTTATTTGACTTTCATTTGATTTCGTTGATCAAAGATAAACGAACGGAGCAAGAAGCTTGTTTGAAGAAAAACGTCGAAGTTGAAAAATTGGTTTGGCTTTTTCACAACAAATTGGATAATCATTCCTGACTTCGGAAGAGATGCAAACTACTCGTTCGTATGTCAACCGGCAAACTGTAGCGAATAAATTTCAGTGAAAATACACTCCGGATGAGAAATGCCTTCAAATCATGCCAAATGTTCTCTCGCTTCCCATGTGATTCCTTTCTTCGCACTCAACTCAATGTATCAGCTGATTTGGTTGCGTCAGAGTGGATGAATCTAAATTGGGGAAGAAGAAAATCTCATTCATTATTCAACAGCAATTTTTCTTCACGTCTCACTGAGTTTCGCCTTTCAATTGAATCCTCAGCAACTGAAGCTTGATAGCTGAGAGAGGAAAAATTGGTATCAATATTTCTGTATCGTCAGTTGTTAAGTTAGTTCCACACAAATAAATCCAGAATTCAATATGCTGAGCCCAATCTGGACAACTCACAGTTCGGACTGAACTCATCGAATTCATAACGAATCAACAAAAAGCCTTTTGACTTCTAGTATACACAATGCACAAATGATACACAGGTAAAGTTATTGTTTCCAATTGCAGTTTCCTTGTGCTGCGTGCAGCTTTGTTTTCGTAGCTGAAAAAATATTTTTCTGTTTGCCAGATGTAACGAGCGGAAAAAGTTATTGCAAATAAACAGTTCGAAAGCTGCTGTCTCCAGTGATTCGAGATGGCAATTGCATTATTCTGGAGACAACAGAATGTTTTAATAACGAAATAATCCGGTAGCTGCAATCCAAACACGGAGAAAGTTGATGAGCGAGTAACTTTTAAAACGTTTCCGATATTTTCCGGCTTGCACATGTGAACTTCCACCTCAGCTCCGCTTGGCATTGAGTTTCAGCCGTCGAACGAAAGCAAACAAGAAACATCAAAATGAGCATTTCTGATGTAAATAAATTGAATTGCAGCTCTGCCTTTTCATTTGGAGCTTCCTTTTCATGTGAAAAAGTTGAGAGCATGATGAACACGTCGCACCGGATGAACGCAAAATTAGATGTATGAGTGAAAGGGAAACAAACGAAACATTTTCACCCTTTCAACGGGAAATTTATTCAATTTCATCTCGCATCTCGCAGCTCGCTCCGCATTGCCTTCGACTTAAAGCTTCCCGATCGATACGAGAAACCGTGAAAATGAATCGTGAACGTCTCGTCATCTCGCATGAAAAGACTAAAATTAATTCGAATGCTTTACGCTTCGACTTTCTACATAACCGCCGAGGAATGTCACGACGCAATGTGTTAAGCAATCTCGGAGGTATTAAAGTCGCAACCTGAGACGCTTATCGAATTACGAGTCAAGGAAAGTATTCGATGCTGAATTCCGGCAGCCAATTCACGATGTGAAAGCTCTGAGAAATCGTGAAGCGTTGTGACATGTTTTGTCATGCGTTAGAGCTTTAATTAACTTTCCAACCCTCAAGGAACGAATGCTGATGTCGGTAATTTTACTCAGCAAACGTCGCACATCTCAGCTAATCTCTGATGAAATCTCGCACGATAATTTCAAAACGTGTTCCTCTTCTTATCGCTGATGATCCGATTGAGACACGAAACTGTTTCCTCAACTACAACCTCGACAGACTTAAAGCAGCGTCGACAAGGAGGTCGGAACACATTGCATGAATCACGAGCACGAACGTTTTCCACCATTAAAAATCGAAGCAATAAAGTTTTGGCAAATTGTTTTCAGCCAGCAATCGCTGCAGCAGCTGCAGCGCTTTCAACTGTGGATAATGATTTTAGAGATAAATTCGAATGCATGAATAATTTGCCAAATTAATAGTTTTTCATGTGAAAGCGAGAATTGGCGATGCGGGCGCAATGAATGTGAACTCATTAAAATTTAAAGCAGTGTTTAGTTAAAGTGAGACAAAAGTCAAAATTTTCTGGTAGTCAGTTTTAAATTAAACTTTTTGATGCGGCAGGATTCTCAATCACCAACTATTCTTCCTCATCATCGCTTTTCAGCATCGCTTCCTCGATCTTTAATGCACATTTTCAAATGAGAACACAAGCAATGGGTGGATTCAACTGTCAGGCGACTCGCAGGCGTAATTATTCAAACAGCACGAAGAAATGTGAATTTTTAATTTCATTACAAGTGAAACTCTGTTTGCGTTTTAATTTCGATGCTGGAGTTGTCTCCTCTGCGTTCCCAAGAGCTTTGTCATGCCTACTCAAAGAAACATGCTCTAAATATTTAATTTTAATTAAAATCATTTCGAGCTTCGTCTGCTTCTGTTTGCAGGAAATAAATGAAATCGCTTTTCGCATTTAAAAGCTAAAAGTCTTACAAATAAATTCACTCATCAAACTTCTGTTGTCTCGAATACTTAACAATTTGATTCAACTCTTTTCTGGAGACTTCTGATTACATGTTGTTTAGTGGTTGTGCCAACAAGGTTCAATGTTTAATCGACATCAGCGAGTAATCATCGTGTTTGTTGGAAACTTAAAACTCGACTTTTGGGTTGCTCAAATTTAATTTGTGATTTTCCACATGAATTTCTCCCAAAGTTTTCCAGTTCTTTTCATCTTTCAATGGTTTTTCAGCTGGAAAATTCAATTTTCTATCAACAGCTTCTTATCAAAAAGTCCAAAAAAAGATCCCTACTTGAATTGCCTCAAGATTTCCACAACTTCATTGTATTTCTTCAATGACATTTTAAATTCTAACGCAAAATATTTTTTAAAAAAATGTTAGTTTATTTTTACCAATTATTGCGTAACAAATGAGAAAGAAAACATTTTCAACTAAGGACGAAATTTCAAAGTTAATTAGGTTTTCACTATAGTCGTGAAAATTCATGCAATGTGAGCTTTTGTGTTGTTTATGTAAGTCAAACTTCATGCAGTCATCAGAGCCTGCGGATGAAATGAGCTCGAGCAATTTGGAAAAGTTTTCTCGGCAACGAAACAAAGCGATTACAATAATTACTTGATTACTCGCGTTTATTATGATATTTAATGAGATGTTTAGTCTTTTTCACCCTTCATCCGTTTTAGATGGTTAATGTTTGATTGCGAGAAAAGAAAATTTTCTGGACGAACATTATGAGCGATAAAACGACGCGCTTTAAAATTCCTCGTTAACCATAAAGTTCTCAGCTATTCATCGCAGTTTGCGCTTTTTATTGTTTCAACCCCGAAACCCATTAAGAAGGAAATAATAAAACAGAAATGCATGAATCTCCGCGTTCAGCGTTCTGTTCAAGGGCTTTTTCTCTGGTATTTAGCTTGGGTTTGCATTCAACTCTCATTAGTCCTAAGAGCAATGCAATCGGAGACCTAAAGAACCACGTTACTGACCTCAAACGCAGCGTATGGAACACTTCATTTATGGCAGCTTTATGTTAGGTCAATCCTATCAGAACCATCTACGAGCCCACCGGAGCTACTAAAATTCTCTATCGAATGGTTGAAATTAGAAGTTTCTAGCGATGATCGCTTTGTCCTTGATTAAAAAGCCCTAAACTTACGATAAAATTTAGAGGCGAAAAAATACATTCAGAAATTTTCCAGAAAGTTCCGCTTTAATTATTTTGAGTAGTGGTGAAAGTTTTCCCATTAAAACAATTTTCAATCCACCGCGCGCTAAATGTTTCCTTTTTGTTTCTTTTCTAGAGCGTTGAAAGATTTCAATTAATATCTTAATGCAGCTTAATTAAATCTTCAAAGTGCTCAAACTCTAGTGAAAACTTGCAATCTCCTATATATCTTACACAATACATCTTGTAGATCTTGAACAACGTGAAGTTTCTTTCCCAACCAAGCGTAAATTAGTGTAATTTTAAATTACACTTAACAAACTTGCACAACAATTGCCTTTTGGACAAAATTATTTTTAAACAGCTTCATGTTGCAGGATAAAACCTACAAGAAAAGTAGTGAAACTGTTCACTCCTTTTATGATGGCTTGCTGGAAATCTCGAGCTTTAAAAATATCATTAGCTAGCTTCATAAAAGTTTCACGATGAAACTCATGCATTTTCTCGTCATAACCAAGTTGCATGGCAACAAAAAATTATTTAATAAACTCTCGAACTAGGGAAAAGCTCATTAATAAGTATCATCCGGTCGTAAGCGCTTTGTTGCATCTACTTGAAATATTATTGCGATGCTGTGATCAAGAATAAAACAACAAACTTGATGAGTTTTCTCTCGTTTCCCGCTGATGAATCTCGAACTGTTTCTCCAGTTTGATGACAAGAACCGTGAACAGTTGTTGACATAAGCGTTTGAAGATCAGAGCTTTCTTTATTATTAACAAAGAATAAGCTCTCTTAGTTTTAAGAGCTTTCCATGACAATTGTCATTTCGCTTATGACAATCAAAGGACTGGGACAAGTCAAGAAGTAGAAAGAATTTAAAAGGAAATGGAAAATCAAACTCAAAGTATTCAGAAACTCATAATCAGAAAAAACTCTTATGTTCGCTTACTTGATGTCGTGCACTTTCAGAGTGCAGTTTTGTCATGACGACAATAATGAGAGCAAAACTTATAATTATTTACATCATCACTTGCGCTATGGAAATCAACGAAATGAAATTTTCATTGTTTGTGGCTTGATTGTCGACAAGCATTGACAGGTGATGTGGTCTGCAATTGAAAGCAAAGATTGTAACCTGAAATTTCATATTTAATCTGCTAAGTTATTTGCATATTGTTGAAGTTTTATTGTGCAACTACCTGCAACAATTGAATAGCACCTCAAAGCGATTGCGAACTCATATATTGTTTTAAGTGATGCAAATGTAGTCATTGTCAACAAGAAACTCTTTTGTCAACTGACAATTATCCGTCATCGCAGTTTTAAGGATTCTTGAACAAAAAGTTTACTCGTTGCAATTTATCACAAAGAATCAATTTTTGTAATGAAATGTTAAACGAACTGAAACCTTTCCGGATGATTTTATTTTTGTCACGTTTTCGAGTCCACTGAACTGCTGTTGAACCCAACAAATGTCTTCTTCAGGAATGGTAATAACACAAACTTTATGTTCCAACAATTTATGCTTTCGATCGGAAACGATACAGGAATCGCGTTAGTCGAAAGCAATCGCTCACTGAGGAATTCCATCGGAATCAGCCATCAATGAGCGTTGTTTACAATTTGCAACCATCGAACTGTGCCCGAGCTCGTTTTAATTGAAAATAAATATTGATTTTTCGGCAGATGAGAAGCCAAACGGCAGCGAGCGGTAGCGAATCTCTTTGGTCTGAAAAACAATAAAAAAGGACGATGAATGGAGAAGGTAGCCGTTGTAGCCGGAGGGGAGACAAGGAGATGAGATGTAGGATCTGTTGTGAACTTTAATTAAAGGTGCTTAGACTCGAGATAAAAATTTAATGGGTTTCATCGCCCCTGCCGCAGATGAATAAAGTTGCTACTTTCCATTATCTCATCGCAATGAAAGGAAACGTTTTTTTAATGCTGTTGATGAGCTTCAGCTGTTAGTCTTTTGAAGGTTGCGGAGTTGACTAAGTTTCATGGAATTTCTCGCTGATAACTGCGACAACAACGTTGTTATTGCTGACCGCACAACCGTTAGTAGCGTCAGCAAAATATTCATGTCGTGTCGTGAAACTCAAACAAGAGATATCAGCAAACTTTTTGCTTATCCACAAATCTTTTCGTTGTTTTAAGGCTGCTGTGTCGTGCTCATAAATTGTAATTTGATTAGATAAAATAAGGTTAAAATATATGAATAGGAGTATTACACAGAGAGGCGACGACCCGCTTTGTTGATGTTTTAATGGAACAAAGATGAAAGCTCCAGCGCAGGAGACAAAAGAAATATTTCCTCATGAAAATCGTTGTTTATGTTTCATTAATTTTAATTTATTTCGCTTGCTGCTCTTTTCCTGCTACAATGCCTTCGTCGCTAGACTGCCGCCTGTGTTTGTGCTCATAGGAAGTTGCAAATAACGCTTTATCTTTATCATTCGTGCACAATTTTTCTTTTCCTACAACATCGGAAATGGCGCAAGCAAAATTATTCTCGCTCAAACGACTCGCATCCCTCCATGTTTGCCCGAAGAACTTTGTTTGTTTTATGTGGCACAGGCTTATCCGATTTGATATTTTGTTTTATTATGACACGTTTCGAGGAATTTCGTAATTGCGTGTCTGTGGAAGTTTCGGGAAAACAATCTGAGAAGACGACATTGTTTATTACTTTCTTCGACACACGGATTACGCAATGACAGATGTGTCAACAAACTTGTGACGATTCTATCAGCAACCATAACTTTCCCCATTGCAAAAACTTTTTCATTAGCGAAGCGAAATTAACGACTGAAAAAAAAAACTCGTAAATGCAACGGAATCTTGCTGAGAAAACTACTTAGAGCTTGTTGAAATAAAACTTTTTCTTCATTTTATTGATAACAGATTTGGTTTGCGTCGAGTCGACACAAAGAACATTTCCTCTTATTTCGCAATCTCTAAATGAACCGCGAAACTCCAATCATTCCATTTAAAATCACTTGGGTTGTTGTAGCTTAGCTTTGATAAGTATTTACAGTTCTCCTGCCGAAGATTGCATAATTGATGAAAGCGAAGATGCTGAACACGAGCAACGAGTCTGATGGCGCGCTGCTTCGAGCTGAATGGGAAAAGAGAAACAAGAAATATTTTGAAGTGCGCTTCACTCAAACCATAACTTTCTCATTTATCGTTTACGTTCGCCGATCGTAAATAATAATCATAAATAAAATTGAAGTAAGTACAAGAAAATCAGCTCCTCGCTCTTCATGCAAATTTATTCACAACAGAAAGGAAATTTATGGAATTTTCCTCAAGCGATTTTTTCTCGTTATTTCCCGCTCTTGACGCTCAAGTAAGTTTATAGAATGCCCAAGCTACTGCAACAAAGTTTATTAAACAAATTTGACTTCATGATTACACTCTAATAAACTCGCGCAACAAAGGAAAACTGGCAATTTAAAGTGGGAACTCAGAAAGCCTCAAAACTTTACCTGAATTCTTCCAGTTAATTAACTTTTGATTCTTCAGTTCATCCCACGACGACACGTAGAAAATGTGGTTCGACTCGCGGATCTGCGATGGGATTTTCCGGATCTGTGCCACGCACTTCATGTGAACTTTGCCATCGGTGATGAACGGATTGATTTGCTTATCTATGCGGAAACGAATTTCTAGACTACGTTGCTGCAACTTAAAACCGTAGGCTTCAATCGTCGACTCCTGATACGGTTGAAGCAGGTGCGAGTCAGCCTTTTGATCGTTGATGTACCACGCGAGGAGCGGCGGTGGGAACGAGAAGTCGGAAGTGCAGTTTCCGAAAAGAAAATCGCCTTCGTAGTAATTCTTCTCGACACCTTCAATCTTCGGATTATGCTGGGGCAGAGCTGTAAGGAAGCGGAATGATTTCAATTAATAATCTTGCGTTAGGCTCAGTCTCCATTCTACAACTTTCTTACGAAGAAGAATTAATTATTCATCGCGATGTTTTCGAAACGAACAATTTTTAATTGCTTCTCCTCCTTCGCATGCTTCATCATGGCGCAAACATCTTGTTTATTCATGTCAAAGCTTTTTGCTCAGATTCAAACTCCTCGAAACACAGCGATGAACAGCAAGCGACCGCTTCTTTATATCACTAATGAATGTTCATTACGCGAGAGGCTTCTTGTTGGATTGCCGACGAGTGCCGAACGGCTTTCGCTTCGTTTGCGACTCAACAATCCATGCCACCAAATGTGTAATGAGCACAATGCATTCTTGATTAACTCACCGGCAACTGTCATGTTGCTCGTCTCGTGTGATAGTTTGAACTCTGGAGCATCTCCAGACACTTCACATCGATAAGCGCCCGACGACTCGCTGCCCAAGTTGTCGAGATGAATCGTACAGAACTTCTCGTTGCACATGTGATCAGAGCCAACGTGAACTCCTTCCACACTGAAGATCATGTTCTGTTGAGTTGGCATCAAAGGCGCGTACCTGCAATGCATTCGTTCATTAAATTTGCACATTCGTTATGCAGTGAAAAGATAAAATTTCAATGCAAATTCGTAGCTTTAAAATGTTTTCGAGCTTGAAATTTGTTGGCAGATGAATTTCACATCATTCATGGCCATTACACTCTCGCACTGAAAACGACGATGCGCCTCACCTGTAAAATTCCTGTTCGTTTTTGTACCATTTCACCGAGTTCAGTTTCTGTGTCCCGATGTTGTAACTGCACGATAACGTGACGACGTCCCGCACGTCGACGAAAGGCGGCACGATTATGTTGGTGATGTGGAGGGTTCTTGTGATGGGCAGAACTGGCAACGAGTCGAATGAGGATAAATGTCATAAGCTTTAGTGCACACCAAGATTCTCATTCTGTGCTTTTCAACATTGAAACCGTTTACAATCCAAAGATTTCTTTTGTTCGTTGATTGCAAGAGCCAATGCACTTATCCTTCTCTAGCTGTTTAATTAGTGCTTTGAGATGCTAATGGTATTCTGATCAAAGAAACTTGTATTCAAAGAGCTTTGTTGCCATCGTAACTGCTAACTTTCTTCAGTTCAAGACTTGAACTTTTCAGGAACAAGAAGAGCGAAATCTCGGAAATCTTTATCTCATTCATGAATTCCCAATTCTCCATTGAAAATCATGAGATAGAATTTTTTGCAGCGCACTAAAGATTTTGCTGCTTTCCACTCTTTGCTTTTTAATCTCTAGAGTTCTTAAACAATCTTTTACTTTGTGTGGATCAAGGGAATCGTCGTGAATAAGATATCCGCTGATGAGCTTTGAAAGCTGAGAGCTTTGTTTCCGTTTTTGTAAATGCATTTCTTAGCTTTGCCAGAACAACAGTTTTTCACTTTCAAGGTCACTCTGGGGAAAACTTACTTGAAATGATAACGCTCAACACGAAGCAGAGCTTGATTTCTTTGATATTCCAGTTATTCATCATCATCCCTCCTTTATCTGATTATGTTAATTGGTTTTCACTTAATATTTTAATGGTTACGGTAAGTCATTGACTGATTAAATATTCCATAAGTCTTCTCAGCTTTCTATCAAAATCTATTTCGCACCAGTTTTAGTTTCTCCAAGGTTTCATCCGATTTTTACTATCCTAACTTCAGGCACGTTTTGTCATTAAATCGCGTTCCATCACGATTCTCTTATCTCGGATTCACATCGGGTGTGGCTGTCGATGGAAATTCAATATCAGTGATATTTATCTCATTTCAATAGGTTTTTCATTTACGTCCGATTCGACAGAACCAATCCGACTGATCTCAGCGACGTGTAAGAGCAAACTAAATCTCAATTTGTTGTCAAGAGAAAACAATTGCGTACCAAAGAGGAAAGAAGATTTCTTCATCTGGAACTGAGAACGAAACGTAAATTCCAGCCAGAGAAATCTCTCCAGCATGTCAAGCGCATGTTCGTTCCACATGAATGTTCCAAGTCGTTTCCACCCAGAGTTCGCACTGAATTTTCCTAATCAGAAGCTTTAACAATAAACAGAAACCGCTTTAAAGTCAATAACAAAGCAAGAAAGGTCGAGTAAATTGAATGCAAATCGGTCGACGCTGCTATCAATAACTCAACAGAAATTGAGTCTCGTGAGAATTCCATGAGATTGTATAACAAGCTCAAAGAAAATATAATAAAACAAGAAGGAAACGTATCAACGTTTGAAGCTTGTTTTGACTTTATTGATCCTGCGGATTATTCTCAGATGATAAATCATTATTCGCAGAAAACTTTTTATGGGAGAATCAAACATTTGTAACTGATAATGTCACTCGGGTGAATTCCATTCCGATCTGAGTGTGTAATAAAATCTTTGAGTCTTCCAGCGTGAGTTTGAGCCAGTTTCGCATTCACGGTTAACAAAAGCCGAGAGATTCTTTCATCTTCCGCTCGTAAACACACAATCAAACATTTCCACTGCTTTCTTCATTTCAGTCACGCTGCTTTTCCGCGAAACTTTTCTTATTTTCATCAGTTTTTTCCTCAAACATAAAACTTCCGCCTTGTATTTTTGCTATCGCGAAGATTTCAATTTCATGAGTTCACTCACAAACTGAGTAAACATCTCAGCGAATAACGTAGAGTCTTTGATTTCAACTTTCACACTTGATTTGTTACACAATTTGCCTCACTTCGCAAAGCTCTGCTTGCTTACCACAACCGGTTCCAAGGCGTGAGAATCGCTCGAATTAAAATATTATCACATTTTTCCACACGACAAACTTTCACATGAAACATGAGCTCGGGGAGGAAAACTTCCCCATTTGTCTTCATTTCCCAACATCACACAACATAACGCCTGAGCTGATTCTGCAGCGGCAGAGCATTCCCCAAGGTTGGAACTTTCTCGTGAAAATATGGTCTCGCTCTCCCCGCTTCGTATGACGAACTGGAAGGTCATGAAAAGTAATTTCTTGGTTCGACTGAACGAGGAAAAGTTCATTGCGCAAAAATTGGCATTTTGGGAAAAGATAATCAAATTGACTTCATCTGAGTTCATGAGCTCGCAATTGTTCGTCACAAAGCGCAATGGAAAAAGTTGCCCGCCTTGGGCCGCGCTTAATAAGCTTCTGAGAAAGACGATGAGGAAATCTCGAGCTGCTAAACGCCAACGATGTGGAAATTAAACATTAGACGAATCACACAAGCATTAGCTCCGAGTGCTTTTTGAAGAACACACAGAAACTTTTTCAATAAAAGCGACGACGAGCCAAATTGCTATTCGGAATGTGATTCTCGTTTCGAGTGAAAGGAATCTTCAACATCAACATCAAGAGCCAGAGACGACTAAACAGAATGTAATTCAACTCTCGAGATCACAAAATGAAGACGAAAGGAACTTTTGAGAAAGTGCCATCTCTTCGCCATCTAAAATGTTTTTCTTCCTTCTCCATTTCTGATGTTTATTCTCGCTCATCATGTGAGGTGGCGGGGCTGAGTTACATTCAAGCAACCGAGCTGTAATAAAAGTTTTAGTGCCATGGAAACGTAACGAGATATTCCACTCAGCGTGAGACGACGGGATTTAAGCTGAAGCGACGTTCTTTGTGATTTCACATTTCACACCGAATCTGTGTCACGCTAAAAACATTGACCATGACGTCAAGTACTCTCCAGAGAGCTTTCAACGAATTCACTTGAAATCAAACTCCACAGATTTGGGAAACGTTCTATTACGACTAAGATAAATTCGAATAAGCTCCATAAACCTTGGAGATCATAAAATTTTAATCGTTTCCCGATCACGAACTTCCGTGATTGCATTTCATTGTTCACCAAAATGAAAATCAATAGTTTGATAGTCTCACACTTTAGTCATGGCTCGATACTTGGCTCTCCTGTTCGCTCTAAGTTTGTCGTCTTACGTTCGCTCGAATTTAGAAACTTTCGGAATTGGTTTCGTGGTAAGAAGTTCATGATGCTCAACAAATATTCAAATTCAAGTTACAGAATGATCAGCTGACATCAAACATCCTACATTTTCATCAAACCTTATCACAATTTACTCGAAGAGAAATTCTTCTCTTTGATGTGTTCAAAAGTGTCTTCAATAAGTCATACATAAACGCAATAGAGGAGCAAACAGCGCTGCTGAAGTTTCTCGTGAATCAGCGAGACATCGAGGAGCATAACTTGAAATATGAAGCTGGGCTTGTCACTTTCTCGAGAGCTGTGTGGGAACGTTCTGATATGACAGCGGGAGAAGTCAACAGACTCATGAATGGTTTCATAAAACCCGTCGAGGCAAAGCTTGCGAAAGAAAATGACGTCTTGTTCAAAGCGCCAAAATCATTGAGCTGGGTAAAACGTGGATATGTAACCGAAGGTTCGAAGGGTAATATAATAGAAAGGCATCTAGTCTGTAGCTTTTTCTCGAACAGTGCAAAACCAGATGCTTTGCGGTGCATGCTGGAGCTTTGCAACCACTGGAGCCATCGAGGGGCAAATATTCAGAAAGACCGGCCTACTCGACAAGTTGTCAGATCAAAATCTGATCGATTGTAACCGCGACGTAGAAATTGGAAACTACGGATGTTCAGGTGGAGACATGATTACTGCTTTTGAATATTTAATCGATCGAGAAGCTCTCACGTTGGCAAAGGAATATCCTTACAAAGCGGCTGACTGGTTTAATTGCATACCGAGATCATCTGCGCCGAATGCAAATCTAACTTCCTTTGAAACTATTGAATCGGGCGACGAAACGCTGCTGCAAGATTTTCTCGCAATGAAGGGACCGATTGCAATTGCGATAGACGCTTCGTTATCTTCATTCCAAAGCTATAAGAGCGGCGTCTACTTCGACGAAATGTGCTCAATCGATATAAATCACGCAGTCCTTTTGGTCGGCTACGGACGGGATAAGAAAACGAAGGAGGATTATTGGCTGGTGAAGAACTCTTATGGTGCAGAATGGGGAGAGAACGGGTGAGACTATCAATGAGCTCGCTGCCGAATTTTTAACCCCATCGATTTTTGCAGCTATTTCAGAATAGCTCGTAACGCTAACAACCATTGCGGTATCACAGAGTTCCCTTCTGTTCCAGTTCTGTAAACTCTACATGTTGTTCTATAACAACTAGCTTCGTTAGACAAACCGCTTGGGGCTTCATAAAAACGTATCAGAATATAATTAAACTGTATAATGAATTGGCTTCAACCTGCTCTTGCTCTTTTTAAAATGAGAAGCTTGCGAGGAGCTGCTTGTTATGAAATTAACGAAGTTAGAATCTTCCTTGTATCATGCAAATGCCTTGCTGCATGAAATATATTTTTGCGGGTGAAACAAATTACAGCGCAAGCTACTAAAATTGAAATGATTACTAACATGACAGCCAGAAGATGAACGTTTCAAATTTCGTTTTTGTGATAACCAAGCTCGCATTTATTAATGCAGTTGTCCAAATTTCAAACCAACCTGTGAACACCAGCATCACACTGGCCAAAGTTTTGCATTTTTTATCAAACAGTTTCCCAGGGAGCGTTGTGGAGAGCTATAACTTCGAATGCATGGCCTGATCCATTAGTTTTTATGCATTGAAAGTTTTTCTGTGTTCTGTCTAGCGGACATTAAAATATTCTGTCATCATGCACGAGGGATTTTTGTTTGCGGTCCATGTTGGAATCACGAGCCAACTTTTTCGTTCATAATTAATGCTTTGGTCTCCATCCAAATTTGCCAAGCGAATGCTGAATAATCGACGAAATGATAAACAATCGAGGTGAACCGATGACACGAGTGTTTTAATTGATAGCGGTGACCTTAATTCCGATGAAATGAAAGCGAAACCGACTTAAAGCTGTCAACGTTTTTAAAATATAAAAATACACTGGAAATATTTTACACGATTTTGTGAAAATTCAAATTTTATGATCAATTTTTCTAAATCGAATTCGTGCCGTATCTCGAGCGCTTTTCCGCTTTGCAGATGACAACGAGAGCATCCGCCCTAATATTTTTCGATCAGTTCAATATTTTATAGTTTCCTGTATCGCGATCTTGAACGACGGGAACCTCACAATCGAGCTGAGGTAAAATCAAATGCGGCGAGAGTCAACCCGTAACATGTTTATGCTCACCAACGTAAACAAGCATTAGCTTGCCTCGAGGAACTTACTAAGCCTGCAATGTCAAAGAGAATACGATGAAGATGTAACGTTTCAGAAGAAAATTCAAACATCAAACAACTCTTGTCTTTAATTATGCTGTCTGAGCACATTAAGTTCGTTTAAAACTGCAGGAGAATATCAAGGGCTGATGAATAATGAAGCAGACGCAATGTAAACCACTCTTGACGTGCAATTAATGGGTTTTCAGTCTCCGCCTCGAGTAAGGAGTTTTCCACAAAATGAAGCACTGCTCCTTGTCTAAATTCCCTACAATTTATTCCCAGTGTTTCCGCATCAGAGGGAGCAGGAGACATGAGAAAATTTATGTATGAGACGAAACTCAAAATGCTTTCGATTTCTTTATGCAGATTATTCAAAGGCTCTTTAAACAGCAGGAAAGGGAAGACGGCTCGAGACTGGGACGGATGTTTTTGTTCGAGATGCGCGAGCGATCAGGTTCAGGCATGAGAAACTCTTCATGAATTAGTGAGTAAATATTACCGTTCAACGTTTTTATTCAGATTCGGAGCAGAGAGAAATGAGGCAAGCGGAAAAAGATTCTCTAATTATTTATGGCAACAAATTTTCGCAATTTAAATATTGAACGCAGAGAGAAAAAGCAAAACGAAACATTTTCCTTTTTTTCTTGAATGTTTGCATTCAGCAGAATTATGAGGCGAGGAACTTGACTTGAATTTCGGCAAGCGGGAAAAACTTTGTCATAAACGTTGCTCTGGATTTTTAAAGATGTTTTTCAGAAAAGATATCTTGACGAGCAAATGCTTCTTCAAATTACGATGTCATAGTGAATAGTTGAAATGGAGTCTGGCATTGTTATTCTAATGGATTGAACTTTAATATGAGACTGCTCTGGGCATGATGTAAAGGCTTGTCCGATTGTAATAGACCGTTGTAAAATTTACAAGTTGCAATGGTTGAATCTGTAGTGCTAGCAGAACTTTCAATAATGTGAAAGCATTTTCTTTGCTCATTTGCCCGTTGTTAGAATCTTTGTAACCTTTGTTTTCGATTGCACAAAAGTTTTCTTGATGCACCAGATAGACCGAGCAATAGACGAATCATTATTAAAGACTTTTTCAGTGAAGTTTCATCACAGTCTCTGACTTTCAAATGAATTCGAGCAAAGCTAAGCAGATATCAAATGACCCCCTTGAATATTTTAATCCGACACCAACCCAACTTCAAGTCCTGTCATGCAATTAAAATATCAGATATCTTGTATAGCTTTTGACATTATCAAGTCTGAGACATTTTGCCTTTGAAAACCACGAAGGAAAGTTAAATCTATTTACAATTTGTAAAGTTTAATTCTAACATTCGATTTGTTTGAAAAGCTCAAAATTTTGAGTAATTTCAAAAGATATTGAATAGACCTAAGAAGTCTCGATGATATTTCGAATGATGAAAATAATGAGCTCGTTTACTTGTATTGCGAATGTTATGAAGTAGAATTCCTTTCAACTAAACACTGCTTTAAATTTTAATGAGTTCACATTCATTGCGCCCGCATCGCCAATTCTCGCTTTCACATGAAAAACTATTAATTTGGCAAATTATTCATGCATTCGAATTTATCTCTAAAATCATTATCCACAGTTGAAAGCGCTGCAGCGATTGCTGGCTGAAAACAATTTGCCAAAACTTTATTGCTTCGATTTTTAATGGTGGAAAACGTTCGTGCTCGTGATTCATGCAATGTGTTCCGACCTCTTTGTCGACGCTGCTTTAAATCGAGGTTGTAGTTGAGGAAACAGTTTCGTGTCTCAATCGGATCATCAGCGACAAGAAGAGGAACACGTTTTGAAATTATCGTGCGAGATTTCATCAGAGATTAGCTGAGATGTGCGACGTTTGCTGAGTAAAATTACCGACATCAGCATTCGTTCCTTGAGGGTTGGAAAGTTAATTAAAGCTCTAACGCATGACAAAACATGTCACAACGCTTCACGATTTCTCAGAGCTTTCACATCGTGAATTGGCTGCCGGAATTCAGCATCGAATACTTTCCTTGACTCGTAATTCGATAAGCGTCTCAGGTTGCGACTTTAATACCTCCGAGATTGCTTAACACATTGCGTCGTGACATTCCTCGGCGGTTATGTAGAAAGTCGAAGCGTAAAGCATTCGAATTAATTTTAGTCTTTTCATGCGAGATGACGAGACGTTTACGATTCATTTTCACGGTTTCTCGTATCGATCGGGGGAAGCTTTAAGTCGAAGGCAATGCGGAGCGAGTTGCGAGATGCGAGACGAAATTGAATAAATTTCCCGTTGAAAGGGGTGAAAATGTTTCGTTTGTTTCCCTTTCACTCATACATCTAATTTTGCGTTCATCCGGTGCGACGTGTTCATCATGCTCTCAACTTTTTCACATGAAAAGGAAGCTCTAAATGAAAAGGCAGAGCTGCAATTCAATTTATTTACATCAGAAATGCTCATTTTGATGTTTCTTGTTTGCTTTCGTTCGACGGCTGAAATTCAATGCCAAGCGGAGCTGAGGTGGAAGTTCACATGTGCAAGCCGGAAAATATCGGAAACGTTTTAAAAGTTACTCGCTCATCAACTTTCTCCGTGTTTGGATTGCAGCTACCGGATTATTTCGTTATTAAAACATTCTGTTGTCTCCAGAATAATGCAATTGCCATCTCGAATCACTGGAGACAGCAGCTTTCGAACTGTTTATTTGCAATAACTTTTTCCGCTCGTTACATCTGGCAAACAGAAAAATATTTTTTCAGCTACGAAAACAAAGCTGAACGCGTTTCTGCACAAGTGAATCTCAACTGCAAACATGAGTTTTATCATCAGTCGACGACTGACGGAGCACACATTGTGTTAACTCAGCATCATTTGACTCCTTTATTTAGTGAGCGGCGTTTTGCCTTTCACGACCGTTTACATTCGTTTTAATAACAGAACGACTGTTGAAACAGCTGACTCTATCCGCCTTCGATCAGCGCGCTCCATGGGATTGTCATCATATATTATTGTCTCAAGATGAAAGTCAAAATGGTCCCGAAGCGATTTAAAAATTCATGAATCCTTATCAGGCCATTTCACTCGCCATCAATTCAGAAACTAATCCCAAAACACTCGACATAAATTATTGAATTTGTCTCCGGCAGGAAAACTGATGATGTGAGTTTAATAAAATTCATTGGAAGTACACGTTGGTGACCCAAAAACTAGTAGCTCGCATAGAGCATGTCTCATATAAATTGGCAATATCACAAACTAAGGCAATGATGTGTGAAGAAATATCGTCGTTGAATAATAAATTGAAATTACATTTTCATCGTCAAATTGAATTGAGGCGAACGAATTTCCCGGAGAAGGTTTTCTTCTTTTCCCCACCAGCAGTCGGGAAACGAACGAGATATCACTCGATTCGGAGGAAGAGATAAATACAAAATTTTATGCGATGGGAAATCGTTCGTCATGTCTAACTCGTTGTCATTGAAATTTATTCCCAGCAGAGTTCTTGTTGATGCACAACTGGTTAATTTTGCACTCTCGCTCGAGACATTTGAATGATTTTCCAATTTATTCCGAGAACCTTGCATCCGATCAGCAAGCTGAGCATTGTTCCAGCCTAGAAATTGAGTTAAATGTGTAAATAATGGCAAAGTTTGAGTAATCAAAACAATTTATCGACCCGAAAACTCGACTGTTTCATTGTGAAGCTGTCTCCAAATCAAATAGAAATTGTTTGCAGTTGCTCGTCTCTCGATATCTGTCGAACTTCCCGGGCTCCCAACAAAGTTCTCGAGGAAGCTTTTGTCCGATTAAAGCTTTGGGGAAAGTTCTGACATATCTGAATTTTTCAAAAGATTAACAAGCTCTGGAAGTTTGAAGCTGACTTGGGGGAGTAATTGGAAATATTTCTTACGTTCTCTTATGCTGCAACCGCAAAAGTTTCCATTCAGAGACTTTCGTACGTACGTTGTTGAAATTTATGTTGCCCTGGTGATGCTTGTTTGATTATTTCTTTGTTGCGATGTGTGTAATCTCGCTTTATGTTCGATTGGGACCATCTCTAGTGCTCAGATCTCTCGTGTGCTCTGCGGTATGACACATTACGCAATTATCCTCATAACGCTGCGAACGTTCGTAATATTTCTCGAGTCCCCTGGCACGACCAAAAATTCAATTAACTCTCGCTAAAGCCACAAAAAGACGAAGCTCCAATGACTCTCGAGAGAGCTTGGCTGAATTCTTCAGAGTTGTGAATTTTAATTAAACCGAGTTGGCTTGAGCTGCGATTAATTGTCGAACAAACAAGCTGTTCTGATTAAAAAATGCGAGAGCAGACGAAAGTTCAGTTTGAGCTTTGAGTTTTTTATCAAAATTTTACGCTCGTTAGACCAACGAAAACAACAATAAATAATTGTTTTTTAGTTCGTTAATTCAACTTTGAATAGAATAAATTGTGGATTGTCATTTACGATGTTTTGTATGAATGAATAACTCAAATCTAAAAAGCTCACAACAGCGAACGCTTTTCAGTGGATTTTATTGTCATTTCACTCTGCAGCACGCCTGTTAAAGAATCTTCAGCATTCGAATCGTTAAACTCATGCAGCCCTCGATGCAGCATGAGAAAAGATGAGCTGGAATTTGCTCGCGTTTTACAATTTGGAAAATGACTAAATTAATTTTTTATGAAGCCATCAAAAGACTTGCTTCCGGGTGGAGAACGTAATCTCGTTAAATTTCATGGCAAAGTTACGTAGTAAATCCCACGTTTAAAGCTCCAAGACCGGAAAAGATAAACAGAAGCAATTGTCTCATGCTTTGTTATAGCGAAACAATGATAATTTTTATGTCCTGAATTCTGCCCTCTGCGTTGAAGCATTTTATGAGCGAGCGAGCTTATCATTTTGAATTTTCGTTTTTATCTTCTCCAATAAGATAAGCCCAAAGGCGCTGGTCAAATGCTTCTGAAGCGATGCGGGTAATTGCAAAAGTTCTCGCCTGCGTCGTCATAGAGTTTGGAACTCGACAAGATCTTCTCTGGGCGTTCGGCGAACAAGTGCTAACGTTGAGCTCTCAGCATGTGGATTAAAATTAATTTAACATTAAAAACGCTTGCTTGGAGCTGGACAGTGAAAGCATAAATATTTTCAGCCTGCTTCTAGCTTCAGAGTTTTCACGGGAATTCCCATGAAGAATTTTTAATTAATTTCAAGCGATGGAGGATTTTGCAAGGCTGGTTTGCGGACGTTGTTATTACGTTGAAATGAACCTGCAAAATATCTTCGGTCTCGTACGAAAAACTCTTCAAGGCAAACTGCACTTTAACTGTTTGCTGCTCACACTTTGTGAACTAAATCGAAGCGATAACAACAAAACTCTTAATACTCTTAAAAGTTAGGAGCACCATTGTCGATGCAAAACAACAAAATAATTGACGCTTGGAAATGCTTTTCACCTCATCAAGATATACAAAAGTTTTTGTAAGTTTTCGAAGCTGTCGAAACTTTTGTCTTCTCACTGATTGCCATCTTAGAGGCAAACTTTCCTTCCTGTATCAGCAGATGTTGTAAAAGTAAACGTTATAAAATTTTATGAGCATCCTTTCTCCTTGGTTTGTGAAAGGAAAATAAACTCGCTCCCTTTGTTTCCCGAAAGCTCATTGTTCCAACTTCTTTTATTTTCTTTCCCCTGGGTGGCTGCCACAATGCAGACAATAAAATTTAATGTTATCTTTTCTCACGGTTCTTTGTTGCTTTTAATTGCATGAAATGTAAATAAATCGTCTTGCATTGTGAGTGGAAACTCGAAGAAACTGTCGATGACGTTTTCGTTACGATTCTGTTTTGAATTGCGGAAGCTAATCAGCGTCTTCATCTGCGAACGAATCAAACGTTGCAGGATTGCTGACGCCGCAAAAGTTTTGAGGAAAGGTCGGTCAAAGCTGATTTATCCTGGAGTTGGAAACCTTTCTCACAACCGCAATTAAAATGAACCAAATGATCTGGCGATTAATTGAATTAGCACGCAATTATTTCTGGCAAAATTAGCAGCATTCGACCTTTTCTGACCTGAACGCTTCGGCAAGGTGAAATTTAGCATAAATTGCCTTTAATTAACCAATGTGGAAAGGCAAACTCGTCTTTTAATAACAACGCTAGGATCCGTTAGCTCAGTGATGATTGGCAAACGAATGAAATATTTGAGCAAATCGATCTCAGTTCGCAAGCACAAATTGACTCTCTTGGCTATTTGCATTGGAACCTGGGAAGTTCGAGCGATTGAATCTGCGCTGGGCGAGGGGAAAGTTTCCGCTCCAATGCGAATGGCCCAGGAAGTTCCTTCAAACATCATAAAATTTCGAAATGAATTTGTCTTTCGTCGTGAGCGCGGCATGAGAAGAAATGGAAAGGCCAAAGCCTTCACGGAAAATAAATTTCTTATTAAAAGATCGTTTTATTATGCCAGAAGTTGACTCATAATTTGGCTCGAGAAGTCTTCGAGTGGAGATGAAGGAGATTGAGGGCCTAATGAATAATTTATTCATTCCTTTTATGTGCTTTACTTTCAGCGCTTAGCGCTTTGCTTGCTCCAGTTTTGCATTTTCCTTTCAAATTGAATTTCGGGATAACTAACAAGCCACTTCAATTATCCATGCAGAAGTTTCAGCATTTGAATTTGAATGCGAGATCCGAGAGGAAGTCGAGCATGAAAATCAGTTAATTTTATTTGCCAGAGAAAGTCTCACGTCTTCTGCTCGAAACATTCCGAATCCTCTAGAAATACAAACTTAGACGAAATCCGAGAAAGTTGGGAGGGAAAGCTCAGCTCAACCCAGATTATTTATTAAGATCATGAGCTGAGGGCGAGTAAATTAATTAAGGCCTTCCACTTGACGGCGCTTGTTGTCACAAAGAATTTCAAGTTTTCTATTGACTTAATCGTTTACTGCGAACTTCAAAGGAATGTTGAAACCTTAAAGCAGATTTTTGATTACAGTTTTCAAGTTTTGCCTTAATCGATTTGACGTTCCACTAAACAAATCTTGCGATTCTATTCTCAGTCAAGTTTGTTCTCGGTATCAAACGTGAGAGTAATAAAGCCTCTAAGGCATCAGGCGAGAAAAACGTTTCTTGTGGCGCGATGGCTCCAGTCAATCAATAATCGCATTACATCATCGGAGCTCCTTAAGCTGTTTGATTTCGCAGCAGAGAGTCGGAAATTGCTTCCACGATGGCGAAGCGCATTTGAGCGTGAAAGCAATCAAACTTCATGCTGACTCGCTTTCTCTGCTCATCGAAAACTCCGCTCAGATCAAATTTGATTAAACTTATGCAAACTCTCGAAAACAATTCTGTTGATTGATCTTTGATGCAGCGAGTCTGAGCTTGAAGGAAAACAAGCAAACCACATGAATCATCATCTCGGGCCACAAAATTAGTTCGCAACGATTTCCATAAACGCCTCACTCGCTCATCTCAAGTTGAATCTCCTGTCGAAAAGAAATTCTCGTCCATTCGTCCTTCACTGCTGCCCTGGATTATTCCGTTCCAACAAGGAAAATTGGATTTGCATCTTCAGGACGATGCTGAAAACTGCATTAGAGGAAATTTATCATTGTCGATGCATGTGCAAAAATTCTATTAGCGTCACCGCCTGAGAAAAGTTTTCTTTCTTCAGAAATAAGAAGAATTTGTGTGATAAAATTTGACGTTGGAAAATTAAAAATAGTTTAAATTGTTTCATCGTTGAACAAACTCCTCTGACTTTATGTTTAAATTAAATTTAGCAACATGCTTACATGCCACTGCAATAAGTGGCTAAAGAGCTTATGCCAACACTGCATGTTTGCTGCAGCATTGAGAATTCTCTTTGACTCTGAGTGGAAACTGTCGACTGTCCATTTAGATGTCAGTTGATGCATCGGTGAACAGCGAGTCGTGTTAGTGCCGTCAGGCTGAAATCAATTTGGTTTACTGTTTTTTCAAAGCCGTCAAGCGTTCTTCGAAATATTTGTTCACATGTTTCGTTTCATATTTTTTGAGATAGAAGTCTGCGGCTGCTTAGCATAAATATTTCCTGTCTAGCGTGAAACCTTTCTGCGTCCCATGAGCACGAGTAACCGTTCCGTGAAGTTACCTCTTGCCTTCGCGGAAGGTTTGCATCCACACTTCCAAGAACTTCATCCTATCGTTGAGATCCTGAGCGAAACTCTTCGCTTGCCAACGTTAATTGTCGGATTTGCTCCACACACATCTTGATGACATGTCAACCGCACTCAACATTTGCATCACAATAAAATTCTCTCCCATCGCCGGATATTGCCTGCCATACGAGGAAGAGCGTTGATGCGGCTTCATGCGACAGCGTACGATAAACTTTCATGGGAATCCCCTCATGATATTTTCGCCTCCTTTCTCTCGAATGAAACTTTATCTTTAATCTGGAAATCAGTTTTATTCCTCTCCCTCAATCGCAATCGTTTTCTTTTGCCAGATATCCATCCACTTCACGTTTCCCCACATGACGCTGCACGGCGAGTTTGGTATGGGAGACACGTTCAGGATGAGAAATACAATTCACAGTTATTGTTACTTTCGTCTGGAGGAGAAACAAGAGCAGATATGGAATGAAAAGAGCACTCAGATTCCTTCAAATCCTCGTCAGATCTGCTACATGCCGAAATAGTTTCATGAACTTCTCGAATTCATAAGAAAAGCGAGCGAAGTTTCGACACAAGTTATTATTTTTGAATCTTTCCTATAGGAACCTCAAACACCAAGAATTTCTCCAATACGATCCATCTGACTTAGAACATCAGATCTGTCAGAGGACTCAAGATAAATTTTCAGACGAAAATCTCATAAGACTTGACTTCGTTTCCTCATGAAAACTTTCGTTATTTATTAAACTCCTGGGGATAGCAACAAGGAGAGATGAACTTTCGGGAGCGATTTATTGCAGGAGAAGAGATTGTTCGAAATATTATTAGACATGAAGATGAAATGGTTGCTTTTAATATTTGAACATCGAATCCCAAGCTGTTCGGAAGTCTTAAAGCCCATAAAAAGTTACGCGAATTTAAAGTTTTACTGCTAAAACATTCAGAACTTAAACTGCTTAAAGAAGGCAGATTTAAATTCCAAATCCCCGATTGCCATTAAATTTGAATGTTGAACAATTTCCATTGTTAACGGCGAAAGAATAACACAAATGTAGATATGAAAACATTGCTCCATTCAATCGAAATCTTATTTCTTTTTCGTGCTCGTTGGCATTTCCTTCCAACAACATGTTCATTTCAGCACTTGAGCGGGTTTCGTAAAAGAATTTAAAATAATGAAATTGAAGAGCTCTTGATTCCATTGGCAGTTTTGCCATGTAGTGTTTTTGCCTAGGCTATGCTTGAGCCCTTGTTTGGGTTCTCTGCAAGTCGATGAATGCAAAGTTCAAAAGAAATTGATCAAGCGATTCTTGAGAGCAGCAAATTTTAGAATGAACGCTTCTGAATAAGAGGAACACACGATTCGAACTAAGAAATCGTTTAAAAATTATTCGAAAATGAATATAATTATTCCTGGAGCGCGACGGCAGTCAAGTTTCAATAATGACAATTTGATTGAAATAAAAAATTCGTTTTCACTTTTTCCGCATCGGAAAAGTTTAATTAAAAACGTGAGATTAATTTTTAATTGATTTTTTTCAAAAGCTACAGAGCGGAGCTAAGAAGGACGGCGAGAGGGAAAATGAACAAATAAGTTTCAGAAAGTTTGCGGAATCCCATCGAAAGAAACGAGGCGAGAGCATTTTTTGCGTTAATTATTTATCGGCAAATATTTACTGGAAGAGGCGGAAGGAAGCTGTCGAATCGTGCCTCGAAGGAAGAAAGAAAAAGTTTGTTGATTAAATTTTTCGGGCGGTGGCGAGAAAAATCCAACAAATTTGTGCGTCATGGTATTAAACTTGAGGATCGTTTTTATTATTCCTCCCCTTTACCGCTGAAACTTTTCTTCGAGCGAGAACTTTTTCAATTTTTCACCAACTCAATGTCACAAAGTTTTATCAGCAGCAATTAAAAGTTTGAAGCATAACGAGATAACAGTTATCGCTTCGAACAAGAAATTTGTTTTGCCGCCTCGCGATGTCAAACGCTTCAAGGCGAATGAAATGAAACTTTGACGGAGCAGACGAATGTCGACGTCTAGGCTACTAAGACGAAGCAACCTCGGTTTGATAAACTGATAAGTAACGGCCGGAAGGTCTCAAACTTTCCATAGTTGTCTATGTTATCATTTATTTCTGCTTCAAGCTCTCAAAATGTTCATGAATATGAGTTAATTAGAACAAGAGGCTGATCATATTTAAAGTTCATCGACTTTGGTTTGCCCTTAGGTGTAACGTCGGTCGACTCGAGGCCAAAATATTCAATTACTGGAGCGAAAGTTATTAAAATATTCCCCGAATGTTACGAGATTCCTTTGCTCACCAGATAATTTCATACAGACAATTTATCCGCTTATTAATTCCATCACGATTGCCTCGACCGCAAGTCAGAAGGAACCGAACAGAGCCATTTCTGGCTTTCGCCGCTGGCAGTCCTCGCTTTTCACTGGCAAATAATTTTCATAAAATTCAAATTTATTTAAATTATTAAATTTTCTGCCCCGATCGCCCTCAAAACCATCTCATCTGGAAAAATAAATAAACGATTACACAATTTTATCTTTGCCGTCGCTACACTTGGATTCCTCCTCGCTGAAAACGCAGAAAATATGCTGCCGTGAAATGAGAATTACGAGCTCGCTCTCTACCGACTCCGCCGTCGCTTCCATTCTGTTGACTCTCAGATGTTGTTACAACATTTCGTTAAACTCACAAAGTTCTGAAATCACTGGCTCTTTGAGTTTGGAAATTGCGTAGCCAACCAAAGTAACAACATAAAAGAACTGGAGCGATTGCGATCACGACGCGGCTTTGTTGATTAAGCGAATCTAACAATTTGCCTCGTGTTTCCACTTCGGCGTCGTAACGACTTTCCATCCTGTGGGTCAAATTAAATGACTTGCTTGAACTTTTTTCATTATTAAATTATTAACAAGTGAATCACTCAATGCAAACTTTACTTTGAACGAAGGCGGGAGTTTTGACATGAAAAATTAATGTTCCTTCACCCTTGAAGCGTCGCTTGTATCGGTAATAAGTGACAGGAACGAACTTTTTTGCTCGTTGGTCTCTTGCTCTGTGATTTTATAATGAATAATAAAATGATTCAGCCGATGTTGCCCATCAAAAACGCCTGCAGTTGATTAGTAAGAGCAAAATTTTATCGTCATGTAAGTCCTGTCTACCGCTCTGATCTCCTGAACTATTAATTGCTCCTTGTTCCATGAATTACGGTGCTAAATATTTCGCTAAGAAGCAGCAGACAACAAATGGCTCATGTTTCTTTACTTCTGATAAAGCTTCTTCGCCGCTTGCTCTCGAGCTCTCTTACTTGATGAATAATTGCTTTTGTTCGTGTTTGTTAACATGATGCGAAATGGAGAGCAGGAGAAGCACAAATTTAATTTATTGCTGCTGTAGCTTGGTTTAATTATCAAGCTTGGGAAATATTTTTCTTCTCATGCTCTAGGTGAACCACCTAAGAGAAACTTTTGCATTCAATAAGTTCAGTTACTACAATAATAACAAACCAACCATCAGAGTGCATCCAGGAAGTTTCATTTCATCAAGGACAAAGCTAACCAAAGCTCATTTCTCACACAAGATCTAGACGGTGAACGTTAGCTATCGAGTGGAAGCTTAAATTGCAATGAAAATAAATGAGATGATGCTCTCTGGCGATTGCAGAGGATTCCATATGGTTTTGCTGCAAATTGTTCTTTAAGTAGAAAATCTGTGATTATTTTCAATTGCTGTATCAAGTGTGATGATGATTACGCAACTAATTGAGGTCTGATGAATTCGATGCGATATGTGAGGAGAACGAATGAACTTTTATGATTGCACGGTAGCTTAGAGAAGTTTAATCTGTGATCGCTACATAAACTTCTCTTCAATTAACTTCAAGATAACATCACTGCAACTACATACTAGATAGTTAGTTAAATTATCCGTTCTCATGAGAATTTAGACGTGAAATTCTTCACAGTGCATCATAATTTTGAACAGTGCGCTTGCAGCTCTCTTCTTAGAAGAGATTAATTATATTTTAATGATCTATCGTTTATTGTCTCGAAGAGCAATTGATTACACGCCCCACAAATCCCTGGTTTCTCCTTTGAAACGTAATAACAGACAAGTAACAGTTTAGCCCTTCTTGAATGTGTGTCGAATGGAATTTTCCAGTTTTCCGCTTAAATCTGCCATAAAATTTGTTTCTAATGACTTGAACACGACGAGAAGGATTCCGGTCGGACCATTTTCCGCAAGTCCCAAGCGCAAATTCGTCCGTTTAAGAAGCAGAGACTCGGGAAGCGTAAACGATTTTTATTGAAAGACGATGTTTTTCGGTCGAGACCCTTTTCCAAAACCCCGAAAGACGAAAGCAAGTTAACTGATTTGAACTCAAGTCACTCACGTAGACTTTAAAAAGAACCTGAGTGGATTCTTCGATGAATTCAGGTACTTTGTGCATGGAGAATCGTGCTCGCTTCCACTTTAAATGGTTGACAGTGCTGTCAGCTATTTTAGGCTCATGACATACATTCAATCTCAGTTGGAGAGTTTTAGTTTTTGTCAAACCTTTTTATTTCCAGCGCACTTCTTCTTCAACTGTGACGAGAAAAGTTGCCCGTTTAATTATTTCGTAGGCCTTTGATACGATTTCAACTATGATGAAAAGTTTTCCACTCGAGGGAGTTTCATGAGAACAAGACGCCAACGAGATTTTAATAGTAAAGCTTCTTATAAATTAGTTTTGTTTTCAATCGCCGAATGTTTCTCTCGACTAATTGGAGCATTAACTACGATTACAAATAAATTGCGAACACGCGAACGTTCGCACCTTTCTCTCGACATCCGTCAAACGAGCGTAGTCTTCTTCTCGATTCAATAAGTAGCCATGGAATCGGCAACATCAATAATAAAGGAAAATCAACATTAATAAACACCGAATCGTGCCAAAACTCACAATGCTGTCAGTGTTGAGCTCGAGGAAACCTTGTTGCCGTTGTATCTCCTGCAACGCAACATGAAGAATCAGAAGAATGTCTTATTTAGTCATAACTTTGTTTCCTTGGGCTCGGTCGTAAACATGCTCGCTTGTATGGAGCTCCGCAAAAGACTTTATGAAAATCTCGTTTCCTCGGAAAAGTCGTAAACGATCCCTACACGCAAGTTTTCACAATTTATTCTCCCTCCCCGAAGCCTTTCTCTATTGTGCTACATATTTCATACATGTGAATAATTGGCAGCAGGAGAATTCTGCCTTTTGCCACACATGAAGCCACGAAGCTTCGCGCTCGTAATTTCCAACGGCTTAACATCTTTGAAAGTTTCCTTCACTGCTTTAATCTCATATCAAAACACCGCGATCATATCACACCCACGCAAATTCGTCGCGTTTTGCTATTGTTGCTCTTCAATAAGCTCGGAAGCGAATGAAAAAATATTTCCCGCGAGTTTTCATGTGAATGGAAAATAAAAATGTTCACCGGAAATTATCGCATATTCAATCACTTGGATCGCTTCCGCTCGTAGAACGCTCACGTTTTTGTGTGTCGCTCTGAGTTTGATAAAGACGTTGCACACTTTTCATGGCGAAGGGATTTTTTATGGAACCGAATTGAGGTCTTTGTTCGTCTTTTGTGTATCTGCGGTACGAAAGATTACACACGCAATTTTTCAATGTCACGTCCTCTCCTCTTCGGATGAAAAATCCCGAGCAAAGGTATCACCGCTTGATTTATTCGTTCAAATTTGTGTCTGTCTCGCATGTGTGCAAAAACTGGGAAAATATTAGTCCACAGTTGAAGTTAAAGTGGAGTCACGATTTACTTTCAAAGGAGCTGCAAGTCTCATAAAACAGCGACGGTTGCAAATTCCAATGACTTCGTCGTCTGGAATCAGGTCAAGTCTGTCGGGTGTCATAAAAATAAAATGAGACGCGAATGTCGTCCAAGTTAATTAGGTGCAGCAATCGGTCTTCAAATTCGCGACAGGCGAATCACCAACTAAAAGAGAATCAGCTAATGGTTTCAGGTAAAAACTGCAACTCGTTCAGATTCGGGGGATTAGAGCAAGATAGAAGATCTAAGGCCTGTAGAAATATTCCTAACAAAAATATATTCTGATCGTAGACTAATCAGTTTAACACCAGACTTTCATCGAGTAAGTCAACAGTAGTTAAAACTGACATTAAATAATAGTGAAAAGACAAAAGTTATATTTGATCGTACAAGGAAAACTCGGGAAAAATCAATCTCGAGTAAACTAAGTTAAACTTGTTTGTGATAAAATGAATGAAGCACCACAACTATCAGCATTCGAGCGTCATTTCGCGGAGCTTCAGAATGACTTTGGCGACCACGAAGACCCGTTTGTAACTCAGCCGCCAGAAGTTTTGGACTGCATACTCACTCATCTAACAAGCCGCGAAGTCATCGAAACATCGCTGGTCGCGCCGTCATGGTTTAACCACATCAAGGACTCGAGAGTTTGTATGTCAAAAATTTCAGTGATCTTGGACGGCAAAAAAGACAAAGATGTAATTCAACAAACTATTGACCTTGCTGCCAGTCCGATGAAATATGAGCATTTGGAGATTTACAATTGCTACTGCGAAAAGAACTCTGCAGAAATTCTGAATCACATTATGCTTCTCAAAGACAGAAAATGGAAAAGCGTCAAAATCTGGTTAACGAATTTCCAAAATGCAGGCCAAGCCTTTGATTTCCTTGAAGGCTTTGAAGACTGCGTAGAGAATCTGGAGATGCAAAGGGTAGAGTTCGTCTGTCCTGACGACGATCCAAAGGAGCGAGACTTCAAATTCGCGCGATTGAAAAAACTGTACACTAACCACATCGACACGAAGTTCTACGATGTTTTTAGGGATGTCAAATCCGTTCGGCAGCTCACGATTAGAAAGATGGACGCGCAGTTCACAAAAGCATTCAACCCGATTGTAAAAATGCTTCAACAAAACATCGATCTCAAGTTACTAAACGTACACGGCAAAAGCTTCGAGCTTGTTTTCGAGAGCGATATAGCGAAAACTTTCAAATTCAAACTCTGCGACATCAGAGTTGGCAGCAACGACCTCGGAGAAAAGCAACTCAAGATTGAAAAGAACTTCACTGAGTTCTTAAAAAGCCAGAAACAAGGACTTTCGCAAGTTACTATCGAGAACTGGATGGGGCTACAGATATTGAATGAAGTGTTCGATTTGCCCAATTTGATGTCCCTTCAGTTCTCTGGCCCTGGACTCAACGTTGAACTCAGCTTAGACTGGAAAAAATTGAGATTCAAGCGAAACCCTAAACTTAAAAGCTGCAAGATCACCGAGCTTCCTCGAAATGAAGATACTTTGACGGCCTTCTTCAGCGCCTTGTCCCATTTCAACGTGTTAGTCTTAACTAAAGTGACTCAGTTAAACCTGAAAGTCTTGTCAAAGGTAATGACCGATCTCCGCCATCTAAAGTGCAGCACTTTCGACGCTACTGATTTGTCCGACGAGAAGTTACTCCCGAAATTGGAAACTCTGACCATCGGGTACGACAGTCCAGAAATAGATATGGAAACGCAGACGATCAAGGAAAATCGATTCAAGTTGAGCATGCTGGCGAAGCCTGAAGATCAACGCAACCGTTTGGAGAAAATGTATTGTGCTTCAATCCAAGAAGCAATCAGCATGGAGTATTAAACAGCTAACTTTAAACTTTCTTTTTCTTAGTCAGTAAGCTTAAATAAAAAATCCTCGTACGAAACCCCACAGAGTTTTAACTGATTGTTTCAGAAAAATTTTGCTCGTCTCTAATCAAGTCGAAAGTTCCAAACAAATTGTAAAACTTTCCTTTAGCTGAAGCTTCACATGGAGCGAACGAGAAACACTTCGTATCTCAAAGCTTGAAGTTAACGTTGAAAAAGCAGGATGAGTTTGCTATTATGAATTTCCTCCGGTGTTGAATCGTAAGCGAAAAATAATTGCCGTTTAAATCAACAAGGGGGATAAAAGATGTTGAGGGAAATTGTCGATTTTCTTAATTTCTCCAGCACGTACACAATAAAGAGCTCGAAAATGTAAATTCAGGCGGCGCTCAAGGGATGGAGGCAATTTGGAAATTTCGCGTGATAAATTCTCAATCAATACTAAGCCGTGGTGCGCGTTCACGGAATGAAAACAAGTAAAATTTATCGCAAGACCGGGGGATGAAGCGAGAAGATGATAATGAAATAGGAAATAAATGTGAGTTCAGTTGGCAGACCGCAGCAGCTATAAATTCACTTTGGAAGTTCGAATAAAATCTTTTCGATAACATTTCATCGTTCGGCGCAAGCTTTTCATGCACAGCGGGAAGCTATCAAAGCGCGACTTATGTTTCAATAAATTTTTAAAACGCATGTTCGCCAGCAATTCTGTTCTCTCTGAAGATTGATGGCGACGCGATGTCACACCACGTACACAAGCTCTCGTCGAACGCGATCCACGGGACAATGGAGGCATTAGGCTGAGTATTAGGAGAACGCGGTCATCAGCGTCACTCGATGCTTCGATAGCGATACTAACGACGAATGTTTTCACTCCAACATAAATCGCTGCTTGAAATTCCACTCGACCTTTTCGAACGGAAGCAATCATGAAGAATGAATTGCACAACTTCACCTCTCAGAGATTGCGAGTCATTGTTGAGTGAGGAGATAAATTCAATAATTTTTATGGTGAAGGAAGGTCGTCTTCGTCAGCATTAGAAAGAGTGGATCGATGAATAATCTTTATTCGCTCGCTCGACACTCGCGGAATGTCTGAGCGAAAATTTTATTTCCTTCAATTTACGACGAACGTTAAACGATGCCTCTGAATCGGCACTTTCGCTGTTCATCTCATAATCAAAAGCACATGGCGAAATGATATGGCAGCAGCGGAAAGTTATGTGGAAGCATTTTCCTCTCTGTTATCAAGCCGAGCCCAGGCTCAGCGCGAGGATGTTTTATAGTCGCGCCATGAAAAATTCGGATGAAATAATATGAAATAAAAACGTTATGAATGAAGATATTTATGCTCGCGTCTAAACAGCAGATGAATAAGGCAAAATGATGATTGCATTGCATGAAGCGAAGAGGAAGCCAGCGCCGACATCAAATTATCGAGAAAGGTTGCTGCAAATTTCATCTCTCCGTCTGTTGCGAAAGAATTTAATTTGCTGACTCTTCTCCTGAAAAATTCATGTTGTCTTGCTGTGCTGTGCTTCGTTATTATCATGTAAACATTTGTTCCATCACTTAGAACAAGGCTTCGTTATTAAATTTTTTCTTCCACCCAAAGATATTCCTCGAACGTTGCATGCGAAGGTAGAAGAACGAACTCTGCGTGCTGGCAGAGACTTATGCTAAATAAGCTTGTAAGGTGCTTTGGAACGATTCACGCAAACAACGTTCAAGCGGAGCAAAGTTTTCAATCTAATTGGAACATTTGTTGAATATTTTTTGAATGATCGCTACTGTGACAGTAGAAAAAGGCGAAGATACCGTAGCAGCAACCCAATTTATAAATTTGAAGATGTTCCACAATAAGGTTTTCTACTTTGTTGTACTTTGAGCTGGACCTTCTGTCGTGAACCCGGCAACTTCATACTTTTGATATCTCAGTATAAACATTAAGCTGTCTTTTTGTTACGCAAATATTTGATAGGAAGTTTGATATGAATCAGCATCGTGATAACTTCTAAATGAACGTCGTGGCCATTGATACTTTGTCGCCCTCCGTCGAATCTCTCACGCACCAAAGATGGTGGTTTGCTGTCTTCGCTTTGTTATCGAGTACATAAAACAATCATTGTCTCTGACTTCCTCTCAGATGACAGCCGCTAGCAGAAGCTTGAGAAATCGAGTTTTCATATTCATTAGAACTCAATTACGAGCATCTTTTAGCAATTCCCAAGGAATTCTGATTTTGTCTTCGAACAATGGAGAAGAATTTCATTTTATATCCTTAAAAGTTCCATTGAAACATTGAGAGATGGAATGAAAGAAATTTCGAGCGAATAAGAAGGCAAACAGACAAAGATGATACGACACAACGAGAAAAAAACTCGCTCAGATATTGCTGGTTATCATGTTTCACATTTTCCCTCTTTCCCTCTAATGGAATGACGCTGATAAAACGAGACAATACGCTTTCAATCTTTCATCTTTTGAAATGATGCTCAAGTGTATTGATAGCTCATGAATACACATTTTCCCTCGCGCCCTTTCACATCAAAGTAATGAGAATCGCTTCCATGAACGCAAGTCACCCAGCAAGCAAATCGCAATTTGATGAAAATCGCGCTATCACTTCTCTTTGATTTATTCTTTCATCCTTTATTACTCTTCGTTTTGCTACATCTAAGTCTGAATAATCATAACTTTGAATGGGAAAGAGATGATCATTGCTGGAAGGGTGTTTGAGTGGAGCTTTCATAATCCTGATAAGCTTTGATTTCTCGTCTCCAATGAGGCAGACAAAGGCGCCTCGAACGTTTGTCTAGATCATCGTGAGAATTTTCTCAGATTCATATTTCTTGAAATTGACGAAATGCGATTCGAAAACAACAGACGCTTATGTAATCAGAGAAAGAAAAGTCTCTCGATTCCCAAAGGTTTCCAACAAGCTTTAAATACTTTACAAGCTTAAAGACTTTGCAATCATTCATCGATATCTTGTTAGCAACGATTTGCTGTCAAGATTTGACGACAACAGCGTTGAGGGGGAGCAGCGTGTGAAAGTTGACGGCGACTGAAATATTTTCCGCCTCTCCGTTTCTATGACGAAGTTTCGTGTTCTTTTGAAAGCAAGAAAGGAAATGTGACAGGAGCAGATTTGCGTGAAATCCAACGCCTCAATTTCAAAATGAAATTCTCGCATTGTCCTCGAATTCGGAATTCAACAATATTCTTCTCAGCTAGATAAAATTGGCGTTTCCATGGAATCCGGAATCAACAGAAGGAAAAAACTTGCGTGGTAATAAAATATGAGACTCAATTTATTCTCGAATTCTGCATTGACTCGAGTACGAGAAAACATTTCGTGGTTGTGTGGTGGATTGTGAATTTTAATCAAAACATTTCTGACTCTGTTAACCACACAATCTCTCATTATTCAATAGCTGAGCGTGTTATGGAAATAAAGTCACGTTCCCTGAAAGTTTCTCGATTCGCACATTTATCGCTTATGACACGTCGACTCCTCTAGCTCTCGTAAACATGGGAATGGAGTAAAAATTTGATAAACCGATCGAGCAAGATCCATTTAGCCGAAACTTTTCATCCCCGGAGTCGATGGTAGCTCATCGGAAAGTTTCCTTTTAGATAAAAATGTAAAACACAAATTTCCCGTCGAGAGAATGTTATCCATTTTGCAACGACGATGAGCTTGAGTTATTCGTTTCATCCTAGAATAAATGAGAACGTGGAAGTTTTTGAAAAGCTGACATCAGCATAAAAGTTACCATACCAGATCTCATCTCGCTTTCAGCAGCGAAACTGTTCCTTTCGACTGTGAACCGAAGGAATGAAAAAGTTTTCCAGAAAAGTTTTCCATTGACTTTGTCCTTAATATTTCCTTGTCGATGAAAACACGAAGTCTCGCTCGAAACTTTTTTATCTGATTATTCAATCTATGTTCCACGTCAAGCTTATTTTCTCCTTCTTCTCGTATGCACGTTTTGTTTAAGTTTGACGAAAATTATTCTTCCTGCAGACACTTTGCACGAGAGAGACTTATGGGATATTTAAATCTCCTTATGAGCTACATAAATTGTTGATGCTTCAGGCTGAATTTTAAGCAGTTTCGTTCATCATTCGTCTACTCTTCTGCTCTGCGAACCTAGCTAATGTTTGAGTTACATGAATTGATGCTCCACAGCAAGCAAGACCAAATTAAACATGCAATTTTGAATTTATTCCGAATTGTGTTTAACCAACGTCAGAAAGCTTCAGTTGAACGATCCCCATGGCAGATAAATCCATTTATTAGCTCTCTAATAATATTTTTGGGGCGGAGAAAATTGCATTGAGCCAAACCAAGAAACTAACAAGACGCTCTCGTTTATGATTTTGGCTGAAGACAATTGTGCCTGAAAGCAAATGCTTCTTCTGAGATTGTACCATTCGAATTTTAATGCATTTAAATTGTAGCATTAACGTTTCTTTCTTATTACCATCGATGATAACCGTAAAGATGCGAGTAGGTTTGCAGCTGGAGAGAAGCTCTTTTATCTCAATTCGATGACATGGTTTATTCGACATAAAGTTTTTATGTTTCAAGAGGTTTGCTTTAAGCTCGCAGTGCCATAAATTCTCGGTAAAGTTCACTGACGCTTAAGATAAAATAAGCTTTCCTCTTGAATCCGAATCCGTTCAAGATGAAATACCATTCGCCGCTTCATCATAAATAATTCGTATTGCATGCAGCAAATCTCATAAACATTGGTTGAAAGCTCAGATGAAAGATCAGAATGCGATGCTTGGGTTTAGTGGAGTAAAATATGCAGTGAACATTCTGGACAGTTTCTGTCTGGGGAGAAGCTCTCGCAACAAGAGCCAGAAGAGTCCGACTTTTTAGAGATTCCTCCTCATTTTAATGTTCATCCACAGCTTCAGCTTTCTAAAGAAACATTTTCAAGTTCCGAAATCAGAAGCAAATATTTATGTTAGTGCTTAAAGCTTCGAATATTTAGCTGTGAGGAGAGAAGTTTTAATCCTTAAAGCTATTCAACTTTGCTAAGGTTTGCGGCTTTGAAACTCATAACTTTCAATGGGAGAAAGTTTTCTGAATCGATGAGTTTTGCTTTCATTGCAGCGAACTGCTCGCAGATGCTCGAAATCTTCTTTTGACGAAAGTTTCATAATTATTTGAGTCACTCAAACATTAAAACGTCGAAGCGTTTTCACATCGCTGGTTCTCCCGCTTTCTTGCATACATAAATATCTGCACTCAATCATTTCTCGTTTAAACGAAGAAGTCATTCAAAGCAATTTCACATCAAAGCTTTCCTCCCTAAGCGAGGCAGATACATTGGAGGCAACTTTTGTTGGCACTCCGACGTTTGATGTTTCCTCTGCATTGACAAACTTTCGCCGCTCCATGTCTCTGTCGCCTTTTTGTGAAAGTGGCTTTAGCTATTCAGATGAGAGATCATCGTTTGTAGTGCTCTCAAAACTGTATAGAAAAGTCGTATTACGTGATGCTCGCTTTGGGAAAACATTCACTCGCGTTTGAACTTTATTCTTGGAGGAATTGAAGCTTTCGAATCAAAACAAGGCTAAACAACTTTCGTCAAAGGACGACGGATTTCTTCGTTACTTTGTAAGTCTTGTTTGAATCCATTGCTCTTGCTGCAGGAACTTAAAACATGAAAGCCTTCATAGTAAATAGATTAAAGAAGCTCAGAAATTTGCGCTGCACTTTCATTAATTATTAAAATTCCGTTCAGGATTACTGCAGGATCAAAGCAACTCGACATGGCAAAAGTGGGATCGATGCTATTGATTCGAAAACAAAGCTGAAAACAAATGAAGCTCGACATTAATTCCAGATTGTTGCTGCTGCACAATAAGCTTCATTTAAAGCGAGGCTATCAGCAGCAAAAAAATCTCACGCTGACATCGCAATATTCGAGCGGGAATGCTCATAAAATGAAAATGATATCCGGGATGTCAGGAGACATTCCGGGAAAAAATCTTGACAGCTGCACAAAAAATTTAATGTCTGTCGGATTTTTACCAGCGACGCTGTTGTCATGATGCACAGTTTGATACAAAAATGCAAATGCACATTCAGCCATGCTGCGATGCTTCCTCGCTTGTTCTCATCGGTTTTCGCACATTAAAAACTGATGCTTCTGATAATTTATGAACTCATTCAGTTTTTGCTTCGGCAACTGCTTTCAGTCTCTCGCTGTTGTAAAAAAAACTCTGACAATCTGCGACCTCGGGCTTCCGATTTCATGAATTATCTTCGCTGACACTCATCGTCGTTCGATTCGGAGTGGAGAAAAACTCTGCTAATTTATCTCCGTCAATGCCTGAAGCCAAAGCAATCAAATGAAGTCTAAAGTGTTTTTCATTACATAATACGATTATTGATCGAGCAGAAACGTTTCCTTCCTTCGAGAAACTCATTTTCAATGGCTGACGTTGCGTGTTTGAGCTGTGCCTCGGGTTAGTTTGATTCTCCTGTGCAGAGCTTATTGAAACCAAGAGTCAACATGACATTACACAAACATATTATCGACGTGGTGAATGCGACAGCAGCGGATAAAATGGAGAAGAAGTCTTGAGTAAATAAACCAGCGACGTTAGAAGCTCGCAAATGAATTTTCTCGGATTCCTTGTGTTGAAACCTACGACGATGATGAATTGAAAGCACGTTCCGTTCTGTTCATTCCTTGAGGAACCGCAGTCGCTCATCCCTGACGACTAGATAGAAGAAGAACTTAGATGGAAACGCTTGATTTTTGTAGATGAGAGCTGAGTAGAATAACTCGTTACGTTTCCATGGCACTAAAACTTTTATTACAGCTCGGTTGCTTGAGTGTAACTCAGCCCCGCCACCTCACATGATGAGCGAGAATAAACATCAGAAATGGAGAAGGAAGAAAAACATTTTAGATGGCGAAGAGATGGCACTTTCTCAAAAGTTCCTTTCGTCTTCATTTTGTGATCTCGAGAGTTGAATTACATTCTGTTTAGTCGTCTCTGGCTCTTGATGTTGATGTTGAAGATTCCTTTCACTCGAAACGAGAATCACATTCCGAATAGCAATTTGGCTCGTCGTCGCTTTTATTGAAAAAGTTTCTGTGTGTTCTTCAAAAAGCACTCGGAGCTAATGCTTGTGTGATTCGTCTAATGTTTAATTTCCACATCGTTGGCGTTTAGCAGCTCGAGATTTCCTCATCGTCTTTCTCAGAAGCTGATTAAGCGCGGCCCAAGGCGGGCAACTTTTTCCATTGCGCTTTGTGACGAACAATTGCGAGCTCATGAACTGAGATGAAGTCAATTTGATTATCTTTTCCCAAAATGCCAATTTTTGCGCAATGAACTTTTCCTCGTTCAGTCGAACCAAGAAATTACTTTTCATGACCTTCCAGTTCGTCATACGAAGCGGGGGAGAGCGAGACCATATTTTCACGAGAAAGTTCCAACCTTGGGGAATGCTCTGCCGCTGCAGAATCAGCTCAGGCGTTATGTTGTGTGATGTTGGGAAATGAAGACAAATGGGGAAGTTTTCCTCCCCGAGCTCATGTTTCATGTGAAAGTTTGTCGTGTGGAAAAATGTGATAATATTTTAATTCGAGCGATTCTCACGCCTTGGAACCGGTTGTGGTAAGCAAGCAGAGCTTTGCGAAGTGAGGCAAATTGTGTAACAAATCAAGTGTGAAAGTTGAAATCAAAGACTCTACGTTATTCGCTGAGATGTTTACTCAGTTTGTGAGTGAACTCATGAAATTGAAATATTCGCGATAGCAAAAATACAAGGCGGAAGTTTGAGGAAGAAACTGATGAAAATAAGAAAAGTTTCGCGGAAAAGCAGCGTGACTGAAATGAAGAAAGCAGTGGAAATGTTTGATTGTGTGTTTACGAGCGGAAGATTAAAGAATCTCTCGGCTTTTGTTAACCGTGAATGCGAAACTGGCTCAAACTCACGCTGGAAGACTCAAAGATTTTATTACACACTCAGATCGGAATGGAATTCACCCGAGTGACATTTCCTATAAAATTCTGTTTGATTAACAAACTCTCATGGCGCTTGTTTTCGGAATTGTGAAACTTTTATACGCGCCATAAATTTCTGAATTAATCATAAAACGAAGCATAAAACAGGAGAAATTATGTCTGAATATGAATTTTTAATGTAGCCGTGAATTGAAATTTATAGAATATTAAAATTGAAATGTTTTCGCCTTAGAGAGCGATGAGATGAGAGAGCGTTGGCTTCGAGTTCACACAGCCGTTGTCGTCCTTTCCAAACATCGATTCGATTTACAGACTTTAGCCTAAGCTTTGACAATACACAGACGTCTTTAATCAGACCGAGATTGCTGGCAAAAACGCTGCGACGTAAACATAATTTATCAGCAAATCCGTTCAGTCGAATATTGTTGTCTATCTTGAGACGAAATCGACTTTAAGTGACAGTGGTTTGTAGAGTTTCTGTCGATGAATGTTTCTTCATATTAAAGCTTGAACCATCCAGGGTGGAAATTGTGGAAGGAACATGCGCAAAGGATGCTGGGTAGAGATGTTGTTCTCTGCTCTCCCGATGACGCTTTGTTTTGTTCCGTGGCACATTTGGGTTCTCAGTTTATCGTCGAACTTTGCTTGCTCCGGTCAGGTTTCAAAAACCTCGCTAATCAAACCGAAATAACTGACAAGATATAAATAATAAACCCGTGTCGATTGCCACACCCGTCAAGTGATGATGCTTTAAGCTAAGAAGAAGGCGATGATGTAAACGATGAAGAGCATAACGAGCTTCAAAGTGAAATAAAACGTGAAGGGAAAAGTTGTGTCGAATTGAAATTCAAAGCTTGAACGAGAGCAGCCGCGAAAACTTTTCAAGCAGAAGCTCTTTGAATTCCTAAAAGGAAATACATAAAGCAGAGAGCACGAATAATGTTCAAGGATCACTAGAAGTCGCTGGAATTTTAATGGATAAATCAGAACGTGCGAGGTTGTTAAAACAAAGTTACTAGCAGAAAATGAGCCTTGAATAGAAATTCGGCATGGAGCATTTTAAAACCAAGGACAAATTATTCTACGTGCTGGGCGTTTTGATTTCGAGTAAGTTTGACACTTTGAAACCTTTTCTCGGACGACCTTGAGTAAGGAATAAAAATTAAAGCTTCGAGTGCTCCGGAATTTCTCAGAAGGAAGCTAATAAATGTCGAAGTCCCGTTCGGATAATTCCGGAAGTTCGATGTGAAAGTTCTGAATAAATTCTCACGCTGTGGAAGTTTGTTGTTTTTCGGTTCTCAACCGCGATGGGAAAGCAAGAGGAAGTTTTGGACTTTGCTTACTCGAAAAGCAATCTCTATTGAGACATAAAAATAGCCGCGAGCTTTTAGCGAGAATTCGACAGCACTGTGAACAGCGCAAAGTTGAGATGGCGAGCTGGAAATGCTCGTTAGAATCAAAAAGTTTAATTTTGTAATTTACATTTTGTTTTAAACTTTTCGATCTGCATAAAGCAAATTACCGCGAAAATAAATTGAGATGGTTTTAGTTAACGTAGCAAGCTTTTTACCATGAAACATTTAGCTTGAAAGTGACGGCAAACCTTTCAGTTGATTCGAATAAATTTCATGTGAATAACCTGTAAAATTTTCAAACGTGATTATGAGCTGACCGAGTCCTCCCTTGATTCGTTTCCAGTTCTGCCCATCACAAGAACCCTCCACATCACCAACATAATCGTGCCGCCTTTCGTCGACGTGCGGGACGTCGTCACGTTATCGTGCAGTTACAACATCGGGACACAGAAACTGAACTCGGTGAAATGGTACAAAAACGAACAGGAATTTTACAGGTGAGGCGCATCGTCGTTATCAGTGCGAGAGTGTAATGGCCATGAATGATGTGAAATTCATCTGCCAACAAATTTCAAGCTCGAAAACATTTTAAAGCTACGAATTTGCATTGAAATTTTATCTTTTCACTGCATAACGAATGTGCAAATTTAATGAACGAATGCATTGCAGGTACGCGCCTTTGATGCCAACTCAACAGAACATGATCTTCAGTGTGGAAGGAGTTCACGTTGGCTCTGATCACATGTGCAACGAGAAGTTCTGTACGATTCATCTCGACAACTTGGGCAGCGAGTCGTCGGGCGCTTATCGATGTGAAGTGTCTGGAGATGCTCCAGAGTTCAAACTATCACACGAGACGAGCAACATGACAGTTGCCGGTGAGTTAATCAAGAATGCTTTGTGCTCATTACACATTCGGTGGCATAGATTGTTGAGTCGCAAACGAAGCGAAAGCCGTTCGGCACTCGTCGGCAATCCGACAAGAAGCCTCTCGCGTAATGAACATTCATTAGTGATATAAAGAAGCGGTCGCTTGCTGTTCATCGCTGTGTTTCGAGGAGTTTGAATCTGAGCAAAAAGCTTTGACATGAATAAACAAGATGTTTGCGCCATGATGAAGCATGCGAAGGAGGAGAAGCAATTAAAAATTGTTCGTTTCGAAAACATCGCGATGAATAATTAATTCTTCTTCGTAAGAAAGTTGTAGAATGGAGACTGAGCTTAACGCAAGATTATTAATTGAAATCATTCCGCTTCCTTACAGCTCTGCCCCAGCACAATCCGAAGATTGAAGGTGTCGAGAAGAATTACTACGAGGGCGATTTTCTTTTCGGAAACTGCACTTCCGACTTCTCGTTCCCACCGCCGCTCCTCGCGTGGTACATCAACGATCAAAAGGCTGACTCGCACCTGCTTCAACCGTATCAGGAGTCGACGATTGAAGCCTACGGTTTTAAGTTGCAGCAACGTAGTCTAGAAATTCGTTTCCGCATAGATAAGCAAATCAATCCGTTCATCACCGATGGCAAAGTTCACATGAAGTGCGTGGCACAGATCCGGAAAATCCCATCGCAGATCCGCGAGTCGAACCACATTTTCTACGTGTCATCGTGGGATGAACTGAAGAATCAAAAGTTAATTAACTGGAAGAATTCAGGTAAAGTTTTGAGGCTTTCTGAGTTCCCACTTTAAATTGCCAGTTTTCCTTTGTTGCGCGAGTTTATTAGAGTGTAATCATGAAGTCAAATTTGTTTAATAAACTTTGTTGCAGTAGCTTGGGCATTCTATAAACTTACTTGAGCGTCAAGAGCGGGAAATAACGAGAAAAAATCGCTTGAGGAAAATTCCATAAATTTCCTTTCTGTTGTGAATAAATTTGCATGAAGAGCGAGGAGCTGATTTTCTTGTACTTACTTCAATTTTATTTATGATTATTATTTACGATCGGCGAACGTAAACGATAAATGAGAAAGTTATGGTTTGAGTGAAGCGCACTTCAAAATATTTCTTGTTTCTCTTTTCCCATTCAGCTCGAAGCAGCGCGCCATCAGACTCGTTGCTCGTGTTCAGCATCTTCGCTTTCATCAATTATGCAATCTTCGGCAGGAGAACTGTAAATACTTATCAAAGCTAAGCTACAACAACCCAAGTGATTTTAAATGGAATGATTGGAGTTTCGCGGTTCACTTAATGAACTCGAAATTTTAAAATAAAAGAAAATGTTCTTTGTGTCGGAAAATGGAAAATTCTCGAAAATCTGTTATCAATAAAATGAAAATCGATGAAAAGTTTTAATTATCTGTTTTCCTTTTAACGTTAGGGGATTTGTAGGTCATGTGGGTTTATTGTGCCATACGTTTGTTTGCGATATTTATCCGGAGTGGTTGCAAACGATGGAATAAGTTTTTGAGTTCATTTTCAATAACAATAATTGAAACTTTTTATCAAAAACTCGTTGATGTTTTGTTACAGAAATTGAAACATATTTCGAAGTAAAGTAATTTCTGTCCGTCGTCTTAGACGACTCGTCTATACAACGGCTTGGAATTCCTCCTAGAAATTACAAAACGGGAAAAGTTTCTGACATTTTCTTGAAATTTAATTCATTTTCAGTCAAAACTCTGCAGCATTTTCATTTGCGAAATTGAATGAGGAAAACGTCAGATGCGACAATAACCTTAGCCCGACATTTATTATTCGTCATAGAATGGAACATTGCTCGAAGACATCTCGGATTGAAATCTTTCCTCCGAAAACCGAAATTTTTCATTCTTTTGGTCCTTTTCTGGTCTTCTTGAATGGAATGTTTGCTAACAAACAAGCAAATAAAGTTTCTAATTAGCCAAATGAACTTGAATAAACAAGTGAAATTTGTTACATCTGGAGCGTTTTTGAATATTCAAATAATTTGTGGAATTCATCGGAAAGCTTTTCTTGACTTTTGCTTCTTTTTCCTTTGAAGTCATTGCAAATGAAAGCAAGCAATGAGAGCTTTAAACAAAGGACGATCTATTCAAGCTCCGGAGCACAAAGCTAGAGCTTTCTATAAATAAATTCTTTATCTTCACCCCCTGCTCTTCCATTCGTCTGTTGAGAGTGAAAAGTCTTACTCGTTATCCTCTCTTAAAGCACACACATGGGGCTTAAATCTTAATATGACTTTATTTGCTGTCAAACAGCTTCTCTTTCTGTGAACGGCTGGCTTTTCACGGTTCTTTATTTTCATTGTTTATTTATTTTGAAGTGATCCATCCATTCGTTTCTTTTGCTCCCTCGTTTTCATGGAACATATTAAATTGGAAGTACTTTGCGAAGCCAAACTTTTGTTTCACGTCTTCATCTTCTTTGGCTGTTGTTTCTCCGTATAAATTGGATGTCATGCGAAGGAGTGGAAATTGAAATGGCAACAATTTAATTCGCTATTTTCCAGTTGAGAAAATTTTCATTTCAGTTACGAGAGAAAAATACGAAACGAAACTTTAAATCGATGTCGATGTAGCAGATACTGCGAAGTCGTTGGCAGGTCTGTCGATGGAAAGTTGTTTTTTAAGAGCTTAAATGCAACGTTAAACACCAACCATAGAGATGTCAGACAGGTTTCTTCAACACATTTTAAACTAAAGGACGACATGAGAGAGAAAATGTGTCGTGAAGCTCAGGGAACGAGTTCATCTTGTTCGTCGTCTTTTATCAAAGACAAACAATGAAATAAAACTCTTCGCAAGAGCAAGAAGATTAGAAATCGTGCATAAAAGATAAAGATTGTTTGCAACTTCCTGTTAACACAAACATAGGCGGCAGCCGAGCGACGAAAGCATTGTAGCACGTAAACATCAGCGAGCGACATAAATTAAATTTAATGAAACATAAACAACAATTTTCATGTGGAAAAATTTCTTTGTCTTCTTTGCCCCGGCCTTCATTTTTCCTCCATTAAAATGAACACGAAGCGTCTGTGTCGCTCCAGTCCTGCCTCAGAATGCTTCTTCTCGTGTATTAAATTCGTTATCATCACAATCTCGTCTCATAAAAATGAAATTTATGAAGCTTAATGCCGAACACAAAGAGCATTCAAAATGAATGGGAAAATCTGCTTCAATGAGACAACAAGAATGTTCTTTTGGCGACTCGCTCTGTGACCATGTGATCGCAATGTCAGGAAGCTTTTCACACACGACAAGTTTCGCTCCGAATTTAATTCGAAAAGGTTTCAGTGTCAAAGGGAATTATCCGACGATTGATTTCCATCGTTGTGCAGAAATATTCCGCTGAGTTTTATTTATCGTTCCCTTTACAACCCAAACAAAAAGGAGTGAATGGGCGGATGAAAAGGGTGAAAAGATTCACTGGTCTTGAAAGAAAACGTGACAGAAATATTTACTGCAATTCGCAGTTCGTTAAACATTTCATTGCGTCAAACGGATTTTTTATGATGAATGGAAAGATTTTTATTTCCATCCAGGCATTAAAAACTCGCCGAGTGTTTGCTCGTCAGATGATTCTATTTGATGAAAGGTTTATCGTTGAAAACAGCTCAATTTGCGAGGCTTGGAATAATATTTAGCTTTGCGATTATCTTTGTGCGTTATGACAGTCCTGATGTTTGATGAGAAAACATTCGAGTGTTTCTGAAAAAGTTATAACAAGCGGAGAACACGATCGATTGATGTGGATTATTGCAGAAACTTCCGAGTGGACGTAGCGTAGTTAATCCAGATGAAAAAGAGGTTGGAGCTTGCAATAGCGTTTCTTTCGTGTCTGATAAACTGGTTTGCCGTCTGTATGCGCATAGCGCGACCAACGTAGATCGAAGCTAACATTCGAAGCCATCTCTATCTTGTTAATTCGATCCGCTTCCGCCCCAGCAAGTGAAAAGCTGAAAACAATTATCTCATCTTCCGTGTCGAGGAAAAGTTCTGTGGGTGCAGAAGTCACGCTTGACCTGGCTTAAGCAATGCGAGGCAGCCGCAGAAGCTCTGACAACGGCTCTGAAACTTTCTCATCTGCAGTCATTGTTGCGGCACAAAAGCGATTAAAATAATTTCAATTAAGTTTTTATCGCTCCCGAGTCGAGGAGAACTGCATTTTAATCGATTGCGAATCATAATTCGGAAATCATTTGTTTCGCAAGCAATTATTTCCGTGAACAAAGCGACCTCGCTCACAACATGCACTGCTCCAACATTCACTGCTATCGACTCTAAATAAATAAATTGAATTTTATCAAAACTCCCTGCAATCCACTCATGTCCAGCAACTTGTTCGTTGTGCAATAAATATTCGGGATATTGTTTGTTGTTGTAATATAGAGCGGTCTCCCGCTGCGTTTGGCGCGATTTGCGAACTAGAAAAAGGATTTTTATCGAAATATTTCTTCATGCGATCGAGTGATTTTTCGAGAGGGATTAAAAATATGCCAGACTCGATAAACAATCCGGATGAGAGGGGAAAAGTTTATGAATAAAATTAAGCCCTAAAATGTGGTCGAAGTTCCAATATGCGGTCAATTCTTTCAAGCCTTCTAAGTCCATTTTATTTAGCATATTGTCGACGCGACCCTTTTCACATTTCTCAAGCGGGGAGGGGGAAAGGTCAAGACTCAAATTTTCCTCTTCACGAGTGATTTCAAGCATTTTTTATGAATTTGCCTCTCTTTTCCTCCCCACTGAACCGAGAATTTCCTCAGCTAATTATGGTTTTCTCAGTCGGTAACGCCGGAATCAATATGTGCGGTTAGCGAAATTTTTAAAACAAGTTAACCGATCGACTGGCAAGTTCATCAACGTGCAATTAATTAGCATTGAGATAGCAAACAGTTTTGAATAATCCTCTTCGCTCGCTAAATGCTAACCGTCTCTTCTTGGCAAGCGCGAGAAAGCCATAATTCATGCTGAGAAGATGGAGCAATGCTTACCGAAGATTTATCATAAGAATATACGAGAGCGCTAGATGCTCCGTGGGAAAATGTTGATCGCCATTATTCATTAGCCTTGAGAAATTAATAGCCAAGGCAGATGAAGCATTGGAAGTGCTTCCATCTAATTAAAACTCCTCTGCACGCCCCGCAACGAAGTGTTGACGTCGAGTAGATCAATCGCGATTAATTCCATTGTGTTCATAATTGAATTTTAATTGGTTGGATTGTGCAGAATCAAATTGTGCAAATTATTTTGCAGCTGACTTTGACAGTTTGAAGTGCCCAGCAATTTCCAGAGCAATTATTTCAAAGATAATTTCCCTTTAAATTTTGCTAACTGATCTCAAGCTCTCGTAATGATTATTTATCTCAGCAGCAATGAAAGAAAGAGAAGTGTCATGAAGTGAAAAATGTTCCCTCGGAAAGAGTTGTAAAATGAAAATGGTTTCATGAGTCTTGAAGCAAAGTTTTAATATGATTTTCTCCGTCATCCCTCAGACAAGTCCGCTCAGGATAAATTTATGACACGATTGTTATCAGCAGCCACAAAGTCGTGGAGTCATCTTGGCTTACGTCGACAAGCGTAAATACTGAAATGTTATTACATAGAAAATTTCGTAGAATGGACTGAGGAAAATTAATAAAGAAACTTACATCAGCAGACGGGATAAGAAAACTCATTAAAGTTTAATCTTCAAAGCTCTTTAGCGCCGTTTGGAAATTCTTTTAAAGCTCCAAGCGTGCTTGAAACCATCAAATTGGAAATGAATCCCTTTGCAAGTTCACATCTGGTTTCATCCTGCAATGAGAAGAATGGAGACAAGGCGAACCTGATATTAATTTTATCCGCTTGATTAGGCAATAGTTTTATGTGTTATCTCTCGAACAGAAAGCAGAAAGGAAGAGCAGAGGGAAGCCGTGTCTAATGTTAAGGCGGAATGTGAAATAGTGTTCACTGAGGTGATTCATCTATGTATAACATCCCAATAAAACGATAATGGATTTTATTGGAAGCCGAATCCTTTGAAAGCCATGGAATGGTGCTGGGGAGACGAGCGCTGGCTTCCGGTGAGAGAATGTACACTAATTTGTTAAAATGATAAATTGCTTGTGGTTGGCTTTTTTTCGTCGAACTTTGGATGCTGGAAAAGCGTCGACGATAATTTCACACAACGTTGCAAAGCAAACTAAGCCAAGTCTTTAATTTTCTCGGAAGAAAGCAAGTAAGGAAAATAGAAAGTTTGTCCTTTGAGACAACGCGATGAAACGGAAAACGTTCCTCTGTTGTGGAATGGAAGCTTTTTCCGCTTTAACAAACTTTGTGACGATTCGGTTTTAAGCTGAAATCGATTTCGATAGCAGAAAGAAAGCTTTGCTGTTTGGAAAAGAAGGAAAAAAGCAATCGATCACGTTTGGGATTTGGAATCTTTACGCGTTTAGACACAAAACATGCACACAATTTGCATGCAAACGTTCATCAATCTTCAAATCTCAATGCCGCTTTGGAAAAATCGTGCTTCCGTCTGAGTGAGAGAATTATTCGCAGATTTTGTTGATTGAATTGCTTAATGCTAATCCGGGTGGAATTGATCTGAAATAGAAAAGCTCGTCGTCGACAGAAAGATTCCGATACTCGGAAAGCGCTTGGAGACTGTGGGAGAAAATCGAGATGCTGAAACCATTAAAAACTAATGAGGTTGCTGGAGTTGAGACAATGCAATGAATAATTAACGTAGCCAACGGTCAAATGTGATTAATTGATGTTGGACGAGGCAACAAACCATTCTCATCGCTAATCGATTCGAAATCTGCTTCGTTAAAAAGTAACAACCTCGAGTTGCTAGGAAAACTCGGGAAATTCCTGTTCACCTTCCTTCCTTTGTATCCTCGAGAGCGGAAACTCATTGTCGTGTAAGAAAGAGCAATCAAGACAAATATCCTAGAGAAACAGTCGAAGGACGAAGAAAAACTAAATGGAATTATAAAAGTGCTTCTTCTTACGTCCTGGATGGGAAAACATGAAAAATGTTTTAACATTTTCGTTTTTTCTTCGTTTCCATGAGAGGAAAATAGCAATTTACACAGATTTTTTTATTTATATGGAAACATTTCCAATCATCAGCACAATCTCGTCCTCGACAAGGGGAGGAACAATGAGGGTGAAAGTCAGCATGAGCAGAGACGTTGTTTTATGGAATCGGAAGTGATTGAGAAATTCGTTGTTAAGTAAAACTTGAAATCGAAAATTCCAAGTCCACAAAGTTCAGTGGCACAAACAACTCAACGAATTACTAGATTCCCATGATGGAGACCGTGAAATTAATTCCCAATGTCAATGTTTGGAGAGGAGTTTAATTAAATCTCTTTCTAGTTCTCGATCCCTACGCTTTAATTGCTTTTTGTGAATGCAATCATTGAAAGCTTAGGCGGTTTCGTTGCAGGTCGCAGTGTTTTGCTGGCTATGACGCAACGGATTTGAAGTTTAATTAAAATTTCACTAGAAATCCGCAGACCACTGTGAGAACGGGGAATCCCCAACGGCCAGTTTCTCATTTGCAGAAATTTGAAATGCCCACGGTACTTGATTAACTTTGGACATGTTTGTCTTCCTAGTGGATTGCCTAGAGTTCCAAAATTGCTATGTGTGACTGTTGACAGCTTTTTTCCTTCCAACAAGCAGCGACGCAGCCTCATTGTTCCGAGTGGGAACCAATCGATTTCGCTTCAATTCCCATAAATAGTTTCGCTACCTCAAACAACAATTAATTACGTAGCCACTCTGATGAAAGCTAACCAGAATAACTTCGATGCCGGCTCTAGGAAGATTGATTCTATTCGATTCATTAGGCAATAGTTTTATCGACTTATCTCAGTTAGATTGAGAAATATTTCCTCGGAGGAGAAACTTTGATGCTGAGGGGGGAGAAAACATTGCTCAACGAACTGATTTATTGATAGAATCCCAATAAAACGTTAATTAGATTCGATGTAAACTCTAGAAGTGAAATAAGATTAACGCATCAGCTAAACTACTGAAACTACATAACCGGGATTGTGGACTAGCCGAAAATTTTGAGCTCAATTGGGTTCAAATTTGAGTCAATAGCACAAATTCAACTCAATATTAAGTTCAGTTCAGATTAATTTACCAGAAAGTTGAGCTCGAAATTATGCTTTTGATATAAATTGGAGCTCAATCGGGATCAAGTTTCCGAGCTCCAATTCAAGTCAAAATAGTGATAGTCCCTAATCCTACACTATAATAAACTTCTGAGTGTCGCCATAAGCGTTCACGAAGACTTTCGATGATAAACAAATCATGGAAGCAGTTACTTCACAGAACTCCCATCATGTAGAACACGTCGTTGCGGAAAACCTCAATAACATGATAAATTATTCAAGATGCTCGACGATTTGTGCTTTGATCTTGCTGTGTGTGACATTTTAAAACATGAGACACTTAATTACAGACACGTCTCTGTATGCTTTAGATTCATCCTACCGGTGATTGAGTCTACAGTTGTCTGTGAGGCAAAATAAACGTTCGAATTTATGCAAATCAATTCCCATTTTCAGATACGAATTCGCAAATAAATCACAAGATGATTACATGTTAGTACAACAGAGGGGTGATGACTCCTTGCTGAGGAGGGAAGAGTCCCGTAACGATTGATTCAAGTGTTTGTTCCGAGTAATTGTCTGTATCACTCGAAGATGATGATGCAGATCTGTCGTTCTTGTGCTGCTCTATCTTCTCGTAGGTTGAGGTGGAATAAATTTGCGATGAAATGAGGTTGAAATCATTTATATTCAATTAAACACCCGTCCTGATCTGATGGTGATTTATCGGATATCATCATGAGGGCGCAAAAAACTGCTCGCTCTCATTACATGAACTTTTTTTGTTTCGCCTCATCGCCAGTCTCAAGAGGATACTTTGAACGGGAAACAATGTTTCTCGATTAATAGATAAACATGCAAGCCCCATCATACACGATCCAGATTATGATCAAAATTTATTGCGATGTAATGCGGAAAGAGAGAAGCGCAAAAACATTGTTAATTAGATTTCGTATTCAAAGCATTTTTCATGCTAAAAGCTTTTACGTGTACAGGCGAGATAAAAAGGTAACTTTATGTTTTACCAGCTCGCATCAAAAGCGAGAGCATGTTTCCCGAGTTTGTACTTCTGGCATCCGTTTGAAGTGTTTTTTTAAAAATTTATAAGGTCTTCCAGCATTTAATGTGTCAGCATTTCAACTTAGTCTAGCTGCTCATTCGTGTCGAGTGCTCGAGTCGATTAATTAAGCCATCTACGAAAGTTTAACCACACTCGACAAACGATTCGATTCAAATTACGCCAATCAATCGATCACCATAATTAATTGTATTATCGACTCGTTGGCATCGCTTCTCAATTGTTATCAAACTCACCAGGATTTTAGCACAAATTTCCATTTGCGAATTATTCCGATCGGAGATTTCCTTTCGCTCCAATTTGCAGATTCGAACGCGAATAAAATTTTATCACCGACAATCGGAGTCCATTTGTGGGCGTCGATTCAACCATTTGAACAGCGACCATTACAGCAATTAAATCGAAATAAAATTTAGAGAAATTGTTTTAATTGCGATCGGGTTTGACTTTTTGAGCTCACAACCGAGCGAGGGATACTCGTTCTGTCGGTTGCAATAAAACTAAATCGTTTAGAGGGAAACTTTAATTATTTCCAGGGAAACTTTTTCGATTTTAAGAAATTTCTCCGCGAAGAGAGAAACTTTTCTTAAGAGCGAAATTGCAAACGCATTAATCCGTGACTTAATTATACTATGAGCATTTTTCATTCTCTGGAGGAAGGAACAAAGGCAAACGTTCCAGCGGGTGGTGGATTGAAAATTGTTTTAATGGGAAAACTTTCTCCACACCATCTTGAAAGCAGCAGCAAAGCTTTCTGGGAAATTGTAAAATATTTTTATCTCGCTTCGCGCTTTAGAGATTTGCTCATAAAAATTTTATTGTCTTCGTTCGCCTAATGGATTTCGCGGCAAGATAAATGATAAAACAACGAAAAAGGTTTAATGAGCGATCCGCAAAACCTGGCCTCATATCTTCGGAAAAATCGTCTGGCGAGGCAGCAGCGAAAACATATTTTCTTACTCAGCATATCAAATATTTATTGAGAGAAGCATCCGAGGGTAAGCAACGCTTAATAATGGATGACTGAGTAGCCTACAAACAGATATGTGAGCTAAGCATTGACCATATCGTGCCTGTCAAACTCGAAACGACAAATATGTTCGACAGTTAAACTCGAACTGCTCCGATTCAAAATTTCTCGGTTAACACAAACCAGAAACATTTAAATATTTTCGACTGTACCGAGCACATTTTTCTCCCAACTCGCATAGATATTTCTATTGTTTTACAAATTGTTTGTTGCACGGTGGAACGATACAAAGCTGAGCCAAGCGCAAGCAAGCCAACCACAAAGCATTGCTGAATTCTTCGAGCGAACGAGCGGAATATAATTTTACGATTCCGAAAAATGTTTCAAGTGAGGTTTTGTTACACTCGCGGTTTGTACAAAGAGCAGAAAAGAATTTGTTAAAAATAAATTCGATGGCAGAACGTCTAACCTTGTTCGAGCTGAGTGGATAATTTAATTGGGAACTTTTGTGAGAAACGTAACGTTAGAAGCTGCCAGCACATCAAACGTGATAAGAGAACTGAAGCTGCTGAGGAGCGTGACGAAGAAAATGTCAACTTCAAAGCGGATTGGACCTTCTGTTTTTATTGAAGAAGCTCTGCTCAAAGGAAATTGCAAAAGCTGTTATGTAACTTGCTGTCTTGTCACACAGGACACAGATCAAACGGCACGATAATACAAAACCTTCTTTCATTAAAATAGTTTGACAGCATAAGCTGGAACTCATGGAGCTTTCTTTGAAGACAGAATGTCATTTGTGTACTTATCAGCTCGTCTGGGAATCGTGTTCATATCAACTCAACGATTTTTCACCGGAAAAAATCCTAAACTATCACAACCCTTCGCCATTAATCAGAAGTTTCACTCTGTGGAGCTCAACCCTAAAACTCGCATTGTCGATGTTTTAAATACATTTTCGTGTTGGCGCTTTCATGTTTCCACATGAGATGATATATTTTGAGGATTTAAACCTTTTCCTCATTTCGAAACATGCATTTGTACTTCGAGAGAGACGCCACAGAAAAACAACGACGAGATAAAAACAACATCGTGTCTCTCCTCGACGATAACTCACGAACAACTTAATTCCAACATTAAACATGTGTCCGGTTTTTTGCTGCCAAGACTAACATAAATGTTTGTTTAATTTACGTTGAAAACAAAAGCCATGTTTGGCGATGAAGCCTTTTCTGTGTCCAAAAGTGAAATTTTCGGGCCCAAACACATGAGAGGGCAAGGCGGGGATACAGAAGCAGTTTCTTAATTAAATTTCCTTATCTGTCGGCAAGCGGGATGACAGTTCGTTTCAAGCAAATACTCTCGAGACAACAATTCAATTAAATTTCTGATTAGAAGGCTCGATTGCCTGCGCTCCGAATGGTAAAATCATGCAAGGCCCCGAAAATGGGGCGATGTTTATATTATTCAGAGCATCGCTTCATCCAACATTCTTTTTTCTTCGAGGAAGTTTAATTAAATATTTGCTCCAAGTAGGATTTGGCAGACTCCGATTTATTCATTAGCAATCATCGCTGTCGGAGCAAACATGCGGGCATCGAGACGCTTAAACGTTAAATCGAAGCGATTTTGTCGGCAATCGAATTCAAAGGAATCTTCTCGCATGGCAATCAAGCAGGTTGTGGCAAACGATTCGAAAGTAACGAGATTTAATCAACTGTCGAATGACATTGGCAGCGTTGAGTTCTAAGGGCTTCGATTCTCAGTCGTCAATGAAAGAACTCCCACAAATGTAAGCTTCTGGGGTCAAAGAGAACAGCATGACATTGAGCAACCCTTCGAGATCTTGAATTAATTTTGTCGTCCTTTCACATCGATAAGCTCCCGCAATTTTCTCTTTTTCTAATGGACTCCGCCATTCTGTGTGAAAATAACACCTGATTTTCCTTTCTGTTCTCGCCCAAGTCTGGTGATTTGTATGGAAAACACGTAGGGGATGAAGAAAAAATCATTTACACTTATTTGCGCTGTAAACCCGGAGCTGTGTGCTGAATGCTTTCACGTTGGAAGTTTCGGGTCGCAGGAAGCTGTAAAGAATTGAGTTTAGAAGCTTTCTCTTAATTCTTTACCATTTCGGGATCACAAGTAGGAAGAAAGGAACAAGAAAATTATGATTTCAAGGCAACCGTTGCCTGTCAAGGGCTAAGTTTGCAGTCGGAATTGAAAGCTTGCTGGTGAGCCACTTCAAAGCTCTCCACCACCAGCAGCTTTGTTTCAATTTAGAAAGTTTCGCAAATTGAAACAAAAGTTTACTTCATTACATCTCGTTACGATATCGATAGCGCTGTGGTTTCAGCGAGCGTGAGAAGTTTTAACATTTCAGTTCTTACCAAAAGCAGTTTAGTGATCACTAACGAATTATCTCTCCCCAGATTCCCCTAGAAGCTGGAAACATTTCCATCGTTTCACACAACTTTCTAAATATTTAATCGAAGATTCCCCAATCTCACGTTTCTGAAACGAGTTCTCATTCAACTTTAACTCGATACATCCGCTGATCAACCCAAAAATTTCTGAATTTTCGAACATATTTAGCTTTGCTGCTTCCCCCAGTCGTAATCATGGTGGATAATTCAAGTAAAACTAGTTCAAAGGGATTCGTTGTTCTAAGCAGTTGAGCATGAGTTTGCAACAATAATGATTGTGCAGGAGCTTCAGACGTTAGCAATCACGTTCCTCGAGAGGAAAAACCTTCATCCTCTCCAAAGACTTTTTGCTTTGTCGGAGCAGTTGAAAAGGTGCATTTTGGGAGAAAGTTTGCTGGATAAACCAAGTGGAATAAAGAGATATTTTCTGTGCTGGGGCAAAAAAAAGTTAAAATTCATGAGAGTAATCTTTTCAGAAAATTCCTCACGATAAACTTCGGAGTAGAAAGAAAAATGCAGACATTAAACTCTCTTCTGTTATAAATTTTTGATAAAAGGGATAATCCAAGTCGACGGTACAAATGAAAAAATTCGAAACTTGTTCAAGAAACGAGAAAAGTTTGCCATCACTTAGCAACTTTACCCTCGACAAAAGACTGTCAGATATGAGCTGTAAACTACATTGACTTTCGAAAAGAATTTCTACCATCCCAGTTGATCTGGGTCGAAAGTTTTCCCCACACGTTTCTCTCAATTTATAAGTTGACCTTTCTGTCGTCGTAAGTTCTGTCGGGAAGAAGCTGTGAGCGAGAGAAATCTTTAAACCAATTTCGAGTCAAGTTTTAAGATCAATTTAGATTTTAATACATCATCTTATCGCGTAATTGAATTCGTGCCGTATCTCCCATATGATGCTCGTATGTTGAACGATGACAGAATGTTGAGATGAGTTATCGATACGCTCTCATCGATGGATGTGCAATCATGAGCAGAGACTCTGATGCACGTTGACTCAAGTCTCGGGATGAGACGACGCGATGGAACTTAATTTAATCTCTCTCAAAGCTCATCCCATCATCTCTGAATAAATTCATTACAGAAATTGATGCAAATTACGAATTTATTACGTTTGCAGAGTTCAAGTTGTGATTGCAATCAAAAATCTCCTTCGCAGAAAATTGAAAAGCGAGTTGAAGCGTGGTCGGGGCAGATTGATTTGCTTGCACGTGCAAAATTGCTTTGGTGAATGGAAATCGTTTCAAGATTGAACCGATTAAAGCAATAAATCAATCAGCGCTTGACAGTTATTCATCTCTGTTATCAAAGAAAGATAATTTATGGGACACGAGTTGTTGGATGTGCGTGAAATATGAATTGGAGAGGCTTTGGGAGGGAAAGTTTTCCGACAGATCAAAAATATATCGTCAATGTTCAAGCTCCAGCGGCCACGATGCAGGATGGGATTCAATAAAATACAATTTCCTGATGATATCAAAGCTTAATGACCAGAGCTCTCACATCGTAAAATTTATATTTTCCCACCGACTCGCCAGTCTGGCACGATGTTCATTCGGCTGTCTGCTTTCCCCATATCCGGAGAATTTTATGTTATTTCCTGCTTCATTAGAACTTCATGAGTCTACAAAATGTTGCATTCCCAGTTCACGATCGGCCGCATAAAAAATCCGACGAGCGAACTTTACAGCAGAAATGCATTTGAATTTTTAAGCCGCAGAGCGTCGTGATGTGAAAATAAATTTTTAAAAATCGGTCGAATCTAAAATTTATGCTCCCCCGAATTCCCGAGCTCTCTCACAGCTTTTAATCTTCAATTTTTATGCTCAGCTCATGCTGGGGCGCAGTGAAAACTGAATTAATGGGATTTACAGTGCCTGATGCAATGATTGAATTACGTTCACTTAATTTCGCATCGCTAATGGATCATGTAAAAAAGCTTTCGCTGGATAAAGTTCTCGCAGAATGAACTCACGCCTCATCGCCAGCATGGAAAGTGACGACGAATGAACAAATATTAATTAGGCGTGCGTGGCTGGGGTGTTTCAACGCTGCAGCGGGAAAACGTTGCATGAACGTGACGTTCCTGCAGCTTCGAGGCGAAACTTTTCCATTAAAACATGAAGTCATTTTAGTGTCGCTCCATTGAGTTATTTGTGTGGATCTGAGTTTTTATTGCAACCAATGACCCAAATAATAAATTAAAGGACAGAGTTGTAAATTATGTCACTGTAGATATGAAAAATGCTCGACACCATATTTTCAAATTGACTCTTTGGCCTCAGTGCCGCAGGTTCAGCGAGCACAATCGCAGTTGTTTTTTGTGTCTGCCTGCGACCAAAGTGAGACCGAAGCGATACAAAACAAACTTCTGCTTCGTGAAATTTATGGCCTTCATAAATTTTTGCCGGAAATCATGATGCTCGAAACCGAACTCGCCCTTTGGCGTATGCCACACACTGCATCTAATATTTCAACTGCTCCAAAATTCGTGATTATGCCATTTCCAAAACTTCCTCGTGCTGTCAAGTTCGCTCAGCGAGGCTCTCCACTCCGTGACATCATATTCAGTCGGACGTGGCTTTGGCTTTATAAGCTCTGACGTGCATCATGTATCAAATCCCACGCTGAAAATGCAGATTTTCTCTCCGTTGTCACGGCTGGAGAAGCCGAAATATTGAAATTTCAGCTTTGTTTGATGTCACAAAATCAAGTTACAACGTCGGAAATCCAATAAATCACCATCAACCAGACAAACAGAAGCTTTATTAAAAATGTCTCGTTGCGCTACCGACAGAAACGCATGGACAAAAGAGTGTTCAGTTTCCGGGGTCGAAGAGGTCTCTCGTGAGCGGCCAGAGACACTTTTCACTCTTATTTCGCTGTCTCTACCAACTGATGAGTTGGAGCTTTTACCAGGAATTGAGTTATTTTACAATAAATTTGACGTTTAAAGTTTGATATTCTATCGACTCTGGCTGATGATCTAAGTGCTCTAATCGTTTAAGAGCTATGTAACTTACATGATGGAAGCTGACAAGCCTTGCAGTTCTTTTTTCAAGAATCTTCGTCGTTTTTTACGCGATAAAACCGAGAGAAACCTTTTGATCTTTTTAAGTTAACGAATCGTGATTTGCAAACTTGCGAAAATTCTTTTCTGCTGCAGCTTTTGACAGCTTCCGGTAATTGAATTTTGTCTGAAAGAACTCAAAAGGCGCTGACTGCAACGGATCCACCATCATGCGACGTTTGAGTCGAAAAGCAAAATGCACGGGAAACGAGAAACTTGAGTTCTGCACTTTGACTCAAAGCGATTTCAGAGTTGTCAGTGACTTGTCTAGCGTTTGTCTCTCAAATGCATTCCGCAACGATAACGATTCAGGTTTCGCATTCTGCTTTGCGCAGGAAGTCTTCTTTTGAAAGTAAATTCATGCTTCGACTGAAAAATCGACATGCAAAGGTTTTGAAATTTACTTTATAAATGTAAATTTCTTACGATTAGTAAGAAATGAACTTGCAAGTAGGGGTGGGAAATTATTCGGTTTTTGGAAAAAACGAATATCCGAATTTTTTCCACTCTCGGAACGAATATTCGAATTTTTATTCGAATAATGTAAAGCACTGGAAAATGCTCAGAAAGTCAAACTTTTATTGAACTAGAGTAGAAAGCCAAGGTAATCACGTTAATAAAAAATTGCTTTGCATCTTATCGCGGTTCAAAAATGGCTTTTGAGGAAGCATAACTTGTCCACCTCCTTTAATATTTCGAGAAAGATCAGTCACGAACCAACCCTGAGACATCCAAATCATCAATGATGGATTCATGTTGCGATAAAGCGTTCCATATCAATTCGAGAATTTGCTTGTCATTGTTTTCCGAAGGAGAATTCGCTTGTTATTGTCTTATGAGTCTCAAAGTTAAGCTTCGATCTGCCGTGAGCAACCATCCGATATCAAAACTTTATCAACGATTTTTCATTACTTTTTATCAGCTCGAATGATGTCGAGAGTGTTTTATATTTTGGTTTCAATGCTGGCATCAAGTGAGACTACGGAAATTGTGTTATTAGATTGAACTTGATGTCCCACAGCGCGAAATTAATACCATTGCGTATTTCGGCCGAAGCGAGGGCCAATGATGTATGAGCCCGAGCGAAATCAGTCTGCACCAAAGTGCAGAGAAGGGAATTGTGCAACGATGACGATAAAAGTCATGAGTTTGCTTCTGATAAATCACACGATGAAGTCGAGATAAGTGTAACGTCACCAGCAAATGCATCGTAACCAGATGACTCGAAGTAGCTAACAACAATCCACCTGGCACTCAGCGGAGTCGCTACCGTGATTTTTAAAAAGAGTCCCAGCTCAGTTTTCTGACATTTAAGGAGTTTTTTCACGACTTTTAGCACGATTGTAAGCCAATTTTTACTTCAAAACTCTCTCATTCGGATATCGGCCTTACTTTTTTGAAACTGGAGATTAGGTTAAATTCTCCGAATATTCGATTTCATTATTCGAATAAAATTCGTCTGTAATTTTGGGGCGAATATTCGAATAATTATTCGTCAAACGGATATTCGGTCCACCCCTACTTGCAAGTCTTTTTAGCGGAAGTCAAAATTTACTTCCAAAGCTTTTGATCAGTTTAAACTTTAAAATCATCATGGTTTATGAGATTGAAAGGCATAGGAAAAAGTTCGTCAGCAGTTTGGTTCCACGCACAGTAATCAAAATGGCATTGATCACACTTTATTAGTTTATGAACTGTCGCAAGAATCTTTTAGATACAAATCCATTTTATTTGCTCGTTCAAGCCAACAGCAGAAATAAATGGAAATCTTGATGCGCTTAAATGCTGCAATTGTTTAAAAGGAAATTGTAAAATACAAAAAAAAATCTGTTTTAATCTCGTTGTCATCGAGGTCTCGAACATGAATTGACGACATTTCTAGGTCCTCGACGTCTTCATTTTGAGGATTTCGCTGCATTCCTCCGAGTCGAAGTGGCGATTTAAGAGCTGCGACATTTACTATCGCGTCGATAGTAATTGTCTCCACTGGAGTGCAAGTTGAGAATGAAACTGACTTCCACTTACAGCCATCGAGAACTTTCGCAATGATTCTTCTGTTGTTGTCCAGAGCGATGTGTTGATACTTGCGTTGACTGTTCTGGTTTACGATGATTTCTTTGAACTCCTTTGATTTCAACGGCAAAGCGACTTTGAGCGCTACAGCATCGCTAAGCTGAAAAGTTTATGAAAAGATCGGCAGATCAAAACGACCACATGTCTTAGTTTGTGCTGCCATCTACCGAGCGACAGACGAACGCCAAAATTTTCTTGCTAGTGAGTAGCAAAATTGCATTGAATTAAATTTTTCAGTGAGATTGTTCGAATGATGAGATCATGAATATTAGGCATGGAAATATTTACGCGGATCAGTCTTTTTCCACTGAGGTTTCCCTCCCTCGCTCCGGGTTTTCTTCAGTTGTGTGCGTGAATCCAATTGGAAGTTTTCATTTCTTGTCAATGTTCTTATGTTTTTAATTTTTTAATCCGGTTACCGTCGCTTAAATTAAGCCAAATTAGCTTCAATCTTTAGCTAACACTGCAAGGATTGCACACAAAGTGGAGGTAACATCAGAAAGTTTGTTACAAAGGCGAGAAAGTGAATTTAAAATTTCAACAAATGTGAAAAAATTATCAAAAGAAAAAATGAAATCGTCGTGTTGGTTCTGATAATTTTGATTGTGAGCTTGAACTGCAATAGTCTGTCTCGAAGCGGGATCGTGATGATCGATTTCTTCCACGCAATCTGAACCAGAACTATCCACTTGAGCTAACTTTCGATTCGCGAGAGATTCGGAAGAAAAGTTGGCAAGGTTCACGATCGCTGCTGCTCGCCAGACGATCCCAATCAGCCTCCATCTGGAATCGCAACCAACGAGGAGGTTTCGTTAATTTATTTTATTTCTAACATAAACAAATCGTTAATTGCCTCGCGATAATTTGAGATTTTCCGCCGCGAAACTTTTCCTCCAAGCAATCGTTTGGCTGTGTGGCGAAGCTCACACACTAATCCCGCCAACACTTCATTGCCGGCTTACATTCCTACACCAAACTGTTGTTATCAACGCGGGTTTTGTTTACATTTTTTGCCATGCGACTCACCAACACGTCGAAGAAATATCTCGAGAAAAACGAATCATGACAAAGTGGGGAAAACGAAACGAAGCTCTAGAGAAACCTCTTGTTCTACTGAGACGAGATTCTTGGTACTTGAGGCTGTTCGAATCACGGATCCATTATTCAGAGGAGTTCCGGGTGTCGAGCGTTGACCCGGGCAAGGCCAGAGCTCCTCAGCCAAGCAGAGATCGAACCTAAACAGCTTTGAATAAGTCGAGTTATCGATGCTTCTTTGGCCGTGTTGATATCTCCGAACCTTCGGTCACAGCGGTCTTGATATCTCCGAACCTTCAGCCAAAGCGATCTATCGGAGCGGAAGGCTTTTGAGGACCTTGCGAACAACAAAAGCTCCAACGCTGCTTGCTCATAATTGATGTTCAGTTTTATAAAAAATCCTCATGCGGAATTGCGCAGAATCTCGTGCTCGCGCTGTTAACAACATCGTTAATTAACTCGGTTCCCTCGCATCTCTTAAGTATGTGCGGCAACAAGATGTAACGAGTGCGGCGCGTTTAATTAAGGTCGATTAACTATTCTGTTTGTGATCGTGAAGTGATAACAAGCTTCTAGTTGATTTTCATCAAGACAGCTTCCATCGGCCAGCATCCGATCACAATTTATTTGAAGTCGAATGATTTCCGTCTTTAGCTTGCGTGCGACGATTTTCACGAGAGAAAAATATTTTTATCTTTTCCAGAAGTCGTGAAAATCTCCCGCAACACCGATCGAATATTTATGTCTAGTGAGCTCAATTGACGATCGCGAAAATGGGCGAAAACCTGATGGGTGCAACGAGTCTGCTGCATGTTGGCGACATCGTTTCTCTCTTTGCCGAAGGATCAGTGTCGGGCTTCTTGTCGACGTTAGGGTGAGTTTAATCTAACTTTCTAGTTAGGATTTGTCTTTACATTGATGGGATTTATCTTAAACTTGAACTATCGCAGCCTGGTCGATGATCGAACTGTGGTTTGTCCCGAGGCCGGCGACCTCAACACGCCGCCCAAGAAGTTTCGCGATTGCTTGCTCAAGATATGTCCAATGAATCGCTACTCAGCACAGAAGCAGTTCTGGAAGACAGCGAAACAGTCAACGACAACCGACGCGAATCTACTCAAGCGGCTGCACCACGCAGCGGAGATTGAGAAGAAACAAAACGACTCCGAGAATAAGAAATTGCTGGGAACAACTGTCCAGTATGGGTCAGTGATTCAATTGCTTCATCTCAAGTCGAACAAATATTTGACCGTGAATAAGCGATTGCCGTCGCTGCTAGAGAAGAACGCAATGCGAGTTTATCTCGATGCTAATGGAAATGAAGGTAAGTGGGTGTGTCAGCCGCCGATGATGTTTTAATTCACTGATACTTTTAAGGTTCTTGGTTCTACATCATGCCGTTCTACAAGCTGCGCACGACTGGAGACAACGTCGTCGTCGGAGACAAAGTGATACTCAAGCCGGTGAATGCCAACCAGCAAAACCTGCATGTGGCGTCAAACTATGAGCTGCCCGATAATCCCGGATGCAAAGAAGTCAACGTTCTCAACTCGAGCACCAGCTGGAAGATCACGCTGTTCATGGAGCATCGGGAAAACCTTGATGATGTTTTGAAAGGCGGCGACGTAGTTCGGTTGTTCCACGCTGAGCAGGAGAAGTTTTTGACGATGGACGAGTACAAGAAGGTCCAACATGTTTTCCTTCGGACCACTGGCCGAACTTCTGCAACGGCTGCAACAAGCTCCAAAGCTCTTTGGGAGATTGAAGTCGTACAACATGATCCTTGTCGAGGTGGAGCTGGTCATTGGAACTCTCTTTATCGATTCAAGCATCTCGCGACTGGATTTTATCTGGCAGCTGAACTCGACTCAGATCCGGGCTATCAAGACTCTTATCGACTCGTCTCAGTTCCGTACTCAACTGACATTGCTTCCGTCTTCGAGCTGGATCCTACAACCATGACCCGAGCTGACTCGCTTGTCGCTCAGAGCAGCTACGTTCGAATGCGTCATTTGACAACAAACACTTGGGTTCACGCGACGAGCATTCCTATCGATGCTGACGAGGACAAGCCTGTCATGAGCAAGGTTGGTTGCAGCGCCATCAAAGAAGACAAGGAAGCATTCGCCGTCATCCCAGTCAGCCCAGTCGAAGTACGCGATCTCGATTTCGCTAACGACGCTTGCAAAGTTCTCATCGCGATGTCCCAACGTCTCTCAACGGGCAATGTTAGTCACAACGAGCGGAAATCTCTCATCGCTTTGCTTCAGGATATCGTTTACTTCATCGGCGATATGGAGAACGAGCAAAACAAGAACGAAGCACTTGAATTGACAATATCCAACCCGAACCGTGACCGGCAGAAGTTGCTGCGTGAGCAGTACATTCTTCAGCAGCTCTTCAAGATTCTCCAAGGTCCGTTCAAGCCGAATGGTGACCAACCTCCATTTCTGTCCCTTGATGAACTTGGTGATCCCAAGAACGCGCCTTACAAGAATATTTTCCGTCTCTGCTATCGAATCTTGCGGTTGAGCCAACAAGACTACAGAAAGAATCAAGAGTACATCGCCAAACATTTCGGTTTGATGCAGAAGCAGATCGGCTATGACATCCTGGCCGAAGACACGATCACCGCTTTGTTACACAACAACCGGAAGCTTCTCGAGAAACACATTACGCCAGCCGAGATTGAGACGTTTGTTGGATTAGTTCGTCGCAATATGGTCGGCTGGGAGTCTCGTTTCCTCGATTATCTCAGCGACTTGTGCGTCAGCAACAAGAAAGCGATAGCAGTGACACAAGAGCTCATCTGCAAGTCAGTGTTGAGTCTCAAGAACTCGGACATCCTAATTGAAACTAAGATGATGACGTCGAACGAGTATTGGCGTGCGATTGGTGAAGACGATTACATGGACGACGAAGATCAGAAGACTCGTGAAGTTGTTCTAGTGTGGAACAACGGGAAAAATTTGAAATCGTTGACAGATCTCGGCAGAGGATCAAAGATGAATTCTGTGATCGATGTAGCGATTCTGGATTATTATCGACACCAACTGAATCTCTTCTCCAACATGTGCCTCAACCGTCAATATCTCGCTCTCAACAACCTGTCGCCGCATCTCGACATCGACCTGATTCTCCGCTGCATGTCAGACGATCAAGTCCCGTACGAACTTCGCGCCTCATTCTGTCGGCTCATGCTGCACTTGCATGTTGATCGAGATCCTCAAGAACCCGTCACGCCCGTGAAATATGCCAGATTGTGGAGTGAAATTCCAGGCGTCATGTCAATCTACGACTACGACATAAGAAAGATTCCAGACACGAGCAAGGAGCACGTTCGAGCGCGGTTCAACACGACCATCGCATTCGTCGAGAATTATTTATGCAACGTCGTCAACAAGATGTGGCTGTTCAGCGATCAAGATCAGAACAAATTGACTTTCGAAGTCGTGAAGCTGGCCCGCGATCTAATCTACTTTGGCTTCTACAGCTTCAGTGACCTGCTGCGCTTGACACGAACGCTTTTGTCGATCTTGGATTGCGTGTCCGAAGGCGACATCACAACGGAAGTTCAGCACGGCGACGTTGACTCTGAGGGCGGAGTGCTTCGGTCGATTGGTGATATGGGTACGATTATGACTTCTCTGACGCTTGGGCCGATGTCGCCCGTTACGCCGCCTATCCCAACGATCCAGCGGTCGAAATCAGTCTCGCAGTTGATGAAGGAATTCCCACTTGTGATGGACACGAAGCTGAAAATCATTGAAATACTTCAGTTTATTCTCGACGTCCGACTTGACTATCGCATCAGTTGCTTGCTAAGTATTTTCAAGAGAGAGTTCGATGAAACTGGTGAATCAATCAGCAACGAGACAGTGGCGATGCGTCAGAAAAACATAGATCTTGAGTCCATTGGCTCGCAGGCGGAAGGAATCTTCGATTACGCAAAGGTGAGAAAACAATTCCTTTGAGCTCGTTCCACTAACATAAACTTCCTTTAGACATCCGCGAATCTCGACCTCGACGGCCAAGGCGGTCGGACGTTTCTTCGAGTTCTGCTTCATCTCATCATGCACGACTATCCTCCACTTGTTTCTGGCGCGCTTCATCTGCTCTTCCGTCACTTCAGTCAACGCCAAGAGGTTTTGCAAGCGTTTCGACAGGTTCAGCTGCTCGTCAGCGACCAAGACGTGGAGTCTTACAAGCAAATCAAAACCGATTTAGATGTGCTGAGACAATGCGTCGAGAAGAGTGAATTGTGGGTGTACAAGAGTCGTAATCTGGCTGACGATGATCAAGCTCCGCAGCCGGTGGAAGCAGCAGACGGGGAAGGCCCAGCGCTCTACCCAGAACAAGCGCAAGAGTACACAAAGATCCAAGACATCCTAATAAGAATGAACAAGCTTTGCATCCAAGCCAACCCAAGCGGATCAGTCAAGCCTCGCAAGCACGAGCAGCGACTTCTGAGAAACGTTGGAGTTCACACTATCGTCCTTGACCTGCTTCAAGTTCCTTACGACGAAAAAGACGACGTGCGAATGAACAAGCTGATGCAGTTGGCTCACCAGTTTCTCCAGAACTTCTGTTTGGGAAATCAACACAATCAGGTTAGTCTCTGTCACCTCTGAGATATTTTAGGTGATTACTAATCCCATTATTTTCCAGGTCTTGCTGCACAAGCAACTTGATTTGTTCTTGAATCCTGGAAATCTCTACGCCGAAACAGTTTGCGCTATCTTCAAGGACAACTTGTCGCTGTGCAATGAAGTTAACGAGAAAGTGATTCAGCATTTCGTTCATTGCATTGAGATTCATGGTCGGCACGTCGAGTACTTGAAGTTCCTGCAAACGATTGTCCGCGCTGAGAATCAGTTCATTAGGAAGTGCCAAGATATGGTGATGCAGGAGCTGGTGAATGCAGGCGAAGACGTTTTGATCTTCTACAATGACAAAGCGAGTTTCAACAATTTTATGGAGATGATGAGAAGTTTCAAGAAAGGAACGTCCGAAGGAACTTACGCCATGAAATATCACATTGAGCTCGTCAAACTTCTGGGCTGTTGCACGATGGGAAAGAACGTGTTCACTGAAATTAAGTGCAACAGTTTGCTGGCTCTTGACGATATTGTATCGATCGTCTGCCATCCCGATTGCATTCCACAAGTCAAGCAAGCCTACGTCGACTTCCTCAATCACTGTTACATCGACACGGAAGTGGAAATGAAGGAAATCTATTCGTCCAACCACATGTGGAACATTTTCGAGCAAAGTTTTCTGTCAGATCTCGATCATGTTATTGCCAACGCGCCAGAGGATAATGAGCTGGAAAATTATGTTTTCACTGAGATGATGACGATCTTGAACACTTTCTTCTCGTCTCCGTTCAGCGATCAAAGCACTGCCGTGTCCAGAAGGCAAATCATTTTTGTCCAGCTCCTCCAAAAAGTGTACAAGATATCGAGACTCGCATTCTTGAATGCACCGCAAAAGTTTGCTGTTGAAAGTTGCATTAAAACTTTGATTGACGTGGCTAAGAATCGAGCGATCGTAATTCCCTCCGATCTTGAAAACGCTGTCGTTAACATGTTCAGCAAAACTGCGTTGCTCTCGAGACAAACCAGCAAATGGCTTCTTGCTACGAAGCAGACAAAGATCGATCGACAACTTAGTCAGCCCAAACTGGATCGAAGTATCATCGAGGGTTTGCAAGACATTGTCAGCCTTCTAGAGGATCAGCTCAAGCCGCTAGTCGAAGCAGAACTCAGCCTACTCGTTGACATTCTCTACAGATCCGAGCTGCTGTTTCCGATGGGTTCAGAGTCTAGAAAGCGATGCGAGTCCGGTGGATTCATTCGAAGGCTCATCAAACATGCCGAAAGACTTTTAGAGGAAAAAGAAGAAAAGCTTTGCGTTGAAGTTCTCCGAACGTTACGTGAGATGATGGCACTTGACACCGAATACGGAGAGAAGGGCGACAGGCTGCGTAACAATCTTCTGGAGAGATATTTCGGCGAGTTTCACATCAAGAAAGTGGTCGTCGACCTGAAAGCTCTTCCGGTTGTCAAACCGCCAGCCAATCTCTCGAAACCGGAAAACTCCAGCAAAGTTGTAACTCACGGACCTGGAGCGAAGTTCTTGAGTCGAGCCGTTCGAACGCTGTACGAAGTTCAAAACATGTTGGACAAAGAGGGAGCAGGTGAACTCGTCGTTGAACTCGTTATCAAATCAATAAACTCGCCGTCGATATTCGTTGAAGCAGTCGAGCTTGGCATCGCTTTGCTCGAGGGCGGGAACAACGTCATTCAACGCGGCATGTTCAACAAATTCCTGGCACTCGATCCATCACAAGCTTTCTTCAGAGTGTTCTACGATAAGATGAAGGACGCGCAGGTGGAAATCAAGTCGACAGTGACGGTGAACACAACCGACATCGCGGCGAAAGCGAATGAGAATCGCGAGTACCAGAAAGATGTCGATAGAATCAGCAGACGAGCTGCGCCTTTGAAGTCGAATGGAATTGTAATCACTGATGAATTCCGCGATGAATTGAACAATGCTGGAATTGCAACTGCGCGAGCTTTCGCTGCCGCGAGGAACTTCAACGGCGGCGAAGAGTTTGGAGGCGCTGCACAGATTGGAACCGGCAGCGCTCTCGAAGACATTCTGGCCGAGAAGCTGGAGAAACACAAGGACAAAGACCAACGCGAAAAACTCTCCCCGAAGGTTCTCGTGATGCAGCCGATTCTCAGATTCCTTCAGCTGCTGTGCGAAAATCACAATCCAGACTTGCAGAACTTGCTGCGCAACCAGAACAACAAAACGAATTACAATCTTGTCAGCGAAACGCTCATGTTCCTTGACTGCATTTGCGGATCGACGACCGGTGAGCGGAACGTTAAATGATTGAGTGCATATTTGTGATTTCTCATATTTCCAGGCGGCCTTGGACTCCTCGGGCTTTACATCAACGAGAATAACGTTTCGCTTATCAACCAGACTCTCGAAACGCTGACAGAGTATTGCCAGGGACCTTGTCACGAGAACCAAAACTGCATTGCGACGCACGAGTCGAACGGCCTTGACATCATCACTGCTTTGATCTTGAACGACATCAATCCGCTTGGAAAGAACCGAATGGATTTGGTAAGTTCATCGCTTTGTGATCAGTAGAACAAATTTGACTTTTGGATTGCAGGTTCTCGAGCTTAAAAACAATGCCAGCAAACTTCTGCTCGCTATCATGGAATCTCGTGGCGACTCTGAAAACGCGGAAAGGATTTTGTATAACATGAACCCGAGGCAATTGATCGATGTCGCATGCCGCGCTTATCATCAGGAAGATGCGATCGAAGACGATGACGAAGAAGCTGATCCAGACGATGACATCTCGGTGTCGCCGAAGGAAGTTGGTCACAACATTTACATTCTCTGCCATCAACTAGCGCAGCATAACAAAGAGTTGGCTCAGCTGTTGAGACCGTCGGACGCTTCCAACGTTGAGCCGAAGACACAGAAAGCTCTCATGTTTTACGCGACGCACACAGCGCAAATTGAAATCGTTCGTAACGACCGCACTTTGGAGCAAATCGTGTTCCCGATTCCCGAGATTTGCGAGTACTTGACACACGACACGAAAGTCAAAGTTCTCCACACTGCGGAGCGTGACGACCAAGGCTCAAAGGTCGCAGACTTCTTCGATCGAACCGAGTCGATGTTCAACGAGATGAAGTGGCAGAAGAAACTTCGTGGACAGCCAGCTCTCTTTTGGGTGTCGTCTTACATGTCACTCTGGGCGAACATTCTCTTCAACTGCGCCGTCTTCATCAACATCATCGTCGCTTTCTTCTATCCATTCGATAGCACCATCCCGAAGCTGAAGTTCCATGCTTCGCTCATAATTTGGGCGGCTTTCTTCTGCAAGGTTGGGCTCGTTTTCGTGAAGCCAAGAAACTCGACAATTCGAGCATTGGTAGCGTCCCTCATCGTTCGGCTCATCTTCTCCATCGGCCCGGAGCCAACGCTGTGGATTCTCGGAAGTCTCACGGTTATAATGAAGGGCGTTCACATCGTCTCGATTATGGGCAATCATGGAACGCTTGAGAAGCACTTGGGGAAGATCGTTACAGACGCTGAACTTCTTTATCACTTCGGTTACATGATGTTCTGTGTGTTTGGAATGTTCCTTCATCCTTTCTTCTTCTCGTTCTTGGTGAGTTTCATAAAGCCATTTCATCGTTTTCATCTGACGATTTCGCTCTCCAGCTCTTCGACGTCGTTTATCGAGAGGAAACGTTGCTTAATGTCATTCGTTCGGTGACAAGAAATGGGCGTTCAATCATACTCACGGCTGTCCTTGCGCTCATTCTCGTCTACATGTTCAGCATCATCGGATACATTTTCTTCAAAGATGACTTCCTCGTTCCGGTTGATGACGATTTGATTGGTGAGTTGACAAACGCAATCGTTTTAAGGCAAATTAAATTACAAAATGTTTCTTGCAGAATCTTGCGATTCCCAGTCTTCTGACATTCGCTCAACACTTATGTCGGCAATCAACCAAAACTACTGCGAGCAGAAGAAGTCGCTAGATACGACGATCGAGGCTGACGGCGAACTCAAGGAGCGAGCGTGCGATTCGCTTCTGATGTGCATTGTGACGACAATGAATCAAGGATTACGAAACGGAGGAGGAATCGGTGACATTCTCCGAAATCCATCGAGCAAAGAACCGCTGTTCATGGCGCGAGTTGTCTACGACTTGCTCTTCTTCTTCATTGTCATCATTATTGTCTTGAATCTTATTTTCGGTGTCATCATTGACACTTTCGCCGATTTGCGATCTGAAAAGCAGCAAAAGGAATTGATTCTCAAAAACACTTGCTTCATCTGTGGTCTTAACCGATCTGCTTTCGACAACCGAACTGTGAGCTTTGAGGAACACACTAAGAATGAGCACAACATGTGGCAATACTTGTACTTTATGGTACTCATCAGAGTCAAAGACCCGACAGAGTTTACTGGGCCCGAGAGCTACGTCCATGGAATGGTGAAGGCAATGATCCTTGACTGGTGAGTTGCGGAGTTTCGTTGTAAAGTTTTTAATTCAAAAATGTTTATCAGGTTCCCACGCTTGCGAGCGACGTCTTTGGACACAGCTGAAGGAGAAGGCGACCAGTTAGATGTGAAATGTCTCCAGACGCAGTTAGAGAAAACACAAGAGCTCGTGGGAAATCTTTCTAAGCAACTAATGGAATTGAAGGATCAGGCGAGGACTCTAAATCAGTTCCGCTAGCTCTGGAAATAATTAATTTCTCTTTGCAGATGACGGAACAGAGAAAACAGAAGCAAAGGCTCGGCCTCATTAATCAAACAGTTTCCAGCCAGTTTGGCAACCAATTCATTTGAATCTTCTTAAATAGTTTTAAGCGTGGGACGGGTGGTAGTTTCTTGCTCAAAGCAAACGTCAATCAACCATTAGCCTTAAAAGAATTTTATTTGTTCTTCATTTCACTTGTTAGCTGTTGAAACTTAAACATTCTCGCTGTTCCTTAACACTTGTTGAAGCTTAAATTATTTACTTAAAAAATTATCATCTGTGAAGTTGTTTCGGAACCGATTTGCTCAGAAACTTTTAGAATAAGATAACATGAAACTGTTGGAAAAGGTTGCACAATTGATCATTCATCATATCAACAAAGTTGAGTTTTAGCGTTGATGAGAAAATGTCGATAATCAAATTTGTTATTATCAATTGTACGTAGGAAGAAAATTTAATGGAATTAAAGTGAAATAACTTGGAAATAATTCTTTGCGATGTTTTCAGTTGGAATGACGTTTTGAATTTCAGAGATGGTTAGTGTTGAGTTCACATTGTCTTTGCAGATTCAGTCTAAGCCAACTCAAAGATTTCAATATTGTATTTATTAATGGCATCGCCGACCAGATCAATGCGATAAATAAATTAATATCGTTGGTTAATTCTCGTTGCAACTCACTCATCGCTGTCACTCTGGAACATGTTCGGAACGGTCGGGCAGTTATCGCAGACGTCACCGATTTTATCAAAGTCAGTGTCCTTCTGATCTCTGAGATTCTAGGTTCAAGAAAGTTTAAAAATTCAAGAAACTAACTGTCGAAGCAGGTAAGGTGAAACTCACGGGATCACAAGCATCGCCAATCCAATCGTTGTCCGCGTCCAACAGCTGGACTCAAGCTGATCTCCATTGAAGATTCTCGGGCAATTGACTGGGTTCATCAATTTTTCGTTTCCATGGCCAATAAGACAAAAAAAAATTGGGTAAATCTTTTTCTAAAGTACTTCGTTGGGGTATCTTGGAATCTTATAATAAATCATCGATCGTCTCTTCAATTAAATTTGCCTGATTCTCTGTGATCATTGTTTTTTATGTGAAAAGTTCAGTGTGAATCTCGGTGGAACAGTTTCTCGGTTGAATCTTTTCGATTAAGCGACCGATTCTGTACTACAATTCTATTTCCTTCTACGGCTTCAGTGTGGATCTCGAATGTTTCTATCAAAGCGTCGATTGAGTCTCTTCTTTCGATCGGTGTCACTGTGTTAGCCTCAGCGTCAAGAGCTTCTTTGGCCACCTCAGCCTCTTCTCTCGTCTTCCATCCATCTGTCATGTTGACCACGGAATCTTCTTCAATTGCCACTTCAACATTTTCGCTTGTCATTTGTTCAACAACGTAATCCAATACTAAATTTTTGATACTGTCAGTTGCAACATTTTCAATTTCGGGAACAACCGACATCGCTAAACCTGCAGCTTTTTTTAGCATAAAAAGTTTGCAGATTCCTGTCAGCAGTTCCAGCAAGAACACGAATATTGAGAACGACAAACATGAACTAAAAATTACAAAACCGGGTTCGAGCTTTTTCAGATTTAAGGTTTGCGGTGGATCAGGTGGTATTTTATACTTCGTCTTTGCGTCCATTAACTGAGTTTGATAATAAGTATTCCTTCCTAGACTAAGGAGGACAATTCCTGCAGTGAACATTTGCTGCGACTTGAGGTCGAAAATCCCGGTGAAGTGATGATGGCTCCTGAACGCTAAGCCACACATCTGGGTACTAACTACAATATTAGTTCTAAGTCTTTTTGTGAAACGACCTTTAGTGTCCTCGATGACACTTGCTGCCAAATAAGGATTGATTTCAAGAACTCCTTCGAAAACGGGATCAAACAAGAATTCAAATTTGTTGAACTCAGGAACATCGAAAGTCTCGATTCTCGATCTAACTTTCCCCCTAAAAATCAGAAAACGTTAAAGAATGATAATTTTTAATAATTCATCTCACCTCTTCGCAATTTCTGATTCCGGGTACATTTGTTTGAAGCTTGGTTCCATGTAGAAATTGTATCCACGTTGAATCGCCTCCTCTATCGATTGAATCTCGGGCTTTGGAACATCTTTTGTCATAAACTCGAACATTTTGCCCTGCCACGCAGTTCTGATAATCAAGCAGTAAAGGATGAACAACATTGTGAGGAACCTCGCAAAGTTTCGATGCGGCAAAACGATCAACCCGATACCGAAAAATATTTGAAGAATGTTGAGCGATGGCGTTATGACGTTCGGTCCAATCACAAAATCTCTAATCGTCGTAGGCACACAATACAAAATCAATATCGTGGTGAAGGCAATCACAAAAGTTAAGGCGATCAGAGCCCAAGTGTAGATATCGAAAGGCATCGCAAGCTTCTCATACTCTGAGTAGTTTTCGCTGACTGGAACCGCTAACCAAGTAGGTTTGTACTCAACTGGCCAAGCAATAAAGCAATCGATTTTTGAACTTTCCCTGAAATACGAGTCATGTTCGATAGAATCAATACTATGCCAAAAAACTTTAAGTTTAACTTACTTAACTTTTGTTGAGTCACTTGTATTATCGAAGAAACGCATATGGTCATCAGCGTCATAGCAAGCCTTGTGATAGTAGAAGTCTATTTTATCAAGGGAATTTGCTTCATATAGCTTTCGGTTGAAGTTCAATGTTGTAGCAATCTCATCAGGCATTTCTAAATAAAACAACGAATCGATCTCCCATAAAACCATATCAACTACAAGTTCGCATCCGTAAAAATTGGCCAGTTTCTCAATTGAGAATTTGTCGTTTTGCCATTTCCATGTTGCCATGTTGAATCTGTTCACTTCAATCAATTGCAATTTACCGCATTTGTTCGGCGTATACCAAACGAAAGTGAGAAGTCTTACGAATTGGCTTTCCATGATCAAGAAGTATTCGTAGTTGATCACGTCCGTTAGTGCGGTATTTTCATAAACAATTTGCGGATTTGAACGACGTCCAATGAATTCTTTGCGATAAGATATTTGTTCATTCGCATGTCTTTGAGCAACGTCTGCAGTCAGCCTTTTGATCTCTTTGACACTGGCACCTTGGCAAAACAGGAATAGTTGAAGTGGTTTGTAGAATTTGTTCGTGAAAGCCAATTTATGATTAAAAGTGCGAAGTTTGTCGAACGATTTGAATGTCACGAGAGCCGACGAATCCATCAGCACATTGTTGTTCAACTGTTTCTTGCTAAGTTGGAACGGCATCGCTCTCTCGTTCAAACTCTTTAGAATCAGCGACGTCAGATCATCCATGTCAACGTCATAGTTCTCGATAAACATCCTCGTTTCCAACTCAAACAAGTGGCGAGTCACATTCTCGAACGCAATTGAGAGATTCATAGAGACCAATCCGCACATGAATTTAAACTGCAGCAAAGCAATTAATAGAGCCAGAAATTTCATTTGTTTTTTTTAAACCACAATTGTATTCGAAACGATCTGAACTGATAGAACTCTTAGCTCAATCTAAGGACACTTTTTGAATGACTGATACATTAGAATACTATGGAGAAAATGTAATGAAAATGTGTGTATATTAATTACAGTACAACTGATGGCTGATAAGTTTCGAACAAGTTTAGAAACTTGACACGTCATAGAAATAGAAACAGAATTTGGTCTAGCAGTTTCAGTTTTCAGGACTATTTAGACGCTGTCAAAAGCGTCTTGTGGGCTGATTTACCTGTCCGAGTAGGTATAAGCGATAGAAAAAATCACTCCACCGAGTTCCAAGATGAGCCTCAATAGATGTTTCCTTCACGGGCAAACCAGGGGAGTTGTGCTGAAAACAGCAAAATCGGTGATAAATTTGTTCAGAAGAAGTGTTTATTATATAAAAACGGATTCATCGACTGAATTGATTGAATTTGAGGCGCTGGAACCAAAGCTGATGGTGTCTTTAAAGTAAATCGAAACTTCTTTCATTCCTGGAATTTCTATTCAAGATCTTCACTTCAAACTGCAGATGGAATTGAGTTACCTTCCAACTTGTTAGACTCTGATTCAATTTAAACTTTCGAAATTGTGAATTTGAGAGTTTATGTTTTTGTATGCAATTCGGAATCTTGTAATAAATCATCGATCGTCTCTTCGATTAAATTTGCATGATTCTCTGTTATTAATTTTTTTTTAAAAAGTTCAGTGGCAATCTCGAAATCGTCCAACAATTCGTCGGTTGAGTCTTTTCGATTAAGCGACCGATTCTGTACTACAATTCTCTTTCCTTCTACGGCTTCAGTGTGGATCTCGAATGTTTCTATCAAAGCGTCGATTGAGTCTCTTCTTTCGATCGGTGTCACTGTGCTAGCCTCAGCGTCAAGAGCTTCTTTGGCCACCTCAGCCTCTTCTCTCGTCTTCCGTTCATCTGTCATGTTGACCACGGAATCTTCTTCAATTGCCACTTCAACATTTTCGCTTGTCATTTGTTCAACAACGTAATCCAATACTAAATTTTTGATACTGTCAGTTGCAACATTTTCAATTTCGGGAACAACCGACATCGCTAAACCTGCAGCTTTTTTTAGCATAAAAAGTTTGCAGATTCCTGTCAGCAGTTCCAACAAGAACACGAATATCGAGAACAACAAACATGAACTAAAAATTACAAATCCGGGCTCGAGCCTTGTCAGATTCAGGACTTGCGGTGGCTCAGGCGATATTTTGAACTTTCCCTTATATTCCATCAATACAATTTCATGTTTCAAATTTCTGCCTTTTCTAAAATGAACAATCCCGGCAGTGAACAATTGCTGCGATTTAATGTCGAAAATCCCAGTGAAGTGATGATGGGCCATGAACGCAAATCCGCACATTTTAGAAGTCACAACTTCTTTTCTGAATCGCTTGCTGAAACGACCTTCGGTTTTACTGATTAAAAATGCCGCAACATAAGGATCGACTTGCAATACTCCTTTGAAACTCGGATCAAGCAGTGATCGCCCCGTTTCGTTTTTAGAAAATAACAATTGGATAGTCCTTTCGTTCGGCTGAATTTTTCCCCTGGAAACCAGAGAAGAAATGAAAAGAATGATAATTTTTAATATTTCAGCTCACCTTTTCCCAATTTCTGATTCCGGGTACATTTGTTTGAAATTGGGTTCCATGTAAAATTTGTATCCACCTTGAATCGCCTCCTCTATTGTTTGAATTTCAGGCTTCGCAACATCTTTCGTCATAAACTCGAACATTTTGCCTTGCCACGCAGTCCTGACAATCAAACAGTAAAGGATGAACAACATTGTGAGAAACCTCGCAAAGTTCCGACGCGGTAAACTGCTAAGTGCAATTCCAAAAAATATTTGAAGAATGTTGAGCGATGGCGTTTTGACGTTTAGTCCAATCACAAAATCTCTAATCGTCGTAGGCACACAATACAAAATCAATATCGTGGTGAAGGCAATCACAAAAGTTAAGGCGATCAGAGCCCAAGTGTAGATATCGAAAGGCATCGCAAGCTTCTCATACTCTGAGTAGTTTCCAGTGGGTGGAACCGCCAACCAAGTTTCTACGTAGTTTACAGGCCATGCGATAAAAACATCGATTTTCGTCCTTTTCCTGAAGAATGTAAAAGATGTTTCTCTATCGAACAAGTTTATCAAACATGTTCAACTCACGTTTTACCAGTTGTTGGGTTCACTATGTTTTCGAAACTTTCCATGTAGTCATGAGAGTCGTAGCAAGCCTTGTGGAAGTAGAAGTCGATTAGATTACCAATCTTGTAACTCCGTAGCTTGTAATTCAAGTTGGCTTCAAGCTCATAAGCCATATACAAATGAAAAAGCGAAGAGCGATCATGGACGACAAATTCATGAACAATTTCACATCCATGAAAATTGGCCAGTTTATCTATTAAAAATTTGTTGTTTTTCCATTTTGATGTTTCTATGTTGAATCTGTTCACTTCGATCAATTGCAACTCGCCGCATTTGTTTTGCGAATACCAAACGAAAGTGAGAAGTCTGACAAATTGGCTTTCCATGATCAAGAAGTATTCGTAGTTGATCACGTCAGTTAGCGCAGTTTTTTCATCAGCCATAGTAATTTCTCTGAGTAGTGTCACGCCATCTATTTGTATGCGATACGGTCGTCGACTGTTTCTATGTCTTTGAGCAACGTCTCCAGCCAGCTTTTTGATCTCGCTGACACTGGCACCTTGGCAGAACAAGAACAGTTGGAGTGGTTTGTAGAATTTGTTCGTAAAGGCCAATTTATGATTAAAAGTGCGAAGTTTGTCGAACGATTTGAACGTCACGAGAGCCGACGAATCCATCAGCACCTTATTGTCCAACCGTTTGTTGCTAAGTTGGAACGGCATCGCTCTCTCGTTCAAACTATTTAAAAACAGCGACGTCATATCATCCATGTCCACGTCATAGTTCTCGATAAACATCCTCGTTTCCAACTCAAACAAGTGGCGAGTCACATTCTCGAATGCAATTGAAAGATTCACGGTTATCAATCCGCACATGAATTTCAACTGCTGCATAGCAATCAACAGAGCGAGAAATTTCATTTTCTTTTTTCACTCCACAATTTAATTCCACGATTCAACTGTTAGAACTCTTAGCTCAATCTAGGGACACTTTTTGAATGAATGATGCATTAGAATCCTTTTGAGACAACAGAATAAAAATTTGCTTTTACTACTTACAGAACAACTGATGGTTGATAAGTTTCGAACAGACATTTAGAAACTTGACACGTCGTAGTAATAGAAATATTAGTGAAGGAAGCAATTATTGTGTTGCTTCTTGAACTTGTACATATTGAACTTGCTTTGTATTCTGAACTGCTTTCATAACAAGTGCTGGCTGATGACAGCGAGTCTCGATGATCGAGACAGCTTCAAAGTCTAGACAAGCCAAAGTAAAATTGGGACTGCTCACGCTAAGTATTCAAGAACAAACAAGTTCCCTTTAGATGATCTACCGAAGGCTGCAATTGATTCCCTGAAGTTCATTGAACCGAGTCCTTGAGTCAAAAATATTTTTTCTCGTAATATCGCGTTGGTTTGCAGTCAGAATTTTGCTACGGCGATCATTTACTAAGTACACGAAGATCTTAGCCTTTTACTTTAACACGAGCTACAGCGTCTGTAAACAAATGAATTAAAAAGCTCTTTAATTTTATTTTTTAAATAATTTTTTCGTATTTGAATTTTTTTCTTTATTTTTCTCGATTTTCTTTTCATTCTTTCACGTTTTCCTGTTGTGTATATATAGATGAAATTACATCCTTAATTTCTGTCTCCAGTTTCATTAAATTTAGTTTACAATTACTTCTCGTTTAATTATTTACACTTAACTGCTTCTGTTTTTGATATTTCACGTGTAAGTCTATTTAGAAACGAAATGTAATAAAAAAGGAGTTAAAAGCTAATTTTTATTGGCGGATCTGTTCTTAACATTCATCTTGCTTTAACTAAGGAAAAAATCTTACAAAAGGAAATGGATTGTTAAAATTATTATTAATAATATTGCAGCGAATTAAACGTGTTCTTGAGTGCATGTTTTGCAACAGTTTATGGAAGAGTTTTGGCACATTTAACCAGTCCAAATAATTTCTATGCACAGTAACAGAAAACAAAATTCTAAGAGGTTGGTTTGCTCAGCGCTCTGCAGACTAAATTGTCAGGAAATGATTCGTATCGAGAGAGATATCCAGATGAACGAAAAGTTGAAGCAAAGCTCGTGAAATGTTCGCTTCAGAAATGATCGACAATCCATCGAACACAAATCGGTGGTTGTCGAGCATCTCCTGAAGCTCCAGTTAAATGAATAAATAGACACTTTATTTGTTGAATCGCATTTAACCTTCGTCGTCCTCAAACGATCTTAAAAGACGAGCGACGAGATTGCCTTTTAATATTTTGGCTGCGTTCAGTTTCTATTGATTTTCTGTTTGAATGATTCTAACATAACTTTCCTTCTTACACGATTAAGTTTTCCATTTGAGAAAATAGTTCTCGATCTTCTATCTTTATTATTTACACGCAATGTGAAAAACGTTTCCTCCTTTTTCTCGATTAGATTTGTCAGAATTGTTGGCCAAATATCATTGGTTAAATTCCCTGTTATGTTGACGGGGGATCGCAGCGACTTTCCTCCGCTGCCAGAGCATTCAAAAGGCTCCACTGGTCCTCGATCGATCCCCGAAAGTTAAGGGAAACAACACTAAAAGTAAATCACGATTCCTTGAAGTTTCAACTAAGTAGAAAAATCTTTTTGACACAAATTTCTTGGCCGTTTTGAGAAGTTACACGACATTGTTCATCCCTAATACTTTTTTCTTTCGAAGTCTTTGAAATTGTTTTTCCTGGCATCCAAAATTAAAGCAACAAAATATTTCGCTTATAAAATTTTCACGTTTATCAAATTTTAATTCTTTATGTTAAGCTCGATAATTGTGTGGAGCTGCGTGAGCCTGAGTTAAGCTCCTTGACGCCACGGCAGTCCCAACAAGTTTCACTTTACAAGTTAATAAATCGTTCCGATACCTCATGCGCTCGTCGATCAATCTGCTTCTTGTGATCTCAAAGATCTTTCGCACGGTTAACGTCTCCAATCGAGATTTTCCTTTTATTTACAGTTCATCATCAGTTCATTCATGAATAAACAGAAATATTTACATTATTTTGTCACAAATCGCGTGGGAGTTTTCGAATTCTCAATTTGCATCGTCGAGTTGATCGTTCGACAGATTCGAAACGAAATTAAACATCGACAGATCGCCAGAAAGTCAATTTAGAGTTGGACAATTTTTTAATGTCACGTCAAGTTAATAATTCACTTGGATCTCGAAAGCTTTCAGATCAATTTCAGTTCGAATCTATCAGAGAAGATCAAAACGAAGATTGGAACTCATCACTTAAATTATATGGCCACATAATTTCGAATCAAAGAGTTAAAGAAAGAATGAGTTTGTCAGAGCTTCCATGGCAAACGACTGCCTTGTCACGAGTGGAAGTCGACGAAGAATTTGTAGAACACATGAAGTCATCTGAACGTTCAAGGACTTGATGTGTTCTAGAACTTCTAAATCGCTTTCATCGCTCCAAGGCAGAAGTTTGCCCGTTCCTGATCATCGAACGAAGCTCATCGAAGTCATTCTTGAAAGAAAAATTTGTGTCGTCCCGGGACAAGAAAAAAAATAAAATCAAATATTGCAATATAATTATAAAAGGAAAAATCTCAGAGAAAATTTTATCAAAATTTACACGAAAATCGTCGACGAAGTTTTAGTTTTTAAGCAAAAAAATAATAAAAGTTGTCAAAAATAATTTGCGATCACGAGTGAAACTAAAATTCATTGTTTTTCTCTTTTAATTTAAAATTAAAAAGTAATGGAAGAAAGCAGTTAACAGTTTTCTTGCGGAGCTTATCTGATAGTTTGCATCACGCCGTAATCATAACAAAGTTCTGAGTCGTCCGCACCTCAATGAAGCGATTCCTTTAAAGGGTTTTTCGCAAAATCCTTTTAAAAATTGTCGTCTAAAATAGTTTTTGTTGGTCCGAAAATCGTTTATCGTTCGTGGAACGTCACGTGTACACTTCACACAAATCTTTTATTCTCCTCCACGCGTGAAAATTTTTGAATTTCTCTTTTCAAACGAAATTGCTTCGATCATCGAGTTTAATTTTCTTTTTTGGCACATGAAAATGATTTTGTGGAGAAGTTTGGCCAACGATTTTCAACAAGAGAGCTTCGTCTTGCTCTGCTGCTCTTAATTATTTTCCATTGTCTTGTGGCACTGCGAATTGTTCTTATCAACTCTACGTAGTTTACGCTTCCTTAACTCCATTCACACCCTCCCGTCCCAAGCGATAGAGGCTGATGCTTGAACAACAAAATATTTACTGAGATCATTTTTGCTTAATGTGTGTGTTGGTGTCGTATGTTTGCATGTGCGTTAAACTATTACTGACTGCCTCCATCGCTCTTCCCTTTTCCTGACAGAAGAATGTGAATTACTTGTTTCACGTAACGCTTATGGCATTTCCGTCATCACGATGATGCGTTCCATTTGACGATCCAGCGTCTTTACCGCCAGGCGCTTGTTGAGCTGCTGCAGCAGCTGCTGCGAATTGAAAGTTGGCGAAGCTGGCGGCGTGCAGTTGTGCAAGCGAATGATGTGGATGAGCGAGTGGATGCGCCATCAACGGCTTTTGATGGAATGGTGAGTAATAACCGCCGCCACCGCCCATGTTAGGTTGAAAGTCTCTTCTCGTCAACTGATTCACACTTAATGGATTATTGACATCACGCGGATTTGCTCCCACTGGGTTGCGGTGAATGATTGGAAGTTTGTCATAGAAAAACGGATCCAGCCGATGATGTTGTTGGGGGTGGTTGTGTGACTGGTCCATTGGCTCTGTTTTAATTTGAACATCGTTTGCCATTTGCATTTGCTTCTGCTGCTCTTTCTTTATCTCGTCTTGCAACATGAACCCATTCGAGGTCTTCTGGTTCTGATGCTTTCCATCCCACCCGCCGCTTGCTTTGCTTCTTTGCAGTTGATTAACAAGCGACGCCACGGTCTGGTGATCGTCGTGGTGATGAGACATGATTGGATTTGGCGTTGATGGCGATGCGAGAAGATTGATTGGTGACGCGAGAGAGGTTGAAGGTGACTGGAGACTAGAGAGACCACTGAGACCACCAGGACTCGACATCGATTGGTTGAGCGACTCGGTGTCATCATCTGGTGTTTGGGCATCGTCGACAGAGCCGCACGAACCAAGATTATCATCGGATCCATGATTCTCTAAGTCGCGCGACTCTTCTGCCTCCTTGTAACGAATGCACTTTTTCTTTCGCCTAAAATGACAACAAACAATTCGGTTAGATACAGACAAAATAAGATTTTTCAACAGCAGCTCGGCTGATGATAAACTTCGTGCTATGTAAAATAAACACTCAACGAACGAATATCCACGCAAAGCGAAAAATCTTGAAATTAAAGTTTCAACATTCAAAACATTATGAAGTTTTTTTTTTGGTTTTTTTCTCATCATGCAATTGATATCATTAACATCAGAGCCTGTTGGTGTTTGTAAGGCTTCAGATTACTTTTTAAACTAAGAATTATTAAACATCAATGTCGCCAAGGAAGAATTAAATGAAGTAACAAAGCTTTGATGTTTATAATATCAATTTGCAGGCTTCTCTTTCGTAAACCTTAAGAAGCTTGCTAGTTTAAGATTAAGTACAATAAATAAAACTTAAAGTTAGTGAAGCAAAGGAAAGGCTGAAAATCGTCATGCTACGAACAGTTGATCGAATCGAACTGAAGAGTTAAATCCAGTTTTGTTGGGCTCAAATCAAACCAAGAACAAACAAACGAGAAAACAGCGAAAACAACGTCCATTTGAACACAAAATCAGTATGAAGCGTGAACTGACTTTCCAATAACTTTCAATTCGATGTCCTGGCTCGGGTCGCCTCGTCTCTCCCGCTCAGCTCCCTAGTATTGATCAACTGTCTCTAGGTCTTGATTTTGTTTATGTACAATGAAGTATGGAACCTTCACCAAGCGAGCCACGGAAAATAGTTTGAAGAGAAAGAAATCGTTTAATCTCTCGTGATTTGCCGAAACGAAAATTTTCCGAAAAAGTTTTCGTTTAAAAATTGTTAAGAAAATTTACATTTAACAAATCTTAGAGATTTACATAAGTCGGTGTTTGCGGTGACGCTTGGGGTGGACCGTTGCCGGCCGAGCCACTTAAGCTTGCGGCTAGGCCGAGCAAGTGAACCGACGACGATGATGATGACGACGTGGACGATGTTGATGACGTTGGGATGATCGTGTTGCCCGCTGCTGCTGCACTTAATATTGACAGTCCGGGACTGATCAAACCAAATACCCGAAAGAGACAACACAATTTTCAAGTACGACGGGGAGAAAGAAGTAAAAGATAGAGAAATTCTTTAGCGATAAGTTTACTTGATGTGCATGGCAATGAGTGATTCAAAAACTAATGAAACTTAAATATTAAATCTCCTCCACCTCGTCATGAAACGTTTGCAGAAAGTACCGCAAACGCCTCGTGAATAAAACTTAATGTCGTCCGTTTAAAGAGCATCAACGAGCTTTTTACGGAACGATGATTTTAATTAATATTGTTGATAATAAAAATTATAAAAACCAAAAAAAAATCATAAAGTTTTTAATTGAAAAAGTCATTATCGGTGTTTGTGTCGTCGTCAGTGTCATTAACTCACCTGCAAGGCTTGCACCATTGATTTTGTTGATCTAGTCCATATCTCGCTCGGCATTTCTTCATGCTGTTACCTGTCGGCGATAAGATTTCGGCGAGGGCAGAAGGCGGAAAAAGTTTCATTAGTTTCGTTCGGACATGAAAATTGTTTCATTAAATATTTAATCAATAAAAGATTACAAAATGCGAGAAAAATAACGTGTTTAAAACAAAATCTGCGCTTTATAACAATCGAAAATAACATTTTCCATGTTTATCGAGTCTTTTGTTAGCCGTTTAAACAGCGAAAAAGACGAAGATAAACAGAAATTCATTTGTTCGTGATTGAAGCATTTAAGTAAAAAACATTCCGGTAGAGTCTTTTTTATTTCGGACAAAATGTGATGATGATAAGAGCAAATATTTGGAAAGACTCACAAATTATCGACGAGACAATGAGAAAGAAAAAATATGTCTGATTGAGTAATGATCGGCTGTCTAGGCGGACGGAGGGAAATCGTGAAAAGCTCTTGAGAAAGCTTCGAGTAACTTGTGCTCTTCCACGATCTCACCTCGACAGCCTCAACATAAAACTAACAAAGCGGAGTCTCTCGACTTGTCGTCTTTGATCCGCTGTTGACATTTTCGATTTCTTTACTTGATTCTTTTGTTTGCAAATTAAATTTTCTAATTTTATTCTCCATAAGTTTCTAATCGAATGATTCAAAAAAACTGTGGCGTAAAAATCGTTGCATGCACAAAAGCGACAAAATGTTTTCAATTGAACTAAGCTTTAACCAGCATGTCAAATAAATGTACAAAAGAGGAGAGTGAATTAAGGTCAATGGGATTTTAAAAGTAGCAAAACAAAGGAAAAATGCTCAAAACCCTAAAGTTGGCGCGCAAAAGCTTCGGAAAAATCTCATCAAAAAGTAGCGAAATGAAATATTTTTGGTATTAAAAACAGTTGAATGTGAGTTTATGTGTTTGTACCTCCGTCGTTTGGTTCTTGCTTTCGCTTCCGCTTCTTGCCCCTCGTTGCATTCGTCCGCGAACTCCAATCTGGATACATTTGCATGTGCAATTGACGTTCGCGTCTCGCTAACTCATAATATTTGGCTTGCTCCTCACGGCCCAAGGCGTGCCACTGATTACGATTTCAGTTCGGTTCAAGTATGTGTGTGTGTGTTAGAGAGAGGGGCCGCGCGCAATAATTAACAACACAATGAAATGAAAAGAAATGGGAAGAAAAATATAAGAAAATTGTTTCATTTAAAATTGCGCAAGTTTTTTGGCGGGAAAATTTTCTCATTTTTTTACTCGACGCTTTCCACACAGAAACTTTGAATTATTAAAGTCGTTGTAGCTTCTTTCATGTCTTAAAAACAACCCCAACAACAAATCTGTAAAATTTTCTCAAATTTTCTCTCTTCAATCTTCAAATGCCAAAAAATGCTTCGGGATTTTTCATTGGAAACTTCCGAGGACACAAACGAAAAATTAAACAAAGTCCAAATGATTCCTTTCTTTAACGCGACAAATTTCCATCTAACCGTGAAAGTGAAAGTGAGATAGAAAAGGTTTAAAGGAAAAGGACACGACAAGGAAGCGTCTTTTGCCAGCATTTCTCAATTAAAAACAACATGAACATTGAAAACTTCACTCGGAAACGTCAGTCGCTAGTTTCATGCGTAATGCTTTCTTTCCATAAGAGGGATTTGAGGGCAAACTGGGGAGCAGCGGTGAGGGCGGTCTAATCGTTAAGAAAAACACATGAGAATTCCTTTGAAATTCAATACAGAACAGTTCTCTTGAGAGATTAGAAAGCGACACCGAAATGAAAACGAAATAAAACTGTTACGGCAAAACTCAGGAAAGTCCTAAGAAAAGGGAAAGTTCACACTAGATCACTACGTCACGCAATAACAACACTAATCTCATTAAAGGTTCACACTTGAGAGTCACAGTGGGGCTTGACCGGGGGGAAAATCTTTCGTGTTTCGTCTTCTTCTCCGCCATTTCTTCCTCTTCGCAAAACAAAATTTAACGAAAAACTTAACTGAAATCGAAACAAAAACGAAACTAAACTGCATTTGAACTCATAGGAAAATCATTTTTCATGCTACGTCTTTAATACTATCCGAGAGAGAAGCCTCGCAAGTCAACTTTTCCTGCGACTCGTCTCGTTTGCTCCCTCAACCCTCGTCTATCTTTCTCTCTCACTCTAACTCTCTCAGTCTTGAAACTTATTAAAAACGAAAATAATCAAATTAAAAAATTTATTTTGCAAACAAATTTTTGTCTTCTCTTCTCATTTCTTGATTGCCAATCCTCGTCAAAATGTTTCTTGGTATCTTTTTTGCCAGTAAATTTAGTCAAAGTCGCAGAATTTTCTTTCATTTCACTTATGGACGTGGATGAGCGCGTGGATCTGTCTCCTCCGCTTTTCCACATCCGAAAGTGAAAAATCTTCATTATTTTTCTCAAAAAGATTTAAACAAAGTGAAACTAAACAAATAAACAAAAGAAAACTTCAAGTCATCGGAAGCTGGAAAAGCTCCGAGTGAAGGAAAATTAGGAAAACGTTTTTTTCTTTTGGTTGTTTTGTAAAGATAATCAAGAGAAATAAAAAGGAATAAAAAGCACAAAGCAATGAGTTATACCTCCCGAATCCGCGGGCGATCGGTCTTTTTTGCGTTTCTTTTTCTTCGAACCGTAACCATAGTTGTCCCGCGCACTCCACCCCGGATACAATTCCATGTGCAATTGGCGCTCTTGTCGTGCTTTTTCGTAATATATACTCTGTTCTTCTCGGCTCAGTGAGTGCCACTGTGAAATTTCAGTTTCAATTTAACTCTTCGTCATGACGAAATTAAGGTTTAATTACTCCAAACAAAGAAGGTAGAAGTGGAAACGTCGTGGGAAGGGAAAATGAAACGTCGAACAGCCATGAAGGTGTGAAGCTTTTAAAGCTCTTGCTTGATGGAAGTTCAAGGCGTTTCACTAAACTTTGGATAAATCAACTAAAAAGTTTCATGAAACGATAATTCAAATTTTAGCGCTTCAAAGAAAGTTTTTTCCCTTTATGGTCTGAGTCGAAACATATCAAGAAGCGAAACTGTTCGTTTGCTTTCTATCAAATTTTGTGATTTAAAATTTCTTGTTGATGTTGTTTTTAGTACGATTTCGACGACAATGTTGTATTTTTCTGTTTAATAATTCAAATGGTTGGAATTCAAAAAGATTGCGAAGCGAGCGGCGCGGTTGTGGTAAAAAGAGGGAAATCGTTTCATGGAAAAGCCGCTCGTCTTGGGGGAACTTCTGTTCAACTGATCAACAAGGCTTGCTTTTGTGGAAAAGCTTTCTATATAGTCAAAGGGATCTAGATCAAAATGTTCCTTGAGGTGATTATTTAGTGGGAGTGAAAAACTAGGACAACTGTTGGACCACAATCGACTCACCTTTCTCCCTAGAATTTGATTAATGGCTGCTGACTCCTTAAGCGTACACTCGGCCACCACCTGAAAGGCTCAAAGTATTAGCATGACACTAATCCAATTGAAACGGCGGACGCTTTTACCTGTGCTCGCATCTCTTTCATGTAAAGCATAAATGCATTCAGTGGCTTCTTGATATGTGGCTTCTTCTTGTCGTTTGCTATTGACTCTTTAGCACTATCGGAAGGTATTGAACTAGATGAGTTTTTACTATTGTGATGATGCTCTATCGACGATCTAAAAGGAGTTAAAAGTGAACCCATTAGTTAAACGTGTTGAATGTGAAATGATTCAAAGAAGAACAAATAAGAATTGCACAATTGATTTAATCCCCAGCTCAGTTCGCCCACCTCTTGTAGCTTTGCTGGCCACGGTTCGAAGCGGCGTTTAATGCGCTGACACTTTGTGCGGCCGCAGCGTTCTTAAGAAAGTCTAGAAAAGTTTTCGTGTGATGATTGTTTTGCTGCGCCATCATGTGCTGATTGTAATAGTCGGAGCCGTCGCCATCGTTGCTGCTTGGGCTCTTGTCTTTCTGACTTGTGCTCTTATTGTTGTTTGTGTTCTGGTGATTATTATTATTGAGTAAATCGTTAATCTGTTGTTGCTGTTGCAGCTGCTGAAGAAAGTTGTGCTCGATCAGTTTATGAAGGAAATAGCGAACGCTGTCTTGATTCAGAATGCTGTTGCCGGACCCATCGTTTGACTCAGGCGTTTCTGGCGGCGTTTCGCAGTCTTCATTCTGCTGTAGCTGGTGATGTTGCTGACTAAGGTTACTTGTTAGCAGAAGAGTCGCAGCAGCAGTAGCAGCTGCTTGGACACTTGTTGACGGACGTCCCGCGGGGCTCTGACTCATTAGAGGCGTAAATTGTTGAAAAAAGGGTGACATTGTGTCAAGATATCGATTTGTAAGCTTCATATACTTGTCGAGATGCATTTTAGCGACAGAACCGTCCGGCGCGTTGTTCATCAGTTGCTGCTGATGCTGTTGGTGCTGATGGAGGAGAAAGTACTGTTGTTGTAAAATTAAATTCGGATTTTTCTCCTTGCTTTGCCAATCGTAGGTCCCATTAACTGTCGGAGTCGATTCACCATCGCCTGGCCTCACAAACGCATCGTAGGTGCCCGATCCATCGCCGTCAAGTCCCGTAGGCGGCGTTGAATTGCCATTTGTTGTTGTGGTCGTCGAGTTTTTATCACAATTCTCCTTGCGAGTAGTCGCGAGACACGCTTCGTCGTAGTCGATGACCGTGCGGTGAACTGGCGAACTGTCACACGCATCAACTTCACTTAAACGCGACGAGTTTTTCGTACATAAATTTAATGGCTCATTTAAACACGGCTCCATATTGGCAAACGAGGCCAACAAAAAATCTTCTTTTTCTCGTCTTCTTCGAGACACAACTACATTCACCGCGCTTTATCCTTCGGCGACGAGTGTGTATGAGTTTCCCTTTTATGTCAGACGAAAATTCAATTTTCCCTTTTTGCGAGCCGCGAGTCTCGACTAAGAGTGTATTCGACTTTCCCTTTGATCTCGCGCCGTTGTGTTCGTGCGATGGGAGATGAAACGAAACTTCCTTGTTTGTCAATTTTATTTCCTCTTCTCCTTTTTCATTGGAAAATTTTCGTCGGAAATTTCCTGATCACCGCTGGTCTCGATGAATGAACTTTGGCCTCTTAGTTGACACGACAACTTTTCTTGAGAGTCCCGAGAACCCGGAAAATGATTAATGATTTTTCACATTTCAATCGAATTTTCTCGCTTTTCCTCGCGTTAAAATGTCTGCCCGTCGATGCTCCTCGATTGATGTAACGTCTCGGCTCCCAATCAACTCATCTGCTTTCATTCACAACAATTTAACTTAAAGTTTCTAAACTTTTCCTCGCGTTGCGAAAAACTTTTCCTCCTTTTTGCCTTTTTTTTCAGGAGCGAAGAAGAAAAAATGGAAGAGGAAAAAATTATCAACAAGTTATTTTTTTCGCTTCTCTTTTCCTTTTTCACGGACACGAAAAGCGCTGAGGAAAATTTATGGTCCCCGCGCGTGTCTTTGTCCGCTTTATTATTTGTTTTGGTTTTTATTCTTCCTTCACGTTCTTTCGAGTTCGACACAATTTTTCTCAAACTTGGAAAACTTGCAGAATTTAATTTCTTGGTAGCGAGGGCCCCGTCGGGAGTGGAAATTTGTGAAAATTCTGTCGTGTGATGTCTCAATCGCTTTTTCCCGTAATTACACAGAAATGAAAATGTTTCCCACCCCAAATTTTTGGGGAGAGATTTGAGGATGGAGGATGAGGCATTCCATCAAAAGCAAACGAAAGGGGAGAACGACAGTCAACAATAAAGAAGAGCGCCCTTTGGTTGGGAGAATGGGCATGAGAACACACACAGCTCGACTTACAAATACAATAAATCATTTTTTTCTTCCGAGGGTTGCCAGGCGAGTGCAGCGCAAGGGGTTGCTGAACTCGGTTGCGTCCTCTCACCCTCCGTTTTCCTTCGCATCACTTTTCTATTCCATCTTTTGGTCGCTAGAGGAAAGTTCAAAGGATCCAAAACTCGAGCGAACTTTCAACTCGGGCTGCGACTGAGTCTCATGTCGTCCTTGAACTCCTTTGAAGAGTTCTTTGTTTCCGACCCTGAACTCAACCCTCAAAAGCTCGTACAAAGCCAAAGCAAAATTTTGTTTTCCACTCTCATCAGACGAGCTTCATCTCCTTCTTCGCTTTCAATTCAAGCAGAGCAACTCGCTTCATCAGAGCTCCGTGAAGCTCGAAGCAGCGGGAAAAGGAAAATTGAACCAATGTAAAAATGAAATAAAAAGCGCAAAGCGAAGAAAAAAGGAAAATTGTTTTTCCACCCCCGTCGAACCTTTTTCTCTTTCATCATTTTTTGTGGGCGTGACTTTTCCAAGTTATTCCTTCGCTCCGCTTTTCTTTCTTTGCCGTTCGCTTTGTTGATTAAAATAACTCCCCATACACCCATCCGATGGCTGCTGATGCTTTTCATCGCTTTCCGTCACAGCAAAGTGATGAGGAGTAATTGAAAAAAGGAGAAAAGCTGAATGGCGGCGAAAATGAGCTCCAAGGGAAATTTGTGCAATCTTCTTTTTAATTAAAAACACTTTTGGCTTTCTAACTCACCGTCCGTATCTGTGATTACTCTCTTGACTGCTATCCTTCGATCCTGACGACACAAGTGACGGATGCGAATGCGAATTGAGAACGTGCTGGTGAACGGAAGGCAACAGGCTGGTCGGTGAAAACCTAAGTGGTGGGGCAGAGTTTATTTGGTTAGTGAATTCCTTTAAGATTTTTATCAATTTTCTTACCTTGAAAGTGACGTATTGATCTGTAGCGACGGTTGATATGGACTTCGAAACCCAGAAGCCGCTGAATACATCGAGGGCGTGTGCCATGATGAAGTCATCTCCGGACTTAACATCGGATAGGCATATTGTGTGGCGGGAAATGGATACAATGCGGGCCGCGTTAAACCTGAAAAGCAAAGGAAATCGACCATCAACAATCAACACTTCAAAGTTGGAAAGTTACACAAGAAAATTCACAACAGTTGGAAGCTTGGCTTTGAACAACTTGAAAGAATGTTCACCCCCATTAACGCTCTTCAGTTGTGCTTCCTGCAATTATGAAAAGCGCTTAAAAGCGCAATTACATGCCACCCCAGCTCCAGGAATAATGACTTTTGTTTAATGTTCACTGCATGCGCTTTTCGTTTTTCAGGACTAAACGAGAACGAGATTTGTAATTATTTTCCTCATGTCGAGTACATGAAAGGTTTTCTTGTCGTCATTTTCCGCCGCTTTGCCAACGAAGAAAACGAGGATTTGCACATTAAGGACTCAAGATCATCGACAGCAATGTTCTGATAAGTGTTACCTTTTAGTTTTCAAGAAGTTTCGACGTAAGCTTTTCTATCAAAGTGTCGAACAGTCGATGTGTCAAGAAACCAAAATTCCGAAATCGTATTTAATTTATTTAAAAAATGAAGCAACTAGACTGACGACACAAGTCTGATCTTGAAACTTCTTCGAGTGAACTTAATTGATAAGGTTACACAAAACTAACAAACAATAAGCGATTGCCTCGAGGCGCACAGCATTATATTCATGATGGATTGAGCCGCCACATCACGCGTTTAACCTCAGCATCATTAAACATATTGTTGCGAAAAACCCTCAACCCCTTATGCAATTCATTGGATAATAAATTCATAATTCACGGAGGGATGAATCGAAGTGATACAAGATAATTTGTTGGGTAACTAGACGACTTATGTAACTCTATTTGACTGATTTCTTAGATTTGTTTCTACATGATTCTGGGACTTCAAACTCATCTAGCGTCATCTTGATCCATCGTCTAGCCACCCGAAAAAACTATTTCCCTAAACCTGCAAGAAGATACTTTTCTGAGCCGACGACTGAACCCGGCTAAATCCTGACCGACCCTCGAATGGCTTAATAAATATCATAACAAAACCAACAATTGAAAAAATGAGTCTCGGCATGAAGGAGAGACGGAAAGAATTATTAACAATATTTGAATTTATTAAGTTCACCCTAAACGTTGTCGAACGAGGATTGTGTTTGTACTTGCTAACGAGCGCTGAGCATTTTGTTCGCCACGGCTCAGGTCTTAATCGGGTTGAATTGCCGATAACTTTCCTTCCCTTCTCCCATTGTTGTTGATTTTCATGTAATTTCATGAGTTATTAATTTTTCGATGATGTTGTTAACGCTGGGACGATTTAATTGAATTGTTTACTTTCTGGTCTCGACTGTGAGTTCTACTGCGGTTTTCTTGCTGCTCGGTGCTCTCGAACGAGGACTTTTTTCTTTCATATTTCATGGGCAATTAGACGACGGAAAATTCTCGAGATTTTCGGTTGAACAAATTGAAAAGAAATGCTGTGGAATGTTGGATGTTTGCGAGTGAAAAGCAAATATTGAAGTCCTCGAGTGGAGTCGAAAAATTCTTTCGGTTGTCGTGACATTTGCTACTGCATTTTAGAGCATAAACAGCATTCAGGCTCTTGCTGGCTCTGCTCAAAAATAAACTTGAGTGCTTGTTCAACTCGTCTACGGAGTGAACTGAAAAAATCCACTTGAAGACCGGCGACAGAAAGAAGAGGAAAGGTTGGAGATTGAGGGATTTTTAATGAAGCAAAATTGAACGATTATCGTTTGAAATAATCGAATTGACAACCCGCTGGTTAAGGACGACAGGATAACTTAACGAAGCGAAGCAACCACCGGCAGAATTGACATGTCAAGCGAGGACGACAATTTGAAGATGTTGTGACGTGTCACGCTCAATGGACTATCAGTAGCACAATCAAATATTCAAATATTCAATTACAGCGCTTCCTCCTTTCACAGCAAATAAATTGGCCGAGTCGGCAAATGACGAGTGAAATCGACGTTTTATGCCGCTATTGGCTTTTGGTGGGAACTTTCAGTTGCGTTCAACAGCTGTTTACCTTTTTTTATTGTCGTCAATTTGTTTTCGGTGATTAATTTATCGAGGGGGAAAGAGAGCGAGCGACCGAGTTGGTTGTTGCGTGCCGTTAAGTTGTCTGAACATAGGAAATTAGACGATTGACATGATATTAAGTTATTAAATGCTTTGACGGGATGGCGATGAATGCAGTTGAGGGTGATAATTGCTTGTTTATGATGTCAGTGTCTCGCCTGTAACTTTCTGACTCGGTTCGCCGATTCACACAGTTTTTGCTTTATCTTGAACGTGACTTTAGCTGTTTCTGCGATTACATTTTCGGTTTTATTCCGTTGGTGTTGCTTTCAACTGCCTCAAAATCGCATGTTTCACCTTCTTGAGACCCGCTTGTTATAAGTCAGCATTTCGAGAAAGGCAAATGCGTTCGTTAAATGGTTCTCGGGGGTCGGATGAGTGATCGACGATGGTGCAACGCCACGCATAGCGAACGGTTCCCGTCCGTCAATGAATCCATCGGCCCTGGCTAATCCTCATTATTCCTTTCAACGTTCGTTTCTCCCTTTTTTCCCTTCAATTTCTTGGCGAGCAAACGCAAAACCATCAATTTACACATTTTTCGTCTTCTTCTTGAGAAAAGAGCAAACAAGAAGAGAAACAAAAGAACAGAAAAATCACGTTAAGCAACAAGCAAGTGAGAGGAAGAAGAGGTTTGTGTGTTAAGAACGCAAAATACTGCAAAATGGGGAACCAAAAGGGAATCGAGTGAACGCAAAGCCCCTTCGGGTGTCGGACGGACGACGAGGCGCAGAGTTGTGCTAGTTGAAATAATTAATGTTCTTGCTTCGTTTCATCGCGCGTCTCGAGTTGAAATGCGAGAGTGAATCAAATTGAATCTGAAAATTGATGCAACGAAACCACATATGCGCCCCGAAACCGACTGAGAACAGAGCTAACGCATGCAACGAATGCTCCAAAAGTGGCGTAAAGAGCTAACAAGAAGCAATGAAGCGATGGATGGCAAAACAAGAAGAACTTTGAAACTTGAATAATTGAAAGGAATAATCAGAAGTTGCGAACGAGGCGAGAATGGGTTTACAGCGCCGCCAAATGACGCGATCGTTGGAACGCAGACTGAATTCATAATTCGTCGATGCTTTTATTATGTCGCTCGAGTATTTCGCTAAACGAGACTCGCTTCGAAACATGCACAAGACTTTTCCTTGTTGCCGGAATTTCGTGTGCGAAATAATTGAGTTGAAGAATAATGTGAGGATTAATTCACAGCTCAAGCATCCGACCTGGAATTCACCGATCACACAGAATGAATGGGAGGTTTATGATCCTTTCCTTTCGCACCCTTCGGAGATCGCACACAATAACTCAATGGAGCGATGTTGTGCAACAATTTTTTACGACATTTTCGACAATTTCCTTTTTGAAACTGTTTCGCAAACAAACGAGCGAGTGAGGCTTTTTAAATTGAAAAATCGAAGACGAAGACTTCCCCTGCATGACTCCAGTGCCTAGGCTCATAACGAAGAAATTGCACCACACGAAAGTTCTCGGAAATCCATTGTTGGTCTGAATGGAATGAATGCAGGGTTCGAGCAAGGTTGATTCGAGGGATGATTTAATGATGTTCGGGCAGGTAAGTGATGATCTATGCGTGTGTGAGAGACGGAATCGACGTGTCAGGTACCTGCTTGAGCAACTGAAGATTGTTGATGTTGATTCCAGAGCCCGAAAGGCATTAAATTTGTTGTTGTCTCGATATGCGCCAGGTAATGTTACGGAGAATTTCACGGTGGGGATTTTTCTCGTGTCAATTTCTCGGATTTCTCTTCTCTTTTGTGCAACGTTTTTGGGACTTGCTAAGGGACTTTTCCCTTAATGTTTTGTTGGTTTATTTAATAATTCAAAGAGCGTCTAGGAAAGATTTCACAATCGCCAACAAAAGAAACAACACGAAAGGAAAAGAAAATCTTTTAATTTATCTCTTGTTTGCTTGTTGCCTTCGCTCTTTCATGTCGTAAATTTAAAGATTGTCGAAAAAGGAAACTTTCTGGTTTTAATCGTGAGATTTTGTGTGATCTTTGCACCAAGGTGAAAGGGAATCGGAAACTTGTTCGATTTGTAAGACGCAGTCGACTGATTACTTTTTCAATCAAAGCGTCAGATTCACCGTCAACCCTTCGCCCGTTGCCATGATCACATTGATTTTAATTTTCACCTGATGTCGAGAGGGTAAGCAACAAGCTCAAACATCAAATTCAGAATTGCAGATGAGGAATTCTAATGGAAAGTGAGCAAACAGACAACATGCTTATCAGGAATGCCTTTGAATCCTCCGAATATTTTATTTCCTCGCTCGCATCGCATTCGAAGCCGTTCCACCCTTTACAAAAGACTTTAATATCGAAAAAAATATTTCGCAATTCTCTTCTCGGCTCTTTTTATTTTCATTTCGATGTAAAATTCCTATCGCGTGGCGCATACTCTTCCGACCCCATTCATTCGGATACAAAGGCAACATTCTTGCGAGGCTGTTCATATGATGTCGTGGCATGTAAGACAAACAAGCGAGGGAGAGACGAATGAAAAGGAGAGCAAATCTCGCTGATTAAAATGTTATTTTGAAGCGTAAAATTTCAATGAATGGTTCATGTGAGCGCATCAGCAACTTTTCTCGCTTTCCCGGTTCCTTCAGAAATGCGCTTCCTTTCTTTTCGTTTTAATTTTCCGGTTGCTAACTTCATCGATCAAAAGTTGGGATTTCTTTTCAGTTCGACGGTAGCGCAACATAAACTTTACGTCATCGGGCGATAGAGCAACGCGCTGATAAGCCGCGAAAGAATGTCATTTTCCTTTCTCAATGATTTATGAACGTTCTCGTGTTGTCTATTGACAGTGCGCGCGAGTGTTTGTGGCCATGATCGTCTGTTGGGCACTGATAAGCGAGCGGGCAATAAAATGCGTTCCGCTCTCCTCTCGCGCCTGTCGATTCTATCCGCGGCGATGTATTCGTTCGGCGGTTATCAGACATTCTCGACGGCAATTACCCGCAACTCTTATCGCATGGTTTGCCTCAACCAGAAACAAGAGGCTCTTATCAGCTGTTTCTTCTCGGTCATAATTTTTATTTGCAAATTGTCGCCCGAAAAATCGTGGAGTTCTCGCCTGCGACTATTAACAGCGACGCTTTGTCACGCTGATAACTTCGACTCAAGCATTTGAGGGCTTTCAGGGATTTCTTTCCGTAATCTTCGGTAATCAAAGACGCGCTCATCGAATCAATTGTCAAAACGGAAGGAAAGAAAAAGAAGGAAGTGTCAATTGATGATTGAAACCTGATCGGAATGCTCATGCGTCGTTTCTCGCCTTCAACCTTTCACAATTTTTGATTCATTAACAAGTCGAAGACTTTACTTTCCGATCATGCTTGTGGCGACACTGTCGTAAACAATCCAGACAACGCATCGTGCACTGCTTCGCTAATGAATTTTCACGTTAATTATTTAAAAACCTTTTATCGACCCTCTCGATGGCTCACGAGAAATCTGTCATCAAACTAATTGCGATTGCTCTTCAAGTCCCGACTTTCCCATTGTCAAATGCAAAACTAGTTTCGCCCTCGGTTCTCATCATTGTCAACAACGCCGACTCGTCAAATATTTATTTATTGCATTAAAAAACAAACCGTTGACAATTCTTTCGGTTCTATCCGGAGATGATATGCCCTCGAGCGGCTGTATCTTGTTCTGAACCCTCCAGAAACTATCGACGGCGAAGCGCCCATATTATTACACGATATTAAGTAATAAGTATGTTGTAAATGATGATGATGATACTCATTGAACCGGATGAATTACACGACTCTTGTCAACATAGAAAAGGGGTCGCAGCGAGTGACAAAGGGAGCGAGAGCTAGAAATGAGAGATTGAGATTTAATGGGGTGGGCAGGCACGCATGAGTTTGTCGACAAGTTGCGTCTATTTTTTCGAAATGAATTGCACTTTAATGAAAACGTTGTTTGCCGACCGTAATTGGTTTTTCCACAGCCTCGGTCGGGGGTGCGACGAACGTGATTGCAAGACGGGAGAGCCATTAATGGATCATACGACAAATTATGATTCCATTATGAATTCTTTTCTTCCTTATGCAATAATAATTGCGATGATGCGATTACGATGGCTTTATGCTGAAGTGCACTCGCTAATGTGATTAACTAGGACTTGAAAAGGAAGATTCGGAGAAGATTACGGTGAAGCTACCGCAGTCTGTTGTGGCATTGGACAAGACTGTTCATCACTTGAGATTTATGGCTCGAGGATGCGCACATTGTCAATAAAATTTACATGCTCATCCATCTCGCATTTCGTCTCAGTCTCGATTTTCATTTCCCCTTCACTCGCTGTGAGTTTTTCTTCGAAGCGCGCTTCACAGTCGGCAAATCGCTTTCCTCATTGTCAGTATATTGAAAGTTTTTATTACTCATTTGTCGCATGAGACATTTTTTGTGTGCGCGAGAAGTTTCAAGAGCCGGCAGACGATGTGCAGAAGGGGGAACATGTGAGTATCACGTGTCACTCTGCCGGAAACAAGAAAACACACAAAAACGGCGGTAACCTCGTTAAAAATAGCGAACAACTTTTCTTTTCGTTTCAACTTGAAGTTTTTAATTAATGAAGTCTTTTGTTGATGTTTGGAGGAGAGCTTCACGTGAAAATTCTCTACGGCGAGCAAGCTATTGCTCTTGAGCGTTCTTGCGAGCCGTTGACTGTTCACTTTATCACAAAGCTCTCGAGCAGCGACCTGAATTTCCCTCCCGCGCGCTCATCCAACCCAAAGGATTTAAATTCACAGCTCACTGAACTCGCTTTATTTCAATTTGTCAGCAGTTTTCAAGTTTTTCCTCTCATCGATTTTCCTTCATTTTACGCATTTTAAAAAATCAATTAATTTCCCAATAACGAAGGAGCTTCAAAGTATGAAGAATCGATTCCTATCCGCGCTGAAACCTCATTAATAACGATTCAACTTCTGAATGAGATTTTAATCTCTGTCGAGAGTGTCGAGACAATAGGAAATTTCTAGTCTTCACCGCGATATAAAGCCAGCAGAACATTCCATTTCCATGACATCAGCGCAAGCCAATCCTCCTTCCTGTCTTTGCCGAGGCGAGAATTCTGGTTTCTCTGGATTGATATTCATAATTCGCGCTTCTAGGATTTTATCGCGTTAATTGTTTAGCCATCGCTCAAGCATTGGCTTATCTCTCGATTTGGCTCAAAAGCCTCTCGATCGAGGCATGACACGACATAAAGGGAGGCAAGCGGAGTGGAGATGGAGAAATGAAATTAGCATGTAACATTGTATCGCGTCGAATCGTCGATGATGTATAGCCCATCATTCTCGCTCAACCAGCACTTACACAGCCGCAAAGCCCATTGGAATAAAATCAAGAAGCGACTTAAAATGCCTTTTCTTTCATTCCTCGACTCATGCTCAGCCAAAATGGAAATCAAACACACAGAACAGAACACGAGCAGCTTCAGATGAGAACGAAGAGAAGTTTTTCTGTTCATGTTGTGCTTTCCGATGTTTGTTGTGTTAAAGAAACGATAACAAGAAGAAAACAAAAGAACGAAGATCAGGAATCATAAGAAATGTGAAGACAAGAAGGGACTGAAGGCAGTTGCGTCATGTCGACGATAAACGGCGCATCGAGAACTTCAACTTGCAGCTTCGATCCTTCTCGTACAATTTTCTCGTTCAGTGCTTGGAGCATCGAGAAAGGTCCTCTCGAGACTCAAATCATCTTGAAGCAATTTGCTTTCCTTGAAATGAGCGAAGCATCGAAAGCTGAGGAATGGGAACAGGGAGGGTGAGAGAAGCGAAGAACCAACAAAACGAATTTCGACGGTTCCTAACGATGAGATGATTACGATTATTGATGTATAAATGATTATTCACTTGAACCATTTATTTTCTCGTTCTCGACTTCTTTCGTTCGTTGCTTTTGCCCTGTTCTTCGTTTTTTATTTGGAAATTTCTTCTCTTCGATTTGCCTTCGAATTGAATTCGAAAATGTTGTGTCTGGTTTACAGAAATTACCTCAATCTACGACAACGAGAACCTTGAGCATTTTTTTGTTTCGCTTAACAGTTCCACTCAGAACGTTTCCCCTTGCGCGACTTTGTTGTGAATTTTCTTTTGCAATTGGAAAAGTTTTTTTAAGGAAGAGAAAAGTTTGCTCACAGAACTCACCCATCGTCTTTGGATCGATTTGATAGGCTGGAATGCCGCAGTGAGCTGGCGGTGGTGTCGTCAGATGATCGCCGTTGTGACAGAAGAATGGCGTTAGTCCGATTTTGTTTGCCTGCAAATACAACGAGAAAAATGTTCATTAAAACTCGTGAGCACATCTTGGCGATTCGTGAGATAACAGCAGTGAGCTTCAAGCCTGCTCGCATCAATTGTAACCTTGACTTGTTACCCGTTTTCTTTCTTTCTCTCATCTCTTTTTTGATTTCCATCGAATGGCGCGGCGAATGGTTCAAGGTTAATGAACCTCATCGAATGGTGGCTGTGGCTGTGGCCGAATCGTACGTGTACACACAACATCGAGAGAAGAAAGTGATGCAATGAGAGCCCGAAACCGAGCCCAACGAGATGATGAATAAACAACGGAGAAGCGAGAAGAAAGAAACATGAAAACGGCAATCGATGGAGAAAATGAGAATTTAATTGATTTTCTCGTTTCACGGGCCTTAACGCGATTGTTGTTAAATTCAGGGTGGTGATGAAGAAGAGAGAATTGAAAAACACCTCGAGCGTGTCGATGATGATGTGTCGGTGCGAAGAGAGAATTGGAAAATGAGCTTGAGAAATTTACATTAATTAATAAAACTTTATGGGGATTTTCCTGGTTCTCTCGCTTCGAACTTGAGCTTTACACAGCTGTAATTAACCGGCACTCACAATTATAAAAGCGAGAACAGAAAGAGGAAATTTCCTCGTCCATTACGCTTTCGTTAATTCCAATCCGTCACAAACAGCAGAGGGAAAACCTCGACGAAATGCGATTTTCAATAGAAAATTCTGCCGTTCTTTTAAAAACTAATTAAACCTTTGAACGAGGAGCGCCATCCTATGCTGCTTCTACAGCTCTCCATCAACTCGAACACAGACGTCACGATTGGGAAACACAAGCATCAGCAAAACATACGAGTTGGAAAAAGGGGTTGAAAGGCTTTTTGCGAGATGAGAGTCTGTGCACTCTGAAGCGAGAGCACAAAAAATATTTTCCCTCGTAGCTATGGCAACGGAGTGCTGGTAGATTTGGAGTGAGGGGGTGGGTGATTTAAAGTTTTCATCTCAGTCTTATTTCGTCACTGACTCGCCACGTTTCAACCCTCGACTTTCATCCCACGCTGACTCTTCATGCCATCGAGTTCAAGCGACATTTTGAGTACGAAATCTCATTCAATGGATCCAATTTAAAGTTGAACATCACCCCCCAGCATCGCCATTAATTACGCTCCCTATCCGAACGACTCATGCAAACGACTTTAAAATTATAGATTTTCCCTGCTTTTAATTTAATTCTCATTCCATTTGGCTACATTTTCAGCATCGCCATTTTCGTTTGCCGAGGAAAATGGGAAAACTCGGCAAAGAGAGCGACGGAGAAAGGGCGGGGTGGGAGTGTGTACCGGTGAACGACGAGGAGAGCGCTCGCTACCGAAAGAATTCATCAGCGTGGTGGGTGGAAGGCAGTATTGAGAAATCTTCCATTTTGCAAAAGCAATGACGTTCGATTTCGTCGCTTGTTGTTGGCTTTATCATTTCACGTTTATTTTGGACATAAAGAAGCATAAATAACAAGATTTGATTATATTTCGGCGTCACATTTTCATCGACGCACGAGACAAAAGATAAATCGAGAATGTGTCCGAGTTGATGTGTTGAAGATCGGTGGATTGGCCACCTGTGGGGAATTAAATGGAGAGCGAGAGATGCGCTACGAAGACGAGACATCGCGAATCGATAAAATTGGTTTCAACAGTCGCTCTCGATATGGTGGATTTGTGCGATATACTTTGTCAGCCGTTAGCCGCGCGCAGATCAGGTTTTGTTTCTCGCTTCCATTAATGGATTTTCGCTAATTGGTCGTGACTCAATGACGCGCAATATTGCAGCTCTCTTTACTCTAAGCTTTTAATTAGCGTTGACGATGAATTGCGAAACGGATGAGAGATGAGGTGGTTAACAAGCTTATGGAAGTTTCCGTGGGCTGACGAGAAGCACGAGTCGCAATACTCGTGACAAGATGAAGTCGGGCGGAGGAAGAAAAGCACCGGAAATTGAATTTTCACGTTTTCCTTAACATTTCCATCGCGTCTCCAAGAGGGGACAGAGATTGCAGAAAAAGAAACTCGGAAAATGCGAAAATTGAATTAAATTACGACTCATTTACGACGCGATTTCGTTGAGTTGTTCTGTCGGTGAAAGGAAATTCTTGTGACCCTCGATATCCAATCGATTACGTTGTGTCATCACAAAAGGCATCAGAGCATGAATCGAGTCCGTTCAGCAAACTCTCTCGGACAAATCAACAGAAAGAAAACTTTCGACAAACATTTCATGAGAAAAAATCTACGGCAAACAATCACAACAAAAGCGGGGGAAAACTTAGCAGCGCAAAGACGATAAAAAAGAAAATCCTTGACGAGAAAAACATTCTCTTGAGCCGATTTTGATGTAAAGAAAGAAAAAAAATTAATCTTTTAAAACTCGAGGAAGGAAATCTCTCACAATGGAGCCAGAGAATGTTCATTGTTGTCACTGTACATCGAGTAACGACAGGGAGTATGAAAAGAAAGGCGGAGGTCCCCCAAGACATTTCCTCCATGTTTTCCATCATCAGCAAGTACGCTCAAGATTTTCCGACTTAAGTTTCCCTTCGGGTTTTCCATTCGATTTCATGAAAGAAATCTGGCACATCGGATAAAATATTAAAATCTCATGGAAATGTTCGAGGAAAGAAACTCTCGACGATGAATGCTCAAATGACATGTAGTGAGATCTCTTCACATGAAAGGAAACTCGCCCTGAAGCCCAGTTTCCTACATTCATCAACTCAGGAGACTGAAGAAGAATAGAAGGAAAATGTCGCGATGGAATTTTCATCATTTTTATTTTATTGGAAAATTCCTTCAGGGAATTTTTATACAAAAGAAAGATTGGATTGAGATTTAGAGGATGAGTCAATGGGAAGGCGGCGCTCATGAAGCTGAGCGATTGAAGCGATGATCTTCTAGGTATGATAAAGTTTTCCTCGTCTTCCGACGAGCTTTAATAAGAAAATCTTCTTTGCCTCCGCCATTTTTGGTTTTCTGAAAATCCTTATGGAAATTTTGTCTGTAAACAGCATGTCTCATCAACTTTATGCTCGCATTAATGCAAGCATTTCAACCCCTCGACGAAAATTTGCATCAAATCTTTTATCTCTTGCCGTGGAAAATGTTTCATCCATTTTTACTCGCTCGAAATTTTCTTCTGCGCCCTGCCATCCTCCCAGCTCTGCCAGCGACAAGGGAGAAAATTGCTGCTGCCTGCTTCTCTTTGATGTTTTATTTATTTTGTTTTAATGTTATGCGCTTACGAACATTTTTTCCTCCATCACTCGGAGCGACAGTAGCAGAAGAAAAATTGTTGGAATGGGATGAGCTCGTGAATATTTCGTTTGCTTGTGTATTTTAAAGATTTTCCTCAAACGGAAAGCTTCCCTCCGATTTTTATTAAAATTCGTTTCTGTTTGTTTTGATTAAAATTCTCAGCTTGTGAATAATTTCGAAGAAGACGAAAAGGAAAATTCGTTTCCTCGTTATCAAGTGTTTCTCGCTTGTTATCGGAGGTAACAATTCTTATCACACTCAACCCAATTGAACATAAGAACGCAAACAAGCGAGTAAAAAAAGAAGGTAGACAAATAAACTGAAATAGTTTACAAATATTGGGAAGGGAGCGATTTGTCATTGCCGGTAAAGTCCAACTGCTGGGCTAAGACAGACCAAATTCTTCAAGCGAATTTGTTTAAAGTTTTAAAGCAACGAAACTTGTAAATAGTTCCCAAACTTTGTCTTATCTAATCAGTTGCTTATGGTATGGAAACGCAGAAACGACGACCAGAAGAGAACCTTTTAAGTTTGATTCTACTTCCAGTCTGTTGATCTTTTCGAGTTTCATAGGAAAGGAGGTAAATAGTTTCACGTGTCCAATGTTCGAATGTTGATTTAAAGGATTTGCTCATGTTGTTGTACGGATCATTCCTTATCAATGCTCTGAAGCTTTTGTTTCGTCTAGAAACGTCAACAAACAAGCCGAGTTTTCACCGCAAAGAAAAGTCCTAGAAAAACAAGACGCTCGCTCCGAACGACATAAGATGAAAAGCCTCAACTTCCGTCCATTACTTTCACGTTGAATTATTTGCTTATGCGATTATGGGGGAAAACAGTGCTGGGGTAGCGTCGCTCGAAGGAAATCTTTACGGTAAACCAGAGATAAGTTTTCCTTCCTCTTCCCAATTATTTTCACGGTTGACCAATCGAAGATTTTTTCTCAAGAGGGGGAAGAAAAATGAGCAATTATTTCACATTCTTCGGCTTTTCCTTTCTTCGCAGAGGAAAATGTTTTCCACTCCATCGCGTTTTCATTATCGAAAAGAAAAATGGAACTCGAATGAATGGATAGAAAGCTAAAGGAAATTGCTGTGAAGGCACAGAATCGAAAGTCAAGTCGGATCGTTCCGTTCTAAACAAAGATTCAATAAATATTTGAAATGAAAGATTGTTTCCCTAAAAGATCATGAGACAAGGAAACGTCCGGCGATCTGTTTGCTTGAATGATCTGTTGACTCAAAACTTTAAAACTCTCATCGCAGTTTGAAGTAGAAAAGAGCAAGGCCTGCAAATTACTCAGTTCGAAAGTTGTCAAACAAAAAATCACCCGCGAGCTGACACAGCGACATGAATTACAAGGCTCATTTGTCGTGAATGTTCGCTCGGCAATTTAAATCACGAGAAAGGATGAAATGGAAATTTTGAAAGCGAAGCTCGAAAGGGGATGAAGAGGATTAAAATCAGGGAATATTTTGAAGCGGCGCTGGCGAGGAAATTTTGATGATTTTAAAGCCTGAATGTCGTGCAGTTTGTAATTTGTTCTTCAGTCCTGTAATTGATATCAAAATCCTTTTTTCCACCATCCCAAACTGTAATACATCGGTAATACAATTAAATGAGCTTAAATGTGCGCTGTCGACGATCTGAGCTCTTCCACTTCACAATCAAGCGTATGGCGATATCAATGAAGCATCTAAAATAACAGACGCTGATGATGACAAAAACCTGAATGCCTCGAGTAGTTAAATGACAAAGTAGGAAAAGGATTTAGAGAGAAAGAATCGATTGTTGAAAATGAGATAAGAGGCGAATGGAATGGAAGGGAGAAGGTGAAGCTCAGGGTGGGCAATCTGAATATGTTTTCCCCTTCGCTCGTGTGATGGAAACTCAGCGTCTAGCGATAAGAATCGCTTGAAATACTCTGAGTAATCAGAACAATCGTTGAACGATGCAATTTTCATTTTAAAACTTAGTCTCCTCCCCCGTCGAATCCATCAGCCCCGGCCCTGTAATTACAAAATCCTGCAATTATCCAGCGTTTCGATCTAGCATGATTAAAACTTTAGATTAAAGTCCCTCTCGCTTCCATCCCTCTACGCATTCAGCTTTTTTATTGATGATATTATTTACAAATGACTGATTCGCTCAAACCAGATAAGCGCAAAAGTGAGCAGATTGGATCAGCAAGACACGAAGCGACTCGCTTCTAGCGAGAAGGAATTTCTGGGTGGAACTATTTTGAGTGATTTGGAAGCTGAGATAAAACTGACAATGGATGGAATGGCCGAAGCAGTTTATGAACTCGTGCGATGATGCAACAATCTTCGTTTCCTTTTTTCATCCGAAAACCAACAAAATTATTCCTTTTAAAAATAGATTTGAGAACGAGATTTCCTGAGTGTTGAACCTGCTGATGGAGCCTGATCAGAATGTGATGATTAGAAAAGATTGGGAACAATGGGAAGAAGTCACGAAGGTGAACGAGGAAAAGGTTGATGAATGAGATGATTGTGGTGTGGCTCCAGCGGGTAATTAAAGGATGCGCCTTGGAGTGAAGGCAGAATGTGGAAATTTGAGAAAATTGATCTATAATTAAGGTTCTCTCTTTGTTTCTCCATCTTCCATTCAACCATTCGGCCATCATTATCTCGTCAATTTTACTACGAACGAGAAGCGAATAAAAAATATTCAAATTTCATCGAAAAAAACTTCTTTTTGTTTTGTTAAACGTTCAAACATGAAAAAGTAAATTTTTTCGAAGGCTGCAAAATCGCGCAAAGACGAGAAGAAGAAAATGTTGCGCGAAATTCGAGAGAAACGCGAGATAATGATGAAGAATTGATGCTCGCCAACCACACACCCGAACGCACAGACACACATGATCCTCCAAAGCCGTGAATTTAAAATTGACTTTAATGTGGTGCAGAAGAGAGGCGAAAAAATTCTTCCTGCTTTGTTTTTTACGGTGCCTCTTGTGATGGATCAACGCGGATTGAGGTCACGGAGGTGCAAGAGGAAAATGCAAGAAAATCGATTGTTGATTCACAGAACCGTTTTTGTGGTCGGAGGCATTCGCGAAAAAAGCTCCACTCGATTCCCTCTTGAACTCGCAAACGACTTCCATAAACAATAAACTGCGTTTTATCATGTCCCTCTTTTTCTCCATTAAGTTTTGCAGGCGAACAACCGAGAAAATGAAAAATCGTCGCTTCTTAGGCTTGCCAACGTTTGCGTTTCCACATGTGCACCGAGCGCGCTGCACCAGACACACAAGCAACGACGCTTCGAGATGCTCGCATATTTTGTAATCTTTTGTTTGTTTCAATGTGGAGTCGCACGAACATGAAATGTGAAACACATATGCAAACACCACAGGCACAGACGCTTCGAGTAAATCATCATAATCGGAGACGCGAGCGAAAAAAATTAACATGGAAAACGGAAGCGACCAAATGTGAAACGCGTCTGGAGAGTGTTTCTTTCTAATCCAGATGAAATTTCACCGAGCCCTGCGCAACGTCTCTCCTCTCGTGTTCGTTCTTGAGTGAGTCGACATCGTCGAGACGCCGAGCATAAACAATCCGAGCCAAAGATGGAAATAAACATTTTTTGCAATCGAGAATCAACTTCATGCCTTTGCATTGACTCATTCCTTCGTGTGGTGGTGCAAATTGCACTGAAATGTGCAGTTCACCGCTCGCTGGTGTGCGGCAGCCGATGTTGATGTTTATGAGTGGCGAAGAAATGTGTGAAAATTATTCTTTTTGCTTCTCGCAAAGCGGACGCGATCGAAGCTCCCCCGAGATTGAATCGTTTCTTCATGACTAAAGATTTTGGCTAATTGACGGTGACTAATTGCAAGTGCGACTAAAGCTCTGGCAAACAAACTAAACGTCGCGTTGAGGAGCAAAACTTTAGCAGCAACGAGCACTTAATTGCTTTATGGCCTACGCTCGTCGTTTTCTGGAACAACAAGCAATAAAGTCATTAATTTCGCTAGCTCGGCTCTCGTCGAGGCAATTTCTGAGGATTTGGCAAAAGGAAGTAGCCATAAAAGCTTAGGCGGGGTCTGCAAAGGGACTCGGAGATTATCTAAAGACATGAAAGGCTTAAAACTCCACTCCGGCCGAGAGCGTGTCTTATGCCGTTGTTGCCAAGTCCCGCAGGAAAACAAACGTCATTGAGACTTTTTCTCCTTCGAAGAAATGTTCAGGCAAGAAAACCCAAAAGCAGCCAGATTTTCAAGTGACAGAGAGCAGCGCGAGGGAGAGAGACCGAGCGATAAAAATCATTTCATGTTCTCGCTCTTTTGTTCTTTTTCTTCTTCTCGATATATTTACAAAAATCATCATCTACTTAGTAATTGAACAAGAAGAAGGCAGAAGGAATGAATAAAAACGTCTTTAAGACATTGCAAAAGACGCAGGCGAGGAAGAGAGCGAGAGCGACGAGCAAGACGGCAACACGAAAAATTTAAAACTCACAATTCCTCTTTGTGCCTTCTTTTAAATGAGATCTTTTCTGTTTCTGTTCCTTCTTCTTCATCATCGATCTTTTCACAATTCTTTTTTAAGATTTTTTCTTCAAGAATTTCTTTAAGACATTTTTACAGCGCTCGCTATCGCTGGTGTTGGTGAAAGTTTCTCTCGCGACAGAGGAGTGTGTGACACAGCAGACGACGACGAGGTTCTGCTTTATTTGTGTAACGATGTTTCCATTCTCGGTTACCCATAATCATCACATTTTATATGCCCAGTTAGGAGCACACAAAAAAAAAGGTTGCGCAAAAATCATCGCAGTCAACTCACCATCGAGACGGGTAGGGCGGCAGCACCGTTTGCGTATGTGTATGGCGATACGAGGTAGCCAACGTTGAAGCCCGGTGGATGGTGGACGTCCTTACTATACACCGGGCTATGGTCTTGCCGTGACGATGGCTTGTCCGACTTATCCTGCGGGAAATTGAAATGGGGAAACTTAAGCAAAGAAGTGTCATTAATTGGTTAATGGTGCAGAGATTTATCTAGCACCGGTCAGAGGCATAGATTGGTTAGTATTGATTGGCGGTTGACTCACCTCGCTCTCAGTCAAATCTATAAGGCTCGACTTTTCCTCCAGCAGAAGATTCTCGCCTGATGACTGCTCATCCTCCTTATCACCTTCATCTTTAAACACTTTCACCTCATCGGTGCTGCCGAAATCATCGCCGGGTGACGAGGGCGCCGCTGATGAGGCGGTTCCAGCTCCGGCGCTGTGGTTTGTGTGTGGCATTTTGCTGTTAATTGCGCCACTGTTGCTGACGGTTACGTTCGGCACAATCGTGTCGGACGATCCACCAGGCGGTGACAATTGATGTCTCACAGCAATCGCGGTGGACATTCGATCGGCATTTTAATTCTTGTCACACAAAATTACACTCAAAACGGTTTCTCTGCTTCTTCAATTTGACTCTTCTCTTCGCGGCACAAATAATTTGCTTGAGCCTTACTTCCTTTTCCAGGAAAATTTGCGTTTCGACCAGCGCATCATTCCCAACTTAATCAATTTCTTTTATTGCACAAAGCGATCTTTTTCCTTCTTGGGATTTTCGTATCACTTTTCACTCAATTAATTCCATTCAAATCATCACATGGCGAGCTGTAAGAGACAAAAGAATTCCAGTTAGCATTCGCATTTTTGAAGATTGAATAATTCGCTTAAGCAGTCCACAAAAGTTTGGCACTTGGTGGCTATTTAACCTAAACTCTTTATAATCATAACAACATTCCAGCGCTCAACAAACAAAAAATCGTTTTCGAAATCTTATAATGAGGCAACGTTCGACGGTTTCGTGATCAAGCTAATCTCGGCGCGATCTCCAATCTCGCGAAGGGGGCTTCAGGTCTCTCGACAGCACTCGTAGACGGAGCCTCAAGTGGTGGAAGGGAACAGAACGCGAGAACGAGCGAGGGAGAAGGAGACGGGCAAAAAGCAATAAACCCCAAAGAAGAACAACGAGAATGGCTGGACAAGAAGAAGGAAAAAAGGCACAAGAAAATAAATTTCTTGAGCTAACAAGGTTCTCGTTCGCGCTCGACGATTTTTTACTTCTCTTAATTTTATTTGTTTTATTTTTTCTTTTTTGTTTTGTTTTCTTCTTGTTTTCGAGACTGGATTTTTTATTCATTTTCTTGTTTCAAGATATTTTCGATGTTTTCGGTTCCTCGAAAACTCGACGACTTGATGCGGAGATTTCTCTCCGGCTCAACGGAAATTTCCTCAAAGGGTTGAATGGGCGGACGGGAGAGGGAAAAGCTCGCAGACAACTTGAGCAGTTTTCCATGCGCAGCAACTGAAATATTTTTACCGTCGGAAAGAATTTTTGGCGTTATCAGATCGGAAACATCTCGGGGCCTCGACGTGGTCTCCGAACCCGTTTTATGATTTTATTTTAATCTTATCGTTCATCCTTCATCTGGTCCATCATCGAGCAATAAAAATATTTCTTCAAGCAATGAAGAAAGTGAGAGAAAGAGGGAAAGACAAAAGAAATAAAAAATGTAAAATCTTTCAATTCAGAAGTAATAAAAGTTAAATCCTCGAAGAAGCAATTCAAGAGGGAAATAAAAAGTGAATCGATCGGCCAGAGCCGGGCGAATCATTATCTCATCACTGAACATGGAAATGGAGGATCGTGTAAGTTTGTGTAACCCAATCGAGCAGACACAAACATAATTAAAAAGTGTTTCTCTTCTCCCGAATTGATCCTGTGACGGTTGAGTAGATCAGTCGATGAGTTTGAAGATCGATTGAGGCGAGAGCAGTCGAGAAAAAGAACAAACATCGCTCAAGTTGAATCTCGTTAAGAAGATTTTTTATGATCACCAAAACTTTATCCGCTCCTCGGCATGGAGCCATCTGATAGTTCTGTGTTGCCTCCCTTTTTCTGCTCCATCACACAGCTCTTGGCTCTTTTATGTTCCATCATCGTCTTTTCTCTTGTTGTTTTTATTTAAATTAAATGAGATTTCTTCTCGGTTTCTGTTGTTTCTCGGGACGCGCTTTTGTGTGATGGAGGGCGATGGGGGAGAGCATCGCGGGCCAAAGATTCGATCATGATGGTGATGATGAAGGAGAAAAAACCAAACGTATTCACTTCTTCTTCGCTGTTTCTTTTCATTCTTTTCTTACAATAAACCAGAAAACGAGCCAGGAACCCGAAAAAAAGTGAAGAAAAAAATTCGTTAACGAGGCTCGAGATGGAAACGAAAAAAATCATGAAGTGAAAAAGAATATTTAAAAACAGGTTTTTTCCAAGAACGATTCCAATCGAACTGGATCCAGCTGAGGGAGAGCGCGGGGCCGTTCGGTATCGATGGCTAACGCGCGAGATTTCGTTGAGTTTTTAACGAGCGACAACAAATTTGTGTCTTATTGATTTTTCTTCGAGAACTTTCGAAGGACTCAAACGTTTGTCTTTGGTTTCACGCAAGAGCTGAGATTGCAGGTGGATCGATGTGTGTAATTTAATCACTTGTTCGCTCGCCTCCAACCCCGATCAGACCTTCGTCATGCTCGAAACAATTTTCGGAGGGAAATCTTACAATAAGTCTCGAGCAAAAAGCCTTGGAGAGACACCACACGCGACCGATGCACGACCGCCCATCATTCTCGAACTTCGTGGCCATCGACGACAGCGAGCAGTTGGAAAATTTCTGATGAAAAGCCCTCAGGGAACTTATCAGTCAGCAGGCATCGTAACCAGGTAAGTAAACAAATTTCTTTTATGTCCTTTTACAACTTTACAATTTATTTTGGCCACGTTTGACTTTGTTGTCATTTCTCTTGTCTTGCTTGAGTCATAAAGTTCTTTTTCTATTGCGACCCGACTCACGGGGGGCCGATGACAAGCGCAATTGCTGCAAAGGGCCGAAAGCAAATAGCCGATGGACAAGTTTCAAGGAAGCTCACGTCTGATGAGCATACAGTTTGAGATATTTTAATTCTTCAACACTCTTTGGCTTTGTTTACAAGACATTTGTTCACGCTCGAGTTTATTCGCCTTCGCACATTCCCTGACATGATCCACGCGTCCACAAATCGTTCACGTCCTTCACTCCCTCCAGAAAACGGGGAAGATTTCTAAACATCCGACAAAGCCAGCCGGTGAATCTTAAACAAATTTTGCCTCCGTTAGTTAAATAAAATCGCTCGAGCGTCGCTGGTGTAAATAAATCTTGTTGCACATTTCGATTCTGATTTGTTTATTGAACGGAAAAACTGGTTTCGATCCGGAAAGATTTTCACAGTCGAATTTTCCAAAACTTTTCTGTTTTATTTTAAGAAAAATCTTTTCTGTTTGTGCTTCGAGCGAGATTTTTCTTTCTGTGTTCATAAATTGAATGCCACACATGGAAATCACAGTTCAGCATCGACTGTGAGCGGATCGCGGCTGGACGTGTGTCGGTGCCTCTTACACCGTCTTATCCGACTGTTTACAAATTTTCCTTCGCCTTTGTTTACACGAGAAAAGATTTTTTGTTTTGGAAAAACGTAAACAGAATGGAAAAGCCTCGAGAGCGATGGAGCGGTGTTGTTGTAGCTTGTAGGAGCAGCAACAGCAGCATGTGATGTCATGAGGAAAGAATGTTCAACTTCGAGCTTAACATGGAGATTGGAGTTCGACTCGAGCCGATTTGTTTATCCACAGATGACCAGATTGACTCTCACACACTCGCCCTGCTCCACATGAGAAGAGAAGCGCTCACGATTTCAAGTGGCAATTGCGAAGAAAAATTAGATTAATTAATTAACCAACACACGACGACGACGGTCATCGCTTCGACTTTTATTTACTTTTCACCGCTCACGTTCACCAGCGCAATCGACGTCTCGCGAATTTTGTCAACTCAAAGTGACTTTGCGAACTTATCTAGTGACTAGATTTCAAAGCAAGTGACTTAACTATCTAGTCATGAAACACTTACCACAACTCATAGGATCCGTTTGGTAGAACTTAATCCCAGAACATGTGGAAAACTATTTGCTTTGCTCAAGGTTTTCTTTGAAAACTTTTTTTCTTTCTTATCAGTAAATTTTTGCTTTCTTATCACTTATTGAAGAAACTTGCACCAACACACACGCGCTGAGAACTTTCAATTAACAGCACAGCCGATTGCAGAACTTGTTCTCCTTCGACCCGCGGGAAAAGCTTCTCTCGACGAGGCTCGTTTTCACATTTTCCTCGCTCCCGACTCTTTCTGTGATCGCGCGACTCGACAGAAAGTGATTTGGTTTAATTTTAAATTCGCTTCCAGCCGTCGGACGAAATTTCTCTCGTTAGCTTAATCTTGTTTTGTCTTCCACGTGGAAACTCCTTCGTCTCAAACGATTCGGTCTGGGAAAAGCGTTCGTTTCGGGGGGAAATACGTTTGGGTGTTTTTCTTTTAAATTGTGAAAATGTGTGACACGCGAACTGTTCGACTGAAATGCGGTGCGACGCTGGCTGTGTTCAAGTTGCAACTGAGGGACCGACGGCTCGAGCTCGATTGTGAAGGTGTAAGGCACTAATACACCATCGGCGGCTCAATAAAAATTGTGTAAGGATGAGGCGAGCACACATCGATCTGGATATTTGCTGCTTGTGTTCTCCGAGCATTGAAATCTCTCTGTCTCTCTCCCTCCCTGCGATGTGTGGGTGGAAGAAAAGAACGACGGAGGAGAGAATGGAAAAATATTGAAATTGAACATTCCGAACATGAAAAAGAGGCAGTTTCCTTGACGATGTCACTGCTAGATGGATCGTCTGTCTGGCTCTCTAATGGAGAATGATTCCACATAAAAACACATCAGCTTTTAAAGGCGCGTTTATGTCAAAATTTTCTCTAATTCACGTCTCGAGTTTGGGGATTTTTCGTTAAACCAAAAAATCCGTTTGGCAAGTGCTTCGCGATCCAAATGTAGTGACCATCTGCAGCTTAATAACCTCCTCACCTCATCATGCAATCGACTTTCTAGATTTTCTATTAGTTCCTGCTATCAAGAGTTATTGAGTAACGCATTGGGATCGGAAAAATCCCTTGAACCAGCCGCGGCTTGCATTGCCAACATTTCTTGTTTTTATTTTTAACAAAAGTTTATTTCTTTTGACTCACACACTCAGCGCACAAACACCTCGTTGATGGTTCTTGATAACTTTTCAGCAAGATCGGGTCACAAGCTCGTCGGCTGTGTGTTGGTTGATTGCGATGCGATGATGGTTGTGATCTCAGAGCGGGAGGAAATATTACGAATATGATGTAAAGGAATGTTGCTCGCTTGACGTTGGAGCGTTCAATATCTTACAGCGGATTGTCGAAAACTGCCGTCGTATGAGACTCTCCTTGCGTCGTTTATGAATAAATCGAAAGAAAATGCATCGCAGGCGAAATATGATTAATGAATGTGGAGCTCTTCTGGGGAACTTCGACGAGTTCTCGGAATTGAATCATAAAACACACAATAACAATAACTCGAATATGTTTTCATGTGGCTCATCTCAGCTCTCGGGCGGGTGTGTGTGAGTTCGTGCTTACATCCTCGCCTTGTTAAACAATTTCTTCTTCATCCACCTCGCTTTCTCATGTCTTTTTGCCTAACCAGGCAACATCAACAGCAGCCAGAACACATAAAAGAACACAAACAAGATTGCTCGCGTGTATAAAGACGGAGAGACACTTTGCTTGCAGGCGCGTCAGGGATTGGGAAATCTAGCAACTCAAACCGTCACCTGAACGTTCTACAAATTTTCTCCATTGAAGGAAGAAAATCGCGCCGCTCCAACCACTGAAAGTTGATCTGAAACGCTTATCAACGCACTGATTGGACGAAGTGAAATTTTTTCATGTTTGACGAGGAAAAAAAATCCACCCACAAAAACGCAACAAGGGAAAACGACGAGGAAAAGAGTCTCATTGTGTTTCTCGCTTTTCCCTTTTTGCGCAAACGCAATAATGGAAGAAAGTCGAGCGACGGAGAGACATCGAAAGCGAACATGTGCAGTGATATGTGGCGACGTCTTTTGGCTGGTGGCGGGAGCTTGAGTTTGATACGATTTTGGATAAGCAAAGAAGCGAATAATATCACGCTGAGCTCGGGCAAGACGAAGGAAATACAAGCACAAGTGGAAATTAAATCTTTCAACAGACTTTTCATTTCCATCATCCTCGCTTTTCTTGTCAGGAGAGATGAAAATTCCAAAACTTTGAAAACACCGTTGATGATTTTTTTTTTGTGAAAATCTTTGCTTTTATTATGTCAATAAGTTTTTCTGTACAATTTCAACTGCTTTCTGTATTCGTCCACCGATTTGAGTTTCAATGTTTTTCTTTTTTGATGTGAAAATCCTAATTTCTGATGATTATTCACTCTTGAAGGCTAATAACTTTCATTACAAAAAATCTTCTGGAATTGTTGAATTGATCGTGTCGTTAATGTGTGGAAGTTTGTCTTTAACTTGAGATTCTGAGAGAAGTTTGAAGTTCTAATTTCGAGCTCGGCAGTTAAGCGATCGATCGTTCCCTTCATGAAAATGTTTGTGAATCAATTTTCCAGGTAAAATAATTTTCTGCGTCTAAATGTGTGCAGACTTTCATGATTGAGAAATTTGCTTCCGACTTTGGAATTCAACTCAAACTTTAATCTCAAACTTGTGTTTTCGTTTAATTTGTATTCATTTTGAATTTTCCGAAAACAAAAACATTTTCATAAAAAAAAGGTAAATTAGTTTTATTACAAAATATAAGAGGGAGTTTGGGGGTTTGGGTGGTGAGCGACATAAGAATGCGAAAACTCGACAGCTTAGACTTAATACGAAATTAATTTAAATTACTTCAGAAAATAAATTAAAGTAAAAATTGTGTTGTGTTTGAGGAGGATTTTCTTCTTATGCTTAACAGTTAATTTTTCACTTAAACTAAATCGCTAAAAAAGTTTCCTGTTTTCACTTTTACAATTTAATGGTTTCTCCTCCACTAAAACGCTTTCTTCTCGAAGTGTGGGGTGGTGGGAAGGCCTGCGAAGAGTTGAATTTTGTCTGGTCGGAGCCTGAACGAGATGACAATCTCTACTTCCTTCCACTTCGCCCTGGAAGCCAAACGACTTCCTCTAAACTTTCCATTTTCCTCTTGTCAAAAAGTTTGATCACAACTTAAATATTTAAGTGGTGAATAAATGGAAGGTGGATGCAGTTATGCGTGGGTCTATGTGAGTTTAATTTGTGATTTTATAAAAATGGAACTTGCGCTGTCCTTTCAACTTAACGATTAACGGATTTCTTCATCTTTCGCTCTTCGCACTGTTTATATATCAAACTAATTTAAAAAGAATTTTCTTATAAAAAAAGGGCATTCAATCGCTATGACAATTAAATTAAAGTTTAAGAAGATTTCCTCTCGTTCATTCGCTAATGTTTTTCGCCTTCTTCACCTCCGGTTCGCCTGATACCGGATGCTCCTCGGAATCTAAAGATCTAAAAGGAGACAACGGAGCATTAGACAAAGCTCAACTGTCGTTCGCAAATTTCAAGACACTTTGGTTGCATAACGCGACTCTGAAAGTTTCTTGGCCTCGATTTATCTTGGCGTCAAGCGACTCACCTTTTAGCACTACTGTGAGAATCGCTGTCATTTGTCTCCTCATTCGCTATGATTGGTGTATTCGGCTCCAAGCTGTCTTCCGACAGTGTACTTTCGTCTAAGCTGTCAACGGCACCTGAAATCCCGACCAAGATTTATAGAGAAATGTTCCTTATCTTGCGATTCAAGCTTACCATTGGCTGGTTTCTGTGGCTTTTGTCCCTCTCCTACGGCTCCCGCTCCTATTTGTTCGGTTGCTGGCGTCGCTTCTAAGTTGCTCTCGTCGCTCTGTTCGGCATTGGTGCCAGTGATGCTTTCAATGGTGGAGTGTGTGTTAGTTCCGTTGGTTCCGACAGCCTCATGCTCTGGCATGTCTTGAAGGAGCTCGGGTAAATTATCACTAGCCACCGAATGAGTCCACACAGCAAGTTCAACTCTATGGAAGCAAGAGGGTTAACTGAAACCATAAGCAAGGGAAACCAAGAACTTACGAATGCGCTGTCCACTCCTCTCCACCCGCATCCTTGTTCAGTCGATCTCTCGTGCTCTCGATGTGTGTCACAAACTTCAAATACTCGCGGGTCGTGTAGTCAATGCCCTCGATATCAGGAATCGCCTTCAGGACCTCATCGGCCATGAATGGAGCGTTCTCTGGAATAGCAGCGGCGAGTAGAGCTGATGCCATTGTCGTGCCAACCCCTTTCAGATTCGACAGTGCTGTGATTGCCTGCTCAATGTTTGGCAGTTTACGGAATGCCTTCTTTGTCTCCATCACGACGGCGCGAGGTGTGTTGACTTTGATCAGATATGATAGTTGCGGGTAGTATTTTCCACGCTGCAGGGAGAAGAAATGAGGTCGGTTGAGTTGCTGATTTCGAAGGAATTCAAAGCTTGAGCTGAAGGCTTGAAGCTGTTCAACGACTTTCCAACTTGGTTTGGTTGTATCGACAAGCTAAACTCCTTTCAAAATCTGTCCTGGATGAACGGCCGGAAGCTTTCCAACATCTTCCTTATTTCATCCAGAGCTGAACTCCTAAGTCCGTCCAGTGACTAATTGCACCCCTGAGCATTGATTCCGTCTCGCTCACTCAACCCGTCTCAGAGCTTATTCATACTTACACTTTGTTTCCATTTCATGCACTGAACCAACTCTTCGTGTATCAAATGAGCATCACGTCCCCGTTGCTTTATCTTCTTCGGCAGCTCCTTTTGATACCTAAAAGAAAAGCTTTTAGCAAACGACCCCTCTTCTGCTTCCCGCCACTTTCGAGCGAAAATCTCGCACTTAACGATGATTAATTAAAGCTAAAAATGTTTTTCCCTGCTGGCCTCACGCATACATCGCAACGGGGCCGTCGCGAGTACCAACACAACCGGCGACAAAAGCTGAAACTCGATTTCGATCCAAGCCCTTGGCTGTATGCGTGAAGCAAAGGAAAAAAAACTTTTTTCAATCAAATTTCTATTCGCTCCTATCACTCTTTGCGCGGCTTTTCCGACGGCATTTCACGCAATTTGTGCAAGCGGATAAACAACAAACGCGTTCCGCACATTTTCGGGCACGAAATCACTCAAAAGTGAAACAAAATGTCAGTGCAAAATTTTCTCTTTTCTGACGAATCGGATGGAATCCGTTCGCGGCTCACCACTCGTCGAGTTTGATGAGCTCCTCCGGCTTTTTCTTCTCCTCAGCTTTTATCTTCAGCACTTGCGGATATAGCTTTAACACGTAGTCGAACTGGCGAGCGTTCCCATGAAGGAAAAATTTCGTTGTTGAACTGTCAGCAGACATTTTGCATCGACTTCTACTCAGTAACTAAACGAGACGGTGAGTGGGGAAGAGAGAAGCAAACGGGCTGCATATCACATCACGATCCGAGTTCAATGAAGGGTCTTTTCGTCGTCGAAGTTTGGTGTCGTGGGCTGGTCAGATGTTGTGTGGTTTTAGTCTTCTAGGTTTGGTGTCGTTGCCTTTGGACTTCCAATGGAAGTCGAGTCCGTTATGACGATCCCGATATCCAACAGTAAATGGTTTCATCAACGGCTGGAACTTCACGAGAGAGCTTATGATGAAGCTACTTCGAAGCAAGCTAACGACTTTCGTTGCACGAAGTGTTTGTTCTCAAGATTCGTCGTCCGTAAGTTAAAGGAACACGTGACAGTTCTTCAGCAACTTCGCCACCATCCGAGCTTCGCCATCGAGTGATCCAACGCTCTGACTCCACAGAAATGTCCGTACGGCTCTATGTTCTCTAGCAAAAAATCCCTAGAAACGTTAGTTTGTTGTGCTGCCGCTAAGCTGAGGCTCACTAAAGCCTTTGAATTGAAAAATTGTCGTTGCGTAATCTCTGCTCTGGATCAAATCAATTCTGTCTTTTCTCATTAATGAAAACTTCAATTTGTTCAATTGCGATTCTCTGCTCCACCTTCTCATTTGAAATTTTACTCTTAAAAACCATTCAACTAAATTTAAAGAATTCCAAGTTGCGTGTCCGAGTTTATCTATCTCACACAATATCAGCATTTCGTATGTTTCCCCTACACGAAGAAGAGAAGCAGATGCAACGAGTTTCGTCTTCCCGTCTTTTACACCGGCTGCAACTTTTTGTGTTTTTCTGGTAACACGAGAACACCTGAAAATTGTTTTCTCGTTCATTTCCAGTTTCGAAGATCAAGACAAACCTTCATCAAATTATTAATTTATTTTCTTCAACATTTTCTTGTTTCGCTTCAAATGAAAAACTTAATGGAAATTGCCTTTGATCCGCAACTCAATCAATTAGAAACTAAAAGTTTTCTGTCAACCGACAAGCTTTGAAAGCGACTAGAATGAAGTTCGATGATAATGCTGATTTTACAGGTTGAGAAAGTGGGAATTTGTGCAAACAACGAAGCTCAATAAACTTAATGACTTATTCACTTTCCCTCCCCCGTACGTCTTCATTTCACACATACTGATAGTTGTCGGTCGCCCTGAGCAGTGGCTCGACTTCGATGCTTTTGTCGTCCTCAAAGTCGGGCCAGAAGAAGTTCAGCCAATCGCGTCGTTGTGGCTTCACCAAGCCAATAAAGTTGCACTCCAGAAAGTCGACAAAGTTCTTGAAAGGTCCGCGGTCAAACGGACTCAATCCACCCTTCGCTATGAAGTGTCGATATCTGTGAATAATTCAGATAGAACAAAGAATACTGAATTAATGATTCGAGCTTACCTGTCTCGGTTCATTCTCTCGTTTGTCGTCATTCCCAGACAGATGATCTGATATTTCTGGCAAATCAGTAAGATCGTCACCCACATGAAGTGAAGAGAAGCGTTCAACATGACCCAACCGACCCATGGCGAGCAACTGCCAACAACAAGCAACGCAGCCCACAGCCCGTCTTCGACTTTTATGACACAAACATCTCTGTAAAAGACAGCGCCTCCGTAGAGCATGAAAGTGCACATGACGATCAGCATGACGAGAAAACCGATGAAGAATTTGTGATTTTTTGCGCCAATACAGTTGCCAACCCTAAAAGAATGTTTACGTTTACTCAAAGTTTATACTATAAGCTCATTATAACTGACCACGGGCAATGATGATCGAGACGAGCAACACACTTATCACACACGCTGCAATGTTTTGATCTCACCGGGCGGCGAACAAGACAAGCCGAACAGAACGAAGATGGTTCGAAGCCAGCGCCTCCGCGCTCTGACAGCTCGATTATTGTACGGAAGCGTTGATCCATGGTGGGTCGAATAATTCCGGGATCGCCGCGCCAGGAGCGAAGAAAGAAATACCAAAGGCCGCAGGATGATACCAAAAAGGTCAGCGTTGTAAGCGTTGATACAACTGGCGCAATGTAAAGAAACCATGTGATATAGAACCAAATCTAAAAGCAATTAAAGATCAGAATATGAAGTAACATCCATCTTAATAATCTTACTTTGGTTGCCAAATAAATGCTGAGCGGGAGAAGCGTCAAAAGCTGATCGTCAAAGATCCATCGTCCAATTGTGGATGCAGCAGCATACAGACAAGCGATTAAGAATATTTTTATGAAGAACAGAGTGTCGATCGATAAGATTTGTCCGGTGGCGTAGAAGAATATAAAAGGAAGCAGCACCATCGTCCACCAACGAATGCGCTTGTCGCTCTTTAAAGTAGCCAAACACCGTCGACCTTTTTTGGCATGATTCTGCTGCTTCATCAGTTCTTTTACCCTCTCGGTTATTTTGTCTCCCAGCCAAACAGATCCGAGATGTTGTTGAAGCATCTTCAGCGGTGTTTCGCCTCTTAGGTTTGGAATGTCTAGCGAAGCTTTTCCTTTGAACATTAGCGTGCTGATGCAGATGGTGTTGCGAGCCAAGATTGACCAATGAAGCGGTGTGTTGCCATGGGTGTGATCGATCACGCTTGGGCTCGCTCCTAACGTCATCAGAAGCCGCACAGGATCAAGAGCTTGAACTTTCCAGGCAGCCCACATGAGAGCAGTCATGCCGCCTCTATCCTGAAGGTCACAAGGTACTCCACGGGCAATGAAATAGGCCAAGATTGCGGTATGGCCGAATTGCGCTGCGATGTGAATACAAGAACACCCTTCAGAGTCTCTTAAGCTGGGGTCAGCTCCCGCTTGCATCAATTGAACACAAGCACCCAAATGACCTTGACGCGTCGCCCAATGAAGTGGAGTAGCGTTTAATTCTCCACCTACAGCATCAACCATAGCACCTCGCTCAAGCAGATACCCCATGATATCAGTTCGATTGTTTATCGCTGCCCAGTGCAGTAGTGTAACAGTTTCTGAATCAGGTTGATTGACGTCCCATCCGGCTTCAACAAGATCACGAACCCGAGTGATTGCTCCATACTGCGTTGCTTTAACTATGTCAAAACCGCTGTAATCGAGTTCGACTGGAAGCGATGACGGCTCGTGCGATATCAGCGGATCAACTCGATCTTGCTCAGCGCAAACGCCAGCAGTGACGCCACAAGACGTTGTCTGGTACATGTTCAGCTTAGTTTGGTTAAACTCACAGCGAGAAAATTATTGAGGACCAAAAGGGCGACCGCGGGAGGGGCGAATGTTGATTGATCGATTGTTTTGATGTTCCTCTGTCTGCCTTGGAAACAAATCTGATGACTCTGCGCTCTCCTGAGCTTGTCTTCTAATCGTTATCTCTAATCCTCAGTTTATTTCGTTAGTCATCCACGGTGAGGAATCAGAATTTATCACTCGACACTCAATCGCAAAAAGTTGTTTCCTAATAATTCCCGCACATCATCACGCGGCTTAAACGATGAGCTCAAGTAATTACATTTAAACTGTCAATTTAACTTATTACTAGCGCAATTAGGCAGATTCTTTGCCGTGGAATCGCTAATTTTTTCTTGACTCTTGTTTACCTTCGGGAGGCGCGCGACGGTGGCGACCGGCGAAATCTCCAACTGAACTTTTGAATTTCTGGCGAACGTTAAATTTTCAAACGTTGCTGCAACGCGTTGAGTCATAGACCAAGAACTTTTATTGATGCCACCTCTCGTGTTGACAGCTCGTCTAGAAGATAAGGAGATAGCAGAGGTCAACAGCAGTCGACTGGGTTGAGCTCGTGCTAACATGTGAAGTGGTAGAGAGATAAGATTGTTTTGATCTCTCAGACTCTCCATGCGAAAACACGATCAAACTTTTATTCTTTAATTTTATTTCTTTCTTCAAACCAAAATCGCTCTTCTCCTTTATTTGGCAGTTAATAATAGTTTTATCTTAACATTCGCTTTCCTCTCGTTTTTCTAGCAAAAATGTTTTCCGTGTGAGATGTTCAGGGAGCAAAGGAAGATTGAAAAAGGAATTCTTGGCCGAACAGTTGCAAGTGCGCTTTTCCGATCACTTGGCGGGTTTCGAGTACTTATGATTGAGATGTTTGGATAACTGAGTGGGTGGCGATGAAAAGAGCATCGGTTTTCAAAGATTTCAATTTATTTCTTAAAAAGTTTCTTTCTCTTGAAACAATTTTCTTTCCGCCTAACTCTTTAAGTCCGTGCCCGTTCGCTGTGCAATTCATTCTCTTCACTGGACTATTTAATTGAAATGATTAATTAGATTTTACTTTTTGGGAAATTCTATTGTTTGTCGCTCGTTTTGCTTTCCCTTAAAATAACGAAAGCCATGAAATGAAAAGATTAAAATGAAAATCTTCAATTTAGCTTGAGTTAAGAAACAAAAAGCGATGCACGTTACTTTAAAAAAATCGAGGATTTCTCTTCTTCTGTGATTACTGAATAGTTCAAATGTCTCCTGTTCACGGTGCTCGTACACTGCATTTAGCTTAGCCGAGAGATGGGAAGTGGCGTTCGTCGTCGACCTTCGGCGCATTCGGAGCATCATGACCGTGTCCGTGATAGTCTCCGCGACGGTTCTCGAAGCGTGGACGACGTTCGCGTGGCGGACGTCTTTCGCGCTGCTCTCCGCCTTCGCCGCCATGTGAATCTTCATTGTCGCGTTGTGGTCGTGGACGTCTGTTTTGTCCAGGAGCGCCAGAGCCGCCACCTCGTCCGCCAGTGTTCGGGCGTCTTCCCAAACCACCGCGACGTCCGTCATTGAAATGAAACTCGATGTCCAGGACTTGCTTTTTCTTTGCGTCAGCTTCCCTCTTGGCAGCCAATGCGCTGTCATCCTTACGTCCAACCTCGCCATCGCCACTCTTCTTATCTAAGCGCTTCATTTTATCCCATTGAGCATTGTCTTCTCCTTCGCCGGCCTTACGCAAGTTGTACTGTGGTTGAAGCAACTGGGCTTGACGCTGAGCTTTCCATTCGTCGAGGGTCATTTCCTTAGGCTCTTCTTCGATCGGTGCAGTTGGCGTTGAGTCATCACCATTCTCCTCTCCACCTTCCTTGTTTTCGTCGTCAGTTGGCGGCTTGTTAAGATCGTCAATGTCCTGTTTGTGGCTTCCCCAGTTATGTGCTCCACCTCCATCGCGCTTGTCAACCGATTTCACTCCAGTTTTGTCACTTCCCGATTGACGATCGCGTTCACGCTTTCCATCACGTCTGCCATCAAAAGTACGACGATTGTTCGGGTTCCGTGGTCCAACAGCTCCACCGGCGCCTCCCGTTCTCGGTTGCTTCTCGAAGTCGACATTTCCGTTTAATTCCCGATTGCGACGATTGTTGCGTTCCTCGCGGTTCTCGCCAGCGTTACCGCCTGTTTTGTTGAATGCCGGTCGTGAGTTCGTGAATCCTTTATCTAAAAGCAGAAGGAAAACAGTTCACATTGCCGTTCAATCATTCCAACCTAAAAACCATCAAAGTCATTTGGAAAATTTCTCAATTCGCTGGTTACATAATTGCCAAGTGGTTGCCCCAAATCATGTCACGATTCCTGCATCGATTCATGAAAACAGAACAGAGGAAAATCGATGGCAAGGAAATTTTCTTTCGCACGTGTTTCGAGTAAGAAAAAATATTTTGCTCGAGAGAGCGACTCGCATTGGCCGCGCCGGCGCCTCAAATTATCCAACCGTTCGCGTTAATTACAGGCGAATTGTCTTCTCAATGATCGCGAGCTTCATTTGCACAATCAAGGCATTGCATTTCGGTTGCCATAAAAGGAAAATTATGAGAAAATGTGGGGGAAAAGTTGATCAAAGTGTTTCCACCAACACAGACGTGAACATGCGAGCCAGGGCTTGGCATGGCTGCGGCTCTTTCAACAATGTGCTGCGAGTTGTAAGTCGATAGACTCGAGGTGAGATTGATGTGGATTCAGCAGCTGTCAAGGCATTAAACCGGATCAGTTCGAGCCCTGCAACCAGCTCGCACTCGTTTCTTCTTTGCAGGAAACTTTGAGCTCATGTTGATTGTTTACTTTCGCGAGGAAACTTTCGAAAATATCGTCGAGTCAAAGTTCAAGTCGCGGGAAACTCGTGGCCGAACTTTTAGCTCAAGATTTCTACCGCAAGCCGCCGAAAAGGCGAATTTTCTGTCGCCCATCCGAAAAACGTGATTCTCGTGCGGAGAAAATCGCTCTCGGGCTCTCGCACACACACGCGGAACTTATCACATTTTCCAATTTTCCCCAACCTGAACTTTCACACAATTTTCTTCACGAAAGTTTACGCAATTCTCGGCGCACACATTGAGAAATTTTCCAAAAAAGGAAACCGTGGGGCGGCTCAACTCACCGCCTTCCTTCCTGGGTGCCGCATCTTTATTGCTATTGTTAGACTGTTCTTTGATTCCGCGCCGCTGCTGATCCGGTGTCGCCTTCTGTTGTCCCGTTTCCTTTTTGACTTGCTTGTTCTCCTTTTCGGCGGCAGACTTTTGCTGGACCGCGACAGGTGCCGGAGTTTGCGTAGCCGTCGCCGGATCCTTCGACTTCTTTTTCTTCGTTATCACCGTCTCGAAGTCGACTACATCGTCCTGGTCGTAGAACAACTCATAGCGATTCGCTATGCCAATGCCGTAAGTATTCTCCATCCTTATGATTCCGGGGTCACGGACGGATGGGCTTCAGTTGCCGTTTATTTTCACTCTTGGTTTCTTTCGGGGGGCGAGATTCAAACAAGATGGCCGCGCGCGAAAAATTCTTGAAGACACTAACACACTTGTGCTGAATTATTTGCTCCGCGTGATTGCGAACCGAACTTTCCTCTTCGAGTGCTGAGAGCAGACTGAGCCCGCACACCCCTCATACCTTCTTTCGACTCGCTGTGAGGGGTTGCGCAACCATCGAAATCCAACTGAAGCTTAAAACTTTGACCGTTAGATAATTTACATTGCGATTTCCAATTCGTGAGTTCAGCGGAGTTTCTGGAAGCTTGTGCAACAATCTCGAGACAGGAAGGAGCAAGATTTGTACATTTCTAGATCAAACAAACCTAATTCTTCCATCATGAATCGTTAAGTGAGAGGTGGTCCCGATTCGAAATGACAGAACCAAGCTCGACTCAAGACATCGTTGTGCTTCATGGCAGAGATATACAAAGCTCTTACTAGCAAGAAAGCTTAACTAGTGAGCGTCAGACTCAGGTGCGCAACGCGAAAAGCATTTGCACAGAGGGAACTTAACTGCCTTCAAATGGGGCTGAAGGTCACTCTGGGACCCCACATTTTAGCTCAAGCTGAAAAGACCACTGGCCGTTCACAGTGTCTGACTCAAACTACTAGTTAGCCTGTGCTATTTAGCCTTTACAACTTGGTGCATTAAACCAAGAGATCAACCATCGAAAACGTTCTTAATAACTCAACCAATCACACTAAAGGTTTCTCTTCAGTTCACAAGCTTTGAATAAAAATCAACTAGAACTTTAACTAGAAATTAAATCTTTATTATCATTCACAATACTTTATTCAACATTCTCCCTCTGTCCGCCCTTTAAATCGGTGAGCGCTGTGTGGATGCGGAAGTGCAGCCGCGACTCCAATGAATATCCTTTGAAATTCTGTTTGGCATGTTCCAAGTAGCTAATTGCTAGATCAATGCGACCCTCGTCGATGTGGAGAAAAGCGGCCTCGACGACTGCGTAAGGGATGATGAAGTAATCTTCTTTAATAGATTTTTGGAGCCCAATGCATTCTTCAAGATATCTGTAACGAGAAGGAAAATAATTATCTGATTTAAGGAGCAAAATCTCCGTATCTACTTTAATGCCTGAAGCGGGCTTTTCATATGTCGGAGGCAGGCACCTTTCAGCAGCAGTAGCAACGCTCGATTGTCTGTTTCAAACTTCTTCATCGGATCGTTTGCACTGCTCGAGTCGAGCTTCTTCAAACAGTTTTCGATGATTTTGTACACGCCGTCGGCGAGATGAAAATGTTTTCCGGTGATTTTGAAAAGATTCCACAGGAACATTAACTCTGAAATGTCATCTAGTAATTAGTCTGATGACTATGTGACGATAAAACAGTTGACTCACCTATCGCAGGTATCACAAGCATCCCCGTCAAGAAGAATCGTTCCGCCCGCTTGCAGGCAAACTTCTCCATCGGCAGAGACTTTCCCGCGATTCGTTGTTTGTACTGAGGCACTTCACGCAGCAACTGATCGATCGTGCGCTTGTCACTCGCTGTCAAGTCTGATGGGTCAATCATGCACATCAAACTCGCCTTCTGATAACTATACATAGTTCTAGAACCAAACGCAATTGTGAACATGTCACTAAGTTCTTTGCTCTTTCCGACTTACCTCGACCACTTGCTGTTCTCCACGAGGTAACTTGCAAACAGAATCGACTCACGCCAATCAAGCTTGAGGCTGTTTACCCAAAGAATTTCCCAGAAGCACAAATGGTGGAATTGAATCCAAACGTTCTGCGATTTCCACGACCTTTTATACCAGACTAAAGACTCGTCAAGATTTCCTTTCATGAACTCGAGTCGGCCCTTGAAGAAAAGAAACCATACTCCATTGGGATACAACTGTGGAGCGAGCGAGTTAGAAAAACACTAAAGGCAATTAGAGTCAACTCACAGTCAGTTGCTGTTGAAGCATTTGATCGCAAAACTCCAGGTCGCCCTCTTGATGACTGAGAACATAGCAAACGATGAGGTTGTAACCGAGAAGGGTCATCGTGCAAAGGACTTGCCGGAGTCCCGTCATCTTCGCTCCCGAAAGCAAGTCCTGCATGCCGCTCTGCTTGTTCCCCGAAAACCCAATAAACTCTAATAGTTTAATCACGCGAGCCGGAAGAAGCGAAATCATTAAGTTGAACGTCCCGTTGCCCATTCGAACGCCGCTCTCGAAATGGATTTTACTTCCTTCGTTGTCCCATTTTCGTTGGATAAGAATATTGTTGCAGTCTCTGGAGTAGATAGCGTTACGAATAGTCGCGTCAAATCTACTTTAACTTACTTGTAACTATTGAAGCAGGTTCGGATTTTCATGCCACCCTTTATCATACTCGACAAGGTTTCATCCTCAACAAATGTCAGCAGAGCTTTCAGAAGCAAAGCTTCGGCTGAGCAAAGCTCTGCGTGGGCCTCGAGCTCCGTGTAGGACTCGTAGTTGGTTCGTTTGAAAGTCTTGCCGATGCTTTCTGATATCGTGGATTTTCGTTGAAACTTCTTGCAAACGTTTAGGCATTTGGACAGAGCTTCAGGCGCGTCAGAATTCATGAAATTGAAATGGTTTTACTTTAGACATGAGATCAACGACTGAATTGAAATTTCGACAATTGAAATTTTCCGGTAACTTAAGAGATTAATCCGTTGAGAATAAAAATACCTTCAGACGCTGACTCGATATGTCGTTGTTCGAAGGTCAACATTGCTTCCAGGAAAAGAAAAACAGCGTGACCAACGGCATGATAAATTGAGTTGTTAGCGTGTGGCAACATCAGTTGTCGGGCTTCATCGAATTTGTTGTTGAAGAAATAGTCGATTGCCATTTTCGACTCGATTAGAGCCTGATTAAGGTCCATGGCTCCACCAGGCGAAGCAACAAGTGCGCTCGAACCTTCAAAGTCATCATAAGCGTCTTCGAACTGCAACGATGGAAATTTCCTTAATTATTCAAAGGCTTCAACGGCCTCGATTTAAAAACAGCCTTGGATGTGAAACCTCAACTGGAAAATCTATTATTCACTACAATCATCCGAATAGATCGAACACAATTATATCATCGAGATTATCGAGCATAAATTTTCAGTCAAATTAAAAATCAGTTTTTGTTGAAACTCGGAAAATCGTTCTCCTCGACTTGTCACGTGCGGCGGAAAACGGTAACGCGCTCAACGACTTTGTAGTATTTTCTTTCACTCCTACGGCTTCATTGATACTTTGTGACTCAATTTGTTTTCATCGTGACGTAATCTTATCAGAGGCTCGACGTCAAACGTTTATTTTTTGGGTGAAGGTCGACGAAAATTATCATCAAACGGCAAAAGAGTTTCCCGGAGAATTCGAGGAAAATCAATCATGACTGATGGCGCAGCGTGGAATTTCAATTAAGAGAGTTTGTCAACAGCTCACTAGAGCTTCACTCGCCCTCATGATTCATCGACACGATTAAGCGTTCCAATCGAAGTGTCGCCTTTTCCCCTACAAGTCCGTCGAAGTAGAATCTATGCGACTTTTGTTGTTGCTTTCCATCAACGGTTGAGCGCAAATCACATTAATTGTGATTATCTTATCAGTTGAAACTGAAGCAGTGTGACACTTTCAATTACGTACCTCCTCGTCGTCATCGTCGAGCACTGGTCTTGAGGCCATTTCGATGGGTTTTTCTTAACACAGGTTTTTAACTTCAGTGACTTTGCATTTCACGACGACTTTTCCTTTGTCAGTTTTCACTTTTCAATCGAGTTTTGTTATCGATTTTCTTCAAACACCAAAGAACTTTTGCCCTTCTTCGCGAGCTTGCTTCGGCCACGAGCACTTGATAACAACTCGTCCACGCTCGACGACAGCCAACTTGTTAGAAGCTCAAATACTGATTGAGTTGGCTTGCACTCGCTCGCAAGTGTCCGCAGCAACGCGAGGGAGAAAATCGAATGAGAGACTTTGCAGTTTTGTTGTTGCTATCAGTGGAAGGCCTCACATGGACGAGAAAATTGTAGCAATCGCGCAAGTGCGGAGCCAGTTTGTTTACGTTTTATCCGCTCTTTCATCGTCGGCTGGAATATTTCAAACGAGCGATGGGAATCTCTCGACTTTGAACTGAAACGGAACAGCGAAATTCGAATGCAAATGGGAAATTTAGTGGGGGGAAAATTCGTAAATATCGTTTTGGTGGTCAGTAAATTTTCTAGATCTCCCCACTCGTTCATTCCAGCTTGTTACCCTTTTGCCCAAGACCATTAAACATCGATCAAAAAAGACCCAAAATTTTCAAAACGACATCGACGATCGCTGCCTTCAATCAGCAATTTCACAGCGATTCAAACTTCCAGGAAATTGTTTTAATCTCAGTTTAATATTCTCACAAAAACCGCTGAGTGACACTTAAACCTATCGCACCTAATGACCCGAATTTTCAGTACTTTAAATTAAGAATATTGCCGTAGCTCTGCTCAATCGTCTTTTCGCAGTTTCTTGCTCGACAATTCGATGGCGTCGAGCCAGATTTTGAGTTCTTCCGGTTGTTCTGGGCGCTTGCTGCCGCCTTCGAATTCCTTCATGAGATCCATAACGTTGACTTTTGTGATGCATTGCTTGGAGATCGCGACGGCGCGAATGAAACCGTCGAATGTAATGAATTTCTGCTCGAGATAAATCGCCTTGTCGTCCCACCAAATCAACTCAGTTGTGATTTTGTATGGATTGAAGATGGGGATCGTTCGACGGTAGCGGACTGAAGAAGCGCCTTGAACAGCGCCTCCTCCATGCTTCTTGATGGCGGCATAGATTCCGGTTAATCCGTAGTAGTGGAAACGAGCAAAGTCCAGTTCTCTGACATAACGAGCGTTGTTCATGTGACGAATGAAAATATCAACATCTTGCGTTGTGCAAAGACCTGAAGGCAAACGAAAGCTAATGACAGAAGTTCATTCAGAAATTCAAGTTTCTCACCGTAGATCGTGGAGATCTCATTGATCTTCTTCTTTTTTTGGAAGAAATGCGCATAGCCGAGAGTGAACACACAGCGGATGAAGTAGTTCAAGTCCCACACCGCGTAGAGAATCAACAGAAATGCTAATAAGCCCATAACTAAAACGAAAGAACTTTGCTTAGTAATTTGAACTCGAACGGTGAAGGTCAAGTTCGCCAGGTTTTCAGTCTATGAAGATTTCCAACGATAGACTGTTGCTAGTGACTCAGATAGATTGAATAACTTGAAGCTTGTCAGTGGCAACTCAAGTCGGTGAGATCACCAAAACACTGGAGATTCAACTTTCTAACTGAACCATCTTGAAACTTTCGCTTAAAATTTGCTCGCTTCAATTCTCGTTGAGAGTCGAACGAAATTACTTGATTGGGGCAACACTCAAGCTTAAGCTCAAAGCAATTTGATTGCTGCTGATAAGATAAACATGGAATTACTTGCTTAATTTTTTTCTCACGAAGTGATGACGAAGACGATCGAACGGCAACTCTCGCTCGTGGCTGAAAATATTTCGGGAAACATTTCTTCGCTCACCAACACACGCACTTGAGATATTTGGAGTCGAGACAACATTGAATGAATGTTTTAGCCGGCATAAGCAGCGATTGTGTTGTATAAGCAATATCAAAGAGAATGGCAGAAGCTAAGATGATCACTCAGACTTATTTATTTATTTAAAGCCTTTATTCAACCCAATTCTGGATAAAGCTTTCTTTCAGTAATTTACTCAGATCACTCAGATGAATTTACGCCAACCTCTTGGTGGAGACTTCATAAGACTAACACTGAATTCTACTAAAAGTGCAACGAACCTAGAAAAGCCCAGAGTCTTGTCAAATAATTTTATCTATTCATTGTTTTATTTCTTTGCTTCCTCAACTATCATTTTATGTTTCGCAATTTCTTACTCGATAGTTCGATGGAGTCGAGCCACGTTTTGAGTTCCTCTGGTTTTTCTGGTCGCTCCGATCCACCCTCGAACTTTGTCATGAGATCCATAACATTAACACCTATTAAGGATTGTTTGGAGATCGCAATTGTGCGGATAAACCCGTCGAAAGTGATGAGCTTTTGCTCGATATAAATATTCTTTTCATCCCACCAAATCAATTCAGTAGTGATCTTGTACACATCGAACACATGAACTTTGCGGCGATATCGTATCGACGTAGCGCTTTGAACACCATCGCCACCACAATTCCTAATTGCTGTGAAGATTCCGCTCAACTCTGATAGATGAACAAGGTTACAATTCTAAACAAATGAAATGATTGAATTTTCGAGACAACTCACTGTAAAAATGATAACGAGCAAAGTCAAACTCGCGAAGGTAGCGAGCGTTGTTCATCTGCGGAATGAAAATATCCATATCCTGAGTTGTGCAAATGCCTATGATGACACGAGAGATTCATAAAAAGTTAGTAACGACAGTCACTCTTGATGTCAATTGACTGGATCGTATTGAAAAGAACTCGATAAGTGATGCATTTTAATGAGACCCACATTACAGAAAATTCATCTCCTCACCGTAAATCGTTGTCACGTCGGTGATCTTTGTCTTTTTCTGGAAAAAGTGCGAGTAGGAGAGAAGGAAAAGGCATCGAATAAAATAGTTCACATCCCAAAGAACATAGAGAGCCAACAGCGTTGTAATCAAAGCACAAGACATGGATGAAATTGCGGTTGAATTAGTTATTGAAAGCTGTTGCGCCAAAGGCAAAATACGAACTGTTTCATTAAGTAAGTACTAATGAAAAATTGTGTGTTTAGATTACGTATTGAATAAAGAAACTTTAGCAATGATCAACTCATGAATATCACAAAAGATCCATTCACGAAAGTTATTTTATAAACAATGTTTATTAAACATATGTACACTCTGCAAAGAATAAAATAAAGAGAATTATAATTCCACCAATAACCGATTGTTGTTAGTTGTCGGCGCGACTCTTGCAGCTGTAAAAAGTAAAATTAAGCTCGCTTTAAAAAACATAATCGAGAGAGTTACTATTGGCGGCCAACCGTTGCTGTTGATAAATATCCTGGCCCTCTTTAGTGAAAAAGAACGCCACACTTTTGAAGGTATCATTGGTTTCATTAAGAAGGGTAGCGACGAGTTCGATGAAAGTTGGTCTAGCATCAGGCCGATGCTGCCAACATCTCCGCATAATTTCGTAGAGCTTTTCAGGACAATTCTCGGGTCGGTCCAAAACATTTCCTTCAATAACGTAGGTCATGACTTGTTCATTGGAGAGTCCTTGATAAGGCTGACTAGCTAAGGTTGCCATTTCCCACAGCACCACGCCAAAGCTAAACACATCGCTGCTCAACGTGAAGACACCGTCTTTTAAACTCTCAGGAGACATCCATCGAACGGGTAGAAGGCCTTTCGTTCCCTTTCTGAAATCATCACGGAGTGAGATAAGAAAACTTTGTTATTTTGATCAACCAAACCTGTAATAATCTGTTTCATAAATGTCTCTCGTCATTCCAAAGTCTCCGATCTTGACGGTGTAGTTTTCACCCACCATGCAGTTACGAGCTGCGAGATCGCGATGGACAAACTTCTTTGCTGAGAGGTAACTCATTCCATCGGCAATTTCTGCCGACATTTGAAGGATCTGCCGGACTGTTGGCGGAGGTGGTGGAGAGCTGAAGGGCGGACTACAATAAGTCTTACATAAATTTGTCGCTCACGTTTCTTATAATATTTACCCATCGAGGAGTCTGTCGTAGTCTTGCCGATGAGATCTCAAATACCCTTTGAGGTCTCCGTTCTGCATCAGCTCCATGATGACCATCGTTGGCTGACTTTGCGAAACAACTCCGAGCAGCCGAACAACGAATGCAGTGTCGAACTGTTTCATGACGGAAGCCTCGTTCAAGAAGCTGATCCGTTCCTTGTCCGTCGCATTCTCATTGACAGTCTTAATTGCACAACGAGTTTCGCCTCCATCCACGTTCAAGTCTTTGACGATGCCTTCGTAAACCATTCCGAATGATCCTTGTCCGAGTTCCTGCAGCTGAATTATTTTCTCACGTGGAACTTCCCAACTGTCCTGCTTATACTGAACGCCAGCATAGTCAGGGTTGACACTCGCGATGAGTTTCATGTTTGTGATATTTTGAAGATAGTGACGTTTGATAAAGTATATTAGGCCACCGGTTAAGATAACAAGGACTACAAGGCAAGATATCAGAACGGTCCACATTGTTTGGCTGCTAGTGCTTTCGGCGATGACAACATATTTAGCATCCGTGAAGTTGCCCATGCCGGCCATCGAATGCGCGGCTATTTGGATGCTATATTTGCCGTCGGTCAGATTTGTCAAGATGTAAAATCTCTGGTTCAAGTAGATCTTGTGCGGGATGCAGCTGGATTCTGATTGTGCATCCTCAATATCGACTTTCCTATAGCGGATCGTGTAAGATAACAGGAGACCGTTTGGCTTCAGTGGCGCCTCCCAAGTGACGTTGATCGATCCCGACGAATCATTCACATGAATACTTTGTGCATTGAAAACGCTGATGATGTCATTTTGTGCTTGCTTCATTGTTGAGAAGTAAATTTCGTTTTTGTGGCCACAAGGTTCATCAATATGCTTAGCCGGAACAGGATCTTCAGACTTCTCTCGACACGCACGCACTTCTATTTTGTATTGAGTGTAGTGGCGGAGCTGCGCTAACTCGAATGAAACCTGAGTCGAGTCATTGATCTCCTGATAAAAATAGACGAATTGGCCAAGAGAATCCGTTATCGATTCCGTGTCTGTCTCTTTTCTCGTTGTCGTTCCGATGTCAATATCATCAGGAAATTCGTCACCTGCAACTTGCCTCTTAACTCTAGTTTCCTCATCACTTGTATCAAAATCAGGATGCTTGAAATATTTATCAATAATCTCGTCTTCGAACTCAATTTCCGACTGACGCTGATCGTCTTCTTCTTTAGACAAACTACCACACGCAGTACAACTGTTGCAATCACAGAATTCACCGATTCCGAGTTCTGAGAGAAGAGAAGCTTCAGCAGGTTTGCTGTCAGAATCAGTGATCCTTGCTCCAGTTTGCTCAGCAGCTACAACGAAAGGATTAACGTTACATCGATAAACAACAAAACAAATCTTACGCTTAATGCAATAGCGTGACAAATCTGTTAGGTGATCTAAAATCTGTTCGTTTATCTCAACCATTCGGACGCGAAGAATGTAATAACTGAGCTTTCCGTTCACTTTCCTCGGTGGCTCCCAAATCACATCCTGAAAAAGCTTTTCAACTTAATCCTTAGAGCATAAATTGTCTTACAATTGTAGAACTGCTTGTTGACGTTGCCCGCAAGTTTGTGACTTTTTGTGGTGTTCCTGGTAAGGTTTTAAAGTATTGGATATCGCTCTCCGTGCCAGTTTTCTCCGTCGACAGTATGGAGGCCGTAACATAAAATGCGTACTGTGTGTAAGGCTCGAGCCTTGTTAACGGATACGATATTGCGTTGTGCATTGTGAATTCCTTAACATCCACCACTTGCCAGCTACAACAAGGTTGTCAGCTATGATAAAAGATTGACAACTTGCTTTTCCTTACCCATCATTTCCGCAAGCGTCCCTCCCATCCCACAAAGTAACATTCTGCACAGGGGCAATAATATAGTAGATGACATAACTGAGAAGGGCCCGTTCATCACCAGGAATAAGAGGATACCATGTTAACAGCGCACCTTGTGGAAGATTCTCGGTGACAAATACTTTCAACCGAAGAAAATCGCATTGAGTTTTGTCGCCGTTCGAAAGCTTTGCAATTTCATAATTATCAATTTGAGAAAAGTTCTTCGTCAAGCTTTCAATCTTCTTGAAGCAAAGCTTTGGGTTCATGTGGAAGAACAACTTTCCGTTGTTGATTTCAACTTCCTGATCCTTCCAGAGCTCCTGCAAATTCTGATTATCCCAAATGATGAGAGAATACTTGTTGCTCTCCAGTCGGTTGCCTTTGATTCGTTTAAGCTTTTTCAAAAAGCTCAGAGACTGAATGGGAAAAGATCGAGCGATCTTCAGATAATCTTGGATCTCCACGATGTCCGAGAGCGAATCTTCGAGCTCTTTGACTACACTGCTCGACGGGCCGAACGATTTCGAGCTTCGGATCTGGATCTCCAACGGTCCTTCGATGATCGAACAACCTTTGAGTGACTGCGCTGCTGAAATAGAATCAACGATTTTCGCCTGGCACTTCTTTTGGCATTCATTTCCGCAAGACTTGCAGTCCATCACGCTTCCGTTCTTGACGTCAACGTAGGTCGGCGGACAGCCTTGCATGCAGTTGTTCAGGAAAGGAATGAATGGCGCTGCATTTGGAACGTCCTTGTTGACTGTCTTGCTTAACTCGTAGCATTCCTGTTTGGTAACGCAGCGATGCAAATACTGCAGGGAAATGAAACTTTCGTTTAGAACAAAATTGCATTCAGTTTCAAAAAGATTTTACCGCATAAGTGTCAATAGGACAGTTGTCTCTGCACTGAGCGTGTTCACCTTCGCCGACGCTAAATCTCTTGCACGCTTTGCATTTTCTCGGATTGTTTTCGTCGCATCCGCCAACGCAAGCGGCGTCACAACATTGCCCACTCTTAATACAAACGTCTCCTTTGCAGTCGCATTTGATCTGGCAGTGCTTCTGATCCCAACAAAAAGCTTTGCCTTTTGACCGAGGACATTCGTCGCTGCAAACGGGACATTGACGCGAAGGTTTGTTTTTCTAAAAATATTCGAAACTATGAAAATCAATCGTTGATCGAGGAATAACCTGCCTCAATATCATGCTCGCCAGGTCCCGCAATCAGCGTCCAATCAATTTGATCAGCGAAACAAAGTTGATAATTCTTTTCAACTCTCACTTGTCCCCTCTCGATCGTTTGTAAATTATGAAGCCCGATGTTTTCCAAGTCAACACATTCATGAATAACTAATGAATATGCCTTGAATAGCTCGCGACCTCTGATCACCGCTAAATTCGGGAACAACTTGCTGAGAGTTTTGATACCGCTGACTCGATAAACCATCAAATATCCGGTGATCTCAATAAGCTCCGGAAATGAGAAGTTCTGCAACTGTTTGATCCTTTTCTCTATCAAATCATCCATCATGAAAATAGTAACAGAACCTTCGACGACTCGACATCCTCGCAAGTTTTCCAATTCGTCGATGTCGTATTTCAAGTTCATTGAGAAACAATCTATTTCGTTTCGAGATGTATGAAGAACGAACAAGTGAAAATTTATTAACTTACTCTTAGTTCTGTTCGTGGGCACCAAATTTGTCGTTAAGAACGTCCCAGAACCTTTTTGTTTTGTTTCAATTGTCGTTGCACTTCCCGGATTGCTTGTTGCTCCGATCCACAAAACCAAAAGCCAAACAGTTCTAGGCACGAAATTTCCAATCATTTTCCGAGTTATCCGAATGAATTTCAAATAATATTTTTGTTGCACTCCTCTAAAAAGGCTTCAATCTTTCCAAAAGAAAGCGATTACAAACTAGAATTGATGAAAAACAATCTGCACAGCTTATGTCGATCTCAACACGTCCGAACTAGTGAAAAATCGAATCACAAATGAAGATTTCGAGCTCTCCGATCGTAATTTATTAGACGAGTTCCAACAAATCAACCACGAGAGCGCAAGATCACGACCTCAGACAATCGACGCGAGTCAACTGAGCAGCAGAAGTCTCGCCGAAAACAGCAACAAACTGGTAAACGTCACGAGTATCAAATCAAATTCAATTAAGAACTTTCTCTTGATGCTCGTCAGAAAATCCAAGTTTAGCTTTAAAAGCTCTGTATTGTCCAATTTTGATTAAAGCTCTGAAATATTCAAAGCTCCAAGCAATCAAGACTAAAGCTTTGATCGTTTGAAGGACGACGAAAGCTCGATCATAAAATTTATGTTCTTTATTTCATTTTTTTTCACGACAAACCAGAATTTGTGTATACAATAAGCTGAGAAGAGGAACTTGACATTGTTTCCATACTATTTGTTTTAGAAAACACGCGCTTTTGTGAGTGTGCTTAAATTATTTTAGTCTATTGAGTTGCATTTTCATGTTTTTCTTTCTCTGATTTGTGATTCTTTGCTAAGCTTTCTAACTTCATAAACCTTTTGAGGTCTACAAACGGTTGGCAGTAACTCCGCTTAATGTCCAGGAATAGATTCCATTCCAACATCGACTGGGACTTTTACGGATTCGAGGAGACGCGAAACGAGCTCGATTAAATATTAACCAACTTCAAATCGTCTCGGCCTCCAATTTTATTAATCGCTCGACGGAGCTGCTTTGAATTCTGCAGCCGCTTCCTTTAAAGTTTAAACTACGACTTATGCTTTACAATGTAAATGAGAAGATTGCGATTTGTGAAGGAATTAATTCTGTACATTGGTTTTGCTCACATGGTTTTGGGGGGTCGCACACTCACAAAACAAGTTGCTGTGAAGTTGATTTGCTGTTCTAAGAATCCCTCGCTAGAAATTCTTTATCTTTGCAAATGATTTCTTACAATTGTTCACTTAGAATATTAATTTTTACTTCCTGATATCGATTCAATTCTAATGCGATGCATTTTATGCTTAAATATTTACACTTTAACTCTCATCGTTACCTTCTATCTCAAGACGATTCCCCAACTAAATTAAGCTACGAAACACGCGTGTCAAACATTTTGGCTAAGAGGAAATTTCAGAAACGATCTGGGCGACGCACCAAAGCATTCAAAACTTCACCGACTTTTACATTACACACCAGCAACTTCATCTCTCCCTTTTCGTCTAGTCAACAGTGTCGATCCCATTAAACATCTAATACAATTCAAACAATACAATTATCAACTAAAAGTCAGGTTCACAAATCAATTCGGTGCGTGTGTGTATGAAGGAGGAAGGGCGGTTGTAATTAAAGTTTAATTATTAAACTTATCACGGTAGTTTTTGATCTATTTTTTCTTGCTTATTCTCAAGCGAAATCAGCCTTTGCAGTTGTGATGTGGAAAAGCTGGCGGTCGACGTTGATGAGCTGTTTGCATTCACACAACCGGCCAGATATTGACAATCTACTTTAAATCATTAAAAAGGATCAAGTTCAATAAAATCGCGAATCATTTCGTTCGACATCAATCACGCGTCTTTTCCAGTAAAATGTTTCCAAGCTGGTTTTCTTATGATTTCTTGTTGTAAAAAGGTGGAAGCATGTTGAATGCCAAACTGTCGAACGTGAGCGATGAGATGCAAACGATCAGCTAATAAATAATTCTAAACATCCCTTGTGTGAGCCGTCGCCGCTTCTCGCTCGCTCAACAGTCCAGCAATCGAGCGCATTAATTTATCAATTGAACTAATAAAAGATTTAATGTACATAAAAGTTATTTTGCGTAACTAAAGAACCAACAAAATCAATTTGAAGTTAAAGCCATAATTTCTTCCTGAACGGAGACGCGTTTCTTTTCTTAGAATGTAAGTTTTATGTTATTGTTCAGTTCGGGGGAAACGCTAAAGACAACAGACATCGCCGTCTCTCTGCTACTCCTTCGTATATTTGGCGAATGGATTGCGATTTGAGAGAACCGTGAGGGCTTTCAACACCTCCCGTTCTATACTTTAACTTGAGGAAATATCTTTCAGCAGGTTCGAATTTCTTCATAAGGAAAGATGCGGAATCAGAAACGAAGGACTTCGTCGCAAGAACTGCCAAAGTCAAACCAACAAACAGTCGAGGAAACCAAGATTCACTTGCAAAGTCTTTTGTCCGACACGCTGCTTTGAAAAATACTTTTCTTTCGAAACAAATTAAGCTAAATTTCCTGCATTTCCTGATTCCGCTCTCGCTTTCGAGAACATGTTGTGTCACGCGCTTGTTGAAGCTTCTAAAATTAAGATTTTTCTTTTCGAATAGAATGGCCAAAATAATGTTCCAATTTACAAACTTTCGCGCTTCAAAGATCATGGAATTTGCTTCCACTGTTCATTTCTTCCATGAGGAAGTGATTACCGTCGATGCTTGATGTCTCGTCCTCGTCTTGCCGAAGCGGCGTTGTGACATCGTCGGTCATGTTGACAGCTGTTGAAAGGGAGGAATCGTTATTCGAAGTAACAGATTCATCACTATCTCGTCGTCTCTTACAGTATGCGGCTTGTCTTTGCTGGTGATAGATGTCTTGACCTTCTTTTGTGAAAAAGAACGCGATATTCCTAAAGTTATCGTTCACTTCGTCTAGAAGCATATCAATGATTTCCATAAAAGTTGGCCGAGCAGAAGGCCGATGCTGCCAACATCTCCGCATCATTTCGTAGAGCTTATCAGGACAATTCTCAGGCCGTTCCATGACGCCTCCATCAATAACGTAGCGGAGAACTTGGTCGTTGGAGAGTCCTTGATAAGGCTGACTAGCTAAGGTTGCCATTTCCCACAGCACCACGCCAAAGCTAAACACATCGCTGCTCGACGTGAAGACACCGTCTTTTAAACTCTCAGGAGACATCCATCGAACGGGTAGAAGGCCTTTCGTTCCCTTTCTGAAATCATCACGGAGTGAGATAAGAAAACTTTGTTATTTTGATCAACCAAACCTGTAATAATCTGTTTCATAAATGTCTCTCGTCATTCCAAAGTCTCCGATCTTGACGGTGTAGTTTTCACCCACCATGCAGTTACGAGCTGCTAGATCGCGATGGACAAACTTCTTTGCTGAGAGGTAACTCATTCCATCGGCAATTTCTGCCGACATTTGAAGGATCTGCCGGACTGTTGGCGGAGGTGGTGGAGAGCTGAAGGGCGAACTACAATAAGTCTTACATAAATTTGTCGCTCACGTTTCTTATAATATTTACCCATCGAGGAGTCTGTCGTAGTCTTGCCGATGAGATCTCAAATACCCTTTGAGGTCTCCGTTCTGCATCAGCTCCATGATGACCATCGTTGGCTGACTTTGCGAAACAACTCCGAGCAGCCGAACAACGAACGCAGTGTCGAACTGTTTCATGACGGAAGCCTCGTTCAAGAAGCTGATCCGTTCCTTGTCCGTCGCATTCTCATTGACAGTCTTAATTGCACAACGAGTTTCGCCTCCATCCACGTTCAAGTCTTTGACGATGCCTTCGTAAACCATTCCGAATGATCCTTGTCCGAGTTCCTGCAGCTGAATTATTTTCTCACGTGGAACTTCCCAACTGTCCTGCTTATACTGAACGCCAGCATAGTCAGGGTTGACACTCGCGATGAGTTTCATGTTTGTGATATTTTGAAGATAGTGACGTTTGATAAAGTATATTAGGCCACCGGTTAAGATAACAAGGACTACAAGGCAAGATATCAGAACGGTCCACATTGTTTGGCTGCTAGTGCTTTCGGCGATGACAACATATTTAGCATCCGTGAAGTTGCTCATTCCGGCCATCGAGTGCGCGGCTATTTGGATGCTATAGTTGCCGTTGCTCAAATACTTCAGCATGTAAAAACTCTGGTTCAAGTAGACCTTGTGTGGGATGCAGCTGTACTCCCATTTCGTATGTTCGATGTCGCTTTTTCTGTAGCGTATCGTGTAGGAGGTGATAAGACCGTTGGGTTTTGGTGGTGGCTTCCAATCTACTCTGATTAAGCCTGATGAACTGTTGGACTTGATGGCTTCCACGTTGAAGACGGTGATTTTATCGTTTTGTTCTTGCTTCAGAGTCCTCGCAGTTTCTTGAGCTTCTGGGCCACACTGCTCGGTCTGCTGATCTGACTTCATCGAGGAATCAGATTTTTCTCGACACGCACGTATTTCTATTTGGTACTGAGTGAAGTGACGGAGCTGCGTTAACTCGAACGAGCGTTGAGTTGAGTCGTTGATCTCTTTATAAAAGTAGATATATTCGCCGTCTGCGTTCAATATCGATTCCGTCTCTGTTTCCTTCTTCTTTGTTGTCTCCTTGTCGTTCTCCTCCGGGAATTCGATTTGTCTCTTTGCTCTGGTTTCTTTATTGCTTATCTCTATCAGATCAGTTCTGACATAGACAAAGTCATGAATTTCGTCTTCGAACTCAATTTCCAACTGGCGTTGATCGTCACCTTCTTTCGGCGAACTTTGACATGTCTCCAAACAATTCTTACAGTCGCAGTGTCCGTCAATATCTGAGGCTGCCTTAGCAGGCGTTTCGATAGGTTTCGTGTCAGGTTTAACAACCGGTGTTTCACTTGGCTCAAGAGCTACAAGAAATAAATTCAGATCACATCGTTAAACAGCGGAAGAAATCTTACGCTTAATGCAATAGTCGCGTTGTTCTAGAATCTGCTTGTTGGTCTCAACCATCTGGACGCGAAGAATGTAATAACTGAGCTTCCCGTTAACTTTCTTCGGTGGCTCCCAAGTTATGTCCTGAAAGAATCATCCAAGGTAATGATTGAAGTACGAAGCAAAGCGCGTTTGATTGAGACTTACGATCGCGGAACTGCTCTTAGCTGTCCACTGCAGCTTCGCGACCTTTTGTGGTCGATCTGGTAATGTTCTAAAGTATTGAATGTCGCTCTGCGCGCCGGTTTTCTCCGTCGAAAGTGTGAAGGCCGTAACGTAAAATGCGTACTGTGTATAAGGCTCGAGTTTAGTCAATGGGTGAGAGATTGCGTTGTGCATTGTGAAGTCCTTTACATCGTCCACCAACCAGCTGTAAAAATAATTCTCGATGAAGTTCTTCTGCGCAATGAAACCTTTTTCTTACCCGTCGTTTCCGCAAGCGTCTCTTCCACCCCACAACGTGACATTTTGGTGCTGAGCGGGAGTGTAGTAAATGACATAACTGAGAAGCGACCGCTCATCTTCCAGCTTCAATGGATCCCATGTCAACAGCGCGGCCTGCGGATAGATTTCGGCGATTGTGACTTTCAAGAGGGTAACGTTGCATGGAGTTTTGTCGCCGTTCGAAAGCTTAGCGTTCTCGTAGTTATCAATTTGAGAAAAGTTCTTCGTCAAACTTTCAATTTTGTAGAAGCAAAGCTTTGGGTTCATGTGGAAGAACAACTTTCCGTTGTTGATTTCAACTTCCTGATCCTTCCAGAGCTCCTGCAAATTCTGATTATCCCAAATGATGAGAGAATACTTGTTGCTCTCCAGTCGGTTGCCTTTGATTCTTTTAAGCTTTTTCAAAAAGCTCAGAGACTGAATGGGAAAAGATCGAGCGATCTTCAGATAATCTTGGATCTCCACGATGTCCGAGAGCGAATCTTCGAGCTCTTTGACTACACTACTCGACGGGCCGAACGATTTCGAGCTTCGGATCTGGATCTCCAACGGTCCTTCGATGATCGAGCAACCCTTCAGCGACTGCGCAGCAAAGTTGGTATCGATGATTTTCGCCTGGCACTTCTTTTGGCATTCATTTCCGCAAGACTTGCAGTCCATCACGCTTCCGTTCTTGACGTCAACGTAGGTCGGCGGACAGCCTTGCATGCAGTTGTTCAGGAAAGGAATGAATGGCGCTGCATTTGGAACGTCCTTGTTGACTGTCTTGCTTAACTCGTAGCATTCCTGTTTGGTAACGCAGCGATGCAAATACTGCAAGGAAATGAAACTTTCGTTTAGAACAAAATCGCATTCAGTTTCAAAAAGATTTTACCGCATAAGTGTCAATCGGACAGTTGTCTCTGCACTGAGCGTGTTCACCTTCGCCGACGCTGAATCTCTTACACGCTTTGCATTTTCTCGGATTGTTTTCGTCGCATCCACCAACGCAAGCGGCGTCACAACATTGCCCACTCTTAATACAAACGTCTCCTTTGCAATCGCATTTGATCTGGCAGTGTTTCTGATTCCAACAGAAAAGCTTAGAGTTTCCCTTCGATCGTGGACATTCGTCGCTGCAAACGGGACAGTGACGCGGGTGTTTGTTTTTCTGAAAAGATCGAGTGAAAGTTTTGACTATCGAGAAACGCTGACAGACCAAATCAGCTTACCTCAATGTAATGCTCGCCAGGACCCGCAATCAGCGTCCAATCAATCCGGTCGGCGAAGCAGAGTAGGTCGTTCTTTTCGATTCTCACGTGTCCCCTCTCGATCGTTTGTAAATTATAAAGTCCGATGTCTTCCAACTCTTTATTCTCATAAATAACTAATGAATATGCCTTGAATAGCTCGCGACCTCTGATCACCGCTAAATTCGGGAACAGCTTGCTGACACTTTTCACGCCGCTTATCCGGTAAAGCATCAAATATCCGGTGATCTCGACGAGTTCCGGAAACGAAAAGTTGCGAAAGTCTTCCTCCGTCGATTCGTCCATCAGGACCATGGCGACTGAGCCTTCGACGACGCGACATCCTCGCAGTCTCTCCAGCTTTTCGATGTCGAACTTCAAGTCCACTGAGATACAATCTTTGGATAATTGATAGAAATCGTTGTTAGCTTTTTGTCAGAGCGCGAAATCGGGTGAAACTTTGACTCGAGTTTAATGTGCAAAGAAGAAACTTTTCGACTTACTTCCACTTCCGTTTATATGCGTCGTGGGTGCCATCGTCTCCAGGCTAAGCACTTTAAGGTCTGGTTCGATTGTTGTTGCATTTCCTTGTCTAACTATCGCTCCCATCCACAAAATTAAGACTAATAAACAATACAATAGACGTTTTGTATTTACACAGTCGACGTAATTAACTCCAGTTCTAAATATTCGCGTCATTTTGGCAATGTCTGGCGGTAGACCGGAGAACCAGTACACCAGCAGGCCAGTGAACCGGTGCAGATTAAGATGATGGATTAAATGAGATTGTCGAGCGTCTGTCGGCTCATGTTTTCGCTTCTTGAAGTAGCCGCGCGGGAGTCTTTGTCTGCATATGAATTGTTTTTGATTCATTTCAGTTCGCAGAAAAAAAAAAAAAAACTTTGCACTTTCAAGCATCACTTTTGCACTATTTTTCCATTCCGCGATTCACTCGCGCTTTATGAATCTTCCTCCTCGTCATATTCGTTGGTTTCGCTTAACACTCCCGATCATCTGAAACGTCGGAGAAAAGTTCTGGTTAGTCCAACAGCCCAGAATCAGATTGCAGAAGCTTTGGCACAGCCCTTCGCTCCGTTCCCAATAAAGTACGACACCCGCGTGTGATTCAGTTGCGATAAGATTCGTTGATTTGTCAAAACATGAGATTAAGGTTTTTGAAGCGCGTGTTGTTTTAATCAACTTAGACTCATAAAACCACAAATTAGGCTTCACAAAATCGAAGGGTTCGACTCGGACGAGGCGAGTCTAGCACGCTCGTGAGATGGTCAAATCGCCACGATGGTTGTCACTATCCTTCGCCATCAACACGATGGTAAATCATGAAGAACGTAAGCTACTTCTTCATTATCAACAATCCTTATCACTTTAGCCAACCAATCCTTATTACAACGGATCCTTATCACTTTAGCTTACGTCCATCTGATGGACTTCATCATCGAAAATAGGATCCGTTAATTAGAGTGCAACCACAAACTTGAATGAGCAATCGCTGAGGCTCGTAGTACGACTAAGCAAGCAATCCTAATCTCATAAATTGTTGCACCACCACACGATTGTTGTCCAACAAACCCAGCACACGAGAACACGAGATCGTGACCTTAGACAATCGACATATCGACATGAGTCAAGTGAGAACCTTGGCGTAAACAACCAGAGAGGAGACAGATGCGTCATCAGATTTCTGGCTGTGTCAAACTTGATTAAGCCCAATTAAAAGCTTTTCCCTAATTGAGAAGTGAAATTTGCAACGCGCTTGGAGTCATAAAGGTCGAGCTGACAATCTCACAGTTTACAGCACAACGAGATTTCATCAATGAAACTTCGAAAACAATCTTTAATGAACGAGTAAATCCTTATTCGATTCACAGTCGACGATATAGTGAGAGAGATGGAGCGAGTTACACAAAATATTTTACGTCGCAATAAGAAGAGTGAATCGCGACGGCTGTGTGAGGAGCGGGCGACTTTGGTATTGTGATAGACACCGGGTGATGTACTCAGGGCGCATCAAGCGATTGGATCTTCGTCATGTTTTCGTTAAAAATATTTCGGCCGCGCTCAAACTTATCACATCTTGTTCATTCACTCAGCCGTGTTTAATGAATGAAACTGTCTCCTCCCGAGCGCGATTTCTTCTTCGACTTTTGTCGCTGAATTAGCAAAACAACCGCACTCCGTCATCTGAACTGAAATATTTCTCGTTACGACGTAGAAAAGAGTTCTCGGGTTTGGCAGTGTTTGTGATGTAAGTCGCTCGCTTGTTTACAAGTTTCATTTTTATTCGGAAATTCTTTTCTTCTTCTTGGCCGTGGGCACGTGGGGAGGGGAACGCTCGAGTGCTTCTTAGGCCCATTTAGAAGGATATTTTGGTTCCTTTCCGATGCAAAATGGACTGCAGGACGGACTATGAGGCCAACCATTCACATTGAGCATTGCTCGGCGGATTCGAAGAAAATTGCGACGCTCGCGTGGACTTGCGGATCTTCACTTGTCCAGCTGCTCTAGCTTGGCTTTTCACTTATTTTAGCTGACCGATTCACTCACAATATGCTTTTCACTTCGCGTTGTTCCGCATCCTTGCGAGAACAAATTTATGTTTTGTTTTGAAATTTGGTTTCACTTGCTGACTTCATAAACGGCTTTTTCGTGTCCACCTCCACGTTCGCGAACTTGTAGGACTTTAGTTACCGTGATTTCTACATGACCGGGACTGCCGGATCAGTTTTAACAGAGATTTTAATGTTTTTGCTTCGCACGACTTTTTTCTGTAGAACTTCACTAGCGACTGAGTAGCGGCGACTAGTGAGGGCGATTTTGAGTAGCGGGGCGTTCAACTAAGTAGCGAGAGAAATCCAAAATTTTAGAGTCGTTAAAATATTGTGAGCCTTCGACTGAACGCGAATTTGTCGCAAGGAATCAAAAAGTTTCTTGTTTACAAATAATAATAATGGCTCAATCTAATCTTTCGCCTAGTGAAACAAAAGTTTCAACTCCTTCCTACGAAACTATAGACGGTGTAGAGTATTTTATGATCCGAGTTAGCTGTTTTCACGAAATAGAATGGACGGTGAGTCGCTAATTAAGTTTGTTGTGATTGTGAAACCAAAATTGCTTCGCAGGTTTCGCACAGATATCGAAGTTACGCTGGTTTACATGAAAAGCTTCAGTCATCTATTGCTATTGCAAAGGATTTGTTACCAGGGAAAAAGATCATCAAAAATACAAAGATTCTCGAGCAACGTCGACTCGAACTTGAGCAGTATTTGAAAACTGTGATGTCAATTGTGCAAAAGCTTCCTGTGATACCGCTCGAGTTAGTTCAGTTCTTAGACTTTCATCGCTATGATATCTTGAACCTGCTTCAAAACATGGCATTGGAGTTGAGCTGGAAGCCCGAAGAGAAGTCAGCAAAGTTTACGATTCTCGAAGTGAGTGATTGAGTTTGGCTTGAACCAATTTTATTCCTTTGAATCCACAGCTCCACGCTATTTCTGAAAGGCTCCGACTGCCTTGTCCATCATTCCAACTGCACGACTCTTCATTCGACTTCTCTCACATCTTGGACTATTGCACGCAACTCGAAACTCTTAAGATTGTACCGTCTAAAAAAGAGTTAGAGACCAAGGATGATTATCTTCAAGAGCTTATCAGCCCCATCGGCACATCCAACATCCTTCCTTCGACACTCAACTTCGAGCTGAAGCCTTTTGCCTCAATTAAAACTCTCTACCTGTTGGGCGTTGTACCGCAGAACATCACGAAATGCGATCCAGTGAGATCATCAGTCGAAAACCTGATTGTGAACTACACGCGGGTGCAAAACATTCAGCAAATCCTTCTACCGGAAATGATTCACGATGGTTCAATCTCTGACACGTCGACTAACGAGTGGCCCAAAGTGACAGTCGCCAACTTCGCATCCAACGATATCTGGACGATTGACAGTGCAATGCGGCTCATCCCAAACGTGCGGGAGCTTCATCTAAACGATAATCGACTAACGAAAGTTGCGAACTTGAGCCTTCATCAGCTGAGCCATTTGGATTTGAGTGGCAACCTGATAGAGGCTGTAGCTGACTGGCACTTGCAGCTTGGGAATATTGAAGTCCTAAACTTATCAGGTAAGGGCAATCGAGTCAATGAATCGGCCACATAATCTCGTCTTGTTTTAGGGAACAAACTGAAAGATCTGAAAGGATTGGGCCGCCTTCGATCACTGAGAACAATCAACCTTAGTTGGAACCAAATCTCAGACTTCAATCAAGTCGATGAGATCGCAAATCTGCCCGTCGTCGAAAGCGTGATGCTCAACGGAAACCCACTGATCCTCGAGGTGGATTACCGCGTTAAAGTTCTTATGAGGTTCGACGAGCGTTGCAATGAAGTTTTGCTGGATAACGAGAAGTGTTCACAGAACGAGATCGACAAAGCTCTCGTCCTGTCCGCTTTGAGAAAATCTCAAGCTTCCTAATTCATTTGAATGATCTGACGATGAAAGAATTATCATTCGTAGTTATCTCCTTACATTGTATTTAATAAAGTTATCACGAAGTTCTCAGTTATAAAGTTTTATTTTCAAAAATTCATTTCTTGCGCATTTTGAATTCAATTAGCTAAATTTTAAACAGATCAATCTGACTTAGTATTTCTTCATGCACAGTTCTGACTTGGTTTTGTCTCTAAAGTGTGATGAATATTTTCGTTCGACGTCGCCCAACTCGTCCGAGAAAGGTTGTCAAAGGATCGAGGACGCTCCGCTCGCATTGGATATTTCTTAAGCTTAAGTTAAATCATGTTACGGATCCCGATATTAATTGCAGTGCAGAGAAAGTCTGCGCGTGTTGCAAAAAAATTATAGAAAAATTCAATAATCAAACAAAAAAAGATAACAAGTTCAGATTTGTAGTTCTCCATCGCGTTTACAACATTCGAGGAACCAAGATGAGCCCTCCAGCTTGGCCTGCGGGCATCTGAATCATCCCGTTGGTGCTTGGCATGGGAACTGCTGCTGACATTGCGGCTGCTGGTCGTGGCTGTCGATGTTGGAAAACGCAGTGAGCTTTGAGACAGCCGCCCGGCTGTTGTTCCCAGTAGCAAGGCGTGTCCTTGCGAGGTTTCTAAAACGACGTGAGCCGAGATTACCATTAGTCATTCGAGGATAAATGGAAATTCAATCTCACCTGGATCTTCATGTGTCGCATTGGGCAAGTTGGATTAAAACATTTGCCTTCGAGGAACAATTTGCACGCCTCTTCGTGCCCTAGTGCGCCTTCAAAATGACGGAAGGTGCAAGCTGGACCTTTGCGGCAGGTCGAGTAGTAGAAGAAGTAACAATCGTGGAGACTGCGAGTTCCGAGCTGTTCCATCTTTGCAAATATTTCTGGTTCTCTTCGAGTGGCAGTGAGTTTGTCGCTTTGGCGCGATGTTTTTGATTTTCCGAATGGATAAATGAAGAGCAGCACCGAGTCTCACTTCGTCAACACGCAACTCATGCACGTTCTACGCTAATCAGCCACACAAAACTTATAAATTTAAAGGAAGAAAAAAAGTTCGAACTCTGCTGCTAGCTTGACTTTGTTTTTACTTGACTACGTTTCACTTGACTACGCCAACTGGTTCAACGCATGTTCGTTCGAATCTGAATGTTACGTTGCGATGTTTTAAATTGTCGCTCTCGTCGGAGGAAGAAAGACAAAAAGAAGCGAAGAGCAGTGGGTTCTCATCTAGCTTATATGATGACTTGATGAGCAGTACATAAACACTTATTATGGGGACATAGACTCGAACATGGAATCCAGCCGTTTATAAATTTGTATGATCGATGGGGACGAAGTTGAATACGTAATCGTTAGGTTCGACGACAAGGAAGAAGTAGCGCAGGTCTCGCTAAGAGCTGATGAAATTCTTACGAAGCTTCATTGAACTCTAGCAGACTCATGTTTAAGTCACGAAGTCAGTTAGAATCATACGCTATCGTGTTGATAACGACATAAAATTAAAACTTTTGCAGTAAACTGCCAGTGACCCCCCAAATTAGCTTAGGCAGATTACATAGTTTTTCAGTTAAGTGGTTGCACCTAGAGAGTTGGTAAGTTATCCCTTTGTTCTCGGTGTGCACTGTCGAATGAAATTCCTCTTGTAAAATAACAACTGAACATGAAGTTTTCAGTAATCACCAAAATTGTTTGGGTGATCCTTTAAGTAATTACTGATAATTTTCTGATTAGATACCAGGAAGTGTTTCTATTCAATTAAATAGCTCTGGTGTTCAATACGTTTCAGTCGCTTGCGAGCTGCAATCCACAATGCGTCGAATCTTCTCAACAATCACGAGATGGACGTTCCACTGTTGGCTTCGAGGCAGTCAGTTGTTTGGGCTGATCCTGGTGGACCTTGACGAATCAAGTGATCAGTTTGTGTTGTGGAAGTTTTCGTCAGTTTATTGTGCAGCTATCGGCTTCACAGCCGCTGTGTTGTACCCGATAGCGATCAACAACTTTCGAATCGAGATGACAAAGGCAACTTCGTCTGAAGTGTTTTCACTCAACACATTGGTTGCAGTAGCGAGTTCCCTCATGTTGTACTTTTATTCGATACTGTGCTATCAACAGCAGTTCGTGCACCGTTTCAAGATTCGCGACACTCTAAACAACATTCACTATTTCTACAAAAGGTCACTGGACACCTACAAAGAACTCGAGGTGGAAGAAAACTTCTACAGTCATCCAAGAAACTTTTCCCTAAGCGTTCTCATAAAACTGAGCATCACCGCAGCAAACTTCGCAACAGTTTTCTTTCTCCTGGAGGGACAGACCTACCAGTTCTCGTTTGTTTTATTGGCGTTTCCTTACTTCGTGTCGTCGATCATTTCCAATCAATTTTTTCTTGGGATTTTGATTGTTACATATTTTCTTTCGATGGTCAATCATAAGCTTTGTGGATACGATGACTTACGAGCAATGCGAAAAAACTTGGACAAAATATCGAAAGTTCACTCGGAGCTTTTCAAGTTCATGGAAGACCTGAAGAACATCTTCGGCTTCCAAATGATGATTGGCATCTTCGACAATTTCGTCACGCTAGTCATCATTGCTTTCCAGATCCTTAGCTCTTTCGGGCTCGTGTTCCTTGGCTACGATATAACATTTAATTTGAACAAAGTTGCTGCGACGTCTTCAGTGATTTTTTTGCTGACGATTTTCGACATTTCGTTTCATACTGCGATCACAGAAAACTGCCAAAGTTGCGTAAGTGATAAGATTTATATCAGAAGAAAACTAACGTTGCTCCTAAATAATTAAGGATGAAAAGCTCACAGTCAGTTTGCTGAAGATCGGAACATTGAAGCAACTTGATCATGCAACGAAAAATAATGTGAGTTGATTCGAAAGTAATTTTTGGGGATTAGTTTTAATTTTTGCTATGTAGGTCAAAAACTTGTTTCTACAAATGAAAGCTGAGAAAATCGTGATAAAGATCGGGAAGGTATTCACCCTGGGCTATCCGCTACTCTATCAGGTAATTAATTAAACATTATCGAACAACGTGGTCATGAATGTTTCTTGGATACGTCGTAGATGACTGCATCAGTGTTGAGCTACTTCATCGTTCTCATCCAGTTCCAACTCAGTGACTTGGAAGTTTCGAGAAAATAAAGGTTGAAACTAATTTTTAACTGCTCCTGCTGCTCGATTGTAACGACGTCGTATTTTGTCGATTCCTATCTAAGCCATCAACTGAATATTCATCGGAAATTAGGATTATTTCTACTTCTCAATGTATGCAGGTCGCCCTCAAACTTGGAAGCTGTACGTAACAAATAAAGTTTCTTCAAGCAGAAACCTGGAACGAGTCATGTCAGATTTCCACAAACTTCTCCAATTTGGCAGTCAGCGGAAACTTTTGGTTTTAATTAATAAATTTTGAATCGCCTTCAGACAAAAGTTTCAGTAAAAGCTCATCAACGAGACTGGGAAATGTTGTTTGGAAACCACCCTCTCGAGTTTACAGCATTTCATCCTTCTCTTGTTCGAATGCCTAACAAAAAATCGAGTAAGTTTCCTCAATCAAAAGTCTGCAAATTCTTTAATTCGCTTGGAACTTTCCGCTTCGATTTTTACCCTCCCGGCTCGAGTTGAATGTCAGGAACCCAAAAGAAAATATCAGGCCACATCTAATTTCTTTCCTTCCTTTCTTTCTTGTCATAAATTTGTCACTTTGCCAGAAAAGGATTCGAAAACAAAGTTCGCCGCTCATAAATCTTTTGCTACAAAACTTCAGCTGTAAATTTCTCAAGTTCAATGATTTCGTCTGGCGTCTGAGAGATTGAATTGCTTGACTCACTTGATTGTCTGTTACGCTCCCACTTTTCTCACAGCCGGTAGCGCGGTCTGAGACTAATGTTTATTTTAAAGGCTCTGGAGGCAGCATTCCTGAATCAAGCAAACTATTTTTCCTAGTCGAACAGACGAAGTGAAAGAACTCCACTAGCCAGAGATTCATTTCACGAAATTAAAACCAGACAAGCTCGTAATCACCATTTCCCCGATGATTCAATGCGATTCCATTTCGCGTGGGAGGAAGATTTTATTTAATTCCACTTAGCTACACGGACGATACAAATTATTTTATCTGCCTTCAATCATTTTCCTTTGAGTTGCTGGAGCTGCGCTAAGGAAGATAATTGCATCGTCAATTATATTGCGATATGAATTCCCATTTGATAATCGCTGAGCAAACATTCGCTTTGCATCCTACTGAAGAAGAACTCTCGTACGCCCTCTGCTCTTGCTCCACTCTCCAACCGAGCGCCCCTCGATGCCGACGTAAAACCATGAAACACTTTCTCAGTTTCCTTCAAGCAGCGAACGTAGACGGAAGCGAAAATTTCCAGAGTCTAAGTATAGAGAAAGTGCGACATCAAAGTGACGAAAGGTATGTGAGGGTTGCCGGGCAGCAGCTCTGATTGAGTTAGAATTCAATTTCCGGGCCTAGAGGAATCCACCTCGATGCATTAGAAAACAAAGACCAAACGCAGATATCTTTCGACTCGGGCACTCGTAATTCACAGTAATTTTAAACAATTGGTGTGAAGCATTCTCAATTAGTTTGAATTTGTTGATAAACATGTGCGGGAGTTCTCTGAGTGCTGAGTCTGTTGATCGCCTCAAGTGCCAAGTGAAGCTCGAAGATTTGTCTTTAAGGAAAGGAGTTCGCCACTGGGAAATGGAGATGAGAGGACACGCAGTGTCACAAAGGAAGCACCGGAGGCCCAACGCAATCATCGGAATCGAGAAAAAGTTCGATCGAAGATATTCTCGTGTTTCAATCGCAGCCCGCAGTTTGATTCATGTGGGAAACCATTAAGTTTCTTCGCACATGATTAAACTTAATTGAACATTTTTCGTTTTCATCTGAGCATCGGGAAATTCATTTCTCTCCTTTGCGAAATAGAAATCGAAATTCTAGCCGGCTTGGATTGTATCAATCATCGCCTTATGGAAATCAGTGTCAGAGTTAAATGTTGGGAGTGAGGGAAACCTGATACGAGTGGAAAGGTTTCCGATAACTTGTGCTAATTCTCTTCCCTTTCACTGTTAGAAATGGCGTCGAGTGAAGGCCACCGTATGATGGCGAGACTTTATCGACAGTGCAAGGCCTACGAAAGGTCGTTGGTCATCGATAACGACACCGACACGCAAGATCTATGCCCAGTGTACTTTGACGGGTATTTATGATTTATATTAATGTGCAAACAGAGCTAACGACCAAAGTCAACAACCAAATGATTGCAGATATCTATGTTGGGGACCGGCACGGGCTAACACGACAGAAGTTAAGCGATGCCCTAATTTCGTCGTGGGCTATGACAAAAACCTCTTCGCATCGAAGGTTTGCACAGAGAACGGCTCGTGGTGGAAGCACCCGGAAACCAACCGCGAGTGGAGCAATTACACGACGTGTATCAATCATTCATATTATAACGTAATTAGGGACAAGTTTATTGCATCAGCTGCTGCTAATTCATCAACTTCTCTCCTTACTGCTTCTAGTCGCGTCAATTAATTAACAATATTTACTTCTACGGCTACTGCCTGTCGCTCCTGACGCTCATCATCGCGCTCATTATTTTCGTAAGCTTCAGGTGAGACTCGTTGTTTTAAATCAGAGTCAGCGTCTGACATTTATCACTTTAGAGCGCTTCGATGTACAAGGATACGAATCCACACTCAAATGTTCACATCACTCGCGCTCAGCTGTTTCTTCTGGATCCTCTGGTACAAGTTCGTCGTTTCGTCTTCCGATGTCATTGGCGTCAACCCTAAGTGGTGCATTGTGCTTCACGTTACTACTCAGTACCTAATGCTGTGCAATTACTTTTGGATGTTCTGCGAAGGCGTTCATCTCCATCTCGTACTGGTTGTAGTCTTCATAAAGGACAATGTGGCTATGAGAATTTTCATAGTTATCGGCTGGATTTTGCCGTTGATTTACATTGGCGTATACGCTTTCTTGAGAGCGCGAAACACGGATGACAGCACACTGTAAGAGATGCTAAGCGATTGAGTTCAGTGATCACGAAAAACTTTTTCCAGTTGCTGGATTGAAGAGAGTAACTACATTTGGATTCTCACAGTGCCTGTACTGATTCTACTTATCTGCTCAACGATATTTCTAATCAACATTGTTCGTGTTCTGATCACAAAGCTCCATCCGAAATCTCTCAGCCCAGCACCACCTGTGGTTAAACGAGCAGTTCGTGCGACTCTTATTTTGGTATGAAAGAATTCACATGTGATATAAAACGTAATGTGGTTTGATTTTAGATTCCGCTCTTTGGGCTCCAACATGTTCTGTTGCCATTTCGACCTGAGAAAGATTCAACCTTTGAATTTTCGTATCAGCTTGTGTCAGCGGTGCTCATTAGTCTTCAGGGCTTCTGTGTGTCATTTCTCTTCTGCTTTTTCAATCACGAGGTCATCACCGCCGTTTCCGGTTTTCTCAGCAACATTTGTCCCCGTTTGTTCGCGACGTACTATCGAAACAATTATCAACCGCCACCGCAAACAACAACGAAAGATATCGTCGTTTAGATGTTACAAAATGTCAACTGTGTTTTCCCTTTGGACAGCAAAAAGCTTCAGCGGATGTGTCAATAAACTAAGCTAGGATTTTGTGGTGTCACAACTTTTCTGATTCACTTTTGCTGTGAGACTTGCGAGAATGAACTTCGCTGTGGTGTTTCCCTTCATTTGTTTCTTAATTCAAATGGTCTCAGCGCAATATAATTATCAGCGACCGCACGCGGATAAAGCTCGTGAGATTTAAACAATAAATGAAAGTGCATTTAGACTAATCGTTTAATTCAGCAAGTCCGAACCACGCTGCCATGAAGCAGAATCCAGCTCCACCAGCAGCGACACCAGCTCCAGCTCCAGCCCCCGCAGAACAGCCAGCACCGGCTCCTGCAGAAGCAGCTCCAGCCACCGAAACAATCCCTATTGATCCTTAATTAACTTCCTTCAAAATACCGCAAAACGGAGAATATTTTTGTATCATGAAATCTTTCACCGAAAGCTCGATGTAATAAAAATAAAATTGAAAGTTTAGAATTTGTGGTTTGTTTCTCAGTTTGCTAATAATTACCGCACCTCGGCTTGCGCGTGTTTGATGTCTCTTTATCTTTTTTTTCCAGAAATTCAGAAATTCCGCAGCTCTTTGAGCTTTCAATGTCTTCCATTCTGTAAATGATTTATTCTTTCTTGAGCTGTTCTCGTGTTAACTTGAAGATGAAGTTTGCTCTGACGAGCTTTGTGTTTGCCTTAACACAGTTGGTAAACTAACAAATTTTATTTGATCAGTTGAATTGATTCAAAAGTTACTCTGACGGACAGACAGTGTCGACAGGATTTGCTCCAATGCAGTTCCCTCAACAGTTGGACGTAACCGGAAGAACCTTCTACAATACACTCCGCAACCAAGGAAGTTTCGTTCAGAACAACCCAACGTAAGTTTGGATGGTGTACAGGAGAGACTAAAGAGTTCTTACCAGATTGTTAATTCAGCTTCGACTACGTAAAGTTTCCCGATGCATACCCCACAAGTTCTCAGACGAGTTCCATAATCAACCGCAATCTAGAAACTCCCGGCAGAGCTGAGTTCAACGCAATTCAAAATCAAGGAAGCCGCGTCCAGAACAAACCAAGGTTTTAGTAGCCTCCGGAAACAACTAGAAATCAAAAATATTTTCCATAGATTTTCATACGTTGACTTTGGCGATCAATTTCCGAAGACGATTGCAGATGCTCGAAGCAATGTAGAGAGAACTGAAAAGTTTTGGTCAGAGATAAATATTTGATTTTATTGCAAAAAGGTAAAAAACTAAATTCACAGGTCTAGGCAAAGTCTTGATTCACCTGATGGGCGGCTGCCTTACAAAATCGCTGCTAATTACCTACAAAGTAATGAAGGAAAAAACTTCTGGGCTGATCAGATTTCAGCAGTCAAAACAGACACCTCAGGTAAGTAGAACTTCTCATGATTGCTTTGTTTTATATCTGTCATTGTTTTAGAACTTCTGTCCAACAAAATCCCCAAGAACTTGTGCGCTGAACCTCCATTTGATACGTACAAGTTTCAAGATATCTCCCAGCGACGATCAAAAAGAGATGCAAACAATGCATACCTTGACAGACGCGAACCCGCTAATAGCTTGCGAAGACTACTGAATCCCACTGCTGGCGATCAATTCACTACCATTCAAAACCAAGACAGCGTGATCGAAAACCAACCAAAGTATAAAACTTCTTCATAAGGAGCAACTGTGCAGCCATTTTCTTTTGCATTTTAAAGTTATCAACATACGAAGTTTCAAGTTTACCCAACCACGGGAATCGGAAGAGAAGCAGACTTAAGAAACACCGAGATATTTTGGAAATATCAACAGCCTCAAACTGTGGAAGGAATAAAAGCTCGACACGATCTTCAGCAATTTTCCGGGCCGCCAAATTTCTTTCAGTTAGTAGAGCAGCTTCAACAAGCTGAATCTGAAAGTAAAACAATTGGAAAGCGTCAAATACCAGTGAGTCAAGGATGTTTTCTGCTTTTAAGATGAATCTATTCGCAAGAGGTTGAAGCAGCAATATTGCAACCCGAAATTTACTTCGTTTGGAAATGTGAACAGTCAAGTGGAAAACAACAAAGTGTAAGCCTTTTTTAAACATAAATCAAAGATATGAGTTAAGCTTGCTTTATCGTTTTAATTTAAAACTTTTAAAGCTTCCTCAGCAATTCCGGGATTTTCCCGAAGACGGCCGCAGATTCAGAGCACGAGAAGCAAAAGTCGTCAATATTTTGGGGAACTCTAGGACTTGGCTAGAAATTCTTTCGATGTTTAATCTATTTTCTGGTGGCGTAAGCTTTGAGTCATCGTTGAAAATCGTCAAAATCCAAAAGAACTTTTACCATCTCATCGCTGCTGTCAATTTACTAACATGACTTGTTCCATTGTTTCAATAAAAAGTTTTAGCAAATATTGAACTCTTTTTATGTGAAAATTGGCTGTTTAAAAGACCGTCACCCTGCGCTTCTTCCACTCTTCAATCGTAATCAGAATGGCAAAGTTTTCAGTTCTCTTGCTTCCAGCTTTGCTGCTTATCAGCCACGTCGCACTTGCTGATTCCGACCCTTCAAAACCTCCAGGCCAATCGCCCTACGTTGTTTTGAATATTCAAACAGTTGCATTGAGTGTTTCTTCGCTATTAGGAAATTATACGTCAAACTGTAAGTGATATTCTCTAACCTAAATGCTTTTTACAAAGTTTAAGCAAAATCAATTGGTCTGTTTCGCTTCAACAGTCTCGCTAATCTTCCCGTATCCGACGACTTTCCATCGCGATATGGAGCCCTGGTTACCTGCAGGAAAGAAACGTAAGTGGACTTTTTAAGTTTCAGAAATCTAGCTGACTTGTTTTATAAAATTTATCTCCAGTGCAACTGCCCATGGTAATTCCAATCGATTTCATGGGCATGACGGGCACATTGACGATCGCTTAGGTTTTGACTTGAAAAAGGCATTCTTGAATAAAATTATGTTCTACTTTCACCGTTGACTTGTGGTTGCTATAGATCTGTGGAAATAAATTTTTAAATTGTATCAACCTTGAGCTCGTAATCACTGGTAAAACATCGAAGAAAATTTCTCGGGAACTTCCAACCAAAATTGATATCAATTCCACCAAATGAACTGCTTCAGAGCATAACATTCTGTTATCGAATCAATAATTCAGCTTAACAAAGACATTTAATGCCGACAATTATCTTTTTTACGAGCCCGCCGGCTTTATTTTCATTTATAAAGCGAGCATACGGCGAAACAAATTTCATTCTCGTTGTTAACCATGGCATTGTGGCTCTTCATTTTGTCGCTTCAAATATTTTTCAACAACTCGTTAGCTCAGTCAAGTTTTTGTTGTCCCGTTAATGAAGTTTTCTCGAGTAACGTATCGCAATGCCAGAACACTTGCTTCAATCAAGATTTCAATAAAACGGCAACATGCACGCTTGCTCCAGGCTGCGTGTGCCGTGCTGACTATGTGCGGGACCAAGATACTTACCAGTGCATTCCAGTCAAATCGTGCTTGGACAAAAGAAATTCTAAGAAGTGCGCGGAGAACGAGTTCTGGTCTGATTGCGACGCTGGATGTCCGAGAACTTGCCAGAACAGAAACATTGCCATTCGTTGTCGATGCGTCAGCGGTTGCACCTGCAGAACAGGATACGTTCGAAGTGACGTCAACTTCCAGTGCATTCCAATTAGTCTTTGCCAGAGTAAAGTCTGTCAGTTTGTCACTGTGTCGCCACGACTGAGCTTTTTTCTTTTAGGCTGTCCGGCTGGCTACACGTTCAACCAATCTTCAAAAGTATGCGAGATAAACTGCAAACAGCAGTTTAGCTCACAAAGGTGTCGGCAAAATGAAAGCTTTAAGAATTGTGGATCACCATGTGAGCCAACTTGCGACAATCCAAACGCAGCGAATAGCGTTTGCATCCAAAGCTGTAAACAGGTATGATACAAGATGTTTTAATTTCGTCCTTCGTCGTTTGAATTGTTCTATGGTCAGGGCTGCTTTTGCAACGATGGCTTCGTGAGAGACCAGAGAAGCGGCTTGTGCGTACTCAGCAGAAATTGTCCAAAAACGAGTAATAACCAATAGAAAGTTTGAAATCACCGTGCGGCAGATAAAAGTCTCATTACAGACTGTCCAGAGAACGAATCGCTGCAATGCGGAAATCCATTTTGCGAGACAACGTGCCAAACAATCGGACTTCGCTGCCAGAAATTCCCGATTCGTTGCACAGGTGAGCCAGAATTTTGAACCAAAGCTCTCAACTAATTGCCGCGATGGCTTTGTAAGATAAATGTTATTGCATCAACGGTTACGTACGTGCTTTAGACGAAGGTCAATGTGTGAGTTTGAGCCAGTGCCCGATCATCAACAGGAACCCTTCGAACGGAGGAAACTGAAAACATTAGTGAAGCTTCCAATAAATTTATCACTTGCAAAATTTATTCTTTCAATTTGGAGTTGCAGTTTCAACAAGACTTCGGATTAGGAAATTTAGGAGAAGTAGTACAAGTTTACTTTCTTTTTAGCTTGAACCTCCGAAATTGCTTGGACGAAATCTTCGTGGACGACAATGGTTCCGTTACGGCGGAGAGCAATCATGCCAGCTTCTATAGCCGTTGCTTTGCATTGAGCTCCATTGAACTCTTCTGTTGAGCGGGCTAGTTCCTCAAAGTTGACGTTCGGACTAACTTTCATTTTGCGGGCGTGAATCTGTATGATATGAGCACGTGCGCTTTCGTCTGGATGTGGGAATTCAATCTTTCGATCAAGACGACCGGATCGAACGAGAGCCGGATCGAGAGTGTCAATGCGATTTGTTGCTGCAATCAGTTTGATGTCATCGGTCGAGCTGAAGCCGTCAAGCTGATTCAAAAGTTCCAACATGGTTCGTTGAACTTCTCGGTCGCCAGACTTGTCAGAATCGAAACGTTTCGTGCCGATGGCGTCGATCTCGTCAATGAAAATTATCGTGGGAGCTTTAGCCTTTGCTAAGGCGAAAGCGTCGCGAACCAACTTCGCTCCCTCTCCAATTTGCGTTTGAACGAGTTGCGATCCGGCAAGTTTCAAAAAAGTCGATTTAGTCTGAGCTGCACAAGCTCGCGCCAGCAACGTTTTACCTAAACAGACAAATGAAAGCTTGTTTGGATCTTAAAAGTTTACTCACCGGTGCCAGGTGGCCCAAACATCAAAACTCCCTTCGGCGGACGAATTCCAAGCTTGTCGAATTTTTCCTTGTGAGTCAAAGGCAACACGATTGCTTCGATCAGCTCTTGAACTTGTTTGTCGAGCCCTCCTATGTCCGTATACTTATCCGTTGGTCGCTCGTTGACTTCCATTGCTTGAACTCGAGAATCGTACTCGGCAGGAATCGTATCCATAACCAGAAATGAATCTTTGTTAACGCCAACGAGATCACCAGGAGTCAATTTGCTACCATCGACAAATCCGATGACTGGAAGAAAAATTGTTTGGCGCGTTGACGTCTGGATGACAGCGCTGGTTCCTTGCTTCAAAGTGTCGACCAGATGTACAGCTCCATCGTCATTTTCTTCGTCGTCATCAACTTCCAAGATTTCGAGGATGCTCGATACCATGTACGGAAGTGTCTTGTTCAATTTGATCTTAGCAGCATTGTCAGTGATCGAAGTGTTCTGTGCGTTGAGTTCGTGGATTGAAGCCAACAAATCCTGACGCATAATTCTGATTTCGTTGTCAATCATGCGAGTGCGACTTAGAATTTCGGCGGTTGACAGCTGTAGAACTTCTTCCATTGCTGATTCCACTTCATCCAACAATCTTGCATCCAACTCGCTTTCTTCCAGCGGAGTATCAATCGGTGTTTCACTCGGAGTTTCGCTTGGGGTGTCGAGCGGAGTGTTTTCAGTTGAATCGTACATTGCTTGTGAATTAGTTTGAAGCTTGGCCGTGAAATTTAATATTTTTGAGCGAGAAACAATTCAGTGGTTGAAGGAAAACGGAATTAAATTGACGGAAAAGTGGCAGAGCCTTCTGGGTTAGAAAATTTACCTCAGTTGAAACTCAACAGCTCTCAAACTTTCGAAAAGCTTTCAGTTCGAATTTAAGCTTTTCACCGTTAAGAAAACTTTGGGTGAGCTTTCATTGAATAGATCGATGTTAATCCACGCAAGAGGGAAACAAAATGCTCCTTATCAACCGGTTCTCTTTTCGCACCGGCTCAGCCGCTCGCTCGTAAACAGAAGAAAAAATAAAAACAAAGTTAGAGCGACAGTCAAGCTGTGGATTCGTATTCGATCGGTTGTAACATTTCTGGATCCAAACGCGAGCAAAGTTTTTCTTATTTTTGTGTAAAGAAGAAGTTTCTTCAAGCAACTAAAAACTAAACGACCTAGAGGAGATAAGATTTTAAACAGCAAAGATTAGGGATTTGAATAAAGGTCGAAGAAAGTGGGTAAACCGTTGCCATGGCTTTCTGCGCATTAAAATCATTGACAAGGACATCACTTGGCCTTACTGAACGCATTGCTCTTCTTGCCCCATCAGCAGCAGTTAAAATCAAATTTATCGATAATCGAAATGTGAGTCGTTAAGCAAAGAGAAGCGAATATTTCACATGACAAAAAAGAAAAGAAGTTCACCGATATCTTAACAGATGTTTCTTAAAAGATCAGAAAAGCTTGAAACAATTGCGACGAATGCCTCGACCTTGTTTTCTTGTCAGTCCGATTGAACATTTTCACTTTCATTCTCACTAAAACATCGAAGAAGCAAAGCGGTGTCAAAGGGCAAACGACCTGCAAACATCGAGTCAGAGTTGCTCTGAATACAGTCAAGCTTTCACTACAATCGCGAGCCATAAACTTTTTATTTTCAACCACATTTCCATACAGAATGAACGAACACTGATAGAAGGCTCTGGCTGTCGACCGGCGACTTTTTATCAGCGCTCGACTGTTTTTGCAATTCAGAAATATGTAACATTTATGCAGATTTTAGAAAAACTGAAGTTATTTTCAGCTGATTTTTGTTTTGATTCCACATCGCGAAAGTCAACAAAGTCCACAGCTTTAAGCTTCGCTACGCAGCTTAAGTCACGTAGTAACGTTTTCTTCTTCATCCTTGCCTTGTAGTTATTGTCGACATCTTCCGCGATCAACAGCAAAATCGGGTCGTCGTCCATATTCGATCAAGCTCGCACGTTTGCCGAACAAGCCAACACAAAAGAAAATGTGAAGAACTATGCAAGTGATAGCGATTCTGATTCAGATTCGGATAGCGAGAAGCGAAAGAAGGTGAACTAGAATTTGAGCTTGCAAACGTTTACTGTAACGTTGTTCCAATCTTTAGAAAGATGCTTACACGAGCGACTTTTGGCGACAGAAGATGAGGACGATGCATGGAATATTCGATGTTAACAACGATGGCGTTATTTCATACGACGACTTTGTGGTGTTGGCTGAAAAGTTTGGGAAGCTTGGTCACTTGTCACCAAAGGAGATGGATGAGTTCAGAGCGGTCATGAAGGTGAGAGACTTCCGATCACGTTCATGCTTCTCAATGTTCATCAATCTGTCTTTGACATTTCAGTCAACTTGGGAATCAAACTGGGGCGAAGTGTCACCGTACAATCTCGTGACTGTTGAACAGTATCTCACGCACATGCATCACGTCATGAATGACAAAGATCTGAAGAAGAAAGTCCACAAGTTCCTACCGTTTCTGTTCGAAGCTGTCGATACGGATTCGTCAGGCGAGATTAGCATCGACGAGTTCAAGATCTTTTTCCAATGCTTGGGATTGACAGAACGCGATGCTGTAGTTTCTTTCCGGGCAATTGATAAGAACGGTGACGGCAAGTTGTCATTGGAAGAGTTTGTTAAGCTCGGCCGCGATTTCTTTTTGACGGAGAACCCAAAGCGCGTGTCAAGAAACTTCTGGGGACCTTTGGTGCCTCACCACTGACGACTGAAAGTAATAACGAAGCAATTCAATAAAGTTTCCCTTCTCAAGTTCAGATGAAAGTCTTACTGAAGCAATCAACCATCCGGAGGAAATTTCAATAAGATACAGAATCCCATAAATCACTTTCAGCGCCCAGCCGAAGAAGAAAATCAATAAGCAATCTTCATCACCATCTTCCGATTTTCTGAGATCCCATCAGAGAAATTGCAGTTGCTCTCGAGTTGCTCGACGAAAAGAAGAAGCGCTGAATGAACGAAGAAAGAGGTTTCGACAGTGGAAAAAATATTAAAAATTTGCTCTATTTTATCGGGCGAGCATGATGTTGAAGAGAAAAAAAAGAACTTAAACTGGTTCGTTGCCGGTTTTTTCTTTTCTTTCGCTGCCTTCTCCGTTCCCCACAACAACTGAAACAGCCAAGGACGACATCGGATAATTCTCACCTGCGAGCCGGCGGCTCTGTGTTGAGATCCGTAATCGAAAGAAAGAAAGCGAACGAAGGAAAAGACGGAGAGACCGAAATGAGTCGAAAACAAATTTTATTGCTCTCCACTTCGTGCTTATTGCTTCGCGAACTATTGGAAGCAACTTTTCCGTTGCACTCTGCTGCTAGTTTTAGGAGGAGACGATGCAGCGGGAGCAATAGTCGGAAATCGGAGCAGCCGGCGTTGAAAACTTGTAAGAGGAAAGCATGATTAGATTGCTCAATCCCAATCTGCAATCAAATTCTGCTTAATTGAAGTGTTGCGCAATGATTTTTGCTGCGAGTTGGCAGATTAGCCTTCCGACATCGGCTTTTCTGATCCCTCCCATTTGAGGAAATGAGAAATTATCGGTTCGCCGTAGGGCGCAAAGTTTGTGACATTGGCGATGACTTCCAATGCTGCAGACTGGGCGCCTCCATAAATTTACTCTTTTAACCGTCCAGTAAGGAACGGAATCTTTTTCCTCGCTGCGAACCAACAAAACATCTAAGTCCAAATTCTCATGGACGTATCTCCCAGCGACTTCCTATGACGAAGGAAACCGGCTCGCCTTCAGCGACAAGCGGATGATGCCAACTCTAATGCGAATTGAGATTTGAGCGAGAGACAAAAATCAATGCTGAGATAACAAGAAGTTTGCTCTGATTTCGTGCACACGCTTTGCTTCGCTCGCCCCAGTGGAACCAAAATTGTTGAAAGATGGAACATTTAACGAGCTTTGGAAGCTAAAAGCTTCCGTGTTGACTGGGACACTAAGGTCATTGAAGGTTCCATTTCCAAGTAACTCAAATTACGGTTCACAATTGACTTTTGGCTGGGATCGGAACTTCTGTTTATTTATGAATGCTCCGCTGTTCCATAAGTACAGAACAATACAGAACTTGAAGGCAAAGCTGCCGTTCGAGACTGAATTTAAAGCTTTGATTTTTTCCGCAGGTGGTTAGGTCGTAAAGACTGACTTGGACATGTCTTACATAGTCTAATTCGCACAAAATGGTCCGTCATAGGAAACTTTCTAATTTCGGGACACATTTCCATTCGACAGAGCCCAACAGATGACCAATAGAAGCTTATAAAAATGTTTTTCTAATATGTATGCTATCACTCAAATATTTACGGTCGAACACATCCACTTCAAGTCAAACTCTCAATTGGAAGACGATTGAACAAATTTCCTCGTTATCTATTATGTATTCCGACTTTTATATTTCAAATAAGATATTCACTAATATTTCAATTTGACAGTTACGACACCAAGGCAAACATTTAGCACACGATTCATATTATATCTACACTCTGCTATCAGTTCCAGCAACAGCCATCTCAGCACTTATCCTATTTAGTTTGGCAACAGTTTGCGGCATCCAGAGACGGTCGCAAAGCATGAACAGCTTTACATCGATTACATTCTACATTGCCTCTCCAATGTCATTGCATATATTCTTCAAGCGACATCATGTTTCATGTCTCTTTGCTTTGCCGCAAGCATTTTCTAATTGGATTCGAGGGAATTAAGTCATTCACTCTCCGCCCTTGTCACCTCGAAGTGAACGGTGTTCTCCTTCTGAGAACGACAGTGAAATCATTATTTAATGCTCTGCTCCGTGTTCTAGTGCCAACGTGCATTAAGCATTGTGAAATATTTTATGAATGGAATGAAAACAAGATGTAAGGTTGATGGAGCCGACACATTTTCACCTGCAGGTCTTGCGTTCACAAGAGGGAAATCGAAGTTTTCCTTCCGAAATTCTAAATTTATCGCAAACACGTTTGTCTCTGAGGACACTCTGTGATTTTCATCTCCTTCCGAAGCTCATTGCTGCAATGAAAGCTCGGTTGTATCATCGTCTTGTGATAAATTGTGTTGATGTCTCGTTTCGCTGCGATTAGCCCGAAAGGAAGATGATAAATGGTTCTTTTTTGTTAGAATCGGTTTGAGCTTTGACTCGCTGCCGATTCTCCAGTCAAAGGGGAAACACGAACGAGATGCACGAGTGAACTTCGAGCGTGGCTTATGAGACTCGTCACAAACACGCCTGCGTCTATGCAAAAGTCAATACGGAATTGCGTGAGCGAAACAGCGAGAAACTGACGGAAAAGCGAGACGAGCATAGCACTGAAAATCGAAGAAAAACGGAGCCGTTTTCCGACGACGATTGCTCGTATTAATAGAATTAAAATCAAGCCGGTTTTAACGTCCACCGATTTGTAAGATCGCATAGAACTTTTTCTTAAAATCTCTCTAGAACTTCATCAACCCGAAATTCTTTAAAACTTCAATTAACAAACAGCCCGGCAAAATCTTGCCGCATGTCAACAATCTCAGCTGACTTCTCTTGCTTAGCCGAGCGCATGTTCCGCCATCCCCACTCACCGTCGCGGCCGAAAATTTCGCAGCGCTCGGCGAAACCGTAAACCGATTGCCGTTTCAATGAAACTTTCGTCATTCCATTCCTCACCGTGACTAACATCAGACTCGTTTACAAAACGCCGGTCGAAAATTTTCACAGCAAAGAAGAAGAATTGAAAAAGTTTCCACTCGAAATTTCTCAAAGTTGGCGAAAGTAGATCGAAAGTTTTCCGCAGCCAAAAGATTCCAACTGTGTTCACGCATCTTCTCCGCACGTTTCCAAACGAAATTACTCGTCGAGAGGTTTCGAAAGTCGCGAATTAGGCTGCAAGGAAGAAGGAAAAGAGAAGAAGAGTGAAAAATCGATAATTTCGTCAGAAGGAATTGTTGTTGGCTCTGGTGCGAGAAAAAAGAAACAGTGTTGGGTAATAAAGTTGCTTTAGTGGAGCATAGTGAGTGAGAAAGAGAGACCAAGAGATATCCCGAAATACAAGTTTCCGATCCGTTCTTAGCCAGTTTTCTTTCTCCTCGGGCGCGGCCATTACATGCAGGCGAAATTTCGAGAGGCATAAGGAGAGAAAAAGAAGAAAAAGTTCACCCATAAGTTCGCGATCGACTCTCGTTCGAGGAAAATTCAGTTCGACTGTGAATAGAAAACTTCTGGTTAAACTTTCATAGAAAGCTTTTCTGAAGTCTGCTCTGAACAAAGTTGCAAGCAGGAAAGCGAAGATCCTTTCCGTTTCCATTCAATGGAAGACATCATGGGCGACGAGAATGTGAACGCCAATGTAGCCGCATCGGAAGTGGCCGAACCGGGTGACATGCCCGCATTCGGTGAGCTCGGAGAGCTTGGCGTGTCGGGACCTCCGTCGTTGGGATTAGCGGTGGGACCGCCAAGTCCTTTGACCGGATGTTACTTGCTGATTGTCATTGGCGAGCCCTACACGCAGGAGCACAAGGACATCATCCTTCAGAAGCTTGTGAAGGGTAAGTTTTCCAGTTTCACAACTCAACCACAATTTCCTGCTGATAGAGAACACCAACCACAAGTACCATTTCATCACCATCACTCACAATGTTTCATCGCTTGCGTCAGCTATTTTCTTTTCGGTAAAATAACCAACACGGCCTTATTAAGCGACTAAAAATAAACCAGTTCCGAAGACATTATGATAACAATCTAAGGCTTGAATGCGAATTAAGAGATTTACATTTAGGAAAGAGGGAAAGTCATTTTTCAGGGGGTGGCAGTCGGGGGAGAGGTTAAAGCTTTTGAGGGCTTTGAATGGTGAATATTTTGTAAGCTCAAAGCTTTTGGTTTCCGTCGTTCGAACGACGGCGATAAAAATAATCCCAAGAGAGCTTTCCATGAACTTTTGAACTGCAGCAGCAGCGGAAAAAAGATGAAGATTGAGAGACACATCTTGCAGCCTTCTTTTCTTCATTCCATTTGATCTCGTGATGGATTTTCCGCCTGCCTCTGCAGAACGAAATTAGTTCTTCCGATTGACTTAAAAGTGCTCTCGTTTCTCGTGTTGTCACAGAGCTTTGTTGGCAAGGTATATTGGATCGATAGCTTGAGCAAAGAAGAGGCCGTCGTTCATGCATGGAGAACGCCAACATATCGAATTTTCCCTTTTTATAGTTTTGCTGTCGCTCTTCCTCGTTTTATTTCAAGCAAGAGACAAATCGTTGTGACTTCACTCCCGTCCAATCTAGTTTGTTGTCTTTGTGCTTTAAGCAAGGCGATTTACTCTCGTTCAATTCAAAGGAACAACAGAGAAAAACGCCTGCAGTCTGAAACAAAAGAAAGGTTTATGACGACCAGAGAAATCCATCAAGCCTGATCACACTACATAAAATATCTTTTGACTTGAAACGAGGAAGGGGCGACGGTAAAAATTGAAATGTCTGCCGGCTGACACACAAAATCGTTCATGCCTTTTATGTAGGCTCGTAAACCGAAAGTTTCGGATCGTCTGACGTTGCAACCCTCTCTTCGGCCAAACGAGAAACTTTTGCGATAAAAATGATTCTTTCAAATAATTTTTGATTGAATTGAGCTGCAAACTTTTGATTTTCCGGAATAATTTTGCAGTTTTCGTCGTAAACAAGATTAGACGTTTCCATATGGTCGCCATCTGGGGCTTAGTTTCGCAGTCTCAGTGAGTTTTGATTGGCGTCCGGCGGTGTTCGTTGTGGGTTTAGTGCCTCTTTTATGGCTTTCTCGCTTGACTACCATGGGAAGGGCAAAATAAAATATATAAAGTTGCCAATGTTGTGACATAATGTCACTGACATTTATAATTTTCCCTAGCAACATAAATTGGTTTTGTTGATAATGATAGACACTGCGGCAAATATTTTTCCTCCATGTCTGCTGCTGATCACAATTGTTCCAATCGCTTTATCTCCCAAGCTCGCCTCCTTCTGACAAATGTCTCTATTGCTTCCGCGGTTGGATGACAGATTTTTCCATTTATTCTCCTCGAGCCGCGTCAGGACGAAGCTGCGGGCGAGGGAGAACCCAGACAACGCATTCGTCGACATTGTCAAAGCTTCTTCTTCCGTTTCAATTTCACTCTGCCGAATTGTGTGAACAAATTTGAGCCGAAATAATTGAAAAAGTTTTCCTTTCTTGCTCGTCTCTCGAGAGCGTTTGTTCAGAGTGAGCTAAGTGTTTACATAACATCTGCTTTACGTATCACTGAGTGGAAGAGTTTCCATTAAATTGAAAAGCCTTTCAGTATCAAGAGAAAAACTCGCGGAGCTTTTCCCATTCACTTTACCTCGTGCTCAACGAGCATTCATTGTTTTTCTGCCTCTAATGCATTTTTCACGTTATGCGAGAGAATTTCGATCAACATCACTGAAAGTCCAATGAAAACTTTATGTATGGCAGAACGGCTTTTGGAGTGAACATGATGAGAATCTTGGGGAACGAGCGATGGAAAATTTATGCAATTATAATGCAACTTTATGCAAGAGGACGGCTGTGATTATTAAAGTCATCCAGCATCCTCGCAGAACCTTCTCGGCTCGTAAAGGCGGATGAACCTTTTTTCTTCCGGTAGCTTTCGTAAAACTAATGGTTTGCAAATTTATGAACAAGCGATATTGCCAAGAAGGAAAACCTTGGGAGCAACGACGACCCTTTCTCGTACTCTTTATAATTTTTGTTTTCCTCGAGAGAAGGTTGACATGAACGCCGGAGAGTTTTGATACAATAGCAAGCGGTTGAAATGAAACTCTGGCTTTGTTGCGCCGGCAGGCATGGGAGAAATCGCTGCCATTCATTCGCCCTTTATGTGCTTTTTACTTAAATCTCGGAAATTGATTTATGGGGGCTTTCGACATTTTACGCAATTTATCTTTTCGTTCTTTACATTTCGCAACACAACACGAAGCTCAATGTTGTGCGGTGAATGATAAGTCGGATCATTGAGTAAAGCAACGACAGTTGCGAACAGTAATTTCCCCTTCAACGAAACAATTGCGAAGAGTTTTCACTCGGTTGACATTTATTCAACCTTTTCGAGACGTTAGTTAACTTTCACGAAGGTTTTCGCGTCTGAGATGTTCTCCAAAGGTGCGGCGGAACTTCTCAGTTTTGAATGCTAATTTAGACGTTTCGAGTCGAAGCATGAACATTATTCATCAATCAAACTGATTCGCCGAGAATTGTTTACAGTTTTCTTCGTTAATTCAACAGAACACTTTGCGTGCGATGGCTTTTATGGCTCGTTTATGGCTAGGTGGGTGATTCTGTGGCATTGTGTGTTCCATGTCATGAAAGAAGGATTAAACTGAGTATTAATTGGGTTGAGCGAGACATTTTTTTCGAGGCCACAAACTGTCACTCGACATGGAAGGTGACGATAGAACACTAGCAACCAGCAACGTGCGAAAACACAAACTAAAGGGCTGGCGTTAACACAACGATTAGGAAATTATGGTCGACCAAAAGTGAAAAGCTAAATCGCAAGGCTGAAGCGTCTCTGCAAACTGTTTCAAAGTCATTGGAGCAGAAAGCTTGATGCTGAATTAAATTTCATTTCGATCGCAGACGAAAATAAATTTCAAGGTTTTCGCGCGGATTTTCTCTGGGCGTGAAAACGTATTCGTTTGTTTTAGTTTTCGTCTTGACAATGCCAAATTTAGCCACTTACTTCGACACTTCCATTGCTTTGCAGTAGTGGAACCGTTTCGCTAAAAATAGCTCGATCGGATTACAATGCGGCAGAACGTTCCAACTTGCATTGGGAGCCTCGAAAACGAATGTTGTGCATTGAACTAAAATTACATGCAATTTCGGCATTAATTTTCGGTTCGTGTGGCTGATGCAATTCTCTTACGAGTTTGTTCGCAATCAATGTGGGAGGGTCTAAAGGCTTGAGGCGAGTAGAAAAGTTTTTAATTGTAAAATCAAAAGCTTCCGCAAAGTTGATAGCCAAGTTTGATGGGAGACCGGAAGTATTTCGGAGAAAAATAATTGAAAGCTCTTCAAGATCGTTTGCAGCCGAGTTGAGAACTTCCACTCATTTTGGTGCTTAAAGCTTCTGAAAGCAGCTCGGTAAGCCACTCTTGCAAAACAAAATTTAAAATCGTTTGAAAATCAGCTCGGAAATCGTTGGGCTTAAAACTCAATTTAGCTTTGACCTCAAAGCTTTTTGCAAACAAAAACAACTTTCCGAGAATGGATGAAATTCATCCGCCGACTGAACTTTTGCATGAAATAGTAATTTCCGAGTGCGATGATTAACAAAATGAAAAATTAATTGCATTAGGCAGGAAAGCAAGTTTACGAAAGCTTTTTCCGCAAAGCTTTGAGTTGTCGCATTGAGTTATGCAGACCTCACTTGCATGCATCCAATTAGAGTGTCATTAGGCATAACAACATTGCTTGCGCTTGAGAAAGTATGTCATTAAACTAATTCAATCTTAAACGGCGGAAACGAACAGCAAAGCTAAGCGCAGCAACAAAGTCGGGAGCTTCAAGCCCTCGGTGGTTGCGAGATTTCATTAAGAAATGAAGGAGGGTAAAGTTTTAACGACGATCCTTACGCTAAAATGAGTGGGAAATTAACAGCTAATTAATCTGGTAAGAGATTCGCCTCAAGCTGTTTCTTGTTCTTTTCCGAGCTTCTGCTTAAAACTCGATGATTACTTTCATTTGCAGCGATGGCCATTCATTCAAATGTCAATAGTAAAATGGGATTTCGCCGCATCGATAATTGCTGTGCATTCAACATGAGTGAGGTTTAACCGATAAATAATCGATCGTGTTAATTGTTGATTTACGTTGTGAAATTTCATGACGCGTCACAAAAACCCACACAGAAACTGGATCATCTCTCTTGGGAGCCACGATTTTAGTGTCATATTGAAGAATGAAGATTGTCGGTTGAACATTTCGAGAGCGATATAATTAAACCGTTCTCGAATGAATAAATACAATTTGCCTAATTGATTCGAAATTCTTTTTCCATTGCGGAGGTTCGAGAATCAATTCGATTTATCATTTATCGTTTCTAGAAAGAAAATGTTCCGGAAGCTTTCTCGGGGGTGTGTGGCGATATTATTCAAATTCCGTTTCAATTGGAATCGAGTGTGTTTGCTATCGAACGACGAGTCAGGGTTGAGACTCTCGAGTTGAAATCGATAAGTTCATGAGAAGCTCTGACTGCTTTTCTGTGTCATTTCCGATTTGCCTACACATGTCTTTTCATTTATTTTACGCTTAGACATTCTCAAGGCCGCACAGGCCCTACAGCTCTACCAAAAAGCTTCCAACGACACATAAAAATTGCACGCTCGTTAAATCAAAAGAAGAAGCTTTGCGTAAGCGATTTTAATGTGAAATTGAGACTCGTTGCTCGCTCATAATTTTCGTCTGCTGACCATTGTCTTATGCTAATCTGTTATGGCACGAGTCCCGTTGAGCATTGTTTCGTCTTTCCGTAAAAATATTCTCATTAGAAATTCATAATTTAAATCTGCACTAAAGCGGTAGAGAAAGCAAATCGCACGTCGAGTCTAAAGTCTCCGCTTTACGATCACGACAACGTCTACTGCAGAACGTGATTGCCGCTTGGCATGTAAATCAAAACTTTATGTGTGAATTGCTTTTGGCGCAAGAATTCAATGACAACACTGACATGTTTGGAACACACTCACACTCGCTTATATCAAATGAAAAATGAGTTTAGATCGATCAATTATACGATTTTTTGGTAATCAAGCATTGCAGCGCTGCTCGTTCTGAGACAAACTCAAATTTGATTAATTGAGCGAGGGTACGTCTGAGGATTGTGTGAACAATTTGTTTAGATTGTCTAAAGTTTAATGGAAAGTTAGTAAGGGACTAGTTTCGATGAAATAATAATTAAGGCGAAAATAGTAGAGCAACCTCGCCATGGGAATTCTCGGCAATCCATGCTGATGCTCACCATTAATTCAAAATTAAATATTCATCCCAAAAGTTTACTTGTTGTATCATTAGTTTAACAAGCCAAATGATTTCATAATAAATCAAAGTCCATTCAACCGTCGTCTCCAATTATTCAGACGACCCATATCAAAGAGAATCTATTGTTAAGCGAAAGCTCAAAGCTCCAGCAACAAACTTTTGCATAATAAGCTTAACGTGACTTCCAATCATCCCACTTGTGACGTCGCACAAGCATAATGCTGGCTTATCGCTCTGCGACAGAGAAAAATATTTAATTGAATGAAATGTTTTCTTAATTTGAAAATCGATAAAACGTTCCACCTCAAAGCGGAACGAGGCAGACAAAATTAAAAAATTCAGCGTCATGATGAATCCACTTTGCAGTGAACGGACGAACGAACCGCTGCCGACGTTAGCGTGAGAAGTTACTAAATTATGCATGGCATTTTCCATTACAGAAAAGGCTCAAGAACTATTTTTAAATCAGCCTCGCGTGGGCCGCAGAAAGCCGGAGCTTAAGAGTTACATTCGTGTCGGAATTCAAAGCTCTTCGTGATATGTTTTTATAGCCTCAACAAGCCGTAGAGCTTTTATAATTTGAAAATGTATCGCTTGATTACACGTTAACCCAATTAAATTTCACAGTGTTCGTTTTATCACAACGCCGACAGCGAAATGTTTCCCCTCTATCAGCATGGAAAATGTTAATTAAGCAGCGAGAGAAAGTTAATTGCTCGACGATCATTTACTCTCTTACTTGCAGGTCTGCTGTCGTGGAGCTCCATCAACTGTCATGTCAATTTGGAGGAGGAATTGAATACCATCACCGCGCAGGCTTTGGAGGGTGAAGAAGGAAAGAACGGTGAGTTTACCTATTAATTATTTCGCCAGGGAAGCTATGGAGAACGCTCCGTGAAGCTTTTTCTGTAGCAAAAAGAAGTTACATGAAGAAGAAAGTCCACAGGGTGCCGGCTAATGTCCACCACGGGACTAGATAAACATCATGAACAATTCTGATTCGAGTTGCACGGAAATAACTTCCAGCCGGCCGCACGCCCATAAAACCAACGGCAAACTTAAATTAATCTCTCGTGTACAATTCCAACGATTGATAATGACAAATCGATTAGTAAGCCTATTCATAGAGAGCAAGATTTTCCACTCGATTCACCTCCATCTCGAAATCGCTGCGAAATTGGAAGGCGGAAAATTTTCGATTTATAACGATGTTCAATGAATCGTTCTCTGCAATAAAAACACCTCAAGAAGAATAAGGCGCTCTCACATTCTTTTTCGGCTTTCATCATTTGTAAAATCTCTCCGACCAGATATCAGCGATTCAATTTAATTCAATTTTCCGGGCCTTCATTTTTCTCTGTTTGTTTATCAGAGGGAAAGGAAGTGAGAGAAAATCAATAAAGCTCTGAAGGGAGCTTTCAACTTATGCGCTATAAATAAACGAAGTTATTCGGCCTACAGTAATAAAGCCGACGTTGTCGTAGCTCAGACATAAACGATGAACTTCCTACGCTCATAAACATTTTTTTACCCGAAAACTTTGCCTCGCGAAACTAGAAACTTGAGACATGAACAAGTCGTGCCCTAATGTACTCAAAACGAATTTCCTTTCCATGACTCTTCGACCTAAATTAAGATCAAGCCACATTATCATCAATTTAACGAACGAAGAAAAATGAGGCAGCGCCGGAAAGTTTTATTTTTTGTTGGTTTAAACGATTCCCTGAGCTTTTTGTGAATAACTTGAGATGCGAAAATATTGAATATTTTATGAGCTGAAAGCAAGGCCTCAGAAAACGAATTGCCAAGTCTTCGCCAGCTCCACGCGTTTTCAAGAGAAGCCTCACATGTTGCGTAATAAAATATTTATAGCTCACTCCTTAATCCGATAAATTTGGCTTAAAGAAAAAGTCCCCGATTTAAAACAAATGACAGACATTCATCATCATCGTGAGTGAGAGTGAGAGCTGTGCAAACACTTAGTTCGAACAATATTTTACGACAATCAAATTTGACGACTCTTCACTGGTTTCAGCCCGAAACCATTTATTGAATGATGAACAATGATTAAGTCAGAACCTGCTCCAAGGTCATTCTGTCGGAAAAGGTCGAAAAGAATTCCTAAGAGTTTGTTTCAGAAGAATTTCCTCCTCGCACCCTTGCTCGCACCTTCTCAAGTTTATTGCTCGAGGCAGTTGAACATTCGTAAGGTTTTCTGAGATAAGCTTTAGCATGCAATTAATGCTCTACATAATAGCTTCCTTCTACTAAGAAGAAAAACAAGAAAATCTTTTGCCCTCGTTGCTCTTTCATTTGCATGACCTTCAGCAATGATATCGCCACTTGAGAGTCGACGAGAGGTAATCGTGAAGGTGAAAGAGCTTCTCATCGAAGTGGCCAAAGATTATGACGAGAGTGGGAGGAAAAGTCGTTCTGTTTTTCCTGGGAGTAAATTAAGTGGCAATACAGCAGTGGATTCAGCTGAGGGCGAAAAGTTCGAAGCTTTGAATATTTTAGTCGTGGAAAAATTCCATAACGTTGAGGAGAATGATTTAATCAAGCAGCATCTTTTATTTATTCGATGCTCGCTATCGGAAAGCAGTTATGTAATTTCATTATTTCTTTTTCCTTTCGATCATAGGCGAGCGACTTATTCAGTATGCGAGTGAGAATCTAGTTACGGAAATTCTCATCCATCCGCAAACGAATACTTTCATCCAGTGTATGCGCAACTTGCTGAGCAGCTTCACTCGACACCGACACATCATCCATGCTGGGTACACGTTCACTGGTAACGGATCGTGGATATTACAGGTAAGGGAGGAGTTAATTAATTGAAACAGTGACAGGAAAGCTATTTAACGCTCGGGTGACTTTTTCTCCCAAACGACGACAACAGGACGGAACATTCTCCGTGTTGGACTTCTGCGACGCTTTTCTAGAGAATGAGGTGCAGCGTGTGCTGCGCGCTTATCCTGATACCATCTCGATTGACATTCATTGCGCTCAATTGGGTCATTGGTCGTCATTGCCAGATAAGAACTTCACCAAACTCTGCAAAATTCGCATAAATCCTGTAGATGTGCTCGATTCGGGCAACGAGAAATTGACCGCTTTCGCTGGTGAGTTGAATAGATTGCCATGAAAACTTTTGCAGGCAACATGAGATGGTGGAAAATAAAACTTTTCTTTCCCTTTATTGCTTTCTAGATTATTTATCATCCATGGTAGTTCCTGGAGATCTTAATAGTTTGCTTGAAAGCTCAGAAGTTGTAGGCAACATTCGCTTCAGCCATCCCACGCTTTATGTCTTCCCCGGTGGGCAAGGTGACTCTGCACTGTTTGGAATCAACGGCTTCAACATGTTAGGTGAGCTGTTACGAGAGTTGAAAAATTTTTGGCCGGAAAAAGCTAACATCAAATTTGCATATCATCGTTTCAGTTGATGGTGGCTTTCCCAAAAAAGCTTGTTTCTGGGACTTTGTTCGTCATCTTGATCGATTAGACGCCGTTTTAATGACGCGATTGAACAACAGTAACATCTGCGGCATGAGCTCCGTCATCGAAAGAAAAAGCTCCAGCCCAGTTTACCCGCAAATAGGCCATTTCTTCGCCAATATTCCGGAGCGTCGTGCTATTTTAAGTCCGGACGGTGATAAGGATCGCAATCCATTGGAGTTGGACTTGATAGAAGAAGGCAGCCGACTGGTGTCAAATTTGAAGACAATTAATTTGAAACCGCAGACTTGTTATCGAGACAATGAACCCATCAATCTTTACCACAAGGTTGGACATGGCACACTCGACATGTACATCATAAGTCCATCGAAAGAGTCGAAGGAAGTCAAAGAGTTTCTTCAGAAGTGGTACGCCAACGATCAAAAGCTTTTCGCGACCAAAGATTCGAAGGAATTCAGCTTCCCGATCCAGAACGTCGTTTCAATTTGTGCTTTGCTTGTCTGGCAGCCCGCGAATCCCGATGACAACATCACAAGAATTCTCTTTCCGGGCAGCACTCCCGATTCGAAGATTTTCGAGGGGCTCGAGAAGGTAAAGTCCCTCGAGTTCCTAAAGCATCCAATTTGCACAGTAAAGACTGTAACGCCGAGTCTCTCGACCTCAATTTTGTCAAAGAAAGCTTTGAAAGCGGAGAAAGCTTTTGAAGCTCCTGTGAAGTCGTTAAGAGATAACAAGATCAGTGAAAAGAAAGCTGAGATGGAGAAGAAAGCCGAGTCGGATGATAAGAATGTTCAACCGGACAATCGCCTTATTGAGGAGCAAGCAAACGAATCTGCAACTGAAACCAAAGTGGAGAAAGTTGTCGTGAAAAGTGTGACCAAGAGAGTCGTCACGAAGAAATCTGATGAAAAGAAAGTTGAAGCGAAGAAGGCTGAAGCTGAAAAGGCTGTTATCGAAAAAAGTGATAAGGATGAGACTGATGTCAAGTCTGGGGACGAGCCTGAGGTTCCGTCGCAAGACAAAGACGACAAGACGACTGTGAAAAAAGAAGAAGCTGTTGAACCGAAGCCTCGTGCAAAGATAGGCAAGCCTAAGACTGAGTCCAAGACTCAAATCAAATCGCGCATTGACTCGAAGCCACCGAAGTCGATGGACAAGAAGACAGCAAAGAAAGACGATAAAGATCAAACGTCTGCGCCAACGACACCGAAGAAATCGGTCGAGAACGGAAAGTTGCCAAATGGCTCTGCAGTGGCTGTTAAAGATATTCCACAGCCGAAAGAAAAGGAGCCACCAATGAAAGCTAAAATCGCCCCACGCGGCGTTAAATCTAGTCCGAAAAGTACTCCAGCTAAAAGCACTAAAGATGCAAACAACCGAAAAGTTCTCGAAGCTCGTCAAAAGCCACAAGTTTCAACGACCACTCGCGTTACCAAATCTGAAGAAACTAAAAAAGAAGTTAAGACGGTTGAGAAGAAATCAGTTGCAAAACGAACTATTCGCAAAGCTGGCAGCCCCATGAAGACGTCGAGAAAGGAAACTGCCGTCAAGAAGTCAGTAAAGTTGGATAAGAACGGAACAACTGACTCCAGCTTAGTTTCAACGCCAAGCGCTGATGATGTTCAGAAGAAAATTATCACCGGCGGAGGTGGCGGTGCCGACCCAACGAAGCAAAAAGAGCTCAACGAATTGAAAGAAGAACAAGAAGCAGTTCGAGAAATTGAAGCTGTTTTCGAGAAGGCTCAAGCTAAGAAGATATCGCATGGCATCATTATGGACCATCGTGAATTACACGAAGCTACAGCAGAAGTCGAGGAAGAAGAAGAGTACTTGATCATCGAGAAGGAAGAGCCGTACACCGAAGATTCGATCAACGAACCGGAAGATGATGCTCAGAAGAATCAACGAGATTCTGACGATTCTGAGAAAAAGCTCAAGGACGATTCAAAGGAAAAGGAGCCGATTGGTGGTGGCGAACACGCCGATGAGAACGAGAAGGAAGTCGACGAGAAAGAGGCTGAAGAAGAAGATGACAAAGCTGATGAAAATGAATCAAAGGATTTGATTAGGGAAATTAAAACTGAAGTTCAAGATATTTTGACGTCAGCTACTGAAATTGCCAAGAACAAAATGGAAACGAGCGTTGAAGGTCTTCAGAAAACTGACGAGCTTTCAGCTCCAAGCCCAGATGATAAATTAAGCAGCGCTAAGAAAACAACCGATACTAAAGACGATGAGCAAAAAGATGGAACTAGAGAGGGTGGAATGGAGAATGATCCCATCATGATTGAGAGCCAGCCTGAAGAACGGTTCTCTGCAACTTCGGGAGCCACAACTGCTCCGACCATGCCTGAAGACGAGGTTAAAGAAGGCCCCCCGCTCGAGGAGATCCAAGAAGACGTCGTAGAAGAAAAATATAACAAAGAAGAAACGAAGGAGAGCGACATCGTCGTCACGAAACTTCCAGTGGTGTTCGAGCCATTGCAAAAGGAAGACAAAACTGGTTTCCCTGGCCAAAGCTCGCATCTTCGTGATGTCGTAAAAACTCCTGATGAAGTCGCTGACTTGCCAATGCACGAAGTGGTTGATTATCAAGGTTACGTCGAGTACAGTGGCAAACGAAGCGACAAGTCTGAAGAGAAACACGATGAGAAGAAAGAAGAGAAACCTGAAGAAGGACAAAATGATAAGCAGGTTGAAGCTCACGGTGCAGGTGAAGTAGAAGCTGACAGCGATAAAGAGGAAGGCGAAAAGCTTGCTGATGTCATCACACCCTCTTCACCAAAAGCTTTGAATCTTGAAATATCTGACAAAGCTATCAAAGAAGAAGGCAAAGCTGAAGACCGTGAAGTCACCGCAGCTTTTTCAAGTGAGATTAGGGAAACTCATATTACGACCGTCGAGTCACCAATTATTGACGACAAATTTTCGACATTCGACGATGGCAAAAAGCCGTCATACCAAATCGAAGAAATAAAATTCATTCCGATTGATGACACAAGCCTCAACGACATTAAAGAAGAAGACGAGCATGGCGCTTCACCACCTCCTAAACCAGACGCCATAGACAAGCTTACAGCCTCACCTCAGCTTCAGCCACGCGCTCGGACTCCAGAAGATGTGATGAAGATTGTCACCAAAGTCGCGGAGGTACTGAAAACCGACAAAGATCTAGAAGAGATTATTCCCGATTTCGATGAACAGGAGCTTGAGCGTCGATTGTCGGCAAAGCCACAAACTGATGATGAGAATGAATGCGAATTTGATGCAGCGCCGACTGTTCAGAGAATGCTCGTGACTGCAAGCAGTGAAGATGGAGGTATTGAAACAGAGATTTGTCCACAGGGCAGCATAAACTTTACAGGGGCTTCTACGCCTGAAAAGAAGCCGTTCGATTCAGCGCTATCTGACGACACCGATAGACCGGCTAAAGAAGCCAAGACTCCGCCGTCATCTGGAAAATCTTCGCCTGAACTTAAGACGTCAACTTTTTCAGTTGAAGAGAAAGAGAAGAACGAATTGCCCGAGAAGGAATCTAACATGACAAAGTCCCCAGAAAACATTGCATCACGCATTTCCAAAGAAGAAGCTGAGCTCGTTGAGTTGAGAAGAGAATCGGCAATAAGCATGTTCAGCGAGAAAGATTACACGAAAGATGAAAGCTCTATCGTTATAGAAAAAGTTCAATCAAGAAGTCAATCGATTACTTCAAACATTCTTGACTTGGATCATGATGAAATTTTGGAACAAGAAATTCGCAAGCTTTCAGCAGACGATATTAAACAGAATGTTCCAGTCTCCGAAAAGTCTGACCAGGATCTTGCCATCACTAAGGAAGCGATTATAACACTCACCTCCAAAGCTGAAGCAGATGAAGCCAAGGAATCTCGACCAGCTTCACAAGCAAGCGCTGTCAGTGATAAGCCAGATGCTGAAGTCATAGCTTCTGAAAAGAAAGCAGACGAAACTAAGGAATCTCGACCAGCTTCACAAGCAAGCGCTGTCAGTGACAAGCCAGATGCTCAAGTCAAACTTGATGAACGCAAAGAGTCGATTGCATCCATCGTTTTTGAAAAGAAAGCAGATGAAACTGAGGAATCTCGACCAGCTTCACAAGCAAGCGCTGTCAGTGATAAGCCAGATGCTGAAGTCATAGCTTCTGAAAAGAAAGCAGACGAAACTAAGGAATCTCGACCAGTTTCACAAGCAAGCGCTGTCAGTGACAAACCAGATGCTGATGCCAAACTTGATGAACGCAAGGAATCGATTGCATCGATCGCTTCTGAAAAGAAAGCAGATGAAGCCAAGGAATCTAGACCAGCTTCACAAGCAAGCGCTGTCAGTGATAAACCAGATGCTGAAGTTAAACTTGATGATCGCAAGGAATCGATTGCATCGATCGCTTCTGAAAAGAAAGCAGACGAAGCTAAGGAATCTCGACCAGCTTCACAAGCAAGCGCTGTCAGTGACAAGCTAGATGCTGATATCAAACTTGATGATCGCAAGGAGTCGATTGCATCGATCGCTTCTGAAAAGAAAGCAGATGAAGCCAAGGAATCTCGACCAACTTCACAAGCAAGCGTTGTCAGTGACAAGCTAGATGCTGATGTCAAACTTGATGATCGCAAGGAATCGATTGCATCCATCGCTTCTGAAAAGAAAGCAGACGAAGCTAAGGAATCTCGACCAGCTTCACAAGCAAGCGCTGTCAGTGACAAGCTAGATGCTGATATCAAACTTGATGATCGCAAGGAGTCGATTGCATCGATCGCTTCTGAAAAGAAAGCAGATGAAGCCAAGGAATCTCGACCAATTTCACAAGCAAGCGCTGTCAGTGACAAACCAGATGCTGAAGTTAAACTTGATGAATGCAAGGAATCGATTGCATCCATCGCTTCTGAAAAGAAAGCAGATGAAGCCAAGGAATCTCGACCAACTTCACAAGCAAGCGCTGTCAGTGGCAAACCAGATGCTGATGTCAAACTTGATGATCGCAAGGAGTCGATTGCATCCATCGCTTCTGAAAAGAAAGCAGACGAAGCCAAGGAATCTCGACAAACTTCACAAGCGAGCGCTGTCAGTGACAAACCAGATGCTGATGCCAAACTTGATGAACGCAAGGAATCGATTGCATCCATCGCTTCTGAAAAGAAAGCAGATGAAACCAAAGAATCTCGTCCAGCTTCACAAGCAAGCGCTGTCAGTGACAAACCAGATGCTGAAGTCAAACATGATGAACGCAAGGAGTCGATTGCATCCATCGCTTCTGAAAAGAAAGCAGATGAAGCCAAGGAATCTCGACCAGCTTCACAAGCAAGCGCTGTCAGTGACAAACCAGATGCTGAAGTCAAACTTGATGAACGCAAGGAATCGATTGCATCCATCGCTTCTGAAAAAAAAGCAGATGAAGCCAAGGAATCTCGACCAGCTTCACAAGCAAGCGCTGTCATTGACAAACCAGATGCTGATGCCAAACTAGATGAACGCAAGGAGTCGATTGCATCCATCGCTTCTGAAAAGAAAGCAGATGAAGCCAAGGAATCTCGACCAACTTCACAAGCAAGCGTTGTCAGTGACAAACCAGATGCTGATGTCAAACTTGATGAACGCAAGGAATCGATTGCATCCATCGCTTCTGAAAAGAAAGCAGACGAAGCCAAGGAATCTCGTCCAGTTTTACAAGCAAGCGCTGTCAGTGACAAGCTAGATGCTGAAGTCAAACTTGGTGAACGCAAGGAATCGATTGCATCCATCGCTTCTGAAAAGAAAGCAGACGAAGCCAAGGAATCTCGACCAGCTTCACAAGCAAGCGCTGTCAGTGAAAAACCAGATGCTGATGCCAAACTTGATGAACGCAAGGAATCGATTACATCGGTCGCTTCTGAAAAGAAAGCAGACGGAGCCAAGGAATCGCGACCGGCTTCACAAGCAAGCGCTGTCAGTGACAAACCAGATGCTGAAGTCAAACTTCATGAACGCAAGGAATCGATTGCATCCATCGCTTCTGAAAAGAAAGCAGATGAAGCCAAGGAATCTCGACCAGCTTCACAAGCAAGCGCTGTCAGTGACAAACCAGATGCTGAAGTCAAACTTCATGAACGCAAGGAATCGATTGCATCGATCGCTTCTGAAAAGAAAGCAGATGAAGCCAAGGAATCTCGACCTGCTTCACAAGCAAGCGCTGTCAGTGGCAAACCAGATGTTGAAGTCAATTATGATGAACGCAAGGAGTCGATTGCATCGGTCGCTTCTGAAAAGAAAGCAGACGGAGCCAAGGAATCACGACCGGCTTCACAAGCGAGCGCTGTCAGTGACAAACCAGATGCTGAAGTCAAACTTGATGAACGCAAGGAGTCGATTGCATCCATCGCTTCTGAAAAGAAATCAGATGAAGCCAAGGAATCTCGACCAGCTTCACAAGCAAGCGCTGTCAGTGACAAACCAGATGCTGAAGTCAAACTTCATGAACGCAAGGAATCGATTGCATCGATCGCTTCTGAAAAGAAAGCAGATGAAGCCAAGGAATCTCGACCAGCTTCACAAGCAAGCGCTGTCAGTGACAAGCCAGATGCTGATGTCGAACTTGATGAACGCAAGGAATCGATTGCATCGATCGCTTCTGAAAAGGAAGCAAATGAAGCCAAGGAATCTCGACCAGCTTCACAAGCAAGCGCTGTCAGTGACAAGCTAGATGCTGATGCCAAACTTGATGAACGCAAGGAATCGATTGCATCCATCGCTTCTGAAAAGAAAGCAGATGGAGCCAAGGAATCTCGACCAGTGTCACAAGCAAGCGCTGTCAGTGACAAGCCAGATGCTGATGTCAAACTTGATGAACGCAAGGAGTCGATTGCATCCATCGCTTCTGAAAAGAAAGCAGATGAAGCCAAAGAATCACGACCAGTGTCACAAGCAAGCGCTGTCAGTGACAAGCTAGATGCTGATGTCAAACTTGATGAACGCAAGGAGTCGACTGCATCCATCGCTTCTGAAAAGAAAGCAGAAGAAACTAAGGAATCTCGACCAGCTTCACAAGCAAGCGTTGTCGGTGACAAGCCGGATACTGATGTCAAACTTGATGAACGCAAGGAATCGATTGCATCGATCGCTTCTGAAAAGAAAGCTGACGGAGCCAAGGAATCGCGACCAGCTTCACAAGCAAGCGTTGTCGGTGACAAGCCGGATACTGATGTCAAACTTGATGAACGCCAGGAATCGATTGCATCGATCGCTTCTGAAAAGAAAGCTGACGAAGCCAAGGAATCGCGACCAGCTTCACAAGCAAGCGCTGTCAGTGACAAGCTAGATGCTGATGTCAAACTTGATGAACGCAAGGAATCGATTGCATCGATCGCTTCTGAAAAAAGAGCTGACGAAGCCAGGGAATCGCGACCGGCTTCACAAGCAAGCGTTGTCGGTGACAAGCTGGATACTGATGTCAAACTTGATGAACGCCAGGAATCGATTGCATCGATCGCTTCTAAAAAGAGAGCTGACGAAGCCAAGGAATCTCGACCAGCTTCACAAGCAAGCGTTGTCGGTGACAAGCCGGATACTGATGTCAAACTTGATGAACGCCAGGAATCGATTGCATCGATCGCTTCTGAAAAGAAAGCTGACGAAGCCAAGGAATCGCGACCAGCTTCACAAGCAAGCGCTGTCAGTGACAAGCTAGATGCTGATGTCAAACTTGATGAACGCAAGGAGTCGATTGCATCCATCGCTTCTGAAAAAAAAGCAGACGAAACTAAGGAATCTCGACCAGCTTCACAAGCAAGCGTTGTCGGTGAAAAGCCGGATGCTGATGTCAAACTTGATGAACGCAAGGAGTCGATTGCATTCATCGCTTCTGAAAAGAAAGCAGACGAAGCCCAGGGATCTCGACCAGCTTCACAAGCAAGCGCTGTCAGTGACAAGCTAGATGCTGTTGTCAAACTTGATGAACGCAAGGAGTCGATTGCATCCATCGCTTCTGAAAAAAAAGCAGACGAAACTAAGGAATCTCGACCAGCTTCACAAGCAAGCGTTGTCGGTGAAAAGCCGGATGCTGATGTCAAACTTGATGAACGCAAGGAATCGATTGCATCCATCGCTTCTGAAAAGAAAGCAGATGAAACCAAAGAATCTCGACCAGCTTCACAAGCAAGCGCTGTCAGTGACAAGATTGATGCTGAAGCCAAACTTGATGAACGCAAGGAATCGATTGCATCGATCGCTTCTGAAAAGAAAGCAGACGAAGCAAAGGAATCTCGACCAGTGTCACAAGCAAGCGCTGTCAGTGACAAGCCAGATGCTGATGCCAAACTTGATGAACGCAAGGAGTCGATTGCATCCATCGCTTCTGAAAAGAAAGCAGATGAATCCAAAGAATCACGACCAGTGTCACAAGCAAGCGCTGTCAGTGACAAGCTAGATGCTGATGTCAAACTTGATGAACGCAAGGAATCGATTGCATCCATCGCTTCTGAAAAGAAAGCAGATGAAACCAAAGAATCTCGTCCAGCTTCACAAGCAAGCGCTGTCAGTGACAAGCCAGATGCTGAAGTCAAACTTGATGAACGCAAGGAGTCGATTGCATCGGTCGCTTCTGAAAAGAAAGCAGACGAAGCCAAGGAATCTCGTCCAGTTTTACAAGCAAGCGCTGTCAGTGACGAGCTAGATGCTGATGTCAAACTTGGTGAACGCAAGGAATCGATTGCATCCATCGCTTCTGAAAAGAAAGCAGACGAAGCTAAGGGATCGCGACCAGCTTCACAAGCAAGCGCTGTCAGTGACAAGCTAGATGCTGATGTCAAACTTGATGAACGCAAGGAATCGATTGCATCGATCGCTTCTGAAAAGAAAGCAGATGGAGCCAAGGAATCTCGTCCAGCTTCACAAGCAAGCGCTGTCAGTGACAAGCCAGATGCTGAAGTCAAACTTGATGAACGCAAGGAATCGATTGCATCGGTCGCTTCTGAAAAGAAAGCAGATGAAACCAAAGAATCACGACCTGCTTCACAAGCAAGCGCTGTCAGTGACAAGCCAGATGCTGAAGTCAAACTTGATGAACGCAAGGAATCGATTGCATCCATCGCTTCTGAAAAGAAAGCAGACGAAGCTAAGGGATCGCGACCAGTTTCACAAGCAAGCGCTGTCAGTGACAAGCTAGATGCTGATGCCAAACTTGATGAACGCAAGGAATCGATTGCATCGATCGCTTCTGAAAAGAAAGCAGATGGAGCCAAGGAATCTCGTCCAGCTTCTAAAGCAAGCGCTGTCAGTGACAAGCCAGATGCTGAAGTCAAACTTGATGAACGCAAGGAATCGATTGCATCGGTCGCTTCTGAAAAGAAAGCAGATGAAACCAAAGAATCACGACCTGCTTCACAAGCAAGCGCTGTCAGTGACAAGCCAGATGCTGAAGTCAAACTTGATGAACGCAAGGAATCGATTGCATCCATCGCTTCTGAAAAGAAAGCAGATGAAACCAAAGAATCTCGTCCAGCTTCACAAGCAAGCGCTGTCAGTGACAAGCTAGATGCTGAAGTCAAACTTGATGAACGCAAGGAGTCGATTGCATCCATCGCTTCTGAAAAGAAAGCAGACGAAGCCAAGGAATCTCGTCCAGTTTTACAAGCAAGCGCTGTCAGTGACAAGCCAGATGCTGAAGTCAAACTTGATGAACGCAAGGAGTCGATTGCATCCATCGCTTCTGAAAAGAAAGCAGACGAAGCCAAGGAATCTCGTCCAGTTTTACAAGCAAGCGCTGTCAGTGACAAGCTAGATGCTGATGCCAAACTTGATGAACGCAAGGAATCGATTGCATCGATCGCTTCTGAAAAGAAAGCAGACGAAGCCAAGGAATCTCGACCAGCTTCACAAGCAAGCGCTGTCAGTGACAAGCTAGATGCTGATGTCAAGCATGATGAACGCAAGGAATCGATTGCATCCATCGCTTCTGAAAAGAAAGCAGATGAAGCCAAGGAATCTCGACCAGCTTCACAAGCAAGCGCTGTCAGTGACAAACCAGATGCTGATGTCAAACTTGATGAACGCAAGGAATCGATTGCATCGGTCGCTTCTGAAAAGAAAGCAGACGAGGCTAAGGAATCGCGACCAGTTTCACAAGCAAGCGCTGTCAGTGACAAGCTAGATGCTGATGTCAAACACGATGAACGCAAGGAGTCGATTGCATCCATCGCTTCTGAAAAGAAAGCAGACGGAGCCAAGGAATCTCGACCAGCTTCACAAGCAAGCGCTGTCAGTGACAAGCTAGATGCTAATGTCAAACTTGATGATCGCAAGGAATCGATTGCATCGATCGCTTCTGAAAAGAAAGCAGACGAAGCTAAGGAATCTCGACCAGTGTCACAAGCAAGCGCTGTCAGTGACAAACCAGATGCTGATGCCAAACTTGATGAACGCAAGGAATCGATTGCATCGATCGCTTCTGAAAAGAAAGCAGACGGAGCCAAGGAATCTCGACCAGTTTCACAAGCAAGCGCTGTCAGTGATAAGATAGATGCTGAAACTAAATTAAAAGATCTCAATGACTTTGAGAAAACAAGAGCAGTTACTTTCGAAGGTAAATCTGCTATCGACGCAGAAGAATCCTGCGACTCTCGTCCTTCTTCACAGACTAGTATGGTCAGTAATGATTCTCAAAAATCACATACAAAAAGTTCGAGCAAAAAAGATTTTACTGAATCAATGGTTCTCTCGAAATCACAATTTACGGAAACTTTTGAAAAAGCCGAACGTTTTGCTGAGAAAATTTTTACCTCAACATCGCAATATACCGAGCAAATCTCAGGTTCTCACAAGCAAATTGATGAAAAAGATGGTTCTAGTGGAGAGTTAGTTATTAGGAGAAAATCTTCTGTCTCGGCAGCGTCTGATCATTCTCAAAAAGATGACAATTTCGATCGACCCGACTCACCTCCGAGCATGGGTAAAGAAGTTGCTGAAACCCATTTTAAAGACTCCTCAGGGAAACAAAGTGAACTTGCAGAAACTGTTATTAGGAGACATTCTTCTGTTTCTGCTGCTTCTGATAACTCAAATCGCGATGAAGACTTCTCAAGACCCGAGACACCTCTAAGTGTCGGAGACCAGGAACACGACTATATCATCAATGAGCCCGAGAGTTTATTAAAATCAACAACTGACACGTCCGAGAAAAAGGAATCAGAACGCCAGCTAGACATGGGCTCAGAGTCGAGGCGCGAGTCTCACAAGTCAGTTGACGATAGCTTCGTCGGTTTCCATTCAAGCAAAGATTTCACAGAGGCAGACGATAAAATATTCATGAAAGAATCACGATCGAAATCTGTTTCATCGATTTGCTCAACCTCAAGCAGAGCTGACGACTTTGGAAAATTGTCTGCGATTGAAGAAATCCTCGTTGGATCGAAAGACGATTTGGCAGCTTTTACCAAATCTCAAGACGACACTTTACCCCGTACAAGTATTAAGACTACTGAAACTGTCCAAACAATAACGTCATCGGGCTTCCCTCTTACAACAATTACTACAAAGATTTCGACAGCCTTCCCAGTTGTTCAAGAAATCAGCTCGATGACTTCATCAATTAGTGAAGGATTGACACGCAAACTAGAAACTGTGACGGTTGAGGCATCGAAAACTTTTTCCGAGTTGGATAGTTTCGTGAAAATCGAAGCTTCAGACTCTTGCGAAAGCTTCGAAGGAAAGAAAACACCCCCGACCGTTCCTGTCAGCCCTAATGTCATCACAACAAAGAAAGATTCCGTTGAGACAGTCTCAAAAGTTGCCGAAGCAACTGGTAAAGTGTCAGGAATTTCGACTCCAAAAGGTTCAGTTCATTCTGGAAGATCCAGTCCTGATAGTGCGGCTTCAAAGTCAATTGCTTTGGGTCATGGATCTGCTGTTGAAGAGTCGCCTGATTCGTCTCCCAAACCCACATCGCCATTCCCAAAGACAATTGATGCTTTGAGATCTGAGGATGATCACAAGACATCTTCAGGTATAAGCACACCTGACATGACTAGAACATCTACGCCAGAAACAACTGAGAAATTTGTCGAGACAACGAAGATCAGCTCTGTCCAAAAAGAGTCGACAGAGTTCAAATCAAAAGTTCATACACAAGACTTTAGCTTCCAAACAGAGAAAGAATTTGGCGAGCAGAAATCAAGTAGTAGCCAAGGAGGCGAAACTTTCCATACCCAGTGGACGACAAGCTACAAACACGATGACGATGACAATGTTTATTCACAAGAGCAACATTTCGTTTATGAAGGTAAAGCTTTTGTAGTTCGAATGATATTTTTCAGTCAATAAATGTTAACGAATATTTCAGAGCAAGACGACGTGCCTCCGCAATATGAAGAAGTTAAATCAGCAATCAGTTCCACATTCAAATCCGATCCAATGAGTACTTCCTTTTACGGTTCTCTGCCAGAGTCCACTACATCAGACAATGCTAAATCCGTGCCAATACCGATAACAACAACCGTCACCAGAACCTACGTTGAGTACACGTCAACTCCAGACATGGGCAGCAGCGTAGACTCGACAAAGAAATTCACTAAATATTTAGACGAAGCCGACCTTGACTTTGAAAAAACCTTCCAGCAACAAGCAGCCACAGTTACCACAACCACCACAACAAAAGTCATTCAATCATCGAGCAGCGGAACCACAACTGAAGTCAAAGAAAGCTCAACGACTGTAGAGAAAGCTGAAGCTTCTGGAGTTCAGAAAGACGAAAAGCTTTGGGACAAACCTTTGGGTTCGTTATAAGTTTATTTGACTGATTTGAAACTAACAGCCTAATTTCTGTTCTAGGTCTTCCGTCGCCAGCTCCAACGTACCCAGACAACAACACAACGCCGAAGCGTGAGCGGAAACTTCTTGCCAACAAGAACAAAATGAACTTACAGAAACGCTCACAAAGCCCAATGGCAGGCAAAAAGCTTTCGCCGATCTACATGGATTTGGCCTACGTTCCACATCACGGAAACAGCTACTACACACATGTCGAGTTCTTCAAGAAGATCCGCGCAAGATATTACGTCTTTTCAGGCACTGAGCCGAGCAAAGAAGCTTACAACGCTCTGCTTGAGGCGAAACAAACTTGGGAAGATAAGAACTTAGGTAAACTTTTGAGAGTTTTACGGTTTGAATTTTTAATAAAGCTTGATTTACTTTTTTAGAAGTCACAATTATTCCAACATACGACACAGACGTGCTCGGCTATTGGGTATCGGAGAACGAGGAACTTTTGGCAAAGCATCACATTGATCTCTCGCCATCGGCAGCACGTTGCACAATCAACTTGCAAGACCATGAAACGTCGTGCTCAGCGTACAGATTGGAGTTCTAGGCAACGGGTATTTTCGTACAGTTTCCAATATTTTTCACTCCCAATTCAAATGAGTAAACGAGGCTTTGTTCATTACCTTACTAATATAGAAATTTAGTTTTATTAGAAAAGGAAACCCCAAACAAAACTGTAGGATACAAGTTGGAAGAGAGAAAGTTTTTCAGGTATACCTTTATCAATTTTTAGAAATCATAATAATCGAGCTTAGTAGTCGAACCTTAATGAATACAAAACCTTCAGTTCCTGTTATGTTGTCTCTTCTAGAGATTATTGACCGCATTTGATGAAACCTTTTACGTAATAGAACGCTAGAAAGGCGAAAGCAATGAAGTTAAACTGCTAAATTTTTTGATAACTGAGAGCACTTGGGTGCTTTGTCCATTTTTCAACAGATGATCAAGCTTCAAGCTCGCACTTTTATAATTTTCCAGTCGACAGATCAATCTTCTCTCCGCATCTAGGCATTGAACAAGATGAATTTTTAATCGCATTTCCCATTTTCGGCTAAATTATATTTTTGGAAAATATCTAAGAAAAAGATGAGCACGAATTTAAGAGTTTCTAGTAAAAATTATCATTGAGAGAAAAAATGTTTCGACAAGAAAAGAGAAAACACAAAATTTAAATTTGAAAAGAAAAACTTATTGAAATTTAATTGGTTGAAAATACTAAGGAGACGATCGCAAATTGCGTTATGAAAGCTATTAAAAATGTCGAACTGTTTGATCTTGACTCAGTGTCAAGAACTCAAACGAAACCTTTGACGCAATTTGCGATCGTTTCCGCACCATGAAAAACTTTATCAATAATATAAATATTTAAATGTTACATGTTAAATATCTAGATCAAGAAGACAAATAGTTGAATGGATTTGTCGGACACTGATGAACAGGAGCGAACTGTGTAACTCTTGAAGTTTGGATGCTGAAATCTTTTTAAGTTTTTCAATAAAATTCCTAGAAGAAAGCAGAAAATTTCCACGCCAATTAGATTTGAATCCAAACCAACCTAATACTTCATGCAATAAATTACCCTCAAAGTGCACAAAATATCTGAGTGGCCATCGAATGAGCATTTTTTACATGTGAGAATGGTGATAGAATATTCAATGCTTGTGATAAACTTATCAGAGAAAGCGAAGGCATGAAACTAGCGCGAGGGAGACTACGTAGGTGCAAATCCTCTTTTGATAATTTTGTATGTTGCCACAGAACGTAAAATTTCGGTCTTGTTTCAAGCTTTTTAACACGAGACAGATAAACTCAGTTTCGAGAAAAGTTGTTAGATAGAAAACAAATGTCGTTATCGTTTGCATTATGTATAGCGACTCGTAGAAGCGATGGCCTTTAGTTAGTGGAAGCTTGCTTTAGTTCTCAATTCAACAGTGGGCAAAGGATGTTGAACAAAATTTAAACAAGTGATGAGATCAGGAGCTTTTCTACAATGAAAGAAGGAAATTAGAAAGTATTTTTCCAGTAACAGTCGCTTTACATGTAATCAAATTTGCCCTTTCTTAACTTTTAAGAGACATGAGATTCATAATGCGAGAGAAAATTTGCTAAAGATTGAGATCGGTGCTAAATGATGATAACCTAATAAGGAATTTGCCTTTAATAAATGGGAAACTACACTGGGAATGCCAGCAAACGATTGAAAGGAAAGGTAATTTGCTTCTACCATCGTTACGTTCAAAGTTCATTATTAGATGTAACCGTTACTGAAACGATGTTCGAGGAAATGCTCGACTGTTGCGTTTCGCTCTTGAGATGGAAATAAATATCTCGGGAAACTCTTTGAGGATTTCCCTTGGTGAACAGCCGAGTTCAACATCAGTCAACGGTGAGGAAATGGAAATAAATCGTACACACCTCGGTGACGTCTCACGGTGAATTTTCGCAAAGTTTCCGCAGCCATCGTAACAATTTCTTGTTCCCCTTTTAATTCTCCTTTGAACTTTCTTCGAACCTTAGAATTTGATCTTTCATCTTAGCTTTGATGTTGATGAAAGAGGAATACACTGAAACCCTTAAAGTATTTATAAAGTTAAAAGAAGCTTAACGCATTATCATGTTTATTCTCAAATATTAAAATGTTATTCAATGTAACGAAAAAGCAGTAAAATTGTCAGAATAAAAATCCAATAAAACAAAACGCATTTTCAAAGTTTGTCCCGCTTCGAGCCGAGCTGGGAGCCGATTAGGCGGTACATTTGTGTTCATAACTGCAAAATTAAAATTTTAATTCAGGAAAAAACCACTATATTTAATTTTTCAGTATTAAGTGATCATAAGCAGTGACCGGGCGTCGAGGAGAGAGCGAATAAAGACGAGAAAATAAACACACAGAAGACCAGACGTTGAAACTCACATGCTTGATTTCTTTGTTAGCTTACGAGCGGTGGTTGAGCGATGGCTCGGGTTTCATGTTCGCCTCTTACTAACCGGACGAAAAACAGTTTGTTTTCAATATATTTTCCCAAACAAGCATTTCACTAACGAAGGCGAGGCGATAAAAACGGTTCAACGTTCTTGCCGTGGGAAAAAACTCCTCAACGTGTGACGCGCTTTCTCACAGAGCCGTTTTCCTAACGCGCTCAAAGCCTGCGCTACTGAGCGCAGGAATTCGAAACTCCGTACGGAAGACGCCGCAACGCGTGCTACTCATGAAGTTCACGTCCACGGCAGTTACAGAGCTTACAATGAAACATCAATTAAGCTCTTCGGTCTCATTGCACTTGCAATTGACTTCACCAACTGCACTGCCGCATGGTTGCCTAGTCAATTGCTTGTAAGTTTTTTCATTTTTCTCGGTGAATTTTCCCAACCTTAGGAATGAAAGCGACTCTCAGCCTGAGAGTCTCAGGGGCGTTTTGCCGCAGCGCGTCCAAAATTTGCGGCTGCGGCGATGTCGAACGGCGGAAGGTGCAGTCTGTAGTATATTTGAAATAATTCGCGGCTTGATGTTTTTTACCGACCAGGTTTGCATGAAACTCAGCAGCTGCCGACGAAATGCGGGAGACCGTCATCACATTTTCTCCTTCTTGTCGGCCGCACATTTGGCTTGGTTGTTATGCTTGACTCTCCCGGCGTGTGCGCACAGAAATAACGACTTTTTCAATCTCGACGCGCGTATAAAGCACAGACTCGCCATTTCGAGAACATTTTGCACGAGACAAACGGTGTCGCCGTGACATTGACGATGGCAATGAGCGCTCAAGGATTTTCTCAATGCCAACAGCAATTGTTCAGGGTGAAGAGTGAGCTAAGTTTTATCCACGTCACGAGGCGGGTAAGAAGCAAAAATCGCACGGCTTCTCAAGAACTCTAGCCGAGTTTCAGCGAGAATTTCTCAGCTTCGATCTTCTGCACTCTGTTTGAAGCTCTGGATTGCGACCTAACAACATGCCAGAAGTCTACGAATGCCGAAATCGTGGGAATTTCATGAAACGTTCATCCAGAAGAGTTCGTTTCATCGATAAAGAGTGTATTATTTCACTTTCGTTTTTTCTTGTTCAGTCTTCTTGCTACTTTCGAACGGGAGCTCATGAAAGCCAGCAAGCAGGTCGCTGGGAGGCGAAAAACATTTCAGTTTCGACTTTTACTAAACTCTTTCGAGAGAAGCGGCGCGCCTGAGTGTGAGCAAAGTTTCTAACGAGACCCCCGCTGGTATAATATTGAACACACTTTCTGTTCGGTGTCGCAAATCTCCAACAGTTAATTCGAACAATAAAATTGTACTGCTTAGACTGCTTGCGTCCAAGCTTCTTTTACACTATACTATAAAATCTTGTTGTCCTTGGATGAAAAATGAAATCCAGTCACAGGGCAGCAGAATGGAAAAGAGGTTGGCAGACGGCAACGAGAGAACGTAATTGGAGAGGATTTAGTTCGAGCCAAGGGAAATGGCAATGTGGCTGTGCACTGATGGAAGTTTATTTAGTTTTATGCTTGATAATTATTGTTAATTCGATATCTAGTTTGTTACTAGAGAGCGTTGTTACTAGAGAGCGTTGTGATGCATTTTTGTTGGGTGCATTCTCCATTAAGATGTTCATTTTCCCCAAAAAGATTGCAAAGATTCTCGAAACTTCTGCCATCTGTAGAAAAATTGTTGAAGCTTGTAATATTTTCGAGTCACCCAAAAAACAGTTCAAATATTTTTTGTCCTAGCAAAACTGATATTTTAACATGAAAATCTCGACTCACCATTTGTTGTAAGCCGTTCAAATCGTGACAATACAAGATATTTCTTAACGGCAGCCGTTGATTGTGTTTGCAAGTTCGTTAGAGTGAATCTTTAATTTTCCTTCTCTTCCGAGCACGCTTAATAATCCGTTGCGCACACACATAAATCTTTGATTCGTCGAAGGTAGAAATCCAGATCAGTCACTCCACTTCGTTCGGCGTTATCTCTCGATTCGAATCGAATTATAATTTTTCGTGTAGCTTCAGAATGATAAATTTGAAGAATAAAAGTTATTTCGCTCTAACGCTGATTTTGTTCGCAATAAATATTTCCGTACGTGTTCATTCGACAGAGAGTGGAGAAATTTACACAAACAGCTCGACACTCGCAAGAAGTCGCATGAAGCGCTTTCTGATTTTCCAACCCGGCACGAGGATTTTCGTGAGTGGAAACTTTTCGATTCTGGAGATTTATGCGTGACATTTGTTATCGATTTACAGTTTCGAGTGAACGTCAAGGACAACATTATAAAAGTTAATCAAATCTTCGCACACGCCTTTGGCTTTCGAGCAAACATTGATCTGCTCCAGCCAAATCGACCCAGCCACAAAGTTCGAAGACGGGATGTTTATGGAACACTCGAGGAATTGATTAACCAGTTGGTGCACGTTTCCGATACCTTGAGCTGCTTATAAATTGTCTATTTCTCCATAGACATGGCTTCGACGGACGGGCGTGCATACTAAAAACTTTCTGCGATGCTTCAAAGGAGGTAACGCCTCAGAGCGGAATGCTGTTTAAAATCTTCAAAATGATTTTTACGTAAGCTTACCTTCTCTCATTTTTATTTAATCCCAGAATAACGAGCAGTGGAAATCATTTAAAGTTTATCCAACGCTGGAAATAAGACAAAGACCGGTCTCAACCTCTTTCTATCTTTCTCGTTTCCTTCATTCACTTCCGCTCTCGAACGTCTGATCAGGAAAGTTTTCCATTATCCGAGATAAATGGTTGAGCAAGAGGCCATTGGGGGCAATCCTGAGAACATTCCTCACGAAGTAAAATATTCGTTCTAATTAAAATTCACTCCATCATCCTCTCCATCCAATGAATCAATTCGACGACGAACGATGATCCGTAAAAACAGGGTTTTCTCTTCTTGTTCTCCTCTCGCAGAAATGAATAGCTAGGAGGATATTAAAACAAAGACCATGGCCCAAAAAAAAGGATGTAGAAAGGTGAACTCGTTTGAAAGGGCGATGAGGAGATGTTGCTAATGTAACAATGTATAGAAGGGCTCACCGAGCGAAGAGCTTGTTGACTGATAATGTAATTAAATCACATAAAAGTATCAACCGACGCTTATACAAACAGCTCATTTTCTCTGCTGCCGGATCATTTGGTCGTCAACAGAAAATTACAATTAGCAATGAGATCGATAACGATAATGTTAAAGTTCATGTCAGCATGGCGATTTGGTTTTTCGATAACTTATTTGGAAAATTGGAACAAGTCAATTAGTCTTCGAAGAGCTTAACGACATTTTCAGATTACAGAGAGCAAAAGATTCCTATACATGACTCGAGAGCTGCATTCGAAGTACTAACGCTACGGGGTCAACCACCTTGCATTCCTAAACTTACCTAACTGTTTAGGCTAAAAATAATTTTGAATCCTCAATATTCTTTTAATCTTTCGCTGCAATTTTACTAACAGACAACATCCACCGTATAAAATCAACAGTTTGCCATCGAACGATGAGAACGATTATCCTTATCTGGCATCAAACAACTGCGAAGAGCTGCAAAGGCATTGTCCATTATCGTTGCTAGAGATGACGCCCTACACTGATGTTTAACAGAGTCAATGGGAAGCGTTCCAAATCAACCGATCCGAGTCATTGTGGACCAATACGTGCAACGAGATTACGCAAATTTTATGTACATGGATCCGAACGAATAAATTATTTATCGACGTAAATCATGTTTTCCCTTTTTTCAATCATCGGAAACGTAATTGAAAATTTCTGTAGAACTTAACTGAATAAATGATCTACTTTTAATTAAAATTCTCGCATCGAGTGTCAATGTTTTCGCTTCGAGGCGTGCGCTTGACATGGACTATTGACTGGTGTGGCGATAATTTGTCGCCTTTGCCCTTCCTGTTCCTCTTCAAGCTGATAATTGGGTCATTTTTCATTTCTCTTTACACGAAAAACTTTTCCCGCAATCAATTATGCCACAGCAAATGCAGACAAAGACGAAGCCATCTGCAGCGCTTCGCGGATTTACTTTCATAAAGGGCGATGATTATAGCTGAAAGGTGAGAATTTACCTATTTAATGACGTCTCTTCTCTACTTTACAGTGGCTTCGTTGAAGGCGGTTCGTTTGAACATTCTCGTCGCTATGTCGTGAACTCTCGTTGTCATTAAAAATTTAGTCCTTCCAGTGGAATTGAACGAGCAACGAGTTCAAAAAGTCTTAATCGTACTATCAGTTACCCCCAGCTTTTCGAGAATAAGAGATTCAAATATGTCACTGCGCCCTCCTGTTACTCCATTCTTTATAACTCGTCTACCTAGTTCGTGGTGAAGACCTCATTACTTAAACATCTTTAAAACTTTGCATTTTCCACAACGCTCTGAACATCACAGAATTTCCATTCCTCAACCCAAAGTCAGCAGTAAAACAAAATGTGGAAATGCTTCACTTGCCTTCTTTGTTCTCTAAAAGTTTTTTTTATCGAAAAAAGAGCATTAATAATTCATGTTGTCTGCTTGCGCTTTCAAAGATCTATAAACAATGACGATTCCACTACTGGAAGCACGCTCGAGACGATACTGAAAAGTTTTTCTTGAGTTTCTTAGAGATTTTTGAACTTTCATAAGCGTGGAAGGAACGAAATCCGGAATTTTTTATATTTACTAAAAGAAAAGAAATAAATTGTGCAGATACCACGAGCATTCTTGTTGAGTGCTCGAGTTGACAGCGGGGGACGAGAAGTGAAAGCGAATTCAAAAATGCTGATGCATTTTAAAGGAGGAAAATGTTTTCACAACAAATGATGAATATGAGATTTTCCATTTTCCGCTTCCAATGAGCGAACTTTCCTCGTACATTCTTTCTGTTTCATCGAGCCAGCAACAAGCTTCTTTGTCAATAGCGGGGCATCATTTATAAATGTCAACTATTGATCCAGCTTTTCTTCCAACTCTTCTCACGCTCCGAGACTTTCACGGCTTCGCAGCGACGACATGTGTAAAGCAAACATTCCATTTTCTGCCTCCTCGCTTACATCTCGACATGTAAATGAAATAATGGGAGGTGTGGGGTGGCAATTACACTTCATCAGAAACAACATAAATATTTCCACGTCATGTAACCAAAAGCGATAGTTTTTGTTTCAACAACGCAAAAAGTGGGAAAGCATGAAAGTCATCATCTTGTTGAGCGGGTTGAGGAGCGAGGGCGGGCGAGGGCGGAATGAAATTAAACGCTTTAACATTATTTAATTAACAACTTTTTTCCTGCTGTTGATGCCATGACATCGAGTGAAACTAGGAGAGTGATGTTGGTATTCAGTACTTCAGGCTGCTGACTTGTGACTCGAGTTGTTGTTTGTTCCTGTGTGGTGATCCCATTGAATATTTGCTTAATTACCGAGCTATTGCGATTGGCACTTTTTCCTTCCAGACTATTCTAACTGTTCCCTGAAGACACGACCTGATTCTGTCGAAACCCGTTTGGTTTTAACACAGAGTAGTTCATTGACACACAAAGGCCCGCGGGATGATGTTTTCCCCCGAAATCAGTTCATCAGAATTGGAGCGTAAAGTCGAAAAGAGAAAGAGTCAACAAAAAGAAAAATTGTGGAATCTAACAATATCGTTCTAATTTCTTTAGAGCACTCTCGAACGAACATCCCACCAGTCTGTTCTGTCTGTTTTAATCTCACAGCTCCACGTCACATGTCTCAGTTGTGTTCGAAATCATGATTTCCTTGTGTCGACCAAGTCGGCGCAAATAGAGAAAAAACTTTTTCTAACTGCAGTTTAATGGAAAATATTTTCAGAGCCAGCAGTATTTCAGTTGATACACAAAAAGCACGGCTCGGGAATGAAGTTTTTGCTCGGTTGAAGGAAGTGAGAACTGAAAAATAAACCGTCAGTTGTGCAATGTTTGAAAAGCAGTTAAATCAGAAGCGATAAGAAAGGAAATATTTTTAATTAAGCAATAAAAATTGCAACTAAAAGTTTATTAATTAAAAAGTTCGGTACTTTCTCGCTGAATAATCAATAGCGAGTCAGCAACGTAAACAACTTTTAATGTTGAACTGTTGTGGATAGTGAGCAAAAAGACAACCGAGTGAGCAGAGCATAGCAATATGGCTACGGAAATAATTTTTTTAAAGCGCGTCAGTGTAATTGCAATCGTTTTAATTTATTGCATGGCGGGCAGCTTCTGTGAGCAGCAGCAGCAGTGCACATCAGGCGCTTGCTTGGATCGCAATAATGACACAGAGAAGATATTATCGCGCAAGCGACGGAGCTTGACGTTTCCTGAAGGAAGTTCTTTACAGCTCGGTATGATTACACAAGTTAAAAACTTTGCGACGCTCTCGGAAGTTTTCAGCGGGGTTCATTACCAAACAACGTTGGTTTTCTGAAAAGTTCACGAATACTTAATGCCAAAGTCTCTAAGTTTCATTGACTTACGAACAACAGGGTGAGAGAGAGAGAAACTTAATACGACGTTTAACAAGTTTAATCTCTGAAATTTCATTGCCACATCACTCACAAATTAACTTCACGTTTGAGGCAACTTCGTTTGACGTTTCCCCGTCTTATGTTAATGAAAGGAACGTTGGCTCTAATGCTCCATCCTGATGAAATTAAATCAGAATCAATGCGGATCACTTCAGAGCGATTGAAAAATGCAGAAATGCCATTGGAATTTCCACTCGATGAATCCTGATTGAATTACTGAGATTCTTCCTTTCATACTTCCTGACTATCTCGTAGCAGTCCCACCGATCTTTCCCCCAGAAGAGCAGGATGATAGAAATTTCCGAGTGTTTCCGCATTCAACTGAACTTAGATTTTTGCATGCGCATTCCCATTCCATATGCTCACGCTCCTCAATATGAATTCACATCGTGTAGCGACGATTGCTGCTTACGAGCTTCTTACAACGGAGAATGGAAGCAATAAATTCTAATTTCGGGAATCAGTTGAGTGTTGAAACGAAGGGCTTTTGTCGTCATAAGAGCTTCCAATATGTTTCTCGGCCAACGCTGCGCTTGCTTTAGCAATAAAAACGTCAAAATCCAAAAGTCTCTCGAATGCTTTGATAACAAAAATTTACATGGAACAGTCACACAAACTTGCTCCGCTCGACAGCTCAGAGCCAGAGGTTGTGTAATTATTTAATATTTAATTCGCATTCTTTGCCCTCAATGTATAAAAGTTCCCGAGCACACAGAAATTTCAAACATTAAAGAAATTTCCTCTTTGAGCTGAAGCCTCTAAATATTTCATTTGTCGCTTGAAATGCCTAGCGGGGGCGGACATGCAAAGTCACAAAGGATTACTCTCAGAAGATAAAGAGTTTGTTGCAGATAATGGCTTTGCTGGCTTCCGAGATAAAGTCATTACTGAATTATTAAATGAAAAGTTTGGCAAAGTAAATTTCCCTGGGAACGAATTAAAGTTTGAGCGGCAGTGAGAATTAACGAAATCAGCCCGAATTAATCGAAGTCATTAAATTTTATGGGCTTTACTGATACGGATTGAGCTATGAATTAATGAAACTTTCTTACATTTCCCAGTTTACGATCAAACGATTCCGATTGTCGCTGCGCAACTTTTGTTCACTGTTGGCGTAACCTGTGCCTTGGCTTTTGAGTTACCCAGCGAACCACTTTACCACATCACAGAGAAGCTTCGCAATAATTTGCTCGGTATTAAAGATCCAGAAGAAGAGGATGAAGCAGAGGAAACAACGGTAGCTCCTGAACTCCCTGACGACCACGACCACGACGACTATCACGACCATGATCACAGTCGCATTGATTTGAATAACAATCGATTAAGTTATGTGAACTCCAACAAGCAGAATTATTATAATTCAATGAACAAACACAGCTACTATTATAACCCCGGAAACTACAACAGCAAATATTATCACAAGCCATTATCATCAAACTATTATTTCAGCGATAAATCAGACAATTACTTGAACAATTACAATAATCAAAGCAGCGGTAAATTGCCAAATCAGCAGCTCGCAGCATCAATATTCGTCACTCCAAAACCGCTCAATCAAACTTCAAAAAACGTTTGGTCGACTGTGCTCAAAACGTGAGTGTCAACAGGATGATCAAAAATCAATTTAATGTTGTGATTTTCCATAGTTTCGTCAACAAGTTGGGAAAGAAAGTCATCACGAAAAAGCTCAAGAAGTTCAAGGGCAAGAAGATACTGGGCAACATCTTTCTTCGTAAGCACAATCGAGTTTTTCCGGTGTTTGGCAAAAGAAGCGTCGACGACCATCTCACTGATGAAGAAAAATTTTACATGGAGCATCATCGCAGCTCAAGGTTCAGCCTGTACGAGAAAATCGAGGGATTCCTGAAAGGGTAAACGTTCATTCTCCGGTTGTGACAGAAAAGAAAAAGTTTTCTTTCTCTTCTTAAGGCAAGGCAAGGACGGGAAGTCTTGTGTCTTGAGGGCGCTTTGTGAAACAGGTCAAAAGAACCAGAACGAGGAGAAGGGACCGTTTTTACTGGAAATCCTTCGAGCTGTCTTTAGCCTGCCTCATCAAGTCGATGCGTATAAAGACGATTCACATCAACACTTTGACGACGCGCACTCTGAACTCGAGAAGGATTGCAGCCAACTTTACCCTCAATGTCAAGATAGCATTTGGTCTGATGAGTTTAGATTTTAATTGTCAAATAAAGCGGACAAATTCGCTAATCTCTTAACAATTCATTATTCCGTCGTACAATGCCGACATCTTTTGAACGTAGATTTTCTTTTCCGCTTCGGCGACTTCATCTGTTAACCCAATCTCGCCAAGCATCACAACTTTCGTACTCGCTTCGAACAGCTTGTGTTCTCGGATTGTCTTCGACAGACACCGCGAGATTTGCCTCGAGAGATGGCCATCCTCGTCTTCGAATTCTTCTTTAAATGCACTCTCGCCAAGCTCGATAGATTCCTTGACAATTTTCTCGCAATCGAGGCCAGTGGCATCAATGTTATCTGGGTTCAAATTCACTTTGAAAACATTCGTATCGATGAAGTTGTTCTCTGTCATGTATTTGCGCAAGCAGTAATCTTCGTTCTTCTTATCGACATCTTCTTCTGAGTCGTTGCTCTGACCGCTCAAGTAGAGAATCCTAAAAGCAGCGCCAAAAGTCGAGTCAACAGTGCAAAGCTTCACTGCAGTTGTCATTTTCTTCTCGATCGCAAAGTCAATCGCCTTAATTGCCTTAGTTCGCTTTCTCTTCGACATTTTCCTTGTACGCTCGTAAACAATTTTCTTCATCGCAGCTTCAGCGACGTGTAGCTTTTTCATATGCTCGACAATACACTCCGCATCGTCCTTAAGGTCTTGCTCATTTTTGAGCTCTTCTTCGGCTGTAGTGTAGAAGACGGTACGGAAAGTTTCTAACGTACCGTCGCACTCAGCTTCTGTCAAACTGTTAGCTTTGTACACTTCTTTGTCGAGCAGTTTCTGATTTCTTAGATAATTTCCAAAGCAAATGTAGACGTTTTCACCTTCAAGAATCTCAGCGAGGCAGCAGGTTAAAGCAGCGAAAACGAACGCGATAATTATTCTGCAAGTAGTTGGGAATTAATTCTCTAGAATATTTTGAATAATTTGTTTCATTACCTTAAATTCATTGCAAATATTTAAAATTCCGATGCTGAGCAGATGCGACTAACGAGTAAATGCTCAAGACGATAAAGACGAGAGTTTATATAAATATTTTGACCTCTATCAAGATTATTTCGAAAGAGCAGAAACATTGAGTTATGAGAGTCTTAGCTACTCACAGTCTCAAGTTCTCAATAAAAATACTTCGTGAAATTTTTCAGGAAGCAAAGCTTTGTCATGGCAGCATCAAGAAGCTTTATTGAAGTCTAACATGTTGACAATTCCTCGAGCAAACGTTTCATTCTGTTAATAAAAATGTTTTTCGCCTCGGCCTTCCGTTCATCGGAAGTGCCGATCTCCCCAAGAATCACGACCTTGATGCTGATATCGTAGAAATTATGGGTCCGAATGGATTTCGACAGACACTTCGAAGACTTTTTGGAAGGTCGACTAGCGAGCTGCAATGACTGTGGCAAACGACCGCCCGTCTGCTCAATGTAACCACTGATAATTTTCTCACAATCGGCATCAGTAATATTGTTGTTTGACTGGTTAAAACTCGATTTATAAGCTAAGCTTTTCTTGCTTTTATATTTACGAGAGCAGAACAATTCAATATCCGATTTTGTTTTGTTCGCTCCTCGAGAGTACAAAGTGTCAAAGAGGTTTTGCAATTCTTTATTGGAAACGCAATGCAACCCAGCCTTTGATATTTTCCTTTCCATCGTTTTGTCGACAGCTCGGTAGAATTTCATTCGCTTCCTTTTGCTAACGTTGCTCATATTTTCATAATAAATAAGAGTAGCAATCAAAATTCTAGAAGCATTCGCTTTCTTAAGCCTGCCAATCAAACAATCAGCTATCTCAGAGAACATTTCGTCTGCTTTGAGCTTGGTGGCAAGGTCAGTGTAGAAACCATTGCTCAATTCTTCGATGATTGCCTCACACAAAGTTCTGGTCTCGTCGCTTGAAGGATCTGCCTCTCCATAATAATTTGTCCAGCAAGTAGCAGCAAAATTTGAACCGCCAACATTTAGAAAGGCAATCGTAAACAAAAGTGCCAAAGTTCTAAGGAAAAAATAATTTCGCATTGTCACAAATTTTGTTTCTTCGCCACTGCAAATCACGAACGATTTCCGACTAAAAACTCGTCATAATTGAAGATCAGGCAGCTTTGAGTAATAAGACGAGACTAATCTAATGAGACAGCTGGCTTCTGACCTGAAGAGAATCTCGCAAAATACTAGGAAATACGCGTACAATTTTTTTTCAGAACTTCGTCATAATAAATTTGCTGATTAAAATGTCAACGACTTAATGCTAGAATTGCATAATATTTATAGAAGCTTGTTTACCTTTCATAATGAAGAAATTAAACTAAGAAATACAAGAAATGATTTTATCAATTTTTTATGCCTTTCTAGCAGTTCAAGGTTTCTTCGTACAATAACTTCATTTTCTCAATAAAAATGTTTTTCTCTTGCGCCTTGACCTCATCAGAAACGCCAATCTCTCCCAGGATCACCGCCTTGCTGCTAATAGCGAAGACGTCACTGCTTTTGATGACTTTACCAATGCATTTCGTTACTTGTTTCGACGATCGATAGTTGAAGCTGTCCTCAAACATTTCACGATATTCGTCTTGAACGTGCTTTATCGTCAATTTGTTGATCGCTTCGCAGTTGATCGTTGTCGTTGTGTTTGGGGGATTCAGGTTTACCTTCTCCTTAAATGGATCGACCAACCCGTGATCGACCATGTATTTTCGCATGCAATGAGTTTCCTTAAGCTCGGCGGTGTCCGAGAAACTCTTGTTAGCTCCTTTTTCAAACAGAGAATCGAAAAGTTCGCGTAACCCATCGTTACACCTACAAAGTATTTCAGCATTCATGATTCTCTTTTCTAGCGCGAATTCCAGTGTCTTATAGATCTTCTTCTTCTTCCGGCTGTTAGCTTTTTTCACTCCAGATTTGTAAATTAACTTAGCGACAACTATTTCCGAAGCGTTGACACGCTTGAGCCGATCAATCAGGCAATCGGCGCTTTCTGCAAGATCCTCATCATTTCTGAACTTTACAGCGAGCGCAGTGTAGAATTCGTTGTCCATTTCTTCGAAGACTGGATCGCACAAAGCTTTCGTCTGGTTACTTGAGTCGAGCTCCGCAGTTCTCCCATAATAACTTTTCAAACACTTAACCGTCATGTTTGTGTTTTGCCCGTTGTTAAAATCGCGTGCATTGCAAGAGGCGACGAGCAACAAAACAAGTCCACAGAAATTCCTAGAGAGATCGAACTGTAAAACTTTTATTAAACAAATGTGTCGAGATCACCTCCAATCCATATCGGAAACTTTAGCTTCTTTCTCGTCCAGAGGCTCAAGTAAGATTGATTAAAATGAGAGAAATGGCTGGGAATACAAGTGAGCATGTTGATAAGTAAATTTGAGTGGACCTGGAAATTTATATTCTACGTCAAATTGCTAAAAGTTCAAACTTTATTACCGTTTACAGATGAGTGACTTGACCTTATTCTGTGGTAATCTCACTGATGACTCACGTCGTTCATCCACCTCGTTCAATTTATAAAGTGATGGTCTGGTTTTATTCTCGTTTTGAGTGAAAATGGATTGAGTAAATAAAATTCCTCTCTTCGCACAGCATTTCTAATTCGTTCCGACACAGAAAATTCTTACTCGAGAGTCAATAAACAACAAGTCAAATAAACACAATCAAACTTGTTTCGAGATGTGAAATGGGAAAATCATCGGGAACAGCTTTTGACACACTGTTTCAACATCTTGTCGATTGAAGACTCGGTCGATTTCGAAGTTCAAAATAAGTTGGAAACCGACTCCTGTTGCCTTAAACTGGCAAGAAATTTCCCGTTCTTGATCAAGCAAGAAACGAAGGCAAAGGAAAGCCGAAAACAAACTTCAATCAATTCCTGTCAACCGTATTTCTTTCTCTTCCCACTCCCCTTCCTCACTTCTCTCCATGACAGTCGAGTGCGAGTGTGAGCCATTTAATTTGTGAGGAGTGGAAGGAAAGCAGTTCATTTTGCTGTTTCGGTGAAATAAAATTACAGCCTCAGATTATATTCGAGAGATTCGTAAGAGACTTTGTCACCGGGGGAAGTGTAAACGAGAAAAACAATTTTCCTTGAAACGGAAGCTGTGCTAACCCACACACACGCCTCAATCAACCCCCCTGACAAATGGGAATTTCCGTGATAAATAGGAAAACAATAAAGTGATATTGTTTTATAATTCCATTCAGCACAACAGTTTCTCCACGAGTCTTCGAGATCTGGTGTGTAAAGCCCTCAAGACTGGCGGTGTGAGAAGAAATAATAACAGTGCGAGCGGAATAAGGAAAAGTCCTTAATGGAAAATTCGATTCGTCTTGGAAGAAAAGACGAAGAGAAGCGGAAAATTAATCAATCAAAATGAAAAATAAATTATTGAATTTTACAATTTGTCAAGTGCTCGTAGTAATTGGAATGTTGATGTCATGTGTAAAGTGTCAAGAGCAGAAGATGCCGGCAGCTGAAAATGTAACATTCTATGATCGATCTTTCGAGAAAGTTCTGTCACGTCGCAAGAGATTTTTGGTTTGGCGACCAGGCAGCAATCTGCTGGTAAGAGAAATGTCTCAAATTCTTAGGAATCGATGATTTAAAGTTTTGTGGTTTAGCTAACTGGATCGCTCGTAAAACCACTCGCCTTTCCCAGACCGACGGGTCATAACTTAATCTTGGAGTGGGACATTTTCTACCCGCTTCCGGCCACTTGGAGACTTCCCAAAAAACCATTGCCACCCCCTCCACCGCCTCCTGAAACAACTCCTCCGACTCCACCGGACTTCCCTGATGACCATGACCACCACGACTTCCACGATCACGACTTCCACGACCATGACCATCATACCGACACTCCACAAGACGTGTGGATGCCAGAGAGTGGGTGGGCGCCTGATACTGATGTGCTTAAGAACATTGGTGATGACAACTCAGTTGACGATAATTCTGCCGACAGAAGATATTGGAAAAGCTTACGAGTACGTACAGCTGCCCAGACAGCAACAAGTCTCTCTCTCTCTCAATAATCCTATCATTCAATTAAACAGCGACCGCAACTCAGGAGAGGCGACTGGAGTAGAAATAATATGCTACGCCAACCGTTGCCGGTAACTCAGTATCAGAATCCACTGCGTTATAAACAGCCATGGCAACAAGCTTCGCAATCAAATTCGTATTCACGGAATGACAATATAAATTTCAATCAGCGATATTACCAATCAAATCGTCAACAGTCTTTGCCGTCGTCGAATCCAGAAAGAAATTTTATTGCGTCGAATAAACAACGACAAATGAGTTTTACGAGGAGAGGTCGTTCACTAGAGCAGCGAGACGACGACAAAGGAAGAAGCCAAGTTGCGGAGTCAACGAACGATAATTGGGAACATCATTATGCCCATCGCGACAGGCGAGACTTATACCAGCGGATCGAGTCGACCTCACCATTGTAAGTATTCGATTGAAGGTTAAAAAACTGAAAAGCTTCAGTGAAAAGCTCATGGTCGGACAATGGAAAGCTTTTAACACCAACAGTCCCTGATGCAATTCTCGAGATGATAATTAGAGGGGAGATTAAAATAATTGTAATTAATTGCTGTTGTTACCTATCAGCATGGGGATTTTCTCCTTCCGCTCTGGTCCGAAAATAGTTTTCGTATTCGTTGGGAAAACTTTTCAACTTTCTCCCTCTTAGCTCACCTCATCTCTCTCACCATTTATCATTATTGCACCTGGACAATGTTCCCGAGAATTTATTCGTATTTTGCTGCTGAATAATGTTGCTCCACTGTTAATTTTCCTAATCCTCTTTTTCATTTTGGTGGCACGAGGGGAGAGAAAGCGAAGCAATAAAAGCGGTAAAGTCGGCGTGGAAAGACTTTGGAGAAACTCTTTTCACAATTTATCTTCCTAAATTATCATTTCCAAGAGTCACTCCGGATGAAAAGGCGCAAGAAGGAGAAAGCCAGACGAATTCATAAGCTTGCTGTTGAGCTGAATCAGTCGCACTCGTTAGGATGAGTTTGTCGTCTCACCTCTCTCCCCTTTCGCTCCATTCCGTTTCCTGTTGTGTCGTCGTTGTCAGCTTTGTCCTTTGTTATCTCGAAGCCCTCCCGCCGGTAGCCTCCCCTTAACAATTTATTACAATAATTAATTATTTCAACAAGGATCGTAAGGTCCACAAGTTAAATTTAATTAAAGTCGAAATTTGAATGGATGAGACAAGAATGATTGGAACGAACTTATAATTCGACAACTTCCACCTGATGCGAATCAACGAGCATCGACCGGTGCTTGTTAATGTTGTTGAGACAAAGGACTTTGAGAAATTGCGAAGTGTAAAAGTTCGTTGAGAAGCGGAGTTGAAAATTCCGCTTGCGTCTCATGCGGGACGCATAAATGACACCGTGAAATTCCTTCGTTCACCCTGAGCCCGAGTTTATTGAAAAAGAAATAACAATAAAAAGCGAATGAAAGAAATGTCAATAAATCTACTCAAACACCGATGTGTTTCCCCGTAACTTTTCTACGGGAAATTTCCCAATTTTTCCTCGCGCGCGACCATTTAGAAGAGGAATTCAATTCTATCTGAGCTGGCAATTTTTATTATTATCGACTTTTTGCGAATGGCGATGGGAAAATTCCAAAATCGTGATCACTGCTGGAGCTTTCGCAGCGTTTGGTTTTATAGTCCCCAAGAAATTGCCTTCCGAGAAATCTTCCAAAATGTTTACTGAAGCGAATTGTGAGCTGTGGCACCTGAAGCGACCGTGCAACGAAAATTGAGTGCAAGATTAAATAAAGTTATTTCTTCCAACAAATACAGCAGCTCGTTCGACGTCAAAAGCTGTCTGCTGAGGGCGATCTGCGAGTCACAAAACTTCTTACATCCTCCCGGCTACTCGCTTCTGCAAGACATGATACGCGCGATTTTCACGTAAGTGTTCCATCCTTTGAAATCATAGACGAGCGTACGGCTTCAATATAGTCGATAAAATTTAATGTTGAGAGAGAATGAAAGAATTTTTCTCATCTCCGTCAACAGAATTCCCATTATGGAGGGTATGGATGATGATTACAGCGTCGCAATGCAAGCCAACGATCGAGATTGCCTCCGCGTTTACAGCGAGAAGTGTCCCATAAGCATCTTAGCGTTTTTATTGCGATTAAAAACTTGACGCTAGCGACGAAGGCAGAAGAAATGACAATCGGAGGAAGACCCGAAGCTGCTCCGATGATGACACAACAACTTTTTATGTTCTATTGCATTAGATTGATTCCGATCTCTCAACACTCAATCGAAGCCTTATCATCATCCGAGTGAATTTGATGACACAACAAAGCAGCAGCCGCCTCATCAACTCATCGGAATCTATGATTTCGCAAATGGCAAAGCAATTAAATTTAAATTATTCATGACCGCCCTCTCAGCCTCGTCGCCGTCAGTTTAATTACTCTATTTAAATTAATTTGATGAAATCAATAATAAAAAAAAGTTTACGTAAGTTGAAAAAACTTTGAAATCGTCAGAATTCTCCTTGACCCAGTTTCTCGCTGAGTGCTTTGATTGAGACTTTGAGTGTTAATTCAACCTAAGAAGAAAACGTAATCGCATTAAATTGAAAAGACGCTTCGATTTCTCTTACAGCCACATCGTCTAGAATAGAATCGCTACACCGTGAATCTGATTAATGGCGAAAGAGTGTTGCGAAAGCGATCCAACGCCAACGTCGTTAGAAAGATTTCTTGGCCACCACTCGACTGTCAATAATCCTCAAATTACTTTACCAAAATCACTCATCGAAGCCTCACGCCCAGGCTCAACAATGAGACCCATGTTTATGCTCAATTGAGTAACCGATTGACTTCATGCTGCTGACGAAAATCGAAACGGAAATTGACTTCCCTACAGCAGCAAAAAAAGGCAAAGATAAACGACAAAAATCAATTTCATCATCATTCGTCATTTCTCAGCCAATTTCGGTGACGTCCTAGCTAATGTTTCGAAAGAAAAGAAAAAGGAAAATTGAAAGAATGAACATTTGCGTAGCGAGAGAAGCTTTTGGCATTGCCAAGGAGCGGAAATGGATGACAAAGAGCTGCGGCTTAGGCTCGTGCTGCAGAAACTCAATCAGCCAACTCGTGCAATCTCAATAAAGGCCTTTCTATGATTATACTCGAAGTGAGACAATTTTCTGTTCTTTGATCTTCCAGCGAAGCGACGTGAGCCTCAAAGCTAATTTAATAAACTTTTCTTCTCTCGTTAACAAGGAGTCAACATCAAAAGGAAAAAAACGAGAGGTAAAATGTCATCGAAAGCTCCTTTACAATTTCTTATGTCAAAACGTGAGCTTTCTTCCTCCATGCTTGTTCTTCTCGAATGTCCCGAGGAAAGTCGACGGAATTCATTAGAAACTTCCAACGCTCGTTGCATCCCAACACGGCAACAAACATTACATCGACTCGTCTTACAGTCAAGCATGACAAGGTCTCAGCGGATCTTCAAGTAACCCCAAAAGTTTTTGAGCTCGTCACATAACTCATAAACGTGAATGAATGAAAAATCACATATAAATTAATTTTCGCTTCCTAATGTCACAATGTTTGATGTTAAAACAATGCTTTTTCGTGACAACCTAATTCGTTTTTTAATGTCCCCAGTAAGGTGGTAAGTGTCGTCGTAACTTTCTGTCACACACGAACCAAGAACAACTTTTCATATTCTGCCAGGTGGAAATTCCGTCGACAATCATTCTGAAGGCTTTTTGGTTTGTCTCGTTGTGACATCAAGTGACTTTTATTGCTTTGTCAGCTCGATTGGAATTACAAATTGTTGTGTGAAATCTCTCGAAAGTTTGCCACATTTCCCAGTTTCCGAGGTAACAAACACAAAATGCATTCAGCACATCATCGAGTAACCATAGCGAGCCGTTTTCAACAGTTGTTATCGGTTGCCAAGCGACGAGCTGCGTTATTACTCTCGATCAAACAAACTGCAATTTTCTCTCGTTTTTCTGCTCAGTGAATCGGAGCTGGTGACTTGTGAGCTGGAAATTGTAATTAGAAAGGAGGCGAAATGGTTTTGTTGCACATCAAACGAGGTGAGACGAGCCAGTTTCTTTATGAAACGACAGTTGACATCGACGTTGGCAAGTTGATTCAGGAGATTGTTGTCATTTACAATGGAAGATTGAAGATTCGACGAGTTTGTGCTGGTTTGTAACGACAAACTTTGGTTTGACGTGAATTCATATTTGATTACTTCAACAGAGATGGAAGAACTCGCCAATCATGGGATCATGTTGCCTCCTGAGATGATGGGACTGACTGACGAGCAAATTGAAGAGTTGAAGTTAGTCGATTCATTTGCAGATACCTGCACACCGTCCGGTGGATTCAACCAGACGAAAGATCCACTGGGTCGTCGCAATGGATGCCAACCTCTTCCAAATATGCAAGAAGTGCTTACAAAGTCAATCAAAGATGCCATCGCTATGGTAGATAAGAAGCTGGTTGACGAAAACAAAATCCTCAATCAAAAGATTGTCAAGGAAGCTTTGGACTTGCTTCGCGGAGCAGTCACGATAGTCTATCCAATGCAGCTTCCACCGCACGACTCGATCCGCAATGAGTTTCAAAACACAGAGGATTTGACTGGAACTCAAGCAGCTTTAGAAGTCATCGAACCGGCAAAAGGCCAGCTGTGGTTCGCCGGCAAACAAATGCTCCCTGATCGAAAGCTCGCTGATTTCGTCGGAAAGAACGAAAAGTGCAAAGTCATCGTGAAGTTGCAAAAGAGCGGTGAAGGTGCACCAGGTCGAGAGCCCGTGTTCAGTGAAGCGGAGCGCAAACAAATGATGATGCAAGCCTACCGGCGCCAAGAAGAGATGAAGCGTCTGGAGCACGACGACGATGACAGTTATTTGGATTCTGCATGGTCGAACAACGGCAGTTTGAAAAGTCAAATGCAGGGAATCAGCAACATCAAGTTCCGCATGAGCAAGTAAATGCTTCGAGTTTGCATTTCAGTTTATCGCGATGAGAAAAATAAATTTGCCTTGTGTGTTGTCGACAAATGGCTTTTCACTCAACCAACAGCGACGCCACTTGAGCGACGAGATCGGCCAATTATTTTCAGCAACTCGACTAATCCTGAAGCCACCATCGCTACAATTCTTTTGCCGAATACAAAAGCGCCTGTTCCTGAAAGAAAACTTAATTTAAAATTCTAATTTACCTTTTTCCTTGGGGTGCACGACGACACAGCGCGAAGGACAAAAGCTTCATGTTGAACATATTTCAACCTGAAAAACTTTTCGATGCTTCTTGGGGAACATCAAACAAGATTTAATTTCAACCGAGTTTATCTCGATCAGACGGCGGTGGAAAAAGGTTTTTCAAATTTAAGTTTTTAATCAAAGAGCGCCATGGCTGGGAAGAGCTGCTTCACTTCCATTTCTTCTCGTCGGCAATCACCGATGCAAGAATTTTATTCCTTTCGTGAATAGCTTTCATTACGAAGCACTTGTCTCAACAGCAACGCTTTGAGGTTGAAAAGATTTTGTCACAATTTGCGAAGGCGTTTTGCTCTACAAGATTCAGCAGCAACAACTTAAGTGGTCGTGATTATTCAGATTCATAAATGTGAGTGCATCATGCTTCATGTCATTCACTCGACGCAGTCGTTAGCATGAAAGCGAGTTGAGTGAACTTTCAGGAAATATTTCTGCTGTTGACTAGCATTGTGCTGATTGCTTCTTCGTTCATGCAAACGTTTTCGAGTTATCGAAGTGTTCACTCCAGAAATCATCGAAAAGATGTTATTAACATCCGCGTCATCATCGTTTACGTTCGTTTTCTGACCCGCTTTTAAAACGAATCTAATAACATCTTTCACCACGAACTTCGCAGAAGTTCTATAAGTAATATTGAGTTCATCTCTCCGTTATGTTTGATCTAGTCTGCTTCAAAAGAATTCATTAGCACTTTCGTAGACGAAGAAGGGAAAATTAACTGGAATCGATTCGAACTGGAGCGTGAAGTGAAAGAAAAGTAACGTTGGATTAATTATCGGGTAGCTTTAGAAGGTTCTTTGACAAAGTGGAGCACCGAGCGACAATATTTCCTTTTGAAATGAGCTCAGTAACTTTGAAGCAGATAAAGGATCGCAAAGTCCTCCGCTAGAATTTAAGCTCGCCAAGTCTGGAATTTAGAAATCTGAAATTGGTTTAATCGCGTGAACTGATTGCGGTCTTGATAAATCGTCGGGCTTGGCACTAAATTATTTTTGGAAAAATTAGTTTCTACGGCACATCGATTTTGCGTTCTCGCTTGATTGAACTAATTACTCGAGAAAGAAAAGAGAAATTTTCGGGAATTTTCTTGAGGTTTCCCCTTCCCGCGCTCCGCATTGTTCTCCATCCACTGCGTTAATTATTATTTCTTCTTTCCTTTTAGTGTTCCGCCGAAAACTGTTCAAAGAACAGCTTTGCTTTCATAACTCGAGTGCCGGCAGATCCGAGGAAGAAAATCAATTTTCATAAACAGCAATTTCCGTCGACAGAAACTTTCCTCTTGCGTCTGTCAGTGATTTTCCCGTCCATCAAAGCTTCACTTTGGTCATCTGAGTTGAGTGGAAGAAAGAAGAAGTTGGAAAAGAGGAGGCGAATAATCAGGAAAACTTTCTGCTACCAGACGATAAGTGGATCGAAGGCAAGAAAATCGAGCTCGATAAGGTGAATTATGTAAGTAGTTAATAGAGTTTTCAACATTGCTCCGGGAAGAGGGAAACTCTTCTGTTTACTTTGTTGCTATTTGTCATCTTCTTCCGCCCTTCATCGTCTCCAAGGCGAGCATGGCAGAAGGCGAAGCGAGACGCTGTGAAAAACTTTTAATTTTGTTGATATTTTAAGAGAGATATCTCGCTCGAAAATGCTTTTACGGATAGTTTGCTATTATTTCTTCTGCTACAGCGAATTGATTATTTCGACATCGTCTTACAACAAATTCAATTTGCTTTTCCTCTGTTTTCAGCGAGAATAAAATGTTTTTAGTTTTGTCTCGTCGCTAGCTTTTTCTATCGCCCAGCAGTTTCCCATTTCCAATGTTACATTGTACAGAATCTAATTGAATTTCGCCGCAACAGTGTTCTTGCGATGATTCATGGATATAGCCTTTCTTTACATGAACGTTGCCAACAAATCCCTTTTCGCCTTCGTCGTCAAGTCAATTATTATTAGCGTCATAACGATTTCTCCTCTCTGCCTCAGTGACAACATGAAAGCGTTGCCAATCTGCCTCATGGTGATGCTTATCGACGTGTCGCTTTCCGCAGACCAGCAAATTGGAGATGACCGAAGAAAAAAAGAATTCAGGGTTCTATCACGACGAAAGCGCTTTATCATCTTCCCAGTAGGTTCCTCATTCTCAGTCGCTACTTGCATGGTAAGACAAACTCTCATTGCTTTGAGGAGATCATAATCCGCTTCTTCCATCTCAGACAGTCGGGGTCTACGGGAACCCGAATTTTTCCATTTTTAGCTGGGCGCTGAATTACGGGTTTGCTTACAATCTTCCGTCAAACTCGACGTATTTCACACATCCTCCCGATGATCTTCTTGCTGTGCCCTTTTTTGACGGCTTCGATCCTGAACCTGAACCTGAGCCAGTGCCCACAACGAAAGAACCAGAACCCCTAATCTTCATTCCAGATCATAGTCATGACCACCATCATGATTTTCACGACGACCACCATCACGATGACCACGCTTCAGCTCCGTCAGCTCCGTCTGCTCCATCAGCTGGAGGTACGGACGCGCCAGCATCGCGACGAAAGTATCACGTCTACTACCAACCGAAATACGAAACAAAACCAATGATTCAACGGCGATATCGACGAGACGTTTACCGAAATATTGAAAGCGTCATCGACAAGTAATTGTGCTGAGCTGACCGTCGACCTAAACTGAGATTGACACGAAACAAATTTCAATTTGCTTTCAGGATGGGCTATCATGGTCGTGATTGCGTTCTTCAGGCTCTGTGCGAGAGCCCTCAAATCTTCAGCATGAAGAAGAGGACAATGGTTCAAGAGCTTATCAAAACAGTCTTCACTTTTCCCAAGTCAAAAGTGTTGCCCTTTGAGCATCCCGAGCTGTTGATCTACGACGAAGCTCATCGGAAAGGACGAAGCAAAGTCGATTGCTACAGAAGCTACCCGAAGTGCGGTTTCTCACTCGTCATGTTGGCTCTCGGGAAATATTCTGAGCCGCAGAACAGTTGAGAGGATTATGAAAGTTGATTAATAAAATGTTCAAACCCAACATGGAGGTGCTACCTCGATTAGCAAATTCTCATCGGAGCTCCCTGTCGTTCAGCAACCTCTCACACTCTTGCATGCTGAAAAGTTATGTTTATTTTCTTGATTATCGACTTGTCAATGTACTTACCATGCATTAATTTCTTCTCGACACACTTCAGTACTTAGAGTTCCCGTTGTTTGCCTTTCTTCCTCTCCGTTTACCTTATCGCAAGAAGCGCGAAGAGCTTATACACTCGTCGAACCACTTTACATACACAGCGAGTGTTTTCCAATTATTCTGCTTTCCGAAGAAGGAGAAACGTTCAGTTCTTATCTCGATCTCTTGAAATAAAAGAGGCTTTTATGCGCTCGATAAGTTTCGGTCTTTTGGTTCGCAGTCGAGTGGTATTGTGCAGAAGAGTTGTTCAGATCCGTTTGAGATTGCAATGCTTTGAAGAGGGCGACTGAGTTGAAAAGATCAACAGAGAGCACTCGCAGGCAATTAAACCACTTTCAAGAGGCTTCCATTCAGCAGTACTTACAAAGCTCGCCTGGCGATATCATAAGTTTCTAATTGGAAAGCAGAACTCGCCATGGCAGGAAAGCTTTTGTTCGCTCTACTATTGATAAGTTTAATTCATTTTAATTCAACTGACGAGAGTTCAGTGCAGTTGAAACGCGATGATAAAGTTTTATCTCGTCGGAAACGTTATTTGGTTTTTCCCACTGGATCGAGTTTCTCTGTGGCTGTTTGTATGACTGTTGGAATTTATGGAAATCCAAACTTCTCATTGTTCAGGTGAGGTTGTAGAATTATGCTGAAGAGTTTGTTCAAAGTGTTTTGGAACTTATAGTTGGGGACTGAATTGGGGCTTTGCCTATGAGCTTCCGACGAACACTTCTTACTTCAAAATTGATCTGACGGAAAAGCTGGAGAAACGATCAATCGAGACAAAGCCGATGCTTCAGCGCAGGGACAGAAAAGATCTGTACAATCGATTGGAAGTCGTGATGAAGAAGTAAGTTTATAAAATATTTAGTGATATGAAGTCGTAATCGAATTATTATTCCAGTATGGGCTACAATGGTCGCGAGTGTATCCTTCGAGCACTTTGCGAAGCTCCTCGAACATTTGGCAAGAAGGGAAAGCATCTCGTTGCTGAGCTCATCCGTACCGTCTTCTCATTCCCTAAATCCAAAGTTCTACCGTTTGAACATAGCGAGCTCATGATTTACGACGATGCGTATCGAAGCGGTAAGAACAGCGCGACAGACTGTCACACCACATATCCAAGATGCGGCTTCTCGCTCATCAAACTGGCATTAGGAGAATATTCGAAGCCGCTGCCAAGTTTCATGTAAATCCTAGCTTAGAGTCTAGAAAAGTTTGTCGGAAATAAAACAATCGATTTATAATTTGTTAATAACGCATAACATTTATTAGTAATTATGTTTATGGTAATAATTTTTTACTCAATTCACTTTATACAATTCTAGTTTTTTTCTCAGTTAATGTTTCATCAATTTTTCAGAGTTAAACATAATTTATGTTACTGTCACGTTATTCTTTTCCCCTTTTTTCGCCCCGTGTTCATTCATTATATGCGTGTATAAATGGCTTAATATTTATGTTTTCATTAGTAGATCTTTAGATAGTTTCACAATTTGGCGCAAGGAGTTCAGGCCGGAAGTCGATTTAAGCTTATCGCTCTACTCTAAGTCGCACTGCGCCGTCCTGAACCACTCGCCCGCACGACAGAAAAAGTTATGTTTTGATTGAATTCTCATTTTTCAATTCATCGAATTTTGATCTCTCATCTTGCGCGTCTGCAATTATCTATAAATCAAATTATAGTGCAGGTGTACGACTTCGCTATTACTTTTACTTTATGTTATATGGTGTTTTCTCCAGTGATTCTTTGTTTTCTTACTTATTTATAAATATTTCACATAACCGAAAGAGAAACTTTCTTTCCTTCTTTTCACTCTCGTCTTGTTTTTGCGTCTTTATCAATAAAATTGTTTTAACTAACAACGTATCGTTTATTTTTACAAAATCAATAATTGATTTAAAGTGGCAATGTCAGTTTTTACAACGATTTGGTTGGAAGGTTTCAAGTGAGTGTTGTGTTTCAAGCTTCTGATCTCAATCGCGTGAGTCTTGATATTCGAGATCCTACTGGCAGAGTTTTTCGTTTGGCAGGCGAGTCCTGTTGACATCGCAAACGCTCGAGCATCAACTTCCGTTCGTGTGAAATTGCATTGGACTCCGAAATTCTTTTAACAAAAATCTCGTAAACTTTCTTTTGATTTTCTTTCTTATGTACAATTATAAAACAATGTTCAATAGTCATACAAATATATGTTTCATCAATTTTATAGACTAGAATCCATGCTCCACATCGGTTTTATGTTTTCGTGTCGTAAAATTATTATTATCTAGCATGTGTGTTTAGTGCAATAGTTTTCCTTCGAGCTTTGCCTTTCGATCGTGAGACATAAATTCCGAAAATAAAGTTTTATGCGAGTGTTTGTCAAAGGAAAGTTGAGGGCTCATAAAATATATTTTCGAATTCGAGTAATCTACTCGATTTGTCGGTGAATCATTTGTGAGCAAAATAAATGTTTCTGACGCTTTGAGCGACTTCCATTTTTTTTCTTCTTTAAAAGCGAAATATCACCAACAAAAATACATAAAATCAATGAGATATTTATCATACAGATGAGACTGAGGCATCATTGATGTAGTCAGATCTTCGTCGTTTAAAAAACATCTCATTCAAGTCATGGATCAAAACGATTTTTCACGAGGGACACGAGACTTCAAACTTTACGATCATTCCTCCCATTTTATCAAAACCGCACTCACTCTTCTCATAGAGCTTTATGGCCTACGGACGAGTCTTTCAAACTGTGAAAGACAGATTTCCTCAAAAAGTTCATGCAAAGATTGTCCCGATTTAATAATACGGTGAAAATGCGTAATGAGCGTAGAAACGGGACGTGGAAAAACTTTATTCCCCTCCTTTGTACAAAATAACTTCATTACTTTTCGACTCTCTGTCGTTTATTGATTCCTGATTTTCCTTTTACGTCATCATGAATGATTCTTATTCGCTCTCATTTCCTTCGCTTTCTGCTCGCATCAACAAAGCAAAATAAATCATCCAACTTACGCCAAAGTATTTGACTGAGGAGGAAAACATTGTTTCAAGACTTTCGACTTTCACATCCGGGAAAAAGAAAATTAGAGCGAAATGTTTGATGTGCAGGAGAAGCTAGCAAAGAAAACGTTACAGTGGAATTCAACTTTTCAGAAATGGAGAAACGAGTCTTCATCTGTTCGCCTCTCATTTATTCACAACCTATTTGATGCGGAGATTTCCATTGGTTTTCCCTCGTCGAGAAAAATAAACGAAAACTTTTTGTCTGTCAACGAAACTAAATGAATTGTCGTGTTGTGTTCTTATGCGAGAGTTTCGTTGGCTCCGATTGTGTCTTGAGTTTCATTTGCCTTTTATGTTGAAGATCATAGAACCAGGTCTGGAAGACTCAGATTAATGAAATCAGGGTCAAGCCATAATGTTCAAAATTTTACACAATTTTTTTGGTTTTGTTATCTTTTTTTCTCATGTTACATTAATCGACAATCTTAACTGTACGTGTTTATTTTTCACTCGCGATTGATTAACTTTAAAGTTTTTTTTTTCATTTTGTGTTACAGTTCGTTGTGTAAAAATTTTCTCTAGTTTGCTTTTATTTATACCTTTTTACAATTCTTAAGTGAGTTAGTGGAATAAAATCTCATGTTTAACGCTTAAACGCTTATCAAATGCTGTCGTCTTCCTTTCTAGTCTAGTTAAAACATCTTCGAATGTGGACGAATCAAATTGACCTTCAATCGAACGAATCGGAAATTAGAAAAAGTTTAGCAGCTTGAAAATGAAGGAAATTTATCTGGTTCAATGTGTAAAGTCGCCGGAGTTCGGTTTTCTGCTTTTATAAAAATCAATTCATTCGTCAAGTTCAGCTTCTTTCCACACTTGTTAAGACGTTTAACTTCTTAGTCATCGTGAATGTATTTTATTTGTTAACTTTGAGCACGTTTTAAGATTCGAACGAAGACATTAACAGTTTCTTTTATTCACAAAAGTAACTTTACAGTGATGACTTCTCCAAAAGCTATTAAAATTGATAGAAAACGATTATTCTTCTCGCTACAGGAAAATAAAACTTTTTAACTACTCTTAACTACCGAGACGTTCACTGTCCATTCGAGACAGAAATTATTGTTTCGCCAAATGGGAGAAGCAAGAGAAGTTGGGGAACATAAAATCAATTTGGCGGAGGAAAGATCCACTCGACTTCGCTTAGCAAAGATGTGAGCGTCATTTAAAAGTAAAGTGGAAGCTTTAATGTGTTCTCGAGATGTCAATTTAATGAACATGCTTTAAACTTATTTAACGTTAAAACTATTTATGACACCCGTTTAAAGTTCATTTATTTCTCTTTTATCGTTATGACTACTGCCAGTTCTTTGTCGTCGTCCTGTTCGTTTGGTAGACAAATTACAAATTTATGTTTCTCATTTTTCCTTCGGTAGAAATTACTTCGCAATAATCTTCAAGATTATCTGAAACAAGGATTCGGTGGAGGTGCAAGGATTCATGCAGTCAACAATTCAATCGAGAGTACTTTTATTTCCAACTCTTATTCAAACAACTTTGAACTCTTTCGAGATTTCTCGACTAGTAACAGATAATTTTAATGAACTCATTGAGAGCTGTTATCTTTCTTTCGTCGTTTGCGTTTAATTAAAAGCTCTGCAATTTACTCTGCTACATTCCCTTCAGTCAGACATAAGCATCCGACTTGTGTTCAAAAGATCGTTTTTTAAACGCCTTGACTGCACAAAGAGGAGAGAATTAAAAAGCGCTTAACAAAATTGAAAGGAAATTCTCGTTTAAAAATTACTGGGCGTCTCGATTCTCGCAGAAACAACAAAGAAAGGCCGAGACAAGCCTCGAGGTCGCTGAAAAGTTTGGCAAGTTTTCCCACCAACGGCCGATTCTCCGATGAAACGGGACAGAAAGTTTGTTTCTCGATACAAAGCGACTGTAATGAGATGACGGCTTTTTTCATTTCAGCATTTAAGTAGGACGCATTTCGTGCCGCTATTTGAGTTTTCCTTCCTCCCAGCTCGTCACGAGGCCGAGAGAATGAAGGAAGAACGAAAGATAATTGCTAGTCGCTCATGCCGATCCGCAGAAAGCGTCGAAGAGTGACAGAAGTCGTTAGACGATGCGGAGGGAGAGACACAAATTGAAATAATTTCCAAATATACATCTCCAGAGACGCGTGGAAAATTTTAATAAAATTAATAATTCATCAATCATCACCGAGCGAGAAAAGAGAGATGATAAAAAGATGATTTTCTGCTCCATGGTGGCTTGAATGTGGAAGCACAGGATTCTGTTTACTCAATAGATTGCAGGCCATAGTGAGTTCCTCATGCTTTCAACGCAAAACCGACAAGCAAAAACAGAAAATGGTGATTTGGATTTGGGAAATTGGGTCAGGAAATGGAACTTCAGTGGAAAAGTTTTGAAGTCGATGGCAGAATATTTTCTATGCCGAAAACTCTTAGAAAATAATGAGGAATGCTTTCAGCGCTCTCGCGCTACTTCAAACTTTTCAAAATTTATCTCAGGCAAGGGAGCTTTGCTTGTTACATTGAGGTTTCAACCTCTCGCCACGACGAATTTCAAAAAGCTTTTGCAACCTAAGCTTCTCCCAGAAATTCAACAGACAACCCTTGTCGGACACTAGGGAAAAAGAACTGCAAGCTGCTAATTGCAACCGCTGTAACTCTGATAGCATCAATAAATTCATTCGAACATTGTGAAGCTGATTGGGTTTTATTGCGGTTGTAATTGCGATAGTAATTCAATTAATTAAGGTATTAAAATGTTGTTTTTCCAATGCGGATGTCTTTTGGGCGGGCGTTTACGTTATAATCTTGTTCAACACATCTCGGCAGCTTTACAAATGTGCTGATGCTCGTTGTAGCTTCGAGACATATAAAAAAACATTTACATACATTTTCCACTTGCAATGGGGGATTTTGATGTGGAACTGGATAGCATCATGAGTCGGGTTGATTATTTTAATATCTGTCAACGCGTTGTCCATGTTTACGAGGCGCAAGAGAGGAAATGAATTGCGGAGAGGAAAATATTTTCTCGCTACTTTTTAATTAAAACCAAAGAAAAGTTTTGCTCTCTTCTCGTTCCGGTCGCTGCTTGGTTTTCATGCAGCAGAAGATTGATGCTGATGATGACGACGGAAAGGATATGGTGGAGTTGAATGGGCTTCCAAAACGTCTCGGTTGGAAACAGAATGAAACAATGATAATTTGCACTGTCAACGCCTTTCGTGTCGCCCCGCATTGTTTCATCTCGCTGTTTGCTTTTAATTTAATTAATTATACGTTTTTGTTGCTTAAAATGTTCATAGTTTCCTGTAGTTAAGACACTTCAATTACTTTTAATTTTTTCCTCGTCACCCTCGGGCAGAACGTCAAGAGTCGCTTCGAGGGGAAAAGTTTCTTAGTTTGTCTCAGCCCAATCTACATGTTTATTTAGTTGAAGTTCTGATGTCGTTAGCTTCTAATTGAAATGCATTTTAATTTTCCGTCGCACAACAGAACATGGTGGCATGTTTGTGTGCTGATGACTTATGTGCGCTCCAATGCATTCTATCTAAAACTTTTCTCTGAATGTGTTTGAAATGTTGAGTGTGGAGAGTGACTAAAATTAAAATCAGAACGATCAACGGAAGCTTTCGGTGCTTGGCGAATGAAAACTTTTCTATCAATTTTTCTTCTTGTTGTGGCATTTTATGAAACATTCAATGTTTATTAATATCACTTTGTCGTCGACTTATTCTGCTCAAATCACTCTCAGATTTTCAATTATGGTTTCCATTTAATTTACATCTATAAAAAGTGGTTATCTCATTTTAGTCAACACTTACACCGACAAATTGTGGGAATTAAAAATAACACTGCAAAGTTTTTTCTTATTTCGAAGTTTTTTTTTGTCTCCAGCTCGTTTAACTTGTTAATTGAAATTCATAGTAATTTCTGTGTTTGGGTCGCGGACGTGTCTAGGAGAACCGCGATTTACGAGCGCGAGCTGCTTCCGTTTTCAGCCCTTTCTCTGGCTTTTGTCGCTGTTGAGCAACAACACTACTATTGCATAATTATTTATCATTAAAAAATGTCTGTGCGCTCTCCTTCCCACAATTTATTTTCGTCTTGCTTCACACTCTCTACAGGAACCGCTCCGCTGTGAGTTTTCATATTTCGGTTATTGTTATTCTTTAATAAGCTTCCACTAGCTTTGTCTCGTCTACTGCTGTCGTCTGGAGTCATCGCAAAATTAATCTTGTTGGCGTTAATGCACTCGATGATAATTACAAAACCACGAGTAATTCGCTGTGGTTTTGTTAATCTTGTTGATGTTATCATTCGAAGTAGGCAACGGCTAACTAAACAAGTGTTTGATGATGTTGAGCATCAGGATTTAATGGCTGTCTTGATTGGCCAGGGTTCGAAGCCAGGCTTGGAACGTCGTCCAAACGCCGGCAACGAACCCGGGTGTTTGCTAGACACCCGTACTCCCCATTTTAAGTAACTCGAGCTTCTTCTTGGCGATCTTCGAGTATTGAATATCTATCGGATTTGTCGTATCGTAGAGGGATGGCGCTTGTAGAATAATTAAGCATGTGCCAACCACACAAGCAATCGCAAATATCCATAAAAATAAACGATCTAATACCAGTGCTACGTATTTCCAGTCTTCTTCTACCTATAATCATTGGGATGAGAATGAAAGGATAAAAGAAACGGATTAAAATTTATCGCTTTGAGTAATCGTTAGGGACTTCCAACATGTAAGACTTGATGACATTAAAATTTACGCTCTGCATGACGACGCGCTCAAGAATCGTAATCTCCGCAGAGCCAACTGCAGATTGCAATGTCCGAGAAACTAGCGTGAGATCATAGAAAAAGATGAAACTTCCAATGCAGCCTGGCAGATCTCTCGCAGCTCAAGTTCTCCTCCTTTGTAAATGGTAAAATCGAGATCGTCCAACAAAGAAGGCGATAAAATATTTAGCTGCCAACTGGAAATTCTCTCAACTGCAGCGCTTTTGGGAGCGGAAGGGAAATGGAAAGCTCCGAAATCCATTTAAATTTATCTCATTGCTTAAATCTGCCTTTATCCTTATCAAATTTGTATTTGAAGATGGTGATACTCTACGGTTTCTCGTTGCGAGACGACGACGAGATGGAAGCCCTTAAAAAATGTCATTTCCTCTTTTCCATCGCACTCGCCTCGTTCGCCATTGAAACTTTCTTTTCCTTTCGAACGGATGTGTCGCGATTGTCGTTTCACTCGACGACAAAAAACGTTTTATTAAATTACTGCGATTGATATTACTACCGAGCAATCTCGCATAAGCTATTTTGAAGTGCTTTAATTCGTTCACTGCTTCGGGGTTTATGGAAATTATTCTAATTGACGATGAGGGAAGGGAGCAAGTGAAGTACAATATTCCTTTCTCCGGCCTAAAACTTTCCTCTGGGCTCTGGTCGGAAGTGGAAACTTTTGAAATTCATTTAAACTTCGATGATAAGAGAAAGAACCCGAACATACTTTTGCAATTACGCAACATACGACAAGAACTCGCTCGACTTTCAGGACTAGCATTGGTGCCATTAAAATTTTCCAAAACAACACGTTACGTCCCAAGCCTCGAATGTGCTCGTTCGTATCTTCTTTGTTTACGGAATCGTGTAATGTGTCTTTGAGCGCAATGGATAAACATCTTCATTTTATTAATGGGAGCTGAAATCCTTCTAAACCATAAAACGGGCCCTTTTGCGTCCGTGTCGAACCAGGAGACGAAAAACTAAAGCTATTTTTTGTGTTGCTTCCGTCTCTCATCTCAATTAGAATGAAAATGCTTAATCTGTTGTGAAAGTTTTCTTCTCGCCTTGAATGTGAAAAGGTTCTCGAGTGAACACGCTTCAGATATCGAGAGCGACTCGACATACCTTCTACTAGAAATTAAATTTTAATGTGACCCATTTCCATCACACCAACGAATTAAAAGTATTTCCCTCACTGTCGAATTAATTCTCACATACTTCAACTGCTCCCCAATAAGTAGCTTAGCAACTCAAGTTGCTTTCGTCGATGGCTGCATTTGCTTTTAGTGCGAGCGACTGGAATGGAAAGCAAAGCAATCAGGGAAGGAATTTGTTGAGTGTTTGCAAGCAAAATCGATGGAAGTTTGTAGCTTCGAACGAACAAAAGCCGGAACGCTTTAAGAACTTTCGCTTTAAATCTGGCATCCTTTTGAATCCTCGTAGTCAACATCATTCATTAGCGTGAGACATAAAACCATAATCTCGTACTAGAAACTCGCAGCGCTAATGCTGTCCCTTGATTGCAAATTACTCGATGGAAATAATTCCAAGGAAATTGCCGAAAAAATAATAAACTCCCGCGGGCCATTCCGCCTTTGTTGACAGTAAACCTCTCGCAGATTTATTTCATCTCTTCATAATTTAATTTCAACTCCCCAGCGTTTCCTAATATCTTCCGGTGGAGATTTCTTCTCTCTCGTTCATTGTGCTTTTCTTCTCTTTGTGTGTTGTAAGTCAAAAAATATTTGCACTGCCTTAACGAGAAAACATTTTCATTCCCGAGGAAATGGAAGGAAAAGCTTTTTATAATTGAAAAAAAGTCGTCGAGTCGAGTCGACCATATGTTATGCAATTTTTTCCGCCTCGAAGCAAACTTTACTTTCTGCTTTGTCATGAAAATGTTGCAAACAGACGAGGCGAAGAGAGAAACATTTGCGAATGCGAAGATTCTCATTCAAGGAAATTGGTTTCGAGGACTTTAATTTTCATGATGAGCTCAACATTTTCGTCCCCGAAATAACGGAGGAAAAGTTTTTGCTTCGCCACTTTAAAGAGCTTTGCCTGCCGACCCCAAAACGAAAATCGTTGCTGAAATAGTTTCGAAACTCTTTTTTGCCGTTGTTTGAATCCGGTTAACCGTAGGAAAATTACGTAAAACCAACTGGAATGTGAAGTTTACAATCCTTTCACGCCCCCTTCCCCTCAATATGATTTCCTTTCTGCAACATAAATTTCCGATTTTTCCAGCTTCACACTTCAATTGCTGTAATTTATGTTGATGCTTTTAATGCTCAGCGATGTCCCTTCAACCCGCTGCCATTTTGGGGTTCCACTCTCTGCCGACGTTGCATTATAAAATATTTACAATTATACACGTCGCTTACTGTCGGAGAAGTTTCTTGAACGCGTCGCAGAGTTAATTAGTCGCTTGGATTGCAAGTAATCATGTTCATCAAGCAAAACAATTCACAGTTCTAGTTAACTTTAACTTACGCTCTCGAATTTATCTTTATTTTTAACATGTTGTGCTACGAAGCGAGATGCCTCCATCGTCTTCTCCATCTCTCGATAATTCGGCTTCTCGAATGTTGGACTCACTTCACCGCAACAGTTTGGACTCATGTCGTTGATGCCCGGACTAAAGAGCTCCTCGTCGCCACTCGATAGCGGCAATGGCAGTGCAGGTAGGGGAGGCTCACCGAATCTCGACGGCGGCAGAGCTGCAAATAAAGAGAATGGGAAAAGTTTGTTGAAGTTCTGTCTACGGAAAATTCAATCGTGTCGGAAACTTTTGAAAATCGCTTTTTCCTTCTAATTGAAGTGTAGCTTTAATCTAGCGTGTTCGCCCACATCAGAAGGGTTCCGCTATATCGCTACAAATTACAGCCAAGCCATGTTTTATTAAACTAAATTTAATTTAAAGTTTTCCCTTGTCGATTGAAGTTTGTGAATTGCGTCTTGTAAGAAACTTTGCCATTCTGTCGTTTGCCTTTGTCATTTGTCTGCGAGCAGAGAGCGAGCTCTTCTCGAATTCAACTTAATCCACAAGCAGAGTTGTTTCCTAATTGGCAATTTACTCATAGGCTACATGTTTTGATTCAGCATGCATAAATTATATATTTCTAGTTCCATCGTTGTACAAGTTTTCATCCCGTGCTGGTTGCAAATGACGAAACATTTTCCTTCGCTTCAAGCCAGCCCACAATACTCGTAAACTTAAACTAATTAAGAATCCCCCTAGAGACACTCATCACTGCGAATTCATTTGTAACCAGAGCAAGAGCGAGAAAAGAATAAAAACTTTGGCATCATAATGTCGTTGAGCTTGTAGCTGGCGAAGGAGCGAAGGGTAAAATCAAATGGATGGATGGCGTCACTGGTGGTGTGCGTACGTTCGCTTGTCGGAAAAAATCATATGATTAATTACATCTCGAGAAACGCAAGCTCAACGCGTGAGCTTCAGTGGCATGAAAACGAGATTAACTAGGTTAATGCGATGAGTTTGCTGACAGCCGCAAAAGTCTTGTGACGGCGAAGTAAAGAAGATGTGACATCAACATCTAATCTCGCATGTAGCCTTGTGGCTCAATAATAAGTTAATTGAAAACGCTCTTAGAGGATTTACTGCAGACGAAAGAAAGCGAACATTGAAGTAATCTCTGAGTTTTTCTTTTTGCAAACTTCTAAATTTACAGTGACAAAATGACCTCGTTGACTTTGCAATTCAATCAGCTTGTAGACTTGGCAGTGAATCCATCGCTTGGCACAGTCAACACAGTTCTATTGCACAATCTTCTCCATGTGGTCGTCGATCAACTGCGGTTATCAAAAAACTTTATTGAATTCCATGGCGCCGGGAGTGCAGCAATTGAAACCTCCATTGTAAACTTCGAGCAACATTGCGGGCTGACGATAAGCGAATACGAAGTGAAGAAGGAAGTTGACGAGGCCACGGGCATTCAAATCGAGAAGCGGATTTTAATTCCAAACGAGAGCGACCAAAACGTCAAAGTTTTTGCAATCAAGAATGTTGGTGCAAACACAAAATGCCCAGCAGGCTTCCCGCTGAACCCAATGCAAGTTCTTTCGGTCGATGAATTCCAAATCCCGCAAACGAGCAGCATTCACGATGTGATAGCTCGAGTTCTCCCTGACAACAAATTGCTCATAACAGAAAACCAACGGGAGAGCTCGCTCAAAGCAATGTTCGACTTCATCAATCTTTCCAAGCGAGTTGATGCACTTGAGATCGGAATACGTCAATTAGCTGACATCATAAGAAAGAGCCAATGTGAAGTTGACGACAAGAGCGAAGCAATTGAAGTGATCGAGCCGGAACTGCAAATGCTACGCGATAGGGTTAACAACATCGAGGATAAAGTTAACTCATTGGAGTGCAAATGTACTGAAGAGAACTTTGAGGAAAATCTCTTCAATGCTTTTCAAGTGAGAATGCAGCAGATCCTTGAGGAAAGCATGGAGTCAGTGCAATCTGGATTTGAGGAATTTCGAAATATTCATAGAAACGCTCTCGACAAATTTCATGAGGAGACAAAAAGTTTTAAGGGAATGGTTTGCGAGAGACTTGAGACATACAAGAATGATTATGTGAAGTGCATGATTGAGATTCAAGCGATGATGGACGCCAAGCTCGACAAGTTCTTCGTCCCGGAACTCAAGAACTATTTGAAGGAAATGATTCAAAGTCTCGAGAACAAAATTGACAAGCTTGACTTCAACAAAGCGCTCGCTGCTGGCGCGTCGAAGAGAATTTTCAAGGACCTTAATTGCGTTTCATGTGGTGAGAACGTCATTCAAGCCGACGCTCGAAATCACGCGCAATCCACGAAGAAAGATTACAACCGTCAGAGCTGCATTGATGGGCTTCAACCCACGAGATTACAGACGCGTCTATGTGGCGGCAAACACACGGTAACAACTCCGAATGAAAGAGTTTTCAAATCAGAAACTGTCAAAACCCAATGTCACTGAGGCAGAAACGAAGTAAAAACTCTGATTCCCAGCACGGTTAGATGAATTCACGTAAAAAGCGAGCGGATGTCTTTAAGAAACCTTTTGTCTGTTGACTTTTTGCGCATAAACTTTTCAATCGAAGCTTAACTAACCGTGCCGAGAGCAATCCAACCGAAGACCTTTCAATTCTTGTCAGCTTTCGGAGCTCGTCGCTCCTCTTCGCCTTCGCTCTCGTCACATTACTCATGCCAAAGCGCTTCCTTCAAATAAAATTAGGTTGTTTCATTCGACAGGTACAACGTACATCATACTTTTTATCCCATCTGTGCCGTTTTTCCGATATTTTCCGACCAATTCAAGAGACGAGAGACGGAAAACCCTTTTCCATCGCGCTGCCTCTCGGGGGTTTATGTATGAATGCGATATTTTATTATAACACAAAATTGAGTGAGAAAGAGGGACGAAGCAGCGAAAGGAGAGAGCTATCGAAAGATGCTAAAAATTTAATATGTTTCGTTGCATAATACTCGACTTTGTACTCCGCTCGTTATTTAATTTATTCTTGTGCCGAAAAGCAAGACGAGAGGGTGAGCGAAGGGGGGAGAAAGAAGCAGAAACAAAATCCTCGACACAGAAATTATTCATGCCATTTTTCGGATGAGATGAAACTGGCAAACAACAACACCAGAAATAAATTATAATACATTTTTCTTTCATATAAAAATCCTTTCAAGGAGACTGAGGGAGAAGTCCTCGACATCCTTTCGGCCCCATGCATCATTCATCTGAGCCGAGACATTATGCTCGAGCAAAAGACGGAGATTTTATGCATGTTTTGTGTGTGTTAAGGCTGAATTAAGTTGAAATATAGTCCGGCATTCTAATAATGCTGCAAGCTGTAATCTTATTAAATCCGGTATCATACACAACCATCCCCTTAAGTTCACGCTCGTGTCAGCTTCGACAGTCTGCCGAAAAGTTTGCTAAATATTCGTATAAGTTTGCAAGTCATCTCCGCGACCCTACAGCAGCTGAGGCTTGAGCTCTCGATTGTTCAATAACTCGGAGACTGTAGAAGGCAAAACACGATTTGAATTTCAAACACAAGTCTCTGACAACAGAATGAGCGTGCACATTGGTACATCTCAAAGATCTCTCTTTCTAATTCGGGTCGCTTGCATTGGAAGTTAAGATATCATTAAACACATTTTCAAGTATCTTGCTTTGCTTTCTCGAGGAGAAAACTTGCTGAGTAGAGGAGAAAACTTTTGGCAAAGTCATTCTGGAGCAGCAGAAGAGCTAGCTGGCTGATAAGGAAGGAAAAGCGAAATGAGCATGAAACAGAAAAAAGCAAAATGGAATTAAATGTAAAAATTATGTTGCAATTTATGTAATCACGGCACATGGCAAAGATTCCTTGTTCGTCGAGGGACTGTTGCGAGGAGCGAAATAACGGAAGCGAAGGCCACACGCAGAGCATACGAAAAGATAAATGCTCCCGCATTCTAGAGCAGCAAATGAAAATTGCTATGGATTAAAAGCTACTACTGCTCGAGTACTTGAACTTCTGGGAAAATGAGCTCGTCTCATTAAATCTCATTGCATCGCTTTTTTATCTTCTTAGTTGGCTCTGAAAAGCGATTTGCGGGGGAAGAGTCGAAGTTACGTGGCAACGAGAACTTCTCCTCTTCTTCCAATCACTTGAACGATCTCAGTCTAAATTTGTTACGAACGTCACTGTTGTACAAACTCAGCTCAAGGGATTATGCGAAGTAAATCAATTCCTTTCTTTAGACTTCATTTGCTACCTAATGCTGCCATTTTCGCGCTCAACTTGCTTTCGAGAGCTGCTCAAAACATAAAAGATCGCTCCTGCCGCAGGAAACTTTTGCCGACTCGAAGCCACAATGGCAAAAAAGTGTTCTCGCCCGCAACCCCAGAATCGTAATTAACATGAAGGCTGAGGAAGTTTGTTACTCTGTGCGGAGCGCTCACCTGGTATATCAAAATCAGTACTATATTTGTTTGTACAAAACGGTGAATATTTCTCCACATCTGGCGGTACATGGAACACATCGGTTAACACTTCTGGCGGTTGCTCCTCGACCTCTTGCGGCTCATCCTCCTTCTTCGGTCGTTGTATGCACAGCAGCTTAGGCAGAAATTCGATAAATATTCGTTGAACCCACGGCGCCATTTTATGCGTTACCGGAGATCTGGGAGAGAGATAGACGCGAGGTGGCACATAATGAGACTTTATGTTTATCTTCTAATAAATTCACATGAATCCGACTCTGCCTCGAAGCCTCAGAAAGGATGAGAGCGAGCGTGATGTCGGCACAAGTAAAAAGTGATGTTTACTTACCGAAAATTAACGTTTAACACAGCAATCGTCGTACAAACAGATAAAGTGACTAGCATCATAGTGAAGAGGAGATATTTGCCCAACAGTGGCACAGTTAATGATGTCGGTGGAATAATTTCAACAAGCAGTAAAAAAAACACGGTGAGTGAGAGCAATATACTGATACATAATGATATTTTCTCGCCGCTGTCCGATGGTAGATAGAAAACTAGCACTGATAACATTGATATACCAACGCATGGTATTATTAGGTTAACCTATAATAAGGATAATCAGTGTTATACTAATATATTATATTAATATTTACTCACCGTATAAAACAATGTCTTTCGTCTAATTGTTATATTAAAAATTATGTCGGGATATGGTTCTTCACAACAACTATAAAATTTTTCATTTCTAACGGCAGGCACCTTCAGGATCTCCCATTCGACTGATATATAATAGTCTTGAAGATCAATTCCGATGTCAATCACATCCGAGTCGGGTGATTGCAGTAGATGACGCAAATCAATCTGTGTTGAAGAGGAAAGAGGGAGGAAATATAGTTAGGAGCTGTCCGCAACATTGTCGTCGACACGAGAGGTTACGTAAGAGTCAAGAAGGCTTTCGCAAATCCCCGCTCAAAGCTATTATCTCACGACGACGACTCTCTCCGCCAGCAGTAATCAAATCATATACGAAATAATTTATCTTCCATCGCAATCATATTTCATCTCTTCAATCAAATAAATCTCTTGAGCTTTGATAAGTTTTCGCTGGAAGAGCTTTGATAACTTTTTGGTTTTTTGCGACGGAAGGACGACTGTCGTCCCGCGTTTAGTTGACTTTCGGTTTTGAGTGTTCAAATAGAAACTTTTGATGTGGAATTTTAAAGAAATCTCAATGTTTGTTGGGAGACGGTCCCGTTTCCTTCCGAGGCACCGACGTTGAAGAAACTCTTCCACGAAAGGCTTCAAAGTCATTGAAATTTCCAAGATCAAATAGCCGAGCAGGACGAGAGACAGCGAACCTTCCGTTGTCCTTCAATCTCTCGCGTCACAAGGACAGAAATAAATACCAACCATGTATCCATCATACGTCCAAGATCCGAACTGTTGAAAACGGAAGATGGAGAAAAGAGAAAATTAGTCGTACAACTGACAGAGGAGAAAGATACAAAAGAAAGATATTTAATCCTTCGTCGGAGACCAACCGACCTTCATAAGACATGTTTGCTCGTCAAATGGGAAGTACTCTACATCAATTTCGCAAAATGATTTATAGATCGCTGGCGGCTTCCATACTACTTTTCCTGTATGATGTAATATTGCTTTTGTCATAATTGTTACTTCATAATTGCCATCCGCACTACAAGTTGGCGTCGGCCGAGCGAAAGAAAAAGGGAAAAAGAAAGAGAAAGTAATTAATTGCAAGAGGGAATATCAATCAAGCCGTAATGCAGTGAAAAACTTGTCTTTGTCTTCATCCAATGCTGACAAAGAAAGCTTCAGATGCTGAATTTATGGACTCACTTATTATACAAAACTATGTCCGGCAGCCATATGTGTTCAGAGGGAACGTGGAGAGTGTCCACGCCGCCGTAATCGTCTGGGTTCCATTTGAGCTTGTAGTCGTTCCACTCCTGATGAGAGAGAAGGAGAGGATGTCATGATGAGTATTAGCTAGTTTATGCTGTCGTCGCTTCGGTCTCCACGAGACTCTCATAAAGAATGTTCTAAGTAGCCATGATGAGACATTGTCGCAATCGCTCTTGTCTTCAGGGCTTACAACTCCCTCGTCATCGTCGTGCTTGAAAGCTTCTTTCAATTTTCCTCTGACAAATTCGCATTTGCTCGGATGAAAATTCAATTAATGAGACTCGAGACAGATCTGGCAGAATCTCCACAACAAGACTTTCGAATCGTCAAGGATATTTATTATTGAAACCGATTTGTTATTTGAAATGCGCACATGAACGTCCGGTGGGAGAGGAAACCGAGCTGAGGCTTAAATCTCTTAAAAATCCAATTTCGTTTTGTGTCTGCATGGGTGGAATGGCAAAGCTTTCGGAAAACTGCTTTTTGTTTCAAATATTGTTCTTGCTCTCATTTGCTATATTGAATAATATTTTCGTTTTGGGGTTTTCACACTTCATCTGCAATGCTCATTGAATGTTTGGAGGCTTTTCCGGGGAGGGAGAATTGAAAGGAAGAACGATGATAGCTTTTAAATAACAAAATGCTTATCGAATTGCACATAAAAGTTATTTATGCAACGAATCAACACTTGCAAATTCTTTCGGTGAGTTCTCCTAATTGAAACTTTCATCGACAGAGAACGTCTCAATGAGTTCTTTATTCCATGCCGAAGCCTTGTGTGTTTGACAAATGCCTCGTTGTGGGTAGTCTTTATGCAAATTTGTGCTCCCTTTGCTTGGCTCATGTCTTTGCTTCCCTCTGCCATCTTCACAATTCTAGAGATCATTAAAATTTTCACGGAGCCGTCATGCATGGAAATTTCATTGCTTGTGCATATAAGCTGGTGGAAACGTAGGAGGAAGAACGTGGAGAGAGAGAGAGGGAGAGATAGATACTTACTTGCTCCACCCAGACGTTTGTCGTCATTATCTAACGAGAAAAATATGGAAATCATGTTAGAAAAGTTTTGCCTCGTACTGAGAGCGAAAAAGTTGTTACCTGATTCTTAAGATTCTGTTTTCCAAGCGAGCGAGACGAGCGTAAAGAAAAACAAATTTGATGTTAATTAGATTCAGTAAACGTTAATGTAGTCAACACTCCAGTATGTCAAGAGAAAAATTAACTTATACGATAACATTCTCGATTTGCCTAATGTGTTATTCATAAGTTCTCCAATTAAGCCATTTCAAGGGTCGATTGCAGCAATCGCTGATCAACTAAGCTCTCATGAATGCTGAATGAATTGTAAGCTGTTTTAAAGTGTATCGACTTGGCTTGAATCGAATTCGATGACTGAGAGTCTAGACAAGTCAATCAATCGTCCTTGTCAGGGAGTAATGAGCCTATTAAAAAAATAATATTGCTCGCACGTGGTCAATAATCAATTAAGGGAAAGTGTTTTAAATTTGATCACGTAGAAGATTAGAAGACCAGAACAGCTTTGGCTAGAATGGCGCGAACGCTTAGTGGTTTGGATTACCTCACCGAATTAGTGGCTTCCAATGTAAATTTACTCTTAAAGTTGATAGTAATGATGCAATCGCATACACGCTGCAACATTAAAGACTTTGACGGCAACCTAACCATTTCAATATGGCATCGAACAATTGTGCAATCAATTTAAATGCAAATCACGGAAAACAAACAGAACGCTCATTTTGGTTTTAATTAAAAAGCATAGTCATACGTAATTAATCATAAATCGAATCGATGAAGTGTGACAGGAGTCGGCCAGCGGAATACTTACAACATCAATCAACTGTGAGAGTCGCAAACCCATTTTCACCGTTAGACGATCCGAATTGTTGCCCACGGGCCGAATCAAGCGATTGTAATTGCTCAATAGATCGTCATATAAACGTTTTGAGTCCGGATTGGCCTTTCCAATGGCAAACTGTAACGCTATGAACACAGCCGCAAGTAGAACGCTCCCCATCTTAGGCCAGGTCCACCCCTGTTGAGTAAAAGAAGCGAGAAAAATTAGAATTTCCCGTTTTAGTCGGAAAGTTTCCGCAATAATTAATGCATAATGTTTATTCAAAATCAAATCAAAATCATTAAAATTTCAAATCTTCAAGGAGCGTGGCAGAAAGAAATCCAATTATCGCGAGTCGCGTGACGCTCGAGCCCATCTTAGGGAGCTTTTTCGTTTGTGCGGGACTTTTTCAAGTAATTAAAAAAAGTTTCTAACGAAAATTCTCTCGCACGAACGACGCACGGCGCGGGATTAAACCGGATTATTATTCTCCTCAAGCCCCGAAATTGCGTTCCGTGATAAAGCCATGAACTTGCGTTTATGAATAGTTCCTTGTCCCATCTCACTTCGCACTTCTCATACCCTAAGACACTTAATCTTCATCTTCACTCTCTTCATGATTGCGATTGTAAAGACAGGTCGAGGGAAAACAATTTGGATTTTATGTACACATCAACCTCACCGACCCTTTTTCGTATGATATCTAAATTTGGTGAGCTTTCTTTTTGCACGAACCGCTTTTTTCTCGCCTCCCGCCCCATTTGAGTAAACCTTTCGGAAATACAACCTGTGAGTATTACATATTTAATGCATTGTTCTATTTTTGAACTCGAAGCCGCTTCCGAAAACGATTACCATGAAAGGAAGTCTTGGGAAACTTTGCGAGACGAGAGGGTAGATGGGAAGAGGAACTTTTGTTTCTCCATCCAACTCCAAAGATTATAAACGAGATTACATCGGAATCAAGCCGATAAATTTCCTTGGCTTTTTGTGGCACTCGAAGAACTTAAAATTCTCAACAAAAAATCGATTTCTTGCTGTGTTGTTGAGCAGGAGGTTGAACCTTTTTTTTCCGTCGATGGAATCTAAAATTAACATCTCTCTTAGTATTGTGACTTGTGAATTATGCGACGGCCATAAATCTCGTTTCGTTTTGATTTCAATCAGCACGAGTGTGCTTGCGTCTCGTCGAGTGGGAGGTTGTTTAAGAGTAAAATCTCAAGAGTAAATGTTTTAGTTGATAGTCACTTCGCTCTCTTTTCCAAAAAGCTTTCGGTGGGTGAGACAAAGGTCTTTTGTGTAATTTACGACCTGTATTCATCGTCATCATCATCAAGTTTGAACTCTCCCACTCATCATTCTTGGCGACTCGCTTCAAGAGGCGACTTCTTGACTGTGTTCGTCTGTGAATAAGTCGTGTACTTATCAGAACGAATACATAAATCCATAGCGCTTCCTCATTTCCCACCGGACCTCTCCGTCAATCTTGTCACAAGAGATTTGTCAAGGCTTCGCGTAGACTTTCGCATTTCAGGGAAGACACAGCCTGTCACAATTGATAATGGAAGCGACGAGGCGAGGAAATCAAATTGAAACGGACCCATTGAACGCTCCCAGAAGCAACCTCCTTTTTTCAAACTCAATGATGCCACAAATTTGATGAAATAAATCACGCATCTCTCGACGACGACGGCGCATTTTTTACGCTCAAATCACTAAAGTGATTCACCCGGGATTGGAAAGTTCCCTTAAATGCAAAGCAGCAGCAGCTGCATGATTGATTTTCGATATTATTAACGGGTTATCGTAAATGTAAACTGTCAGCCGTTGACTTGATGACTTTTCTACGAGCCGGCAGATGATGATGGCTCAGCTTTTTCCTCCCCATCATTCCATAAAATTAAATGCTTGGTGACTTTGAAAAAATTGATTCTCATGTTTGACAGCGAGGCAAACGCCAAGGCCTCATCTCTTTCAACCGGGGGCGATGAAGGAATGTTCGGATGGGGAAGTAAAAGTGCTCAATGATCGGCTGAAGAGTTGGCAAAAGTGATGGAGTGAAAGACGCCTCTTGGATTCTAATGTTGCTAGACATTCCTTCCGAATATTAGTTTTATGAATGATATTGCCGCTCTCCGTCTCTCTTGGTGTAATAATTCATTCATGGTACATTTAACTCTTCGGCTCCCATGAATTTAATGCAAGCGCTTCGATGAAGAATGAGGATGGAAACTTTCAGCTTATCTCGGTCAGAAAAATTCATTCATAGTTTTATCTCGTCGCTTCCGTTCATCATATTCGACGAGAGCCGGAGATGAAAGGCGAACTGCAATGACGAGGCCTGCTTAATATTCAGCCTAAATCTCCTTCGTTACGTTCGTTTTCCGGGGAGCGGGTCTAGGGTTTAAGTCTCAATCACTCAGAACTTATTGATGAGTCACCGGATAATGTATTAGACTTCCAGGAGCAATGAATGTACGTCTGATTGTAAACTTCGTCGCAAGTCGACGTTCTCGAGTTGTTTGTGTGAAAAAATCTGAATCATTTCGCATCCGACTCAGTCTCCTAAGGAAACTTGTTGCAAAGTGCAGTGGAGCAGAAGATCTGCAGAACAGATGAACGATTTGCTGTCTCGTAAGGAAGAAATCTTGTCTACTGGATTGCATCTGATTCCGATTATCAATTGCAAGACAATCTCTATGGAAAATGGAAATTTATGTGCATACAAAGTTTGTCTTTGGAATCACAACAAGTTTCGAGCTTAAAATCTCTCTCGACAGACAAACTTTAGATTGCTCAAATGAGTGAAAGATGTTGTTCATCTTGAGGCTGTACATCGTCGTCTGAATGGGTTCTCTTTGCCACACAATCGATGCATTAAGATAACATTCAATAAGGGTTTTTCTTTTTAGGAGAAACATCAAGACGAGTGTAGTGAAGTTTATTGAATTCTATTCTCGGAGAACTCGTCAGTCAGCACAAAAGCGAATGGAGGAGCGGGCACGCAATTCAATCATAAAATAATGGCTGAGATGTGACATATTTTATGCTGCGCGGCAAAATTCCTTTGCCGTACGTCATCAACACATTGAAAGCTCTTTTGCTCGCAATTCGTAGAGACGAGACAGAGGGGATCGACGAGAGTAATAAATGTTTTATCTACTCACACTTGAACCCGAAAAAAGTGTACGCAAACATCAAGACGAACGAGTGAAACATAGCAAATAAACTCGAAATGGAAAATTTATCGATAATGTCGACGATATTTTCGGTGCGATTCATCACACAAAGCTCATTTTCCAACCGACACTGAGCATCAGCAAGAAAAATTCCATTTCACAAATTGATTTGTATCATCAGACGAGCGAGAGGCTCTGGGTGATTTTGACTTATCGCATTCACGATAGTTGGTCAAACAAGCTTTGCTTCCATGTCGGGGTGGGCATACAAAAAGGGCGCAATCATTTATAATAGGATTACGCTCAGAGATGGTCATTATGTCGTTATCATCAATTGTACAATTCTTATTTCACGTTGACTGCCACTTTTCCCCCACTGATCATCGGACTAAGCCTGATAAATGTGAAGCGGTCAGATTGGTATTTCTACACAAAAGTTTCGATCTCGTTGGAATGTGACGCATTCACGTTCTGAATGTGACCTGGTTCGAGACGAGATAATCAATAATTCATGTAAAAGGCTTCTGATTTATGCAGGCGTGGAAAAGTTTCTCGTTATTGAATGAAATGAGAGAAGCCGCCGATGGAAGAAGAAACAAGGCGATGTGAAGAGATAATTGATTGTGTTAGGTTTCATAATAAGCGTTAATGAGCTAGAAGTTTTACGGCTTGAAATTGTTATATCGGAGTTAATCAGGCTGGAGGTTACGGCTTGCTGTTGATAAGAGGATGGCAACGCAAAATGTTTTCACTCTTGACTGGTCGCACTGCTTGAGAAGATAATAAGCAGCGTCTTTTCATTCCGCACAATAAATCGCTTAAAACAGCAAATTGAAATCTCGGCCGAAGGATGACAAAGAGCTTACTCAGCATAATGACACTGCGTCCTTTTTTCCTCAAACGAAAAACGAAAATCAAAGGCAATGTTCGGACCTAAATCATGAGTGGAAGAGAGAAGGGGGACGAGCTCTCGAATCATATATTGGACGAGACCGAAATGGCTTTATTCATAAATACTCTCAACTTCCAAACGTCCAATTACCCGGACTGGACTTCTTCTGCCGAAATCACAGCGCTCGCTCTCCCACCCTCATTCGTCCTCGCTCGCTCGATCGTCGAAAGCGATGGTAATACGAACGACATTAATCTTATTAATTTGACATGATTTATATTCAATGTATTTTCCATACCAAAGGATGTCTTTGTGCGACTGAATAATGGAATCAGCAGCCAAATTGGAATTATTACTGTCCAGACGACGATGTCTTCATTCGCTGTCGTTACTTACGCTTTGAGGATTCAGCAGCGTCACGAAAAGCCAACAATAATGAAAAGCAAGGCCGGGTGTGTAGACCGAAGTGCTCTCGTACGCAGAAATGCGACAATCGGAGCGAGGCAGAAATGAGGAAAAAGGATCGTAAATGCTAATTTTATAATTACATTGCTCTGTCCGCTATCCGGCTATCATTAATTCAATTTCGCTATCATGGATTTCTCTCCCCTCCGCGCGTCAAGCACAAAGCTCTTTGTTCGTTTATTTTTGCACGGACGCTGAACAAACAAAAAGCTTTGCCTTCCTCGACGAGAAGAAATGTCCAGATTTTTCATCATAATTTAGTTAATGACTTTTGGAAAAATTCTTGTTGGTTGGCAAAGACTTAATTTCCTTTGAGGGGTGCGAGAGTGACGTCAGACAGACTCAAGACGCTTAAGTGTAATATATCTGACAAAGTTGCGAAATTTACAGGAAGTGCACTTATCGGGCGTCAAAAAGGATCAATGAACCGAGCAAATCGAGTCAAGCAGTCCGTCAATATGCTGCGGTTGCTAGCTCATAGCAGCGAGTTTTTATTAATTGAATCTTGAGCAGCATCCATAAGCTCAAGTCCTTATCTATCGACGGAGTGATGAGAACGAGTGGGAGAGATAATGGCTAAAGTTTTAATTGAAAACTATTCATTCAGAATTGAAAAACTGAGACGAGCTCTGACGAGAAGGAAACTTTCGATGCTCGGCAACTTGAGCTCGTTGAGATTTAATTTCCTCGGCAGCATAATGAAGAGCGCTTTCGTGATCGAATTTTTAATTAAATTCACTCGACGAGGCAAAATTTGATTGTTCGTATTCAAATCGATTCAGATTCTTATTTACTGTGGATTTAAATTCGAAAATTTCATCGGGAAAACTTTTGCGACTTTTGCGAGGTTAGCAGATAAAATTGGAGTTTGAATCGAAGATAAAGTTTCAGTAGTTTGTAAAGTTTGTTTTAGAACTGTCGATCTCGATGTAGCTTGATCCTTGAGCGCGAAGTAAGGCAAAGTAAGCACAGCTTTCCTTTTAATTAAACGCGTATAAAAAACTTACATCCTTTAGTCTTCCTTAAGTGTTCTTCGTGTTCCTTGCTCATTTTGTTTGTCATGTTTGTGGCATTCGCTTCCGTTTGTAACGACAATGCAATAATATTTTATTTTATTTTTCTTGCGCCTCAGGGGATTAACTTTGCCCTCATTATGTTGTAGTGGAAAGCAGCAGATGGAAGCTCTTGACTTCAGCTCGATTATCTCTTAAGGAAAATTTCTTCGGAAATTCCTGAAAGATTTTCTGTCACCAAGATTCGGAAGCCAAACAAAATGAGTTAGGTTGCCAGAAGAAAACTCATCCGTTCAATGATGAAAACGCTCTTAAAAAGCTTTTTGTGTCGAAAGCTGTAATCATAATGCTCAAGTTTTATTAAAAATAAATTTCACGCGAGTCGAGGTGAGCGTTCCATTATATTTGCAAAAGAGGGGAAGCTCTCAACAAAGTTCGAAATCGATAATTTCTTTTCCTTGTATTGAGCTCGTGCTCCTGCACAAATTATGAGTTAAATCGCATTGAAAGCGTGCGAGGGAGAAAATGGAAATTGGTGAACGAAAATTGCGCGACATATATTCTTAAACTCCTCAAAATCGCATTATGTTGTTCGATGAACGAGACTAGAACGCACGCACACCACCGACCGCCGTCGTCATCATCATTGAATCACTCAGTGTTGAACTCGGAGCGATAATATGTTTGCGAAACTCTGCCATGTTTACTCTGATTTCCTCTTATATTTCCAGCTTGCTTTGCTATACTCGACGAGCTGACGGCATTGTGAGCAGCGGTGATAAAAGGCTTCTTTCTCATGAAGTATGATTGCGGAGCAAAAGCTCATTCAATCTACTCGCAATAATGAAACTTCAACCTCGCTTCCTCACCGCGCTTGATGGTGCAATAGCAAGATTGTGTATACAGTAACCGATAAGTTTTTATTTGAACAACATTAATCGAATCGATCATTAGCTCCTCTAAAATTCATAGGGTTGATGTATCAGGTGAGTGGATTGGATGAAGCTCTAGAGTGGATCGAACGTTAAACGCAATATCCGATGATGAAAGGGAATCTAGAGTAATTCAATCAGCGAGGCAGTCAAGTCTATTGCCATTCGATGAACAGCTACAAAAAGTTTCATTTCTCGACAGCGAAGGAATGTCACGACTGCTCAGTCAATGCTCGACCAAGCTTCTGAGACGATGGAATGTTAGTAAATTTGGCTTGAAGGATTTCTTTTCCCATTTGATTCTTTAGTGAATAATCGAAACTATCGTCAGCGCCGTTTCTAATCGAAGACTTTCCCATTAAAACTTCGCAATTCTCTTCACTCCAGAACTTGTCTCGTCAACAGCATTAATTCGTTCGGAAAATCATGAAAATTTAATTTACAAAAGCCGTCCAACGTAAGCCAGATGTTTCCGTCTTCGAAAAGGTCGAATCAGTGAAACAAAACTTTCTTGTTGGGTTCCGTTCAACAGCAATGTCATCAGCCACGTGGGGGTGACAGAAAATCGACAAGTGGCAACCTGTGCAATTCCAATACAACACGAAGTCGTTGTTAAATGATCCCTTGTTCGATTCATTCTCCGGCAAATGAGAGAACGATGGACGAAAAAAGTTTTCGCTGTTAAACTTTCGTCCAACATTCAATTTATCATTTTAATGAACTGAATTCAAGGAGCGCAAAGGGAGAGAAACATTTTTTGACAAGAATAATTCATAACAAGCACAAATGGAAGACGGAGACGCTTACTTTACGGTGCAATTCTCGTCATTTACTTCATTAGTCTCGCATATTTTAGGGACGAAAGCTTTCATTATTCTCGCCCGGTCCCCAACGGAACTGAAATCTGTTAGGAGAATCTCCTGGGACATATGACGTAATTCCTTCAGCATTCTTCTTTCGTTATAACAAATTAGGACGCGGTTGTGTCCGCGACTTTCGGCTAAGCTCAGTTTATATAGAGCAGCGATATAGAAGCAACCGAATGGAAAAATTATTTTATTCTTCGCTTTCGCTATTCTCGTGACAAAACTCATTTGAGGAGACATCGAAGAGCGAAAACGCGTCGTCCTCTTCACTTCCTAAAATGTGGTCAATGCGAGTCTGGGTAATTGATTTGATTATTTGCCTTGCAATCGCTTTCATAAAAGTAATTGTTATTGTTATAACGCTCGTTTCTCTGTCATGGCTTCCCGCAACGCCTTTTCCCTCGAAGCATGTTTCTGTCGCCCTTTTCGTGGTGAATATCCTCGGAATCAGGAGGGAGTTTAATGAAGTTTCCTTGCTTGCTCGGAGATTGCGTAGTCCATCCATTAAGTTTTAAACCCAAGAGAAGCTTTTCGTTGGGTATTAGCTGAGATAATTACGATTAGCACTAGTCAAGCGCTCGTCGCGCGAATATTCCAAAGGGGATAAGAAAATTCTCGGGAGGATGAATGAGATTGAAAACGAAGCTTAATATTTACATTTAGCGATTAAGCGGGAAAACAAGAGTTTCAGCGACGCTTCCGATTAATTTCGACGCTCCCATAACCGCTCAGAAATATCAAAGCGCGAGGGTTGAAAACAATAAAGCTTAGACGAAAAACTTTTAAATGGAAGTTTAGCGTCGGATGTCCGAGACGAGTGCGGCATGGGCGAAACGAAATTGTGGAAAAAGTTTTACTTTCGGAGCTGAAAAACTCTCGTTACACAATTTCGAATCACTTAAAGTAAACGTTTCCAATGAAGAAGGACGGATTTTCACTCGTTACGCTGGCTCTGCCACACTCTGATGTTTGCTTTCTTTGCAGAGTTTTTGTTGTGAGCTTTTGTGTCGCTTTGTGTTTGGATTGAGAGTTCTCGTCTTTCATCCCGGATGAGTTACTTGATTAAAGAAAAACAAAACCTCGATTGAAGTTCCATCTTGAGCAGATAACGTCGATACGAGAGAAAAAGAAATTGCAAATTTCACTCCGAAGCCAGTCTTAAGCTCCGGAACAATATCCTGAAACCATCAATGTTTGTTTCTAATGAAGATGTCATTCTAATGGTTACACAATAAGCCTTTGTTGACTAGTAGGGGGGTGGAGGCTTCTTATGCTGAGGCATACGTGGGAAAAGGGCCACGTGTGGTTCAAGAGGGCGTCGGGAAAATTGCTCGGCGAGAAAATCGTAAAGATCAAAAGAACAAGAAAGCTTTGAATGGGAGAAAAACAACTACGAAATTGTTTTTTTGCTTTGACGCTTGACGAGAAGGTTCACGAGAAATCGTTCTCATCACATTCGCCAGAACTTCGGAAAGCATAAAGGATCAATATGAAATGCTTCTTCTTCACTCTCTCCCTGGCTCTAAAAGCTCTGTCAAAATGTCACAATGGCGCCGCTAACAATTTTTCTGTTCATCCTCTCGCCGTCGTCTAACGAGCAAACTCCTATCGCAGTTCTATTTTTAAAGAAGACACAAAAAAGAACTGAGAACAGGAGAAAGATTGAATAAAATTTTGTGAAAACAATTCTATTATGTGCTGCAGAGTGCTTCGTCTTTCCCCCCACCGAAATCCTACCAAGCATAAATTTTATGTTTTCTCCTGTCAAATTGATTTCCACTGTCAATGAATGTGTGAAAACTCTCAATTAAGGCTGAAGTGTCGGAGAGGAAGAAAATCAATCGCTGATAGGAGCGCTGTCAAATCGAAGGCGGAAACTGAATCAAATTCATGAGTCACTTGCCTGTCGCAACATCAAATACATTTTTAATTGCCGATAAAACTTTAATAGCTTAGAAGATCGAGCGAGCGAGCAACTCGCCGTCGAATATTTATTGTCGACTTTAGTTTTTTATCGCTCGCGATTACATCTATTTAAGTTGCCTCGAGGAAAACTTTTTAACACTTTTTTCTTGCTGTTCCGCAAACTTTATGGCATTACACATAAATACACAAATACAGCCCCGCCCGAGAGTTAGGAGCGGATGAGAGGGGGAGGGGGGGCGAATTGCATAAGCGAAAGGAAGAAAAACTCCTTCTGAAACAACATAAATTATGGCTTTATCTCAGACATGGAGCCGTTTCGTTCACATAAAAATGAAGAAGAGAGCTACACAAAGCAGCTTAGACGTTGGAGCAAAAATCAATAGCAAATATGCGGTTCTTATGTGAATCGAAGCGGGCAGCACATCAGAAAGCTTTCGACGATAGGGAGAGATTCGCCACAAGACGAATCGAGTTAAACTAAGCAAAAAAAGGTAAATTCTGCCTTTTCCCATCACTCATTCTGATAGAATTGAAGCGAGCGGCGAAGGGCGAGGGCGGAAGTTTTGATGTATTTCCCTCGTATGAATATTTATTGATCCGAGAGACGAGAAGAGAAGTTATCAATGAGGGAAGAAAGAGAAGTCGAAAGGAATCAAATATGCAAATAGCGAAGAACGGAAGATTGTACCTTCTGATTGTCAAAGTTACATAATCGAATTATAGCGTGACTCTGAATGAAGCTTCGCGGGAAGGAAAGTTTACTTTGGCAGCGAGATGAGAACACTAATCATCCACCAGACGCAAATAGCGTCTTCAGACAAGCAGATTATTCTTTCACTTTTTCCATAACAACACACGTCGCCTTCATCCCTCCTGCGCCATCATTCGACGACTCCCATCCTAACAGAAACTCTTGCTGCCTTCTACTCGTTGTTAGCTCAAGCGTTCTCTTCATTATTCTTTATTTGAGTTTGCTTCTTATTCACATTATTTGATCAAGATTCCGGCGTACCAATTACGCCTTTATGTCTTCAAATCTTTGAATGCGACGCAGACTATGCGATGACATGAGATGGCGCTATTTGATTTATTTTGCCGAAAGAATCTCGTGACGAGATTTGCGTCTCTCTGTGCAATCAGATTTGATTTTGAATAAACATTTCTGTGCCTAATAAATAGAAGAAAACTGGATGCTTATTGAGTTACTTACGGTCGATCCGCAAAACGGTGCATTGCCTGCGCGTGACAGCAGTCTTCCGCCTCTGGTGGAACCACCTCAAGAAAGAAGGTGATGCCGTTGGCTCGAGCTCAAAGTTATTTCACAAATCTTTCCTCTCGTCTCGAGCTTTTGTTCAAGGAAATGGAAGATTTTTTATTGTTTCTGCCGCTGTTATCAGAGAAACTTTTTTGCTTTTCTTCAGCAGAAACTTTTCTCTCGTCTTCTTCTTGTCGAGTCGTCGAAGAAACAATTCCAGAAATCAACAAAATTCGTTTTAATTAAGCTGCAGAGCTCCGTAACGGAGGGCACGAGGGAGAAACTTTTTATCACTTTCGATACGCGAAGGAGGAAAAGTTGGTATTGATGGGAACTGCAAGCAACTCAGTCGAGTGCTTCCTCCGCCTAATTTATTATTAATCTTTTCCTCGCTCTTTCGATTTCTCAGAAGATGTAATTAGGTCTCCTTGTCTCCTTCTGCTACACTAGACTTGATTTCGATCAAAACATTATTTATCATCACTGTTTTTCACTCTGAATTCGCTCGGCGCTCACTCGTCTCACCGATCAATGTCGGCCGTCGCTCGAATGCACAATTCATTTGCCATTAATTTTTAAGTTGAACTCGTTCCTTGCTTTCACTCGGTCGTGTTATGATTCTGTTTTATTCATTTTATGTTGTTTTTAATTCACGATTTTCTGTTTTTCTGCTGTTGCTGCATTTGTTAATTCATTGTTTCATTATTCAACTGAAAGCGGTGAAAGATTGATTAGCGGACTTAAAAAGGATTTATGACGATTTGGCAATTTGGCTGATGCTGCAGATGAAAGTTGTCATGTGTCGGGAGTCCAACAATCGCTTGTCAGTCATAAAAGTTGATCAACAGCCGCCTCCAAACTCAAAAGCATTCGTCGGCCCTTGCTCCATCCTCGTTTATTATCGATGAACACCATCAAGTTGTGAATATTTAAAAGTTGGTAATGGATCAGAGCGAAAAGTTTTGACAAGCTTTGTTTGACGTCACAGCAGCTCATGCAATTTTGATCAGCTTCGTTGTCCTCTAAAGTTATGTAATGCGACCCACTATAAAGTCCATTAATTCATTAAGTGAATCTGAGGCAAAGCCATCTACATGATTCATTTCCAGCGCTCGAGCGCAGGTGAAGCAAAAAAAGGTTATTCTTGTGTAATCATTAAAGCCTTGTCCGGTGACCGACTAAGCTTGAAACGAGCACCTAAATTGCGTTAAGCCACGTCAGACAAAAGCTGCGAAAATGCCGGATGATCCCTGCTACGCAGACTTTTAACAGCGAACCCGAGGAACACAAAGAAGAAAATAATTTGCCATCTTTTGATTAGAATCATTCTAAATTTGCCTCCTTTTGAGCTCATCTCGATCCTATAAAACTAACCCCGTCAAAGAAGTCAGCCCAACAAAGCATAAAAGTCGCACTCAAACGGCTATAAAAACTGGGTGTGGTATGTAGATTTCTCAGCGTTTTCCCACCCGCTCAAACCTACTCCCTTCGACCTTCTGATCCTTTCTCGCATTTTTCTCTTTCATTGTCGAAAAAAAGCTGTGACATGCACACAAGATGAGGCAACAGCAAAGACAATAAACATAAAAAGCCATTTCGGAAGGAGAATGTGCCTTTGTCTCCGTTCTGGTTCGCTCGTACACTTTTTGCCACTTCTTCTCTCTTCCCATCGCCTTCTTCATTTATAATGAAAAACTACTTACATAAACACAGACAAGGATATCATTTGTTGTGCATAACAAATGGGAAGAGGTGAGCCATGTCCCGCCACCCCACGAGGGAGAGAGATTGCCGATTATCGATTGTCATAAGGTATTATCAGCCCATTGCCATCGAATTTATGCATTGTCGTCTCATTTATTTTTCATAAGCACAAACAGGATTGACTTTGAGCTTTGCATTCGGGATCAAAGGCTCTCGTTTCGAGATCAAACAACAAGTCAAGCTTACATCAAATCGATTCAATCGAGAAGGTTGTTGGCGTGATTGAAATATCGAAAAGAGATTGCGGCGCATTGTGTTTGAAATGCGCGAAGCGATTTTGAGGAATCGTAAAAGGAATTTCTACGTGAGCTCGTCAATTGAACTAAACTTGATGTCGTCACTTCACTAGCGAGTGCAATGGCTTTTCGATTCAATGAACTTTCGGGCAACGCATAATTTGCAATTTGCAACTCGAGCACTGCGAAGTTTTTGCATTTTTCATTTCAGCTTTCAACATGATTTAGGCGAAGCGCTACGGAAAAGGGGACAGCAGAATCGCATGCACGCGAAATGGTAAAAATATCGGGCATACATTATTAATTTTATGCCCGAAATCTCCCGCTGAATAATTTTTTTCGCTGCTGCTGTTGTAGCCCCGACATTTGTGTGCCAGAAAAAGACTAAAAGCTCTCTTGGAAATTTAATTTATTTTTTAGTGTCATCCTTTTTCGGTCATTTCCTGCGAACCAGCCATTCCAAGCTCCGCCGAGAGCTTTTGCTGGTTTACAGCCAGCGAGGCTATAAAGATTTAAGTGGGTGCTAGCTCGCTGGGTGGATGAGTTGAACTCGCATAGCAGTGCCCGACTTGAGGGCCTTCAAGTCAAGCTCCGGAATGTTTTTTCAAAACAAAACTTTTCAGTAATCGCTTTCACGAGTAAAACAAAACACCTGTAAATCTTGTCTGAGCCGCCCATCTCACATTTCAAATTGTGTTTCAGCTTCCATCCGCCCATTGAATGTTTGCTGTTCCAGTTCTGCGATATATTTACGATTGCTCGTATTGCACAAAATGGAATTGATTTTTTTCTCCCTCCCGTTTCATTACGGTGATTGACAATGAGTTTCAGGAAATTGACAACGACACAGCGACATCATAACATCCGCTCTTTCGGATTGCTTTGAACTTCACGTCTTTGCCGGGAACCGACAGGAAGAAATCGAAGCATATTACAAATTGAATTACAGACGAAAATTGATTGGAAAACTCTCACCCACCCCCCTCGACTCCTTATTGCACCCTCTGCTTTGGCAAATGATTTATTTCGGGTAGTAAATTTCTATTTTATATCACTCCCATCGATATCTCATCACTGAAATCGATAAATCGCTTATGAAAGCACAGAACTCACATCAGCAACAAGGAAAAATGGAAACTTTTCAAAATTGTTTGACAGATTTTCTTCGTCTTCTTCCGCTGTGCGATGTCGAAAGGGAAAAGAGATTTTTCCCATGAGGATTTTCGCCGCACCGACTTCGATTGTACTTTCGACACAACAAGATTCCATAAAAGAAAAGTAACTTTTTCTCGTGAACAATAAAATAAGCTTTGGTGAACGTTCAACTTTCTGATTTAAGATTTAATCGCTCGACTCCAATTTCTTTTGAAACTTCACACTTAGTGAAGCCGCTCGAGTGTCAAGCGCGCATTCTTTCTTCGCTCACGAAAGGAAACTCGCGCGGAAGCGAAATAAATTGCAAGCTCATTCCGCCTCAGAAGGCGTTTGACTTTTGTCTTTTGTTGGCGATTAATTGTGTCGTCCTTATGGAAAACAATTTTCCACCACTTTCGTCTCTCCACCACACTGACAACTTTCATGTACTCAGCAACATTCCGTCTCATGCTCCGCTCGCATCGTCGAGGAATTCACGGGTTTTTAATCACTGAAAAACTTTTCTCTTCCTCGCCGAAAAGGAAAATTCGGAAACTTCCTTTTTTCGCTTTTCGCATCACTCTCGGACTCACTTACAAAATTATTCTGATTTTCCTCGGCTTTTCTTTTTTCCGTTTGCCTCATGAAGACTTTTCCTTCTTCCCCGTTTTTATTGTATTTTTCCACACACACTTATCCGCCACTTTTCTCCGCTTCTTTCCGATGAATTTTTATCTAAATTGCGTTAAATTTCCTAGTAGAAAAATGAACTTTCAACTGGCCAACACCATTTTCACTCAGTTTTCCCTAAATTTCTTTCCGCTAAATTAGCTTCGACTATGTTGAAAATGCTTCTCAGCTACTCCAGAATAACACACAAAAAATCCTTTTCACGATTTCTCCAGCTAACGGTCGTGCGATTTTTACAATTTGCGGGCTCGAAGGCAACTGAATATGAGCTGATGGAATGTTGCATCGTTGCGCATTTGACGCACGTTCATCAGTGGCCCTTTCTGCGCATCCATGGAATCTCCCTTATCACTCTCGGGCGCTTCTCTCACGAGCCTTATTCTGAGCACTTCCATCTGAATTCTGTTTGCTTTCTCTCGCAATCGGGCGCGAGTTCTCTCCAACAGCGCTTTCCATGAACATCTCGCCGTTCCAGGCTCCACATCATTTTCCCATGCAGCACTTTCGTCTCAACATTTTCGCTTCTCCGGAATGTGCGAGAAGAAAAAATTTAGGTGTGCCGCTTTCGAATGGAATGAAAACTTTTTTTGGGAAAGGAAAATTATTCAAAAAGAGAAAACAGAAAGCAAAGCGGAAAAAGAATTTTAAAGTGCAGCTGACGTCACAACAGGAAAAAGCCGAGGGGAGACGAATCGATGTGAAACTTGTTTTGTTCCTCGAAGAATCACTATGAAGTTTCCAAAGGTTTTATGTAACATCTCATCTCGAGTGCGTAGAGTTTCCTCCGCCGGTGGGGCGTTTAATAACTTGACAACATTACGAGCAGCAGCTCGTGAAGATGAAAGTTTTGCGTACGCGGGAGAAAAGTTACTTCTTGTAAAAAATCTTATGGGCGTGTTAATGATCATGATCCCTAACCCAGATTCGCTTGCGGAATGAAATTAAAACCATGAACTTTAATTCTTCTGCAAGTAACGTTTCCTCCTGAATGTCTTTTGCCTTCGACGTTGCTCGCGACATTTATTCCTCATCCGAATCCGCGCCATAAAAAGTGTACTTCGAATAATGCGAACGAACGCCACGATGTGTTTCCTCTCGCGTCCGAAAATTTATGACGAAGAAAGGCTTACAACGCGAAATTTATTACAAGATTAATGCAGCTGTAATGAGAATGAAGATGTTTCCGGTCTCTTGACAACAGCGGCAATGCTGCCTCAGAGAATTCCTTCAGCTTTATTAACATGACGCTATCGATCGCGATGCTTAATTCGGTTGTCAAATTTACGGCGCTTGGATAAGGCGGAAATCGTTGGGGCAATAATTCTCTTTTACGGCTTCTTATCGATACATCAATCACTAAAATTGCGATGCTCAATAACGGAATTATCATTTGATGGAGTTTCGGGATAAGCGAGTTACCGTTGGCTATTGATTGTTGAGACAGTCGAGCTCTGAAAACTCGTTATGACATCAGCAATTCGCTTCCGCGTCTCGAAACAAAACCAACAATGTTTTGGTTCAACAAACTTGAATCGTGAATAATAACTTTGCACATCTTTCTCGTCCTCATAAACTCGGATAATAAAAATAGTTTTCATAGAATTTTCTTTTTCACTTTTGCTTTTGAGAACTTGTTTTTCATTCAATTTCCTTTCTCTCTTTCACTTGTGAGCAATGCTACATCTTCTTTGGTACTCCTTTATCGTCGTACTCTCATTGAAAAGCTTTTATGCTTTGCTGTGAAGGCGAGGGTGGATAATTTAATCACCTTATCAAGGTGCAGAGTCGGAGGTTTATGTCGCATGAAGTTAAGTTGTTTTGCGCTGTCGTCTGTAAACGATAATTCAGCTCGGAACGATTTCATTTGAAAAGTTCTGAAAATGATTTCATGTTCAACAAGCAATCTATCACTTTACGCTTTCCGATCGTCAATATTTTGCTACAATGGAGGATAAACAACGATAAATTGAAACTTTTGAAGGAGCGCAGACAGAGCTCGACATTAAATCAACGAGTAATCATCGATGAAATGGGGTTGAAGTGGTTTTGTGAAATTCACGAGGGCGAAATTGCCAGGAGGAAAATCGAACGGAAAACTGACCCAGTTATAATTCCATTTGAAGAACCTAACCCGACTAAAGAACCTAAACTACTAAACATTGTTTTTCAACTCTTGTTCTTTCTTCTTCAACATAAATCCAAGCATGAAATCGACGATAAAATGTTGGAACGTGCAGAATGTTCTTCGAGTATCATCTGCTAATAAATTCTCCATCTCTCCTTTCCCCCTCACTGTGGAGTCCTCAGCCATGAGAAATTTGTAACCTAATATCCCATGCTCGTCCCAAAACAAAGCTAGAAAGCAATAAATCACTTAATACTCTGAAATTATTCTTTGTACATTTCAATTAACTCAAAATTAGCATGGCAACTCAGGCTGGAGAGTTTTCTGTTTGCCTTACAAAGCTCAATCATTTTGTTTACTCTCCCATTCGCAATTGGGTTTCCATCAAAAATCATTCAAATTGAAAGGCCCGATTCGCAAACTATTCTGCTCAATTTCTTCCGACAAGGCTCTTCAATTATGCCGCTCGGTTCAAATTGAATTTGATCTGTTAATTCGTTAAGAATTCTCGAGAGAGACATAATGACACATTGGCTTCATAATTGAACATGTTCCGAGGTTTGAATGTGTAGGGAGATGTTGGATATGATAATTATGAGAAATTTATGTCGGAATGAATGCGATGGGTGGGACTGAGGGACGAGGTGACGGTTCAAGAGTATTATCAGAAACGTGAAAATTGGATTTGAGCGTCATTTAATTTCATGGGGAATTTTGCGTCATTTAATTTCTTAAGACTCGACAGCGGGACGGGGATAATGTCAATTGCGCTTCCTTCTCGTCCCGATATGGCTGCTGTCTCCACTCTAAAAACTATTGCGGAATTTCAAATGAGTGGGCGAGGAAAACTTCTTTTCTACCCGAAAAGACATGAGAGAAAATTTCTTTCTCTTGTGGGCGGAAGACGATAGTCATGTTGATTTATGGTCTTTTTATCTAGTGTCGCAAAGTTTAAAGAATTTCTTCCTCGCTGCGGTGCATTGTGCAATTCAAATTTATTGATCCCGTTGCTATTCGCTTTAGATTTTACGGATTTGCTGCACGTGTTGCAATGAATAAAAGAGAAGAGCAACTGCTCTCGTCCTCGACCACGAACAGCTGAAGCTTAATGAGGATTTCTTTTTTAAATCTCTTTGTGATGAACTCCAGACATTCTTTAGGGAAATTAATAATCAAGATTTATGAAGAGCCAGAGATTTGAGAAGATAATTAATTGAGATGCTGGCCGAAAGTTTTTCAATTTTCTATTGTGATATTTGACACACAAGAGAAGGCTGGCCCTAAAACCAACAACTTTCCCCAACTATCGGCCTTTGTCCAAGGCACACACAACGGAAATCATGACCGGAGCTTAAAGTTTTCAATGACTTCCAACTGATCGGAATGGAAACGACACTTGAAAGAGGTTGTTGGGTGTAAGCGAGAGAGATGGAGAGAAAAAAGGTAAAAGGTCTCGTGTCACATCTCAATGACATTTCACTACAACGTCTTTTGTGTGCCTAAATTTCATTTTCCATTCGAGTCGAGAGGAGAAAAACTTAATTTCCATTCACAAGATTTACATTCTGTGCTTTTCAAAAGCACACTTTTGGAGATCTTTCGTAGTTTATGTGCTCAACACTCAATTTAAAATCAGATCTCGTAGCGCAGGACGAGAATGCTCAAGTAGGGATGTGAAGGAAAGTTTTCTGCAATTCATTTGTCGCTTTGTGGATAAGACGCTGATTATTGTCGTCTCCGCTTCGCGTCCTTTTTCTCGCATAATTTTTATTTCTCTCGCATTCGATATTTCAACCAAAGCTCCGACATCCTTCAACAGAAACAGGGATGAAAAGCTTTCGCATTGTGAATGTGATTGTGTGTATTTGCGTCGATGTGTGCTCTCGCTCTTTTAACAAACTTTCATCTTTCACTGTTACGTGATTGGAATATATTTAGGCTCGATGGCAGCCTCTTAGTTTTCATTTCTCTTCCTCAATGCTTTTTGCCTATTTTCGATTCGCTTGTTATTCATACTTTTGATGGAAACGTTTCTCTTAAATGGCACGGCTCGAGTTAAGCCTTTTGGAAGAAAACATTTTCGAGCATCCGACGAGATGTTGAAGGCATTAAAGTAATTTGAGCTTTTGCAAGCTCGAGGGAAATATTTATTATCGCGCCAGCAGGTGAGTTTTCTTGCATTCATAAGTTCCATAATTGCTTCTACTCGTGTGCACCCAGCTGAAGAAGTTTTCTTTGTTGCCTCAAGTGTTTAAAGCGATTACTCAGACGAGCCGGAATCGAGGGGGTTTGCTGCATCTGAGGAAACTCAGAGGCAGATACGAGCAACAATGCATGCGAGTTGCAACAAATTTTCGAGATAAAGCTTAAAAGGTTTTCTTGTTTCCCTCACCTACTTAACTAACGTACACGAAATGTTTCCACCGACTACGATATTTGCAATCGTCTAATGGAAGCGCAAACATGCACAAATTTCTTGGGGTTTGCTTTTTCGCCCCCGAGCTGTTTAGACTAAAATTGTAAACTACTTGTATCTGCTGTTGAGTTTATGTAGCGTAAAAAGGGGAACTGAGATCGTTTCGCACATGCCACGAAGCTTCCTTTCAGCATCCTAGCGAGGGAAAAAGGAATTTGATTATGAGTACTTGCAACGATGGAAGATCGCCCGAAGGCAACCTGGTGCAGCTGCTATGAAATATTTGTGCACCAGCTCGTATTATGAATAAAAAATCATTTTCTTTTCATAAGCTTGTTTTTCACTCTCTAGCGATAAGCTCCATAAACAGCAAAATATGTTTTTCATAGAAAAAATGCACAATTTTCATTGCGAACTTTCAACATTCGTTGTTGGAGCTGAAAAATGGTATTCTGATGAAGTTTTCACTCTTTGAACTCGTTCTCCCGCTCCCCTCACTCAGATGTTCATGAGACATATTTGCTTTTAAGAAATTATTACATTTTCCTTTGAAACGACGCTGATGTGGATGGAAGTACATGTTGCAAAAAACTTCATATCAGAATCCAGCTCGAACGAGGGAGAAGGACTTTGTAATATGGAGGGAAACTTTGTGAGCTTTGTCATCCTTTTGTAATTTGCTAGAATTTAGATGTTCAGATTGGGAGAGAGGTGGGACAACATGGCATTGATGCCTAGTCATGTCAACACCATTTGTTCAGTGTCAGTTCAATATTGTTGGTACAGTCGCGGGTTATCTTGATAAATTTCTGCTACTTATAGAAGCTGAAAACTTTATTCTCATCTTGCGTCTTGATTATTATATAAATCATTAGCTATAACATCATTGGCAATCGTCCCCTAAAAACTTTTCTCGATTGTATTTCAATAATTTCTAGAGCTTGAAAGCTTGCGAAGCATGAAAATCTTTTTGTTGCAGCGCCCTCGATTGTTTCGATCTCGTAAAAGAGAGCGAGAGGGAGACCGTAGTCGTTCAAAGAACTTCTAAATTACAATCGACGACGAGAATTGAAAAAACTCTGATTTCTCTACGTCATTCACTCACTGGCAAAACTCATCCCATAATAATCCTTCCCCATCAGATTTAATCTTCTAATTTATATTGTATTATGTCTTCGGCTCAATCCATCGCCGCTTTGAGCAAATAGTAACGGAAGAGAAAGGCAAATGATGCTGGGGACTGATAAGGGATAAGGCAAAAGCGGCAGCGCCGATATTTTTATGCTCGAAGCCAAGTTTAACGATGGTAAGAAACGCAGATTTGTCAATTCGAACATTTCTCATCGCCTCTTGCTCCACATTCTCACATTAGTGCACGAGACAAAAGGGAAAAAAGGGGGAAGAGGGCGGAAAAAAGAAATCTCTTTCATTTTCTGTAACCTATCAATTTTCAATTCGAAGAAGCCGACAGCGTTTCTCGAGACGGAGCGAGTAGAGAGAATAGCGAAGACAATAAATTAAGGAATAAAGAAAGCAGAAGGAAGTCTGCAGTAGACACAAAATAATTTATTGTTGTACGTGGCCAGTTTCTCTCTACACAAGTCGAAGCGTACTCGCTTCGCAGGCTCTCACATCCCGAAGAGATAGTTAAATCTGAAGCTCCTATCAGATGTAGTCGTCTCATGTCTGGCTCAATGAAGCTCAAGGAAAACATGCTTTAAATCTCGATGTATAAATTTTACAGATTTAGTTCTAAGCTTGACCGATTTGAAAGCTTTCTACTCCGCCCCTTTGGAGTGTAATCCATTTGAGATAAGCAGAATATTTATGCAAAGCCCTTTTCCGATGACGAACGATACTCTTTTCACTGCAACGAAAGCAAGCGTCATCACTAAAAGCGGTTCCGAAAAGCAAATTTCTTCCCTTTTCTCGACTTTGTCACAACAGCAGATAAACTTTTGTTTATATTTCATTCGTATAATCTAAGTTTAATATACTATAATAAATCACAAGAAGAAGAAGCGGCGAAAAAGCTGAAGGAAAGTTTTATCAGTCGGAGAATCTTTGCTTCTTGTTTGTCACATTGTTTCGTTTACTTGCCTGATTCAGATTCGCATTTCATTCGAGATGTCATGGGCTGGTTTGAGTATGACGTGAGCGTTCTGCGAGCGGCTTTACCGAGTTAAATTATTCGTTCAAAAGTTGAAAGCTTTCAAAAGCTTCCCTGAAGCTTGATTTCCCTTAAGTCGAACTTCGCTTTCTGACACTTGCCATCCCCCAAGGTAGGGTTCATAGCTTATTTGCCTGTCTGTTTACTCTGAAAAGTGTAATCAGATTAAAATTCATTGAGTGATAAATTTGGTTTGGGAGTTTAAAGGTGAGGGAGAAAAGATTCTCGAATTTCGCCCGGTTACTTAATATTTTAGATCAAGTTGCTTCGAATAAAAATTAAGTATCTGTTGAGCGATTTTTGGCCTAGGCGACCCTCATCATTTGAAGCAGAATGACACTAGAGATGTTGCTTGTTCTCAGAATTTACCGATTGACTCAAAGACGACCGTAGGACGTTAAACAAAGCCTTGCCTTCCACCACGACGCCACTGAACTTTCAATCATTTTCGTCGCTCTACAACAAGAAAAAGGCTCGTCGATAAAACACCTTTTTCACTTCAATGAGTTTCAAATCAGAGAGGAAACTGCTTCGATCAAGGCCATAAAGTTTCATAAATTCAAATGGGAAAGCTTCGCTGAGGGAAAAGTTTCTCCATAGATTTACCGCAAACAAGCAACTTGAGAACAATGTTGAAACTGACAAAGCGAGCGGAGCATCAACGAGAACTTGTTACATTGTGCGTTTGATGAAAGCGGTTCGAATATCGATGGATTGAAAAGTCATTTCCCGGAAAACTCTCAAACTTTGAACGAATTTTGATTTGTTTTCCAATCCAATACGAGGTTTGAATAACAACTCGAGTAAACAACTCATAACATCTGTCCTAATGAGCACTTGGAAGCAAAAGGGTCGATCCAAGTAATGGAAAAGCTGTGTTGACAAAACTTTCGATGCTTTAGAAGGGAAACTGCTGGAGATTGAAAAAGTTGTCAACATCTAGCTCGGTCGGACTTGGAGCACGAACGCTCATAATGAACTTAACACTCGAGCGAATCGCTGAGCGAGCTCGTTGATTATGCATGGCAGAATGCTGTGAAGATGATTGATGGTTTTCGATTGACTTACAAGTAGGATTGTGAATCCTCATGTGCGATAATTCATAAATATTTCATTTTAACGCCATCATCTTCCTTTTCACTGCAGTAAGAACTGTCAATGTAGCAACGGCGTCGACATCGCCTTCCCTGCGAACTTTACTTCTTGATTACCTTTTTGATGAAACGAGGTAATGAAAACTTGTTTGCCTTTATGTTTTGTGCTTTCACAAATCAGAGAGCGTTCATAAATATTCATAGTGTGATGAATAATAATTTGTTTATAAAATAATAACTTTTGCTCTTTCTCGAAAGCCCTCTGGGCTGTATGCCCTCGAACACTTTGATGAAGATAGGACGAGTCTATAAAGAACAAACGAGTCGTTTGAAACGACTCTGTCGTCCTAACGTCAAGGCTTTGATGCTTAGATTTTAAGATTTTATTGCTACACATGGCGCACTTTTCATGCTTGATAAATCTTTGAATATCCAATAAGAATGTTTAATAAATGAGTGGGAACAATTGTGTTTTGAGACAACGCAACGATGTTGACATGTGCGATTAAGATTAAACATTCGGTGAATAATAAAGAAGGTGAGCGAAGAAACTGCTCACTTAGCAATTTTCTATGCAAACAGATTGACAGCTTAGATCAACCAACAAGGTTTCAGAATTCTCGTAAACTAGAATAAATGATCGCGACCGCAATTCATGCTCATCACAGTTTCTCATTTCTATTTTAAGAGACAAAGATTTTCGCTGGCGGCTCAAGGAATAATCCATTTACCCGTCTGCCACATTCCATCTCCATCTTGTCTTTCCCATGTCATCGCCGCTTGCTTCAGAGTTGTTAAGCGAGCAGCGCCCTCATGGCTTTTGATCTTACGCAACTTTTCACATTGGTGAGCGGGTACTTATCATGCCTGGCTCGTACACATAAACGAAAGGAACCGAGAAAGAAGATCTGAAGGAACAAACAAATAGAATTTATTGTAATGTCATGAAAATTGATATTGAGACGACGGCATGGAAACGACAATTTATAACCATAGAGGAAGACATCGCTCTCATAATGTTAACGGAGAAGTCAGTGATCGAATTAATCTTATCTCTTCTTCGCTTGCTCGCAGCAACGCACGTATGCAGATTCCAATGAGCGCGTATCAAATTCAGCGGAAAGTTGTCAAAAGTTTATCGCTCTAGCGGGAACACATTCAGCTACATTCCTGCGCACTCTCATCGCTCGCTTATTAACTGCAATGTGTGTTAATAGCGTAATTAAAAGCTCTGTTGTGAGATAATTTGTTAGTGCGGGTTGAGATTCTGTCGCTCGTTGTTTGCAGCAACTTTTTCTGTTGCCGAAATAATTAGGGAACGTAAAATTGGTAAATTAAAATTCCCTCAACAGCGATAAATCAGGAGCGAAGCCGTAAAAATCGCATGGAACGTGACTTGAAAGAATGTGAGCTTTGAAAGCTTCTGTAGCGCTCTCAAGAGTCGTGAGCCTGCCTTACACTCTACACTTACTTTGTTCAAAATCAGAAGCATCAATCGGTGCGTTGAGGGAAGCAAAAAACGAGGAAAAAATCTTTATAAAAAGCACAGAAAGTTGGAAAAGTTTTGCCAAGGAAATCAGCGACGAGTGTCGGAAGTGGCTGAAGAGCGAGGAGTCTCCCCTCCGACTCAACAGCCGAAAAATATTAATTATACTCAAAGCTTTTGTATTTAGTGCCAGCATGAAAAGCCAGAAAAAGTTTTTAATTGCTTTTCACTGTTTTCCACGATTTTTTTTGCGTTAGCGAGAAGAAAAGTTTGCTGTCGAAAAAAAACGTTCCGAATCAACATGAATGACTCAATATTATTGCTTGTTGACAAAACCAATTCTCCGCTTTAAGCTGAATGAGTAAAGCATCGCACACTCTCGCTATGCAAATTACCTCAAAGTGTTTTGTAAACAACAAATCAAATCATCTGATGGAGTAAACCTCGCATGGCCAATACACTCTCGACCGCAGATCATCGACAATTACCTCGTCGCTGCTCTCGAAAATTTAAATCAGTTGCTCTGAAGTTTTCGTCCAGTGAAGATCACAGAAAAAACTGGAAACGATTTTCTTCATCGCGAGGCAGATAGCAAGTGTAGAAAGATGAAGCGAAGTAATATTGCTCTAAAATTGATTTTCCTCGTGGGGCTCGTTAGCGCTATAAAGCTTGCTAATGCGGCAACAACTGCTGATCCAAATACACGTCTCGTGTGCTATTACGATACGAGGAGTTCATTAAAGGAAGGTAAGATGAATTGGCCGAGGAGCGAACATCCAAAGCATGTCTTGTGACAAAGTGCTTGCGAGCGTCGACTTTTAATTAAAAGTCATTGAGAATCCAAATTGCTCCCAAGAGTTCCATTCAACATCATCTCGCCGAAGCTCAACGACAAACGGGAAAAGATTCGAGCGGTATCTGCTTGACCTGTTCACGGTGATAACACTTGACGTTAACCTAACGAGAGTTCATCAACGTCGCTTGTTTCCACAGACAGCGCGTTGTGAAACTTCCCGGCTCGACAAAAACTTTTCCGATAATTTGCTAAACTCTTTAGTGAGAAAATATTTACATTGACTAAGTGCCATGATGTGTCGCAGCCGAAGGTCAAGCAGTTTATACTATTGCGATGATGTAGGCAAACAAAAGATGTTTGTCGATTTTCGCTTGCGAAAACAAATCGAATGAAACAATGAGAAGTGGTTCGCATGCAAATTTGATGAGTCAACGAAGCTCTTCTCAAAAGCTTGGAAGAAAGCTGAGCGTCCTTGACTTCAAGATGTTTTCATGTCATGTATTTAATCTTGAAATGCAAAGAAAGAGAACTTTTGATGACAGCGCAAATATTTTCAGGTCTTGCTCGAGTTATGCCAGCTGATATCGAAGCGGCTTTGTCATCGTGTTCGCATTTGGTTTACGGCTACGCTGGCATCAACCCAGACAACTTCAAGATCGCGCCTTTAATCTCCAACGAAGAGTTAGACGAGACAAAAGGACTCTACAAGCAGATAACGGGGCTCAAAGCAAAGTTCCCGACCCTCAAGGTTCTGTTAAGCGTCGGCGGCGATGCTGATGGCAACCACGAAAAATACTTTTCGCTACTCGAGTCAAGCACCGGAAAAATTGCTTTCACGAACAGCGTCAACGTTCTTCTCAAAAAATACGGATTCGACGGCTTGGATCTCGCCTTCCAGTTCCCAAAAATGAAGCCGAAGAAAATCCGTTCGAGCGTTGGCTCCGTTTGGCATTCGTTCAAAACGACAATTGGCGTTGCTGGGAAGCCTGTCGACGAGAACTCTGAAACGCACAAGACTCAGTTTTCCTCTCTTGTGATCGAACTCAAGAACTCTTTCCGCATCGATAATTATCAGCTATCAGTTACAGTTCTGCCGAATGTCAATGCTACGCTCTACTTGGACGTTCCTCAAATTAAGAACTTTGTTGATTTCGTGACCATCGCTGCCTTCGACGTGTACACTCCAACTCGAAACCCCAAGGAAGCTGACTATCCATCACCAACACTCTCTGTGAGCGACCGTAACACCGAAGAGAATATCGATGCATGGGCGAGCTTCTTGATTGCGGGCGGTCTCCCATCGAATCGAGTCGTTGTCGGTGTTCCGACATTCGCGCGTGCATGGAAAATTGAAAGTGACGAAACCTTGACCGGAGCACCGCCAGTAAAAGCTAATGGCGAAGCTGACGAGGGCGTTCAAACAAGAACACCTGGACTTTACTCCTACCCTGAAGTCTGCGGAATGATTTTGAGTGCCAACAACAAAGATTTGAAAGGCGCTCACGCTCCCTTGAAGAAGGTTGTTGATCCAACAAAACGCTACGGAACTTACGCTTTCCGCCTGCCAGACGAAAGTGGCAACAACGGCGTTTGGGTTGGATTCGAAGACCCCGACTCCGCTGGCAGCAAAGCTTCTTTCGTCCGTGGTAAAGGGCTTGGTGGAGTCGCCGTCTTTGATTTGTCCCTCGAAGACTTCCGCGGAGCTTGCACCATTGGCACCAAGTTCCCTATCGTCACAAAAATCAAAGAGAAGCTGAACTAAGGAATCATTTCGATCATCAAATAAATTACAATCAAAAACCGCGATTGCTATAACGCTAAATGTCGAGAAAATAAACGCAAAATAAATTTTCCATTCGAATTCACAAAAAAATGTTCCGCATTCGGTGCACCGTTATCCATAATCGGCGTATGCATCGAATGTGTTTGTTATTTTCCAATCAAAATTCATAATGAATATCATTTCGTTCGATTCCGTCGCTGGGGGTGGAGGAGGTGAGCGAACAGCGGCTTTAACAGCGAGGCTTTCATCGTCCCCCACCTCTCATGCAAAAAACTTTCACCATAAAATTTTATTGCATTGTTTATGGCAAGTGCCGAAGCATTGATTAAAGCAGCGAGAGGAATTTTGTTTGCGGAAAGTTTTATCAACTGCGACCGTGAGAAGGAGGGAAAGGAAATCTGAGATAGGAAGTCTCAGGAAAAGATTTAACGATTCAGCGAATGCTTTGCCGATATCGGAGGAAGCATGTGGCATTAATATGCTGAAGCATGGAGCAGATACAATTCATTGATGATTGATAGGAAGAGAATGGTAAACAGAAGGGAAAACTGTCGACAATATGATTCAGATAATAGAGTTTCCGATGGCGGGGACGAGGGATGATTATGGGAAATCTAATCAGGATCATTAATTGAATGTCATAAAGCCGTCGATCGTTAAATGTAAACATAAGTCATCGTTCCGCTCGAGAACTTGCGAACAATGAAGGTAGCTCCTTGTTTATATTTTGAAACAGTCCCCGTCTCGAGGCAGCCGCCCATTAAATTGCTAATCTGTAATTTTAAAATGGAATCACAATTAAAAAGCACTTCCAACCGGCCCACTATCTGCCAAACCCAATCCGGAGGGGAATCCCACGGCGTATAAAGCCGAGTCTCGCAGCGACGACGACAAGGCGCAATAAGAGCTTTTCTATCGCAATTTGACAGACGAGAAGAGAAGACAGTTCCCCTCTCGAGCCTACGCAATCATATCAACGCAGTATTAAAATCATAATGAAACCATAAAAAATGTTTACGACGCCCCGTCCCAAATTATTAGATGCGAGATGGTTTTTCATTCTCGTTCAGAAAGAACTTTCACTGCCACTGCTTAGTGTAAGCTCGCTCTCCTAAGGAACTTTATGTCATTTTTTCCCTTTCTCGCTTCTTCCTCTGGTTTATGTGGCCCATAAATATTCTTCGAGCGAGATCAAAACACGAAAAGGGAAAGTTTTAGTCTAGAAAAGTCGTAAAATTTTGGGTCAATTATTAAATGTTATGCCTTGGGATTTCTTTCGGCTTTTTGAGACGTGAAAATTGCCGAAAGAATATTGTGAATACGGCATTAAAGCTAAATCGGAATCGTCGAGCCATTCGTGAGCCTGAAAGTCGACGGTTAAGACTCGCTGGAAAGCTTCTAGATTTCTTGGCGCATGTCTAAGTCTGTTGTCGGATGAAGCCTTCAAACTTACTGGAACTCGAGCCAAGAATTTGCTCGCAATATGCTAGGATAGATGGCAAAGTTTATGAACTTTAAAACAGCTGCAGTCTGCATTGCCTGCCGCACGAACCTCTAAATGATGAGCTCGGATATGAGAGCTTCGTTGAAAGTATTAAACTACCTAATATAGCAACAGCATTAACAAATTGCAAATAATCTACTCGTGCATAATGCGATTCAGTTGAAAGCCAACCGGAAAGTGAATCGAGTTGCTATCTAATTCCATTTGCGTCATGTTCAAACTGATTAATGCAGAGGTCGAGCAGCGACGTTCATTTCCATGAAAAGATTGATGAGTGATGTTTGGGGCATTCTTTCGAGCTTTTTGGCCACGCAATTTATGTGCTGGCCATGCCAACGAGACAATTTAAGACTCTAACAGAAGATTATTCAGGAACTTTTTGCATCACTTCTTCTCGCCCAGTAATTTCGAATTTTAAACGGGGGCTTCGACCCAGAAACTTCACAACGAATCTCATTTGGTATTAAACACAACGGAAAGAGATTCTAGGAAACGAACAAAGCTTCTCGTGTTATGAAATGATGATAAATGAGAATGGCGAATGATTGAATCATGAGCTTCGGAGAATGAGATTCAGAAAGTCAACAGAAGCGTTCATTGTAAAGTTTAACTTTCCTCTCTTGTGGCGCTTGAAGGAAATGAAAATATGCAGAGAATTTATTGACTTCGCCCTGAGGAGCTTCTGCTCCACCGTTTCTAGCGCTAGAGCGAGGAGTGGCACTGCAGTGGGGTTTGCAATAAATCCTCGATTGTCTTGTGAATTTTCTTATCATAAATTTAAATGCTGAAAAAAGCGGGAAGACAGCAACTGAATCATTCAACTCGAAGTGTTTCCAACTTGTTCGATCAACAATATTGCTTTGCATCTTAGCACAAATTGAGGATACGTTCATGCATGGATGGGATTTGAGTTGCCTTCCTTCAGCAAACACATAAATAAAACATTCTGTAAATATCGTGACTCAACAGAAGGATATCGGAGAACTTGTAGGAATTCGATTCATGAGACTCGGCGAACGCCCTGAATTTCCGTGGAGAACTAGTTCGGCAACGGAAAGCGTTGAACATCAATTGATTTCTCAAAGTTTATGGGATTCAATTACTGACTGCTTCGTAGCTAGCCCGTCTAATAGCAAGAGCGGAGTGAGTGCGATGAATAATTTAACCAATTCTCGTTTTACATCTTGGAAATTTATGCTCGGAAGCATCATATGATCCAATTTTGAAATGTGGGAGCGCTCAAATGGCTTTTCCATCTTTTCCGTGATGGAGAGCGTCCAAGGATTTCAGTTGCAACGGGGACGACGACGACGTCGAGCGATTAATTTGGAGCGAAACTTTCCCCGAAGAGTTAAAAGTTCAGCGAGCTAGAAGAAAATTGTATTTCGAGCTTTCAGCGTTGTAATGCAACGCGAGCGTACAAGAACTGTTTCAGACATTTCCGTGTATGTTGCGAGCATAAATTCTATCGAGCACAAAGCAATTTTAATTTAAATTTCCTCAAAGCAAAACTATTTCTCCGACATATATTTTCTTCATGCAGCTAAACATTATTGTGCCATAAACATGTCAGATGTTTCATTTAACTTTGTTTCGTAAAAACGATTCCCACTTGAAATTTCAGTTTAATTCCAGAGTGTGTGTGGGCGGAATTGAGAGGTGAGGGTGAGTTTTCAGTTTTGGCGTGCGAGCGTTTTGAATGGAAGGCAAACCGGAGTGCAATAAATGTCTGAATTCACATTAAGAGACACTGCAAATGCAGGACGAGCTTAAACCCTAATGGAATGCCACGACAAATTTGAGGTCATTATGCATTCCACATGAACTTTTAATTATCAAATAAATAGTTCAATCAACCTACGATTGCGACTTCTGACGCTGGGATAATAGAAATTTATTGCAGATTCATTATTAAAGATCCTCCGAACAAGCGGAGAAATAATTCAATGAACTTTGCAGTTCTCGCTTTCTGCTTAATTCAGAATTAATTCGTTCGCTCGCGCAAAGTTCTTCAACCTCTCAGGGTAAAACTTTCGAAGGGAGAGGGAAGGAACATTGGATTAAAGAACATGGTTGAGTTTGGAAAGCCGCTCGAATAAAAACAAGATAAAATTCCACAAAGAAAGTTATGGAAATTCCTGAGATTTTTTAGCTTCTTGCAGCACATTTCTTGGATGATTCAAGCGCGGGCGGGAGGTGGAAACTTTTAGTTTAAAATGTGTTTGGCATGACGAAGTTTGCGCACGAGAACTAAATTTTAAATAGAGAGAAAAGTTTCTAATGTGGCCTTAGGCAAATGCGACAAAAATTTGTATTTAAATTGAACTATCGAATGGGGGGACATCAAGTCGAGGACGCTAAGACTTGATAAAGACGTTTTGCTGAAGATGAAGAGGCAGGTTCGTTATGAAAAGGACTTGTAATTATCAAACTACATAATTCTAGCATCTCGAAATATTACTCTGACCATCTTCTTGTATAAGAGGCAATGCAACTTTTGAACTTCTTTCTGAAGTTGTTCATAGTCAGCCGAATAATTTCAGGAGAGCACTTAGTCAGTTGAGAAGAAAGTTTGTCACCATCTGGGTCGCAAGGTGGGAATTGCCTTACAGATATCTCAAGACGTTGCATAAATTAGAAGCCCTCCGCTCAGGTCCCTGTCAAATGTTTTAATTTAAATCCACATCGCGCTTCTTCCCTCGCCTTTTCTTTCTTCTAACGTCAATCAAAGCAATTCTTAATGCTTCTCCATAAAATTTTATTTCCTTCGATAACATGAACGTTTGTTTTATTTCTCTTTACGTCTATGTGGACGGTAAGAAGGAAGCTGTGAAGATGTGGAATTGAAAGTAATTTATTGAGAAGAGAAAGCGAGCAAAACGACTATAAACACACCCAAGGAAGCCTCGACTTTCCAGATGTGGAAGCGTTGCTCTCGCTGGCTGTGCTTGTGATGCTGCTTCCAGTTTAGGGTGCGAAGAGAAAACGTTCCATTTGGTTCGGGATGTTTGCTCGAAAAAGCTCATGCGCCAACAACAAAATCGATTTATCATTGCGAGAGAGACCAGAAGTTTATGCGGGAAGCAATTTCTTCTCTCGGGGAAAGCTTCAGTTACATTTCGCACAAAGATAGCGGTGGAATGGAAAACTGAGCGCGTCGTGAGCGAGATGAATCTCTACAGCAGCTCGGTCTGACGGCGGAAAACGAAATCACCAGCAGTGTTCATTCGACGGAAATTTTGTTGATGTATAGTGCGACGGTTTTCTGCAAAAAAATCTTTCAAAGGTTGAAAGCTAATTAGAGACTTGAAGTGTCATGAAAGTGATTATCGCAAACACTTAAATTTCATCGAAGTTGTTGCTGAAAGTGACGTGAAGCTTTTAAGCTTTTGTTGTGAAGGATAAAACGAAAACTCTTGGTTGTGTTGGTGCCAGTGTTGTTGTGCTTCTGAGATGCAGTTGAAGCAATTTTTGATTAGGAACTCTCTTAAGTGGGTGATAATTGTGTCATTTTTGACAACAGCCCGAGCTAATCCCGACGCCAAGCGACTTTACGATGATTTATTGAGCAATTACAACCGATTGATCCGTCCGGTGAGCAATAACACCGATACGGTGCTTGTCAAGCTCGGTCTGCGACTCTCACAGTTGATTGATCTGGTGAGTAAAAGTGTCGCAATCGTTCAATAATTCCAGCAGGGCCAATTTCGGATCAGCACGACGAGCTCTGTGACGTGATTGAAATGTCATGCTGCGCGTTTTCATTACTTGTCGTGCTGAACCCGTCACCAGACCCGTTCCATCGATTACACAACAGTCACTTGTTCACACTTTTAGAGATAACTATCGAGCGATTATTATTGAGCGACTTTTTAAATAGAAATTCCTGCTTATCAAGAACCGAAACTAGAAATAGCAAGATGTTTCGCTTCCATCAGCTCTGAGTAATTGCTTGTTCGTTGGAGGTGCATTGAAAGATCGTTACGCGCAAAACTCTAACTTGTGATGGAGGTTGAACAAGGGGAACTTTGCTGTGGAATTCGAAAGCCATAAAGCAAAGCGCCATGAAGCAAGGTGCAGAACCAACAATTTTATTTTCAATTGTAACATATTTTTCTTTTGAGCTAATAGCCGAATAGTAGCTTCAATGATTGTTTTCCTAGTTCAGGTACAAAACGGTTACATAGAGACTTTCCACAGAGTTTTGGACATGTCAACCGTTGATTCCAAGATAAGCGGAATGTCAAGCATAATCGCTACAAAGCGCAATTAAATTGAGTTTAATCTCTTCTCTGATTAATCGCTCAACAAATGGCGACAATAACAGTTCATGAGTTTAATTGTCTCTGCGGTTTTAATTGAGAGACGAATCAGTTCCACTTCATAGTTGCTGACCACACCGTTGCAATTCAACCGCAAGTAAACAAGCTGCCACATTTTGCGCCTCGGAGCATCGTTGAAAAAATTTGTTCAATTATTCTGAAAATAATTCACGTCTTTCCGATTTGCTTTTGCCTGGCCAGAAAATCGAATAGCGCGCCTACATTTCCCTCCAGCGACATTCGCAATCTCTTTGTAATAATTCATACTTTTGCGGGACGCTATTTTCCCTGGATTCCAGCCAAATGCCCCTCAACTTTTTAAAACAATGTGGAATGCTTTGAAGGGCTCTTTGTACAGCCAAGCGTTTTAATAGCAGAGCGAAGTGAAAAGAATTGAATTTATTGCTTTCGACTAGATGGAAAAACTGTGCAGTAAAAAACTAACATAAATCTTTAAGCTTTTAATGTATTGCAGCTCTCGGTTTCTAGCCGAAGTGTGGCAGAAATTACAATTCCTGATTCGAGAAATTAATGGCGAACGAGATGTAAAACAATTGAAGCGCATCGAACGCTGTCTGTCGTTTAAAAGTCAATTGCTTTCTCTCGAGTTCAACGTGTGCATCATTATTTCCACAGACTTTGCTTACATTTCTTTCTTCTTTCTGTTTGCAGAACTTGAAAGATCAGATTTTAACAACAAATATCTGGCTGGAGCACGAGTGGCAGGATCATAAATTCAAATGGGATCCAGCGGAATACGGTGGTGTAACTGAGCTCTATGTTCCCTCGGAGCACATTTGGCTTCCGGATATCGTGCTGTACAACAAGTAAGCGAGGCTGTGAATTATCAATTGCCAATTATCGGTAATTGGTATCACATTTCAACTTGGAGGAAGGGCGGAGCGAGAATTGAAAAAAGCACTTCCGCTCGACCGTTAGCGATTTGTTGTCTTCGTTTTAATCTGCGAAACACGAACTAATTACAGCTTCGAGTTATTAAGACGAATGAACAGCCATCATTTTTCATGAAAATCACCACAGAGACTCTAAGATTGTCCGCGACGCGATGGAGAGAATTAATAATTCATGTTCTTTCGCCTTCCCCATCTTGCTTCTTCGGGCCATCGCTCCGAACACATTGATTAATTATGCGAAATCAAAAGCTGTGTAAAATTCTGCTGTCATTAATTCTGCTGCGAGAGCTTAAGAAATTTATATGTGACGGACGTAAATCATTGAAGAAAGAGAAAATAGTCTGGAGAGCTTTAAATTGGTTCAAAAGCTTCTCAAAGAGATGAAGAAAGTTTTTGACAAGGCACACTCTCCTTATTTGATCAAGAGAAATATGAAGTTGTATACATGAAAAGTTTCCTTCGAAATTTGCCGAAGGAAAGAAATTACATTAATTCCCTTTTTCGAAAAAGCTTGCAGACCGTAAGAAGAAAACTTCGATTGCTCGTCGATGATGAAACGCTCAAGCGAACTCTGCACATTTAATTAAGGCGAATTTACTCGCAACGTTGCCTCGTGCATTGTTTTCCTCTTCATGATTACGTGACTGGAGGGCGTACAAGGGAAAGAACAATAATTGAAGCAAGCTTCAAGTGTAATAACTCAGCTTTAAAAGCTTTAGCAGAAATCTGCTTCGCCAATTGCGAGATTTTATTATAATTTAATGGAGCAATTATTCACAAATGATTTTCAATGATTTACGGATGAAAAGCTTTTTAAACAAATTATTATCATTCGCAGCGAAAGCTTTCAATGCGAGCTTCGATTTTATTTCCGCCTAATTACAATCAATCATCCTCAAACTTCCAATTATTTGAATTGAGCTGCTGCGATTAATATTTACAGTGGCGGAGGTAGTTACGAGGAACGGCAAAGGCCCAAGCTCTGTGCTCCACGAGTTCGTTAACGTTCTACTCCACCACTGATTGTAGGTTGAAAGCATCAACCCAATTTCACATTGGAGAAATTCAAACAGCACTCGGCTAGCTTCAAATCCACGAAACATTTTCATCGTGAGAACATTGTGGATTTCAAAACTATTTTTCAATCGGAAGGGAAAATCAATTTCAGTTTCTGTCGGAAAAATGTTTCACTTCTCGCTTTCTACGGAAGCATTTTTGCCGAGTTGGCTCAAAGACATGCGGGAAAGCATGAATTAATAGCGTCTAGATTGATTCTCTCTCCACCGTTCTCGCTCTTTGCATTCACTTGTGCTTCGCTGCATTATGATTTATGCGAGTCTGAAATGTCTTCCACCCGCTGTCGAGCGGATTTCTCGCCTTCACGTGCATGTAATGCCAACATATCGAGCAGTTAAAATATGCATTGTTCTTGCAAATCCATTGTACTGCATTTCCAATATGAAGGAGAGTATTCAAACAATCACGACGCTCAGCAAATCTTGAGACTGTGAAGAGCTTTCAGCGATTATAGCACTTCATGTCGTCGTCAATCGTTTGAAGGAATCCATTAGCACGTTGCTTTGTTTCACACTACAATGAATATCTAATTTGAACGCTCTCAACCGAATCGATTTGAACGACGATCAAAGATTCTGCAAACATTGCTATCAGCACTCGAAGTGCGATGGATGCGAAGTGAATTCGAATCATGAGACTTTATTATGAATGCAAACAGGAGTCTACTAGTTTTATCAAAATATAGAGAAACTGATAACATATTCGATTCAAAACAGAGCTTATGGCGCTCGGGGGACTCGTCTTGCACTCATGGCGAACTTTATTTACACAACAAATATGAAACACAGACGAAAAATAATATTGTGAAAGAGCACCGGTGAAAGCATGTGCACTGGGGGGTAAGAAGATTTCTGTGTGATCTCATATAATGATAATCAAATATTTTATCACATGATGATGATTATGCTCGAGCCTGCAGAATGCGAGATGCTGTGAACCACAATGCATGCTGATGCATTTGATTGTCCAGAGGGTACACTGAATAAATATTGTAAAACTTTTTAATTGGGAGTCGGTCACTCTTTTTGTGTGCGGCAGGGGGAAATTCCTCAGCCTCAACATAATTGTCATGATTTTCAGAGCGCAACTATTTCGAGCTCCCTTCTCGCACACACGACAACAATGACCGAAAGTTTGTTATCATAAATCCCGGACAATACATTCGGCCATAAATTTTGATCATAATGCAATTATTTCCGGGAACGTTTCAGCGCGGATGGCGAATATGTCGTAACAACGTTAACAAAAGCCATTCTGACCTACACGGGAAAAGTTCTGTGGAATCCGCCGGCCATTTTCAAGTCATCGTGTGAAATTGATGTCCGCTATTTCCCATTCGACCAGCAGACATGCTTCATGAAGGTCTGTTTGCTGTGCTTAACGACACTCCCGCTGCTTGCTTACTTTCGTTTTAATTACAGTTCGGGTCGTGGACGTATGACGGAAATCAGGTGAGAATGCGATACAACGAGTTGCGATTCGACGGTGAACTCATTTCGACCGCAATCTAGATCGACTTGAAGCATAAGAACCAGCGGAACAACACGAGTAACATGGTGGAGATTGGAATTGATCTGAGAGAGTATTATCCTTCTGTGGAGTGGGACATTCTTGGCGTTCCGGCAGAGAGACACGAGAAGTATTATCCGTGCTGCGCTGAGCCCTACCCAGATATTTTCTTCAACATCACGCTCCGACGCAAAACCCTCTTCTACACTGTCAATCTTATCATTCCATGTGTCGGAATTTCCTACTTGTCAGTTTTGGTTTTCTATCTGCCCGCTGACTCCGGCGAGAAAGTCGCTCTTTGCATCAGCATTCTGCTGTCGCAAACAATGTTCTTCTTGTTGATCTCTGAAATTATTCCTTCGACATCTCTTGCGCTTCCTCTGCTCGGAAAATATCTGCTCTTCACCATGATACTAGTCGGGTTGTCGGTTGTCGTCACCATTGGCATTCTCAACATTCACTACCGTAAGTTGACAATGCTCGCTACTAACGATGTGATTTATCAGACTGCGTTTTACTAGGGAAACCTTCGACACATAAAATGGCGCCTTGGGTCAGGCGGTTCTTCATAAAAACACTTCCACGCTTGCTGCTAATGAGAGTGCCAAAAGACTTGCTGAAGGAGTTGGCCGCCAGCAAGATTAATTATGGCATCAAAGCCGCCGGCAAGAGTGCAAGCAAAAAGACAAAGTTTAATGCCGCACTCGCCGCACACAATCAGTTCCAGAGCAACTCGGGCGGATCGAGCCCCGATTCCATTCGAGCAATGCAAGGTCGACCCGGTTGCAATGGACTTCATTCGACGACTGCAACTAATAGGTAAAACTTTTCTAAACTTCCTGCGCTCGCTTGAACTCACTCGTTAACTCTTTTATCAGGTTCAGCGGACTAGTCGGCTCGCTTGGTAAACTTTTCTTCTTCCCAGCGGTGCTTATCTCTCATAACTTTAATTAACATGTTTATGTCTTTCTTCTTGATGGAATCAGGTGTTGGGCTGAGTGGAGGCGGTAAGTTGCGGCTGCCGCTCGCATCTCCAGTTTTAATTTTGCGCATAATCTCCAACAGGCTACAATGGTCTACCATCTATAATGTCTGGATTAGACGACTCTCTAAGTGATGTCGGGGGAAAGAAAAAATATCCGTTCGAGTTGGAGAAGGCAATTCACAATGTAATGTTCATTCAGCATCACATGCAGCGACAAGACGAATTTAATGCTGTAAGTGCCAAACGTTGCATGTTCTTCCGTCTTTTCTTCCAGCTGTATTGTGCAGCCTGCAGCTAACAAACCTGCAACGCCCGGTTGCTTATTCGTTTAATTTTTTGATAAAACCACTCGAGAAGCTTCGCCTAACCCGCAATTGCTCTGTTAAGCTTGCGATGGTCATGCGATTAAATCTGATTTGGGGCGTTGTTCCACACGCCACATGAAAATGTCTCACGACGCCCAACGAGCGCGCACTCATGGTCGGTTTCGAAACAATTGCGATGAAGAAAATGGAATTTTGCATGCAAAAGTTTAATGAAAACTGCAATAAATTCTCATTTTCTTCTCCATTTAATTTGGAATGTTGTGTCGAGAGACGCTTTGCGCTGGAAGAAAGCCTTTAGCATCTCTTGAAAATATGCTTCGTAGTCCATCTGCAATTTGGCTAATGTTTTGCTTTCAACATGAGCAGAACAAAAGTTGCAAATGCAATAATTCTCGAGAACATTTTTCCAACATAAAAATAATTTTAGGAAGATCAAGATTGGGGATTCGTCGCTATGGTGTTGGATCGTCTGTTTTTATGGCTTTTCACAACAGCATCGCTTTTTGGCACATTCTCAATTCTGTGCGAGGCTCCAGCTCTGTGAGTATTCACGAACTTTCGTCCCAGTGGGGCTTCAACGAGCTTTCAAGGTTTATCTCAAACTTCTTCCTTTTCCTCCCGCCAACAGTTATGACGACACTCGCCCCATCGACATTGAATATTCAATCATCGCTCAAAAGTTGTTCAATTTAACTATCAAGGATCCGAGGCACGCTGTTCAGGCTGTGGTCTAAATGTACTTGCGCTTGTAGGTCGTTAGAAGACTTGCGACGACATCTGGCATTTTGTTTCGGTTCTTGATTCCAATTGTAAGCATTAAGTTAAACTATTATTACTCGACGTCTCCGACCCCGTTCTGCATAAAGAAGAGTTTCTGGAAAGTTGACTCTATTCCTTTTGCACTGAAGAAGAAGCGAAAATAAAAACAGAAAACGATGTTCAACAAACTTTTAATCAACTTTCTTCCCTTGCATTTCGACTTAAAAACATTTTTTACAGCTCGTAATCCAGACGACAAACAGCGAAACCTACAAAGCGAGAAACCTTGGAAGTTTTCCCATCAGAAAACTCATTTCGAGCAGCAAGATGTTTGTCGACGTGCGCTCAACCCCAAAAATATTTATTTATGTTAATGAAAAATTCCGCAAATTCTCATCAAGACAAGAAGTATTGTAATTATTTCGCAATTTAGCGAATGAAATTTGCAAGCAGAAGCATATCACAACAAACTTCCCCTCACCGAAGAAGGAGAAAAAGTTTCGCTTATCTATTTGAAGCATCTGAAGCAGTCGAGCGGAACGAGCGTAAAAAGCTTTTTTTTCCACAAACTTCATCCTGGAAGCTGATAAAACTGAATTGCAAACTTTTCAATTTTCCTTAGCTGGAATCTAATTTAAAAGTTTTTAAGCGATGGAAGTAAATTTACAGCAGCTAATTGCGAAGCAAACACGATTGTGCATCGCGAAGTTTCCACTTTCGAGGGAATGCTCATCAAACAAGCATGAACTGCAATCGTTAAAATGAATTCAAAGCTCAGTTTACTTCATGAATTCTTAACGATTCTTTGTTCAATCGGAATTGTTTCTCTTGCGAGTTTCGGGTTGAATCCTTTCTTTGGATAATCAACGAGAAGTTGTTACAGTAACTTTTGCTGTTTGTCTGCCTGAAAATTATTCACGCCGACCGTTCACCGAATCTTTCTCTCGCAAAACTTTCTACAGCCTCAATTCGAAGGAGATTCATTTGTTTGCAAAGGGTTTGACAGGTGATGTGAATTTTCATGCATCGCCGAGCTGCTCTGTGGCTTCGGGAGCATTCATCCAGCTGTGACCCCTCTGCGTCTTCTCTATAACGAGATTTTTTAATCATGCGTTCGAGAGTGAAAAACAAAGGAGCTTTAAATCCCCATCACGTACCCGTCTATCCATCACAGTTGAAAATTCCCGTCTCCTCTGCAAGCGGAGATGTTTATTGAGCAAAGCCTATGTCAAACTAGAACTCTTCTTTTTGAAGAATTCAGCATCACTCGAGACGATGCCAGCCAGAAAAAGATTACATTGTTGCCATTCTCCTCGCTTAGAGACACATTCCGTTCGTTATTTCAGATTTCCTCGACGGAAACTTCCACGGATTTGGATGAGGGAAAAGTTTTTTTTATCGTCGCTTGACTGTCGCTCAGTTTTCGGTCGAGAAAATCTGGATAAAAATGCTGGCGGAAGATTTAAAGCAATTTCCGGAAAGTTCAGAAGTTATCGCCGACTTTGCGATTACAGAATGTGTCTGTGAGGAGTCATTGCTATTTTCCAGGCTCTCGAGTAGAAAAATCTCATCCGAGAGGCAGCGACGAGAAATATTTGATTAAAAATGTTCTCGAAAGGTGTCGTCTTGAGACTCTTGTTCGAAGTACCGACGAAAGCGATCAAATTGTTTAATTCCGTCACCGTTTTTTACTGCCGTCGTGTTATCCGAGATGCTCCTTGACATTTCTTCAATCAAGAGTTTACAAAGAGTCGATCATGACGACAATGGAAGCAGCAGCATGTGAATCGAGAAATCTCACGAAATTTCGCTCCATTAAACAATCAACATTGCGCTGCGAGTGAATGGGAGAAATATGATTAATGAAGGCGGGGGAAAGAATTGCGAGAGGCAAAGCTGAAGCGATTCCTGAATGTCAACCTAAGAGTAAATTAGATTTAATGAGGGGAGTGAGACACATCAGGTACAAATTTTTCATATTAAATTGAGAGGAAATTTCCAGTTGTGCCAGTGAAGCAACAATTAGTCAGTTGAAATGCCTTTCAATCTAAAGATATTTGCGAACAAAGGAGAGCCGAGGAAGAACGACAAACTTTTCCATCTTTCTTCGTCCTTGTTTCATAAACAATCTCTCACTTCATTAGGGAGCGCTTGGAGAACATCATTCGCCCTAAACATTATTTTTTCTCGAACTTTTAACACGTAATTTCTTCATTTATCATTTTCTTATGCTCGAGAAGGTCGCAAAAACGGAATCCTTCTAGACTTTTTTTTGTTTAAGGCTAGGCAACTTGGAGAAGTTTAATTGTGATCGAATCTCCTGGGCAAGAAAAACTTATAAGTGGAAGCACCTGGAACGAATGAGTTGGCAGCTTTGCAAATGATAACTAATAATTTTCCTCAGTGGGATAATAATTTCTTTAACGGACAATCATGATTCTTCACCTCCTCATATTTCATGCCCGTAATCGAATGCTTTCAGCTATTAATTTTTAAAGGCACAAGGCTATCGAGATGATTTATGAGCTGCAGGAGCGGTAAGGCGGACTTGGCAGCGAAACAAATTAAATCTCAGAGATTAATTACGAAAAGATTTCCATTAAGATCAAGAGTTCGTCTGAATTAGTTGGCGGAAATGTTCAGGAAAACTGGCCTGGTTAGTGTGAAGTGCTGTGGAAATTGTATTCGCTTAGTAATTTGAAAGGGAAGCCACGCCTATTAAGGCTGAAGGGAATCTGTTATGCAGCAACTCGTGAAAGCGTTCAACAGCAATCACAACAATAAAACTTCATTCGTATAATTCTACCAACTTTTTTATGTCATCGCGCGAAAAATCTTCATCAACATTCACAGCCAAGTGCAGAGAGTTTTGTTTCGGGTAATCAAATTAACGTCCATCTCACTTAATTCTGTACAATTATTATTCAGATTGTTCATTTGCACGCTGCTTGTTTATTAATTCATTTTTTAATTACTTACAGCGACTGTTTTTCACGTGTCGAAATTTTAATGAAAAAATGGCAATTGAAGAGCCAACCATGAATTAAAATTCCAGTTGTCTTCTCTCCGCCCAACCGCATTTTTCCGAGACGAGAGGAATGTCGGAAAAATATTGAAGAATTTCGAGCGTCTTGAAGTGAGAATGGCTTGTCGTTGTTGAGTGGATCTACTTTCCATTTCAAGTATTTAGTGGAACTCTTAGAAAGAGAAGTTTCAATGGCCCTTAATGATTTTAGACCTTTGTAAGAAACCCTCAGACCACTCCAACTTGTTAGTCGCAATGAACAATTTTCCAAGTGAACCAAACGACGATAGTGACCTAATTTCACGTTGAACGGAATCCAGTTGTTTGCTTTGAGGCTTTTAATTACACACTTTGTGCATTCCAACTGACATTGTTTTAAGACTTTGCTCTTGCTGTAGCCACCTGTATGTGCTACTGAACGTTAGTTTGCTTACATTGTTGACTGTAGAGACTTTTGAAAATAGTTGAGGTGGATTGTTCGACTGCCCCATCAACAATGTTGATCTTGAAAATGGAATAAAACATCTTTTTGATTATAAATCAACACGTCACATCTATTTTGAACGTTGCAGGGTGTCTTCATGTCACGCTGCATCGAAATAAAAGCTAAAAGTTCTACAAGAAAAACTTCTAAATGCATCGCAAAACTTGTGCGACTCATTGAAGACTCTCTTCTAGGAAAAGCTTTCACAATGAGCTTGCTAACTCGAGATGTGTCATAGAACTAATGTTGCTCGATGTGTTCGTAATGTGATTTTACCGAAACGAGTCCTGCTTATGGATAGACGATGGTAAGGATAAACTTTTCCAAATTTATGCAAAGCATATTCGAAACTTGTCAAAACATTATCTCGCAATTCAGTTTTTTCTTTCTCCTTTCGGGAAACTTCTGCCTGCGGACAATAAAAGATAGTAGTCGAACGTTGGCATGCAAATAACCCGATAAAACTCTGGAGGTCATAGTTGCTTTGTTAGCTGTAAGAGGATTAGGCGGCTTTGTTACTGATAAAAGATATTTTCTTATGTAGCTAGCGGCGTACAATGATGGATGAGTCGATGTTTGACTTGAGGTTTAACTGACTCGGATTATATTTCGTTGCACATCCTTTGTTGAAGTATCTAAGTTGAGTTCAATTCGCTTCATATGTCAGCACTTTTATTTCACGATAATTGAAGTCATGTAATCAAATAAAATTAAAAAGTTTCGACTTACCTGTTCGACCAGCAGACAACGTGTTACAGCGCAAACTTAGTATCTAACTCGTGAGTTGCAGACGTTTTTGCAAACCTAAATTTCCCTTGAGCTCTGACACGAACCCTCAATGCGTGAAACATTTTCTTGAACCGAAGAAAATTGAGTGGATTACTTGAAGGGTCGGTAACCGAGTCTTGCACTTCTTTCAAAACGAATCAGAGAGATATTTTATAAATGAGGATAACTAAGTTATATGCTTCGCAAATCCGGTATGCAAAATTTTATCTTGGCGTACAAGCCCAGTGTGAGCCTTGAGTAATTTACCGCTCTAAGTAGTTGCTTCTATTTCAAGAATGTCTTCAATTTCAAGCAAATCAGACATCATATTTGAATAATTTTACAACAGAAATTTTAAAAGAGATGTATCAATGGTTGGAAAATAAAACGAAGCCAACTGTGAATTTTCGATCGAATCATTTTAACCTGTTATCAAAGTTGTAGTCGATAGAATGGCTTAAAGCCTTTGAGTGAAAGGCATCACGAGCATAGGCTACCTTTCTAGTCAATTGAGGACTCTCACTGAATACTTTGGCAATCAAACGCTCGACTTTTCAGATTAAGCTACTTGCTCAAGATATTATGAATGCTCCGAAAAAGTCTCGCACCGTAATTTCTGTGCAAACGAGCTCATTTTTCGCGAAACATTTTTTTGCACAAACATTTTTATGCAAAATAATTTTTATACAAAAACTCTCTCGAGCGAATGAGAAAAAGTTAAACAAATGAAATTTCCATAGCAGAATGAAAGTTAAAAGAGAATCTCAGAGTTGTGCTTCGCGAAAAGAGGCGACGGGTAGCGGAAAATTAGTTCCAGCGATTTTATGAAAAGGTTCACGTTGGTTTTTATCACTGAGTGAGCTTTATGCTGTTTACTCTGCGCTCGCTCGACAAACAATTTCCTCCGCGCGCTGTTGAAGAAGCTGGGAAAAGTAAACAACCAGTTTTACTTTTGATATTCAGAAATAAAATACAGCAGTTTTCCACTGAGCGACTACTCTTTGACCTGTGAAATATTAAAGAGCTCAGGTCGACATTTCCTTTTGCAAAGAAGCTTGAAGTTCTCTTCCATCGCTTCGAAAGTAGTTGGTAATAAATTATAAGTTTGACGCCTGCGAGAAATTCCTGTCAATCCTCGAGTCGCTGTGGAATCTTAATGATTTATAAATCCTCCAACGAACCTCTTTGATCTCAATTGTTGAACAACACAAATTACTCTCGTCGATGCCAGATAAATTCACCAGAAATTTACAAGAAATATTTGTGCTGAAAAGGGAAAATTCCTCTCAAGAAATGAAAGAATGAACCAAAAGTTATTTCGTCGATAACTTTATTTTATTTCTCGCTTCGCCCCAACGTCCAACCGCCTCCGTCACGATAACATATTCACAATAAATTTATTGTATTAAAACTCTATTATTCATTATATTTGGCAAATTATCAAGAGTAGAATGAGCGAAATAAAATTTCGTCCTCCGAATCGTTTAAGTTTTCTTATCACGAACACAATACAATTCTCTCCGAGCCGTCCCGAGAAATTTCTTGTTCGTATTTTCTCGGTTGCGGGGGAGAAGCGAACAAATTTATGTTCGGCGACAAAGGTCCACGTTATAGATTTTTATTTCGCTCTTCCTGCCCCAGAACAACAAAGGAAGTCGAACAATAAAGTTTCAATATTTGAGCGAGTCGAGGAATAACAGCCAGAATTGACCTCTCGTGCTCCGGGCGCCGATTTAAAATTCTACATGCACATTACGAATTTATTCTAAAACAGTTTCTGGCGTTCGCAGCACATTCGTTAGAGACTCATGCTGGTAAACATTTCCATGGCGCTTAATTAAATTCAACTAATTGTAATGAATGTTAAATCGACTGTTAATTCCACCGGTTATTAAATAAAACACAAATCTAGCGCCTTTCATCCCTCGACAGTAGCAAACTTTACGCTTCGCATCAATTAAAGAGTTCCAGAGTGATTCAGCCCACAACAAAGTTGTGAATGAAAGACGAAACCAGATGGACTTGCAGCTCGTTCTCGAGTGGAGGAGGAAAAAGTTGCTGCTCAAACGATGAAACATAAAAAACCACTTCTGCTGGTGGTGGGTCGGGCGTAAAAAGTGTAATTGCTATTTAGGCGAGTGTGCTGAAAGTGATCATTATTTACTTTCATCGCCATATTTTTTGTGAGCGCCATCCCCGCTCCTCCGCTATCAGAGTTACAAACGGAAAGTCGATTATTCTCATTTTTTTATCAACATCATCTGAAACTCTTTTCCCGCTATTCTTTCATCGCATCATCCTTCCCTCACACTCTGCCAACTTCGATCCTCTGAGGCAGCAAACTCGAGTGCTGATGGCTCAAAAAAGGGATTGCCCGCTTCTCTCTCATTTTTCAGAAAGGAATGCTTCGTAAAAACTTCGTCCGTCCCAATCCCATTTCGAGCGCAATGAACGATGAAAATATGGCAGTTAAATATAAATATTTTTATGCTAACCATATTATTTGTTCCGTTTCATTTTTCTTCGCCTTTTCATCCATCAATTGACTCTCTGCCTTCATCTCTTCCAAGCTTTTAAGCGAGAGGTTTGAAAGCAAAAGTTTAGCTTATCTTAGAAATTAAATACTCAGAAGTAAGATAGAGAAAGAAACAATTTCAATTCGAGCTTCTGCCAATGAGATTCGATAACTTATCAGCATGAAGTTCTGGAAAACTCTCGAAGTTACTCGAGAGACTTTTCATCTTAAAAACTCATTTCCTAGATGGTTTGTTCTAAGATTACGCTGCTTTGAGACTTTACTACTCGTTTTTCATGAAAGGAAATCCAATCATCCGAAGGCGCTGTGATTACATTTCTATTGAAGATTCCGCAATACAATCTAATACAAAGAAACATCCAAGGATTCGCTTACTTTGTCGATAATCGTCTCATGTTGATGACGCTCTTTGCAACAATTTATTTCCGCCCTCCCCGAGAATCATCTCGTAAAATTAATATGCAATTTGGGGTAATCTGACCTACAAAGATTCCTCTGCAGCGTGTTCTCAAGACAAGCTAAATTGCGGATATTTTCTAAGTTTCGTGTTAGCGTCGGGTTTCTTGGCTCTGACAAGATTTCCACCCTCCCGAGGAAACAAAGGGAAGACATTCGCTCGAATCAAATTAACGAGCGTTGAGAACAAATGGGGAAACTGAGACGATGAACCGAGAGAGTCAATTTAGGAGTCGAAGTTAATCCGAACAATATCTGGTGGCAGCATAAAATTATTTTTTCTCAACGGAATTTCGCTGAGCTGCTGATCGACTGGAACGCGAGTATCGTAGAGCGATGGGGATTCGAAGATAATGCCAAGAGTTCCTCCCACACACGAAAGTGTGAATACCCAGAGGAAGAAGCGGTCGAGCACCATTGAGACGAATTTCCAGTCTTCGACGATCTGAAATGAGAGAGAAGAAAAATTCGATCAATTGTTACGCCAAGCCAAGGCGAGAGGGAGGAAAAAATAAATTGGATGAAATTGCATTTTCAATTTCCACTAGAAATCAAATACATTCGTTGCGCTTTTGATTTCCATCTCGTCCTGCATTATTTTCCCATCGCCGGAGAATTAAAAACATTTCCCAATTGAAATCTCATAAGCACACAACATCACAACCAGAAGATGCTCACTTCACTGCTGCTGCTCGTTGAAAGGGGAGCAAAAAAAACAATAAATAACAACAGATCGCTCCAGCCCGAGCAACAAGCATCTGAAGCAGCACAAAGCGCAGTGCACAACAATTAAGCACTGGAAATGGATGAATGCCTTTTAGAGTTTCGATTTGGAATAATAACTAAAAATTCTTTTGACTCTTCAAAATGATTGCAATTCAATGGCTGAAAACAAAAAGCTCTTCAGCGATTTCAATAGAAAAGCACAATTCAACAAAAAATACCGCAAGCAGTCGCTAAAGTAAAACAGAAAAGTGAAAAAAATCATCACTTAAGATAAAAATTCGGAATTAATGGCCGGGTAAAAGAGAGTTTTTCATCTTCCCTCTAGCTGACCCTTTGCAGTGAACACTCGCGTGCGGCTCGTTCCTATTCCACATGCGAGCAACCCTTGTAAAATAGAGAACAGAACTGAAATCATGCAAAAATTTCGGCCTCAAACAGAACGATCATTCCTCATCATACACATAAAACATTCTCTGCTCCGATCCCATCACATAAATTTAACAGATAAGAAAAAATTAATGTAATTTTTTATGTGGAGGAAGGGAAATTCCTTTCAGACATTCTCTTCTTTTTCGGGGAAGAAATATATGGCGAAGATTCTCCTCGCTCGCTCTTCTGAACATGAAAAGTTACATCATGTAAACGACTTATGAGATAAAAGGCGAGAGACGCTTCTCCTTGTTGAAATTCGAAGCATTTCGTCTGTTTCCTTCCTCGTGATTTCACTTTAAAACGGTTAACACTACTCACGGTTTAGTTTGAATGCGAGAGATGTTGATAGTGTCTACAGCAGCTTGATGGGATCATTTACCAAGTCAGTCATTCTCGAACCCAAAAGGTTTTTAAAAATCACCGAACTCTCGCCTTTCATGCAAACGGTCTTTCGTTATTTATTCAAGCTCGTTTAGAAGCTAATGCGAGACGGTAAACAAGACCAACCACATTGACAAATTGAGCCTCAACCCTGCCAACGACTGAGCGAAATTTTCCGTGAAATTCTTTAAACTTAAGCACACTTCAGAAACATTCTTGCATTTATCTGGAAATAACAACGACGCTCCTTCTGCCTGATCTCGTGCGTCTGACGATAAACGACGAGCATATCGAATAAAAGTTCAAGATGCATGAAAAGATCGTAATTTAATATCCACGAGCAAATGATCCTATTTCATTGAAAAGTAATTTCCCAAAAGCTTTCTCATTGCGAAGCTAATTTATTGAAATTGGATCAAGGAGGAAGAAGTAGAACAAAAAAAGTTGTGAAATGAAAATTAATTCGATTCTCGAAGAAAGTTTTGCGCAGCGATGAAGAGACTTTGATGCATAAATTTCAAACACTTTTCCTCCTGCTCGTTCTTGCTGTCGCTGCAAATGATTTGCACACATTGCAGTTGCCACTCTTCTCCTTCTCATTTTGCGGGCGTGAAATTAAATTTTCTTTTCGTTCATCAGAGTAATTGACAATTTAAGAGCGAGCAAGCTCCGTTGGTGGAAAAAGTTGTCGACTCGAATCTATTTCGATGGTGATAAAGTTGCGGGTAGAAAAAAGAAACGAGACCCGTTAAACGTCATCGCCAAAAAGCTCTGCGGTGGATAGGCGAAGCGACCGCTCCGAAAGGTCGATTTAATGAAATTCTTCTCATGATCTGCCCGTTATCAGTAAATAAAATCTGCAATGGGGAAAGTCTGCTGTTGGCTGTTTTAATCTTCATGTTCAGCGGCCTCTTCAGAGCAATTTGGTCGGTTTCGTGCGCCTATTAGAATTGTATGAACGATGGCGATAAAGATTGGAATTCATCACTGACGCATGGGCTCCAACGAGAGCAACGATAATTAGAAGACAACAACCTCAACATTCTTCTTCGGTTTATGGCCTCTAACAAATCTTTACAAGTCTTTTGTCGTTGTTTCAAACTTCCGCTCGTATATTGTCACACAAACAGTTCTCGGAATCGGATTAGAAGCGAAATTGGAGGAGAGAGAGCGAAATGGAAATTCCAACAGTACACACTTTCGCGTCTATCGACTTCGCTAGCGCTCGTTTCGAATCCTGTTATTTGCATTTTACGTCGATGAGATTTTTTCTAGCTCAATTGATATTCAAATTAAAACTGGCATTAAATTGGATATGATTGAGCTTCAGATACGACTACGAGTCTCGCAGATTATTCCACTTTATTTCATATTGAAATTCCATCGAAGCTGCTCAGCGACTTGAAATTTAAAATCCAGCTATTGCGGCGTCGAGAGATTCAGATTGTGCATCGCATGAAATACGAATCGCTGCGATACTTCAACTTGGAGGATATTCATAAAAATGAAATGGAAAAGCCTCCGGATTTATGACGCCCACGCTTATTTATTTGGCGATGAAACTCCTGGGTAATCCCTTCTCCGCTCGACTGACAGAGTGAAGGACGCTTACAGCACCATGCGATATCTCTGATATCACGCTGCTGCCATTTCAAGTTATCTTTGTGAGCTTTCATGCTCAACCTTAACAGCTCGATGTTTTTGCTTGTGACAAGCGGCACTGAGAAACTCTCAGGCGAAATCTCTTGCAAATACTTAGTTTAATTGAGTTTCACCCGAGCGTGTTTCTTTCGAATTCAAATAAAAGTACTTTTACTTAAATAGCAGATGAGAGGCAAACAAAATGTTTGAAACAATTCGGATCTGTTTGTTGCCACAACAGATGTAAGAATAAAATGTTTCTTGTGGCTCTTCTAACTATCATAGATTCGGGCATTGGAACTTGATGGATCTCGAAGTTGGGAAGCCTCGATTCATCATGACGTTCAGCAAACACAATTCATCACCGAGTTGATTCGCAAGCGAAATAGAGCGAATGAGTGATAGTTGAGCTTATCTTTCCCCGTGCACTCCCGCAACCTTCCGCCTCAAATTATTGTTTGGGCTTTCGACGTTGTTCAATAAGCTCACTCAACATCAACTCTGAGGATTCAAGAAAGTGGGGCACACGTTCGAAGCGAACGACGGGCTGAAGCAGCGAGAGACGAGGATGCTCTGAATCGTGCTTTCATTTAGCAGCATTTGCTGCATCAGTGGATGAAAGAGAGATAGAAACGAAAGGCGAGGAATGTCTCGCATCGCAAATCTTTTTATTGTTTGCCAATGTTCCATTTCATGAAATCACAATCTTCAAATACCGCAGACTAACACACAAAGCCATTCACAAGATGGTTGAACGGAAGCGAGTCTTGTCCGTGTGTGGATTTCCTTTCTCATTGACATGAAACTAATAAAACTGTAATTGCCACAGGCATGAAATTTCGACCCAGGACGAACCCAAACTTAAATGAAAATCAGCTTCAAAGGCGCAACGAACACTCGGGTGGATGACAAAGTGCTCTCGAGGAATCTTCTGACGAAGGTGCGTGCCGCTCTTTTAGCGAGAACCAGCCCTTGTTACCTAGATGCCACGTCAAGAGCTTTCGCACATTTTCCTTCGAGTTCTTTTGAGCAGAAGAAATAAGACGGAACTCATAATCGTAAAGAAGAGCAGGGAGAGGGAATCGTAAATTTCTGTTTCACGTTTTCCTTCGTCGACCGATGAAACACGCTCGCAAGGGTCGAAGACGCTTCAAAATTCCATGCCGCTGCTTTGCCGTTTACATCAAGATGAATAATTATCTTAAGGGAGCGGAAATTTTCTGCGGAAAGTAACCCCAGACTTTAAGTTGAGACGGAGCAGCGGTGAAATAAAAACGAAGGCATGAAAGCAGACTTCTTTGTGCAAAAAAAGACAACAAAAGGTGAAGAAATTTTATGGTTGAACGTGCGATGGTTTCGATGTGAATCTGCACCGGGAAGGGCAACCTCGACTCGAGGGTGAGAGGATTTCAATCAAAAAACAGTTTTCTTTTCAACGTAATTAGTTTCCCGTGCATGAATCAACCCGCATCAGCATCGAAACAGAGAACGAATTTCAATTTCAGATGTCGGATAAACCACTTAAACGTTTATCGATCGTCTAACAAAAAACCGTTTAATTATCCTCTGCTTTCATCCACATGCAGTCTGCAGTCGGAAAACCTCAAAATCCAATAGTTGGCAAAAACAAACATGAAAGGCGATTTTTCCTGCAACTGTGCAGAAAAAGAAATTGGAAACGAAAAATGTCAAAGCGATAAAAATTTGTCAATGGTCGACATCGGAGCTTTGCCCGATGAGGAGCTAGCTAATGTGATGACCAAACATGAGGCAGACGAGGTTGGAATGGCATGAGAGACCGAACTTTCATGGCTTTCATCTCCTTTGAGAATTGGAATCAACGATTTACAGAATTTTTGTCAAAAAACCAGATGAAAGCATAACATGGAAAAGGTTTCTCTAGCATCGGCAATGTTGCACTGCTTATTCAAGGCTTTTTGACAGGATCCCGTTGCTTTGAAGCCTTCTTTGTAACGTTTGAAGCTCTTCTAATTTTTTGCATGATTTTCGGGTTATTCTCAAACATTTGGCTACTTTGATCAGATTTGTTACAATTGCTTTTAAATTCTACCAAATCTTTTTACACTTTGTAGGTACTCTCGGTGAAAATTCCTACATGGTTGATCCCTCTGCCTGAAGTGAATGGAGCTGCTTGTTCTCGAGTTTGCTTATGCACCCTTCACTTCAATAGAAAACGACAAAGTTGGCAAACAAGCTTACTGCAATTTCATTTAAAACTTATTTGAGTGAAGCTTTGGATTGCGGTGAAAGTTTTGAGAAATGAGCTTGACTTCTAGTTTGAATAACCGGATATGGATTTGCATTTTAAACAAAAAGGTTCTGAGTTATTGTGGAATCAACTATGGTGAGGATTTGAAATGAAAACTTTTTTGAATGAGAATATATTTTACTGAGCAACTCTGGTTGAGTGAAAGCTGCAGGAATCCTATTAAAGAATCCTCAACAATGAGCGAGGTCTCGTTTCGCCACCTTCAAATCATAGCAAATTCCGCTTTTAAAATTCCTTCAACAGACAGGAATTCGTCTTGTTATCAACAATTGATCTGAGATGAAAGGAACAAACGCATTCTTCAGCCAGAAATTTCATCGTCGAGTCGGAAATACTTGCGATGCCTCAAGTGATAAAAATTGTATCAGTTTCCATACCCGAGTGTTTAGAACTCGTTTAGAGAATTGCCGGAAAGCTGGAGAAGTTTGCCATTCCCTCCTTTTCCAAATCATCGCCCCGTGATGCCCTCGAGCAGTTCCATTTTGTTTATGAGTTGTCTCTCGCCCCAAAATTCGTTGAAACGTAAAGAAAACTTTCCTAACGCAAGACAGAAATTGTTTTGTGTTTCGAGAAAAGTTGAAAATTCAATATTTATAACTCGTTACCAATTTTATTTATCTTTCAAACGTAGCGAACGCGAGGCAGCGAATATCCGCAATGATTTATTATTAACGAACCTGGAGAACATCTTTGTAGTTTCATCGCTTTCCATAAAAACAGCGCAGCGACGCGAGCTCAAACGAAACGATTTATTATCGTTCTCGAATTGCCGGGCCGCTTGACTCAATTCTCAAGACGAACGAAGTGACATTAACTTCGCCTACAGAAGAGAAAAAGATGAAAGATGAAAAACATGCCACGGGAAAATATTTGTTTTGCATGATACACGCAAGAGTTCATCCCTTGAGAGAGGTAAACTTTGCGGCGAATGTATTAATATCGAAACGTTGAGGGGGAAAGTTTAGCTTGTGTGGTAAAGTTTCCATTCAGAAATAAATTGAATATCATCAAAACACTCTTCTTCGCTCTCGTGTAGACCTTCGAGCATTGGAAATCTGATTATACCTTCCATCCATCAGCTGCCGAAAACATTATATTTTTTCATGAAAGCGAACGTTTGAAGAGGAGAAAAGTCCCGCCTCGACTTCCGCATCGTCGAGAGCCATAAAAGCCAGGCGACCTCACAGAAACATCATCGACAGAGTTATCTCGGTGAAGAATCACCACGAGCAACAACAGGGCATAACTCAATGAATGTTTCCACTCAATTTAATTCAACCTCAGCCTCAAACTTTATCGATTGTCGATGGTTCGATTTTCACACAGAAAAAACTGATTTAGTCCCGACACAATGTTCGCTGTCAGCACCAACTACTCCTGACGTCGATCTCATCGCGAGATAACAACGGTCATAAAGTTTCATGACAAGCTGTCCCTTCGTCCATCCATCTTCACACTCTCAGTGAAAGCATCAACGGTCTATAAACTATAAAAGCTCATAGCCGTCTGCATCAGCCCTTTTGTGATAGAACGAATCGATGGCCAGATTCATGAATAATGTGCGAGGGTCTCTCGACAGCGCTAAGGGTTTTTCTACCTTTAATATCACTAATGAATGTTTCCATCGCTTTTTTACGGACGTGTAATCAAGCTTCGAAATATCAAATTTAACAGTCCTCAAGTGGCAACCTGAAAGTAGAAAGTGCCATCGTTAAAACCGATTCGTCGAGGCCTCTCAGTTGTCAATCGTCCAAATTGATCTCCGCAAAGAGCCTTTTTGCCATTCTTCTTAATGTCGTCGCCTGTGAGCGAGAATGTTATGGCGAACCGTCGGGGCTCAGCTCTCCCGAGAGACGACTAAGGGAAGAAAAAGCTTGCAGAAACTATTATCGTCGATCGGAGACAGCGACCGAAAAGAGGAAAGAAAAACACGCCAAGAAGGCCATCATCAGATAAAAGACAGACGAGAAAAACGATTTCAATCAATTTTTCATCACAAATTGTCATAATGGCGTGACATCTGATAGAGATCGACTTATCCCCCGCCCTGCTCTCGGAGACATTTTGTGTAATTTACAAATTCCGACGAGACCTGATTGCATCGATTGGGCTCATCAACCGTTTAATCAAAGCTTCAACAACCCCGCATCAACTAGTTTCTCCTTTTTGTGCAATTTGAGTGAACCGGAAGAAGAAGCGGAAAAGAATCAGATCATTAGAGCAACAAGAAGAAAGGGCGAAAAAGAAGAGACGAGAATGACGGCAAATGCGAGAGTTGATTAATAGTAAATGGAGTTGAAATGTTTCAACGACGGAGGGAAAGGAAAACACCTCAACATTCATATTGGCTCATTTAAAAATCCATTGGGAGACATTTGTCGTTTGCTATGTCAACGCAAGCTTTTTCCGAGCCTTTTTCACTTCGGCTGAGAGGCAAAAAGGGATTGACGGAGCACATGAGAAGAAAAATTATCTGGCGGGGCGATGCGAAAAGGTTAAGTGGCTGAACAAGCTAAAGGGGAACGGGAGGAGAGGCAGCGTAATCAAATGGGTCTTCATATGCGACGCCGAAAAATGAATTTGTTTTCGCCTGAAAAATGGCTTCAATGAGGAATCGCTTCATTCCGTCCTCCGTCTTTCTTGTCGCTGGCGGAAAGAAAAATTGTGCGCCGAAGAAATTGCAATTTGAAATTCATATGGCGCAAATAAATTTTATGGCAAGTGTATTGCGGTGGATTCCGTTCGTGCGGCGCGCACAAGAAGATTCTCATGGCGCAAGGAAATTTATGCCTTCTTTAAGATTTTTTATTCATTTCGGAATGTGCTTGAAATGTTGCACAATTTTTTCTCATTTTGACTTTTATCGATACGCCAGATGCCTTCCTAAGACTTCTCGTCGCTCAAGCTCTCCTCCACACGAACACTTTTCGTCAAGACGACGAGAGAAAAGAAGGAAAAGTAGAAACCTGGAATTAAACACGAGCGCTTTGAAAGCACACAAAGACGAGGCGTTTTCTGCTGGCGTCGTTGTCGTCTTTGGAGGTTTCAATGCAACTTTGGTGCCTTTTCAAAAGGTTTCGCAAGAACTGAGAGGTTTCAAGAATAACAAACTTGTGTCATTTGTCTCAATAAAGTCTACCTTGTTGGTCAGACGATTATTATAAAATCATTGAAAGCTTTGCATTCGTTCTAGTTTTATTTCAAGGAAATTTTTCGGTAGCTTTTAAAAATATTTTTCCTATCGCGAACCCCAAATCGTTTTCGCCCCTCTAAGAGCTCACACATCGATGAGAGAAAGCTTTGAAAAACAAAGACTGAAACTTTTTATGAACTTCCTGCTGAAAAGCGAGTATTACGGAACGAGTTTCCCCAAGAGTTTTCTTCGATTCCCAGATCGAACAAATGATTTTTATGTTTTCTGTGCTGAAAAGCAACGTGGCAGGGAATTTATGACACTCGCAATAAAGTTTTACGACATTTCAGCGCTCTCTCTCTGTAACGCTAATAGCTCGGTTTAGTTATTGACAGTTGAAACTTTTGCTCTAGTTTCTCTCGCAACATTCGGTTTCGATTCCCCGTCAGCTTTTCGAGCAGAAGCAATAAAAACTTTGAGGTGAACAACCCGAATATAAGCGCTCAGGTTGATTTCGAATGCAACCGTGGGAATAATTCATGCAACACTTGTCTGCATCTCCCTCGACAACAGCACAAACTTTTGCTTGTCGCTTCCATCGCGAGACACTCGAACGAGCTAAACAAAGTTTCACTCGACACAAATTCATAACTGTGTCAAAGTTGCAGGGATTCCGGGTCAATGTTCTAATCGTATCAGAGCATAAGTGAACCTACATTTCAATAAAAATAAGAAAACGAGAAAAGCCTCATGCTGTTAAGGCCTGGAAACGACTAAATAAGGACTTTACCCTCGGACCTTTGCAAAGATAGCTCAAATATAAACATGAAGTGGAGCAGATCGCGAAGTTTTACAGCGCCCGAGACATTAAAAATTGATTTTCATCATCGAGGAGCATAATAAATTTGACACACTCGACTCAATCCCACCCTCGAGGCACCAGCTGACAACTGAATTATAGACTCGACGCTTTCGCAACAAAAATATTGAGGAGCTTTTTACGACAACACGAAGAGTTTTACGATGCTTCGTGTGTCAAGGCATCGAACGACGACTATTTAAAACAATTAAAAATTTAAACAACGTCGCTTTCCATTCGAACATTGGAGCCTCGTGTATCTTCGGCTCCATAAAAATATGAATTCATTTGGGGTATCAATGTTTAGTGCACATGGCGGGATAGCGAATCGAACGAGCGACAAGTTGTATCTCTCAAACAAGTCACGTTTGTGAAATAAATTCGAATAAAATATCATCATCATGGATGAATCTTTATGTGTGCGTTATGCAACGCTTCTCTCCTAAGCCGTGCCGCGAGGTCGGAGCGTGGAGTCCCGGGCGCGTACTTAAAATCCGAGAATAGAGAGCAGACGACGATCGTAATCTTCATCGTTTATTTGCCTACGCACACGGCGCAGCACACGCTCCCGCGGAAAAGACATGATGATGAAAGTTTATAGGGAAATTATCGCCAACGCTCGTTCAAAAGACTGACGTGAAGGGTTTTCATAAAAATTGATACTTCAGCTAAGGAAGATTAATGAACACTCATTGATTTTTACGCCGAATGCGCTCCACGCGCGACAATGCCTCCGCTATCTCCAATTTTTGATCTTCCATCGCTCGTCCTCTCATTCCACACCGCGCTCGTTCTTTATGTGCTTACTGTTTACGGCAAGCGGAGGAGCGAAAGGAAAAAGCGAAATATAATTTGAGAAGTGGAAAATGTTAATAGCTTGCTCGTGGATGAGAAAATTTATGACGCTCCGAGCGAGGGAGACGATGTAGAATTTATTGTCAAAAGAGAGCAACAGGTCGAGCTTGTGCAATAACTTTTCAACTGAAGGTTCCTCTCGCCACGCTCGACGATGCAAGTGAACGAAGCATAATGAGAAGCGTTGCTGTTTATCATGATTTGCCATTGATAGCTCGATTTCCTGTCCCGAGGAGATTAATAGTTTGATCTAATGGCTCCTGATGGTTAATGAATCAGTTCGGAGATAAAGCGTGTCGATCTAAACACCTTCTACCATAACCGCTGTTTGAGCGATTAACAATTTATCAGATGAGGCTCATTTCACAATAGATTTATTCATCTGGAGCTAATTGACACGGGAGAGTTACAGGCTTTGGTTTCGACGAGGTTTCGACACGTTCTAGCTGTTAGAATAAGCGATGAGGTTTTCTGAACAAAGGTAATCGTCGGAGCAGACCAGCGAGGAAGCGACATGATGATCACACTTCGACGATGGCAAATTCTCGATTTTTCAAAGATTTTTATTCGCTTTTTTGTTCACACATAAAATAGAAAGTATCAATGGCAAGATATTCATTTCCACTTGGGTTAGACAAAACTTGTCGCCTATTGAATCACCTGCTTGGAAATATGTATGATGAAATAACTTTTTCTCCTAAATAATTTAAAGATGACGAAAGTTTTAGTTCTCGAGCTTCTTGAGAACCGTTTCAAACTTCTGCTCGCGGTCATCATTCGAAGCTGTGAGGAACGTGTGGAGCTCGATAAACTTATCGACACATGTCGGAGATATTTGCTGGATCTCCTTCGGTCGCGACAGCAAGAGATCGAGGCAGAACATCGGCAAGTGTGAGTCGTGATATGTGATGCAATTGGTCAAGATTTTTGTTGCAACAGCATTTGGGATCTGTCGCTTCGAACGAATCTTTAGCAGATCCGGAACAAATCGATAAAGATCAGGTCCGGTGTCGCAGATCATGTCAAGAATGGTATCTTGTGCGACTGCCGAGTCTGTGTGATGGCAAACGACAAACTGAATTGCTTCGTAGCGTGGCATTTGAGCATGTGTAACCAGAGCATCGACGACAGTTCTGTAGTGTTGTGAGATCAATCGCGGAGTCTTCTCGCAGTCCATAATCATTCGAGCTAAGCGATCCTCGTATCCTTTGCCTCTCTTGATAAACAACTCAGCGAAGAGCGGCAAGTACTCGCACATCATTTTCGAGTATTTTATTATCACGCCGTAAACTTCATCGATCTTGCTCGAAGGCGATCCTTGGAGACTTGCTCGAACAGCAAATGCAGCTGGATACTTGTGCATCTTCTTGCAAGGCGTTTCAATGCATTCGTCGGTTAGAAAACTCTGGCAAATTCCTCCGAAATATGTTTTCAAAATTGGCTCAATCGAATTGTCAAAATTTCTAAAAGATTTCGCGATCATGTCTGTGTTGCGGTCGAACTCCGCTTGAGCATCTTCCGCAGACACAACAGCCTTGAGAATCGCTGGATTGTCCTTTCGAACTTTCAGCTTTAATTCGTCAAGTTCCGCAGTGTAAAGAGTTGGATTTAGCTCTTCTTCCGACTCCGGTTGCTTAGCTTTGTCAGCCGCAGATTTAGGAAGTTCGTAGTCGGAGTCATTGAAGTCACTAGAAGAAATCATACAGAAGCTGTTGGTAAAATTTTGTGTTACAACTCACTCGTCTTCGAAGTCAAGCAAAAGAAAATCGTCATCAGCAGCCTCGGATTCTCCTCCATCAGTTCCATTGTGCTGCAATATTTTGTCTACTTCACTATCAGAAGACGATGAGACGTTGCCATTGCACTTTGGTGATTCAGCATCTCGAATGTTTCCTCCGGCATCGCTTTCTGGGCTAGCAGGATCAGACTGGTCACCGTTTGAACTCATTTTGGCGTCTTGAACGAAGCTTTCAGATTCCTCGACATCTGTCGATTTCATATCCGACTTTTCTGGTTTCGAAGCAGCAACGTCATCGACAGAAGCTTGAACTGTATCATCATCGCTTTCATCACATGACAGTTCCTTTGGAGCATCGAAGTTGATTTCGTCTTCATCGCTCTCGCTGTTCGAGTCGTTGCCTCTATCGAACTTGCTTCTTTCCTTTGTTTCGACTTGTTCGCTTTCCGGGAGGAACGTTATCAATCGTCTTTGACTCTTAATTGCTTTTGTCTGACTTGGGCAATGGATCGGTGACAATTTCTTAACTTTTTCCACGTTGTTTTCAGGAATCGGCTCAGCCGGTTCCTTCAGTTTTGAATTTGGAACGTGAAATTCAAATGTTTCTTCTTCATGGCGCGTTGGTGTTACCTTGACTGGTTCTCTTACTTTTGGAATAACGAAGAGCGCAGACAGCTGTTTAGCCTCTTCTTCTCTTCGCTGTCTTTCAGTTTCCTCCCATCCGTTGTCTACTGTGAATATTCCTCCAAGTGCTTCGAGACCAGCTGCGAGAGGTTTCGAACCATTGACTCGCTTAGGCTTCTTTATTGGTTTGGCAGTCTTTGGATTGAGCTGTGGGCGTGTGAGGATGAAGCTTAGTCGTAGATAGAAATGTTACTTACCTGTGGAGGTTCAATGAGCGGCGGAATTGTGAACTCTTTGGGCTTCTTAATCGTTTTCTTCTCATTCCCTTCTAATCGTTTCTTCTCGCTCTTACGTGTTGTAAGATTTGTATCAATCTTTTCTATTATGGAAGGCTTCGATGGTTCTTTAACCTTTGTTTGAATGGGACAGCCATTGAGAATGCTTGCCTGAGATGAGGGAGATGGTGGATCTAGCGAAACTGTCGCTTCAACATTCGATTTTGTAGTTGGAACTTTTGGATTGTCGGCTGAGTTCAAGAAATCTTTAACCAACTGCTCGCTTTCTGGACATGGTACTAGGACGTCTTTCAACACAACCGTGGCTTTAGGCAACGTCTGAGGTGTGATTTCTGGTTCTTCGGAACGATTACCTTCGTCCACACTCGAACAATCAGATATATCTACATCCATTAACTCTTGCATTGCCTCTTTCCGTTTAGCGTCAAGTTGTTTCTGTGTTGCTTCTTGGCTTATATTAGACAAGTTCTTGACAACATTCGACACTTGATCATCACTCGATGACTCTGGTGGCTTGATGACTCTCGACTTCTGTCGCTTCTTTGGTGACGATTTCATCTTCTTGTTCGGTGGCTTCTCGTCACTTGAAGAATCGGATTCCTTCTTCTCCGAACGTTTGTGGTGCTTTTTCTTCTTTCTTTTCTGACCCAGAGTCTGAGGAGTATCGACGGTTATCTGTGCAGGACTTGCAAAGTTTGGATTGGTAATCAAAGCCATCTGCATCGTTGAGTAGTACTGAATTGCTTGCTGACATTGTTGCATCAACTGAGCTTGATGGGCTTGCGAAACTATTGCAGATGTTGCCGGAGAGCTTATGTCTTGATCCGACGAGCTTTGCAGCTCAATTTTTGGCTTAACGTTTATATTTTTGATCTTTAGTTTGAGATCGGAACGATTAGTGATGCTACTGTTGGCAGACGAGTTGGAAACGTTACGGCTTCGTTTCTTCGGGGGCGGCTCTGCTTTGGGTTCAATGGCAGCCTTTTCTAGCTCAACAAGATTGTAGGTTCCATCAAATCTAGATCGTCGCTTGTTTGTGATCAATTGCTCGCCGATGAATTCCTTCGTTTCCTCCCCAAACGATTTCTCTTGCTTGACTTTGACTGTAGCTATTTGTTTAGAGCGTCGCTGGAAGGTTTCATACTCGAGCGAGGCTGGGAGATCGTCCTTGAAATCCGTCCAAAACTGTGGCATCTGCAAGCCAATCACTGTGCTTATGTTGTGGTGAGTTAGCTTCCTAATGATCTGCTTCGCTTGTGCCTTGGATCGGCTGTTACATGCTTGACCATCTGCCGCCATCTCTTCAATTCACGGTAACCACAAACTGTTGGAATTCACGATAAAATTTATTGGCGATCGCGTTTGTTTTGCTTTCTCAACTTTGAATTTGACCGGTAAAAAATCTGTTTGAATTTAAACTGACCGTTAAATGTTTCCAACATTTCGATCCAACTAACTTCACCGAATTCACTCGAAGCACTTACTTTCACTTTAAAAAGCTCAATCTAGTTAGGACCCTTGGACAGTTTCTAGTTATGTTACGAATCTGCTATTGAACTGACTTCGGAATTTCCAACCTACCGCAATATTTCTTCTCATGTGCTCCATCCCAGCTTTAAAATGTTTCCGGCCCTCGAAGTCATCAAAATTTATATAACTGCGGAGCAACGAGCAAACAAGTAATGAAAAATCAACGGCGATAAGCGCGCAGAGCGAGCGAGAATTTGCATTTCCAATTTATCGTTCGCAATCTGGCAGTTAAATTATTAACGATGCTTGCAATGCCGGAAAATTATGACTGCATTTTTATGTTAATTTCGTCTGCATCGACCTCCGATCTCGACTGGTACTTTGTGCGCTCCAATGCTCCAGCCTCGAAGGCATTTTTATTAATTTGAAGCAACAATCTCCATCATTACATTCGTTTTAATTTCGTTTTCCGCCACTTTGTTTGCTTTATTACCCTTTTCTCGCTCAATCGAAATTAATGAGCATGTGAAAAGCGGCTGCAAAGTAAAAGCACCAAGAAAATTTATTGTTTTCGAGAAGTATTCTTGTAAGGCACAACAGCGGTTCAAACTTGAGCAACTTTCTCGCATTAATTAGCTCGCAAAATTTAAAGCTTCCTTCTAGGGTTGGATAGTGCAGGAGCTTTTAACGGCACCTCGTTAAAAACCAGAAATAACCAAATGCTATGCGAGCACGTTTCTGATGAAAATGTTACAGCAGAAGTGGTTGAGAAGCACGTGTTGAATAAGCAACACGTTGTCATTTCCTAATGACGAGTTTTACGAGAAAGTTTATCACATGTTCGACTTGAGTTATTGTCGAGGAGGTTCTGTCGTTTCGAGAAGGTTTTGAAGACGAATCTTGCCCCCCTGCCAAGTCCCTATAGTAGCTTGAGCCTAGCTTCTGCCGTCTCCTTAAAATGGAAAGCTTGTTGTTCCTTCAAGAACAAAAATTTCCGCCCATCAGCTTTCTCAGAAATTTATTTTCGAGCACGGCTCGGGGATTTCTTCGATATGTGCTAGCGAAGCATGGTGAACGCCAGTACGAGAGATTTTAAAGCGACAGTAATTTATGTGAGTGGGGAAACCGCAAACGCACACACACACCATGCAAGCATTTTCGTGTATTCAACAAATAAGCCACCCATTAAGCACAATTAATTTATGCCTTCACCTCAGCCTCAGCGACGCTTTCGGGGAGCATTAGATCCAAAAAGGAGAGGGCGACGAGGGCAACTCGCTTAATGTTCTGGAAAAGCGTTGCGGCAAATTTCTTCTTCAGTTATGAGGAGACGAAACAATTGAGAAATCGTTCGAAGCGAGAACATGTTGATCATGCAGAAAATATAAATTGGGAAATTATTGAAATGATTTTCTAATTAAATTGTAATTTTGGGGCGAGCAGAAGAAGTTTTCGTTTATTAGATTTTCATTTGGTGTGCAAAAAACTTTTTATTTTCCCCCCAAGACTTTCGAGAACTTTTTGCCGAGTGCCTTGTGTGCGACGAATATTAAATTATGGCCCAAGTCTCGTCAAGAGGAAAAAAATTATCATAAGTTCTTGCATGATTTGACATTTCTCCCACAATGTCAATGCGCAAACGACTCACCTCATTATCTCGATCGGAATCTTTAATGTGCTGGGCAATGAAGCGAACGGATTGAATCGCTGCGAGCACTTCAGATGTGAGCGTTCGTGGGATGATAATTTGTTCACCCTCTGCAAGGATAGCGGAAAAGGAAGCAAAAGCAGTCGAGTCATCAGGAAAATTCGATAAGAAAAATGCCTCAGCAAAACTTGCCTGGCTGATGATGCTGATTGTGATGACCCATGTTGTCGTAGCTCTCGTGATTATCCTTATACTCGTTCGGGTATTCGGTGATGCTGTCCCTGTAATGATCTCTGGAAAGCCATTGGCAAAGTGTCTTAAAGCAGAAAACATGTCAAATGTCACCTCATATCAACTTCGTTGGTGTGGATCGAGTCGTCATAGTCTGGCAGCGTGTACTTCGTTCGACGCATCATCAACACGCGCGGCATAAATTGTAAGAAAAGACGTTTAACTAATGGAGACATCACGTGAGTTGACGACGATCTGAAGAGATTGGAAGGCTTTTAAAATGTTATCGAGACGAGGCACCGAGTTGAACACAAGTTGAAGAATTTTAATTCTGATTACCAACTTTGCACGATACATCAACAACACTACACAAACCATTGCATACCTAAAGTGGACATTCAACACACAAACTGTCGTCCAAACCGATAGTGACACGAGTATCATCGTGAAGAGAAGGTATTTTCCCAACAGCGGAACTGCGAAAGGATATTGAGATTATTGCCATGTTCATTTGAAACGCCAGCTTTGCTTACCAGCCAGCGATGTCGGCGGAATGATTTCAGCAAGCAACAGGAAGAACACGGTCAGCGACACGAGAATCGAAATGCAGAGCGTCACCTGGAACGGAAGTTTGATGGACGCAATCAGTTTTAACGATTCATTAATTGGTTGATGGCTATCGCGTGATGTTGGCGAATAAAGCGCCAATTACGTCCAAATTTACAATCATCGAGGTGAGGAGACGATGAATCATTAAAACTCAATTACCTTCTCGCCTGAGTCCGACGGCAAATAAAACACCAAAACAGTTAGGAAAGTGATTCCGACGCACGGAATGATAAGATTTACAGTGTAGAAAAGCGTTTTCCTTCGCATCGTTAGCTTGAACGTGATGTCGGAGAATGGCTCGGGACAGCAAGGGTAATATTCTTCGTTGCGGCTGGCTGGTACTTCGAGTACATCCCATTCGACTGACAAGTAGAATTCTGACAAATCAATGCCGATCTGAACCAGGTTTGATCCAGGAACCTTAAATAAAATTCAGCTATTAAAATTCGTGTCCAGACAGTAAAAAAGTTTGAGCCTCACCTGATCCAAATGTTTCAAATCAACTTGAGCGCCGTTGTAAGTCCAACTGCCGAACTTCATGAAGCAGCTCTGCTCATCGTAAGGGAAATACTCGACGTTCATCTCGCAGGAGCTTTTGTAAATTGCCGGCGGCTCCCAGAACACTTCGCCAGTATATTTCAGCGTGGCCTTTGTCATCAGTGTCACCTCGTAGTTGCCGTCCCAGTTGTTGAAGAGAACAACATCCGGCAGCCAGATTTGTTCTGATGGAACGTACAGCATTTCAACGCCTCCGTATTCTTCTGGATCCCATTTCAGCTTATAATCGTACCACTTTTGCTTCACCCACAAGTTCGTCGTCATTACCTAAAATCGATTTGATATTTTAAACTGAGAACAATTCGCTGAGCAATTCTCAATAAGCTTCGCACCTGATTCCTCAACGAGACTTCAATAATTTGCGTAATCTTTAATCCCAGCCACACCGTCAAGGTTTCCGTGTTGTTCACCACTGGCCGAATAAGCCGATTGTAGTTGCTCAACAAATCGTCATAAAGTCGTTTGGCATCGGGATTCGCCTCAATGTGTTGAACAGCTGAGAGAAAAATGGGTGGAGAAAATTTTCATTGTCGAATTTTCACCAAATTTAAATGGAAAACTCACAGCAATTCGACGTTTGAAGGTAGAAAAATAACAAAATCCATTTCAGGAACCACATGTCGATGTTTTTAAGTCAATCTCTTTACTTATTCAGGTGCTTTGAAAAAAGTTTTGGTGGAAGCTCAACTGTTCACATCAACATTTCTCAGTGCAATGAGATTTTCCATCTGCGAAAATCAATATTTTACTCTCTGAAAGAAAAATCCTGCGAGAGAAAATTTTCGCACTGGTGAGCGAGCCGGCAAGTTTGTTTTCCTTTTGATGTACAGTGAAATTATAGAATAATTTGTGCAAGTTAAAAGCTCATTGGAAAAATGAAAATGAATAATATTCATGTTATTTGAAGACTTTTACTGAACATTTTCCGGACTCCTTGAAAATCTGAAAAACAAATAATCGATGAATAATTCGAATAACCAGAGGGATAACAAAGCTCTCGCTTAATCTTAAATTTTACTTTATAAAACTTTCGGTTACAATTCTGCGTAGTCAGAAATTAAATGATCTACATCTTATTTTATTTCTTGAAGTCATTTGTTTCTCCATAATTTTTTTCTTACAATTGTTAGCTGGATACACCTGTGCAGTTGAGGAGGTTGATTATGCCATAGGCTTGGTGGCCAAAATGACCGAGGGCATGTTGCCGGAGCAGAAAGATCTCGAGCTGTCGTGGGACGGTTATCACTTGATCACAAAGAAAATCCCAGCTCGTTAAGGTCGAAAATATGAGACATTCTACAGTGCCTTCAAGAAATTCAAGCAATTGCCATTGCATGATGTAAGTACGAAAAATTGTTGTTTGATTTACTTCAAATTTTTTACTTTTAGGCGGTTGTCATGCTGTTAGGAACGCCAGACGATCGAAGCTTATGAAGGGTGGAAGAGCTGTCTCTCACCTTTTTAAATCGATCAAGAGAAAGCTTGATTTTTCTGATGATGATGCGAACCAAACTCAGGTGAGTTTATTAATAATAATTGTAGTGTGAAAAACTAATTAAAATTGGAATGATGTATTTTTGGTTCCGTTGGGAAGATATATTTGTTAGTTGAATTAGTTTGGAACGAATATATCACTACTTATTTTGTCAAGCGAGAGATGTCACTAGCGAGTAAGGATTCTTCGGAATGCATGAAAAGAAGTATGAAGATCGAGAACGCTCGAATATCAACCAAGGAGGGAACAAATAATTTTATTAGTTGCACAATCTAGGTAACAGAGAATATTGTTAAAACACCAATCCTTCTCGTACAATTCGATTTCTTCTCAATTAACAATTCGTTAAGATTAACACAATTTTGTCGAGTTATCAGATGTGAATAAAATCAGAGCTAACACAAGAATAATTCTCGAGCTGCTGTGTTGATCCTTTTTATATCAATTTCATGTCCTTGGAGCTGAGCTCGCTGAGCTTCGTGGTATTCTAGGTTTTATGACCGAGGCTCGTGTGAAATAAATGCATGAAAAGAGGGTAGGATCCGCGGATTTTGCATTGATTCGTCATAATGTTAAAAGATACTTTGCGGGGTTGATCCTAATGAAAAGCCCTGGGGAAAACACCTGACAACAATTATTACAGCGAAAAGAATCAATACATTGTACATCAAAGCGCGACAAGTTGCTAGCTCGAGTTGAGTCGCCGCAGAGTCGATGATTCACTGGAATTATTTGCTTGCTCGGCACTTAAATGTTTATGTTGGCCTCGAGCATGATAAGAGAAGCCGCATGTTTATATGTTGGATATGCCAGGGATCTGGTTTAAGGGATAATTTGATGATTACGTTTGAACTGTTGATAAAAGGAGATGAAGTCTCGAAAGTCTCATTCGCTGTGAAGCCATCCTTACAAAATTTCTAATAGGCATGTTAGGCAACAGACAATGTTTTGTAGACATCAAATATTCTTCGATGTCTGAGAACGAGATGAAAAAGTTTTCACATTTGTAACCGCCCGGGCGCGCCCGTCCGAGTGACTTGCGATCTTGTTAAAATGAGAGTGTGCTGCATATGATTTATCGCTGCATGAATATGTTTTCTCGCGTTCAAGACATACAGCATCCTGTCATATCCGCGACTGCTAGAGCAAAAGGTTGGTTTCCGCTGAAGAAAGAATCGATTGATTTCTTAATTCATCCAATTTGAAAAAATCGCTCACCTCAAACTTAGCGGAAAGTGTCTGGAAAATTGCAAGTGTGACAGAAACGCTCCCTGCGCGATCGCTTTAGCTATTAAGAAGAAGCTAACATATAGCTTGAACAAGCACAAATGCTTCACTGTTATCTTTAAACGCGAGACTTTGTTTATAACTTCCACGCCTTACATTCTTCGTCACGCGCCAACTTTACTCAGCCACTTTAATTTCTAGCTGCAACCGATTCAGTTTATTTACCAAGTATCCACGATTAAGTATTTTACAAGTGCAAGTAACTTGTTCACACTTAAATCCTTTTATTGGAAGATTTTTAAGCCGAATCACTTTCGGTGGTGAAATGGCGATCGGTGGTAGAATGAGCGAGGTTGCGTCAACCTAACTCGTAGCCGGTTCAATTCCTGCGATGAGTTCGGCTTACTCACCACAGCTCATATAAACACCTCGAACTCCATCCGTGAATCATTAATTCGTTGAAACAAGTGAAACAACTCGGAATTGAGCAGAAGATGCCAGAACAAGCGATGGCAGACCTGAAACTAGGTGAGTCGGCAACGAAGTTGGGTGTCTGCAATTCAAATGCGAGCAGGAAAATCGATTTTCACAATTTGTAAATGTGGCTCTCGCTCTTCTCTGACTTTGTATGACGAAATTTTCTGACGAAACTTGATGGGAAAATATCTCAACTTCATTATCAATCTCTGATTACCGTAGGCGAAATTTATACGTCGGACAAACGTGGTAGCGACGAAGCTGGCGATGGAAGTGAGAAGAATCCGTTTAAGACGATTCTGCAGGCTATGCGACATGCCGGAAAGGAACCGTTTCCAACGATTTACGTCGACGCCAAGGATGAGAAGGCGACGAGTCCATTCGAAGTGGCAGCAAAGTCACAATTGAAGAAGATCCACAAGCTGTGGCTGCAAGAGCTGAGCAAATCAGCCAAGAAATCGAAGAAGGAAGACGAAGACGCTTTGAAGCGAGAGCAAAACCTCGAGGAAGCTCGTAAGATTAAAATCGTGGAAGATCCATCGTGGGCTGTCGCAAAGCATATCCGAATCGACCAGGGCGAACAGAACCGAGGCATCCGAGTGAAGATCAACGGCTGGGTTCATCGACTTCGCCGACAAGGCAAGGGATTGATGTTCATAACTCTTCGAGATGGCTACGGCTTCATCCAGTGCGTCCTCAACAACCTTCTCTGTCAAACCTACGAAGCTGTAACGCTCTCCACTGAATCATCAGTTACATTGTACGGAATCATCCAGGAAGTGCCCGAAGGCAAATCTGCGCCGGGTGGACATGAATTAAATGTCGATTACTGGGAATTGATTGGCTTGGCTCCAGCTGGAGGTGCCGACAACCTTTTGAACGAAGACGCCAACCCTGAGGTCCAACTCGACAACCGCCACATGATGATCCGAGGCGAAAACACTTCGAAGATTCTGAAAATGCGCAGCTGTGTCACGCAAGCTTTCCGCAGTCATTATTTCGACAAGGGATACACCGAAGTCACTCCGCCAACACTTGTGCAAACGCAAGTCGAAGGTGGCTCAACTCTCTTCAAGTTTGACTACTTTGGCGAAGAAGCTTATTTAACACAAAGCTCTCAGCTCTACCTTGAAACTTGCGTTCCATCTCTCGGCGATGTCTTCTGCATCGCTCAAAGCTACCGAGCTGAACAATCGCGGACAAGACGTCACTTGGCTGAGTACAGTCACATCGAAGGTGAACGTGCATTCATCTCCTTCGACGACTTACTTGAAACTCTTGAGGATCTCGTGTGTGATGTCGTCGATCGAGTTCTGAAATCACCATTCGCTCACATCGTGAAAGAATTGAATCCTGATTTCAAGCCACCGAAGCGACCTTTCCGTCGCATGGACTACACCGAAGCAATCGAATGGTTGAAAGCCAACAACGTCACGAAGGAAGATGGAACGTTCTACGAATTCGGCGAAGACATTCCCGAAGCTCCAGAGCGTAAAATGACCGATGCAATCAACGAACCGATCATGCTTTGCCGCTTCCCAGCTGGCATCAAGGCTTTCTACATGTCTCGATGCCCCGAAAACGAATTGCTGACTGAAAGCGTTGACGTTTTGCTTCCTGGAGTTGGCGAGATCGTTGGAGGTTCGATGAGAGAACACGACAACGAGAAGCTTCTTGCCGCCTACAAACGAGAGGGAATCGACGCCGCTCCTTACTATTGGTACACCGACCAACGCGTTTATGGTACAACTCCACATGGTGGCTACGGATTAGGATTGGAACGATTCCTCTGCTGGCTGTTGAACCGCTACCACATTCGCGAAGTCTGCTTGTACCCTCGCTTCCTTGAACGCTGCAGACCCTAAGCAGCTCATCGCGCAAATTCTTACTAAAGCTAACTGCATTTCGATTATTTGTTTAAGCTAAGGCTTCAAGCCTCCACTTTGTCGCTGACAGATAAACTCGCGTAATAAAAGCAGAACTCGTCTGCAACTCAGAACTAAAATTGCATCAAATTTTCTTTATTATCACGCAATGATTTCCTTGGTCATAATAAGATTTGATAACGTCAACGTCTGGAACTTGTTTGCAAAGCTGCTCAAGCTCGCCGTCTTCAAACACGTGATAGTAGCGGAGGAAAACCTTCTGTTGATCCTGAGGAATTTCTTTTTGTTTCAGCTTCCATGGAACCAGAACGTTCGTGTGGTTGAATTGCGTTCGGTTGCGGTGCACAGGTAGATGAACTTCTTCGTCGTCTATGGTGAACTTGGCGGTTTCTGGTTGCTCGTTTTCAGTTTCTTTCTTCTGATGTTGAAGGAGATAAGTTGACTTCTTGTTCTCCTTTTGCTGATCTTTCGCCCAAACGTAGATCAAGGCAGTTCCTCCCTTCACTAGCACTCGAGCCATGTTCTCGATTGCCTTGAGTCTTCGGTCGTGTGTTGCTAGATGGTGGATAACAGCGATGCTGATGCAAGCGTCGACTGAACCTTCACGAATGGGTAGCGCGAGGCAGTCACACTGGAAAACGTTGAACTTCCTTTCTAAGCAAACTTGAAGAAGGGAATCGCTCCGATCGCAGCCCAGTTCCAACACGCTGTCGTTGAGTGAAAGATACTTTCCATTTCCACAGCCAACGTCAAGCAGAATTGATCCAGCATCGAGGTTTCGAATGAAAGATTCCACGTTGGGCCACGGCGAGTGACGAGTTTCACTAAAATGCGAGCCGATTTCATTGTAGACTTTGTGAACGTTTTCGATCTCGAGCTTAGCAGCGAGTTGATTTGAAACTTCGAGTTCTGGCGATGATTCTTGTGCTTCGTCTTTAACTTCCGAATCGCAGATGGAAGGAAATGAACAGGAGCAACTTGGTGGGCTCTTGAGCATCCTAAATGTAAACGAGACTCTTAGCTCGCGCATCCGAACTGTCAGATGTCCATCAGGTTTCTTAATGATGTCGCTCATCCTTGGTGTAATGCCGTGCGTCCAACCGAATCGACTCTCGCCTGACATGATAAGAAGCGATCGCCGAGGAAGTAGAACACTTGCGTGCTGGTTTGTGCTTGGCTTTTTGAACTCCATCACAACGGAACTACCCAGCGACAGCGAGACGATTGGATCCTCGAAAATGCTGTGCGTGTCGCAGTGCGATGGAATGCCATGGCCTGGCTCGTAGCGATTGACAGTCAGCTGATCTGGCTGGAAGTTCTTGAACGAAGGCTGCAGCGAGCTGAGCACTTTCCAGATCTTTTCGCAAGCTTTAGGTATCTTCCTATCAACGAGAGGCTGAGTTGAATCAACTGTGTTGAGGCCATAAAGGAATTCGAAGCCAAAGTGTTGCACTTGTCGATTCTTGAGCTTGTTCTCAGCTTCGTTTTCTTGCCATTTCAAATTGTCCAGAAGCTCTGCCTCCACTTCAGGTGTAACACATTCTTCAATCAATATGAGACCGTCGGGGAGATGTTCATTCCATGGCTGATTAATGGCTTGTGAGGGAACAGATTCACAGTAGCTCATTAGCAAAGGCGAATTACTTTGTCCAAGCATCGCAATGCCGTTCATTTCTCTGTAAACACGTTCAGCTTGCGCTGTTTGTTTAAATGCCAAGAAGCAGTAAGACTTGTTGGGAAGCAGCACGAGATCATCCAGCGGTGCATGTTTGCCAACTTCAGCGACCAAAAGCTCCGTTCGGATTCCATTCGACAGCCCAACGTTCAAGATCACAAGAAACTAAAAATATTCTTATTAACTAAACGCACAACCGAAACGATTATCGCTTACCAGCTGCGGATTGTCAGAGAAGACGATGCCATCCTGATCTCTCTCAATCAAGAGCTGTTTGCCTTTGATTTTCTTGATCAGCTTCGAGTTCATCGTCGAATTTAATTCGTCGCCAAATCCAACAAAGTTGAACCGGCGGCTTTGAACCGAATTTGTTATCATTTGGCTTACTGAAAGTATTCAAGAGCAATTTACAGTTCTTCTATTGCTTGAACTGCATCCAGACATCGCTAGAAATGCTCACCATCGACTGGGCAGTTAATTAGTAGCAAAACATTGAAGTGAAAGTTAAATCAAAATGAGTTCTCAAGAAAATATTGAAACTTTGCTGTTCACGACGTTGCAATCGGCGACAAGTCAGGATCCGCTAGTTGTGAAGCAAGCTGAGGAGAAGCTGTCGGCTTGGGAGAAAGAGCCCAACTTCTACACGACAATTCTGAATTTCTACAAGAACCTCCAGCTGGAAGATCGCGTTCGCTACATGGCAATTTTGACGTTGAAGAACGGCATTGACAAGCACTGGAGGAAGACACAAAGCAAGTAAGTCAATGAAATCAATGAACTCGAGCACAATCTACATTGCCTGCTGCCTTTCAGCTCCATAAAACCAGAAGAAAAAGCTCAGATTAAATCTCAGCTGCTTGAGAGCTTCAACGAGCCTCGCGACGCAATGGCAATTCAGTTTGCTGTCACCATCTCGAAAATCGCTCGCCACGATTGCCCGCAAGACTGGCCAGACCTGATGCCGATCCTCCTCGAACGAATCAACAGCTCCGACGATGTTGAACAGAAGCGAACTCTTCAAATCCTCGTCCAAGTTGTGAAACAATTGTCAACCCGAAGGTTGGCGCACGATCGTTTGATGTTTGAGCAGTTCACATCGAATCTGTTCGAATTCGCAGTCAATCTCTGGAACGGCTTCACGATGCTTTACTTCCAGAACATCCAACAAAATGCTCAGCTGACCGTTTGCCAAGGAAATCTTGAGAAAGCAATGATGGTGCTGCGGATTCTACGCAAGTTAACCATTCACGGCTTTCAAAAGCCGTCGCAATCATCAAAGCCAACCGACTTGATCAAGGCCATCTTCGGAAGGATTAAAGACTTACTTGAGTGTCGCTTGCGCATCAAGGCAGCACCGTTTGACTTCCTACCGTTGCTAGAGCGACACGAGAAGTTTGTCCTCAAGCACATGAAAGTCCTGACAGATTTCCAGGAATATCATCGACTTGCCTTCATCGAGTTTGCACCTCAAGTTCTGGAAACTTCTTTCCATTACGTTTTCTTCGAGGGCAGTCAATTCATCTTCGACAGTAATCAACTGACGATGCCCAATTTTGTTATCCACTGTCTGAACTTGATCAAAGGCTACTTGCTGAACAGCACTGGAAACACTTACAACGCTCAGCCCACCGAGCTCGAGATGAACTTGGCAGTCGTGTTGAAGGAGTTCTTTACAAGCGAGCGACTTGAGTTCATCATGGAGAAACTGTTGATGCATTACTTCCTGCTGACGCCGGCAGATATCGAGCAATGGGAAGAAGATCCCGAAAACTATGTGACGGATGAAGGTGGAGACTCGTGGAAGTATTCGCTGCGAAGTTGCACCGAAGCTTTCTATCTGGCTCTGTTCCAGAAATATCATCCGATCCTCTGTCAGCAACTCATGACGTACGCTCAGAAGTCGCAGTCAATCCAGCTCACGCCGGCATCAGAGGTTCAAGACATTCTCATCAAGGAATCGATTTACAATGCCGTTGGACTCACAGCTTTCCATCTTTTCGACGATGTGGATTTCGATTCTTGGTTCTCATCGCAACTGGTCTACGAGCTCAAGATTCAAGGGAGCAACTTCAGGATTTTACGGAAGCGGATAATTTGGATGGTTGGGCAGTGGACGGGCGTGAAGTTCTCAAAAGCTTTGCGACCTGCGGTGTACGAAGCTTGCTTGGAGCTCTTGCAACCAACGGAGGATCTCGTCGTTCGACTCACCGCGTCGAAGGCATTGAAAACGATCCTCGAAGACTTCGACTTCTGCGCCGAGCAGTTCTTAGACTTCCTTGAGCCTTCCTTTACGCTTCTGTTCCACTTGCTGAAGGAATCAAAGGAATGCGATACGAAGATGAACGTGCTTTACGTGATGTCGTTTATCGTTGAGAAAATGACGATGTCGATGAAGATTCACGCCGACAATCTCGTGTGTTATCTTCCGCTGCTGTGGGAGGAAGGGGTTGAACACAACATGCTTCGTGTCGCAATCATCTCGACTTTGGTAAAAAGTTCCACTTAAGAATTTCAATTTTCTTTTATCCACGACATACATTTTTCCAGCTTCAAATCATAAAGGCAATTTACGAGTTGCCTGAACCCATCACGCCATTCGTCTATCGTGTCATCGAGTTCTCGACCAACGTCAATGACCCATCGAATGTTTACTTGCTCGAAGAAGGACTTGAGCTTTGGCTTGTCGTTATTCAATACTCTCCAGTTCCAAACGACGCGCTGCTAAAGCTTTGCGATAACTTGATGCCAATCATTGGTAAGTTTTAAGCTTTGGCGGTCGAGTTAGTTAGTTAATTAGAGTTTTGGATGTTTTGCATTTTGTTTTGAGCTTTTTGATAACTCAGCTGCCTGTGTTCCCTCGCGATTCCATTCGAACTTAGGTGTTCACTTTATTCTAGAAAACTCCACGATGAACCTCAAGACTTGCCTTTACATCATGCAAGCATACATTCTGCTCTGTCCCGAGCTGTACCTCCAAAAGTATGGCAAGGAGTTGATGCAGACGTGTCAATATCTACTCAAAGATATCAGGACCGAAGGCATCATCATCATTTGCAAGCTGTTTATCACGATGATCAAAGTTCAGCCCGAGTATGCTGTCGAGTTGCTTCATCCTGCAATGATTGACATCACGCGCAATCTTCTCGGAGATTCAGATTATCTCTCGATTAAACAAACGTACCTTCAAGTGGTGACACGCTACTTCCTAGCCAACCAGCAGGCGCTCAGTCAGATTCTCGAAGAGGTTCAAATCGAAAACGCGTTTCAGAAGCTGCTGAAGATTTGGTTCGAGACGATGCCTGGGACCACACAAAACGAGGACAAGAAGCTGCTCGCCATTGGGCTGAGCAGTCTCCTCACAATACCAAACGATTTTATCATGGAAAACTTCTCAGTCATCATCATCAACATCTATGAAACGCTCTGCGACATCATGAAAGCCGATTCTGCAGATGGCGAAGAGGTCGACTCGCTGATTCTCTCCGAGTCAGTCGAACTGGAAACAAACGGAATGTACGACATTGAGGACTACGAGTACAAGACGCCGCACTACGACCGATTCCGGATAATTTGCCTGCGTGACCCGGTGCACGTGTTGGTGCTTAAGGATTACTTACAGACTCAGGTCAGTTGATCATTAAATATTCTGATCGGCTTTTTAAATTGCTCTTAATTACAGCTAATTGCTTTGAAAAAGCTCGTGGGCGATGAGAGATATGTCAAGCTGATGTCAACAGTCGACACCACGATCCACAAACTCCTTTACAACTATGTGAACACAATGGTTCCAGTTGTCCCATGAATTTCTACGCTTTTATAACGATTTAAATATTTGCAATAAAAGATTTCGCTATTCATGAAATGAATCTTAAGCAGAGATGAAATTTAGAAGAGTTAAAATAACTTCTGACATTATTCAAACTCCAAGAATGTATGTGGGAGAATTTGTTCACCCCCGGACTCACTACACAATTTCTCAAGTCGCCACTTCGTTGGAACAGAAATAGTTGAAGAGAGTGATGCAACGTGCATCGTTTTATTTATTAGGTCGAGTTGCTTCAGGCAATTTGTAAGAGCTTTACAACTAAGCTTCCTCCGGTAGCATAACTCTTACGCCTTAGCTTTGAAAGCTTTTAATCTATTTAGTCGTAGCAACCGGCAATTTAATTAAGCGAAAGTATTCTTACTAGGCATGTCACAAGAGAAAACTGTCTTCCGTATTCGGCGTTTTTCCTTATCTCAAGTACGTGATACCAATGCTGATAGCCTTGCAAGGAAGTTCTTCGTATCTTACTCAAAACGTAAGGCACAATCACACTTTTGATTCGCGAGTTTGCAATCGCATTAAGCTTTGAGTGGTTAACGCTTGTGCTCTATGTATTGCGACGCGTAATAAAACGAGTTAGTCGCTAGAATACCAAACAGATTTGTTCAGTTTGTCATTAGAAGCGAACGCACGACAAGATGGCCTGCGCTATCTTAATCGCTTTATTTCTTGCTGTTATTACTCTCGCGTATTTGTGGGTTCGCAAGCGTTTCTCTTACTTCGAGGACAATGGATATTTATACGAGAAACCAGAGTTTCCCTTCGGAAACCTGAAGGGAGTTGGCCGAAAGTTTCATATGTCACAAAAGATCAAAGAGCTGTACGAAAAGTTTAAAGGCAAAGCTCCGATGTTCGGTGTTTACTTTTTTATCTCGCCAACTGTGGTGGTGACTGACCTTGAAGCGATCAAGAATGTGTTGGTTCGAGATTTTGATTACTTTCGCAATCGAGGCTTGTACAGCAACGTGAAAGACGACCCGCTGTCTGGAAATTTGTTCACGATCGAAGACCAGGCGTGGAAGAACTTGAGAGCTAAGCTTACACCCACTTTTACGAGCGGAAAGATGAAAATGATGTTCTCGACTTTGACTAACATCGCTGACCATTTGGTGGCTCAGCTGGCAGATGAGCCGAATCTGGACATGATCGAGATTAAAAATCCTTTGGGAAATTTCACGACAGACGTCATTGGGAACATTGCATTCGGACTTGGTCAGACAGAATAATATTTACTGTTACTGTTAGGTTTTTCAATCACAAATTTCCAGAAATGAATTCCATCAAAGATCCCGATTCAGAGTTTAGAAGAATGGGAAAGAAGATCTTCAACCAAGGAGCTAACTTCCAAATCAAAATCTTTTTCATGACGAGTTTCAAGAAGTTCGCGCGCAAGATGAAAATGAAATTTGTTCCTGAAGACGTGTCGAGCTTTTTCCTGAAAAATATCCGCGAGACGATCGAGTACCGCGAGAAGAACAAAATTGAGCGGAACGATGTTATGGATCTGCTCATGAAACTGAAGGGCGACGGGACTAAAGAGGGAGATTTATCTTTCTACGAGCTTGCAGCTCAGTGTTTTGTGTTCTTCAATGCAGGTAAATTGGATTTTTCTCAAACCTTACTCAGAATATTAAATGATTCAAATGTCAGGTTTTGAAACGAGCAGCTCGACATCTGCTTTTGTACTTTACTTGTTGGCGATCAACCAGGACGTTCAAGAAAAATTGCGTACTGAAATTAAAGCTGTGTTGGCCAAGCACAATGGTGAACTGACTTATGAAGGAATGCAGGAGATGAAATATCTGCAAATGGTCATCGATGGTAAGTTGCTAATGTACGACCATTTATTATAAAGTTTCAATGAGCTTTTCCTCGCAGAAACTTTGAGACTTTACGCTCCAGTCTTCCAATTGATTCGAACAGCAGCGAGAGATTACAAAGTTCCTGACACGAATTTGACAATCCGCGAAGGAACTCTAACGATAATTCCCATCAATGCGATCCACACCGACCCAGAAATTTATCCGGAACCAGAAAAGTTTGATCCCGAGCGTTTTTCAGAGGAGAACAAAAGAGATCGACATCCGATGGCTTATCTTCCCTTCGGCGATGGCCCCAGAAACGTGAGCTAGAAAGTTCAAAGAGTACAAATTAGTTTTGTTCATCTTCGAATTCAATTACAGTGTATCGGCCTCCGCTTCGGACTCATGCAGACAAGGGTCGCGTTGATAAAACTTCTCACCAACTTTAAGTTCTCAGCCTCACCGAAAACCGCAATCCCGATGGTAGTCGATCCCAAGTCATTAGTTATTGCATCGAAGACTGGAATCTGGCTGAAGGTTGAGAAACTTTGAAGCTCTGCGCTTGAGTCGACACGTGAAATGAGTTGCACCAAGTTGAAATGAAGCAAATGCAAATAAAATGTAGCTGCAAGTTTCATTCAAACTGTTCAGTTCACTTAACAGACTCAGTCATAAAACAATTTTGTATTTAGTCATTAAAAATGTAGACAACAAAGGCGCTATCGATGAGAAATTCACATTCAATTTCCTTCCTTGGAAGAAATAAATGGAGAGCACAAATTCATTTCACAACCGAATTGATCAGGGCTACTTGAGAGGTTCAGCAACCGTTACCAACAGGACATTGAAAATCATACACATTAAAATGTTGCACTTGGTAAACTGTGGCACAGTTACTGTGCACTTCAAAAATAACGAAGCAAACCTAGTGAATTTGATACTCGAAATGTTCTAAAAACGGTTTCCGAATCGTTACAGACTTTTTTGTCTCCGATGTCTCTTATTTTAGATTGTGTGTATACTCATGGAAAAGAAATATCGACGACAATGTAACGCTTGAGATGGAATGTTTCATTATTTCTCCTCACAATTGTCAATTGACAGATTCGATTTCCTCGGTAGCGTCCTCAACATTTCCTTTGCAACGATTTCAATTAACTGAATGCGAGTGCCTTCTTTGCTTTGAAGAAACACTCCACCTACTTGCATCACGTTTCAACGGTTTATAACTCAATTGACGTTTTAATTGCAGTTTTATGTTTCAAGTCGCAAGGAAGATTCCATTAAATTTATGAGCAAAAAGTTTATTCGCTCTCTCTGAAAATATCATTCGCTTCTGCATTAAACCACGCTGGTTCAACGATTTCCATTAGCAACGATAAAACAAAATCCAATGACTTTCGCAGGAGCTGCAGTTGAAGCGATTTCTCATCCAATGAAACCGCAGTGCGCGCTTTGAACTTGAAACCATGTCGAGACAAAGTCAAAGCGAGCGCTATTTGCAGCTGCACTCTATCTCGATTAGCTTCAAAAAGCTTTCTGAAAAGCATTGCAGATTTTCAACGAAGTGGAATTTTCATAAATTCCGATTAAACGAAACTTCTGTTTTGTCTGAAGGCAAAAGCTTACGATTCTCTCACGGTAATTTATTGATAAAGTATTTAAGCGCTCGGTCAGTGTTGCCCTTAATTACGAACAAATCGTGAAGCGTTCCAACCCACGCGTGTTCAGCGTGGAAGTTCAATACTCGAGTATGAATTTTTCAGACTCGTCTCTTATTTATCTTCGCTTTGTCGCTTTCTAAGCAAACAGTCGCTGAATGAATGCGACGGAGAATGGAAAATTCCCGCGTCTACAAAGATTCATGATTCAATTAGTTTGACGAATTCTATTTTGAAACAATTGGAACAGAAGCGTAAGTAATTAGTCGGGAAATCGATGTGTTTGATGATTTTTATAGCAAAAGCTCGCGCGGAGCTTTTGAGAGAGGGAAAATTATTGTGAAAATTCACGAGAGTGAGAGTTTTTGACTTGAGAAAATGTGGACAGCAAAATTGTCGTTCGCGGGCTGCAGCTGCGATTTAATCAGCTTGCATAATAAAAGACTCAATTGTTTCGTTAAAGTTGCATGAACTCTCGCTGAGCCGGCAGACGACATTTCCGAGAATCGCTTAAGCCGCAAAAAAGTTTTCCTTTCGCTCAACATTTATTTACACTTCAACTCGTTCGAGCTCGAATAAAACTTTTCCTCTTGGCGGAAAGGTAAGAATCGTGATAACGAAACAGTCAAGTTCGTCATGTTTGTACTTGAATGCGAGGAAAAGAAGAATAAAAAACTCGTTAAGATTTACTGGGACGAAATTGACATGCTGGAGGAGACTGAGGAACAAGCGAAAGCGGGATGGTGTGAAAAGAAATTCTAATTAGGATGAGTCGAGAGTTGCTAGGGATTACGTTTTCACTTGAAGCACATCTGTTAACAAATGAGTTACAAAGTTGGAGATTAAACTTTTCAAATTCAATCCAATACGCGGAATTCAATGGAAGCTTTGAAGATTTTTCATAAAGTGGCGCAGATGTGAGGTTCTTCAGATGATGTAAGCATTCAAAAAAGTTCAAGATCAGCCAGACAAAGCAACAAACATTCGGCGGGCTCGTGTGTTCGTTTATGGTTCTCCGCATGAGTCGATTTATTAAAGTAAATTGCTCTCTTGCGTCTAACTTTGTCGTCTTTTTCTTTGCCTCAAAGTGTGGCGAACGACTGGCTGGTAATAAATATAAAACAATTAAGTTGTTGGAGGCGCTACAAGAGGCAGAGAGTGGGAAGGATGGAACGGGGTGATCATGAATAATGCAGCACAAAGCAATCCCCAAGTTATAACTCAATCTTCTTTTATGACTGCTCTCAACAGCCAGCCACTCGTAAACTGCACGCTGCAAGCATTGCTAAGCGAATGAACGTTGCACTCAACAACTCTCTTCTAATTAAAAATATTTTACCAACCTTATCTTCGTTGTTTGTTTATCTATGCATTGCAAAACAAAACATTCTCTTGTCTTCATTGTGTTCATCCATTGATCCGGCCAAAGTGCTTTTGTCATCATGCTCTGAATATTTTCCTTTATTTTCCCCTTCCCCGTCTCTCACCATGTGAACGAATTGGTCAACAAAACGTCATATCCATCATCTTCATGCTTCGGTGGCATGATATATATCATCGTCAATTATACTTTCATTGCTCGATTTGAATAGAAATTCCTTATTCTTAAGCACTTTTCGTCATATCGATTTGTTATTCTTGTCAAGTCCGTTGACTTTAAGTATTCGGAGATTGAATAACTTGATAGCTTCAACATTAGAATAGTTACATAAAATCTCTTGAAGTGCTTACTTTAGCTTTTAAGGATTCGTCTCATTGCTTTAGCTAGTAAACTTGGCATTCCAAATACTCTCCAACTCTCATTAAAAGAAATAATTTCGTCTCCCGCTTCCCTCGCTTTCCTCCCTTGACATTTAAGCATTTTCACAAATTGATTTCCGATATTCGACGATGGAATAAAATTAGGTGAAGGCGAAATAAGAATTATATCACCTCCCGGGCGAGATTGAGAGGGCGGTGGACTATTGAAATAACAAGTCATTAGGAGTATATTAAACGAAGCAGAGAATTCCACAGACAGTAAGTAGTCATCAGAATGCTTTGCTTCCGATTTGGCTTTCCCCGCAAATAGAATGAAATAATCACGTCACGTATCCACACACTTCCATGGCCTTTACGAACGATAAATCTGCGATGGTTTTTGGATGTTGTGTTCCATTATGTTTTTGGAAGAATATTGAAAATGAATGCTGAACGATGGCGCTCATAAATTCCCGAGTCATGACTCACCTTCTGAAAGCTTATGCGAGAGAGGAGACAGTAACATGTTATTGGATTTGCTTATTAAACTTTTACAAGATGTGAAGTGATTGAGTGGAGCTTTATTGCTTATCGTGATGTACGACATTATGCGAATTGTGTTCGAGTGATAAGGAAATTATTGGTTATTGACGAAGTTTCCTGACGACTCTCAGCGTCGAGCAACTTTTGCTATTAAGATTCAATTAGGGATTTGGCAAGATCGATCGTAAGTTTGCGCCAAACCGGAATTGCTGTCGAAGCTTCAAAGTTGTCTTACAAGGAAAGGTCGCGGCCACGCGGAACTTCACGGGAAATCGCTTGTGAAGTCGTTAGCTTTGCAGAGCAATAAAATTAGACGAGAAATCCGAAACTTGTTAACGATAATTTGTTGAACGACGCTGTTCTACAAAGTATTGAAGCGATAGCGCTAAACTTTCTCGCTTTGAAGAACTTTCATAGTCGATGTAACTCGAACTTTTCTGGACTCTGCGAGGAAATCTTTAGAAACTTTCCGATGCCTTTTTACGACACAAATAATTTGCTTCGTTTTTGTGCGAATTCCTCTCGCCCATCTAACGAGATTCAATCGACCCAACCACGGAATTTTCTTGTTCAGCAAGTCTCGTGTGCGAAACCTTAATTTAGATAATCATTTCCAGTTATTCGGAGTCTGAATTTAGAACCCAAAACCGTTATCAGCAAAAGGTTGATTAAAACCGCAGCTAGTTTCGGTTCACGACATTCTCGATGGATCGAAAATTTGCTAATAATGGCAAATCGTCTGAAATCAGCACGTACATGTTCGGAATGTTCAATTGCCGACGCTTTGAAATTAAATCGAGAACAATTGATTTATCTTGTTTACAGACCAGCACTGTCGTTTATCAGTAAGAAGCTTTCGGCAAGCAGCTTTGAGCAAGGCTTCTGCTTTTGAGTCGCACTTGTAAGCGAGTATCTTAGAAACAGAAACCAAGTCGTTTCATCTAACAATGACAGCCTAACAACCCGGGTATGCTCATTAGCGACGTTTATTTGCTTGCGAATCCAGCACGGTTTATTGTTGCGGCACGAAAGCTTGTCATGCAAAAAAGGAAAAGATTTTTTACGTCGCATCGTTTATCACTGACCGACCTCAAGTTTGCCAACAAAACATTCATTAGCGTAGAAGCCCTGCTACCGTTTTATGAATTGCGTTCAATACTTTAAAATTTCCATGACGCACTCGTTTTACATTGCATAGATTGGATTAGGTTTTTGCTTGGATATTAACGAACCCTCGTCTTGAGAAAGATCTAAGTGAAACAAAGCAGAAATTAATGAAGGGAACTGCGTTGCAAAATTTAAAAACTGATCCCTCTGAGTTTCTTAAAATCGAAGGAACTCATAGCAACATGAAGGACGAACGACCATTTATCAGCATCCGTCGGCTAATAAACTGGAACGTTTTATCGAACAGCTGACAGACACTTGACAGTTGATAATTGGATCTTTGACTGTTATTGAAATTTCCTCTCACTGGCACTGCCATCCGGTTTGCGACTGCTTAAGTTCTGGAACTGAATGCTTATCGAATCGGTCTGTGTCGCGTGTACAATAATTTACAATCGTTGCTGAAGTTAACAGCCAAAGGAAAACGTTGAGAATTACCTGAATGATTGATAACATTTCCACTTTTCTAGTAAATCTTCCGTATCATAGACAACAAAACATCAACGTTGTTCTTTCTGAACACAAAGACCTTAAGAATTCTTTCTGTGATCCAAGCGCGCTGCCCGACTTAATCTGATTACGCCTTCGAGCAACATTTAAAAGATGCAAACTCAATTTTCTTAATGATTTTCTTTGAAGTTGCTAAAAAAAGCTTCGCTTATGAAAGATTGCGTTCCGTTTTTCCGCTTACCGAATCCGCGAGAATGCTCAAGGATTCTTGAAGCTTTACTCGAAATAGTTTGCTGAAACTTCTCATTTTGAGCTTTTCTGGCCATTGTCCAAGAAATTATCAGAGCAAACATTCGGCTTACCGTACACGAACAAACTTTCAGCCGCAGGCTTTTCATGAATTGCATTGAATATCGTACGGCAAACTAAACCACAACAGACTCGTTGATTTAAAGCTTCAGATTTTGCATAGCATTGAATTGGAGAAATATGCTGGGAACATGTTTTTTCTGATAGCTCAAAGTACCAGCAGCCTGCTGACTTAATGAGCAAATAAATTAGTCAAAGCATTGGAAAGCTTTTGAATCAATAAGCACATTAAACCAAACTGCGCTTCCAGAAATGTTATCAAGCGAAAATACTTCGACTTCGCCTCGTAAATTGTACAGATTATGTAGCAATTGCATAGCTTCTCAATTAGGCTGTAAAGTATTGCAGGAGAACGACAGTAAAGCTCCCTCGAGTTGAATAAGATTTTGGTTTGCGGTCGAAGCTTTTACAGTTTAAATTGCGAGACTGCTTTAATGTCCCCAGCACAATGGATTGCCACAGAGTTGGAGATGATTAATTCCATAAGGATAATTTATGTAATTTCACGTCGGGAAACTATTTGTGCGCTCCATGTGGCACAGAATGATGGACTTTTCCACTTTCTAAAGCAAGCTTAGATTGAAGCTTTATTTACATAAAGCTCTGCTGTGTCAACTGCTTTCATTGCCAACTGCTTGGACCGCTTTCCATTGAAACTTCAAGCGTAACATCTCAAGTAATATTGATTGTTCGATGGTTTGATTTATTGTCGGTGCTGAGCTCTTAACGCCTGATTTTCAAGTTGGAAATTGTAAAATTCCGCAGATGAAAACAGACAGACGCTCGTCTTTCACTCTGCCAGCACCAAGGACTCGCTTGGAGTAATTTCTAGACGCTTCACTTTACATTCCGTCAACAAAACTTCACATTTTTGACTGTCAACCGCACAGGCTTCCTCGAAGCTTTCAGGGAGAGATAAAATATTGAGAAAAATGTGACATCGTGTCGTCAGTCAACAACTGTGTCAGCCTCGAGCCAACAAACATGATAATCTCGAGTAAGGGAAGTCTTGATCTGTAAGGAAAGCAACACAATCGATTTTTCCAGACGATTGCAGCTTTCACTCAGCCGAAAACCGAGGGACAAAGCTAAACGAGTTTTGTTGTAAAACTTTGCGTCATTTACATGTCCATTACAACATTTGAAAAATCAACAAACGAAAATTACTCGAGGTAATTAGTTCCGCAGCAGAATTATCAATATAAACTCAAACAACCGCAAGAGCAAATAAGTTTAACGAGCTCATACATTGGGTTGGAATCTCGGTCAATGTTATGTAAAAACTTTTGGGATAAATCTCAAATTGGAAATTATCAGGAGCCTTATCAATTCATTCCATGTCAGAAGTTTCGACGACTGTGGCACGATCCGAGAATATTTGCAGGCTCGAGTCGAAATAAATCCTAAAACAACTTTCTCACGTTGAAGAGAGCTCCGTCTGAAATCGATTTTCACTCCATACCGCGTGCCGCAATGTGATGATAGAATGCTGATATGTTTCGCTTAGATAACTGCTAGCTATCAACGCTTGAGCTGGAAGTTCAACGATGAATAAATAAGGATGCGCATGTTGCTTTCTTGTGATCAGATAACTTTTTTCAAATCGATCTCGCAATATAAAAGTTTAATGAAGCGATTTTTATGAAAGCGACGCGGGTTCATTTTCAAATCTCATTTGGCCGTGATCTGAAAGGCAAATCGCGTGATTGCCAGGCAAAAACAGAGCTGAACGTGCGAGTGACTACACGAATCCGATTATGAATTACTCATGCAACTGATGGTTAGAAGCTGTTGAGGCGCTATTAATTATCTCAGCGCTATTTGAATTGGAAAGCGTCGAGCCCTCAAGGGAAGCGCAAACTTAATTAGTTGCAGTTCTCTTGCGAAACATTATAGTAGATTGCTGTGGAGCTGCAAGGGGATGGAAGAAAACGTGCACGAAATTTAATTAAAAATAAACATTTAATCAATTTACTTTTGTTACAGTTTCTAATACACAAGTGTAAGTCATAAGAATTACTTATGGTTCGTTAAGTTTAAATTTTCTTTCTTGGTGTTTGGGACATTAGGTTTTCATCAACGATTAATTGTTAAGTGGCTGAGGGGTCGAGTGAACTTTCACAAACATTCAGGGAGATGAACAACACATCAACAACAATTTGGCGATCATTACCTCTCCTGGCCTCGTCCTCGCGCTTATCGTGACCGCACTTAAATCTAGGACATTCAGTTCACGTTAAAATTTGTACAACTAGATTGGGGAGACCCCGAAATCATCGTTTGCATACACAAATCTCTCGTCAACACAACGGGAACTCTAACAATTTCCCTCTCTGATATGTTATTAACATTAAAGCTTTCATCGAATAACATTTTTATTGGAATTGGATTCTCAACAGATGTGTGGAAACTTTAAAAGTCGGTTTAAAGCTATCATAACCGTTCATTACTTAATTGCTTGGAGTAGGATGAAACTAAGGTGAAAGAAAGGGAAAGCTTAGGGCTATTTTCTATTGATGCTTCTTCCAGATAAACTTCTTGACTCATTCGCCTTCGTCGTCTTCCCCTTTCCGACAAGACGAATTAACCTTTGGGCCAAATTACACTTTAAAATATTCAGCAAATTGACAAACTCAAACTTTTCCTAATTCATTCAACTACTATTTGCGAAGCAATTTTCGGTTAAATAATTCAGAAAACTTCTCCACTTCAACCCAACTATTTTCTTCTCTCGATAAGTATTTTTGTGGTTGGAATGAAATCAAACATCGCTTGAAACCAGAAGTTTAACAATCTTAAGAAAACCTAAGCTAACAACTTTTTTCCTTTGCATTTCCTTCATGGCATTGCCGACGGCGACGTTTTGCGAAGAAGTTCAAAAAGTTTCAAAAATTCGACTCTTCCCGTTTTCCGAAGCTTTCGGTCTACAAATATTCATTCACGTTCTTTTTGAGTCGTCGTTTGGTTCCAGTAAATGTTTCTTTGAATTCTTCTTGTATAGTTTAGTCGAAAAAATTGAGCTCGATATCGAAGGTGAGACTAAGAGTTTTGGTGTCGAGAAATTCCTTTCGGAGTTTTCGCTTTGTACATTTACGTTGAGCGAATCGTTTCTGCTTTGGTTCTGCTGATTTGAGTTTGTCGGTGTAGAGCGTTTCCGATGGTGGAGGTTGCTTGGTCCCTTCTTCTTAGAGGCGAAAAGCGTCTCTTCGGATTTTGACGGCGGAAGCATCTGCCGGGTCGGATGAATCTCGCCCGAAGAATAATAATTGGAGTCGCCGCTGTTTTTCCGCGAGCTATTGATGCATGACGAGACCGAGAGGCGACCGGAATCCATGAAGGTTTGATCGTTGGGAAGCTGTTGTTCGGACTTGGAGTGCTCTGCTGACAGGAAGGTCGACGTTTCTGCCATCAAGGTGTTGCTTTGGGCTGGGCCTGGCCACGATCCCCTCGTCGGCGACTTTATCCGACCGTCTTTCGATGGAAGCTCCAGTAAGTGCGAAGATGTCGACGTAGGCATCTTCGTCAATGCCATGTTAAACTCTAAGATTCTCTTCATATCTAGCTCCGGGGACTTCTCCTTCGAGCGTGCATAAGTTATAACATCCATTAGCCAGCGGACGCTTTTCCAAACCAGGTTTAGATTATTCATCAAGTCCTGCAGCTTGCTCAGTCTCTCCTTTGTTACCTGAACTTCATTGCTCGAGAATGCTTCCCGATGTTTGTGGTTAGCAACCATCATATCGAATTCAATTATGCAAGAGAGACGTGCGTATTTTTGGATGATGCTCGGTTGGTATGTTCTCAGGTGAATCATCTCATGAACAATTAATGGCAGACACATCAAATCCGAACGCTTTAGGATCAAGTCAGTCTGTCCGGGAACGGCGCACGGTATCGCGTTCTCGGCTGACGGGCAGATAATGAGAAAGCTGATGTCGTGGTTGAGTTCAATTACCTCTACATCGTACAGTCGATGAAGCAGCGCCGCTTCCGTTGAAATGTTAAAATACTTAAACAATCTAATTATCGATAACTTTAAGCTCTCCAAAAAGATTTGCTGTGCTTCAGTTGGCTTGGAACCAAGGTGTTCAAAGCACAGCGGAATTTTAATGCTACTCGAGTCTTTAGATTTGATGATGTTCCATTCCTCCGCGGAAATGTGTGGATTCTCTCGAATCTTGACGTGCGGCAGATTGTTTGGTGTCTTCGCTGGAACAATCACCTGAATCGTATCAAACGAGCTGTGCATCTTGAGGTAGCCTAAGTACAAGCCCCGCGATAATTTCTGCGTCGACGATTGGTAGTAATTTATCTGCTCGGGAATTCCACTCAGGAGGATTTCGTTGATGCTGCTGTCTTCCAGTAACACCGACACTTTCTTCTGAAGTTTGTTTAACGGAACCCATCGAGAGTTGAGCATGAAGATTTTGGGATTCTGTGGATGAGAATGTTGATTTCAATCAAGGTAGTAAAGCTCTCGAAGCTAAAGGCTACAGGGGAATGTGTATCAAAAATTGCGAAGCTTTCGGAAATTGTACAGTCGACTCTCTCGAGACTGTCGCGAGAAAAGCTTTTGGTACGGAAAAAGCCAAGGAAGCTTTCACTGTGCTTCGGAGCTTTTCACACGAGAAATCAAATCAAAATCACTCGAGTTGTTTTAAATTTACGAGAGCTGCTCTTCTACGCTCCCAAAGCAAAGAATGTTTCGACAGTCAATCAGCCGACATTGCAGAGCTTCATCCGCTCGGATGTAATTAGACCCAAGCTGAACTCGCAAACTGTACCTTCACGTTGAGAATACAGCTTAGGACGACGGTGCCATGAGAGTCGCGCAATGGTTTGTGATAAAATTGACCGAGATCAGTGATGCCAAGCGCGGATTGCATTTGATAAATGGCCGTTAATAATTTAGTTCGGAAATGGATGGCTGACGTTGTTTTCTTTTCCATATCGGTCCTCAGTAGCTTTACATCGTCCCAGGTACATGAAATCTGTTGGGTGCGACAAGTGTGAAAAAATGGCTTTTAAATTGTAATTTACGCTCACTCGAGAGCAAAAGCATGTAGGAGCGAGCTCTCACCTTCATGAGCCAATAATAATCGTTGTTCAAGTTGCTTGGGTAAGTCTCATCAATTTCTATTACGGGGATGAAGTCCTCGTTGGTTACGAATATCTTGTCGTCGCAGAAGAGAATGCAGGCCAAATATATGCCCCGCCTGAGGGTTCGTTGAAACTTCGATGCGGCTGAGAAGAGCTGCTTGATGGTCGTCTTCTTCTTTGGTACGCGCCGATGCGACGACGAGTCGGGGATTTCTGAAGCATCATCCGGTCGACACAGGCGAACGGCAGTGAATAGCTCGTCCAAGACTTTCTGTCGGCCGAAGAATCTTTGCTCCTTATGATTGATGTCCCGCCAACTTGAAGGGATGATACTTCTCGGGTTCGAGATGCGGTAAGAGCCAAACCCTTTCACGTTTCCACTACACGCTCGAAAAAAGTAACGGCGTCCTTGTATCAGCTCATTTATATTGAAATGTGAGCCCATGCTGCCTTGAAACATGTTCCACTCGGTTATGATTCGCTCGCCGATAATTATAGCGAAATCCTCACGGGATGACCATTGAACTGGAAAAAGGAAATTACTAGTGAGGACAAATCTCTTTGAAATAGCTTCGAGCTTACCCTTGAACTTTGTGCAGATGCAGTCGTTGAGTGGCTCGAGAATTTTAAGCAGAACGGAGTTTGTTCCGATCGCATCTGGCGCACGAAACAAAAACGGAAGTTAAGTCTTTGCGCTGTGACGATGATGAATGTCAATTACCTATTGTGAAGCTTATTGGCGGGTCGGGTATTTCAATCATTTGCCAACCCGTAATCATTCGTCTTAAACCTCTTATTCGTCGCTCCCACACGCCCATTTGCCTCTCATTCTCGGTCCCGGTACAACTTTGACTTGTCGAGCCGATGATACTCGAAAACGAAGCTCTAGTATTGAAGGTCTGTGAGGCTGCGCTTTCACTAATGCCTGCCAAGTGGTGTAGTTTGTGCTCGGCATCGAACATCAGAGAGTTTAAGTAATTGCCAAGATTATCAGACGACTGCGGGCCTGGGAGTGCTCCATGCTGTAAGAGCAGCTTTGCCATTTGCCTGTTGTTCATCAGCAGTGCGATGTCAAGTGCCGAAAGCCCATCGCTATTCAAACTATTAACATCGACGTCAGTATTCTCTATTATCGATCGAACTTTGTCTAGCAAGTTGTGCTCCACGTTCGAGAATAATGCTACAGTAGTTGGAGAGGAAATAATGCCGCTTAACGCTTTTATCACTTATGGGAAACAAGTTAGCTCTGCACACTCCAAAGATTTAATTATCCTCGTTTTGACAATGACTCTCGTTACAATCCTTAGGGGTTTATGTTCCAGTAAACGAGCGAAGAGCTCAAAGGTCAAACAACTCAATATAATTAATCTGATATTATGTGATAACGCTCATGGTCGTCGGCCACGTCTTGGTAACTATTGTCGGAGGCGAGATGAAAAATCACGAACTGAGAGCGTCAATCGTTTTGTTTGCTTAAATATTTTGAAATCTTTACTTTTTTGTTTAACTTTTATTCATCTCCAAGTCAAGTTTTCTGCTTAATTTCTAACTTGGCTCGGCTTCCGCTCTTAGCAACTTATATTTGACGTAAATTGCTGCAGACAAAGTTTCATCGTTGTGTAAATAAAATTTATGGAGAAACCAGAATTCGGAGCGGAGACGACAAGGGTTGATGCAGCTTGTTGGAGACGCAGAGAGAAAGTTTTGATCGATTGTGCTCTCAAGTCGCTTAGAAGTTTTGCGATTATTATGAGACGCGCCAGTTAAGAAGAAATTTCCTTCTCGAAAATGAAGTTTCATACTCAGAAAGCTTTTCGGTGTAATTGACATTATCAATGAGCTCAAACATGCTGAAAGCTCTCCAGTGACTTGTTAGACGAACGAACCCAACGAATAAATTTCCATCAGCAGGAAATTGTTGTTTCAGAGAAACTTTTTCGTCGACCGTTGGATGAAAGGAAAACTTTAATTATCGCTCGCTATCAACGCTGGTAGAATCTTTCATTGCAGTCAGCTGCAAAGCGAGGCTTTCCTAAATTTTAATTTGCTGTCCTTCCAACCGGAAAAACAGTCACTCCCAACTTCTTTTTCTGATTTTAGATTCAGTTCGTGACATTCCGCTCCTCAATTGTTTACAATTCGACATGAAATTTGAATTTTTAGGCGAGAGATCTCCACCCAGATGGAAAATTCATTTGAATTCGAATGAGGATGAGTGAGGCAAACAAAATCTTTTTCGGAAAATTCAGTCGGTGCAGAAGTTTTCGGGTTTGCCGAGTAAATTGTCTGCTCTTCTTAGCGAGGCCTACCCGAAGGAGCGGAATGATTAGAAAGTTAAATTGAATAATTTATTCATATTTACTGTTTGCTTCTCCGACATCACTGCCGACCCGAGCCAAGTTCTAATGAAAATATTTTCGTAAGTAGGACTTAAAGTGATTGTCGTCCCGGAAAAGCTTTTGCTTAATTACAACAGCACGATTGTTCGAGTTTGCAAATTAAATTGTTGACGGGACTTCGAAAGCTAGGCCAGCGACTTTTACCTCTGCTTTCTAGGAACCCAGCCGTCCAATGCCCTTCAAATTAATGTTTCCGCTCGAAATCAATTAAGCTGTTAAAGCTTAACAAGTCCAAAACTCTCCTTCACAATCTAATTAAGGCCTCTTCGACGGTGTTCGGTTGATTGATAACATTCCTCGGTTCTCAACGAGGAAGCAAATAGAGAGGAGAGCGACCTTCGGAATAAATTATTCACTTTTTCTGCGTCGCAAAGTGTCTCTGAATTTGAATGAAAGGAAAGGACCGATGACAAAAAAGCTTAAAATAGAAGCAACTCGAGTACTATGAAAAAGGAAAAATATTTATTTTCTAAAATTAGAACGTGCAGCATCGTAAAAGACAGAAGTTCTTCCCCTTGACTTCCCTTCTCGCCTAAATTGCTTATCGGGAAACTCGCTCCCAAGGTGTTTCCCTCTCGTCTGTCGCCTCATAAAATGAAAGTGAAATTTCTCGCATGACGTATGCGAGTCACCCAACTAAAAGCTCCGCGAGATGAAAGGACGACAAAAATAAAAACGTCGTAGCAATTTCATTACGTTATTTTGCTCCACAGTAGATTAGAAGAGGGAAAGTGATTTCGACAAAGGGCAGTGAATCGAGAATGAGTCATTTGAGTGACGTGCTTCCCGGAGTTTCGGTGGGCGTCGAGCATTAAGTATCAAATTCTAAATTTTATTTTCTATTTCTGTTTACTTTCGCTCTTATTTGCTTTGTCGCAAATTACGAATTTACGATAAATTTCATCGTGACGTCAAAATGAGTCGAGATATTGCTCGCAGCGATGTCGAGTGATCCTTACTCGAGTCCTTGCGGGACTCAAATGTCAGTGGAAAATTACTCTTCGTCACGGGCAGGCTGATGTAGGACGTCATTACTTCTCGTTCTATCGCAACTTCGTTCGAGACCTGGCACAAATTTCATCGCTTGCAGGAAAAAGCGAATAACCTCTCCGGGCAATAAAGCAAAGCCCACGAGAGCGAATATCCGCAAATCAAATCTTTATGGCGTTTCATGTTTGCCAAGTGAACGTTGTAGCTCGTCTCGGAGCGCAGAGGAAAGAAATCCTCGTACACCGTTCGGGAGAAATTTAGATGAAAAATTATTTTCCTAATTTTCAGCCGTTAATTGAATCAACTCGCGCTCTCTGCTTTTTAATTGCTGCTATGAATGAAGCTGTTGCAAAGTTTCAGCCACCTGACGTTGAATGAATTCCCATGGAAATGAGACTGTGCGATGAACGTCGGAGCCCTCGCTTACGTGTTTACATTTCATTTTTCATAATCCTTTGCAGATGGGGAGACAGTTAAGGAACTTTCTCCTTGCTTCCGCACGTCATCTGCTTCCAGTGAATTATTCATACAACAGAAGCACAACATGATACAGAGGGATCTCATTTGCATAAACTGTTCTTTTATCGGAAGGCAAATTATGAAAATATGTTCCGGAATTTCACTTTCCATTCAGGTGCGAAGCGAGAAATGCGGATTCGCTTGCCTTTGAACTTTAGAGTCTTTTAATGTCAATAGTGTATGCTCCATACATGTCACGTTTATCGTCGCAACGAGGACAATTGAATCATTTTTTCGTTTAGCATTTCCTGTTTTTATCGACAATCTTACAGTTTATTCCTCGCGACTGCTTCGTACGACGGGGGCTGAGTAAACTCTCACGGCGACTTGAAGTCTCCTGCACCATCAGATGTTTCGGCAACGCGACCGAATTCGTATCGACCTCAGTATTCCATACCATATCGACCATCGAATCGATGCTCGATGAGCGAGGAATTTTCTCTTGACCCCTGGGGAATGACACGGAGAAAAGTTTTGCAATCAGATTTGAAGAATTTAGGGCGAAGTTTCAATCGTGCGAGCTTGAAACGCTTTCAAGGATATCTCGTTCGGGGCTTTCTTCGGAGCTTTAAGAATTTAGGAAACCGCCAATGAGCTTTCAGTCACTCACAGAAGAAGCCGCCAAACCAGAAGCATTAGAGTTTTGGAATCTTTTCATCGCTCGAGCGTTGAGCAGCTTAGTTCTCTTCATACCGTTTATCCCATGATGTTCGTCGTTCATCTCCAATGTTCACCACCGGTTTATTGTTAAGCAAACGTGTGAAGCGATAGAAGGTGCTGTTCGTTGAGCTCTGCAGCTTCTGTGGAATATCGCAACTCACGGATGCAATATTTGTGTAGGAAGGAATTCTGAGTGGAAAACCCGCAAAATTGAATTAGCCGACTCGGAATGTGGAAAAGCAGATGGAACGAACCTGATTATCAACGATGACTCGACGTTCTTCTCGCAATCTTGGAAGTCGTAAATGTGTGGCTCGATGGCTGAGTGGTTGGAATTGACAGAACTCCCCGAAGATTTCCGCCTCTGATATTCGGATTGCGGAATATCGTCGAGGGTTAGCGCTATTTTAGGTGTTTTCGGAAAAATCTTGCACGGCGCCGGAGAATCTGAAATACGTGGGAGAGTTGTGGAAACACTCTCGTCTGTATGACGTGAAAGAACTCACCTTTGTTGAACGTGGGAAGCGGTCCATCTTGGTCTGGATATAGCAGATCAGGAAGGGTTTTAGAGCGTGATAACGGTGGCGTGCGTCGCCACTTTGCATCATTGTTGTTGTTTTCGATGTTCTGAAGCAAAAGACTAAAATCAGAGATAAGTGTCAGAAACTTTAGTGCAAAGCTCTTCGTGTTGTCGGAATAAATTGAGGGGAGATCCCTTAGCTTGAGTGAAATTTGAAGAGATTTTAAGCTCTTTTATGGGAAAGTTTACTGCTCGAGGGTGGCTGGATTTGAAACCTGAAACAATTGTTTCCTACTGTTGACTTTGAAACACTTTGAAAGATTTAAAAATACAAAGTTGTAGAACAACAGAGCTCATTTTGTTGTAACGTCTAATTCAGCTTTATCTGCAAATCAATCCGAATTTGAAGATTCAGCAAATACAAAAATTCATTCGAGAGGAACGAGAGCTTCAAAAAATGTTTATGGAAATGGAAACTCTCGGAAATTCAGGACAAACTCGTGAAGAAAATTCAGGAAAAGGAAATTTCTTTTGCTTTTGAAAGCGCGAGCAAAGGGAAATTTCATTAAATTCCATACAAGAATTTTGTCTTTTTGGCGAAATCAGTTTCTGTTACCCTAGGCAGCCGCAAGGTAGACTCTTCCTCTTCTTGCGTCATTCAATGAATCAAATTTGCCCTCAAAGCGTTGTAACGTCTGAAACGAGTCTATGAGAGAGCAGCGACTCGTTTCCCTTTAAACGGTAACGACGAGACTTTTCATTTCACTGTGTCTCTCGTCATTTTGCTAAGCAAGTTGAGCGAAAAACGAAATCACTGAGGCGCGAAGCTACAGTGAATGAACAGAAAAAATTGCCTTTCAATTTCCTATTTTTAATTCCTTTTTGTTTCTCGTTCTGACTGCGCGATAAAATCGACTGAAACAGCAGAAATAATGTCTACAGGATCGTTGAGAGCTTCGGTGTTTTAAAGGACTCGAGACAGCGCATTTTGTTGATTGATTTCTAACAGCGACGTACATAAATCTTTCAACGCTTCGTTGCTATGCGAAGTGTTAACATGATGAATAATTAATGCGGTAGCCAAGCCGGATGCTCATGTGGCAGTTCTCCCTTGTCAGACTCCCGCTTTCAATCGAACTTTAGTGAAACCCTACGAGACTTTTCAACTTCATCTGACTGATGGGAAACTGTTGGCAAGTTTCTCCTTGCAAAATTTGCGGAAAAACATTTCCGCAAACTTTCGAGCTTATTCAATGTTAATTTCATTTGCATGCTTTGGCAGCGCCAAGCTAGAATTTCTGGTAATGAATAAAATACGAGTTTCTTGTTTGTAGCTTAAAAGCATGTAATTTCCACTGCAAGAGCTTCGGCTGAGCTTTTTGCTAAAACAAAACTCAATTTGTTGTTAGCTCGGCACAAATTGAGTTCTGCATCGCATACATTAAGGAATTTAGCTCATTTCGCTTTCATAGCCTACAACCTTATCATCGAACTGAATCTCACTTCCTATACTAAAGGCGAAAAGTGGAGCTTTTAGTTCAACTTTGTGTTCTCAGTTACAGTCAGGGGAGTCGTTTCAAACTTGTGAAATAAGGGAAGGATCGTTGAGGTAAAAATCTGCTTCGAAGTCACGATTGAACTTTGTAACACTAATCATGACGTGACAATTCATCTAACCTCAATAAGACGTTTAATATTGTAAATGCGGAAAGAATTTTACTTACTTTCGTTCCTTGCGTTGTTGCCGCTTCTTCTTGAACGCCTTCTTGACACGCAACAGAACAAAAGCTGCGCGATCAAACTTCAAGCAGCCGTCGAGAGGGGAAGAAAAGAGAAGCAAACATTCGACAAATTAATCTCCGGTAAGCAACGTTCGAGAGAGCAAAGCATTTGTCATCTGTCGAAGGTAAGGCGATCCTTGAGCTTACGTTGCTCCCTGAGAGCAGATTATTAATGAGAAATTTGATACGATAATAACACATTTTGCCGCAAATTTCTCATCTCTGCAGGCGGGAGCGTCGACCACGTATCTACGCTTAAGACAAATTAGAAAGCTCTGCTCGTTCACCAGGTCTAACAATCAATTCTCCACCTATCGACCCGAGACGTCGGCAACCTTAAAAAGCTTCTAAGAGATTTTTCATAATGAAATTTTTGAGAAGATTGTATGGTAACCTCGTTTGATTTATCGCTGAATAAACGCTGAACATTATGAAGTCCCGTGATTTATAGATGAGCCCATAAGCTCATGCATTTTTCATTGAATTCTCAAGGCAATAAATCGTTCCTTTCAATTCCCGGAAAATGGGGAAACATTAAATTGATTTTCGGGAAAATTGTGTCAAAAATCGTTCTATTAATAGCGACCGAATCTATTTAGACTATTAGGATTCATGTAAACTGTTCCCGATAAATGAATTATTCAACCGAGTAGGTTGCGACACGAAGCTTTACAACAATTACAGTTTATCGTGAAAAACCTTGAACCACCGCACGGCTGAGTGAGCTGTGAGCTCGATGATGTAAAAAAGGCAAGACATGTGTCAACGTCAGGGGAACAGCTGAGAAATGACGGGCGAACGTCACATCGGTAACTAGCAACAAAGTTTCGCATCGCTTTAGGGATCGTTCACATCTACATTAGCGTCTTTTCCTGGAAAGCTCAAGAGACAGCGGGTGACAGACGAGGGAAAGATCGAGACTCACACTTAAAATTTTCTTCGAGTTTCCATCGTCCATATTAGGTCTGAGTAATCCAGTCTCATCCGGGTTGCGACGAAGGCAGGCTTTGAGCGCTGATGTCACTTTTTGCGAGTTGATTCAATTAAAAAGTTTTAATTAAAGCTTTTCATTTCGGCAAATTACATTTGCTTGCATCTAAAACACTGGCTGGCTTCACTTTGAGCTTTCTTTTGGTTTAAAACAATTTTCTGGCTCTCTCGTTTTCTTCCTCTGATAAAGCACTAGCAACTCATAACTCGCTTTCTCGAATTTATTTATTCGCTGCTTCTACGGGGCGTGTTGCCGTCTAGTGTGAACACCGAGGATATATTCCATTCAACATCTATGATAGCCACCACCAATTCAATTTACTACGGAAGGGAAATGAAAACTTCAAGGATGGGATCATGAGCGAACGATACATCAAATAAGACGCTTGTTTTATTATTTGCGTCCAGGGTTTTGCCTCGTAAGTCATCAATCTCTATCTTCCCTCGTAGCAAAAACCCTGTTTAGGCAAGAACACAACTCAACTGGTACAATTGACGTTTCAACATCAATTCATTGGCTCATCGGAGCGAGTAACATTTATATTTATGATTTCCCTGCCCAGCAGAGCCTTTGCTTATTCCCAGTTCAATTATTTAGATTTGCCAACTTCTCTCATCCACTCATGACAGATAAAATTCTTCTCGAAAGAGTCAGGTGCTCGAGGACACGAACGCTCGAAGGATAATCGCAAGTAATTTCTGAGGGAATCTCTAAGAGCAGAATCTAAATCGAGGAAGAGAAGAAGATACACGATCATAAATATTCATGCGGGAGTCTTGTGGCTTCAGACGTTTCCTATGGCCTGATTAAGTATTAATTTGATTCTGCTCAAACATATTCTGGGTTCACGTATGAACTGGCAAGAACGAGTCGATTACATTGGATGGCGGAAGACGAATCCGAAAGCAAGGAATTGTGCCATGACGAACAGTCGTAAGAGACAAAACTTATCTGCCGTTAGCAATTTTCCCTTTTGTTCGTTTCGTTCCACAAAGGATTCTAATCAAGTTTGTTTCTTCGAGTTTATTGATTTCAAGTCGAGAAGAAAATCCTCCTGAATGGGAATCATTGAGACGCAATCAGGGTGAAAGATTAAAAATATTATCGATGAAGTCGACGATTGAAATGAAACCTTTTGGAGCGGCGATTTACAGAGAAGTATGCTCTTTGGGATTAGTTTCATTATTGTTCGGGTAGATCAGTGAGAAGCAAAATTTTCTGGCCAAGGGCGACGGCAACGTCCCGAACCGCTGACGAGACCAAACTGACATAAATGAATTTGATGATGAATGAAGACGCTGTCTGAATTATCATTAGACTCGTCACAAAAAATATTTATCACTGTTCACTCAATTTAGATGAATTTGGTTTCCAAATTCGTTTTTCATGCTCTCTCAATTTAACTCCGTTGCCAGCTGAGGTTTTCTTCTTGCGAACTGCTGACTCTTGACTTTTGCTTTCCTTTCTTACAGATTTTTATGAATAATATGTCGTTATAGTTATTGAAGAATGCTTCGAGTGCTCGACGCATTCCGAGCTTATGAGTTTTCATGCATGTTAAGCTTTTCTATCAGCAGTCTCCTTTGTGCGATTAGGTTCAACTGTACCAGCAGATTTGCATTCTGATCTATCACATCTGAGCAAGCAAAGGAATGAAGTCTAGGGGAAACGTGGGGTTGATTTAAAAGGGTTTCTCCGTAAGTAAACACTTAATGAACATTCCTTGCTTCGCCCTTTCACATGAAACACAAGCTGTGGAATTCTTTTGGAGGGGACACGATTTTATTTCGTTATCATTCATCGGACTTTTATTGACTATTGTTGGTCATTCTATCCGACACAAAGATGTTGGGAGACAATAATGAAATTCGGGGCAGGGTCACAGTCAGAATTTAATTACTTTTCGTTTTTATGTTTTCACTACTTCTTTCTCAATCATCGCGTCTTGCCATGACAGAACAATCTTTTATTCACATTCACAGACCGTGGAGACCAGAACGAAAAAAAATTAACTTGGAACTCCACAGGACTTTGACAGAACTTGAATCTTCCTTTTTACTGACAAGGAGGTTGAACGATCCGATCTCAGCGAGTGGTGAAGGAGGACTGAGTCAACGTTCGCGAAGAAACATTTTCCTTGCAATCAGATGGATTTTCAATCGAGAGAGCGAGCAGAGCTTTCTCGTTTCGGAGCTTTCGCTCTCATCGACTTGCTATAATAGGAAGAGAACGTGGAAAAACTGTCGTGTTGCCGGCAAAGTAACTTGATCGAAAATGACTGCACGTTCAAGAGTAATTAATGGGTGGAACATCTGGATATAAAATGATTAATGGCAAAAGATTTCATAACAATTAGGTAGATGTCTGGAATTATTTTTAATAAATTACTCATTGCATGCTAACTAGAGCTAACTGCAATCGCAATCTTTCCTATTTTTCATATCAATTATTTGTTCAATAACATAAAATAGTTTCCTCGTTAGCTTTTCATGCCTTCAGCTGGCAAGTTTACCCGTAAAAGTTTTCCTTTTCTTATCAGGTCTAATTCTTAGCTTCTTGCTTATGAGAGCTCGAAAGAGCTCAGCAAGTTCATTGTAATCAAATTTTACTCTCAGAAACTTTGAGAAAATTGACGCAGTTTTTCGTCGTTAACAAAGTCTGAAGTTGTTAGTGGAGCTCAAGAATAAGTTTTCCATGACTTGATGACTATCTAAATGATTCACAGACCGACCTCGATAAATTTCGGTATTTCTTTTGGGAATTTATTGGTATGATCATCTCGCCATCAATTCGAGACTTCTGTCGCGTGACATCAATGAATAATATACGTAAGCGTATTAATAACCATAAAACTCAGCACATGACTTATCGATTCGAATAAATTGGCTGCAATATTTTCCACCTTACTCGCAGCATAGAAATGTTTCACGGAAACTGATGAAAGTTCACGAGTCGGGGGAATAAAATCCACTGAATTACCCACCGAGTTGGACAAAGTTTGATTGGAAAGAGCAAGGAATCGATTGCAACCACGAAAAGTTTGCAATCTGATATTTCTATGAAAGCGAAACGCAGCAAAATTTTCTGTAAGAAAATCGATTTCAACTTTGTTACTCGGGCGTGAAATATCGCAACTCATCCCAACCTTGGCATCCTTTCACATCAAAATATGATTTGATGAATCCGTTGCAGACTTTTAAACATTTAATTGAAAAAAATAATCTTATTCATTTCAATTCTGTAAAAGAAACAGGATTACTGACAACATGCATGATATCGGATCACAGCGAAAACGTAGGATTAGGTTGCATTAGGCCTGAGAATTACAAGGATTTTTGTGCGTCACCGCTCAGTCATCTGCTGGCAGGCAAAATTGAATTCGCGAGAAATGATTTGAATTCCCAAACCTGCCATCACTTTACTTGTTTCTCCATTGTAATCACATCATAGATCATCACCGCCGATAGAGCACGTTTTGCCAAACGAACTTCAAGCATGTTCGTTGACGGCTCATAATAGAAGAACATTACACATCTTCTATTAAAGTTGAATCAAAAGGTCAAATGTGTTCGATGCTAAGCATAGATTTTTATTTCTATTTCTTCAAAATGATTCGAAGTAAAAATTGCTTTTAGGGCCGAAGCTTGCAAAGTAAGTTTATATCAAGGCACAATCATTGTTTACACGCTACAACAGTAATCTCTCAAACGAGACGACAAAGTCTAATAAGTTAAGTTTCACGTAGAATTTATTTCGAGTCTGAGATTTTCGTCTTGAGTTTCTTCATGAATTCCTTCGCCAGTTTATCTCCAACTCGGTATTGAAGCGCTTTGATGGACTCAAGCGATTCTGTAAAGGTGAAAAATTAGGGTAAATGCTTGAAATCGAATCGCAGGAACAAACCTTCGTTCTGTGGTCTGGTGAGCTTTAAATGCAATTGCTTGATTGATCCAGTGTCGCTTGTGATGTCTGCGATGTCCTTGAACATCATGAATGCGTCGGCGACGTATTGGTTCGACATTCCGAAATAGTCTTTGTCTTTAACACTGAACAGTATGATCGCCTCACTCATCTTTCGTTGATCGTCTGATAAAGTTCTGTAAAATTAAGCCAAAGTTAGTGAAACTTCAAAATAAAAAAAATGAAATTTTACATTGAAAACTTCTCGTCAAACATTGGGAACAAAGTCTTCTGAGCCACTTTCGTCTTCGGCTGAGATGCGTTGATGAATTTATCTTCTGGGTAGAAGTGGATTCTGACGAAAGGATCGCACGAGCCGTCACTGTCCATTGGCACGAGATGCTTCGCATTCAGAATCTCGATCTCGAGAGTGTTTCTCTGGAAGAAGCACTGAACAGTCAGCAATCCGAAAGGCGCTTCTTCCATCGTACTCTGGATTGTGTATCTCTCTTTATAATACTGATGAATGAGATCGGCTGTTTCATATCCATGAAGCTCAAGCAATTTATCAATCTCCTCCAAGGTTTCTCTATCGCTTGACTGGATCGAACGTTGTCCGTTGCTCTGGCACTTGAAATTCTCGACCATGACTTGGAGTGTACTCCGCAAGTTCGAGTAGAACGATGGAGGTCGGCGTTTCTCCAGACTGCTCTGAACCAAGTCATATAAAATGCAGGAGATCTCAACCCAAATGGCATCGAGCACTCGAGTGAAGTTGTCGTCGTTGAGCTCCGTGTGGAGTGTTTTGAGAGAATCTTCCATGTACATCATAAGTCGATCCATGGCATTGGAGTCTTGATCAAACAGCTCAGCGCCCTCAGTTAAGAATCTCCTCATCGCCGGGTTCATTTTCTTGGCGAGCTTCTCAATCAACTCGAGAATTTTGTTCTTCTCGGTGTCGATCGCGTTCTCAATCACATTTTGTAGGGTGTCAGAGCAACGTTGAGCGTCGAGTGGCCCGCGATAGTCGGACATATTGCGAATGATGTCATCGACTCCGAGCTCCTTTACGAACGAGTGAATACTTTGACGTATGTAGTCGATGTTGTTGATCGCCAAGCACCATTCGGGAGTCACCTGGAACTTTTTCTCGTAAACTGTTTCAACCATTCCAAGTTGATCAACACGCTCAGCCATTTTGTCAGCGTAGAAAACACAGCAGCGGCAAATATCATCAACGATCTTGCTCACAAAGATGAACGCTCCTTCAGCATTTGGCCAAGCAAGTTGCTGCCAGAAGATTCGAATCTGGTAGAAGATCGCAAGAGTGTCGACGGCCGATGACGAATATTTCACAGTCGCGTCAACGGCGATCAGCGGATCCAACTCGATTGCCTTCTGAATCCTCGTCAACGCCTTGTAAACGGAAATGTCGAGCCAATGAGCGACGCCACTTGAGAACCACTCGTAGTATTCCTTCATGTGGAACTCAGTGAATCCAGGACAAAGCGCCGAGCCCAGAACCGAAAATCTCTTCAGCAGCAAGAACAACTCGAAGAGAGTCGTCAGCATGTTTATTTCCTCGTAACGATTGTGCTTCAGGTCCTTGCTGTCGAGCAAATCAAGCCGCTCGATCTTTGTATTGCAAATGTCTTTCACAATAGGTCGCACTAACTCATTCAACTTCTCGTCGTATACTTTGTAGATCATTCCGGCGTACTGGAAGTTCATCGATCTAAAAATGTTCACATGAAATTTTGTAGCAATCGAAACCACTCAAACTCACTCTTGAAAAGCTTTATCATGATGCTCGATGGCTCGTTGAAGGTCGGACCTCACCAGCTGAATGATTTTGATAAGCTGGTTGAGTCTCGTTTCATTCTCATCGCTTATCAACTCATCGTTGTCTATAATTCCCTCGAAGTACTCAACAGTTCCAATTGTCACAGCTTGATTCATTGCCTCGCGAATGTCCCACGACACTTCTTCCTGCTTCTTCAGCCAACCGTAGAACTGTTCTGGGAAGAGATCGGTCGATTCTGGTGGCTCGAGTTGAGCGATTTTCGCGATAATGTTCAAAGCTTTCGCTAAAGTTTTTTGCGAACCCGAATCGCCAGCCAACTTCTTGCGTAACTTTCGGACAATCCCGAAGCACGAAGGCAACAAACGCTTGGTAGACTCCCAGAAGATGGCGAGTTCCTCGGCGTGTCTCACACTCTTGGTCTGTATGGGCCGAATAAGAACATCAAGGACCTTCTCAAAGAGCTCAAATGATAATGGATGGTTCTGATGGACTTCTGAGAAAACTGTAAGACGAGAAACGTTACATTGTGGACACAATATTCGGAGTTGCTGCCTACAAACCTGCCCACTGTGCGAAAGCAACGTCGACCTCTGTCAGTCCACTCTGAGCTTGATGCTGGGTGATGATGGTTTCAGCCATCGAGCTGAATTTGCCGGCCCACCAATGGTGAGCGACCTTCGATGTTTCAAGCTCGTGATAAAGAAGAATTTTCAGCAGATGTCGATGTTCCTGCGACGCGACTTGATCGTTCTTCTCCGAACTGAAGTTGAGACGAACTTTTATCGTTCCTTGTGTTCGTGTCTTCCCTTTTTTGTCGAGATTATACCACATCACAAGTCCTGAAGCTGGAATTGTCTTCAACGGAACCTTTGAGCATCCAACAAACTCGTTGTCGTGTTTGCCTGCCGATGCAGTCACAGCGATTTCCTTCATGAGCTTTCTGAATCCTTTTGCTCCTTTGATCTCGAAAAATTTGTTCATCTTTTCGCCGATCGTTTCCGCCGGATCGAAATCCCAAACCTCGATGACGAGAGTTTCGTCGTTTGGATTGTCCGAGATCGGCCTTAATAGAAAGAAAGAAAGAAAATGTTTGAGAAAATGACAAAGCAAAGTCTCTGAAAGTCTTACAGTGAGAAATGCTCTTCGTATTTCGGATTGAGCGTCTCAGATTTTACTGAACTTGTGTAGCGAGTGCTGGGGGCTGACGCGATGTACAGCGTAACGAACGGATCCGCAAGTCCGTTGGGATCCTTCGAGTTCAAATCTTTTGCTTCGATGACTTCGATGTTCAGCCTCAGCTCTGGCGCTTCCTTCGTTCGAGCCTTCTCGAGCAGCTCATCGTGCGTGTCTTCTTGGAATTTGAAAGCTTCCTGTAGAAAGGAGAACAGGGACTCGGGGTCGACCTTCGACTCGTCGCTGCCAACGTTGTGAATAATCTCGAACAGAATTTCTTCGTAGAGTTCCTCGATCTGTGGAAATGTAAAAGTTTACGAATTCGAACAAAAGATTTGTCATCGATCAAAGTGTTTCTCTCTACGAAACCTACAGTCATGGTGTGGATTATTTGACTTGCTTGCTTCTCGATCAACTCCTTCTTCACACCCTTGAACTGATTATGGTGAAGGCTACCGCGTCGGTTGAGAAGACGCTTTTGCCGCGCCATCGGAACGGGCGCTTTGCTGTTGTTGTTCAAATCGATAGATTGAAAAGCTGGGCCGTGTTTTTTAAGCGGCAGGGTCGACGATCTGTCGAACCACGAGTGCCTTTTATTTTTATCGCTGCCTCCTCCATTGCACAGGCGATTAAGAGACAGCGAACTCATGAGATTCTCCGTGATGCTAGTTTTCTGCTTTTACGACTTTAATTGACACGAAAGTGAAAATCGAATTTACGAAAATAAGTTCAAGAAAGAAACTTTCAGCAGTCGCGAAAATTCATCGCGTGGAAGTATTTTTAATTTCACTCTTGCAAGATTTTTTCGCAGGAAAAAATATTTTTCAACTGGCGCTGCTGATCGGGAAAGTCGTGGGGGTTTGACAGAAATAAATCTTTCTTCACTCGATCTACACTCGCTCTGGAGGACTTCGACGGGATCTGTCGTTGATTATGCAATTCGGGCGAAAATTCCTGTCACTCGCGAGGAAAATTTCCGTTTGTTCTGCACCACGAAATATTTTCCGACTCAATCACTCGAGCGCCGTAACTGAAGTGAAAATTCTTGAGCGCGAAAGAGAAACTTTTTTGGCAACATTTCTCAATCTCTTCATCGGAACCATCAGAATCTTTATCGTGAAAAGTTCCGCACACTAGCAAATAGTGAGAGAAAAGCGATCGTTACTTGCGATCACAAGCGAATCGTGCCAAGTGAAAAGTTCGCGCGGAAATTTTCATTCATGAAAATGAAGGAAATCGTCGATAAGAGCAAAGGGGAATTGAGAGCGTGGACTATGAAGATCTTCAGAAACTTATTGGTGTTCGAAGGAAGAAAAGGATAAATCGCGTGATCTTCATAAAACTCGTGACGAATTCTTAATCGAGCAGCTTAAACATCTGAAAAATTTCTCTTGTCGATCGCTTCCTTAAACATTTTCCTCTTGAGATTGATGGAGCTTTAGAATTTTAACGATGCTCTTTATGATAAAGGCATCAATAACGCGAGATTTATTGAACTTGAAAGCTGTTTCATTGCCTAAGAGCCATTGAGATCGAACTTGATACATCGCCATAGACGTTTCAATTAAAATTCTAAAACAAATTGATCATATTAAAACTGCACGAAAAAATAAACGCGAGAAAGTGGAACAGCGATCGAGAGGATCACATGTGATGCACAGTCACAACAATAATTCGAGCGTCTCGTTCAAGGTCTTCACCCAGAGCGTGAACATCATCGTCGGTTTCTATTTTAAGGGTCGACCGCGTCTCGCTCTTTTCGCACAACATAAAGCGATGATGAACTCATAATTAATTATCGAAGACTACTAAGAGGAAGTTAATTGCGTGCCCTTCAATAAATCAACGAGCAGACAATTGCGACGATCCGATAAGTAACAGCCGCACACCATTGACCATGAAAAGTCTCGACGAGAAAAACCATTTGACGAGAGACGAGGGGAATTTTAATTGAGCAGACTTACGTTCATCCCGACCAGCGCATTTTGGATCGCTTTGATGCTCTCTTGTTTGTCTTCTGCATCGCTGTCAGCTGCTGACTCATTTCCGCTGTCTTTTCCTTTGTCGTCTTCCTCTTCGAACGCTGATCGCGATTCCAAAGCTGCTGGATCCTCGCGTGCTTTCGTTTTGATAAAGCTAGCGGCATCTTGATCGACCAAGGGAAGCGCTGCATTACCAAAGAGATTATCTTCATGGTTCTCGCCTCGGGCATGAAGCATCGAGCCAAATCTCTCGAAGAAACCTCCATCGGAATCTTGAATTCTAGAAATAAGAAAAGTTTCATTACAATAAATTCTCAACAATTGTCACGTCGATCTGAAACAATTTAAATTTGTCGAAGTCAGATCAATTATTTATGTTAGGCGCAATTTATTTATTTATGGAAGACCCGATTCAATACCGCAAATCAGAGAAACAATGTTCAGTGCGTCATGGAATTTTAGTCGAGGTTGCCGAAGCAAAGATATTTGATGTATGTGTATTCATCGAGTCCGTGCTTGGAGCCCTCGCGGCCGATTCCCGACTCTTTGATACCGCCGAATGCAGCTTCGGTTGTTGAAATGATTCCTTCGTTGATTCCAATCATGCCAACTTCAAGTCGGTCGTTGACGCGGAAGATTTGATTCAGATCTTGGCTGAAGAAATAACCGGCAAGTCCACGTTGAGTGCTGTTGGCGATCTTCAGCGCTTCTTCTTCTGTCTTGAAGCGAATGATCGACACAACCGGGCCAAAAACTTCTTCGCTGTACAAACGCATGTCGGGTTTGATGTTCGTGACAACGGTGGGCTCATAGAAAAGCTGTCCGAGATCGCCTAATGGACGACCGCCGTGAACGATGCAAGCGCCTTTCTGCTTCGCATCTTCAACGATTCCAGCGACTTTCTTCAACTGAGCTTCATTGATGAGCGGTCCGATCTTGACATCTCCACAAGATCCATCACCGATCTTCAAAGCCTTTACAGCATTCGTCAGCTTTGAGACAAACTCATCGGCCACTTCATCTTGGATCAAGAAGCGATTGGCCGAGACGCAAGTTTGTCCGCAGTTGCGGAACTTCGATGCCATTGCACCAGTCACGGCTTTGTCGATATCAGCTGACTTGAAGACGATGAACGGAGCGTTTCCACCGAGCTCCAATCCAACCCTCTTGATTCCGTCAGCACATTGCCGATAGAGCAATCTTCCAACTTCAGTTGATCCGGTGAATGAAATTCCAGCAACTTTTGGGCTTTTGCAAAGAAGCTCTCCGACAGGCGCAGCGTTTGCGCGACTAGATGTGATGACATTGAACACGCCAGCAGGGAAACCAGCTTCTTCAGCGAGCTTGCAAAGAGCGAGAGCGGTTAACGGAGTATCTTCAGCAGGTTTGATGACGACTGTGCATCCTACAAGATAATCTGTTACGTAATCAATCCGATCGAGTGAAAAGCTCCAAGAATGATTTTACCGGCAGCCAAAGCAGCAGCGGCCTTGCGAGTAATCATAGCGTGGGGGAAATTCCACGGCGTGATGAGACCGGCAACGCCGATCGGATGGCGAGTGTGCATTAACTTCTTGCTAGCTACAGGCGATGGTACGACTTCTCCATAAATTCTTCTCGCCTCTTCAGCGAACCATTCAACGAAACTGTTGCCGTATGTCACTTCTCCAAGTGACTCTGTTACTGGCTTTCCAGACTCAGCTGTCATGATGTCAGCAATCTCTTGCTTGTTGACTTCCAGCAGGTTGAACCATTTCTAGAAGATCATTCTTAACTCACAGAATTCTTCCAGAGGATTGATTCTCACCTTTAGCAATCCCGAACGCTCTTTGGGAGTCGTACTTTGCCAAGCTTTGCTGTGAAATGCGTCGTAGGCTGAATCGATCGCCTTTTGCACGTCTGAAGCGTTCATATCAGGAACATTGCCAACGATTTGGTTGTTTGCTGGGTTCGTGACGTTGAAAGTCTTGTTGTCAGCCGCATTGGCCCACTGTCCATTAACAAATGCTTGATTCTTCACCAAGGAATGCATCATTCTGACTAGTTGTAGATGATTTTCACGACTAAACTTTTTGGAAACTTCCGCTCCGACTTTTTGAGCGTAACGAATCATTCTTATCTAATGTCAGCTCCTCTTATCACAAGTTCTTAAATACGCGACTGATAACTTCAGCTATTAATACACTCTAGTGCTCCCAAGTAGAGAATCACATCGAGTTCAACTCAATTAAAATCAATTGGGAAAACATTTCTTCGACGAAAACACGAAAGGTTGAACTACACGCACACTAACAAAGGTCGTTTGAAATGAATTAAACCGTTAAGATCTTTCAACTCTCTCAACTCAAACCCATCGAGTCAATCACTTTCGAATGAGTCAGGCGATCTGAGTATTACGGTATGACCGTTCTTGGAAATCTTACTTAATTTCGCGTTGGCTGGGAGGTTTCATTTTGTCCTCTTGCAGTTGGTTCCAGATTCCCATCCACATAGCTTCCTCTTGATTTGCCGGCTGAGTCATTGTGAAGCTTTCTTTCGATTTAATTTAGTTTTGTTCACTATTAAGGTTCCCGTCACAACCAATTACAACCTTCAAAGTTCTCTCGTGGGTCGAGTATCGATTTTGCCTTTTGTATATCTCTTCCAAAGGAACGAAGCGAGAACGACAGTGAAACAGCTGATAGAACGGAGCACATTGTGTGTTGGCCGCCTTCGTGGCATTCGCTTTCAGAGCATCGATTTCTCAAAGCGAAACTGTTGCTGCTCTGAGAATCTCGACGCCGAAAAAAAAATCTGTGAATGACTCAAGGTCCAAGAACGACGAAACATCGTGGCGTAGATTGATGGGGTTTCCCATGCGAGACGCGAGAGCATAGAATAATTTTGAATGGAACCGGCGAAGGTTTGCTTATATAACAAACCTCAAGTGTTGACTAGTTGAGAGAAATCCGTTGAATCAGAATTGACTTCCAGTTGAAGTGGAAATGGAACATCGCGGCAACTCGCGAAAAACTGTTCAAACAGACAACGCGAACGAAAGTGACATCACCGAGCTCAAGGCGAAGCTTTCTTAAATGCAAAAATTAAATCAACGGTTCAACGTCGGGGACTGCGATAGGCTCACACCGACAGCCAAATGACAAAAGATTTTTCAGATAACTCGTTTGTTAAGTTTGTTAATAAATCTAATCAGCATATTTGAAAGCTTTAACTGCTTCTTGTTCACATGCAAATATTTGCAAACGTTCGTCGCTTTTCCGATTCTCCTTCAATTGACATTTGTCACTTTCTTTCAAAGAACTCTTTGTCCAAGGCTGGGACCACTTAAAACTCTTGTCGCTGTCTCCGACAATCTCATGTTCTTCTACAATCTGATGATGAGAGGCTTGCCTTTAACAATGAAACACTCATCACTAAGAGCCTACGAATTCTTCATGAATCACCGAGCGTGATTGAGGAATTCAACTAGAATGCCAGCAATGCGCAACATTTATCAATTAGAGAAGTTAAGCAATTAGCGACGGTTGGACTGGCTTCACACACATGCGAATAGGTAGAGCTGAAGTTAAACCAAGCGTAACCTTCAGTCTTCTCGTTCTTCGTCTGTTTGTTTCCGATTAATAGAATTAAACCTTTAACTTCAACAATCGTTTACTTCGGACAACAAATGAATAGCCGCAGATCTTTCAATTAGACGAGCTAAAGACACGCGAACATGGAAGTCCAAAAATAGTTTTTTAATCGTCATCATCTCGCTTCCAATTTCTCATTTCTCTATAAGCCGATCGCGTCATGCACGAGCAACCAACACACATTGCACAAAAGCTTGTCAAAACGACGATTGTTTCCAAGCAGTTACTCGTCGCTTTTAATTGAATTCTAATGAGATCTCATAAGTCAGAGACAACGTCGAGATTAGATTTTCTAGATCACTAACTTCTCGGCGCTCGGATGTCTAAACTGGTTTCTCACGCAGGTTCAGCGACACTCAAAAAATCTTTGCGTTTTCACTTCGCGAGTTTGGACACTTGGGCAAGTAAATATATTTTCACAGATCGGCGTCAGTGGTGCGCTCCAAAGCCGGCTCAAGACTGATCGTTTGAGATTCTTTCCGCAATGTTTCATTGCTTTAGAGCACCCGAGAGAGCTCGTGAAATGTGACGTAATTTTCGTATTTTCTTGCTGTTGTTGTTTGCGGATCGGTGCGAGAAATATTGAATTCGTTCTCGCGTGGCCAACATGAATTTCATGTCAACTTCGACCTGTTGATCAAACGGAAGTCGCCGGAAATACGACAACCGCGTGTCAAGCATAGTTTTTCATGATCAACGGTAATAACCACGGAACATTGACCGCGGAGTTTTCTTACAGCATGAGAACGACCTCCTTAATATTGGTATAACCTTGACATATGCAAAACTCACTTTTTCGGAAGCTTTTCTCCTTTGATAAAGCTTTGAGGGTCAAGATCTTTCTTTCGATCATACGATAGCATGTGGAGGAAGTTAAATCGCTTTTTGCTGCGTGCTCGGAACTCATCACGAGTAATTTTACGGTTCCGAAAGGTAAACATAATCTGGCTTTAAATATCACTAAACACTCTTCAGAGTCTTTTTTATTCGAGGGTAAAATTGGTTCGCGATCCGCTTGGAATTTCCGAAATTATTCAGCTCCGCTTTATCGTTTTTCTCGTGCAAATATTTCTCTCAACTCGCGATGCTTGACGTCTTTATCACTTCGGCTTCAAGCGCAAACTAAAGAAGTTTCTCTGAATCTTTATCCGAATACCTTGAGGTCTTTGGGATCGCTAGGCAGTGACGTCAAGCTTAAGAAGAAATATTGAAGGTATTAGGCTCGACGTTTGAAACCTTCCAAACTAAAGTTCGAACTTTAAGCTCGGCATATGTGATCATGCACATCACTGACGGTTGAGCAGCGCCAATAAAACATAGAAAACCCCAAGCGCGAAGTTCTTGTTCGCGTGGTTCCTGCGATCGTCTCGCTGTATTGAGCTTGATATTGTTCCAAGATCTTGTCAATTACACAAATCGAGTTTTCGTTTCGCTGTATTAGATACCCGCGAACAAGTTTCAAAGTCCTCTAAGACACCGTCAGCCAAAACAAAACTCGTCCTACAAGAAATATTCCGTTGCATTTGCTGACGACCACGGAATCTCTCGGCATGCGAAACCTTTCGAAGATTCCATTTCATTCCGCTGTCCTCTCACGTAATAAAATATTAAAATCATGTCAGTGTCGTTGGCTCACGCATGAAGCTCTGCGGAACTCGTCGCTTCGCATCGAGCCGGATATGGGGCTTCACGCTGACTGAGCAATGCCCCGGTGCTTGTCAACTTGTTCAGCCATTCAACGGAAGCGTTAAGCGACGATTTATTTGGAAAACATTCACTCACCGTTTATTGCACATGATGCGTCGCTTCTTAAACAGATTCGTCAACATGTTTGTCTTTTTCTTATCTCTGATCTCGCTTTTGTTTGCGAGTTGACGCGACCGCCAGTTGAATGGAATCGCGATCAGATTCAGCAGCGAAGATGATATCTTTCCACTTGATTGTTCATCTTTTATGCAATTTAAACTGATTTCACTTCGCGCCTGCTTAAGGTCGAGCAGCGTGTTTGCTTTGTTCTTTCGCGGCGAAAGCTCTTTGGTGGATCCTCCAAACTCGCGGCAGCCCATCGTCATGTTCCTCTTGTTCAACACTTGTAACTTCTTCCGAAAAGACTCGTTCTGAGCTGCGTCGCGATAAAGAATCGAGTTGTGGTGGATCGTGGTCGAGGGAAACTCGACGTTCCAATTGTAATATTCGTTAAGAAGCTTTTTCTGTGTAGCGAAAGTTTTCGTTTTCCTTTGGTTGCTCTCGAGATCTTTCTGTGGTGTCTTTGGTTTCTTAGGCGCTGCTGCACGTTTCGGAGTAGGTTTAGCGACTGCGTGAAGATTATTTATTGTCTGTGAATTAAGAACGAAATGGTTTGAATATCTAGCCACAGTAAGTATCAATCGATCCAATGCAACTGAAAGCGCTTTTCGCATTGATATACATAAATCGAAAACACGTGCGGCTTGCAACGATGAAACGGCAGCTTTGTGCCAGACCGCTTGGTATCAATTAATCACTGAACAAAGGCGATCTTTGTTACAATCTGTTCTCAATTACCATCCACTGCCTTTAGATTCGATCGGTTGATGGATCGCGACTAATTTAAGTTATTGAGTTCGAAAAAGGTTTTGGGCATATACTGTAATCTTATCAGGAAGAAAATATTTTCACTTGCTGAGCCTTGAAATTGGCAAAGCATAAGCAAAGATAATAAGAACTTGAGGAAGCACCAGCGATCGTTAAAACTTTTAATGTGTTCCATTGACTTATCGGGTAAACAAACAAGGAACTCACCTGATTGTCGATTGTTTGGTTCTTTAAATTATGATTCTTAACCTTCTGAGTATCTTCAGGCGGCAGGAGCTTTCGGGTTGGTGTGCAGATTCTTCGTTTGAGCTTTGCATTTGCGGCATCGTTAAAGTTGAGTACAAGGTACGAGTCACGTTTGAAATTGTCGGGAACATCGACAGCTCGCTCGTCGTAGAACTGATAATGTTCTTCGGTGTCGAGATCATCCAAACTATTGTAAATCTCGTTGATGTCATCTAAATTATTGTGGGACTGATGGAAGTTTGTGGAGTGGAGATTTGGATGACTAGCGGCAGGTTGAATGTAAATGATTTGAGGCGCGTAGCTCGGCTGCACTGATGCGCCTTCATTGTGCTTTATGATGATCGTGATCTTGTTGTTGTTGTTCTGAATGTTCTGCGTTATGTGATTGAAGTGGTTGCTGTATTTAGGCCTCGAGTTGCTTTGAAAAGAAATCTCACTCGACTCCAGTGAGTCTCTTGTCGACTCGCCGGCTAGAGAATGGTCAGGTCTCATCATGAAGTTGTCATCGAAGTGACGTCGTCTGGAAGCAGGAATGTAGCAATGTCAAGAAACTGAGTCACTCGCGCTATGCAAACATCAGCTAATAATTTCAGTCTAACAGAAACATTTCTTATCTTAGCTGACGCACAACGAGATTTATTCATAGAACGATTTGCAACCCACTTGTTCCGTGTGGGAACGAATGAGAAAATTCGATGAAAGTTTATCGATTTGTTGCCAACTTAAAGCTCGCGAATCGGGAGCTTTCACATCTTTTATCGATTTTCAGAATTGGAACATGCGACGAAGTAGCTAATGACTTATTGCTCGATTACCATAGTCATGTAGCTCAACCCGGAAAATTCCATTAGTCGAGTCACGCTGTCAAGGACCTGCAAGGGCGAGGACGAAGGTTTGCGATGAAAGCTCTTTTATCGAGCCAAGAATCGAAGTCAAGATAAACCTTGAGGCATAACCAGAATGTTCTTCTGACTTGAAAAATTTCTAGTTAGAAGCTATAAAATCCAATCAATTGCGTTTCGAAATTTCTTTTCTAAACATTTCAATTCAACCTGAAGCGAAGTCGTGACGAGCTTCGAAGTAAATCATTGAAACAATAAAGACGATTGCCGATAAATTCTAGGCGCGTTCGAAACAAATTAAAGCGCAACGAGTCGGTAGCGAATCAATAAAAGATGGTTAGAAGACGCTAGAAATAATTTAGTCTGAAACGCTAATGAAAGATTGACGGAGATTGTGAGCGCCAGCAAATAAATTGAACACCGACAAGGGTGTGAATAGAATGGATGGAAGAAAGAAGACAACCCAGCCCACCCAAGGACAGAAGCCTAAAGTTTTAAGCTAGACAAACTGACCCAGTGGCCCAAAGGACTTCAATACAATCAATCAAAGTCGGTCGAGGAAGCTCTGACGCAATTGCGTGCCAAAAAACCCGCGAGAGGTGTAAACGACATCAGACGATAATCTGAGTCAGAGAACTTGGGATTCTGGTTCTCTGTCCCCATTACGCAATTAAGTTGAATTAAGAGCGTGCAATGACTCACACGATGTCATTACTCGTGGATCAGATTCGCGTACAAATATTTTTGGGGGAACACGCGAAGACAAGCGCCGCCGACTACTAACCTGTAGTGATTGTTATCTCGATCCACATATTTGCTCATCTCGTAATACTCCGTCTCACCATCGTGAGTTTCATTAAACTTCACATTATGTTGAATGTCCAAGGCTCGGATGGGCTTCACTTTAGTCTTCCTCGAGAACTTCCACCACTTTTTGTCGCCATCGAGCCTCTCGACTTTGTCTCGTTCCTTCCGTTTAGCTCCCATGAGCTTCATCATGGCCAGACGTTCTTGTGCATCACTCAAAGTTCCACTGTGAATTTAATTTCCGACTGTTTGTAAACAACTGTACGACCGAACTCGCTGATTGCTTCAATCGAAGGGGAAAACTTCGCCAGCGAGATTCGCGCATGTTCTTTAATTCAATCGAGCCTCAATTGCCATTTCCTAAGAACTATCACAATTTCCAGAAGACGCGAATGATCTCAGACGAGTCAACTTCAACTGAGCGATTAATGTAATGTGAATCGACTTCTGACCCGCGAACTCTCTTCGTCTATCGTCCGTTTCCCTTGGCAGCCGAAAACACAACTGAACATCGAGCCGCGAATGTTGTGCACACAAGTGCTGTAGAAACGACAAGTGGATGGAAAAAATAAAATCGGAAAATGGAAACAGAAATTTCGAAACAAGCCAAGCGCTCAGATGCGAGCGCGTGACGGTGCGGCTTCCATCTAACGGCGCTTGGATCAGCTCACATCACTTATGCATGTCGGCCTTTAATTACAATTAAAATATTTAAAATCGAGCTATGGTGTGTGAGTGGATGGCGGGGCAACGTGGTTTCTGTACAGTTCGGACGCGGTTCACTGCACAATCACTCATGGCTCGAGAATGAAGTTGTAAGCGAGCATTAAATCGTGAAAAAGTGCACGATTGCTTTCTATTCTTCTAGACTGCAGAGCCGGAATGTCGTCTAATGGAACTGAAACAATGATCAAACCTTATGTTGAAACAGGGAATACTAAAGTCTTTAGTATTCTCCGATTTAAGTAACAGAGAGAGTTTACATTTAGAGGAATCTTCCAACTCATTCCAGCTTGGCTTCCAATCCAGATAGACATATATAGGGATAGCTTAAGTGAGTTTTCTGAGATGAATCTCGAGAACAGCAGAGCGAGTAAGCAACAAACTTTGCAGGTAAATGAACTGCTCTTACTCCCGACTTTCCCTAGCGTACAATCTAATTTATTCTAAGAGTCGAGTCGCGGCATTTAAACGAAGCGGAACCGTGAAAAGTCCATTGTTAAGAGAGACGTGAAAAGCTGCTAAGACAAGCGCCACGCCGATGTTTACCGTTCGGCTCTAATTTAATGGATCTTTAAATTTTGATTGTGTTTGCGCAACAAGAGTGGGGAACATTAAGCAGATATTTAGGCTGAACACTTAAGGGCGCTGAGCTGTGTTTTGACCTCGGACGATTCAATGCTTTGAAAGCTTTCAGTTTCTCGCTGAACAAAATTCGTTGAGCGGCGGTTGGAAGAAGAGAACAGACTTGAGATCATTTTGCAATGTTGGAAACGCTAAAACAGTTCGTTCATAGTTTCGTTGCTTTAATTTTATTAGTTAATTATAAAGAGAGTAATTATGGCCTCAAACTCGGCTGTGATCAGTAGTCGAGCTTTGAGAACTTTCATTATCTTGACCGCCAGTCTTTGAGATCGTCTAGAATCCCGAGGTGTGAAACCTCCCTCCAAGCAGATGACGTTTGCAGCTTGAAGCGGTGGAATGTGTCGGCGAAATCTAACTCCGAGATGACTCCTTGTGTTTGCAGGTGAGTGAGTTGCTTCTGTACGGTGTAGTTGAATTTACTGAGACTCGGCAAGCACGTGATGATTGGATCGACTTGGCCTTTTTTCACAGCCGCAAACGTACTCAATCTTAGCGGTCCGCTCATATTCGCTTTCTCCTGCAGCAGTTTTACCTTAGTTGTCTTATCTTTTAAAGTGATTGCGATGTGATGGTAGACTCGAGAGAGTCCATCGCTCAAGTTGACGCGGTTCTCGAAGTGATGGTAAGTCTTGACATCCCTCATCGTCAATTTAAATAATTCAACTAATTTTGTCACCGTTTGGTCGACGTTTGGTTTACTGGTGAATCCTGACAGAACTACATCGAGCTCGACACGTCGCTGGTCTTGTTTGTTATTCGCAATCGCTTGTTCAGTTCGTTTCTTAGCCAGTTTAATGTCGCTTAGAGTGTTCTCGGTGATAACGATGTTCTTTGGTGGTTTCTTGAAAGTTCCAACGGGTTTTGACCACGAGCTTCCGAAGCTAGATGACGACCCGGACGATGAAGATGGAAGGTTTGATTGCATTCTTGATTGTTCTTGTTGCTGCCTCTTTTGTTAAGCGTTTGGTTTCAGTCTTTTGGTTGCTTTTAGGTATCACAGATTTGTCGTTAGCTTTGAAATGAATGCAAAGTTTGTCCAACGATTTCAACTTTAATTATGAACGAAAGTTTTTCCAGCACGGACACTCAAGTTCAAGTTTAGTGAAAATTGAAGATAGCTTTGAAATGTTCACTCACTGAATCGAATAAATCGAATGAGTCTCGCTGTCGACATGCTTTGCTTTTATATTTACACGAAACGATGACGACATCTCGAGAATCTTTTCGCGCTCTTGTGAAATAATTTCAGTGCGGTGATTATTTTGCTAGATGGAAATGTTTACGATGCAACATGAAGCACATCATCAGTTGGTTGCTTTTCGTTATCAGCAAATGTAGGACGAGCTGTAATACACAGCTCAACATTCGGACACGTGATGATATTACTGCTGTTGTCATCGATTAGCCGGTCGAAGTTTCTCTCGCTCAGCATAGAAAATGTGAGTAAGCCGATTGCCATTTTGATCGTCAGTTAATTGAGCCACACCGATGGTCTCCACTTTCACCCACGCATAGAGGCACTGACGATATCACAACTCACGCAGTCATAAGGAAATTGAGACCTCTGCACTACAGCCCTGGTCGCCTCAAGCCGCTGGTTTCCCACTCTTTCCCACCCACGCAAATAAACACTTGAAGTTCTATAATTTTTCTGAGAAATACCTTCTTCATCTATTTAAGTTTTCTTGCATAGTTTCTGTGGCGAAAAGGAAATTATAATAAATATCAACCGTACATGAATCATCTCAATTTTATCTCCTTATTATAACACTAAACGAAGAAAGCTGCGCGAGCGACATAAGAGTAAATGAAACGGAAATTCTTACACGGAATTGCACGAGAACGCGGTAGCTCGACGTGCACGAGACAATCTAGAAGCAACTTTTGTGTTCGTTTTATCACAAACTATGAAATCAAATAGTCGAGCGCTCGGTCCTTGTTGTTGTCGAACTTGATCAGCGCCTCCGACACTCGCTCCTCTTCGAATCCCATCTGCAGAAGCTCGCTAAGTGGAATCAGATGCTCGACTATCTTCTTATCGTTGTCGCCAACCCGTGACAACGCTCTTAGTACCAAGTCGCGTTGGAAACCCATTTGAGAGATTTGCGTTGCTAGCGATTGCGTCTTGAGAGATAATTTGCTAAACTCTTCATCGACCGGCGGAGAAAGTTTCACTTAAAAGAAAAGCGAAGATTAATCAGTCGAAGGACACTCGACATCTCAACTCAACTCACATTCTTGCTTTGTTTCCTTTGGACTGTTCTGACTATTGTTCCGGATCCTTCGTCGCTGACAGTTGTTCAGCTCATCGTTCAGCTCCTTCAGAAGAGACGGAACGCTCCTCGACTTGCTTTCCGTCTTCTCGCTCGTTCCGTTCACGATCGTATTGTTGTTATTCGCCGCAGCGTGGTAATCGTAGTTCACAGCATAGTTTTGAGGATATAGAAATTGGTTCTGGTGATGCGGGTGGCTAAATTGCGTCGGGTTGGCAGTGGCGAAGTTGTAGTAGGTCGGCGCTGCGTTCGGCATCCCGTAATAATTGTTATAAGCCTGGGGAACGAAGCTCTGCTGATAAAGCTGTGGCTGCACCTCAGCTGCTGGCTGCGGTTTTCCCTCCAACTCCGTCACCGTGTTGTTGTTATCTTTCTGATGCTCGCTCGACTCGGATTCACTCGAACTGTTACGCTCAAAGCTCACAGCTTCAGTGGCTTCGCCTTTCGCTGATGATCCAAGTACTTGTGCAAGAACTTCCATCTCGTTCATTGACTGCATCTCGATATGATCGAATGGACTCGTATCAGACTCGAAGAAGGAGAAGTCGATCTTGTTACTGGAATTGCTGGCGAAGCGTCGGTGCGACTTCTTAATAGCGATGGGATCTTGAAGTGCCTGAGTTGGCATCAGGATCGTGTTGAAATTCGTTGGACTAAAGGGTTTCTCGACTGGAATGTTCTCTGGCTGGGCTGTCGGTGGCTCTTCGTCCTCGTCACCAGACGATATCTCGTCAGTACTTGGATAAGACACTTGATTGAGTTTCTGCTTTTGTTCATCTTCTATCTGCTTCAGTCGTGCCAGCTCCTTCAAACGAAGTCTTTCCTGACGTTCGCTCTGCTCTCGCGCTCGCCAGTTAATCCACTCAGATGTTTTGCTAATAATCTTACGCTCTAGGTCGAAGTTGTAGTCCTCGAAGGCCACAGGAACTGAAGTCCTCGCAAGCTGCTGGATGACTCTGTTCGGGAGATGCACCGCTGGCGGAGGTTTATATTTCTCTGATATCTTGATGGGAACGCCCTCCGTGTAATCCTTCGGCGGACTTCCCGACATTCTTTGTCGTCTCTTTGTGAGTGCGTGTTGAATTATTCTCTACGTCGTGTGATAAAGAAAATACTTTTAATCGAATTAGAAAGGTTTCGAAGGTTGCGCGATGACTCACTCCGTGCTTGACTGCTTTACATCTCGAGTCTCGATGGCACCAGCAAAAGATCGATCAAGTGCAGTGAGTTAATTTTGGCTGAGCTGCACAGAAATAACTTTCAATTCGTTCTCTTAGTTGATGAAAACAAACCAATTCATCGTCGAACTCGCAATTCATCGAAATTATTTTTCACCTAATCAAGTGGATGGTGAACTTTTTGAGCCGTGGTGAGTTTCAGAAATCACGTTTCAAAATCGCCGGAAATCGAATTGTTTCCTAATCAAAATTAGCCAACAATGGAGAGCCTGAAATACTCGATTGTGAACACGAGCACAAAGGTGAGTTTGATTCGTTTGTTTCCTCAAAAAATCATAAAGATTTTGTTGGTTTTAGGGTCGCAGTGCATTCTCAAACATGAAGATTGCGGAGGACGAAGTAGTTTTTGAGGAAAAGCCGCTGGTGAACGCTCAGTTCAGCTGGAATAGAGCTTATGGATACATTGCCTGCGACAACTGCATGTTCCCTCTGGAAACCGCCGAGCAAAATATCAGACGATTGACCAGCGATCCTTCGATTATTTTGCCGTTCCCTGAAGCAGATCCAACGAACGAAGTTCTCCAAACAGCTGTGCAATGTCAACATTGCGAGACTCGTTTTTGCAGCCAGGAATGTCTGACGACTGCAGAGAAGAAGTACCACAAGATTCTGTGCCAGCAATCACTTCCTAACAAGCCGTTCAATGAGATCAACGAAATATGGAAGTGAGTTTAACTTGGCCATAAGAATTCACTTGCTGAACGATTAACCTTCCAGGAAAATGCATTACCCGCCAGAGACGTCGACGGTTCTACTCGTTCTCCGGATATTCGCGATGATCAAGACAAACCCGGAGCTGCAAGAAGCTTTTAGCGAGTTCTGCGATCGCTCAGTCAATGAAGATCTTTCAATATGCCACAAACTTCTTGGCGAAAGGTTCACGGGACAGCTGTCGGAGCTTCAACAGGCATTTGCACAAGTTTTCGCTGAAGATGAAGTGCTCCACAAGTACTTAACACTGGAAGGTTTGACTCAGATCTTCGCAATGATCGGAACGAACTCGCAGGGAATTGGCACATCTTCGTTTGCTGGCTGGGTGTCGAGCATTTCGGAGATGGAAACGCTGAGCGATCAACAGCGACAGGAGGTCGACCAGCTGATTGAAACGCTTTACGCAACATTGGACGAAACTGTTGGGCAGTTTCTCAACAATGAAGGATCGGGCCTATACCAGATCCAATCGAAGATCAACCACAGCTGCAACCCGAACGCTGAAATCAGATTCCCCCATTCAAACCACATTCTACAAGTCGTCGCCCTTCGCGATATCAACGCAGGTGAAGAGATTTGCATAAGTTATCTGGACGAATGCCAATTGAATCGCTCGCGTCACTCCCGACAAAAGTATCTCCAAGAAAATTATCTCTTCTTGTGCGAGTGCGACAAGTGCCAAGAGGAAATCCATCAGGCCGATGTGACTAGCGACGAAGAAGCCGACGAGATGGACACGGACGACGACGATTGAAAGCTTTTCGTGAATAAAATCTTTGCAATTTGTACAGCAATGTTTAGTAGTTTTCCTCTTCTATTTACAGTCAAAAGCTTAAGAGCAAATCTGCGAGCTCTCGGTCAATCAAACAATTAGATTCGAGCTTATTCTATCTTCGGGTCACCTGGCGCTTTGGACGGCGGTGCTTTCGCCTTCTCTCCATCGGATTTAACTGGAAAAATTGACAAGCTCAGCACACGATTGCGTTTCAGTTGGTCAACTTACATTTCGAACCAGTCGGTGGTTGATTGAAATATTGAGACTTTCCCTGAGACATCATTGGCATCCCTGAGCTGACTTGTGGATTCATTGGGCTTCGCATCGGTCGCTGCTGGTGATGAGAATTCTGATAGTTTTGCTGATAATTCACATACTGCGGCGAAGGCGAATTAGCGTTGAATCCATTGCTGCTGCTGTTCGACGGTCTCTGGATTGGTCCCGGTGTCGGCCACCGTTGGCTCTGAGATTGCGAGTTCTGCATGCGATTTGCGTTGTAATTACTCGAAGGAGCTGACGATGAGTCCCACTGAAATAAAACAGTTGCGATGAGACCCTGTTTGACTCGATAAAGCCCGCACAACTTACGCTCTGATACACTTTATGTGATGCGTTTACGTCGCTCACACTCGGGAGCTTCTGGAACGGCAAAGAGATTCACCATCAAAATGTTTTCAACCCGACAAATGGCAAAGAAACACAAAGCATGTGAGGAGTTTCCCACAGCGGGGAGTCAGTTGTGAACACCCAAGCAATGACCACTGATTAAACAACCCCAAACACACACAAAACACTCGAAAGCAGCTGAAAGAACTTCGGTCGGGCAATTAAAACAACGATAAACGGGAATTTTCATGTATAATTGTTGTGTATTATTTTCATTTCATTTGTTTCATCAAAAATCGCTTCCGTCTCGAATCTGTCGATTCGTCTCAACGTCAGAGGGAAATTTCTTCATCGACAATTAAATTTTCATGCAAACTTTGATCAGACATGAAAAGCAGAAGATCTGGATGAGCCTTTATCGTCCACGTTGCCCTCGTTCACCTTTCTGGTTCGCATGTCCGATCAAGGTCGACACAATAATCATTTCCTTAACATTAGTTCATCAAATTTTCTTCAGTTTTTCCATGAAAGTTTGTCGGAGAGAATGAAAAGTGTCCTCATGATCCTTGTGGGCTCTTCCACGTCGCGGCGACGTTCACAAGTTTTTATGAGTTAAGCGAGAGTAGAGAAAGTCAGTTTGATGCTGTGACACGCTCGGCCGCTTCGTGGACACCCTCGAAGTGATCTGTTTGCTTTATCATCAAGAGTTACACAAAAACTGTTAATTCGAATCGCGGGAAATGTGTGGACGTGATGACAAAAGCCTTTCGACGACTGTATCCCTCTTTGTGTCATTGGATTCCTCGACTCGGGATGAGTTGGTCGCTCACTGTCGCACAATCTCCGAAAACTATTCCTCATTCTTTTATAATTTAGTTACTTTATCTTCCATTAATCTTTAACTATAAGTTGGATTGATTAAATATGCTTCGTGATCATTCTTCATTTCTTTCTCTTGTATCCACTTTCAACGCCTCGGATTTTTAGCTCAAATTTCTTTTAAGTTTCATTTTATTTAAAGTTTTCGAGAACTTTCATTTCTGTCCCGAAACTTCGCTTCCCCTCGGCTCGTTCTTCTCGTTTATCGAACGCTGCCGCTTCGGTCAGTTGAGCTTATATCTTTGCAATGTAAAAATTTCTTTAAAAGTTCATAATCATTCGCTGCTAAGTGCAGTCGTCAATCGTTTCGCCGTCGATCCAGTTTCACTTTTGATCATTTTTTCCGTTTCAAATTTATTCAAAGTTCATTAATGGGCTGATCCCATGTCTCGCTTTTTCCTCTAGGGATTCAATATATTTTAGAATGTAGTCAAGAGTTTAATTCAACTTGAGACACTCAGTTGATGAATGTGATCTTCTCCCTCTTCAAATCATCGTTAGTTATGAGTTTAAGTTTCAAAGCAATTGCTTCAATTAAAGTTCTTCAAAGATGTGAACTTCCAAACTTGTTTTGTTCAATCAATTTCAGTTGGACGCACTTCGATCTCTCGCATCAGCAACTTTTCAAAATGAATTTTCTTGTTTTTATTTGCTTGCTCGATTCAAAAATGCTACTTAGCTTCCTTTTAATATTAATGTACGCCTTGAAAAAATCGTTAGCAGCCAAAGAGAAGTTTCAATAGCGAATGCTCTTAACAATTTCCGATGTTTGACTTTACTCGAAGTGTTGGCGAATCAAAAATCAAAATGAGGGTTGTTAAAAAGTTGTGTGGGGGATCAAACAGTCTAAGTAGTGACACTAACGATGAAGCAAGTCCAGCGCTTTAATTAGATTCACACATTATTCTTGAAAAAGGTGGTCGAACTCACTGGATCTTGGAGTTGAGATTGGTGCTGTTGCTTCATGTAGTTGCCAGGCGGAGCGTTCGAGCTGCTGCCGCCACTGCTACCGTTCCCGTTATTATTCGCGTTAACAACTGGACCGCTACGGTATTGCTGGTTTATAACCAGATTGTTCAACATCTGCGAGCCCAGCGAATATTGACCGACAGAACCGAAATTCGCCATTTGCTGGGGTTGAGGCGGCGGTCCGTTCGACACGTTTGAGCCATGCGAAGCAAACATTCCATAGTTTCCTGTGGCCGCTTGTCCGGTGCCGGTTGGTCCGTTGTAGTAGGGATTTGCCTGTTGTGCCGATGAGTTGGTGTAGTAGCTGTTCTGATGCTGATGATAGAGATGATTCATGTACTGCTGGTTATATTGACCGCTGGCAGCTGCTGGGCCGGCGCTTTGAGAACTCTTAGATCCGATTGTTCCGATCGAGCTGGACTTGGAAGGATTAGCGTTTCCGATAAGCACAGCAGGGTTCGAATTGCTCAACTGTGGCGTCTGATTGAATGGCTGAACAGCAGCGCGGTATTGAGACAAGTTCTGATACATTTCATGGGTTGGGGCTGAACCAATGTTTGGCGTTTGCATGAACGCATTGAACGACATCGAATTGTTTGCATTGACAGCTCCGGCAGTTGGATATCCGTAGAGCTGAGCTCTGGCAGCGTCGAGGCTGTAGGGACTGTAGATTCCACCGGCCGCCGGTTGGTTGTAAACCACAGCGGGCGGCGAAGGAATAGTCGACATGTTCGGGTAGTTGGGCGTCGAATAGTACGTTTGCTGCTGCTGTTGTTGCAGTTGGCTCTGCTGCATTTGTGGAGGCGGCGAAAGGCCAGCCTGATGCATTTGCTGTTGAGTTGGCTTCACCTTGCAAACATTGGCATTCGTGGCGAAAGCTTCAGCGGCTTTCATGTTCATGTTGGCCTGTTGCTGGCTTTGCGAATGCACCATATGCTGTTGTTGTCCCGGCGATGGATAGCTCGACCCATCGTCGCCGTCATTCGACTTGTTGAAGTGCTCGAGCGAGCTGTTATGGTCGTTTGAAGAGCCGCCGCCATAGCCACCGTAAGATTGTGGGCCTGGCGAGAGCCCCGTGTGGTGTCCGCTCATGTTATGACCGTATTGATGGAGATGCTGTTGTTGTGCAACGAAGTTCGACATGACGTCGTCATTGTTGCCCGAGCCACCGTGTTCCATTGACACGCTGGTTTCTTCCCAAACTTTCTTGCAGCTCGCCACTTTCATGTTCAGAGAATCAGTGTTGAGAATGTTCTGCATTCCTGTCTTGGCTCCCACCAAGCCAAGCGACGATGAAGACTTCGAAATCGTCTGCGATTGATGAGAGTTCGAGTTTCCACCAAATCCAGACTTGTTGCGATCGTCGGTCAGCAGACCCATTTGCGAGTCAAACGTGTACGAGAAGTTCATGTCCATATCATTTTGTCCCTTCTGTTGCCCGAACGAAAGGTTCTGAAGAGCGCTAGAGAGACTCTGTTCGTTCGCTTGCTGATCGATCATGTCGTTTATTGTGTTGATCGTGTTTTCTTGTGGCTTCTGCTGTTGACCCATCGGTGGCGGGCCTTGCTGTGGACGTTTGATGCTTGCTGGTGGTCCACTCTTGAAGCTGGTGTTTTCAAATATCAGAGTTGTCTTAAGCGAAGCTCCATCGAGCATCGGTTGGCTTTGATTTTGCTGCTGCTGTTGCATCGATGTCGGTGGCTGTTGCTGATTCTGCTGCTTCATCACATCAGTCTTCGAGTTCAAAATGTTGTTGCTGTTCGATTGAAGTCCGCTCGGCGGCGCGTTCATCTGCATCATAGACATTTTGTCGTCATGGTGCATTTGGTCTTTGTCCCAGTAGCTTCCACTCATTCGATTCATTGGCGGGCCTGTTGGCACGTTCTCTCGCTTGTTTGTAAATCGTGGGGCAGCTCGATTGTTGCTGTTGTTGTTGGCATTGCGTGGATCCATGCGTGGATCGTTTCGGCTCATCTGATGCCTTGGATCCATTGATGGTTTCGATGTTGACGTTGAATATTGATGAGGCGGTGGAGTCGTCATCGGCTTTCCAGCTTGTGGAACAGATGTTGGAGCAGGTTTGCTTCCAGGCTTAGCTGGAGCTGCAGAAGTCACCGGCTTCTTGTTGTTCGCATTGAAAGATGACGATCGCTGTCCTAGTTCTAGTTCTCCGACCTTCTTATCTTTCTGCTCGCCCGAAATGGCAGATTCAGTGGAATGCTGTTTCGCTGGCTCGTCAACATTAGGTGCCGATGGCGATGAAGCCTTGGTTGCAACGTTTGTGCTTTCTTTCTGACTCTTATTCATCAGCCCATCGCTCAAAGCTTTCTGCTTCTGCTTGATACGGTCGTCGTCGCTCAATTTATCTTTCAAGCCCTCTCGCTTTTCGCTGCTTGATTTCTCATCGTTCGAGCCGAAGGGACTTTTGGAGCTCGGCGGACCATAGTTCTTGGCCGGAGCTGTAATAGCGCCATTCGATCCGCTTCTTCTAAAGCCTGAAGCTTGCGTGTTGCTCATGCCTCCCCTTCCTCTGCGAGAGGGTTCTCCACGTGGCGAGAAACCTTCTTTAGCTCCACCAGCATAGTTTGGTCTTCCATCACGATTCAGATCCTTGCGAGCGCCTCCTGCGCCCTTTCGGTTCCAGTCCTGCTCGTAGTCATCAGAGTTTTCAGAGTCAGAAAAATCGTATCGACCACCTCGTTGACTGCCACTTCCTCCGCGACGTCCTTGCCAGTTGTTCCCACCACGATAGTTGTTATAGTTTCCACGTGTTGGCGGACCCGAACGAGAGTCTCGTTCATATCGGTTCGATCTGGGACTTTTCTTGTGGCGATTCTCGTCGCTTTCCTTTGCAGCCTTTGCATTATCCGTCTTGTCGGTTCCTTGATCCTTCTCAGGGATGCTTTCTAAGCTTTTCTTCTGTTCAATCGATCCGTCGAGCGACTGTTTGTCTTGGAACTTTTCGATTGACTCGCTCTTCGGTGGACTCTCACTTAATACTGTTTTCTTCTCATCCACCGACTCCTTGATTTCCTTTTTGACATCCTTGAGCTGATCGTGCAGTGGTTTGTTACGCTGAAGAATCGTCCTTGGCTGATCGTCGCTCATTGCTGACGACTCCGAAACGCGTCGCGTCTTCGTCGTGTCCGATTGCCGTTTGTCGTTTTCACAAACTTCAGCCCAGCAAACGTTCGTGCCGAGATACTCGCGAGATGCAGACTTCTCAGAACGATTATGATCGCTCAGCTTGTCCGATGAGTCCGACATACTGCGTGTGATTTGTGCTTGAACTGGCTTCTTCAGTGTTTCCTTTGCGTAACGATAATCATCTTCCTCAGACTCCTGACGTCTTCGTGCGTAGCCTTTGTTACTGTCACGTCGGTTATCGTCTGATGACGATTGCGATAGCGAAGACATGTTGCGACGAGTCGGCGGAGCTTGCTGTGGCTGCTTGTTGTATGACCAACGCTGCTCGTAAGGTTGCTGTTGGGGGAACGGAACGTTCTTGCTGTCTTGTTGGTGGAGAGGTTTGTAGCCGGGCGGTCCGGGCTTTTCGCGTCGATCGTCGTGGCGGTCGAAGTTCTGTTGCTTCTGGAATCGTGGTGGCAGATTCGATTGGAACGACGACTTCTTGAAGTCATTCGCTGGCGCTCCACGTCCATAGTCGTAAGAATCATACTTGTCAGTTATGCCGTACTTCTTGCCGTAGTCTCGTTCAGACTTCTTCTCAAAATCACCAAGCTTTTCATCGGTTTCTTTCTCCTTCTCAACGACAGGAGACGTCTTGTTTTTCGCTTTTTCTTCGAGCTCTTGCAGCTTCTTCTGGGCAGCCATTTTACGCTCGCGCTCTGTTCGTTCTTCTTCGTCACGACGCTGTCGCAATCGCTCAACCAGTGCAGGATCTACAGCTCTTCCGACGGGACCGTTGTGCTGTTTCTTGTCGTTCTCACGCCAAGCTAAAACATTGAAACGTTAACATCAGTTTTACGCAATATTTATCATACTTACCATCAAGTTTCTTATCGTCCTTTGGCTTGATGTCATCGGCTTCATCGTCAGAGTACTGGATCTTCTTGTTGTAATCGATTTCATCGTGCTTTGACCATCCGTCATCGTGTGCCAGTGAATCGATGCGCTCGAGTTCCTCCTCCTTGATTATGGGTCGTTGAACAATAACTTCAGGCTCGTAGGAAGAGCTTCTGTCGTCGTTGTGTTGGCGGCGCGGTGGAGGATGGCGTTGCTGGTGTCGGGGAGGTCCGTTCGAATAATCATTGTAGGATGATCCTCCATAGTTGCGGTTCGATCTACCCTGGTTCTGGTAGTTTCCACCGCCGCCTCCTGAGCTTTCCCGATTCATATGATGTTGCGTTGATTGGGCAGAGGAGCTGGATGTCATGGAGTTCTGAGCACCGCGTAGCATAAACGCAGGCATCAGAGACATGACCTTTGTCGAAACAACATCGGTTTGTTGATAATTTCCTTGACCATTTTCTCCTACGGCGCCACGTGCATTTCCAGAATTTGATTGTTGCTGTTGCAGCCAGCTGGCTGCGTCTGTCGTGGGCCTCAAATTCATCTGCTCGCCGGAATCGTGAGAATTGGAATTTGGATTTTGTTTCGCTCCCGTCGCGCTCGCATTCGCACCCGTCGTCACTGACCCATCCAAGGACGGGAATTCGTTCTGAAATTGCGGACTCTGATACAACGGCGGTTGAGATAAATTCTCCTCCTTGGCATTTGCGCCAGTCGCAACAGCACTCCATGATGTGTTTGCTGATGATCCTCCCGATGCTGCGTGTGTCAGATTCGATGAACCACCGCTTATGTTCAATTGAGATGAAGCTGTGTTAGCTCCTGTACTTGGCGGTGATGTTCCTGACTCGACCCAAGAAGCTGAGGAAGAGTTTGTTGTCTGTTGTTGCTGCTGTTCGTTGGTTGTTGCTGGAGCACTTGCTGGTGAACTTGTTTCGGCCTTCAATGATGGCAAGTTGGCTGGTGGACGACGTGCAGAGGGCACTTTGCCCAAACTTTGCATTCCATGTTTACGAGGTACGGCGTTCTTCTGTGCTGTCGGTTCAGATGTTTCACCCTGAAATCATTAAACATTAGAAAGAGAATGGAGGTGGGATTGATAGTAAACTTACGCGGCTGGATCTGTATAAGCTGTTTATGTCTAATTGTTGAAATTTGGGTTTCGCGTTTTTGTCCCGCTCACCCCTATTCCCTCCCAATGTACTCATGCTTCCAAAGATCCTTCATCAGCAAAAGCTTTTTGCTCGGCTTTTCCGATCCTCGGGGTTTGAGATGCTTCTGATTCCTCTTCGGAATTCAATCGGAACTATCTGTGCGCTTGCTTGTTTATGAAGGAATCGCTGAGAGTTTGAAGAGATGAGATTTTGTTGGAAGTGCTTTGCTGCTTCCTCTGTTTATTTGCCGACTTGTTTGGCTGTTGCTTCCGATTGTGAAAACTTCAGCCAGGTGCCAACGAAGCGGATTTCTTTTGTGTCTGCAAAAATCATGTTTTGTGGTTAATGTTCACTTCTGATGAAATATTCCCGTTCGCTGTTCTACTTACGAACGTGTGCTTCGCTCGGCGACGGTAGATTCTGGTCAGAACGCCTTCCTTGACGTGTCCAGTGAGTGGCCTGTGAATTGCGAGAAATTGATCAAGAAAATGATTCACGGCGGGGACTCGCGGGCAAGAGAAAATATTTCGTAACCAGAATGAACGAATGAAGAAAGAAAAAGCGGAAGCAACAACAAAGCGGAACATTTTTTAATGGCTGATGGTTTCCCTGGTGCAAGTTCAAAGATATTTGGTGTTGGTTAGCCGCGGTCGAGCGAAATGCTTTTTCTCGGCTGATTCCAAGTAACGATCGCATCGCTCTTCCGGCTTTATGCCAACGCAATGAGAGGAGGTCGCGGTCAAAAAAGGCGTAAAACTTGCGGCAACTTAGTCGTCGATAACGAATGTTTATCCACGCCAGACGATGTTAATCATTTTCATCTATTTTCACTGACCTTGAAAACGAACTCGCTTGATCTTCTCGACGTGCAACTTCGGGGGAGGATTTTCTTGGCGTTTCACTGCTTGCAAACTTAGCGGCCGATTTATCGAGCTCCGCTTGCCTTAGACAGTCTCTGATCACTCTCAATCAGGTCTTTCGACGATTTCCCACACAATCTCGACCTTTCCGTCAACAGTTTCTTTCAATTTACCGAATTCTTTCCTCGTTCACGTTTTTCTTTTTCCGACTTCGACCGACGATCAAAAAAATGGCGAAACGATTTTCCTTTATCTTCGAAATAAGTATTATGCACTGCGCTTTCGGCTTTTCTCGCGTGATCACAACACGACGCTGTTCCTTAACTGAAGTTATATCGTTATAATTCTTATTTTAACTATGAAGACCACGACTTAGCTTAAATTTTTCTTTCTGCTTTTTATCGAGGATTGAACTTCTGCTTTGAACCGTTTCGTGAACCGATGAGATTCAAATGTTGAACTGGCCGTTAAAAAATTGAGCTTGCTGACTTAAAGGAACAACTTTTTATTTCTTTTTAATGAAGAAAACTACAATCGTCGTTCTCAAGTGGACATGAAGATGGATGATGTCGATAGAAAAAGCAAGGACTCGTCTTGATGACATTGCTTCTTAAAGCTTTCTCGCTGAATTTCCGCTGTGAGAGTTTCTTAGGGATTCTTATTCGAACCTTTCCACCGATCGCTTGGAAGGTTTGGTGCTTGTTACGAAGAAGAGTTTGAAGCCCGCCGCACTCGGCTTTTAGTTGTTTCAGATCCTCATGTGATATCAGGCTTACAGCTTCGGGTATTGTTATTTCACCTCCGCAATTCCAATCAGGGAAATCATCGCAGAACGTTTCACTCTGCAATAGCAAATGCTCGAAAATTTTCATGGTGATTGTATCCAATAGGCTGCGTTGGACTTTGGTACAATTCCTAGATACTTCAATCTTGTCCCGAGGCTTGAAGGAGTTTGCCCAGTTGCTTGATGTTCCACGCTGCGAATTTGATTCGTTGATGAAGTTTTGAATTGCCTCACAACGCGATTCGAATTCTTTCTCATCAAAAGATCTTGCAGATCCAACCAGGCAGATTCGCTTTGTGCTTGGGATTTTGAGGCGGTCGAGTTTCGTGTCAGCGAATCCACAAACTTCCGAAACAGTCATCAGGTAATCAATGAAACTTAAGTACTGGCTTTTGTTTCCCTTTTTCTGATATTTGGCGCCGGAGAACTCGAAGGCACAGCAAGGGAGCAGAAAGTATTTTGTACGAAAGGAACTTCGAGCTGCTATGACGGGGATCCAAGGAGAAAGCTCATCAGAATGATTTCCAATGATCCAGTCAACATCGGGAAACAAACTGCTGTCGGATGGCACAATCGCTTCTTCCCTCAAATCTGTTTCAGATGGAAATTGATCCCAGATTCTTCTCTTTCTCAAGTCGATGCCGTAGCCTCGATGCCCTTCTTGTGACAAGATGTAAACCAGCAGACCGTTGCCACATCCCAAATCAGCAAAGCTTTGGAGTTCATCGCATTCTCGTCGCTCTCTCTTCCAGAGGGAAATCAAGTAACTTGCGATCGCGATGTCTTCGTAGATGAACTTTTTAGGGTCCGTCGACTCATTCCAGTTAGCTTCCAGCTTTTGTCCGTACTTCTCCTTCAGCTCAGCGTAGGTTTTGTTGTACAACTCTGAGTCTATCAGCTCGTGACTTCCAATCGACGTTTGTGCATTCTCGTTTGCACAACTTTCCATCCAACTTTGGATCTTCTTCAGCAGAACGAACTTGAGTCCATTCGAAGCTTCGTCTGTGGTGTCATCATCAACGTTCAACTTCAATTCATTGGTTCGAGGGCAATAGGAGAGTTCGTAGTCAATCTTAGGTAGCAAGTTGGTTGAGTCATCGACAGCGTGGAATCGAATGGAACTTTCGCTTGGATCTAAAATGGATTTGTTGACAATCTAGACTTATTAGTTAGAACCACAAATCTCACCTATCACAGCAACTTGAAGACACGTTTTAAACTTCTGGCTATTTCTTGGTGACATGCGATCGATTGATAAGAAAATTCCATCTGTCGTTTCTCCAGCATCTCTCAGTTTATCGATGTCTTGTTCACGATGAGCAGCACCAAGAGAGTTCACGACAGTCTTCACATCTTCTTCGTTGCTCGCTGATTTTAGTCGCTCCCAAATCTTTGTTTGGATTTCGTTTTCATTCGCCGCCTTCAACTTATAAAACGAGACGTTCGACGAGCCGCTCAGCTTCCTGTTGACAACTTGCGTCTTCTTCAGGTAAATGAGAATCGCTTGATAGAAGAAGCCAACAGGTAAATTCTCGAGTTTCACGCTGGCGATTTGTTTCATTCCAATTGACTAAAATTAGAGCCGCTGATTCTAAAACGTCATTCGAAAGGTCGACGAGATTTTCGTCAGATTAATTTGTTAAGTTTAAGAGGCTCGAGCAATGACGGATACCAAAGTAGGTGAAGCTAAAGAGTACGATGTGTACCGCGACTCGCTGTTTCGATATTTAGGTGAGTGGCTTCTTCATAGTTTGTGATGCAACCTGTCATCAATTTTGTAGGATACTCGAACGAGCTGGGCGAATCTTTCAGGCCACTGGTCAAGAAGTCCTACGTGCACGCTTCCTACGGCGTCGCCATCGCTTATGTCTTCGCTGATACTTTCGACAAATCTTACAAAAGCTTCCAGAAGGATAAAAGTTTGGTGAAGTCCGCCAAAATCGGAGGAGACGTCGTGATATGGCAGCTCTTAGCCTCGGTGAGTTGATCGTCGATTGCAGTTGATGAGAACTAATTGATGGTTTCAGGTGATGATTCCAGGCTTCACGATCAATCGCATTTGCTGGGGAGTTCAAAAAGGAATCAAATTAGCCAAATTCAGTCACCCAACCGCCAAATGGATTCCAACCGTCGTTGGTCTTCTTTCGATTCCGTTCATCATCCACCCAATCGACGGTGCTGTGGACGTTTTAATGGACGAGACATATCGAAAATATGTTTTGTAGTTCAATGCAACGAGTCGCACAATTAATTAGAACGTAATTGTTCTTGCTTTATCAATCGGGCCAGAGAGAATTGTTATGTTGACTGCTCTGGCCTGGTTTATTTGAGTTCCTTAATTTAATTTGTTGACGCTTCGCCTTCCGGATTAACGAAATTCTAAATTTTTCTGTGTTGCCATCCAACGAACGATGCAATAAATTAGATGAAAGACTTGCATAGCGCGATTGTGTGATCAACTCCGCACGTCACTCGTTGAACTTTGGCTCCAACCAGGGCTTTGTAAGGAAAGAATTGATCTTTCTCGTGGCCAAAGCCGAGACAGCCGAACTTGTTGCGTCCCCACATGAAAAGATCGTTGTCAGAGTTTATTGCTGCCAGATGGTTCAGGCCGCAGGCCAAAGAGATCACTCGATTTTGAGGGTTGAACGGATTGCGTCCGAAGAGCGTCGGTGGAATCAGCGTTGGCTCTTTGCAGTGCTCCACTTGAGGTCCAAGCCCGAGAATTCCAAAGCCCCAGACGAAGACGTCGCCGGAGTCGTTGAGGATCATACAGAACGAGCCGCCAGCGGCAACGTCTACAATCTTTCCAAGACCTTTGAGCTTAAGATTAACTGGTACGTTGATTTGTTGCACTCCTTCGGCTTGTGGAATCTGGCCGTACTCAGAGTTTCCCCAGCCGAAAACTTCTCCTTTGTCGTTCAGAGCCAACACGCAATCGCCAGCACTTGACACCTTCACAATTCTCTCATTCTTGATGTCGCCTCCAACAGGTCCAGGTTGATCTTGATTGTTGTAATGTCCTAGTCCCGTTTGGCCATCCGCGCCCCAACCACACGAGTATAAAGCGCCTGTTTCGGTGATAAATGTAGTGTGATCTTGACCGCAGACGATGTCGACGATTCTTTGATTATCAAATGATTCTCCTTGAAGTCTGTGGATGAGATCTGATCCGAAATATTCCTCGTCGGGAATCACAGCTCTGGCACACTGACCATAAGCATTGTTGCCTAGCGTGAACACGACTCCGTTCTCGGATAAAATCACAGTGTGAGCTCTTCCTGTCGCCACTCTAACTGCTTGAAGCTGCTCGTTCTCTGAAACCTTCGGGAGATTGATGGGAGCTGGATAGATGAGAAGCTCGATTGGCTTATTGGTTTGTCCTAAATGCTTGTGATATCCGATTTGTGAGTCTGTGTTGATTCCAGTTCCATAGACGCTGATGTTGTCATCATTTGATTTCACAACGAACACGGAGAATCCATAGCCAGCTGACACATCCAGAACTTCACTCCGCTCTCCAAACGAAAGTCTCGATGGATGATGTACAATCATGCAGTTGGTCTTCTTGTGTTGCTTTAAAGATCTCTGTATGCCAAGCGCTCCAGTCTCCGCTAATCCCCAGACGTAGGCTTTCAAGTTGTCTCGTTTTGGCTTGAACGTGTATTCTAAAATAAAGATGAAAGTGTTTAAAACAATAAACAAACCTTTGAATTCGCATTGATTTTACCTTTCATCGAGTCAACATCCTGGAGAATTTGTCTACGCTTAATGTTAGATATAAGCCGCACTCCGTTGACAAGCAGATTATTCAGTTTTCGAGTTAAAAGCGGCGGCATGTTTGTCTGACTTTTGTTTACTTTTTTTGAACCGATCTTGAACCGGCGAGTGAAAAGTCTGGCGCGCAAATCAAGAGAAGTTTAAAACACTAAATTAAAGATGCCAAGCTTAATGGAAGAAGATTTCAATGTCGGAGCTTCAACCTCGTCGGCTGGTGCAGCTGTACAGAAAGAAGACAAGAAGAAAAACCAGCCGTGGGTTGAAAGATACCGACCACACAAATTTGAGGAGATAATGGGTAAGCAAAGAAGCCCAATGTGCAACTCTCTCGGTCTAGCTTCATGTACATCTCTTCAGGTAACGAGGAAACAGTCTCACGACTCGCTGTGTTCGCTACACAAGGCAACACACCGAATATCATCATCGCTGGTCCACCTGGAGTTGGTAAAACGACAACGATCTTGTGCCTCGCTCGTATTCTGCTTGGAGAGAATTTTAAGAACGCTGTGCTTGAGCTCAACGCCTCGAACGAAAGAGGAATCGATGTCGTACGCAACAAGATCAAAATGTTTGCTCAGCAGAAAGTTACACTGCCGAAAGGCCGTCACAAGATTGTTATTCTCGACGAGGCGGACTCGATGACTGAAGGCGCACAGCAAGCTCTTCGCCGAACGATGGAACTCTTCAGCAGCACGACTCGCTTCGCTCTTGCCTGTAACACGTCCGAAAAGATCATCGAGCCCATTCAATCTCGCTGCGCTATGATTCGCTTCACTAAACTGTCAGACGCTCAAGTTCTGGCTAAATGCATTTTCGTTTGCCAGAAAGAGAATCTCGACTATACCGAAGACGGTTTGGAAGCGATCGTCTTCACTGCTCAAGGTGATATGCGTCAAGCACTGAACAACCTTCAGTCCACAGCCAACGGATATGGCAAAGTCACAAGCGACAACGTTTTCAAAGTGTGCGACGAGCCACATCCACTTCTCGTTCAGGACATGCTGGCTCACTGCATCAAGGGCGACATCCACAGCGCCTACAAGATCATGAAAAAGCTTTGGAAACTCGGCTATGCCGCTGAAGACATCATTGGCAACATTTTCAGAGTCTGCAAGCGAATGGCGATGGAGGAGAAGCTGAAGCTGTATTTCATCCGGGAGATTGGCGAGACCCACATGAAAATCATTGACGGAATGAATTCTCTCTTGCAAATGTCATCGCTTTTGGCTCGTTTGTGTGAAACAACTTACTCCAAATAAAATCACAATTTTGTAACGGAACTTTTATATTCAAAAATGATTCAAGTGGTCAAAACTACGCAAAAAAGATAATATAAAACGGCCAGTTCAATATTTGAATTTCAGCGGTTCACGAAACGGTTCAAAGCAGAAGTTCAATCCTCGATAAAAAGCAGAAAGAAAACTCTAAGCTTTTAGCGAGTGAACTAGCGCGAATCGGAGGAATGACTGAATACAAATTGGTCGTCGTGGGAGCTGGCGGTGTGGGAAAGTCGGCGGTATGCAGGAATAGCAAGGATTTATCGCGAGTTCGGTGTTTTGAAGTTTTTTTCTTTCTTTCTGTTCATAGTTGACAATCCAGCTGATTCAAAATCATTTTGTAGACGGTAAGATACGCCAATAGACAAAGATTCAAGTGCTTAATACAGTTGTGCAATGATTGGTGCAGTGATTGAGATCGCATAGTGACATACGAAAGATATAATTGAGGAAAACTCAAAGGCGACGACTAACGCCTCAACTTCGACACAAGGCACCAAAGAGCTTGTTTATGATGGCAATTGTGCGAGAGAATTCGTGTGGGCGGTTAATTTAACTGATGAAAATGTGCAGCCACCTTCGCAATCGATTGATTGAAATCAATAACCAGTTTCATACAAATCGAATTTTCCTTTGTTGCAGAATACGATCCGACAATCGAAGACAGTTATAGGAAGCAGGTGGTGATTGGTAAGTGATAAACAAGAGCCTTCGAACCCTCAGTGATAAGGATGGCCAGGAAAACTCCTTACTCAAATCGTTGCCCATCAGAATCAGAACGTTTCTGGATCTCAAGTTTTGAGAGTTCGGAGATAGCGAAGCAACAACGAAAGGGATCGACGAGAAGGAGAAGAAGAAGCCGGCGCGATGATATTTCTTAATTATTACGATTGGAGAAAAAACGAGAGAATCAAGATGTTTCACATCATCTTCAATTGCTCGTGACTCATCTTCGTTAACTTTAAATACGATGATCGATCTTGTGATTCACGGTGCATGTTTGTGTCGTTCGCAGATGGAGAGACATGTCTATTAGATATCTTGGATACAGCCGGCCAAGAGGAATATTCAGCCATGCGAGATCAGGTGAGATCGGCTCGTCGTCTCGAGCGGAAGTTGAAATGACACAAGTCTTCTTTTCCTTCAGTATATGCGGACGGGTGAAGGTTTTCTTTTGGTCTTTGCGGTAAACAGTGCCAAAAGTTTCGAAGATATTGGTAAGCCGATCTCTCAATCTTAAGCTAATGACCAACTCTAACGCATTCGTTTCGCTTTTAGGAACATATCGTGAACAGATAAAGCGTGTGAAGGATGCGGAAGAGGTCCCGATGGTGCTGGTAGGCAACAAATGTGATTTGCAAGCATGGGCAGTCGACATGAACCAGGCGAGGGACGTGGCCAAGCAGTATGGCGTGCCGTTCGTCGAGACATCAGCCAAGACGCGAATGGGAGTTGACGACGCATTCTACACTCTGGTTCGCGAGATTCGCAAAGACAAAGAGCGAGGGAAGAAAAGCAAAAGCAAGCGAGGCATCGGCGGCAGTCAGCACCGTCGTTTCCGGTGTGAGTTGCTTTAAAGAAACGTCCAATCATCAAACTCACGTCTAAACGCGCGCATTCAACTTTATCCGATTATTTTCCGGTGAATCGATCACTCGCCTTCCCTTCAACCTCCCCCACAATCGATTACGCTATTCCCGTATTCGAAATTCCTTTAAACTTTAACTTTTCTGTTTGTACCGCAACGACTCGACTCAATCGAAAGCGCAAGGGAAACTGAATGTGAACAAGTGAGCAAACGAAAAAGCGTAGCCATGTGATTGACTTCTAATTTTATTGTGGAAAGGATTGCAATGCGTCTCGACGAATAGCTTTTAAGTTGATAACTTTGATTTTTATCCAACCAAACTTTATCGAAGAAGATGAAAATTCCCAGAAAGAGACGCAAATTTATATTTTTCCTTATCAGCTAACAGAAAAACAAAAACATTTTTATGCCATTTGCTTTCGTGATCAACAAGTTTTGATTTCGTTGGTTTCGTTTCCTCTTTCTCGCATTAAATAACTCGAGGGAGGATTGGCGAGTCTCTTGACTCGAGAGTAAGATAGAAAGAAAATCGATGTTTCGTTCGCTTCGCGATCAACGATCGAAGGAATTTCCTGTGGCGGGTTGAGAGTTGTTAATTCGCTTCCCTCTCCATGAGCCTCTGTTCCTTCTTGTCATGCAAGAGATTGCGTTCCGGTTCGCTTCTGCAGGACAATTTTGTTTGCTGGTAATCCGTCATCGAGTCCTCTCAGATCTAATGTCGCGGAAGAAGCACAAAACCACAAGAAATTGTCAACGTTTGTATTTTGTTTCAAATCGACAAAGCATATGAATTATTTTTTATTATAGCTTTTCTATTGCTGAAAGAGTTGTAACCAAATTTCTGGACGAATTCCAATGTCTTAAAACTTGATTGATAAAATACTAATTGTGAACAAATGGAAGATCGAGCGAGGGCGGAAGCTCTTGGCCTTCTTTCTTTAATCATTGAAAAGAAAACACTCAGAGATCAAATGAAAGAAAGTGAATTATGGACATTTTTAAATTAATTAAGAGAAATAAAATGTCGCTTGATAAGAAACGAAGAGATTGTGTTACATTTTTCTCGTCGCTCGGTTATTCTCCAAGGATTCTGCTAAGCTTCGATGAAATATCGCTCAGTTTCGCATCGATTCGGCTCATGTTTGCATCGTGACGGTCGAGGAACTGCTGGAACCAAGCGGGTGGAGCTTCACAACTGGCTCGGGCTTGTGGCGTTTCATTCATACTTTCACATTCGTTTGTAACGAAACTGTTTTGAGTTGCACATCGCAGATCATCGCATGATGGCAAGTCGAGCGATGGAACTTCGATGATACTTTGCGTGCTCGTTTCAAGGAACTGAAGGTCCGAAAATCTCCCATTTGACCTCTTGAAGTTCACAGGAGTGTTGAGGATCGAGCTTTCGGCAAGTGGCATCGATATTTTCTGTGTGAAGTCCATCAATTCGAACTTGGTCGGTTTGCTGATCTCCATCAAATCACATTCGTTCAACGCTTCGATTTTGAAGTCAAACAAATTTTCTTTCGCATGAATCGTGAAGTCGTTTTCTGGTTCTGGTGACAACGAAATTCTTCGTTTCTTGACTGTCACTTTAGCTTCGCTGTCATGATTGCGGTTGGACGATGAGATCATTGCATTTCGTTGGTTCATTATCGTCGATAGTTGAACGCGACGGTTAAACGGAGTGTTTGGAATGACTCTCATGACTTCTTTCTTGACATAAACTGAATCTCTTGGGAGTTTGGCCAGCTCCTTGCACACTTTTGAAGCCTCCGAATTGGTTTTGTTCAATGTTGTTTGTTGTATTTGACTCGATTCGCAACGCAGACCATCAGGATCCCCGGAATCATTGAGAAGATCGCCAACGAATGCACTGATCTCTGCTTCCGTTACGTTGCCAGAGAAAGTGTTGTTCAAGTGTTCAGTCGCGTAGTCAGTAAAGAGCTCAAACATTCGCTTATAGTAAGGAAACGACGATTGCTTGGCGAAACTCGAACTGTAGAAAGCTTCTTTGAACTGTCGCTGCAGCGAACTCCACTTGCGTTGAACTACTGGCGGCGACAGTCCTTCCCTGATTTCAGGCTCAATCGATTCGTCTGTCTTCATCAGCTCCACAAGCTTTCGCCATAAGATTGTTTGTACTTTGCAAGGATTCAGGAAATTTTTGATATTTTCACCTACAATTTTAGAAACATTTGATTTTCAAGGAAAATCGAGTTACACGAGAGATCTCACCATACAAACTGATGAGCGACTTAACAGCTTTTGCTGTCCACACAAATTTGCGATTTCTTTTGACTGGTTTATCCATAATTTCAGATGAAATTTCTATTTGTTTTCCTCGACTTTGATATCCAACGACTTTTCACACCAACGTGAATCAAATTTGTGTAGATACAGCGACGTTTGGAAGTGTTAGTGTTAAATATTTGAATCGAAAGACGTTAAAGTTCACCACGTGGCGATCGAAATTCAGAGTTTCAAGTCAATAATTTATTGTCAATCAATAATTTAATGAAGATCTTGCTGAGATATTGAAGGTAACTAAGAAGGTTTGTTAAACTGGCCAAATGCTTCTCAATTTTAATTGACACTTGGCTCATGTGTAAGCTCAACAAACATATTGACGAGGTAATCGAAGGCTTCAATTAGAAAAATAAAATATCTTACAATTGCTGGCCTAATTTGATCGATGTTGTTAACTAATTCTTGAACATTTTCATTCTTCGCAGTCTGTCTTTGTTTTCGTGTAATTAATAAATTATTTCCGATTTCGCTTTTCTGCTCGACTTGCGGTTGGGTTCGCATGTGGTAGGCTCAGAAGAGTGGCAAACCGGTCTTGAACACTATAACTTGCTTTACAATTTAGTAGTGCAATGTAGCTAATGCCGAGCGATCAGTTGTTAGTTATCCATCGCGTTAGCAACATGGAAACAGTCGGGAGAACAATATTTTTCTGTGCGTTAATTGCGTTGAGCTTTGGTTATTCTCCGTTCAATAAGCAACGTATCGGGCCGAATCGAAGCTCGCAAGTGTCATGGCTCAACCAGTGGCAGTCTCTTCCACTTAACGGAAACAACAGAACGCTTGGCGGAGGAATAGGAACGAACGTATTTGATACGATGTTCCAATGGAATATCTTGGAGTTCGCTTACCCATCACAGCAACTTCGAGCCGTAGCAATTAGTAATGGACAGTATATTCCTGAAAACGCAGCACCTTTAGGCATCGCTGTTTCCCCTGATCGCGTTTTTGTGACGACTCCAAGATGGAACCTCGGGATTCCAGCATCTCTCTCTTCAATTGATCTTCCGGCATTCAGTCAGAGCCCAGCTCTGGCACCTTATCCAAACTGGGCAGCTCACACATCAACAACGAATCCGGATTGCACGCGATTGCTCTCGGTTTATCGAATGGCAATCGACGAATGCGGACGCTTGTTTGTTATTGACTCGGGAATCATCAACGCTTTGACAAACCTTCAACAGCTTTGCCCGCCAAAAATTGTTGCTTTTGATCTCGCTACCGATCAGCAGGTGCTGATTTATCAATTCCCGCCCGATCAAGTTTTGCAAGGCTCGCTCCACACAAACCTCGTTGTCGATATCCGCAACGGTGAATGCAATCGCGGTTTCGTGTATGTGATGGACGTTTGGCGAAACGGAATTCTAGTCTATGATATGGAACGTGAAACCAGCTGGAGAACCACACACCATTTCTACAACTCGAATCCGTTCGACAGTGATTACACCTATCAAGGTATTAACTTCCAATGGACTGATGTAAGATTGACGGAGCATTAGATTGTAGCAAGAAGTTTAATGGTTTTATTACAGGGAGTGTTTGGGGCCTCGCTTAGTCCACTGAACAAGCCAGCAGGTGATCGCCTTCTATATTACCACCCGATGTCAAGCGGAAATGTGAGTTGATGAAGTCACTAAAAACTGAAATAACGAAGTTAAAAATTTAGGAATTTGCCGTTCGCACTTCAGTGCTGCGAAACCAAACTTCTTGGTTGACTAGATCCGCTCCTTCGAACGCTTTTGTTTCACTTGGCTCAAGGGGTCGCCGCGGGCAATCCGCGACAACTGATATGACGACAAGTGGCGTTCTCTTCGCAGCTCAAGTGCAGCTCGAGGGTGTTAGCTGCTGGGATACGCGCAAGCCTTACAACTTGAACAATGTGCAAATGGTACAGCGCGACCCCGTTCTGCTTGGCTTCGTCAACGACCTCAAGCTAGACACTGATCGCGAGAATGTCTGGGTCGTCAGCAATAACTTGCCGACATTCATTTACAGCCGCTTGGATTACTCACAAATCAATTTCCGATTATTGCGGGCAAATGTGCAGAGGGCTATAGCTAAAACGGTTTGCGATCCACAAACGCCGGCTAATCCGGAACCGATTAGCGCTTGCAATTAGTTTAATTATCGTTTTAATTGCGCAACGGAGTTGTTCCGATGGTCAAGAGAGACGATGCACACTGGAAAACTGGAAATTTAAGTCACGTTCAAGAAATAAACGCGAGGCTCAGGAAAACGAGACTCAAAACAAACAGTTTCACTTCTCGTTTTGCATATCTGATGACGCAATGGTCTCGCAGCTTGCTTTCATTTTCAGCTTTACATGCAATCAAAAGTTTGTCACTGCAAATGTGTCAAAGTCGGCGGCATGCAACGGTAACATTAATCTCAACTCAACTGGTGTGGAAGAGATTTCAATGCAACCACAAATGGATCACGCAAAGTTTGTTTCGTTAGCGACGACAGTCGTGTGCATGAGAGATTGTTTTTGATTAGCGTGAGCTGATTTTATTACTTCACAAATTTGAGTTTGAGGAAATAAAGTGACACGAAACACCCGGGCAGTCAGCCGATTTGTTGCAACTGAGCAGGAGATAAATCGGCGAATCTAAAGATGGAAAGTGGATCATTAGGCTTAATTATCTTAAAACAGTTTGAGTTGCATCAAAAATCTAGAAGCTTTCACTCATGTTGAGGTCAGAACAGAGGTAAAGCTGCGTTGAACTGTTGCGTGCTCTTTAATGGTTGGCCGAAGAAAGTCACTTGGGAAAGCTCACGAAACCGAGAAAGCTCTAACACTCTCAACAATTCAAACGAACAATGTAAACGAACCTGTTCAACTGTAATGTCAAATCTCCTTCTGTGCCGTTGTGTGATTTATTCCAATCATCGATGTATTTTTTGTTCCTCACAAAGTTTCCGAAAGCTCGAGCTTCTGCCAGCGACGTGCTGTAGTTTTTGTTGTATTGAATCTATAAACATTTTTTAAGCTTAAAAAAGCAGTTTAAGCTCGAATTGCATTAGTAACCTTCCAGTCATTAAACAGTGGAATTATTGAGGCGAACCGACTCATTCCGAATGCGACGCCCACAAGAAGAGATAAAAGGAAGCAAAGTCTCATGTTTCCTGACACAACTGAGTTTGAAAACTGAAATCCATGAGAGCCCAGCGGCTTCACTTATAAATTTTTCGTGGCAAAACTTCGCAAGTCGTGAAAAACTTTAAGCTTTTATCGCTTTTGATGATTGACGCCTCACGACTTTTCCCGAAGCCTTAAACCTTTTTTGATTTTGTGTGTTGAAATGTTTGCTTGCTTTCTTTATTCTGACAATTTTATTCAAATTCAATTTGACCAAGTTTCAAATTCTTCATCAAACTAAAGGATAAGCCAAATTAGCTTCGATTCCGCACATGTTCTTGCCCCGAACGATTCGGAAGTAACCTTTCTCGCCCCAATCAGTCGACCAAGAATTCTTGCAGAGCCAGTAATCAACGATTTTTCCACTTTTGTACTTGGCAGTGCCATAGCCGATAATAACAACGCTGTGCGAGGATCCAGGCTTGCAATCTGGATCATCGAACACTCCTGAACTGAAATGAGAATTTTGTATAAGTTTTAATTTCATAAGGACCATCGAAAGTGGTTACGAATAGAAAGCAAACGGCAAATGATTAGAGTTGATGGCAGCTGTGACCGGACCGATTGATCCTACGACATTTTTGAGCAACGTCTCGTTGTAAGAGATAACTTTAGCGAAGCCCGTGGTTGACCCAATCGACGTCGTGCGATCATAGCTACAGCTCAATCTTGAATTTTTTGGTTGGTCAATGATGTAGGGATAAGATTCACCCGAAGCCAGACCCGGTTGCAGTTGGACGTAAAGGAAACTGCGTGACAAAATGTTGACAAAAGCTCATGAACAAAACTTTTCTCTTACGCAGCGCCTGGTGATCCTCCCGAGCATCCCCAGTTTCCAGTCAATTCGTTTCGGTTGCAATCGATCAGATTTTGCTCTGATCCGTTGTTCAGCGAACCAAATTTTCTAAAGGCAATGGCGATATTTAAAAAATTCAATTCTTCTATGCTCCACTCACATTGCTAAAGCTGATTCGATCGCTGCCACTGACGAGAAAGCCCAACAACCGAGGCAAGTATATCCTTGGTCCTTGATGGGTGTCACTTTTCCTAAACTTCTCCAATCCTTTGTAGCCGGGCCCTCAGGCACGTCATCAGGTCCAATCGTCAGAACAGCCTTCGGTCGAACAGTGAAGTTACCGAAATCGAAAGCGTCCAATCGATTGCCACTGGTCACTGACTTGAGTTCTTGTGGCGACAAATCTGCAAAGTGATTGATGGCACACAGGAGATCCGAGCTATCATTGTTGAACTTTGCGTTGTGATCTTGAATGAAGCGATAGATAACAATAAATCGCTTCAAAGCTCGCGCCTCGTCTAGGGGCGTTGCGTAGGTTTTGTTGTATTTAATCTGCGAAACACTGAAATCTACAAACAATTCAATAGATAAGTGGAATAAATCACCTTAAAATCATCAAAAGCTTTCTTCTCAGTCGAGTTTGGTGCCGATGCAATCACAAAGTAAGTTGCAAAAACTGCAACCAACACGAGTTGGACAAGTTTTCTCATTCTTTCGCTTGAAAATGACAAGACACTTGAAGCAACAATAAAGTTTCAGCTCGTCGCTTTGCAGTTTTATAAGATTCCGTCGAACATATTAATTGTTACGAGCCACGATTTTTCAGACACGATTCGCTAACAGCAAATCGACGATTCATTCCTAAGTCAGTGTTCAACCATCACCAAGTTCTTTATTATTTTAACCATCTAAACCAAAGGATAATTGATTGTTCTGGAGATGCCGCACATGTCTTTGTCACGAACCATTCGGAAGTAACCTTTATCCCCCCAATCTTCCGACCAGGAATTTTTGCACAACCAGTAATCAACTGTTTTCCCGCTTTTGTACTTGGCAGTGCCGTAGCCGACGATGAGAACAGAGTGCGCAGATCCAGGAACACATTCTGGATCGTCAATGATTCCAGAACTATAAAAAATGAAACTGTTTGTTCTTGGATTCATCGCTGCTGTGATCGGCCCGATTGTGCCCACGATGTCTTTCATGAAAGTCTCGTTCCTGTAAGTTGTCTTAACATATCCTGTGGCGAGTCCGGCAGATGTTTGCGAGTCGTAACGACATGGATTCTCTTTTCCATTATAAGGATACGTTTCCATGCTTGGAACGCCCGGAGCATATTTGATGCCAAGATAGCTAGAAGGAAATATAAATTGAAAATATTCAATTGCAAAACTTCTACATACGCAGCGCCAGGTGAACCGCCTTGACACCCCCAGTTTCCAGTCAAAGCGTTCTTGTTGCAATCTATCAAAAACTGTTCGGAAAGACTTGTCAGGCTTCCATATTTGCTATAAAAAACAATTCATCACAGTCTCAGGGGATTAGTTCAACGCTTTGAAGAAGATAATTTACATTGAGAGATGAGACTCCAAAGCAGCAATCGCCTGTAATCGGAATGACTTTTTTAAAACTCTTCAAACTTGCGTATCTTTCTGACACTCACGGAAAAGGCGTAACAACTGTTGCATTCATAACCTTGATCTTTAACCCCAGTGGTGTGATTCTCGGCTTTCCAGTTCTTTGATTCCGGTCCCGGAGCAACCATATCGGGAGTAAGAGTTATAACTTCTTTTGGCCGCACATCGAATTGACTTAAATCCATTGGCTCATCTCGATTTCCTTGCGTGAAAGCGTCGATCTGCTCCTCGGTCATATCTGCAATCGCATTCACAGCCATTGACGAGAGCACTTCTTCCCTTTCAAATCGCTTGTTGTGCTCGATAATCTTTCGTAATCGTTTAGTGAACTGCCAAGTGGCTTTGATTTCATCTGCTTTGTTTTCGTACTTCTTTTTGTACTTATTCTAAAACACCAGCTTGTTAGCTTCCTAAAATCTGTTTTAAAGCTTTTAACGAACCCTGAACTTATCGAACTGATCAATCTCCGATGCAAACGGAGAGATCGACTCTACGATACACACGACGTATACTAAAATTGAGGACAGCAGAAGAATCTTCATTTTGAAGAGTACTGACAGATTCAAGCAATATACAAAGCGGTTCTGACATTTTATAGAAAACCTCGATACAAAAGGAAGTAAATTTCAAGCTTTATTGTGGGCTTATCAGAATTAAAATCACGACTTTGCATCGCGGAAGTTCAAAGAAGCTCCAAGTAGACATGCTTTCGACTCACATTTTAAGTCAGCAAGCGGCTGTCGAGTAATCAACAAAAGCGGCTGCTATCAAATACCATTTAAAAGCACGGCGAGATCAAAGTTTATCTAATCAACAAAAACTTAGGATTGGATTTTTCACGAAAATTTATTGGTTTTGCTCCTAAAGCGCACTAAACTATGGGATAAGTGATTGACATTATTATCCCACACATGTTTTTGCCACGAGCAATCCGAAAGTATCCTTTCTCCCCCCATTCGTCCGACCAGGAATTCTTGCACAGCCAATAGTCTGCAGTCTTCCCACTCTTGTAGCGAGCGGTTCCATAGCCAACAATCGCGACACTGTGAGAGCCACCAGCAGTACATTCAGGATCGTCGTAGACTCCTGATCTAGATAAGGGACTCGTTAGCCTCTTTCAAAGTTTTAAGAGTAATGAATTTCACTTATAAGCCACAAACGTCTTCAACCGACTGTTTATCGCAGCAGCTACTGGCCCCACTTTCGCTACAATGTCTCTGATGAAAGTCTCATTGCTGGTTGTCACAGTCGCGAATCCTTTGATGTTGCCAACCGATGTCGAGATATTGTAAGTGCAAGGGTAATCATTTGCATGCAATCTAATCTCCTTGTAAGGATAAGCTTCGTCTGATGGTATTCCCGAGTATTTAATGTTGCTAAAGCTGCAAATATTTAGAATCATGAATCTCTTCAGATGATTGTGCAGAATTTTAAAATTTACGCTGAACGGGGATTTCCACCTTTACATCCCCAGTTACCAGTTTTGTCGTGTCGGTTGCAGTCAATCAAATATTGTTCCGACAGCGTTTTCAGCTTGCCTGTTGCTCTACAAGAAATCATTTGACGTTACAAAACAGTTTAGTGGTGATTTATTATCTACATAGAGAAGGCGGATTCCAAAGTTGCGATTGTCTAAATTATAAAAGAGAACTAATTTTATTAAAATACGAGCGACTTTCTCCAACGAAAGTTTACCGAAAAAGCCCAGCAACTGTTGCAAATGTATCCTTGATCCTTCACTCCTGTAACATGTCCAAGTGCACGCCAGTCAATTGAAGATGGTCCTGCCGGAAACTCGTTATCATTTTGCGTTATCATCAAAATGTTTGAATCTGATCGAGCAGCGAAATTATAATCCCCATTTTCTGGGGTTCGCAAACCTTCCGAGAATCTTGCAATGTCTCGAAGTGATAAATCAGCGAACTTATTGATCGTCAAGTCATAACTAACTTCTCCTTTCTCAAAAAGCTCATTGTGAGATTCAACAAGTTGATACGTGTTCACGAAGTATAAGAGTGATTTGAGATTGCTTTCAATTACTGGATTCGGACACGACTTATCGCCTCTGCTGCAGACTGGCACTGGATCCTTATGCACTGGCCGTTTGCTGTACGTGATTTTAAAATCTTCAAACGCGAGGATGCCATCGAGAAGAGACGCCACTAAAAACCCGTTCAAAAAGACGAGGAATAAAAACACAACTGTAATGATCCTCATTTTATCATGAACTGCACGCGAAGCTTTCGACGACGATATCGAAATGAGTAAACAGGAAGCTTCTTCTAGCAGTCGCCGATATGAAGTATCAATTGTTGTTGTAAAAATAATTCACAATCACATTTATAATTCCACTTAAATAAAGCCGCTAACCGAAAGTTTAACAAATTCCTTTGTAGCTAAACCTGAGCAACTCTAGCGGTGTTTCCATTGATAGCAAAAGAGAACAAATGAATGCAAACCATTCTTATCCAAAGAGACTTCAATATTTAGAAATTCAAATGTTTGTTGCGCTAACATTGCTAAGCTTAGATATCTGACAGGTCTTTTGATCAGTAGCAGTTGATCGTTGCAACGTTTTCGAGCTAAGATAAAATGAGTTGGCTAGCATGGAAAGGAAATTGTGAGAAAAATATTTCAGTTACACTTGAAGAGAGAATAAGGATCGTTAAATGCTTCTAGATGCCTACGTCGACCAGTGGTTTTTCATGGCGAATCCTTACTGGATGGTCTCGTGTATCGCTTCGTATTTGTTGGTCGCGCGCAAGATACTCCCACGTTACATGGAGAAGAGAGAACCTTTCAACATTCGCTGGTTGATTCGCTGTTACAACATCTACCAAATCATTTACAGCTTAGCTATTGTGTTCCTAGTGTCATCGTGTGGCGCGTCGTTCAAACATGGATGGATCTGCGATGATAGTGTGCACGGAAGTTATGAGCAAATTCCTGAGGCTCAGAAAATAAATTTTTGGTTTAGTCTGTTTGTCACGATTCTACGGTTATCAGAATTTCTCGAAACGGTGTTTTCTGTTTTACGCAAGAACCGTGTGACTTCCTTGCATTGTTACCATCACAGTGCAGTTGTGGTCATCATGTGGGTGTTTGCGAAATACGATTTGAGAAAAAACGCGGGCTTTGTGATCCTTTGCAACCAGTTTTTGCACGCTTTGATGTATTTGCATCTAACCATAGGCACGTTTGAATCGACGAAAGAATTTGCTCGCAAGTTGAAGCAGCCAGTAACTGTAATTGGAATCTTCTTGATGATATTTTTGCTTGCTCACTGTATCCTGATGATCACAACTTGCAACTCGTCGCCTTACTACTTACTTCTCTCGACGATTCTCTCAGGTCTCCTTGGACTGTTCGTCAACCATTATGTTCGTGAACATGCGTTGAAGGCAAAAACGAAGACAAATTAAGTTCATAAAGTTATTCCTTTTATTTCGACGATAGAATGGCAAACGACCACGGAAAGATAAAATCTTTGTCTTTAAAAAACTTTACCAAAACATGGGCAGCGATTCTCAAACTGTTCGAATTTCCTAAGTGAAAAATAAAGCTTTTCATTCAAAGTTTCTTCACGTTATTTTATTGTCTTTTATTCGTTCCTAGTACTTAACGTTGACTACGAGAGAATGTCATTTGTATTTCACCTAAAAAAGGACAAATTTTAGTACTGATTCTTCTTCATTATGGCCCGAAGGATTGAATTAAGCTTAATCGCAATGATATTTATACATTTTTATGGCGCGCTTTTCATTTTGATGGCACAGACTGTTCACGTGGAGTTCTCATCGCTCCCATTATCGTTCAAGATCACTAGCCCGTTTTCATTAGCGAGCTCCATCGGGATATCTTCGCTTGGTGGCATCCCAGGACGAATTCTGTGATTATGGTACGATAATTGATTTCGACTTAAGACGCCCATTTGACATACAAGGCAATGGTAATGGCTTTGCTTGAGTGTGTAAGGACATTCGCCGTCTGGCGTGTGCGGATCTGGGATGTTACAGTGTTCGTTATTGGAATACTTTCGAAAGCCTGCAAGCTTGATATACTCTTGCTTGCTGTGCTGACGCCGATGGGCTACAACTTTATTTGTGTCAGAGCAAATATAATTGCACTTGAGACAGTGGAAATGAGAAGATTTATTGTGTGGTCCGAGATTCTTGTTGTAAGCACAGTTCTGGTAGCCACAGTGCATATTTGCTCTGAACTGTTTAAAGTCATCGCCCATCAGCTTGTCGAGCCGCTCATGTCGAGCGGTGTGTTGCACAAATCGGGTTTTGTCGCAGAAGCTGTAGAAACAGTCTTTGCGGCAACAGTGGAAATGCGACTGGTGGTTTCGGTAGCCGCAGTTAGGGAAGTTGCAGTCCTGATTAAAACGGAACTTCAGGTAGCCGCTGGGCACTGAATCGTCTTTGTAAGTTTTCTTCTGATACTCTTTAGGTCGCTCAGATTTCTGTTTCTTTGGAGGATGGAGGTCATCTTCCATTTTACGTTTCTGACCCAAAAGAGGAGGCGTTAAGCCCTGCGAACCAAGACCAAAGTCAAAGTTTCCGTTGGCAAGTGCCGCAGCTGCCGCAGGAAACGGGAATTGCATTAAAGGATGCTGTGGCTCGATATTTAAGCCGGGAATAGCCTGGTTGCCCAGAAACGGATAAACATTTTGATAGTAAAGAGAATTCTGATAAAAATGGGCCAAGTTAGCGAGCTGCAGGTTTTGCATTGAAATCCCGTCCATCATGCCGGTAGGGCCGGCCGCATTCGGAAGTGGAAACATTAAGTTGGGAATTGCTGGTGGAGTTTGCAAGCTACTTTTACTCAAATCATGAGGCTCAGAGTCGTCTTGAGACTTGCTCTGACTTGACGATCGTTCTCCTTTTTCCGCTGGATCATCGAACGTTCCACCAAGCTTTGTATGCTGATGCTTTAAGTAATGAATCTTCAGCTTCATGTTGTCGGTAAATCCTTGATTGCACAAGTCGCAGTGTTCGTGTCTCTTCCGCTTCAGTTTGCAGAATGGCCGATCGCATGTTGAATCATCACGAGAGCTCGGGCCGGCCAGCGATTGCATCATCAACTCGGCTGGTGACGACATTAATTTCGGCTCAGAATCGGAATTGTTGTGTGGAACCCAAGTCCCAGCAGCTCTCACTACTGTAAAGAAAATAATTTAGTCTCAAAATTGGAGATGTTCCGTTTAAGCTTACCAGAAATTTTATCGTCCTCGGTTACTTCAGGTTTCACGAACGCCTTTGACGTTTTGATCAAGTCGACGTCGCAGTTAAGCGCAACTTTATTTTCGTTGTTGAAAAACTTCTCTTGGAATCGCTCCATGATCGATCGCTCATCACGTGGCGGAAAGCTTTGCTCTGCGAAGCGGTGGTTGTTCGTCGAAACCTGTTGAGGACGAGCTTTCATGATGTCATTCTCAATTACATCGAAGCTTTCGTAGTTCTCTTCGATGTTCTCCTCGCAAATGTGTTCGCTCATCTCTGATGGCATTGAGAACGAAAACTTGCACTGGAGACAGTGATAATGACACGTGATCTGTAAGATAAAGGAACCGTTAAGTGAAACTGCACGCTTTTCTTCATGTCGCTACATACCGTGTTGTAACAACAACCATTGAGCTTGCAATCGAAGTTACGATCAAAGTAATCAAAATTCTCCTGGATTTCCATTTTCACGTGGAACTCGTTCAAATGATGATCCATAAGCGACAACTGGTTGGTTGAGAAGTGACATGACTTCGAGTAGTTGCAATGGTAGTGCAGCAACTTTTTGAAGACACACGATGTGTCTGAGCACCGATCAGAAGCTTGCACGATCTGAATTCTTGCGACAAAACTGCTAGAATTCGATGGCGATGGTTCACGCTTTTCAACTTTGACCTTTTGACTTGATGGGCTGCTTTGGATTGAAGTGGAAGCAGCTTGGTTTTTAGCAGAACTGTCATTTCGTTCTAACTTGAAACTTGTGAAAATTGCTTGAGGTGGATGGTGCGTCTGTACGGAATAAACCAAAATCAGTAAGATATTTTCATTTGTTTTCAAAAGTCTCACGTTATTGTAAACCTCGACGACTCGATTCTTTGGCGGGCGGCCTCGTTTTCGATTGAAGAAGCCTTCGATTGATGTGATTTGAAGGAGATTCGAGTTCTGGATGATACTGTCAGCGCCACGATTCAGCTCGTGCATTCTCAAATGCTCGGAGATATCTTTCAGGCTTCGTGGAACGACAGCTTCACAGCCGGTGATCAAACAGTGCAAGTGTGATTCGTTATTGGACATGAAACACTCGAGAATGTTTTTGTTCGAAGGAGCTTTGAGGTTTAAGTCGAGCGGTTCATTCGACGGAGATTGCTGTTTCGTGCATTGATCAGTGAAGTATTGACTGATGATCTGCTCGATCTCCTCGACAGTTGGTGACTTCACCTCATCGCTCTGAGGATTTTGAATAACAGTTTTTGGAATTCCATCTTCAAGGCTGTCTCCGTTTTCGCCACTCTCATGCTTTGGCGATTCACGAGACCGACGGCTTGCTTTCATCTGATGTTCTTGGATTTCCTTCAAGAGTTCTGGCGTGACATTGGTTGTGTTTGCCGCAGTATGACTTAACAAAGCGTTTAAGTTTTCCATAGTCGCGTTGTTCAGAAGTTTGTTAAACTTTTCCGTAGTTGCCTGGTCGGCGACGGGGAATTGATTGATTGCCTGTGGCGGTGGAGGTTTTGGAGATAAATCCAAGCCATGGAACGATTGCAAAGCTGCCAGCTCGGAAGGCGTCAAATCTTTTGCTGTATGGCCCATCTTGAATCGCCTGTAAGCCATCTCAGCGTCCATTCGTTCGTGTTTTCTTTTGTGGCTCAGCAGCTGACCACTCGAGTGAAGAACATATGTGCAGTTGCTTCGGACGCAATGAATGTGATTGCAAATCATCGAAAATCGGCAACCTTCCACTCGACAAGGTTCGGTCTTGATAAATTTCTTAAAACCGTCTTTAAGAAGCTGCTCGTCTTTCATGTGATAAGTTTTGTGTTTCTCTGCAAGTAAAATCAAGTTGAGTTTGGGAGTTGGAACGGTAGAAAAGTTCAGGCTTACCCATATCAGCTTTATTCTTGAAGGTGTATTTGCACCTTCGACAATGGAAATGAGTCGTGCATTGACCGTAGAAGATGCAATGCTGCACCATGCACTTCTCTGTCGCTCGATATCGCTGGAACCCTTCTTGATAGATTGCAGAGTCTTTGCGATGATAGTTCGAGTGCATCTGGACATCGCTGGTGCTGATGTATGTCTTGTCACACTTGTTTTGAATGCAATGATAATGCGTCTGCTTTCGGTTGTGCTGACAAAACCCGAATTGAATTGAGCAATCGTCGACGGATGTAAATCGAAGGAATCTGTGAGGACGTTTTATAAGAACTGAGGAAATATCAGCAAGATTTGACTGTATTACCCATGATTAAGCGACTCAGATCGCTTCTTGTGCCACTTGAGATGCCTGGTGATCTCGTCCTTCTTGTTCAAAACTTTCTTATGGCATTGAATATCGTAACAATGATAATGCTCGCGTTGGTTCTCATTCTGACATTGATCGTTGTGGCAATCGACATACGATTGATATTTCGTCAAATATTTTGAGTATTCAGCTGGAAGAAAATGAATAAATTAATATTAATAAATGAATGATCTAATCGAAAATTGCCAAGAAGATAAATTTTCGGAAACAAGTTGTAAATAAAACTTGGGGGTAATTAATAAATTCTTTGGTTGGAATCATTATAAATTTGGTAAAATATGTAATTGAGCGTTTTAATAGTTTTTGTCCACATTTAAGTATTAATGTTTTTTATTCAAGTTAAAGGCAGCGAACTTTTCTAGTAACTCGATACATTTCCATCAATTTCATTTCCAACCAGCATCGAGTTTCCTTTCTTACAAATTCAGAACAAAACTTCTCATGAGAAAATTCGACCGCTGACGAAGAAAATTTATTTTGATTGGGGTTCGCACTTAGCCGCATGTGCGACTAGCTTCAATTTACGAATCTAGAAGTCTTGCAAGCTGAAACAAACGAGAAGTTTCCCGAAATTGATATAAATTGCTTTCGCGCCACAATTTTTAGGTCTGGAGCGATTGGCCGTGGAAAGCAGCAGGCATTTGAACAAATCGTAAATAATAATTTAATGATCCAGATTTTCAATTTCGTTTTCAAACATCATGTTGGACTTGGCGTGTCTTCACAGCACAGCCTCTCAAGTGATCAACTTGGGATTTTAATAAACTTCAATTGAGAAAATTGACGAAGCAAACACTTTTTCGGTCCACAAAAAAATGTGCTGGCGGCGTTGAAAGCGATCGTAAAATTGTTTCTGGAATTTTTTCCTACGCTTTGATTGAGCAAACTGTTTTCATAAAAAATTCTGTTCATTTGACATAATTTAACCCAATTTAGCCGAAACATTCTTTTTATGGCTTTCATCTCGCGACGATGATTTTCCATCAGAACTTTTATGAGCACGAAAAAAAACTGAGCGCTTTGATAAAACTGAATGACAAACAAATATTTAACTGGCCAATTGCCGCGTGTAGCAACCGACACAATCTTATTCCCTACTTCGTTTTCACCACTTCTGGATCTTAATTGTTGCGTCACGGGTATGAAAAGTGAAACTCACCGATTAACTGTTTCTCAGCTTGATCGCTTTGCATTGTCGTCAGATGCATCATCGGGTTGTAAAAGCTCTGCGAAATAATTTATTTAAATGCTGATTTGAGCTGAATCAAGAGAACTCACCATCGGAGATTTATCGAGGAAATTCTCGATATTCTTGAGCGAAAGTTTCGAGCTGTCGAACGACGACGCGCAATCGCTTTCTTCGTGATCAGACTCGTCACCGATTCCATTCATCTGCAAAGATCCAACTGTGCTTTCACGGCCACCGCGTTCTTCGTCCGAAAAATTCGAATCATCGTTAAAGTGCGAGGAGCGCCGGGAATAATCCTCGAAATCACTTTCACTTTTCGCCAGTTTTGGGTTGAACTTGATCGGGCTAATGTGATGCGACGACGAATTTCCCTCAAAGTTCTCTTTCGAGTCATCGTTGTTGTTGTTATAATTCTTCTCCGCGCTTCTCAGTTGGTTGTTTGTGATAATTGGAGTCCGCGGTGGTGTTGGTGGCTCTGCTTGACTCGATGCTGAGGGCGACGCTTGATCTGAAACGATAGAAAAGTTCTCATCAATTTTGAAAGTCTTCGCTAAGTTGAGGAAAAACAGGCGAGAAAATAATTCCACGTTGAAGTTTTGCATTTTCTTTTCACTTGGAAACTTTTTTCTAAAATCCTTTCTCGACGATGTGACTAGCTCTGCATCTTCTCGAAGAATGACGAGGCGTCTCAACATTGACCCGGGAATAGTTTATTTATTTTTTGCCATAAAAAATTTCAACCCTATTTTATGTGATGAGATTTTTTAATGATTTTATTTTTTATTGTGCAAAGTTTTCGGTCTTTTTTCTGCTAAATGTCAATATTCGATTTCACCCCAGTTTAAACTTTCAACCCTGCCGGGCCTCACACACGATCGACTTCTCCTTTCTCTCATCCATTCACCGGAAGGATTTTGTATTTGCTCCTCTCTTCTCGCACCTTGAAGATGTTTATGTAAAAAGTTTCCCTCCGATCGAATTTCATCTGCACACAAATTCTCTTTTTACCGATTGATCACCCTTATCTAATTTTCTTTTGGTTTCAAACCGAGAAGACGGCAGTTTCTCATCGTTTTATTTCATGGAAACATTTTTCTCCCGATTGGCAAAAATATTTACAGGTAGCTTGCATTCTAATTGATCATTATCATTTATGTTTTGTATGAATCTTCGTCTTCGAGATTATGCAAGCAAAAGGAAGCAGGAATCGAGGAAGAGCCTAAACAATTCTGGAGAATGATTTATTTCACAGAACTTTTCGCTCGCAATATCTGAAAGACACAGCTGTAATATCTTCCCACATCATCAACAAGTAGACTACCAAATGTCACGTCAACTTCGTGTCAACTCGTCAAAAAGTTCGAATTAGAAGCGAGAAATCATCAGCGTCATCAACCAGCTCATCAAGAAGAAAATGTTTGCGTTGAACCGTTGATGATCTCAGAAGAGTTTTGCCAACTAATTACAGTGTGGATAGGATTTTAAACATATACGGGAATTGTTTTTCTTGCGAGACCTCACGAGGCTTAAGCTCCAAAGTTCATTAGAAATATTTTTTGTGTCTTGCTTATTCGCTGAAAATTATTTCGAACCAGTAAAATAAAGCAATCGAGAGTTGCTTGCTCTGAAAAGGCACGAAAACTTCAACCGCTCTCGCTTCCAAATTCTTCGTCTTTTCATCTAATCCCCGCATTACCCTGAGTAGCTGAATTTTCTTATCGATTTCTAGCGATCTCGCGGTTGAACATTTTTCAATTTAATTTGAGTGATTATTCTTAAAGAGCACAAAGTGTACAAAGACGTTGAAAGATGATGAAGAAAGATTTTTCTACAACGATTTTTGATCATTCAACACTAACGAAAAAAGATCATGTCTCGAAACTGTAATTTAAGTTGAATGAGAAAACAGAAAAATCTTGAAGAGAAAAAACCGAAATAATTTATAAATTTTTATTAAAAGCGATTTAATGGCTGAATGAGTCTCTTCTTTATTATGTGGTCAAAACGGAGCTGAGAAGTATAAACACGAGCTCGAGAATATTCTCTTCTTTGTGTACTCGAATGGATGAATTACAATTTATGAACACTCCAGGGTTCGATGCGAGAACGCTCCGAACTTTTTGGAGAAATTTTTGTGCGTTCTTTCGATTCAAGCCGCTGCAATCTATTCAAATTATGATTAATTCCCTCATTCTAATGAAAATATCTGTGAATCTTTCAAAAGAATAACAACCGTGACTAATCTCAATTCATTACGTAATTCATGTTCGTAAAAAAATGACGAAAATTATTTCGAATTCCATTCGAGGAAATTCTCAGAAATTATCTTGGGTTATAAAATTTTATGGATCGTTCAGAGAAATTGGAGCAATGTTTATTAAATTAGTAAACGGACGACAATGTTAGAGCTTGACTTCGAAATCTTTTCAGCTTCACTAGACGATGTAGATGAATGAGAATTCTTTGTAGCTACAGTTGAGAGTATGAAGGAAAATCCAAATGTTCGATGACATTTTAGATAAGTTGATAAACCGTTCATGACTCATATTTTTCCCATAAACCAACAAGAGTTTCCTTTTCGAAATTGAAAGAACGCATGTTCGAGATGTTTCCCCCACAGCAAGCTGATCAACATAACTTTCAATTACTCTCAATTATCGTATTTGATAAGAAAGCAACAAAATCTTTCATGTCAATTCCAGAAATGTTTTTTCTTATGCAACTTCCTCTCGAGAACGTTGTTAATTATTCCCTCTTTGAGAGATTTGAATATTTTCGTTCGGGGGGAAGCAAGAAAACACAAAGAGCGACGAGTGCATGTGCATTCCGAGTTGAATCAATTTACAAAGACGACTTTTTATTGCCTTAATTTCTGTTTTCATAAAGCGCAAGAAATGAAAAGACCCAAAAACGATGGAACGCTTCAAAGATGAAGCAGCACATGTTCGTGTCGCTTCAGAGAGAAGCGCTTGATGAAATTCACAGACGAACGCATCATATTTTCTCGAGAAAGTTGAAGAATGTCGTGAGATTAGCCAACATAATCAGAAAATTTAATTTCATGACACGAAAGCAAAAGTTTCTCACAATAAAAAATGAATAAAGAAGAATGGGTTTCGAGGAAAGAAAAAATAGCTGAAAAATTGTCTCGTTGATAACGTAACATGAACTGTAGCTTTAGAAACAAAAATTCAAAACTTCCTCTTCTGCCTTGAAGGCTTCTGATCCTCACAGAAATACATTGCGAACCGTTAAATTTCTTTCGAGATATTTATCATGGGCTAAGTTCACTGAACGAAGATTCACAAAAAAGACAACGAAGAGAATTGAATTGTTATTTAGGAAGGAAGGTCATAAATATCTAAATTACCCTAAATTATCTCTCGGTCGTAATTGTCACAACATTATTGATCGTTTTGTTTTGTTCACTCGGATTAGAAGAGGATTTGAATCAATTTTCACACGTAGTTCTGGCCATTGAATGGGCAAAGGGAAGCTCAGTTTGTTCTCTTTTTGACTCGCTGTCACTTGAAATCTTTAGTAGCCTCAAATTTGATTCAAATAGAATTTTTTATGCGAAATTATCTTAAAAGATGGCAGTGACTTTTAGGTAATTTATAGTCGCTGATCCCTTTGAACTGGAAAGATTCTCAAGGTTAAAATATTCTCAGTTTTCTCGCGCAGAAACGGATTCCAACTGAGCTCAAGAGCGAAACTCAGAACATTTCTCATGCGCTGGGGTTGTGAGTAGAAAAGCAAACTTTGTTTAAAGGTCCTGTATGTGAAGTTATTAATGATTCGATTTCATGCCAGCCGGCTGGGAATTTTATTAAATGGATATCAAGTATCAAGATGCAGCCTAAGATGTGAAAAAGGGTTTGAAATATTTCTTCAATTTTTTAATGATTTTTTGTCGCATTCAGGAAGCAATTTTGTTCCTTTTTTGCTCGCTACTCGGATGACACTTTTTCAGTTTTCTTTCTTCCTCCTCGCCTATTGTGCAACTCTTTCGTTTCGGAGGTTTCCGAGGTAAAAGGATATTTCCGACTAGAGTTGCTCAGGCTCGGTTGGGACCAGAAAAAACATTTAAAATGCGTAATGTTTGAGGTAAATTTATGAGTTTAAAGTTCACAAAAAAAATTATTTGAATAAAATTGTTTTAAAAAAAAGAGATTTCGGGCCAACGAATGACTTGAAATCACCACCGTTATCCACGAAATTGAATGCTAAACTTCAATGGCTTAGTAACGATAACCTACGAAACCGACAAACCGCATAATTATTATTCCTTACAACAGTTTCCCAACCGTCACTCGAAACATTTTCCAACCATTTATCAATTCTTAAGGAAAACCATTAGCCGCTTTCACTTCCAATAAAGCAATCGTCTGTTTCTGTCCCAAAACAGCGGAAAGAAAAAATCGTCTCGGAATCCGTGGGAAATATAAATCTGAAGACGCTTAATGTACTTAAACGTCTATTACTTTCCGTTTCGAGAAAAATAAATAATAAAAAATGCTGCAAGAATTGTAAGGGGTTATGGAAACAGCAGACTCGTCTCTAAATAGACTCTCGATTTTTTTTCTGCCGGATAAAGAGAAATTCAAGAAAAGAAAGGAATAGGGTTACACGACGTCGAAGAAATTTCCTCGCCGCTCAAATGAGAGAAATGAAAAATTATTTGTTGAGGCACAGCAGTCAGTCGTGATGATTTCCCGATCAGGAGTTTAGAATTTTAGAGAATTTCATAGGCCGAGGCGAAATTGATTGATGAACGAGAACTTTCTCGTATTGATTGATTACTGGAGAGGCCTCGAACTTGTTGATTAATTCGTTGCATCACAGTCTCGCAGCTTCGTGTAGAAAGTCGGTTAATAACTCCATCGGGATGTTAACCCTTCACACGGTGACACATCGAAACGTATCGAGTTCTTCTCTCTGTTCAAACTCTTAAATTTTCTTCGACAAAAATTGAAAACAAATATTGCGCAACCCGATACCGACGACCTTCTGAACAAACAAAGAGCTAAATTCTTTGAACCGAAAGGCGCATTGGCAGGTAAACAGTCGCTTGAGACATTTAATTTCACTTTTTTCTGGGGTGAAAATTTCGACAGAAAACTCGACGACGGTGAAAAGGTGCATCATTTAACCTTAATCATCTCTAACCTCATCAGATGCACATTTCCCCCTCTCTCGTCAATTGTTTGCTGCACTTGGTTCGAATCGCTCAAGAATAAGAAGAGATTCCGTGTGCGTTAATCATCGCCCTTTCCTTCCGTTCCCCTCTGACTTCCCATCGACCTATTTACTCTCTCACATTCCAGGATCACCCGAGAAATTGTGTGAAATCTTTTCTGTGTGCGATATTTTCTACTTTAGTGAGTATCGATAACTCATCTCGCCAGACTTGAAATAAGCCTTGTGACCCTGAAATTCCCCGGGCTCATCGACGAAGAGCGAAGAAAATGTTTGGCGAAAATTAAAATATCAAATTTCTCGGTACTCGTGCAGGGCGAATTTCAGAAGTTTCCTTTGTTATGGCGAAGGATTTTGTGTCGAAAAATATTCTCGTGGTCAAGAAAATAAACAAAATTTCAACTCACTCGTTTGTTGATTTTTCATCGCGTCGAGGATTTCATTCTGCGGGAGCGAAAGTCCGTAAATGTTGAGGAGATCTTGCATTGTCTTGAAGGCATATTCCCTGAACTTGGCCTGTGCCTCGCTGAGGTCCAAGGGCGAGCCCAATTGTTGACTAAACTGTGGTACTATGGCACTGATTGCCGCCTGTTGCAGCAGCTGTTGCTGCTGTAGGTTGAAAGTTTGCAGGAGAGATAGCTTTGAAGGTGAAAGGAACGGATTCGACGAGACTGGTTCCGGTGATCCATTGTTGCTCCGCGGATTTTTCGTGATTGCAAAATTTGTCTTCGATATCATATCAATGGCATCTGACACATTTTGCTGCTCGTCTTCACAGCTACTCCGATTCTCTTCGTTATCTGCGTCCTGTGGCATTCCACAGTCCGTTTCTTCATCGTCGCTACTGCTATTGGTGATCATGAATTTCGGATTGAACTTCTTTCGCTTATTCTTCGACACTTGCTGATGGTCGAAAGCCGTAGCGCTCGATTGTGTTACGACAGAGGTCGTTTCCATTTTAATCTTGCTTTAGCCACTCGCTTAAGATACACAACCGAAAATGTTCTCCGACTTGCTCTGAAATTACACGAATATAGAAAAGAAATTCAATGAAAGACCAAATTAAAACGAAGAAAATGATTAATTTGAACTTTTAAATAATTATGGATGGATGGATCGCCACATAACACAGCACACATCTCGTGTTCCATTCTCGACATGAACAAAAGGTCCAGAAAAAAGTTTTTTGGTGGAATTTCTTTGTTGGTTATTTCGTTACGTTTTTTCTCTTCGTCTCTCGCTTCAAATAAAAAGTAATCATAATTTTTTTGACATATCATCACAAGCAAAAGGCCCACAGTTTTTTCTTCAATCTTTTTTTCCTGGGATGGAATGAAGAGTTGAGCTAAAGAGCTATTCATCTAATGCTTCACGAATGAATGTTTGGCGATGGGGAAGGTTCAGATGCTGGGTCACATGATGCTTCAAAGTTGAGTGCTATAATCAAAGCACTGATTAGGCTTCGGTATTCTTATTTACGCATCCTTCTACTAAACCAAAAGCTGATTGATTTCATTTATTTTCTGTTTTGCTTACGACGAGTACGAAAACTCTCGACTCCAGATTTAAATCTTGCGCGCTCGGCGGCGAAGCTGGTATGAAACGAGCGAACCGTAATTATCTTCATCAAGTGGTTCTCGAGTTAATAATAATTCAGATATTCTAATGTAGCTTCAATAGCTGCTGACAGATACTTCTATCAGAAAAGTCTTTCCAAGATTCTAATGGAGGATTACGTGAGTGGGCCGACAATAATTACAAAACACACCAAAAGTTTCTTGAGAAGCAGAGAGAAAGAGATTCAAGTTTACGTGGTAAACACTCTTGTTAAAGTCCCAAAAACGACGATCGAGAAAAAGTTTATTTCATGTATGATGATTTGACTTAAAAGTGCCGTAAACAGTCTTCATTTTCTCTCTCGCTTTTCAATATCATCGGTTTTAATTTTAGTTCCTTCTCATGACGCGGTTCTTTAAAGAACGAACCTTGTTCACAAGTCGAGTGAGTGTGTAAGTATTTGGCTAAAAGATTTCATTTTATTCATACAGAAAATTATATTCGGAATCTTTTTGATAATTTCACGAAAGATGTTGAGCTGATTCTACAGTTACGTCTCATTATCCAGGACAGTGTATCATCTAAAACCAGCCGATTCTCTTCAAATGATTTCACCAAACTATCGAAACACCCCAACGAAAATATTTTGCGATACTCATTAGATTCGACCGCCATAACTTAGAGCTTCCAAACCTAACGTGACGCTTTCGATCAACCGAGAAAATAATCAGTTAAAAAAGGCTTGATCATCATCGGTGGGCAAAAACCAAGAATACATACAGGCGACTTACATTGTGGTTAAAATCATTTTGACTCCGAATCTGGAATTTTCCTCCGGTGAACGGAGAAAAAATTGTATTGAAGGAATATAAAAATTTGATTTGAGATGACTTTACAAAAAGTTGACTCTGAAGATTTCACGAGAGAAATATTATTAAGAAAAATATTCACGGTCATTCCTGATGAGAGCCTGGAAACGTTTGGTCTCCGACTTCAATTTTGTAGCGTTTTTTCTTCCACACGAGTTGAATTAAATTGGTGGAGCTTACGTGATGGACAGGCGATCTAATGGGTTTCACCAGAAGATCGAGAAACTGTCGTCATTTTCAGTGTGTACTTAAGACCGAAACAACGATTTTTTACAAGACATTTCTTGATTCCTTAATAAGCATTCTAAGGAGAATACCGATTGTTTTCAATCTCCATTAGTGAGCCGAGATATTTGGATGAAATTGGGTTTCTGACGTTGAACATAGCACGAAGCGAGCTTTAGCTTAATGTACGATGAAGATCGAATGATTTTCAAAGAGTCAAGGAGAGCAGCTTCCTTGGAAATTTAAAAGCATTTGACTAACTGCAAGAGCCGAACTTGAAACTTCTGCAATCCCTCGGGATATACGAAATCGAATGGCAAACAGGAAGTGAGTTATCAAAACAAGACATTCATTTTCCATCAAGGCACATTCGCTTTATGGCAATCGCAAAAGTTCTCGAAAAAATGTATTTCCAAGTTTTTTTCCCCTGAATATTTTTTCGACGCGCAAATCGAGACGAAATAAAACACAGAACAAAATTAACAATCAATTCTCGTTCGCCTTTTTCCGCCAGTTTTGCTCCAAGTCGGAGTGAAGTATTCAAAATATTTTGCTTCGTAATTATTAATTTTGGACATGAAATATTTCTCAGCTGGAACTTTACTGTCTGCGCGTATATTTTCTCGAGATTTTCTTCGGTGAAAAGGAAACGCTCGATAATAAAATCTCATCACAGTTCGATGAAAGAACGTTGCCTGAATTTGGATCGTTTGTAATTTGATCGATCCTCTTCGTCGATGAGTTCTTATACGTCAACAGACTTGAAGCAAAGTGGGAGACGATTAATAAATAAATATTCCGTCCTGTGAAATCTCAATTCTTCTGCGGTTTCTTTGCAGGTTCTTTTGAATGATGAGTGCCTCGTATGCTCTAAAATATTTCAAATGACATTCAAGTCTGTCCGATCGCTCCTTTTAAGGAATTTTAAATTTTCGGCTCTTAGGCTGTCGAATTGATTTTGCTTGGATTAGAACAACAATCTTCCTGTTCCACTAAAAGCATGTTTAAGATTCTTTTTTGCTTGATGAAGCTCTAGAAACTAGTTTAATCGACGTGTCCATTTTGTTTCGTGTTTTTTCTCTCCTCAACTCAGAAAAGTTATTTTATTAGTTAATTTACATATCGATATTTTTGATGGGGGATTTCTGTCGAGTCGAAAAACAGAAATATTCGAATAATAAAAAATATGGGAGGTGCAAAGCCAAAGCCTTCGCGAGACGAGACAACTAAAAACAAGAAAAACATCAAACTTCGAGTTTGAGCGTCTGGGAAAATGAATGAACTTTGTTTCTTATGCGGCCATGTATTCAACCGAAAAATTTATTCAAATTTATCATTCACAAAAAACTTGAAGTTATCCAAATAAAAGAATCAAAACCAACTGCGAGATTGCGAGAGGAAAAAATCAATCCAACAGTGTCGAGAACGCAAAAGCTATTAAGCTTCAGTTGCTTGATCGTTCGAACGGGATTTGTATAAACTGAAATATGTTTTGCGTAATTTATTAGCAAAGCAACATTTCATCTACATAAATTACTTCTTTGATCGATAGTCATGCGAATATGTAATGAAGAAATTGCAAAATATTTCAGAGTCTTTAGAAACTGTTCGATGAACAGAAATTGATTCTAATTGTTCTTTTTGAGTCTTAGATCGTTCAAGATTGGTAGAACGGTTCATGTGACCGTTCAACCAGTTTTAAACGGACTTTGTAAAATGCCTAATAAAGTCATCTATCTGCATGCAAGTATAAAGAACCTCTTTTAAATCTTTAGAGGTCTTTAGTGACGTCAACTTAATGTTTCACCCTTGACCCTAAAGAAAATCCTGCTGTTATTCAGAAGAATGTTTTAAATCCTCTTGAGTCTTTCAAGCTCATCTCCCGAGTGCAGAGTCGTGACGTAATTACCGAATTGTTCAACCTTATCTAATAAGTAAGTCTTCAAACGAGTCGAAATCGAGCTCTTTCTCTGACAAAGCCGTTTACTTAAAATTTTATTAAGTCGGTTTTGAAATCCTCAACTCACATTTCTTCAAACTTGTCTATTTAATGCTCGGAAATATTTTCAATAACATTTTCTATCCAAAAAATATTTCATCTCAAGAGAGAGCCCTCAGTAACACGAAAAAATAAGACATAATCAATCAAAAACCTCTTTTCCTTCGAACCAAAAAAAAACTTTTTTGTTTCTGATTAACATTGAAATGTTGTTTTGTTGAACACCAAAAAATCTCTCAATCTTCGAGTCGTCAAAAGAAATATTATTAATTTCTGTTATTCGTGGACTCAAAGCAGCTCGAATATGTATAACAACTATTCTCTCGTCTCTTTCCAAGCGCAAGTCTCCCGCTTATACCTCCTTAAATTCCAAAAAACTTTACATTTTTTTGTGTTTGATTGAACTCACATATATGAATTAATAACTTTTTTTTTTCCTCTTCTGGTCTCTTTTTCTGACTGTGATGTTTTCTGAGGTGAACAGCAAAGGCAAGCGGCACAAAAAATATGAGTCGAAATTCATTATAGCTTTAATACATGGCGATTCTTTGAAGAAAGACTGGATTTCGTCTTAACGCAAGAAATCATTTTTGGAGTGTTTTTTTGTCTTCTCATTTTCGTGGCCTTTGGGAAGGCTTTAAACATTAACATTTCTTGACGGCATCTATCGATAATAAATGAAATGATTTTGACGGAGTGACAGTTTTAAACATTTTTTCTCTCCAATTGTCTTTGATTGAATTTTCCTCGCCGAAAAATATATTCAAACATTTGCGCACTGTTAATCAGCTCAGTGGATTTAAAGGCAGTCGAAAATGCTCAGAGCTCCGAGAAAGGCTAGAATTCGACTTCTTTATACGGAGGACAAACCGTGCGCAAAGCTGGTCTGAAGGAATGCGATGAAGTGTTTTTCTTGTTTGTTTTTTAAAGGAGATTTCGTCGGTAATGTCACTCAAAATCAGAGTCACTGAAGGCTGTCGCCAAAGCAGAAACACTTGAACCCAACCGACGATGATCAGATCGCAAAATTCAGTCCGAATGTTACGAACGAGACGCCAAATTTATCGAGCTGGCTAAACATTAGACATCTTATTTAATATTAAATTCAAGTTTCGTTGCTCGATCATTCGTCAAGTAAAAACATTTCGGCTTCATTATGTAAAATATCTTTTGAGTAATAACAATGGCACGCTACAAAAACACGACTTAAGACTGAAGAAATAATTTATTATAATTTTTATATCTCGGAAATCGAGAATTGTTAAAAGTTTGTTATTTTACATTCGTTTTCGTGCGCCTCGTCTCGAAAGGGTTTCGGGCAGAAGTTTAACAAGAAATCATTAACGAAAAAAAAGGAATTGCAAGAAGCTTAACGAAGTAGAGAAATTAATCAAAATATATCAAGGTGAACTTGCAGACCAAACGGTTGAAGAAGTAAGCAGCAAGTAGTCGTTTAAGAATTGCTAATTTTTCAACAATTTTCGACATTTGGAAACCAAGCAAGAGAGAACCTTGCTTCGTAAATGAATGGTTTGGCGCGGTTTCCATTACCACTAATTCGACCTTAAGACGTCAGAAATCATGAAACGAAAGAAATGATAGAGATTGAATAGTTTTTAACTACACCTTTGGTAGTTTTATGCTTTCGTTATCGGCGGAGTTTACCGGATTTTTTTTATAAGAAAAATTCTTTTGCATAAAGTTCCGAGATTTTCCTTCAAATGACAATTCACGAAAGCGACAATCAATTCTACCTACCACGACGATCGATCATACAACGTCTCGAATCATCGTAAGCACTCTCGAGGGCTCGGGAAAATGTGAAACTGAAAAGGAAAGAAAAAATCAGAATACTTTGCAAAAGCGCTTGAATTTCAATTTTAATTTAAGGTAAAATGAGAAACATAAAAATATATTCTCGGCAACACTCCGAAAAAGTAAAGCATTAACGCGATGACTGTTGGCGAGATTGCTGAAGGAACAGAGTTGAAAGAAGGTGCAAGCAACAGAGGTGGAAGAAACATCAACATACGCGATCGAAACTCTTTTCACGAAGCCTGGCTCTGCTTTTGCTCAAATCACCAATAACACAAATTCCCATTAGCGAGAAAAAAGGCAAAATATTCCCATATTGTTCCACTGTGTGGCAGTTAAAGTGTCATTTAATGACCGGAGTTGATATGATTTGTTGTTTGTGATAAAACTTAAAGCAACAAGAAGCATTAAAATGCAATAATGGGAAAGTTTTACTAGCTGAAGCATGCCGAAGGAGAAGCGAAATAGATTGAACGCTGGGCTGGCTTAAAAGTTTACGACACCATGCAAATCACCCGGCAATTGATTTCGCTGGCATTGATAAGTCCACCGCACAGTTCACATGCATGAAAGGAAAATTGAAATTGACATTGGCGACAAAGCGAATCGAAGAAAGCCAATGAACCGTTGCGAGAGCTTCCCTATTACGATCGTCGAGTGGAGAAGAAAGGCATCATTAAACTGATCAAATGCCAGAGCAGCGATCTCTGATATGGTTCGTGGAGGGAAAAATTTATTTCGCGATTGAAAACGCGGCGAGCGCCCGCCAGAAAGACGAGAAAATGTATGGAAAATTAATCGGTTCATAAACAATTTTGTTATTTAATTAAAATTAAATTACGGGCGCTGGATTTGCTTATTTACAAATCGATTAATTTCTGCTCTTATCTTCCTCGCTGAGCAATTTTCTTTAATTCCGATCACTACTCAAGAAAGTCTCTTTTGTTGTTGTTTGTTCTGATCGCGGAGAGATCGCAGAGACGGCAAAACAAATTAAATTGTATTTTACATTTTTTTACAATTTATTTTTGCCAGCCAATATTAAATGTAATTTTTCTTGTTGTGCTTTTTTGCCATCATTTTTCTACATGAACTGAAGAACGAACGCCGCAACTTCTCAACTGTTTTCAGTTTTCACCAGCGAGATGCAAAGGAGATCCGTACGAAGAGATCAAAGCGCCGCTTGCGCCACGAGTTGAGAAGTTGGGAAGGGAATTGCAACTGGGGCCTAATGAAAATTATGTAACAATCGAAGGTAATGTTAATGAGCACTAAAAGAGTCTTTTCATTGTGACAAAATTCCTCTTCAGCTCAGTTCAACCAATTATCATACGAGACAAAAGTTATGATCGACCCCACAACTTGAATCGAAGTTTTTTCTTTCGCTGTATTTTTTACTCCAACCTGAAATTTATTGATATTAATTTTAATTTCAATTTAATTATATTATAAATATAACTTTTTCTCTCCATCTCTGTCTCACCAAACGAGACTAATATTACTTTTACATCATTCCACAATAACATATCGATTTTGATAAAAATCTATGTTTACAATTAAAATGGCAAAAAGAATATAAATTTCACGTTCCGCGAAACGAGCTTCAAACGAATCCCATTCGCGATATATTTCTCTTTGCGATCGAAGGAGAGACTGCAATTTAATGTAATGTGTCCGTATGACATTATAAACGAGAACGATTTGGAGTTTGTTTCTGTTCCCTTCTTTCGCTTTTATTGCCGTGACGCGGAGCGACAGAACTTAGAACATTTATCAGCGCTGTCGGAAGCGAGTTTATTTTGTAATCAGGTGGCGCAAGATGAACGGTGGAAGATTGCGTAATTGCCGATTACCCCAAGGCGCTTCAGCCGCGGATGGAGACCTCAGATGTGCAACCGCCCTGAGGCGGACATATGGAGCTGATTACTTCTCTCACCGTTGCGATTTATTTTTAAACTTCAAGCCGATTAAATTGAAGCGAATTAAGAAAAGCATTCGAGCGAAAAATCTACGAAAATAAGTTGGTGAAAAGACCATCAAACTTAAAAATAAAATTATTTACTATTTTTCGTCGCGAAAACTATTTTTATTGACGCCAATCGAATCGAAAGTCACTCTCAAGTTTGTGAGACATTTTTGGTCATTTCAAGCAAACTTCGCGCGAACTTCTCGACGCATGACTCATGTCGATCGCTTTATGTTCGGAACGAGTTTTCTTCCTTCAAGAAATTCCGCCACGAGAAGAATCCGTCGAGAAAAAGTTCCCGCGCGTCATTCAACCAGTTCTGCGATTTCTATTGTCTTTCTCGCGTCTTAAATTTAGTTCAAAACTACATTTTTCTGGTCAGACGTTTGCCAAAAAGTCATTTGCGCGATTGCCACAAAAGCGCACGAGAGAACTTCGGCAGAAAAACTTTCAAGGAAAAATTGACAATTTGTTTATTCGCTGCATCGTCGGTGATCGGGACGTGGCAATAATGATTAAAAATAAATTCAATTTCATCGGTTCGAAAGAGCAGAAAAACTTTCGATTTACGTTTTTGCGAGACTGCAAGTGACTTGTGGATGAAGTTGTGCAATCTTCCTGATCGAAATAATTTATTGAATTGTTCTCGTTGCTGTCGAGGAGCATTGACGTCTGCGATCAATCTTTTTGCTGGCCAAACACTTGTTAGCTGTTGCACGATCGTCAAATTCTCGTTCTTCCCGCATCATTGTCGACGTTTTTCTTTGCTTTGTCGTTCTTGCCTTATGCAATCCCAAGCTATCAAATTTTTTCCTGTGATCAAATGATGAATTATTTGCCTCAACAAACGCGCGTTTCGCTCTACCGCTGTCCGTGCGATTTAAGCCCATCAAAACGATGTGAATCGTCAATCAGTTGAGCAAATTATGTGACTTTGAGTGATAAAAACGTCCATCAGTTCAGCTCTTGATTGAGATGGATTTGATTCATGGCAATTTGCAATCAAGCGTTGAAATCTCGGCGAAGGAAAAATTATGCAAAATGAGTAAAGTGACATTTTTATTATCATAAAAGTTGGGATAAAATGTTTTCAGGCCGAGGGTGTGTTCACTTGATTCGACAAACAACAAAATAATTTACTTAATTCCATCGCCACAATATTTTCAGTATTGTTTCGAGTCGCTCGCTCACTCGCAATTGATTTAATATGTGAACACTTTTTTCATCGCGATATTTTGAATAACTTACAATAAATTTCATGTTACTCATAAATAGTTGATTTAAATAACTCTATTCGCTGCTCGCATAGTTGGAGACATTGTCTACAAATCGACTGCATTAGTATCGGGGCTCGCGCGCAAAGAAGCAATGGAACGAGAGCCGCATTTTTTATGGCTGAGCGGTTTTTGAAGGTTTCGCTTTACACTTCGAAAGCAATCTCTCTGACGCTTGGCTTTGTCATGCATCCAATCTCCTAAATATGCAAGCATGGTCGGTAAGTCTACGCGAGACTTGAATTGTTAAGTGAAGTCTAAAGAACGGGATTGCTCTTTTAATAAGCTATTAGAAAGAGTTTGGGATTTGCCATTAAAGAAAAAACTTCTTCCAGTGTCTCCGACACTCATTCTGCTAAGCCTTATGTTTGTTACCATTCATTGGGCATCATCGACGGGTGCTCCCCGTTGAAGAAACAATCATTTCTTGAATATTTTTATCTCATGATTCCTTATCTGCTCTAGCACAACCGAGAATGCAATTCGATCCGTTTTCGTTGTCTTTTGCCTTGCTACAATTGGATCATGTTGGCGCATGGAAATGGGAAAGCGAAGCGCGCTTCATAAAAATATTATGAGACTCTCAGCGCTAAGAATGCGCGTGGGTTGAGGGTTTACGAATGCGCTCTCAACAAATATTTATTTCATTTCCAACAGCAAAAAAATTATGCAAAAATATTGCCGAGGAAATAAGCGAGGCTCGAGAGAAGAAAGGACAAGAGCAGGGTTTATCAAAATTATATCGCAGAATGCAGATTTCATTCTTCGGGATTTTTAATTTAACTTTTTCTTCTCCGCTGTATTTCGATATTCTTTCGGTTTTGTGGCTAAAAAGATTTGCTGCAAGAAATCCGCTGATGGAAATTATGAGATGAATCGGAGGAGAGAAATATTGAAACCATAAATCATTCGAGTTCGCATTTATGCTGTCGATACAAAGGCCAATGTCGCCTTCGTCAGTGTCTTTTCAATGCTCGTTCGAGTTTACGAAGGAAAGCTACTTTGACAAGCCACAGTCAATTTGAAGGAGAGAAAATTAAATTCGTGACAACTGCTGCCACCCTTTCCAACACATCGTTTCCCCAATTGCTTGTGGTCCCCTTGTCTGTTGTTTTGTACTTGAGAGCGTCTGAATGAAGAGCTGCTCAAATGGCCAGCGATGAAGCATTATGTCGAGACCTGCTCGGGCGATGTAATTAACACCTCCTTTAACAGCATCTTTTCTTTTTCTCCGCGCTGCTGTTCAATGTGTTTGCTGTTCTTTCAACGACTGGGGTTCATGATCGTTGGAAGCAACGATTCGCAAAAGGGTCGATGAGAACGATATAGCTTTATGAAAAGATTTGCATCACAATGACGACTCAAAGTGAGCAAATGAGCTTTGTTCGATTTTCAACTCGTTGCAATAATTATTGAACTGTTGAATAAATTATATCTCATTCACGGTTGACTAGAAAATTATTTGCACATTTCGATTTTTTCGGGTGAATTTGCATAATTTTACCTTTTCCTTTTCCGCTTCTCGACGAGTTTTCAACTGACTCTCTTTGCCAAAAACATAAATCAGAGATTTATGTTCGTTGAGGATCGCAAAACGCAGATGCATCAAGAGTTTGGTTAGTTTTCTATCTTATTGTAAAATTATGCAAATTTCAATTCAGGAAAATGAAAAGGTAAAAACTTTTTTCAACCCTAAAATATTTCAATGACATTTGGAAATCAGTTTCCTTCAGTCGTCTCGAGTTCCCCGGCTTTCAATGTACATATGCAAGATATTGTCTTTGAGATTTGTTGAAGTTTAAACTGGTAGGAAAACATTTTCGTTACGACATGGGGTCCTCTCGACTTCATGCAGGCTCGAACAATTTTTTTAGCTCGAAATTTCATTAACAAAAAATCGCTACCGAACGAGCGCACATTTTTCAACCCATTATCTGAACATCTGACATGGTCGACCGTTTGAAATCTGCTTGTTCACATCCTCATGAGCTCAATTTTTTTCAAGGATGAAAAAATTAAACAATTTTTAATAAAAAAATGAGTTTTCTGCCGGCTTTTCGGGCAGGGTGGGATGACGCACGATGATGATCAATTGTTAAATACTTTGTTGTTGAAACTTCAACTGCAAAAAATATTCCACGAAATCCTTTTTCCAATGCAGGGAAGGGTCGCAAAAATCCACATGTGCAGTGTCCGCAATTTTTCAATTAAAACTAGTTTAACGGGTTTCACGCTCTCTAGTTGGGAATGGGGAAAACTCGGTGACGCTAACAAAGCATCAGAAAACCTCGGCGATTTAGATTTTCCTTTGACGGCAATCTTTAGCAGATCGCCAGTTGCTTTGAGTTAAATTGACTGTCTGGTAAGAATGTTGTGACCAACAATCGCTACAACAATGCGCCAAGGAACGAATCATGTTGATCTCGCTTCCAGATGGCTAAAGAGATATTTTTCGAGCAGTCCACGGTCGTGTGGCTTATTCATGCTTTCCGATTGTTGCTAAACACACAATAAAGCCCCGATCCCATTTCGAGGGGAGTGAGCCCCCGGAGGGGAACAAAGAGGCAATAAAAATGCAACAAATTTCTTCTTCTCTCTTCTTCAACATCTTTAGCTAACTACCGCGCACAAGAAAATTCTTTTAACATGTTTTATGGCATTCTGGCTTCTTCGCAAAAAATCAAACGTGAAAAGAGAGGAACGGCTTTGACTACCCAGAACAAAAGAGACAAAGTCGAATGAAGTCGGAGGCAGAAATGAAACTTTCGGCAGCGTCTCTCCCGCTTTCTTTTCGCTGGGCAAACGCACACTTCCTGTAAAAAGGTGTCGATGGGATCGCTACAATTATATCGTCACTTGGTTGAAACGTTTATCCCGATGAAGCCTGCGATGACTAATTGATTTTCTCTTGTTACATGATGTAGCGTATCGTGTTGCTCGTGACTTATTGGTCGGTAGCTTGGGTCAAGTGTGTCGCACTGATTTTATCGCCAGATGATTAACGAACCATTCATCGGCTTTGCTAATTGAGACTTTAGTGCTCGGTAGCTCATGTCTACCGATCTTTCAAAATATTATCGGCATCCTGTCACTCCCTCAATTTAGTTTTCGGATCATGAAGGAAAGTATCGAATTTCGATCGCAACTCTTTGAGGAAGATTTAGGAAGATTTTTTAGGTTGCGATGGGAATGAATGCTGTGGATTCAGCAAAGAATTGAGGGAATCGCTATCGCTAGATCAAAGAGTTTGCTTGGGTTTCTAAAAACTTTCGTGATTTGTTCGCCCGCTCAAATCTTATGCAACTTTATGAAAATAATTTTTCCTCTGTCAGCCAATAAAATTTTCCGTCTATTTTCTCGCCAATGAGCTTTGAGGTGCCATCTGCGCATGTATCTAATTTTAAAAAGACAAAAATTAATGAAACTCACCTCACTTTACGTTTGCTAATTGAAATCCTTTAACTATACAACAAATCCTTCTGAATTCTCAGGGTTTTCTCTCTTTTTTTATGGCACAACGAGTTTTCCACGACGTTTATTTTTACATTTCTTGAACTAATTAATAAATTAATGTCACTAACTCGATTAAATTTATTGTCATTGAATTTTTAAAATTATTTTTAAAATAATTTTGCGAATTTTTGTCACTTTGTTCACATCTATCTCCTTCGCACTTTTTACAGGATGATTGGAAAATTTAATTAGTTTAACTATTATAAACCACTTAATTGAGCGAGTTAATTTCACCTCATTCGACTTTATTGAAATCAAAATCAATCACTTTGTGTCTAAAGTTTCTTCTTTCTTCTCTCCTCCACACCGATATCCGCCAACGAAAAGAAATCTGTATCATTTGAACCCGTTGAGTTCTGCTCGCTGACTAAAAACAGAATACAGAATTAGTTAATAACCCGACATCATACACACAGAAAGCGGAGGCCCGAGCAGAAAACCCGAACATGCCGAACAATAAAAAAAAGCTGAATGAATAAAAAAATATTTTGTACAACGTGCAGAAGAGAACAAGAGAGAAGAAAGACTCGCATCATACACAGTCAGAAAGCGGCGAACACAGTCTACGATCTCTCAGTTTGTTTTATTCTCCATCATATTTCTCGACACACAGCGCTCTGGTATGAATATTTATGTCACTTAATGTTGTTGACTGTTTTGTTTCTCTTTCGCTATTCGAATTCTTTTCAATAAATCGCGTCGAATCATTTTCAGAGTTGAGAGATATTATAAGGAAAATTATGTCGTAAAACTGTTTGATTGTCATTGGGGGACAATCGTCAGTGATTGTTGAAATTAAGGAGTCACATAGACGCGACAAATATTAAATTCGCCGCCAAGCCGATCAAGAGTTTTGATTAGAAATCAGAATGACGTAACTGACGATCATCCACCTCAAGATTGTCTCAAGAGCTACAAAGTAAACTTGCTTTGCTTTTCACTTCGTTCTCGATTAACTCAGAAATCTTAACTTTTATCCCTTTCTGTTATTTTTTCATCGGAAACCAAAGCTTCGATGACAACTGGAAACCACCAAGAAATTGATTTACTTGTTTTTTGACTTGATGACAAATGCAGTCAGAAACCGCGCGGTGACAACTTTCTGACCGTGAAGCAATTGAATCAGAATTCGTAATTTGAAGAGGTGAATTTTTGAGTTATTTTTCATTGGCTATAATGTCGCCTCCATTTGAGACCATTGGCTGGAGGAAACAGAAATAAAAGTTCAAATCTTTGTGAACAAAAAATGTTTTATAGTTTTTTCCTTCTCGGTTTTCAGCTTCTTTCTTCTGTTTGATTCCGAACAACGACAGCTCGTGAGAGCAAGCGCGCGGAGAGCGATCGCGAGTTGGCTGTGAATAAATTATACAAAATAGATGCGGGAAAACAATGGAAATGAACGAAGATTTTTTTCTCTGCTCGGCTAGAAAAAAAATGAGGGATTTTGTCGTTTTCGTTGGTGGGGAGAAGAAGCTTTGTCTCTTTTTCTCGTGAAGATCAGCGACGGTGGAGGGGACGACGACTGACGCTACTTCTCTCACGTCGAGGTATTATGATAATTCTCGATCGTTATCACCTATGAGAGCCCCAAACACGAGCTTAATTTGCATAAGAGCTTCGAGGCGAATCGATACGTCGGCGAATAGCGCTTTCGAGTCGAATATTTTTTCTCTTGGTTGACAAACACAACTGTCCATCATGGTCGGTAAAAATGGCGAATCGCTTTTGCCTGCCTTTTTAAGTCCAAAATTGTAATTGCGAGCGTTTTTGGTGAGCGATTTTTTAGCGTTGCCGCAGAACTTGCTGCTATGAAGGCCAAAAACTGAATAATTTCTTGATTAATTATTTTTTTTCGACGAATGACACAAAAGCGCTCAACTCGAATGTGATTTTCTAAGTGAATGGAAAAGACGTAAATTGATTTTTGATTTTGAATAAAAATTCAAAGCGTTTTGTGGCGGATGCGAAGCCTCGACGTATTTGTAGAAAATATAATTAGCTGTTTATAACTTTTTGTTCTTTCAAAGCGACAAATTGAAGCTTCTCGTGGCGACACTGAACAATAATTTTTAATCATCAACGAGCAGTCATTAGTTTGAGGAAGATTTAATTTCCATTTGTGCTGCTACAATGAAGCTTGATCGTGATTTGAGGCAATGAAATTTCAAATTTGCAACAAAGATGTTCAAGAATATCAAAGAACATTGAAGAATATCAGCGGCTTCAGTTCTCCAACTACATTTTGTTATATCTAAATCATTCAAACCAGAAGTGACTGATGACGAGCTGCTTTTCTTTGTTGATAAAACAATTTTCACTCCGATTGAAACATCAACTATCTTTATGGCGTTGCGAATATGCATAAAGATGAATTTACAAGCGACCCGCCATCTGAGGTGTCGAAACAATGTTATAATTAGTTAACTGATCGAAGCAATTTCTGATTCATCCTTTTGTGTCCCCGCATCAACTTATTAATTATGTAAGCAGTTGCAGTTACATTCCACGATTGAAATCGAAAAATTGTTAACGACGAATTCCTTAATTAAGAGCTTCAATTCAATTAACACTTATGCAATGAAGCTATGCGAGATTCATTTTCAGAAAAGGAGATGCGAGTTAACAACTCTCTGGGGCTGCTTTCCGGCTGTCAGGAGTAACCGGACTGCGAAGCTCTGATTCTCACTTCCTAATCGCGAGTGAAATTATTTAGAATTAACTTGAAATCGTCAACGTATTTCACCTTTCCAGTGCAATACTGCAGTTTCTACTTCATCATATGGAACACAGATACTAAAATAAAAGGCCAGAAAAATTGTTGCATGAAGAATACGAGTCGCGACGTTAACATCATGCAAATGAATTATTCCTCGCTTCTGCCACTTCACTTCTGCACGGCGATTTTTCTTTCGGTATTGCTTTCGTTCATTCTTTTAATTAAAAAATATTTTCTGCAGTTGCTTCGGTCATGTTCTTGAAAAGATAAGGCTCACGGAAATTGATGTGATAAGCTATAAGTGTGTGTGGTCGCGGTTTATGAGATACCAGACAACGATTAACTCTCGAGGGAAGGAACAGACACGCGAAATCAGATCGGAAAGTGTTTTAAGTGAATCAGAATAAGGTTCTAGCGAACAAATTACTGTTGTCGCTATCAAAACGAAGCAAAGGATTTCGACTTTTCTCTGCTTCGTCTGATGAATCTCATGAGAGATCAAACTGAAAATGAAGTTATTAAGAAGAAACTTTGAGTGTAAATATTTTCGCAGCTTAATCATACGACTTTGTAAGCAGTGGATTCTTCCAATTGCTTGGAGACTCGACCGAAAATATTTGGCATACTTGGCAGCAACAGTTTCGTAAAATATCAAATTTCAATTTCGTCAACATCAGTCAAATAATCGAAAGGTTTAAGACAAAGCTCGAGTCGCGAAATGCAACACAATTCCGCAACTCGAATCTGTAGAGTAAGATGAACGTTTATCTCAATCGGTGCTAGCTCTGTATGTAATCCAAAACCTTTGTTTAAGCTTCATCATGAAGTTTTCATAAATATTTTCTGCTGCAGAATCTTGAGTATTATTTTTCCAGTGAATATCTTGGGCGATGATTTACTTATGTCGCCGTTGTCGGTCGAACAGTCAACGTCATCAAATCTCAACCCAAACACTCAAGCAACGATAAAAATTCCGTTTTTCTTTAAACAATTTCGAGAAAGATTTGCTCCGAAACAATCAGAACAGAGTTAAAGAAGGGCGCGAATTGAATGATAATTTATGATGCTTCAACTGCCTCAGCGACAACTGCAGAGAGAAGCGGACGAACGAAAAAGAGTTTGTTGCGATAAAAATTCTCGCTCGGAAACATATTTTTGGTGCAAATGTATTTTAGCCAAAAACTGGAAAAAGCATAAACATAAATTAATTTTCAATCCTTTTTTGACGGTCCGCAGAGTTATGGAAAGAGCTCGAGCGTTGGAGAAGCGCAAAATATGCGTTGGTTTTTTGCCTCGACTTTTTCAGCGTTTCGAGTAATTAAAAGATTTTTGTCAGTCATTTCTCTGCCTTCGTGTTGTCCCTGCTCGCCTGAATTGGAGCAAGTTGGGTGAAAAAATGCGTCGCAGACAACACCAACATGAGAAGAGCATTCTTCCAGCAAATAAAGAACCAGAAAACAACCGAGAGATAAGAGAATATTTCTTGGTTTCTGAAAATTAATATTTAAACAATATTATTATTTTATTGCTCGGCAACGACTGCGAAGTGAAGAAAAATGGGAAAAGGAAGAAGACAAGAAAACATTTTTTTGTGCAAATTGCATTTTTGCAGTCGTGGAAACAAGATTTCCGAGCATCGTCGAATTCAATGTTCCGTAAATTGCTGAAATTCGGCGCAACAAATGAAACTTTTTTGAGTGAAAACAAAAAGTTAAAGAATCGAGAGCAAAATTTCTGACTAAAACTTAATTAAAATCCAAATTGGCAAAAACTATTCCTCTAACCATCTAGCGACTTCGACATTAAAACGATCTCCATGATTTGCAAAGCGAAACATTTCATGAATCTGCTCTCATTCAGCATTAAACATGCCTTCCTGTCTGTGAAAATCACGACGAAGCTGCTGTTCAACTCTCTGAATAAAACTACAATTTTTATGGTTCCATTAAATATGCAAATTAGGTTCGAGGGAAAATCTTTGTGTAAAAGGTTTTGCAAATTTTGATTTATTGACAACGAGTGTGCAAAGTATTTTAACGGGTTTGAGCTGCGGGTAAAGTTTTCGAGCTTAGTGAAGCGCTGTTTGTAATTAGATAGTCGAGCGATAAGCCGTTCGATTACAAATCAGATCGATTGATATTGAAAATGAGCAGTTTGACTGTCTAAGCATGTCATCGCTTCCCTCGGCCTTCAATTGTCAACCCCGTTAAGTAGGAGCACGAGGAAATGTGTTTCGTCTTCTTTAATTTATGCATCCCAAAAGTGCTCCGATTAAAACTGTCCCCGAAAGTTGAAGCCGAAATTGATAAATGTAAATTTTCACCCATGATTGAATCCAATCGCTGCTCGGGTTTCCTTTCTGTTGATTTCTTGAAAAACATTCAAGCGAGCGCTTGGCACAGGACAAGAGAAGGTTAACCCCGTGCATCAATGATCGGGGATCGATACACACGACAAACACGCATCGTTCTCCTCTTTCCATCTCTCGGCGTCAACAGCAAAATTTGCATAATTTCGGATTCAATTTGAATAATATTTTAATTTTTCATTTTCTCCTTATGGCTCTTTCTGCTTCAATCGCCGTTTTCTATTTAATTTCATCAAAAGTGAAAATCAATTCTGTATGTTTTTAACACCATCGATCGGGAATTTGTAGTTTTAGGGCCAAGGAAAAACAACAAGCGATTCGATTTCGAGGAGTGCATGAATTGAATTCGCTTTTGTTAGCGATTGTTTGAGCTTAAAATTTAGAAAATCGGCGGGTCGATCGAAGGGTTTGTAACAGTTTATAGACAGCTTGTCATCGATATAAGTGAATGGTTCGCTGACAGAAGCGGTTGTGAAGGAACTAACTGCACAAGCTTCTGGTTTAGCTCGTCCTGGGTACAATTGACTCGCGAGGAAGTGACACAACTCAAACTCATGCCCAGTTCTGAATAAATTTACTTAGACGAAATAAACGTTTCGATTCTCAAATCTCAAACATTGCTCATAACTCGACATTATTTATTGACATTAACGAGAAGGAATTGTAATTTGTATTTTATTTCGTATAATTTTCCTCTCGCTGAATATCGAAAGAAACTCGTGACCAATTGAACATAAAATGGAGAAGAAATTAAATGTAATAAAAGAGCGGAGGATTTTCTCTGAACTTTTGAAACGCGGTCGGATCGTTGTATGATTTTTTGTTTATTAAAGATGCTCGAAATGAAATTATTGTTATTCGCTTCTTGAGACTTCAGAGCGAGCTACTATTGTCGATCTTCGCTTTATATCGCAAAGCTCGCATCAAAGGTCAACTCAAGAGAAGCTTCTTCACTTTGCTGCTGTTTCACGAGCTTTGTGATGATACGGAGCCACGTTTGATGGCACAGCTCGAGACAGACAATTTCTGAAAACAGCTCACTCACTTCATTAGAATACAATAAATTTCCGAGTGCGATTATTTCATCGCGAAAATAATAATTTTGTCACGTTTTCTCGTGAATCTCGAAAAAAATCTCTGCGGAGCACAAAATCGCTGCAGTAAACGTTGAAGAAACAGCAACTGTTGCGTCATGGCAATGATAAATAGCGATTTAATTGTGACAGTAAAGCACGTGAATCAGCTTTTCGCTGACAGGTCTCCACATTAAAGATCACTTCGCCGTGTAAGTTAACATACAACAAAGGCCGGATGATTCGTGGCAATTTATTCTCTGCGCCTTTGTGCGTTTCAATGAGTCGACTCAGGCAATCGCGTTTCTTCCTCTTCATTTCGAAAGAAAATATTAATTTAGAACGGAAACGATAATTTTTTCCCTTTTCGTTTAACGCTGTTTTCTCAACAAAATTTAAATTGATATTTTCTTTTTGGTGTTCGGGACGATTAGAAGTAACGAAACAAATCAAATGCTTCTCGTTTCTTCATTCTTTGGTTTAGTCAGGTCGTTTAAATGGAGTTATCGTGAAGATGAGTGCATGAATGAGTACACGAGATCGCAAAATTCAGCCTATCACTGCCCAATTCACCCCAATTGCTTATAAAATGATTAACATTTTGTAGAAATATTTTTTCTGTCGCCGCGTTTTGTATTCCACTTTATTCGATGACTGTTTATTTTATCAATTTATGAAAAACGTGACGAAAATCTACAAATAAACTCGAGTCTCAAACACACATTATAACTGAAATGGAAAATTATGAATGTTTTCGGTCAATTAAACGTGCTAGAATTCAAAAGAGTTTCGGCAAGTTGAATTTTTGTTTGAGACGACTTTGTGGTTTTGGCAATGCGCACGAGATAACTCGCATGTGTCGGGCTGGTTTCAAATATGATTGGGATGTTTAGTAGATTATAGCACGAGCTGCTAATTTTCGGACCGAAATTTGCTGGAGATTGCCAGAAAATCTGGAAAGAAATACGTTCGTGTCTCGCTTTCGTTATTGCTCAGCTAGCTGAATTTATAAACCGACAAAGTTTGGTTAAACATTCAAACCTGGAGAAACAATAAAATATTACACGAAATGTTTGGTAAACATCACAAGTTGTCCACAAATTTACCGTCAAAAATCAAACAAAACTTTGTCTAATAAAAATTTTCACTCGTTTTCGATCTACGACAGCGTTTGCAAAAACTCAAAGAAAATAATAAACTTTTCTACGATGAATAATTGACTACGCCGAAAAATCCAACAACAGTTTGAATTCCGCAGCACGTGCTATGAATGAATCAGAATGAGCGAACATGCGATTTAAATATAATTGCTCGAGAGTTTGCCGCTTTTGTGTTGCGTAACTATTGGAAAGTATTTGAAGTTTATCACGGCTATCAGATAAATTAATGGGTTTAACTATGTAAGTGGCGCAGACAAGTTCAAGATGAGATTCGTTCGTCTCTAGAATCTTTGCTGATAAGCAAATCTATTCCAATCGTCTTCAAACTCATCTGCAATCCTTCACATTGCAACAAAATATTCCTCCCGAAAATTCACTCAAATAGATTTACGTGCTGTTGACGTTCGTCCATTAATAATTTGTGGCTGCCACTTGACATTAAAACGAAACACTTTTTATCACTCGACGACAAGCAGAAAAGATTCTCAAGAATTTGCATATTCTCTTAAGTTTTCTTATCCAGAAGAAAACATGCTCAAGTTTTCTGTTCCGAGTTGCTTGTGATGCGGGGGAGTTTCCCGATTCAATCCAGCGCCAATTAGTCATAAAAAGCAGAGCCAAAAGATTTTTTACTCGAATCGCACAAACTTTCTTGCTTGCGGAGAAAAAAGGCAACAAAAGTGAAACATGCAAAAGGCGTTGAGCAATCCCCGAAAATTATCATCTTTTAATAATTTTTCAGCAAGCAAAAGTTTTGTTCTCTTTTTGCGCTAAGACTTAGCATGAGAACTTCTCCGTGTATCTCATTGACCTGACTAGAAGGAATGCTCTGTCGATTATTCCTTCGTCCTTCCTTCTTTTCTTCGTCGACCCACTTAAGAGTTCACTGACCATAAAACCAAACAATCGGACCCTTAACAAGTTTACAATCGGCACGATTCTCTTAAATCCGGAGATAATAAAATTAACAAATCATTTGTAGCCGAATCTTAAAATTTATTCCACGAAAATGAGTCTCTGTGTCTCACAGTGTGAGATTGGCGATTGGCAATGAATAATTTTCAAGCATATTTTTATTAAATTCTCAAAAGTTGTGCAATGGAATCAGTAGATTAATTCAAGCAGATTTTAGCAGCTTCTTGCATGTTTGGCAGCAATACTTTTGGCTGTAGTATAAATACTTCTTGCAATCTGCCACTGTAATTGCATTGCACTCAGCTTGAACGTTGTTGTCGACGCATGGTGGTGGAGTATCTAAAAGATTCGTCAGCTTAGTGTACCTCTTAACAATTGTCTCAACACAAACCTTCTTCAAGGTCAAAGTCGTATTTCTTTGTCGTTGTCTGGCTCGTTATCAACACTGAGCAAAGCATAACAATGAGTAGGCACAAGACGAACTCTGTTAAAACACAAACTTATCGTAAATTGTTAATTTACTTTGACGCTACTCACTCATGTTGTTTAAAATATTTCGATCGTTGTTGGTTGGATGAATAAAACAAACTGAAGTTCTCGCTGATTCGAGACTTTATACGGCAAAATGTTATCAGCGACCATTCCAATATTTACATTCAGTGATCCCAGTGATCTCAGATTACTTAAGAAAACAAACATTTCGAAGAAACTTGCGCGATTTTATTCTCTGCTAGTTCAAACCGACTGCTGATTGAAGAGTCACATAATGTGGCTCACATTCTTGCTCTTCCAAACACCCAAGGAGTTTGCTCGCTTGTCACTAATCTACTCAGCTTATAAAAGCGCTCAACAAAATCCAATCAAGTCTCAAAAGGTAAATTTTGATTCCTTGATTGCGTCAAATCTTTTCGTCAAATAAATTTTGTCAAACTCAAAATAACGAAAATTGTAAAAGAAATTCCTCAAGATTTTAATCTCCGAGCAGTTTTACTCCTTCAATCAAATCAAACATGAAAAGAAAGGATTTTTATTCAGTTTTTTTCTCTCGATGCACGGCAAACAATCAAAACCAGCTCTGTCGCATCCATCTGCTTCGTTCTCTTCAAAACATCACGCAACCGTACATTTGAGCGTAAACGCATAACTTCCTTTTTAAGCTGGAAAGGTTTTTTTGTGTTGGCATCTTTTTAAAGGTCATTGCGATCTGCTGTCGATTTTTTCCCCGACTTATCATGGAATTAGCCTTCGACATGAAGGATTTGTGGGGCTTCAAAATTAAACATAATATCGAGGGCAAGTGTAGAACAAACCAAGAGGGTTAGTGCAGAAAAAATATCGGTCAATTGGCGGTCCCAACTTACTGACATCAAACTCCCCAAAAACGTCTTCCCTGCACATCTCTTAACTGAGCCACAATAGAGCAAATGTCAACATCATTTCATCGTCTTAATCAGTGTAACGTTCATGATACACATGGTATTGCGAAAAAGAGCCTCGTCTCCCTTTTAGTATCCAGCCGTTTGCGCTGAGCAGAATATAAAAGGATTAAAAAATTGCAACCAAAATAGAGAGAGAATTTCAACATTTTCTGCTTTCACAAAATTCGTCGGGAAAAACGAACTGAAATGTGAACAAAACAATTTTAACCCTTTTTTTAAAACGACAAAAAATGCAGCTTTGGATCGACGATCGTTCATCAACAACGCAGCGGCAAAAAATCTGGAGAAGGGAAGCGGCGGCAACACATTTCCACCGTTGAATTAAATTATGTAAGAAAATAGATTTCTTTATGGCGCGAAAGCGAAGCCGCGGAAGCTGGTTAAAACATTTCGAAAATAAACACATTTTTCCCATCAACCCCGAGGATCGCACTCGTCTTCTTTTGTGATCCTTTCTCTCTCTCGATGTTTTTTCTGACCTGACTTTTATCCATCTTCATCATCTTCAAGGAATTCCCAATTATCTTCAATTTAACCTCCGTCCTGCGTTCACCCCTCGCTTCAATCAAATCCTTCACTAGACGAAGCGATTTCGAGAGGAAATTTATTAAAACGTTTTTACTTTTGTCTGTCGGGTGATCTCGAACCATGTGTGCTATTCATCATACTTTTTTCACTCAGAAATCTTCCTTAGCTGTCTGAACCCTTTCTTCGTGTTTTCTTGTTTCGTTGCGCAATCGACGGAGATTTTTGTTGTGAGAAATCTCAGGATTGTTTTGAAAACAAATTCATTTATTCTGGAAATAAATTTCAACCCTTTGAGATCTGCATCGATGCATTTTGCAACAGACAATCTAATTGAAGCGAGAAAAACAGCTTCGCCCAAACTCAATCGAATGACCAAAGCTTCATTAAGTTCATTCATTTCTTTATTATTTTTTTGTCCTCAAACCGTCAAAGACGTCCACTAAATAACTTAAAGCCCGATTGCCGGGGATATTTTCCATTCTACTCTTTGAGGATTCATACATAAACTCCATCACTTAGTTTACCATAGAAAAAGCAATTCTAGTTCACCGTCGCCTACATGTGAAAGTGACAACACAAACTGAAATCGTGATGTCGTTGATGGACGGGTTTTACATATTTTAGCCTTCGCGGGTGAATCCCTTCTTAGTGATCTTAGGGAAGCATTCGTAAATGACGTCACGACTGTTCTAAAATTTCATCAAGTTCGACCTTTAAATTTGAATTGACTTTTGAGGATGTTTTAAGTTAGAAGTCAAACGTGACGCAATTTACGAGCCGCCCCCCTAGCAAGACCCCTTTCGCAAAAGAAAATCTAACATTTATTCTTGATTCATAAATAAAAAATTCGTTTTTAAGTTTGTTTAATAAATAAAGCGAGTTAAATTATTGCCACATTAAGTTTTAAGAGTTTTCCACTAAACCATCACTAAAATCAATTTGATATGGAATTTTATGCAATTGTCAAGGAGGAGGCGAGCTCTGACTTCGTCCTCGCACAAATAAAGTTTCATGAAATATTCTTTGACTAGATTTTGGTTGTTTTTCATCTTTGATCTAAGCACAGGACAAGACGAAAGAATCGTTGGAAAAGCATAGACAGTAATCTCACTACTAGTTCAAGTCCATCTGATTCACGGCAAATCTTGCACTGTGTGTGGGTGTATTTGGGAGTGCGTGGGTGGTGCAGCTGATTCGATTCATTTTCAATCGATGAATTGATTCGCGGATCTGAGTATGAAAAGTTAATTCGATTACACGTGTAGAGTCGCTTCAGTCGCTTTAAGCCAATGGAACCGCTTAGGAAAGGAGCATATAGAGAGTATTTCTGTTAAAAATCTACGAGCAGCGTCTTGGGTAAAGCAGTGGCTAAGAAAGGAACAGTTGGTTGAGGAATATTCGTGTTTGTTGTCCTGAGAATGTACGAACGGTTTACATAATCGAACACTTTTCCTTGTGGTTGATGTCAACGTTCACCAACTTCCTTTGGATGTCTTCGTCGTCCTCGATCCTAAATGAGAACATTTAATGCAAAAGCTTTTAAGCTGGAACGTGTGTAACTTACGCTTGCTCCTGACTGTGGAGATTCAGGACAAGTTCATTGCGTTTGTCGACGATCGAGACTAGTTCAGCAAGCAAAAGCTTTTCACGCTCTCGCTGTTCTTCTGTCTTGCGCCAATCTTCGACTGACATTGCCGCTCGCAGCTCGAGGTTTAGAAGATCGTACTTGCGCTCGAGATCACTCTCTTGTTCTCTACAAAATAAAATTATTAGTAAGTTAAGTGATTTCAGCATGAAGGGCTTACAGAATGTTCAGTTGCATTTGTCGCCTCAACAGTGCATTCTTCTTATTAACCAAAGTAAACCATTGAGCCATCAGCTGATCTTCCGTCTCAGCTTCATTTCCAATCACATTTCCGCCCATCACTGCCCTAAGCTTCTTTTCCAGCTCGTTCGCTTTTTGATCAATTGATTCTTGCTCGCGTTCCAACGCATCGAGCTCGGATTGAATGTATTTCGTTTTCTCGAGTTTCGTCTCGGATTTCGGTGAGATACGATCAAGAATGTTGTTGAAGGTTTGAAGCGGACTTTTGCCTCGAGGCGGCGTCGTCCTAGCCGGACTCTGTTCTCGCGGCATTTCCTCGTTTGGCATTGAAGTGTTGTAATTAAACGGAGTCACGTTGTTGTTGATCGGCGAGATGGTGCGTTCAGGCGACAGCGTGATTCGCTGCGTAATCGAGCGGACTGGTGATGATGGAGAGTCTAAGTTGATGGACTTTGCTCTCGTCTCAGCAATCAAACGTCGTGCATGTTCGCGAAGTCTGGTTTGCCGTTCGTTCTACAATGAAATCATTGATCAGAATGTTCTAAGATATGCAGCAAGCCAACTCACATCATCGTTGTCAATGGATTTTCCATTCTCTGAACGAAGCTTCTCTATCAATTCTTTAGCTTTTTCACTTTGTTGCTTGTGACGATTCACGATTTTCTAAAAACGCAATCAATTGTTATTCATACAGATCAAACATAATGTCGTGTGACTCACGTTGTCAATAGCAGGAGGCGACATGAGCTCCTTTGGTGGCGACTTGTTGTTCCTGCCCTTCGAATCAACCGTTTCATCTTCTTCGTCCGAGCCAAAAGGATCTGTCAGCTCTCGTCTTGTCATCAGCATCGGCTTGTCGTTTCCGTTCACAGCGTCCTTACCAGGCGAAAGAATGTTGGAGCCATTCAGGAGATTTCTTATCGTTGGCGACTTCTGGTTATTCGGTTCAATGATGAGATTCGATCGCTGCAACAACAATTGCTGTTTGATGTCATGAAGACTTGCACTGATGTCGTTGTTTGCCGACAACGAGTCGCTTTTGAAGCTTCCGATAACATAGCTCGATTCATCTGTAGTTGGACCTAAAATTAAGTTTGGGGTTTACACAAACAACCACGCAAGCACCATGCGGTTAGAGCTCAAACAACACTCAGCTTACCGATTCTATCGACTTCAAGCTGTCGTCCGGTGAAGTGCGAATGCAACTGGTACAGATAAGTCATGACGGCGAGCTTATCAGGAACCGCAAGGAGACTCATATCGGACGGCTCGATAACTCGAGGAATTCCAAGCTTCTCACCGGCCTCAAACGCCTTTTTGCAGTTACCCACAATGTCAGATGGGATGAGCGTATTTAAGTCACTGAAAGGATTAACATTGTTAAGTCCTCGAAGAAAGTGCAGAGATTGATACTCACATCAAGTCTGGCCGATGATGCGCGATGATTGCTGCAAACGCCATACCATTTTTAAAGCTCGTTGTAAGATTAGTGACCTTCACACTTTCGTGATTCTTCGTCACGTCCTTGCACCATTCGAGAAGATCTTGCCCAGGAGTTTTGTCGCGACCGAGCGTGCCTGTCCTTGGCTTCTCAACTTCGAGAGGTTTCTTTGAATCTTTCTCGTGATCAAAGTCGTAACTCTTCTTTAAGTTCAGTGGCTGTAGATCAATTCGTTTCTTGACTTCGGGTGGTTTGTGAATAAGCTTAGGAGGTTCTGGTTCCTTCTCTGGTAGTTTATCTTGTTCAGGCGAAGCTAGTGGTGCTGGTTTCTCTTCCTTGAAGTTAAACGAGTGGAACAAATTGCTGGTTGCCTTGCTGGCCTGTCTTTCCTTTTGCTTTTCACGCTCTTGCTTTGCAAGTGACTCAAGCTCTTCGGGGAAGGTCATTCCAGCTCTTGGCGGAACCGATGTAGAATCGATCTTATCACTCATTTCGCTATTACTGGAAATCTCGGCAATCGTTTTGACTTTCCGGCTAGTGAGTTCCGGTGACTCAACTGTTGGCGTCGGCTCCACATAATCTTCAGTGATTGAAGGAACACTTTTCGGTGTCTGAGGCTCGGGACTGTTGAGTGAAGAAGTCAATTGCTCAAGTTGTTGCGTGAAATCAATGACGTGCTCTGAAATATCGCCGGAGCTCTCCAAATCAGGAATGTCTTCAAGGTCATCTAGTGGTGCTACATCGGAGCAGTTATTAACGCTCATTAAGGAAATCATGCTTTGCATGTCTTCGTCACTAAAAATACAAAATAGCTTTAGGCGGATCAAAGAGAAACATTGTTCGACTTACGTCGCCTTTCCTTCTCGAAGGAAAACGCAGCTGATAGTCAGCTCGATATCAGCACCGACAATTTTTTTCGTGATAGGTCGCAGATGAAGCGAGAACGTTTGTTGTGTCGACTCGATACTCGCGTACTTTCTCATGTTGATCGATGCCGAGGCCAACGCTCGTTTCTTGCCCATCGGAGAGACATCTTCTAGCACAAATGTCCAATCTTTGTCCTCCATCTCATGGGTTCGAGGATCTTTGAAAAGAGTCACTGTGATTGCGTGGTTATCGGGAACTGGCCAGCTCATGTTGCCAACGAGTGGGTCGACCATATCAGGGTTCCATGACAACGCTCCCGACACAACGCGACGCGATCGCCTCGTCCACACAATCTGCAGATTCGTTGGGCGCCTGAAATTGTCCGGATATGGCAAATGAGATCATCCGTTATCATCGCTCTTCTTACCATTTCGTTGTCGTCTCGACCTTCAATTCATGATAAGAGACCGTAAACTGGAACTTCGCTGCGCGTTTGTTGACTCGCTGCAATCGCTTCCAGACACTTCCCATCTTCTTATTCTTCGCAAACTTTATTCTCTTCTCAACTGGAACACTCCGCAAGGTTCTGAGTCATTGCACTACTCGTTGACCAAGAACGGACTCGAGAACTTTGCGACTCGGATTGCAGATGTTCGGCTGTTATTGCGTTTTAATTTCCTCTGTTTTTCTTCTCAATGAAAGTGCTAATGATGTTTAATTATAGCCAAGCAAAACGAAGACGGAGAACGAAATCGATATTTTCCTCCGTCTTTCGCAATTGAACTCAACTCGACGATTTTCGCGATGAACTTCGACAACGAATTTACGACTCGACCGAAAACTGCCTCATTGACTTTCGATGACTTCTAATTTTGCGCTTGCTTAACAAAAACTAAAACTTTTCTTCACACTTAACAAGACGATCTGATGAATTCGAAGTCGATGAGAAGCCAGTCGCAATCCAGAGGAAAAATTAAAAGTTTGCAGGGAATTTTACGCAACACAAGAGAGCGCTTTGGACTGGGTGACGAGAAACGTAGAAGATATCTGAATATCTGCGGGATATTTGATTGTAAATACAAAGAAAATATTGCAAGAAAAGCGTGACAATTGATTCAGTCTGATTTTATAAAATATGATAGAGCGAATATCGCTCACAATTTGTGAGTCACAAACTCGTAGGTTCGATTCCTAGAAACTCAGTGGTGTTCACATTTCGTACATACTTAGGCATCCTTTTTGAAGCAGAAACGATCTACTAATTGATTTGTTGATGATATTTTTTGATCTCGATTGCTCTGATCAGTGTCCACTAGCCAATGTCACAGCCGCCCGGCCTGATTTGCCTCATCCTTTTGATATCTCGTGCCATCAACTGGTTACAATCTTGCAGAAAGTTTTAAAATGTTGAAAACCTTAGCATAACCAAAGGTGCAAGTGGTGGCTCCGCAATGAACTGATTCAATCCCTATAAGTATATATAAGTCACAACCGCGTTAAATTCCAACTTTTTGCTGTAAATGTTTTTTATCGGCTTTCCATCTGCACCAGAAAAACTCGCTTTGACTTTTCTTTAATTTATTATTCAAAACTGCATCCTTAAATCTGTACCGATAATTTGAATGATTACAAGTTTCTAATTTATACAGTTTTTCTCCTTTGCTTAGTCAAGTAGTTTCGACGCCTAGAGCATCACGAACGAAAACATTATTTGCTATCAACTCAGGGGGCTTGCAAAACGTCTCCTGCTTGGTCAATACGAAATAGTCATAGTTACACCGCTTATTCTGTCTCCGAAAAATTTAATTAACACTAAAGTTCTCATTTCATCTTTGGACATTAATATTAGTGGGAGTTAAAATCAAAGTCATCGCCATCGAGACATCGCATCAATTATGTTTGATATTGCAGCATCGGCGCAGATAAGTTCGGGTGGTGGGAGCTGTTCATCCGCAGCGCCGACAGGCTCTTGTTGTACCATTCGTCCTCAGCCGACATACCTTTAGTCAAACGAGAGAGGCGGAATTGTAATTATAAATTTAAAATGTTCTCCGTCTAATTGCCATTTAATTCCACGGCCAGTGCGCGGGGGAAAGAAGATCAAAAGTTTAAAATCAAACGTTTCAGCGGGGAAACAGGAGGCAATTAAAGGGAAAAAGGTTCGTTGTTGAATAAAAGATGAACGCCTAAATGCAGCGTTTGACCTTAATTCCAAAATCATTTCTGTTAACTCGATAATCTCGTGTAAGGTTTCGCTGTCTAAAGTTGGTTGTCGACTACTTTCAGTCTTTAGTTTTGCAGCTCAAAAGTTTTCTTCGAGATGCAGATTTGGGTCAAACGCCGCCTAATCAAATTTCCTGGAAGCGACGGAGAATTTAAATAATTGCTTACTCATCGAATCCTGCCGAACGCCGACGGAACTCATGTTCGAGCTATGCGACATAGAGAAAGGTTGAGTCATAGCTGGATAAGCCGAAGAGCCCATTTGAAAGAGATCCTGCCAATAGCGAGAGAAGAAAATCGAAACTATCAGCATCGAGGCGTGAAGCACAATCGATCGTTCTTACTTGAGGATAGCGGTTGATTGAGTTGGGGTGCGGATAGGGCTGATAGCCTCTCGATACGCTGTAGCCCTGGATGTTTCTCATCATTCCATTGCACGATGGGAGCACCGACGGAGCGAGAGCTTTCTGCAACTGTTTCTCCTGCTTCCGATATTTTGCTCTTCGATTTTGAAACTTTTCATATGGAAGAAAATTTGAGATTAAAGTTTTGCGGCGAAAGCTGCGACGGAACTGTTTGCAAGTCAAGTCACACGAAGCTGGCAGTTACAGCCTCGAAGATTAGCTGTGACTGTTTGACTTCCGCGCATTTTCCTTGTTCGATCATTTAACTCACCCAAACCTGCAAGCGAAAAGAGAAGAAAATTTCCGTTAAAGAAATGCTACAAAATATGAAACTCGATGTCTGTTCACCGTCGGCATGTTCAGTACAATAAAACCGAGATAAAATTTCAATGAATTTCAATACTAATCGACGCCCCCCGGGACTCCAGCCGTTGCTTTAACACATTTCCACTCGCAAAATGGCTTCGCATGAAAACTCCAAGCCGGGGAAGAGAGAGGAAAAAGTTAAAGCTTTAATTTACTTTAAGAAAGTCGGGAGGGAGGAAAGCGAAAAAAGTGGAAAAGATAATATATCTGCTGCTCTCGTCTTCGTCTCCGTACACGAGAAGGAGAAGAAAAATAATGACGTTAAGATGAAGAATCCGTATACATAAAGATGGATGAAGGAGAGATGCTTTTAAATTAAATGTTTTTCCATCAACGACGAAAATAATAAGAAAGATGCTAGAGCGGAGAGCGGGCTCGGAGGGATGCGGGGGGTAGAAGATAAAAGATGAAGGCAAAGAAACGAGTAGAGTGAAAATACATTTTTCATCTTTTCTCCCTCCGAAGAGCATTTTCGCGACGACGACACATAAGACGACGAGTTTATGATTTTCCTGAGCGCTTTTTCGCTAAAAGTATTTTTCCAATTACGTCGCAACGCTGGAGACTGAAATTGACTTTTTAAAGTTGACCTTGCGATTGACGACTAGTTGTTCGAAGCAACCGAAACAGATCGAGATCGAAATTTGCATGATTTGTGAACCGAGCCATCCCCTCGCTCCGTCACTTTCTCCCAACTTTCTTAAACTTTTCAATTTCCAGCACGAAATAAGCAACGATGGAAAAATAGGAAAAATGCCGTCGAAGTAACAGCGATGCTGATGGAAGGGAAGAAATGTCAAAATGGCATCTTCTCTCGTCATTAAAAGCATCTTTGAAACATTTCTTCGCAGTACCGTGAGCTGGGGTTGAAGAGTCGATGCTTTAAAGAGCGCAGGGGTGAAGAATCTTTGATCACGCAAGCGAGAATCGTCAAGGGAGACTGAAGCTTCTCTGTTGTCACTTCGACGAGAGTTTCAAACTGCTCCAAGCTACCAACAACAATTTCGATTAAAATGTCCCAAGTTTGCTTAAAAAACTCTCGCGATTCAACAGAGTTTCCCGGTCCGCTTCAACCACAGGTTTTCCATCTCTTGTAGCTGGAAAATTGAAATCGATTTTTCTCTCCCCTTCATATGAATTTCATGCATTTATGTGCTGACAATCAACGAAAATAACTTTGACATCTAAAGGGCTCAAGGATAGAAACAAGAGAAGGTTTCGAACATAAAAATGTTTGATGTGTTTTCCGAATTTCCCCACCCACAACGCAGGCCAAACAATGATAAGCAATGGCGATCGTTGAAGAGAGACGTTCATGAATATCTTCATCGCAAAAGCCTCGTCGTCGTCTGACGCAAATGACATACAGAAAGAGACGATGTCGTTATTGCGGATCCTCAATTAATGCAAAAGCTCGTACACACTCCGCTTTAATTTTATGCGTTTGTCGCCAGCATGAAATGCCTAAACTACAAACGAAGAGATAAAGGCCGAGGCAGAGGGCGATGAAAAATATTTAAAATGCATTTTGGATCTAAAATTGCATTTCTAGATGGACGTGAGGCGGCCGAGCTTCGAAATATCCTTTATCATCTCCGGCGAGGCTGGAGCCGAAAGCCATTTTTATGAATTCATTGGATTGCGTCGAGGCATCACAATTTCTCTGCCTACAATGTTTGCGTGTGCATGAGGATGAGATAAAATATATCCTGAATTAATTTGTGGAAAAAATATCTGAAGCCAACCGAAAGTCCAGGACTTGCTGTTGATTCGCTTCGGCACCGTGTTGGCCTCTCGAACGCCGAGCGCTTTTGATCCCCGCTCGGCTGACTTTCCTGCTTTTATGCTTCACAAATAAATTTATCGACGAGAATCGACAGCGGAAACGATGAGCGTAAAGCCGTATAATGACTGAAACTCGCATCGGCTCCGATTCTTCAATTCATTTCCGAGTCACATTTTCGCATCTAAAACGAACACAACAATTGCAAATTGACAAAACAGTGCGCAACGAATTTCTTTCTTGTTGGAAATTGCCTTGTTGGAGTTTTGCGAGGTGTTTTGAATAGACGAAATAGTTGTTGAGTACGAAGCCACTGTTTGAATTGCATATGAGTGGAGTATTGAAGCTTTCTCGGCTCTCAAAAGCTTTTCCGGATCTTTCAAGAAAATTACTGTCAGGCTTTACAAGCGTTCAGATACAACTAGTCCATCAGATCATCAGTAATATATTTCCAACGAAGCGGCTAAGTTACAATCGCGGTTCCAATCGCTGAGCATTCAATTCTCGTTGAATTGAATTTAAATACTTCCATGTTTATCTCACTCATGTTTCAATGCAAACCCTTCTCCTCCCACTCCGTCTTTATTCGAATGACATACACTCTTCAAACATCATTCAGCGGGTAATTTGTCAACAGTTGATGGACTTATCATCGACTTCATTAAAAATCTATTTTTCAAAAACGAATCCTCAAATTTCCTTTTCGTATCTCGAGCGCCTCAGCACAAACCATATGCACTTTTGCAAGCACTTTCAAGGGAATAAATTATTTCTGACAAATTTATTTTGAATTAAACGCACTCCCCTCTCATTTGCGACCCTCGCTGCGATTACAGCTCGGGCTCAGGGGCGTAAAGATCGCAGACAGCACTTTAAAAGAAAAAAAGTAGAGAACTGTGTCCTTTCTAGTGAAAATGCCCCCGCAACAAATTCAATTATCGACTCAAACTGATGATTTGGTAGAAGCGAGAAGAAAAATGTTCGAGCACAAATTACAAAGCAGCGTCGGCGAGAAGCCCGGGAAGAAGGAAACTGGAATTTGTCAGCTGATAACAACTGTCAACATTTTCCACAATGATTTCCATCAGGGTTTTTAGTTTCGAGTCATGTCGTGATGAACGATAGAGAGATGAAGCATCACAAGTCACGTCAGATGTTTATCGGACACTCTACGATTAATTATAAAGTTAGAGACCAATAAAACTTGTGACGTGTTTCATGATTCCCCCGAATTAAGTTAGAAGCCGAGCTCACCTGTATTCGCGCCTCATTGAGCTTTGTGGTTCTTGCCAATTCCTCCCTGCAGTAGATGTCCGGGTAATGGCTCTTCGCAAAGGCCGCCTCCAACTCCGCGAGCTGTTCCTGAGGAAGAGAAAGAGAAAGCGACGTGAGAAGATGTGATGACATTTGACATCACGATGCGGGCCAAATTACATTTAATTATGGCATTTCAATTAGATTTAGAAAGTTTTCTGAGGCAGCGAAACGAGTTGATGGCTTTAAGGTGTCGGTGGAGGGTTTAAAGCCGCTCAAAGAACGAGTCGCTCTCCTAATTTGAGATGCAATAATTAAATATTTATAAAGGGATGGAACGTGCTTTGAATGTTCTTTGCGAAGCCAGAATTTCGTTAGACTAACATTGAACTTTTCAGCTACTTCTCTCGATTCAAGATTTTTTTCTCTCATTCGCTTTGCAATGATGGCTTAAACATATAACATCATCGCTTTTTATTTTCAAGGTTCATCAAAATTCAAGGCATGAAATGGAGTCATGTGTACATGGCTCGTAACTACAACGTTTCAAACATGGCTCCAGCTCATGGTGGGAGAGCGAGCAGCAGTTAAACGAGTTGAGCTTTAAATTACCTGTGTAAATGTGGTTCTGTGTCGTCTTCGGGCGGGCGTCGGACACGAGACGGTCGTTGGCGTGTGTCCAGCATGTTGAGGTAAAGATGAGATGCCACTTCCAGGTGACGACACACTTCCGGACACAGACGACAGTCCACTATTTGGCTCCGGCTTCAGCTTTTTGAAAGCTCCTTCGGCTGCAGGAAAATTGCAGAAAAATTAATTGTTTGATTTAATTGAGTTCGGTGACAGTTTTGCAGCGCACGGCGACGTAAAATGCTTCGGAGAATTCGTATCGAGACGGCTGAAATTTATTTGTCCACTGAATCGTAATTTGATTGCAGATTTGTCTCGTGAATTCAAAACGAAGCAGGTGAATGAACGTTGACCTCGTTTTCCACGGCACGAACTCAATTTAAGTAACGCAATCAATTTGATAAAATTTGATCTTCAGGTCAGCTGGGTGAATTTGTTTCATCAAATTTGATTCCAAATGTATCATAAATCACATAAAAATAAATTTCTAAATGTGTGAACGAATCTGTTGCGTTGAATATATCTCGTGGCCTTCGAAAATGATCTAATTTAAAATTGTGAAAAATTTGCAAAAACACGGAACGTTCCAAAGCTCTAAGATCGTAATTAGGATTCAAACCAGTTGAATTGAAACAACATCATAACAACAAATTTTCTTATTTCATTTCGTCTTGCTATTCATCATCCTAATGCTCACATTATTTATTTCAAATTTGAACTTTTCTATTTCACAATTTCGAATTTGACCGCAGCTTAAACTTTCTCATTTTCGGTCAAAGCTCAACCAAATCAAACAGCTATGAAACAGCTTTAAAATTCCAATTTAATCATTTGCATGGCATTTCTAGAGTGTCCGTATAATAAAGGTAGGCAAAATTTATGCAAATTAAGAACTTTTTCGTCATATTTAATTCGGTTTCACTGCTCAACATCCACTGAAACGGAGCCAGCGTATTTCCACTGACTTGATCTCGGATCAGGTGGAACTTCCGATTGAGTAATCACGATTCCTTTGAAAGCCATCTCATCATGAGCTTTATTAGCGTATTTGGTTCGAATTATTCATGTTGTGTTTACAAGCGAGCGGCGGCTTTGTTCTCCACCCCTCTCGTCCTCAGACGTCAAGTAATACACTCGAATTATGTGATGTTAATGACGATAAAACTATTAATCCGTAATAAAAAAGTACTTGATGTTGCAATTGTTATGTCACAGCCTGGCATCTAACTCGCCGCTTGAGACGAGCAACACGAAATGATGAATAGGAAAAATGTCACAGATGTGACAGCGAATGAGTTTTCCCTTCGGCTCGTCTCGAATTTCATCGCCTTTAACAAACTTTCCTTCTACGACAGTCGCAATATCTAACGTTGAATCAGCAATCTGATTGCGATTGGAGTCGGCAAGCAGGTACAACGGACGATTAATTGATCATCAAACCAAACAGAATCATCACGGCAAACAACTGTCTCGAGTGCGAAATAAAAGATTTATAGTCGATAATCACAATCACCCCTCACTCGACACCAGAGCAGCACAAAAAGACGAGCATATGGTTGGTGTTGAATTATCACGACAAATTGAGAGTGCTCCGAGTGCAAATGGATTTTCGGGTCCTTTGTGTTGCGATTTACAAATGAAAAGAGGATTAAAGCCTTTCACTTCATTCACTAAAAGTCGTGTTGCCGTCGGCCGTTCGATCGTCTTTTCAGCACATTTCACTCAAGCTGACCAGTAAACGCATTTAATTTCCAGCACGTGTCGAGGTTGATCTCACCTGTTATTGAGTTGTGATCGTTTAATCTGTTGGGCGGCGTGTGAGCTGGCGTGTGGTGATGTGTGTTGTCGATCGCGGATCCGTAAAGCGAATTAAAATCTTCGGGCGTGCTGCTGCATTTTCGTTGGATTGAAGATTTGGCTGAGTCGTTGCCATTCGACAGGTTGAGGTTGGAGCTGCCTGCGAGCGTTGCAAGTGACGAATTACGGCCGTCTTGCGAGAGCCCAAGCAGTCGATTCTCGTAGCGATTGTGGTTATCTTGAAGCGACATGAACTTGCTTTCAGAGTTGTTATGCTGAATTTGATTATGATCGTCGATGAGACCTTGCTGAAGACCCAACAACCCGCCCACAAGGTTGGGACGGAGGTCGTCGGTCATGCTGTTGTGAATCATGAACTTCTGTTGATTGCAATTGCCCGCCGAGAAATTCAGCTGACGACTGAAAATCGCTGGAAAAATATTGAACTGCTGGGAGTCTGGTGAGACTGGACTGAGGCCTAGAGAAGACGGAGAGTTGTTCACCAAACTACTGCCGCCAGCGGCTGTGCAGCTCTGTTTAAAATCCAACGTGAACGCTATGGTAATCCTGAGTGCTTAATAGGACCGCGGTGCGCGAGGAAATGTTTGCGGCACCGACGGCGAACGCGAAAAGTTTTTTTCTTCGATTGGATCACTACAAAAGCTCTCGAGAAAATGGCACGGAAATCCTTTCAACACTTCGTTTAGATTAAACTAAAGTTTTATCTCACTAACGATTTGTCCAACTAACTACCAGTAGCAGAGCTTCAGTCAATGTCAATTCAATTTATCGATTTGCCACTCGTAATGTAAATGAATCAGCAGCCAGCCTAACGCATTTGTGCTGACTCTTAATAATGTAATCGGAATAATATGATCCTTATTTCATTTGACTTAGTTTCAATAATTTAATTATATTATAACTCCACTCTCTCTTTTTGCCTTCTCACTCTCCCCGCTTTAATAACCTTTTATGTTAATCCTCGAAACACGTCTGACGCTCTCGACGGCCAAATTAAATATAAAATGACTGCTGAACGTGATCGGCTGCGGTAGAGAGCGGCGTTTGATCCAATGAAGGTTCGAGAGTTGTGCGCACAGACGCGAGGAAAAGAAGGAAAATGTGTGCACAGCTAGGCGGCGACCAATCGGAGCGCAGTGTCGACGGTCGCTTTTACTATGGAAACGAGAAGAGAAGAAGGAAATTCGGAAAATTCGAGCCATCGGAACGGAAATATTTTCTTAATAATTTTCAGTTGGAAGAATTCTTAAGTTTTTGCAAAAAATATTTTTTAGTTTCATTCAAAGTTTTTTTTATTTTGTAGCGAATTTTCTTTAGGTTCTCAATAAATTGAGATAATCTGAAAATCATGCGCAAATGAGGAGAAAGTTTCCCTCAAAATGACGACGGTAGTAAAGCTCAAAATGCCTCGAGAAAATTCATCCAACTGATCCACATGTTGAGTCTTGAGTCGATTAAGTTTCCCAGCAGTTTTTCCAGCTTAACGATTTTTCCGAAAGTCTTATCGCATCGAGGTGTCGCTTCAATATGTCAGTTGATCGTCGCATCGCCGAGAAAAATCATGAACGTTGTTTCTAACCAATCGCAAGCGAATGCCGTCGACAGTGAAACTTTTCGACGTTTGCACAGCGTTGGCCTCAATTTTATTCTACTGTTGTTGCCTCGGCGTCGTCGAGGAGTAACATGAATTTTCAATTACCAGAACAACGTGTTACACAAGCTCGGCTTTTGAAGAAAATCTCCGGAAAACCTTCACCTTATAAGTTTCTCCCCAACTACTCACTCCACCCTTCACCGCTTGCATCTCCAGTTGAACAGCAGCTTCGCTCCTTCCATTCAAGCGTCAAGCAGCGTTCGCTGAAAAGGCGAAAATTATAAATCTAATTAAACGTTACAACGAGAACTCCCAACCACGCTTTGTGTGTTACACTTCCTCTGAATTCATTCACAAACAGTTTCAATTGAAAGCACGTGTTGGATGGTGGGAAACATGCGCGTTTTGATTCGCAATTTCCACGGTTGGAATCAAAATATTTTGACACAAAATCATGAAATGTTTACGTGCAATTAGGCGACGATGAATGGAAAACCAATTTTTTATTGATTCTAATTGCAGCTCGTCACTAAAGTCATACCGACGACACGCTCCACGGCTTTCGCATCCTTCGAAGGGCTTCAATTACTTCGAGTCTGTTTAAATCGAGCACTCGATTGTCATCGAAATTTTTCAGACATATGCAGTGCCTAAGGCTTTCACACTCAATCCGGCAATCTCATTAGAAAGGGGCGGCGACGGAAAGGGACCCTCGCTGAATCCTAATTGCCGGTTTTCACTAAGAGGGTTCAACTTAGTTCAAAGCAATGAGAGGAAAGGTTGAGGATTGAGGAAGACAATCGAGGTGTTGCATCTTATTGGATTTTTAAAAGAACGTGAGTTGGCTTGAGACTTTCGCAGGCGACTGGGCGTGGGCGGAGGAAATCGATTTCACTTCCTTTAATTCTCTTGAAGATTTCGAAATATATTTTGGCCAAAGTTCTCGTCGCCAAAGTATCTGAGTGTTGATGTAATGATTGCTTAAGTTAGCTGCTTGAACTCGAAGAGATTCTTCAAACAAAATTCACTCGTCGCTTGTCGCCGTTGGAATCTTTCGAACCTCTGGAGTGCTAAAGGGCGCGCGGCTCCGTTCGATCTTTCAGTGCTAAACGAATCAGCTCGGCTGAAATTGAGTTTTATTAAAAATCGCTGGTAAAACTGTCGCTAAGCGCCGCGTAAACGGAAGCAAGTCGTCGTCAACGCTTCAGTGTTTGACGATTTATCGGAATTCTCGCGGGAACTTTTGTCAGAGCGCGAAAAAAAAAATGTGAAAGTGGATTCGAGCTCGCAGTATATTTTGAATGTGACTTAGAGAGGAGAACCTCGGCCAGTGCAGTCACGTCTCTGATTTCACCCGAAGATTACGTGTGCCAGAAGTGAACGAAAGCTATCAAAAATGATTCAATAGATAAAGAGACGCAAATATTTAATCGCGGAGTAGAAACACGAGTGAGAAGAGCAAGAAGAAAAGTAATGTCAGTAGATAAGAGGATTCATAAATGATTTTCTGTTGTTGATGAGTTAATGAGAGACGAAGAAAAATGGTTATCAACGGAGGATCTGGCTTAGCTGCGCTAGAGTTCGCGGACTGCCTTCTCGACTCGCCCGAATTCCGGGAAAATCTTAATCGGCATGAGAAGGAGCTGGACAAGACATCGCAACAGATCAAGCGGATCATCAAGGAGATAAAAGATCTTCTGCAAGCTGCAAAAAGTAAGTCTCACGTCATCGACGCAGAGCTCGTGGGGAGCTTCCACGGAGCTCTTCATCATCATGTGATGGAATTTTTATTATTGTGTTCATGTTCAAAGTGAAACTAACAACAGAATAGAGAAATATTGTTTATCTCTTGCGCCTCTGCGTGTGTGGTGGTCGCTTGGTGTGTGTGTTTGTGCGTGTGCATAAATCCAGAGACTTAAATGAATTAACGAAATTCTATTCTCTTGTCCCGTTCACCTTTTGATGTCTGAATTGAATGAATGAATTGCAAGTGATCTCATCATCTCGCTCGCTCCATAGAAAGAGAAGCTCGCTGTTCACTTCCGAATCGCCAACAACAAAATCAAGTTCTGATTGTAGCCTATTTTTGGAATGTTGTTTTTTGCCACGATGTTTCTCCATCGAGTCTATTGCGAGATAAACTCATAAACGTCTGCAGTTGAAACCAAACAGAAGCCCGAGTCGAGCGATTGACTCAACCGAGGAAGATGTGAATTGAGAAATCTTTTGACACTTAGCTAATGAATGTTTATTGATAACGCAAAGTAGAATGGGGCGACGACTTGCAGATTTCTTTTGCGGTTGCTATTAAAGTGGAACGGTGTGCAAAGTCTTTGCGGTTTTCAAGTGCAAAGCTGATCTAACTCACTGAGATGGGAACGATGAAAAGGAGGGCTCGAACTGATGAGATTTTCGCTCCCTACAAACTTGGAAGCGACCGCAAGTTGCGTCATCTCCTCGAAAACGAAGAGGTGGCGCTAAGACGATCTGCCCGCGATCTCTAACATTCGGTGATGACATCATTGCCGAACATCGAAGCCGCTCGCTGCCCAATCCCTTTTGTTGCTGCTTCCTTCTCTCCTCAACCACGCTATGCAATTAAAAAGCGATTAAAAGCATGAAAAGATTCTCATCTAACTCGTAGAATGATTCATCCGTGTGTTAAAAGAATCCGAAGAGGAAGAAGAGAACAGAATTTTAAGCGAAGCAGACGTCGAGAGAACGATGCTAATTTTAAAAACATAAGATTTGTAAATAACTTTGATGCTGATGCGAGCGGAGAATTCGTTTTTGTTTCCAGGCGTGTCTCGATGTCTAAACATTCGAGTTTCGTAAATAGTTCGCTCTTCTTTTTTGTCAGCTATACGCCAGCTACATTATTCATCAATATTGCACCTTGCTCGCGTTATTGTCGCTCGAAACGGGTTTCACTTTACACACAAAAAGCAGCGGAAAATTTGCCGCAATTGCTGGAAAATAATGTCGAATGTGTTGTAACGGAAGTCATTCAATTGTTTTGCTCAATTTCATGACCGAAAGCTGAAGTTCGACACTAAAATCGCTTTCGGACAAAGTCTGTTAATCCTCTTGAAACTTGAATGCTTCCAAAGGCATGACATCGGGGTCGACCATAACGTTCGTTGCTTGTGCACTGGCTGTGCATTTGGCATTGAGTGCTTATCTTCATCACGCTTTAGCGGTTTCCGTACGACATCACTGATAAACTCGGATACACTGACATCGTAAATTTAAAGAGCTAAGCTCTCGGCTTGAAAAGAAATCGCGAATTATGAAAGCGATCGCTTTGTGTTAATCGGCAAAGAGTCGTTTAAGTCTTCTGGTCTTTCCGCTGTCAAAGCAGTATCACTGACATATCCAGCCCAAAGTATTTCTTCTTCTCCTCTTTCTAACGAAAAGTTATGTAAATTAAGCACTTTCTTTTCGTCGCTTGTCGCTTTAACACGTGGTCTTGCTCCAATAGAGTCCAAACTTTCTTTCTTTTATCATCGTCTTCTTCTCGGAAAAGAAGAAGACGAAAGCGACATCGAAACTAGAAACTGAGCGCTCAAGACAAGTCACAACAACAAGCGTTGAGAAAACAGCGCGCCGCCGACTTGAGCAAACGTTAATTTATTTATTCTTGGTCAAATTCCACGCTCGATTCTGCTTGCTGTCCATTTTGACCTTGACGTAAGCCTCTATGAGAAAATAAATTCATTCCCACATTCGTAATATTTTTTCCACAGACAGAACGTGAACGTAAAGTTATGAACGCTTAATGTAAATAACAAAACAAATAGCACAAAACACTTGTTGCAGCACTGCTGTGTTGATGTTCATTGAGATAACCGTCGGTGTATGTAATGACGGGCTGGGCGATAAATTAACAAAGCGATGAAGATAAAATCGCGTCGTCCACGAAGGTTCGATCAGGCGTAAATATTGACGCACGCTTTGCTCTCTCTCTTCCGCTTTAGATCTTTCTCGGTGCCAAAGAACGCTCGCGAAGAGTCTAAACGAATTCAATTTCGAGTGCATTGGGTCTACACAAACGGACGACGAGCAGGTGATAGCGGACAGCTTAAAGCAGTTTGGAAAGCTCATATCAGCCATAGAAGACGAACGTGACAATATGGTGAGTCAGTTGTAGACAATCAACGGTAATCGTTTCAACTCTTCACGTTTCAGCTCGATCGAGCGCACGACCAGATCGTTGTGCCTTTGGAAGGATTCCGAAAAGACGCAATCGGCGGCGTGAAGGAGAAAAAGAAGCAGCATGACAAGCGAACGGCCAAGTTTTGTCAGGCGCAGGAGAAGATTCTGAATCTCTCTTCGAAGAAGCCAGAGACCGTGTTTGTTGAGGTATGGAATGTCGTTTGTCGTGTGAATGGAGAAAATGTTCCTTTTGTTCGCCCGGGGCGCGTTTGTGAGTTAGGGACGGTGACCGAGAGCAACGATAACGACTCAGATGTCTCGACATGACGTCTGGTTCGATGGGTTCCCTTGTAAAGCTGTAAAGCCTTCCCTGCTGCATTTGTGACAAATCGTAAAACTATTGTGAATGAAGCACAAAAAAAAAACGGAACAAAAAAGCGGCTGTTTGAAGTCGAGGGTGATTCTTCTTGCCTTCCACTTTCGGCAATCTCAAATTGCGCATGTGCACGACTCCGATTCAAACTACCGCATCTTAAAACAATTCTGGACGAAATTCGCGTGAAAAAAAGTCGGGAGCCGTTGATTCGAGTTGATATCGATGGGGACTTTGTGAGCGGGTCTGCCAGAGGTTCCGCCGTAACCGGGAAGTGTTGAGAGGCGCGAGGTCAAACAATGAAAAGCGAAAAGTGAAAAAGGCTGAAATTCTCTCGCGAAAAACTTTTTCCTTCTCCGTTGTGAAGTTTTAGATTAGAAACAAACATTTCCTAGCCAAAGTTTTGTGCATTTGTCAGCGGAATTGAAACCGAGGAATTGCACAGCGAGTCGCGGACACAAATTAAGGAATTGGCGAGCATACTTGTCGATGCCAAAATGTAAGATGGTGTCGTGTCCTAATCGCGAAACGGGAACATTTTCTCTTCCTTCCGTAGTCGTGTCGCGAAATTTTCTCGTCACTCATCGATCTCGTTCACTCCGCAGGCTGATGCAGCGCTAGGAATGCTCAAACGTGACTACATGCACGAATCCTTAAACTATGTTTTGAAGATTCAGGACGTTCAAGAGCGCATAAAGTTTGAATTTGTCGAGATATTGCTGGGGTTTATGTCAGGATGGTTGGTCTTTTATCACTTGGGACACGAAGTCGCTGAAGACGCTAAAGAATACATGACCGATTTACAGCACAAAGTTCAAAAGGTGAGCCTACGACCTACCTCGTCGAGCACTGTTATAGCATCTCAATCTCTTGCAGACCCGCGAAGGTTTCACAGAATTCCAAGAAATTGCTCAGGAACTAAAATCAAAGTACATGAATTTTCAACTGAAGCCGGAATCGGAGTTCACCCAACAAGGCTATCTCTACTTGATGGAAAAAAGTAATTTCGCTTGGACTCGGCATAATTGATTAATTAAACTAATTATCGTGTTCTTTTGCAGAGGCCTTCACGGCAACATGGCAGAAACACTATTGCACGTACAAGAAGCAGAACAAACAGTTTACGATGCTGCAATACAATCAACAGATACCTGGACGCATTGTGCGACATTCTCACACCTTGTCTAAGTTGGATTACTAACGAATTATCTCATTTTAGCAATCACCGCCTGAAAAATTGACCCTTGCGAGCTGCACGCGATGTATTTCCGACTTTGAGAAGCGATTTTGCTTCGACTTGACATTCGACCAGAAACCAAACATTGTCTACACGTTCCAAGCACTCTCCGAGAAAGATCGAAAGAGCTGGCTCGACGCAATGGACGGAAAAGAGCCGGTCTACTTGACGCCGGGCAAAAGTAGCGCAGTGCAAGAGGAAGAGTATAGCATTAACGACATTGGCTTTGCATTTGTGAATAAGTGCATCGAGTGTCTAGAGCAGCGGGGGCTCGAGGAAGAAGGTCTTTACCGAGTGAGCGGAGTCGGCACAAAAATCAACAAAGTCCTCCAAATGGGCCTCGACGCTAAAAAGACTGAACAGGAACGGTTTACGTTCTTCACCGACGAGCAGTTCGCGGACTTCCTCGAAAGCAAAACGATTGCCAGCGCTTTGAAACAGTACCTAAGGAAGCTGAAGGAGCCGCTGATGACCTACAGATACTTCAATGGCTTTCTCGCTGCCGCAAAGCAAGAGCAACACTTGCAACGCATCAGCGACGTACATGCTTTAATTCACCGACTTCCGAAGCATCATTTGGAGATGCTAGACATTATCATTCGGCACTTGAAAAACGTAGCGGCGAAGAGCAACAAGAATAAAATGTCGATCTTCAACCTTGGCGTCGTGTTCGGTGAGTTGTTGCAATTTTGAATTTGACTAAATGCTGACGACAGATTGTTTTAGGTCCAACTCTCTTGAAAGCAAATGAAGACAGCTTAGCTGCCGTGTTGGAAATTAAGTTCAATAATTTGGTTATTGAAATCCTGATTGAGAACTACGAGCTTATATTTAAGAATCCGCCAGGAAAGACATCGGAGTATGTGTAAGCGCATCATTTCAATATTTCCAGTCCATTGCCTTGCAGATCACGTAGCCCAGTTTCTCACCTCACTTTCCATTGACTCATTTTAGTTCGCGACAATCAACATTGAGTCCGCCATTCCAAAGGTCATCAAATTACCATTACCGCGACTCATCGGCTGGTGAACAGCGAAACTCCCATTATCCGCAACCGATTAGAGTTAGTGACCGTTTTATTTTATTCTCAATCGCTATTTTTAGTTATCTTGTGATTCGTGTCTTCATTAATTAACGCATTTTGTTTTCTCTCTCTCCCCACACCGACGCCGCTTATAACAATCGTGTGCTTCCTTGTTGTTTAGGTGGTGGCTAAGTCGAACTATACCGATCCCGTCATGTCGAGTAGTTTGCAGAACATTCCCAACGGCATGTCCATTTACCATTCCACTTCACCGGCGGGCTCGTCGACAGTCAACCAGCTCTCGACTCGCAACAATCGGTTTCCACCGAACGCACAACTCCAACAATCAGCGCAATCCTATCCGCTCTACGAAACTAAATCGAGCACAAATATTAATCAGAAGTCGCTGTCGCCGATTATGCGGGATTCCTCTCTATCATCGCGCGAACTCAACAGCGGCTACTTGAAGTCGGCCTCGCCACCGGCGACAATCAACAACAATAACAGTTACCAAAACGCAATTTACGTCCAAAAACAACAATTCTACAACAGCGCAAACAAATTCTCGAGGGAGAACACGCCGAGTGGCACAGGCTTGAACAAGAGTGCACTGTCAATGGACAGTCCATACGGAACGGTGACGCACCAGTCGTCGTCGGGCTCCGCGCACAAGCAACCGCATCACAATGTGCTGACGTCGTCAGAAACGAACTTGTCGAAGCTTTTCGATCGAATACACTCGTCGGACGAATCAGTGTGTTCATCGTCGAGTCGCGACCTCATCCTAACATCACAACAACCACATCACTTTCAAACGTACGGTACAAGTGGCTCGCGAGACAAATCAGTAAGCGGGAGTAGCAAACAGTTGAACATTTGGAATGATTACGCGCCGTCAGTGAAGCAGCAGCCAATCTACAATGATGTCATGTCTAGTCACAGCAACAACAACAATGGATCGGGATTCATCCCGAAGAAACAGCAGCGAGGTCATAAAGATAAAGACGAAATCGTCAAAGCTAAGCCGTACAATATTCAACAGAACTGGTGAGACACAACATGAGTCAATGCGATTGAAAGATATTTAACCGTGCGATTTGTTTCAGGCGAGTTCGAACGCTTTACGCGTGTTTAGCTGAGAACGAAGGTGAATTGTCCTTTGAACCAAATCAAATTATTATTAATGGTAAGATAACGCAATCAATCTTTAATCTCTTATCCTCATTCTGACCCTTTGACGTCCAGTTTCTAGATCAAACGAGCCGGGATGGCTAGTAGGTACGTTGAACGGCAAGTCGGGCTTGATACCGGAGAACTATGTGGAAATTTTAAATTAAACTTTGCGGTTTCAATGTATTTGATGTGATTAAGAAAAAGAGCTTTCATGCAACAAGAAGAAAATGAAAATTCAAAAGACTTAACAAAAAGAGGAAAAGCTCGAGGTGAAAGTGAGAGTGAAGTTTTAAAAGTTCTTGGATTGAGATGGAACGTTTGGAGATATCTTTGAGTCATTGAGAGCTTTACAGAACTTTTTCTTGCTGAAGCTTCGTGTGAGATTGATCACGAATGACGTCGCCAAGCTTCGTCGCAGGCCCTTCTTCAAGATTGGAATGCAAATTCCCCTTGGAAGCTGACGTAGCCATTCAAGATCGTCCTGAACTAAAAATGACATTTGATGTTGCGTTTTGTCCCATTCATTATCAGTATTTATATTTTGAGTTATCAATTCGGCAGTATTCGATTGGAAACCTTATGACGCGAACGTGGCCATAAAACAAAATGATTTTAGTTCGTCACAAGCCATTTTACTTTCAAAATTGAAAAGAAAAAATATTTTTGTACGAAGTGAAAATTGCGAAACGAAACAAAAATTTGTACTAAAAGAAAAATCGAAAGACAAACAAATTTCCTTTATACTGTAACTGTAACATGCCATTTATTTTGCGGGAAGTAATCGACCTTAAGAGCTAACAAAGTTTTGCGGTGCTTGCATTCCTCGAACTTATCGGGACAGTCCAGCGACCGCTGGACAGTTGGAAGAATTACGTTGAGCATGAAAAATCTGTGATTTGTTATTTGCTTTCGGCAGTTTTAAGTTCTCCAAGTTTTGAACTCACGAAATGAAAGAAATTCTTTTGCAACATTCGCGGGACCATCTTCCTTCTTCTAGCGACCCCTTCGTTCAACCCTAACTGCACTAATTATTTATCATTCACATGGATATCGTTTTACTTACTCTTAGTTCGACACTTCCAATTTCCCTCTCGACTCCGACTAAATTCAAAGTGAAGAATGAAATGAAAAATAACACTACACAATATCTTGAGGAAAAAATTCAAATACACCAATAGCGTAAGAATATAAATGTAGAGAATGAAATGAAGATAAAAACATTTTATTTAATGAAGAAACGTATGGAATAAAATAATTTACAAAAAAAAAGTTTTAGTTTGTCATTTGGAAAATTTTCATTTTGTCCTCGAAGTCCAAGTCGCTCTTGATGACGTCTACGACAGTTTTGCCGGTGTAGTTTTTCTTGGTCAGCAGACCTTGCAAGGTTGCTGCGTCAAACAGCTCATTCATTAGGCTCCAGAGAACTTCCAACGTTGCTAGGTTGCCGTTCGACCCTTTGAACGAGAAGAACAAAATATTTTCGCCTTCAAAGTTCTCGCGTAAGATCAAAGCCTTCAACTCGTCTTGACTTATGATCCTTTGGTATGCTCTTTGGATTAGCATGAAGACTTCCTTGCACTTGTTTCTTGTCGCGTAATGCAAAGCTGTGAAGCCTTCGTTGCTCTCATGGAACACGGCTTCTCTGCGTTGCTCGTTGGTTGAATAGATGTCAGTGAACAGCGCTCTGAATGTCCGGAAGGTTTCGTCGTCGCATTCCGTGACTGCATGCGTCAACGGCGTTTGACCAAACTCGTCGATCTCGCAGAACATTTGTCTCATCTCGTCCTCGGTGAAAGTTCCTTTCAGAGTGGTCCAGATTGTCTCGACGTCTTTGCCGTTGCGAATCCACCTTGGAACGTAATGAAAAGCATTGCGTCCCGAGCTGTCGACGTTGGTTATCAAGACCAGCGCAACGTCTCGACCAAAATGACTTTCAACAAGCTTCAAGACTGTTTGGAAGATTTTTATGTTCTGCTTCTTGACAACGCTCATCATGAAGTTCTTTCCAAACTTGTCTTTGGCGAAAAGAAGTTTGTTCACTTCGTCCTGACTCAAAGTTGGCTTGAGGTTCATCAAAAGTAACTTAAATACTCCTGGTTTCCTATTGACCGCAGCGCAGTGAAAGATGTTGCGTCCTGAGTCGTCAATTTCCCGGAAAGCTTTCTTGAAGACTTCGTTTTCGAAAGCTCCACGTGCCTTGGTCAAAAGCTGATCAATGAATTTGACTGACTGATACTCCAGAGCTAGCAACAAAGAACTTTGCAGTCCAGCGCTCTGACCAGCTTTCGTCTGAATCCAAATTCCATTCAAGATCTCTTTAGTTCCCCAAAAAGATTTCCCCGAGAGAACATGCACGATATTAACAAGGCCGTCTTCAACTGCCGTACGGAATACGCCTTGAAGCTCTTGTTCCGAGAACGTCTTTAAGATGATCGCCTCGACGCGTTTGATGTAAGTCACGTTCTTCTCAAACAACAAATTCTTCAGTTTGTTGTCAAGGAAAATTCTTATCATCTTGCAGTTCGGTGAATTGGCGGCCCAGATTTCCCTGAAGAACACAAACATCGCCATCGTGCGTTTGCTGCTGAAGAAAGAAGTAAAGAAGTTGCGCTTCTCACTCGCTGGGAATTTGTTGGCGAGGAAAATCTTCTTGAACAGAAAATCAGCAACTACGGAAGGTAAGAAAGTGAAGGAATCAGAGGTCGTCGATCGTATAAATTCGCAAAGCTTCTGCGTTCATCGACTCGAAACCTACAAGAAATTTAACTCACCGAAGAACTCTGCAAACATTCGATGAAAGAACTGAAGAGTTTTGTTGTTGTCCAAGAAGTTTATGAAGCCAATTCGGGCCATGTCAGCGTAAGGAGGCTGCGTGTTGTCTTTGAAGCAATCTTGAATCAACTGCTCGTCGTGGGTGTGGCCAAAAATGGTTCTGAGCGCTTGACGATGATGGAATCGCAAAGCGTTCATCGACTCAGTCAGCAAAGAAGGCATCGGTTCCTTCTCCACGCCATTGATCTTCTTCATGAAGTTGCTGATCTTTTTGTTCACGAAACATTCGAAAACTGTGTAAAGATTAATCTCATTAAGTTGAACGTCTTGGTCGTTCTCGAAAATCTCCGCAATGCACTCGAGAATGATTGGATTGGACGATGAGTCGGTGTGTGTATTCTCTTCTAGCGTCTTCAAGAACCCTTCGATCGCTTTCATTTTCTTCTCGAGCTTTGGGCCATCGATGCTTTTGGCCTTGAAAGCTTTTGCAAGGAAAGCCTTTTGGTCGTAAATGGAAAGTGGCAGCAGATTGTAAACGGCAGCGTTAAGCTTATTCTTCAGCTCGTCTTCCATGTGCGGCCGTGCTGATATCCAAATTCGGTTGGAAGTTTTCTCTTCAATGGAAATGATCAAGTTCAAGCTGAACTGTTTGAATCCCGGACTTGCTTCATCGATGCCATCCATCAAGCAGACCACGCGGTTCTCGTTGAAAAGACTGGAGAAGACCTTCGCCTCGAATCCCATGATTTTCAAGACCTTCTCGTTGATGAATCTCGAGAGTTCGTCGTTTGTTTTGTTCGCTTTTGAAATTTTCCTCTCGCGCTTGAACGTGATCTCAAGTTCTTTGAGATCAATGTAGACGATCCAATGAGAGGGAAGAAGCTTCTTCAACTTAACAGCCATCGCTTTCAACTCAGACGTTTTCCCCATTCCAGGTTCAGCCGTTAGAAGGCAAACTTTGTTCTTCTCGGCAACCGTCAACAGCTCTTCGTAGTTGATCTCGAAACCGTTTGCTGGTGCAAATTGTCTTTCAATGTGAAAGCCGACATCATCGAACTTCACAGGATTTCCAATTTGTATCTTCCCGTCAAAGAAATCGATTAAAGGCATCAACTTGATCGCTACAGAATCGGCGCTGAGAATGTCTTGGAGTTGCAGTGGAGCTCCTTGGAAGACAATCTGACGCTTCAAAAGCTGGTTCTGAGCTTCGTCCGTAAGCTGAGTCCAAGCGTGAGTCATGATGAAGTGCGCGGCTCCTTTGCGATGGAAGGTTTCATGAATCTGAATGAACACGAGCCTCTGCTCCAACTTGGCTCGCTTGTAATCGTCAACATAGTTTGACATTTCAAACGGACTCTCGTTGCAGCAGTCGATGATCGCGACTGGTTTCGTGCAGACGGAGAGAGCTTTGACGGTCAAATCGAAGAATTTTTCATTCTTAAGGGATTCGAGTTTAACGAAGATGTAAGACGACTCGAAGTTTTCTTTGGAGCTGAGTTGTTGATAGATCAGCTGCGTTGTCAGCAACGAGCAATTTGTGGTGACAAAAGAGACTCGGTCAACATTGAACTCAAAGTTTAGGGCTTCGGGTATGAACGTGATCTCTGAGTTTTTCAAGCTGGCTGTGAGACCACTCAACTCGTTCATTTTCTTCACTTCCTGCCTCGCTTCCATCAACGGATATTCCCGCTCAAGATCGGATACGATCCTTCCTTCATAGAACTCAAACAGCTTCGCGTAAGTCTCCCTTATCTCGTTGAGCTTCTTCTGGTTCTGGTTGTAAGCAACGATCACGTATGGAACACGAGCAGCCAACTCAGCGTGCTGCTGGTTCGAGGGAAAGTTGAAAGCCTGCGAAATGTTTGGTTCGGCAGGCTGTTTAGCCTTTGTAACCTGCAGCACTTCTTCGAACTCTTGATTAACACCAAAAAGTTTTGTTATCTTCTCGACAGCGTCGCGAAACTCATCGCTTGGCTCGTGATTGTCCAAGTAAATTTTTTTAAGCTGTGCCAAAGAGTCGTCAAACTGCTGCTGGTGATCGTTATAAGGTTTGCTCTGGTTGTGGTACAGAAGTTCCATCGCATAACGGCAAAGCTCTTGAGCCAATAAGCCCAAAGGTTCAGATCGCTCTTCGTTCTTCATCAAACCTTTTGCTGCGATGTAAATCTTCCCATCTACTACTTCGCGTTTTCCCTCGTTCACTGTTGCAACTAGTTCTCCTATCGAATCACGTTGGAAATCGAAAACAATGTTTAAGGCTTCACAATGCGAGACAACTTTCAAGATTGGCTCAATTCCCTTGATTCCATTGATCTCCCGAAAAGCTTCTTCAATGAGTACTTCGAAGCTTTGCAAGTTATTGCCGAGTTCATCGTGACCCAACGTTGACTTCGAAATCAGCGAATCCAAATGCTTCATTTCTTATCGTCGATTTTTTTGTTGATGCGATTTAAGTCTGGGCTTCTTCGCTCTTCCGATAAGTCTTATCACTCAGATATGAATATCAGTCAAAAGTTCACCAATAATCAGCTTGAGGTATCTTCGCTATTTTTAGAATTTTTCAAACTATCAACTCACTTCAAATTCACTTTCTTTGCGAGGTATCAGAGACGCTTACGTGACTTGGTTAATTTAATCCTCGAAGCAAAACGCGCGCGTCTGATCACGAACGATCTGCAGTCGAAACTGAAATTTCTCTCCGCGATAAAGAAACTCGATAAGATTTTTATCGTGTGATGATTTTGTCGTGGTGTCACCTGGGCTTTGGGTAGGAGACAATGCTTTTATAAAAGCTTTTTGAACAGTAGGAGTTTTTAGATATTTTGCGGTAGATTGTCAATTTATTTTCAAAGGCAATTTATAACAAATTTATGATGTTATTTTACCTTGAATAAATGAAGCAGGTTTCTTGCTACTTGGCGATTGTGAAGAACGCCGATACTCGCCGTAGAACTTCATTACACTTGTGCAAACGAAGTTTTTCTTTCCTGGCAACCTCGAGAGAAACCGCAGAAAGAGAAGGCCTTTCGACACTGGAGCAAAAGGAGGGATGAAGTTGTCTGTAATTGTTAAGTTGTCGATCGATGTCTTGACACCCTACCGAACATTGTAAATAGAATATGAATAACTGGAGCGTAGAACTTCTTACAGCAGTTATTGGGAATATGGGAGGCGTGGACAGCGCCTGGAAGAAATTTTCGGCCAAAGCTTTCAAAACAAAACTGCCTTTAACTGTTTTAAAAAGCTGATTGACGTCAACAATCGTTTGAAAGAACATTCTTCGGTATTCCTTGTCCTGCTCATCTTGCGGTATGGTAATTTTAACTGCGACTTTCATGTGTAAAATGGTCACCAAGTAGTGAAGCGAGAAGTTCATGACTGTTGAGTGCTGCCAGTCGTTGAACAAACTGACGTTCATTACCAAATATTCATTGACTGGGTCGTAGCTCACACGATTTACCAGAACAATCGAATTCTTGTAAGTGGTGATTAGTTAAGGTGATTAGTTAAATTCTGTTAGCAATTTTGTATGTGAAACTTACGGCTGCTGAGGCAAAAGCCACCAGCCAGAGAAGCTGCATCGATATTACTAAAACAAACTAACAAAGTCGAAGCATCTAGGTAATAATAATAATAAAAACTGTCATTTATTGAATTATTTTCATCAGATACAGAAAAATTTGTTTGTCTAAAGCTCCGATCTAAAAACGACCTTATCTCTAATCTATGCGTGAATTGTCCTTGAAGACTCTTTTTACATTTGTGTGATTTGCCTCTTATTAAGATTTAATGGTTTTGGACGGGAAAATTCTAAAAAACCCGACAATTTTCGATGGTAGCAGCATATACAAAATAATTCTATTGCTAGAATAATTTGATAACTTGCTCTTTTCTGGGTGAATACGATTAAGATTAATGTAAGATTAATCGATCGTACGGTTAGTTCATCGTGCATGTTGCCGCGATGAGTACTTGAAGTTTTTGCTCGTTGGATTGAGCCTTTTTAAGGTTGTTGATTAAATTGCGAAAAGCAATGATGACTTCCTTCATATTGGGAATCTCGTTGAATTCTTTTTGTAGCGAGGCAAGCTCCTCATGGAAGCTTCTCTCGGGTCTTGGTTCAGAGGGTCGTGAAGTCCAAGCTGATGGTTGATTGGAGCTTGTCGTCGGAGCAGACAGTTGAGGAAAGTTGACGTCATCGAGGCAGATGTTCGGCCGAAGTTTGGATGAGTTGAAAGCAGGCTTAAGGAGCCTTTGTTGATTTTTGGTCTTCGTGATTTTTTCTAAGTAAGCCTGATAGACTTCGCATTTCGATGAGCTGCTAGGATGACCCGTTTTCCCACAGTTAACGCAGGCAACGAACTCATCTTTAACTTTCCTCTGACATTCCCCTGGGCCATGAGGATTGACGCACTTAACGCACTTGTATTTATAGCCACAGTTGCTTGCTGAGTGCCCGAACGCTTGACAACGACGACACTGAGTGACTTTCTTCTGACTTGGTTTGTATCGATCCCATTTGACTTTGAGTCGATCGACAAACTTGTGGCAATGTTGCAACGTGGGCAGCTTGATGGAATTGTTTTCGAATTGGACGAGAAACACTGGATTTGTCACTTCCTCTGGAGGTGTGATGGTGAACACTTTACGGGCGGGAATCTTCTCCGCTATTAGTTTGGCTAGTAACTCGTCAGTTGATATGAGGTAGTGATGCTTGAGTATGAATACCGGAAGTCGCTCATCCTTCTCGGTGAATGTATGGTGTAGAATATTACGCTGCTTAATTATCTCAAGCAATTTGTTTTTGTCCTCTCTGCATTCAGCCTGAATCCTAATGTGATCGTAGCGTTTCTCACACCAACCTTTGAGCTTTAGGTTGGAAGTCGTGAGAAGCTCCTGAGCAATGGCAATTGATGAGCCGGTGATGATTATTGGGTTCGGGCGAACATCAACCGAAAAACTCGGTTGGCGCTTCCTTGGAACACGTGAAGTCGATGGAGCAGGCATTTCTGTGTCCATGTCACTGAGATCGGTGAGTGTCTCGTACGAGTTGTCCGTTAGTACCTGTGGTACACCGTCAATCGTGATTACTGTTGGTTTTCTTGCCTGGCGAGCTCTTTTAGGCGGGCGACGACTCGATGCGCCGCGGCCCATGTTGAGTTGTTGAACTTTGAACTTTTGCTCCAACTGGGGAGAATGCTGATTGGTGGCCGCGAACTCCGCGTTCAGGACGTAGCTGGTGTCTTTGCGCTCCTTCTGAAGTATTTTGTTATATGCGAACTCACTTGCAAACAGATTAAAATTTAATGTTTTGATAAAAACACGAAAAAATAAAACTTATCACGAGTACGTTCAGTCAAAGGATGAAGCATCTAGGTAGCTCGAAGCTATTTAGAAAATTGCTTTCGTCAATGATTCGCAATCGATTACAGTAAATGTTGGACAGGATGAGATAAAAAATTTCTACAAATTGATGTTATTTCGCTAGATCATTCGGGTTAAAATTTTATTCTCGGTCAAAAGCTTTCTACCATCTTTCAGACGTTTTCTTATGCAACTTTCTGTACTCTCCGTGAAAGTGCATGACGCACGTGCAAACAAAACTCTTTTTTCCTTGAAGCTTCGAGAGAAATCGCAAGGTGAGAAGAGCTTTTGTCTCTGGGACCAGTGGAGGAATGAAATTATCTGATATCGTTAGGTTGATAATCGTTGAATTTATACCCTGTCGATTTTGATATCAATTATTTGACTACACTGCTCGTATTGCTTACGGCGGGTATTGGGAAGACGGGTGGCGTGGAAAGCGCGTTAAAAAAGTTCTCAGCTAAGGCTTTCAAAACGAAGCTTCCTTTTACTTGTTTAACTTGCTCGAAGAGTTGGTTGACATCAACTGTCGTTTGAAAAAACATTCTGCGATATTCCTTGTCCTGTTCATCAAGTGGCATAGTTAGTTTAGCAGCGACCTTCATGTGCAGAATTGTAACCAAGTAATGCAGCGAAAAGTTCATGGAAGTAGAATGTTGCCAGTCGTTGAACAAGCTGACGTTTTGCGTCATGTACTTGTTTACCGGATCGTAGCTCACCCGATTGATAAGAACAATGCAATTCTTAGTGTAAATGAAGTACGTTGGTCATCCATACAGTTTTTTACTTACAGCTAAACTTGCGAACGCAACCGACAAAAAAAGCTTCATCATTACAACTGGAAATAAATGTCAAAGTCAAAGCAGACAAGTGAACCACAAACTAACTTCTAAAATTGCTTCCGCCAACGCCTGAAAATCCATTTTAACATATTTCGCATAGGATAAAGTGGACACAGTTTATTACCCCACGTAAACAGTTTGCAAGAGCTAATGCCAATTATTAAAGAGAAGAGCTTTGTTACATGGATATCAAAGTTTTATCACCTAAAAGTCCATGATCTGAACATCATACTGCCGAGATCTTTGGAGCCGTGAAGCCTCCTATTTTACAGATTTCTTCTTGCGGCGATATTCACCGTAAAACCTCATGACACTTGTGCAAAAAAATGTTTTCTGTCCTGAGAGCTTCGAAAAAAAACGCAACGTCAAAAGAGCTTTCGTTTCTGGAACTAGTGACGGGATGAATTTGTCCGAGATCGTCAGATTGTCGATCGTTGTTCCCACACCCTGTTGTGATAATCCTTATCCTGTTCATCTTGCGGCATCATGATCTTAGCTATGACTCTCATTCGTTCAATGGTAACAAAGTTATTAACTGAGAAGCTCATTATCGTTGAGTGCTCCCAGTCGTTGATCAAGCTGACGTTCATTGCTATGTAGTCGTTTACTGGAGCGTAGCTCACACGTTTTACCAGAACTATGCAATTCTTTGAGCGATGTTTTGATTTCAAAATATGTTTGTAGAACAATAATAAGAAAATATTTACGGCTAATGCTGCAAAAGCAACCAACAAGAAAGGCTGCATCGTTCTTACTGAAAACGATTTTGAAAGTCAAAACTCTAACAAGTTTAAAATAAATTTGGAAATCGCTTTTGTCAAATATATAATAAAGAAAAAACAGGACAGTAATTTGATGCAATCTGTGTAGAGGCTGAATCCGGTCTAAGGTTACGTGGAATTTTTAGCTTCAACTCTAGCGTCCTTAAGTGTTTCTCTTGTCAGGAACGATTCTTGAACGACTGTACTCACCGTAGAACTTGATCAATGCCACACAAACGAAACTCTTTTTACCAGGAATCTTCGCCAAAAATCGAGTAATGACGGAACCTTTGCTTTCAGGAGCGAGAGGAGGAATATACTTGTCGCTAATTGAAAAGTTGTGGATGTTGTATTTCACACCCTAAACAGAAAGCTGAATTTCGAGATTCAATTTGCGTATTTTCTTACTGCAGTTATCGGGAAGTAGGGAGGCACTTGAAGCGACTCGAATAGTGTTTCCATGACAGCTTTGACAACGAAGCTGCCGCTCGATCCCTTGAAGAGCTGATTGACGTCAATAGTTGTTTGGAAAAACACCCTGCGATATTCCTTGTCCTGTTCATCTTGTGGAATCATAATCTTAGCGGCGACCTTCAAGCGTTCCACGGTGACTAAGTTATCCACCGAAAAGTTTATCAACGTGGAATGTACCCAATCGTTGACCAAGCTTACGTTTAGTAATATGTACTCGTTTACTGGATCGTAGGTCACATAATCTACTAGAAGTATGCAATTCTTTGATAAAAGAAAGAATTTAGAATGAATAAATGGATTCATAGTGAACAAATACGCACGGCTGATGCTGCAAAAGCAGCTAGCAAGAAAAGCTGCATAGTTCCAACTGGAATTTTATCTCAAAGTCAAAGGTAACAACTTCTGCAGAAATAATTCCGGAAATGCTATTGCAAACAGGATACAGGAAAGCGCAAATCTGACAGCAATCATTGTTGGAGATAGAGCAATCAGCCGTTAAAGGTTGACAGAAAAGCAACAAGTTTCTGTTAATAGTAGTTGACTGCTTCAATTGCAACGATGTATTCTTGGTTAGAGACTCTATCGACCCTCAGCTCCTTTTCTGCGCGGAGCGATCCGTAAGCGTTTGTACTCGCCGTAGAATTTCATGTCAGACGTACAAACGTAATTCGTTTTACCAGTAAGTTTCGAGAGAAATCGGACAAAACCAGCGCCTTTGCTTTCAGGAGCGACCGGAGGAATAAAGTTGTCGCTGATCGAGAAGTTGTTAACGTTGCATTTTACACCCTTCATTATAAATTTAATTTGGTTGCTCAGACTTCGTGTCTCTATATTCTTACGGCAGTTATTGGGAATATGGGAGGCGCTGTTAGTGATTCGAAGAAGGTTTCCATGACAGCTTTGATGACAAAGCTTCCTCTGAGTCCTTTGAAAACCTGGTTGACGTCAACTGTCGTTTGAAAAAACATCCTGCGATATTCCTTATCTTGTTCATCTTGCGGCATCACGATCTTAGCTACAATTTTAATTCCTTCAATGGTAACAAAGTTCTTCACTGAAAAACTCATCAACGTAGAATGCTCCCAGTCGTTGATTAGGCTGATGTTAAGTGCTACGTACTCGTTTACTGGGTCGTAGCTCACACGATTTACCAGAACTATGCAATTCTATGAGCGATGTTTCGATTTTAAAATAAATAAAACATTTATAACGAAATATTTACGGCTGATGCTGCAAAAGCTACCAACAAGAGAAGTTCCATCATTCCAACTGAACATGGTTTTCTGGTAAAATTGACGGAATACCGCTTCCGCCAATTTCTATGCCTTTTACTGAGAGCTTATTTGCAGATAGTTCATTTATTTATTTGGCTTCCTTCCTTCCTTTTGTTCAGTTCTGGTAAACTGCCGAGTGGTATTGGAGGAAAGTTCCCTCCGAGGGAACAAATCAGATTAATCTTTCAGTATTTAAGTGGTTGAGTGTCCATTCCCACAAATCTTCGTGCTCGTCATTTGTGCGTAATCTGGTCTGCGCCAGTTGGTTTGAAAACGAAAGCAGACACTCGCTAAAGTTATGAGTTTGAGACTTTACGAGTGTCAAAGACCTTTTCGCAACCTCCAACGAAAATTGGTTATAATGAAAGCACTTTCGATTTCGGCGAGCCCCAAATAATTTTCGTGCTGGTGTGCATGGCTGTAAAAATATTCAAGCACACCAAGAAGATTCGAATAGTGAGAGAACTTTCATGGATTTCACGATGAAGGCAATGCGATCGTTGGCCCACAAACACCGCCAAAACCAACAACCGAAACTCGAGAGAAACTGAAAGCACAAAACGCACACCGAACTACTTCAAATCGAGATTTTTTCGACAGACGAATTCCAAAGCTTATCTCTCAGTCTATTTTCGACCGCAGTTGAAGTCAATCGCATCGCTTTGTTATCAACTAAACTAAAATTGCGTCAACAAAGAGTTGAGTTTGAAATTTTGAATAAGCAGAAGTTCACGTGACAATGAACAACAACAAAGGTGAACTGCCGTTTCCTTACGAGATCAACGATCCAGCGGACGATGTCCGAGAGCAATTCATTAAAGATTTCTCGGGTAATTTCAACTAAGCGTACAGAAACATTTATCAAGATTTACATTGATCAATTGCTGATTCCTTCAATTTAGGTCAACCAACTGGTTTCGTTCAAATAGGACCAGAGAAGTGGATTCTTCCTGACAAGTTCAAGACGTGCGCTGACGAGATTTACAACTTCGAAGCACGTCCTGATGACGTTTACATCACAACTTACCCTCGCTCAGGTAAAGCTCAAATTTGTAAAAGAGAAATTATGAATTCAAAGGCAACCTTTGACTGTCCTGGTCGTTAAGATAATTACAATCTGTTCAACCATGCTAATTGAGCAAACATCGTAATCTGCTCTAACTTCTTCGTGATAAACCAGTTTCTTATGCTTCCAGGGACAACTTGGACTCAGGAGATGGTGTGGCTGATTTGTAATAACTTGGATTACGAGGCTGCGAAAGCTCGAACGCTGAATTCCAGATTTCCATTTTTCGAGTGAGCTATTTGACCTTAACTAATCAACAACAACTGTCGCTCTCAACCCAAACCATGCGTTAACTTGTTTTCAATAATTTAAGATTCCATCTGTACATGCACGAACAGCTGAAGGCAAAGTTTCTCGAGGAGAACAGCGACGAGCAATGGAAAACTGATTTCATTGAGCTGATCTCCGTGCCCGGTTACAAATTTTTCCCCGAAATGACAACTCAGAGATTCGTGAAAACGCATTTGCCATTCAAGCTGCTGCCACCCAGCATTGCAGCGAAGAAAGCGAAAGTGATTTACGTGGCGAGACACCCGAAAGACGTCGTCGTCTCTTATTTCCACCTCAACAAGCTTTATCGGACTCAGGGCTACTTGAATGACTTTCCAACATTCTTCGAGTATTTCATGAAGGATCTACGTAGGTTTTGAAACGATTTGATTGCGCAAGCTTTGAAATTAATCACTGATTCCACAGTGCATTGGAGCCCGTACTTCGAACACATCAAAGACGGTTGGAGCCACCGCCACGACGAGAATGTCTTGTTCCTTTTCTACGAAGACCTGACTGCTGACCTTGGCAGTTCACTGAAGCAAATCGCTGACTTCCTGGGCAAGCCGCTAAGGGATGAAGATCTGCCAATGTTGATGGACCATTTGAACATCAAGAATTTCAAAAACAACCCGGCAGTCAACGGAAAGGATTTGATTGATGTGAAGGTTCTGTCGACTGGCGCTCAGGGATTCGTTAGACTGGGCAGCACCGAAAAGAACAGCGAACTGACTCCAGAAATGCTACAGCGAATTGACCAGTGGATTCATGACAATCTGAAGGATTCCGACTTCAAATTTCGGTAATTAAACTTTATGACTTCGAAATTAAATAAACTTGAACGGGAATCGAAAGTTTTTCATGTCAAATTTTATTGGCTGAGACTCTCAAGCTTCAACTGCACTATTCATCTCCACCGCCTTGTTGATCAGTCGATGGATCGATCCGATGCCCAGCGTCATGTCTGTCAGAATTTTTGAGAAACTGCCGATCGTCTCAGTCAATAAAAGCTTTTGGGCGAGATACTTGAACGGATCAGTGATGTTGCTGCTCGGCATTAGTTCGAAGTATTTGATTCGTGTGCCCCATTGCCTCTCCACTTCGAATCTTGATAATTTCTTGCCTTTCAAATGCGCTCTGTTGCCGCAGAGAGCCATTGGAATTTTGCCACAGAGCGAGACAATTCGCCGATGCCAGTAGAAAACATTTCTGAATGTTGCCGTTGAGCTTAGGTCGAAAAATATTATTGCACAATGAGCGTTGCGGAAGAACGAATCCTGGAGCGTTCCCGAAATCTCCTGGCCTGCTGTGTCATGAATTTCGATTGCGATGATGCCGGAATCTGCCTTGAACACGATGGACAGGACGTTCTCGGATTCTAGCAACTTCACGTCATCGAAATCGGACGCTAAACGGCGGACGAAATCAGATTTGCCCGTGTGACCATCGCCGATGATGATGCACTTGAAAATTTGAACTTCCTCCATCGAAAAAATTGTTACGAGCGTCTGACTGAAGAATTTTCAAAGCTTTCCTAAATTATAGTGAAAAGAAATTTTGAAGGGATCCAAGCGAGTTTGAAACATGAATCCAGTGACTTTAGCTATTCAAAATTCCTGTTAATCATTGAAGCTTTTGGTCAAAGAATCCCGATATACAGAGACATAGAGAGATGTACATATTCAAACCTTAAGGTCTTTCAATCGTATTAAGATCATCGTTGTTTGTGACAAACGAATACCATCGTTGACCTCCATTTATCGTTTGTGCAGCTTTTCCAAGTTAAGATGAAAATATTTCGGTGCTGTTCTTTCAATTTACGTCAACCGTTCGAGTCAATGACACGAATTCATCAGTAACCGAGCTGCATCTGAATAAAAATTTCTGTTGCAATAAAAGCTTACCACAAAGCTCTCTGCAAATGCATTCTGTTCGCACCGTCCGAACTTGCAGTTCTCAAAATGAAATTCGTTTTGATTATTTTGTATGTTGCAATCATCGCAAATCACTCTGGTGAATTTTTATCCTCTACATTTATTCGATCTTAAATTATAAGAAATCATTTTTAGTTTTATCGAAGAAACGCAAATGCTTCACAGTGCTTCCCACGAAAACGACGGAACCACGACGTGAGTTTACTAAGCTGATTCCCGCTGGGTTAATGATCTGTGATGAATCATTTGCTAGATGATCAGCTCACTCTGCAGTGTCCAGGAAGATAAATATATTTTTTTCTGAAATATAGCCACGTGCACGCTGAGTTGCTTAGAAGGCCAAGGATACGATTACGACAACTGCCAATGTACCGGTGATCCAATTACGACAACTCCAACAACGACAACTCCTGCAATTATGTGCACGCTGAGTTGCTTAGAAGGCCAAGGATACGATTATGACAATTGCCAATGTACCGGTGATCCGATCATATCAACGACAACTCCAACAACGACAACGACTGTAATTATGTGCACGCTGAGTTGCTTAGAAGGCCAAGGATACGATTATGACAATTGCCAATGTACCGGTGATCCGATCATATCAACGACAACTCCAACAACGACAACTCCTGCAATTATGTGCACGCTGAGTTGCTTAGAAGGCCAAGGATACGATTATGACAATTGCCAATGTACCGGTGATCCGATCATATCAACGACAACTCCAATGACCTCTACACCTGAAGCATCAACTTGGCATATTGAAAGCTTTGGTGGGTAAAAAGTCCTAAACACTAGCATATTCTGTTCTTGTTGACAATAAAATGGATTCACGAGATACTTTGAGTTTAGCGCAAAATCATGTTTCATCCGAGATAAAAATTGAATCTCCCGTGGCTCATTTAACGGTCAACTTAAATTTGAAGATCGAAGACGAAAACCGTTAAGCGATGACGCAACACTGAAATCGAAACGAGTTGAAAACGAAACGCGCTACATTCTTTCAATCAGAATTTAGAATTTCTTTATTTCCTTGTTAGAACCTTAATTTATGTGAACAATTATTCGCCGGTTGTGTTCGTTTGGTGTTATTGCAAGCGAGTCCCTGTGAAATTATCCTGCATGCCCAGCCGCTGGGAATCGTTTTTAAATAAACAAATTTCTCAATGGAGAATTGAATAATTGAAAACAAAAACTTTACCGAAGCACACAGGAGTGAAGATATCGTTTAAGATTAGCAACCATGTCGAACAATCAAGCCAATGAAGCTTTATTATATCGGCTACAGCAGATGAACTTGGACAACGGCGCGGATTATCAACATTTTGTGCCGAATCCTCCTCCGCCCAACAATCGTCACGCAAGTCAGCAATCCTATCAGCAGCCAATTTACCAGTACATGCCAGACGGAGCGGCAAGCGGTGTTTACGAGAACGTTGAGTACTCCTCAGGATCCGGCAATCGAGTGCAGGTCACCGATCTTGATGCAATTGTTGACTTGCAAAAGTTCGAATCGCAGAACGCCAAGGCTCAACCACAACTAAAAGCGTCAAGTGGAAAAGTAAACTATGGAACGGAGAACCTCCGTTACGCCCACACCCCTCAGCCATCTGACGTTGAGCCATCGCCCATCTATGAGAACTTGCAAGTTATTTCAGGTTAGCTCTAAAGTCATCAATCATCCCTCGACAAGTGGAATTCTAATGAATTCTTTGTTTTTAGGTCAGCAAGCTCAACCTCAAGCGTCGCCGGCCAACAAATCGATTTACTATTATGAACGCAGTGGGTCGAACAGTCCGCAAATTCCCTATCATGTTCAACGCGATCATCTCGGGTCAGATTCTCTCGTCCTCAACACCTCAGCGAGCTCTCGATACATCAACATCGCCAGCAGTGGAAACATTTATCACAACGCTTCTGCCTCGCTTCCAGTTCAATCGAATAATCAGCCTCAGATGAACATGACAAGAGCTGGGAGCATTCAACATCAACGGCAATCAGCGAGTAAAGATTATGTCCAGATTAATCCACCAAACTTTTCCAATCACTCACAAAACTCGTCACCATCTCGTTCAATGAATCGACCGTACAACCATTCTTCTCCCACGAAATCCATCGGCAGCACTGGCTCACGTCCGGCAATGGAAGAAATTAACGGATCCGACTACGTGTGCATGAGTGGCGGAACCTTAACGAAGAAGCTTCAACAAGTGCAAATGCCTCCGAACCAGCAGCCCGTGAATTACCAGAAACCTCCGCCGATACCACCGCTGGCCAACATCGACGTGAAGATGAACTATGTAACGCCGGCGAACGAACTTCCGCAAGCACAATACTCAACCGCCGCTAACCAGAAGATTGACGCCATCGCAGTTGCTAAGCAGTCTGTGAACTTTAATAATTTGTCAAACTCACCAACAGCAGTCTCGCCGACGCCTTCGAATCTCTCAGCTGGGTCTGGAAAAAGTGAGTTGGAGTTTCACTGCAATCTTCAAACAACTCATTCTCTCTTTTCTAGTCAAATTTAAAAACTTACTGCCCTACAGCGTCACTTCGAGACCAGGTAAACTGTGAAACTTGTTCTGGGGTTTTACAGCCAATAACGTTTGTGATTTCAGCTGGCAAGACGGAGGCTGAAAGAAAGATAGAAGAATTAACGCGAAAGCTAGAAGAGGAAATGGAGAAGAATGAGGAGCAGGGCGAATATTTTGGGATCTGCCACACATGCAAGGAGAAGGTGACAGGAGCTGGTCAAGCGTGTCAGGCCATGGGCAATTTGTATCACACGAACTGCTTCATTTGCTGCTCGTGCGGCCGAGCGTTGAGAGGCAAAGCTTTTTACAATGTCAATTGTAAAATCTATTGCGAGGAAGATTATTTGGTGAGTTGTTGGCTTGTCAAGCAGGAAGTTATCGTTTAATCTGAGGTTGTCGATTTGCAGTATTCTGGCTTCCAACAAACTGCAGAGAAGTGCAACATCTGCGGTCATTTGATCATGGAAATGGTGAGAAAACCAAGCAAATGAAGCGACTCAAACTAAAGTTTAATGTTTTCAGATTCTTCATGCTATGGGCAAGTCATATCACCCCGGCTGCTTCCGGTGTTGCGTTTGCAATGAATGTCTCGACGGAGTTCCATTCACGGTCGATGTGGACAACAAGATTTACTGTGTAAACGATTATCATCATCTCTTTGCACCAAAGTGTGCCGGGTGCAAGAAAAGTAAGACTGCGCAAAGCTTCGTCTGCTTGAAACTAACGTTTCTCTTCCAGGCATCACGCCAGTGCAGAACCCAGACGCCAACACAGAGGAAACCGTACGCGTCGTCTCAATGGACAAAGACTTCCATGTCGACTGCTACGTTTGCGAGTCGTGCAACATGCAGCTGACGGACGAGCCCGACAAACGATGTTATCCACTCGAGGGCCATTTGCTGTGTCGCAATTGCCACTTGCAACGAATCAACTCGCACAACAGAATGTTGGAGCCAGCTCCAGTTAGCTATCAATTCTTGGGCTAAGCTCATTTCTCTCTTTCGGTAAGAATAATCAAATCAATCATCATATCGCGCGGTCTAAGAAATATTAAAGGGTTCGTTAGTCAACTCAGCTTAGTTCTTCGCTATCTCGTTATGATATTGTCTAGCAATACGAATCTATCGAATTTAGTCTTTAGATCACGCAATCGCATTCTTTCAAGGGCTTGTCGAGAGGGTAAAGATTTTCTTTCGATGGAAAATCGTTTTTCATTTGTGATATTGAGCAAAATTTGAGTTTCATCAAACTCGTCGACGGCCGAAAATTATCTCAATGACATTGGGAATTCTATTGCAATTCAAATCATTCCATTTTAGGTCTTTAACCTTTTAGAATTGAGGAGGGGAAAAGATTTTATTCGAAGCATTTCTAACGCATTTAAAGTAAAGGGAAAGTAAGCATGAAGAACGAAGTATTATTAGAGGAGCAGCAAGTAATTAAGTGTGAAATGAACAATAATCTGATATATCAATAAAGAAAATCTTCAACAAAATCAATCCAACTGTCGACGTTCAACTGTCAACTTAACAACTTAGATTGCAATGGCCTCACCCGATCTTAGATCAAACGGACACTTCCAAGCTCGACAAACAAAGCAACTGAAGAAACAGAGGGAGATAAAGGTTGATCATAATTGTGTTGACTTACCAATCCTTTCGCTCTCCCGCGTCGTCAAAGTTTCAACAAGTTTCCATCAAAATTATTTCTTTATTTTCTTTAATTTCTCATCTTCAATATTGATTAAGAATAGATTGGGGATCATTAATAAACCTTAACTTACTAATGTTCTTCGTTTGAAATTTGAATCTTGCTTGTCTTCGAAAAAGCTTTCAAGAATATTTACCCAGACATTTTGGCCTTTTCTTAGTCCAACCAAACATGTAATGACCGGCGCGGGCCCTTCCTTAATGTACAAAACAAAATTTGTTGTTTGCTTGCATGTTAGAGTTTTGCTGATGTGTTTGCTTACATTGCGGTGGCTGGCAGCTTATTTTATGCCGAGCTTTTTCGCTTCGACCTCAAAGATGAGCAATCGCCACATTTTAACAACGAATATGTCGGCTTCTTCGTCGAGAATCTAAGGGAGAGCGGAGCGTAATTCGAGTGGCTTCGTGACGCGTCAATCCAACTTACCATTTTCACATCATCAAGAATTGATTGCGGTGTGCTGCCAGCGATTAACTTTGAACAAATAAAATCAACCAAAGTCGGTTCTGGCTCACCAATGTACTCAATGATTTTCTTGTTGATCCACGACTGGACTTTCTTCTTGATGGTGCCGTCTATTTCGGTTCTGTCGAGCGGATGATTAAAGAGATCAATTTTCTCGATCGGAATTTTGTCGATAATTTGTTTGTGCAATTTCCGCTTCTCTTCCTGAGAACGAGCCAGGTCGGCTTCAGACTTTCTCTGGTTCTCCATGTCGCGCTTTGCCTTGAGCTTTGCTGCATTCTCTTCGTAATCTGAAAAATGACAAAACTGATTAAACTGATTCGGTTAATCGCGTCAGCTTCATTTACCCAGCGGGACGAGTTTCTTCTTTGCGGGACCGTTCGTCTCTTCGCCCTCGTCGTCCATGTTGAACGCGCTCTTGGGGTCGATTTTCCGTCGCTTGTTGAGACTTAGACTGAAGCCCATGCCGATGCCGGTTCCACCCGACGAGTTTTGATTTGCTGAAGGACTGTTGGGTGTCGTGGGCGTATTTGAGTTCGATAGAAGGGAATTTCTCGACAACTCATCAACGTCCATTCCGTCGCGTGAGTCGGACCTTCGGTCGATGGGCGGAGGCGAGAAATGTCCACCACTTGAATCGGAATCGATCGGCTCAACGTCTATTGTTGACAGCTCACGTGCCGATTTCTCTTTCACGTAGCGTTCCTTCTGAGCCATGCGACGTTCGCGAGCCTTTGCTCTGTCCATTTCTCGTGCCTTTTCGCGCTGGAATTCTTGCTCACGCTGCTGGTTCTCTTCGAGATTCAAATCGATGAGAATCTTCGGCTTGTAGCGCTGCTCCATCTCCTGTTTCTGTCGTTCAAACTCTTGCGTTGGATTGTCATACTTGCCACTGAAAATCTCCGACTTAAGCTTTTCTAGCTCGTCGCGTTCCTCTTCCTTATCTTTCATATCCGAGTCTGCTTCGACCAAACGATCTGCCATGCGCGTTTTGTAGGCTCTTCCCCTGTTCAAACAGAACATTAGCAACCATGAAAACGTTCAATGAAGTCAACACTTACTTGTAATACTTCGGATCGTCTCGTTCGTCGTCGTAGTCTTCAAGGAACTCTTTCATTATTTTCGCTTCTTTCTCGCGCTTCTCTTCCCGTTTAAGTTCTTTCTCCTTGACTCGTTCGTATTCTTTAGCCTTCTTGCGTTCTCGGTTCTCCCAAATTCTAAAACAATTTGATATGAAACGTTTGTTGACTGAAAAATGAATCGAACTCACTCTAATCTTGCTAAGTAGTCTTCATGCTTCTCGCGAGCTTTCTTCTGGATTCTTCTTCGCTCGTATTCCTCTTCAGCCATCTCCTTCTCGCGTTGAATTTCTTTCGGGTTCTTCATGACTTTCGGCTCCTCGCGGAATCTTTCTCGGTCACGGAGCTCCTTTTCGCGCAGTTCGATCTCGCGCTGACGACGATCAGCATCGCGGCGTTCTCTCTCCCGTTCGCGTTCCCTTTCACGATTCCGTGATCTTGACCGCGACCGTCTTCGAGACGCTTTTCGATCCTGCTCGGGCGAGGGAGTATGGCGTTCCTTCTCCTTCTTCTCGGCGCGCTCAGATCTTTCCTTCTCCGTCCGTTCAGACCTTTCTGACCGCTCCTTCTCAATGATCTCACGCTTCTTCTTATCCTTTTCCTTCTTCGCTTCCTCCTCTTCAGCATTCTTCCTAAAGCGACCGATCTCCTTGTTGATAAGATCTCGCTTTCCTTCTTCTATTTCAATTGACGGTATCGTTTGTTTGCTGCGCGGGTGGGCAGATTGATCTAAACATAAGCATTTAAGACGTTTTTCATGTTTAGGAGAAATCAAACTTACTTTCCGCAGAGTTTGCTGCTTTCAACTCATCCTTGTACTCGTCAAGGATTTGAGCGAGTCGATCGAGTGTCAGATCATCATTCTTCTTCTCAGTCGCAGCGTCTGACGTTCGTGTGTTGTTGGCGTCTGATTTCTTCGTCTCCTCATCTTTCGCAGTGTCAAGGAGCTGCTGATTCTTCGGGTCAACCTTCGCCACAAGTTTCTTGCCATCGACCTCGTAGCCATGCAGAATACGAACGGCTCTCGCGCCCGACTTTGGACCACTGAAAAGAGTAAGGTCGTTAGCATCGAAGGTCAACATTGATGTTATCACCAAAGCCGAAACTCACTCATATTCACAGAAGCCGAATGTTGAAACTCTTTTCCAATTAGCGACCGGTCCGCAAGCAGCGATGATTTTCTTTATCATCCCATCAGGTATCTTCTCACTGATGTTGCCTGCGAGTCAATAAATCGTTAGAACCAACCTCAGTGCAGCGTCCAGCGAGGCAAAACACTTACCAACAAATACAGTGATTTTGGGGCCATCGTCGAACTCTATCGTTTGGTTGATAGGAAGTGACGTCGGTGGCTTTGTGTAGAACTGTGGACCCGATCCAATCGATGAGCTTTTGTAAGAATCGCGTTGCTGGATCACCTAAAAAAATCAAAACGATTACAAAATTTCCCAAACTCGCAGCTAACGCGCTTCGGGAACTTACTGGAGGTGCATACATCTGATGCGGCGGTGGTTGTCTGGCCTGATTATTGGAATACATCTCAGTTGGTTTTGAATGTCTAAATTTGAATCTAAGCTTTTCCGAAAGAGTTCTCGCGCTTTCCTATCAGCTCAACTTAGCTATCTACACTTTCGGCACCGCGTTCACTTTGCTGCGCTTCTTTTGCGGTGGTCTTCAACCCTACCGACACTTGTTTAGTTATATATCTCGCTCGCGAAATCGCAGTGAAAATTGTTTTTGTGAATTCGGCGCACGGCGACTTGGCAACTTTTGGAAATTTGACGCACGCGGACGCGAAACTCACACGAAAAGAACACGCGAACGAGCCCTTAAAACCTTTTTTGCCGGTATGGCTGCTGTGTCCGAGTGCTGTGGATTGGGCTGCAACAACTGCATTCTCGATCGGTTCCTGGACGAGCGCGCCAGACGTCCCGATGTCGACAACAAGACGAATCTCTTCAACCAGAAAGGATATCAGAAGTTTAAGGTCAAAGGGATTGTGAGGGAACGTCCGCAGGTTTATTTGTTCGAGTTCGCGCTTGTGTGCGATCGTGTGGAGCCCTTCAAAGACGATGAGCAGCTGATTGCGGCTCCAGTTTCGTATGTGATGCTACGAGCGAAGAGAGATGAAGACGGCGAGTGCAACAGTCTCTTTAACGGCGACCTGCTTGATCCAGAAGAAGTCGATGACAATGCACGTTACCACCGGTTCCAGCCACAGCGATTTGATAAGGGAACGCCCGAGATTTACTTCAGTAGGAAATACACGCCATTTGAAGTCAACGAGCAGCTGCGGACTTTCAAGATCATCGTGAAGCTCGAGCCATTCGGGAAGATGTCGAGGTACTTATCGACACTGAGCGAAGGATCTGTTTGTGAGTTCAAGGGCGCGTTTAAAGCTTTCGATTACGTGCACGAAAAAATCGAGAACTACATTGTGTTCACTCAGGGTAAATTATCTCTTAGGCTCTTGTTAACATGGTTTCGTTATCAGCTGCTCATTTTAGGCATTTCGATCGTCTCCGTGTTCCGTTTAGTCAAAGAAATCATTTACGAAAGTGCTCAATCCCGAGTGCTCGTCGTTTCATGCTTCAAGAACCTGAACGAGACATTCCTACGCGAAGACTTCTTCCAGCTAATTCACTTCTGGTGTCTGAAGCATCACATGTACCTGTCCGAGAACGTTGAGCCGGAAACTCCACCGAGAAGTGGTGAGAAGATCCACAACGAAAGACTGACTAGCGACAACTTTAAGCAACTGATGAGGGAGCTGAAATACTACGAACCATCGCGAACGCAAGTTCTGATCAGCGGTCGAGAGAGCTTCATCGATTTTGTTAAAACTGTCGTCGCTGAAAACAAATTCACACAAGTTGAAACTATCTGAAGGCACCAAATCGAAGCCAACGTGTGCCTTGAAGCCCAGCGACCAATGTGTGCCTTGAAGCTCAGCTATTCCAGAAACCACTGTGCAATATTTGTGAAAATCATGATGTTACTTTTATTCTTCTTCATTCTATCATGTTTTGTGTTCTTCTTGCCCAACATCTTACGTTAGGCTCCTTGTTGCCAGGGTATCCAGATCAATGTTCTTATCGTGTTGTGACCCGCACGCGGTTAGTCAAACTTAGATGAAGAAATTGCTCGGCAGGTCTTCTCACGATAAGTTCATTGATCAGTAAACCCTGCAGCTTAAAATGAAATTTTTTGTGTTAGAAAATGATTTTTTGAAGAGGAAACTAAAGATTTGAATGAGGTTTTAGTAAACGAAGAGAAAAGCCAGTCGATCCTTCACTTTACCCAGGAGCAAAGGAAAATCCATTCACGCGACGAAACTTAAAACTTTCAGGTTTTCACTCGATGAGCTTCTTTGCTTTGAAGAAACGCCTCAAGTAAAGAACCTGCCACAAGGCGAGACCGATGAGACAACACATTCCGAATATGCTGAAGAACAAGACTCTGTTGTTTGTTGACTCTGATATGACAAACGGAAGAAGTTAGTTGGCTTATCATCTACAGTTTCCAACACTCACCATTTGTATCTCTCATCTCTTCCTCGCGCTTTCTCATCAATGCGAAATCTTGTACGATGGCATCGGACAAATCTTCGAGTTTCTTCAGCTCCAGCTCGAGCGGTTTGAGTTTAGCAGCCTCGGCGATCTAAAACAAGTTGCGTAAACTGTCAGTTTGTTGTCGTTTGCGTTTCATCGTCACAAAAACTCATGCATAAAAGACAATCTAACTTCTAATGTGGACAGAACCGGGCCAACTCAAACACAAAGCTTGATAGTTACCACCGACTGATAAGAAGCAGTCAGAAGTCAATTCTCCTCCCAATACACCAAATTAAATTATACGAATTATTCTTCGTCAGACTGATTCGTTGGCAATACTTACGCCCTCATAGGATTTCGTCTCGACGCCTTTCTTAACTGTGACTGTAACCTCTTGTGGCATTCCTCGGACATCTGAAGAGGAAAACAAATTAGAAAGTCGCTCAACTCTCGAGATCGATGTGAAACTTACTTGGAGGGACTTTGGAGACGAAGCAGAGCTCGTACACGTCGAAGATCTCTGACGTGAAGCTGAACTTGCCGCGGGAGATATCGTCCTTCTTCGACAGAATGTGCTGCTTCGTGTCGCGCACTTCGTAGTCGATGACTTGGCCTGGTCTTGCCGACACTTCGTACTCGCTGAAAGTAAACAAATTGTGAAAGGATTTCCCATCGTCATAGCTTCGCCTGCACTCACCCGACGACCAGCATGTTCGCGTTCATCTCATCTCGCATGCATTTCTGTGTGTTTGGCTGGAGATGGAACCGAATTCCTCGGACGCTTTCGAGTAAGCAAATCAAGCTAAAAATCACGATAACTCGCTCGGCTCGCATCGTTCGTTTAATGTATTTGATATAATCTAATGTTACGTTACTATTTCTACTATTTTAAGCTGTTTATCACTTCGAATTCGCCAGAAATGAATTAAATCTTGAAATTGAAAATTGTTCTTACACGTCAATAGGACACCGTTTCGGAACAAACGGCTAAGCTGATAAGAACTTGACTCTCTTTTAGAGTGTTCTTGCAGAACACAAAATTTCCTTGTGAAAATTCAAAATTTCCAAATTCGTTTTTCGCCCTTAAGAAAATTTCAAGTAAATTCGATTCAATCAAAACAAACAAATATTGGAATATTTTACAATGCTGTGCGTCTGCTGCTTGCAAGCATGCAAGAACAAGAAAGAGTTCTTCTCCTTCACAGTGGCTGATCGAAAACTTCATCGTGAATTGACTAAACTGGAGATAAAGCAGTCAAAACCAAAAATTTGTAAAACCTGCAGAGGGAAACTAAAATCTTCGGCAGAGTTCCATCGGCTGTGCATCGAATCATACGAACAGCTTATTGCTGTTGCAGAGAAAAAGCCTCAAACTAGAACCAGCGCAAGAAGAGAGGAAAGAGAAATTGAAGATATTGCTCTGGATGATTGTCATGTTGCTGCTGACGAGTCTGATGACAACGATGAAGTCCCAATATCAACTTTGAAGCTACAGCTGCAAGAAGAAAGCAAAGAGCAGATCGCCAATACACTTCCAGCTACGATCGAAGAGATCCCAATGAACAAAGAAGTCGGTAATCATCTTTGTCCCGAGTGCGGCGAAGCTTTCACTTCCACGCAAAATCTTCAAGCTCATGCTGCGACTCATTCGGTGATCAAAAGTTGGAAATGCGCAGACTGCGACAAAGTCTTTGCCACCAAATTTCGATTGAAGGCTCATACAAGTCAGTAAATTTCTTGCCTGTAACATTATCTCACTAACCGTTGTTATGGTTTCAGGAATTCACACAGGCGAACGACCATTTGTTTGTGAAATTTGCTCGTTAAGCTTCGCTCAAGGGAATGCACTAACTTGCCACAGACGAGTCCACACGAAAGAGCGACCCTTCGTCTGCAAGATCTGCTCGAAAAGCTTCTCACAGAACACCACGCTGAAGACTCACATGGCTGCACTTCATCTTGGAAAGAGCGTCGAATGCGATGAGCCTGGATGCGATAAGAAGTTCACCAGACGAAGTTATCTGCTGATTCACAAACGTGATCATGCCGGCGAGAGGAAGTATGCGTGTGATCGATGTCCGAATCAATACAAGCAGAAGTCTCACCTTGATCGACATATTGAAGCCTCTCACTTGGGCATTAGACACCGTTGTGACTATCCAGGCTGTTCGTCTGAGTTTAGCAAAGCTTGGTCGCTAAAAATGCACAAGTTTGTTCACTCTGAAGTCGAGCAGCTTCCTTACAAATGCAATCTGTGCCCATCTGCATTCCAAAGACGAGACAAATTGCTGAAGCATCGACTGAAGTCGCACCCGGAGGCTGGAGAACTTAAATGCGAGCCAGTCGAGATCCATGAACCGAAAGTCTGCGATGTAGAGAAAACGAGTAACGCCGAAGACTCTAACTACGTCATGATTACTTCGACTGTAGAGAATTATACAATTCAGAATCTCGATGGAACTTTCACTGAAGTTTTGCTAGTACAAAATTAAAACGTTTAACGGTAATTTCAAAATTAAAATTTGTTTCGTCAAAATTTATTTCGTTAAAATATTTCGAGAGCAACTCAATCAGTTTCGGGGAATCGAAAGTTGTCGCAAAGAAATAAAGAAAAACTGTGGAAATAAGAGGAAATAATCGCAAAAAATGAGCGTGGACAACGCGGAAGTGACTGGCAATAGCCATAGTGTAAGTTGTGACGTGGTATTCAGTCGAAAACAGCGAGTTTTCCACAAAATAAGTTCCAAGAAAGAACAGCGAACTAATAAAAGGCAACAGACTCGCATTCAGGAGAAGATGTCACTCTGCAATGTGTTGCATGTGGCGTGCACTGCACGAGTTTAGGCCAAACTAATCCACGAGTCTGTTGGTACAGATCCCTTCGGGAAGGGCCACGGCAGCCGAGGTCTTTGAACTCTCGTTCGAGCCTCAAGAAAATTCGCTCCTGGAAATTTCAGCCATTTTTTCGTCTCACTCGACACTGCTGCCTCGTCTAATGTCTTTACGTAGTGACTACGCGCGACGTGCCATGGAAAACTTTTCACTTCGACTGAGAATTCTATTGAGCATCAGATATCCAAGAATAATGCTCGCACCGATGCACGAGATCACAGGAAATTCCCAATCGCGAACGAGCAGTTTCCGACTTTTTCACTCAGTTCAGCCCACCGCTGCCCCGTCAAACTTTTTCGCGTGTGATATTTTCCGAAAAATCGAGGTTAACGCCATCGCGCTGCTCGCTCTTCCCTTCTCACCATCAGCTGTCGAGGTAGAACATTCGGCTTTTCCACCGCAATCGAAAGTGATACTCGACAGGCTCGCAGACTCTTCTAGAATCTAGTTTCAATTGAAGGTGCTCGCTCATTACATGCACGAAGCAAGGGGGGAGCGAAGAAGAAAATTAAGAAAGACACTCGAAGTGAAAAACGAAATAAACCATTGGCAGAAATTAAAATGCGTTCGCCACTTTCTCTATCGTCTGCCTAAATCATCCTCAACTTTGTGTCGCTTATCTAATGCTGAAATTTTGCTTTTTCTTCTCTCTCTTGAAATGTAGCACGAGCAAAAGATGGTGAACGGTGAACAGCATATGAACGGGATGAGCAATGGTCATCATAGTGATAAACATAAAAGCAGTAGTCATAAGTCATCCAGCAAGGATAAACATCGTGATAAAGAGAGGTCGAAGGATCATAAGAGCTCGAAAAGCAGCCACCGGTGAGTTGAGAGTTTAATTGTGTAATCAGCATTAACCTGACTTGGTCGTTTCATTTTGCAGTGACAAGGATCGTGATAATGAGAAGCATTCGAGTAGCAATGGGAAAAGCAAGCACAGCTCGTCGTCAAGCCACAAATCATCTCACAAAAGCAAGGATCGTGATAAAGAAAAGGAGCGAGACAAAGACAAGGATAAGATCAGCAGCGACAACAAGGATCGTGAAAAGTCCGACAAACACAAAAGTTCCAATAGCTCATCAAAAGATAAGCATTCCAGTAGCAGTGGATCGAAGCACAAAAGCAAAGACAAAGACAGGGATCGCGAGCGGGACAAGGACAAATCTCGGAGCGATGCACACAAGAGTAGTAGCTCGAGTGGGTCGAAGAGTAAGCACTCGGACAAGGATCGCAACAAAGACAAACACAAAAGCTCCAGCTCGTCCAACAAGGACAAATCATCATCGTCTCGCCACAAGGACTCTGAAGATGTTAAGCCTGAGATGAACAACGAGTTCGAGGTGAAAGAAGAAGCGAAGTCACCCGTCAAAGTGTTCTCAAACAACCTCGACCGCCTAGACATGTCACAAAATAGCTCGTGCGACTACTCGTTGTCACAATTCAAGGACGAAGAGTGCTCGTTGCCGCCTGTAAAGTCTGAGAACGAGACTGAGTCAGAGGAGAATAACTTTGTCGATGTTAAGGGGGAGCCCGATGACGATGATTACGTGAATGAAGCCGCCGAGGAATCCGAGGAAGATATTCCGCTATCAAAGCGCAAGAAGATGGAAACCGATTCCGAGGATGAGGCTCCGCTGATGGCACGAAAGAAAGCCAAAACAGAGAAGAAAGACAAGAAGAAGAAGCGAGTGAAGGAAGAGTCGGACTACGACGACGAAGATGACGAGTCTGATTACGGCCGCTCTAAGAAAAAGAAGACCAAGACGGTGTCAACTCCAGCCAAGGTTCGTCAATCTAACTATAACGCAATGAGACCCTACAAGATTTTCTTTACTCCAATTAGAAACCAGCAAACAAGTCGGTCAAAATAGAGACGCCAAGTCCAACAAAAGGTCGAAAGAAAAAGAAAGACGAAGAGGAGCACGAAGTTTGGAAATGGTAAGTGAAAATCATTCGAATGTTCTCGAAAGATTTCTTATCATTTTATTTCTGACCCAAGGTGGGAAGAGGAAAAGAAGAATGACGGCACGAAGTGGACATTCCTCGAGCACAAAGGTCCGCTGTTTGCGCCTCCTTACGAGCCACTTCCAAGCAGTGTCGTTTTTGAATACAACGGCAAGAAGATGAAGCTGTCAGAGGACGCCGAAGAGATTGCTGGATTCTATGCTCGACTCTTGGATCACGAGTACACCAGCAAAGTCGCTTTCAACAACAACTTCTTCAAGGACTGGCGCAAGAGTATGAACAAGAAAGAGCGCGAACTGATAACCGACTTGCACAAGTGTAACTTCCGTCACATGCAAGCATTCTTCCAAGACCAATCGGAGAAGAATCGAAACCGCACAAAAGAAGAGAAGCTCGCGCTGAAGGAGAAGAACGAGGCCATTCAGAAGGAATATGGAATTGCGATCATCGACGGGCATAAAGAGAAGATCGGGAACTTTAGAATTGAACCTCCCGGGCTGTTCCGAGGTCGTGGAGAGCATCCAAAGATGGGAACTTTGAAGAAGCGCGTTGTACCCGAGGACATCATCATCAATTGCTCAAAGGGCAGCAACGTCCCGGAAGCTCCGAAAGGTCATCGCTGGAAAGAAGTCCGTCACGACAACACCGTCACATGGCTTGCCTCGTGGACGGAGAACGTGCAGAACCAAGTGAAGTACATCATGTTGAATCCTAGCTCAAAGATTAAAGGAGAGAAAGATTACATGAAGTACGAGACAGCTCGTCGCTTGAAGAACAAGATCAGCAAGATTCGAGACACTTACACGTCGGAATGGAAGTCGAAGGAGATGAGAATTCGCCAACGTGCTGTTGCTCTTTATTTCATTGACGTACTTGCGTTGAGAGCCGGTAAGTTGAATCACAAATTCTGCCCTCAATCGAATCTAATCTAATCGTGTCATCTTGTCACAGGTAACGAGAAAGATGAAGATCAAGCGGACACAGTCGGTTGCTGCTCGTTGCGCTACGAGCACGTGACACTTCATGACGAGTTGAACGGAAAAGAAAACGTGGTCGTGTTTGACTTCCTCGGAAAAGATTCAATTCGATACTACAATGAAGTGTCTGTAGAGAAGCGAGTCTTTAAGAACTTGCAGTTGTTCAAGGAGAATAAGAAGGAAGGCGACGATCTCTTTGATCGCCTAAACACATCGATGCTTAACGAACATTTGAAGGAGCTAATGGATGGTGAGTAACGACGAAATGTTTAGAGTTTGTTGACTAAATCTTTGTTTCAAGGCCTCACCGCCAAAGTGTTCCGTACCTACAACGCCTCATTCACATTACAAAACCAACTGGACGATTTGACCGAAGACGACATGACGATTCCTGAAAAGATGCTCGCCTACAATCGCGCTAACCGGGCCGTTGCCATCTTGTGTAACCATCAACGTGCAGTGCCGAAAACTCATGGCAAGTCGATGGAAAACTTACGCGAGAAGATTAGGACGAAGCGTGAACAGATTAAAGATTGTGAAAGAGAGTTGAAGGTGAGAAATGTCAAAGTCTGTTGAGTTGTTGACCTTTAACCTAACACCTTAATATGTAGGATATCAAACGGGGATCGGCTAAGGGCGCGATTGACAAGGAGAAGAAGAAAAAGCAGTTGGATCGTTTGAAGGAACAATTGTGCAAGCTTGAGATCCAAGAGACCGATAAGGATGAGAACAAGACGATCGCTCTGGGTACATCGAAGCTTAACTATTTGGACCCTCGGATTTCGGTGGCTTGGTGAGTAAAAGCTGTTGACCTACATCAACAAGTTTGCTGTTGATGTTTATGAATTTTGCTGACATCAATTTTTCGTTCGTTTCTCTTTTTTCCGGTTTTCAGGTGCAAAAAGTACGGCGTTCCAATCGAGAAGATTTTCAACAAGACCCAACGCGACAAGTTCCGATGGGCCATCGAGATGGTCGACGAGGACTACGTTTTTTAAAGCTCTTGATTTTTAGTTTCAATTTTCATTTGTTCAAAAGTTATTGAACGATGTTTAATAACTCGTTTGCCTCCCTCGTCATCCATGCAAACCATCAATTTTGGAAGTGGATTTAGTAGAGTTTTTAACAAGAATTGGAGCTTGAGAGGAAGTGAAGTTAAGGTAGAATTAGACAGAGAATTGTCTTTAGATTGATTGTCCATCGCCTTCTTTAGCGATTAGCGATAACTTTCGTTTCAACGCACGAAGAAATTTGTAACCATAGAAGCTGCAAGCTTCACTTTCCCGATATAAACTACCAGCTACAGACAACAAGCGCTGCGTCACACCAAACTTCTATGTCTCGGAGAAAAGAATTGTTTTTGAATCGGCTTTCGATATTTTCGGCACCGTTGGACGCTGAGTGAGAGGAGCTTTGCACACGTTTTGACATGGACGGTTTTCCTCTTAATTTCGTGGATAGTAAAATTGATATTTTCGAGCGAGAATGAGTAGGTAACTTCGTATTTTTCATAAGTTTGAATACAACAGACGCTTAGTTTTAAGGATGATATGCTTAGGTTATTCAATTACTTCTCCGTTCCCCTCTTAGTCTTAAACGAAAGCGAAGGAAATTTTTTGTGCTTCAACACGAGTTTTCTTTAAGAATAGTGCAAAAAATCGTCCCGTTGTCCTCCCGTCAATTCCGAGCATCCTTCCCTCTACCAATCACGTCGATCCTCACTTAATCAACCTTTAATTGATAATCATATTTTGAATTAAACTTTCATTCATTTTGTTTCTTTATGAAAATCATTTATCTAAGAAAGAATATTTTAGTTTCTTAAGAACATGAAATCCTTAATGCTTGTATTCAATCTATCATACATACAAGAACAATTAAACATGGTGAATAAATATGAAGATGAGAAAATTACATGAAGATTCATGAATAAAAATTGATGAAAAAATATATGAAAAGTTGTTTTTTATCGATCAGTTTCAGATCCAGACGAGCCAGAAGTGTCAACGGTTTTGTTTGTCATCTGCTTCCGGAGTTCCTCGGCTGTGTCAAGAGCACCGAGTCGCGTTAGTTATTCAATCTCCATCTCCAATTCTGCAAGTGCGTATACTGAAAACCTCGGATTATGTTAACCCCAGTTTCATCTAACTCAACTCATATGCGATCTGTTTTTCTTCTAAAGCTTCTTACAAATTAGCGACATCGAGATGTTGAACGATCAATCCTATCCCGTCAATCACACGAGACTCGCAATATCAACCAACTTTGCCTACAATTGGAAGCCAATGACACGTTTTCCCTGAGCTTTTGTCGCTAGTTAAACAAACGAGCGTGCTCGTAATTTCTCGATCATAGCTTTGGAAGCCAAAGCAATTCCCTTGTGTCATTGTCTGACGCCACAAGGGAAGTTTCCACCCACGAGCAAGCAGAAGTTGTAAACTGAACTGTAATAAAATTAAACGAAAACATTTTCGTTTCGCTGAGCATTGAATGCAACGCTCACTCCCAATTAGAGCCCGCCAGAGGAATTACAATTGCGAGAAGAGTGAATGAAGAACGGCAATCAAATCCGACGATGTAATGGAAGTCGAACGACGAACAACGCGAAACAACCGACTTCATAAATCGATTCGCTCACTGAATGTTTAAGCGGCGCTCGGTAATGATTTTAATTGATTTGGATGCTTCGAAACCGCTGGCACGAAATAAAACAAACCTCTCGTTGAAAAAGCTCGCTGCTGGAAAACCGCTCATGAGCTTTTTATTGCCTCGTTAAATTGTTTCCACTTTCCTCCTTTTTCCGCCTCCGCTCAATCTCCCACCTCGATTGTTCAACATAAAGCGGTCGAATTAAAAATGAAAAATATTTAATTATCCAATTAATTATGATGTATTTGCGCTTTCATGATTCAATAATTAGTTGTCGGGAGCAGAAGTCATGAAAACTTTGCGGCTTTAAATTGTTTATCAATCAGAGTTTTAATGCTTCTCGCTTGATTAATGTTCTCGATTTCGCACTCGACGTTCGCCTATCAATTCCCTTCAGCTCGTTTACATTTCTCTCGATGAGGGTCAATTGCAGATCAAGCAATCTCACGTGATCAATAAAACATTTTCCCGATGATAAATCGCCTTCGAGACGTTTATGATGCAAATTAGGTTTCTGGTTAAATAATTTCATTTCACGAAGCAATAATTCGCATCTGCCGCTGCACTCGACTGATAAATGTGCCGTTGATGCGTTGCACAGTGAACTGGGGTGGTAGATCTGTAGCGAAAACTCAAAACCTAGGTGAACCCTCTCGAAAACTTCTGCACGAGAAGCTCTAACATTTACACGGTTGGTACAAAGCTTAGCACAGACATGAGTGAGTTTTTTGGCTTTCAGAAACTCCAAAAGCTCGCTTTAAACGTTCATAGTCTCTAACATAGTCTCGTGAAAACTCCCAACTTGTCAATGAACCTTGATCATCTGTGTAATGATAATCTGCTTAAAAGAGGGATTCGCTCCAAATAATTGATGAGTCCTACTGCAATTAGTAATGTTTCATGCAACGAGTCCGAGTCATAACTGAGGGACGTGAGATTAATAATGCATGCAATGGCAAAGATAGAGTTCGAGCTAGAATGACGAGTCGGTGAATCAATAATTTAGGCCGGGGGAGGACAAATGTTTGCACAATACTCCCGGTGACTGTCACACCCATAAATTTTACATCAATTATGCATTGGGTGGGGAGGCAATCACTGCAAGCGAGATTTATCGATAGCTTCGTTACACATTCCTCCAACTCGAGCATAAATTATGGAGCGCAAGATTAATCTCATCCGATTGTTGTTTGGGGAGCTGCGATAAGATTAAATTAATTGCATCATCATGAGACATTAAGATGCGGAGATTGACCAACAACTTTACATAATTTAGGGAGACATTCGAACACGACGCAGCGATTGTGATTCTAAATCAATTTGAACACTGAAGCAAATTAAATGTGCTCGAGAGTTGGCGGAGATCAAAGACGAGATGGAAAGCGTTTCCCTCGACACGGCGCGTCGCTTTCAATTCGTGAAAAACACTTCTCCTTCGTCTTCGCTTGGGAATCAAGAGCGACCAGAATTGAGGAATTGATTGATGGTGTCACACGCTGAAAAAAATAATCTCGTTTAATAGTTTTGAAAATAGATTTTCGATCTCTCCGAGTGCCTTCTGAGCAATGTGGCGTCATAAATTATCTCCCGACTCGTCGTTCATTCTCTGTTGTTTATCTTGGAGATGATTATTTATCACGATTTAATGCGGCGAGCTTAAGTGATGAGCTCGAAGAATTCTTCTTGTTCAGGGCGGGTACAATTGGGAGTTACGTCAAGCTTGAGGCCAGGAAGCTTTTCAGTGAATGACAAAGCAGTTGAACGCTCAGCGCAAAGAAGAATAAGTATTTCAATGCATTCTAAAAGGTCAGTGAAACTCTATTGCTTGTTAAGAAATCAGAAACGATGACGGAATTTCTCAACGACCTTCAAACGAATTTCCCTCTACGTTTGATTTTTCTTTTCGGATTTTCTCGTTCGCAATCAATTATATCATCTTCTTTCTCGTCTTTTGATGGATGAGTGCTCACTTGCGACGAAAACTAGCTCGAGTTGACATCAAGAGTCGTCGAGGAAAATGTTTTTCCAGCCGAGCGCTTCACCTGCTCACGGCCTGGGCTGACAATGCTTCGCTCTCTCCCCGTCGATGTTCTTAGGATTTGCAAGTTCTCAGCGATTTGCTTCACTCTCTCGAGCGTCGTCGTTTTCTTTCGTGCAAATCATGGAGGGAAAGCGTTTAACTGAAATCAAATAACCATTATGTAGCAAATAAAATTCAATATAAGCTGGTGAATGTGAGTTCTGATGATGATGTAAAATATTTCCTTACGCGAACACTGGCATGGCAGATAAGAGAACGAAATGAGACGAGGGTGGAAAATGTTCGGCAAGATTTTATTTTTTACTTCAACAAGGCGCAATATCTCGGAGGGACGTTTCGCGCTATTATGTCTCGGATGAATTGTGAGTTGTCATGCATCAATAATAAATAAACTCGAACGTCTACTTAATAGCCAATTAAGGGTGGAAAAGAATTCATCTCGAGGCAACAGACGCTCATAACTCTCCTCGAGTCAATAGAAACGAAATCTCCGAATTGAAACTAATTGTGTGCGGCGAGGATTCTCCTTCCCTTCCATTGACTTGCGATCGAGAAGAAAAGAAAATTTCGTGTCTGGAAAAGTCGAGCGGAGGAGCGAGAGCGCTTCCATTGTTTGAGAGCCATGATATTTAATTTGCCATTAATTGGATAACTTCCTGTTCGGATGGGGAGAGAGAAAATGAAAAATGGATTACGGGGAAATCAATCGATGAAAAATTGATGAGGTTTCACATCGTTCGCTGCTCACGTTCGAGTTTTATTTCCGGGTTTATATTGGTCGCGATACCAATTGCCATTTGACTATAGTTTCAGACATAGACTGAGCGATGAGTTAAAGCGACTTTGGTCGGTGAAAAATCTTCACACTTGACTGGAAAAGCCTAAGGACCTGCCAGCAGTCTCACAGACTAACATGCGACTAAACAAGCATCTTCAAGATATCAATTAAGCGCTGTGATGACAGGCCATGGCAGGAAGCTGCATTTTACATCACAAAGACATGTGACTCATTAAATCACGCGTGAAATTCCATAAGTTTCGTGAAACGCCGACAGTTTCTCAAACGTCTCGCAGCGCTCATAACTCGGCGAGGACTGAGCCGCGACTTAAAATGATAATTAATGAACTGAAAACATTCAAAACATTTTTCTTTTCTTCTTCCCGTGCTCGCAGAGCTTGAGACGAATTAATCAAGAGACATTCCCCAGTTGACTTTTTAAGTGACGCGATGTTTACAATGAAATTATTTCTGATATTTCAACAATATTCTTAAGTGTTTTATGGCTCGTGCATGTTCCTATTTAACTCCTTTGATAAATGATCAGCCATCAGAGATTTCCTCGATAATTTGAATTTTTTTGAGCGGCGCTCAATGTCAAACCGATTCGGGTCGATCGTTAAATGGCTTGATTTGTGCGCCTTGCGGGCAACGAGCAGCTAATTGGACGCACAAAGTTATTTATTTTGAGCACTCGCTCTTTGCTGTTGCCAATCGTTTCCCACCGGGAGACGCGAGAAGCCGAAAAATATAAAAATTTCCATCTCGGCACATCAATCAAGCTTCCCTCGCGAGCTCAAGTGTATTATGTTCGACTTACTTTCCCATCCATTTCACTGGCGATTCGCGTTTGATCTTTGAAGAATCCAAACAACTGCTGCCCAGATCGCATCACTTTCCCTCGCCGCTCGCATTTGATCGCTTAATTCTCACAAATCGCCTCAATTATTATTGATTCACACACGACGAAGCGTCTTCAGCCGTCAGCCCACATCCTGACTTCTCATTAAGCCCCGCGTGCATCATTAATTTGTTTAAAAATATTCCTCAGAAATAAAACATTATTTTATAGCTTGCAGAGCGACAGCACGAGCAAGAAAAGATTTGAAACGAACGGAGCAAGCGAGCCGCCTGCATCTGAATATTAATTCTCGTGTATGAAGGAAAATTTCATGCGAAAACGAACGAGAGATTGAAAATGAAATTACATGCTATTTGAGAAAGTTTAAAATTGCTTTTTCGTCTAAAAATATCCTATGCACTTACGTGGGGTTAGTTCGCCATTCATGTGATGAGAAGGAGCAAGCAGTCAATTTTTAGATGAGTTAAAACTTCGACGGTTACTGCCAAGCACCACGCGATGAAGCACTTAGATGACCCACCGTCTAGCACTTTCCAGGTGAACCCAACCCACTGACTCATCCCACGGTGCAAGCGATTTCTTCCCTTGCAAATGAGTGTTTATTAAAAGATGTAGTTTTCATTGAGGAAAGAATTTTAATAGGACTTTAAGCAATTTTCACATGCTCAACATTCCGAGTCAATGCACCCGCAAATGTTTCTTAAATCGAAATGAGATTTTTCTTCGCCGCATCTCGTGCAGGCTTTCGAGAGAATTTACAGAGAATTTCACTCAATTAGCTATCATAAATAACATTCATAACTCATGAAATTCTTTGAAGGAAGTTTCGCAGCTTGCGATACTTTGCAGGAGCGAACGGCGGCTTTTGATCCCGAAGAACTTTGCCTCGAATAGTTTAAGGAAACTCTGTTGACTTTATTAAAATTTAATTGGAGGGTTGCAGAGAGAGGCAATTCACAATTTACAATAAGCTAATTCATGTTATGGCAATTATCAAACTATAATTCAAACCCTTGCCTACCAGCAAATTTATGTTAACATTTCTTCAATTATTCAGAATTATCAATAAATTCATGTACATAATGCGGCGATGCAGAGTTGTGCATGCGGCAGAGAGTACTTTCACTCGAACAGAGAGCAACATTAAACAGTTTTAGTTGATTCGATTTCACTAAACAGGATCATCAAATCTTTTGTTTCATTCCTTTAACAAGTTTTCGTATTCGCGGCGCATGTCCATGGCTTTCTTCAACTTGTCAGAGTTCTCCATCACGTGTTTAGGTAAATTAGAGGTAAGAAGAGATTCCTTGCTTGTTATCATGTTAAACGCTCGTGCTTTCAAGATTTCTGCGGAGTGTTGATGAGCGAGCAAGAAGATTTCGTAGGCATCGAGTCCCTCAAGCTGGTCACAGAGAATTTCTTCGTAAGTTGATTTCATTCCGGCAATTTGAAATTTTGATGCGATTGAAAAGTTTTCTTTGGCATTTTCGTTATCTTGAATTTTTCCTGTGTAAAGGAAATGCAGTAAAGCTTCAACGGCTTTCGGTGTGAAGTCGTGGATTTTGATTTCTGACGCATCCTTATGCTCCTCGATGATTTTAGCGAACACAGAGCTCTGCATTCCTAAAATGATCTTGTGGGTTTTGAATTCTTGCTCGCCTGCAAAGATTGTGAAGTCAGAGAAGCGGCCAGAAATCCACATCTCTTTTATCATCTGATCAAAAGTTTTGCGACTGTGTTCGGCTTCGCAGCGGATCGCTGGTTTCTGATCCTTTTTGTCGATCATTTCCATCAGCTCTTCAAGTGAATTCAATGAATCAGTTGATCCTGGAGCGAACTTCGAGTTTATCTTCGTGTTTCTTAGCAAATGAACCTGAACATTGGCTCTTCCAACCAAAGGCTTCAAAAATCCCGACGATTCGAATTTTAATTGGTTGTCGTTCAGATTGACGAGTCGTAGGTTTGGCAAGTTGCTGAGCAAATTATCTGGAACCGACGTTAACTGATTATTTGGCAAACGTAACGCAACTAATCCTTCGAGTCCTCGGAAATCTTCCTGTGTTACTTTCTTGAGGCCGCAGTTGTAAATATCCAAATTCGTCAGGTTCGGAAAATGTTTCTGTAGACCAAGCGGGACGTAATGAACTTTTGTGCCGATAAAATAAACTCCTTTCACATCGGCGCTGCTTTTTCCTCGTTGATGAACTCCTTCGAAGCATTTAATCTCTTTGAATTTGCTTGTTATCGCTGCTTCAGTTACTTTGCAAGTGTAAATCGTTCCTGTTGTAAACGGAATTTCAGAAAATTCACATTTAACCTTCATTGTTATCAGTCGAAAGAACTAGCTCGATTGAAAGTCAATCGCAAACTAACTTTGATAAGAATTAAGAGTGATTAAAAGTATTGCAACTGTGTGCGTTGTTCGACCACAAAATCCTTATCGGCCGATTTACTCAGGTAGAAATTTGAATCGACGAAAAGTTAAGATCGTTTCATGAACACCGAAAAATCTTCGTACGATTCTGCCCTTACCATTTGCACTGAAACGTAGAAGAATTGTTGTGTTCTGATGGCGTATATTGCTTTAGTTTTGAATGAAATTCATGCTCATAATGCTTAAACCCATTTGTTATACATGAACAAGCTCCGAGTGATGTTCTCTCCCTCCCAAAAATTCCAATCATTATTATGCATGAGCATTTCACAGAGAAAAGCGTTTAAAACGCTTATTGATTTTCTGTAGTCTGCAAACATACCGAGCACAATCCAACATAAATGTTATGATTGCAGCGTTTATGTGTAAAAGCCTAATTAATTAAATTTTCGTCTACCTTTTGTAACAACACTACAACAATGACTCGAACTAAAGGGTGAAAGAGGAAGGCGAGTGGGTGAAGGGAGGTGAATTCGAGAATGTGAATTTGATACGCAAAACATAATTATTCATATTAGGGATGGCTTTCGTCGGGAGAATCACTCAGGAATAATGATTTGTTGGGCTTCGTGCGTCAGTTGAGTATGCTTGATCGTAGTTCGTCGTGTTTTGTTGACTGGAATACACTAGAACTCTCAAGAGAGTCATCAAGTGACATCACTTGCTTGCTCCCCACGAGCACTGACAATGACTCAATTTAATGAATCCTCCATTTAGTCGAGGAGTTGTGAAAAATTTCTCGTGCTAATGCTGCGACATATTCCAGCGGAATGAATTATAAAACTTTGTGATTTAATTTTGTTTGAGGGATAGTAAACAAATGTTGCGATAAAACCTTCCGTGAACAATGCAGAGATAGCAAGTAGGAAAGCCTTGTCGAATATACTTTGATGAAAGAATTCAGTATTCCGAATTGTAAATTGAAATTGAGTTTATGAAGAGGTTCATTAAAATCGGAATGAAAAGCGTGAAACATGTATGGTGTTAAATCGAGATTGAGATCACGAGGCTTTGCACGAGATGAAGAGGAATGAAGCGGTTGTTGTGAAGTTAGGTCACATCTTGAGCGTTTCACTCGTAACTGAGAGAAGTTTCTGATATCTAGCCAGATCGAAAGTGATCATAATAAACTTCTTATTGTTTCTACTCCATCATGTGACCCAACTGCATCGATGTTCCCCAAGAAAAACGAGAATTACGATTTGAAATTAAATATAAATCAAGGTAGACAACGTTTTATGGCAATTTAATATTTTCCCTCTCTTGTTATGTGGCAGATGACTTCCCACCCCCTTTCCACCCGCTCTCCCACCATCACCCTCATAGGATTACGATACATACTGTTGCAGAATTTTTGCTCGAGGCGCCCTGGCTCAGAAAGCGATGGAATAAAAACGATGACGAATGCGAAAATAGTATTTTGCAGGTTGGGAGAAGTCAATTCGAAATATTTAAAGCGCTCGATAGACAATTCTATCGCTCAGCGTTTCCCTCGCTTGTGTGCCATTCTCCTTTTGTGCGGATAACTACATCGACTAACAATAAAAAATATGACAGGAAAATTTCCTTTCTCCTCGTAAATTGCTTACAAATCATAAAATCAATAAGTCAAATGGAATTTCGCCCTCAAGGGAGTTTTCTTCGTTCGCTCCCTTCGTCCTTCTCTCGTCGAATGTCAGATCGAAAGAAACATTTTAAGTGACTCGAGGTTGTGAATTTTTCATGCCGAGCTTTGCGAGAATTCCAAAGATTCGTCCTGGAAGTTTGTTTATGTTTTCTGCGTGGTTTTGTTCACTCACTTGAGGGGATGAAATGTTTGATGCAATTTTCTTGTCGTATTTGTGAGGACAAAAGATGAGCCGGCGCGATGTTTTCGACAACAACGAAGTGCTCGCAATGTAGAAAGATGTTGGAAGTATCGCTTACTTGTTTGCATTAGCTTCATGTCGCTGCTAATTAGTGAAATGTTGTTTGCTGAAAGCGAGAGAATTTCAAAAGATTTTCCTTATTTTCAAAAAGGTTCCAACCTTATTTGGCTTTCAAGCCTACCCAATCTGGGTGATTCTTGAACTTTAATCTTCAAGAATGTTCAAAAATAACATTGCGTTTACCAACAAATCAGCGAAGCAGATTTTAAACAACAAAGTTAACAAATCAACTCAAACACGATCGACTTTTCCTCATGATAGTTGTCACCTTATCGATAAATTGTTCAATTTTTAATTACCCAATAGCGACATAATCGCTCCCACGTCGAATTTTATCATTATGCTGAAAGTGAAAACAACTTTTGTGCGACGAATATTTGCACATCGCAGAGATGGAAATATTCAAATTGCTTTATAGTGTTTTCCCTTGTGCAATGATTCAGCAGCAGACAGCTTTTGATGTCGAATTTATGTGGCGTTTAGTTGGATTTTGCTGTTGCTGAACGCTGAATTATTTTAGAGCTGCAAAGCGTAGTTCGAACGTGGCATATTTGGATATTAACTCAAACGACAAATTTAACTAAGCTCGGCATCATCGTAATTCCGTTAAATAAATAATAACTCCGGGCCATTAATTGCATTGTGCTTTGCATATTTTAATGCCGATTGCACAAGTTGTTTCCAAATGACATATTTTACCGTTTGAAGTAATCCTTGGTAGGCGAGGCATTAATTTAAATAATTGAAGAGACTCCGAGTAATTACTGAATGTCTCCAATGCTCTGACTCGTGAAACATTCATAAGTCTTCAATTTAGCGTAACAAAGTCAGCGTAAATTCGATTTGATTTCATTAAAGTCAGTGTTGTAAAATCGGCTTGAGTCGTAAAACGTTGGAATGGAAATGAAGGAAAATGAACATCTGAGGATTTGTCATTAAAATTATTCCTGATTCAGAAATCCAATGCTGATTGATGGTGTCAACTGACGGTGTTCAATCGATGAAAATATTCCTCTTGCGTTGGTTGATCAGAGCCATTCAGCTTTGGCCGGCGACGAGAGATTGGAAATTGAAATTCGTCAGTAAAAATTAATCGTTGCGATGTAAAAAGTTTCATCGTTAATGATTTTTATGTGAGCTCAGAGATCAATTTCTGTCATTGAAGTTTGATCTTCCTCGGAAAATTCCAATTTAAATCATTTGAATCCGAAATACTGCTGGCTCTTTATTCGTTTGATGGTTCATTCATTCCGCCCTGCCATTAAAATTATCTCATTCGACCTTTTATTACTCTGAAAACCTTCTCAAATTCCCATTCATTAGCTTGTCTAATTAAAGGTTTAAAAATAATTTCGGGTCATTAAAAGCATCCTGAAAATTGTTTTAGGTCGAAAAAGTTCGCGAGTTTGTTTCAATTGAACATGGAACGATGACTCGGCCATTAAACTCCATTCACGTCAAATTAAATTGCTTGCCATTTGATGTATGGTAAATAGATGTTCTTTAAGTCTTGACCGTTTTCTATTGGGGGACAACCCGGAGAAAAGAAACGATTACATAATACCGACTCAATCCTTCTGAACTCCTTGCAAACAAATCAATCGAGTTGAGGGTCGTGATATTAGATTCTTGTTAGTCATCAATTGAGAGTTGTCAGGACACAACTTCAAGGATATTGATGACGCAACGAGTGCGGAAAGATTCGATTTCTATGAAGAGACCACAAGTTGCTAAGCAGCTTTGAAGGCTTCGTTCCTAAATATCTTAGCGAGCAGCAAAGTGACTCCATCGTTCGATGCTATTATTTTCCGATTTCTGTTAGGTCGTTTGACATTTAAGAATTTAGAAAAACGTTTTGGAAGCTTTGTCAGAAATCCTTGTTGCCATCAGAAACATCTTCGTCAGTTGATTGTCGTCTGCTTTCGTATTTAATTAACTGCAGGATCAACATAAATCTTATTTCCCTCGAGCATTCTTAAAGCCGTCTTTTCTTTTCTTACATCATCTTTTGCAACTCTCGAGCGCTCAACCATCCGTGGAATATTAAGCTACTCAAAGCTAAACTCGCATCATTTTCGTCGGATTCTCTTCGTTGCATTTATCCTCTTCACTTTTGAAGGAACTTGATTTGACTCAACCGAGCAATCTGTCAGATATTTTAAATTCCATCGTTGATTCCTTCGTCTCCCTCTTTTGTTTTGAGCTGCATCAGATTAAAACTGCTTCTACTGCAGCTTGATGCTTCTTCGACGAGTTCCGAGACGCAAGCGCCAGCAGGTAAATCTTTAACGCTCCAAGGACTCAATCAACCAGTTTCAAAGTCGCCCATGAAATTTCAAAGTCGCCCATGAAATTCGTTCACAGGTCAAGCCAGTCACTTCGTTCTTTCCTTAACCCTCCGTCATACCAACAATGTAGCAGCAAGCTGTCATTGCTTTCCGCGTTTCTTGCTCGCGTCTCGTTCACGCTGCTTTGCATCTGAATGCGAACATGTTCAGCAACAAAGTAGTGCGAGAAGATTCGCGGTCGTTCAATTGAATTTGCCAAAATCTTCTCAACAATCCCGAGAATCTTTTCGTTTATTAAATTTGCTTCTTCTTCGCTCAATCTCGTAGCTCGCTCGAAAACCTTTATGGTCGCCGTGTAATAAAAATCCACATTAGCGCACCTTAAAAACGAGATTGCGTTGAGACTCTCGAGCGAGTCTCGTTGGTGGAATAAGAAAAGCATGAAAAGCGAATCGAGAGGGAAGAGGAATCTTTTACGCCTTTGGTGGTCAATTAGTTAACGATTGAGACGCTTTTAAATGCCTTCTCATGAATTCTCTTTCTTATTTCATCGCGCTTTGCTTTTATTTCTCATTCGTCGTCAAACGGCTTCTGTTTCAAGCAAGTCTGTGCTGTGTAGGCTCGTTATCGGTGGCTTGTTTGTGATTGAATATATTGGGTTTCACCATTAGCTGAAGCGCCCAGTAAGTAGCAAAATAGTGTAGCCTTTTAAAAACCTCAAGGTGCACAAGAGACGTTCCAACCTTTCTGGGTTTGCCGACTGCTCTCGGATTAATCGCGAAATCGCTGGATTTATTCAATGCCAGGGCAATTCATTTCGAATCGATAAAGACAGCGGCGCAATTAAACAATCTCTTAATTTTATGACACACTGTAACGGCAGGAAACTGCACTTAGCGAGAGACAAAATCGAGTTCAAGCAAGGCGCGAGACAAGCGTCGGTAAATCATCCGTGAAATTCCATAAATTTCGTTTCGACGACAGGTTCTACAACATTTCACGGCACTCATAATTCTTGAGGCGACTTAAGTAAAGGCAATTGGTGCAGTGAAGACAATCCGCTGCAACTCGAGACAAATTAATCAAAAGCTCCTCGCTCGATACTGTTTACCCTCAACAGAACAGAGAAGATCACTTAAGTTTAATTACATCTGGCTCTTCGCTGCTTTTTATGATGAAGAGGCATTTTCGCCGAGACGGGAGAAACACGAGAAGCGAAAGGCGGCAGCAGACGAGGCAAGCCAAAGCGATGAGGATTTTAAAAATAAATATCCATTTAATCTTTTCAGCTTTATTTCTTGTCGTTTAAAGACATTAATGAAACAGTTTTTCAAATTAAAATGCTTTATTTTCGAAAAATCATTTTCTTCGTCCTACGTCTCGGGCTCAGCTCTGTCTTTGAGCGACAAATTGGACGAAATAAATTCCGTTTTCGGGGGCCTCGTTTCGGTGAATGATGAGTTCGAGGCTTTCGGCGACGACGACGTCTTTCCGTGAGAAAAATCGTTTAAAACGTAGACAATGATGCTACAAATAATTAGCTATTTTCCTTCGTTGACACATCAATCAATTTTCGAACAGCGGAAAATGTTTTCTGATTTTCACACTCGACTTTTGACGACCGTTAGGCAGTTGAAGAGTGTCTTTAACTTTTTAATTAGGCTCGGTTGAGAGATTTATATTTTTAGAGGACAAGGAATGCGTCCGAGAAAATTGTTTTCCGATTTCCTTGGTGATTTTCAGCGAGGAAAGTTTGGCGCTTGACGTCACAAGAAAAAAATGTTTCGTGAAGTTTGTGACTGTTTGATAAATGATTAGATTGAGCTGAAGTAGCGGCGGATTCGTTAGGAGTCTTGAGCTTAGCAAATAGAATTTTTGGGGCTTCTGTTTGTAGCTAAAGGAAACCAAGATCACTTTTTGATTCGTTCGCAATCTCAAGGTTTTCGTAACTCTTCGAAAGTCGACGTAGGAAAAGTTTTCTTCCACAAATTTCTATCAAATCACCGAACTAATTTTTCTATCGAATAAATTTGCCAGCTCAAACGCCATCAAACTCCAAACGTTTTCATTAGCAGATTAGCCGCGGTCATTTTTGACGGAAGTTAAAATTTTAATGCAACAAAATCCCTTTATCGCAACTCAGATTAGTCGTTCACAAGTTTTCCGCTTTGACAATCGCGCTGCGCGCAAATCAGAAGCGAAAATCGCAGTTCGCAGGGAAATTGAATTGTCACGGCTTAATTAATTTTAAATAGCTGGCATTTAGCGGGCTAGCTCCGGGAGAAATCCAATTCGGAACTTGCATTCGGCTGCAAAAAAAACAGCGAAACGATTCGCCAACAGTCGAAGTGAATTAAAACAAATAAATTTTCTGAAAATTTTCAATTAAAATCAGTTTTCGCAATTTTATTACAGTCATGCCAATTGCAATTTTCCTCGTATACAAAACCACATCAATAATGAGCAGATGAAAAATATTAATTACTCACTACCAGTTACTAAACGCTCGCTATGTATGACTCAGAATTGACATTAATAAACAGTCGCCATTTGTTTTCGAATGAAAACTTGACTGGCAAAGTTTGCAGGAAAAACTTTGTAGCTTTGTGGAGCTCTCAGCACTGTTGCCAGAGCTTTCGAGTACAAAAAAGCGTTTGATATGTTTCTTCGTCGAGAGATAAAGCGAATCTACTCTTCACTTTCGAACTTTTAATCATTCATCACACTAAGTTTTCTTAACTCGTTTATAAATTCGACACGAAATGGCAAAAAAGGAAAAATTGGTTTCAGAAATTCTTCCTTCGCGATTGTCTTTGTGGAAAGTTCTCGTCGCATTTCACTTCTTCTTCAATTTCTGAAACTTGAACTTTTTTCAGAGATAGTTTCGCTTGAGATTAAGCGCCACAGGTGCTGTTGCTTTGGCTTTGAAATCGCTGACGGGGATTTTCGTCACAGACAAGCGACTTTCGACGTCGTGAAAGTTGTGGTAGGAGCTCTTCATCATCTGGCTTTTATCGAGGAACTGAACCGGCAAGTCGTGACTCAGAGCGTTGAAGTTCGAGCTTGGCTTGTTGGGGACCGCGTGGGCTTTGACTTTCGGTGGTTCCATGTGCTTGCTGATCTTCGATCCGTTCGGATGCTGTTTCAGTCGTGAGTTCTGCTTCGCAGTGATCTTGGCGTTGAGCTCGGCTGCGATTGACTTGCCAGTCTTTGCCGCAATTGGGGGCGACGAATCGGAATGGAACTCTTGATTCGAACGATCTTTAGTCGCTCCGTTTGACTTCAGCTCCGCAGCGTCTGTGTGTGTGACATTTTCCTGCTTCTTCCACTTTGTCCTCCGGTTTTGAAACTGAATGGAAAAGTTTCCGTTAGAATATCTGTAAATTATGCAGAACTTTAGCTCGAAATTGCTTACCCAAATTTTGACCTGTAACGAAAATAGAAAAGGAAAAGTTTTAGTTAGTTGAAATCTTTTTGCTTTCTCCGGCAAGCGGAACTTTCTCAGCTAAAGGGCAATAAGCCGATCCGGAACTTTATTATCAAATTGTCCGGAAAAATCAATCCTCAATAATTCATGACCGATTCAATTTGAATAAACAGCACCTTGGCTTCATCTGCGCTCACTTTATTGCCTCGGCATTTTCATAACTCCTCACCATCCGTACACGCATTCAACGTCAATTCACGGAATATTTATGTTCCGCTCCTCGCCAGCAGCGAAAGCAATTGCGAATTACATAAAACATTAATCCCCATTTATTTCCGAAAGCCACCCAGCCGCCTCACACTCCGCCCATGCTTGCACAATACAATTCCACAGCGAGCTCTTAAATCAGACGAATACTTTTATCATCATCGTCGACTTATTGAATTTTATTTGCTACATAATGGATATTTGATTTCGCTAAACGATGAGACGAGAGAGCGAGCATCGCAAAGCTGCGCATGTGTCAAGAGAGTCGTTGCTTCGTTTGTAAGCCCAGCTCGTCGAGAAATCACCGATTCGTTTAACGATTATCACTCAATAACAGTTTATTAAATGAATAATAAACTCCTGATTTAATTTTAGAAACATTTTTGTCGGGTGGAGAACGAGAGGGCGCGGGATTCATGAAAATCGATCACCGCCAACCGAAATAAACCGTCGACGTAACGACATCTAGATCAATTTATTATGCAGCGAGGAACATGAACTCAAAGCGATTTGAAGAGCGTAATCGCTTTCGGAAAGGCGAACGATGCGGCCCGAAGCAAATCGATAACACAAATTGGCTTTGTGAGCAACATTGTTGTGATATCCTTTTCGGGTGGCGCGGGGTTTCTCGACGGCGAGTGGGAGGAGGAAAAAAATGTTTCAATTATCATTTGATTGTTCACTGTTGTTATTTCAGTTCTAATGGCTCGAGGGCGAGTTCTCAACTCGATGTTAAACGCTGAATCTATTTTTGATGATTTCCTCTTCCAATGCAATGCTCGCTTCCCTCTTCTCATTCGATTCGAGTTAGGGGTTGATTGATTGAAATTATAAGCTCTCGCTATTCATCGAGCTCTCTGTGCATTATTGAATTACGGATACAAGCGAGCAGAGACTCGTTATTGTTTAGAATTTCAAACATAAATCAAAAGGTCAATTTGTTTCTCTATTAATAAAGTTGTTTTTGATATCTTTTCTCGGGTATGTTCGTCAGTCAAACCAATCGAACTCGCTCGAGTGATTGACAAACATGAGATCAATCATCGACGACATAACTTGCGAACAACGTCTAATTAAATTGTCAACCATTCGGCCGCCAATTGAACAGTCATCGATGTATTTATCCTTGAAGCCAGCACAGCGAAGCGCTCGTTCAGAACTCAATTGGCTCAGGCAGGCATTGGGCGAAAGCAGAGAAACGCCGATAATTAAGCGCTCACACAATCAATAACAATCATAACGGCGACATGTGAAAGAGGGGAAGCCGGTGAAGCGACGAGAACGAAGCGACGAGCTCACGATTTCGTGAAACTCAATCGCATACAAAGCGAGCCAGGCCGAAACTCAAATTAGAACTATAAAGAAGATTAAATCGTTCGCCGTCGTGGAAGAAAGCGGAAATGTTAATTTTCATCCACCAGACTATTAAAAGTTGTTAAGTTTGTTATCTGTCAGAAGAGTAAGAAGACTTAGAAGAGGACCGACTGAGCGCTTGAAACAGCAGACCTCTCTAATGAAATGTGATACTTTTCATAATACTTAATGAATATTTAAAAACCATATTTTCTCTTTTTTATGATCCTTAATTGCTTGTCGACGTTCACTCGGCTTTTAGACGTTGTTAGCTGGAATCCGAAGCAATTAAAATGAATTTGTAGAGAGCTGTGCATGGCGATGGCTCGGCTCATTCTTTATCAAATTAAATAATGAATGCTTCCACGAAAAGAGAAACCTACCGAAGTTAAACTTTCGGAGCCACCTACAAGTTGTACGAGTGGACTTCCATCGGTGCCAGTGAAAAGTGCCCGATGTTATAATTGGGCGAGATGGAAACTCTTTCATCAAATATTTGATTTGTGTTGCTATTAATGAGCGGCTTGACTCTTCAAGAATTTCCCGAATGACAAAGTTTTCAGTTCACGTCGGGAAGATTCTACAGTCGCTGATATTAACCATATTGGTTTTTTCATCTTGTTCAACACATTTCCCGCTCGACGTCTCGCTTATTTATTTATGTTGACACTGCCGAGTCAATTATCACATTATTTTAACGATTATCGTTATTGTAATTGCTGATGTGACGACCGAGAGTGAAGAAGCGACAAGCAGAAATAGATTTTCGAGTCTTGAAGTTCACGATGAGTCGGTGACATTTGATGACTTTCCGGATAAGAGCTGAAGCTACGCAGCTCAACTTGAAGATATTTATAGCCGCTATTTAGCGTGTTAATCCTTCCCCCCGGAGATTTAGAGGCTTGTTATGAATCCGTTCAATAATTTGTTCACAAACAAACGTCTTGAGAGGAGTGAAGCTAACTCCCTATGTTCTTGTTTCATCGTAATCGCTCCGACAACGACCGCTAAGCACTTTGAAACTATGTTCATATCTCTGTTGTTTTTACTTCGACGATCGTTGTTATGACGATCGAAAAACATTTCGTCAATCAAAAGTCTCTTCGTGCCTCTTAATTGTCTCCGCAACGGTTCTAAACGACCCAACGAAACGTTTTACAATGATTTATGCTTTCGCTCGATGCTTGCATGCGATGATTAATTGGCAATTATAAGGCAAGAACTTTCTGCACGAAAATTGCGTTTTCATTTTGACGGAAAGAGAAATTAAAAGTCGCAAAGGGCAGAACGCGCTTGTTCACTTAATTTATGACATGCAAATTGCGGCGGTGAATTTTCAGACGTTCAGGACAGCTCAGTCGCTCGATGTGGGTCAAATTGCTCGTGCCGCGTGTCGCTCCGCTATTGATTCGAGTAATTGAAAGTTGGAACGTCAGAATTTTCCTACGAGCCGCAACAGGCATAAAGTTGTTTTCTCAAGACCGGAGTTGCGTTGGTGGAGCACACGATCTCGGTATTATTTCAGCAATCAAATCTGAACAAGACTTTGCCATCGTCAACATAAATCATTAATAAAAATATTTTCGTTCTCGGCGGCAACAGCGGATGAATTCATCATCGAACTCGAGTGGAATGACACAGAAGTGAACAACGTCGCACCAGATAAATGCTTGTTCCCCGAAAGTGTCAGAAATAAATTCGTCAAACTTTTGATGTTTTTTAAACGCTCATAAAATCCTGAGCTGCTCGTCACTCCGCGCCCTACTCGCTGCGTGCGTATGAGAAACTATTCGAAGTGAGTTTTATGCTGTTCCTCCTTTATATTTATTTATTCGACTTAATTGTGGATTCCGTTTCGACTTTATTTTTCTTTAACTGGAAGCGGTTGCGACTGAGATCATCAATCAATTTAAAAGTGAATGAGAGTGTCGCTCGAATTCGAAGCGGGGGGAATTGCTTATTAAATCCGTTTATTGCATCGCTCGCTGCCTGATTGTCTGCATGATGGTTGACTCTCTCTTTGTAAATGAGACTTGAGATGGGATGCTGCTGTTATAAATTGACTCGAATACGAATGAAAGGATGATTGAGAAATTGACGAGGAGTCTGGAGACGATTGTATCTCAAGTGATATTGAAATAAACATAGGAGACAGTTTGTTCTGAATCAGAACTTCTGATACTCCGTCATTCTACACTAGCAGATGGCGACACTTGTGACCCAGCATGGCTTGATATCTTTTATCAACCTTGTTCAAATTCTTTATAGAGTTACCCTTTTTTATAAGGCACGTAGCAATGTAATATTTATTCCGTATCATCAATGTAATGCATTGCAGTGCCAGACACGAGTGCTGTGTAACTAGTCGAGAAACCACATACAACCTAACTTTGTTTCAAATCATTCAATCAAACGACAAAGTTCTCACTCCTAAATAAATGCACTCGCTCAATCGAAGTACATATGTAGTTACAATTTATAAAGTTAATTATCTCACCTGAGTCTCAGTCACATTTAAAAGCTTTGCCATTTCCGAGCGCTCGCTCGAGCTCAAATATTTCTTCACCTCGAATTGTTTTTCGAGCTCGAATATCTGACGTCCTGTAAACGTTGTTCTGGCTTTCTTCTTTCTCTTTCCATCCGGCGACTGCTCATCATAACCATCCTCGTTGATTGATTCATCATCATCGATTTCTTTGCCATTGGTCGCGTCTTTGTAGCTCATCGAGTCGTTCGATAAATAAGAATCGGAAGTTACTTCAATCGATCTCTTTCGCTTCAGAATCGATTTCGTTGGCAAATCTGTGAAAAGTTTGCATTTTAATTTCACTGAATAAATCAATTTGAATATTTTCCTCGAGAGCGTCTGAGCATCTGTAATTACAAATCTTTGATTCCGTTTCATTTGAATTTTCCAATCTGCAATTGACATTTTCGGTTTGTTTCTTTGCCTTTGGGAACGAAGCGAATTTAAATTAATTGCAGAACTTTATGCATAGAATTTGATACAAAAGATTGCCAAGGATGAAGTTTGGTTGAGCTCGAAAGGTTGGAGATTGAGATGACGAGACTTGATTGAACTTTCAGTGATTCAGATAAATGATAGACTAACATCACAGTTTGTATTTGGGTTTGAATGAGGAAGCTTGTTGAATGTGTCCTATTGAAGATAAGCTAACCATCCGTGAGACTAGCCAGATCAAGCGAGTAGCAACATCTAGCTGAACTCTATCTATGCCACTCGGAATGAATGTCTTAACTATCTCTCGATATTTTATTCATTATTCGACAATGTCTCAATTGCCCGATTCTAAACGACTATCAATTGGAATCAAATGGAGTGAGTAATTGAGTCGGAATTTCAAATAAAATTTATCACATAAAAAAACTTGAATTCAATGGAGCGAGAGGAGGAGTAGGGAGAATATCGAATTTTAATTGAATCAACAACCAGATATCAATTGATTTCACATTTTTCTGCTCTTGGCGATGTTTTTATTATCTCTCCGACACAAAATAAATTCTGCACCGGGAAATGAGTTTAATTGGATTGCTAAATAATTGCCGAATGCAGTGAGTGATTGCAATCCCCGGCCCGCCCACATCGAGAGCCCTCAACAGTTCCAAGGCATGCATAACGATTGTGCCAAAAATAATAGTCGACAGTGTTTAATGTCCGTCGCTTCCACCAGCCCGTAATTATTAATTGCGCAATTGCTAATTGAATCGAAATCAATTTAAAGCACTTAATGACTCATTCATGCGATGACAACGGGACTCGAGGAAAAAGATCGAAACGATGTTGTGCTCAACGTGAGCTAACTTTTCAGCGACGGGTTGAGCACGTTAATGATTTTCCTCGCTCTCGACGCTTCAAAAATAAATCGCTTTGCATGGGAGAGCGACGAACGTTAGAAGAAAGAAGGAAAACGAAGTTCGGCTGTATTAAATTTAATAATTCATAAAGTGCTCCTAAGCGTCGTAGGTAAAGACTCGTCGTCGCTTCGAATGAATCATCGTTTAAAGAAGCATGAAGCTCACAATGAGCAAATCGTTGTGAATGAAAGTCAAATTAACCCATAAATGAATCTTGATGTGTCTTCTCGACGAAATTACGGGCTTCTTTGTGAGCCGAGCGCAAAGCGGGAGGGGCGGACAAGAAACGAATGAGGAGGATAATCTGATTACAAAAACAGAACAAACTTCCATATTCGAACCCACGCAGTGGCTTTCGACGCGCGTTTAGATGCTCAAGTACCGAATCAAGCGTTCGTTGATATTTTTCGGAAGAGTCGATTGCTTGTAGGAGTTCACAGCTCGAAGGAAAGTTCAGACAGATCTCGAACGATATTCAAATTGATTTAAAATCGAATTAATCAGCGGATCGCACCTTTCTTTGTTTTCCCACTTGATCGATCCGCCCCGGGCGATGAGTCTCGCGACTTCATGACGCTCAGATTCAGAGGTTGATCACTCGCGACACTTTCATCTTCGCTCGTCTCGCTCAATGACATTCCGCGGTTGTTTATTCCATTATGATTTAAGCGGCTGTTTGATCGATCGAAGCTTCTCGGGCTTGGCGTTTTGATGTTGAGGTTCAGAAGCTGTTGGAGGGTCGATGGCTCCACTTTCTGATACGATCGACTCGAGTTGTTGTTGCTATCACTGTTTGCCTCGATTCGTTTTCTGCCGCTTCCCCAGAGAATATCCATGATCGAGAATGGAGTCGGCATTCTTGGCGGCTTCCGGTAAATATGTTCATGCCATGTCGGAACCGTTATCGTTTGCTGGTCGTCACCTAACAAGCGCAGACTTTCGCTGGCCTTTGCATCAATCATTTCAGTCTTTAATTGAATGCCGTCGACACTTTGCTCACTTAAAGATGATAAACTTTCCTCGATTTCCTTATTAGCTTTCTTTAAATCCGGAAGGAGAGGTGGCGCGGTGTCGGGTCGCTTCAATAACTCACTCGCACTACGCTTTACATCATCAGCCTCTTCCTTCTCCAGCGATTTTGATCGTTTATTAGCCATTTTAATCCCATTATTCACTTCAACACATTCCACATTGCTTCTTTTATGAGCTTCTTCGTTCTCATCGTAATCACTTAATTCCAACATAATTTATTTTATTGCTCTATTCTATTCCTTCTCGCTCCACACCAGCAAAGCGGACCGGGAATCGCTTTAATAGAAATTGATGGAATCAATTCCAGCTCCTTTTCTGCTATCAAGCCCGTGTGACTGCAATTAACCCAATGCTTCTTCTTCACTTTTGCACTAGTTAAACTGTCACTTGCAACATTCCGCGCATCTCACATTTCACGAACTGTTTGGCTAGCGCGATACGAAACCGATTCTGTCCTATTTGCAAGTGATTTGACAACACTAATTTTGTATTCCGAGCCGGCTGATTAAATATCGCAATTGAATTCCTAAGTTTTAATTGCTTCGAAAGCTCATTTCAGTTCACCGGCGAATCATCCTCGAGGGTGTTGGGAAACTTTTTTTTTTCGACTGCAAAACAATTTTAATATTTCCACCAAGCACTGAGAATCACAAATCCGCGCTGATATCGCTCCGAAAATATTCCAATTATCGCTAATCGCTTGCAATTTAATCACGTCGAGCGTTTGAATAAATTCGTTAAGCCGGTGCTTATTGATTTTTATTTGCTCTCTTCCTCAATTACGAGCGCCAGCGCCGACGAAATGCGAAAACGATCGAAATCCGTCAGAGACCAAATTGAAACTAAATCAAATATGAAATAAACATAAGTCTTCAACAAAACAAAAAACAAAATTTATGAACTTGTTTGAGTCGAGAGAGAAGCAGCGAGCCGAGAGAGTGGAAAACCCGAGAGCATGTCGCACTCGGCACTGGATTGTGTAAGCCCAGCGAGCTGCCGACGAGGAAAGGAATGTGAAGAGGGTTGTCGGGATAATTGCTGAAATTTATTATGATGATTTTTTCATTGTGCAATAATTTTGTTGCTGAATGAGAGGAGGAAAATCAATTATCTGGATTGCGATGTTTTCCGTGGAAATGCGTTCTGATTTTTAATCTGACTGTCGAGTACGAGCAGCGATGTTGATACAGTCTTAGTCAGGGATTTAATTGTGTTTATTATAACCGAAACATTTCTAAAGATGTACTTAGATTGAGGGGTGGCGTGGGCTTTGGTGGGCGGGATGTTTTGCTTCCGAAGAAGCGGAATCATCATTTCCTGAATATTCATAGCTTCCTGCAATGACATTTACGAGACGATTCATAAGCGATGACATGGATGGTTCGTAAAAACAAGTTCATTAGTTTTGTTCAAGAAATAAGTGACACAGGGCACCTTTCGTAAAAAAACAAAGCAGAGGAGTGACTGTGAGCCTTTGAGAGCTAAATGTCATTAAGCCAAGCCGTTCCTTTTCAACTTCAATACTTTGTTCATCTGGTTTCTCATGCAAGTCTGAGTCACTTTCATCGTGAATTGAATGAAATTGTTTGCAGCCAACGAGCGTAATGGAGGATAATAGCATGCAGTGGAGTTCGCGAACTTTATTAATATTGTTTCGTCATTCAACGGCTGTTTCAGCATAGTAAGGTTCATGACAAAGTTCCTAACAATCCTGTTTATTAATCATAAACAGCGAGGTTGGGCTCATTCAGAGGCCTTGAATTGTTTCACAAAACACTTTGAAGTTGAAAACGCAAGACAAATGATAAGTTGAACAAAACTACAACAAAGCTAATCCAGCGCATTGCATAGCTAATCCACGAAAAGTAACTTGATGCAGCCAAGAAGTTCTCATCGCATTTCTCATTGCGCTTTAATCAATAATGTGCTGACGTTTTCTTTTGCCTTGGCTTGACTCCCTTTCTCGGCTTTTGTGTCGCTTTCGTGCATGAAGAAGAGCTTCGCATTTAAATGAAAATTACAAGAGTTCACATTTTACATTTTTTGCACAAAGGGAAGCGACACGAGGAACGAGAATTAAAACGCTTTTCTCATTTAGAAAATTGCTTGAAGCACTCAACTGCAATTAACATTTTTACTTTTAATTTGACATTGTTTCGTGCACTTTGTCGATCCGCATTCCCTGCAAGAACAATATGGAACCAATTAAAGCGTGTTTATTAATTAGCAACGTCCCGATTCCTACTTTTATGTATGATCATGTTCTGGATTCCGATTCGTTTGCTCGCTCGGCTCATTGATGCAGAAACACGAAAAGTGCATTAAAGTTTATTCCGATCCAATGACTTTAAGCTGCATCGATTTGGGTTCCCCGAGACAATCCAAGAAGCCTTCAAGATGATTCAGAGTTCACAATTTTGTTGTAATTGCAATTAAAAGCGAGAGCAATTAAGAAAACGTCATGACTCGAGCCATTAAGCAGAGGACATTTTGTCTACAATGTTAAACGCAACTTGTAATTATTTTCTTAATTAATTCTTCGTGAAACTAGAAACGAAAATAATGTCTCGTTGAGAAGTTTTGTTTCTTGCCAGAATCGCTCAGCGAGCGAACGGATTAGTGAATTAATTAATTTGTTGTTCGTGCATGCCACGAATTCTTCCCGCATCCGCTAAAAATAAGCTTCTGCTGTCGAGTTTCATTCAGCAAACCGATGACACGTGTCATATTTGCCTCCTTTCTTTCAAGCTCAATATGAGTGATGTCGAAAGACGACGACGAAACTTTGTGAAGGCAGCAGCTCTCGGCTGAGTGCTAAACGATGTAAACGCTTTAAAGTCGAATAAAACTTGAATCGAAATGGAAAATATAGTTTCACGCTCGCGAGTTTAATTGAATCATAAAACTCAAAGCTTCGTTTATGAATTTTAAATCTGCAAAACACTCGCAAAGCAAAAATAGACTCGCGGATTGATCCGAGGCATTTAACTGGGCGTTGTCATAACGATTAAGCTCATAAACGTCAACACAACTCGAAACTAAATTGTTTCTGAGTCTTCACTTGACTTGTCTTTTATTTCTGAGTGATAAACGGATCCGAAAGGCTTGATGATTTCTACATTCACTCCCGTCAAGACGTTTGTTTATTAACAAATAATTAAATGCTTTTATAACAAGCCCCTAAAATATCCGGGGAAGATTCAGATGCTAAATGACGGCTATAAATATCTTCAAGTTGAGCTGCGTAGTTTCAGCTCTTATCCGAAAAGTCATCAAATGTCACCGACTCATCGTGAACTTCAAGACTCGAAAATCTATTTCTGCTCATCGCTTCTCCACTCTCGGTCGTCACATGAGCAATTACAATAACGATTATCGTTAAAGTAATGTGATAATTGACTCGGCAGTGTCGACTCTAATTTATGCGTCAACTTTAATTCCTCCGACGACTTCAAAAAGATGTTAAAACAGTCTCGGATCGCTCAAGCACAGCAAAACTGTTTGACAGAATTAATTCATTAGCCAAAGACTTTCTGCTCAAATTTACATTCGAAACACAAAGTGTAACAAATTATCTCAAGAGTTTTAATTCTGTGTTTGACGAACATCAAAGGAATGATTGTAGTCATAAAATATTTTAAATGTTTCGAGCGGATTAATTTGTCATCGCAATAAATGCTCAAGACTCGTAGCTGCGAATGTTTTATGTTTATTTTCACGAAAATACGAAACTTTCTCGAGATCCGAAACTTCCCAAACACGTGCAATCAATTTCATTCGAAACGATACGAGTGTCGACTCAAAGGAATAATGCAGAAACGCAGAATCATCAGCAGACAATCGGAGATTGTCGCCTTGGAACCCTTTGACAGCTCTCAGCCCGAAATTACGAATTCAAGACTTACTGGGGACGATCCGTGTGTGATGTTTAAAGAAAACGTAGAGTCGGCTGAGTGGAGTGGAAAGGCAGAGTCAGCAGCTTTAAGTCATGAATAAGTTATTAGAATCAAATCACTTGATTCTTGTCACGTAACTAACCCACAACCCTCGCACAGCCCCACATCTTCCTGCCTCAGAGATAAATCCTGTCTTCAATTTTATTCAAAATTCTAGTTTATTACGAACGATGACGACTCCTGTGACCCTTTTTAAAGCAATGACTCGGCTGCCGCTTCATTCAAATTTCATACGACGCTCTCAGAAATTTATCTTCGGCAGCATGAACTTTTCGCATCAAATTTTTATCTGTCGTGTTGCGCAATTTCACAAGCGTTTGAACTTCCCCATTGAAATATTTTGAATTCCTCAATTAACGACACACGTCAAGTAGCTATGTCTCGTTTTCCGAGTTGACGAGATTCCGTCTCCCCTTTGCTTTGGCTCCCCACTCATCCCACCCAGCGCACTCAAATCTTTCTCTCTCTCGGTTCAAGTTTATTCATCCCCTTTTCAGTGAATAAACGGGCGCCTTAAACGATTTCCATGAAATGATTTCTGTGTGTTCATCTTTCACGAGGAGAAATCTCCTTAATTGGCTATTAACGATAAAATTTATCGTCGCGTTCTTGCTTTCAAAGCCATTCGTCTGTATTATGCTCGTAAAAAAAGGCTGCGAGTGTAGACAAACTTTGAAGCTTGGCTCATTCAATACATTAAAGCAACATTTTAATTAAATTTAATTGAGATTTCAGACACTTTGCAGCAGCGTCACATCGACCTGCCTCGCAAGCTCAGCCATAAATTGTTTTCGCTTCGAAATCTCTCGACAAGCAAAACGCTTTTCACCCTTCCAATCCATTTGGGATGAAAAACGAGCACGCACACAGCGACGAATCGGAAAATATAAAAGTCACAAAACGTTACATCATCATCATCACAATTTGTTATATTTTTTCCTCACTTTATTGAGTCTTATTTGCTACATAATGGATATTTGATTCAACTTAAACGTTTCTTCTCGATGATACACGAGTCAGATAAACGAAGAGCGAGATGTATCGTCGTGCTCATGAGAGTCTTTCTTTGTTTCTAAGGGTGATATCCGAGTATCTCCAGTTCCAGAGACGATTCTACAACGGAGAGCGACAGATATTGTAAGCCCAGCTAGTCGTTTAAGCCCACGAAACGATTATCACTCAATAACGATTTCGACAGCAGAACGGGAAGCTGGAAATTGCCTCTCGAATAGCACAAACTATCGGCCCGATGCATCTCAATTTCTTCCATTTAAACTGACTTGTTTCCAGCAGCATTATGAGTGCGGCATGGCAATTGAGCACTTAAGAAGCAATCGATCATAAATAGGGAGAAAATGTGTTTGAAAATCATAGACAAATTCGAACTGGAACTATCAAAATTAATAGAAATATTTTATTGATATCTGTGATACTCGAAATAATTTTATTATCTAATTCAGATAAATATTTCTATGATCTAATTCAGAAAAGTTCAGCATTTGAAAACTGAACAATCAATAAATATATTTCACGCTTAGGATCAAAGTTTGATTCAAACGTCATTCTAGTTCTTCTTGTTCCATGACATCATTACCAATTTTTCAGAATTTCCAAAAGATGAGGGCGGAAATGTTAATTTCCATCTAATGTCATTAAAACAAATTCTTGCGTGAACAGTCTCTCGTTGCCTCTCTCGTAATGTTGTCGTAATTAATTGCCGAACGAGAAGCAGAGAACTCATATGCATGGACTTGTTCTCGGATTTTGGTAATCGGATACTTTTCCAAATGATTCGGCAGCGTTTAGGAGAAGTCTTAAAAGGTTTTCGTGCTCAAGCTGGCGAAGCAATTTCGACAGCGGTTATGCAAATGTGTCCGAAGCGCTATCGATAAGGGGAACGAAATTGCTGAAAACCAGAAGCTATGAAACGACTGTCATGATCGAGTCGAGTGTGATCTGCCGACGGGAAAGCGCCTGTTATGTTTATTGTGACACAAACGAGGCGAAACAGCTCAATTTTATTAATTAAACTATAAACGTTCTTAACTACATCGAATTGCTTTTGAAAGACGATTCCAATTTTTATCGAATTCCATTAAACGACGCGGAATCCGAGGAAATTCATCGCCATAAAGTTAATGGAAATTTGATGGACAATTAAATAATCGAGTCGATTTTATATTGACGCGTTGCAGTCTCGAGCCTTTCATTGAATTTATGATGTCGATGTTTGATTGAATCGCAATTACTGCCCGCAATATAAAAACTCATGAACGAGAAATTGCATTAATCGGTCTGAGCATTAATTCAACACAATCCGATCTCTCACTCTACTTCCTCTTCACGAAGCTAATAGCTGAGGTAGCTCGAAACGTTTTAAAGTGAACGGTGCTCCCTTTCCTCCACTTCGAAGTAGCAAACGAATCTCACATGAACACAGATGGTGTGAGAAGATGGTGAGACTGAACTACATTTTGCAGCTTTTCCTGACGAGGCGACTTCATTTTCCAAGAGTCCGCAGGGACTCAAAAGAGTAAAGCTTTAAATTGAATCACGTTGATCGCTTCTACTCTGGCTCTGAGCTCTGTTTGGATGCTTCTTTGAAGATGATTTTCATCGGGTTTAGACAAGCTTTTATCGCAGGCTTTATAACAAATCATTAATTTCTGATTTACGAGAATCGTGATCTGGCTCGCATTACCATTTCTTAATTAATCTTTGTTAATGGCTCCATCTTCAGTCGAACTTATCTCGCGGTCGCTGCGGCGTGTTGAGAGACATCAAACGACCGAGCATCAGCTTTTCAAATTGCTCAATGGCATTTGATTTGATACTGCGACTAATGGGCGCGACGTGAAGTTATAATCGTTCGCTGAAATATTGCGGATGAAGAGGGCGATTGTGAAGTTGCGTAACTGAAAACTATTTGGCTCAAATTTGTTGTTGAGTGGGTTGCAATCCCCAAAGCTTGATGAACTGCGATGTCGATTAAGCAACTGCTTAATTACATCGAAGAGAATCTCAGTGCCGAACAAAGTGAATATTTTATCTGCGTGGCCGATCAAAGCTGCTCGTTGTCTCTAATTAACTCTCACTCAATTCACTGCCATATGTGTTAAGTTGCGAATGAGTGGATTTGATAATCTGTAAAACTTCCGATGATTTGAAGGATGTCAACTACATTTTGGATACAAATTGAGCGCTTTCAATTAGTAATTTGAAGCCATCGATTTTCCAATGAATCAAACAACGTTGTGCAACATCCACAGCAGTGTGACATTTTATTTTCAGAAGCTTAACGATGAAAAATCAGATTGAAATGAAAGGCTTCGATTTCTTGTCATTAGAACGCTGATTAGTTCTGATTGATTTCAGACTAGAAATCAAACTTATTAAGCGGGCAGATAAATTACAAACAAATTGGCTGCAATCAGTTCAAGGAATTCACGTCATCTGTGCTTAAATCGACTGGAGTTTTGTTGAACTCGACACAGATGAAAGTGTTGCAGCAGATTGGGTACGGCTTGGAGTAGTCACGTTCGTATCTCACGCAATTGGGATCATCCATGCTGAATGTGCCGCAACTTTAGAATGAAACATGATTAAACCACTGAGCGCAACGGCAATGTTACTTCTGCACTCACCCTACGATAGACATTCCGTAATCATCGTGGCAGGAGACCTTTTCGCACCTCGGCGTTAGAACGAAGTCGTTCTGCTTGATTAGCGTTTCCGTCTCAGAATGAATGCAGTACCCATCATGATCTGAGAAGATGAAGGTTTATAAAAGAGTCTACATCGATTCAAGAAGAATTAACCTGGACTCTTCCCCATGCCAGCTGGAACAAGGTAGATGTAGCAGCAACAGCTCATCACGACCGACAGAAGAACCAAAGACTTCAAGAAACCTTTCACTGCCATTTTCTTATTTAGCTCACAATTCAATGCAACTGATCAGCTTAAGAGACGAGACTTAACTAAAGCTGCTATCTGTTTGTTCCCTGCGTTTTGTTTTCAATGTCGTCACCCAAAAAGTTGATAAGCGTTTTGGGTCAGAAGGTCAAACATTTATTTAATCACGTTAGAAGAAAGCTGCGAATTATGAAATGCTCAAACAGTTTTGTTTATTCAAGTGCTCGTGAATCTGCCTTTAGCCAGAAAACTTGAGATAACAATTTCGTCATCAATCTAGCGAGTTCTTGTCGTCAGTGCTTAGATCAAGATTTTTCGGTGAGCGCTCAGCACAAACAAATGTGTTGCAACAGTCAGGATAGGGCTTCGTGTAATCTCTTTCAAATTTAAGGCAGCTTGGATCTTCGATTATGAAAGTTCCGCAACTAAAAATGAAGCTTGATGATGCTGATTTAGTAGCTTGAAAACATGAACTGCTCACCCTGAAACTGTCATCGAATAATCGTCAAGGCAAGAGATTTCTTCGCAAGTCTTAACAACAATCGATTCTCCTAGCTTGATCAGCGATTCAGTGTCTTTGTAGAAGCAGAATCCCTCGTGATCTGGTAAACAGTAACTTAAGGTACCGATAATCATTATTAGATTGTTGGCAACTCACCTTTGCTCTTGCCTTCTTCAGCTGGAATTATGTAAAAGTAACCAAGCGAACTCATCACCACTGACATGAAAATCAGAACTTTCAACGAAGTTGGCACTGTCATTTTTAGTGAGTAGCTTATGAGGAAAACCGAGCACTGGAACAGACGAATCAACACTGACTGATCCCTCAATCATCGAAAGTATTTATATTCGCTATTTTGTAATTTCTTTGGAGCGATAAAGCGGCTCGATGTTAATAGGTCAGATTTGTTTAACAACAGCGGCATGTGTGACTCTCGAAAGTGTTTCGAAATCCTCAAACAATCGCTGATAAGACGAACTTGGTTATTATTCAGCAATAAAAATGTTTCATGAACGCTGTTTTTTTAAATTACGTTACAGTAGTCTTTCAATATATCTGAGTTTATCAAACTAATGTTCCAGAATCTCCAGTTGAGAAACACGTCGATGGACGTACGAGTAAGTAGTAGTTGAATAGACAAACGCATCGCTGAGCTTAAAAGAATACGTAACGTCCACACTACCCCATCAAAGGACCGTTAAAACGATTAATACACTCGAGTTCCTCAGGCTTTAGATCTGTTTTATTCATTCGAATGTCATAAACGATATCATTATAGATCTTTTCGAGCTTAAGAGTCTTCTGGGAATTTCTTAATTTAAAGTTTTCGTCCTCCATTTGCGACCGACAAATAAAGTTATCGAAGAATTTCAAAAGAAATCATTAAAATCGAATAAAGAATGGGATTTGGCAAACGTTTTTGCATGCAAATTTTCAGAGCGACGCATTTAAAGTCCCAATCCCCCCAATCAAAACTGAATTTAGCTCATAAAAGTGATTTCGGTGGAATTTCTTAATTATCAGAGTCAGGTAAGGCGAGCGATAGAAGAAAGAGAAAGACACAGCGAGAAGAGGAATTAATAGCAACCAAAGGAGAATCGATTAAACTAATTCTTTTTAATTAATCTGCGTTTCTGAGCGAGCACAGGAGAAGTGAACAACAAGCTGTGGACCACCTGCGAATAGAAAAGTTGTCCCCATCGTTCTACGACCTCCTGTCGCTTTCGTGCTTTCGAAAATCTCGTCTCATTTCGACGAAAGAGACTTTAAATGAGCCGACGACGACGAGAAGGCGAATTCCAGAAGCCAAAGAATATTTAAATGGTCAAGCATCGGGCGAGCCCAACGAAACGCGAAGATCTGTCGAAAGCATGAGATCATTTCTCAACTCTTCTTCTTACCACCACGAATCTCAGCTTAATCTGCTTCGGTCTCTCCCGAAAATCGTTTTATAAACGATTCCGAAATTAATGGACCATCATCGACGCTTCCAAATGAAAGAAAACGGGCTCCAGAAGACGCGCTCGCCTCGTTTATTGCTTGATATTCTCAAACCATTAAAAGTAAGCGAAGAGACACATTAGCACAGCTCAAGAGACATCGCAGTTCATGTGAGGCTTTCTTCTTCGATAAAGTCAAAGTAGACTGCTAATATCAGTACGGTAGTTAGATATATGTATGATGGATCAATTCGAACAAGAGTTGAAGCAAATGTAACAAAGGATAGGGTCGAAGCACTTAGTTTTTCTAGCTAACGAATCGAGTATCTCAAAAATTCATTCTAAGCTTTGAGTGGTTGCAGCAATGATAAATTTTTTTGTAAACTAATTTTCACTTTTATAATTTTCTTTCGCTTATTTTATTCTAGATTCCACTTTGTCTTTGAATCATCAAGAAAAGAACAATTTAAGAAATCGAATCGTGTTTCAGTTCAAATAAGAACCTTTGAAGGCACATTGTTGGTGGTCAATGGAGCAGCAGCCGTCGTTGATTCGAACGGCGCAACTTTCTGGTTTTGTTCAAGTTCCCATTGAGAACTTCTCGCGAAAGGGAAGGAAGCATCTTCTGGTTTTGTACAACTTTTTCTCCCGCGTTGGCGTCGTATCAAAGAACCTCTCGACGCTTAATGAATATTCAATTTGATGCCGGACGAGGTCCGTGAGGTTTATAACCAAAATTAATTGCTCGACAATAGAAATAAAATTGCTTCTCTTAATTGTTGGTTCTTGTTTCGCCTCCACGTTCGTTTTGTGGCCGAACAGAAAGAATCTCGCGCCGAGGCTACCGGAATTCTTTAGCCTTTTCTTCTCTCCCGTCTTTCGTCTATTAAGCTTTCGTCAGATAAATGCCGAACCTGCGGAATAATTAATCAGGAACTTAATAGTGTTTAATTGTGCATGGAATTGTCTCACAATGAACGTCGCGGCTTATAAATCTACACTATTAATGGTTCGTTCAATGTGGTTCTATTTGTTTTTCGTTTTGGGCTAATCGGTTTATGAATCTCATTGAATTTTTTAGCGTCGGCTCCTTAACCATCAATATAAGCACTCGAAGATTAAGACGACGATTTCAGTTTTCTTGGTAAATAAAATTGAAACTTGCGAAATGTTTGGTTGAAGTTCGACCGGCGCAATGTTTTCAAGTTTTGTCATTTCAAATGTCGCTGAACCATCACACGAAGAACTTATCTAATCAGCAGCGTAAAGTGCATTTACCGAACTCGTACGAAATTTGTTATCAGGACGCGTGTCTGAAGATATGAATGAAGAGTACGACGTGCTGATAGCTTTAATTTCAAAGAAGATTACCCGAAAATTTTCATTGATCTTATTAGATTAGACAAAACTTTTCGTAAAAAGTGAAATATTTTATTTAATTTTTCTTCTGTTTTTTAGTTTTGATTGCTTGTTTGTCTGTTGCCGGTTTCTTCCTTCCGCAACAAATCTTTTTGCAAACGAAAGCAATTGATTTGAAGACGATATAGATAATTGCAACGATGAACAAGATCACGTCAATTGAGTTGTACTGCAGGAAGCTCAAGTCCGCGCCTGGGTAATGCATGTGAGGTGCTCCGCGATGTCTTAGAACGTATTCAACCCAGAAAACTGCCGTGTCTTGTGCGTTCATCGGTCGATCTTTCGCCAGTTCTGATACTCTTTTCACAATATTGATCATTCTATTGTGAGAAACAAATAAAAGTTGACCTCATGTAAGCTTTTGAACAGATTTCTTACGTTGCGTTTCCTGTAACTTCGAAAATTGCTTCTTTTAAAGCTTCCACAGTTAAAGTGGCTAAGTTCAGTTGAACGCCCCAGCCCTCCTTGACCACTTTATCAGCGTTCCCATCCTGATCACCGAACAGTGGAAGACCAATGATCGGAACTCCGTGATATTTTGCTTCAACGATGCCGCCAAGGCCGCAATGAGAAATGAAAGCTTTGATGTTGGGATGCGCTAGAACGTCGTCTTGTGGCAGCCACTTGCTGATGAAAACGTTGTCAGGCTTTTCTTCCAATGTGTCAGCTTCCCATTTCATGACAATCTTCTGCTTAACTTGTCCAAATGCAGTCAAAAGTGTTGTGATTGTTTCCTTGGACAGGAAAGTGCTTTTCGCGTTTGATCCAAGACTGAAGAGAATCGCGCCATCCTTGGCTTCATCGAGGAATGATTTGAGTTTCTGCGAATGAAAATTATATCTCAGCCTGATCTCTCTTCAACCAAGATCTTACCTCTGGAAGCGGCGACGGTTTTGGTTTCACTTGAATGCCGCCAACTTCGATAATATTAGGGAGGTAAGGTCTGACTGCTGTCGAACTATAGTGGCTGTTGATAAGTATCACAGAAATATTGTTTAAAGTTTCTTCATAAGATCTGTAGCGGCCAGCAGGGAAATTGAAGCTGAGAAAAGTGAATTCTATTGAAAGTTTTCTGTTTACTTTTGAATCTTGATCTTACTTGTAAACTTGTTTCGATTTGTACTTCAAGAACTGTCCAACCAGCAGCTCAAACCCGGTTCCAAGGAAAGTTTTCAAGCGTCCAACGAAGTCCATTTTCATCATAGTACCTTGGAGTGGAGTTCCAGAAACAGCCAGCGGGTTTCCTAAAGCTTGATGGATGACTGTTGAAAAACCTGCAGTGCTGAACAGAATGCTGGGACACTTGAAGTGGTCGGCGAGACCGAGCACGTTCTCGCTCATGAAGAAATATCCCACAACTACGAGATCAAACTTTTCTTCTCTCATCATCCGTTTCATTTCTTTCACCTGCAGCGTTTCATTGCAGATCTTTTGGACCAAGTCCAATGAAGTCTTGATCATTGTCAGAGGATTCACTCCTGCGTTTGGGTCCAACGCTTTTGATATGAATGCTTTATCAGCCTCATCGAACGGGATTTCGACATCCCGATAATTCTTCAGTTGCTTGCCTAACGGGTAAGTACTCACGAACGTTATGTCATGGCCTCGCTCAGCCAACAGAATCGCAAGCGACTGCAGCGGCATTATATGCGACTTGCTGATTGTCGGATAAACAAACATAATTCTTGAACACTCGACGCCCGCGAGAAGTAAAACAACTGCAGCGATAACTGCGGATTTCATAGTGATAACTTCCAAACCGTCCGACGAGTGAGAGAAAACTGAACGCTACAAAATACTTGTGGAATGCTTAATCAATGTTTCATAGCGTTGTTTCAAAGATTGCGCGAAAAATAAGAATTCACTTTCATGCATCCCAAAATGATTTTCTCAAAAATTCAATCATCGACTTTTTTAATCTTTCATTGCTCCAAAAGCCAACGAGGTGACCGTTTTGGGAACCCGTGCACCGGAAACTAAACGAGACCTTTACGAATTTCACAGAACTTTAAGTCCACAATTTTGAAATGAGTCACAATCTATCATTTTGTCTGAGGTTCAACCAGCCCAATGTTTTCCTGCCTCGTCATTGTCGACTGTCGCTGAGCCATCGGCACGAAGAGCTAATCTAATCAGAAGTTCAAGTTGCATTTACCATATTTGTAAGCTTGTTATCAAGAAGCGCGCGTCTTAAGATAAAGGCACCAATTAGTTTCAAAATGAGATTAGAGAAAAGCTTGAGAAAAGATTTTGCAAAATTTAAGATTTGTCTAAAACGTTTTTTGAACATTAAAGTTGGAAATTTTTATTCAGTTCCTCTTTTGTTTTTTAGTTTTGATTGCTTGTTTGTCTGTTGCCGGTTTCTTCCTTCCGCAACAAATCTTTTTGCAAACGAAAACGATTGATTTGAAGACGATATAGATAATTGCAACGATGAACAGGATCACGTCAATTGAATTGTACTGCAGGAAGCTCAAGTCCGCGCCTGGGTAATGCATGTGAGGTGCTCCGCGATGTCTTAGAACGTATTCAACCCAGAAAACTGCCGTGTCTTGTGCGTTCATCGGACGATCCTTCGACAACTCGGACACTCTCTTCGCCACATTTATTATTCTGTAAAACAAAGTCCGCGTTAGCACTAATTACTTTAAATCGATATCGTTTTACTTTGAGTTTCCAGTAACTTCCAGAATTGCGTCCGTCATTTGTTTGACAGTGAGCGTTGCCATATCGAGCTGCACGCCCCAGCCTTCAGTGACAATTCGTCCCGCATTCCCGCTCTGCTCAGCAAATAGAGGGAGACCAATGATCGGAACTCCGTGGTATTTTGCTTCAACAACTCCGCCAAATCCACAATGTGAAATGAAAGCTTTGATGTTCGGGTGAGCTAGAACGTCGTCTTGCGGCAGCCATTTGCTTATGAATACGTTGTCAGGCTTTCCTTCTAATGTGTCAGCTTCCCATTTCATGACAATCTTCTGCTTAACCTGTCCAAATGCAGTCAAAAGTGTTGTGATTGTTTCCTTGGACAGGAAAGTGCTTTTCGCGTTTGATCCAAGACTGAAGAGAATCGCGCCATCCTTGGCTCCATCAAGGAATGATTTGAGTGTCTGCGAATGAAAATTATATCTCAGCCTGATCTCTTTTCAACCAAGATCTTACCTCTGGAAGCGGCGACGGTTTTGGTTTCACTTGAATGCCACCAACTTCGACAATGTTCGGGAGATAAGGCCTGACTGCCGCTGAACTGAAGTGGCTGTTGATTAACGCCACGGAAATATTGCTCAAAGATTCTTCATAGGATCGGTAGCGGTCAGCAGGAAAATTGAAACTAAGAAAATTTATTAGAAACTTTTTAAAACTTTTGCCCCTTTTGACTTACTCATAAACTTGTTTTGTCTTATATTTCAAATATTTTCCTCCCAGCAGTTCAAGGCCAGTCCACAAGAAAGTCTTCAAGCGGCCAACGAAATCCATTTTTGCAACAGGGCCCATAACATGCGGAGCTCCTGACACAGCCAATGGATTTCCTACCGCTTGATGAATTAATGAAAAGGCTCCGGCAGGGCTGTACAAAATGCTTGGACATTTGAAATGATCCGCAACCCCAAACATGCTCTCAGTCATGAAAAAGTAACCGACAATCACTAGATCGAATGTTTCTTCTTTCATCATCCTTTTCATCTCATCCATTTGAAGAGTTTCATTGGTAATCCTCTGAACCAGATTCAGCATCTCCGGAAACATCGCGAATGGACTTTTGCCGTTCTTAGGATCCAATGATGACATAATTCCTTCTTTATCAGCAACATTGAATGGAATTTTTATATCCCGATAATTCTTCAATTGCTTGCCCAATGGGAATGTGCTCACGAACGTTATGTCATGGCCGCGCTCAGCTAGCTTCACAGCGAGTGCCTGCAACCCCATTATGTGCGATACACTGATCGTCGGGTATAAAACGAGGATCTTCGAGCCCTGGATACCCGCGAGAAGCAAAACCGTGGCGACAAAAATTGCGGACTTCATTTTGATTACTTCCAAACCGACCGGCGAATGAAACAAGACTGAACGCTATCACGACAAATTGTGTGAGTTTGATTAAATGCGTGCTCAATGCCACCACGAAACACATAGCCAAACAATTACGTGTGGCGAAAGCGATAGTCGTAAACAGCTTGCTGATAAGTACTTGTGTGAGTTAATCAGTTTCTTAAAACACTCAAGCAGATAACCCATAATTATTTTTGCTTAAGTGGTTGAGAATGACTTGCTTAAGCTGATTCAGCTTTCTTGAAGCTTTGAAAAGTTGAGCTTTTAGTTTCTCTTTTGCTTTTTTGATTTGCTGCTCTGGTCGGTCGGTGGACTCTTCCTTCCACAGCAAATCCTTTTGCAAACGAAAGCGATTGATTTGAAGACGATATAGATAATTGCAACGATGAACAGGATCACGTCAATGGAATTGTACTGGAAGAAGTTCAAGTCCGCGCCTGGGTAATGCATGTGAGGCGCGCCGCGATGTCTTATGATATATTCCAGCCAGAAAATGGCCGTGTCTTGTGCGTTCATTGGACGATCCTTCGATAAAATGGAAAATTGCTTCGCAATATTGGCAAATTTGGAATCGTCCAGAACTTCACGGAGTGCATTTCTCAAAGTTTCTTCAGTCAGCTGCGATAATTCAAGCTTCACGCCCCAGCCCTCTTTCACAACTTCTTCAGCGTTTCCATGCTGGTCAGCAAAAAGAGGAATACCAATGATCGGAACTCCATGGTATTTTGACTCGACGACTCCACCAAGGCCGCAATGAGAAATGAAAGCTTTGATGTTTGAATGAGCGAGAACGTCGTCTTGTGGCAGCCACTTGCTTATGAAAACGTTGTCAGGTTTTCCTTCTAACGTGTCTGCTTCCCACTTCATCACGACTCTATGTTTCAGTCCCGAGAAAACTTTAAGCAAAGCTGATATTACTTCCTTGGACAGTAAAGTGCTTTTGGCGTTTGAACCAAGACTGAAAAGAATGGCGCCATCCTTGGCTCCATCGAGGAATAATTTAAGTTTCTGTAGGAGGAAAAATTAGCGAAAGGCTCTCAACTTTTCCCACAATTTTACCTCAGGGAGCGGTGATGGCTTTGGCTTTACTTGCAGACCTCCAACTTCGACTAGATTTGGCAGCATGGGGCGCACACCGCCATAACTGAAGTGTGTGTTGATCAAAGATAAAGAAACACTTTGAAGAGTTTCGTCGTATGATCGATAACGGTCAGCCGGAAAATTTTCTCTAAAATGAATTTGTATTGGAAATGTTAAGCGAGAAAATTGTAAATTTACTCATAAACTCGGCGATTGATTTTCTTCATTAGCAGCGTCATTGAGTACTCGAAACCATTTGCGAAGAGATTCATCAGCCGTCCAAGAAAATCCATTTTCTTATTGGCTAGCATCAAGTGAGCAGCTCCTTCAATTGCACTAGGATTGCCTAAGGCTTGATTGATTCCGGCAAATGCTCCAGCCGGACTGAACATTACACTTGGACATTCAAAGTGATTGGCGATGCCGAGGAGATAATCGTTGAACAAATAACCAAGAATCATAAGATCGAACTTTTCTTCTTTCATTAGCTTCTGCATATCCTTCGAGTACAGCGTGTCTAGTGAAGCTCCTCTTATAAGCGCGAACATCTCCGGCATTACAGTTAAAGTTGACATGAAACCGCCTCCAGTTCCCATGTTAGACATCAATTCTTCCTTCAATGTCTCGTTGAATGCGACCTTGAATTCTCGATAATTTTTCACTGGCTTGCTCAACGGATAGGGACTAAAGAAGGTAACTTCGTGCCCTTTCTCAGCCAGCACTACAGCAAGCGCTTGCAGCGGGATCACGTGGGATTTACTGAACGACGGATGCAAGATGAGAATCTTCGAACTATCCAGCCCGGAGACGAACAAAGTGAAAATTACTAGAAGTGCAGACTTCATCACTTAAACTGCCAACAAACAAAATGGAACTGAGCGTGGTCGAAGCTCACATGCTACATATAGCCAAAATTCTCTCTCGAGATAGCCGTGAGCCACCACGATACAGATAGCCAAACATTTCAGTGTAGCGATAGCGATAGCCGTAAACAGCTTGCTGATAAATACTTGTATTAGTTAATCAGTTTCTTAAAACACTCAAGCAGATAACCCATAATTACTCTGGCTTAAATTTGATGACTTGCTTAAGCTCATAAAGCTTTCTTGAGCTTTCAAAAGTTCAGCTTTTATTCTCTCAGTTTAATTCTTTTTCTGTTTGTCAATCGAAGTTTTTCTCGATCCACAACAAATCTTTTTACAAACGAATGCGATTGATTTCAAGACGATATAGATAATTGCAATAATGAACAAGATCACGTCAATAGAATTGTACTGGAAGAAGTTTAAGTCCGCGCCTGGGTAATGCATGTGAGGTGCTCCGCGATGTCTTAGAACGTATTCGACCCAGAAAACTGCCGTGTCTTGTGCGTTCATCGGTCGATCTCGAGCCAGATCTGAGAACATCTTGACTGTGTTTCTGTATCTACAATTCAAAGAATTAAGTTGAAACTGATCACGGGAATTGAAAACTCTTACTTCGGGTTTCCTAAGATTTCTGTGATTGCAGTTTTCAAAGACTTTTCCGTCATTGTAGACATATCTTCTTGGATCCCCCAACCTTCCTTGACTACGTTCTCAGCGTTTCCATGTTGATCACCGAACAGTGGAAGACCAATGATCGGAACTCCGTGATATTTTGCTTCAACAACGCCGCCAAGGCCGCAATGAGAAATGAAAGCTTTGATGTTCGGGTGGCCGAGAACGTCGTCTTGTGGCAGCCACTTGCTGATGAAAACGTTGTCAGGCTTTCCTTCTAATGTGTCAGCTTCCCATTTCATCACAAACCTTTGATTCTTGAGCTGTTTGAATACGTTGAGAAGGGTTGTGATTGTTTCCTTCGATAGGAAAGTGCTTTTCGCGTTTGATCCAAGACTGAAGAAGACTGCGCCATCCGTTGCATTCTCAAGAAAAGCGTGAAGTTTCTGTAAAAAAGTTTTAGTTCCTGACTTTGATCTGATTTCGACCTTTCAATTCACCTCCGGTAGTGGCGAAGGTTTGGGTTTAACTTGAATACCTCCAACTTCCACGACACCCGGAACGTTTGGACGGACGAAGCCTGAGCTGAAGTGACTGTTGATTAGAGCCAGAGAAATATTTCGCATGGAATCGTCATACGATCGATAGCGATCTGCTGGGAAGTGGAAGCTAGAACAAACAGTTAAATTATTGTAATGTAGGAAAATAGTTTCGCAGTTTTACTTGTAGATTTGACGTGATTTGTAAGTCATATACTGGACCAAGAGAAGCTCGCCAGTTGTAGACAAAAATGTTAGCAACCGGCCGACGAAATCCATTTTTTTCACGGGCATCATTATGTGAGGAGTTCCTGAGACGGCCAACGGATTTCCCAGTGGTCGATTAATTATCGAGATAGCTCCAGCAGGACTGAAGAAAATACTTGGGCACTTGAAGTGGTCAGCGACGCCAAACATGCTGTCAGTCATTGCAAAAAATCCAACGATCAAGAGATCAAAGTTCTCTTCTTTCATCATTCTCTTCATCTCTTCCAACTGCAGAGTTTCATTGGCGACGCGATACGTCAGCGACGTTAATCTCGGGAACATGTAGAAGAAACCTTTGCCCTTAGGGTCTTTCGCGATTTCACTTAGAAATTCCTTATCAGCCTCGTCAAATGGGATTTGAACATCGCGGTAATTCTTCACTTTCTTGCCCAGCGGGTAAGTGCTCACGAATGTTATGTCATGGCCACGATCTGCTAAGGCAACTGCAAGCGTCTGCAAAGGAATTATGTGCGACTTGCTGATCGTCGGATACAAAACGAGGATCTTGGAGCTCTCGATACGCGCAAGAAACAACGCAAAAACCAAAACTTTCAAGTTCATTTTAATGTTACTGAACAGCTCGAGAGCTCACCGAAAACTGAGCGTAAACGTGATTCTGGTTAATTATCATACTTTTATGTGTGCGTCGGCCTTGACTATCAAACAAATCAGAATAGCAACAGCGTGCTAAGCCGGCAAGCTCAATGTGTGAGAAAAACAAAAATAAAACGCATATGGTGTAGATTACGTCATGACAATCGCTTGGGGATTCTTCGAGACATGCTTTGTTAGTAAACAGATTAGCTGACCCGGATGAACTATTCGAACCGCCTTGCACTTGAGATAAGCAAGTGTCTGCCGTTGGCTCGATAAGATAAACTCGACGTAATCTTATCACTCGAGTCGAATGACTCGTTCAATTGAGACGTTTAGTTTGCTTTCTGTTTTCACGCAGTGAGGAAGACGAATTGAAATAGTTTAAGGCGATGAAGAAAGTCCCGAAAAGAGTTATCAAGAAAGTGAAGAAAGCCACTTCGAAGGCGCTGATCGGCTTTGCTTGGTATTTCTGCGTTGGCTTCTTCAGCATTCCCAATTACAACAAAACGTTCGATGACCTCCACTAGCGAGAGCTTAAAGTGCTGCGATTCTCAACGCTCGGTGAACGAGAAATAATTCTACAAAACAATTTTTCGAAGAACTTTAAATGTAAAATAATTTATTTGTCAAGTGGCATTAACTGATAAATAGGAAAGGCGGCCAAACCGTCTTTGTCGTCTCGACGTGAAATTGAGAAACAGCTCAAGGTTTGTTCGAATTATTCTCTGTAGTAAATAACGGTAACTTTCATCCTTTTTCCTATAGCAATTACATCCGAAGTGATCGACTCCTGTGGTCCGACCGATGATGAGCTCGTTTTAGAGCTCGTTACAACAATCAGACGATAGCGCTCTGACCCAATTTTCAAAATTAAAAAACTCATCGACCAGACACGGAAATTTTTCCATTTCTGGTTCACTTCTAGCGCCACAGGCTTCAGGGTCGCGCCTGCAGCTGATAAAACTGGCATCTCAAAATATTACTCTACAAAAACAAACGACGCAAGCGCCGCACAGATCTTGTTTACAAACAGCGAGAATAATTCCACTAAGGCGTTTGACATTTGCATAATAAATAATTTCTTAATTTTGTATCTAGTTTTCTTGATTATTCGGCAAGCTGTAACTTGGAGCAGATCACATCCTGAAACTTTCAAAGCAGTTTGTCTAGTGAAAACTGACCTGGTGGATCAACATATTAGATCTTTGACTGTGCTTTATCTTAGCGACCAAACTTTACATTATCATGACATTTATAGTGAGAGCTTTTATTCGTTTAAACATATGTTTTTTTGAAAATAAGACGACTAAGCTCACGACGAAACAGCAGATTGAAAAGAGCGATCGTTCTCTCAGTAGAAACATTTATTGAAGATTACATTTTACGAGTGAAAAAAATCATACGAGAGCTAGTTGAGTTCTCCACTTAAGCTCTCTGACACCTTGTTTTGATTTCTTCAACGAGCTCTTCAACGTCGTCACGCTTCCAAGCTTTTTTGTTGATGCATTGGTTATTGTACAGACTGACTTTCTTTAGCTTCTCCAGATTGGCCAGAAGATCTTCTCCAATGAACTTGAGCTTGTTGTCATCTAATGCGAGCCACTTGAGTTCCGGGTTGAACGCGAACAAATCACTGTCAAGCCTTTCAAGGTCGCCACGGAATAATGCGAGATGGGAAAGCTTAGGGAAAGCTTTTAAATTTTCTTGTTTGATGGACTTCAGCCCGGTGTTGAAAAGTTTGATTCCCTTTAGGTTTGGAAAGAACTTCTCCAGATTTTTCGGGAAGTAGTTTACAGTTTGGTCTTCGATTGACAGCACCACGACATCATTCATTGCTTCTCTCTTGTCATTGATGCTCGTCACCACTTCATTTTGAGCTGTGATCGTCCAGCCGGTTGCTTTGCATTCGGAACCTTCAAGATTTCCCCAGCCTTCATCGACGATTTGACATTTCAGGTCGATGGCTAAACTCTGTGCAAGCAGGATTGAAAGTACAGCAACAGCTGCTACGAAAGATGAGGCGCTTGAATAAAGTTTTAGTCGTGAATTATTTTTGTGAACTGGAAAAATATAAACGAACCTCATTGTCACTGCTGAGATGAGCAACTGAATGAGAATAATCTCAGCGACTCGCACCGAAAGGTTAAAATGTCGCGAGTGGATTTCAAGTTGTAGATCGAAAGCTTTCATTCCGTAAGCTTTAAGCTCTCTCCTTGGTTTGCTCGCATGACAGAATGATTTTCGATTTGATTTATTGGAGAGAAATTCACGAAGAATTTTAGTTGTGGATGAGCCATCGAGCTGACAGCAAAGCTTGTCTATCAATATTTTTGGTGAAATGAGGTTTGATAACGCTTGTCTCATAACTCGAAAGTTACGAGTCACAACTCATTAGTTTCCTTCGATAGACTGAATTTTCTTATTCTGTTTGTGGTTATCGGTGGTTCAAGATGCATGGACCTGAAATGCAGATTCCAGCGCAGCTGGGGACTTAAGAGCCGCTTAGCTCAAGATTGTGTGGCCCAAGATTGTAAAGTTCTAACCTCAGATGCAGTTGTGACATCCATCAATCAAGATACTGCTTGGAATCTCGACGGAGTTGAAATAGTTGAAAAACTTTGGATTATTCAACAACATACCAATTTTATTCCTGCAGGGATCGGAGAATTTATGCCCAACATAAAAAAGTTTTACATTCAGCAATCAAAGTTGCAGGTGATCAGGCAATCAGACTTGAAGCAATTTCCAGAACTTGAAAATTTCAACGCTCAGAACAATGAAATTATATTCCTGCCAGATAATCTATTCGTTCATAACTCTGTCTTAACGTACATCAATTTTGAAGGAAATATGTTACAAGCTGTGGGTGAGAACGTAATATCTGTAGTTGGAAGTTTGGCGAGTGCTCATTTTGTCAATTCGGGATGCTTGGATTCCTCGCATGACGGACCTGAGTTAACAGATCTACTTGATGAGATCCGAGCAAACTGCATGACGCCCGAAGAACTGAGAGTAAAACTTTTTGGGGAAACTTCTGACGTTGTGAAGAAAGTTAAATCACTAGAATTGGCCTACAAGTCGTGTGATGGAAACCTCAATTCAGCAGTTAAGAATATGCTGGGTTCATCAACTTTAACGCAATCAGTAGAACATCAAGCGATCGAATTGAATTGCGAAATTAAGAAGGAAAATGTTTGCCATGTCGTTGACTTGAAGATTCCTTACGCCAACATTGTAATCAGAGAAGTGATCAATGCAAGTTCAGTGAACTCTGTCAATATTTCGAGGCAGCAGACGCTGTTCCTGCCCACAAATCTGGCAGAAATATTCCCAGGCTTGCATGAACTATCAATTACCTTTTCGGGGCTATCTGAAATCAATCCTCTGGTGTTCCTGAAACTCACAAAGTTGCAAACACTCGTTTTACAAGGAAACAAGCTTCAAAGTATTCCACAGAATGCTTTTGGAAATTTATCAAACTTAATGAAGCTCGATTTGTCAGAAAACCGAATCGAGCAACTCGAGGTTGATGTTTTCAAGAGTCTTGAAAGCCTGGAAGACCTGAAGCTCAACGGAAACTCACTGACAACTGTTAAAGTCGAACTGTTTGAAAAACTGGAGAGCCTCAAGACGTTGAATCTCGCACAGAACCAATTAAAGTTTGTCAGCGTGGACTTGCTAGCTCCACTCATCAATATCGAGATGGTCGACTTGACCAGCAACTTGTGTATCAACATGCATTACCCTAATGATACGAAGGCCATGATTGAGGAAACAATCGTCGACAAATGCGTTTTGCCAGTTGAACTCAATTGCAATAGCGAATCGAAATCTGAAGTTGAGTCGTGTACAGTTAACGATCTGACGATTCGCTATGCAAGAACTAGAGTTTCAAAGATCAACCTGCTGAATGGGGCCACAAATGCTCAAATAACTTCTTTCAACGTCATCGATCAGTCCATGATATATATTCCGTTTGAGCTATCGAACGCTTTTCCGAACTTGAAGAGAATTGTCGTCCAAAGATCAAAGCTGAGTTCAATTACCAGAAACGATTTCGAAGGATTTGCTTCCCTCACATCAATCACGATAAACTTCAATAATCTGACAACAATCGGAAGTGGAACATTCGACAATCTGACAGGTCTTCAGTTCTTGGATTTATCATCGAACAACATCGCTTCATTGCCATCGAAGCTTTTCAGCGCTCTAGAAAACTTGCGTAAACTGATTCTCTCATCGAACAGAATCACAAAGTTCACAGCGGATCTGTTGCCACGGAAGAACGTCATCGAGGAATTCAGGATCAACCACAATCAATTGGACTCGGTCGAGGCAAAAACCCTGCGTCACCTCAAGAAGGCGGCCTTGATTGATCTTTCTGGCAACATCTGCATCGACACGAAGTTCGATAGAAGCACAAACGGCAGCAGAGCTTTTCTTGAACTAGCAGGAGAAATCGATTTGTACTGCTCATTGGACTAATTAAGCATTTCTTGAGTGCCAAATAAAAGCAAAAATTTTATTATCGATTCGAGTTTTACGAGTTCAAAATGTTTTCTAATGAATCTAAATTTTTTGAGTAAACTTTAAGGATTAAACGAATGATTAAGCGAGTGTTCAGTCAAGATGAGGCGTTTGAATTAAGTTTGGAGTTAGAATAATCTCAGCGACTCGCACTGAAAGGTTAAAATGTCGCGAGTGGATTTCAAGTTGTAGACCGAAAGCTTTCATTCTGTAAGCTTTAAGCTCTCTCCTTGGTTCGCTCCCATGACAGAAAGATTATTGATTTGATCTATTAGAGAGAAATTCACGGAGAATTTCAGTTGTGGATGAGCCATCGAGCTGACAGCAAAGCGTGTCTATCAATATTTTTGGTGAAATGAGGTTTGATAACGCTTGTCTCATAACTCGCAACTCACTAGTTTCGCTTCTACAGGCTTAATATTTTGATTCTGTTTCTCGTTATCGCTGGGTCGGATTGCATGGACCTGCAATGCAGTTTCGAACGCACCTGGGGCGAGCCAGGTTTGGATTGTGTGGCCACAGATTTTAAAGTTCTAACCTCAGATGCAGTTGTGACATCCATCAATCAAGATACTGCTTGGATTGGCGACGCAGATGAAATAGTTGAAAAACTTTCGATCACTCACCAACATATCAATTTTATTCCTGCAGGGATCGGAAAATTTATGCCCAACATAAAAGAGTTTTACATTCGTCAATCAAAGTTGCAGTTGATCAGGCAATCAGACTTGAAGCAATTTCCAGAACTTGAAAATTTCAACGCTCAGAACAATGAAATTATATTCCTGCCAGATAATCTATTCGTTCATAACTCTGTCTTAACGTACATCAATTTTGAAGGAAATATGTTACAAGCTGTGGGTGAGAACGTAATATCTGTAGTTGGAAGTTTGGCGAGTGCTCATTTTGTCAATTCGGGATGCTTGGATTCCTCGCATGACGGACCTGAGTTAACAGATCTACTTGATGAGATCCGAGCAAACTGCATGACGCCCGAAGAACTGAGAGTAAAACTTTTTGGGGAAACTTCTGACGTTGTGAAGAAAGTTAAATCACTAGAATTGGCCTACAAGTCGTGTGATGGAAACCTCAATTCAGCAGTTAAGAATATGCTGGGTTCATCAACTTTAACGCAATCAGTAGAACATCAAGCGATCGAATTGAATTGCGAAATTAAGAAGGAAAATGTTTGCCATGTCGTTGACTTGAAGATTCCTTACGCCAACATTGTAATCAGAGAAGTGATCAATGCAAGTTCAGTGAACTCTGTCAATATTTCGAGGCAGCAGACGCTGTTCCTGCCCACAAATCTGGCAGAAATATTCCCAGGCTTGCATGAACTATCAATTACCTTTTCGGGGCTATCTGAAATCAATCCTCTGGTGTTCCTGAAACTCACAAATTTGCAGACACTCGTTTTACAAGGAAACAAGCTTCAAAGTATTCCACAGAATGCTTTTGGAAATTTATCAAACTTAATGAAGCTCGATTTGTCAGAAAACCGAATCGAGCAACTCGAGGTTGATGTTTTCAAGAGTCTTGAAAGCCTGGAAGACCTGAAGCTCAACGGAAACTCACTGACAACTGTTAAAGTCGAACTGTTTGAAAAACTGGAGAGCCTCAAGACGTTGAATCTCGCACAGAACCAATTGAAGTTTGTCAGCGTGGACTTGCTAGCTCCACTCATCAATATCGAGATGGTCGACTTGACCAGCAACTTGTGTATCAACATGCATTACCCTAATGATACGAAGGCCATGATTGAGGAAGCAATCGTTGAGAAATGCGTTTTGCCAGTTGAACTCAATTGCAATAGCGAATCGAAATCTGAAGTTGAGTCGTGTACAGTTCATGATCTGACGATTCGCTATGCAAGAACTAGAGTTTCAAAGATCAACCTGCTGAATGGGGCCACAAATGCTCAAATAACTTCTTTCAACGTCATCGATCAGTCCATGATATATATTCCGTTTGAGCTATCGAACGCTTTTCCAAACTTGAAGAGAATTGTCGTCCAAAGATCAAAGCTAAGCTCAATAACCAGAAACGATTTCGAAGGATTTGCTTCCCTCACATCAATCACGATAAACTTCAATAATCTGACAACAATCGGAAGTGGAACATTCGACAATCTGACAGGTCTTCAGTTCTTGGATTTATCATCGAACAACATCGCTTCATTGCCATCGAAGCTTTTCAGCGCTCTAGAAAACTTGCGTAAACTGATTCTCTCATCGAACAGAATCACAAAGTTCACAGCGGATCTGTTGCCACGGAAGAACGTCATCGAGGAATTCAGGATCAACCACAATCAATTGGACTCGGTCGAGGCAAAAACCCTGCGTCACCTCAAGAAGGCGGCTTTGATTGATCTTTCTGGCAACATCTGCATCGACACGAAGTTCGATAGAAGCACAAACGGCAGCAGAGCTTTTCTTGAACTAGCAGGAGAAATCGATTTGTACTGCTCATTGGACTGATCAAGCATTTTCTCGAGTGCCAAATAAAAGCAAAAATTTTATTATCGATTCGAATTTTACGAGTTCAAAATGTTTCTGATGAACCTAAATTTTTTGAGTAAACTTCAAGTATTAAGTGCGAATGTTCGATTCGATCCAGTTGGCGTACTTTGAGACTCTCGTGTATACGCCGGGAATGTCTTTGGTTCCACAGTTCCTTGGGCCGTACGAGACGATGCCGGCTAAGAAGTAGTGAGGCGTACTGCCACGTTCATGATATCTCATCAAGGGACCACCTGAAAGACGAAAGTTACAGTCGTTTGACCACAAACAAGGCTAGAATTTTTCTTGCCTGAGTCTCCATTGCTACGAGAAACAAAAACTCATTAGAACAACGTCCAAAACTTGTCACTGACGTCGAAAACTTACCACGAATCTTTTCCAGTCTCACCGCCAGCACAAATCTGACAAAATGGAATTTCAAACAACTCGAGCGTCAAAAATATTTCAATATTTTCACCTGATTGTCAAGAATCCGGATGTTGGATGAACTGTAGATTCCTTGGCATCTCGAATTCGTATAAGCGCTGATGGCAACTTTCAGCTTTCGTGTGCTCGCGGATGAAGTTTCAGTCTTTCCCCACCCAGCAACGTCCAACGACATTCCGCTAAGATCAATGCTTTGCAAATTGCTGTCCCATGGCAAGCAAATTGGCTTAATAAACTCTGTGTATCGAACGTTTCTTGACAGTCTCAGCAAAGCAATGTCGTCGTGTTGATCCTTCGTGCTCGGTTGATAATTCTCATGAACGATTTGTTCTTCAACCGAAATATCAACGTGTGGATCGTTGCAAACTCGTTCGTTGGTGAAGGAATCGTCGCAATCGTTGTCAGTTGTCGTGTCCCACTCACCGAGTCGAACACCAGTGACCTTCCAAGTCTCTGGAACCTTTTTGATGCAATGAGCGGCGGTCAAGACGTAACGTTGGTTGATGAGGGAGCCACCGCAATGGAAACCTTTCTTGTTACCAGCTAAAAAGAAAAGCTTCGTATCGATTATATGAAATGGTAAAGAACTTCTTACGTTTCGTGTATTGAATCTGAACGAGCCAAGGGAATTCGTCAATTTTCGTTTCTTCGCCGCCGAAGATTCGATTGGGAGAGTCGATGCCGCAGTTGGGCGCTTTCGGAAGCTTAGAAGTTGTAGCTGTGTTGAATGACGTTGCAGGCTTCGGTGTTGCAGCGTTGGTCGTCGTTGAAGGACAGCATACCCACGGATCGGTATCAATCTTGCACTGAGAACCTCTCAAGAACCTCCGAGTTTCGTCCGTTATCGGTTGCTGAAGAAGAGCCAACACGCTCGCACATGTTCTGATCGGTTGGCATAATCCATTGACTCGGTTCGGTGTCAAGCAAGACTGATAGTATTCTACAAAATATGCCATGGCTTTTAAAGGTCCCTAACATTTAAACAGACTTACGAGCCTGAACCAAGTTCTGTAACAAAATCAAGACCAGGCAAACGACTTTTGTCATCGCTGAACAAATCGTTGACCTTAGAAGTATCAAACTTGATAAACTTGTAACTGCAATGACAGGCTACGTGTTGACGCTTAAGCTTCTCTTCTTCGACTAAATGCTCGAACTCACGCGATAGGAAAATAATTGAAATAATCTTTATTATATTCTCAGGAGAGATTCTCTCGACTAAATGAACGCAGAACGTTTTACTTGATCGCTTCTCCTCGATCGTTACGCAGAGTAATTTAAATTCAAGTTCTATTCACGATCTGACGATTCGCTATGCGTAAGAACTAGACTTCTTTCAACGTCATCGATCAGTCCATGAAACGAATCCGTTTGAATGGGGCCACAAATGCTTTTCCAAACTTGAAGAGAATTGTCAACGTCCATCGATCAGTCCATGATAATATTCCGATTTCGAACTCATTTGTTTACCTTTCTGCAACTTTTTGTAAAAAATTAAAGAAGTAAAAAATAGTTGTCACCCGATTCACAGACCGAAAAAGTACACATAAATGGGTAAGTTGCCTGTTTAGGCAATGTTTTTGTTCAAATCGTGTTAAAATAGTTCTATAAATTCCAGCGCCGCCGCAAAGCAAAGTTTGGGATTTTGCAACGCGAAATACATTTCAAGGACAGATAACTGGCACATGCAAGAGATGCGGATCCGTCATCCGATGTGCTAAAGGATCGACCACTGCTTTAGCGAATCATTTGAAGAACATTCACAGGATCATGCTCAAGTCGAACGAAACAGAAGAAGGAACAGTAGAAACGCCAGAGCCTCTTCCGCCGCCAGCAAAAATGATGAAAACAATGCAAAGCTTCTTCACACCAGTTCAAACTCTACCAGAAATTGTTTCTTCTATGGCTATTGATGGAATCTCGATTCATGCAATGACAAACAACGATTGGATCAGAAAATCAATTTCAAAGCAAGGCTTCACATTTCCTAAGCATGAACGAGACGTGATGAAGTTGTTGCTTGACGACTATGAGGACAAGAGAGCCAAAACGATTGAAAGGTTGAAGAAGATGAAGGGTCGAGAAAGGAAGTTCAGCATGAGCATTGACGAATGGATGAGCTTCAGACGACGAAGATATTTTAATATCAACCTGCATAACAACGAAGATAGTTTCGATGTTAATCTTGGCCTCGTCAGAATGGAGGGTTCATGGACAGCGGAGATAATCGTCGAAGGAGTAACAAAACATCTGCTGTCGTTTGGATTACAACTTGAATCCGATATTGTCGCTACCACGAATGATGGTGCAAGTGTCATGAAGAAGTATGGTCGACTCATTTCTCCAACTTGCCAGCTCTGTTTAAATCATGGCATTCACTTGGGGGTGTCAGATTTCTTATACAAGAAGAAAAGCAATCAAGCAATTCTTGACATTGTTGATATTCCCGAGGATGATTCTGACGAAGATTTGCATGATAGTTCTGACGATTATTTCGATCATGGAGAAGTCATCGTATCTTCTAGCAAGCCAGAAGATTACATTGACATCCTACAATCAACCCGCCAGCTCGTTAAGTTCATCAGAGGCTCAAGTACGCGAAACCACGTATTTCAAGAAAAAGTTAAAGCTGAGCACGGAAGAGAAAAAGAGCTTATAATCGACGTTAAGCACCGCTGGAACTCCATTCCGTCAATGCTTGATTCAGTACTTGCAACGAAAAACCAAATATTTGAAACTTGTACCGAGCTTGGAGCTGAAAAGTATTTGAACGGCGTTGATTTCGAAGCTCTTAAAAATTTGAGCGCCGCATTGAAGCCAATCAGATTAACTGTGGAAGCTCTCAGCCGACAGGATTCCACTCTCATCTCTGCTGACGCCGCAATAAATTTCATGTTCAAAAAACTTGATCAGCAAAGTGATGAAATCAGCAATAATTTCTTGGAGCACCTTCAGCCACGAATCGACGAACGCATCAACAAAGATATTATGAAACTCCTCAAGTGCCTTCATGATCCGAAGTCAACTCCTTCCAATCAAACAATCAGTTGTGCTCAAGACTTGATGAAACGACTTTTCGGTTTAGATTTGTTGGAGAACGTTGACATCACCGATGCAAGAGATGAATTTTCCCGAGAATTAACGATGGAGGAGGAGCTCAATCAGGGGATCACAAAAGCTTACGAAGCTCCGAAAGAGCGAGATCAATTCAAAACGTTGAAGACAGAGTTCTCTCTTTTCAAAAATACGGGAAAACGTACTAAAAATTTGCAGCTTTTGTACGATGCTTTACTGACAATCAAGCCCACGTCGACTGATGTTGAGCGAGTTTTCTCTGCTGCTACTTTCTTCTGTACAAAAGTCCGCTCGCGGCTTTCTGACGCTTGTTTGAACGCTCTAATCTTTCTTAAATTCTACTACAAAACCAAAAAGATGTAAAAATTATTTTATAAACGCTGTTTTCCTGGATATTTCTGAGTTTTTTAGATAATTCGAGGCTTCGCGAGGCTTCACTTGATCGCTTCTCCTCGATCGTTACGCAGAGTAATTTAAATTCAAGTTCTATTGAGACAAAACCGGCGATCGTTGAGATTGTTTGCGTAAGTAGCTACAGGTTTCTCGCTCTGAAACGAATGGTGAATCCTCAAGGAAATTGTCATTCAATTCGAGATAAAGTGCATTAGATTGCAGAGGAAGGAATTCAATGAGACGCTGAACATTTTTGGCATTTCTGATGAACGAAAGTGACGCCAACCTAGGTCATTCATATGATGTAAACTCGATCAAACTCTGCCTGTAACTCGATCAAAGAATCAAATTCATTGCGATTTATTTTCAGAAAAAATTATTTATTTGATTTTGCGATCACAAAAAATAAAACACAAAAATCAACTTGTGTCTGGCTTGGAAAAGAAATCAAGAGCTTGCTCGAGATCCGAACAGAGTTTTCTCTGGAAGGTTCTTAACTTTGGCAACGAAAACACGAAAAGAATTTATTTTGATTAAGCAGAATTCCGAGATTTCATTCAATCGATGGTGGTTTCTTCGTCCTAATGGTTCAATCCACGAATATACATGTTAACTAGCTCCGTCTTGGCTTGATTCTCGAAGAGAGCTGCACGGTTCTGTCCTTCGCCCTTCTTTACCCAATGACCGTAGACGCGGAAAGCGCAAGCATCGATGACCTAGGAAGGAGAGGATTAGTTAGTCTATTACTCTTGTTTCGAATGCACAATTGCTTCACCTTTCGTAACACCTTGACGCGGTATGGATCTCTCATGGCTTCTTCAAAGTCGAGCGGCTCAGGAGTGAATCGCAGGCGTTGTATTCTGATCATTGCACGCACGCAGAGAATCGCAAACTGGAACTTCTTGCGAGCATTGAACTGACTTTGGCGACGCAGCTGTAGATTTTCGACATAAAGGCAGACGAAAAATAGAAACGGGAGAAGAAGATCACGAATTAATTGTTTGCTCTGCGTGTCAGTTGATTCACTTGAATCGAAGTCTCGTTTTTATGCGAATTAAGAAGAAAACGTCGACAAGTGAATCAACTTTTCATTTCTACGAGACGAGTTGCAGTTGAATTAAGATCAAACTTAGTTCGTTCAACGCTCAATTGCTTAGCTCAAATTCAACTGCAGACTCGACCGTCCAAGTTAATTGTTTTAATCTTTTTTTGGTATATCAACTTAGGTGAACGTAATAAATTTAAATAAAATGCATGTCGAACTAACGAGAAAACAACAGTTATAAAATATTCTCTGCAGGCAAGAGCATTGGCTAGTTCTATGGTGATCATGACTGTGTATGAGCGGCTGTGTTTCCTGGTGATTGTTATTGACATCGCCATTCAGCACACTCAAGCTCCTAATCAGCGTGTCGCTGACCGACTTGAAGTTAAAAATTCGACTATTGCATTCTCGATTATTGATTGCCTTAACTCTATTAATACGACGATTGTAAATGAAGTTTATATCCTGAAAAGGCGTGGGAGAGATTTTATGTTTCTTCTGTTCATTGCAACGATCGCAATCAGACAGAAAAGAAAAACGTTTTCCGCCTAATGAGTTTCTACACTTGCGAGAGACCAAAAAAAGTATTTTCGGCTGAGGGAATTGGGTAAGGAAGATCAGCGGGAGATCAAGAGGATTATCATTTGAAGCAAACTTTATTAAAGCCACTGTGAATCAAGCAAATAGGGAAAAGCAAAGCAAATCAGTCGCGGGATTTATTGTCACGTCACGACGTCACAAGTTGCGTCACAAAGCGCCTGGTTATTCGGAGATTTAATTCAATTATCATAAACTATACTCAAACTCTGTTTATTTTGATAGTCGGCGTGTGTACAGCGTGACGCAAGTCATGAACTTGTCGATGAATCTAAATGAATTTTGTCTTCTTAAATTGTAGTTATTTTCGTTTATCACAGAATTATTCCAATTAGTCTTCGAATTCTCGGTGAAAGCTTTGCGTTAACTTGAAAGCGTATTCGTAAAATTGAAAGCTTTTTCAGTAGCAAACTAGGGGAAAGTTTACAGAGACTTGAAGGGTTAAAGTTTCTTTCGAAAGCTCCAACGATTTTCAATATTCAGAATCTTCCGGTTCTTGAATTTCCTCAGTCTCAGGACTACGTCGTAGTCACTACAGGCCAAATATTTCATTGGAGGGATAGGCGGATCTACGATATTCGCAAAGGAAGCCAAACATTGCGGAAGAATAAGCCGGCAACATTTTGGCAAAAAATACTTTTTTCGGTTTCTCGCGTTCATTTGGAAAACGTTTTTCCTGAAATTATACAAAAAGAAAAGGAAATGTTACGATCAATGCAATTCAAGGGTCGATTCGAGTCAAGATCGATACGATTTTCGACATTCCTCACTTTTCTATCTTTCATTTTTGGCAAAATTCGTCAACAAAAAACAGAAACGAAACTGAAGAAACATAAAAATATTCTGATGGTTTGGGGAAAGAGGTTGAGAGATGGAGATGATTAACATAAATCATGCAATGACTGCCTTTGTTCATTCTCTAATTTCGAAGCCTCAGCTGTAGCATACTAAGCAGAGCTTGTTAGTTTAGCATTCATTTTATCATATGTCGATGCCGCGACTACTCAAGAACTCGAAGGATTTCGCGCAAAGTTCTCTAAGTGGAAAAAATATACCAAACAAAAAGTAAAACCAATCGCTTGGGAGGTTTCGAATAGTCAAAGAGATTTCCTTTACCGATTGTCCGATGCCCTGCTCTTCGTTCTTCTCAATATATGAGATAACGATGTTCACTTGTTTCATCGGTTCCTGCTTTTTAATACTCTCAGTGTCATTACTTAAGCTAATACTCGTCTGGTCGTCGTCAGACTTAGGCGTCGTCGCACTACTGTGACTTTTACTACTTGTTAACTCCTTACTTTTACTCTGTATTGGGAAGACAATAAGAAACGTTTAGGATGGTGGAAATTGCCTATCGGAGAGTTTCGTGAATCAAGAAAGTCAAAGACAGTGCAACGATTCGATTAAACTCCAAACCAATTGTTATTGGGAGCCACCCCGAGAGATTTTCATGCTTAAACCTTTCTCATCCCAGATTTTTTGTACTGTGCAAGGAGGGTTTGGAGATCACTCAGTATTGATTTGAAGTCCCCGGTAGTTAAAGCCCTAATCAGTCCCTAAGTTTTAGAAGGTTCATAGAAGTAGAAAGAAAGGACAGTAAAAGAGAAAGTTGATGAAAGTTTCCCTTGAAAAATCCGATTTTCATGATCTGATCGTCTTAGAGGAGACGACAGAGAAGTCGCTGATAAAATGAAGGCTAATTGATCGGGCGACGTTTGTTAGTCAAATCTTCAAAAAACAAACTCTTTTTAAAATCGAAAGCTTCTGTTAGTTGTTGTGATCATTCTTGATGAGGCAACACCAGTGAAAACACGAGGACGATTGACATTTAGCTTTGCTCTGAGATGATTAAGATCGGTTCATTGCAGTCCTACAAGTTGGTGCAATCTTAATCTTAGCATTCGCCTTCATCTCAGTAAAACGTGTACAGCATTCGCTTTCCAATCAGTTAAAGTGAATTAAGGATAAAGTTTGTAGCGACTCGATTTACCAAAGCTAAATCAGTGATTCGGCTCATTCGTCTCGATTTGGTTGAAAGGCTTCGTTTCAATGGCGAAATGTCTTGATCGAAAAGCTATAAAAATTTGAAATGATAACATTTGATATTCAAAATATCTCGATGGTAAAATGATATTGGGGCTTGGTGACAGTTGAAAAAGAGGAAAAAGTTGTTGGAGAGACAGAAAGTTAAACAAACTGAAACTTCTTTAAATCAAAAGTGAAAAGTTTTGAATGAATTTGCCAAATATTTGTTGGTTCTCTTTCTTTTAAACGAGGAGTGTCATTGCATTTAAAGAAGTTTGTTTCGGAAAGTATTAGTTGCTACTTTGAAGACTTCCTCAGACGTTCCCGTTCGTCTCCGATTCTCGACGACTAACAAGAAATTAGAAAACTCACTCGAATGAAAAACCCAAACTCTAAGAATTCTAAATGAAAATTCGAGTCTTTCTGTTTGTATGGCAAGTGTAAACACCAGAAGTTTTTGATTAAACGAAAGATAGTGTGTGATGTTCTGAAAACGTGGTGGGGGAGTATTTGTCCATGGGAAATGAAAAAGAGCTCGCCGGAGGCGGCAAGTGGAAAGCTACTTACTACAGTGTTAAAGAATGGATGCTTGAGGCACTCGCGGACGGTGATTCGCTTCTCGGGATCGACCACGAGACACTTGCGAATCAAATCTTTGGGATCCTCTGCGAGAATGAGAGAAGAGTTTAAATTGCTGCCGTGGGCAAGTTGGAAACGGCTCACCTGAAATGTCTTGCCACTCGGGCGACATGAAGCTGTATTTTCCTTCCATGATATTTCGCAACATTATCATTTGTTTGCGATGCCAAAAAGGTGGGCAACCGACGAGGAGAGTGAACATGATTACACCGCACGCCCAGCTAAAACGAAATCGGGAATTACTGTCACTGGTTTGCTCGAGATTTGGTGTCACTCACATGTCAACTTCTTTCGAGTAGCCAGGCGCGTTGTCGAACATGTTGCACTTAAGCGTTTCCGGCGCCAAATAACCTGGCGTGCCGCATAAGTCTAAAAACGATTTCACAATCGATGAGGAAATCAACGGAGTGAAACGGCGCCAAAATACTCACCGTAAAGCTTCATTCCGTCGGTGAGGTGCCTTGCGAATCCAAAGTCGGTGATTTTAACGTTTAGACTATCGTCGAGGAGAATATTTTCAGGCTTCAAGTCTCTGTGGACGATGTTCCTGGCGTGAATATAATCGACGCCCTCGAAGATCTGCCGCATGATATAGCGAGTCTTCTTCTCTGAAAGTGTGACGACCGAAGTCAGATAGTCGAAGAGTTCACCGTGGCGGCAAAGCTCAAACACTAAAAAGATGAACGCGTCGGACTCGAAGACATCCTGAAGCTCAACTAGAAGTGGAAAGCAAATGAATCAATCTAGAAGGTAGCGAGGAAGCTCGCAACTAACTGATGTATGCATGTCCCATGACTTGTCTCAAGATGTTTATCTCTTGACGTGTCGCTTCCAGCATTTGCTGTGGATCGTTGGAATCAGCCGCGCCAATATCGATGATCTTTGCTGCATACTCTTTCCCTGTTTCCTTGTCGATACATCGACGAACGACCGATGAAATGCCACTAAAAATAAATGTGAGAGCTTTAATCAATTGATGGAACAGGGAGGAAGAAGGCCTTGAGGTTCATCGTCGTCATTCAATCAAAAGTCGAATCGACGAGCCCAGAAAAAGCAATAATTGTATTGATAAGCGACTGGAAACTTTTTCGCTGGCGTCACGATCGTGACATTGACACTCTCTAAGCTCTAACTAACAACAGGGCCGAGCTCATTGTTTGAGCAATGCTAATGCACTTTAGTGATTTGTGCAACTCGTCCATTATCAATTTCGCGCGAATGTGGAAAGTGAGAACTCAAATTTATAGCCCTACTTAGCTTTCATGAGCTCGTGTTTCTCTTTCTGGGTTCATTGGAAGCCACTTTGCTTATTGTGCACTTCTTGTTTAATCAACTTTACGGTGATCTAATTCGGGATTTTGTGGGATTGTCGGGAAACGTCACCGAAGGCTTTTACGACGCGGCCGATCAGGCGGAGATTTGCGCAAAGTGAAATCTGAGCCAAGGCCGAAAAGCGACAGGCGAGTTCTTCTTGCTGCTTACCGTCCTAAGATTTCTTTCGGCTCGTATTTGGCGTAGAATCCTTTGGCCGCGTCCTTGTCAGGCAGCAGATCTTCTTCCTCATCCTTTGCCATGCTGGAGCGACTCCTGACTACCGAACTTTTGCGAGAAATGATTGAAATTTTATTCCACTTTAAGCACGAGAGTTATTTGTAGTTAAGTGTCAAGTCAGAAGGTCAAACATAGAAAACTGATTTAATGCGTTTTTGCAAGCTTTCACACATAAACTCCACTCAACTCACGAAAACATTGAGCTTACGTATCTAACTGACAATGAATCGAGCGCAAACTCAATTCAGTCTCCCGAATAATAGGATAAAAGAATAATTCACGGAGTCTTTCTAAAAATACGACGACTTGCTCAGCGTCGCTCGCGTTTGTTGACGTTGGAATAATTTTCGCTTGGATCGGAAATTCGAATATTTAACGTCCGTTGAGAATTTGAAAGTTCAAATATTTTTAGCGGGAAAATTTTGCACGTGGTGAGTTGGAAATTGAAAGTTTATTTTCAATTGAAAGTTTGTTTTAAATTGATAATTTGGCCAAACTAAGATGAATAGTAAACTAACATTCTTTGGGGTAATACAGACATTCTAAACTGTTTAATTCTCAGCCTCCAACCATCAAACATTTCTGCAGTTTGTTTCAAAACTTTCTGAATCGCAAGCTTCTCAAACCTTATTCATCTCACTCGTTTCTATCGATTGCCTTGCAATATGCTCTCAACGCGGAAGTGATTGTAAGAAATCGCTGATTGGATAAAACAATTAAAAGCGAACAACACCAAAAGCTAAATATCGAGAAAGCACAAACAAATTCTGACCTTGCGTCATCTGAAACACAATCTGTCCTCAGAATAAATCTTTAGGAACCAATAGGGCAAGCAGTACCGAGCCCAGACCAGAATCCAGACCAGTTCCATAGACCAGAATCACCGAGTCATTTCAGGGCAACAGCCTAACGAGTTTCACCCAGAATTTTCCACCATGCCCATCTCGTTATTTACTTTTGTGGCCTCCTAATTCAACTGAAGCTCCCACTTCTCAGTGGCCCAAATAAAAATGGACTCAATAGGAACTGAAAATGTCTAATAATCAAAATGCTGCAGCCGACAAGAACGAGAATAAATATTTAATTTTCCTTCAAATAATTAATTACTCGCTTTGTAACCTTTTTTTGAGTTTTCCCCCTCGCGGAGACTTTGGAACTTTTCCCGAAGCGGAAAACGAGAATTCGGGTCAGAGATGTTTCCCCGCAACAAATAGAAGAAGCCTCGAAGGATTTTCAAACTCGAACCGAAAGGCGAAGAGAATAAATCACATCGAGTTTAATCATGAATGATAATCGCTGTCGATAAATCCAGAAGCAGGAAAATCCTTGGGAAAACTTCTCAAGGCTTTTTTCGCACAGAAAAAAAAATGAAAAATTCGCTGAGCTCGTGTGAGTGTGAGCGCCGTGCGATTAGATAATTATAAACAATTGTGAACGAGAGAATCTTCTGATGTTGCCGAGCAAACAGATGACGCGGCCCGGCCAGTTGTGCGCCTAACGGAAAACGAGCCGCAAGGTCACTCGCGAGAAGTATTTTTGCGCCATTCGTCGCCTAAATTCTTCACCATGTTCTCTGTCTGGCTCAGTTGACAGCTTCAAGTGAGGAAAATTAGTCTCCTGGTCGCTGAGTCGTTTCCTCTCGTTTGTCGCCGCTTAGAGGTTTTCCAACTCTCGTAACATGCTAACGGCTCCCTCCACGCTTTGCCACTTTTCGATTGCGCATCGGAAAATCGTTTAGGGGAAACATTAGAAGTCAATCGAGCGATTCGACCTTCGCTCGACAAATAATTTTCATTAATTAGAATTGCTTTTGTGTCTCATGAGCTTTGAAAAGTTATTCTCCACGTGCGGCTTACGAAACCGAGAGGGAGACGAGAATAATTTTCCGACTCGGAATGAGAATGTCAAGGATGAATTCGACGTCACGAGGTGGCGATGAAGCCGATTGGATTTTCATAATTCTCCTTCGGAAAATTTCACTCGTCGTCGGCGAGGAAAAGTTCATGGGAATCCGATTCCGTAAATCGAGCCACGGCGAGTTCAAGGATGAACAATTGAGAAGAAAACATTTGAGGGTGAAGCGGAGGTCAAAAGGATCTTCACACGACACGATGGCTTTTTGGCACCGAAACAATTTCATCGAGAACTCGTGGAACTCTTCGCAGAACAGCAATGGAATTTCTCAACGCTGAACTGCGATGCACACAATCGGATCGTAAAGACGTCTCGCCATCTTCCATGTTAGTTTTTACTCGATATTCGCCCGCTCGATGTCATTCACTTCGCCGAGCGAGCTCGCATCGACTCAGTGAACCCTTTGAAATCTTCCAAGTCGTGATTGTAACTTTGTTCGGTTTAGCTAACAGTAGAAGGTTCAAGGCCGCCGCTGATTGCTCACTCATGTTCATCAACACTGATAAGGTGGAACGATTAGTTCCGTATGCTTCACCAGCTTTTCCTCGATCCGTTCACCTCGCTTTCATTGCTCAAACCTCAATCAACGTAGGGTCGACCGTTCTGGATTCGTCCGACTCTTCTTCACTGGAATTCTGACCGAATCGGAGAGCGTGAAGCCAGCTCGAGTAATGAAAATGTTTAGCGATGGCATTTGAAGGTGAAATTTATTTTTGGGAGCCGCGCGAAATAAAGAACGATTTGATTATGATTCAAGGTCGTTGTCCTGCTATCACGTAGACATTTTTGTCGGCATGCTCTCAAGCGTCGAGTTTGTTCGAGCGCTAATTGCTGTCATTTACCCAATGTCTCGGCTTTCCTTATCAACCAACGAATCGATCACGAAACTATTCCAATCGGTTCGTTCATTAGCCGATGGTTGGCCTTGAGTCCGGCTTATCAAGCATTAGAATAAACATTTTCGCTGGCTGCGCATTTGCCCAGAGCCTCGACCTTGACTGTCAGTTATAATTTTCACACGTTCTTTTTTATCACCGCTGTTACTGTTTACACAATTAATACTTTATGTGTTTGAGCCGGAAAGAAACTCGGATAATATTCAGCAACGGACTTTTACGACACGCGGCGCGAGATGAAAGCTTTTCAGTCGATGATAAATCGTTGAGAGGCTTGACTTGCTTCTTGGAAAAGTTGTAAAGTTTGATGATTTTGAGAAGCTCAAGCGAAAAGCTTTGGGGCCATTTGAAGGTCGCGTCACCAGGAAATTGATGGAGATTGATGCGTGTAGACATTCGATCGATATTATGCCGAAAGCCTTGAGCGAATTCAATTTGAATCAACATAAAACCTTGAGGCTGACGCCCCACACAAACCCCGAATGACTTTCTCCAATCTCAAAGCTCGCCCCTTAATTCGAAGCTTAAAACTTTTCGACAACTTTGTGAACTTTGAGTCTTCTCCGATTTTATCGCTACAGCCCCATAAACTCGCGTCCGCACAGCAGCAAAATGCGATCGTAAAACGAAATATTACAGAACTCAAGGACGGCCGAGCGTAAGAGAAGCGAAAACCAGAAAAGTCGAAACGAGAATGAGAATTTGTGGGAGTAACCGCAAATCGTCCTTGACGCGTTTTTTGCGTGAAAACTCAACGACAACATAAAGTGACGATGAGGCCCGAATGTCAAGCGACTGAACTATCAGGAAGTGGCAAAAGCGCGCTCGAAGGCCGGACAACGCGAATCAGCACAAACCTCGAGACCTTTTCTGATTAATTTTGCGACCTTCAATTAACTGATTTTCGGCAGCGACACAAAATCATTTTCGCAATGAATTGAGCAAACGTTTGTTCGTCGTTATCAGATGATGTTCGGCTGATTGCTTCGCATGACAGCGATAACAGCCTCACCTTCGCATTCAAGTCCGCACGTTCAATTGCGAAACGCTTTTTGTGGCGCGCAAACTCTTGTCGAGTTTCAGAGCGAGAGCAGCGAATTGATATCATTTGTCAAATTGAGTTTACGATGTTCCGCGATTGCCTTGAACGGGAATTTGTTTCGTGATGGCAAAATAAATTTATTCTGTTCAAGAGAACTTCAAGCGTGGCACGACATTCAAACGGCCGGGAAAAGTTCATCAAACTTGTTGAAGCATCTTCTGAAGTACGGCGACACTTGCAACGTAAAGTTGTTGAACTGCTGAAAACTTCTGTCGATGCAAGTGTTGCCGGTCGCCGCTATGAATCGCAAAGAGCTCGCGTGGCTGTCGAAAAAGTTTCGTTGAATGGCTTGCAGACTGTTGGAGGAAATGTCGATGTATTGAACGCTCGGGTTGCTTCTCAAGAGTCTCCCATCGAGGCTACGAAGGTTGTTCTCGGCTACGTAGAAGAACTTCAAGTCAACAAGATCCACGAAGGCATCGGGATGGATCGACTCGATGCGATTCCAATTGACGTCAATCTCACTCAACTTATACAATCCGGAAAAAGTTTTTTCGTCAATTTCCTTCAGTTTCCCAACTTCAAGCATCAGATACGTCAACGATATTAAGCCTTGGAAAGTCCCAGGTCGAAGTAAGGACAGCGATGATTTGAAGACGGTCAAGCGGTGTAGTTTGACTTGTCCTTTGAGCGTTTCTTTATGAAGTTCTTTGATCGGCGAGTTGTAGATGTGCAACGACGATAAGTTGTTGTTGCGGAACGTGTCTTGGTGGACTGTGGTGAGATTTGGCCCGCCAATGAGAAGAGTAACGAGCAAAGGTAGAGGATACAGCGCTGTTGGGGGAATCTTAGTCATCCAGTTGTTCTGAATGTCTAAATAGTAAAGTTTGTTTAGTCCTTGGAAAGCGCCGAGCTCGATTTTAGCAATTTTGTTAGAAGCCAGGCGAAGTGTTTGGAGCGATGAACATTTCCTGAAGATCCCCGACTGTAATTCTTGCAACTGATTCAAGTCAAGGTCTAAGTTCTTCAGATTCTCACAATTGTCTAAAGAATATGAGTTCAGAACAAGAAGAGAAACATTTTTAAGCGCTAAGCTATTCAAGTTTCGGAATTTCTTTAAGATTGACGCAGGGATGAAATTGACTTCCGATGCCTTAAATTCAACGAGGCGAACACTTGTGTCGTTGTCCAGTGGAAAATGATCGCCTTCGATGAACAGATGATCAAACTCTTGCAAGAATAAAACGTTTGAGGCTACACAGCCATAGCCTCGGTAGTCCCAATAGTCGTACTCGCAGTGACAGTAAGAGGCTCGCGTTGCCACAACAAGGTTCAGCAACACAAGAGCTGAGAATAAAACACAATTTTGCCTGAAAAATATTTAGTTGAATGATTTTTCGGCTGAACTGTACAACTCACTTCTGCATTTTGACACAAAGCTAGAACTGGAATGAATGAACACTTAATGCCTGAATGTGTTGCTTTTAAACGTTCTTATCACCTACAATTGCTTTGCAACTAACTGCGACAGGTTCTCGGAAGCTGCTCGCGATTTTTATCGTCGCAAATATTTGCTGAAGTTGTTTTCCCGGGGGATTTTCTTTTTATCGTTCGTCGGAGGTATTGTGTTCTTTATCAAATAGCACGTTCCTCAAACCGTCTTAAACGACTGAAAAATATGTGATCGATGACGGATTCTGATCTTGCATCGTTGGAATTATGGCATTGGAAATATTAGGGACTTGTCTCGATTCGAAACGATGCAATAAGTTAATCTGTTTATTATTAGATTCCTTTTCTATTTTTATTCGAGTGAACTGCTGGATGCAGCCACTTAAAGATTCCAGTTCAAAATTGATGTGAGTGACCTCAGGATCGAGTAGATTTTAATTCCGAATTTGAGAGTCCAAAATTGCAAAAAGTTGATCGAGGAAAAGCGCAGCACAAAACGAATTATAATTATCACCATAAGGATTCGAACTTTCTTTCATTGCAAGATTTAAATTATGAGACAACAAGATATCAAACAAAACCTTATCATTCATTAGCTATTGCTTAATCGCTTATTAAGTTTTGACTGTGAGTTTTACTTACAAATCAGACTTCAATCATTTTGCTCTTTTTGGGTTTCGCGATTTATTTTCTTCTTTCTCGCTCATCGTGTCTCATTAGAATTCAAATGAATTTCAATCTTGCTCGAGCGTTGGCTTCGCCATGACTGGAAGAAGAAGTGCGAAGAGGTTGAAATAAGGTGGCTGGTTCAAGGACGTTGACAGTTGGAGCAGTCAACGAGATCAGCCTGTCTCAGTCTCAAGTTTCTCGTTTGCTCCACTCGACGATCGTCAAAAATTTTCTTCTTCCTTTGCGGTGCTTCGAGCGATCATAAAAGTTGATTCCTTTGCACCTTTCGGCAACTGACACCAATCCTTCGTCCAATCGAGTGGCTTTTCGTGCTGCCACTCTGTAAGTTGAACCACATGGCGTCGCTAGAAGTTTTGAGGTCACTGGCTGGTCGTTTCTGAGAAGGAAAGAAGAGAAAACGAAACTCGATCGAGAATCTTCGGAACGAGCAACTGAAACAAAATTCTCGGCTTGGATCCGAAAAGAAATCAATTGCCACGGAGTTTCTCATGTTCGAGAAGAAAGTGGCGCGGAAAGTTCAACGACCGCGAGTAGAACGTTCCCGTGTATTTCTTAATTGTCATTTCGAGACTTGGGAGAAGATCGTCTCCACTTACACAGCCAACTCGCGGTTCACACGCACGATTCTCGTAGCTGCTCGCTCGATTCTGAAAATAAATCCCAGCAGATCGATATTTGGAGCATCGCGAGAGCGTTGCATAAGGCCAAGCCAACGTTGACGGGATGGTGTTAGAGACCGACGATTTCAAAAGATCTCCAAGCGAGCAGAAAAGAGAAATTTTCACTTTTTGTTTCGCCTCGAACGATGACGACAAAGAAAAGCATTCGAATTGGAAAATGTTATGCAATAGCTTCACATAACGCAATCTCGTTACCGAAGACTTCTGAAAGAAAAAGGAAAACTCGACAAGTTTATTTTTAAATCAAAAAAATCCTCCAGATTTTTATTTCAAGTTTTGTTCTCCACCTCACAGAAGGGAATCCGTCGACTCACCCTCCTAGCTCTTGACAAATCCAATAAAATCTGGACTCAAATTCTGCGTGTGTTTTGTGTTTTCTCTTGTGTGGTACAATTTAAATCTACTGCAATTCAATTAATCTTACGATTCCTTCCTGTCGCCGAAGAAACTCTTCGTCTCCTGAATCTCTACTACAATCATTATTGTGTGGCTTCACGACTCATCGATCGCCTCAAAAATCCTCGAGTAATTTTAAATCAAAGTTCTATTTACAAATGAAAACCAAATGAAAACTCAATGGTGATTGCGATGCGGGAGAGCTCGTCGGCTGCGTCACAGTCATTGTTGTTGTTGTTGATTTGGTTTATTTTTGCCAATTTTTCCCAGACTTTAATGAACTGGGTTCCTTGAAAGAGTCTGGGAAGTCATTGTCCCAAGCTCCTCGAAGCTTCACGAGAACCTTCTGAACGTTCGAATTCGTGTCGACTTTCTCCTTTGAAGTGGCGTGACGCAACCCACGGCTGATCCCCCTCATCGCTATTCAGTGACAAACTTTCATCTCTTGCTTGATTTCGACAATAACTCAAAGAAGCTTTTTTATTTCTTTTGCTGCGACAACTTTTTCTCTTGCTTTGTTTTTGGGGCGTGTAAAAAATTCCTTATCAGTTATTCGGCTTTTCAAAAATCCATTAACTATTACAATTAATTACTTTCTTTTGTTTGTTTTCTGTCGACTGTTCGGTTCCTTTTTGGCTTGAGGGAGCCTCGGATGACGTGGTGGAGTTTGAAGGCGACCAGAGGCGAAATTTCCCGACTTTAACTAAACGTTCAACTTAAAACAAAAGGGAGAGAAGGAAAGTGTGGGAACATGTCGTTGAATCACGATTCGTGGGGCAGTGAAACTCCAACTTAAGACGAATGTTAAAATGCAAATGAAAAACCCAGGGGCAAAGAAATCTAATCGTTGGACCGCATTTCTCATCACTTTCATCGTCACGTCGTGTCTAATTTAATGCATTATCACAGCAAAACTTATGGCTTTTCACATGTTCATTAATCGCTCTTCGCATTTGCCTCAATTAAACTCATTTGGTCGCCCTCGACACTTCGAAACAATCATCTGAGGCTCTCTCAAGCACAAAATTCTTCATCCTAAATTTGCATTCCATGCTTCAACGTCGGCGGAGGAACTTTCCAAAGTTCGTTTGTCCACTTTGCATGACGTTTGGTCTCCGGGAACTCAGAGAGGAAATGTAGAGGAAAACAACCGGAAAACTTTTTTCACTTTCAGTTGCTAATTTGTCGACCGTAAAATGATTAAATTATTTATAGTACTAGACATTCATTGTAGGTTTTTCATCTTCATTAATTAATTATGATTCTTAACACTTGGATTTCATCGTCTTCTTCTTTTTTGTATTCAACGTTTGCTTTTTGGCGACAATCCATGCTTAGTTGTCATTTTAACCACGAGAGACGAGAGAAAACGAAAAGTCTAAGTTAATAAAACAATTATGTAACAAGAGATCAAAAAAATTAATTAACCGAGTTTAATGAATAAAACGAGGGAGGACAGGGGATAGGGACATGCACGAGGGTTTTCCAGCTTCTAACCGGTAGCCGTTGCGCACTGACATTTAAGCTATTTACAACGAAAAAGAGAAAACGAGTGAAAGAAGCGTGGGAGGATTGATCGTCGTTCAAGCTCACGCACCTTTCATCGCTCCGTCACGATACGAAAGATTTCGTTTGAGTGAAAAGAGAAATGCAGAGTTGCGTGAATCGAGAGCGAGCTTTTATATAATCCTCGGATCGCGGTCTTTCGTTGCCGGTTTGACGAGTGGTTGCTTGGTGGGCTTTTTTCGCGGAAATCAAATAAATTTGCTTTCGGAGAAATTTTATAAATTATCAACAGCGCAAAAACGAAGGGAAGTTGTCGCTTGAACAAAAAATTAACTAAGCATGTCTGCTTCTGATAGGACAAAGGTGAGGGGAACGACGAACTTCTCTCGAAACAAAAATTTAAACTAACTAAAATTTCTGAACATTCTTCAACTTCGCGTGATGACGATTTCTGGCTTTTTATTTCTGTCTAAAGTTAAAGTTAAATCACATTTTCATTAAAGATTTTCCTTCAAAACTTCCCTCGCTCTCTCTTTAGTTTTTTGGTCAAATTCAAGTGTTGTGGGAGAAGGGAAACACGTTGCCTTGGGTTGCGCACTTCACGCGCGGGATGTAATTAGATCAACCGCCTGTAACGTCACCAAATCCATCTTGCTTCTGTTCCAAGTTGCCACCAAGAGTCCTTACAAAAGCCCATTTCTTTGCAAGGCTCTCCAATCCAAAGACGATAAGTTCATGCCAGGTGACGCAACTTGCGGTTGATCTAATCGACGAGGCAGCAGAATCTCAAATCCTTTCCAGAAAAATCAATCAAAAATGTTTCGCGGCTGAGGAAAACTCTCTCTGATTCGTCGATCTAAGCTAACTTCTAGTTTGTTTATCAATTAATTCCTTATCTTTCTAATTCATTTTCTTTCTAAAGAATTTTGTGTTTCCATCTTTAATGCAAAATCTTTTTCTTTCGCGCCGCACTTTCGAGGAATTTCAAGTTTGTTTCTCATCTCTTCTCACGACAAATTTCAATGCGTTATCACTTATCACTTGAACGAAACCGTAACTTAAAATTCTTTTTCGTATTGAACTTCCCAATTAATGACTTTGTGTTGCTGCTGCTTGACGAACTTGACTTAAAGACAACTTAATGGAGAAATAGAAACTGTTCATCATCGTCATCATCGATGCACTTTAAGCTTAATTCTTTATCAAACACTTTCCATCGACCAGGATGACGTTCTCGTCGTGATCGAGTTGATTGCGCGTCGTCATCTTCTGATTGTTCTTGATTGTTGTGGTGAGATAGCGATTGACAGCCGACGCGACAGCCGCCTCGATGTTAATATTCGACAAACGTTTCCTCAAGATCGTGCTGTTGGTGCCGATAGACGGCTCCTTGCTTTCGAGCTGTTGTCGCAAATGCGAGAAGTGATGACGCGGTGGGGGTGGATCGAGACGACGCTGATTCATTTCTTGATTGTTCATTTGTTGATGCACAGACGAGACGGCGTCGGAGACGGCAATGGCAACGGCCGACGCCAGACCTGATGCGATATCGTTAAGAATAACTTGCTTATCAGCAGACGCTGAGACTACTGGCTTCGGTTGATGATCTTGGTGGTGATTCAGGGTGTTTGTTGTCAATTTTTGGTGCAGCAATGATGTCAATGTTGGCGGCGAAGATGATGATAATTGGGAAGTTATTGTTGTAAAATGAGATGAATGGGCTGCTGATGACGATGACATCACGGTGGCAAATGATGTCAGTGCTCTATTTCAGCTCATTTTAACTCGCTTGCGCGGGGGACCGATAGGCGGTATTTGTTGGGTGGCGAGGGCGCGAAATGCTTCGTTTATTAGATGCGGATGTGTCGTCACCATGTTCTTCCACCCGGCAGTGTCCATCACGTCTGTTGCGTGACTGCTGAGAGATTTAAAGGGACAGAGGAAACAATTAGGATCCAGTAATTGATGATTTGAATTTTAAAACTTACGTGTTGATGAACTCAATCGTTTGCGCCTTAAGTTGGTCTGCACTGTGGAGATCAGCGAGTATCAGCGTCTCAGCTGCTGTTTCAATCGACAGATTAACACACAGCGCTTCTTCGCACATCACTTTAAGCTTTTCCAGAGCGTACTGTAAATAATTAGATAACCGTAAGTCAGAAATCTAAATGAACTCTTTGACTTCTCAAGCTTACCTTGTCTGCTGCAGCGAGCAGATCGTCAGCCATCTTTTCCAAGTTCGGCGCTTTTCCGGTGTAAATGAAGCGAAGCATCTCTTTGAGAACCTCGTGGTCAACGTCGGTGATTGCAACGCGATTTTGTTTTCGCTCCTCCATCTCGTGCTCGAACATTGCGGCGAATACCGGACTTCGTGCTGTTGAATATGTTAAATGTAATTGACTTATCTCGCGACGTTTTGACTCGATCTTACCTGCTAAGATAGCTTTGTGTGCTTGGAACTCTCGACCACCAACGGAAAGCGTCACGTCGCTGAACTTCTCATTGTCAAACAGATTGCCCAAGTCCTCTGACAGCTTGCATTCTGGCACTTTAAACTGTACTACGTTGCTCTGACCTGATACGTTCACACTGTCAGCCACCACACTGACCTACAAGTTGGAATTGACGTTGCGATGGGAAAGGAGAAAAAGAGAAAACGGAAAGAAAATGTTTAGTAAAAGTTATGTTTCAATTATTATGAAATCGCGAGGGGCGATGGGCGGGTTGCGTCACGAGCCTCAACACTCGAAACTGGCAGCCGAAACATAAATTTTCTCATGCTCGAGAAATTTCAATTGAATTTAAATCGGCATGTCACGGAATGAACTTTTCTCTCTCGATTTAATTGATGACGCAACCGATAAATTCCGCCAGTCGAAAAAAATGAAAGCGAAAGTTGAAGCGCGTTGGAGAGTGAGACAGAGTTAAATGTTACAAAATCGCTTGCTCACCTCACAGAAAATGGTTAATTTGTCCTCAGGTAAGAGACCGTTGGCTTCGTCGAGGAGAAAATCGCGGCGGATGAACTTCTTGAAGCCCCAATCCTTTCCTTGTACGAAGCGATAGGCTCGCTGTGACTCCATCGCTTTGGTTTCCTCGCGCTTGGCATTCAGAATTGAGAATTTGAATTTGGCTCGCACTTCCGATTTGTTGCACGACACCAGAAGCAGGTAGAGGGAGAGATAGTCCTTGCTTTCCTCGTCGAGCCCTTTCGGATTGACCCGCAGACACCTTGAGACGGAGCGAAAGAGAATGTTAAAACCTTCTACCGCAAGGAAGTTGTTCGAAGGTTAGACTTACCATTTAAGTTTGTCGTTGGCGCCCGCTGAGAATGTGGAGGATTTTAATACTTCGCCCATCTCTTCCCGACAAAAACTGAAATTGTTTATCGTCCACATGTAGCTGAATTTGACGACTTTGACCTAAGGAAGAAGACAAGATGCATGAGTAAAGTAATCTTAGTTGGCTAATTGGCATCAAGCCCATGACCTCAGACACCGAGTTCATTAAGTTCGAGCTCACTTCAGCAATTCCTCAACCCCAGATTATGTCAAATTACCATGAAACTATAACTAATCTTGATGTTCTCGTAGGTGACATTGAACAGTATCAGCTCGTGCGTCCTCGTCTTGAGGGCGTCGTCGTCACTTGAACCGCACATTCTGACTCATTAATTTGTTCTCGCCGACACAAACCGATCAACTCCAAAGTGAAAACTCGGAACGCGCAGAAACTTTTGTCGACAACAATAAAAAGCGAATTCGCGTGCACTCGCTTGGCAGGCACAGACAACAACTGGCCTCGTGTGCCACGCTTTGGAGATTATTTCCAACTCGCGATCGCGAGCATGAGCTTTCCTTTTTGTTGTTGTTTGTTTTCTCTTTACGTAAAGTCGAAAGAAATGTGAAAGAGACGCGCGCGCTCGACCAGGCTCGACGCCACACAACTGCAACGCCGAGAGAAAAATTGAGTGTTGGGAAATGGAATTGTGAAAGATCTTTTCTTTCATCGGTTTGTTGAGGCTTTTGAATGAGAAAAGTTTCTTCAGGCGCCTCGTTCGCAATGCAAACAGTTTCCTCATTTCCAAAACCTTTCTCGCGCCGCGCTTTTACATCTTCGACAGCGCGATTTACATGCGAAATGGAAAAGAAGGCAATTGGTCTTGTTAGCAGGGTTGACAGTCTCCAGAGTATTTGAATAAGATTACTAAGGTTTTGGGGAGTCGCCAGAAAATTGATCCTGACCAGCAAGAACAAGAGGTATTTTTAAAAAGCTTTAAACGTTGATTTGCAATCAGGAGGAGGAAGGAGAAACTAATTTCCCAGGCTTTATTGCTGCAGAATTCAGCGGAAATCAGCGAGAGAAACTTTGTCGGATAAAATCGCAGACGACGGTGAAAGACTCGCGCCGCTGTAATATTTATCAGCGAGATTGATCATCACTTTCAATGATACTGAAGATGGCAACGACATAATTGAGCGAATGCGTCGGTGGATGATGTGAAAGTTGATTTACAGTCGCGCAGGTCATCGTGGCTGCGAAAGCCCAGCAGAGAGTTTCATTTATCTCGACGATAAGTTGACGTTAATTCGACAACCTCAAGGAGAACGCGACGGCCATAAAAGCGATCGTGGCGACAAATTGCTGTTCTATAAATCACCGACCGAACCTTGCGCAAATCGCGCCGCGGGACTACAAAAGAAATGTTACAAAATTTCGCCGAAAGTCGATGAGAAATGAAAAGTAAAAGCCGAGAGAAAAGATCGTCGATGTTACATAAAGCGAATCGAATTGAAAGGGTTCACCACAAGCAAACAAAGCTTTGATTTGAATCCATTTCCATGCGACTCTCTCGTGCGAATGCAAAATTGAGCGACGATAACTCGCCGCGAATTTCACTTTCGCTTTTTGCTTCGGCGCTCTGTTGAGAGTTTCCGAGATTCGCGAAAAGGTTCACGCTGCAACAAGACCCATGTTGAGCTTGTTAAACGATCAAGATCGAAGACAATTAATCTCCGCCGCTCTCTATTGAAGTTATGCAAACGTGCAAAGAGAGGAAAATGGATTGGAAAAGTCGGCGAAATGGGGAAAGTAGGAAGTCGAAGGCAGCTTTATCGCATTTCTGGTACAGACTCAAGCTCTCACTTCGCGACTGACATTTTCGCGCAGCAGAAAGGAAAATCAGTCAGATGTGACAAAGCGCCGATCAAGTGAAAAGCTCCATTGCGCTGACGGCTTTGTAGTTATGGCGAGCCTGAGATCGGTAAAGAGATTGCGTTATGTGAAGCTATTGCATAACATTTTCCAATTCGAATGCTTTTCTTTGTCGTCATCGTTCGAGGCGAAACAAAAAGTGAAAATTTCTCTTTTCTGCTCGCTTGGAGATCTTTTGAAACCGTCGGTCTCTAACACCATCCCGTCAACGTTGGCTTGGCCTTATGCAACGCTCTCGCGATGCTCCAAATATCGATCTGCTGGGATTTATTTTCAGAATCGAGCGAGCAGCGACGAGAATCGTGCGTGTGAACCGCGAGTTGGCTGTGTAAGTGGAGACGATCTTCTCCCAAGTCTCGAAATGACAATTAAGAAATACACGGGAACGTTCTACTCGCGGTCGTCGAACTTTCCGCGCCACTTTCCACTCGAACATGAGAAACTCCGTGGCAATTGATTTCTTTTCGGATCCAAGCCGAGAATTTTGTTTCAGTTGCTCGTTCCGAAGATTCTCGATCGAGTTTTGTTTTCTCTTCTTTCCTTCTCAGAAACGACCAGCCAGTGACCTCAAAACTTCTAGCGACGCCATGTGGTTCAACTTACAGAGTGGCAGCACGAAAAGCCACTCGATTGGACGAAGGATTGGTGTCAGTTGCCGAAAGGTGCAAAGGAATCAACTTTTATGATCGCTCGAAGAAGAAAATTTTTGACGATCGTCGAGTGGAGCAAACGAGAAACTTGAGACCGAGACAGGCTGATCTCGTTGACTGCTCCAACTGCCAACGTCCTTGAACCAGCCACCTTATTTCAACCTCTTCGCACTTCTTCTTCCAGTCACGGCGAAGCCAACGCTCGAGCAAGATTGAAATTCATTTGAATTCTAATGAGACACGATGAGCGAGAAAGAAGAAAATAAATCGCGAAACCCAAAAAGAGCAAAATGATTGAAGTCTGATTTGTAAGTAAAACTAACAGTCGAAACTTAATAAGCGATTAAGCAATAGCTAAAGAATGATAAGGTTTTGTTTGATATCTTGTTGTCTCATAATTTAAATCTTGCAATGAAAGAAAGTTCGTATCCTTATGGTAATAATTATAATTCGTTTTGTGCTGCGCTTTTTCTCGATCAACTTTTTGCAATTTTGGACTCTGAAATTCGGAATTAAAATCTACTCGATCCTGAGGTCATTCACATCAATTTTGAACTGGAATCTTTGAGTGGTTTCATCCAGCAGTTTATTGTTTCACACAAAGAACCCATAAAGCTGAAGAGGAATCTAATAATGAACCGAAATGGAAACGAAAATTCTTTCAGACGAATTAATCATCGTTTCTCAGGGTCTTGTGCGCCGCTTAAACTTCTTATTCTACCTCGCATCGCTGAACGGAAATCTTTATCAAACTGTTTCCATTTTTATGAGCTGCTCTTCTAAACTTGCTCGGCTAACCGCATCGAATGGTAATCAATTAACACGTACTCAGACCAATTAAACTGCGAGCGTAACCACATTAACGGCTTTTGAAGGAAGCGATTGAAACCTCTGCGTGGAGCCGACGAAGAATCTCGCTCACCCACAAGCTATTGTGCGGTTGACAGGCTCCAGATGCATCAGCGATTCATAATGAATTTCAGCTTTGAATTGAAGCCACACACAGACATTGAGCGAGACATAAATCATCGTGTATTCTCAAACGCGACGTCCATGAAAATTAAAACATCGGTCGATGCTAAAGATAAACATCATCCACGGTGGAAGTGCCGGCGAAGCGTTCGATGAGGTTCAATGCTTTCCTCTCTTCCCCCGTTCTTGTTCTCCTTCGCGTTCCCCCTCACACATCATAACGAGCCATCATCGTTCCCTGGGTGAACATTTAAAAACTTTTTCATGTAAACTAAAATGCTGCGAGCATCGACATCATCAACATTTCATTCTTTTTCAGGTTCAACGTTCGATAATTTTAATGTTGTAAGTTCTTTCCACAAGACTGACTACATTGCTCTGCTCTAAAAGGGAGAACGGGAAGAGTTGCGTGAGTGTGGGTCCCGAAATAAAATAACAGCAGTTGAGGTTGAGTCTCTGTCGATGGCGCGATTACCGAGAATGTTTGGGTGTTCGACATGTCATTAGGGAATGCCAAACGACGTTTTGTCTCGACAGCGCGAAGCGTGATGAATCGTCGAGATGTGTAAAGATTATGAATGAATTTAAAGATCCGCGTCGCCGACGGTTCAACGACCGAGAAGTTGTGCAAAGAACTGACTTGGTCATCACATTGCATTATCGCAACAAGAGTGCACTCAACCCGACAGCGCGCTCACCCATCGTCAACCAGCATTTTCAATGTCATATTGCACATGCACTCTGCTCGCTTGTGTTTTCTTTCTCTCGTCGCTACATGTGCGCTAAGTTTATTTTTGCTTGTGCAGCACACGAGTCTCTCTAACGACAACAACTCGAAGACGAAAACATGCGCAGCACGAGTCGATTGAGTTCTCTGCTCTGACGCGTCTTTAGCCTCACTTGACTCACCGACGAGTTCACATGCTCTCGTATTCGAAAGTGTTTACCTTTAATGTCACATTTTCGACAGCGAAAGACTTTGTGCCAATTTCAAAATACGAAATCCAAGATCGCACGCGATACTTTCAAGTCGGTTACTTGTCGAATAGACAAAAAAAAGAGTTCGTTCAATCTACCCGTGAGCTCAAGGCGAGCTATTCATCCTTCAAGACCAACGAAACAAAAAAAATGCGCTCCTCGTGAATGAGCTCGCCATTGAACAAACATAATCTGAGGTGAGGTCAGGGTTCAGTCAAAGAATTCGCAGAGGCTTACCTGAGTGTAACACCAACTTTCTGCGACTGGCGTGTTGGCCTCTTGTAGAGGCGGCGATGGCACTCGACTTACTGCCATTGTGCTGCTGGATGAGTGCAGGTTGGATGTAACTCTAGCAGTTTGACCCGGACAGTCGTTCACTACCGGCAATCTGTGGATGACAAAGAGATCGAGAACGGTCAGAATTGAGAACACTTTCAAAAGCAATTTATCAAAATTCGGATGACGGGTGCTGTGCAAAATGAAACACCTGCTTGAAGCAATTTACGTCCGTAGCTGACGCATTTCCAAAGTGTCCCGGAGCTTCAACAGCATCTGGACGGTCGTCGGGCTTCGTAGTTACACAAAGGACGATTGTATGCGTCGCCCGAAGCCTTTCTCACTTCAACATAATTTTCAATTAGAAGCCGCAACCGCGAACCTTCATTACAATAACCGTCGCTCGGATCACGATGAAGTAAATTGTTCAGTAGCCAACTCAACAAATCATTGTTCATGTCGCTTTAATTATGAATCAGCTCAGAACGCGAGGTAAAAATAAAGTCGGCGATGTCAAAACAAGACCGAGAAATCCTGAGACAGGCGGCAAAGGAAGAAAGAGAACCGAAAGAACAAGAAGCATTAATCAAAATTAATGACAAACTGCTTTTTCAGCATTTTAAAAGACATTAAGAGCTGTCGATGGGAAGGCTGTCAACTGAGGATTTCATTACCTGTCCAACGCTGCGTGCAACAAGAAGAACCTCATAACTCTCAACACACTCAAATGCTTTCCTTTCTGTTTGCCTTAATCACTCATCGTTATCACCGGAAAAAAATATTCAATTTGACATTGCAAAGAGCTTCGAAGCAGCTCCACACTTCGCAGAGATTAATTCATATATTTAACACGCTTGGCAATCAACGTAAAGCAATCAATTAAGGCCTTTAATTAAAATGTTTCCTCTGTCGCTTCTCTTGTTGCTGCGCGCTCGACGATGAAGAGAAAGAACACGACACGAAAATAACCTGAACGATTCGGTCACCGCAAACAGACTGAAGATATTTATGGTTTTTACTCCGGCTTTCGCCAAAAAAAAAACTCCAAATGTTTCTACCTAGAGCAACGTTTTGTTATGCTTTCTATTCACCCGAAAAACTCTCGTTCTTGGTAGAACAAACACAAGAGAAAGAGTGGAGGAGAAACCTTGAGATGTGTTCGAGGATGCACATCGAGACACGGCAACATTACACTCACTTCATCCTTGAATGACTCGTAAGGAAGCAAATGCACAACAAGCTTCGTCTGAATGATTTATGAAACACCTTCGGATGGAAATGTAACAGACATCGACACCTGGACAGACGGAGATGAATGTCTGAGCTGCATAACTTTACACAGTTTGGATTCTTCAACGTTAACGAGTAAGCGAGCAATCGATTTCCATAATTCCTGTGACGTTTTTTTCCAATTTATTTGAATCTATCATTCAATGACAGTCTCGACGAATGGTGCATCGTGATTTTGAGAAAGAAGAATCAGGAACGAGACGAAATTCCCTCGATGATTAACAAAAGAATGAAATTTAATATTTCTCCCATTTCTGCTGATCTGAAGATATTCCGAAAATTGGATTAGTCGGGCGGACAGAATCGAGAGCGTCATCGTTCTCAAGCAGATCGATAGATTGAAGCCGACGATAAACGAATTCAACAATTTATTTATATTAAATCGAAATCTAGTTCACATTTCCCTGCGCCTTTATGCACGGAGCGACAAGACACTTTTCCTTCTCTTTGTGCCTCGAATCTAGGACGGCCTCGTTTCCGAAGAAAGCGATGAGAGATCCTGTGTCGAACCTCCGACTACCTGATAACGAGCACTCAATATTTTGCCAACAGAAATCAACCTTAAACTACCAACTTCAGTGTCAATCTCGTTTCTCCCTTCGGCTCGTTTTGCACAAGGAGAAACTTTTTATTATCCCGAAAAATCGTTTCCCTCTCCTCCTCTCGCATTGTGATAATCCTTGCTTATTGTGAGTTGTTTCAAGGATTAGGAATCTCTATTTCTCGCAACAGAAGGTTTTCTTGAGAAGGATTCCATTACCCTACATTCAGAGTCGAAGCCAAGGACTCTCGAGAGGCTCGTTGCGAACTGCTCCGTCAGTCAGTCACGTCACGATCTGGCACGAGGGATACGAATCACGTTTTATGATTTAACTGACGAACAAGTTCTGCTCAAGCATCTTCTCTTATCCTTGAATAAGGACGAGCAATAAAGCAAAACCGCAGAAGTTTGTAACGAAGAGATTTCCATATAAAATCGCCATGACGGGCGGCGAGAGCGTTGAATTGAATCGCACTTAAACGAGCCATTGCGACACACACAGCGGCTGAGGGAAAAGAAAGAGTTGCTTTATGGCTGAATTAATGGTTTATTATGTACACATTAACCGAAAAGCAAAGTAAGGCAACAATGAAACGAAGAGAGGAGCAAATCATTGCGGAAAATCCACTAGAAAGTTTCTCTTTCGCTGTACAGAGCTAACGAGTAGCGTTTTCTTTTTTCGTTTAAACCCAAACCGTGATTAAATTAAAATTAACGCGCAAGCTTCCATTCAACGAACACGACAACGACAGCAAATGGCTGGAGAAGTGAAAGAAAATTAAAATCGTTATGAGCTTCCAAGCGGCGGTAAATTAAATAGCTGTCCATGCTTCATTTCGCCAAACAAGCCATTTATGTTTTCATTAAATTCGTGACTTTTACCCACAGCGAAATTATCGAACATGAGGTGAAGGAGAAAATTGCTTCATCTCCTCCGAGCTCTGATGAAAGGAAAGAGTGAAATTCATTGGATTTTCGACACTTGGCTAATTTAACTGAAGCATGGCAACTGGAACAACTTTATCAATTTACGGCTCTTGCGCATTGCATAACTGCAACGATTCGGTGGACTTGGAGAAATGCTGATTATGTCAGCGAAACCGTTTCTAGGGAAATTGTCAAACAGATCAAATGGTGCGATATCTCACAAGCTTTCAGCTTGCAGACAAAGCCAACCGCATTCCAGATTCGCGGAAAATAATTGCGATCGCATGCGAGATAGCAACGGAGAAAGAAAAGCTAATCAACGAGGAAAACAGAGTTATGGCGAACAATTAGCTGAAGAGCGGGGAAGGAATTTCATTTTAATGACTAAATTTCTTCTCTTGGCTCGTTAAATCGTGGCCGAAGCGGTGAAATGGCTACGCCGATAACACACAAAGAGCGATTATCACATTTGCAGGAAATTCAATTGAAATGAAAAGCCGCGGCAAGAAGAGGAGAGAATGATAACGAGGCATGTTGAAACGAGATCATCGTCTGTAAACGAAAGCGAATCGCTCTGATGATGAGTTAACGAGAAAGAGATTTCAAAAGCAAGCTTCGAAACCGTGGCAGCGAAATGGCACAGCGGCTCAGATCATCGCCGACGAGACTGAGCTCGCGAGGAGAAAACTTCAGGAAGCGACGAATTAAATGTTATCCAATTGTCGGGCGCGTCGTGCAACATTAAATTTTCTCCTACGCTTTGATTATTTCGGAGGAAAGAAAAGGCAAAGAGAAAGGCCTCGGGGAGAGGAAACTCGAGTTTCACTTTGACACATTAAATTCAAGTGAAAGTGCAAATCGCCTCGAATCAATTTCCGAATGGTTCACTTCCAGTCTCGCTCAGTTCTTCTTTGCCGCTTTCGAGGCATCGTGTTTCGTCAGCGATCCAATAATTTCCAAACGGCGAAGCTTTTTCGGACTGCGAATGTGTGTCGAGGCTCACAGATTTTGGACGAGTGATTCAGAGATCGGCAAGGGACACAAAGCGTCGTTGCAACCTTTCGTTTCGTCAATCGAAGCCGCAACATCTTTGACCCATTATTCAAATATGTTTGAATAAATTTGCATCGGAAATCGGCAAATTGAATCCATCATCGATCATCTGCTCTACACTTCGAGCGCCGTCGTCATCACCTCGACATTTCCGATCTGAAAGTTGCTCGTTGCGTAATCTCCAAACCCGCATGGACACGACGACCGATCGCAATCAATCAAATCAGTGGAAACATTTCCCGCTCGCCGTTTCGTCGCTTGCTAATCAATCGAACAATTGCGCAAATTTTATTTAGAAATCCATGCTGGTGAAACTTCATCATCGCGCAACTTTTTCTCTTTCGTTCGAAGCTTAATTTCACTTCGCGAGCGACTCGATGAACCCGATTCGTGAAAGTTTCAACTTTTTTTATCGAAAAAAATGCAAAACTTTCAACGTTTCACCAATTCTGAAGTTGAGAAGTGAGATTTTAATTATAAAGGTGGACGCGAAATGAGGCTGAAGGGAGAAATGAATCAGAATGTGGCACATCTTGATTCCGTTTCGAGTCATAAAGGCGCAATGCAAACGGCGTTCAGTTCGTGAACCATAAATCGGAGAGTCAACTAGATTTGGAGCAATTTCGTGATTGCTTTCCTTTCAGGGAGCTCAGCCTTCACGAAGAGACTTGTACGACAATCAGCTTGAAGACGGCAACGAGTGCCAATTAAACTCAATCAGCTTCAACCGAAAAATCGGACGTGATCGGGTCGCATCAAAAGTGGAAGCGGGCACTTGACTTTAGAGCTGGCGAATCAACACTCGGCGATTTAAATTAGACTTTCTCATTCATGATTCAGCTTCATTCGCTGGCTGACGACAATCGTCTTTAAGTTTTTAATTCGCCTCGACTTCAGTCCGCGGAAAACGCGAGCACGAAATGACAATTCCAATGTTTTCTCGTTCGAAGGAGGAAGACAATCACACGAAGAAACGTTCAGCGAATCGTGATTTTGAGGCAGAAAATTTAATTGTTATTGCGAAACGAGCGCAACAAGAGCAAGAAACAATTTCCGCGATGTATTTCTCTCTCGTTGCGATTCTGCGCAATTTCTCTTCCTGCTTCTTTCGTCTTTGGACTCGCACGACATTTCTAATGAAAAGCTCGAGCCAAGGTTTTTATGATCGAGCCAATTTATTGGATTTAAAAGTCTCAAATACGAAAGCAACCAAGTGAAACCCAGACGGAGGAATTCGACTCGATTCTGTTCGTCGCAATCCAAATGACATCATTGAAGACGATAATTTGTTCTTTGTTCCCCCACACGCGCTCAATTCGTCTTTGAAGAACCAAGCTGACGCTCGACCGTCGCTTTTCTCGGTTGCCTCGTGGACTTAAACAAACATTGAATCGAGGGAAGAGCTTTATAGTTTTCTATGGAAATTCTTTGAAATGGATCGACAGACGCGCACGTGTAGCTTTGTTTGCAGCTAGCGTCGTTCAAGTTCGCACGAGCATTCTCGCTACTTTGTGTCGGGATAAAGTCATGTAGAGCCTCGCAATAAACAAAAAAGTTTGACATGCGGAAAAGTCATAAAGAGATAAGAGGCCAAGTGAGTTAACCTGCCCCACGCCATCGCATTGAAGTCAGCCTTAAATGGCTTTCAGCTTTGAAGAAGCCTTGAATACGAAGAGAACCATGAGTGGCTTCAGACTCGAGAAGTTGCCAACAGAAACACAATCAAGCGACTATCGATTTCCTGTGCCGTCGTCAGCAAATTCAATTTAAATCCCATTTTGCGATTCATCGGTTAGCACCGAGAACGTTGCAATTCGATCGTCAGGTGACATTCAGACTGTCGTCGAGTGAATTCGAAAAAACAAAAAGCTTTCGCGCACGCGAAATGATAAAACATCAGCTCGTATTCCGCTCTGACACCTAACGAAACAATTCGACGGCGCTCGCGATAGATAATTATATTTGATCTGGCCTTCAGCCATTTCCACGTTCGATGTGTGGAAATGCCACCCGCCAAACGTCGACGACTATCGATCATCGTGAACATTGGTCAAGCCCGAAAACTTTTCATGATGTTCGGAGAACGTTCTTGGCCACTTGGTGTGTTGCCTGCGAGATAGCGATTTTATTGAACAAACACACACATGAGCGAGTCTCGCTCGAGTCAGTATGAGAAAGAGTTAATTGAGCTCGATGATGTGAGTACGAGAATAACTGGCAGTCAAGGTCAAGGCCCTAGACTGTTCTCGCATGACGATGATAATGATGATGATGTTTATTCTAATTCTTGATAAGTGAATTGAGCTTCAAGGTCGTAGGCAATTAAGAGAGGACTAATGCGACGTTTCATTAAGCTCTCGCGTCTGAAAATTTCGGGGCTCATGAGCGATAGCAGGATAACGACCTTGAATCATAATCAAATCGTTCTTTATTTCGCGCGGCTCCCAAAAATAAATTTCACCTTCAAATGCCATCGCGAAACATTTTCATTACTCGAGCTGGCTTCACGCTCTCCGATTCGGTCAGAATTCCAGTGAAGAAGAGTCGGACGAATCCAGAACGGTCGACCCTACATTGATTGAGGTTTGAGCAATGAAAGCGAGGTGAACGGATCGAGGAAAAGCTGGTGAAGCATACGGAACTAATCGTTCCACCTTATCAGTGTTGATGAACATGAGTGAGCAATCAGCGGCGGCCTTGAACCTTCTACTGTTAGCTAAACCGAACAAAGTTACAATCACGACTTGGAAGATTTCAAAGGGTTCACTGAGTCGATGCGAGCTCGCTCGGGGAAGTGAATGACATCGAGCGGGCGAATATCGAATAAAAACTAACATGGGAGATGGCGAGACGTCTTTACGATCCGATTGTGTGCATCGCAGTTCAGCGTTGAGAAATTCCATTGCTGTTCTGCGAAGAGTTCCACGAGTTCTCGATGAAATTGTTTCGGTGCCAAAAAGCCATCGTGTCGTGTGAAGATCCTTTTGACCTCCGCTTCACCCTCAAATGTTTTCTTCTCAATTGTTCATCCTTGAACTCGCCGTGGCTCGATTTACGGAATCGGATTCCCATGAACTTTTCCTCGCCGACGACGAGTGAAATTTTCCGAAGGAGAAATATGAAAATCCAATCGGCTTCATCGCCACCTCGTGACGTCGAATTCACCCTTGACATTCTCGCCTCGACTCGGAAAATTGCTCTGAGATTCTTCTTGTTCCTGTTTCCACGACGCGCACGTGAATTGTCGATGGGCAGCGCGATTGTGAGCGATGACTTCACATCACGCCCGCTGTTCAAACATGGAAAGCAAGCGAGTGCAAGCAAAAACTTTTCCAAGAACGGCAGATTTTCCCGGCCGCGCAAAACTATAAAAATAAAATCCATCGCAACCAACACACGAGTCGCCCTGGTGTTGGATGAAATACTTTGCTGCGATTGTATTTTTGCACATTTTTTTCGAATTCGTCTGACCTTGTCTCGGTTTTTTCAATTTTCAAATTTAGACGATGAGTGGCTGTTGTCTCGCATTTCTCACTCCGCTCGGCTAGATTTTCAAGTATCGCTTACCAGTTTCCAAACCTATTAACGCGTCTGATCGATGCCACAACGGACCTAACCGACTTGGACTTCATTCGCAAGTGTTTCTATTGCACAGCGCAAGTTTTAAACGCGATTCGATCTGTGTTCGCTTACCTAGAAGAGAAACAAAATTTGCAACGTTAATTGGAGTGAAAATATTTCGCACATGCTCGAGTTACGTAAAAGTTATGCTAATGAATGAGATTCGCAACCGCACGCTCTCTCAAACGAAATTATCGGCTTTTAATTGAGTTTAAGCGTCGAGAAGAGATGAAAGAGAAGAAATGTCGAACGCCAATTGGTGAACATGTGTAGCCTAATCGTTTAAATTCCGAGAAAAGCTCCGCTAATTAATCTCTAGTCAGCTGCACAAGCTCGTCCAAGGCATACCAAGCACATCGCAAGCTTCACGTTCCACAAAATCTGTGAATTTCCAACGTCGAGTGAAGACTTATCATCATTCACATTAGAATTAACTTCCAGCTTGAGAAAATCCTTCATAGAACTCAGCTTGAAAGCTTCGCTCCACATTCGAGTTTGTTTTTACTTTGACCCACATTGACACATCGAAAAGTTTCGAATTTATGCCACAGGCGAATAGCGACTGATTCGGCGTGCAGTAGCGCAGCCTGAGTGCTTGAGGAAGCCAAGCTGGGCCAAATTACCAGAAGGTATATCGCTTTAATTAAATATTTGGTTTTCCTAATTGTTTTCCGTAGAGTATTTAGAGCTCGTTCTGAGGCAAGAAGGAAGTTGAGGTTTGCGTTCCACTAAAAGCTAAACAATAAACACTCGAACCGAAATTGAGAGCGCACATTGTGCTGATGAATGATTTCTTTTCGGGGCATTGTCGGAGCATTTAGGTCACAAGTAGATTCTCACATGGAGATGATCGCTATCAATTATGATGATTAATCATTGGCATTAGTTAACTCAGCAATGTGGACTTTAAACAACCGTCTGAGAGCGCTTAACCGCTCGTCAAAACCTCTGCCTGTGTTCGTTGCAAGGTCGAGCTATCTGCTCCACAAATCGATTTGAATGGAATCGAAGCGCACGAGCGACGGTAAATCCGAAGCACACTAACGTATAAAATATTGTTTGATGAATTTACAATTTAATTTATTCCGAGTGGCATTATCTCGAAACACTCGTGGAGGCAATCACGGTCTACTCGTGTTTGTGCGATGGAAAATAGACTGAGATTGGATCGGGAGCTGAAGCCACAGAGTCGTCATTTGACTTTAGACAACAATCGAGCTGAAGCTTTAGAATGGCAAAGAGTTATTAATGAAACATGAAATGACAGCATTTGAATAGCAAATGAGAGCTGAACGACAACATCCGCCTCGAAAGTGTCACTCTTCGTTTTTATCGAGTCATAACACGGCTCATAGCTGCCCTAGCCCTCAACGATTCAGTGCCACCTTGTTCGTAAACGGTTGAATCGGAAAAATCCTTTCAACGCAAAATTTATTGAATTCTCGTCGTCCCGCAAAAAAATCCATCCGAATCCACAAATTGTGAGACAGAAAAATCGTGATATGTGGTCCGCTTGTCGTCCTATGGCCTTGCCTGGCTCTCTGTGAGTTCCGATGGAACGTTTTCACGGTAGAAGAAATTTTGTTGTTTGCTGGCCGAGACCACCCTCGATGCCTTCGAGGCGAACGATCTCTTGTGGAAATATCCAATTCCATTTCACTTGTTTGTTTTAATTTCGAGATAGAAAAAAGGTTTACGAGACTGCAGTTGGACGAAAACATTTTGCGGCATGATGAGCTTTACCCAAGATGATTTGCATAATCAACTTTCTCGTCCAACAACCCTTCGCAGTCTGAAATCTCTCGTTGCTTGGGAAAGGGCAGAGGAAACGCTTCACACTCGAGGGACGAGCGAAAAATCATAAATTTGCAGAACTGTGGTCGGTTCGAGTTGGGTGAACTTAACTTTCACTTCGCTGGCTATTTTAATTTTTGCCAACAATACGAATTCAATTTGAAAGTTGTCCGGAGATTTCTCGTCTCCTTGCAAACGGAAAATCATTTTCCTAATTATGGAAACTTTTCTTCATCTCCTCCAATGAATAAATTCATAGCATAGGGCTTGAAGCTATCGTTTCCAGACGAGAAAGAAGCATGGATTGCGACTGAACATGTGCTACAAGGCTACAACACAGGAAAGATGAAACGCTCATGGACGAGAGAATTCATTTTTCAGCTTCTGCCATTTCCATTTCCTATTCCGATGGTCGGGAAAACTTCCGAAAGATTCATGAAGACAGAAAGGTCTATAAACGCTGCATGAATATTAAATGCAGATCTCTCGTTGCTTTCGAGCTGAGCTTCGAGTATCTGGAGAAGATTACAAACAAACGAGGAATTAAAACGAGGATGAACGAGAAAGGGAATAAATTATATCCGAGCCTTGACTCGCGCTGCGCATCGGGTCAGAAGTGGAAGGGGTGACTGTGATTGTACTCGAGTCTTGCTTGCTAGCCAACAACCTTTGGGTTACGCAAATGACGAAGGACTCCGGATGAATTATTCAACGATCCGCAGACTGCGAATCGACGCTGATAAAAAGAACTTTTAATCTCAACAGCTTCGAAGGTGAATGGAAACTCTTGGTGTTAATTGAATCAGCTTGAACTCTTCAGTTGAACAAACAAAACTGCCAGGCACTGGAACTTGGAAATGACAACTTGAATCGATATAACGAAAGTGATCGTTGAACAAAACGAATGATAATAACAATACCATTAAGGCGAACGATGATGTTTCGTATTCAAAACTTCCCCCGCGCTATGTTCGAACCCTTATCGCATGTGTGAGCATGAAACCTTGTCGTTCCCCCTTTGCCATCACGGCTCTGTTACCTTGCGAGGGATTTCAAGAAGGGACGTGGAATGATAGGGAAGAAAGAGCGCCCTCAAACATGTTTCAAATGAAATCGCTTTTGCGCTTAATTCAACGTCAAAAGAAAATTTGAGATTCTTTCATGATAAATATTTTCCCCACGGCAAGCATTCGTTAATGATTTCGTCTCCCCCATCTGAGAGCGGAGCGTGAAGCTGACAAATGTAGAGTCGTTCACCCAAAATTCGTTCCCTCGCATCGCGCATGCTGCTAGTCGCCCACCTAATTTCTCGTCGAGCTTGGGGAGAACGAGGAAGAATCGAGGGAGGAAAAACAGGGAATTAGGAACACATGGTGACATAGCAATGAGTTTAGTAAACGCTAGTGATCCCTTTCCGTTTTGGATTGTAACGGAGAACATATTTTTATCGTTGGTGACACCAATTTCGCGAGGCGGCACTTAATCGAGGCTCCTCTTATCATACAACATTTTCCATTCGTCGGTTTGACCCGCAACCTATTTTATGACCGAATCGAATTGATTTTTATCGCTCCTCGCTTCATCGAGTGAGCTCATTGCCTGCTGGTCTCATTCCTCGTTTGACGCAAGGAACTGCTATCGCAATCAATTAACGCTGATAAAACAGACAATTGATGTTATTGGGTTCTCGAGAGAGGAGAAAGACTCGTGGAAAGTCGACTGCTTCATCATTTTTCAAACCGTCGAATCGCTGAACATTGGGGCAGGAGGCGAATCGCTCCTTGCGAGAAGATTAATTACATTTCAACCATCGCCGGATTTGACATGGAAAAATTCCCCCAAAGATTTCCCTCGTTGAACAACGTCGAACGAAAACATGAAGGGAATCACCATGCGACTTCAGAGCCGAGAGACTGAAAACATTACGCACACCAAGCGGCGATTAGTCACCGGATTGGAAACTGAGCACACACTCAAGTCGTCCCGCAACAAATCGAGTGAGCATTTTTTCTCGCTGGCGTTTTGCTTTTTCGGAGGCCTATGAACAATTTTTCTCTGTTTCATTGACACACTTTGCTAGATTATAAGCGAATTAAAAGAAGCACGAAGAAGAAAAAAAGCTCTTGAGCGTCTTTTGTTGCTGAAATATTTCTGCTATTCAATCAAACAAAGCTCTAGCAAACGTCGTGATCAACGCATAAAGAGTGAAAGTGCAATTGCTATAACAGAGAACTGCTGCGTTCAATTAACCGCAGAGCTCTCATGACAATGCGATGTCCATTCATTAAACCATCGAGGTTGTCGACAGGGAGTCGAGCCGCTCGCTTAAGCACAAATTGCAAATCACCTCGATCGTAGAGAGGCGAGAGAAACCATTTTTCGTGAGGGAATGTCTTGAGCAAGTGGAGTAGATTGTTTGAATAATTGAAAGTGTGGGAATGCCGCGATAAATTTGATTGTCAAGAAACTTCTTTCTCCTCAACTAGCTCGACTCATAAATGATGAATCCAGACATCCACTCTGATTAATGAACTCGCTACACTTTTCCACTTCCAGTTAGCTTCAATTTCTCCGCAGCCTCGCGCAAAATTGTTTTTTGGGGACAAACAAATTTTTGCTCCCAAAATGAAAACAGCCATGAAACATTAAGCGCTGAAAACCTATCGCGAATTTATAACTCTGACTTCGTTTTATCAAATGAAGAGATTGAGTTTGCCTTCTCTTCTCATACTTGGCTCGCTTGTCTCTGTGTGCTGTGAAATTTCGCGATAGCTCTACGGAGAGCCGATAAAGAAATGTTTCACATTTACGCACCAATAATTTAAAAGAAAAAGTTGATCGCTTTCCTCCAACAGCGGAGATTTCTTCTTCATCGCTGGCTTTTATCTCTCGTCGAAATTGAGATTTTTGGAACAATTTTCTCGGATTATCACATGTTTGGAGAATGCGGTTGAGTACAAATATAGGGACAGCGTTATCAGCATGAGAGCAAGAGGCTCATTGTGCTAGAGCTTCGTCGCTTCACATCGCATGACCTTGATTCGTTCAAGATCCTCCTTCAGCCGCAATCTTTCTTCTTCGACTCGCGCACATTCTTCGACAACTTCTTCTTTAATCTCTCGATGATTCCCGTCGAAATGAATCCACCGAGCATAAACATTGCGATTCAAAGCAACATAACAATTCGCTTCGGCTTGTCACAACACATTGAGCAACGCCACTGCTTAACCGCAAAGTCAGCAAGACTGCACAATCATAAATTGATAATTTCGCAAGGCGTTCGAGTCAAGGAGCTTCGCTTTTGGGATTACTGTGGTTGCCTTCGTCGCCAATTATTCCCTTCGTCGACTCAATGCAAAGCATTTAAGTACAAGTGAAACGAGAAATCTCTCGATAGCCGGGAAAGACAACGAATTAAGTGGAATGTTGTTAGAACATTTAATATCGTTGCCTCGCTTTACATTTCTCGTCTTCGCTTTCCTCTTCTTTGCTTTTCGTGGATTCGCAATCGTTTATTTTCTTATTATTGTTTCGTGCCATCATCCTTCAGAGCTCGTTCTTCTTATGCTTCTCGTTCTCGTACGCGCGGTGAATGATTCTAAATGACCCTTTGTCAAGGTCTTTAAGCAGACAGAATAAGAATTCGCAATCAGACTCGAGGAATCTTTTCTGTTTCTTCTCGTTTCATATTTTCGCCCTCTCGCTCGCTGATTGTTGCTGGCGAGCAATGCTAGCTGAGCCTCGACTGTTTTCTTGCATCGCGAGTATCAGCTCGACAGTAATTAATGTAAGAAGCGAGAGAGATAAATTTATGCTTCGCTTTTACTTCGCTCGAGTAGCTCCAGTCAATGAACAAGCGTCTGGATTACCTCGAACGATAAGGCAATTATGGTACGCGATTGAACGGACGATAACTCGAATGTTCATGCTCACACGAAAGCTGGTTCAACTAGAAATCTACTTGGGACTTTTCTGGTTTCTGACTCGACGCTTTTCCCGATGGCAATGGAAAAAAAAAATGGTTTCGCAAGCTCCAAAGTCTACACATCAATCAGCGAACCCTGAATTATCAGCGGACAAAATGTGATGAGCTAATTGATTTTCAAGTTCAGTCTGCGATCGATTGTGCTCTTGACATCGAACTAATTGAAGGAGAATTCGAAGGAAAATCAATTGCGAATCGCGATGGCCGATGAGAGAGCGGGGAAAAAGTTTTTAACGATTATTGGAAAATGTATTCATTGAGTTTTGATGTGTTGGCGGAAGAAGCGCAAGCTCTGGTTCTGTTTCCGCAATGTCTGAGGACGTTCTTGAAAACGTCTGCGATTGATTGAGGCTCTCAATGATGAAATATCGCGATAGCCGAACAGCTACAAATGTTTTCTCCACCAGGAAGTTTCACCAAGATTGTCGCATTTTGCGGTCGCGAAAAGTAAACACAGTCGCTGTTTTCTTTAGGTTTATGATCTAATTTTATCAAGCGCGCTGTGAGTAGTTCACGCTCTCAATTGCGCCATTAGTCGAAAGGTTCGTTCGTCGTAGAGAATCTAATCACAAACTTTCGAGTGAAGATTAGTTTCGTCACCAGAAGGCCGTCAGTGAAACTCCGGGAAGAAGAAACTTTCACAAACTGAAATCATGTTCACTCGCTCACTAACTCATACACACTTGAGCACTTTGAAGCGGCACAACATGGCACGTAATGATGATAAGTGAAAGTAAGAGTTACACGAACAAAAAGTCCATTAATTTTCGCCAAACGAGCGCTCGAGGATTGAGGGCTTGTCTCGCTGCCATCGGCTTTCGAGAGGTTGATTGAATGCTTTATCTTTACCTTGCCAGAGCCATCCTAACATGTGATAAGCCGGATAGTGCCAGAGTATCCACTTTGGCTAATTTTCGGGGCGAAAAATGAAAATAGAAATTTTCACGGGGATTAATTTTTGCGCCTTTGGGGGCGAAAGCTCGACGAAAAGGTGTCGCTTTTTGACCCTTTTACACTTGTCACTAAATCCTTGTTCCACAGTTAGCTGTTTCTGTTTCACAAATCCACATGAAAGCCAATTTCTGCCTCTCAACTCGCGATTTCACTTTGAATTATTTTTCCTCGCGGCAACAACTTTCACAAATTTACTTCCTTCTCTCACTTCAACTTGCTCTTCGCAATATTTTCTGCCGTGAAAATTGATTTTCTCAGCTTCGCAATCTTAATTGAGTTTCAATTCACACTTGTTACACTCGATTTTTCCGGATTCTTTCAGTTAGCTTTCCAAGGTTCTCCTCAATAAATTTTTTCGTACACGAAGTTCGCTGATAACGATCTGGGCACAGGCTACTCGAGAAGGCGAGTAAGTTTGTTCGCCTAATTAACACATACGACTGAGTGTGCTGCTATTTTATATTGTTGCTCTCGCGCTCGTCAAGGTTTTTCCGGATTAGAAATCAAGAATGTTTCATTTGAGCTACGTTTGTGTTCTTCACGAAGCTTTTTCGCCTTCACTTTTTCACAAGTCCGTAATCTGCTCAGATGTGGCTAATGGCTTGAATCTTCACGGCAAACAGTCGAGCAAGTTTTCTTTTCTTAGGAAAACTGTCAAATGCTCTCTTCGGCTTTTCCAACAAGAGTTTTCCTTTTTTTATTGCTTTTCTTATGCGAGCGAATAACTTTTTTCGGGGCAAAGCGCTCCCAACCACGTTCGTTGATATCAAGGACGTTCGAAGCAGAAAATCTCGTTGATGTCAAGGACTTTTCCTATTGTAATAACTTGCGGGCTCGGCCAGGCAATCTCATCAATAGTTGAACGACGAGCAATCAAACATAAATTTCCGCCAACAAAAAAATAAAAAGAAAAACTTTTTCTTTTGTGAAACACTTTTTATGGAGAAAAATCGACACGAAAAACGCGACAGACGCAACCGCTTCGACAGTTCAACTAAAACTGATTCCGCTCAGAGAAAATTTTCTTCTCGGCTGTTGCTCGAGGCCCTCGCTGCGCTTGTGTTGGTTGCCATATTGTTGCTCCGTCGAAAGCAGAGCAACAATTTATTAATGTTGCGAGAGACTCGCTGGTGTTCGTGAAAGCAACGAAGAAAACATTTTCGATCTGGGTTTACATTGCAGTGCCTTTGAGCGAGCGAGCGAGCCCTTGACTCAATCTACTAAGTGTAATTGAAGGAAAAAATTAAGACCGCGAAAAGCGGCAATTAAATTGCCTCGCGTCAGCTTCTCGCCCAAGAACTCGCGAGCTGTTGGATTGAATGAGAAATAAAATCAGTTTTCCCTCGCTCATGCTCGCCGCTCTCAAAGCTCGCAAATGAAATTTCCCCATGTGCGTGCACTCTCAGCGAAGCTCAATGCAAACATAAACATCGTCGCCGCAATTACATACGTGAAAGTGAGATGGCCAACGCGGCTCTGTGCGAAGAAGACGCGCGGCGTTAAAAACGAAAGCTCAGCGTCGTGTTCTAGATTGAGTGAAAATTGAGGCATTTGGAGTCGTGGAAAGTAAAGCAAGACCATCAGTTCAGGTCAGGTTGACCTGGCCAAGTCGAAGTTATCTTGGATTTTATCTTGATTCAGTCTCGTGGCTCTTGGTTCAGACTCGTGGCTGTTACAATTTTCACGCGGAAGCTTCTCAAGATTAGCTCACACGTCACGTGGATCACTTGGCAACGGAGCTGACGTCATTCTAATCGGAACTTTTCCTCGTTCTTTCGCTAATCATCAGTCTCCATGACGCTCGTTCTCGCTAAATGAAATTGTCAAGAGAATAATTTGAGCTGTCGAATCGATTTTCGCTTCCTCCTAGTTTGTCAACTTTAATGAAAGTGAACACGTTTGCAAGCCGATTTCCACTTCCCGAAGATTTATGCCATGAAAGTGAGTTACATAAAGCGTCATGACAGCAACCACAATCGGCACTTCCGCGCGCTCGATCAAAATATCTCTTTTCCTCACGGTTTAATCCAATTCAACAAATTTGTGTTTGTTCATTAGAAATTTTGTTGAGCAACGAAAAAAAAAGTGAAATTGAAAGTTTTTTCTCCGATTTTTGAGGCACTTCAGTCTTACAACATAATGGAAATTGTTACACACGCGTTATAAACAATTGAGTATTAACCGCATTTCTCGCCAGATTTCACATGTCGTGATTTCACTGAGCTTTTACTACGAGAAATTTCAATCAATCACTTCGTCACAGCGCGCTTCGCCCCGTGAATCACGGAAGAGATGTCAAAGCTGATTAATCTGAGCGAAACGGTAGATGGGAAACCGATCGCTTACAATTTCGAGGCTTGGCGCTTGACGAAAGGGAACTAGATGATGAAAGTGGTGATGATTGAGAGTTATGAGGTTGAGTGAGCTGCTCCACCAAAGCTTCAAGTAACAGCCAAACGATTATCTTCAATCCCAACGTCGTTCTGTCTAAACTTTCCCAAACACAAGGCGACTAATTTAGCGCAAGATTCGATCGGAGGAAATCTGATCTTCGCAATTGAATGTTTCACTTTCACAAATTTCTCGCGCTTTTAATCGCCATCCGACAACCATCAAGTCGCTCCTCATCTGAATCGCTAATTCACTCGCCCGAAATGTAAATTGGAGCGTTACACACAAAAGCTATCATGGCTTTAGTAGCGAGATTGAAAGCTGACAAGTAATTTGCCATAACCACATTACATAGCGCTCTTTATTGCTTGATGTCTATGCAAACAAGCCTTTCTACTCAATTAATTCGCCATTCTATTTTGGCCGGTCAATTCACTCAATTTTGCGCGAGTAATCATCTGGCTCATGACTGTTGTGGCTGGTCAGGGTTGCGCGGATTTATGCTTGTAACACGCTGAAGAAACCGTTGGTGTTAATTTTCGCTTCTCTCGTCTGACTTTTTAGGTGTTTGCACACCTTGAAGAGCTTTGAGTCGAGCGCAGAGCCAAATCCAAGAAACGTCGCACCACAATTGACCGCGAACACGAGTTCACGAGCCCCGATCTATTTTCATTTCAATTACAGTTTGATTTACGAGCTGGAGAGCGCATTTGTAATATTATTTATGGCAAGGTATCGAAACAATTTGCTGGGACTCGAGCATGCATTCTCCATTAACTGAACACTAAAGGGGAAGGAGAGACAGTCAAAGAACGATCTGACTTTACCTAAATATGAATAACTCGATCCGTGTTACTTGAACTTTAGTTGCACTCAATTTATCTGACGTTGCTGAAGATTAATGTCTAATCTAAATTTTGTCCTCAATATTAAGGCGGCAGCTCGATCCAAACTTTCGCTTCCAAACTGCATCTCGTGAACTTTCGCGCAAACATTTTCTCTCGAGTCTCGCTTTCCTCTGATTGCTAATAAATTGTTTGTTCGAGGCGCGCTCTTAAAGTGAAATAAAATTTCTACAGCAATTTAGCGGTAAATTAGATAAAGGGAAAATTTATGTAATTTCACTTTGGAGTTTATGAGTTCCTCTCGTTCTCTCCCTCCCCCGCGTTCAAGATAAACAAGCGCGATTCGTTAGCAGCGAGCAAACTTCAATCCAACTCTTCTTTTTTTGAGGACACGGAATCGGAAAGGGGGAAATTTTCATCTTCATTTGAAGCTCGTTCCAATTTCGTTTCGATTCTTTCTTCTCTTTCTCTGTGACCTGAGAGCTCGGCGCGCGCGATTTATTCGCCTCCAAATGAAAGCGATATGCAAATTTTCTTCTCTCTCGCCTCTTTTTCCCGACGTCTTTCTCTACTTATTTTCAAATTAATGACTTTTGAATGATACATGCCATCCATCGCGATGTAAATATGCTTCACTTCCTGCTTTTCTCCCTCAGCTCCAGCGCTCGCCTCATCGCACGATGAAACAATTTCTTTTGTTTGAAGTTTTGTGGGCCGAGAGCGGCGACGAGAGAAATTGTTTCACAACGAACGCGACCAGCCAACAGAAGCATCAGTCATTGTTGGAAATTGAAATCTTGCTTTGCGGCTTTCGTCTCTGTCATCAATCCCGCAGACGAAGATGGAACTTTTCATCATTTTTTAAGCAGCGTGAGTTGGCGGCAGCGTGGCCAACATTGATGCTTTAGCACTCGAAACAATTCCAGCGAATGATACAAGCAACAAGAGTTGGTTTTGTGAGTTGATTTTCTTTATTGTCTCAGAATAAAATTCGAAGTCGCTTGCGGGCTTTGCATAAAACATAATTACCGCGCCACGTCGAAGCGTGTAAAGTCCGAGTAACCGCTTCTCGCTTCCGCATCGAGAGTGTTGCCGACCGCAAATATCTCCGACTTCAATGATAGCAAGCGCGATTCATTCGTCTCGGTTTCATTGTCTTCGCATTGAGAGCTGCCTAATTGAAAGCTATGAGGCGAGTTAAGGAAAACCTAGCGGAATGCCAAATTGACTGGATAATGAACTCTCGGGCCAATGAAACCTGAACAGAAGTCCTTGTCGTCGCTGAGGAAGGTAATCATCAGCTCACGGCTCATTCTCTCGAGTTCGAAGGCTTGGAGTCGACCGCTTTTGTTTCTATTTAAATTCGCCAATTGTCGACAATATTTGCATGAGCAAGCGTAGTCGAAGGTTCTCGCGATGCTGAATTATCTGTTTTAATTGAAATCCGCACGGCGTCTTCGCAAAGGCCGGGGCGTGAGTTGGTTGGTCATGATGAGACTTTTGCCTTCCATCCGATTCTCACAAATTGATTATAATGACTTCGTCCTTCCGCGTTTGACTTGTTCCGATGTGTGAGCGTGCGATGTCAACAGTCACAGCGGCAGCCTCGCGATGGAAATGACGTCACGGAAAGCAAGTAATAGCTCACCGACGAGCGCACTTAAAACTGACGATGAGAAGCTTTCAGAACACGGAAAACGTTGGAGAGATCGCAAGCCTCGCAACTTAATAGCACACTGTCAGCGTCATTGAGTTTCTTCTATTTAGATAACGACAATTTTAATGAATATATGGAAATGGATTCGATCGTAACTAAATAAACTTTCAATCAATGTAATCAACGTTTCATAAATTTTTGGCGACTAAAGCGATTTTGAAATTTTGCGATATAATTAAGTTTCGCTCAACAAAAACAGTGAGCCATATCTGATATGTTTGATAAACCTAACATCATCGGGCATTATTGAGTGCGAAACAATGTATTGGCCAGTTATGTTTTATTAATTACAATGCGAGATGCCATTCGAGGTTTAATCTCAATGACGAGACGATGAGAGGCGAGCTAATTGGCATTTGGAAAGCAGATTTATTCTGACATTTCTATCGGCCTTTAGAACGTTTCCGTGATCTGTTCTGTGTTGGCGAGCGGTGATTGTGAGTTGGAAAGCGTAGCGAGTCCTTGCACGCTGCACTTTCCATCATCATTAACCGCTTCATGTTCGTTACGTCTCATCGCAGACAAAATGAGAGCATAAAAGGGTCTGAGCATTCAAGGCACTGACCTACTTCGCTCAAGTACAAAAGATCGCATCGCGAAACCTCGTAGGCTGCTTTGCCTTTATGCTTCACGATGTGAACATTTTTTTTAAAAAAAAAATAAAGCAGACGAGAACGAAACGTTTCAATGACTCTCGAGACGCTCTTGCAGCTCATAAAAGAATTATGCTTAATTTCATTTAACTTTTTCCACAGGATGTGCGCGACGAAGCGGCACGATGGAGAAGAGAGGGCAAGCAGACGGTACGCAACAGACAACAAATTTCAATATTTAAACTATAATTTGCGTTGCAGAAAAAAAAGTTATCGCCGGTTTGAAGGAGAAAACTCGAACGAAACTCGCTCGAAATGAAATTTTGCGGTTCATTGTTGGGTTGAATTGCACTTTTTATTTGTGCGCGTTGCATTTCGCCGACACAGCGCGGAGTGAAGCGAAATTGTATGGACATTGTTCGAACATGAGTGGAGGATGAATCGGTCGTAAATAAAGTAAACGGATTGCAGTGCAAACTGCAACGAGATCAGTCGAGAATTTGCAATGTTGCAAGGATAGGAAAATGCACTGTAGCCTTCAATTGGTAGGGACAAACTTCAGGGTCTAGGCTTGAATCTATTGAATGTTCTTCTACTTATATGTTTAGCAAGTCCACGAAGGTAGTTTTGCATTCTATGTAGCTCACCTTATCATTTACAGCACGCCACGATGAAGCCAGAATTTTCCTCTCGCGCTACTTGAAGTTCGCCTTCCTTCGAAGCACTTTAATCAATTCGTGTCACTGAAATTCAATAAAAGAAGGGCGCGCGCTTTCCCTTTTTGCAGCAATTTCTCGCTGTCTGCTTCGCGTTCGCTACAACGCCGAATGCGTTTTCGAAACTCGAGATGGAACTTGTAGTTTTGTCTGAGCGGCAACAATGTTGCCGTAGCGATGATTTGCGAGCTTCACTTGAAGCTGTTAATGTCTGGAAGGAGAGCAATGAAAATAAACAATCATTAATATCAGTTTCATTAATTAATATATTGCAATGTTTTCTCTTCTCACATTTTCCACGCAACCATCAATGAACGAGAGAAATCATCGAAGCGAAATATGAAATAAGCGCAGCGAGATCTCGAACAGCCGCCCACGCAAATTTCACATTCATATTCTTATTATTCATCGCATAAACTGCACAATTGTGCAACATCAAAGCGCTTTAAGTAGCGCACGAGGAAGGTTTCGCTTATATTGTAGCGACGCTAGAGTTTGCAAATCTGTTTTCAATCACAGAGAACAAATTTGAATTTTATCGCTTTTCTCGTAAAAGGAGAGAAAAAGTTTGCGCCGCGCCGATAGATTTCTCACCTCGTGCCGACTAAGCTTTACCCACATCTCGTCCCCATAAATCAGTCGTCGATCGAGCCTTGCATGCTGCTCATTGAGCTTCGTTCTCGACAGCAACAGCTCAATGTTCGAAGCATTATCAAGAACTTTACGAGCATAAATTTGTTTCATGTTGTGAATTCTAAGAAACGATGTCATTCGCACGCAGCCTAGGCTGCTTCGCGGCGGGGCGAACAACAATAAAAGGTCTTGAGGTGCGAAGAAAAAATATTGACTTTGAGACACTGACTGATCTACGATTGTCATCATCTAAACTTATTTCTATGAACGGCCTTAAACTAAATTGGTTCATGACTTCAGCTCGCATGGAAAGGGAACTGGCACGGGCCATCGCAATCGTTGTACATGGAGCTCCAAGGATTTCATCATCGGCACGTTTGCTTGTCGCTTATGCTATGAGTTTTCCGTGCCAAGACATTTCACAAGTATTTTGGGCCCAAAGCGGCACTTGAAGGAAAACCTTCTTCATGAAATTCTCATTCTTTCTCAACAACTTTCTCTGCCAACCGAGAGCGTCTTCCAAATGCCCTTCATCGATAATCCCAAAGACTCCTCGAGAGTCAAACGTCAAAGTGCCCAATGACTCGGCTAAAAATTTATTGAATTATTAATGGAGAGATAAATATTTCTTGACAGAGAGTAAAGTTTCGCAATCGCAAGGCTAAGGGACGGGAAAACGAGGCCGAGGGTGTTCCCTGATACGCTTGAACTTGATCAAATATTTCACAGCAATCTCCTGTAACGCAACACTTTTCACCCTTCGAAGAAATTTGAATAAGAAATAATTTTCTCCGCTATGTAACGGGAAAAATGTTTCCGAGAACCGCCTTCGGTAAAGGCAAGTGAAAATGTTTATCGCTTATTCCACTAGCGAAGGATTCCAATAAATTTTCGTCTTGCTCGCCTCCCAAATGCAACGCAAACAATCTGGGGAGATTGTCGGATTCCGACTTCAGGAATTTTTTATTGCGGTTCGGAGCTTTGTCTTCAATAGCCAAGAGATGTCATTCAGCGATACTTTTGGCTTGTCCCTGCTGAACGCACACGGGAGAAGTCGACGCACCGAGAAATAATGTGAGCAGTAAATTTTATATTTATTTGATGTGTGCAGGGGTGGCAAATCCATTCGGGGGAGTTGAGGAGAGGGATCTGCTTGTTGGTGTCGTGTGTGTGCGAACGAGAATCGTAAGGGAAGAAAGTAATCTTCAATTCACGTTGTATCCTTGACATTTTCCTTCCTTTTGTTCAACAAAACGACGCTTTTTCAGGTCCCCCTCTCGCAACGGAGGAATTTCTTTCCGTTTCTTCTTCACTCTGAAGCATCTTGACAACATGAGAAAGACGACAAAGTTTCCATTGTTCTTGCTCGCAGAGGAAAATCGATTTCTGTGAAGTCTTGCGACGATAATCGGAAGCACATTATGGTGTCAGATCGGATTTGCTATCACTAAACTCTTCCCTCCTTCGACCAACGGGAGGGATGCGACTTAAGCTTATTTTTAATCCGCTTCAAGTGAAGTTTAACTCGTTCCAGGCCAATTAAAACTTCACGCTGCATTTGATTGCGAAATGAACTCTAGCGAAAGTGCATTTCCACGTTCCTCATTGAACAATCGAACAAACGGCACATTTCTCGCTTCGTAATGATTGCGATTTAATCAAATCTTTACGCTCCATGTGATAAACACAAACTTCATCCGTTGATAACAAGCTGAGTCGTTATTTGTTCGCCTTGCTTTGTTAATGGAGCTCAGGGAGATTATAATCTTATTCCGTTTTCACTGAATAGTCTTGAAGTTTTTCACAAATTGCCTGAAATCGGTTTATAACATGACATCAATTACAAAGCAGTTGTTATCGCACCCAGCAATTAATCATTGAATTGAAGAGCGAAGCGAGTTTTCCTCGTCATAATTGATTTTGAAAGTCGTTTCGCATTTGACGGTCACGAAGATTTGAATGAGGAAACAATGAGCGCGCAGCTTTACATCGACAAATCGCCTTGTAAGAGCTTCTTAAATCACCTTAAACTCAAAAGTAAACACTCAACGGCTTCCTGCTTCTGCGTTGACTTGCGGACATTTTGAGCAAAATATTCTTGGGAAGAACTCGAACGAAAAATATTGACACAAGTTGGCTTCTTCCCGAACCTCTTGGGAACAAACGAATGGAACAGAAGGCTGTCGGCTGCAGAAGTTGTCGACTACCTCCCTCCTTCCCACAAAAATAACTGCTACCGGCAATCAAGCTCGAGTCTCAATGCCCGGTTTGTTCAGTTTTCAATTCAGTGATTTAATTAATTGCTTGCTTGAGAACTGCTCCCATATCAAACTTGAAATCATAATAGTTCGGGGGCAAGAATTCAATGCGAGTTAGAGAAAGAGTGAGAGTGAGTGAGCTGCAATTAGCACTCGTAGCATAAGCTTCGATGCTGTGACAGTTGAGGCGAACTGTAAGGCAATGGAAATCAGTTTGAAGGAAACCACAAACTTCGAAGTTTGTTTTACTTCCTCGTAGCGCAGCTTGCGAAGCGATACAAAAAGCAATTGAAGTCTCGTTCGTTCGCTCGTTCATGTGTACTCGAGCAACACCTCTATTTAAATAACAATGTCGATATATTCGTAAAGCGACAACATAACAGTCGAACGGAGTTATTTCAGATTTCAAAATCGGAAAGCTTTAACCTCGCGGGGGCCCTCGAGCCACTCGTTCCCATGAGAGAAGCTCTACGTGTCGATTCGTCAAAGACGTTCGACTCACTCTTTTCTTATCTCGGTCGCTTCACAAATATTTTCTCTCAAGCGAAATCGAAGCTTGCCCAACATCCGAGAAGCTCATCGCTTTCCCAACTTCTCTCCAATTTTCATTAAATAACAAAACAATTTTAATGCTTGACTCCATTGTATTCAAATGGCTGCGAGTTCATTAAATTCGTTGCTCAACGAGACATAAGCAAGAGCATATCTTGGCCACACAAAGCTGCGCGCCATGTATGGTTTAATTAAAAGAAACACGACGCTCTCGCTCTTCAATAATCCACTTAATATTTATTATTTCGAGAAGGTAAACATTGTTAATTAATGTGACGGCCAATGATGCAATCAGCGACTCAGAGGAAGCGGCCCAATGCGTTACCTTGGTCCCTTTCCGAAACTGTTTATCGTAAGGTTTACGACGGAAAGAATGTTGGTTTTTGTCCGAATGAATTTTTGATTAAACCGGGGGTTGTTCGCTTCGTCCTCGACCCCAAAAATCGTCATCACCCGCCTTACCCACTTCATCCGAAGAAAAAAGAAGCAAAGCCCTTGAACGCTGCTATGGCATTTTCGTTTGAAACGAGAATAGGGAAGAAGAAACATCTAACCCTGAACTTTTCGTTGGTGTGCGCCGTGTGGAAATTCGTTCCTTTTCCCTTCAACCAACACCAGCGACTGTGGCGATGATGCGGAGAGGAAAACTCGTTCGCTCGTGATAGTTAAACATAACACAGAGGCAAAGCACAATCCGCATGTCGGTTGCAGAGTTGGGAATCACGAGCACGACAGGACGAGAAATCTTGTGACATTAAACTTTTCAGCGAGGGAAACAAACGAGGAAGTAAACGTGAGTGTTGTGATATGGCAGAAATGTTTCAATTGCAAACTATGAAACACAGCAGTTTCCTTCATCCGGAGTTAATCTTGTTGCAGACGACAAATTGCGCAAATAAGTGAACTTCATCCTCTCTGTCATTAGAATTGTATTGAGTCTCTAGCGCCACATGAATATCTAAACACTTCCACCCCTTCAGCAGTGTTTAATAGAGTTCAAAGCCTCCCCCAACCTCGGCGCACTAAGGATAAACCTATTTCATGTTCGCAGAAACACTTTCGTTCGTATGTTCGGGATGAATTTCAGAAATTTGAATTTCTGCTTTCTATCTATAGAGGAATATTTTTTGATATTCAGTGAACTTGTGGGAAACAGAGGTTGTCGGGAGCCTAAAGTTATAGAGTGATAAAACCTTGACTAAGTTAAGAAGAATTTGCCTTGGCTGCGAGCCTAATTCATGGCCTTAGATAAAGCTCTAAGCTTCCCTGTTGAGTACACGGCTTGTTTCTCTCTTGTAGGATTATCCTACTCTGCTGCCTCACCCCACAAAATATTAAACTCACTTGAAACAAGGAAATATTCTTCATTTTAACAAGCACACATTGAGGAGAAAGTCTTTATGCATCTCTAGCACATTCAGTTTATTGAACGTTCGGTTACAAATCAGGTAGAGTCGATTAGTAAAATTTGGATTCCCTTTCCTCAAGATTCTCCGAGCAACATTTCTCGTCTTGAGACTTTGAAGTTGAGACGAATCTCCGGCGCTTTCCATTAAAGAAATGAGAAAAGCGCACAATGAACCAGCGATTGAAATTCGTGCGAATTAATGCAAACTTGCCAATGTTTTTCGACCGGAGAAAACTCACTCAAACTTGAGAACTTCGAATCTTTTTTGGTTCTTTGTTAAGAGCTTTGGATTCATCGAAGGAACAATGAAGTTTTTTCCAATCATCTGATGATGATGCTGTTTTGCAAAGGATTTTTAAATCTTCATTGAAGAAGGAACACTCAGTTAGCATAAAGACGTTGCTCCCCTGCTCACGATGCTCAACAGTCAGCTTATGCCACTACCAACAGCTCCCCCAAAACCACTTCGCAAAATGTAAATTTCGCAATTTTTTGCTTTCAAGTTTCGAGCTGGAAAATTTCGTCTCAACAAACAAGGGAGGAGAATTTACCGCTTTTCAGCTGTGTTTTGTAAGCTAAAACGTGAGTCGGAGCTAAGAAATAGCGTTGCGAATGGTGATTGTTGTTAGTGGAAATGTCTGGATTGAAATGAATGCGAAATTAACTTAGACTTGAGTTGCTCGAGAGCGAACGGTGGAAAATCTTTTTCGTGCACTTAAGAAGTCGCAGCAACGTGAAAGGGATTAAGGGAATTCGACGTGAAAGTTTTAATGGTTCGAAGGGTTGATGAGAGTTTGCAATCAGCGAAAAAGCTTCTTTGAACCCGCAGTGTAATATTCTGAAGACGACAGCCAAATGCCAAGACGTTTTCAGCGATTTAACGACGCAAATCAATTCTCAGATTTCTCGAGCTCCAACGGCGCGTAATCAGAAGCTGAAAAACGATTCGCTAATGAATGATATTAGGTTTCAATTAATGTTTCTGATTAACTAAGCCTCGAGCCCGCGTTCTCGCCCCGTTGTTCCGAATAATTTGCACTCATTCCATTCCGCGAGATCAAGATTTTTCCGTCCACGTTCTCAGACAGCGTGCGGCGTTGCTAAATATTGTTTTATTGCTGGTACGCAAACTTGCCGAGCGACCGAGCGACCGACAAGCTCTTACACAAAACAATTAATTCGAGCTTTATGAGCTTGCTGGAGCTGCAAGCCACATGTGCACTAGTCAGAGAGTCAGAAAAACTTTTCTATTGTAACATGCAAACGATTTGCAAATAAAATCTTTCAAGTGCTGACCAGCAGTAAAAGTCCGCTTGTCAGTTTATGCATGCAAAGTAGCCGAATTGCTCTCGGGGGAAACTTGCTGCAACTTTCCATTTGTTTGCTTGTGCAATTTAAGTTCAGAAGTGCGATTAATCACTCGAGAACCGATTGTTGTCCCCGTTGGCTGTGTGCAGAGCGAAGAAAATCTCGTAAGACGGATTTCCATTCGCATTCTTGTTCTAAAAATCTCATTCCGCTCGTTTCTGTCACGAGTTCCATGTTCGCACAAGCTTCCATAGAGATGAAACTTTCGCTAAATGTGCCGATGATCTGCAGCCGTTTAATTAAATTTATGTTCATGCCTTTCACCTACACACCTCTCACTCGCCTGCTCGCTCCATCGGACCATCATGTCGTGTAATGCGCAACAATAAATTTCTTCACTGGCATAGCGAGCACCGAATTGAAGAACTTTCCAATTTCGATTCTCCTCACGAAGCCATTTTCGGGCGACGGAAGCACAGAAAAGAAGTCTTCGTCTCGAATGTCGCGGATTCACCAGAAAATTCGCGCCGAAGCGAAAACGAAGAGTCATGAAACTGTAACATGAGTCACACGGTCGTCGGGTGGATGAAGAGAGAGACCTCAATTAAGTGTCGCTTTACTTTCCGTTTTGGCTTCTCCGCTTTTGGACTTTAGCTCAAATCGTTCTCATATTCGCGCTCGACTCCAGAATCAATGCAGCGCTCGTTATCCAATTAACACTGCCACTCAGCAACGTTTTCTTACGCACAATTTTCTTTAATTAAAGCTCGTTATTCCTTTCAGTAACAGCCGCCTCTCTTCACCATCTCCGAGCTGACATTTTGTTTCGATTTCATTTTTATTTTTCCCGCGCAAGCAGTTTTTCTTCTCGGTGTGTCGTTTACCATGTCAGGGCTTTCTAGGCGGGTGAAAACGTTCTCAGCTTGAGGCTAGCACAATAATTGATTTAGTAGGAATCACAGGGCTATCTGCTTTGTAATCTAGGTTGGGAACGATAGCGAGGACATAGAGATAATCCAGGCGGCGATAAAAACCACTCGACGAGCACGATCGAGCTTTGGATCTCGAAGCGAAAGCATGTTGAACGCGCTCAAAGGCGACCCGAAAAAAAGAGGTTCGTACAACTATCGAAATCGACGAGAGATCTCTCCGCACAACAAAACACAAATCACATTCATACATTTTTCATTATTGCATATCCGACATGTCCATGATCCAAATTGGATGTCTTTTAGTAGGTCAAACCTTAAACATTACAATTCTCTCTCTTGCTCGCTGTTGCTTTGCGTTTTTACTCGACGTCCGCCTGTGTGCGTGAATGGCATAGTAAAATTAATAAAACTACGAGGCTCGAAGAGCGGAGAATCGAACGAAACATGAGCGATTCAAGTCAAAGTTAATGTTTCCCGAGTGTTGGTCTCGTGCAGCATTGAAGATCATGCTTCCTCACCTTTTAGCACTGCACACAACCGAAGGCACGTCTCACTCTCGCTCGCTCGCTTAGCGCGGCTTGTTTATATTTCCATGAATAATTAATTCTGTGTCAACAGTTCCAAATAGCGACATTGTTGCACATCGAGCCGACCCCAACGAGGAAAAAGAAATTTTCGGTGAAGAAATGAAAAGTAATATCGTAGATAACCCAATTTTCTCTTTGACTTATGCTAATTGGAAATTAGGTCAGCGAGCAATGAAAGTCAACAATTGGTTTTGTTGACGTTAGCGATCAGGCGATGTGTCAGTAAAGCACATTGTGACAACAACGGAGAGTTATGATCCAACAAATGCTTATGATAATTTGTGTCACCACCAAGGCTTATCGCTCCACTTCAATCAATTGTCATGCGCCCATCCATGTCTACATCCTCACTTATGAAATATACTTTTATGCTGGCCTGAAGCCCACAGCACATTCTCTTTATTTTCCTTTCGACCAGTTTTCTTCAATTGTCGTCTTGAGTTTATAATCGGCTGTGCGTGAAGAGCACTCGAATGAAGTCGAAATGCCCATCGTCGGCCCAACGAGTATTCCCGACAAGCGGTTGGAAATTGAAACGACATTCAAGCCTTCGAGCGAGGTCGTTACATCAGACGACGCGTCCTTAACGTCTTGGGCAGCGACAAAGTTGATAATGTAATCAATGGAGCAGTTGGAGTGCGAGAGAATCTAAGAAGTTAAACGTTTATTAGGCGGGAGCTTTCCAGGGTCGTTGGATTTAGGATTGATAACTCGTATCTTGTTAAAATTGTCGAGGTTGGAAATGATTTATTGAATATGAGAATTGAATCAAATTCGTCAACTGGAAGCTTCGGACAAAGTTTGGTTGACTTCCATTTTATGCAATCAACCTTTAATCTGTGTAAAGCTCTTACGCTCGTCGCTTCTGTCCGCGTTTACAATTCGCGAGTCAGGCGCATTCGACAGATTATCGATAACGAACACCGCAAAAGTCAATTCGCAACTTACAGAGGCTTAACGAGTCAAAACTCAGCCGAGCGATGATCATCGCTGGAAAATGTTGAAGTGTAGAGAGCGACAATGGATGGAGCAAGGAATTACGTGGCTTACTAGGTCACGCAACGCATTTCAAGTCGATCCGCTCTCTTCGAGTGAGCACATTTGCTTGTTGCACATTTAGGCTTCTTCTTTTATTTTCATGTTTTCGTTTTCAGCTCGTCGGCCGCTTCAGTGTGCACGTTCTCAAAGAAAATGTGTGAATTGAGGCTTTCGACTCACTTTTACTATTCAAATGCCGCGAGTGTCTACGCGAGCGCCTGGACACGTGAATGATTGGAGAGAGTTTTTCCCAGCGTCGCCGCAAAAATGACCTTAAACAGATAATTGAAAGCCTTATTTTGTGCTGATGAAAACGAAACGAATAAAAAATTGGGTCTCTCACATCAAGCGACGCGCTTGCGATCGACTTCAATCTCATTTTTGTGCGCTGCGCTGTTGTGCAAACAGCAGTTCATAGACATGTAGGCGTTCGATAACCAAATGAGGGCTAGCGCCCCAAATTTTCATTAATACGCGATGAATGACATATCGCAATCTCATTGGAACGAGAAACGGTCTCAGGTTATTTGATTGGCTGTGATCTTGGAGTGTTTGAAACTCGTTGGATGGCGCGGCGTCGATTTATGACTTAAGCATAACAATGAGGAAATAAGTTTATGGGTTTTTTGGGGCTTCATCCTTGACAATCATGAAAGCAAACGACTTCCAATCGTAACGGGAAAACAAACAGAGCTGATGATGGACGACCACATGGCTATTGATTTTCATAATGTCAATCTAGCATTTTTTAGCGTCTCGCTTCAAGATCGCTCAATTAGCTCGCGAGCGCATTCAGCGTTAGCCATGACATCACTTATCGTCAAATTAAGTTCTCGCTCTTTCACGACTAACAGTTGGAGTAAACGATTATTTGAAACTTATCACTTCCAACGCGTGGTTTGAGGTGTAAGGCGTCCAACAAGCTTCACTCTTCACTTTCATTCTCCAGCTCCTGATCATGACCTTGAGCAACGCTTGCACAACGTGCCCACTGTTTACATTGTTTGACATTCTTCCATCCATCATTCGGTTGTCTATTGTCAGTCACACAAGCTCAGCTTGGTTTGATAAAACTAGAAGCGAAGCTCGCTTGCAACTGTGTGTTGCACGTATGTAAGCCGCAGCTATTGCCAATCTCACGCTGATAAACAAAACCGCTTTCGGGCAAGCCGCAAGCGGCGTTTAACTGCTAGCGAGCCAATGAGTCAGCCACGTTGCGCTTTATCAGCGCTCGGCTATTGAAATATGAATCGCCGCAATGTCCTTATCAGTTTGCTCTCAAATTCCATAAAACTCCAGCCCGAAAAAATGTGCAGCATCATGCCAAAAAGCCCAGCCGACCTACATTTCTTCCCATGCACTTAGTTTTGTTTTACTCGCTTTAATGTGTTTCGAGAGCAGACCGAAGCTCAAGCACAAAAGGAAACAATTTTTTTCCAAATGAACGGAGAAATATTTAAATTGTAATTGCGATACATTTCTCGCTCTCCTCCCCCATTTAGCGCAGTTGAGGCTGCAGAGGGATTTGCAAATTACGAAGCAATGATAATTGAATAGCTTGCAAGCCGCCACGCGGAAAAGGGCCGCAGTCGGTCGAGCTTAACAACTTCAAGGTGCTCGCTGTTACTTGGATTCGTGTTGGCGTTCAATTATGTTGCTGCTGGCGACACAGCGGGAAAAATCTCCATCGATACTAATTAAGGTAATCGCTTTATCGCTCGCGTTAGCCTAATTGAATTAGGCTGCAAAAATTTGTTGATGGCAAATTAGAATTCTATCGATCGCCAGTGGGCGAACATAATTTGGCTAATTGTATCGGCTTCCATGAACCAAAGCGATTCTCGTAACGAGAAAGTTCTGACGAATGATTATCTCGGTGCCAGACGCGAAACTCTTGCGACTGCTCCAGATCCGAGCGGAAGGCAGCGGAGAAATTTATTTATTTACGATCGGAAAGTCGAGCGATTCAGAACAGAGAAATTTATGGGAAAACGTCAAACGGTTGGGAATTCAATGGCAATTCCGTGTCATGACTGTCATCACGATAAGAACTCAGCCTAATGAGCCACTTTTGGTCTTTTTCACGCGCAGCCAGAATTGATCGTAGCACGAAACAAGCTGCGGCGACCTGCATTAAACACATTGTGGAAATGGGTACGCGGTCAATCAGCGACCATCTTCGAGCCTCATGCACTTCATGCTTTCCATGTTTCTCCAATGTCTGACGAACATTTTTTCGTATTCGTGCAACGCTTCGATTGTTGTTGCTTTATCAAGATCAGTATTGGATCTCATAGTGTGTGCAATGGAACAACAGCAAAATGTTCGGTTGACCTGGATTTCTCACCGAAAAACGAACAGCAAAGCGTTGAAGAGGTCAAGTGATTTTTTTTCATCTCGCGTCGTCTCGCATCCGTCCTCAGCTCAGCAGTTCTCAATCCATTCAAACGTCACGAGCTTGGCATTGTGAGAACAGCGCGATCGTTAGTGAAATTGAAAACTCCCGAACTCAGCGATGATCGGAGAGAGAGCCAAGGCAATCAATTAATGTCGCTAGTGGCTGGCGAGCGGCCTCCGAAAGTAAATTCGTCATTGAACATCCACTAACTCGCCCGAAGGACCGTTCCAATTTCACTGACATTTACTTGAATTCGAGTAGCGCGGCTTGTACTTGTTCCGTTTATGATTTGTCCGATCGCTCCGACAACTCGAATAACATCATAATTCTCACCGCGTGCTCACGCTACAATCACGAAACGGAAAATCATTTAATTTGAGGAGTGAAATATTGATGATGGGGGCTGCACTAGCAACTCGACAAGGACACAGAAAGTTGGAAATGAAAGAGCGGGAATCATAAAGTAATCAACGTATGGATGGAAAGGTGGAATCATCAAGGATAAACATGAGGACGGTGTCGCTTCAAGGGAATTACTTTCCGGGCCTCAACACTCTCGCTTCAACAAACAAGTCCTTGGTTAAGAAAGTAATAGCGCAGCGCTCTTACTACTTCCAGGAAAATGTTTTCCCGCTCGCGTTGTCAAGCTTTTATACTCCGTTTGGCCATGACCCGAAAGCTTACAAACGTGAAGAATGGCAGTGCTTATAAACGAATCGGTTGATACGTTCGTCGTGCTTTAGGTTTCAAAAGCGACAGAAAGTTGAGTAAATTAGTGAGAAAAGTGAAAGTGAACTAGGAATCCAAATGACTTCGCGAAATGAGCAGCGCGTTTCAATTACATTGTTCTCGTCTGAGTTCTCGTTCAGCTTCAAAGTTTTTGCGAATTTCCTTTAGAAGCTCGTAAATAAGTTAAACGAGCAAAGCGAAAGGTCGAGAAACCTTCATTAGCAAGAAGAGCGACCACAAACGTTCGCAAGGGTTCATCATCATCTTCAGTTTATAAACCTTTTACGATTCCTTCGAGCGGCCTCTTCCGAAGAAGATGGAGTTCATCAAAAAGTTGGAGCCAACGCGAATAGCTGCTCTAGCATGAAGTTTCGGATGATTTATTGGGCTACGCCGTCAAGAGTCGCATAAAACCCCTGACAGATGGATGATGATCCCAATATTTTTTGAGAAAAGAAAGCTGCTCGAGTAAGAATTTTTCGGGTCGTAACTCTTCTCCCCATCGTGCCTCCTTTGAATTCCATTTCTCTTCGGTCCACAAAATTTTAGTCTCCCGAGCAGTTGAAATGAAGAAATTTTATTGTCGGAGGGAAATTAAGACCCGACCCAGCCGAATGCAAAATTTATGTTGAAATTAGCATACAAAAACCCAAAAGCAATTAAGTTTGATTGTTCCAACCCGAGCGAGTAAAAGCGCAAAACGTAATGTTTCGCTTTCAACTCTCTTCTTTCCCTGTCTCGTCACTCGCTTGTAGTCTCCGGTTGGACTTCATGCACTACTAAGCAAACTTCAGCGCTCTGTCGACAGTTGAAGGATCGCACACAATAGAGAAAATGCGATTAAAGTATCGTTACGCATAACTACCTGGAGAGTCCTCGTTTGATGCAACTCATTTCAAAAATACGTTAGGTTATCATCTTTATTCGTTTTTGTCTTTTAAACATTTGTATCAAAATTTAACAAATTGTTTTCTTCTCACAACTTTGGCAACAGGAAGAATTCAACATCATGGTGCATCAGTCAAACTGTGTAGGAACTTTGTTCTCAACATCTTTAAGTTTCTTTGAATGCTTAACGTTGCGACAGACTTCGAAAAGTCAAATATAAAGATTTAAAATAAATTGATCGACAACAATCATTCGGTTGAGGTTGAAATGTTGATACGTTGTTGAATAAGTCACTGGAATTGATGTCTCTCTCAAACATTGGATTCCTGAAAATTGAATGAAATTCAAAACATAATCCATGATGAAATCCTACATTTTGCATCTCTTCTCTGGACTTCAAAAGTCGTCATTAGAACGGTTGATAAGAGCGAAATAGGCATCCACTTCGTCGCCAGATAGTGCCGTCAGCTCCTTTTGGTACTTTGGTATTTCCGCATGGTGATCATCAACCTCCATGTAACGAAAGTCGTACATTTCGTTATCTTCCCACTGAGGAAGAGAGTCTCCACTATGATCTTCATAGTTGTAATGTTCGGAGGCAGTTGGTTTCTTTTCAAGAAAAGCCTTGAAAACAAGATCGCGGCTGACTTCTTCTTGATTCAGCAACTCATCAGCATCCTCTTCATCAAAGCTGTTAGTACTCTGAGCAAATGCCTCCACGTTTTCGTTCCGTGGTATGTCTCGTTCTGTGGGTTCTAGTAATTGGAGTTTCGTTGGACGGGTCTCCAATCCTTCAATGCCAATGCTTTGATCCTCGAAAGCTGCTCCGAGCTGCTGAAGAGCGTCTTGCCTAGCACGGCAAAGTTGTGTCCTCTTAAGAGATTTTCGTCTTCTTTCATCTGCACTTGTGCAAAAACTGCATGGACACTTTGCATGTCTACAGTTGTGGTGAGGATTGGCAGGATAAAGCTCCTTATCGTGATGCGAGCATTTTCTGCAGTTCCCCATATCTTAAAAGACATTAAATGCACATTAAATACTTAGTTATCAGTTATTTGGCGGCATGCATCCGATTTGAATTCACTTTATAAATTGAAATTTGACTGGTCAGAATTCTAAAAAAAAGACTTGGGAAATAAATTTATCGTATCAAATATCAAAATCTAATGAAGAGATTTTATGGAAAACTCGAGCGATTCTTATCTATTCATTTAAAGTATTTTTATATATTCATCCGCGTGCTAGAGTAAGTGAAGCGTAAAAAAATGGGAAGTTTGATTTCGTTTATTTTGGAAAATCGTTTTAAGGGCGAATTGACAGGAGAGGGATCACTTATTGACTGATTTATCGAAAAATTTCTTCTTACCAGCAGATTTTGATGACCTGAAACCAGAGAAAAATGATAAAAATCAAATTCAAACGGGAAAAATTGTTAGTAAGCGATAGAAAGAGTAGAAAGTTGATCTGAATCTTGGTCTTCAGAATGAAGGGGGATGCTTTCCCCGGGTATTCCTACCCGGTGCTACACCTTTTCCCTTAATAGAAATTGTCGGTATCGCTTTGGGGTCCGCCCTATAGGACTTGTCTGTCCTTTCTGGCCCAATGTAGAAAAATGTATCCTTATGTATGGGTCGAAAATTTTAGTGGTTCGTTGTTTAAGCCATTTCTGACTTCGGAAGTCTGCGTTTCCGCCGACTGTCGAAACAACGAACCAATATTCATCAATCGCTGCTAATTTTGTCGGCAAGACACAATTCTTTGTCGAGTTGCATCACATTAAATGAGGTTGTCCAGGCTACTGTAAGGTTCTCAGGAGGATCATTTATTTAGAACGATAGATTCTCTCGAATACCGTACAGCTGCTGGACGGCCTATTTAATATTTTTGTCACATTTTGAGTCCTTAATTTCTGTTTGCTTCCATAGCATGAACACGATAACCTTGTATCCAGCAACATTGAAACTTGTGTACGTAGAGAACCGCGACCGACTGTACGAAAAAGAAACGATAGATTCTTCCCGATTTTTGCGATGTAAACAATTGTTTTTGTACAAGAACCAGCGAAGATTCACTAGAGAAAGGAGATGAAGTTTATCAGATTTCTTTCAACGTATTATTTCTACGAAAAAAATAGCTTTTCCCCAACAACTAAAGGGACATTTATGCTAACCTCTTCGCCCCTAACGCGTCATGATGAGGCGCGTCTCGGCCCAAATAACGAATAACTTTTCTTCCATTCGACCTCGAACGAGTGATGAAGTGACAAAGTGTGTTCCCTCGATTACCGAGGACTGAAACAAGAGCTTTAGGTTGATTAGCTTCCGTTCCCCACAAACACTAGTGATGCTCATGCATGCGCGAAATCTCCTTCGGAGCAACACTGAGAAACAAACACAAGGCCCTCGGAGTCGCTCATTCATCTGCCGAAATATCTTTTTATCTATGATTTCAACATAAAAAACAACCATTTTAGCTGCTGCTGTGTTTTTCGGGGCAAATTTGGGTCAATATGTGCTGTAGATGGAGACGACAAGCGGGTGAGAAAGAGCGAGAAGAGTAAATTTATGTGTTTTGCGCGTGTGCTGGTGCGTAGGCATGTTGCAGAAAGCGAATAACTGACAGCAACACAAACACATTCGCTGTGCAAATTTATGACATCAAAGAGCCTTCGTCTTTGTCGCTCCATGGATTTCTGTACGGAGCGGTATGGAAAACAAATAAAATTGATAGCATGCGAAATAGTCCTTGATCTGATTTCCTTCAGTTTTCTTTCCCATCCTAAGCGGCGACGTGCACGCTTCTCTCGCACCCGATCTCGAGTAAACAAGAAGCTAGCGGATTGAAAACATGGGAAACATTAATCATAAATCAAATACAGTTCACGTTGTCGCGATTAAGCGGCTAAATATTGATTTTGTGGCCTCAGTGGAGATTACCCAATATTTAGTCGTGAACTGAAACACTCGAGCCGTCGACGTGCGCTTTTCATAATTCTCATGCCAAAATGTCGCGGCTTCAACGCTTCATGCAATACATTGGCTTCTCGTTTAGCGATCTGGAATCTTTTGGTTTTTGCTTCACCCCGAGCAGTCGGTCGAATTAATTTAATAATGCTACAAGTGCTTGCTCTCGAGTGCCATAATGCACGTTTAGACCTTTCAAATTGTTCATTACTTTATGACTACATCGCACGGCACGTCAAAGTCATGCTGCGTTTTCATGTTCATTATGCAACATAATCAAAATGTCTCTTTAACAAAAGCTGACACAAAAACGGTGAGTTAAACTGTTCGCTTATTAATGGGCTACATCTGTTGGTTGAGTCACATTAGTGCGGAAGCTTAAACGATCTTGTCGTTATGAGAAATCGATTGAATATTAATATTCGAGTCACGTCGCTTAAGAATAACTTGAAGCTCGATTCATTCTTGAATTGCTTCTTAAAATTCATTGTGGATGCCTTGGCAGTTCTAATTAAGTCAATCATTTCTAATTAGATTCGAGCTGTGAGTTTTATATCAAAGAAGTTTACGCATTCGATGTGGCAGTTAACTGACGACAGGACAGCTTTAGCTGCATTCATTGATTCATATGCTCAATGAAGTTCTCATTTCCGAAATCCAACTTAATTATTCATCATGAGACGCAGCATAACGCAACCGATGGATGCCGGGGGCGGCGACAATCGCTCTATCAATGCATTATCAGGGAATTATTTATTTATTATCTGTTCAGGCCGGCCTTTGACCCCATTTGCTTTACACAAAATCAATTATCAGAGGCAACAAGAGCGAGAAATTCGAGCGCTCCCGAACGCTATCAGGATGATTTGTAACACATGATTAATCACTCTAGTCGTTAGTCAATATCACTCGAGCGCCGCTTGACCTCATCACATCGGATGGACATAACATCCATCGAACTGATTTATTCGTGGACCAGAAAATGTTTTTCTCTGAATTTGAACAAAGTTTTCAATCTTCTCATGCTGCCCCAATAACTCTTTTCATGGAGCACGAGAGAGGCCAGAAAAGGGAACGTTCAAGTGATTTTGATCTAGAAATTCATTGACCCGAAAAATATGCTTCGAAGTCTCCCCTCGCTCCCGACACAAGAACACACAGTCAAAGCAAGGAGAGGCGAAAGAAAGCAATTTTCCGCATTTCAGATTGAAACGGGCAGAGAGCGAAGAAGCCCAACAAAGTGAAATGGGAATCCTGCTACGTCGTTCTCGCCGCCACGGTCGTTGACCAGAAATCTTCGTGGCATAATTGGCTTGAATCGTTTGGATGTTGATTTAGCTGCGAGTCGAGCATGACGATCTTCGTCCAATGTTGTTCATTCCAGATCGAGATGCTCCGATATGCGACAACTTGGAGCTTTAAACGAGTGATTTATCGTCTCTCCACTTCCATCGCTGTGTTCTCGCTCGCCGAGTGTCGCGTAAGTGCCACAAACGAAATTGAATAACTTTGTGAATAATTAGTCATTTTATTGCATAATTTAGCTCAGCAAAGTTTTATCTTCGCTACACAAGATTAATGACTTTTTAATTTAGGACAAATATTGCAACAGAAGTCGAGCAAGCGAGAGAACTTTGAAGTGAGAGCTCGGACCTAAGAAAGGTGCTCGCTCAACGACTGCAATGAGGGAAAATGGTTTCAGCAGCGATTCGATACACGGCGAGAATATGGAGCGCGCAAATGCATTTCGAAATGTCAAACAATGCTCAGTGGTGCAATATCTGGAGCGCGATTCGACGCGCGCTCGAAAGAAACCAAAACGCGTTCGTTCCTCGATTGTGTTTGTTGTGAAACTCGCGAATTCTTTGGAGTTGACGAGTCGAGCCCTTTTATCAGTAATCCGTAAATAGGTCAAATCGGCTAATCGCGTTCACAGAAGGTGTCAACGATCCCTCGTGCTGGTTAAGAAATAGACGTCAGTGATTCACGAGCACATAAACCCTACGATTAAATTGCGGCGTCTTCCAGCGAAACCTCAATCGAATAAACGTTCTCAATATTAAAGGAGTTGCTGGTTGTGCTCAATGCAGCATCGCGTTGCACTAAGCCGTTTGATTTAATTACTTTCTGTGGCCGTGTCGAGCTTCAAGATGAAATTTCCAATTCGATCGGAAATATTTATTGCGATTTCATTTATGAGCTTGTTCAATAAATCTCTCAACGAGGAGCTGAGCTCCCTTGGCGCAACGAGAACTTTTTCTCCGCTTCCTTCGCAACACGATGAAATGTGTAATTTGCTCTAATTACAGATTAGTTTAATTAATATTAATGGGTTAACGACCAATTGAAATTTGTTGTTTTGCTTTTTCCGTACGAAACTTTTTCTTTCTCCTCATCGCTCCCGCAATAATTTCATTTGCGCTCTTGCTCCGATGTCATCATCGCATATGACGCTCTCGCCGTTTAGGATAAACAGCTTGAGTCAGCTCGTCAAGAAACGATTCCGACTGATCAGAAGCGAACGACCTCATGATGAACGAACGCCTCAGCCATCGGATTCTTCATGACGATGAGATTGACACGAAACTCCAAAAGAAAATAATTGGGACGAAGCAAGACGTATCACTGAACGCAACACGATAACTGGAACGAACTTTTCTCAGAAGCATCGACGGGAGCTTCGTTATTTAATTGCGTCATAAATCAACAGTCGACGATTCTATTTCTGATCTCACGCACACACGGGACGGCACTTGCTCGAAACCCAAATCTCGTCTAATGACGCAATCATTCATGACCCGTAAAAAAATATTTCGATACATAGCGAAGATGCTCTCGAGTACATTCAATGCTTCGCTTCGAGTCGGAATAGTTTTCGAGTCGCTCACGCTCACTCGCTACGGCCTCTTGCAGCATGAAGTCTTATTTTTCGTTAAGCGACCTAAATAAATTCCTTTTCTTTCATTAGTTTTTCTTACAGCCTCGAGAATGTTTTAAATGGGACTCGAGTCTTTCTTTCTCTCCGCTCGCTGGCAGATGGATTTACATGCTGCACTTTATCTCGAGCGGCGCAAGTGAAATGTGATCGGATTCTCTATAGCGATTCTTTCCTTTCTCGATTTAAATTATGCTGAACTCAATTAGAGATCGCGCTCTCCCCACATGTGACTCACTTCTAATGATCGATCGCATTTCGGGATGTTTATCGCGAACAGTGCGAAATATTTATGTCAGGTCACGCGAGCTGCGAGAGTGCTCGACATAAATTTCCAATTTCGCTTCGTCTCTTCGGCAAGATTGAAAGAAAATCACACCGAGAAGTAAACGACCTCAGTTGACAAACTGCACAGAATGTGAGGGAAAATATTTTGCGAGCGACAAACGACGAGGAAACTCAATCCGCTTGCACAAGTTTTTCTTCTGTCGGGGGCCGATCATAATCGTCAATAGCGTTTCATTCGTTTTCAGGGACTTTTGATGCACTAACAGCCTCCCGTCACAATTTCAAGGGATCACCGCGAGACTCAGGGCGAGAAGCATTGTAAAACATGCGCCCGCAAATCACCTCGCGGCTTACATTCAAACGATAATCAAGACGGAATCAGCTTCTAATTTGAATCGCTCTCCACAAAACAATGAGCGGAGCAGCCAACCAGTCCCACAAAGGTCTCTTGAATGCTTAATGTTTTATTGGTTTTTACATCTAAAGAGAATCAGCAAAAAGAGGTCACCCGGTTTGCTTTAATTCATTTACTAGCGCTTGCTCGACTCAGCTCTCTTCACGTGCTTTCGGTTCCACGGCAATGCGGCGCACCCTTGCACCTCTCCACCTTCAGTGGAACAACCGAAAGCCGTAATTATACTCTTCATTTGTTTATATCCTAACGAGTTCCTGGGAAAGTTTGGGGGTTTATACAAAAAAGTTCTAAAATGTTTTGATAATTTCGGGCATCGATTTAATTATTAGATTTCAGGCGTGGTAGCTTAAGGATTCTCGGACAAGTTAATGAGTTAATACGACGACTTGCACCGCTATTAAAGCCATTCTTCGTTCCACCTAAGTTACTACAATTTGTACCTAAGTTACTACGATTTGTACCTTCATTAGTCTTCGAGGCTGCGGTAGCAACAAAGTTTGTAGAGCCTCATGCTACGTAAGTTGCATGCAACAATTGCTCAGCACGGCAATTCCCTTCATCAAATACCGCACATCAATTCCAATCACCCTCAATGAGAACGAAAAATTGCGTGCCGTTGGGTTCATCATCTGCCTCTATTTCTGCCACTGTTTAAGGCCGTTCCGAAGAAGCTCGCTTCCCTTAACAATCCAATCATAGAAATAAGGTCACATGACCTCGAAATAAAAGGGTTCTCGTACTCCATCAACCTCAAGGATAACGTACACTGTTCGTGTGAACCATTTGAGTGTGTTAAACAAATATGATTGATCTAAAATTAGATTAAAATGCGTACATTTTCTCATAAATCTCCGTTTATCGGATTCGAGGCTTGATCTGAATCTCGAAGGAAAGAGAGAGCGAGTTACGCCCACACTCCACGAGAACATGAAAGTGCGCTTTATGCTTTGACCCAAAAACAGTCGCGAGGAGGAGAATCTTTCAATTAGCAAATTATTATTTCGTCGACGCAACGACGAGCTAGATATGTTTTCTTCTTCGCATCATCGGGCTTTAAGCCCCAAAAAAAGAAGCCGCCGCTCATTGTGCAATGGAAACATCAATGAGAAACAGATACAAGGAAAACTGTCGAGCGTTGCGAAAGAAAAACTTATGCTCGCTTTTCACGAGGAAGAATTATGGATTATGAGCTCGTCGTGTATGATCACGATTTGCCACGCAAATTGAGGACAAGCTTTTGGAGCGCGCCCTCGACGACAGCGAAGGAAAACTTTATGTTATGTAAATTATTGCCTCGCGACTCGCGACAAGAAGCAAACAAGCGGCGGAATTCAATCTAATTGTTCAACCTGCAAAATTGTCATAAACATCCAAGCAGCTTAATTAAATTGAGTTACGGCGAGAGCTTAATTGGATCGCTTGGTGACAGTGAATGCTGAGGCATGTTCTCCCAAGCTCGCAATGGAAATCGTAAATTTCTGCATTTAATTAAATCTTTTAGTTAAAGCACAAAGATTCGAATCGATTTTAATGAAGTCCCCGCTACCGTTTTATTGCGGAATGATTAATGATCTTTCAATGCGATGAATTTCTGCTTTGTTTTCGCGTTTTCGATCCACTTATTTCCAGTCACCGTGATGCTGATATAATCACATTTCGCTAAGCGCAAACTATGCGGCAAGCCTCGACTGCATACTGAACCTCAGCACCGCGATTTCCATGAACATCTTCGTATGACATGGCACCAATAAAAGCAGTTTCGATTAGTCAGCATGATCCACACAAGCTGCTGTGCCAACACAAGGGAGAGGAAAGAAACAAATCGCGTCCTTAATAGCAGCCGAACCTGATAGAGACGAACAATGCAACAACAAGTAATTGTGTAATCATTGAGTCTTATGATTCGCTTCTTCTTTCTTCTCCACATCGACGACAGACGCAAATGCGAGTATAAGTCGTCTCGAGTCGTCGCTACACAACATTTTTGAAAACGAGATCAAGGATGAGATTGAAATGGTTTTTTTTTTCGACAGACGAACTAAAGGACCAGTGGTAATCACTACTTAAATAGTCAACGACTTGGTTTGCTAAATAGTGTGGTCGCGAATAGCGGAACGAGTCGCTAAATTATGTAAATTTCTTCATCTTTCACGTCTTCATTCCCCAAAAAGCGATGAACCTCCGAATCATCGTCAGCACATCGATGATGAATGAAAATTTTGGAGCTCATAACTTATATGATTCGAATGAAGTTTAGGAGGTTCTTGCCCTTTGTCACACGGAGATAAATTTTTACGGATCCTACTAGGCTCGCGGTAGCAGATCATCGCAATAATTAGTTTGATTGTTCATCGAAAGGAAAGTTCGATGACCGTCTGTCTGTTCTTCGCTTTAGTATATGCTGGATGTTAATTTATGTGATTAGTAAGCATAGTCAATGTCGGCAGAGTTAGTAGATGAGCCCTCCACATGCTAGTCGAGCCCTACACATTAATTATCGGCAGAAATTTGATTTGGAAATTTCGACTCACTGCAAACTTGATGGTGGAGTTGCAAACGGGTTATGCGCCGTTCTGTTGTTATGACTAAGTTCTGGAAGTGTTCAGTCAAAGTTCACAACACAATTATTGTCCGTAATCACTCCGAATATCTCTTATTTTCCAGATATTTACTTTACGGGAAATTGTTACAAGAAAGAACACGAAACGCAATAAAAATTTCTTTTTCTTCGGTCTGGCAATTTTTAAATCAAAATTATTCGGTAAAATTTTTGTTTATTTAAATGAAAGATGAATTTTAATAATTTTATTGTTCGTTTAAGAACTGCTCCAACAAGAAATTCTTCAATGGGATTGTGATGAGTTCTAAGCCGTCGATCGACCGCTTGGATTTGGCAAGCTTGTGATCGAAGAATTCGGTGAGCTGAGCGCGCAGTGCAACGTCAGAGCTGACCAGGAAGGCTTCGCGACAATTGCTGTAGAGATCTTTGAACGCCATGCCTTGATAGTTCGGTGTTCCGTTGTTCTTTAACTGGAACTTGAGAAGAAGAGTGAAGATGCCTCGGGCGTTTGTAGTAAGTGACTGGAAAACGCTCTTCATCGATGCCAGTTCGAGAGCGCCTGAGTTCTTAACGAACAGTGAACTTGTGTAAGATGTTTCTTCTGTGTATGGCAGGAAGGATGTGCAGTCGAACCAGGCAAAGTTGTAGTTGCTGATCTTGGTACTGTTCCAAACTAAAAATAAAATTCTTCTTAATACGAACTTAGAGAGAACTTTAAACTTACGCAAAGGCGTGTTAATATGATCGATTGACGCTATCATATGAATATTTCCAATGCTCGCCAGTTGACTCATTACACTTTGAGCTTTGCCGTTTCTTAACATCACTCCATCGAGATTGTGGACGATCAGGAAAATTCGAAGAGCTGGAATCGCTTTCATTTCCCTCTTTATCAAGTCGATAGCCTCATTGGAGTTGCCAGGAACTCCAGTCAACTCTAGCAAGTCAACACAAATCGCATCGAGAATTGCTTTGATTGTCAAGCTCGGAAAGAAACCGTTGATGACAATGACGTGTTGTTTTGCCAGCATCTCCTTGTGGAAGTTGATAAGCAAGTTCCGCTTGGATCCAAAGCCATGGAGCAGCACTGTGTAGCCTTCAAGTAAAAGCTCAAGCCAGCGATTGAAGTTCTTCTCATGATCTTCGTTCAGCTCTCTTATTTTCTGTTCATGTTCCTTGCTGATCTTCATGTTGGTCAACATCTTGTTCAACTGATCTTGAGGCAGACGCGGGTTCTTTAGCTTGTCTAGAGTGTGATTCGACGTTTTGGTCTTGGCTGTGGCCGTTGAGAAGTATTCATCGGGCTGTAAAACGTAATCGTTGGCGGCTCTGTTTCTTGCACTGCGACGAGTTGACTGCGATGGCGTGTGGGATATGACAGAAGGCGTTTTGAGACCTCGTGGAGTTTTCTTCGGCGGAGTTTCAGTGTCTTGATCCTCAATCGAAGACTCATCGGACGATGGCGATTCGTCGTCTTCGTAGTCGCTCTCGTCGGCCGAAAAGTCTTCGTCCTCGTCGCTATCACCATAAGCAGTTTTCACAAGTTCTAAAACGAAGTTCTTTAAAATGAAGCGAATGATAAATCAAGTGGCAACTTACCTTTCTTCATTTCCTCTCGAACATGTCGTGGGGTTTTAGTGCATTTCGAAGCTGACGGGCGCGATGTCGGCGTGTTCACGAGTTGAGAGATTCGCTTATTCTTTGGAGTCTTTGGTGTTTGTTTGTTGGGATCATTGTGCCGCGGAGTCTTCGGAGTACGTTGTGCAAGCTGAACCATCGAGTCTTTCTTCTTCGGAGTCTTGAGCATGTAGAGTTCGCTTCCACCCACATCTTTATCCTCGTCGAAAAGAGTTGAAGATTTCGCGATGGGCTCAGTACTCAGATCGCCATCATCGTCAGAAATCAGATCACCTTTATTCTCCTTCCCAACCTTAAGTGGTGTATTTGCTTTGAAGAGCTGCGTCGTCTTCTTTTGTCTGACCGAACGACGAGAATTCTTTGAAGACTCAGCTGACGAATCTGTCAACACAACGCACTCTATGGCTTTCAAGCTCGGAGTTCTATCGCGTCGTAGCTTCTTAGGAGAGAACTCTGGTGATTCTTCTGAAGCTTTTCGTGTTGACTTTCTGCTGCTTTTAGGAGTTTTCACAGTCGCCGGCAAATCGTCTTTGTTCGAAGTTTTTCGATTTTTACTTGCAGACTTCGGAGCGATCGGCGATTCTACCGGGGATTCCACGTAGTTCGTAGACGCACGCACTCGTTGGCTTTGCCGTCTGTTATTTGGCGCGCTCATTGTTGCGGGAAAATGGAAATTAAGATTTATCGGCGAAGGTAAACAAGCGCGGGAAAATGAAAACCGTTAAAACCGATTCAAATGTTCAAATTCTGAAAGTTCGTTAATTTATTCAAGCAAACATTTTCTTCACCATATTCGAATATTCTTTCTGATCAATCTTCAACGAGTCCTGTACCTTCGCCATAAGCTGAACCAGATCCTTGCTGTTCCGATAGTTGACTCGTTCGATTGTGAGCTTGGCGTTCTCGAACTGCTGCAAGTGGAAGTAGGCCGAGGCAAGGCGGAACGTAGCTTTTTCTGACGGTTCCTTCTGACTTGTGCAGTAGCTCAAGACGTGGAGAATGTCTTCGTAACGATTTTGCTTCAGCAGACAGGCCGCGATGTTGAGATAAATTGTGTGAAGCAAATCTTCAAAGTCTTTTCGGTCCAATTTACTGTCGGCTAGAACATCGAGAATGTCGTCGAAAGGATTAAATGACAGCAAACATTTCGCTGCTAAGTTGAAATAGTTGTGAGCAAACGTCGGATAATTTTTGAACATCTGAACACCGTTGTCTTTGTATAATTTAGCCAGGTTGAACATTTGCTTCGCTGACTGCTCGCAATAGTAACCGCCGAACTCGACTTGCTTTAGTTGAATTGTGAACGAGATTTCGGTGCCTGACTTCGTTGCAATCGAACACCTGCTCGTCTCATTCGTTAGCATTTGCCGAAGTAGTTCTTCGACGTAACAATCGACTGGTGTTAGAGAATGTCCAATCTCAATCCACAATTCTTTGCCAATGTTTTCATCAGTTAAATAATTTGTTGGATGTGACAAAGGGTTATTGATATCAAGGATCTCGATCAAGCACTTCGACAACTCACTCGCTTTGGCAATGGAGCAGAAGTGGAAACTGATGAGCTCTTTGCGCAATCCTTTGGTGTCATCAGTCCAGATCTTGTTGACTAGATGTTTGTTGATATCATACTGCGGTCGCACATCTTCCTGCTGATCGTCCATAGTATGTCAGCGAGCAGTGGATTGCTGATCAGGCGATTGTAGTTCAAAGTTTCTTCAAGTCCCTCGATATAGAATCCTGGCTTTCTCTCGCTCAGAGCAACGTACAAAATTCCTTGAATGGCTTCGTTTGGTGTTTTTGAGATCAGACGTCCGATTGCGTTGTTAGAGACGTGACCGGGATCAACGCAATGAACTGAAACGTTAGGAGACCGGAGGATTTCCGAGAGTTTCCAGGAGAAAGCTGTCAAGCAGAACTTGCTGTAGTTAAACGCCTGTCTTCTGTTCTCGGCTGTGTCCTTGTAGAGCTGGTGGAATTCCTTCTTTGGTGTTCGTTCAACTGATCGATGGCTGCTTGTTGTTATGTTGATGATCCTCGCGTCACGAGATCTCTTCAACAGTGGCAGTAACTTGATGGTGAGCAGAAAATGGCTCAAGTAGTTCGTTTGGAAAGTGATTTCAACTTTGTCTTCTGTGAGCTCCGCTGGATGATCGACGAGTTCTGAACCGTTAATTAATATGTCGATTGGAGTGCTTTTCCTAATAAGACCGTTGCAAAACTCGCCGACACTTTGCAGCCTCGAAAAGTCGGCTAACTCCACTTGAATGTTTGACTCAAAGAAAGAGTTTTTCAAGATTTCCTCAGCGATTTCCGGCTCAGACGTTGCAATGATCAACTCAGCTTCACGCGATGCAAGTTCCTTGATCAGTTCTACACCGATTGTAGCTGTTGGTCCAACGACTAACACGCGACGATTCTTCAAACTCTTCTTTGAGTTCAGATACTTCCGTCCGATCCAATACCAGCTGCAAATAAAGGGAAACTGTAAGCTCGTTGGTGATCCAATGACCCGAGACGCTCACAACATTTACCGAACAAAATACAAAGATCCGACGAGAGCCAATGTTAGTGACAGTCTTTTGAGCATATTACCATGTGAATATTGATTAGTGCAAATGAATCTATCGAGAAGTGTGAAAATGTTTTCCGATCCAACTTTTTTTCGCACTTACGATTAAGTCGATTTTTCACTCGAGTCACAACTGTAATGGCTTCAGCTTCACTGTCACGGCTGTTCTCTCGAGCTTCTTGGAAGGTTTGTTATATTTCAACTATCGATTTTAGCGTATTTCTCTCATTAATTTTGCAACGCGACGCAATGTTTTGGTTTTCATTTGCGATTCGAAATTTGAGTTTCGAAATTCGATTGGAAAACTTCGATGAAAAGAAGAACTAAATTAAAATGTATTCGGGATGTTTAGGCATGTGAAACTTAGTGCATCGCATCTAGTATAGGTCAAAGTTAGTTAAAAGTTAGTTAACTTATAAAATGTTTACGAAGAAACAGCAAACAGCCGATGTGATTAAGAAAAGCACTGGAAAAGTTCAAGACGCAAAGAAAGACGTTTCAGCGCGATTAAAGCATTTAAAAACCATCTTAGGTGAGGCCCAAGGTGTTATTCACCTAGTTTATTTTATGCTGATAAGAAGTTTAAGTGGTTTAAGCGAGTTCTTTGGAAAATAAGAATTTTGCGTAATTTCGCGCGGGGGCGATGATAAGTTGTGGAGCTTTCATGTTTTGATCTGGCTCAAGTTACTCAGCTTGAAAGCAGCAGTCTCAAGAGTCCCTGTGAAGTGTGAAAGTCTAGTTGAGGTATTGCTAGACAGTTTAGCTATCGAGTGGAACTCCCCAGAGTCCAAAAGCTTAGCCTCTTTCCGAAGAAGTAACAGAATCTCTGGTGACATCATTCACAATCTAATTCACACATACAGCGAGCAACGACGAGATCAAAGCAAAATAAACAGTTAAGCGATTTCCAACCGAAAGCTTCCAACATTTTCATTTTCTTTCTGTTTACACCCGACGCGATGTATTCTTTTTTCGGCCTCTTCATTCATGTTTTCGTGTTCTGTTTTATATTTTTTCGCAGAGCATGTGGATAGCGATGAGGCGAAGGCATTTTTCGAGGCCAATTACAGCCACATCTTCTATATTCTCCACGAAACGTTCGTGCAGGCTGAGACGAACCTGAAGCAAAGAGGTGAGTTACTCGTCTTCAGACACTTTCTATGGTTGTTGGCTTCTTATCACTAATTCAACATTTCTTCGCTGCCAACTCGTAAAGAGTTATCATTCCATCTTGGTAAGTTGGAACTTGTGAGCGTTTGTGTGTCTCCCTTTTCGGCCTCTTGTCTGTTTGCTTATGTGTCCTCCCTGCTCTCATATGTCAATTCATTATTGATGACCAAATATTGATTTTCGGTTTTAGTGCACAAGGCGAATCGCTTTGGCGAGGAGCTGGACGGATCTATTTGGCTTTTGGGAAAAGTTATTTACCTTCTGCCCGAACTCATATCAAAACGTTGGCAATGCCACTCGACGAGTCGGATTCTCATGAAGCTTCTTCATCATGGCAACAGCAGCAAATTAAGGCGCGAAGGCGTTCGCTACTTCTTGATCTGGTATCAGGCGCTCGGCGACTCTGAGCATGGCGCGCCGGAAGAGGCGCATGCAATGTTCAACGATCTAGTGCCGGGCTTGACTGTTCCCGGCAAACAAGGCCCAAAGCTCTCGCCGTCGCACGAATTTTCTACCCGAGACTTTCATGATCTGTCGAACCATCCAAACTTCCGAAGCGGAGGCGAAATGGGCCAATCAGTATTCCACGATCAACCGCAAAAAGCGCCCGACATAACGCCTCTCATTCTACCAGCCGCGAACGAGCGGACCATAGCTCCCGACCCACGCGATGGCCTTGAGATTCTTCTCGAATGTATGGTGCAGTCAACAGGTTGCCTTAAGTGGAGTGACAACAACATTCAACGACACCTGCGTGGGTTTCACTTCCTGCTTCAGCGCTTTCGTGAAGTTTACCTTCCGGTCTTTTGTCCCGGCTTCGACAATTCAACGTCAATTTTCGAGCCAAAGCTCGACCTTCCCGTCATGCGAACAATTACAAAGCGAGAAGAACTTATGAGTTCGTGTGTCGTTGTTCTAATCAACTGGGTCGCCAAGTATACGAACGAGCGGCTACTGTCGAACAAATCCGAACAGCATCACGTCTTCGACGACGTTCCAGAGCAAGCGAGCTTAGTATCAAATCTCAGACATATCGGCTACACGCAAGCACAGATGGTGCGCGACGTTCTTTATTCGTCGAGGGACAGTGTCAACTTTTTACACGAAGTGTATCGACAAGCGTTTCTTCTCAACTTCACATCGAAAAGCCAAATCGATGCAATGAAAGTTACGATCGGAATGTATCGCGATTGGATGAGCACATCAACGCCACCGCCGTTTCTCCTCGAACCTGACGACACTTCGAGTACCGGCTCGTCACTAGACTCGTCGGCATCCGGCCCTGTTAGACCACAGCGACTTCGAGCCGATTCTTATATTGGCGCAATTGCGAAAGAGAGCTTGTCGATCAGAGCAGGAATGCAAAACATGCTGCAGATTTTCGTCACCAACGCTCTCCACGTCTTCATGGTTTCCACTGCACACCTCAACATGTTCTTGCCGGCGAAATCGAAGGAAGACGCAACAACTCCGCTCGATGAACAAACGGAGATCTGCAAACGAGTGCTGAACATTTACCGAACGATGGTGATGAAGACAAGAATGGAAAGCAAAACATGGGAGCAGCTGCTGATGGTTTTGCTTCAGATCACATCAGTCATTCTCGCACAAGCTCCACCAAACGCAAAGCGGAACAATCTCGGTGGAAGACTTGCGCAACCAATTTTTCAAACACTGATCGTTACTTGGATTCGAGCGCATACAAATGTCGTAGTCCACCCGCTAATGTGGGAAAAGTTCCTCAAAGTCCTGTCATCACTTACGCATCGAGAGGAATTGATTGTTGAGTGGGACAAGACGATGCAAACTTTGACGAGAGTTCTTGCTAGGCAGGTGTACAACTTGAATCTTCAAGACCTTCCGCTAGATCGCCTGGCAGATCAAAAGGGAAAACGAAGACGCGTCGGAGTTCCATCGTCGGTTAATGTCTGGCAGAACGTACAGGGAAGCTTAGACATTCAACAGACAACACCGACGACCAATTCAACGAACAAACGAGAGGAAAACTCTCATGAAACGCCGCGAGCGACGCATCCGCAATTGCGACATATTCCCGGCACGCCTATGTTGAACCGAAGCTACAGCGAAGGAAGCCTTGCAACTCCCTATCGAAAGTCACGAGCCAGAAGACGAGCGAAAGTGAACCAAGTTCAGGAACTACCCGCAAACATCGAGCACACTTTAACAAGAATGACATCGAACATTTCCGCCCAATTATCTATCAGCATGGAAGCTCTCAACATTTCGAAAATTTCCAACGGTGAATCAACAGGCCCGCGACGAGCTTTATCGCTCGATTCCATTCGGCAGAAAAATGAAGACGATGAAAGCTATCGAGGTTCACGTTCGCCCTCGCCGACAGCGTCAAGTGGACTCGACGGTAACTCAATCAAGGACTCGCCACTTCAGATGGACGTTCTTGCCGGCGGGGACTCCAGTTCGATTGAAACACAAGACGAGAATCTGGACAGAAAGTCGATAATAGCTGGTGGCACTGCCAAAGGTTGGTTGCCAGATGTGGCTGCTGTAATGTGGAGGCGGATGCTTGGAGCACTTGGCGATGTCAACAAGATTCTCAATCCGAAGCTTCACGCTGAAGTGTTTCGATACCTCGTCAATATAACTGAGAGTCTGATAAAGATTCGAATGAATCAGGGAATATCCAATGACAACCAGAGCACGCCGGCGCCACCTTTACTCGTTCCACCGATTGGCATCGTTCTGCCATGGTGCTATGGAGCGCTAACTCTCGATTCGCAATATAATCAGGGAAAAATATATGCAATGCAGTTGCTTTGCATGATTGCGAAGAATTCTTGTCTCAGCGGTGATCAGCTGCCGCTGTTCTACCACGCGTTGCATCAGGCGCTGACAGGAGAGAATCGCCAGATGGCTGCGACAGCACTAAGATACCTGAGTGGGCCAAGATTCTTGAGTTTGTTAATGCCTGGACATTCGATGTTATTTCTTGATCTAATCCATGCCTGCACTGTTATGTTGACATCAATCGATGTGAAAGGACCGCGAGCAGAAGCCGCCGGCCTATTAGGATCGCTGCTCTGTTTCCCAAAGACGTCGCTGCCAGGTCCAGTGCTGCAGCCTGCCGAGCCACACATTGACCTGATGGAATGTCCAGACCTTCAGGAACATGTTTTGAACATTGTGCTAAGGTGCGCTAGAAGAGAACCAACGGCAAAGGCGCGGTCGATCGCGATTTCTTCGCTCGGTCAATGGGTGCTTCAAAACCTCACCAACCCTGGCGATCACGATGCAAAGACCGGGAAGAAAATAAGAAATCATTCCACGAGTCAGCCTCCGATCAATCCCAGAATCAGCGAAGCATTCCAAGTCATTTTGCAAGCGTTGCAGTTCAGACATCGAGTGATCGCTCGCGTAGCATGTGAGACATTAAGATTGTGTTCTGAGAAAGGCGCCGAGTTATCCAAGATTGACAAACTACCAGCGCTGATCGTCGAGGCTTTGTGCTACTCGCTTGAAATCCAGAACATCCCCAATCCAAAGGACAGCGACAAGAATGTGCTTACATCGCTTCTGCTTTGCCTTGGCGAGCTCTGCATGTCGCTACCAACATCGATATTGATGCATCCAGTGACTGATGGCGAGGGTCCGATTCTGCTTCTTGTCTTCAAAGTTCTCCATCGGATTGCAACAGGAAATTATGGCGACCGAATAAGAATGTATACCATCGACGATGATTTTGAGATGACGATAACAGTTGACGATGTGAGAGAGCAATCAAACAATGAGCCGAGCTATCAGACACAAGAAACGATTCTGCAGTGTCAAGCGTCGATTCAACTGTGCGCGAAGACCGTTGCAATGCATCTGGTCACAAACATTTCGCACTTTCCTCTCGGAATCGGTGCTACAAGACTTAGTTCGATGGTCGATGAGAACGACGATCTGACATCGGGTCAACGTGAAAATGCGAGAGAATCAAGTGTTGACATGTACACATCTCAAGTGATTCCCGCGCCAAACCTTCAGCTTCTTATGCTGAGCTCAGAGCTTGTCGCTACGTTCATTGAGCTTCCAGCTCTCAAACTTCCATGCGGATCAGCTGGCGGACTCGTAACCGCAAACAAACAAGTTAGACTGCTGCTGAGAGATCTCAATGGAAAATCTTGCTGGGACGCGTCGATAATCTTCTGCGAGCCCAAGATCACCATTGAGTCGGAAGCGAGTGGCGATGAAGTTGATTTCGATTCACCTACGAAGCACAAAACATTCCAAAAATACAGCTACGGTGGTAAGAACCAACACGTTGGCATCTCGCTGGACCCGATGATATCAACGATCGGAATCACACAACCGCCGAGACACACAATTAGACACCGTCCGCCGCATCAGCTGCCGATAGCGAACGATATGGCACCAGACCTAGACCAACTTGATGATCTGCTCCAATACATTGGCTTCAGCAGTTCTGAGTGCTTGGAGGCGAACGTGCACTCATTGAATACCGCCGGGCCTTCGCCACTTGGCTCGAATCTCGAAGCTCAAACGATTGCGATTCTTCTGAATCAGCGAGCGATGGAATCTGATTATATTACAAGGAAAACTCAGCAGATTGAACTAAGCAGCTCTTCCGACTTCTTGAACAATTCAAGCATCGAATTTGCCTCTCTGGGTGACGACATCACAGTTCGATCATCCAACACTAGCACTAAGAGTGAACCGCGATTCGATCCAAACCAATCCGGTGCCCGATCCAAGAACGACCCGCCAATCTTCCACTTTGGACGCCTTCTGTTCAGTCAGATTGGATTGGCTGGGTGGGAACGACGGAAGCGAACGAATCTTCTCAATCGAACCGACAAACTTCTTCGAGAGCTTCGAAACTTAGACGCACAAAAGTGTCGCGAGACGCATAAAATGGCTGTGATTTATGTTGCTAATGGTCAGGAGGATAAGAATAGCATTTTGAGGTGAGTGATGAGAGCTTTCAGCTGCGAGCAAATATTTCATTTCGAGCTTCACAGAAACTCGTCGGGAAGCAGCACATACGAGATGTTCGTGTCGGCTCTCGGCTGGGAGGTTGAGTTGGAGACTCATCATGGGTTTCTGGGTGGATTGCCCAGACAAGGCTGCGGCCAGACCGCGCCGTACTATGCGACACCATTCCTTGAAGTAATTTTCCACGTTTCAACGCGCATTCCATCCGACACTCATGAGGCGATCTTGAACAAAACGAGGCATCTGGGTAACGACGAAGTTCACATCGTTTGGAGCGAACACAGTCGAGATTATCGACGAGACATTCTGCCGACAGAGTTCTGCGATGTTTTGATCGTCATCTACCCGCTCAAAAGTGGATTGTTCAGGGTGACAGTGAACAGAAAACCCGACGTGCCTTGGTTTGGACCGATTTCTGACGAGACGGTTGTGAGCGGAACCAATTTAGCAAATCTAGTGCGGGCATCGGCAATAAACGCTAGCAGAGCGAAGCGATTCGCAATGCCGTTTTATCAGCAATAGTAAGTTTTGGTGATTACAGAATTGCGTGATCGAATCGTTAACTTCTTTCCACCTTCACAGCTACGAAGAGCGCAACAGGTCGCTCGAGACAGTTTCGTCACGTCACAAGGAGAGCAAAACCTTCGAGGAATTCATTGCTAAAATCTACAGCCCAACGCAGAGTCCGCATAACCTGGCCTCAATCACAACTGCAGGCTCGATAACAGCGGCAGCTCTCATTGACCACCAGCACTCGCAGGCGCATCACAGAAGCTCTGTGAAGAACACCAGTAATGCAAGCTCTCGAAAATAAGTTTCTTGCGTCCAATTTTCCTGAAAAATCTTTTTCTTTCTTTTCCGTTCTCACCCCTTTGACTTCCACTTCTTTTTGTTGAACTTGAACTTACAAAAGACTGGTTCCAACATCACATTACGCAACGTCAACAGTCGGATCTGTCTGATTCGCCGAGCATGTTGAAAAAATTGCCTTTCCGTCACAATTTACCCAAGAAATCGTCATCGAGTAGCACCATCCCCGACTCGCCGACCTTCCCAGGGCGACGATTCAAATAGGATGAGCAAGTGATTATTTCTGAGATTTGGGAAGCTTTTCCCGGTTGATTGCACGAACCTTTCTCTCGCTTTTGCCTTTCGATTTCGGCTGAACTTTTCACGCTTTTGAGTTTTCGTTTTGACTTTGCGTTACGTTCTATTGATATGACAAAAGAAACCTTTAATCAGAATCGTACTTTAAGGAGTGCTTTGACCTGTCCAAACCTGTGTTTTGGGCACGTCGAGGCCGACAATTGATCAATTGGAAAAACGAAAAGTGTACTTTGGCAAAATGAAGTAGTTGTTAAGCATCACTTAAAGTTGTTGATTGATAATGCTATAATGTTCGTCCACTGCAAGTAGGGATCTTGGAACGACTACGCCACGTGCCAAGTGACTTAAAGTTCAGTTGACTCTCGCTATCATTCCGCGTGGCGTAGTTTCCTGGAGATCCCCATCAGATAATCGTTGTTCACTTTTAAGTTTACATTCAATTTTATAATACTTAATTCAACAAACGTCCAATCAATTTATGATCCATTTACCTAAGCTTGAGCGAAGTGGATCCCCATATTTATGTTTTAGCATTTATGATTCTCCTAATTTATTATTCACAGTATTAAAAGTAAGAACATGATTAATTTATTTAACACACAAACTTTATTTACTTACGAACTTCAAACAAAATAAAAAGTTAAGAAAACCTGAGATGCAAAGTTTGATAAGAACGTTGACGCTTATCGCGCTTGGAAAATTGCAGGATTGGCGACAAACTTTTATTGCATGAGCATTTCTTTTGCGTTCGCTTTTATGACTTGTCTGCTGCGCCCCGATATTGACACGATGATAAATCGCAATCTGCCCCGAAATGTGGCCCAGCTCGATTGGCTTTCGAGTTATCGATTCGAAGGAAGTGAGTCGACAACGGCGCCCGCTTTCCTTTCCCTCTTCACCGAACGTCTTCGCTTTATGTTGTGTAAACATCGTGTCGAGTGGGCGCACCATCAATTTCCTAATAAACATTCCTCCTCCCGTTTCTTTCAGGTCGTTTCTCCCGCACAGATGATGGAAAACATTAATCTCTCGCCCGAAAACAAATTCCAATAAAACGTTGAATGAAGAAAAATAAAATCTCACGTGGTGTTCTCGCTGACTTGTGATTTTCCATTTTCCAGATGGACTTCGTCACACTCTGCCTTTCAAAGCCAAGCAGAACTCAATAAACAGCAGTCGAGAGATCTAAATATTTAAGGAAAGGCGGAGAGTTAAGCACAACACGATGCTTGATGGGCTTTCTCGCGAAATTTATTGCGAGTTTTCCTCCTCCATGACTGAGTTGAAATAAATCGTCGGAAGAGGTTTGCAGTCTGACAAAGCGCAGACCACAAAATGCGATACAAATCCCGAAAGATCAAGCGATTTCCCACTCGCTATCAATTAATCTAATTCATTTCGATTCCACAACTCGCTTTCGCCGTCGACCGATTTTCCCCGCTGAGCTTCATTAAAATATTTCTCCCAACACAATGGAAAAGCCAAATAAAATTTACTCAAAAGAGTTCCGAATGAATGGAAATAGAAAATATTTTAGGGCGCGATGTTCATACGATACTTCAGCGAAGTAACTTTACGATGTCGTTCTTGGGAGCAGCGCAAGGAATTCCCTTTGCTGGTTTCTTGACTTTGCTGTATCAAGAGAACGAAAGTGAAACGAGGAGCTTCGACCTAACAGAGCAGCTTTAATGACTTTATAACAGTCAAGAGGTCGAGGTGAGGGTGGTAATATGAAATGCTGACAGAAACTTCAATAGAGAATATCACGATCGTCGTCGTTCGTTCTCTCGCCAACATTTTCCTCTCCACATGCTCAGTAACTTGAACGCCACAGCGCGGAGCAGTCAAGTTTTTCGTTAACTCGCGGCTTTCGATTTGTTTTTCTGTCAAGCGGTCGGTACGATTGAGGATTGAGCGGTTTAATCGATGTTTGTAAACCATCTAATTTTGAGAAGTTGTAAAACTTTATGAACCATCAACGGTCGATCGAGTGAAAGCTACGTCCTTATCAACGGTACGCATCGACCCGATTTAATGTGTAGGACATCAGGCCCTCAATTCGTTATTGATTTTGTGATTAGATGTCCATTAAAGTTAACGCGATATGACCATGTTGAGTCGGCTATTTAATAATTTATTGCTCCAGTTCATTATTGACTCGGTTGCCGCAACGCTAGCGACTGAAATCCACGACGCAGACTTCTAGCCGAACCCCAACGAAAATAACTCTAAGGCTTCACCCCACTCGAATTGCTTCAATTGTTCTGATAAGAAAGTTTTATGAGCTCAGCATAAATTATTTATGGAAATTTGGCTGAAAAAGCGTCGACATTTACTGCTCGTTCGGCGATGGGGCGAAGTGGAACCAGCCAAGTATTAATTAACTAACTGCCGGCACTTCCACTTCGGGCTTATGATCGTAGTTGGAATAATTAATCGATAATTACTACGCCGAGTTCAAAGTGTTGATGATTCAAGTGCAACACGCTGTAAGCAAAGCCGCGAAACATTTGCGCGCTTCGATGATGTCGATGACATCACACTTCGTTGTTTATTTATTTTTACATCATCTCTTCTATGTTGTCATCGCAACGGTACCAAAGAGGATCGAGCGACTGAATGTCGCCGGCCCTCGCTTGCATTGGAGATTCCGTAAATAATTTCCAAAGGAAATCTTGAAATAAACTAAACAATGTGACGGCGAATCGAAAGAATCTTCGATGAATGGTAATTGAAAATCTTCTCGCAATTGACCCTGAACTAGAGCGCAAATGGTCTCGACTCGATTCAAGTTTCAATTCGATTTTGATGAATTTGCATATGTACAAAGAAAATTCATTCGAGCTATGGAATCAAACGGACGAGGGAAACCTATTTTTAGCTCGTCTCTTTACGGCGGGCCGTAAATCGCCAGATGGGTTTGCTTTGAATCAGAACATTGTTGAATATTTTGAAAGCTGCGTGTGACCTCCACGAGAGTTCTCGACGAGATTAAAATATTTCGATAGCATAAAAACAACATTCCGATGCAAACGCGTTGACCCACATCGTCAACAACATCTTGAGCGAGGGTCTCAAGGTCAATCGGAATGTAAACACTGCGAATCATCTCTAATGACATCACGCCAAACAACCAAACCCATATCGCGACGAAGATCTCAAAATTATTAAATTTTCTTCTTCGTCTCATAAAAATTCAGAACGAGTGCCAACAAAAAACTTTATGGAGCTTGGCTGCGTTTTGACTCACTCGGGGAATTAAGAACTTTGTCTCGTTGACATCGCTCGCTTGATTTAATGAGACAGGGGATTAGGACATTGTAGACCGAAAAGCTAGTCGAGAAATCAAATGAAACACGTGTTGGACTTCAACGTTTTTGATGAGAAATAGTGAACACTTGTGGATGGCCTAAAAATAAGCTCAGAGCCTTCAGGAGCTCTTCAAGACCTTAAATTTAATTCACAAAATCCATAAAACTTCTTGAAACCTTCCTGATCACTGAAAACTCTGCGACAATGCCATGACTAACTTCCAAATTTTTAAAACTTAATTTTGCGCTTTGGATGATTTAATAAGACGTTTGGGATTAAGTTTCGCGAGCCATCAATTCATCATAAATTGCTTCTCGTGTCGCAGAAAGGAAAAAGATTTCTCAATGAAGCTTTCGAATTTATTTTTAGAGCGCGTGAAAATGTGAAAGAAAATTGTTTGAGGAAGCTTTGTGCAAATTGAACGTTTGATCATCTGTCAATCAGTTTTGCGTGTGGGAGGAAGCGAGAAGAGCAAGTTGCTTAAAACGAGACGATGGCCGTGCTTATGACTTATCACAAGCTGGTCGAGCGCGATGCGAAGAATGTTGACATTTGGTGGAAAGGTGAGACATTAGGTCGTCACGCGAATGAAGATTAATGATCGACAATGTCTCGATTTCAGTTATTTCCATCTCACTTCTGGTGCTGGCAATCATCAGCTCAATGATCGTTTCCAGCAGTTTCCAGCGGCTCATCGATGTGTACGACGACCACTGCGTGCTCAATGCTGATCTCGTGTTCCAGAATAAAACTGCATCGCAACGTTTAGTAAGCCAAAACCAAACGTCGTCGACGGTTGTCATGCGGAGTGCTTTCGTCCTTCTTCCTGACGTCTTCAATGAGACCTATGCAAAATTCTTGGAGAAAGACGCTAAGGAGTATCCAATCGAACAAGTTGAGCTGCTGCATGACTGTAAATGACTTTTTTATGAACTTTTCGACTGAAAGTAATTTTTCTTTTCACTCAGCTGTCATCAATTTGCAGTATTCGGAGTTTAGCAAGAAAGGCTTGTGCGAATTCGGGGTGTATATGCCTGTGTTCCAATGCATATTCGGCATCATCATGTTGGTAATGTTTGTCATTTGCGGAAAAGGCGGAAAGTCGGACCCACAAGCTTTCCTGTCGCAGCCTTGGCGGATCGTGACGCCGGCCCTGGTCTTCTTCCTTATCATGACAATCGTCTCAATCGTTAATCTTGTGATCATCGAAAATGGGTTGAGCAAGACGTGCGAGTCGTTTTCGAAGCATGTGCCTGCCATCAACTGTGGAGTCGCTTTGAATCGATTTATGCTAGTGCAGGCTGACCAAACGATTATTCCTGCTGAGACTCTTCGGATACTTGTCACAACATTTAATTACATTGCATTCTTCTGTTGGCTTTCCTCACTTCTTTGGTTACTTGCTAGAATTGTCTTCGTCGTCGATTTCCAGCTTGTGCGTGTGACTGTTAAGACAATCGAGTTTGAGCAAGCTAATGAATCTACGCGTTTTCAAGTCGTTGAAGTTGATCAAAGTGGTAACGACGAAGGCGCAAAACTTGCAACTACAGAATGTTGAAAACATAATTTTAATTCTTTCCTAGAACCTGCCTCAAGCACCTCGATAAACTATAAGAAACTGAATCACGAAGAATAATCAAGAAAAGTGTGTCAAGACGAAAAGACGTCACGACAATTGCAAGATTTAACTGAAGTTCAAAAAAAAAGCAGAGAATTTCTAAGCATTTCAAAGCATGAATACTTAAGTCAAACATCTTTTTAAATATTGTGTAGTTTTTTACTGCAAACTAATAGAAATAAAAGATTTAAAATTAAAATTGCTTGCGACTTTCATACATAATCTTCAATTAAGCTAATAAATTTAACGAAACTTTGACTTTCAAAAACAATTTAAAAAGCGCTTTTCAGTTAGGCGCGTTTTTGATTATTCTCAACTTTTCAGTTTGTTTTGATTTTTTGTGTGATCGGAAAATTGCAAAAGTCTTCGTTTCAAGCTCTAAAATGCCGTCTACGGATAATGAAAATGTTGATCACGTGCAACGCAAACTAAATAAAATACTAGAGACGCGCTACGACACTGACAAGGTGAGTTTTGAAGAAATATGTGACAACAGCAAACGTCACCTAGATAATTTTCTATTTAACAGGATATCGTCGATTCTCTGAAGGACTTATCAACGTTCTTTGGCCAAAATGACTTGGAGTCTCGCAGAAATCTTCGATCACAAATCGAGAAGCGGTCACTTGAGATCAACAAGGATTTTCTGGCTTCGTTCCGAGTTGTCAAGGAATCCTTAGACTCAATTTGTCAAGAAGTCGAAACGATGAATAGCTCAGTAAGTAAGATGCGTGAAACACTCCAGCAAACCCAGAAGCAAACTCACGATTTGATCAATCAAACCAACGGGCTACAAATGGATCGTCAAAAGCTAAGCGTTCATCACGAGGTAGCCAACAAGCTGCTTGCGCATTTCCAACTGTCACCAGCTGACCATCTAATCCTTTATGGTCAAACAAGAGATGAGAAGATTACACCAGATTTCTTCCGCGTCCTGGACCATGTGCAGACAATTCACAACGACTGTCGGCTACTAATGCAAAACGGATACGAAACGCTAGCTTTGGACATTATGGAAGAATGCACGTTGCACCAGGAAGCTGGACTTGAAAGACTTTACCGTTGGACTCAATCGCACTGCCGAAACATCGACACAACAACAGAACTAACAAGCTTAGTGATTCAGGCCATGCAGCGACTTCAAGATCGCCCGGTCTTGTTCAAATATGTTATTGATGAGTTTGCCACTAACCGACGGTCTATGCTTGTGAAGCTGTTTATTGAGGCCCTCACAATTGGTGGCGATGGAACGAAACCAATTGAGATGCACATCCACGATCCGAAACGCTACATCGGCGATATATTCGCATGGCTTCATCAGTCAATTCACAGTGAACGAGAAAGCTTAATGATACTTTGTCGCTCCTGTGACAAGAACGACATCACAGATACTATTAACCAGGCTTTAGCAAACATTGCTGACGGAGTTTGTCACACCTTGCGAGTGCGAATCGATGCTGTGCTGAATTCAGTCAACGACACTGTTGTCTTGTACTCCATCGCCAATTTGATTCGTTTCTATTTCAATACAATCACTTCGATGGTCGTTGGCAAAGGACAACTCGCGAGTTGTCTGACAGAAGTGCAGCAAGTGTCTGAAACGTTTTATCTTAACTCTTTAACGCAACAAGTTCGTGATGTCCTCGGACGACCTCACGATTTGCAGCAAAGCGATCTCGCGCCGCCTCCATCTGTAAGAAAACTTCTTACGATTTTAAAGGAGCTTATATCAGTTGCGAACATTGTCGAAGGAAGACAACAGGATATCACAAAAATCGTCAGCTGCGTCGTCGACCCGCTGCTTCAAAGTATCACAGAACAAGCGTCACACTTGCCAGCCATCGACATGGCAGTTTACTTTCTCAACGTCCTTTACGAAGTTATTTCAACTCTGGGCGTTTTCGAGTTCATCGATGAACGAATGGAACGGCTGAATGCAACCTGTGACGCTCAAATCGAAACGCTGACTAGCGAGCAAGCGTCAAGTATCGTTGCACATCTCAATCTTGGGCCGATCTATACTGTTCTGCAAAGCAAGGAATCGAAGCTCGATGTTCATCATTTAAAAATGTGCATGGTAAGTTGAATGGATTGTTGTTCAACTCAAAGGATGTCACATGATATTTCTTACAGTCTAAGCTTGATGCATTTATTGAGTGCCCAGAAATGTTGATCCTTCCTCAAGTAAATCTGCTGCAAAGCGCAAGCCACGCTTCGACTGTTCAGAAGAGAGCCTTCAGCGTGATCGTTGCGATCTACAAGCAACTCTATGAGAGAATTCACTCGGGCGATTATCAAAATCCTGAGCAAATCCTCAACAAAACACCCGATGAGGTCCAGAAGACGCTAATCAGTCGGTAACGTGTTAAGTTTTACTGTCAAAAGTCATGAACTTGACTCCCTTAATAAATAAAATGATTAAATAATTGCTCATCTTTATTCGCGCGTCTTTCTTTCAAAGTATTATAATCTTCATCGTCCTTGTCATACTTCCGCTACACACAAACATCAATGCATTCTTAAGACATTTTCACAAGTAAAATTAAGGATTTTTGATCAGTACACGGCAGCTTAAGATTTCTAGAACTCCAATGTTTCTTTACATGTAGTTTTTGGATTTGTTCTTCGTCTTTCCATTGCTGCCTTGCGGTTTCTTCTTCGTCTTTTCCTTCGCACTCCAATTAGCATCGCTTTCTGGATCGTCGTCATAGTCGGGATAATCGTAGTAAGAGCTATTTGTTGTCTTCTTTCTGCTGGCGATTCTCGACGAAGTTCTTCCGATCCCTAAGCAGTTTTCAAGGTGGCTGGCGAATTTGGTGGCCGAGACAGTCTTCTCACAGTTTAAGCATTTACAGTTCAAAAACTTGTTGCTGCCACCGGCACTGTAGTCGTTGTGCGAAAGCGACGAGCTCTTCTTTGAATCGTCGTGACTCTGTGTACTTGATCCGAAGACGTTCTGAGAAAATTGCGAAAAACAATTCTGATCTGACGAAAACTGAATGAAAATCATGTTGCAACTTACTGCTAGCTTATTCTCGAAGTGCATTTGGAATGCTACACCCATCACGGCCTCGTCCATGAGTGTTTCGTAGAGATATTCCGCCGCGACATTGAGATTCGCAGGGTTCGACAAAACTAATTTTTTAAAGTCATCAACTAACTCACTCTCATTGTCGTATTCAAACTTGTGACGTTCTGCAGACGCCATGGTTTCTGCTCTTACAATAAATTGTCCCTCAGCACTTGTGATTTATAGTTAAAGCCTCAAATCTTGAATATTATTTTTTGTTGTTTTTTTTTTTTAATAGTTTCACGTACTTTTGATCCCGTTCCAGACTTTTTTGAATTTTCTCCGTTAAATTTGCATTTATTTCAAATTTGAGCGTTAAAAATATTCCCGGGGTGTTCAATAGTTAACGTGAAATAAAAGAAAACAAAGAGAAATTGGAAAACGCAATGAATAAATTTTGCCTTCAACTCATCAAACAAACACTTCAAAGCAATGCCATTCGAAGCAACCAGCTAGGAGGCTTCAATAGGATCATTTGCTTCTCTACTGAGCCGGAGAAAACGGTTCCGCTATCCAAAAATCCGAAACATAAAACCTCGCCAAGGATAACTTTGCTGTCTGCAGATGATAAAATGGAAATCACAACGTTAGATCAGGCTAAGAAGATTGCTGAAAGGAGACAGTTGAAGCTTGTATCTATCCTTGATATTGACACAAAAACGAGCCGACCAGTTTACAAGTATGAAAATAGATAAGAAGAGCAAGTCACGCAAACTGAGACGCAATTGATCTCTCATATCTTTCAGGTTGATGACAGGAACTGAATATCACGCTGAAGAAATAAAGCGACGCGAAGAGAAGAAGGAAGCAAGGAAGGAGCAGCACATCAAATCCGAGAAGCTCTTGACCGTCAATAACAAAATATGCGAGCACGATCTTGCGTCGAAGCTAGTAAAGTGCGTAAAATGGATCGAGAAGCTGCACGAAATTAGGGTTGTTGTCTCAGGAAGTGAAAGTGAAATGCAGAAGACAGAGAAAATAGTGGCGACGATCGAGCAGGAGATGATAAAGGTAGCTGGACGAATCCTTCAGAAACGAGTCAAGAACGGCGAAATCAAGTTCTCTATCTTACCAACGATCAAGAAAGAGCCAGCTGAAGTTCCAAAAAAGCCAATTGCACCGAAGAAACTCCTAGAAATCGATCCTGTCGAGGCTCAACAAATTCGATCGATACACACGATGGCTATTTGACAATTACCGCATAGGATCCATCACCAGCAACTTCAACTAGCCATCGCCCATGGCGGAATATCCACGAAGTGCGGCGACGAGAAGACGACATCGAAAAGAATTAAAATCACTGCCGTTGTTGGAATCATTCTGCTTGTAAAGTACGGATTCTGGTCCTTTGTATATAGTTCGCTAACGCGTTAGTTGTTCTAACTTAGAAGCGCCTAGCTGCTTGAAAGAAAGTTTATCGAGAATAAAGATTGTTTTAAAATCGAGGAGAATGATTTTCTTTACTAGGAAACTTGAAAAATTCACAAACAGTTGCTTTGAGCTTCGATCATTCGCTTGACTCGTCTAGGATTTTCTTTAAGCATTCTTTGGTATCCATTTGATTTAAGTCACAGAAGGCACTAAGGTCGAGATGTTTCAGCTCATCTATCAACTGCATTGTTTTCTCTTGCGATATGATACGCTTGATGCTGTTCTTGATGCCACTGGTCTCGCTGTCTTTGAAGGCTTTGTCATCTTGCGGTGGCTCAACGATTTCTTCTTCAGAGTTCAAGAGTTCCTCTGAATCTTGAATTTCTCGTGATGTTGGAGGCGATTTAGCTTCTCCAGAAGCTTCTTGACTAGTTAAGCTCTCGACTGATTCGTCATCTTCCATCTGCTTGCTTAGTTGAGCTTCGAGTCTGTCAGCTTCGATGATTTCTTTTATCTTGGACTTTGGAGTTGCTGTGGTCGAACGCAATCTCTTTCGTCGAAGTGGTCGAGGTGTCTCCTCAACCTCGACAGCTTCAGATTCCTCAAGTTCTTCTTCCTCTTCCTGAGCCACGGACTCGTCCGGAACAATTTCGAGATCTTCCGGCTCTTCAGCTTCAAAGAATCGTTTAAGTAGCACCGCGTTGGGTTTTCTCTTGAGTATCATAATGCAAGGTTTCGTTCGAATCTTGACCGGCAACAGTGACGTGTAGTGAACGCCGATATTGCTAAAGCATTCGATGAGCTCAATTTTCTCGTGAGTCTGCTGAAGGAATCTCATCTCCGGCGCATATTTATTCTTCACTTCAGTGAGCAGATAATCAAACTTGTGCAACTCTTCGTCGCCTGCCTTCAGATGTTCATCTTTGCTGTACGTCCAGTTAGAGTTTATCTCGGTGAATCTCGTCACTCCACTTTGTGCTGTTAAGTTGTCGATGTGAATCGAAACGTTGGTTTCAGCAGAAGCAATGCGATGAAGTCGAGAGATCGCGATACCTCCTGGATAGTTTGTTCCAGACACCGTCAGCAGAAAAACGGTAACGACGAAGTTTGCCATCAAATGACCTCCAGCGGCTATTGACAACATTGTGTGGATGATAGACTTGCCTCGATTAATCCACAGACGATGACACGCACAAGCGCTGGCGATGTTCAACATTGGGAAGACGTATACGATGAACCTCAGTTCTTTGTGCGGTAGAATCGAGTAGATGAAGACGAAGACTAAGGCTGGGATTGTGATAGCGCGGATCCTTGGCTCGACGTACAATCCGTAAGGAACAAACACCAAAGAGAGTCCTAGAGCTCTTGGAAGCGCCGAGTAAAAGTACCAGAGAAACGGCGATGTTCCCCAGTCAGAGCTTTTGTTGAGGATCGTGTTGAACCACAAGACTTCCGCCTCCGGCCAGAGAAGTCGCTGCCAGAAAAACGAGTCAACAGCTACTGTGAGAGCAACCAAGCCTAGCCCAGTCGGTACACCAATCATCAGCAATTCCTTAATTGTGATGCGTTTGTGGAAGAGATCATAGAGAAGCAAAAGTCCCAGCAGAATCACAAGCTCAGATCTGAAGATGATTATCGACGCACCAGCGAATATCAGAAATCGTTTCATCTCCCTACGTAGCCAGGAGTTCAGAGCAAGAAGCACCAACGGCAAAGCCATAATATTAGGCAACGGACGGCTCATATAGAAAATGAAGTGAAACTGAGTCACTGTGATCGCCGTGAACCAAATGGAGACTTCAATTCCCAGCTTCTGCTGCAGGGTTGATTTGAGCCTGCTCCATGTAGCAGCAACAATCCCCGCAAGTGTCAGTCGAACTACAAGGATCGCCACGTTTAGAAAGTCTTTTCAGAAGGGAAAATCCTTGAAAACTCACTCAAATACTGCGACCAAAACTTGTTGATTGAGAGAAAGTTGAGGATGGCAACCAGCGGCGAAACAAGCAGCGAGATCACCAGCGGCCCCAGGAAAGTCCGCGGCACGACGCCAGGAAACTCATTGTGATCATACTGAAAAAGGGAAAAATTATTTGGCGATCGCGGATTTTCATTTTCTTCGGAAAAACTCACTTGCGATAAATTAAATCGATGATATAAAATGTCGTGCGCCGCTTGTACGTTGAAACTCTCTTCGACCTTCGTGAACGGCGCGTAAAAGCAATAAAACAGTGCAACGAAAAACAGAATCAGACTCATTTTCTACTCTAGTTTAATTGAAATACATTTCAGGATCGCGAAAAATATTATTGAACGCACGAAGTCGCTCGGGGTATCGCGCAACGTTCGCCGGCTGATCCGCAGCTTGCGTCACTCAACCCCGACTCGCCTTGATTCCACCGTCATCAAAAACAAAAAATTATCGTTTCGTCCATCAGCCTCGAGCTTTAATCAGGAAACTCAAGGGAAAACTAGAGAGCGAGGAGGAAGAAACAGCAGGAAATCAAAATGGTGAGTTTGGAAAGCCGGGAAAGCGAGAAAATTGGGTTTGATGGAAACATTTCTCAGGTTCTGATATCAGCAGCAGTTTGTACGAAAGCGGGCAAAAGTGAGTTGTCTCGTTAACAACTTCCGGGTCGCTAATCTTGTGTTTCTTCCAGCGATTGTCTCGCGGCAATTCGTCGAGATGACGAAGGCGAGAATCGAGGGACTTCTCGCCGCGTTCCCGAAACTGATGACATCAGGAAAGCAACACACGTTCGTGGAGACTGACTCAGTTCGCTATGTGTACCAGCCGATGGAGAAGCTTTACATGCTGCTGATCACGACAAAGGCCAGCAACATCCTCGAGGATCTCGAGACTCTTCGCTTGTTCTCGAAAGTTGTGAGTTGTCCAAAATTGTTGTTGTTGATGTTTTCACCTCAATTGCGAAATGTTTTAGATTCCAGAGTATTGTCGAGCGCTGGACGAGAAAGACATTGTAGAGAACGCATTCAACCTCATCTTCGCATTCGATGAAATTGTCGCTTTGGGATATCGCGAAAGTGTCAACTTAGGTCAGATCAAAACATTTGTGGAGATGGATTCGCATGAAGAGAAAGTATTCCAAGCGGTTCGCGAGACGCAGGAGAAGGAGGCCAAGCAGAAGATGCGTGAGAAGGCGAAGGAGCTTCAGCGACAGCGAATGGAATCTCAGAAGAAAGGAATTCCGATGGGCAGCAGATTCGGCGGAGGAGCCAGCGACGGTTTCGGCATGTCGAGCTCTAGCATGTCATCGTCACCGTCAATTGGAATGTCGGAGATCGCGAAACCAACACCGACTGTTTCTAAGTCGAATGCACCGAAGAACGCACTGAAGCTTGGCGGAAAATCTCGTGACGTTGACACGTTCGTTGATCAGCTCAAGAGCGAAGGAGAGAAGGTCACGACTTTGACAGCAACAGTTCCATCGTCGTCGGCAGCTGCAGTTCGTCCAAAGAGTGACGTGCCAACTGACGAGTAAGTCAATCATTTTGATAACATAACTTTTGTCTGACTTCTTTTATTTCTAGCATCCACTTGCGAGTCGAGGACAAGTTGACTGTCCGTTTAGGACGCGATGGTGGTCTTCAAGCATTCGAGTTGTCAGGACTTTTGACGCTACGTGTCGCCGAGGAGAAATTTGGTCGCATTAAAATCTACTTGGATAACAACGATCAGCGTGGAATTCAGCTTCAAACACATCCGAACATCGACAAGGAGCTGTTCCGTACTAAGAACCAGATTGGGCTGAAGAATCCTGCCAAGCCATTCCCAATGAACACTGACGTTGGAGTCCTTAAGTGGCGTTACACGACGCAAGACGAGAGCGCGGTTCCGTTGACAAGTAAGTTTCACACTAACCCGCGCTTGGCTTTTTCTAATCGAAACATTTTTCAGTCAATTGCTGGCCTCAAGAGAACGGCGACGGTGGATGCGATATCAACATCGAGTACGACCTGGAAAACACAAAGCTTGAACTTCAGGACGTGACCATTACGATTCCTCTGCCGATGGGCGTCTCGCCATCAATCACCGAGTGCGACGGAGACTACAATCATGATTCAAGGAAGCACCAACTGCACTGGAACCTTGCGGTGATTGACGCTGCTAATAAACAAGGCTCGATGGAGTTCTCAGTCCCCTCGTCAATCCCGAGCGACTTCTTCCCGGTTGATGTGTCGTTCACGTCGAAAACACTCTACGCTGATCTGAAACCAACGCAGATCTCGCTCGTCGACGATGAAGGAACGCCGCTCAAGTATTCCATCGAGACGAGTCTGTTCCCGGAAAAATATGAAATTGTTTAAGCGGAAATCGACAGCGGTGCTGATTGTAATCGAAAAGAAACTTTCGCGGATGCCGTCGAAGCGTCAAAGTCTTCTCAATTCCCACAATTATTTTCACATTTAATGTAAATTTATCAACTTTTAGTTTAAATAAAACGTTTATTGGAAGTTTGGCTGTATTGTTGGGACGAACGATCGAGAAAGGTGGATAGCGCAGGTAGAAAAATATTGGCAACATAAATTACATGAACATAAAAATATAGCAAGAAAGAGAAAAATCGAGTTAGTTCGTTCTGAGTCTCCGCAGAATCGTCACGTGCATTGTTAGCTCTCGAAAAAGAATATTCCACCATGAACAAATCACAAGAAAAGTTGAACCAAAGTGCCGCCGAAAGTACAACACCGACAGTAATAACATCGACACCGCTTATGAGGTCAGAGATTGGCCGGCAACTAGTGAGACGAAACTTCATAAGGAACTTGAATGATCTTTCGCTGTCCGAGTCAAAATTTGCTGTTAACCTTGAGGGAGCGACTCCCAAGCCCAAACCGCTGGCGGCGTTTATCTTCAAGAAGGAACAAGAGTCTGATTCGGAGGTCTACAAGTTTAAAACTCCAACAGCAATATCGCCAGAGACGATGGAGAAATTCCGAGAACTCTTCAGTCCAACACCGAAACAGCAAACAAGAAAACGTCTTCGTCTTTGATCTTAATCCCAATCCGCATCATAACTATTCTATCTAAGTACCCAAATAAAAATCAATTTAAGTCGAATCGGTTGGTTTTTCCCTTAGCAATCATTGAAAAGTTTTCCTCAGAGCGAACGTACGAGCAAAGTTCATTTCAAGTCCTGACCTCGAACAGTTCGAATCATCCTAAATTCCCAGTGAAATATCTTCAAATTAAAGCTTCAGAAATGTCTTGCAATAACTCGCCATGTGTTCCATGCGACAAGAGCGACGTAAGTTGACGTTCTGAGCTGCAACGATGAAAATCTGATTTATTTGTTTCACAGTGCAGCCCAAAGTGCTACACGGCCGAAGAACTTTGCTCCATGCCTCAGTGCTCACAGCTCTGCCCACCACAGAAGTGCGGACCGCAATTCGTCAAGATCCAGCAGCCACCAAAGGTCGTTTGCCAGAAGAAAGTCGTTTACACCAAGCGAACTGTAATCGACAAACATGTCGTGCCGCAGACGAAGGAAATCTGTGAACCTCGATTGATTTACCAGCCCAAAGAGATCTGTGAGCCTTGCATCGTGTACAAAAAGCGCATCGTACCGGAGCCGAAGATCGTTTACATCAAGAAAGTCGTCGCTGACCCGAAAGTCGTTTGTCAGCAGCGCTGCATCGTCGAACCGAAGGAAGTTTGCCAGACCATTGTGTGCCAGCCTAAAGCACAAACGATCCAGATTCCTTCGCCTACTGAGTACGTTTGCGCTCCAACGGGAACATCTTACATCAATCGACAAGGCTGCCCGCCCGTTCCATGCCTGCCTCTCGGTAAAACCTGCAAACCAAGCCAGCCCAAGCAATTTAACTGCTGAACTTAAGTGAAATAAAACGAATTTTCGACCGTAAAAAATCTTTCGATTGCTGCGACAGGTTTCAGAGTTCTTCTTGTTTATACCTGACGTGAAGTCTAAGAGAGACAATCAAGTCAGAATGTCAACGGTTTCGGGGAGGTGGCAGAGGTTCGTCAAGTTGTAAACCGCCTTCAAGATTTCAACAGTTTCTTTGATATCTTAGATCAAAGAATTTTTTTTATTGTCAATCTGGGCAGGGTGCAATCGACGATTCCTAAGGTGGCTAAAAACCTTCTTCACTCTCAACGCGGCAGTCTAAACACTTAAGCTCTGCTGGTCATTGACTTGGAAAATCTAATTAAAAGTTTCCTTTAATCTTTAACTACGTCGAATGGTTTGCTTCAGACTTCTTATGATTTCAAGCTCAATTAACTTCATCCGACAAGCGAAAACTTGTTACTGCCATTTACAATGTTGGCACCAATTACTTGGCTCGATTCCAGCTACAGTTGGAAGACAACTATGAAGATCTGTTGACTCTGGAAGCAACTGTCTTCTGATTAAATCACGACGAATTGAAACAGTATGTAAAACGGAACTGAAGTCGTTTTCAAAAACTTTAATTTCCATTGAATGAACATTATAAAACTCAACGCTCGACTGTCAAACTTAAAGTTAAATTCCTAGAATCTACTTGCTTATGCTAAAATTGCAATTCTGAATGAGCAGTGGGTAGATCGCGTTTCTAATATTGTCGTATACTTCATGGTTGACGAGCTCTTGCACCTTCAAGATGCTGTGAATCGCGTCAGGCATTTGCGAGAATATTTTTGAGGGACGCGACGGCAGATTCTTCTGGATCGAGAAGTCTTCGAGGGCTCGCTCGCGTAGGAATACAAGAGGTCGAATGACTCTGAGATCTCCTTCACTGTAACAAAATAAATATTTTAGTTGTCAAGTTTATTCAGGGATTCAATTTATTTTTTACCAATTTTTCGCGCTGGGTGGGTTTGAGTAGAGTTTACCCTTGCAGAGCATCAGCTTTAGGACGTCGACTGCGAGCTTGTCTAGCGTGTGTCCCAGGGCGATGACATTGAAACCTCGCCTTCTTGCAATGGATGCCAATTTAGCTTTAAATGAAGGCGTGCTGTCAGCATCGAACATGTAATCAACTCCAAGGCCTCGCATGTACAGCATCAAAGCCCTTGGATCGACGCCTACGCAGTCGCCTATCGTCACCGCTCCAAGTTCCACGTGCACGAACCCTCTCGCTCGAATGAACTGTCGCAGCAAATGAATCAAGCAGATTGAAGCAGATGAGCCAGAAATGCAAACGAGAACTTTGTCGCCATCACGGAGCATGTCGAATTCGTCAATTGTCTGCAAAAGAACGAAAGTTTGCTTTGAGTTTAAAGAAAAACCTAAAATTTGTTGACAAAAAACTACAAAAAATTTGGAAGGAAAACGAAAAAGATTAGTAAAAAGAAGCGGCACCAATTCATGAATCTAAGCAACTGTTATAAGCAATGTTAGACATGTCATACTTGAAGCATAGTGTCCGCTACCTGCTGCCGCCATCCTCCGCGAACCCTGAAACATTGTTCAAACTTTCCTTTCCGCCACCGAAAATCGCATCGACGAAACAAATCGTGAAATTTATTTCTTTTTATCATCGAAAATAAATCTTGGCTTCCTTTAACAATCAATATACTAACAGATTTCCTTCGAAAGGAGGTTTCTAATCTTTGTAGCTCTTATTCACTAGGTAAATGAACACTGATCGCTCCAACATCAGCTTTCCATCATTCAGCAAGCAGTTAGACATCGATGATGTTGTAAATAAGCGCTGGCTTATGAACTAAGAACCAGGATCCAACTTGAGCTTAACTTAGTTTTGGTAGTTCAGATCAACGACTTTTTGATGACGAGCATCAAAAGATCAACGTGGTCAATGACCTGAAACTTTCTTTTGGCATCTTGAATAATTGAAAGCTTTACTTAATATTCTAGAAGTTCGCAAGTTTGAATCTTTTTGTGTAAGCGTGAAGTGTCCAAATGCCTTTCATAAGTAACGTCGAGCGGTGAAAATTTCTTTGAACAATTTTCACCGCCGTCGAGTCCTAAACTTTCAATTTAAGTTTATTTTATATTCCTCAATCCATCGCAACTTAGAATCAATTCGAAGAATCAATTCAAGCTCCGCCGAATAGCAAATTCATGACACAGTCTCCAGATAACCAGCCTTATCTTCTAACGAAGCATAAAAATACAATTAAAGTTAATTTCAATCACGCCAATCATTCCAAGTGTCCTCGCTCGCCGGGTTAATGAGTTCAACTATCGCGCCATGCTGGTTCACGCACTTTCTCATTGCCAGAAGAGGGTGATTGGCATGCGGAAAAACTTTTCTTGGTCATCATACAATGGTTCAGAGTGAGTAGGGAGAGTAAAAGTTAAGTAGGTTTAATTGATTTTGGTATTATTGACCTCAGCAGCGGTTTTCCACACTTCCTTCGGCAGATTGTGCCACACGGTTGGCGTTTCTTCGGGATCGATCTCGCTTGAAGAGCGTTTGATAAGGTGAGCTTGTCGTTTCAGGATCTTTGGGCTCGTGGTTGCAGATGATGACGAGTCGTTGTGGAAGTCGTTGGATTGTTGTCGCGATAAGTTTAATGAACTTTGGTCTTCATTCTCGTCGAATGTAAATTTGTGTCTGTGAAAAGCCGACGGTTAAATCACTGACAGCGAGTTCGACGGAATCCTTACCTCTCCTGCGAATTTCTGAGCTTCTTCCTCTCGTCTTCATGAAAGCTAAGGTTGATGCCCGAGTCCTGTGACGACGCGTCTTTCGGCTCGATCGTTTTAAGCTTAGAAATGGCACCCGTGTAGTGATATGGCCGCAGAGAGTGTTCCGGGCTCGGCAAGGACTCCGAGCGATGTTTCTCGTCGTGAAGCTTTGGCAGAGAAACGTGTGTGGTGTCGCTGAACCGCTGTTTAGCTAATCTGAAACAAGAATCTGTCAGATTCAAAGACAATGAAAGTTTTCTCGCGTTTTCGTACAGTTTTGTGTTTCGTTTGTCGTTTTCTTGCTGTCGGGAATTTGTGCAGTCTGGAGAAATGAATTCGTCGACGGCATTCGACGCCTCTCGGATCTCTGATTTCACCTCGCTGGTGAGGTCTTTGGAAAATTCCTTGAGAAATTCCACAATGTCGCCTGCGGACACTGAGTCGCTTTTCATATCTTCAGCGCTGAGACGAAAGCCAAGAGATAAAGCCAAAACATTCAAGGTGGAAATGTCTGATTTACCTGCTGATATTGGCCATAACTGTCTGCAAATCAATCTGTTCCGTGTTCTCCAGAACATCTTCGACTTGGTTGATGACTTCGCGGATCTCCGATTTGATTTCGGCGCTGATTTTGTTCGTCACTTCCTTCACATAAGCGTGAATATCTTCGTTGTCGCTGCAGCTGCTGGGAAGAATTTACAAGAAACAAATTGAGTGTTATGTGAGGTAGATCAATCAAGAATAAATGAAGGTAAAAACTGTGAACCGGTGAAAGCCTTGCACTGCAAGGCTGGACAAAACTAAGGGAACATAACAGTGGACGCAACTCAAGGAGAGCAACACAACAAGTGCTAAACAAAACTCAAAGCAAGGTTCATGAGCGAGCCATTCACTACACTGAATATTCTTTAAAAATGTCTCATCACCTCCCAACCCTAACTTCTGGCGAACCATCAACAAACAAATCCGTTTGAGAGCTAACGGAACACGAGCGAGTCGCGTTCTTTCTACCTATGACACTTGGTGCCGCTTGAGGTATCGGCATGAGCGCTGAGCCCCAGCTATGACATCTAAGTAAAGATTTCATTGTCATTGTCAAACAGAACCGAAAGAAATTTTCAACAAAAAGGTTTGAAGAAATTCTACGTCAAGCAGAGAGACAACCAAAATTGAAGTTGTCCCTGAGCAGATTAATGAATGATTTTCTCTCACCTGTTTCGACTTCGCATAGAATCGCCCGCAATCAGGCTTTGGATTTGCGGTGACTGATGGCCAAAGCTCGTTGCACACGTGACTTCACCGCCTAATGAAAATCTAACTATTGGAGACGGAGGCGATGAGTATTCGAGTGGATGCCTCGCCGGCGACGGACTGCCGCATTTCGGTGGAGAAATGGAGAGTTTGGTGGGCTGCGGAGTTCCAGGTAAACTGTGACTCTTTTGATATCGCCGCACGTCGAGTGCAGAGAGGCTGTTAGTTCTGTGGTGGAACATGTTGATGAGTGACAGCGGCTCGTGTGTTGAATTGGGATCGAAAGGAACTGAATGCTTCACATTCTGTGAATGTCCCAGGAGCAGCTCATGCGCTTCACCTGGCAACATGTACCATCTGAGCTTCTCGGCTGACTCCCGAGATAACTTCAGATAAAGATTCTCGTCGACAGTTGATTTCTGAGCCATTTTACGGGCTCGGTTGAAAAGATTCCGAGCGGTTTGGAGGCAGTCAGCGAAGTTTTGTGGAAATCCTCCAGGCGCCGAAATACGTCGGTCGCTGAACAGCATTCGACCATCTGTATAGCGAATCGACTGAAGCCATTTGCGTTCTTTCGCTAATGAGTTGGAGTGATGGCGCCATTCGCCAGTCTTCTCGTCGACGTCGTACTGTGGCAGAAGCTTCCACGCTTCAGTCGCCACCATCTTCAAAGCTTCGAGGATGTATCCGACTTCAGCGTCGCTCATAAAGAACGGGAATGTGATTCGGATAAAGCCCGGTCGAAGGTTCTCAACGTTAATCGACTCATCCCCCAAGAGCTTCTCATATTCAACAGCCAAGTGGCTGCTTATGCCCATCGTAGAGTCGAGAAGATTATCAGCTGTCGCTTGAATACCAAACACGTCATTGAGAACGGCGACGACGAATCGGTGATGAAGAAATGCACCACGTGGATGACGAACGAGGAAACACATCGTGGGAATGCGTTTGGCTGTCGTCGTTGTTGGGCCGAGTAACGTAATTTCGGGAATCGTTCTGATGTGTGAGAGCATTTGCCTAGTCAATTGAATTGACGTGAGAAAAGTTCCTAAGGTCAATTATCAGTTCTACTCACTTGCAAATTTTCTCGTGTCTCGTCATAACGTGAGTGCCGAGAGCTTCTTTTAGCTGCATCACAAGCCCGCATCTCACAATACTTACGGTGTCAACCAACTCGTTTTGGATCGAGGGAAAGTTCTCGATCAACGACTTTTTGATGATCAACACAGAAGGCGATTGCAAACCGCCAATCATTTTGTTGCAATTAAAGAAGAGAGCGTCTTTTGAAGCTCCTGGAAGAGCTGGGTTGGCGTTCAGCTGAACGCTTGATGCTGACGCTGAATAGTCCCAGAGTGAGATCGCATTGTATTGGTGCAGAAGAATTGTCGTCGCCACATCGTCCGAAAGGATTCCAGTTAGTCGCGAGACTCCTGAGAAGAGTCCGATGAGCTTCGAGTTTGTCTCTGAATATTTGTTCAGTCGCTTTTCCAGATCCACAAGGTCTAAAAATCCATCGTGGCTCTTCTTAATTCTCTCGATTTGAACTCCCATATCGATCCACGATCTGATATTTTGCACTGGCTCGTAATGGCTAACGAACAGCACCACATTCGATTTGTTATCGCCAGCGTGCGATGATGTCGACGACGTATCACTTCCAACTGGATCTCTCGCCGCATTGCTGATTTGATTTGTGAAAAAGTGCGCGAGACGATCCGATGGATTGTTGCAGAAGATTATTTCATCTTGGTCTGATGAAGCATTCACAGCCGACTTAATGAGATCTCTACTCTCATTGCTGTCGAAAGGGAGATTAGTTGAAGTTGCTTGACGATCAACAAGCTTAGCGACTTACTTGTAAAGAAGCGACTGCAAACCGGTCACAGCTGACGCACACTCTACGTCACCAAATGCAGGCAGAACCTCCTTGTTGATGTAGTCTTCGAGAAACTGAAGCGATCGTCCCGATGATGTGTAATCAGCATAAACGACTGTAAGCAAGCAAACAAATAAATGAGTCATTGGCTAGCAACTCGAGCGGCTTGATGGAAATGTGACTCGTTATCGCCGTCGACCTTCACTCGATCGACTTCTAAAGCATTGCAACAGTGAAATGGGTCGAGATAGTGGGCTGATGAACGCACTGATATTCCAGGCAGCTGGGAAAATTCCATCGAGAAAAGTTTGACGAATCAAGCGCGAAAATAATTTCACAGCTTCGTTGACGTTGTTTGCAAAGCTTAGTGAAAATCAAACAAGAGAACTGCTCAGCTTTCCGCAACACGTGTGCGAATGTGATGAGTAAATATTTAGAGACTTCGGTGTTTGAAGAGCTTGTTTGAAAAGTGCAAAGCTCTAATTGATTTTATGATGCCTTGCACTCCTGTTGCCCGTGCTACGGACCGACAGCTCTTGAACGAAAACGGAGCTGCCGACCGCGTCCGACCTATGATCTTCGTTTTAGAGAATCTTTTTGCGTCACGTTTGACGCGGTGCTCGAACCAGAAATGTCAGAAATGACTGAATAATTAAACAGATTTCCATTGCGACGACAATTGCTGCTGATTGAGATATTCCATTCGATGACCTTTTAGAGCGATCGCAATTAGCTGTAATAGTTTTCCTTTGACAACTCGCCGATTCATCACATTTTCATCAAGAAAACTTTGCCGCAAATGGAAAAATGTTTTCCGCCAATTTCGATTTAAATTAAAATTAACTGAGACTCGCGCAGATGGTTTGTTGATAGCTTCCTATTAATAGAACTCGCGGTGAGTCTCTGCGAGCAGACAATTCGTCAATGTTTTAAAGCAACAGCAGAAATCTATTTCGGTCTTTGGGTTGAATGAGGTTTGTTATGATCGCGAAGGGAAAACACGTTTCGCTGTCGCTGTGCTGGCAGCGAGTGGCCTTTGCCGATAGATAACTGGCGTTATGGCTTGTTTAGCCCGCTAATGAAATTGTAGGAATTGCCTTTGACTGCTTAATAGTGACACAATATTAAATCAGATTCGTTTTCATCGCTTTCAGGGCACGATGCCAGCGAGCGATGCCGCATGACTTGGACGATTTATTTTTGCATCGCATCGTCCATCACTGAGAAATTCATATTTCCTGTCACTTAAAACCTTTGTTTACGAGCAGCGAGGAAAACTCATGACAAATCAAACTGTCGCTTCAATCGAATCATCAAATTCTCTAGAACTTGCAAGCTCAAATTAAAAGCCAAGAATTTATTGTGTCAGAATTGCGTATTCCGTCTCAAATGTCCACGGGTCCAATTTCACTAACATCGTCAGTCCTAGTAACTCGAGAGACTTCCTGCTGAAACGCTAACGTGAACTAAGTGCTGAACCATGAGAAAGACATGCGAAGCGGGTTTGACGTTTGATTGAAGGGGAGGCTTCGTTTTCTCTTCTTTAAATATAAAACTTCGATCTATAGAAGATCACTGAACTCACATCTCGCGTGTGCTCCGCTAAATTACAGCGAATTCAATAAGCAAATCGTTATGCAAAATGTCGTTAACTAGATCGTAGTAGATAAAAGCTATGGAATTGCCAATTATCCAATTAAATAGCAGAGGTTTGCAATAGACGCTTGGTCGCCGAGTGTGTAGATGAAGTTGACAAAGCAAAGCAAGCTAAACGAACGTAACTTAAAAATATCCACGAGCGGTCGAGTTAGATTTTCTTTTTCCGCGAATTTCCCTTCACGAGTGAATTGGGTCAGCGAGCGTCGATGGCCAACGAATGCTCTCGTGGATCCGTCAGGTTTCATGTGAAGACAGCGACTCGAGTTTATGCTCAACGCTTGGCACATGAAAATTCATTGAGCTGGCGATCAGAACTTACTCAAGAGCTGAGCGTTGAGAGGTTTTGAGGCTCGACATTGGACTCATGCAAATCGTTTACATAGGCAATTAAGCAAGCATTCATTATCAACGTTCGCAGAAAGAAATTAATTGGCTTGAAGGGAAAAATAATCGCCACGAAGTCTGACAGCGATTGATGCAAAATATTTACAAAAAATTCTGCTCGTGCTGCTTGCAAAAAAAAACTTTAAGGTTCAGAGCCGTAAAGTTCGTCATGTTCTTTGTTTTCCTATGAGTGTTGGTCAAAGTTCGTTTATAGTTACACGCGCTGGCGATTGCTGCTCATGACATTCTCTGTTCTCAGAATATCCGCTCCGCTACAGTTCGAGTCACAAAGTGAACGCGTCATCGCTCGGAGGATTGTCCGGCTTGACTTTGCCCACAGTTGGAGAGTCACGAAGAGTTGTTTGCAATAAAATTTGAGCATCGTTAGTTTAAATAAACAACACGAAGTGGAATGGCTCTAAACGAAACCGGAGATTTCCAGAAAAATCATGAATGAAAAATTTCAGCTTCAATTGCGCAAGCTTCTTGATTCCTTTTGACCTTGAAATGTGCATGGAATGCAAGCTAGTCTCGATGCGATTTGCAAGCAGATAAAGGCTTCCGTAATATTTGAGACGACACAGCTCGATTCCAAATGATCAACGTGTCTTGGCCGCGTTCCAAATCATGTCAAAACACTCGTAACTCGCAAAGGTTTATCAGCGAACTGAGGAAAGACTCGAGCCGGATTTCGGTGGGTGTAAACATTCATTTCGTGTTTTTCATCGCGATTTGAATCAAAAATTTCCAAACACTTTTCTCGAGCCGATTTCTACAAAACAAATCCCGAGAATCTCTGAAATTTTCCACGTGAGAAATAAATCCAAACGGCTAAGCGAGCCGTAAACTATTCTCAATCTTCAAGTGCCACGCTCTGTTGCCAAAATTTCAAGCTGTTCATTGATGCGGGGATATAAATATCGCCGAGATATCCAACGACGTCAAAGATTGTAATGAGGCGACAACAAAACTTGCACGACTCGAACTGAAATCAATCAATTGAATCAGTTTCGCGCCAGCTATGGGACGGCGTATGGATTACTGTTTTGTTGTTCGCGTGGCACAAACGAATCTGCTCCGCTCTTGCCACTCGGCATAAACAACGCGCAAACATTTAATCGAAGATGAGTTGCGACAGGTCAGTGACACGAGAGAGCGGGCAAAACAAAACTTTCGGCCGTTCATCGTCTCCGCTTTTAAGGGAATTTGCTGGCATTTCGCGGAACATTCACAAAACATGTGTCGGGTTTAGTTTCTTGCGTTCAGCATGAAGCCGAAGAGTTTGCGGTCACGAAACGCGAATTTTTAAAATAACATCGGTCGGGTCCATTCTGTCACTCGAAAGAACGTTTCACTCGCTACAGTTCTTGACATTTGAAGAAAGAGTGATTAATCTCATTTCAACTATAGTGGCTGAAGCCGCACTTCGATCTTTTGTTCACGTCACAAAGACGATTGGCTGCGATCGTCGTCGTACGATCGAACATTCGAAAAATCGCCAACGTGTCTGCCGGTACTCGACGTGCGCAAAAAAATATTCAAACCTCACACAATTTAGGTCAGCAACAGCTCGATCTACAGCCTTTGACGGCGATTGTGTAAGTCTTACGGTTCTAATTCTGAGTTGATCTTCGTTAAGGTTTGCGAAACTTCCTCTCCACAGCGTTGTTAGCCGAATCAACTCAATTGGTTGAACAAGCACACGCTGCTCATTATGATCCAATTGAGCCGAATAAGTAACTGCCACGACGAAGCCAGCAAGCATCCATCTCATTACTAATTCTCGCTTATGAGAAACATGAAATTACAGATCTCGAAAACTCGTTTCCATAACATTTGAATGGCAACGACAGAATGGCGGAGTCGCAAGAGAAGGCGAGGAATCTGCATGTTGATGAATTGAAATATTTATTCATCTTGACACCATCTTGACATCGCCACTCGCGTCTGGAGCTCAGAATGGAGAGTCATTAAACCAAGAATCACTCAGTCAACGCGCTCCTCCTCCCTTTTCCAAGAACAATGAAGCGTCTTTCAGTGTTGCGAACTGCATGTAGGCGTTGAGGAGTTTACATTAAGTTTGCACGCGCCGTAATCAATTTAATTTACTTGATATAAATATTTATAAATTCTCTAATAAGTATCCATGTCTCTCACACTTGCACAAACATCAGATTAGTGAAGTTGAACTTGAAATTATTGCTTTTTCATTCGGCGAATGAATCAACTGCCTAACGAGACAGTTTTTCGATTTTCGAGCTTGAGGCCATGGCTCTCGAAGGTTGCTGCTAGAACGGAAGAGGAAGCATACGGGGAGCTCTGTAAATTGCGTAGCTAAATGACCATTAGGCTAATGTCATTCGATCATCGCATATGTTAATGGATACTTTTCTTCAAGACAAAGTAAAAGCAATTAAGGCTGGACAAGTGACCAGTGTAGGCTAATCTGAGGTGAACCGCCAATATCAATCGCTACCTGACAAAGTGAAAGCCGATTTCGAAGAACAAGGGCTAAGCCGAACGGCATTGACGAACCGCCCGCAAAACTACTCCCTAGACAATAAACACTATCAATTACCAAGCCTGCAATTGCTGCTAATTGATGAGCCAGTTTCAATTCCAGCTTTGCAAATACAACAATCAACTCGCTTTACAATTCAATCTCAATCGACGACACTTATTGACGTGAGCACTTTCACGCTTTGGCCTTGACAACGAAGCTTACGTAATACTGCATTTGTTTATGGCACTACAGTAACAAATGCACATTGCAATCTTTGTCTCTCAAGCTGGCAAACAAGTTAGAACGAATTTGCGCAAAACAATTTTATGGCTTTTGTGCATTCGCAAGTCCCGGCCGCAACTTTTATAGCTCGCTCAGTAAATTTTCCACTACTTAGCTTCAACTTGATCAATAAATTTTCTGAACGACTTGCAATTGTTGCAGAATGAAAAACAAAGTTTCAGAACGTGAAATGAATTCGTGCATACCAAAGGGTCAACGGAAAACTTCTCGGGAAAACAACGAAAAGATTTTCAATCCGCTAAGTCGACGTTTTCTTGTTTAATTTGTTTCAATTTATTCAACGCGTTGTCAATATCGGAAAATTCCACTGAAGCGGCCCCGAGAGACGCGACAACTATTTTGTTATCAATTTTGAAACTTTCAGCCTTCGGCTGTGGATCAATTGGAGCGAGAGGCGTTGATCAGTTGTGTGAATTGGTGCAATGGAACCGGCAGTGCAATTAATCGATTCGCCCTTCGATGTCAAACGATAATTCCGGTGTTGCTGCCGAAGCGAGCGACTGACTCATCGTCTTCGGAAATGAGACGGCACAATAGACGAAAGTGGCTTCAATCACGCATAGCTAAGTTGATTAGGTAAAAGACTCGTTTACAACGCGAAGATGCAACGGAAGCGAGATGGGAAAAGTTTCCTTTCATTTCGCTAGAATTTCTAAGTGGAACGTCGAGTCCGAGGCTTATATCGCTTATAGTCAATTAACGTTTCACTTTGTCAGCGTGGAGCGACGCGAGACCACAGACGAACAAAGAAAGGAAAACGCTTTCGTTGTTACGCAACTATGCCGAAATTATTATATTACCGTTATCAGTCAATGGAACGTGAACTGGCGAGATGAAAATTAATTAACAACACGATTGCTTTATTTTTGTTTCCTTTCAACTCGTCATCAGCTGATAAGATTCTTATCTCGCACTGTGGAAACTTTGAGACTTTGGGGCTTCGCTCACCTTTGCGTCGGCCGTATGGACCGAGAAACAGAACGCCCTTGCCGATGACGTTGTCGTCGATGTACTTGAAAATCTTTTGGGTGTCTTCGGGCTTCTGCGAGACCAGCGGCTTTTTCATGCGCGGGGCTCGCGGGAAGATGAAATCATCCTGGCTAAGAGACAACGATTTGGTGCGACTCGCTTTCTTCAATGCACTCATCGTCAGCGACAGAACGCAAACAGCTTCGATCTCGCACTCCGAATCCTCTCGATTTAGACACAGAAAGATTCTCGATGGCAAACGCAATTAATAGAATCAAGTCTTCGCCCGCCGTTGCCGCTTTTCACTAATTTGTTTTCTTAAACTTATTCGCACTTGCAAGACGATAAATCACTTTCCTCTCGGCTCGAGACTTTTATCGATTTTAAACTGAATTTGGATTTATTTTCCGACTTCTCGCTCGCTAACTCAATAAGCTAACCGATCTGAACAGCTCGAAGTTCACAGCGAGACTGAACGACGAAAAGCAAGCCGCACAACTTTTCTGTCTCAGCGACACGACGAAGACTCGAGAGCCAGAGAGCAAAGCTGAAAATGAAAATTGAGAGCAAGAAACGAAAGTTCGCAGTGCTTTGACTTTTTGTGATTTTTCCGGTTCACAGTTGGTTACAGCCTGAAGTTTCCAGGAAGCGTTTTCTATTGAAAAATTGCCTAAACTAGTCGCAGAGTTTATCTTGGGATGAACAGACGGAGTGGGTGCGATCATTCCTCAGGAATGCGATGTTCCTGCTACTATCAATTTATCATGGCAGGTTTGTGTCGCATTCCGCGAGCTCGTGTCGACCTGACTTCAAATATTTACTGACTCCTCTGATTTGTTTATACAACGTAGAGAGTCTTAATTGATTTGCATTCATTCTACACATGCACAAATAAGTCCAGAGACTTAGTAACACAATTAGCATCTAGCACAGTCGACGGAGACATTTGCGGATGGAATATTCGACTCGAGTCGAGTCACTCGACGACCTCTCCAATCAATTAAGAAAATTATCGAATTCAATTTTCCTTTGATCCGAGCGCTTTTCCGCTCCATTATGTTTTGTCATTCATGGGCACAATCTAATGAAAACTCATGAAAATTCGCTCATTTTTCGATTAATCCCGATCTCTAAAATTTATCTTCTAATAAATCTTGACCACGTGGCTCACGCAATCTTGATCAGATTCTATTTTCGTAGAATCTAATCGTCTTTAGAACTTCTATGAACCTCCTAAAACCAACCTCGATCAGTGCTGCAGCTTTATTGAAAACTCCTCAATCAATCATGCCGGATTTCCAATCAAATCGCTTCCACTTAATGCAGGAATTACATCGAAATGCGATTGAAAGCTTTTCCGCAATTTAATTTCGTTGGCAAACTTCGTCATTCCTGTGATTTATTCTGTTTTTAAGCGACTCTAGCTGAGCGGCCGTTTGAAGAAAATGACAATAAATTTTCCTGGGAACTCTTGAGACAACGCCAACGCGTTATGATTTCATCGGATCGAGTTTTCATGTTAGTAAATTGTCTTCAAAGAATTGTTTACAAGTTGCTGAGAGTGACGTGGGAGCAATTAAGTTAATTGTCTAAGGATTGAGACTCTGATCATTTGCGAGTAAAATCGAAGAGATCGCGGCAATCTGCAAGTTTCGCATCTCAAAGTCTTCGTCGAATATCTCAAATTCTTGCGATGGCATTGACCCAAATGATTGACGGGCAACAGAAATCACGAAGAAGAAAAAAGCTTCAAAGTCTTCTCAAGTGCCTGAACGAGCGTTCGTATGTGGCAAGACTAGCAACATAACATTTTAATGAGCGAAGCATAAAAGTTATGCAAAAATTAAGGTGATCAAGAAACATCGATAAATTTTTATTGAGCAAACTCGGAGCTGTTAAGCAAACATGTAATTATTTTGCATCGTTTGCAACAGACACTAGGTCGCCGAGTGAGTTTTTCTCGCGAACCACAAAGCAAACGCAACTTAAAAATATCCACGAGCGATCGAGTTAAATTTTCTTTTTCCGCGAATTTCCCTTCACGAGTGAATTGGGTCAGCGAGCGTCGATGGCCAACGAATGCTCTCGTGGATCCGTCAGGTTTCATGTGAAGAGCAGCGACTCGAGTTTATGCTCAACGCTTGGCACATGAAAATTCATTGAGCTGGCGATCAGAACTCAAAAGCTGAGCGTTGAGAGGTTTTGAGGCTCGACATTGGACTCATGCAAATCGTTTACATAGGCAATTAAGCAAGCATTCATTATCAACGTTCGCAGAAAGAAATTAATTGGCTTGAAGAGAAAAATAATCGCCACGAAGTCTGACAGCGATTGATGCAAAACGTTTGAAAGAAAATAACTCACTCAAGATCGTGAGACTTTCCGTTTCGCGATAATCTGTCTCAAACGATTCTTTAGACTTCTCCTTGATTTCCGCTAGAATAAATTAATTGACAAAATGCTGTAGACAAACGCTTGATTCTAAATCAACTCGGCGGAGTCAATAGAACCCGCAACGCTCAAGCCAACAAACCTGATTGAACTTTCACGACATTCAAATGTTCGCTAGAATGCCTTCGAAGGTCGATGTTGTAGCGACTCACGTGAGATGTTGACTTGTAAACATTTCAATCTTCGGCCGATCACATGATGGCTTAATCACGTTGGGCTTTGTTCTCGTCGGATGATTCCTGGGAAATCCAAAGCCATAAATGGGATTCTCTTTGTGCAACAGACAGAAGCGTCATTTGCGCAGGTTTCTCTCCTACTTCAAGGTCGTCGCTCGTTGTGCAAGAAAATCGAGTTAGATTGCAGTCGAGCTATTGAAAACATGAAAGCTCCGATAATCGTTTAAGATTAAAACAAGATTTTATGCGCCCGACGTGTCTTGGAATCGCGCCAACGACTCCGATAGCTTTTATCTCGCAAATGTTACCAGCAGATGTTGGCGATGAGCCTTAAGCATTCTGACTAACGTCTAGAACGAGATGAATCAGCGCCAAGGCGATGCTTCTTGCCACATCAAAACTTCCACTTCCTGAACGCTCTCGAAGCCATCAACAAAAGTTTTAAATGAAAAACTTTTTCCCATGAGTTCGTTCCATTCAATTTGAAATTTTGTTCCGCAAAATGATTCGCCGCTTGTCTCGCGTGACATTAAATCTTTGCATCAGCTCGCTCGATTTGAGATTCGCTTGAGATGCAACGAGAAATTTGTTGTGAAAGGTCAGCACCGCTCAGTAGATTCGCTGCGTGGATTTATTTGTTTGTCCAATGACATAAATTCGAGCTCAGTCAGCGGCATTTGTGTTTTCGATTCGGAACAGAAGTCAACAAATGAGCTGTGTGAAAACAATTTCAGTAGCTTCCTCGAGCTACAATGTTCCACTAAACTGAGAGCGTTTATCATCAAACCAAACAGTTGTTGAAGAATTTCGGTCTCGTACGCAATTAGAAGAATTTCATCTGGCAGACACGAAGCTTTCTTCTGATTAAACAAACGCGTCTTGCGTTGGCCGAGCGACGACGTGAAGCCGGTGGTTGGATCGCGAAAACAAAATCAAAATCGTGATGAAAGTGGGTCAACACTGGTTGAATCACATTGACAGGAACGTCTCTCGATTCTTCTCATTCTTCATAAGAACTAGATTATGCGGGGCTTCGCCCCTCTCCCGTCTTCACGACGATCGAACTTGGCCTCCATTTTTATTTTCCACTCGATTTTCAAAGAATCCTTGTATGGGCGGGTACCGGAAGGGCTGTGCCGATCGAACTCAAACTTCACTTGAATGTGTGTGCCTATACGATGTATGTTTGAAAGCAATTTAATCAGGGCAAAATCTCAGAAATAAAAAGTTTTCTTAGGAAAAACTCGATTTTTGAAGGATCCTTGTATGGGCGGGTACCGGAAGGGCTGTGCCGATCGAACTCAAACTTCACTTGAATGTGTGTGCCTTTACGATGCATGTTTTGAATTAATTAAACCGAGGCAAAATCGCAGAAATAAAAAGTTTTCTTTGGAAAAACTCGATTTTTGAAGGATCCTTGTATGGGCGGGTACCGGAAGGGCTGTGCCGATCAAACTGAAACTTCACTTGAATGTGTGTGCCTATACGATGCATGTTTTAAAGCAATTAAACCAAGGCAAAATTGCAACAGTAAAAAGTTTTCTTAAGAAAAACTCGATTTTCGAAGGATCCTTGTATGGGCGGGTACCGGAAGGGCTGTGCCGATCGGGCCCATCTACGAACTCATCCTTCCTATTTCAGAAACACACAATCTGATGAAGAAATAAACTTGATAGCTCGTTCCGTTCGAGAGTTATCGTGCTCACAAACCTACATACATACATACATACATCCGCCGGACGGGAATTTTTTTTTTGCTTTTTCGGGCTCAGGGTGATGTGAAACGTCGAGAAAGTTGATAAAAAGTGGGGGTAAGAAAATTTTTGGGTCATACAGAAACCAATACTTGGCCCTTCCTAGGGAGGGAGGCCAAGTGATTCGTGAGCCACGCTGGCCGACAGTTACAACTTTCAACTCGATAAGGTGCGTTGCTTAAACCTTAGACTCCAGAATCGGTGTCGAACGTCGTAAACACGTTAATCCAGCCTAGCTCATCGTGAACTTATTTCAGGTGCAGCAAACTGTCTCGGAGCGTTGACGCAAGCTGATTTTATCAGAATTGAAAAGATCTACGAGACTGAAATGAGGAAATTTTCCCTTCACTTCGCTAGAATTTCTAGCTAAGTGGAACGCGTCGCACTTTGTCGTTTATGGTCAATAAAAGTTTTCACTTTGTGCGCTCAGACGTGAATCTTACAAAACAGAGGAAGACGAAAAATTGGTCGTTACGCAACAGTCGAAACTTTTTGATAGTGGGAGTTGGGGCCTCGAGAGAAACCAAATATTTATAAGCATCATCAGCGTGTTATCAACACGAGAGTAATGTTTGGTAAATAATTAACACCGAACAATCGTAGGCAGCTGATAAGAAATTTTGCATTTCTTATCTCGCACTGTGGAAACTTTGAGACTTTGGGGCTTCGCTCACCTTTGCGTCGGCCGTATGGACCGAGAAAAAGAACGCCCTTGCCGATGACGTTGTCGTCGATGTACTTGAAAATCTTTTGGGTGTCTTCGGGCTTCTGCGAGACCAGCGGCTTTTTCATGCGCGGGGCTCGCGGGAAGATGAAATCATCCTGGCTAAGAGACAACGATTTGGTGCGACTCGCTTTCTTCAATGCACTCATCGTCAGCGACAGAACGCAAACAGCTTCGATCTCGCACTCCGAATCCTCTCGATTTAGACACAGAAAGATTCTCGATGGCAAACGCAATTAATAGAATCAAGTCTTCGCCCGCCGTTGCCGCTTTTCACTAATTTGTTTTCTTAAACTTATTCGCACTTGCAAGACGATAAATCACTTTCCTCTCGGCTCGAGACTTTTATCGATTTTAAACTGAATTTGGATTTATTTTCCGACTTCTCGCTCGCTAACTCAATAAGCTAACCGATCTGAACAGCTCGAAGTTCACAGCGAGACTGAACGACGAAAAGCAAGCCGCACAACTTTTCTGTCTCAGCGACACGACGAAGACTCGAGAGCCAGAGAGCAAAGCTGAAAATGAAAATTGAGAAAAGTTTACGTTCTGTTGAAAAAATTATCACAAGCTTGAGCTTTAATGAACTTTCAGTGACGAGACAAAACTATTTTCCAAATTGAGGTTTTTCTGTTTTGCTATGTTCTCTGCTTTTGAAAAACTTCTTTGATTTCGGCTCTTGCTGAGGCACAGGTTCGATACGATAGAGCTTTCGTTTCTTGGGACCACCGTTATTGTTGACATCGCTGTTTTCATTCGAAATTTCCTCATCATCATCCAAGTCGATGATTTCTGTCTCGGGTCCATCTATGAACTGTGCGACGCTTTGTGGTGTGGATGAAACATTGAACTCGATGGGGGCAGTGCGACGAGGCCAAGAGCTGCTTCGAGGCGACTCACAGTTATTGTCTGATGGCATTTTCAGATCATCCAACGTGTAATTGGGAAGAACTGGCTCACGATGTATTGGCTTACGCATGATGATAGTTCTTTTTTTAGGCGACGGTGTGCTATGAACTGAATGTGAGAATCGTAACTTGGAACTGTTGCTATCTTTCATCGAACTTCCACTGAACTTTGGTAGTTTAGCTTTAGCGAATTCCTCAGGTTTATCAAATTCCTTTCGGTCCGAGTCATCAAAGAGTTTAGAGTTCTTCGGAATGACAGGTTTTTTCGGGATCTTATAATCAAAACTCAATTTACTATGAGAAGTTAATCCACGACCCAACAACGGACCTGTTGGTGTTTCATGAGGATTCGAGCTAGACGACGGTTCAGCCTTCTTTTGATTAGTTTTCTCCCATCTATCGAGAGCTTTCTGTTGTTCTTCCACTGACGTTTGGCACAGTAATAAAACTTCTTGATCGCCACTTTTCTGAACTTCTTTAACTGATGAGCGCTCAGAAATGTGAAGCGATTTAACAGACGTAGAAGTTGCAGTAATGTCTTTCTCGGTATCCAAATTGAATTCTTCAACCTCTGGAGTTTCAGCTTCCAAATCAATCCAGTCGAAGATTCGCTGGTATTCGACTTCGCCGAAAGATTCATCTTCGCTACTCATTGAAAGCTCCATCGACAGGTCGTCTTGAACTTCAAATTCTTCGGTTACCTCTTCTTCTGTGAGATCACAAATTTCAGAAGCATTGTGGCGAACAGTACGACTTCGCAAGTTGCGGCGGTTTGTAGAAACAGCTTCAGGCTTAGGCTCATCGTCGAGCGGTTTATGTTTTTCACTGTACTCTTTCTCCAGACGAGTCAGACGTTTCTTTATCAAGGCGATAGCCTTCTTAACGCAGCCTTGATTTTGGCTGTAGTCATCACGATTCATCACACATATGACTACTATCTCATCCGCGGATTTGCAGTTGGTATCCAGCAGATTCACAAGCAGCTCATTCGTCAGCATCGGGTTGAAGTAGTTTATCGTGAAGACCAAGCTCTCGAGGTTCACTGACAGTTTGTTGACAAAACTTTTGTTGACCATCACCAAATCCATTTCACAGCCATCGTGCTTAAATTTCAACTCGTAAACGTCGTTCAATCGATATCCGTAAAGATCACACACTCGCTCTCTCAAGGAACGGCAACTAGAATTGACTCTTGTTCAATCGATTACAAGCCAATTGCAATTTAAATTACCTTTTCGTGTGCAGTACAATTTCTTCTTCTGTCATGACCTGTATACTGATGTTGTGATTTAGGATTGAATATCTTGAGATCTCTTCCGCCAGCTCTCGAAGGAAGCGTGATTTGCCTTTTTTCTTTTTAAATGTTCCGTACTCGAAGTCCAATCTGCAAGAATAAAGATCGTCAAGTACTCTGAAATCTAGGTTTGTGGGAGGAGAATATCATGGAGGTTTTATGAGAGGTTTCAGGAGTAGCTTCATTGCACTTTTGCTGTTTCTCGAGATTGACAAGCTTGCAAATGAAAAGAGTAAGCGTTGAAAGACCGATTGCCGATTTACGAGCTCATGTAGCTCGTTGACATTGACCTTTGTCTTATGTGCAATCATTTAACGATCAACTTACTCATCGGCCTCTGTTGAACAGCTGAACCAGATGCAGCATTTAGCCCAATCGACCAGGATTAGGCATTTAAATACTTTGTTTTCATCGTCGCAAGCAATTTTCACTGCTTCCATCATTCTAATCAACAGCTCCGGATTCTCCATTGCTCTGAAGATGGCCAGTACTATGCAGACTTTTTCAACGACCTATTTATAATGAACTGTTGGCTATCTTGCGCTTGTTGCGATTAAATATTTGAAAACTGTGCAACTTTTCTCTGTTTATTTTGTCTCCTCATTTTCGTTGATTCACAATTTTGTCATCGCAGTCAAATTTGAATTTCAAATTGTCAGTTTCCGTTAAAAAAAGATTGTAAATCAAGAAATTAAGAACAACTTTTAACTTTTAAGTATATCACGTTCTTTATTTCCTTCTAGACATTACACAATAGTTTAATTGCATGCCATAAAAAACGTTTCTAACTGTGATTTGGATAAATGGAATAATTACAATATTTTGTCCATGGCGGACATTGCAACAACTAAGAAGAATCAACCTCCACAACACACTAAGCAAACAGTTCGGGGTGGTGTAACTTTATTCTTGACTATCTAAGTCGTTCAAATTACGGATTAAATTTACATGAAACGAGTCGCGAGCAGATAAAACCGAAACTTACTCTGTGAACTCTAACTGGAGTGAGACCTTAAAATTACAATCTTCCTTCGTCTTTAGAATTTCCCAATGAGATAAATCAACACGAAACATTTGCCCTTTCATCTTAGTTTGGTAGCGTTCACAATTATAATAGTAGCGTAAGCTGCGTAATGGAATGTTGCCGAGACGGACCGACCAGCTTGACGTGATAGGATTTATTCGTGAGCTTCACTCTCTTGCTGCACGAGCTTAAACCGTCTGGGACTCTTGATTGAACCCTGGCTGATCACCTTGGCCAGCTGTCCCTGTTGTGCCAATCGTTTCCTGATGAAGCGGCTAATGAGGATTTGTGGGCGCTTTTGCCATTCGTTCATGACTTCTTTCGGTGCCATTACCTTTAGAATGGGACAAGAAATCGTTAAGCCGAATTTAATTGGAGAGTTGCAGAACTCACCTGATCACCATTGAGACGATTTAACAGAGCTACGCAGACAATCGCAGCTTTGATGCCAGCATGCAGAGTGAGGGCGGCGAAGATTGTGGCTGGAAATATGAAAAGGCTCTTTAAATAAATACTGATTAAGATTCATCTCACTCACCTTCCATCTCAATATTCACGACACCGAAATCGCGCAACTTTTCTAAGTATTCCATCTTGTCCGCTTCCGTGAACTCGCAGAAGGCTCCATCGAGTCGTCCCTGACCTTCGTAGAAGTCATACGTGCACATGGTCTTTCCCGACACCACATCGTAAGGATCTTGCGTGGGGTCAGCGAGAGCTTTCAGCTCACGAGACAACTTCCGGTCGAGCACTGCAGGTCGATGAATGATTTTACCGAGCACCGTCTGCGGAAAAGGTAAAGGAAAAACTTTGTATGCTTCGGGATTTCAAAAGCTTTTTGTATAAAGCTCAAAGATTTCCGTGAACTTCCTGCGGTTTACCGCTTTTCCTTCTTCGCAGTCGCAATTACAAAACAACACGGAATCACGCGGCGAGCTTTTAACGGAGGCGTATCAATCATCTCTGCTTACCATTTCGTAAGTATTACGGAGCTGTCCATCGACTGCTTCCTCTGAAACAACAACTGTTCCGCCTTCGATTCCGATGCCGCCGCACGTTCCAAGACGGATGAAAACCGGATCCTTGCACTTGGCGTGGTACCTTAACAAAGGAAAGCGGATATAAAATAATTGTTCAATGCTGTCTGGCAGTTCTTTTTAAGCATTTAAATACGAACATGAGTTTGATGATTTCGTGCAAGAGGATGCCGATTGATGGAACGCCCATTCCGTGGCTGATTGAGAGGACAGGGCCGACCTAGTAAGAAAGAAAAATCTTAGATTTATTGCATGTCTCAGTGATTTTACACTCCAAGATTTCGCAGCATGTTCTGACACACTTGACTTCCTTGCAAAAGTCTCCAGGCGAGAAAACTCAATTTCCACAGCGAGAATCAAGAAATCAGACAGTAAGCGAACGGCATATGTACTTGTCTCGAGGCGTGTATCCTTGAAAATGAGGTGGAAAAACATTTTCGTTGTCAGAAAGCAAACACTGAGCGACAGCGGAACACGAGGAATTGGCCATTGAAGGAGGTTTCAGGGAGGCGCAAAGCAAAGTAAAGAGGTAAGGAAGGTTTTTTGAGCAAAAGAGAAAGAAACGAACACGGCTCAGATTTGGTCATTTTAATGAAGTAAGTTGGCTTGGAAATTGATTGAAGAATGACGGAAATGTTATGAGGTAAAGAGGCCAAATCCAACCGCAGCCATTGATGAAACTTGCAGTAGGTATCACGAAAGTTTTTTTAGCAAAATATAGCAAAACCCCAAGCAAAATTTTTCTCAAAATGAACGAAAGTGTGCTCGTCATACTTGTGTGTTCTCTCGTTTCCGATGTTAGGCTAGAGAAAAGCTTTAAGGACAATTGTCTGCAATAGGATTATTATTATTGAGAGGACGCCTCGGCTTTGTAACGTCTGCTCTTTTGTGGAAGAAAAAGCTTTGTCTGAGTTTTCCGGCGTTTAAGCAGAATCGAATAGCCGCAACAAACTTTATATCTCACCTTGTACATTGAGTAGCGATAGGAGAAAGCGCTGATATCCTGTAATTGAGTTCCTGCGGGCAGTTTGTAGCCGATTTCGTCCATGATAAAGTGTGCGAAGGTTTCCATACGCTTCGGTGTTCCACCCATGCAAACGAACTGTGAAGAAATCAAGTTGATTGGAACCTTCCGATATAAAATTTTCCTCTCACTTTAACATCGCCAAACATCTCATGGAGGTCGTGACTGCCGCTGCCTAGCGCTAGATGGTAGAGAATGTCTTGATCCATCAGCTCGATGTTGGGATTTCGCAACTTAACGGTTCCATCGCTATACCTAGCAAAGAGACGACAAGGATAAGATGAAAAGTGTGATTGCGTTGAAAGCTTTCTTAGAACGAAAAGTTTCTCAGACTGACGCCAAGGCAACAGATTACGAGAGTCGGAGTTATTCCAGTTCTCAACTGTCATGTATTACGCAACGAAGGGTGGAAAGCTTGTTGCCATGGAGCAGATGTTGTTACGTCTCGTCTAAGTAGTTAACAAAATCAATTCGAGCCACATTTCGACGTGATTCGTTTAGGGAGAATGAGAAGTGATGTTAAGCTGATTGGAAATGAACACGAATTTGTTTGTACATAAGGCGCTCAACCGTTGCAAAGTCATTAACAGCTTTTTTCGTGCTTCGAACGATACAACGTGTCAGTCGTTCGGCTAAGAAGATTTCATACTCCAAGTCGTTTAAAGTGAATCCTTGAGTTTATTTTGAGCATAATGTAGAACGGAACAGATGCTTTCAAACAAACCCATACCGCATAACTGCTCTGCGGTTAACTAATTGCAAGACAACCGGAAACTGTTATCCTTGGCGGATTCCCGTTTCTTCCAAATGTTCCATCTAGCTAAGAGGATAAAACTCGCATTTTCCACTTCGTCTGCCTCGACTCTCATTAATTGAATGATAAGGCCAGAGTAAACTTTTCCGCTAACGATATAAAAGCACTCCGGGATAAAAGCCCTCAACGTCAGTTGTGATGCAATCTGGTAAAGCTGAAATGCGAGGGCTGTCGACACGTTTGTCAACAACTGTTGATGGCACGCAAATCACTCGGCAAATTTTCAATTGAATTCATTAGCGTGAAATTGCGCCGCGAACACTTTCCCGCCGTGCTTTCCAAAACAGTTATCAATTTTCACTTGATAGAACGCGATTCTCCGTAATTTGTTTGGATGAGACACTTCGGTTGAATCATTCGATTAAAGTTGACAACAGCCTCGTGTCAACGATAAACCGTTAGGATTGAAAGAACTTTGCGGCACGCTTTAGAGTTCAGCAAACAAGCAATTAGACGGAAGATATTGTCTTTCACTTCAATTACCTCGTTTTCAACTTTACAACTTCGTCGTTGGTCTCTTCGTCCTTCGAGCTACTTGAAGCGATATCTTCGTCGCTCGAGCTAGCAACTTTTAATGCATTAGCCGTCTCGACAGGATCGCCGTTGGCGTCAATGGCGTTGGACACATCAAAACCATTACCGTTCCGATGCGTAATGCTTGCCGGCTGTACTGATGACATTTTTTATTTTCCTGGAATCGTTTTGTGTTAACTCTTTTAGTCATGAATCTCGACAAAACAAGTTTCACCGGCGCCGGTCGCTAATCAATATTCTTCATCCAACATTCATGAATTCAAGCGTTCTATTGCGAGAAACATGTTCCGATACTTCGATTTGTCGGGCTCCGTACAAGACGAACACGCGATTGATAACGAATAAATGAGCATAGAAAGAAGAATTTTGCGTCGCAAGAACAAGAAAGTCAACACATAAATTAAAGAGTCTCGTTCTTGGCGACGCATGAACTTGAACTGCGGTGTCCTCAATGCTCGTAATTCATCCTGATAACCGCCGAGCTTCCGTTATCATTAATGTTTTTGCAGCAAAAGTGTGATTTATTGCGTAACTCTTAAAGCTTTCTTGAAGGAGATTGTTGTTTTAATTAGTTGACACACTTTGATGTGCAAAAGGGCGGCTGACGGTGACGTCAATGATAGGATGGCGCCATACCAAGAATAGGGGAGGAGATACAATTGAGTAGCCTGTGATGGTACCAGTTACAAACTTTTCCGTTACCACCTTGCCCGCTATCTTTAAGCTCTGATTTATTAAATGGATTTTGAACGAAAAAGATTGTCAAAGAGCGAACTTGTTTTCGAATCGAAACTTTTTCGGGGGCTCGGCCAATCGGAAATGGAAACGTAAATTGCGTTTTCTTTTCTCTCGTGAATCAGTTGAACAACGCGATTCGATGATTGCTTGTCTATCAATCGTTCCTAATCGGATTTGCACAAATCGTTTAATTAGCGATTAATCGGACGCGATGATGTTGATTGTTTGTAACTGATCATGTGCGCGTCTTTGAAAGGTCTCAGACTATCAGCTGATTGCATGAGGAATTCGATTCGGAACAAAACTAAGCTATTGAATTGGGTCGTTGATGGCAACGCGTAGTGTCAAACTTATCGATCCATTGCGTACGGAGTTCCAGTATAATTTTTTTATGAGCCGTTGACTCATCAGGGAGCGTTCTGAAGGTTATCAATTTCATGAAAGTCCACAGCGTGGCACTACACGAGACAACTGAGCATATATGGAAACTAGGAAGTAATCTTTCCATCCTCCGGCTCAAGGTCACGTCGCTCTCGTGTTCAATCTTTGAAGAAATAATCAAGCGACTCTTGTTACTGCAATTGCACAACAGCGGATTAATTTCGCTGCGAATCATTCGCGCGTATGTTCAATGAATAATTTATCGCGAGCGTGCAATTTACATAATCGAGACTGGTCCAGGCAATTTGTCTCTATGAACTTTATTTTATCACGAGCGACCCGGTGTTGAGTGAAAACTTGTTTTCTCGTTGGAGCTTTTAGCATACAAATTATTGAAGGCGCTGATAAACTTTCCACTAATTTATTTTCACAGAAATTGTCCTGGTAAAGGTTGCGCTTTGAATGAACTCGACTGCCTTACTCAGCGGTCTTGCGTGAACTGAAAGATCGCTACAAAATACTACGACTCAATAATCTCGAGCTTGGCAGTGGTCGTGAAGCGAAACACAAATGTTCTCACAAACACATCGCAGTCGATCGATTCTTTAGTTGGCGACGAGCCAGAATTTCAGGGGCTGCAACCAATTTTGTGTTTCGCCGGCTGCAAATCAAATTTCCGCTAGGATTTTGCTTCTGAAGCCTCAAGCGACTTAATTATGTATGTCTGACTTTGACGTTGAAATGCAACAGTTAGGACTCAGCCTCATGCATGGAAGTTTTTAACTTATGTGTGGCCACGTGTGCGTGGAAAGGGAAGACGGAAGGAAAGGCTCTAGACGAATGTTTCTAAGGCATTGTCAATATGTGTCGGAAGGATCTCAGCTGGAAGAAGAAAAGGTTGTCGAGGGTTGAAAATTCCGTCGATTGCTTGAGGGGTGAAGATTCCGAGTCTGTTGAGGAATGAAATTCACTTGGAAACATTGCGAGCCACAAACCGGTGACCCATTTACCACTCATTTATTCCAAAGTTGGTGAAAGGTTCTGATGTATGGATTACAAAAAGCTTAACCCAGTGGTTTCATCTTGATCGATAACTTGAAATTCCACTTAAAAACTAGTTGTGCTTCTCGATTTGCTGCATTTAAAGTCATTTAAGGAATCGATTACACTTAACGTACAGATAAGTACCAGCAGACTTGTCGAGATACCATTGAAGGAGAATGGGAAGGATGTTGTAAAGCGATAAGCTTGAGGATTTGAAAGCTCTTTCTGCTTTAGTTATTCTCGTTAAATCATATTCTTCTCGTTAAATCATCCTGGCGGCATCGAGATGTAAATTTGATTCACTCGCATGGCAGACGGCTCTTGGTTGGAAGTCACTCGACGGTGAAACCGTCATCGATGTCGCAAAGTCTCAAAGCTGTTCTACCTTCAATCATCTCGGAATTTCCTGATAAGACAGGTTTGGGTAAATATTTTCGCTTCACCGATGAGGGGAAAATGTTACCGAAAGTTTACTCTGAGCAGCCTTGCGATAAGCTTCGCCTTAGCTTGCGAAACTTTTGGCCAAATGTTTCCACCATTTAGCTGCCAACCATTTTCTCAGCGGTTGACAATTTCATTTTCGCAATTTTGCAACTTAGTTAAACGTTGACGCTTCAAAGACAGCTCGCAGCGTGAGAACCAGAGTGAGTAGAAATTTAATTGGAGCAGCAGGCGAGCGTAGAAATGAGAAAGTTAATTGAATTCTATCGGCACTCGGAGACGTGTTGGAGCTCTTCTGAGTGTTTCTTTGCCCTTCAACACTCGGAAGTTGGTTGGAAATTATCTAATTGAGTTAGGCTTCTGGCCAAGGGTCTCGTCCAAGTTCGCTTCTTGTTTTTGTTTTGTCCGTCTAAACAACGAAGTTTGCGTTGAGCTGCTCCCACATGAGTTCGTAATTTATCAAGATTAATGAGAGCTGAGGAGGCGAAGACACTAATGCGATTCCATTGAAGCTTTATCGATTGAATGAACAAGCTGAACGGAGAAGCTTTAATCTAAATTGTTCAAGACGTCGCGAGGATGCTCTGAAAAGCTTCACTGCAGATGCCGAGCTTACTGCAATCATAAACTTTTTCCATCGTTTAGCTTTTTTATCGCGAACCTCAATCCACGCTTCAGATATTTTTTTCTCGAGCTGCCCATTAAAGTCCATCGGGCGGAAACCAAGAACAAGAGAAATAATAACATTTCCCTTTTTGGCAGAGCTTTGTATTGATTTTGCAGAGCCAACATCAAACAATCCGGTTGAACTTAAATCAAAATCCTCATTGTGTGCTTCAAATTGTTTCAGGAGATTTCTCTCACTCTCGATGGAATTCAAGCTACGAACAAAGTTTTCGACAAATTCTTCAATTCAATTAACATTTTCGTTCAATCACTTCTACATAATTGGCAGAGCCTTTAATTAATCGTAACATCCGGAGCTTCGTGTCGAATTTGCCGTAGGCTCAACTGTAATCTCGTTATGCAAACTTTCGCACGCTTTTGCATCGTCCGAAAGCTTTTTAGCTTCAACGGTTGTTTGGCAAGCACAGCAGATTTCTGGTCCCCTAATGATTCTTATCATCTAGAACGAAGATTTTATAATATGCGTGTCGTGTTGAAAGCTCAACAATTTCTTCTTTCCCGTTTAGTTTGGAAGAAATATCGTCGCACGCTATCGATTTTCTTCTTGTGCTCTTCCTCCTCATTCCCTTAGCCCAAAATACTCATTAAACGTGCCTGGCTTTTCACGCTGATGAACGATGTTCGCAACAACATGAATCGGCCCACATGTTCAACAACTGCCACATGTAATGCCATTAAAATTACGCAGTGAGGCGACCAGTATTTGCTGAATCTTTTATGGCGAATTGATTACAGTCGTAAAGCGGGAAATTTTGTTTACTTACTCGTCTCGCTCCTCCTCAGAGAGTGAAGGTGATGCACCCCAAAACGCTGACATTGTCGATCGGGATCCTTGAAAAAAAGGGAAACAAGAATTGAGTTCATCTGATAACGACCAAAAGAACAAGAACGTCCTATCTCAGCGTGCCTAATTATACTGAAACCCGAACTGGCTTCGATGACACGGAAAACATTTCCGGCGGAGAATTTCCTTGAATTTTAATTAAAAACTCGGCGGCTGTTGATTCACGCGTTGATGTTTCGGGCGTTGAGTGATATTCGATAGAAGGAAATTGAGAAGGAAGTCGACGGTTTTGATTAATTGAACACCCAATTTAAGAGAGAATGGCGCTGTTGTAAAAGCGGTGAAGGGTGCAGGAGAACGATTCGTTGGTTCAATGGCTTGAGAGGAGCTACAGCGAAGATTAGGAAGATTCGATTACAGCGAAGGCTGATGATAAGTTCTGACTCTACTTGTAATCAACGAGTCTGTTGCTTAAGCCTCGTGATTCGCTTGTTGCGTAATCGTTAGAATGATTTATGGATATGCTGTTCTCTTTTCGGAAACGCCACGAGGCTTCTCAAACAAATCAAATTTCCTTCGTGGAAAAACATTGGACGTCAAGAGTTAAATTGTGTTTGACAATTGAGGGAAGTTTACCTTTTCTGCTGCAGCGCGATTTAATCCACAAAGCTCTTTCACTTTCCCTTCAAAGTTTTTCACTTTCCTGAACCTCAAACAACCCTTCAGACTAATATCGATTTTTACTCGCAATGCGAAAAGCGAAGCGAATTCTGCTCGAGATATTTCCGTTGTTCGAAAGACGTCGTTCGTGGAACCAGCAAAAATTTGTCACTGACAGAACTCTGATAACAAATGTCACGGAAACCTTTTGAAATTTGTTCTGCGAATGTTGGATTGAACTTCTTTTCTCGCTTATACTTTATTCTCTCACTACAAACTTAATAATTCTTTATAAATTTTCCACTAAACTCACTCGCAGGGAAAAGGGAAAACTTTTCTTTCTTTCTTTCTCACTAAAGGAATGAAAAATTTATTAGAATTTTATTTATTCGGGGAAAGGAAGTTGCGGGCTTCCAACAGCTACGAACCGAACAGACTGAACTTATCGAGCAAAGTTTTCCACTGAAAGCTTTCGAGCGAGTTTTCTCACATGCACGCCTTTTTCGGAGCATGCGTGGCTTTGACGGTTGGCGCCGCTCACTCGCGATGTCACGAGTAGTCCCGCACATGACCCAACTTAATAAATCGGTTTGTGACTTAACCGTTTGATGAACCCCGTGCAAGCTTTTCTCTCTTGAAAGCTCTCGATGATAAAAGTTCAATGCACTTTGAAACAGAGAGGAAATGTGCTGTGCAATTCAGCATTTTCTTTCGAGTTACTGATAGCCATTAAAGAAAATGTAATGAAGCGGAAGCGTTTGGTTTCAACATTTATTAATAAGTATGAGTTCACAAGTATTTTGAATTATGATCTCCGGGGACGATTCTCCGAATCTAGAAAACGATTTTCTTGATGAATCCGTCGCCACTACCGACGAAGATTGTGCTGTCGTTGACCACAGCAATGCAGTTGGCACTTCCGGCCAGTGGGTTTACGGTTTCCTCAACTGTCTCACCTTCTCCGCCGGTCTCGGTTTTCTCGCCTCCTTGAGTTGGCGACGCTTCACTGCTTGGTTGACCTGTTCCATTTCCTTGAACGGTTTCAGGTTTTACTGGGCCTGCCTGAATACCTGGGACAGTTTCAGGTCCTTCAATGATCTCACTAAACGGTGGAAACCTTGCTTCTTCTTTGATCTCGTTGCCTTCGTACCGACAGATGATTCTGCACTTGATAATGTTTCCCTCCTCGTCGCTGGTGAACAAATAGTCGCCTTTGCCTTTCATGGCGACGATCGGGAAGCTGTGCAAGTTTTCTTTGATCGTGAGCCGATGGAACTTCTCTTCGACGCTGTTTTTAAAAACTGTAACTCCAACACCCTCGTAGGTTGAGATCGCGATGAACTTCGACGTTCCATCCTCCTTCGACCCGAAGAACGTCACTGGGAATTTTCCAGTCAATCCTCCTTTCGAAGTGAATTTGCCTGTTTCTTCGTCCATCTCGTGGATCGTCATATCTTGCTCAGTCAACGTGTAGAAGAGAGATTTTTCCACGTGAAGAAGTTTGATAGCCTCGACGATGTTGCGACGACGGTACATAAATTTGCCGTTCTCGAATCCGATGACGCCTCCCTTCGCATCTGTTCAGATAAATTGTTGTTCAGTTTATGATTCCTTAGGCGTTAATGGAACTTACCTCCGCAATAGAAGATTAAGTTTTCGTCACAGAAAAGCGCCTCGATTTCACGTTCATGCAGAAGTACTAAGTATCTTTTCGACTCGAGAGGATTCTCGAAGAACTTGATCGTTCCATCCCAGCTAAAAATAAATTCAAAAATTTCCAAAATGCGACACGAGTCGAATGAATTATGAGTTTGTGGATTTCCCGATTGACGCAGTTTTACCTTGAAGTGTACAGCCGACCATCCTTGTCAACTGCCATGGCGTAAATGTAAGCGTCATCGATGGCCAAATCCTTCTTTAAATTCAAATCCAGATCCCAGATCTACATAAAAGGCTTAAGAGAGCTTCGACATATAAAGAAATATTTGAATTTCTCACTTTAACTTTCCCATCGCTTCCTCCACTATAGATAAATTCGTCGTGCGCGATAATAAAAGCCACATCTCCATCGTGTTTGTCTTCCTCGGCACACACTTTCTCCACAGACATCTTTGTTCTTCAGGTTCTTTAGGCTTCAGCAACTCTGTTCGCGATTAAGAGACGGTTGAATCGTTCGACTTCCAGCGAGAAACTGAATTAAGTCGTCGTCGATCGCACAGGTTTTTGCTTCATCTTCTATTTATACGACATTGGAGTGCTATTTTTAATGAAATCAGATTCGAGGAACTTTTCCAGCAGGTGGGATAACAGGTGCCCAGCGCCGATTCGGATCGAGCAGTCGCCCTTCGGATCTCATGAATAAACCGAAGAAATTGGCAATGAACTTGGCGTGAAATTTCGCTCGACATTTGAATTCGTTGGAGCAGCTGATGACCCGATGGAAAGTATGGAACTACATGAGAAAATCATTCACAGGAAATAAATATTTATGCGAAGATGTACGGAAGTCAGTTAGCTCGTCATTGCTGCTGCTCGATGACGCCTAGAGCATGAAGCACTTCCGGTAATCAAACGCAAACATAAAATTTGTTTTCGAGCGCTTTTATTGTAAAGAATGAAAGCTTTTCTACTTCATTACACCAAACATTTACATAAGTAAAGAGATTTCCCCAAGAGGACTCGCTAATGTTTGAGTGAGTCTCGTTACCATGAAAATTGTTATCTTTTTATGTTAATGGCTTCTGCACAGGAACGACTTATCATAACAGAATGAGATGGACTCTAGAGGGAAAACGCTTGCGGAGAAACTCCACGGAAGCGATTATTAATTTGTTCATTTGACTCAATTTTCTAATGGATTCTATGCAAGTTCAGGCTCACGTAAAACGAGCAACACAACATCGAGTTATCGATTAAATCCTTCTACAAACTACCGCTCTCTATCAGCCTCATGAGAAACACTAATTTACTTTAGGTAGATAATGCTTAGACACTTAATTTCAATCTTTGTCAAATCCCATGTTGTGACTTAGTTTGTGTAATTGTTATTTTAGAAAATAGATGAGAAGATTCGTGAAGTCTGTCAGTGATTTCGCAAACGCAATCCAAATGAAAGCCTTCACAAACTTTCTCTTTAAAGAGCGCCAGCAAGCACCGTTCCAAAGCTAAAAGAGTTTGCACTCCCCCATCCTTTCCATGGCTTATCGAAGCCTCCTTCTACTCCCTCACTTCAAAACGGTAACTGCAAACGCTCCCTAGCTGCGTTGAAACACAAGCTCATCTGCTTTTTGCAATGTTTCGTGCATTAATGCACTGCAGTGCTCTACGTAACCAGCTTCAAGCTTTCATAAATTCCGCTCTAGCTTTTACACACTCAAGAGTTGAATATTTTTTAATTGCTTTTATGAAAGCATTTTGTTCCGACAGTTTTCTCTGCAATATAAATATTTATATCGTTTCACATTATTATTTTACGTATAAGAAAGCATGAAGGTGAAAACCGTGGAACGCTCATGAAAAACTTTCATCAAAACATTTTGCAATAATTAAAATATGAGAGGAAATAAAACTATTGTTCAGCTAACTTAAAACAAAAGAGATCCTGGCGTGTGGAATGGCAAGCGAGTTCTTGCCATTCTCCTCAAATCAACTAAAAGTCTTGTCAGCTGTCGTAATGAAACAAATAAAATTGAGCAAGGATGTTTTAACACATTAAATCCTATCAGCAGTCAGAGATTGAAGCGAAGCTCAGCAGTACTCGTAGTTCTCCTTGGGAAAAACGGCTCTAACTGGGAGATCAAAGACTGGATCACGTAGATTTCGAAAGTGCTTCGTAACGAATACTGCGATAATCTGTTGGAAGGGAAAAAAATTCATTAACGATAAGCTCGATACATTAATGCAACGGAGGCGAACAGTGATTTAATCAGAACATCATCAATCTACTGATATTTAAATCAATAATCAACTGATATTTATATCAATGTGACGCAACAGGAAAACAAATGAGCTCTGGCTCGTGTCATGCACATTAAAAGTTATAATTGATAACGAAAACGAATCCATGACCCGAAAAAATCAAATTATTATTCTTCATCAACGAGAAGCCGGAACAGAAAAATATTAAACAGCAACATCAGTGAACCGAGACATAAAACAAAGCTCGTTGAACAAACCTATTAATTAATAATGGAATTGAAGAGAGATTGACTCGAGATTGCGAGCTTATAAGAAGGCGCTAGCATGAAGGTTTTTCTGGTTTCGATAGCGAACTGTTAAGATAACTCCCAACAACTGTTAAAAGAACAAAGTTGATTTGTTAATGTTTGAAGGTTTGTTAGTTAAAGTAAGGAGAACTGTCAAAGCGCTTACCTCAGTGAAACTGAAGAACAACCCAATTGAACCAGACACGAGGAAAGCGTTGTCGATGGTGCTCTCGAGCTTAGGCAGACAAGGATCGCAAGCACAAGCTGGTCTAGATCCACAGCAAATCTTGTTGACTACGTCGCATGAAGGATGATCGTCAGCGACAGTCGAGTTGAATCCACAGCAGTTGAACGTTGTTTGAACTTCCGCTTTTGTCTCGTCGCTCACAGTGTTCCAGCCTTCTTCAGCGAAGATTGTCTGCTGTTGCTTGCTGACTGCTAGGCACGAGCAGGCAATTGCGAACTGCACAATGAAGAGGCAGAACAGGATGATCATGTAGAAGAATAGCGTGACTTGGTGATGCTTCGCGGCTCCATACAATCCCATCAGAGCCAACGAGACGAGTACCGTGCCACACGCGATAACCGAGGGAATGATTGGCAAGTCTGTGAATCGATTCCCGTAAGCCGCCGACCCGATCAGCAATGCACCAACGACCTGTAGATTGGAGCAAACTATTAATAGCGCTCAGTTGCATGAATAATTGATTTTCTGCACAAATCGATTAGTCTGGAATAAAACTCACGATGTACATCAAATTCAGCAAAATCAGTGAGTTTCGCGAGCAATAGAACCCTCCGCACATGTTGACTCGATCTCCCACTTTCGGTACTTGGTAATTTGTAGAGGAATGACTAGCTTCGTTGAGGTAAATCAAAGTTTAATTTTGTTGTTTTGAATTTTTCTCCAAGTGAATTTGTTGTTGTGATTTTGATTGCGTCATCTCAGATATTTCGTGTCGTCTTAGATTTATTTTGTCCCCTCGGACCCTCCAACGTCATCTCGGCGCTTGTTGTTGTTTTGTCGTCGCGGGTTTCGTAGTTCAACTCCCTCTTACTCCAAGTTGTCCAACGTGCATCGTCAAGGTGAGAATTTCCGTAGAAATCTGACAGTAAACGTCGCCAGTTGAGCTTCATTTCATTCGTTAGCGCTAGTTCAAGTTGTCGTGCATCTTTTCACGATCAATTTCGCTGTTTTGCTCTTGAATTTGGCTTGAAGTCGGCGAAACAAATTCGTAGGCAAATCCGCAGATTTCGTGACATTAAATCGAATTGCATCACTAACAAGACGCGTCTCTGTTGCTATCGTTTCAGGAGGAACACCATGTTGCTGTATACTTACCCAGAGAACTTCCGAGCTTACAAAGCTTTGATCGCAGCTCAATATTCAGGAGCTAACTTGAAAGTCGCCCCGGGCTTCGAATTCGGCACGACCAACAAGTCAGATGCATTCTTGAAGAAATTCCCATTGGGAAAGGTAAGGATAACGCGACGGGATCGCTAGAGTTATCGCACAAATCCGCTTCGCAACGGCAGATTTCTCTTTGAGGTTATAACTTTCATGTCTCTTCGTGATGACGTTGAGAGTTATTTTCGGATGTTCCTGAGGCGAGAAGAAAAATCTCTGGCGAAGCAATGTGTTGTGTGTTCAGAGTGATGTCACTCGTGTCTGTTTAATTATTGATCGCTAATTTTCTCACTGTCGGCTTTTTCAGGTTCCAGCTCTCGAGACCGACGACGGCAAATTCTTGACCGAGTCGAACGCCATCGCTTACTACGTGTCGAACGCTCAGTTGCGCGGTGTCAGCGACTTCGAGAAAGCCGAGGTCTTGCAGTGGCTCAGCTTCGCCGACAGTGAAATCGGACCGGCTGCGTCTGCATGGGTCTTCCCAGTCTTGGGCATAATGCAGTTCAACAAGAACTCGAACGAGCGTGCAAAGCAAGATATTGCTGCTGTTTTGAAGACACTCCAAGCTCGTTTGGTGAACAACACTTTCTTGGTTGGCGAGCGCATCACTTTGGCTGACATCGTTGTCTTCTCGAGCCTTCTGCAATTGTTCCAACACGTCGCCGACGCCGCTTACCGCAAGCCATACTTCGCCGTCACTCGTTGGTTCAACACCATTCTCAATCAGCCACAAACCAAGGCTGTCGTCACGAACTTCAAGTTCGCCGAGAAGGAAGCTCAATTCGACCCCAAGAAATACCAAGAATTCCAAGCTAAGCACGGAGCCCCAAAGCCAGAGGCACCGAAGAAGGAGAAGGCAGCAAAGCCAGCAGCTGAGAAGCCCGCAAAGAAAGAGAAGGAAGAAGAGCCAGAAGAGCTAGATGCCGCTGAACAAGCTCTTCTTCTCGAGCCCAAGTCAAAGGATCCTTTCGACTCCATGCCCAAGGGAACGTTCAACTTCGACGACTTCAAGCGTGTTTACTCCAACGAATCAGAAGAGAAGTCCATCCCATATTTCTTTGAAAAGTTCGACCCAGAAAACTACTCAATCTGGTACGGAGAATACAAATACAATAGCGAGCTGTCGAAGGTTTTCATGAGCTGCAATTTGATCACTGGCATGTTCCAACGTCTCGACAAGATGCGCAAGCAATCGTTCGCCTCGTGCTGTCTCTTCGGCGAAGACAACAACAGCACCATCTCCGGCGTCTGGGTCTGGCGCGGTCAAGATCTCGTCTTCCCTCTCAGCCCTGACTGGCAGATCGATTACGAGACATACGACTGGAAGAAGTTGGACCCCAAGAGCGAAGAAACGAAGAAACTTGTTACACAATACTTCTCCTGGACTGGAACAGATAAGGATGGCCGCAAGTTCAACCAAGGCAAGATCTTCAAATAAGCTTTCGGCTGCCAGTTCGATTTCCTTAAGCGGTTTCCTTTCCACACACGAGAGATGAAAATCACTTCGTTATAATAAATTAAATAAACATCCACATCAAGTTCAGACTTCTTCGGTTCTCAAGCATTTTTTTAATAAAACTGAAAATTGTTTGACAGCAGCGACGAGATGCCTGCTAAATAACAGTTGAATAAAAAACAATTTTCATCAATAAACCTTTACATTTTATTTCGCGGTCTTGGCCTCTTGCGCTTTGTCCAGTCGGGCTCTCTTTCGTGTCAGATAGAGCTCGACGTTGTTAAACATCTTTTTGAAAAGCAAGGAAGTGTCGTAAGGCTTGACGATCTTGTAGGATGGATCCAGCGCGAAGTCAAGGACTGTGGAGAGGTCGTAGAGCAGCTCGAACTTGACCGAGAAGTCAGTGAGCGAAGCTTTATCGAGGAGTAGCCGTTTCTCTCCGTCCACCTCGTGGATATGTCTGATGTAGAATATTTCTTCATGCAACGCGAAATCGAAATGACCGGAAAATGTTTTCTGTCCAATTAGGTTCATTTGAATAGCAGTGGCGCCAATAATGAAGTATCGATAAATGTTCAGCGTGTTGTCATCACTTGAAATCGCCAGAACTCCTTCGCCATCCTTGGATACTCTCGACACTAGAACAGTGTTAGGAACGAACTCAACGTTGAGAAGCTGCAACTGCTTGCCGTTGGTAAAGTCCCAGAGTCGAAGGGTTTTATCTCCTGAGGCTGAAAGCAAAAGCCGGTCGTTGTCGATGAAGACAGCGGAAGAAACGAATTCTGTATGTCCAACGCAGAAGGTTTCGATGTCGTGAGTGGTCGGATAGTTCGTCACCCTGATCTTCTCATCGCGATCTGTAGTCACGATGAACCTTAAACCATCAGACTTTTATTAATTGCGTTGTTCGATAGTTTTACCACTCACCTTAGATCGGACTTGATCTGGAGATCCAAAATTTGAGAAATGTGACCGAAGATCCATCGAGCCGGCTTGTCGACGTCAACGCAGGAGTACTCGTAAGTGTCGCCTGTCTTGTCGGCAAGGAATAACAACTTTCCACACGTCGAGAACTTTAAAACGCCAACAGTTCGCAAGTAAGTTCGTCGGCTCAAAATTGTGAACGAAGTTCCATCGATTTTGCCTAGGAAGACGGACTTGTCACTCGTCGTGAAAGCTAGCAAGTTATGCGCCTCTGATACGGCAATGTTGTGCAGCGTAAGTTCCTGCTTGTCACTCTCCTGAACCTTGGCTGCTTCCTCGTTGCCGATTTCGAGGAACAATTTCGGTTTTGCTTCATTTAATGGGAAAGTGCGGTCAACTTCGAACGTCCAGCTTCTAGCTGAATCAACTGTCGACACAAAGGCAATCTTGGTCTTGTAATCAAGCGGAAACACGAGGAATTCTTTATATATTTCCATGTTGCGCGTTTAGCTTTCTGAGAGGACAAAAGTAAATAGAAAATAATTTAATAATTTTTAACGGAAACTTTCATTTCAAATAAGAATTTTTAAATTTCAATTCGATCGTCTCGGTTTGTTGATTCGGTTTTGCAATGAGATTGTGAGAAAAAATATCTGATACCGAGTGCAAAGCGATGAATTTGTGCCGGCTGTGTGGCGAGGAGAAAAGCCCACTCGATTTCAGTGTGGAGCTAAGTGATAAGACGAACTCAAATTGGGTTTATTTTGATTTGATTGAACATCACACAAGAGTTTCACTGAAAAGCAACAAACTTTTGCCGCAAAGTATTTGTGAGGACTGTCGGGGACAGATTGAAAGCTTTGCTGACTTCTCCTTAAGAATCCAGGCAGTTCAGAACACATTCGAAGGTTGCGAGCTTGGACAGGACGAATGCTTCACGCAGCTCAAAAGTGCAAAGTTAGATGGGACAAGTTGGGATGACGAGAGCTCGTGTGCCGAGGTACTAACTGATTTTCAAGCTATTGCGATTGAATCTAAGCCGGATTACTTTTCAGAACAACCGTCAAGATGACAGCCTTAGCTACGACGAAGTCTTCAGTAAAGAAATCAATCTCACCGTGTTATCAAAGTGTCAACTTCACCTTGACGTTTCCCAGCCCTTTCAGGGAGAGATTCCGACATCAGCTACATCTCATTTGGACCCAACACGATGGAGCGACTTGCTCAAAAGCTGTGCAGCCTGCAATACTCCGATAAGCAATTTAATTGAGTTTAATTCACATCAAGAATCGAACCACAACACAAAAACCGTGCAAGTTCCTTGTTCTCTCTGCTTGAGAACTTTTAAGAAAGTCTTCAGTTTCATCAATCACATCCTCAACAAGCACTTGCCCTTAGAGCATTTACGGTATTGCTGCTTGCTTTGCGATGCTTTGTTCTACAGCCTGGTTACGCTGTACGCTCACACGAGAAATCAACACTCAAACGAAGTGAATCGACGAATATTCCAATGTTTGATTTGTGGACATCACAGCGAAAGTTTGTCACTGCTAAAGAAACACAAGAGAGTTCACGACTTCGATGACGAATTTGAAGAAACAATGAGAATCTACACAAGCACGAAACACGCTGACAATAAATTGTCTTTGGCAATCGACGACAGACTCAAGAACGAAGATGGAACAGTAGCAATCGACGACTTCAAGAGGTGGTCGGACTTCAGGATGAACTGTCAACTCTGTTCTGCAGAAAGCTTGACTCCGATCAACTATTATATGCACCATCAGAACGACCACGTCGACTGGGCTGTGCCTGAGAAATGTCCACCGACCTTCAACTTCACATGCCGCGATTGCCCTGAAGAAACTTTCGCATCACTCGCCGCTTTCTGTTCGCACCAAACTTCTAAGCACAATCACATCGACTTGAGCTACCGCTGCATTGTTTGCTCAAAGATGTTTTGGAATTTCGTCGTTTACTCGCATCATCTTAAGTTCTTTCATCCATCGTTTCGACACTTCTTGTGCATGATTTGTGGGAAAATGCTGGATCGGTTTTCCCTGCTTCGTCATCATCTAACTTCTGTTCACGGATTGATCGATCAGAAGACAAGTTCGATTAAAAAGCGACGAAAAGAATTGAAAAACAGCGCAAGCGTTAAACGAGACAAACGCGAAATAATAAAAAGCGAAGATTCAGAATCGGAAAGTGAAGACCAAACGGAAGACGAGGACGATGGCAGTTCCGATGAAACTGCGCGAAAAACGAGGAGAAGAAGTAAAAGAAAATCTCTCGATCGGAAAGCAGAGGCGCCAAAGCGAAGGCCAAACAATCGCCATCGGACTGAGAAGCAAACACTTTACGGAGCTCAGCTCGATTCACCAGAAAAACTCTTCGCCGATGAGATCAGAGGAACTTCAAACTTCTCCTGCGCTCTTCATCTGAATATATTTTTGCAAGCTGAGCTTCCAAATGGCGAAGTTTCTGACGAGCTTGCAAGCGCCCAAGGCGTTAGTTCTGTTCGATGGAGGGACTTACTGTTCTGCGCCGTCTGCAAAGTTCGCTTCACCAACATCAATGCGTTGACTGATCACATCGCAATCAACCACGGCACAAGAACGCGGGCGTTCGGCTGTTTCAATTGTGAGATCGACTACGGAGCGCTTTACGAAAGCTCGTTGGTGAATCATCTTGTTGAAAGACATTACCACGAGCACTTGAAGCTTTGCTGTCTCGTTTGCTCAAAACTCTTCTACGATTTCCTGTCGCTAGTTAAACACTACAAGATTCATAGCGGACGGTTTGAGATACTCGTCTGCTTTATTTGTGGATTCTACGCCAAGACTCTCGACGATCTGAAGGAGCACAAAGCGTATCACGTGCAGATGGAGAACACAAAGCCTGACAACCAAACGCTTTGTGAGCGAGTGCTCGACAAATTCAATAAAGGAGCGGAACCGAACACAATCAACCTGGAAATCGCTGAGTTCGAAAGAAACGCTGATGGAACCGTCACAATGGAATGCCAGCGAAGGTTCACAGTCGATTGGAGTTTCGCTCAGTATCAATGTCCGCTCTGCTTCATTAACAACTCGAATCCATTCGAACTCTTCGCTCATCTGAGGCTGAAGCATCCCAAGGAACAGGAACAGACAAGGAAGATTTACTCATGCAACACTTGTGTCGAGAAGAAAGAGTTTAGCGGCATGCACTACTTTATCAATCATGCGGCCGAGTTTCATTTTGAAAGTCTGCGCTTCACCTGTGTCGTCTGTTCGCGGTTATTTTGGAACTATCTGGCACTGGCAAATCACTACAAGAACATTCACCCCTCGTTCACCGCGGTGTTCTGCTGTCACTGCGGAAAGTTATTTCACAGCATAACTTCCGGTGCCATTCACTACAAGAAGATCATGATCATGCTGACGGACGAAGAGAAGAAGCTGAAGAAAGAGGGAAAGCTGGAGTCGGAGGAATCAAGTCACATTTGTCACATTTGTGGAAAATGTTGCAAGAACAATTACACGCTGGTTAAGCACATCACAACGCACGAAGAGCCAGACCCATCGAAGATGCTTCAGTGTCATATTTGCTCGAAACTGTAAGAAATATTTCTTAGTTAACTCAGCATCTCTTGAAGTCTTTTCTTTCAGATTCAACACAAAGAACAAACTTGCGCAGCACATGGTAGGTCACAATAATCTGCGAAAATGGAAATGCAAAGCTTGCGGGATGTCATTCAACTTCAAAAAGCTTTTACAGATGCACACACGAGTAAGATGGTTAACTAAATTCGCAAACTCTCGGTGACTAATTTTGCTATTTCACAGGCGGTCCACGAGAACGAGCGATCCTTCGCTTGTTCGTTCTGCGAGAAACGTTTCTTCAAGAAATATGATTTAACTGTAAGTCTCTCCATGATATTCCTACTTAAATCTAAAACTTAAGCCATAATTCATCAGGTTCACGTTCGTCTTCATACTGGAGACTTCCCCTACCAATGCCCAGTTCCCGATTGCGATGCCAAGTATCCAGCTTGGAGCAATCTATTCAAACATTGTCAGTCGCGGCATAAGCTCGACATTCGATCAGAAGGCTACAAGAAACTTAGAGCGTCGGAGAAAGCAACTCAAAACGATTACGGATCTGATTAGCTCTACGAGATTCAACAGTATTATTAGCAATTAAAAGAATAACTTAGTAATGAACCTATAAAGTTTTTAATTACTTGGGTGGCTGAAAGCAATTGATTGAAGGGCTGGGACGAGATTTGAAAATTTAACGGAATTTCATATTTTAAATTTAAATTCGGTCGTCTCAGTTTGTTGATTTTTATTTGAATTTGTTTATTATTATCAGTGATTTTTTAAAAAACTAAAAATGAATTGGTGCCGACTGTGTGGCGAGGAGAAAAGCCCACTCGATTTCAGTGTGGAGCTAAGTGATAAGACAAACTCAAATTGGGTTTATTTTGATTTGATTGAACATCACACAAGAGTTTCACTGAAAAGCAACAAACTTTTGCCGCAAAGTATTTGTGAGGACTGTCGGGGACAGATTGAAAGCTTTGCTGACTTCTCCTTAAGAATCCAGGCAGTTCAGAACACATTCGCTGTCAGTGGAAGCCCATCAGAAGCATCAGAAGTTATCACAACATCCGGCGATGTAAGTTTTAATTCAACTCGAAGTAACTTTCGTCTCAACAATTGTTTTGATGTCAAATCTATTACAACAGGTTCCTAGCAGAAAGCTAAGTCATGACCAGCAAAGCATAGAGACCTTTTTCAAGTCAGAGTTCGCCGACGTTCCATCATTGAAGCTACAAATCGAGTTCCTCGAAACGGAAGTTCTAGAAAATGGAGAAGTTCCAACTTCATCAACTGAAGCTATGAACTTAAATCGATGGTCTGACTTCGTTTCGCCTTGTCAGTCATGTCAAATGCCAGTTGACAACTTCATAGAGCTAAACATGCACCGAGCAAACTTCCAGAACTGCCAAGACTCAAATATTCCGTGCAATCTGTGCTCGTCCAACTTCAAAAATGTTTTTATGTTTCTGAATCACGCGACGAGTTCACACTCTGAACATCTGAAGCACTGCTGCCTGATGTGTGATCGAATCTTCTATGATTTGGCTTCCCTGCTCAGCCACTTTTCTTCAGAACATCTCACCGAATCGCTTCACATTTTCCAATGTTTGGCCTGCGGTAAATTCAAAGATTCGATCGCTTCGCTAAGGGAACATACGTCGCTCTCACATGGAGCAGGTTCCACGTCCTCCCAGAAGCGAACAAATGAGATTACTACGTCAGAACCCACGAGACCCAAACGTAGCCGAAAAGAACAAACAAACGAGCCAACTAGTCTTCCCACTGTTCTAGAGAGTTTCGAAGTGACTGAAAGCGAACAGGAAGAATATTCCAGTTCATCAGACGCTGAACCAAAGCAAATAAGAGAAAAGCGACGAAAACCTCGTCCGAGGAAAGCGAACAACACTCAACAAGGGAAAGCTAATCGATCAGACGTTGACACATTCGAAAAGCTTTTCGCTGAAGAGATTAAAGGTCGTTCGAAGAATCAACCTTCGCTACATTTGAACGTCAGCGAAGACTGCAAACTTCCAAGCGGCGAAGTACCTGAAGAATACGCTGCGACAGTCAGTGCAGTCCGCTGGCGAAATCTGTTGATTTGTGGAATCTGTAAGATTGAATACAACGACATTTTTGACTTGCTCGCGCACGCCGACTTCAAACATAGCACACGATCAAAGCTCTTCAACTGCCAGGAATGCAAAGGCGAATTCACGGCAGTCAGCGAGAGCCCGCTGTTCAACCACATGATCGAGCGCCACTATTACGAACATTTAAAGTTCTGCTGTCTGATTTGCTCCAAAATGTTCTACAATCTTCCATTCCTGATAGCTCACTACAAGACTCACACGAAGAAGTTCGACATTCTGATTTGTCTAATCTGCGGATGGTACGCGAAGAGCCTCGAAGATCTTAAAGAGCACAAGAGCTTGCACTCGTCTTCCGAAAAGTCAGAGAACCAATTGTTCTGCGAGAAGGTTTATGAGAAGTTTAAAAGTGGACTCGAGCCGTCCGGTCGCAATCACTGCGTCCTCGAGTTCGAGAGAAAACCAGACGGAACGGTGACTGCAGAATGCCAAGACAGATTCGTAATCGATTGGAGCTTCGGTCGCTATGAGTGCTCATCGTGCAGCATGACGTTCGAAAATCCTTTTAAAATCTTTGTGCATCAACGACTGAAGCACCAGAAGGACTTTTTTAAGAAGATTTACTCGTGCTCGCTCTGCACCGACAAGAAAGACTTCACGAATTTGTTTACGTTCGTGAATCACGCGACAACGAAGCACTTGGACAACGCGAAGTTCGTCTGCATTTGCTGCTCTAAAGTTTTCTGGAATTATCTGGCGCTCGCCGATCACTACAAAAACGTTCATCCGACATTTCCTTGCATCTTTTGCTGTCATTGTGGAAAGATCTTCATGAACGTGTCGGTCGCATCGTCTCATTTTCGAACGTTGAATCTACTTCGTACGCCCGAAGAGCGCAAGCTGCTAAAGGAAGGCAAAATATTGGAGGAAATGAGCCACATCTGCCATGTTTGTGCGAGGAGCTTCAAGAATCGAGGGACGCTGCTGAATCACGTCAAGATCCACGAGACCATCGAACCATCGGAGCTTCTTCAGTGTCATATTTGCAGTAAATTGTGAGTTTCTCGAGGTGCAAAACGAATGATCGACTGATTTGATTCCATGTTTCAGTTACAAGAACAAATACAAACTCGCCCAGCACATGGTTTGTCACGAGGATCTAAGGAGTTGGAAGTGCAAGGCGTGTGGTCAAGCGTTCAACTACAAGAAGCTCCTTCAGCGACACATCCAAGCGGTTCATGAGAACGAGCGAGCTTTCGGTTGCACGTTCTGTGAAAAGCGCTTCAACTCAAAGTACGATCTTAAAGTGAGTAGCTAAATGAAAACTGTCAACAGAAATCTAACAATGCTTCATCAAAAGGTTCACGTTCGTCTGCACACTGGCGAAATGCCTTATCCCTGCCCCATCCCCGATTGCGATGCCAAGTATCCAGCTTGGAGCAATCTCTTTAAACATTGTCAGTCGCGACATAAGATGGACATTCGGTCTGACGGCTACAAGAAGCTGAAAGCAACACAGAAATCTCAGAAGAACGTTGACGAGTATGAGACCGACTAAGTGACAGAAGAAATCTGGCTGAGACTCAATAAAACTGTTGAATATTTATCACAACCCTAACGCTATCAGCTGGGCGACCGAGCGCTCTCTTCTCTTTCAGCCGTTCATTTTTTCGGCAAGGAAGCTTCAGTTGTTATTGATCCCTCAAAGTATTCGTGTCAATTTTAAATTAATATTTCACAATGACAAGTGTAATAACTCCGTCAAATAACAATCGAGCCGTCAATAACAGTTTGAGCTTTAACTTTCAGAAATTGCCGTTTTCAACTATGAAGCTCGATCGAGGCTTCCACACTGGAATGAAAGATGACAAGCCTAAAACACCGAATAGCGTCGGAGTGCCGACACCAACGAGTAAAAAGTACGCCCACATCCAGTCGAAAGTCAAGACCTTCTGGACGGCTCAAGAAATGCAGAAAGCAGGAGTACAAAAGTTCTTTGAGCGAAAGGGGACGTCGTCAGCCTCAACCTCAGCCTCGACCTCTGCGGCAACTTCTCCTGAGACCGAGCTCAACAGAACCGCGCTGCCATTGCGCCGGCAAATCAAATACGAAATCTCCGGGCCTGATTTTGCAGCGCGCTTAATGGAGCTCAAGAATGGAATAGGCAGCAGCTCGGATACAAGCAACGCGACATCGCAAATCCCAACGAAACCTTAGAGTCCATTTTGTTTTATTTGACTGTTCTCTCGTCATTGCACTGCGAATTTTGTGGTACTGAAAAATCCTCTCTCGTTTGTCTGCTTCGCACAGAATAAATTTGAAGTCTTGCATGGACAAATTTCATTTTCACTTCTTGCGGTTGGGTCGAGAAATCGTGACGCATTTTGGTGTCTTGTCGCCTTCTGACGATCGAGCTCGTGGCTTTCGTGGTTTCTTCGATGATCGTTGGCCGCATTGCAGAATCGATGGCATCGTTTTCGAAGAGAAATCGTCGAAATCTCGCACAGGAACCGGCTCCACGTCCATTCCTGGCATGAGAGAATCGGACAGTTTGTATTTAACGCGAATCTCATCAGCCATCTTCGTGTAGTAATCGACTGGCACCAAATCAAAGTCGACATGCTGCGATTGCTTTGCTTGCAACATTGACACGCGCACGCGACTGTGCAAGTCGGTTAGCTCGTCAGGCTGCAGCGAACACAACCCGAATTTGGCAGCTTTTCTTAACAAAGCATCGCCGCAGTCGTTGCTTGAGCTCCAGTTGCATTTGCAGGTCTTGTCAGCAGCGCCACGACAGAGCAAGGACTCGTTCTCACATTCGAGAGTCTTGAGCTTCTCTTCGTAATTCCGGATCATGTCGAGCTTCTCCACCTGCAGAACTGAATAATTATTCTTGAGCTGTTTAATGCATTTCTTAAGAAATTCGCGGTTCTGTGTTTCGTTCTCAGTTTGCGGACGATTGCAAGGCTTCAGACTTTCGCTTTGGATTTTCTGACGATTGCACAATTGAGCGGCGAGAGATTTTGTGTATTTCTGCTGTTCTTCTAGCTCAACCTCGAGCTCACGAATTCGTTTATTCAACTTTGAGTTCTCGTCGCAATATTTCTCGCAATCGCTTTGCAAATTTTCGATCTGATTAGACCGTTGGACGTCGTCGTTCTGAATGCATTTCAGTTCTCCGTTAAGCTCGTGGCAACGTTTCTCGAAGCATTGAAGCGCCTGAAGCTTATCCTTGCACTCATTCAGCTCGGTCTCCAATCGCTTCGACTTCTCATGTTCTTCCTGAAGCTGCTGGTTCAACAAACAAACTTCGTCGCCTTGATTGCAAATCGTTGCGTGCATCTTCTCGACCTCAGCGTCGTAGACACATTTCAGTTCGTTTTCAAGTCTGCAGTTCGCTTCTCGCTCCTTATCGACATCTTCCATCATCTGGCTCAACTCTGCCACCTCTTTTTTGTAGCGAATCAGCTCTTCATCTAGTGCGGCGTTCTGACAACGCAACTGGCGAATTTCATCGCAGGAAATTTCATCATTATAGCGAGAAGCTTCTGTCATCAAATCGACCTTTTGGCAAGGACCAATTTCGCTCTTTGAGGAATTTTCTGAAGGCAAGAGGCACTTGTGAGTTGTGTCGCATGGAACATAGAAGGAGTCAATTGAAACGCTGCTCGGTTCCACTTTTAGTTTGCTTGAAAGACTTGCACAGTAACAACTGTCGATGCCACATTTGCAGTGAGATTTACGTTTGCTGCTGCTCATTTTCTGAACGATCGATTGGACTTTTCCTGGTGGAATGCACTCAGGCTCAGGCTGAGCGAAAGTAACTGATGCCGAGCATCCGAGAGCTTTCTTGTTATTGCCTCCGTCATAGTCGCTTTGGATTCGTCGGTTTATACACTCGATGTAGACATCGCGTTCCTTCAGTTCCATCTCCTGACGTTCAACGATATTCTAGGGAAAGTACAAAGGTGAAAAACTCACGTGGAGAATTTTCTTTGATTACTTACGATCAATTCTTGAGCGTGCAACTCTGACTCGTTCAACTGACACTCGGCACATGCAAGCTTTTGCTTGAGTTCGCACAGTTGATTAGCGGTAATTTCGGATCGGGCCATGGCTTCTTTGAGTTCCATCAAACGAGCTTCCGACTCCTCGTACTTCAACTGGAAAATTATTTTACAATATGCACGAAAAGCTCAATGAGATTACCTTGTACAAGATGAGTTCCGCGTCCATAACTTCCAAAGTTCGACACTTCTCACGGAGAAAATTTCGCTCAGCTTCCGTCCCACAATTCTTCTTGACCTCTGCATCAAGAATCGACTGACTTCTTGCCAAGTCTGTCGCGTTCTTATGACACTGATTGCAGGCCGAGTCGAGCTGTTTCTTCGGTTTTTCGTCATTAGAAACTCCATCGCCACAACGCTCCAACTTTCTCTTCATCTGCATGATCTCTTGTTCCAACATATCAGCCTGATCAGCTCGACGTTTCAGCTTGTGCAAGACATCGGAAACCCCAGAAATTTTGCAGACTTGACTCTTCAAAGCGTCTCTTTCCTGCGTTACTTGGTCGAGCATGTCGGAGCGCTTCTTCAACTCATTCCACTTTCCCTCGTCTTTGAAATTAACGACTGAGTTTGTTTTCACGTTTTCAAGTTCCTGCTTTATTGAGTGAATCGTCAGCTCTTTTTCCTTCTTCTCTTCATGCAGTTTCTCCAACTGTTCTTTAGAATCCTTCAGTTGTGACTCGATCTTTCTGCTTTCCTTCGCGACATCATTCATGTCTTCCAGCTTCTTTGACGATTGCTTGAACAGCTTGTGGATTTTGTCGAGCTCGACATCCTTCGCCTGAAATAAAGACAACGCGGATTACTAGATCGTCTTGCTAGAATGACGACCACGCACTTTGAGCTCTTTCACAAGCTCTTGGATTCTTGCAATCAACTCCTTCTGCGACATTTCGTCAGCGCTTTCAGATGCATTGCCGCCTTCGTTGTCTCTTCGTTTCACGATTCCAAGGATAAAGTCTGCTCGCTCTGTCTTGTTAATTGAGTAAGCGCGTGAGTCTTCAACCGACTCGTAGCGTTTGAGAGCTCCATCGAATCTCTTCTTGTTGGCTCCCTTGATCACAGGATGGTAAAACTCTTGAAAAGACATTCGAGACTTGTTTTCACTGAATTCGTTTTCCTTTATTTGCAAATTAAATTATCTTGGGTTCCGTTTATCAGCCGGAAACGAGGACGCAAAAGAAACAAAACTTAATCTTTTAGTCTTCTCTTCACATAAAATTTTCGTTTAAACTAATTTATCGCCTTCCTAAAAACTCATCGACTACTAAGGATTATTATGAATGAAAAAGAATTTCCAACAACGACATGAAAACCAGCAAAACTCCGATCAATTGTCACTTGTAAAAAAATATGTTAATATGATTTTCTTCAAAGGTACCTAAGCATCGCTCATTACATTTCCGTTCAAATTCATTCTGACTGAATTCAAGTTTATTGTAAAGGGATGAATGAAGCGATCGCGTGGCAGCGTGAACAGACAAATGATGGGAAAAGTCTCAATAAGATAACCAGTCGAACCCTAAAAATTTCTATTTCAGTAACTAAATCATTAAAGTTAGCCACAAAGATTTCACATCATTCCCGCCCACGCTAATCTCACGCGACAGTGATTTACAAGCGAGAGACCTGCCTAATCTTTCATGTGTGCCTTTGCTTACATTTCTATCTAGCGACGATAAAATTTAATCAATGAAATCAAATGTTTCATATCCTTCGCTTGACGACTCTCAAATGCTTCTGATGTGGGCGAAAAAGAAATTCACAAGCAAAAGGGACGCCCGCATCGAAAGCTCTTGACGCCGTCCGTAAAAAGAGCATGAAGAATCCACTTATAAATCTAATTAAATTAATATTTTTGCTTCTTTCGCCATCTTCTTGTAGTTTTTGTTGCTGTTTATTTGTTAATGAACCTAAAAGCGTCGAGCTCGTTATCCCTCTTGCTCTGGCTGTACCCATTCGGCCAATTGGCGTGCGCAGAGCTCCTGATTGATGAACAGCACATTCTGAAATCATAAGTGATCAGACGATGTCTTATTAAAGCTAAGCCGCAGCAACTTACATCATTGGTAATTGAAGCAAACAAATAGACTTCCGGCAAGTCGTCCTGGGTGTAACCAGCGATTTGCGCTTGCAAGATGCGACCAGTTGAGTAAGCCTGGATCGTATCGGCAGCTTCCTTCGACCACTCTTCTCCATTTGGCGCGCGAATATTGCTCATAACACATTCGATTGCTTGGAAAGGGACTGACATGAAATCAGCGTGGATCTGTCGGAGCTCTGATGATGTGACGCTCAGATATCCGCCAAAGTCCAAGTACTTCACCACGCAAGTCTTTGTCGGAGAGCTATGAGAGATAATTTGAACACGATACCAGTTGCCCTGCACGCAGAGAGCGCAAATTGCGCTGTCAATGATTTCTGGCAACTCAGGAGCGATTGTACGAGAGTACCACTGGTTCATGCGATTTTGAAGCGAAGACAAAGAGGGAAATGATGGGTGGAGAGGCTGCTGGAGGAACAAGTGACCACCGGACACGATGCTACTAATCGTGACATCATTGTTGATTCCTTCTATGAGTTGTAACTGAAAGAGAGTCGATCGTTAGCCCAAGCGCTTCTGAGTTCTGATCGTCAACTTACGTGTAACGTGGAAGCATTGAAAGTTGGTACGACTTTGTTGTCGGAAGTCACAAAGATCCTTTCCAACGACAAGTAGGGAAAGCGTTTCTCTGGCATTTTCTGACGAATCATTTTAAGGGCAGCATCGACTTCCGACTGTGTTCCTTCGATCGAGCAGACTTTCTGCTTCTTTGAACCGTGCGGAGTTTTTCGTACAATCACTGTGGCGCCTGTCTTCTCCTTGATGGCTGTAACGCTCGATCCACGATAGCCAATCAAAGGACCGACGTAGTTCATTGGAACGATGAAGTCGTATGTGATTTGTGGTGCACCAATCGATTGAGGTGGACTTGACCCTTGCCCGGAGTCTCCTGAATGCATGCTGCAAACGGAAAGCGATGGGCTTGCGATCTGTGGCTCTGTACATGTTGGTGCCTGGTTCTTCTGAGGAAGTTCTGCCGATGTTGAGGTAGCAGCGACTACTTCGGCATCTTCCATGACACACCCGCTATCAGCAATGATTGCTGCCTCGCCATTCTCAAGCTTTGAAGTAACTTCCATGTTGGAGTTGCGCTCGGACTCGTCTGATTCTGTTTGAGTGTACTTGCGTTCACGGAAAGAGTTTTCCGGAGAAATTTTGGCTTCTTTCGTACCTTTGATGATAACTGGTTCAACCTTGGGCTGACTTCTGTTCAAGTCGAAGCGTGAACGATACGGAGGAGAGTCGGCTGGTGTTGGCGACTCGTTCCAATCAAGCTCAGGGTCTTCGGTCAACAACAAATGCTTAATATCAGACTCTTGCGGTTTCAACTTCAGAATTTCACTGTCGATTTCCTGTTCAGTCACTCGCTTAGGTGGCGAGCGAGGATTTGGTGCAATATCGATCGGTGCCGATTTGCCCAAAGACGATGAGCTTGATGCGGCACTGCCGGGGCTTTGGCTTTGCTGTTTTCCGTTAGATTGGTTGCCTGGTGTTGTTTGCTTTTCGATGTTCAACTTCAGTTGCTTCTTCTGCTGGGTTGGCGTGCCAATGGGCAATGATTCACTGTGCTGACTATTGTGTGCTGAGTATGCTTGATCACTTAACTCTTGATTATCACCTAAACCTTCACTTAATAATTTACACGATTTGTTGCTACCTTGCTGGTCTTTACCGCCGCTGTCACAAACGGCACGACCACCCTTTTTGCGTCTCAACCAGACGTAACCGATGATCAGTGCTAAGCTGGGCAATGTAAGGTATAAGATAGGACGATTTGAAATCATTACGTAGTGCCAGATTGGTTATTCTGAAACGACAAGAAAGTTGACATTGTTTGATTAGACGTATTGATAAGTTTCCCTAAAACGCACATTGTGAAACAACTGAGTCAACATGGGCTGACAACTTTTAATCAAAAACGAGTGTTTGCTTTATATTGTCGGAAGAATTTCACAATTCTACAAAATCGAGAAAGCCTTGTGATGTCACTGAAGCGATCGAGAAGAGCAGCAACACAAAAGCGAGTTGAGCAGCTTTTACGAGAAGTTCATGCGCAAAAAAGAACTCAAGTAGATGGCCAAAGAATCTTTTAGCAAGAATTCGGCATGGAGCTACACACTCTTAGTCGCGTGTTCTCTTCGTTTGAAAGCAAAACGAAAATAACTTTTCTGTAGACGTGTTAAATACAGCGACAGTGGGCACTCGTATACTCTTACATGTCAATCATCGAAGCTCATTTTACGAATGAACAAGTTGAACATTTATTAAACTGAGTAGAAAAAGCCGCACTCGATTTTTATCAGAGTTGTTTAGTTGCGGACAATTATTAGCGCTGTTTCCGGTGGAGTGTTACAAATGTCATGACGAGGTTTCGCTTCAGCCGTCGATCGGCCAAACGTTTTTACCCAAGAAATTGCGGTTTGAAGTCTCGACAGTGAGAAACATGCGAGCGTCATGCATGGCCACGTTACAGTGAAAACGCTGCTGCAAGTCGAAAAGCAACTAAGTTGTTGTCGAGATGTTTTTGTTTTGATTTTGAATGAGATGATCGACGCGATTCTCTCGACATTTAAACTTTGCTGCTTCCAGTTGATAGCCAACAAATATCCGACACGGATTCAAACTCGCAACGCTTATCACGAAAAGTGTGTGTTTATCATTTTTATGCCGCATTAACCTTGCAGAGTGTGCAAATTGATAAGTGATATCAGTGTCAGAGGGCGCACACCGCTCGGCACTTCGCCTTCGTGTCATTAACGCATCTTGACATCCAGGAAGGGCAATGTGTTTCGGGGAAAACCGGTATGAAAGAAGAAGACGATCTATAGTTCAGAGCAAACTGTTCACCCGGCTCGAATGAGTGTTGGTAAACTCGTTTGGAATCAGAGCTATCGAGAGAACCTGTTCTTGCTCTTTCGAAATCATCTCGTTCCGCAATAGAATTTTCTCGATTTTCATCTCTCTTTGCTTGTCTTCTTCATCGCCATGTCACAGAACGAGTGTTGCCGGTGGTAATAAGATTTTTCAGGCACTTTCCAGCCATTCCATTCACTACTTCTTGCCTCATGTTTTACTAACATGGCCGATTCTACTTACATTTCCGCTGCGAGCACATGGCATCGTGCGAAAGCGAATCAACACGTCGTCCGTCTATCATATACTTTATGGCTTGCGTTAAACTCCTGGGCAATTGATAAGTGAAGTCTGTGTCAGTTGCCGAAATAAAACTGTTATCAGTTCCACCCGACAATGTGCTTTTCCAGCCGACTTATTATCTCGATCACTCAAGTTCCCAAACGAGAATTTATTGCTTGCTAACTCGCTCGTCACTTTTACTCGAACACTTTTTGTCAAATAAAAAAAGTTTTATTGGAAACTTATTGAACACGTTTAAGTTTTTCGATCCGTCAGCGACAAATATCCGTGGAGAAGTGAGCTTGCTCAATCGTCGTCGATTTTCTTCTCCTGGTTTCCCTTCACGTGCAATCCAAGAGAGCTCAGACGGTCGCTCTCCGCTTCTCTCTGAACTTCACAATCATTCCGCAAGTCTCATTCATGTTCGCCATTAAATGAATTTCTGCTACACACAGCAAAACAGAAAAGCCGGCAAATTCTTGTTTGCGCAATGAACAACAAAAAATATATCAACGTCGGTCGGAAGGCAGTGTAAAGAGAAAAGAGATTTAAGTCTTTTCTTTTCGCGTTGAGAAACTGAGGAGCGAAATTTCATCAGAAAAGGGAGACGACGAAAATGTGTGTAAGACTTCATGATGTGGAAAAGACTTTGTGGGGTTCACGCAGCCACACTACACGCACACGGAAGTCTCGAATTCTGCTGGACGGCTTGCGAGAGATGAAGAATGTGGATCCATGAAGAAGAACTTGATGGATCCAGCAAAAAAGAGAAACAGTTAGCGAGAACACAGCATGATTCACAGAGCCGAAAAGATCTTTAAACTTTATGCAATCATGTTGAAACTCTCATTCCTTCGACGCCCATGCAAAGCACCTTGAGTCGCCCCGAGTTGAACGACGTTTGGTGTAAAAAGAAAATTGCGTAAATGAAAAAAGAGAGTGGCAAATGATTTGCCGAAGCGACAGACATAGGCGAAAGACCTTTATAAAATATCTAAGATTTCTTCTTTCACTTCGTGTGTCTCTTTCGCAAATCCTTTTGCTTCGGAGCTTCGTGGATTGAGTTCGGAAATCTCTTCACGAAAAATACGCAATAGACGAACACGACAAGAAGTTGTTTAGTCACATCTCGGATAGAACGTGTTCCAAGGCCGAAAGTCATGAGACATATTCATGAACGATCCACTAGACATTTGGATTAGAGAAGGGGTGACTGCCTCAGACATGTCTCTCTCTTTATATGTCAACGAGAACATGTTTTGAAGGCGGAAGCATAAAGTTATCGGACTAAACAAAGGCTTCTTAGCAATCTCTTAGCAAAGATTTAGATAACAGAGATGTCTGGAGCTGCCACCATGTAAATGCTTCGTCTGAAAGAGCTTCCCGAGCCTGCGTTGTCAGTCAGATCGTCTTGACTGTTTTTCGAGGCCGCTAACATTTGTCTATCAGACTAGATTAGCCTCAAACTAGTTTGAAACTAAGAACAAATGCATCGACCAGTCACTAATCCATTCATAGATTTTCACATATTGAATGAACACGTAAGACGCTGTAATCGAACCAGACGAAACCGACTCGCGATTGAATTCGATACTTTGCTGCGTTCGCGAATTCCTGTTGTTGATATCGTGCTTCGGCGAACCGAAGTCACAACAAATCGACCGAGAGCTGGCGTAGAATTTGATCCGTCTGATAACAAGAAAGAAATAACAGCGAACACAGAAAGCGAAAGAGCACACGAGCGTGGAAAATTCCTTTAGGAGCGACATGAGGAACGGGCGCAAACAAGCGAAAGACGGAGAAAAATATTGAAACGTTTTCAGGTTATGGCTTTCGTGGCTCAACCGAATCGCTAAATAAGGCTCATTATCTTAATCACAGCGATACAGTCTCGAGTCAACGGCTATTTATAGAACGCAAAGTGCGTTAAATGTTAGTGCGAAGCCGAATTCGCGAAATTCGCTCGTGTTGTGAGAAGAAAAATCTTCCGAATTCAGAGACGGAAAATTTTAATTTCAACTTTTGCCGATCAATTAACGTCACTTACTTGCTAATTTTGATAGTATACGATAATCCACAGGGTTAGCGATTATTCTCCACAGATTTTCACTCGATTACGACAGTTTTAAGTCACTAATTTCTTTATAATCTGTTCAGCGAATTTCACGAACTTTCCACACGTTTTCTGGCGGAGTTTTGCGCCCTCGTTTGTCTCGAGAAGGCGACGCGATTGCGCTGCCACCATCGTGCGGAAGTAAACAAAGAGCTTTTGAGGATGATTAGAGTGAGAAGCAGTTGTCGGCTTGTTGCCAGATCAATCGCAAGACGATACTCGAGCGCCAGCGTCGTCAGCCCGCAGGAATCAATTCGAAACATTGGAATTCTGGCGCATATCGATGCAGGTGAGCCGGAGAGAGTTATTGTGAGAGTTTAATTCATTGGGGATTGTTTTAGGCAAGACAACGACGACAGAGCGGATGCTGTTCTACTCGGGAAAGACAAGAACCCTTGGTGAAGTTCATCATGGCACAACAATCACAGATTTCCTGGCGCAGGAGCGAGAACGAGGCATCACAATCTGTAGCTCCGCTGTCTCGCTGCCATGGAAAGATCACCGGATCAACCTTCTTGACACTCCAGGTCATATAGACTTCACGATGGAAGTAGAGCAATCGCTAGGGGCCGTTGACGGCTGCGTTGTGATCCTTGACTCGTCAGCTGGCGTCGAGGCGCAAACGATCACAGTGTGGAGCCAATCTGATCGCTATGAGCTTCCGAAGATGGTCTTTGCGAACAAAATGGACCGAGCTGATGCTGATTTCGAAGGGTGTGTTGAAGACGTGAGAACTAAGCTTGACGTTGTTCCGATCGCTCTACAAATTCCACATCGAGTTGACGGACAATTCAAAGGTGACACTTTGAAACTTTATTCTTCTAATTTGATTATTTAAATAACAACTCAACTTTTAGGTGTAATCGATCTAATCAGCATGAAACAAATAACGTGGGACGTCAAGAATCAAGGACAGAGCTATAAAGTTGAAAACATAACTGACATAAAGACAGCGAGCTTAAAGCGACTAGACATGATCGACAGTCTCTCGGGCATCGACGACAAACTAGCAGAAGTAATTATCGCCAACGACAGTCTCGAGAATTTGAGTGTTGATCTAATTTTAACTGCCATAAGGAGGCAAACAATTGCTCGTAAAATTGTGCCGGTACTTCTGGGTTCAGCTTATAAGAACACAGGCGTGCAGCTGCTTATGGATTCGATCGTCAACTTCTTGCCTACGCCCAATGAAAGAAACCATATCTACGACTGCTTTGGCAATGATTTCGTTGGGAAAGTATTCAAAGTGACGCACGATAAGCAGCGTGGACCTCTGAGCATGGTTCGCATTTTCAGAGGTGAACTCAAGCGTGGAGCTCGAGTGTCGACATCGTCAGCTCCAGGTGAACACGTTCAAAAAATATACGAGCCGCTTGCTGATGAGTACAGAGAGATAGACTCGATAGGAGCTGGGAATGTTTGTGTCTGCGGAGGCCTTAAAGCTACCAAGACGGGTGACATTCTCGTGTCAAGCTTGACGTCGCTGAAAAATGCTCAAAAGAAATTGGACAAAAATGCTGAAGACGATGAAAGTGTGTTCAGCCTAGAACCGAAGATCCCAGACGCAGTTTACTTCTGTTCCATTGAACCGCCAAGCATAAGTTACCAGCAGGCATTGGAAAATGCTCTCATCCAAATTCAGCGAGAAGATCCAAGCTTGCGAGTCAAATACGACGACAATACGATGCAAACGGTCCTCGGTGGAATGGGCGAGCTCCATCTCGACATTATCAAGTCTCGACTTTTAACCGAATACAAGATTGATGCTGATCTCGGACCACTTCAAATTGCTTATAAGGAAACTCTCGAGGGTAGGCAAAGCGGTTCTTTTAAAAGCGAGAAGGAAATTGCGGGCAACAAGCAACTTGTCGAAATCGATATGACATTGGACGTCACACGGCCCGGCGACGACATTTTTCGATTAAATAACTCGCCGGAGTCTTCAGAGAACTTGGTTCCTATTAGACCTAGATTCATTCAGCTTGTTAGGAAGGCCAGCATCAACGCACTCGAGCGTGGACCAAAGATAGGAGGTCAGGTTGTGAATATTCGTTTTATTCTCAACCGTTTGGTGATTGGAAGAGGAACTGCCGATTCATTCATCATGTCAGCTACCATGCAATGTGTTCAAAAGATTCTGCTCGAAGCCAATTGTCGTCTCATGGAACCTATGATGTCAATACAGATTGTAGTGCCTAGCGAGAAAGTGTCCCCAATCGTGGCCGACTTGGGAAGGCGTCGAGCTCAGATTCTAGACGTTGCATTTCGTGGCGAGCACAACAAGGTCATTGATATCATTGCACCCTTAGCAGAACTGGGTGGATATTCAAGTTTCGTCAGAACAATCAGTTCGGGAACTGCAAGCATGGCAATGCAGCCTCATGGTTATAGTCTTTTATCAACCGCAGCTGAGCAAAGCGCCATAAGACAAGCGCAAGGATTAGAATAAAACCTTCATAGTAATTTATCTAGCTTATGCTCTCTTCTTTTTACTGACTGGCTTCTCCTGTTTCTCGCTTTCTAAAATAATTCGTTTGAACAAAATGTTTGACTCCAAGTCGGTGAGTTTTTGTGGAACTTTCCTAAAATACATCTTCGTGTCTTTCCACACCCTTTGATCTTCAGGGATGCTCAATCGATTCAGTAAATTGTTGGTAAACTCGGGTATGATCGGCTGAAGAATTATTCCAGAGACACGCAACGCTTCCATCACGAGGCTGATGATCGTTTCTAGTTTTCTCGTCGTTTCGATGTTTCCTTCCTTAAGAGTCCAAGGCTTTGCGTTCTCGAAAAAGCTGTTGGCTGAGTGGAGCATCGATATGACATTATCAGCGACAAGATGGAAGCTATATTCCTTGTAGTGCTGATGACATTTCTTGGGCACTTCCGTTAACTTCTCGACGAGCTCTTTACACGATTCCATCTTGATCAACTCGACTAATTGATCGTTGTGAATCTGCGGGAAGATTTGTTGAGGGTTTAAGCTTTTAGCGCAAGCTCTCGATAGCAGATTGCCAAAAGTGTCGGCGAGTTCCGAGTTGAGAATTCTGAAGATTTTAGTTTCACTGTAATCTGAAAGATTCGAATGTAATAAACGAAGTAAGGAAACTGCGAGAAGAAACTTACTTCCATCGCTATGTTGCACTCCTTCACGCAGAAGAAAGTAGCGAATCCCTTCGATGGTGTAAAGATTCGCTCGCTCCATCGGATTTACTACATTAAACTTGCTTTTCGACATTTTCTGGCCGTCGACAGTCCAATGCGAATGCACCAGAAGCTGTTGAGGTGGCTCAATGCCCGCCGCAATGAGAAACGCAGGCCAATACACACCGTGGAACTTCAGAATGTCTTTTCCGATAACTTGAACATTCGGCGGCCAAGTTTTCAACTGATTCGGATAGTTTGCAACTGTGAGATAGTTGACAAGCGCATCCAACCAAACGTAGATTTTCTGTGATGGATCGTCAAGCACATCAATACCCCAAGTCATTCTGCTGCTTGGTCTTGAGATCGACACGTTCGGCAACTCATCTTTAAGGATGTCCAGCAAGATTTTTCCAAACTTCACCGGCAAGACTCGGTTCCTAAAATCGAATGAGTTACAAACTCAGTCGAACGAGGCGATCAACAACTTACTCTTGTTTCGCCCAGTACACGACATCATCCTGGAAATCACTCAGCTTGAACATGTAGTTCTCCTCTTCCGTCCATTCGACTGGATGACCAGACTCGATAGAGAATTTCTGGTTGTTCTCAGTCTTCAGTTGCGGCTCGGTAAGAAAAGTTTCGTCTTGCACGCAATACCAGCCGGAATAAGTGTCTTTATAAATGGCATTCTGGGACTGAAGTGTGTGCCAAAACTTCCAGACGGCATCTTTATGACGACCTTCGGTAGTTCTAATGAAATCTGTATATTTAACGCCGCTGGCTTGGAATAGAGTGCGATATTCATCCGAGACGTTGTCGCAGTAAGTCTCAACTGGCGTGTCACGCTTCGCAGCCGCTTGTAGCACTTTCATTCCATGCTCGTCGGTCCCAGTGCTGAAGATGTTGACATAATCGTGATTGATGAGCTTTTGAAATCGGTTTATAGCGTCGGCGATGACCGATGAGTAAAGATGACCCAAGTGCGGAGCTGTCAAGTGTTGATTTGCTGTAATTCGATTGTGACGAGATAGCGAGATGTTTTACTCACATGCATTGGCGTAATATATTGGCGTTGTTATCATAAATCCATTAGATTTTGATGAAATACTTCGCACGAAGTTGAGCAACATCGCGACCTCTCAGCTTGGTTTTGTTATTAGGAAAATTTGTCATCTCGGGAAAATTTATTTTGCGCAATTTTGTTTTGTCATTGGAAATTCTAAATATTGGAAAATGGTTGTTTCGACGGATCCACAACGCGAACAAGTGCTAAAATTGATCGAGGAGAAGGAGAAGATCGAGCGGAAGATCGCTGACTTGGGCTTGGTGCTGCAGACGGTGAGTTGAAGTTCTCCGATCAATTCAGATTAACGCTAAGCACATCGATCATTGAAAGGGCAGTTGAAGCTGATCCCTGGTCTTTCAAAGGATCTGCTTGTCGTGTATTGCACCTTGATTGTTGAAAGGAATACCTAAGAATTCCTGGTTGAACGAAGCCAAACATTAAAGAACTTCTTCGTTTCTTTTTAGAACAAAGTTGGCTTTGATGATCCTTTGGTTGACGCAGAAGGTTTTCCTCGTAACGACATCGACGTTCGCTCGGTTCGTTTGGCAAGAACACAAATTATCTGCTTGCAGAATGACTTGAAGGAGCTAACAAAGTCGATCGAGGAAGGGATGGAGAAATATTTCCATGAATCGAAAGAGACTTTGACATCAACTAAGATCCCGCCGGAGGTTCGAGACGCTGCAGCATCATCGAGCAGTCAAGAGTCGAGCGCGCCACAAAATCCCTTCGTCGTCGTCAATCTTGTGTCGCCAGGAAGTCCCGCTGAAGAAGCTGGCATTCAAGTTCGAGACTTGATCACTTCCTTCGGCACAATCACCTCCGTCAACTTCAAAGATCTTGCACAAATCGGTGAGCTCGTGAAGAACTCGCAGAACAAACAAGTCCGCGTCAAGGTCAAGCGTAACGAGAAGATTGAAGAGCTCATCCTTGTTCCGAAAACTTGGTCAGGCCGTGGACTTCTCGGCTGCAACGTCGTTCCTTACTCAGTAACTCAGATGTGAACGCAGCAGCTTCAGTTTTATTTCTTTATTGGATTCTTTGTATTTAAATTTAAAACAAAATAAATTTCGACAAAACAGTTCATTGATAGTTCTTTCCAATTTAGTGGATGCTACAAGCTACTGGCAATTAACTCTTCAATCGTGAGCAAAGGTAGAAATGTCTTTGTGAGAGTTTTGTTGAAACCTTACTGCGATAATTTAAGAAAACCTTTTTTAAAAGCGACGCAATCAATAGGACGATCCATAATTGCCCCATTGGTTCCCGTAGCCGTAGGCGCTCTGTTGATAGTAGCTTTGCTGATTCCAATCGTATTGACCGCCGCTGGGATAGTTGGGATAGCTCGAGTTGCTGTAGTGGCTTTGCGTGGCTCCACTGTAGTTGTACGGAGCACTCGAATAAGGATTTCCGTTGTTGGACGATGACGAATCCTTGGACTTTTTGTTTGACGATGTCTCGTGTTCACTGCAAACAAAGTTAGATGAAAATAGGATCACAACTATTTAAATAATTCAACTTACGCCGATGACTTCTTCTTGCTTTCTTTTGTCTTTTCGAGAACGACTTGAAGAGACTTCTGGGCTTCTTGCAAGTCTTTAACAGAGCTGCCGAAATCCTCGAGAAACTCAACTTTCCGTTGAGCGAAAAGAAGCTTCTGGTCGAGATCCAAACTCTCTTGAGTCATGAATGTGTCAAGGACGTCAAGAATCTCCTTCTCGTCTACTGGATCACGTTGGAGAGCGAGGTCAATGACTTGAAGAGCAATTCGTGTATTCATAGTGTCCTTGGCCAAGGCGTCTTTTAGAACCTTCATTGCGCCTTCGAAATCTTTCTTGATTTTACAGAGGAAACGGGCAAACTTAATGCAAAGTGAAGCAGTGATATTTTTGTTTTTCGAAGCCGCAATGTGCTGCTCGTAAAGTTGGACACTTCTATCGAAATTACCGCGTCGTCGCTCGAGGTTTATGCGGAAATAGGCAACTTGAAGAAGATTGGGGTGAAGCTTATCAAGCCGTAGAAGGATCTCCGAAGCTTTCTCGTAGTCTCCGTGAACCTCCTCAAATGCTGCCCACATCATTAACAAACTGGGCTTATCTGGGTGGTGAACTTCGCAAGCGCGTTTGAATACATCGCGGCATCTCGTTTCAAACTCTGGATCGTCTCTGTTGGTTTCTAAGTAACGGACAAGCTTCAGCCAAAACTCTTCATAGAGCGCGCATGCAATAAGACAGCGTTCGAACAAAACGAGAACTCGCTTTTTGTCGCCTTGCTCAATCTCAAAGTCCAAATATTCCTTCCAGTTCTTTAGTTGGATGCGTTCGAGCTGCTTGACGTGGAAGTATGGCCGTTTGATTCCCTCCTCGAAGCTCCATCGCTTGTTAATCATTTCAACATTTGCCTTATTGATTTTCTTTCTTTTGCTGATGATGATCTTTCGTATCGCGTCGGCTTCCTCTTCATTTCGAACGTGATCGTTCGGTTCGTCTTCGCCAGGCGGAACTTGGTCATCAGGCTCGGTGCCCTTTGCTTCGCTGATATCCTTGCGGACTTCTTCGCGCATTTTCTTAAACTCGGCGACTGGAACCAACTTGTGAACGGGATTGTTGTTGATCAGCTCTCGGAAATTCTCCCAATGTGTTTTGTATCCTTGCGTTGGAGTCGCCAGCAAACGATCATAGATGCCGACCATATTTTGAAGGTTCTTATCTTCGTTTTCCCACTTAATGTAGCCGTCCCACAACTAAAGCGATAAGAAATGAAATGAAAACCAGATTCGAAGTTTGTCAACGCATTCTCACCTTATCTGAGCGGAACTCGAGACCGCAAGCTTCGAGGGCTCGCTCGAACTGGCTCCGGATATAATCGCGATCGCTCTCATGCTTCTGCTTGACGTGTGTCAAGTAATGGATCCATAAATCGATGCTCAACGGGATGGCTTTAAGTCCTCGCTCGAAAACCTTTGCGTTGCATAATTTTTTTTGCAAAAAAAGTTTTTAGTTATTTTGTATCAAACGGAAACACAAATTTCACCAAAAAAGAAAGAAAACGAAAAGAGAAGAGAGATTAGTTAAGGGAACGCAGAGCGTCGGAGTCCCAGGTTAAATGTAAATGAATTTGATGTAATTTAACTTTCTTCTGCGGTTGTCCGCTGAAGCCCTCACCTTAAAATGGCCAATGAGTTTCGCTTACATTCTACTTAATGTCTAATGCGCTTATCAACTAGAAAATCTCTTACATTTCATTCAGAATTCAATAAAGTTTCACAATAAATCTCGCACGATAAAAAATTACAACAACTAATCAATCAAAACTTGTCACAGGTTGAATCTCATTTTATACTTACACTGAAAGAATCGAAAGAATTCGTGAGTTCAAGTGATTAGAATTGTGCGACACCACAAATTCCCGCTCGGGGAAAATGTTTTTAATTACAGGAAAGCTCGAAACACTTTTTGATGGTAAATCGAATGTGGATCGTGGCGGAAGAGCCGGCAACAGACAGCGTTGTCGATCCTTCCAGCCCCGAAAGGAAAGATATAAATCATCAAAGTGATTGCATCAAAGTTTGGTTTTCTTTTCATTTGGTAAAAATATCACAATACGTTTCATGTGTTTAAAGCTAAGGCAGTGTCGCCCTCGATTGCATAAAACGTGGTTCAACAGCAGTTGTGCAACCGAAAGCGGCGTCAAATGTGAACATATAACACAGAAAAGTAATTCTCATATAACAAATTTTGTAACTAGAAAAATGGTCGAGTTTCTCAGTCTAAGAACTTTCTCTCATGTCGGTTGATGCGTCAAATCCCTACGGAGCCGCGGAGGTGTGTGCAGAAAGAGAGACCGGCAAACTGTGCCACATCACAGAAACAATAATTCATAAAACAGCTGTTAAAGAGTCGGCTCTTGTTCTTGAAATGGATTTAGTTGACTTAAAGCTACCGCGGAATCTCATAAAACTAAGATAATGGATAAGTAATTCATTTTGCTCACCTCATCGCACTTTTCAACGCTGCCCTTCTTCTTCTCGTAATCTGCGTATTTTCGCCAATATCCGTAGCAGTAGCAATAGCGAGACAAGAACTTGTCATAAGCTTCTCGTGCGGCTTCGACATCGCTTTCCGAATCCACATACTGAAGCAGAATCGTCCAAGCATTGAAATCCTCCTGATCAGCTTTGACTGCCTTCCAGTATTTCTCCAAGTCGGGGAGCTTGTGTTTCTTCTCGTCAGTGCTGTCAGTTTTCAATTTCTTGCCGTCGGACTCATCTGTCGGTTCGCTGGGATCATAGTCAGACTCGTGTTTTCGCTTGCTTTCCTTCTTTGGCGCCGGCAGTTCGTCTTCTGACACAACTTCAGTGTCTGCTGGTAACTCTGCCATCTTCGGGCCAGGCAGCTCTTCGTCGGACACTTCTTCGGCGTCTTGAACTTTAGGTTTTGCTGGGCCTGGCAATTCATCTTCAGATATATTTTCGGCATCGAGATCGGTCGCATCGGGATCAACATTTTTCACTTCCTCCATTTGAGCGAATGTATCCGCCGTCTTCTCATCAGTCTCATCCTTCGGATCGATCATCTGGAAGTCATCGTCGCGGGCGAGATAATTTTCAGCAACCTCGTTGCTTTCGCTTTCGACCGGAGCGTTTGAGGTTTCATCGTTGGTTGCGGAGCGTGAATTGTTGTCGTAAACGGATGGAAAGCTGTTCGCATTTTCCAGATCAGCAAACTCGGCGTTGAAAGTTTCATCAGTCTGATTTGTTTCCTCTTTGTCGTTAGACTGTCGCTCGTAAGTGAGATTATCATCGAATCCTAGCGAGCTTCCGTTGTCTTCTGGCTGCTGAGTGGCTTCAAATTGCTCAAACTCGTCTCCTTCATCGTTCGACTCCTGAATCTCTTCAATGACAGGCTCCGCGGCTATCTCTTCAACTTGGTGTTCTTCCTCCTCTTCTTCAATGTTCTGGAAGTCAAATGAAAAGATATTTGTTAGATGTCGAGATTAGATCTAGAAAGCTTGACACATTCGTTGTTAATCAGTTGGCCCTTGCGAATACTTCTTAACAACTTGTCCGCGTTAGCAGCAAAGTGGTTCAGGGACACGCGGATAAAGAAATCAACGCGCGCCCGACAGCAATTCTTATCATCATTAAAGGAAATTCTGCCGCGCTGGATCTTTCGAGTGTTTACCTGTTTCCGGGTTCTCCGCGTCGATCTCGGTGTTACTGGCGTCTCAACTGTCGCCTTCGAACGTGTCGATCTTGTTCTTCTTCCTCCTAAAATAGAACGAATTGAATTAAAGTGAATTCGATTGTGGCTTTTAGAAGCGGTGAAATTAGTTTTGTTTTCTCGAGGAAATTCAACAAACTCGGAAGTGCTAACTATCGCACAGATTAGACGGAATCTTAAGCTACATAATAGTTATACGTGGATATTTGAAAGATGCTTAGTTTACACTTAATTTAAATAATTTACCTTCTAAATCCGCCATTTTTCACTTCCAACTAAATTTGCAGAGCTCCGAGCTGACAATCAAGTGAACCGCAAGGGAATTTCAAGCGAAACTCTTAGAATACCAAAGGAATTTGATGCTGGAGATACTAGTCAAGATGAGCGTGTTGTCGTTAGCTACTCAACTACAAGTGTCATCGCTTATTTCTCCAGTTCCGTTCGAATAATTTCCAGAGTTTCGAAACAAGTTCGCAGATCAGCGAGCTCTGAACGCACTCGGAGTTCCAAGGAAAAAATCGCTCGTCTGTCGCTCAGTTTATTAGCCTAGCCAGTGCACTTAAGTTCGGCTTAGATGAATTTCGCGCTCGTGTTCTCGTGCTCATCATGAAGTGATTGCAGGCGGTTTCGGAGATATTGAGCAAAGTGAAGGAAAAGTGAAATAACAAAAATGGAAAATTGAAAATTGCAGACGGAAGAAAAGAAGCACAAGTCTGTAACCTGATAAACAGAAGCCGATTTGTTCAGTTACAACGAAATCGGTAGCTAGTCTGGAAGTGTGCACGACTAGTTTTAATGGCTTTGAGTTGGTTAAGGAACCGTGAAGTGTTTGGATCTTCGCGCTCGAGGGCTGGTGACACTTCAAGGATCTACACCAGCCTTTACAGCAGCGTGGGCCCATCCACGAGCTCAGCGTATGACTACGGCGGTATCTTCAACCTAGAATTTTCCTCAGACGGGTGAGTGTCGTCAGCCTCAGCTTCGTTTTGTCTACGGCTCTCTTATCGCTTCTGGCACAAGTTGCATATTTTCTTCGATTTTCGACACGCGCCGCTCACGAGTAAGCACAAAACACGAGACCTCGAAGGCGTTCAGATACATTAGGCACGAGGATTCAGAAGTGTTCTAATATGTGTTAACATTTCTGTGGTGATTTACTGCTAAGTGGAAGAGCTTGCGGAGCTTGAAGCTCGTAAGAGCAGCTTCATTGTCCAATACGCATCAACCTACGCTCTTCTAATTGCGACCGTATCCTCAAATATTTGAGCAAGCTGTAGAGTCACAGATCGGCTATCTGAGCCAAGCTGCGATCTCAATCTGCAATAGTCTAGCAGCGATCTCAATTTACGTCATTCGTCATACCGAGAAAAGCTAATCCGGTCCTTGCTTTCTCTTTTCTTTGCGCTGCTCGTTCGCAAGTAATGCACTCAGCGGCATGCACAAGCATTCGTCTAGTAAAAGTAACCGTTTAGTTGTTAATAAATTTCTTTACATAATGCTGAAGTTGCGCGATGCAAAAACTCGTTCCGGTAGTCATAAAACCGTTCGCGACCGCCAAGAAAGTAAACGTCTAAGCCGCTAGCCGACAAACTGATTTAATAGAACTTCCGCGGAGGTCAAGAAACCAATCAATCTCTAGAACCTAGAACAGGTTCGCTAGAATTATCCGGTCAGGTGTCGACAAAGTGCCGTAAACGCTCGAGTTCTAGAAACCTACCCAACAGCTGATTGCTGCTGTCGAACGCCAATTCAGCAGCCGAGTTTCGATTAAAGCGAACAAAATCCTTTCAAGAAGTCAGCCGTAAATGATTGAGCGACTTAGGAATTAATTGCCAATATTCTCGGTAATTTGCCTCGGGCGAGACTGTCACTCTCGGTTCTTAGAGTTGGAGAACCAGACGTCCTCTAACGGAAAATTCTCAAGACGCACATTTAGATACTTAAACAATCTAACGCTAACAATATTTTGCATTTATAATTAGCTGCAGTAGTCGACTAAGCGCTCGAAGCTGTTTATTTATCTCTTTCGATTTCAATTTGAGATATTTTATGGGACGTTTGCGTTAAAAGGCGGGCGAGCAAGAATCACAGCGAAGCGGGTCATGGAGGTTCGCACATTTCATGGTCAAATTGTTTTGACATCATCGCTCCCGCCGGCCGCACTCATCATCTTTTAAAATAAGATGTTGCCTCGAGCTGCAGATGTCAATGTCACGACCATTGCACTACATGCGGCTCCTCGCTCTGAGCGAAATATCGTAAACGAGCTGCGGCTTTTGCGTGATAATCTTTGAGACAAGCTCGTGTTGGATATTAATTTAGAGCTTTATGGAGATCGATTACCAGCAATAGCCTCACGCTATCGTGAGATCGACATGTTCCAACCAATCGCGGATGAAACAACTAATTTGAAAGCGAATGTGGTTGCTGCAATCGGTTCATTTTAATCGTTTTTACATTGGCAATGGCACGGCGGCGGCGGCTATCGCATCAATGAAACCACATGCGGAGTAAAAGATTAAAATTGTCTTTCGTAAACGTTTACTCGCTCAGCTGTGTTCACAAAGCAAATCTCGTTTTCACGCATGCGAGTCTCGTTTCGAATTGGCTTCAGTTTATTTTAATCTTTCCGAATTACAACTTGATAATGAGTAATGAGGCGTAGCTCGTAGGCAAATGCTTTTAAGAACTAAACCCGTTCTGAAGAAACCTGCAATTCAATTATCGTGCACTTGAGACCTACATCAATTGTGATTGTAATTGTTTGCAGTTACAAGCTCGCGATTAGCTCGCCGACATTGCAAACATTGTACTACACAATTTACGGTTTGATGCTGACGTCAAATGAGCTGTTTCATCGAAACTGCATCACAGATTCAAAATTCTCTAATTAGCATTTCGCTTCGAAACTAATCGGAATCGTTTGATTGGCACTAAATAATTTGCCGATTGCAATGACCGTCGTCACTGCTCGACTTCATTTGTTCTCGACATTAAACTTGTTGTCGCATTCATTGCAACTGTGTCAAGTGCAGCGGCAATTAAATATGCAGTAGGAACATTAGAGCCGAGCGCTGTTGAAGAAACCAAAGCGACCTGCGACTTGAAAACACTTCGATGCATAAGACATTAGACTTGACTTCTGTTCACGGTCACACGTTACTCGACTCTATAAATAAAAATAAGAATTTGACGTGTGTCGATTAAGCTGTTAATGCATCGGAGAACGCTAAGTTTATTAATTATTTTCGCTTTCAATTCCAGATCAATTTTAATTGCTGCTTGTGAGAAGAAATCCGTGATTCTGTTCGAAACGACCAACCGGCGACCAATCAAAATTCTCGACAACGTGCATGACGACTGCGTGAATTGTGTCAAGTAAGTGAACCAGAAACAAGAATGAAAGGCTGAATTCCCACAGCATTCCGTGCGTGCGATGGCGAGACCAAACACGCGTTTGGAATTTACAAAGCTCCAACTTTGTTATACATTCAAGTGGCAACTTTGTTGCAAGTTCAATTTGCTTTCAAATGTAATCTGAGTTATTTCCGTAGGTTTTTAGACGATCGGCTATTCGCCACGTGCTCTGATGACTCAACCGTCGCGCTTTACGACACCAGGAACCTCAAGTCGAAGATACGAACGTTGCGCGGACATTCGAATTGGGTGAAGAACATCGAGTATAGCAAGCGTGACTGTCTGCTTGTGACGTCTGGCTTCGACGGTTCGATATTCACTTGGGACTTGAACTCTTATACAGAGAACAACTTAACTTATCAAAAAGTTTTCCACACGCCAGGTAAGCAAAGCTTTGTTTCCTCTCAACTCTTTGTCTAATCTTGATTTAATATCTAGGATTGATGCGCTGCCGGTTGTCTCCAGACTCTACACGACTGGTGATTTGTACAACTGGTGGATACTTAATCTTAATTCATGACTTGGATCTCAGCACATTAGCTCGAGACCTTGCAGGATTTCGGGTAAGCTGGCCGGTTAGAACCTTCGTTTGACTTCTCATGAACATTTGAATCGTCGGTCGATGTTCTTCCCGCGCGTGTTTTTATTTTCCGATGCACTGATCGCAGACTTTCCGTAGCCTTCTTTTTCAATTAAGACAGAATCGGCTAACGAATCAGCTGTCAGTCTTCATCGACGAGTCTAACACGAAATGAAATAAACTTATTAAACGGCTCGTTAATTAAATTTCAATAATTTGAATACGGCTCGCGCTCATGCGGCGCGGCACTTATTTCACTCTCCGCCGAACAATAAGACAAAACGCCGCTTTGTTCTGCAAACCATCAGAGTGACTCGGTCGTCTGACGTAGTCACTTGCCCGATTTCCAAGTTCATTACCGCGATCAATGGAAATACCGGAATATTCGTCACGCGGCTAATCGATGAGAAACCACAAGAACTAAGACGTTGTTTCAGTACGGACAAAGTCTATCAATTGGCTTCCTCTTTGCTGAGCAATTCCCAGAAAATTAATCGATTCGTTTCTCTCCTTTCACAGCCCAATCTGTATCGGCTCATGCAAGTGAGACGCCAGTATCTGCCGATCGCATCTGTGAGTTAACCGCCTTGCAACAATGAAACTTTTACTAACTCGCTCTCGTTGTTTTCAGAAGTATGATCATCTTTTCAGCAAGAACCAAAAGTCAAATCGAGTTGAGCTCGTGAGCGATTTCCCGAAAGGCAACGACGCGGAAGTCATCAGCTCGCTTCAGGTGAGTGACGAACCGTGGTGAAACGAATTCTCGCAGAGCTAACTCTGCTGAATGTTTGCAGATTCATCCACACGGCTGGTGCGCGCTCTCGAGGAACAACAGCTACGACGAGAGCTCAGAGTGGACTTGTGTGCACGACATTCAAGAGCTTGACAGTGACGATGACGAGCCCCCGATCCCTGAGATTCTTTTGCCTGATAACATGTTCGGCATTCAGCCTCGCGATGGAAGCGAAACAAATTCAGAAATTGTTCCTTTCAGCAGCAATGCAAGCAATAACAGTGATACGAGTGCAAGCAATGAAGCAAGCAGTACGAGCGACCAGTCCAACCTGAATCGTCCCAATCCACCGAACATTCAAATCGATCCTCCATCTGACGGCGACAACGATGACCTTCTCGGACCGATTGGCGACAACGAAGATGAAATTCAAATCATTCCTTATCAGCCATCGTCGATGCTTCGACCATCTCTCATTAACACAGAAGAGATTCTTGATCTTTGGACAGGGAACATTCCCTACTATCAACGGAGTCGGCGGCAAATAACCGATCGCCCTCATCGGATCAACACAGGGATTATCCAATTGAATCCAAGAAATGTTCGCAGGCCTAACATCAAACAAAATCGACGACGAATGCTTTACTACGCAGCTGAGCCTAATAAAGGCAAAGGCTTCATCAAAGAGCTTTGTTTCAGCAGCGACGGCCGTCTCGTCTGTTCTCCTTATGGAAACGGAATAAGACTTTTGTCCTTCTCGAAGGACTGTCAGGAGCTCCCATACGCTTTGCCCCAAAACGGAATTCCACAAAGACTGAACGAAGTTCTTGTCAACACAGAGCATCATTCTGACATCGTGGTCTCTACCAAGTTCAGCCCCCGCGCTCCCATCTGTGTTTCTGGCTGCTTGCGCGGCGAGCTCTTCTGGTATCAACCGATCTAAGGAAAATATTTATTCAAGTGTGCTTTTCAATGTCTAGTCGGCGTAAGCCCATGACGGAAGCCACTTGCGTAGGATTTTCATCTCTCATCGTTAACACTCATGGTTTTAAATAGAAATCTTCATTAGAGCAAAATCGATGGTTTGAATCATCGCAACTATTGAACTTAACGATATTTCTCATCCTAAAGACTCTGTACTTAAGTTCGTTTTATCATTAATCTACAAAAAACTGAATAAATGAAAAACATTTTTAAAGATACATAATTCTAGTGGAATCAAAAAACGGAATTTGAGTTTCAAGGTTTCATTTCAATGATTTACTCGGTCATTGCTCTCAGTTTGAGAGCTGAGCATGTGCACGAACTCCGTGGCACGTAACTGCCTCAAGCAAGGCTGAAGGTTACTCCAATATCCTTTACAGTAGGTCACAGCGTAAAGGACCGCAGACCATTGATTCCACTCGGTCTCGCAAAGTGCTGTAAATCACGTAGAGTCAACAGAAGTATTTTCAGTAATGTTTCATTTTATTTTATTTCTGATTGATTTTTAAAATCGACTTCAAATATAATTCTTCATGCGATAAACAATTCTTACGTCGTTGAAAAATAAATTTATCGTCCAACATTTCGTTATTTTAATATGCTTTCGGATTAGTTCCAATGACGAATGTGAGAGACTTTCTCACGATTTAGATATGACGAAAAAACGTTAGTCAAGAGTCAACGAGTTTGAGCGACGGTTGATAAATGTTTCGAAACGATTTAAGAACGATCTCGATCCACATTTAAAGAGCGAACAGAGATGAAACAAGTCAGTTAAATCTGATTGATGTTAGGCACTAATTTACACAATTCTACCTCGAACAAAATGAAGTACAATCAGTTAGTTTTAATGTCGAATGCTATCGGTAAATGGTAAAACTTCATTCCTGGCGACAAGAGCGATCGCCTCAAACTTCCAACTTGATTTTATTAATATTTGGCACTAAATAAATTTTACTAGTCAATAAAAGTTGCGTGCAACACGACCAGGACGAGCCAGAGTCGAGCAATTTAAAGGTAAAACGATAAGAAAATAATATTTTTCCTGCACCAAGTACTCGGATAATAAATAATGTCGGAGTTAACGTGTGCAACTCGAAGACGCTGATGCCAAAGTCAGCCGCTATTTCCATTGGAGAGTCAAAAATGTTGACTTGCGGGCCGTTATCTAATCGCATAAGGTATTGGCTATTTCCTGTGACTATTGTGATTATGCTTTGATTCATGTTTAAGTCATGCAACGATTTGTTAGCACTCAGATAATGCACAGCTATTGAAATAAGCCGCTGCTTAGTCGGACCATTCGCCGTCGTCTGAGTTTTGGTCCTCTGAAGACGATGAAGACGAGCCACCTTGAATTGCAACCTTTCGTTGTTCGAGCGCCCTCCTCAATGCATCAGCGAGAGCATCAGTTCCTGCTCCATCTCCACTAGAGCGGTTCGCAGTTGGTCTGTCGCTCACGGGACGAAGTTCGATGCCGCCGCGAATTTCTGACAACAAATCGTTACGCGGTTCACCTCCACTGTTTGCTGTCGCCGAAGCTTCTACTTTCTTAAGTTGAGCTCCTTTCCTGATGCTATCCATCAACGCATTTCGGTTGTCTGACACAACTGGCAGTTTTGGTCCCGAGGGTTTGTCCGTAGAGCTTTCAAGGTTCATCATGGGCGGTGGTGGAGGCTAAAAGAGATTAAATTTGTGAACGCCAACGCTTAAATTTTCATTTGGATTCTCATTTACCATCATCGGTGGAGGTGGCGGAGGAGGTGGAACGTTTGCGTTCGGTTGTTGCACTGATCGAACTGGTGGCGTCGTGAGTGGCAAGGGAGGCGCAGGTTGTCTGTCTCTTGACGGTGTAAAGTCCTTTGGCGGAGGTGGCGGAGGAGGTGCTATCCTCTCAACACGCGCTGGTTTGTCACCATTTTGATTCTGATAAAAACCAAAATGTTAAGTTTTGGAACGGAACCAAGAATGAAAACTAACGAACCTGATTTCTTGTTGGCACTGGAGGCGCCGCAGGTTTGGTCCTCGTTTCTTTGCGTACGATTTCTTCGACATTATTCGACTGAATGAAATCGTAAATGAAGTCACGCGTTCGTCGATCCTTGATTTCTTTCTCTGAAACTCCAGCTCTTGCCAGGAATGGTCGCAATGCTTCATCTTCCCCTGATAGGTCGAATCCACTCTTCGCATTCCAACCGACATGCGTCACGTGCTTGAAGTTTGATGGCGTTCCAATATCAGCCTTAGTTAACTTCTTCGTTCCATCGCGTTTCCTATTTTTATTATTGTAAATTGATGATTGCTGTTGATAAGCTGGTTGAGCTTGCGGTGGCGCCAACTTAGCTAAAATTGACATGACGCGTCATTAAAGTTTTTGTTCGATTTTTACAGCCAAGATAAATTACTTATCATTGCAGGTGGATTCCTAAGTGTAACTTGGCCATCATCGACTGGTCTGCTAACGTGGTTGTTTGTTATTGGCGGTGGACGAGCTGGCGGCTCTTTCCTTACACTAACTCGATTGCGACGATCTAAAAAATAAGATTCGGCAAGTTAGCAAATAGCATTGACGACATTATATTAGATAAATGAGCACTAAGACCGCGTCTTAGATCAGGAATGTGTTGGAAAATATAATTCCCTCGGCTTAGTTCCCTCACCTTGAACATTTATTATTGAATTCTCTTGCGACAAGCGCTTTGACGCAAAGCAAATATTGGAAATCAGTGAGAGTAAAATTTATAGACATCGCGCGGAGATTTCTCCAAGGTCCACGCTCATTAGTCGATGACTCATCGCAATATTTTTCCAACAAATCTCAGCGATACAACGGCAAGTGTTTAAGTTCGCATCTGGCGAGTGTTTCATCGTTCGACTTCACCCTTGATGACGCGATTGCGAGAAATGAGGTCCGTCGGTCATTCAATAGATATTTCATTGGAGTTGATTGATAACGGTGTCATCAATGAGGTTTTAATTTAATCAATTGCGCTTCTACTTTAGCTATCTTTGCGCTAGCCACAGAACCGATGACGTTGAACATTTCGAATTAACAAGGAATTGATAAAAACATTGATAACCAAGATAACAAGCTCGTTTCTTAAAAATCTAATTTGAGCTGAATTTCAAGTTCGTACGTTGGTTCTGCGGACTAACTCATCACTATCGCCTTTCGTTATCAGAGAATCCAGCGATAACGCAGAAAACATTCAAGTTATCGTTAACTTTTATCCCGAGGATTTCAGACTTCTCATTGATTTTCACGCGTAATTAAAATGGTTTCAACGTCGGCAGAGAGCCAGAGCGATGTTTTTCCGTAATTGGCGAGCAATTCCGGTAGAGCACGGACAACCACTTTCATCTGCTGGTCGAGAATCCAAGATAAACTTTTCCCAGAAGCGACGAGAAAAGAAAATCAATCGCTTGTTGGCCTATTTTCATTTCCACTTTGTGGCAGCGACGCGCCTGTTGATAGCGATTGCAACTATCATGACACAGTCGTATTTCTTTCGCCTATTACTCATCAGCAAAGCTCAACACAAGGCGTGGGCCGGAAAAGAAGTTCTTTTCGAGAATTCCAACACTTTCAAATAACTCCAGACACGGCTGATCCGATGCTTCGATAATTAAAATCAATTTGTTGCGTTACCTTCGCGTCGGCGGTTCCGATTAGCGACCGTCGTTTTCGCACAGTGCAAAAAGGTATCAGCTTCTTCCTCGAAGGCGAAGTTCAGCGCCACGATGCCGTCCTAAAACGAGACGGTGAAATGGTTAGCAAGGCTAAGCTTGAAAGCTCGTCGGCTCATCCAGCTGCAGACGTTTCATTGCTTCAAATTTGTCACACGAAACTAGAAAGCCTCCTCAAAGAAAAAGCGGAACGAGCCATGTGTGTGGATGGCTTTCATTGAGTCATTCAAACGCTTTATGCAAATTATCACGTTCTGTAAGCAGCATTACCTGGCCTTCGAATGTGAGTAAGTAGGGTCGCGTTCGGGCGAAGTCGATTTGATCGTACATCTCTTGCTCCCAAACCAACTCGTGCCGCATGAGACAGTACATCCGGCAGTAGTAGGAGCGTTTGCCGTTGTCTTTGACAAAGCAAAGCGCTCCCGTGTGCTTCTTAATCCATCTTGAGTGCGTAGGACCTTCAGTCTGGTAGAGTTGCGCAACGGTCGTGCACTGACTGACAGATCGTCGACCCACTAGTCGAAAGACAAGCTCGTTCTCCTCGTTAGATAAATGATTGCTGTTCTTCGAAGCTTTCGTCGAGTTGCGATTGTCCGCAGAGTTTGTCGACATGATTGAGCGATTCACTTCACTTCTAATATTGCATTTAATTGCTTATTCAATTCGCGATGTTAACTTCTTCTTTCGCCTTTTGGATGATCACCAACTTTGTCCAACCACATTCGCCAACCACACAGCGACGACGGAGAAAAATCAAAGCCCAAGATTGGTAACAACAACAAAAGTTATTTGACGTTTCTTCTCGGGACACAACGCAGAAAAGTAAAATTTAAAACAATTGAGCGAGCGATTTGCAATTTCGCTGAATCCAATTCACAATTCAATTTAGTTAACACTCTCATGCGCTTTGAATTCACTTTTTATTATTTCTCGCTGCTACAACTCAACTGATGCTGCTGATCATCGTTCACATTATATTTTTCCTCATTCCGTGGCCTTATTCCACTTCACACAATTTGATTGCAGTCCGTCTGAATCATTTCTCAATGAAGCAGTCGCGAAGAGTTATTCGCTGGCAAAGTGGCTTCGCGATAACGCACTGTTTACTGTCTTATCAGCACTGCTCGATTACAGATTCGCCCCCTTCTAAGCATTATTCACTGCTTTCTTCCAAAGAATATTTCCAACGCGATTCACTCAGCGATTTTCACTCTTCCATTGTGGAACTCAACCAATTATTCATCCGCGGACCTTCCACGATTGCATTTCGATGCGTCTGTAATTTTCACGCGACTGGTAATGAAGCAATTCCGATGTTTTCTGATGTGAGAGAGCCACAATCCCAATTGAACTTCGCGATTGAACTTCGCAGCGAAGCGACGAGAAAAGCGCTTCGAACTTTGGCGGGGAATTCAAAATTTTCATGCCAGACAAATCGAGAGATGCTTAATCGCGAATATCTCAGGATTCTGTTGCTGTAGCCAGCACCAATCAGTCTGCCTTGAACGTGTCTTCAATTCCGATATCCTCACACCCCCAAATTTATCTTCCTTGCCCTTCAATTTCAGTATTCTTCAACAATTTCTTCTTTGCCTTCGTTCCATCGACTCAACAACGAGCAATCAACGCTAACTGAATTATAATTCGAGCTCATTTGTTACTCATTTAGCAGCGACAAATTGAGCGGCAAACTTTCTCGTCCGCTGGACAATTTCCAGCTCCAAATGCGATCTTTACTGAATCATTTCTCAAGCGCCGTTTCTAATTATTTTCGCCGCAATCTCACGTTGTGTCCATTCCCACTCTCGCGTTCAAAGGTGATGCAGCAAATTCAATGCGAAATCAGCGAGAGAAACTTGCGTTAGGCCTAGACACGTCAATCACATGGTTCATCTGGAATTCATTAATCGCCGCGAGGGCAATTACTGATTAATTAGGCGATTGAGTTGTTGAGACTTTCGTCTAAGGCGCGGATTACAGTTAAAACTCTTCATTTTTGATGAAACTGCTTTTATTCTCCTCCCATTTATGTTCTACATCAACATTTTCGTGGTGATTAATTTACTTTTTTCCTCTTCCCATGAATGATATTTTGAAACCAAACTGCTTTAGACACTCCAACGAACAGAGAAGAAAAGTATCAAAGGAGCTGGCCATCGACGTAGGTTTCAATGAGCCTCAATACCTATGAAGACGGTAGTTCGTAGTTTTTAGAAAAACTATGAAAAGCTCAACATGTGATTAGTTGGAATTTTCATCTAGAATTTACTCGGGAGTTTTCCAAGAGGTAGAGGAACATCTTAGGAGATTTCCAATGGCCATCCCCCTTAAAAAACCTTTTTCCAATTTCAGCCCAAATTACGTCCGTAGATCCGCGCGAATCGTAGCCAACGCGCGAACATTCTGTGGTCGTCTTGATTGTAATCAAGCTGGGAAACAAATTTTCTTATTCTTTCATAACAACTTTTAAAAATAGATTTGGATTTCATTTCGGGAATGTAAGATTTTGATTCGGAAAGAAATTTCACTCTCAATTTAAATAAACTTCTGCCGCAATCTGGGCAGCAGACGAAATGAATCTCTTATCGTAATTAATTGCTTCGAAGTAGCAAGACATAAAACTGGATGATGGGCCGCGAGAGAGCGAGGTGTATGCTTGTCGGTTCGATGGCTACAAAAATCTGGCTGTCAACACTTACAACATTTAGTCAACATCTATAGCAAAAAACACTTTTAAAGTTCGCAGGGCGGCAATAAGCCCAGACAACAGTAATTTCTTAACATCCATCTGCATTGTAATTTGACTAGATTTATCTTGTTTTGATCCCGGAGCGGAGACTCAACTGCTTAACTTCTCAACATTTACGTAAATGAGGCGGAAGAGTTCGCGAAAGTCGCAACTGCTGAATGATCTGTTGGGTGTTTGGACGGCTCGGTGGATTCGAAAACATTTGCTTTGAGGCTTCAAAACGCGAAGCTCTGCTTGGCTATTATTGAACAGGAGGGTGGAGGTGGCAAGGGGAGAGGTTATTGATCATTTGCGGCACTCCGCATAGCAATTTGTCATTGGAAAATTGCCAATCTGTGTTTATCGACTATGGAAAAGCTTCAAAGTGTTCTTCGAGGTTTCATCGAGAGCAACTCATGCTCGCGAACGTGTTCAATCTATGTATATGTTGATTAGGGCAACACACTAATCTCCTACTGGTTTTGTTAAAGCTAAGGTAGAGATTGCCATTCTTATTGCACAAATAATGTTGTAAATACTTTTTAATCTATGAAAGAATAACTGCGTGGATTTGAGATCGATGGAAGGGTCGTGTAACGCGAAAGGTACTTAAAAACGTTCTGCTGTCGGCTATTTATAGAACCCTCCAATTCAAACAGTTGTTTCGAGGAAAATCTGCGCCGAAACAGTTTCGTCGACGAGCGCCTCTCCACCTGTTGCTTCCTCAGATTCACGGCTTTCCGATTCAGTCAAATCGTCGGCAATTTTCTTTACCGTGACGTATCGCGTCTTGTTAATGTCGTCGACGTCGTTGCAGTTCTCCATCATTTCGTGGAAGATTGTCAAATCGATTTGGGTTTTCCAGACCTGCTGCTCAATGAATGCGTCTACAGAAAGGAGGAAGCGAATCGAGTAGCGTGAGAGAGATAAAGTAGTCAGCGTGAACATCACAACGACCTCACAGCTCCAACAACATTGCAAGCACATCAATAAATTGTTTATAGTAATTTCAACAAAAGTGTAAACGACCGTAAATTAACTCGTTCAGATGAAACAAAAAAAAAAACTTGGGAACGGAGAAGAAGAAATCATAAAGCTGAGCGATGAAATGAGAAAATCTTTATTAAACAATTTTTTCCTCGTGCGTCTGGAAGTCGTAAAACTTATAAAACAAAGAATCGAAAAATAATTGAGTGAATTTCTTCGTTTTCCTGGTGAAATGAGCCGAGGAGAAATTATAAACAAAGGCGAATTAACAGTCAACTTCCTAATATTCAATTCCATGTGTTAACTAACACAACAAATTATAAATCTTTTCATTCGTAATGCTCATTTAATAATTTCGATTAGGGAAAGTTCATGAATTACCTAACGGGATCAAAGCTTTCTTAGACGACCTTGAGCGTTCATTGCCCCTCAAAGCTCACTGACCTTTACCCTAGCACGATTCCCCCTCAATCCCGTTAGCTTTAATTTAGACTTCCCGTCGAAAGAGAAACTTCCTCGTTGTGTAAATAAATATCTCAACAGTTTTACTAGCAAAAGAAGTACGACTTAAATTAAAGGGATCTTTCGCTTGCTAGACAAGCTCATCTGGAGTCTTATTCATTAGTCTTTTGTGATGTTAAACAACATTCATGACAGTAACAACCGAAAATATAAAATTCTACAATTAATTAAGTTCGAACAGTTACGATTGGAGATTTTACAACGAAAGTTTTCAACTTATAAAATAACACAGGAGCAACGAAAGCAACGTTTGGATTTGTTTAATGACTTTTTGTCGTCGACTTCAACGCCAGTGCCACTGCCACCTTTTAAGCCACTCTCGTTGATAACTAGCTGGGACTCTCTTCTGAGAATCTCTAATCTCGTTGTCAGTTGACTAGGCGAAACTGTGTGCGTCAAGTTGTAGTGAGTTTGTAAGCTCGCGACATTCTCCTCGAGATTCTCCTTCAGTTCGCCGTTTGCTTGATCGATTTCAATTGCCTTGTGCTTGCTCAAAATCTCCAGGATTTCGTCGCTATCAGAAGTTTCGTTGATGATCGGAAATTCTTTTTCCTCAAGTTCAGGTTGAGGCGAATGAGATTCAACACTTTCGGGCGTGTACGGATCTTGAAGCCTTCGCAGCTTCGATGGAAGATTCGGATAGTTGCTGCTGAGATATTGAGTGTCTATCCGGTTCACGACAACATCGCCGAGCATTACTCTTTTTGAAACCAGTGTACATCGCTCGCTGGGCTGCCGCTTGATAAGGTTGCGACAAATTTTGCAAATTTTATCGCCCTCGATTATCTCTTGATTGCCCAGTTCGTCCATCAAGTTGCACATGCACACGTTAAAGTTGTCGGCATCTACGACGTTGATACTGATTGATGGCGAGACAGTTTGATGATTGCCTAATGCTGGCTGTGATTTGAATGGCAGTGACATTGGCGCTGATAAACTATCACTAAACTTTTCTGTAATGGCATTCAAGTGCTTTAAGCAACAACTTTTTGGAAGCTTCAAGCTCGAACTTATGATTAAGTTTTCCTTATCGGAATCTTCTTCTTGCACGTGATCACAACTACTGACTATACCTTGGTTTGATTTGATTCGGAATTTTAAGAAGACGGGCTGTAAAGATAAGACGGCGAGTTAATAAAAGCTTAATTGTTGTGCGGTAGTTGACTTACTTTATGATCTCCCATGCAAGTGTCTGCGCCAATAATGCCGTATTGGTAGTTGTTTTCGCCATCTATCAGCTTCTTCGCCGACTTACTCAGTAGAATTCGGTCGCACCACGCTGGGCATCTAGAAATGAAGTTTAAGTTTCCGACTAGGTTGATGAATCTATGAACGAACCTCGTTGACATGTACTGGCTTGGCATGTCGGGATGCTCCTCGTAGGGATAGCTTGGCGGGAAGGTGATTGGATACTCCCAGAGCAGTTCACGGATGGGTTCAAGTTCACGGTCAAATTGCCTGAACCAGTCTTGCTTGAAGATCGTATCATGGTCGGCGTGTGTAAATTCTTTTTTTCCGACTGTGAGCAAGACGCAGCCTTCAGAGTCGCGGAATTGCACCTTCGAGTGGTCGGTTTTTAGATGGGGAACTCTTTGCTCGGTCAGATCCATTGTTAATTTCTAAGAACAAAATGAAATCGATGAGTTGCTTTGTTGTGTTTTGCTCACGTGGAGTTGGGTTTACCTTGACTACACCTTCAGTATCACAGCGGAAATTGAAATCACCAAAAATGAAGAACGGCACCAAGACGTTTTTCGGGTCCTTATGGAAACGCTCAAGCGTGTGGAGCAGCGCTCGCCGACGGCTCTTGCAGTAGACCGAAGGGAATTGCTCGCAGGCAGCAAGATTACTGGCGTCGTGAAACAGGTGAATGTTGATTAAGTCGAATGTCGTGCCATCGATGATCCATCTTGTCCGAAGGAATCCTTTCCGGCTCCACTTGCACTCTGGGAAAAACTGCTGCGGAAATTTCGCCTTCTCTTTCGTCACAATCGATTCAATGTTCCCTGTGTGAATTGTCTTCCCTTCAACTGACTCGAAGTCATGCGTCAAAAAGTTCCAAATCTTTATGTTTGTGATGGAATCGTGAACGAAGTACAAATTGCCCAAAGCCTATCGAAGAAAAGCCGATTAGAAATGCCACACGTGTTATGCAATTAAACTGGTCACTCGTCGATATTTCAACGTCATTCAGCTGGCGTGCTGTGTGTGACCTGAACGTCAACATCGCAGAGTCTAAAGCGATTTTTTCAAAAGTAACTTTCCGGTGATGTGACAAGTGTGTATGAATGATAATAATTTCATTAACACATTCCAGCTTGATGACGCAAATCGGCAGACCCATATTTTACACACGAAAAAACTACTGAGAGAAGATGGAGAAAAGTTTGTTTGGATGAAGCTCAATAAGGGAATTGACCATCGTAGGAGTTTTCGAACGAGGCAGAGCTCTAGTGAAAATTTATTTGTAGGTAAGGAGGTGTCACGATTGAACTTATATTACTCATAAAGATCCCACGTGGTCAAAAATGAATAACGGGTTTCAAATCTTGTTGCACTTGAATTTTCGGCGAGGAGTTTTTCACACGCGACCCTTTGTTTCAATGAAACTCACTGTAAAGTGCTCCGCTGAATTGTAATCTTCATCGAGGAACACGCGAATCTTGTTGTAATCGGCGAGGTCTTCCGATTCGCACAGAAGCTTGATAAACTCTTGAACATACTCCATCGACTTCTCGTATGTTTTGCCTCCGACCTCTTGCAGGTGCAGCGCTATCAGTTTCGGCCGAACCGTCTTCACATGTGAGAGAAACTCCGCGATCCAGTTCTCCAGCAGTCGCGAAGGCTGCGAATAGAAGAAACGTTCAATCACTCATTTGCAAAGGTCTTCAACAGTTCACTGCTCTTCATGTGTCAACATTCAATCTGATTAATCGAGTCTTGTCGCAGCGCAACCTCTTCGCGATTGGCACGTTTCGCCCGTATTTTTCTTTCGCGAGTAGGCCGTTTACGCATTCGGCGAGGCTCGAGCGCTTATTAAGGCCATTTGATTACACGGGTCAGTGAAAACAGAAAGGAGAACTTTCGCTGCCACTTACGTCCTCGAAAACACTTCCACAGTTGGCGGTGATGAGCAGGCAGTCCATCGTCTCGCCGAGCTTGCCGTCGTCCGCTGAGATTTCTTGTTTATTTATTTTCAGGCGATAACTTTAGCTTTTCCTCTTCTTTTTTTAGGTTTCTCTCTGCGAAGCTTTTGGTCTTGACATATTTCACGAATTGAGATCGAACCGCAGCGATTTTCCGAGATTCTCTCGACCGAACGCGACAATACAGCAAGGAGACTTTAGTGATGACGGAATCACTCAGTTAATTGTACTAATTCATAGTGAAATGAATTTTCCGAGTGGAGTGAAAACTTTTTCTGTTTTCTATCTACGAGCGACTGGGCAACGAGCGCCAGCAACTTCACGCCAGAGCTGTTCGATGTCACTGCCGTTGCGTGACTGAAGGTTGAGTTCTCGGTTGACGAGAAGGTTTGAGGAGGTTCGATATGACCTGAAGGTATCTTAAACCTTCGTTATCGTAGCAAGATCATGACAGCAGATAATCATCGTTTCATTCCAACGAAAGCAGCCGTCTATCCTCGATTGGCTTCCCCCGGACCCGTCGCGGTTGCTCAGCTCAGTTTTGTATTTATTTTCTTCGTATCGACTTGAAACGCAAAAATTGAAAAAATAGTTTTAGAGGTGAAATCAGTGACAGTTCGAGAGTTTTATCGTCGCATTCTGTTGGCCTGTGGTAGCGGCTTGAATCAAGCATGGAGACACGAAGTCGCACAACGAAATTGATCGTGAAAAATGTTGAGATGCTGGAGTCGTCTAAATTCGATAAGTTTGACAAAGTGTCGCAGTGGCTCGATAAGCTAGACACGTTTGAGATGCATCAACAGCAGAAGAACCCGCACATAGCAGTCGCGTCCAACTCACAGAACACCTCATCAAGGATGAGCCAGGATAAGGACGACGAGTTTTTCGACTCCGACTCATCAGTCAATACAGGCATGGCCTTCGCCCCGACATCCCTTTGTGACATTTTCATTTTATCCTCTTCTTCTTCCAGCCCGTTACATTCTGACGAACCGCAAGAACAAGAGAAAATCCTCGACACAGTGCCGGTCGAAGATCAAGAAGTTCCGAGACAATTTGCAATTCGAGTACTTGGACGAGCTCGAGAGTCCCGGCCACAAGCTGAAACGGTTGAAAATCGATTCCAATACTAATGTTAAGTTCTGCACGACGCAAGTTCAAAAGTTAAATGCGAACGAATTAAACTTTGAGGGAACCTAAATGGCGAAAATAAAATTTTGTGCTTACAATTCCTAGCGGATGAGTTTTCCTTCCACCGCACGAGCTTCCATCGCTCTCTTCTTCCAGAGTCTCTTAGGCAACAGTGATCGCATCTGAGAGCTTGATCACTGGAAATATTTCAAGAGAATTCAAATGAAAACGTGGTATGATTTCTAACGGTTTCATGGCAACATTTTGATATCACTGAATATTTGATAAAGTAGAGCAGCAGGTTCTTCTATAATGATACAAGATGGTCAGAAGATCTCCATTGGGATTTCCCTAGAACCATTCGAATGTTTTTAAGACTGCAGTCTCTTCCAGAACATTTGGCAATGGGAGAACCATAATCAACGATCTGAATGCAGCAAAGTCTAAGCTTCGGACATTCCGTTACTCTCTACTTCCAGTGTCTCTCGTTGTCCAACTATAGAACGATGACTCTGGATGTTTCAAGCGATCGTTGAACGTTCGTCGCAGCATTGAGTTTCATGATTTTTGTCTTCAGTGAGTTTTAGGAGTTCAAAGCGTGCACATGCTTTTCGCGATCGCTTAGTAAATGTGGCAGACAAAGATGAGCCAGAAGTGATAAGTGCTGAGAATCGTTGAGAATCATAATTACGATCGTTCAACGTCTGCATAGAAAATTGCACAAGCGTCGAGAGCAAACGAAACCACAAGACAAGGAACACAGATATCGAGTTGTTTGGTATTTCGTCGAAGAAAAGCAACAAGAAACGAGAAATGGAAGAGTGAATCGTTGTTGTTGCCTCTTTATGGGCCGTTCGAAAGAAAATGGCAAGCGAGCTCCAAGTGCTGAACGTTGTTCTCGAGAAAGAAATGGGACAATGAAGTTAAGAACGAGAGGCGAGCGAAGAGAATCGGAATTGGGCTTTTGTGCGCCACGATTCGGCAGTCGCAAGTGGATCTGAATGGATTCGCGCTGAAAAAGAAACCGCGAATATCTCAGCGAAATTAATCAGTGGGAGAAAATTATTTAAATTTAGACGACGATCCGAGATCAAGAAGACCGCGCTCGTGAACTCGGAAGAAACGGCTTCGACATCTGAATTAATTGGATAAACAAAGCTAAAGTTACGAGGCAATTGAGATCGCAACTAAGTCGTCGTTAAGTTTAATTCGACTCCACATGAATTAAATTTGGACTCAATTAACGAGAATATTTCGAGTGGAGCGAGAAGTTTCATTGACAGAAAGAGTTTGAGATCGTGCGCTGCCCAGTGATAAAAGAAACGTAACAAGTTCCACGAACCAAGTCGAGCTCGACTGTTAATTAAGGTGCAAAATGGAAAATCTAGTCGACAACAAACATTTGCAGTTGCAATTGCTGCTCATTCAATTCTTATCGGTCGCACTCGCGGATAGCGCCGACAACAACGTCGACGAAATAGGCGAAAGCTCGAACCAGACGACGACGGCGAGAAATCAAATCGCAGGTAAAGATTGCAACAATCTCATGTTAGCTTTGAGCAATTATCACTCTGCGTTGACTCAGCGGTTGAGCTTGAAAATTGCCAAGGGAACTGTTGAGATCTCAACGAAGTTTCAGCTGATTTGCATTCTCAACTGCTCGATTACCATTGCGCGTGACTTGTTTCGCATCTCAAGCACTCGCTAATTGCCGTATCAACTCGCTATCGCACTTCAAAGCGACGATCTGCCTACTTGACTCACCAAATATTACTCGATATTTACTGAATATTTACGTGAATGATAAATCAAGTGCAGTGCCGAGCTTAGAATTCCACAGCAGATTTCAATCCGATCAGCAACACCAGCGGAGCTTTTGATCTCTCGAGCATTAATTGATTGCGATTTATGGCGTTACTCAGATTCCTTGAGCGATTGTTTGATCACTCTCAGATAATTGCAAAGCCAGTTGTGACATTTGCTCAAGATTAGTCGCTCGGCTGATCAGCAAAATTACATTTTTACTGTTCAGAGAATGTTGAGTTTTCACCGCAACAAACGTTTGATAATAGCATTGAGAGATTCTTTATGCAAACGCTAATCAATTGATCGCAGATTAAAGTAAACGAGAAATTTTGTGTCCTGATTTGCCATGTTTGTGTTGGACGTTTTCACCGGTTTATGAATCTGCGATCTGGTCGGAACATTGTCTCGGACGCGATGTGGGCTTCGAGGTGTCAAATCGAGTCGGAAAAATAAATCTCGTCAACTCTCGTTTGCCTCTTTTGCCAGCTTTGCCTTCTGTTTGCGTTTCCATTCGATTTCATGAATGAATCACTTGCATGTAGAAACCGAGCCACGCTGCATGTGTGCGGAATGACAGCTGGGAAGGTCAACGATATGCAAATTTTTCGAGTCAATTGGATCATCACAAAGAGACAACTGAACGCCTCTGACATCAGCGGCTCCAGCGGCTGATTGCGGAGCGAAGTTCAATCAAATAATCGCTGCGATAATTAAATTAGTTTGTTCAGGTTCACTGAGAGAGTCTTGTCGATTAATTCATTTGACTTTGATCGTCAATTTGTCATTCGCTCGCGATGTTCGTCGAGAATTTCTCATGCGCGCATTACAAATCTAAGCATCTCCGTAGTCTGTTCACTTGTTTCTGCAACGCATGTGTTTAGATTCGTTTTCCGGAATTCATGTTTTAATTGAAGAAACACGTTGATTATGCAAAAAGGCGTGAACGAAACAAAAAGTTGTTTTTCTCGTCTCTCGATTCACATGCTGGCGTCGGGAATCAGCTGGTGATACTCGAACCAGTTCGTTCAATCAACTGTTCACTTCGATTCCCTCCGGCTCGTGACTATGAATGCAAACAAGTCGATGGGCGACACATTCTTCTGTTATCGAGAACAGGTCTCGCCGACATTCGGATGCCGGAAACTGCTTGAACTCGCTTTGATTTGCGTGCGATCGGTCTCGACTCCCTTTACGCAACTCCGTTAAACCAATTGACCCACTTCGGTGATCCCCTCGCTTTGCAAGCAGAAGCAATTGCAAAAGCCGGAGGGAAGAACTGCAGAGCGAGACGACTGACCGTTTCAATCTTTTGATGAAAGCATTTTCTCACTTCACTTTTCTCTTTGCAGATTGTGCCGATCCGAATTGCCTGCGTTGCACCATAAGCGGTTGCATCAAGTGTTCAAAGTTTATCGTGATGGACACACGGAGCTGCGTCGATGAGTGTCCCAATACTCACGCTCAGCAGTGGTCAACGACCTCCGAGTTGATGGGTCGCGTATGTTACCCAACAACAGTCACAAACTCCATTCAAACGGTCTTCATCGGTGTCATTTGTGGCGCTCTCCTCTGCTTTTTCGTCGTGCTAGTGGGCGTGATGGTCTTCAAGCGGAAACACCAGAAAATCAACAAGAAGTCGATAAAAGATCAGCTCATCGACGACGAGTACGATCGACACGAGTTCATCCGTCAACTTGACGATCTCAGGCCGCACGCTGAGTGCTTTTTGCACATGCTGAATGACACCAGGAAACAAATCCGCAAGCTGCACGTGTCTGGCGACACAACCGCTTCGGCCAAGTTCTATCCGATCGTCAGAGATCTCGCCAAGATTCTCATTCTGTTGAATCGACCAGTAGAGCTGATCGATGGCCCTCCACATGACTGGAATCGACTTTTGCTCTGGGCCGATCGGATATTGGCACAGTACAAGCCGCAGCAAATCACGCAGCTGATCGAGTTTCTTCAAACGCCCACGCCTCCGTCGTTCAACGACGAAGCAGCCGATTCTCGTTTGGCAAGCCAGCACACAACTTTCAAGAGCTTGTTCTACTCCACACCAACGACTCACACCAGAAAGGCGTTCGCATCGACACTGCCGGCAACCGTCACGAGTCTCAACGCCAAAGACTTTTTCCAAACGAAGCTCGATGAGCGACGGCAGCAACGATGCACGACATCTCTCGTTGCCCTGCGATGGCGATAAAGCGGCAACAGGAAGCTTAATCTCACTGCAAGACTTCGACGACGCAACCACAACTGCAACCATGCAGAAGAGGAAGAAGAATCCGTTCGGCGAAAGTTTCAACCATGTGAAGAACTATCTGTCAAGTGGAAGTCTGTGGATGGTCGAGGACGAGTTTATAGAGTTCAAACTTGGTCTGCGACCACAGGATGAGATCACCACAGAGCTTTGACGGCTCGTCACTATGAACTCTCTAATGATCTCTGTCAATAAATTCGTATTGTGCTATTAAAAGCTCAAGGTCATTTGTAAAAGGAAGCGATCTGTGCTGTAACTGACTTGTTAATCGATGTACAAGAAATAAAGCTTAACTTGTTAGACAACCTCGCCTTTTATGTTTCTTTCTCTACTTGAGACATTTCAGCGTCGTCATCATGAGTAAGTTGTAATCTCCTCCGATGTCAAGTTCTCTCATTACACGAGCATCTGCTTCGCATTTAGGTTTCCGACGATGCGTAAGATCATCAGTCGAAAGAGGCGACGAAGGAAGAGTGCGAAGAACCATAAAACACTTAATGCTTTAAATAGTCTCAGAAGTAATCAAAGAAACTCGAAGCGCTAAGACAACAAACTCATCTTCTCCGCTTCCAAGAAATGCAAGCAGCAATCTCAAGCATTTCGCTTTCCCCCGAACTTCGTTAATTCTCTTGTTTGACTGTTGAAGATTATGTCATCACATGGATGAGGGCCTGCTGATTGTTAATTGACGGAATTAATTCCCGTTCGAACTTTCCCAGTGGAGCTGAAAGGAAAGCGAGGCAAAGAAAAAGAAGTTTAGTCTTTGTTCTGTTTATTTTCAATTTCTTCGAGTTTGTTTATTCTGAAGTTTCTTTTTGGCACCGGCTGGAATTTTAAATGAAATTTCTCTTCACGGCGATCTCCGAACGAGGAGGGGAGCCGCAGTTCGTAGAAGTTCACACCAAGTTCCAAGCGGAAAACGACCACACAATTAGGTAATGAGTTTCTCTGTTGAAATGCAAAGACGTTAAATTGGCGATTGCCCAACGCGAGCGAACACTCACCAGCTAACAGCTTCACGACTAGAGTTCATCTCGATAGCCCTTCATGTCTTCCTCGTGTCTTCGAATCAGCGTTTCATCATTGAGTTGCATGAAGTTCATATGCGCACTTTTCATAATTGCGTTGTGTTCATTTTATAGTGACGAGCCGTCAAAGCTCTGTGGTGATCTCATCCTGTGGTCGCAGACCAAGTTTGAACTCTATAAACTCGTCCTCGACCATCCACAGACTTCCACTTGACAGATAGTTCTTCACATGGTTGAAACTTTCGCCGAACGGATTCTTCTTCCTCTTCTGCATGGTTGCAGTTGTGGTTGCGTCGTCGAAGTCTTGCAGTGAGATTAAGCTTCCTGTTGCCGCTTTATCGCCATCGCAGGGCAACGAGAGATGTCGTGCATCGTTGCTGCCGTCGCTCATCGAGCTTCGTTTGGAAAAGTCTTTGGCGTTGAGACTCGTGACGGTTGCCGGCAGTGTCGATGCGAACGCCTTTCTGGTGTGAGTCGTTGGTGTGGAGTAGAACAAGCTCTTGAAAGTTGTGTGCTGGCTTGCCAAACGAGAATCGGCTGCTTCGTCGTTGAACGACGGAGGCGTGGGCGTTTGAAGAAACTCGATCAGCTGCGTGATTTGCTGCGGCTTGTACTGTGCCAATATCCGATCGGCCCAGAGCAAAAGTCGATTCCAGTCATGTGGAGGGCCATCGATCAGCTCTACTGGTCGATTCAACAGAATGAGAATCTTGGCGAGATCTCTGACGATCGGATAGAACTTGGCCGAAGCGGTTGTGTCTCCAGACACGTGCAGCTTGCGGATTTGTTTTCTGGTGTCATTCAGCATGTGCAAAAAGCACTCAGCGTGCGGCCTGAGATCGTCAAGTTGGCGGATGAACTCGTGTCGATCGTACTCGTCGTCGATGAGCTGATCTTTTATCGACTTCTTGTTGATTTTCTGGTGTTTCCGCTTGAAGACCATCACGCCCACGAGCACGACGAAAAAGCAGAGGAGAGCGCCACAAATGACACCGATGAAGACCGTTTGAATGGAGTTTGTGACTGTTGTTGGGTAACATACGCGACCCATCAACTCGGAGGTCGTTGACCATTGCTGAGCGTGAGTATTGGGACACTCATCGACGCAACTCCGTGTGTCCATCACGATAAACTTTGAACACTTGATGCAACCGCTTATGGTGCAACGCAGGCAATTCGGATCGGCACAATCTGCAAAGAGAAAAGTGAAATGAGAAAATGCTTCCATCAAAAGATTGAAACGGTCAGTCGTCTCGCTCTGCAGTTCTTCCCTCCGGCTTTGGCAATTGCTTCTGCTTGCAATGCGAGGGGATCACCGAAGTGGGTCAATTGGTTTAACGGAGTTGCGTGAAGGGAGTCGAGACCGATCGCACGCAATTCAAAGCGAGTTCAAGCGGTTTCCGGCATCCGAATGCCGGCGAGACCTGCTCTCGATAACAGAAGAATGTGTCGCCCATCGACTTGTTTGCATTCATAGTCACGAGCCGGAGGGAATCGAAGTGAACAGTTGATTGAACGAACTGGTTCGAGTATCACCAGCTGATTCCCGACGCCAGCATGTGAATCGAGAGACGAGAAAAACAACTTTTTGTTTCGTTCACGCCTTTTTGCATAATCAACGTGTTTCTTCAATTAAAACATGAATTCCGGAAAACGAATCTAAACACATGCGTTGCAGAAACAAGTGAACAGACTACGGAGATGCTTAGATTTGTAATGCGCGCATGAGAAATTCTCGACGAACGAATGACAAATTGACGATCAAAGTCAAATGAATTAATCGACAAGACTCTCTCAGTGAACCTGAACAAACTAATTTAATTATCGCAGCGATTATTTGATTGAACTTCGCTCCGCAATCAGCCGCTGGAGCCGCTGATGTCAGAGGCGTTCAGTTGTCTCTTTGTGATGATCCAATTGACTCGAAAAATTTGCATATCGTTGACCTTCCCAGCTGTCATTCCGCACACATGCAGCGTGGCTCGGTTTCTTCATGCAAGTGATTCATTCATGAAATCGAATGGAAACGCAAACAGAAGGCAAAGCTGGCAAAAGAGGCAAACGAGAGTTGACGAGATTTATTTTTCCGACTCGATTTGACACCTCGAAGCCCACATCGCGTCCGAGACAATGTTCCGACCAGATCGCAGATAAACCGATGTGACAAGTGGGCACGATCAACAGGAACAGAATGTTTTTAAAGCGACTAAATGTTAGGTTCAACTTGGATGTGTTAAACGAAGAATGATCTAAGCTCGTTTCACTTCGTTCCTGGTTCTCATTTTGTCTAAAATCCAAATCCACAAATATTTTATTTTGTCACCCAAGCAACGTTCCATCTGTGTGCTTTGACAACAAGTTGATTGTGGTCGCGAGACACTTTCTTTGTCTTCACAACTTTGAATAACTTCTGTTGTTCGACTGGCTTCTAAGCTCTGCGTTGGATTAACATCAGCAGCCTTGCGTGCGTCAAACAATTAAAGTGAAAGCCCAACGTTAATGAATGCTAATGTGCGTTTCTTAAATCATTCAACACGCGTTTCTAATCCTAGAGATTAAATTTTTGTGACCGCGAGCTGCGTGGTGGTTTCAACAGCGCTTGTACTGTTGGTTTGTGAAGCTTCCTTCGGCATGAACTGAATAAAGATAACCATGTAGGTCGTGATCCCAGCAATTATCGACTTTGCAAACATGAAATCCATCTGAAAGAACCCAGAAACGGAAAACATAAGCGGCTCGTGTAATATTTGCAGCGAAAAGTTCTCGGTCAGCGTGTTAATTCGCGGCTCGTTGACGCCTTTCTCGATGTTGTGCAACAGAAACCCAATGTATCGGACTTGCTCCAAACACTCTTCACAGGCGTTTAAGACAAACGTTAGAATGAGAACAGTAGGGCAGAGTTGTAGAGTCAGCTCTGAGGAATACGATTGTTTAATAAGAATAACGAGACTTGAAGGTCAAGCGAAGCAAATTTACCGAGAATGTAAGTCAAGTTGTTCTTGTAGAGAAACGAGTATATCAGGTAGAGATCGCAGGTCATTTGAATAAAATTCTGAAGGAGGTTGGCCAGTTGTGAAACACCAAAGCTCCTGTTAATCAGCAGAGAAGTCTCCCAGAGCATGTTGTAAACGCTTTTGATTGCGCTGATTCTTCTGAACAAGCCGTCGTAAAAGTTGAAGTTTTTAACGACCAACGTGTTGTTGCCAATTTTCGTTAGCGCGACAATCGCTTTCAGTTCGTTTTTGATGACACGGAAGCGATGCGTCAGCAAGTCGATGTAGAATGTGTGCTGTAGATGACGCAAGCGGCTCATGGCTAAGGGAATGCTCGAAAGAATCCACATGAGTGTCCAGTTTTCTAACTCAAGGATGTTCGAAATGATCGTCAATTCCATGATAAACGTAGCTATCAAGCAAATGAGAATTTTCCGAGAAGTTTGTTTATAGAACTTCATCAGTTGGAGTCTGTAATTCGGCACCAAACTTCCGATCAGCTCGTCGACACGTTGCACTCGAATCCAAATCTCAACAAAGTTCTGTCGAACAAGAAACGACTCGATGATCGCTACATAGTAAGTCAAAGCCATGATCGCAAATTTGAGAATATTGTTGAAGCTGTCGATGTTGTTTGTATCCTCGAGGAATGCGTTGCAAGCGATTGTCGTCAACACAGTCGCGATGATTAGATGAACAAACGACCAAGTAATCAGAATAAGGTTAACGCTGTCGAGTTTCTTGGCTTCAGTTTTAATTTTAGTAGGACAGAATCCACAGACGGCGAACAAGCCCAACAATCCGTTGAACAAAATTTCCCAATTTATACTAAATCGAGCAAACATTTTCACTACTTTTCCCTTCGAAGGCTGAGTAACAAGTGCGTTTCACATGTAAAGGCGGTCTTGAGACATAAAAAGGTTTCAATTATTCATTGATTAATTACGGCCATTCAGATAAACATTCCTGATAATTGATTCGGTCGATGCAGTGATTTATGAATCGTGTGTGGCTCGCCAGCATTTTCATTCAAACGCTGTTAGTCGATTGATGATTTCTGTCGACACTTGTTCTCTGTTTTATGAATAAAACTTGTGAATTGATTTCTCGGTGAATTCCTGAGGCTGCGAGCGAGATATAAAGTCTCGTTTTACTATTTCCATTAAAACAAAATATTTAATTTAGAAAAACTTAGATTTTCCTACAAACTTTCGTTTCTCGCCAAAACTTTCGGAAGCTTCAATTGTTTGAAGATCAAGTCTAGATGACAGGCGTGATTTTTAATTCGCTCGCTTTCATGATTAGCTTCAATGGAAACTTAGCTTTGATAATTATTTTTGCGAAAGTGATTTTAATTAAAAGTTTAATTTAAAACTTAGAGGAAGTTTTATTAGAATAAATTATTTCAGTGACTCAACTTGAGCAAATGTCACAACTGGCTTTGCAATTATCTGAGAGTGATCAAACAATCGCTCAAGGAATCTGAGTAACGCCATAAATCGCAATCAATTAATGCTCGAGAGATCAAAAGCTCCGCTGGTGTTGCTGATCGGATTGAAATCTCCTGTGGAATTCTAAGCTTGGCACTGTACTTGATAAATCATTCACGAGTAAATATCGAGTAATATTTGGTGAGTCAAGTAGGCAGATCGTCGCTTTGAAGTGCGATAGCGAGTTGATACGGCAATTAGCGAGTGCTTGAGATGCGAAACAAGTCACGCGCAATGGTAATCGAGCAGTTGAGAATGCAAATCAGCTGAAACTTCGTTGAGATCTCAACAGTTCCCTTGGCAAGTTTCAAGCTCAACCGCTGAGTCAACGCAGAGTGATAATTGCTCAAAGCTAACATGAGATTGTTGCAATCTTTACCTGCGATTTGATTTCTCGCCGTCGTCGTCTGGTTTGAGTTTTCGCCTATTTCGTCGACGTTGTTGTCGGCGCTATCCGCGAGTGCGACCGATAAGAATTGAATGAGCAGCAATTGCAACTGCAAATGTTTGTTGTCGACTAGATTTTTCATTTTGCACCTTAATTAACAGTCGAGCTCGACTTAGTTCGTGGAACTTGTTACGTTTCTTTTATCATTGGACAGCGCACGATCTGAAACTCTTTTTGTCAATGAAACTTCTCGCTCCACTCGAAATATTCTCGTTAATTGAGTCCAAATTTAATTCATGTGGAGTCGAATTAAACTTAACGACGACTTAGTTGCGATCTCAATTGCCTCGTAACTTTAGCTTTGTTTATCCAATTAATTCAGATGTCGAAGTCGTTTCTTCCGAGTTCACGAGCGCGGTCTTCTTGATCTCGGATCGTCGTCTAAATTTAAATAATTTTCTCCCACTGATTAATTTCGCTGAAATATGCGCGGTTTCTTTTTCAGCGCGAATCCATTCAGATCCACTTGCGACTGCCGAATCGTGGCGCACAAAAGCCCAATTCCGATTCTCTTCGCTCGCCTCTCGTTCTTAACTTCATTGTCCCATTTCTTTCTCGAGAACAACGTTCAGCACTTGGAGCTCGCTTGCCATTTTCTTTCGAACGGCCCATAAAGAGGCAACAACAACGATTCACTCTTCCATTTCTCGTTTCTTGTTGCTTTTCTTCGACGAAATACCAAACAACTCGATATCTGTGTTCCTTGTCTTGTGGTTTCGTTTGCTCTCGACGCTTGTGCAATTTTCTATGCAGACGTTGAACGATCGTAATTATGATTCTCAACGATTCTCAGCACTTATCACTTCTGGCTCATCTTTGTCTGCCACATTTATTAAGCGATCGCGAAAAGCATGTGCACGCTTTGAACTCTTAAAACTCACTGAAGACAAAAATCATGAAACTCAATGCTGCGACGAACGTTCAACGATCGCTTGAAACATCCAGAGAATTTCCAACAAATTTTCCATTCAGACAGCGATCGAGCGAGCTGAACATCGAGAGAGCGCGATCTAGTTATTGCCAAAGCTTTTGAGTTTAATGCGATATTTTTGCTCAAGATTAAACTGGTTTAGAATTGTAAACATTTTATTCAATAAATTTTGTTCAAAGTTGTGGATCAACTTTTCTTTACCAAGAAATTTCCAGAAAGTATCCAAAAGATAACAATTGGAAGGTTCTGGTTAATCGTTGTTTGGTCTCAAATATCCTAGATTGAAAATATCTAAGTGCATAACATTTGAGGAGATCTAGCTTTGTTCACACGTTATGATTCAGAAAAACGCTGGATTATTAAGGTTGACGCTAGAAATTCGTTTATTTTCTTAATTAGTCTTAGGCTTTGCTACTTTTTGTGCACAAAACTTCGGGATAAATGCGACGAAAAGATATTGGAATATTGAGTAGACCGTGAAAGTGTAGGCGTAGAATATTAGCAGCTTGTATTGCTTAGGCGTGTAGAGAATGAGTTGATATTGAATAGCCATCAGGGCTAGAACGGCTGGGATGCTTTTGAAGTAGTTGAGACGGAGACCTGGTGGCGAAGCCTCAATCAACGGCGCAGCAAAGAACAATCCAACGACTTTGGCAATAGTTCGAATTGATGAGAAAATCACTGTCGTTTCGGGCTTCGGGAAAAGTGGATCTGAGCAGTATTTGAACGCCTAAAAATCAAAATGTGTTCAGAATCCAATGGATCCACTTCAAAATTTATCAACTTACCAAATGAACGGATGCCATGGGATTTCCGGTCATGTACTTGAACAGCCAGAAAATCACTGCAACGGCTGACACCATCAAGCAGCCAGCAGTGAACCACTTAGATTTATCCATTTTCTGGACCTTCGCAATGTAGTTCGTGAACATGATCGTCTCGGAGACGCTGGCACCAAGTAATGCCCCGAAAATGCATTGATGCAGGAAATGGGTGGCGAAGTACATCCGCGAGACCGCAATCACGACTAAGATCCAGACAAAAACTGTTCTAGCTACGTATCTGAACGGTCGGCGGTACCTAACTGTTTTCAGAACAATGAGCTTCTCAGCTGCAATCAGCATGACGAACAAGAAGCTCGCCGCTATCATCAGGTGACCAGATGGAGATCCAGGCGATGTCTCGCAAGTTCGTTCGTTTTGGTAAAGAGTTGGTCTTGTTAGTGACGTGTACTCTTTGGTCTCGTGAATCCACCAATAAGGTCGATCGCCTGACAGGATCCTAAAATATTTAAAATCAATTAAATAATGAAAATTGTTGCGCAATGTGAAATTTACCATTTCAAAACTAGGTTGAAGAAATCACTGATAATGCAAGAAATCAGAGCTTTGTGGTAAAGTCTCGTGTTGACCGCTGCTAACAAAGGAACGATGAATACGTAGATGAAAGTGGATCCAAAAAGCGTTGAGACAAGGCCGAGAAATTCTTCGTGGTTCGAGAATCTGTAAAATAATTTTCTCAGGTTGTTACGCGAAATCTTAAGTTACTCCTTACGAATTCTGAATGCCGATGATCAAGTCTATCTCCCTCTTCTGCACCCAACTAAACCAGTCCATTTTGTTCACAGCAAATCAAAAGTTTCCACTAAATTTTGGAACGGAAAATTTTCGTCCTGTTTTGACGGTGTCAATAGCTGCAATTGAGCAAACACAAGAGTGACATGCGCAGAGGATTTGTGCCGAAAAACGTGACTGGAGGACAGAAAATATGAAGGGATGACAACAGTGGAATATCGTTTGAATACTTTTGGCCAACGGTGTAAGGTTTAGACACACTTAGCTTGCTGAAAAAAATTTACAAGAGTAAAACGAGAAACTTTTCCAGCTAAAATGTTTTCTTCTACTTTATTTTTAAGTAAGAAATATTTCGTTATCGAATTTCCATTAGTTTGACAAAAGTTTTATAAAACGGTAGATTTCAGCTCGGAGTTTTGTTCACGTTTCGGAGTTCAAAAGGAAATTTTGCGTGAGACGTCGAAGAAAATTAAATTTCCTTCCTGAGGTTCACGCTTGCACAAACCATTTTGAGTGCTCTAAGAGGAAATTAAAGTCCAAGAGTCGTATAAAATCTAATTATTTAGATGCAAGTGTGATGTGACGTTCTTCAACATAATCCTTACGTTGTCGAGCGTTTTAAAAGCTAAAATCACAAAACGTGTAAAGTATTCGCGTCTGAAAATAAAAGTCATTCGTTGATAGTTTACAGATAAAAATATTCTTTGATTCTTCAGCAGCTTTTCGTTTAACAAAGTTATTTAAGAGCTCGAGGCGGTCTCGACTTTGTACACGATACTTTTGAATGGAAGCGATTGCAGAGCGTAAATCAGTGTAGAAAGCTAAGTCCTATTGCTTTGGTTAATGAGTTTAGAATTCTTACGTAAGAAGTTGTACATAAATATTTTGATTATCATACGAGGGAGTTGAAGTGGAACATTCCTTAAATTGCGTCACACGTGTCTAAGTTCCAATGGTCCCATCCCTTAATGACTTTATTTCGAAAACCTCGAGTTTCCAATCATTCGCCTTACTTTCTAATGCGTGACGGAATTTATGGTCGGCTCCCATAGCTTAAGCATGGCAAACGACGACCGCGCAGCTTATTTGAATATTTATGTACAAGTGAAGTCTTAACTCTAGATAACTACGATACGAGAAGACTTTGATTTGAAAAAAATCTTAAAAGCGCTACGGGAAATCAAAAGAAACAACGTCGAACTTCTGAACTTCTTCCTTCCCTCGTCAAGGAATTATACGGATTGAGGTTGACTAATGGCAGTCCTAAGCTTCCTGAAATCAAACTCAATTAGCGTCAACTTTTCCATTTTAAATGCAAATTTCTCACTTTTATCAAAGGGAATTCTTCCTGAAACGATGATGAGCTTTGATACCCGGGGCTTGGGGACTCTGAACTTTCGGGGACTGGTGTAATGTTGACGTAGTTTGCGGTGCTCGATGATATAGAAGAAACAGGGGAAACAGACTTGCAGTGGGAGTTGACTGGTTGAACTAAGACGATGGTAGAACGATCGATATTCTGATACTCCTTGCCAGATCGAGGACGCATTGTGTTCACAGTGTGCTTGTTTCTGTGGAAATAGAAATTGAAAATTTTACATTCGCTCCTATTGAAGGTCAACCTTATGTTACATACCGCAATGCTTCAATATCAGATGAGCTGTGACTAGAGAGTGAGAGTGTTTCGATGTAGTCACTCATGTCAGATGTTCCGCTACTTGTACTGTTCGAGTCAATGTGACCCGTCATCATTATTGCTCCTAAGCTCGGACATTTTCCTGATTTATTTTGCATCGGTACATTGCCGTTAGCGCTTCGGCGGTTTTGTGTGAAATTGAACGAAAGGTCGCCAAAGGGATCGAAGGACTTCGAGCGCCTAATGAGCGATGTATGAACACACGGTTTGTTTTGATTAAGTTGTCTTCGTTTCTTGATTTGATTGATTAAAGGTAACTCAAATTCATTATATTCTTTTGGCACGGCTGACGCCGTCGACACTCCCGAATCGTTTGAACTCGAAGAGTCGCGGTTTGGGAGCTTCGTCGGGCTCTCGGAATGGCGAACGTTAACGAGCTTTATATGCTCGTGCTTTTTGGCCGGCGGCGGAGCTGGGCAATCAGCTTTGCTCGAGTGACTAGAAATAGTTTCAACTGTCTTCGTGTCTTGATATGTCTCTGTCGATACTAGAGACGAGTGCTCATCTTCAACAACTGTTGGCGACGCCTCTTCGCTTTCAACGTATCTGAATGAGTCAACTGACGAAGACTTCTTAAACACTAGTTTTCGATCACGGGTTTTGCTCGCAGCTACTCGTGCAGCTTTGAAATCCAAGCTGGGACGGTTCAGATCGGGATTACTGAAAGACTTCTCTTCAAGTCGAAGCAAAAGTTTCTTGGCTTTTTGTGTCGAAGGGAGCGTCGAGTCTCGTTTTGTGTCGTTGATTTTACTTTGCGAGTGAACGGGGTGCATCGAAATGTAGCCAGAGAAAGTTTTCGCCTTCTCTTGAATCTCCATCACTAAGTAATTCTCGTTTGTCTTCTCCCCTGACGGTATCAGAATGCTATTCTCTTTATTGGTTTCTTCCCTCGATGGTTGCATACTCAAGTGATTCCCTCGCTTTAAAACTTCCTTTGCATTTTCATAAATCTCGAGCGACTTCTCGAATTCCAAATTTGCATAATTTGCGCAGGGCGTCTGAGTCGTTGCTCGTGAAATCTGAATTGGTTTTGATTGTTCCTCAATCAGTCTTTTTGTTTGCTTCTTTGATGGATCGACGAGGGCATAAAGCGAGCTTTTGTCGGTTTCGGCCGTTGAGAAGTCGTTCAATTTACATTTGGCGGGATCTTGTGCGACGAGCGAGTTGTTCGGCGTTACTAACCGATTGAGTGGAATGCCTGTGTTTTCGATGCCACTTCCTCGGCGGCACGGCATCCAATTGTCTGCCCAGGACATTACACGATGGCAGGTGCAGTCTTGCTTCATGTCGTCTGTTAGAATGCGGCTCTGTACCGCGCTGTTGCCCATGCAACCGCAAACAATATTCTTGGGGATGTTTGGTGTATCGTAATTGCCGTAGTCGCCATTAAACACTGTCAGTTTGCCGCCCGCATTCTGCTCCAGGTACATTTTAACGCTTTTCGGTTTGTCATAGTTTTCCATTTGATTCTCGTTGGGAGATAAAATTTTCGGTGAGTCATAGTTCTCGTATGAGCCTACGAAGCTTCTCGGCGGTTCATGTGAACGTGGAACGGAGAACGAACGGTGTGATGTGGTGTCGTGGGAGTGATGATGCGGGTTAGGATGGTACTGGCGTGAGATAGAGAACTCTGAGATGTTGCCGCAACTTTCCTGTGATCTCATTGAGACTCTGTCCATTGCTGTTGGCTTGCTTGTAGCTATGTGTAATCGTTGATGCGTTTCCTTGTATGACGATGAGCCGAAGCAACTGCCCTGGTTGTCGGTTATGGTTGAGCTGCGAGACATTGATGGAACTAAGCTTCGCTTTGAACTGCAGCTCATGCAGCGCTCCATCGTCAGCAAACGTTTTCTGTCGGATTGATTGTAATTAGAGAGGCGATTAATGGACATTTAGGGCTTAACTTACCTTGAGAAGTGATTCAACTCGTCGCTCGAATCCATTTCATCAATAAATGACGACGAGTCGCATCCAATGAAGCTTTCGAGTCCGCGCGACTCCTGCGACGGCCAGAACGACGATCCATTGCTGCAGTCGCATTTCATGTTAATTGAATTGGAATCGCCGCGTAAACTCTGCGTGTCCTTCATTTTGCGAGGGCTGTCGAGTGATTTGTTGTATCGACTAGTCCCGCTCAGTCGTCCTTGCGAAGCGGTTTTAAAGCAATTCGAGATCTCATCACCGTAATCGGTAATTAAAACCACAAATCCTTCGCATTTGCCACTCGACGATCCGCCTTCAAAGCAAAATCGATTCTCAACGACCCCGTAGCGTCTGTCAATTAGTCGAACGAGAAATAATTAATTACGGAAAAGCCCCTTTGATGAATTTTAATTAGTTGGGAAACGTGTCGACGAACCTCAAATGAGCGATGTTCCACATCCCAGACAGTCTCGGAGGGATGCCCGTCGTGATGCAGAAGCGATGATTCTGGATGTGTAAACGAGCTGGACCCGCAGGAATTTTAACTTTTGTGGCCGCTGAGGCGACCAACACCAAATATTGTACATCGTCGCCGAGGTTACTCGAAATCTTCACTTGCCATTGCATCAGAATTTCTCGTGTATCGAAAGCCAGGTTCACTATAACGTCTTGGCATAGGATTGCTATGGTGTTTGATTCCTTATCCAGAGTAAAGCCCGACTCGATGCCGAGGAAATGCTCGAGGGACAAAGAGGCTTTTGTCGGGCCGTTCTTGTATCGTTCCTTCGAATCTTTGTAGAACTGCAAGTGAAGACAATCTGCGGAGATGGAGAGATTAGAGATCATGTTACGAAATTGATATCTGAAGGGGTTTGCTTGTTGATTAATTAAAGAGCTCGCTTCGTTCGTCTTTGCTTCGGTGCACAAAACATTTTCTCATGAAAATTTAAACGATTTCTCGATGGTGAATCGTTGCATTGTGTTCGGTGAGTATTTGACTGCACAAACAAACTTGAACTATTTGTGAGTCTAACAACGTTTGTGGAGATTTAAATGTAGACGATGCCTCGTGAATTGGAGCATAAATTTAATTTAACAGGACGTGATTCGACGATTTATCTCATTGCAAGATAAATTGTCAGTGATTTGCGAGAAAATTTACAACTCGCTCGAAACTTTAAGCGGAATTTTTCCTTCCACGAGCAATTTATCTTAGTTTCTCTTCACTTTTTATCACCGTTAAAATTCTCTGTCGGCAAGGCCATGAACATCTTTTTTGTTTGGATGGTAATATGAATCGATGATCAATTGCCACGACGAAGAAATATTATCAGCGTTAACAAATTCTTCTAAAGTGTTGAGCGACCGATATGGGAAAAGGAATCCTCTTCAATCATCAGGGTGTCCGAGGGAGAGAGAGGCTTGTAAAAAGTGTACGCAATCATAAATTCCGTCAATCGCTATAAAAGCCAATTGCGACCTTTCTGCAACTTATTTAGCAATCTTGAACCTTAATTAGTTTGCCTAATTGAAAAACATTAAGCCAAACGTGACGCAACTTCTAGCCGACCCAGAAATAATTTATGAGTGTCGGGGCGATCTAATGTATCTCCAAGCGGTCTGAAGGATGTAAAAATCTCATCCCACATCTGGCAATCGTTAGAATGATAATAATTCTCGTCTCCGCTTCCCGGTCCTCACGATAATGTTACACAATTCTGTTTTTTACCAAAATGCTCGTAATTTTTATTCTCCCACATAAAAGCATCGCCTGGATGTAAGTGGCTTTTTCGCTGCTCAAATATATTTATCATGTTTTCTTCGTAGATTCAGTTTTACGATTATGGCTTGTAATTTTTAGCTGGCAGTGAAATTTTTAAATTAGTTTCATACTTTTATGGCATGAGGACATGACTCGGCACGTCGAGACTCTAAACGCCTGCAGAGTTTATTTCCCAACTGCAACTTGCTCTAACTTCAACAAAAGACATTACGCTAATTAAAATTGCCCGAAATTAGTGCGGAATAAACTCGAGGATTCTTTTGATGGAAAACTTTCCGTAATGAGTAGAAATGAGTAAGAGAAACGAGTAATTCCAAGTAAGTTTTACTAGCAAAAGCTGAGCAAATTTGTTTGTAATGTCACGCTTGTCTAATTCGACACAGATATAGTGGAAATTAAATTGTCTAGCCTCCATGATGGCAGCATAAAGTGTGCAAGTAGAGCACTTGTTGTATCTCACTTGAGTGACTTAACTGTCAAATGCTTCCCGGTTTCGCAAACTTAAACCCGCTCCGGTGAAAGTTTACAGTTTCCTCATTTTCATGAGTTTCAAATTAATTTTTCAAACAAATAGTCAAACCTATCTGCTTTCGTTACCTTTTTTCCACTCGACTTGGTTTCAATGGCCTCACGTTAATTATGATTTATATTTCACCTTCCAATTCATTTCCCCTTTTCTACGGTAGAAATTCTACCCAAGCACGGCAGCAACAACAACTGTTATTTATTATGTGCCGAAATGGAATTAAAGCGACTTGTAAGCAATGAAAAATATGTTTTATGTGTCGAGCGATGTTTATAGGCGCAAGAAATGCAATATTTAAATTAAAGCTATTCACTCAAATTAGTCTCGATCCCCTTCAAGTGACATGCGAACGTATTAAGTTGGCATTTGGCGGTGGAATTCTAGCTCGAAGGGGTCGAGTTTGTAAATTCGTTTCGTTACAAAACTAATCAGAAACTCAAAGCGTTGACAAGTCAAGACATTTGATTCGCAAGCGTTGAATTACGACGGAAGGCTTAGAAGTCTGCTATCGGAAGTCACAGAATTGAATTATTTGTTCATGGAGTTTCCTACAGAGGATGATCGGAAGTTTTCAGAGCGATGTCAGAGATCAAGTTGACAATTTGATTTCGGAGATCAACATAGTGAAAAGTTTAAATTTTCTCAGAAGAACTTTTCCAATAATCGAAACTCTTCACCACACCGAGCCAAACTTCAATGAGTTCAGTTTTGTTTCGTGCAGACAGAGAGCCAAACTTCAGCTCTACAAATTGATCAACTAACTTATTTAAGAGAAACCTTTCCCGAACATACGAGCAATTGTAATTGAAAAAGTTTCAATCCATCCAAAGGTGTAAAAGTTCTCACAAAGCGCGATGTCTCATGCATGTTTTATGCTAATATCGCACAACATTACCTGCAACCGGTGACAGTTTTCTCATCACACACCATCGCGATTTCCACTGGAACGAGAGAAGGAAAATGTTTAAAGTTTAATTCGTTTGTATGTTGTGCAGTTTCATTTATTCAAATCCCCCGCACCGAGCATGTTTCATCGAATGAAGGCAGAGAAGTGAAATAAACAGCAAACACAGAGCGACTGGCTCGGTTCGCATGAGAATCGAGGAGAGAATTAATTTAAAGCAAACACGCTTGCAGCATTTTTAAATAGAATCTAACCAGACAGAAAACAATGAAAAATCCCGTTTCACAATTTCCTTTCTCCTTCGAGACAAGCGACATTTGGTTTTGTTTCGCTTTCTTTCATGTCTGCCCGAATGTTGTCTCGAGGGAGTCATTTGTTAATTTCGGCTTGATAGCGAGAGACTAGACTGGACTATGCACAACTAAAGCATACAAGGAGGCTTTCGTTTTCATTCCAGATATGATTGGAATGTTTCAACGTGACTTATGACCTGTTGGGCCATCGGGAGAATTCTAAAGTTTCGCTTCAACTCGAGTCGTCCAGTTTAGATATTCAAAAGCCCGCAAACCTTCAAAACTCAATTCAAGTCTGTGGTTGATGTTGAATCCAACTAAATTTACTTTCTGTTTGATAACATTTTTGAAAACCCTGCGGGAATTAATTGTAATTTAAAACTTGTTAGATAAACTTTGAGCAAACATTAAATAAAATTGCTGATTAACCGACTGATGAGCCGAGTTGATGGTCGCCGCTTGTTTGCTCTCAACCTTTCAGATGTTTGATGAACGTTTTGCAGATTAATCTCATCTGACATTAAACGCTCTCAACCAATTAGCAAATTTGAAATGGGAAAATTTACATCAGACTTTACATTCAATTAAGTTTTCTCTTCAGGTTAACTCGATACATGCTAAGAGCAAGCATGAGAATGTAAAGCAGATGCTTGGAACGCTTTCGCTCGAGTGATTAAATAATTTATTACTGTCAACATCACTGCGAGGCTTGATTATGCGGGTGCTGTGAATTTAAATTTGCTCCGTTGTCGAGATATTATCATCAAAGAACATTTCGAGTTGCCGGCGCTTTTCGCAGCTTTCCTCGCGGAATTCTTAATTAGCTCGCTTGTTAAGCACACGGAGCAAGAATCAAATATTTGAGTTACTCTAGTACAAGCAGTAAAATGATTCCGTGTCTCCCCCCGCTTTGTTCTTGCTCAAAATTTGCTCCGCCTAAAGCTGAAAGAAAGCGACGTTAATGGAGCAAAAATTACAGCAAAATCGATGCCGAAAACTGAGAACTGGAGCATCAGGCGTTATAAACTTTCTCCGAAATGGATTTTAAATCGGATTTTGATATCCTAAAAAGGTTCGAGATGAAGTGGAGAAACTATTTTTGGATGAGAGTAAAGACCTTCAAATAGGATGCGAGTCGATCCAATGAGAATTTGGGAAAGGAAAACTCTTGAACCTTTAAATTGCTTCCTCATAAGCCACGGAAGTTTCGTAATCCTCGAGATTTCACGGACCAGAACTAAAGACGAATCTCGATATTGGAACAACTGCTCGATACACGAAATGACACATTTCCATAATTTTTCAATCAACAAAGTGTTGCCGTCTGCATAGAGCACACAAAAAAGGCTCGTCGAGACCCAGGAAATGTCTGTCACGAGGCATTAAGTCATTCACATTATTCTCGCAGCGAGTGGCTTTATCATGATGCGACATCTAACTCGAGTCAGTGACAAAGCCTGGCTCATTGTTATTCTAATTCTCGTTTGCTCTTGACACTAAGGAGGCACTTGCTACGAGTTAATTAGAAAACAGCTGTGTAACGTTTACGATACAACAACGCACCGGCGACTGAAAGTAAATTTTGCGCATAACGAGCGATGTGATCTTTAATTCTGCCATAAATTTCCGCAATCTTCGTTACATCTCTCACCCTCATCATGAGCCGTGGCAGGAGAAGCATAAATTGCAACGAACACAATCTTCTGTTCACATGTGACTGGGTTTGCTTTCATTTGACGTCGTCTCTCGCTCCTCGATGCCATTAAATGTTTCATAAACTCGGTTGGAGACGATATTGAATTCGCTTAATCGCGCAAATTTAATGAACGACTCGGAATCATTTATAACGTCGTCGAGCTCATGATTTGCGAATTAAAAGAGTATCAAAACATTCAAGAAGAGACGGCGGGATTCATTGCGCTGAGAGGAAATTTACGATTCGTAAATAACAAGCAAACAAAAACAGTTCCGATGCACTTGAAAACGCTTCGGCGCAATTTTTCGTCGCCGACCAATGTCAATAAATAAAACAAAATCGATTCGGGTTGAAAGTTGTACGCACTCCATGTGGTAGAACTAACAACGGGACCTTAGGGTTGCGAACACGAACAGTTGCCGTGCATTGAGGCTGAAGCATTGCCCACGGGCATTCGTTGATTTGATCCCTTTGTGAGTTTGTTCGTCGATTCAGAAACGATCGAGAGAACTCTCAAACTTGCAAATCGATGCGTTGATTGAAATATGAGTTGTCACTAGGAGCAAATAATGACCAAGTTTCGTCGACACCATCGATCCCTCTGCGTTTATTGATCCTAATTTGTACTCGAATGTTCGATTATCGCACATGTCTCAATTCATTGATGCATCTCCGATCTAGCGAGCCATCAGAATTCATCACCTCCCTGAGCTTGAGTCTGTTGCCCTTCGCCTCGTTAAAACTGAAAATTACAATTCCCGAATAGAGACAATCTTCCGGCTCATAAATCATAAACGACGTCGACGCCTAGTTCGGGAGAAAGTTCCTAAACTGAAATTGATGCACCTCGTGAGTCTCGACTCGCTGCTATTCTTAGCTTTCAGAGATGGAATAAATTTCGACGGACAACTCCTCGCCCGGCTTCTCATCTCGCTTGTATTGATATTCGAAGGCCAATATTGGTTTGTCGATCGGAGAAACACTTCGTCATGCAACTTCTTCCCCTTTCGCTCTCACCGCAATCCATTCATCATCACAAAAGAAAAATGATTCAGTTTCGATTCGGTGCTCAGAGAAACGATCGATAATTTTATCTTCGCCAGCTCAGGGATCGTCGTTTGAATGAAAAATATGACACAATCATGTTTGGCATGTTCGGCAGGCGATTGAGCACGTTGAACTTTGCAACCACTTGAAACGTTTGTCGACTGCGGCCAAAGGAATTCGTTCGCTTTAATTGCCGACTCGCGTGCTGCAAACGCGATGTTTGGGTTTTGCTTCGTTTTAATTGGAATCTAATCGCACGTGTTACAATTTACGACTTTGATTTCGTAGGAGTTTACCCAACAACGCGTAAAAAGAAGAAAATTCTTCAACTTTTGTCGGAACATTTCGCAATGGAAAACGTCGGAAAAATTTAATTTGGTTTTTCCTCGAAACTTTCGTTCGCTGCGCTGAAAACTCAAACGTTTCGCCGGATTCGAGTTCATCTAATGAATACAAATTAGCTAACTTTGTTTAGGAGGCGGATGCGGAAGCAGCAGATGCTGCAGCGATATTGAAGAAGTCAATATTTCTCTTCTTTCATCGCAAACGCTTCATCGTTAAAATTCAAGCCGCACGTGGAAAATTCTTTGTGGAAATGTTTTGTGAATGAAAGTTGAGTGATTTCTAAATCTTCATTATTATTCGTCATTGTCAGCGTTTGAGCCTCAAAGGATGATGTAATTGTGTATGCGAGTCTGGTTCGCCCCCAGCTGACTGACTTGCTACACGCAACATGAACAACATCATTGAGACGGCACTCCAGGAAATTGGAGACAGTTTAGGGTTTTCTCTCTCGTCGTTTCATTCTTTCTTCAAGCACAACAGCAAGCACACGGGAAAATCAGTGATTCACTTCGGAAGGTTCGAGTAAATCTGCTCGGCGAGGCTGTCAACGTATGAGCTCGACGCTCAAGGCTAATTATCGATTTCATCTCCAGTCATAATATTTTTTCATGTCAAATTTTATGTTTCTGCTCACGATAAGCGTCGTGAGCCTTTTATGATGTTTTCTCTGCAAACAGTTGAACGGAGAGCTTCCTTCAAAGCCCTTCAGGGTTTGCAAACCGACAGGAAAAGTTTTGTGCTCAGCTGGAGCACCGAAAACAAGTTCAACGATCTAAAACTTTTTATCTTTATTTAACATTCCAGACATCACACGAATAGTTCTCTGGAGAAAATTAGCGGAAGTAGAAAAGCACATTGAACGTGGAATTATACGAGCGAGTCCTGACGACTAGGAGGGTGAAGCAGTTGCTTAGCTTGGCAGCGAGGAACTTTCCCCTCGGCTCAGCCCATTTCCTCGTCTCAAGAAGCAATTTGTCTTGAGTCTCACTCGCTCGACGCGTTGTGTTAACCCGAATTGCTTCTCACACGAACAAAGAGCTCATTATGCACGTCGAGCCACTCGGCCAGTGATGGAAGTAGTTCTCGCCTATCATCTTCAATCGTTCTCGGTAATCGATAAACTGCCATTACGTCGGCTCTTGTGTTGCGTGATGTTGTGATAAGAATCATTTATCATTGAATCGTTTTCGACTGACGTGAATAAAAATCCATTTCGAGGCTTCTGCCTGTTATCGTGCCCCAAATGGATTTTCCTTTCTTCGTTCCTCCCCAGCCAAATTTGATGTTTTCGCAAGAGTTTTCCTTTCTTGTCGGATCGACTCAAAGTCTTCGGCGGCATCAAAGGCAAACTCAGCAGCACAACAAAATCAATAAATTCTCCGACTTCGCGCCCTCGTTGACGTCGATCGTCATCACCGATAATGACTTTTTAAATTATTTTTAATCTTCGCCGCCACTTCGAGCAATTATTCTCGTCATCAATTCAAACTTGAAACCGAATCCATGTTCAAACAATTATGCAGCAATAAGAAAAGATGCTCGGGCTAAGAATAGACGCGTGAGGGAGCCGTCGCCAGATTATGAGCAACTTGTTTTGTTTTCCTCGGCGATAATTTATTTATTTCCATCTCGACAGAACCAACAGCATCTGAACTACTTTCGATTGATTTAAGTGCGTTCCGTGCCACTTCGAGATCGTTTGCTTCGCCCATGAATTTTCGTCTTTCGTGTTGTTCACATTCGAAAGCATTTTCGTGTCTGCAGTTCAGATTTATGTTGGAAAGCGAAAGTTTTCCTGGAACGAGTCAATAATTTTCATGAAGACAACAACGCGGGTGAAATGTTGTTGTCTGTCGCTCCGTTCTCTCGTTAGATTTACGGTTTCCTTTTTATTTTCCGCTTGCAGACTTTTCATTCTCCTCCGCTCCTTTCATCCCTAGAATTATCTCAACTCGTGCGTTTCACTTTTGTTGTTTCGTGTTTGGCTGGTTGTGTTGAGCAGCAAAAAATTAATAATGAAAATTGCTCCAGGATGTGCAGCCGCTTTTGAGTTTTAGGAACTTGACAGACTCGCATGAATTTTTAATGCAAAAGTTTTCGCTTACCGAACAAGACTCGAATTACAAATTGGAAATGAAAACAAAACATTTCGCGTTTCAGACAATGAAAGTTGCGTAAGAGTTTTGCAAAATTAACAAAACTCTACCGAGATGATTGAAGGACGAGGAAGAAATCTGCTGCAGATCGGAGGAATCATTTTTGATCTCAATACTCTCAAGTGATGAACGAAACTTTTCTTATCTTCCGTTCAATTCTTCAATCTTCAGGGAAACGAGTTTTGGGATTTAATTTACCTAATGCTCCATCTCCTCATCCACCGCCGAATCTCTTAAAATTTCCATTACGGAGATTTTGCTGGAGTGAGTTGTTCCATTGGAAGAGTTTTGATTTCACATATCATGGACTCGTTCGACTGACAGAAATTTAATTAAAGTCTGCAAATCGCTCGGAATCATCCCCGCGAATTATGTCAATTGGCGAGAACAAAAGCGACAATTATTTTACTAACGCGATTGCTTTCGGGAGAACGATGCGTGTTGAGCAGAGGATTACACGCTGGATTCCGGTACATCAGCCAGAAGTGAAATTCTGCTGCTGGGGCGAATGTTTGAGTGCGTTCGGGGGAAATTGAAATAATGAAAAGCTACACTCGTTGTTCCTTTATTCGCTCGCTTCCCTCGTCGATTCTCCCCTAGCAAATCGCACAGAATCAAATCGCTCACAGACTCGGCGTCCCTTTCGATGTCGGGTGGTGTTTGATTGTTAAAAGTGTAGCGAATTGCATATTAAATTAAATGATTGCGGAAATATTTACCTTCTTGCCGTCCCGAAACTTCACGGTCCCCTCAATAATTGAGTTAATATCCACCATGTTTGAGGACGCTGCGAGCTGCTCTCGATCGCCCTCCACCGCTGCAGCAGCAATTTTATTAATCCACAGAAAAATCGATTGAGTTCCTTTATTTGCTTTGGTGATTTTAGATTTCACACCGGACGCCGACGACTTTTATTTTCTGGGGTGAATTTCAATCAATGTTTTCAGTTTCATTTCGGCTCGCCGTGAGCATCAGAATGTCGACAACTCTTTGCACCGAGGAAATCACTTTCACATTAGCTCGAGTCATTTACTTAAACTTCTGAATCTTGCAAGATGCCGAGACACAAAGTCATGAAAACATCCTCATCTCGCCATCTCCGTTGCATCGGCTCATGAATCATTCATGAAGAATTTTCCTCTTCTCGGGAATTTCCACAAAATAATCTTTTAGCCAAACAAATGCAGAGCGAAAAGAAAATTTTACGACTTGAATTCACTTTTGTTTCTTATTTCCGAATAATTTCCATTCATACGACGAGATCACTTCATGCAAAATGAGTTTGTTCTTCTTTGGGGCCGGAGAACCTTTTTCGCTTAAGCCAACATTGAAATTCACTCCACTCGATATCCGGGATGAGAAAGGACACAAAGCGTTTTCATTTCCCCTTCGCCTCGATCCGATTCGATATTATTTTGTATCATTAGCAACTTCAACTCAATTGGGCAACCTTTTCGCTTTCACTCGGGCCATGAAACATTTTTATTATGAAGCGATTTGTATTCACAACACTTTGCTGAGTGGAAATTATTTTTCCGGAAAATACTTTTTAATTTTCAAAATTTCCTTTCACAAATTTCCGTGCCTCGCATGAATGAACATTAATTTCCACGTTCATGATCCTTTTCAGCGCAAGAGCTTCGACGAGCTATCCGGTGCTGCAGAGTGTTTTAGCTGATTGATTTATTACCAGTAATTTGTAACTTTTCGCACAAATGCTGAATCGATTTTCGCTTCCTGCGCTTGCAGCCGTCTGCTAAATCGCAAACTTTATATCCGTCTTGGCAGTTTTCGGGGGTTCGCTAAGGTTCACTAAAAACTACTGCATACAATATTCACACAACCGGTGCACTCTAAACTCGTGCGAGGGTTCGCTATGATTCCACTCGTCGCGAGCACCAAATCGAGACTGATACAAGAGATTTTCCTTCGAACAGATTCCACACAAACGAAGAGAAAATATTTTCGAACATGCCAAGCGAGAGAGCATAAAACGAAGCATAGAACATAAAACGGAGAGCCATCCACAGTTTCGAACATCAAACTGAGCGAACGTCAGGCGAGACGGTGAAGAGAAAAGTTTATTTTTAACTCGCACGTGAGTTGGCTATAAATAGAAAGCCAACAATTTTGAACCTGCACTCTGGAGCTTTTATGCAAATATTTTTTTTATCAATTGAAATATTTCTGCTTTCCGATAATAAATTTGAATTGAAGTCAATATTTATTTCCTGTTCGGAGCCAGCGTCGATGTTGCTGGTAATCGATAAAAAAATGTTGAAATATTCATTTGGTGTGCAATTTGTCGTAAAATTGAGTTTAACCCCGTCGCTTTACTCGATTGGTTCTGCAGGCTTTTGTGTCTGATACGCTAATTAACATCATCATAATTACTGCGCGCTGCAACAACGACGAACACGAGAACCAACTGTTCCTAGCATGTTCTGCGGTTTACAATGAAATTATGAATTCTGTGTTTGTTTGTTGAGCTTGTAGTCGAGATAATTCAGCGTTGTTGGCGAATAAACTTCTGGCATTAGGAGTCGAACGTGACTGCAAAGCTGAGCAGCGACAACTTTCGTCGCACAGCTCGGGAAACTCAGTCGTTGCGAAAGCCGCAAAGCACATCGAAACACCAAACAAGCCGATGCGATAATGGATTCGGCGAGCGGAATAATTCAATTATCTTCAGTGACGATGTGTCATGGCCAGGGCGAGTTATCATCACTTCCTCTTCTCACCAAAGAAATTTGGCGCACAAAAAGTTCTTTCTCTATGCCACGACAGGATATCAGATGAATAAGCAAGACGAAGCCATGGCAATAATTACTCCACGACTCGAACATAATCTTCATCTTGCCTTTCTACATCGCTGGAAATTTAGGTCAACCTCTGTTGGATCTTCTCGTCACATAAATTCAGGATGCGACGCACACATCGACCACTCGAAGCAGACAGTCATTAATTGTTTCAAAGTGTTGCGTGAAGACGGAAACATGCCCGGAACATTGTGTATGATAATAACTTCCATTAATATTTTGGACACATTTCAAGTTAATCGCTGTAATAAATTATCTCCCGTCAGGGCACATCACGGAAGCTGTAAAGGTTCTCGAAGGCAATCTCTGCGTAACACCTTCATCGTCATCATTAAGACGACGGACGAGGCTGCGAATAAAAGCCACAAAATTACGGCTGACATGGGATGGATGGGACAAGGCTATCGACATAAACCTAATTGTTTACCAAAGATTTTCCTGAATTTCCTTAACAATGTCTCATCGAGAAATTTCGTGGACCATTTGGCGGCAAGCGAAGTCTTTGACACTTATCAATAAGCAATTTCTTCTCCCTCGCCCCAGATCGGAAAATTAATGACAAGGAGCTTTGAGCTTCGGAAGATGAATGAAGCTTTGTAATAAATTGATCACATTAATCGTTATGCCACATAAAAGATTTTGTAATGACGAGGCATTTGTCAATAGCAAGTTCCTGCTGTATCATGCCGGCCGACTTGGACCATACACGACTGGAAATATGCAGCAATAAATATGTATTAGTCTCGCATAAATAACAACAAAATAGCCGGAATACTTCGCATCAAGAATTTGTCATCCTGATCTACTCTCTAGAACTATGTTAATGAATTGTTCCATCTAAGTTATCGTTGGAGCGTCGTCGCTTGCAACACCAGACAATCCAAATAACGATAAGAATGATGAGAAGGGTAAAGAAGAGAACGGCAAGTACGACAGTTGCGATTCCGTATTCGCTCAGCCAAGGCTCGTCAACGTTCAACTGAATAGTTCGTTGATTGCGATTTAAGTCGTAAGCGGTGATTGAGACTCGAGGCTCGCAGCACGAAGCAGAGTAAGTTGCTTTAACTTCATCGTTGGTTCCAGCTGTGAATGGAGCGCGAAGCAGCAATCCTTCTGGATTGGATCGAAGACTCATCAATCCCGATTCGTAATCACGAGCGACGACTTCAATTGACCAAGTTCCACCCACGCATGTTTGCCGCCAGTCGCATCTCGTATTGTAAGTGTACCAAATGCGAGGCGCCCACGCATCGTTGACGCCGCTCTTGGAAACGGTAACCACAACAGATTGTGAAGCTTGAACAACTCCTTGCGATGTGAAAGTGATTTTGTCCTTTAAGCCCAAGTCGGCTCCTTGTGGAACCATAATCGTAACTCGAACAGCTTCTTTCTGACCGGGTTGCAGTAGCAATCTGGAAGGACAATGTCATTTCAACGATAAACAAGTGGAAATAATGCTTACGATCTCGGCTCCATCCATCTCAAGTAGCGCTTCTCGTCTTGGACAGTGAACGAGTGGAACGTTGGCTCGTTGCTCAAATTAGTAACGTCAAAGTAGATAATTGAGGTTGACCCGGGGGCTACTAGAAGCTGAGACTGAATACCGACGTCGATCTTCGTTACAGTTTGCATTATTTGCTTCGAGGCACGTCCATCAGCGGAATGGACGATTGGAACTCCTTCGTCCACTCCCATACCAACTGCATTGTCTTCATCGATCGATTCACCATCAACAGGAAAAGCAACTCGACTCGTTATGTCTCCAATCTTGTAGAATGTCTCGTTGCTGTCCGAGTGAGCGTCTAAGAATGAGAAATCTTGTTCAATTCGTCATGGGAATTTGCAATTCGTTCAGTAACTTACGATTTGTCGTGCGCAGTTAAAGACAATCACAGCACAAACATCGAACATATAAATCTCAGACAAGAACATTTTCCATCGACAGCGAGCGAGCGGGAAAATCAATTTAATCAGTAAAGGGAAGGGAAATAATCGCTATTTAATCTGATTCTAAGGCGATTATAGTTTCAATCTAACAGCAAACACATTTTTGACTGCAGCCGGGCGTAAAGGCGTGGAAACACAACAAGCAAACATTCTTCCTCGAACTCGAAGACATTTTTCTTTACGAACTGGCAAAGAAACCCAAAGAGGGAAACTCGTCGCCGTTGAGTGAAAATCGCATTATCGGGTGAACGAAAAAGTTTTCCTTCCATGCAACGAATTCGGGAGATGGTCTCCCTTATCGTCATCGTGAGCAGTCATGTAAACACAAAATAGAAAATTTACGAGTCGAGAAACTTGTCGAATATTCGGCGGAGACAATTCTGCAACTTTATATTAAATTTGAATTCACTGCCGACAGATTTTCCCTCGAATATCAAAAGACTTTTGATTCAAAATCAGCGACGGGAGTCGTTGCATCACCCTCGCTCCTCGATTTTGTTCCCTCCCTAAACTAATAAAATGCAGAAATAAATCAACTGCTTGGCTTTTAATCCTAAAGAAGCCGCTCGCGCTTTAACTTCCGCGCATTCTGTTAGATTCGCTTCATTCAAAAAAGTTGATTGAAAGTTTTATTAAAAAACTCCGAGCATCGATGCAACTCACCTGGAAATTGATTTTCCCTCGTGGCATCTGTTGCCGCAGACTCACTCATTGAGCAGCAAACTATCTACGGGAAATCAGTTCAAGTGGCTGATGCTCATTCAGTGAGCTCTTCAATTTGCGACTCACCATCACGAACAGATGAGCGTACAACATTTTCGACTTCACTAGACCAAACTAACAAGCGAACTGGCTTAGCTAAAGAGCATTGAACAATCGACGAAAAGGCGCGAAATGAGAAAATATTTGAACAGACTTATCTCCAACTCTTCCGTCGCTTGAATCATCGTTGGGTTCGAACCTCTCAGCGATGACAAACGAATTTATAGTTTGAAACGAATTTAAAGCGAATTTGGCGCTTCATTAATCCCAACGAAAGTTTATTGTTCAATTTTATTTTCCCCCGCTAGCGATTCCGAAGCGAGAACTCGTTTATTCCATTACGAAGCAAGAAGATTACCTTCTTCTTTTCGCAGTAATTAATTTAAATTAATTGTAATGGAAATTAGAGGCAGCGACGACGGAGCAAATTATTCTGCATAATTGAGCGATAACTCTTTTGTTACTTCTGCCGGATTTTCTCGATGACTCAGACAAGCTCGGCTGCGCTTCACGCAAATTCATCTGAAAGATGAAGTGTCGACGAGGTCAGGCATGAATTCTTGCGATAACGAATTTAATAAGCTGTTGAAATGAATGGGATGCGATAAGAGGAGTGAGATTCACTTATAAACATCAAGCAATCGAATCAACTCAGTCAGTCACTTTCAATCTGTGAATAAAATAAATCAATGGAACTGTAAGCTCGAGTTATTTAAAGTGATTCTAATGGCACTGACGACTTTAACTCCTTTCAAGAAGTTTTTCTTACATCGTTCTGGTTGCTGTCAGCATAATTTCTACATCAGCGATTACACTCGACTGCGACTTCCGAGAACATTACTCGTACTGGGGAGAGAAATATGCTTGTGTCGTTCAAAACCTCAAAACGTCGTACGGTAACCGGACAATAACTGAAGTGAAGGGAACACACATCGATGGAAAAAGCAATGATGATGTTGCGAAAGTGCTAATTGAACATCAGAATTGCCCCTACTTGCCGATAAATCTCGGAGCGCATTTCAAAAACCTCGAAATTCTCTACATCATGAAATCAAGTGTCACGAACTTAGCGCATGGCGATCTCGATGGACTCACAAAGCTTCGAATCTTTGACGTTTCTTACAATCCCGTCAAACGTCTCCATAAAGATTACTTCAAGGGCCACGCGTCGATTGAAATCATCTCGTTTTATTCCTGTGAATTACGTTTTATCGAAAAGGGCTCTTTAGAGCCGCTCGTAAACCTGCGAGAAGGTCATTTCCAGTATAACGAGTGTATCGATTATCGTGGAGACGACGTGTCTTTGCTTGCAGAGATGATGGAGCAGATCAAGGCAGGCTGCGAAGACCCAACTCGAACGGATTTCACTCGCACAACTGAAAGCATTATGCCTTCGATTTACGATGATGATGACGACGAATACTCATGGGAAATCAATGGGAAACCCGTCACAACTCACAGACCGTCAAAGACTCGCCAAACATCAACAACAACTGATAAGCCGATCGGTAAAGAATGTATTACGACGGCCCACAGTGATTCATTTGTTCGACGCAACGCCGTTTTCATTATAAACGTTTTGCTGCTTGTTATCATCGCACTCGGGTTCGTTCTCTTTAAACTCAACGCCTTCAATCGGCACAACTGGCGGTAATCTGTGGACACGGGAAACCCTAGAAACCTTTAATAAATAAAACATTTTCGTTTCATATTTACAACGACTCGGTCCTTTCCTGTTTCTTGCATCGTGAAAAGATAAAGGACGGAAAGTTGTCTTGGGGCTTGGCGAAAATCCCCGCAATGGGAACAAAGACAACCCAGAGAATTTCCTCATTTGTCTTGTTTCGCTCGAGAGTCTCGCAATCCAATTTGTAAACCTTTTTGTGCTGTGCAGGTTCACAAACATGTTTCATGTCGACAAACCATGAAATATTCAAACAACGCACACTTCTCGAGGACTTCATTGTGCGGGCTCGACCTGGAAACTTTTTCAAGGAAGAGGAAAATCAATGGAAATGTGTTTACGACTTTGATCCATTTTCGCAGCTTTTAAACACACGTGAGCGAAATAAAAAGGAAACTGTCGTGAGTTATGTGCGACATAATCATTTTTCAACAACAGACAAGTAGAAAGTAAAACAAACAAGTTGTCGCTTAACTGCAACATTTTCCTTGTTTTATGACTTTTTCGAGTCTCGCATGCGGAAGACTTTCGAAGGCAAGTGAGGAGGAAAAAAGCGTAACGATGTGTCATGCATCATTTGGTTGCAAAGTGCTTAGTTGTGAAGAGAAAAAGGAAGAAGACGATGAAGCATCTTGAAGGTATTAAAGTTTCCACCCCCTAGTTGTGTCATGATGAATTGCAAAGGAAATTGCGAGAGAGTTCGTTGAACTGACGGCCAATGCACGCAAGTCAGGAAACGAAGAAAGAAAGACCACTCGGGGTAACAATAATGAAGTAGGATTAAGGTGTAATTGTGAGTCACGACAGCGTGGAGAGTCAGAGACATGATCTCTCAATTTTCAGCGCCAACAAAGCTAAGAAGCTCAACCATTGACCCAATTTTTACAGCTTTTCCGGTTGATTCGTTTTGCTATCGAACGTGGCAACATTCAACGAATCGATCCCCGCCAAGAGCTTTCCAGACTCTGCTCCAAAGAGCGTGAAACATCCGAGAACTCTTTTGCTTTCTCTGTTTGAATTGCCAATAAAAACATTCATTTGATGGCTTTTCCTGATCCTCTCGAAGCGAGAGAAAGGAAAATCATTTTTCCGTCTCTTCACATCTTCATGGCCGATAAAACATTGGAAATGCTTTAAAGATAAAAAGGGTTTTAAATTCATGGATTCGATGCCCCCGAATCGCCTAAATCAACAAACAAAACGAATTTCCTCGCTTAGCCGCCGAGTTTTTCTGTTTGGAGCACTTTAGCCTTCGAAGCCCAAAGCCTCGACCCCCATTTGACCCAAATATCCAAATGAAACCAGATAATTTTTGCAGATTAGCATTTCAAATAAATTTGCTCCTCTTTCACGATTGTGAATGGAAAATAAAAGCGGAATGGCTTTCAAGCTTATCGTTTCAATTGCATTTTGCATCGGCAAACAGAAACGGATTTTTCGTTATGACTGACAGCGATAATCCTCGTTTCTATCAATTCTTCGGGGGGTTTGTGCGACAGAAGCGTCAAAACAGATCGCTCAAAGCTCTCCAGTGATAGCTCTATCAACCGAGCTTCTCAATCAAAGTGGAAGCTTGCTGTCAGATAAAGGCTCTGTGTTAGAGCCTCCGACTTCATGTTCGTGTCTTGCTTGACGGCAACTCTTGATAGAGATCAAAGAAACGTCTCGTCAAAATTTAGCCTGAAGCTTAGGAGCGGAGTGACCTTCGCAGCAGACTCTACCAACACAAAAGCTTTTTATAAATACGAGGAGCGGTTTTCATAAAATTTATTACGATGAAATAATATTTAACACAATGCTCGGGCAGCCTCTGTGACATCAAACGGCGCTGTTGAATCGTCATTAATTTATATCAACGTTGAAATTCTGCTTTTGTCGCGCTCCAATTATTTTTAATAAAAGCACGTGAACGCCAATTATGGACTGTTAATGTTAATTTCATTATGTTCAATTAAAAATTGAGCTTTTCCAAATTTCACGCTCAATGGCTAAAGTTCAATTAATTTAACTGTTTCGACGTGCAGCTCTTTTTGATGGTGCAGGTCTACAGGAGGCTCACGTGAAAGCACTTTAAGAAGAGTTTAACAACTGCTGTTAAACACGATGTCGTAAAAGTTCAGAAGATTTATGGTCACCGCAAAACGCGTCGGAGAGATAAGACGACGATTCATTAATAACATCAGGAAGTTGGGAGTTACATCGGAGTCTGAAGCGTTTGACGTTATAATTTCTTCCATTACTTCTTGCTCAACTTAATCATCGTCATAAATCATGATCTGTCAGGAGGCATTACGACTCCGGATAATTGCTGCTCGCATCGTTCGAGTCGAATGCAGGCGGGAAACTTTGAGAAATATGAAAACCACAGCTCCTAGACTTGCAGACGTCTCACATGATAGCAAAGATAGTTGCATTCCGCCATGATTTCGAGATTAGTATTCATCACTTGAGGGAATTTTCAACGTCTCGTAATTTCATTTACATCAGAATTTATAATACGATGGCGGTCTGGCGTATGGTGAAAGTTTACTAATGGGCGAAACCTCAGCTTCACATTCTCCTAATATTTCTTGTGAAATAGAAAATCCTTTTAGCTCTCGATCAACACCACGGAACAAACATCAGATCTGCCTATCCAACCAATTACGGAAAATCAACGTTACAAACCAATGCAATCGCACTTCAAATATTGAGAGTCGAAATTGGCTTTTTTAATTGAAATTAATGCGCAAGCATTGCCAAGCCTCTCCAATCATTTGCGATAAAAGTTTTTTTGACTGTGAACCGAATTTGATCGAAGCAATTATCAATCGGGATTTTTCAAGCGCGGAGCTTCGAATCGAAAGTTTTCATTTGTTCTGGCTCCAGTTGCCTCGACGAAGTCAAACAGAAATTGGTGCAGCGGAAACCGAAAAATCGGAAAACTTTCCAGCATCGAAGAGTAAATTTGCATTGAGTGCTCGTCGGAGTTTCCATGCAATCGCTGATTTAACAAACTGCCGAACTTTTAAATTTGATTTTCCTCGAGGTTTCGATTTTTGCAAATTTCCTAAAATCAATTTCCTCGAAGTTCGAATTGTTTGCATTGAACTTTTCAGCAATTTCGTCGAATTTGTTGGAACTTTTTGATTTCTCAGTTCACGTGACATTTCCGTTTGCCTCGTTCCAAAATTATTTATATGTTCTGTGGAGTTTGCAATGTCAATTAAAATATCAAGAAATTTCCACGAAACTTTTCTTATTAATTTAGAAACTTCCTCGTCGCAGCTTCGAGTCGACTTAAAAGCTCATCAGGACGAACTTTGTTGCGTTGTCGAGCTGCAAGTTTAAATCAAATTAATTTTGTCAATTTGTGGAACTTTGAGCGGAGTGAACAGGCGAACAATCAATTTGGGTCGCAGTCAAACAAAGCTTCGTTCATCGTCGACGCTGCAATTCATTAAACTGTTGAACGACTGTCGGTATCAGTTTCGCAATGAAAATTTAATCGAAGAGCCTCTCAGGAATCTCATCGATCTGCATTTGCATAACGAACAAACTTGAATCAACGACACGACATCAAAACGATTTCCTCTCAAAACAGAATGGGAAGATGCTCAAAGTCGGTAGCTCGGCTCTGAATTATTTATGGCGTCTGTGTCGATGACGAAACGAGTTTCCAACAAAAGGCGAACGAGGGTTGATGCGAAAAGGTAGAAATCAAATCTATTTCAACATAAGAATCTTTTCGGGATGCCAAACTTCCTCGAACTACGCAGCACACTCGAATCGATCCGATGCCAGCCGTCGGTAATCTCGGGCAATTTGTATCTCCGAACAATAAAATTAGACTCGCTTTGCTTTCATTGAAGATTCCACCTCAGATCATAAATTCTGAGTGGCACAAAGGAACCCTAAGGATGTTTGGGGAGCTGAAAGTTCCATAGAAGAAAAATGTTTCCACTGAGTATTTTTTTGCAAAGTAACGATGTTTTTTTGTTACATTCAGTTGTTAATTAAAAATGTTTCCGCACACGTCTTCGCTTTGCTTATTCATTTGATATCCTGTCGTGGCATAGAGAAAGAACTTTTTGTGCGCCAAATTTCTTTGGTGAGAAGAGGAAGTGATGATAACTCGCCCTGGCCATGACACATCGTCACTGGAGATAATTGAATTATTCCGCTCGCCGAATCCATTATCGCATCGGCTTGTTTGGTGTTTCGATGTGCTTTGCGGCTTTCGCAACGACTGAGTTTCCCGAGCTGTGCGACGAAAGTTGTCGCTGCTCAGCTTTGCAGTCACGTTCGACTCCTAATGCCAGAAGTTTATTCGCCAACAACGCTGAATTATCTCGACTACAAGCTCAACAAACAAACACAGAATTCATAATTTTATTGTAAACCGCAGAACATGCTAGGAACAGTTGGTTCTCGTGTTCGTCGTTGTTGCAGCGCGCAGTAATTATGATGATGTTAATTAGCGTATCAGACACACAAAAGCTCCGAAACCAATCAAATAAAGCGGACCAGTTAGGTTTAATTTAACAGTTAATTGTTTGAAGTATAAACTCGATTTCTAGTGAAGCCCAAGCTTTTTTTACAACTTTTGTTGAGCGTTTTAAACTCATGATGTTACCAACATTAAATTACCAACATGATAAATAGCGAGATTGATGGTTCAACAGTTTATTCATAGTCTATTAAATCATGGACCTTCATCTCTAAGCCTCAGATTTTCTCAATCAGCTTTTTAACTTGTTTGTTTCGCTGCCAAAACAGTAATTTTATACACTTTTAAATGTTCTTGAACAATGATAAAGTGAGAATAACTATTTTGCATAGTCGGACGGACTTAGGGACAAGCTATATTTAAGGGTTTTTGATTTAGAGAAAAGGCTCAAAAAAAAAAGTTTCGGATTCAATGATAAGTTCAACGACTAGATAAAATATTTACGCCGCAGTAAAAGGTTGCCCAATTGAGTTGAAGTTGCTAATGATACAAAATAATATCGAATCGGATCGAGGCGAAGGGGAAATGAAAACGCTTTGTGTCCTTTCTCATCCCGGATATCGAGTGGAGTGAATTTCAATGTTGGCTTAAGCGAAAAAGGTTCTCGAGCCCCAAAGAAGAACAAACTCATTTTGCATGAAGTGATCTCGTCGTATGAATGGAAATTATTCGGAAATAAGAAACAAAAGTGAATTCAAGTCGTAAAATTTTCTTTTCGCTCTGCATTTGTTTGGCTAAAAGATTATTTTGTGGAAATTCCCGAGAAGAGGAAAATTCTTCATGAATGATTCATGAGCCGATGCAACGGAGATGGCGAGATGAGGATGTTTTCATGACTTTGTGTCTCGGCATCTTGCAAGATTCAGAAGTTTAAACGACTCGAGCTAATGTGAAAGTGATTTCCTCGGTGCAAAGAGTTGTCGACATTCTGATGCTCACGGCGAGCCGAAATGAAACTGAAAACATTGATTGAAATTCACCCCAGAAAATAAAAGTCGTCGGCGTCCGGTGTGAAATCCAAAATCACCAAAGCAAATAAAGGAACTCAATCGATTTTTCTGTGGATTAATAAAATTGCTGCTGCAGCGGTGGAGGGCGATCGAGAGCAGCTCGCAGCGTCCTCAAACATGGTGGATATTAACTCAATTATTGAGGGGACCGTGAAGTTTCGGGACGGCAAGAAGGTAAATATTTCCGCAATCATTTAATTTAATATGCAATTCGCTACACTTTTAACAATCAAACACCACCCGACATCGAAAAGGACGCCGAGTCTGTGAGCGATTTGATTCTGTGCGATTTGCTAGGGGAGAATTGACGAGGGAAGCGAGCGAATAAAGGAACAACGAGTGTAGCTTTTCATTATTTCAATTTCCCCCGAACGCACTCAAACATTCGCCCCAGCAGCAGAATTCCACTTCTGGCTGATGTACCGGAATCCAGCGTGTAATCCTCTGCTCAACACGCATCGTTCTCCCGAAAGCAATCGCGTTAGTAAAATAATTGTCGCTTTTGTTCTCGCCAATTGACATAATTCGCGGGGATGATTCCGAGCGATTTGCAGACTTTAATTAAATTTCTGTCAGTCGAACGAGTCCATGATATGTGAAATCAAAACTCTTCCAATGGAACAACTCACTCCAGCAAAATCTCCGTAATGGAAATTTTAAGAGATTCGGCGGTGGATGAGGAGATGGAGCATTAGGTAAATTAAATCCCAAAACTCGTTTCCCTGAAGATTGAAGAATTGAAGGGAAGATAAGAAAGTTTCGTTCATCACTTGAGAGTTTTGAGATCAAAAATGATTTCTCGATCTGCAGCAGATTTCTTCCTCGTCCTTCAATCATCTCGGTAGAGTTTTGTTAATTTTGCCAAACTCTTACGCAACTTTCATTGTCTGAAACGCGAAATGTTTTGTTTTCATTTCCAATTTGTAATTCGAGTCTTGTTCGGTAAGCGAAAAGTTTTGCATTAAAAATTCATGCGAGTCTGTCAAGTTCCTAAAACTCAAAAGCGGCTGCACATCCTGGAGCAATTTTCATTATTAATTTTTTGCTGCTCAGCACAACCAGCCAAACACGAAACAACAAAAGTGAAACGCACGAGTTGAGATAATTCTAGGGATGAAAGGAGCGAGAAGAATGAAAAGTCTGCAAGCGGAAAATAAAAAGGAAACCGTAAATCTAACGAGAGAACGGAGCGATAGACAACAACATTTCACCCGCGTTGTTGTCTTCATGAAAATTATTGACTCGTTCCAGGAAAACTTTCGCTTTCCAACATAAATCTGAACTGCAGACACGAAAATGCTTTCGAATGTGAACAACACGAAAGACGAAAATTCATGGGCGAAGCAAACGATCTCGAAGTGGCACGGAACGCACTTAAATCAATCGAAAGTAGTTCAGATGCTGTTGGTTCTGTCGAGATGGAAATAAATAAATTATCGCCGAGGAAAACAAAACAAGTTGCTCATAATCTGGCGACGGCTCCCTCACGCGTCTATTCTTAGCCCGAGCATCTTTTCTTATTGCTGCATAATTGTTTGAACATGGATTCGGTTTCAAGTTTGAATTGATGACGAGAATAATTGCTCAAAGTGGCGGCGAAGATTAAAAATAATTTAAAAAGTCATTATCGGTGATGACGATCGACGTCAATGAGGGCGCGAAGTCGGAGAATTCATTGATTTTGTTGTGCTGCTGAGTTTGTCTTTGATGCCGCCGAAGACTTTGAGTCGATCCGACAAGAAAGGAAAACTCTTGCGAAAACATCAAATTTGGCTGGGGAGGAACGAAGAAAGGAAAATCCATTTGGGGCACGATAACAGGCAGAAGCCTCGAAATGGATTTTTATTCACGTCAGTCGAAAACATGATAAATGATTCTTATCACAACATCACGCAACACAAGAGCCGACGTAATGGCAGTTTATCGATTACCGAGAACGATTGAAGATGATAGGCGAGAACTGCTTCCATCACTGGTCGAGTGGCTCGACGTGCATAATGAGCTCTTTGTTCGTGTGAGAAGCAATTCGGGTTAGCACAACGCGTCGAGCGAATGAGACTCAAGACAAATTGCTTCTTGAGACGAGGAAATGGGCTGAGCCGAGGGGAAAGTTCCTCGCTGCCAAGCTAAGCAACTGCTTCACCCTCCTAGTCGTCAGGACTCGCTCCTATAATTCCACGTTCAATGTGCTTTTCTACTTCCGCTAATTTTCTCCAGAGAACTATTTGTGTGATATCTGAAATGTTAAATAAAGATAAAAAGTTTTAGATCGTTGAACTTGTTTTCGGTGCTCCAGCTGAGCAAAAAACTTTTCCTGTCGGTTTGCAAACCCTGAAGGGCTTTGAAGGAAGCTCTCCGTCCAACTGTTTGCAGAGAAAACATCATAAAAGGCTCACGACGCTTATCGTGAGCGGAAACATAAAATTTGACATGAAAAAATATTATGACTGGAGATGAAATCGATAATTAGCCTTGAGCGTCGAGCTCATACGTTGACAGCCTCGCCGAGCAGATTTACTCGAACCTTCCGAAGTGAATCACTGATTTTCCCGTCTGCTTGCTGTTGTGCTTGAAGAAAGAATGAAACGACGAGAAAGAAAACCCTAAACTGTCTCCAATTTCCTGGAGTGCCGTCTCAATGATGTTGTTCATGTTGCGTGTAGCAAGTCAGTCAGCTGGGGGCGAACCAGACTCGCATACACAATTACATCATCCTTTGAGGCTCAAACGCTGACAATGACGAATAATAATGAAGATTTAGAAATCACTCAACTTTCATTCACAAAACATTTCCACAAAGAATTTTCCACGTGCGGCTTGAATTTTAACGATGAAGCGTTTGCGATGAAAGAAGAGAAATATTGACTTCTTCAATATCGCTGCAGCATCTGCTGCTTCCGCATCCGCCTCCTAAACAAAGTTAGCTAATTTGTATTCATTAGATGAACTCGAATCCGGCGAAACGTTTGAGTTTTCAGCGCAGCGAACGAAAGTTTCGAGGAAAAACCAAATTAAATTTTTCCGACGTTTTCCATTGCGAAATGTTCCGACAAAAGTTGAAGAATTTTCTTCTTTTTACGCGTTGTTGGGTAAACTCCTACGAAATCAAAGTCGTAAATTATAACACGTGCGATTAGATTCCAATTAAAACGAAGCAAAACCCAAACATCGCGTTTGCAGCACGCGAGTCGGCAATTAAAGCGAACGAATTCCTTTGGCCGCAGTCGACAAACGTTTGAAGTGGTTGCAAAGTTCAACGTGCTCAATCGCCCGCCGAACATGCCAAACATGATTGTGTCATATTTTTTATTCAAACGACGATCCCTGAGCTGGCGAAGATAAAATTATCGATCGTTTGTCTGAGCACCGAATCGAAACTGAATCATTTTTCTTTTGTGATGATGAATGGATTGCGGTGAGAGCGAAAGGGGAAGAAGTTGCATGACGAAGTGTTTCTCCGATCGACAAACCAATATTGGCCTTTGAATATCAATACAAGCGAGATGAGAAGCCGGGCGAGGAATTGTCCGCCGAAATTTATTCCACCTCTGAGAGCTAAGAATAGAAGCGAGTCGAGACTCACGAGGTGCATCAATTTCAGTTTAGGAACTTTCTCCCGAGCTAGGCGTCGACGTCGTTTATGATTTATGAGCCGGAAGATTGTCTCTATTCGGGAATTGTAATTTTCAGTTTTAACGAGGCGAAGGGCGACAGACTCAAGCTCAGGGAGGTGATAAATTCTGATGGCTCGCCGGATCGGAGATGCATCAATGAATTGAGACATGTGCGATAATCGAACATTCGAGTACAAATTAGGATCAATAAACGCAGAGGGATCGATGGTGTCGACGAAACTCGGTCATTATTTGCTCCTAGTGACAACTCATATTTCAATCAACGCATCGATTTGCAAGCTTGAGAGTTCTCTCGATCGTTTCTGAATCGACGAACAAACTCACAAAGGGATCAAATCTACGAATGCCCGTGGGCAATGCTTCAGCCTCAATGCACGGCAACTGTTCGTGTTTGCAACCCTAAGGTCTCGTTGTTAGTTCTACCACATGGAGTGCGTACAACTTCCAACCCGAATCGATTTTGTTTTATTTATTGACATTGGTCGGCGACGAAAAATTGCGCCGAAGCGTTTTCAAGTGCAACGAAACTGTTTTTGTTTGCTTGTTATTTACGAATCGTAAATTTCCTCTCAGCGCAATGAATCCCGCCGTCTCCCCTTCGATGTTTTGATACTCTTTTAATTCGCAAATCATGAGCTCGACGACGTTATAAATGATTCCGAGTCGTTCATTAAATTTGCGCGATTAAGCGAATTCAATATCGTCTCCAACCGAGTTTATGAAACATTTGATGGTATCGAGGAGCGAGAGACGACGTCAAATGAAAGCAAACCCAGTCACATGTGAACAGAAGATTGTGTTCGTTGCAATTTATGCTTCTTTTGCCACGGCTCATGATGAGAGTGAGAGATGTAACGAAGATTGCGGAAATTAAAGACAGAAATAAAGAATTCATTCGATAAGCGAAAGGTTTACTGTGACCGGTGCATTTCTATCTCTTTAAAGTTTAAACTTTTTTCTATGAAAATTAATGCAAACCGAATAAAAATTATTCTTGACATTCCCGGATTTGAAATCCGTCAATAACCAGGAAATGTTGAACTCATTCAAAAAAAAAACATTTTACATTTGCCTAGTTGTCCAGGAATGTTTATTGAGGTACGACTTCTTGGCAGATAAACGTGCTGTACATGTTGTAGCAATGGCAGTCATTGAACAAATAAGTGTTCGTACCACCGGCGACGGATCCCAAACCTCCTTCGATGAGCGACAGACAATTTTCGGTACCCATGTCGTTATTTGGCTCATCTCCATTCCAAGGAATTTTGAAATCGATTTTGTCCCCTGTATCGTACCAGAACCAGTTGGTTTTAGAAGTTGAACCTGTTGGCTTGAACCCTCCGATGTGCGCCTCATAAAAATTTCCAAACTTAGCATAGTTTTGATTGCAGAGTTTCAGCAGATTCAGCGCTTCGTCAAGGTCAGCAAATGTTGCGAGGGTCATTTCGTTTTCTTTGCAGAAAGCGTAAGCGGTCATCCAATCGACTCTGAACATCGTCGAGAGATAGTAACTTTTCAAAAACGATTGGCCTGTAGTTGCATTCTTGGACACTAGAGTCGCCAACTTTGAACTATCGATTAGCCTAGTATGAAAGATAAAACTACTCACCATACTCTCCAAGTTTGAAAGAGCCAGTTGTCTTGAATCCAATGCTTTCCGAGAACACGAAAAGCTTTGCAGCAAGCACAAAGGCAACCAAGAAAGCTCTCATCGTAATGACGAAATTGGCAGTTGAAGTTTGACTAAATGCAATTTTTTAAATCCGCTTAGTTTTGTTCTCAATGTAATAATCCGGAAGGAAATGATTCAGTAAAAACAAGAATTCGCATGTCTCACATTGGATTATTTCCTGTTAGCAACATGTGGACATGCTTGTGGTCTACGAAAGGTTGATCTTACCTGTTTTATCACACCTAAAACTGTTAAACAGTAACAGAAAATTAAGCAAAAAAAATTAACTCCCCTACGTTTCACAACTTTATTCGTTGAGAGTGACTTAAATATACTTTCTGTTTGCAAACCAGGGGATGGAAGTGGAAGCGGAAGCAGAAGCTGACAGAAGCTCATGATTTTTGGGAAGCTTTTGCGGAACCTGGAAGCAGCTTCTGCCAAAAACCAAAAACTTCCATCCCCTGCTGCAAACACAAATGATTCTTTCTCAAAACAATTATGTTCTTTCGATCTTCAAGTAGTTCAGAAAACAATCAAAGAATTTTATTTATTCAATCGATTTAAATCGCCTTTTTAGTAAATGCATTCGTTGGAGCTTTGGTCGTCATCCCTCCAGATTTGCTCTTGATGTCTTGGCAAATGAAAAATCTTGAATTTTGATAGCAATAATCGTCACCGAATCCTTCGCCCGGTATGATCGACAAGCAGTTTTCATCGCTGTAACCTGATGGCTCGTACTCTGCCCATGTCAAGTCGATTCCAATTTTGTCACCTGAGCTGAACCAGCGCCACTCTCTCTCTTCCAGAGTGAGAAGTCCTCCCAAGTATGCCATACTCGACTTGAATTTCTTCTTGTTCTGCTGACAGATTGCAAGAAAAGCTTCAGCTTCAGCAGAGCTCTCAAGAGTTAACAAGTCCATTCCACTGCTTTTGCAGAAGTCGTAGGCCGTTATCCAGTTGCTTTCGAAAGCTGTAGACAGGTAATAGGTCTTCGTAATTGCAGTAGACCCGTTTGTAGTTGCTAGACGATCGCATTGTGGTTAAGCTGTCTCACTGCATTTGAGTATTCTTACCATATTGCCCAAGAACAACAGCACCCCCGCTTCTCATTCCTTGTCCATTTGATGGGACCAATCGTTCTAAGATGAAAAGTAAGACGACAAATAAACTTTTCATTGTCGTCGTTTGGAGTGAAACCTTCAAATGAAAAGCGGAGATTTAAGCTTTCCGCTTTTGTAACTTTCCGCTGATTGATAACTTCAACAATTCGCCGGAAATGTAAAATTTCAATAACACGGATATCTTTTTGCTGATTTTAATTCGCTTCCGTTCGCTGCAAAAATGCGGAATTGATGCTGAGTTATCCGAGAAACGTCAGAATGTAAATTTGGAAAACGTATGCTACATCATTTCGAAAAATTGCTTGAAAAATCTCTAGCTCTTTATAAAATTTTAGCCTGCTAATAATGTCGATGACGAATGCAATACTATAAATTTAGAACAATTTCTTTATTCGTGAAGTTACATATGGACGTTTACAAGGGTTTAACTTCTTGGCAAATGAACGGGAAGGGTTTATTGTAGCAGTGACAATCGTTGAAGTAGTAGCCGTTCGACGAAGAAGTTTGCGATGTTTGTCCCCAATTTCCCTCAATCACCGACATGCAGTTTTCGGTTCCCATGTCATTGTTGGGCTCCTCTCTATGCCAGGGAATGTTGTAACTGATTTTCTCTCCCGTTTCATACCAGTACCAATTGGTTGATGATGTTTGACCTGTTGGCTTGAACGCTCCAATGTGAACTTCCACAATGTCTCCAAAGTCTTTGAAACGTTTATTGCAAATTCCTATGAAGTTTTCCATTTCAGCTTGGTCAGTGAAAGTCGCCAAAGTCATTTCGTTATCTTTGCAAAACACGTAGGCAGCCATCCAGTCGACTTGGAACATTTTTGAGAGGTAGTAGGTCTTGACCATAGAAGCGCCGGTTGTTACATTCTTCGAGACTTTGTTCAAAGGTTAAATGGAACTATAAGTCAACCAAAAGTCTCACCATATTCTCCTAAGATGAACGATCCCGTTGTTCTGAACCCAGCGCTTTCGGAAAGTCCGAAGAAATTCACGATCACGATTAAAGCACCAGTTACTGGCGACATTCTAAGCTGAAATGCGTAGCTGTGAAACACTAAAATAAAATTTTGTAACTTAATTATAACTTTTTACAGAGCAATTCAACTTCCGTTTACATCAAAAAATAACAGAAAAATTTAAATTAACCAAAAACTATCAACACCAGTATTGAGTGTTCTTGTCTTGGAAGATGACCATGATGTAGACTCATGGCTTGTTAGTTCTCTACTGCTGATTCTACCATTTAATCGGTTGGAAAATTGAAAGAATATATTATGTAGTAGATGACCTCAACCTGAAACTCTTCTTTCGAAAATGAAATACCAAATCAGAAAGAATAACGATTAAAAATTGTTGACTCCCTGAAGATTTCTTTATTCGTACATTACCTTCACTTGAAAATTTACAAAGGTTTTACTTCCTGGCAAATGAACTCGTGCGGCATATTGTAACAATGGCAATCGTTGAAGTAGTAGCCGTTCGACGAAGAAGTTTGCTCGGTTTGCCCATAGTTTCCCTCAATCAGCGACATGCAGTTTTCGGTCCCCATATCGTTGTTGGGTTCGTCCTTATGCCATGGAACGACATAGTTGAGCTTATCTCCCGTTTCATACCAGTACCAATTGGTCTTTGACGTTTTGCCTGTTGGTTTAAACCCACCGATATGAACTTCCACAATGTCTCCAAAGTCTTTGAAACGTTTATTGCAGATTCCTATGAAGTTTTCCATTTCAGCTTGGTCAGTGAAAGTCGCCAAAGTCATTTCGTTATCCTTGCAGAAAACGTAGGCGGCCATCCAGTCGACTTTGAACATTTTTGAGAGGTAGTAGGTCTTGACCATAGAAGCGCCGGTTGTTGCATTCTTCGAGACTTTATTCAAAGGTTGAATGAAATTATTGTAAGTTAACTCAAGTCTCACCATATTCTCCTAAGATGAACGATCCCGTTGTTCTGAACCCAGCGCTTTCGAAAAGTCCGAAGAAATTCACGATCACGATTAAAGCACCAGTGATTGCCAACATGCTTAGGTCGAATGTGGAACTTCAGACTATAAATTTGTTCAAATGAGCTCGAACTTTTTACAAAAGTTTTTCCAATAAAAAATTGTAGCGGAAGCTAATCGCAAAAATGGGATTAATCTGTCCGTACAAGTAGCGGAAACGGAAAATACTTTCATGTAGTTTACAAGAAACTGCTTGCAATTAATGGCCGTTGATAATTAATTTAACCTCAGAAAAGGTATCGAATCAAGAAGCTTGAAAGGAACAAAGCGATTAGAGAGAATTTCTTGCTACGAGCAGCAGGAGAACTTTTCCTGAAAAGCTTTTTATTGCGACGTGATCTTTGAAAGAGGGAAAAGAGTGTTGTCAAGAAAAAGCTGATTGCCCACACGCCAGATTAAATAAAAACTCGAGAAGGATTTGCAAGCTTTTTGTCTTGCTCGACGGTGGGAAAAGTTTGCTGGATAAGAGCTTTGCTGCTTGCTGTGCTCGCTCGAGCAGAAATGCCTGCGAATCTGTCAGAAAAACTTAAGGGAGAATTAATCTTGCTCTGCGCCCTTCCAGCAGAGAAATTGATACAGAATTCTTTCTATTTTGTTTTGTAAAATTTTATCTTTTCAAAGTTCAAGAAAATTATCTGCGAAGAACTTGACTCAAGTCGTTCGAGGGTTTTAAAAGAATTTTCAACAAAAACAACTTCGAGTTTTTTTGTTGCGATGTTTCAACTTCAAAGAGCATCCAATTATGATTCTGCCTTCAAATCCAAAACTTTTACAATACAGAAAAGGAAAATCATTAGTCACGAACGAGAGTTTCAACGGAAAAATAATTCCATGGAGCACGAAACAGCTTGAAACTTTTCTCCGTTGCATTGTGTTTCGGGAGACAAAAGTTTGTTTTGTTCGCCGCTCATCATTTCCAGATAATTAGGACAGCAGAAATGTCAGCTTTGTTGAAGCTGAAACAAATGCGGCGAAATGAAATCATTTGCAGTGCGGTCGAGATGAGAAGAAATGGAGATGACGGAGAAGAATTTAATGAACATCGTGAACAATTTGTCGACAAATATACTTCGGATGTGTTCAGGGAGCTCAAGAAGGAACTTTTTCAAACTATGCTACTGTTGATGATCCGCTTCAATGAATTGAGATGTTCTTAAATGTGTGGATGAACCACGAAATCGATTTGGCCTCGGCTAAGCCAAGACTCCACTGCCAATTCGACTCCACCCTAAGCTCTCCATAAAACTCGAAATTGATTTCACAATGATTGAGTGAGAATGAGATCGCTTCGATAAAAGTTTCCGGATGAACGGAATGAACATAAGCGGCTGCCTACAACTTTCGCTTTCATGAAATATTCAACTGGATTGTCGTTCGCATCCACTTGTCTCGAGACATGTCAAATTTATTTGAAAGCAAACATCAGCGTCATGCTTCGTAACATAAAACAACATTAAAAATATTGAGATCTACACACCTGAGATGCTTTGAGCATCGTATTTCAATGGAAACCCCTCCGTGAGGGCTGGAGACGTATGGTAGCTCGAGAGGGTGGAAAATCGTCGAGTCAAAATAAGCTGGCAATTTCAAAGACGTTTTATTTGCACAAGAACTCGTGAAGGAAATTTCTCCTCGAAGGTGATTTTCTTCCACTCACGAGGAACGAAAGAAACGACTTAATGCGAGTAATTTGTTTTTATTGCCTTCATCCGGTGCTCGATGGAGAAAATCTCAGTAAATTTTCCTGAATTACTTTCTTTATTGATTTTGGCTTTGAGTCACTTTAATTAAGGGAAAGAATCTTGTTAAAGGGATTCGAGCAGAGACAAGCACAGCCAGCATTTCAGTGGCTTGAAGAATGAAAATCGTTTAAATTGCCGCTGCATTTTTTGGCAAAGCCAGCAACAATGAATTCCACGAATCCCTCGCTGAAACTCGCCCTGTTGAAGCTCGTTTAAAAACTCCACGCCATTAATTAAAATTCATACAAAGGCTGACTTTTTTATGACATGTCATCCAATAAATATCTCTGCTCAACAAAGGCAAGTGAACGAGAAAAAAGTTGAATAATTTTTCTGCAATAAAAATTCAGTTTTTTCTCGCTTCTGCCTGCACAATTATTCAGAAAATGTCATCGGTTGGAAATTGACATAATTCATCTGCAGAGTGAGAGAAATGCGATTGGAAAAGTTTTATTGCACGAGGAGATGCTGTTTCTCGGTTCAGTGACACATTTCGATGGTGGCGCTCAATAAATCATCAACTTTTTATTATCAAATTCAAAGACATTTAATCCATTGCCAGCGCGCTTCGAGGTATTTCATTGACATGCAATTGAATTCGCATGCGTTAAGAAGAAATTTATTTTATTTTGAGGAATTTGTTAAGAAGATATTTATGTTTTCGACGTGACAGGAGAATTCTTTTGCTTCCTCAACTGCAGGAAGTTAACTGGAGGAACATTTAAATTTATAAATTCTAAGAAAAAGGCTGGTTCGTTACATCCGAACATCACTCGGAGTATAACAAATGGGTTTTAGCATGAATTTCATCAAAAACTTGAGCAAAATACGTCATTAGAACATACATAATTCTTTATTGTTCCAGTGAAAATGAGAAAGGCAGAACTGTACGAAGATTTTCGGAGCTTATGAAACGATCTTAACTTTTCGTCGATTCAAGTTTCTACCTGAGTAAATCGGCCGATAAGGATTTTGTGGTCGAACAACGCACACAGTTGCAGTACTTTTAATCACTCTTAATTCTTATAAAAGTTAGTCTGCGATTGACTTTCAATCGAGCTAGTCCTTTCGACTTATAACAATGAAGGTTAAGTGCGAATTTCAGGAATTTCCGTGGTCAAAAGAAAGGATTTACTCTTGCATAGTAACTGAAGCAGCGATAACAAGCAAATTCAAAGAGATTAAATGCTTCGAAGGAGTTCATCAACGAGGAAAAAGCAGCGCCGATGTGAAAGGAGTTTGTTTTATCGGCACAAAAGTTCATTACGTCCCACTTGGTCTACAGAAACATTTTCCGAACCTGACAAATTTGGATATTTACAACTGCGGCCTCAAGAAAGTGTCGCAGCAAGATTTGCGAGGACTCGAAGGTTTAATTGGGTTAAGTTTTCCAGAGAATCAGTTAACGTCGCTCCCAGATAATTTGCTCAGCAACTTGCCAAACCTACGAATCGTTGATCTGAATGACAACAAAATAGAATTCGCATCCTCGGGATTTTGTAAGCCTTTGGTTGGAAGAGACAATGTCAAAGTTTATTTGCAAGAAAACACGAAGATAAACTCGAAGTTCGCTCCAAGAGAAAAAAATTCATTGAATTCGCTTGAAGAGCTGATGGAAATGATCGACAAAAAGTGCCAGAAACCAGGGATTCGCTACGAAGCCGAAAACAGTCATGAATTCTTCTATCGGATGATAAAAGAGATGTGGATTTCTGGCCGCTTCTCTGACTTCACAATCTTTGCAGGCGAGCGAGAATTCAAAACGCACAAGATCATTTTAGGAATGCAGAGCTCTGTGTTCGCTAAAATCATTGAGGAGCACAAGGATGCTTCAGAAATCAAAATCCACGACTTCACACCGGAAGCCGTTGAAGCTTTACTGCATTTCCTTTACACAGGAGAAGTTCGAGATAACAAAAATTCCAAAGAAAACTTCTCAATCGCATCAAAATTTGAAATTACTAAGATGAAATCCATGTACGAGGAAATTCTCTGTGACCAGCTTGAGGGACTCGATGCCTATGAAATCTTCTTGCTCGCTCCAAGCACTCAGCTTATACCATGAAGGAGCAAGCGTTCAACATCATCGCTGACAAGGGATCTCTCTTTACCTCTGATTTACCTAAGGAATTGATGGAGAATCCCGAGAAGTTGAAGAAGGCCATGGATATCCGCCGCGAATACGAAAACTTGTTAAAGGAATGAAACAAGAGATTTGATGATCCTGGCAAATCCTAATGAATAAAATTCTTCAACTTAAATCAAGCAGAATTGTTTAATGTTGTTTTGCGACTCTGGTTTTCCATTAGAATACAAAACATTTCATCTTTATTTGATTCCATATTTCAGTTCAAAAGGTTTAGGTCAGAATCCTGCGAAGATCTTTATCATCAATATCGCTGACAAAATTTCGGATATCAGATTTAGTAAATAGCGAAGAACGTTGCTTAATTCATATCAAAGACTTCGAGCCAAAATAAACTTTTGGTAAATGGGTATTGAAGAAGAGATTTTAAAACACAAACTTTGAACAGATTTTGCGGCAAGGTGATTAGATATTTGGTGAAGTTTGAAAATCGTTCAGAAGTCTGAAGCTCAGAAGTCTGGCTAACTTTGTTGCCTCGAACTTCTCACTAGTTTTCTTCTTTTCAGGTCTCAATGGAACTTTCTCTTTGCTTCAACTTCCTCTTGTCACTTTCTACAAAACGAATCGATATTGAGCAATTCTCCCCTCTCCCTTCCACTGAATTCCCTGCGTCTCCACGCTGCACCTGATGTCTGTTTTTCCGACTTCACCCTGCAATGCCGCATCGCCTTTTCACATGACAAATAAAACTTTTATTAAATTAGGCTTCGTCAAATCAACAAACAAGTTTATTTTTCTCTTTCTGATGTTTATTACCGGAGCACACAAGTGGCATTGGAAGGGAACAAGTATCATACAAACACCGACTGCAACTCGCTTCTTTATATATAAAACTTCACTAACGAAGCAAGGAAATTGAAACCGAATAAAAATTTCTCAATTGTCCCTTAAAACGAACAAAGGACAGAAAGTTATAAACCTAATGTCACGCAAATTCTGTGATTAATATTCAGCTCACAATTCAATCTCATTTGCAATTTTAATATGCTTGTCATTGAGGGGACAAAGCAAATTGATCTGAAATTCCTTTGAATATTAATTCTCTTCTTCCGAGTTTAAGAATTTTATTTGGATAAAAATTATTCATGAATCATCTTTACGGTTGGGGTTCAGATTACAGAGAACCCCTTCCTTACCCCATGAAACTTTTCTGCAATTTGAAACCATAAGGATGATGGATTCTCGAACAGCATTAAGCCTTCCCGAGCTTCTCTCCCGCTAGCAGTTTATTTATTAAACTTTAAAACTTTCTAAACTTTCGCCTTTCGGAAACGTTTTAATTTGCTGGAAGGGAAAAGAAGTTTCATTATTTCCTAAATTGCTTGCAAAGCTGTGTGGATAGGAAAGGAAGGAAGACGAAAGCCGCAACATAATTTCTTTATAATAAAATTTACAACTTTCCAGGAAGTTTAATTCCTTCTGAAGCGACACGATATCCAAAAGTTTATGAGAGAAACTTGTGCTGACAGTTTTAAAAGCTCTTTTGGGGTTTCTCATTGTCTTCGCTCCATTGTACATGCTCGCTGTTGTCTTTTGTGCTCAAAGCTAAGTTGATTGCATGTGTCGTAAAACTATGTCTGCGAAAATGTCTTCATGGAGCTACAAAGACGAACTTTCCTTGTCGGCTTTTAAGTGAGGAACAATGAAAGTTCTTAAGAGCGAGGTGACGTTCGACTGCGACACGTTTCAATTCGCATCAACTTCCTCTTAACTTGTTAGCTAAATTGTCTCTCTTTATCTCAGAAGTCGTTTGTGATGTAATTTATGAATTCTCCCAAGTGCCTTCTATGTGATAACGTTAAACAGCCTCAATTTATGGCTTTTCTTTTCATGTAGAGAAGGAACTCGAAAATAAAATCTTTGTACAAATTTTCCTTTTGCAAGAGTTTCGTCTGCATAATCAGATTACTTTAATGCAATTTGTGGAATGCAAACAACGAGAGTTGCATGAGAACAACGAAATTAGGGAAGACGTGAGCATCGCTTTAACTTTCTCCCTTCATTTCGAGCTTCTGCCAACTGGAGTTGAAATTATTTTACTCTTCGCTTCCGGTCACTTGCTGGAAAATTCGGAAAACGGAAAATTAATCAAGATGAGTGTGCGGAAATGCGGAGAACGAGGAAAATTCTTTTACACTTTTTTGTCTCAATCAAAAACGTTTCGATGTGAACTGTGGATTGCTCATGAGTCTGCAGTTCTTTCCTCTGTTTTGGGTTTTAAATCGACTTCTGAAGCAAAAACGTTCACCCTATATCGTTGGATCTGGCATTTCTAATGACTTTGTTGAATTGATTTTACTCTAAGAACAATTTCAGGGATTTTTTGCTCTAATAGAAAAATGTTTTTCGTTATAAAACGAATGTTTTTTGCGATGTGCAGAAAGTTTTCGCTCGAACAAGAAAGAGACATTAAATAGGTTGAGTGCAAACAAGGAAGATTTGAATGGAAACAGTAAGGTAGAGAAAATAAAGACTTTCGTGATTCAGCAAGTTAAACATTTGTGGTTTTAATACTCGTTTGAAATTACATTAAACGCTTTGAACTTGTGTCGTGAACACCCTGAGGAGCTGTGAGATGTGCGTAAAGTTAAAGGGTTTAATCGATTGAGGCCTGATTGACGCGATCATAAAACTTTTTGAAGGAGAGTTTCACGTCGTCGTCTTTGCTCGACATCAGCTGCTGGAGGTGATCGCCGGAAATCTAATTCATGAAAAATGTCAATTAAATGTTGTTACAGGCAAAGCTGTCAATAACTTGCCTTCTGTTTGATGTCCTGCTTAAACTGTGTCGTGGTAATCTCATCGAGCATCGTGGTAAGAAGCTCTAAAACCAATTGCTGGATCTCTGGAGGATTTCTCGAAGCGAGTGAGTCGAGCAAATTCTTGACTCCACATTCGCTGTGGTTGATAACGTCAGCGCCAATTTTGCAGATGGCAAAGTTGTAGACGAACATCAAACACATGCGCTTAATCAAGTGTCCTGACGGCATTGGAAACTGTGGCAAATTCTGCAGCGTTTGGTTTATGAATGCTAGTCCTGCTTCATGGTTTAGAATGAAGTCGCGGCTTCTCTTTTGTCCAGAAAGATTGACGGCGATTCCTGGATTTGTGTGGTGCAAGATATTAAGTATTACAGCATGCAAGTGATGAGTTGCATCTCACCGAAGATAGACACGGCGAACTTGTATTCATGGGACTCTTCGTTGGGAAGCTCGTCGTGATACGTTGTCATAAAGCCATCGATTGCTAACTTCGCCAGTCCGAGAAATTCGGTGATCATATCCTAGAAAACGAGTAGTTCTTCAAACCCTTATTAATGTTGATAAGAAGAGTCTCACCTCCTTGACATAAACATCAATCACGCCTTCCACTTTCGCAGTCTTCCAAACCATAAAACCAAGAATTCTTCCCATGATCGCAGTTGTTCTGGAGTTCTCTTTGATCTCGTTGTCCAGCTTATCGGTTGTAGCTTGAACTTCTTCAAGTTTGGCATCTTGAATCCTTAGAGTTTCTTTCAGTGCTGTGAGTGAGACAATTATTGGCAAACTGTACGCGATCATCCAAAACTTCTTACATGACGTCTGTCGCATCATTTCGGTACAAATGTCGTCGATGGAGTTTGCGACTTCCATTCCAAGATCCTTAACTGTAATTCCATCTGCTTTGCTCTCGGCAACTTGCTCGCTGTATTTGCCTAGATCGCTAATCAGTCCATAGACGTTGTCCAGAGTTTCAGTCATCAACGAAAATGCTTCGCGCTGCAATAAAATAGTTGAGTTACACTTTAACGGCGCTTTACCTCGACTTACCAATTGTTTTGACTGATCCTGTATCATTTGGTTCATTTCCTTACAACTTATTTCATCTGATTCGGACATGATTTCTTAGTACACAAAGATTTTGTTCTTCTTTCCACAAACTTCCACTCGAGATTTATCGTTAAAGTTTTAAATTAATTTTTGAATTTTCAACAACCGTTAAACATGAAATTACAGAGCATCTCATTGAATAATAAAAAGTTTTTCTACGAGCAAAGGGTTGAGTTGCTACACGTTCGCTTTGCCGTTCAAATCGAACAATGGCATCTAAATGAGGAACGAGAGCTCGATGTAACGATCCTTAATTGCGCTCCAGCTCGAATTTGCCTAGAAATCTCAGTCGGAATCTTCCTGATTCGTTTCCTTCCGCCTCGATCTGGATTCTCTTCGTGTTGTTTCTGTCTTCGAAAGCGAGAATCAATATTTTTGTTCTGACACAAATCTCGCTCGACAGTCAAATGAAAAGTCTCATCTTCTCTAAAGGAAATCTGGTGAAGATTATCATCTGGAACAATGGAATCCTTGAACAAATAACAAGCGAACGCTCAAGTGGCTCTTCAGCCGCGTTTGTTTGCTGAAAGCGATTCTGTTTCAGTGCTGTTGCTCTCCTCGTCGCTTTTGCAGTTTGACGAATGAACGAAATTATTTACTTTAATCCTTTTCTGTTCATCACAAGCAGTTGAGTCGGATCATATGTCACGTTCAGTGAGATGCAGACAAACATTTACTGTCCACCGTCATCAACAACAACACGAAACAAATATTTGTGCAGCGATCAGCGCGACTTCAGCCAGCTCGTTTGGGGGAGAAGATTCGACCAGACAGCGCAATTCGATCCATGAGACGAATTCTGAGTGCACAGAATTGAAAATTATAATTCAGAAATTTGTTCGACTTGACTAAAAATCGATTCACTCTTGACTGAACCCAGACTCGTTCGGCTTTATTCAACATAATCATTCCCATCTCATTATTTCCACTCCTAATTGCTTAATTACGTTCAATTCATTGACTTCGCTTCCGACGACTCGAGGAGCTCATCTGTAGAAGCCAAATTCTAGAGTCGATGGAAGAGAGAAAATTGCATCATCAAACATTTGCTCTGGGAATTTGCATTTTTAAAGAAGAGTTAAATTAAAAGCTTAGTCTTTTCGATAGAAATTTTACTTTTTCGTTACCCTACAAGAGGCTAACAGGACTGGAGTTTCGTACTGTAGTTTCCTGTGATATTTGCGATCTGCCTGAGACCGCGATGAGTTGAGTTAGCAATTACTCGACTCCCATCCCGGTTGCCTCTAAGAAGCTTTTATGATAAAAAAATGTAACACGTGTGTCTTATCAATTCATTGAGATCGTTTAAACATGAAAATTATTTTTCCATACGGAAATGGGATTGACAATTAGAACAATAAATATTTTACTAGCGCTCCATTAGTTGAAATCAACCTTGAATTGTTCCAAAAAAAAATTTATTCACTCAGAGTTTCCTTCTAATTGTCTCAAACTCGACGGCTTGCACCTGACGCAGTGATTAAGTTTGAAGTTTTATGACACGACAATGAGAGAGGACATCAGCTTGAGAACGAAAGACAAAGCTCGACGATTGAGATATTAAAAAAGTTTCTGGCAGACGGAACAAATGAAAAACTTGCGACTAAATCCTGCAGCACAAATTAAATTGAAACTTTCGACAAAAAGTTCTCTCGGCGACTTTTGCTTTTTGCTTGACTTCGGCGATTTATGAATCTTCAGATCTTCCGAAATCGCTTTGTTGGTTCAAAGGCGGCCAATGATGCTTTGAGTCTCTGCTGCCAGCACATCCCGATGTCGAGCTCAATGGTCCGTAAAAATAATTTCACAAAATAAATTTCCAGTTGTGGTTTTGCGGTTTTTGTTCTTTTCGATCCTAACTTGATTTCCCGTCAGGAAATGAAAACCTTTCTAGTCGAGAACTGCGGCGACCGTTTGTGCTTCATAAATTCGCCCGAATTTATCGTCTCGAGTTCTTGAATCTCCATTATCAAAAGAGCATCTCGAAAGTTTTATTGTCTAAGGAATCGCTCTGTTTGCTTTCGGTGAACTGCGCACTCCTCGGGCGCTTCTGGCTTGACTTCCGTTTTCACATTACTTTAAACTAATGGAAACTTTCAGAACTGAGCTACTTACACTACCGAAGGCTATGCCAAAGGTTTAGGTGCTAAGCATCCTCCTTAGAATTTATGATCTGAGGTGGAAGCTTCAATGAAAGCAAAGCGAGTCTAATTTTATTGTTCGGAGATACAAATTGCCCGAGATTACCGACGGCTGGCATCGGATCGATTCGAATGTGTTGCGTAGTTCGAGGAAGTTTGGCATCCCGAAAAGATTCTTATGTTGAAATAGATTTGATTTCTACCTTTTCGCATCAACCCTCGTTCGCCTTTTGTTGGAAACTCGTTTCGTCATCGACACAGACGTCATAAATAATTCAGAGCCGAGCTACCGACTTGGAGCATCTTCTCATTCTGTTTTGAGAGGAAATCGTTTTGATGTCGTGTCGTTGATTCAAGTTTGTTCGTTATGCAAATGCAGATCGATGAGATTCCTGAGAGGCTCTTCGATTAAATTTTCATTGCGAAACTGATACCGACAGTCGTTCAACAGCTTAATGAATTGCAGCGTCGACGATGAACGAAGCTTTGTTTGACTGCGACCCAAATTGATTGTTCGCCTGTTCACTCCGCTCAAAGTTCCACAAATTGACAAAATTAATTTGATTTAAACTTGCAGCTCGACAACGCAACAAAGTTCGTCCTGATGAGCTTTTAAGTCGACTCGAAGCTGCGACGAGGAAGTTTCTAAATTAATAAGAAAAGTTTCGTGGAAATTTCTTGATATTTTAATTGACATTGCAAACTCCACAGAACATATAAATAATTTTGGAAGGAGGCAAACGGAAATGTCACGTGATCTGAGAAATCAAAAAGTTCCAACAAATTCGACGAAATTGCTGAAAAGTTCAAAGCAAACAATTCGAACTTCGAGGAAATTGATTTTAGGATATTTGCAAAAATCGAAACCTCGAGGAAAATCAAATTTAAAAGTTCGGCAGTTTGTTAAATCAGCGATTGCATGGAAACTCCGACGAGCACTCAATGCAAATTTACTCTTCGATGCTGGAAAGTTTTACGATTTTTCGGTTTCCGCTGCACCAATTTCTGTTTGACTTCGCCGAGGCAACTGGAGCCAGAGCAAATGAAAACTTTCGATTCGAAGCTCCGCGCTTGAAAATCCCGATTGACAAATGCTCCGACCAAAATTTGCAGTGAAAAAGTCTTCGAATGAGCTAAAATATTCCAAAAACTCGGAACCAAATTCTATTGACTTTCAAAATCATTTCCATGTTTCAATTACCCAGCAACCTTCTGTTAACTTTGTCATTATATTTTACGTAGCTCATGAAGATGAACAGCAAAATTTCTCGTTCACTTTCGGAAGAGAATTCACTTTAAATTAATAAGCCACCAGCAAATGTCCCGAAAGTTAATAGCGGTGAGTGACGACATAAAAAACAGCGAGAGCCTCTTCAGACTCAAGGGCTGGCAGCCGAGTGGAACAGCGTCGCAAGGAGGAAGCCGAGCGAAGGAAACATTGGTAAGGAAATGCTAACAGAGACGTTGAACAACTTTTCGCCGACGACCTAAAAGGTTCGGAGTGCTCGACCGCAGACATAATTGGAATAATTTAATCTCCATGAATTACGTAATTATTCAAGTCTCCTCCGTTTCCCCCTCAGCAGGATATTAAAGAAAACCCGAAAGGCAACATGGGATCGCCAAGGTAAATTGATGAGCAGAAAATTCCTTAGATTTACATTGAAATCTTCTTTCTTCGAGAAGATTCAAAGTGCGAAATCGGAAGACGATTAAGGAACAAAAGAGGTTGGCGAGGGTGAGAGAAAGGAAAGCACTGCAGGCTTGGAAACGCTCGCGAGGGGTGCAAGACGGTAACTCTTCGACAAAAGCGAAGCAGATCAAAGCAGAGAAACCGAAAGTTGATGAGAGTAAAATTGACAGCGAACCGGAGAAACTAAACACTAGTGGATCAGCAAGAAACGTAAACTTCTCGCCCACGCAAAATTCAGTAAGCATTTTATTACTTTCGTTTTGAAATCGCTATCACAGATTGTTTGAAGGTGAATTCGCAAAAATCTGTCGACGGTGTCGTCGTTCAAAGAACCAAATCGCAAACAAGCTTGGCTGTGTCTCAACCGTCTGATGTTTTATCTGAAAAGCGATACAGGATTTTTAAATGTGGGGGAAAGGTCTACCAACAACTTTGCGATGAGGACTGCGACGATGATTGTGAAGCTTCAGAGAAATCGCTGACAATGCAAAGTAAGTTAAAAGCTTTCAAAGATTTTGTAAGTAAATTTCTTGTTTTTTAGGAAACTGCAACCGCCAGTTCAAGCTTGACAATCCAAAGCTCAAAGTCTTTGCACCTCAACGACCAAAATGTCCGATGAAAATGACCCTTGGAAAACCTTACGGCATTCAACTGGGGGCTTTGAGTATAAGCAGCGATTACTTTGACCAGAACGTTCGAGGGAAGCAGGCGTTTGACTCGCTGCTTGTTGCGCATGGAGTGAGCTTCTTCAAGCGCGCTTTCAGTTGGACACAACGTGACATCGATGAGATAATTCTTTGTGGCACGGAACTTTATAAAGAAACCAAGAACGTGTCAATCGAAACGCTGAGTCAACTGACGAAAGGATTTACATTCAAGAAGCAGTTTATTCAAGTGACGGTCTCTGAGCCGATTGTGGTTGGGAAGATGATGACCGTCAATGAGCGATCGATTGATTTGCTGAAAGGAATGCAAAAGTTCTTTTCTCAACACAAACATGGAATCCTTCAAACGCCAGATCTCGATTTGTACATTGTTTGCTGCAAAGCCTTCATCGTATTCGATCCTAGAGGTAGATCCTTGAATGGCCACAGATGTCGAACAGGTGAAGCAGCGTTGATGGTGTTTGGAAGGTTGGAAAACGTCTATCATCTTATTTTGAACCTCAGCAAGGTCGATGTCAGTTGCCCGTTCAAAATCTCCACGATTGATATTACTCAAATAATTAAGAGCGATTACAGTCCAGAGAGCTTTTCAGCAGTCAGCGGCAATCCTCTGAAAATCTGTAGGACCGAAGACTTTGAAGTGATTGACGAACACGTTGCTTATCTCAGAGGCTCGATTCATCTCTCGAGCAAAATCTTTGAGCCGTTCAGTGCTAAACAAAGTGTGCCGACAGCAATCATGGCGATGGTTTATGCGAAGATTGATCCACCGAACTCGTGGTCAATTCCGATTCTTGATCGTGTTCTACATTTTGGAGCAAAGTTCTACAAAGATATTGTTGGCGAAGGAGTAATTAAAAACCTCACGATCGCAGACATTCCCTCAAAGTTTTACGTTGGTGATTTGTACAAAGTTGGAATCACCATCGTGCCTTACTTGAAGCGGTCGTCTATGCAGGTTACTCGTTCAGTCTGCGATAGTTCAATCACCAAAGATCTTCGGGATATTTTTGAGTCGTCCTCATTCCGCTGTTTGCTTCTTCAAGTTGGAAACTCAACCTTTGCAGTGTGGCTGCGAGTTCGATCAGAAGTTTTTTACTTTTTTGATGGCGAACAGAAAGACGTTGAAGGAAAGATTGACAGATATGAAGGCTCAGCATGTCTATTCATGGCTGGATCGCTTGAAACATTCTGTGACCTCATCGTAAAACGATTGGCGGTTCTCCCGCAATCGGCAAATGCAACGCTAAATATTCACGGACTGAAGATAGCTGAAGTGACCAAGCTGACAAAACGCCAACAAAATTGTAAACCAAGCTTCAAAATAATGAAGAAAGATTGCATCAAGCCGGTGACGCCTGAGATAGCAAACGCAATATCTGACTCTCCGTCAACAGTTGATTCGGTTGTTCCATTGCTGACGGCTCAACAAATCTTGAGACTACGTGAGAAGCTTCCCGACAAACCTCTCCACCGTCAAGTGACCAACCTGAACTCCCCATCGCTGGTGTGTTGCAAGCCTCGAGTCTACGATGAAATCATAAACTCGTTTGACCAGACGCCTTCATTAATCATTCGAGGAGCGTTTCCTCCAGAGACCGTCGAGATCGTACGCGGAGTAAACAGCGAGATTTTGTTAAAAGCAACAGACGAGAAAAAGATTCGAAGTGAAGACAAAATAGGATGAAAGCTCAAAGGTTAATCGAGGCTTACAATCTTCTTGTTTCCTTACGTCCTTTCCACTTTAAAGTCTTCCAACAAGGCTTCCAAATTGTTCGTATCTTTCATCTCAATGGATGTTGTCTCGATTAATAAAGCAACAGCCTCCGATTGAAATTGCTGCCAGCTCGACCTTCCTTGTAGAGTGTTTGGATCCCATCCAACATCAAACTCATCTTTGATCTGATTGCTTATCAAACTGCTGCTCAGCAAATTCCTGAGTAATAAAATCTAATCATTACCTAATTTCGAGTTGCTATCGGTGGCAACAAATCTTGAACTACGCAAGAATGTTTCGATTTTCTGGGGCGATGGAAATTGATTCGATTGAGAATCATCGGAAACTAAAAGTTTGCTGTGGAAATTCCTGAAATGCTTTTTCTCTATGAAAGAAAAGAAGCAATTTCGTTGGGGGCGAAGATAAAAATCCTTCCCGATGATGGCAATTTAATAACGGAATTGTTTCTGTTGCAGCACCATGTGGTGTTTGTCAAGATGCTCTCTCGGCTTTCGCCTTTTATGATTATTGGAATCTGCTGTCTGCAGCATCTGGAGCTGCAATTTTCGGTCAGGACGTCTTGATTCGGTGAAAAATGATTTTGCTCGGAACTTTTCTCGCTTCGTCGATAAGAAAGCGAGGGAAATTGTCTCGAGGGTGGAGAAAGCATTGAATGGAAACAAAGGAATTTTCTCATTTGTCTTGTTCCATTCGAGAGTCTCGCAATCCAATTTCAGAACCTTTTTCTGCTCTTCAGGTTTACAAACATGTTTCATGTCGGTAAACCATGAAAAATTCATGCAACGCACACTCTTCGAGGACTCCGTCGAGTTAGCAAGACCATCAGACCTTAGAGGAAGGAAAATCAATGAGAATGTGTTTACGACTTTGATCCATTTTCACAGCTTTTAAACACACGTGGAAGAAATAAAAAGGAAAACTCGGTGGAGAGTCTCGTGAGTTATGGGCGACATAATCATTTTTCAAGAACAGACAAGTTGAAAGTAAGAACAAACAAGTTGGCTGCAGCATTTTTCATTTTTATGGTTCTCCATGTGCACGACACTCGAAGCTTCTTTAAAAGAAACGATTTTACACTCGAGAAGAAGCCTTGCTCTCGTGATTCGAGGCAGTGAATCGTAAAGAGAAGCTGACGAGTTCGTTGAACTATCGCGGGCACGCAACTCAAACATAAAATGACGGCACGAGAACGGAAAACTCTTGAAAATTCATCACATCCAAAACGCATTAGCGCTTGAAGTTGAATGTGCTTTTGTTGACGCGAATGCTTCGAGTGAGAACGCTCGGAAATTATTCGAAAATTATGCATGCAAAACCATCATCCAGCTATAACAACACTTTATGCGCTTCATGATGAGCTGAATTCGCTTTGAGTGTCTGGCATGCTTTAATTGCATCGCTGGATGATCCATTACGGCAGAGTGAATCTCCATTATCAGTCAGCCTCGATTAAAGTGAAGCGAACGCGATACGGAGCGGAACGGATTTATGATGTCGCCCGACGTCACAAAGTTCCAGAGGGAGCTAAGGTCCTTTATCTTATCTCCACTTTCCATTTCAATTAAGCAATTCCCCCTTGAGTGCAATGCGCTGTAAAATGTAAATGAATTTTACGATGATGACGAACAACAAGGATGATGATTGTTATCAATTAAAACTCTCATGAGAATCCAGGAAAAGAGATTTTCAATTAGAACAGAACGCAACCCTAAGCTCTTATCACTCTGCATCATCTTGAAATTCACCCGGAGCTACGTTTATGAAAAATGATTAAACAAATTGTTAACGATAAGAGCTCCAGTCGACTGCAACAAAATTCCCTCGATTTCCATTTGAGGAGCGAACGGAACGTTTGACAATGGACGAGTTAATTAGATTAAAACTAAGCAGTGGCTTCGTTCGTGTTTACCTAACTGTCAAAGTGGCCCCCAAATGCAACATTTCCCGAGTTTCTATAAACTCTCTTTTCCTCCTTACATTCTCCTGGATAATTTTATGCAATTTTAAAACGCTTCAAAGTGAACGAGCCATGCAGAAATTTTCATAATTAATTTTTTCATGCATAATTAAGCGAGAATTAATTTTTTATCGCTGCAGTTGAGTGGAAAGGAGCCGGCGATGGAAGAAATTGAAAAGAGCAGGAAAAGTTTTGCGTCTGAGTGACTCATAATTAATCTTCATGGAGCTTATTACGATCTTATGAGGAAAGAGGATAAATTTTTGACGAAAGGGGCTTTCGAGCATCCGGAGGGTTCTGACCCAAAGATCGCATCGGAAGTTTTGTCGCAGTGAGCCTTGACAGCGGAAAAATCAGCTTATCGAATCAGCGTGTCGCTCTGAAAAATAAATTTGATTTGAGGCTGACAGCAGCTTGCCAAATCATTCAAACTTCCGGGTTTGTTTTCCGCTTCTCGTCGCAGGCAAATTCAATTGGAACACTTTAAAGACTTTTGCGTAGATTCAACATTTCTGCCGCATAGCAGCGACACAAAGAAACACCAAGACACGTAGGAAACTGTCGGATGATAAGAATTTTAATATGCGGTGAGACGACGATGATGCGGTTTTCATTTTCTCGTCTTCCCGAGCATTCACCAAGAGTCTTGACGTTCCCTCCTGAAATTGCATTTGTTTCCCTTTTCGAGAAAATGAAGAGAAAACCATGATTGAAGATTAATGTACATCTAGTAATGTTGTAAGACGTTTCTTTGAGGATGGGTTGACGTGACAAGCGAATGATTTATTAAGATTATCAAGTTGATGTGTGTCCAGAATGTCAATGCGACGAGAGTGAAGCGAATTTTTCGTCGAGGGTGAATTTGACGAGTGAAAAGCGTTTCGCTGACTTCTTTTTAAGGTGGAGGTGATGTCAGCTCGAGAATGATTTAGATTTGAATCTTGTATTCAGCTTCACTTTGAGTCACTCGTTGTCGCTATAAATGCTTCCTCAAACGAGCTTGAGTTCCTTTCATGAAATTGGAATACAAGAAGCAACTTGGTAATGCAGCGAGATGGTTTACTCTATCTTCTTGCCAAAGGTTTAATCTTCCCAACTGAAAGAAATTGGCAATTATGCTTGTTAGCGATAAATTCTTTCTCCGAGGCAACCTGAAAGTAATGACTGACATTTTCACTGCTTTCATGCTCATCCGTATTCAAGCTTTGCATCGCGTTAACCGAGCGGATGCTGGCAAAGATACTGGAGAATGTTGCACATGTTTACGATCGTTCATACAACGTGAGAAGCAAAAGTTATTTAGATGTAAAAATTTCATGTCATAATGTTGAGTTAAAATGCAAATTTATGTCGAGGAATGTTATCGTAAAGTGAAAACTCAAAGCTATGCAGTTATCATGCAGCGCTGTCGTGGCGACGTGGAAGTCAGGTGTGCCACAGTCGCATGCACCAGGAACCTTCACTGTTGAGCACCGGCAATCGGAAAAACTTCAAATCGATTTTCCATTTTCCGATTGTGAATTATTTCTCCAAGCTCGCTCAGAGTACTCTTCAGACGTCTCCATTCGCATTCATTATGCAGCAGATAAGCATTTGCATTTCAATTCCGAAAATGTTTTGAGGACTTGGAACGTTTCAATTTTTCATTCTCGTCTTTCGCATGCAAATCGCACAATTGAATGCAAATTCTCTCTTCCTGCCACGCTAAATTGAAATTGATGCAATCGCTTCTAATCGCATCGGCGATTTTAAAGCTCCTAAAGGGAAACATATTGAGCTAGCGCCGCGGAGTCCGGATCGATTGATGTTGACGTCTCTTGTGCGTCGCTGATCGAAGGAACCTCGAGTCCACCTAATTAGCATATTTTCCCATTATCTTTTTATGACCACAGCGTCAGTGATTCTGATCTGGTTGGTTTAATTTGAATAATGTTGTGATATGCAAATCGCTCTTTCTCTCTACTCGCAACATAAATTTCGCTCTGTCTCCTCCTATTTCCGTTCCGTTCGTTATGATGAATTACAGCGACCAGGGCCAAATCACGCTGTGCGGCTAACAACGGATCATAAATCCTGCGGAGCAGTTTTTCGGTTCGGCTTTTTTATCGCAGATTTCTCATAATCAAGAGCGACGCTCGTTGCCATCTGCGCTCGAAGAGAACGGGCCTCGACAGAAGAGCCAGACCTATTCAGAGGAATTAAAACAAAAGGCGCTGCAGTTGAAATGTTGAAATTCATTTGAAACCACTGCGACGCGATGTTAAGCAGATTTGAATGAATTGTGGGTTGTTGAAAGTGTGAGAGGGGGCGAAGGGAGCGAACCGTTTAATCTGCAGAACATGGCACTCAGTCATTGCGAGCACTGAGATTTATCGATTGAAATGAGTTGTTTCAACGGATCTCGACAAATGAAAACTTCTACATCAATAAAACCAGCTGGCGATTTCGCAATTTAATCTTTTCTCTCCTAAATCAATTCACGCTTCTTACCACTCGATGGGATTAAGCTTAATTTATCGCCGGGTGATGACTTTCTCATTCGAAAGGAAACTATCGAGGCCCGGGAAAACTTTCATTGGGAAATTTAATTAATTCAGAAAATTATTGGCTTGGTGGGAACGTTTGTTACTGGTGTGGTTGTGTCGTGGCTTCAAGCTATCTCGAGCAAATATCTTTCGAGCGACTGCAAACGGCATCGCTTTCGTGTAAAACCTTTCTTCGTTCACTCGAGCACGTAACTCTCGGATCAGGTTTCGCCTTCGCACACAACACTGCAATGTTCTCGATAGCTTAACATCTTAAATTATTCTGTCTCGATTTTCAAGGATAAAACTCAAGAGTGAAACAAGCACTTTTTCATTATTCGCTTTGTACGTAAGCTCTCAAATGTGCTTACGAAGCACAAAGTTGAGCATGTGGAGCTAAAAGGGAAAATGCTTTTTTATTGCCATCGTCAGGATTATGCAAGGAGAAACTTTCTTTCGTGCTCCCACTCTCCCTGCACATGCTGGCGCTCATACATTTTAATGCGATATTTCTTCTTCTGCTAACCAGAGTGAAATTTAATGCTCAAAGGATTTCTACGCGAGAGCGGAAGAGATAACAGAGAACTTTTCGTCGACGCCAGACATGGCGGATCTTTGGCGCGATGATTTCCGAGGATTGTCTAGGATTTGATGATGTAAATTTGCTGGAGTCGTTACGAGAAATTCCTGAGTCAGCAGCTTTGAATTGAACCGCTTCCAATGTCAAGGGCGCGTCACCCTTCACACCCAGAGAATTCTCATTAACATTCTTCATTTCTCATTTCAATTAACGCACATGTTCAATTTCCTTCTCGATTCAGTGCGACGTGAAGTCATCAAAGCTGCGCCACCCTCGAGATTTCATCAGCGTAATTTGTAATTCAACATGACATAAGTGAGTTGTTAATGCATTTCTGTTGTTGCAAGCGTTGATGAATTATTAATTCTTGAGCTGAGCGCCTACGATGAAAAATGAGTGGAATTTATTTAAAACTCATCTAATCTGCATGCCAAAAGATATCTTTAAGGCTCCCCTACGAAACTCATGCGTGCGAGCATCGACACGACTCAAAAGGTTTCCACCACGTTCCCGGATGAAAAAGTGCTGCTTCATACGGAGGCATTTGCCCCGTAATTTCTCGCTCGCACCCCAGAAGCTCCAAATTAAAATGTTATAAAATTCTTTTCACTTTTTCCGACTGAAAGTACGCAAAAAGGATGTAAATTAAGTAAGAGCCGTCAAGGAAAAGTTTACACTGCTTCCTCCTGAGCAACGAACGTGCCTGAATTTAATGAATATAAATTAACTTTTTCCAATTTCGTTACAATCTCGTTGTTGTTCTCGTTCTCTTCGGCAGAGGAAAAATTGGGGCAAATATTGAGAAATTTGTTGTTGAGAGTGATGGCGGTTTGGCAGTTATGTCACATTGAATCTGAGCAAGGAAACGTCACTAGTCTAGCTGCTAACAGGCGAGCGATTAGCTAGCTTTACTATTCTGTAGATTTGGGACACTCCTATCGTTATAGGAGTCAAATCTATGACGTTCCTGATCGTCGTCCCTGAAATTATGTCAATGGAACCAATATTGCTTCTCCATTTTGAGAGGTTGAAGCATTAAATTACGCGCGTGATGATGTTTATGTTTTGTCTCTTCTGTTGTCGGCGCGATAATGAATTTATAATTTGTTTTTAATGTTTCGTTTCCATTTCGACTTGATTCCAATTTAATCTTCGCGTTTTTGGGGAAGGCGAGGATTAATTTCTATGAAAGCATCGCGCGTTAATGAGCGAGAACACACATTTCCGTCGTTCTGTCATCAGTCCTGGCGACAAACATAAATAAACAAACTCGGATGTTCACTTGAGACTTGAGAGATAAACAAACGAGCGGAAAATGGCATCAAAGCACAAAAACGTATCTCAAGGTTTTTGCTTCCGAGAACATGAAGATTGAACTCACCTTAAGTGTTTGCTTGATGGGAGGGAGAAGAAAAATCACCAGGCAGCATCGCTTGCCGCTTCGATCCCCGCTTGCTCTCCTGCTCTGAAATCAATCTTTATTTTATTTTTATTCCGAGTTTTTGTCGGCTGAAAGTTTTCCGTTTTTTACGTGCGAAATAAATATCACGCAATCATCTTGATAGCAACAGCACAAGAAGCGGCAGCGTTTAACATGACAAAAAAGCAAAATAAATTTCGTTTAGATTCTATCGCATTATTTTTATTGAATGGTTTTTTCTCCTGTTTGGTGCCAAATGATCAATTTAGATAAGAACGCTTAGCTCGACTTTGAGCCTCTGCCAGAGCGAATGAGTGGGAGGGCGAAGGCGAGAGAAACTCCAAATGGAAGTTAATTTAGTGTAATAAGTACACATCAATAGGCGCATTCATTCCTTCTCCGCCAGCATCAGGACCGAAGCTCACCCCCAACCACTTCGCATTTTTATTGGAAAACTTTTTCTCGTCGCTCCATATTGTTCGAGGGAAACTCATGGAGAGCGAAACTTTTATTTTGTTTTGCTGTACATCGTTGTTAGAGCTGGTGATTTACGAACAAAAGCCTTTCGATTATTTGGCCTAGTTAAGTAATTTGGTGTTGGTCGTAATGTGTTCGAGTTGGTGAATGCTTTCCCCATTGTGGCTTTGCTGGCAGAAGAAAAAGTTGACTCAATGGAAAATCCATCAAGCGTCGCTTTCATCGCACGTCATCGAGGACTACATCAGAAGCTAATTGATTTGACGCATCAGATGGTTGAACTCTAGAATGAGAAATCAAATATTTATATTCGCTCCCATCTCAAGGGATAGCGGAGTATAAGTCGCTCGGAAGAATTTGATGATGTTATTGGTAATTCCCAGCGGCCGTGCTCGTAGATTCGGATGGAATTAATGGCAGTCGAGGGTGATTTTAATGTCGATGTTTAGTAATTTCACAAGATGCGCAAGAAGTTGACGCCGTTTCGACAAATTTTTATGGCGTTTCAGATCAAATTTATGCTGCGATGTTCAGAGCGACTTTAACGATTTGAAGTGTCAGTCTAAATGGATGATCTTCCATCGCTAGTCCAGTTCACTCAGAAGATCAAAAATTAATGTTGAGCCACTCGTGACTGTCGCTCTTAAGTTTGGCTTGATCTCACTGACTGAAACTATTTCCAAAATGTCAGAAATTAATGAAAAATTTGTGTTAGTCAACCAGCTCGGCATCGCTCCCCTCGATACATTTTTAATGAATCGCTTGATGAAAATTCTTCCTCGGCTTTATAAAATTTTAACTCCTTCAAACGACAACCGAGAAATTTAGTCATTTTTTTAAACTTCTCTTTTTTGTTTTGATTGAACCACAGGGGAGTTTAATTAAAAATATGGAAATTTGTTGATGTTTTCGAGAAATTCTCCACAAATTCTGCGAAGGGGGAACAAAGACAAAAGCGGCAATTCGACAGTAATTAAATTAAAATCGCTTGTTTAGAACATTTTCCAACGCTGTCTGAGAACTGGAAAAGCATGGCAAATGTGCAAGAGTTCGAGAGGGGACCGTGACACGCCGTAATTCCAGCAGTTTTTATTAAAACTGTTAACTGTTTTCGGTGGAGAAGCGGCAGATTAATGAAAATGGAAAACATTACCAGAGACGAAGGGAGAACAATCTGGCTGCCGACGTGAATTGCATTTTTAATCAAGTCTCGTTAAACCTTCTTGTACGTGGAGTTGATGCTTGGATTCATGATACAGTCGAGTCGTTCGAAGCCGAGATGAACAGAGTGGATCATCCATAAATTGTGTCTTGACATTTTATGGTCAGGTGATATAATTATTACTGTTGGAACCTGCAATTCGTCTTTAGATGGCAATAAACGTCAGACTCAAAATTTTTCGATTAGTTTTAATTGCCTTGTCCATAATTTATGAACGAACCATCTCTGAAGTATTAAGTTTCCCGAAAATATGTTTCAAAGTCAGGAAAATATTTCTCCCTCGTCGTGCCGTAAATTTGCGTAAATTCTCCTTGCTTTAGTTCCTTCATTAATTGCAACCTTTCCCTCTCAAATTATAGTCTGAACTAAAGTTCATGAGCATATGATTTCACTCGGCAGTCAGCTTCGAAAATGTTTTCACTCTCTTCCATCGTCGTTGGCTCTCTGAAACATTCGACATTCTCTTCGTCACGATTTTTACTTTTCGAAACTCTCGCAGCATAAAAAATTCAATGCCAGACAGTGCAGGGGATCTTAGTTGAAGCAAGAGTCGAGATTTCAGCTGCACATGAGCATGCGAGGGTGCAAGTCTTGACAAAACTTTTATGTTCCACACAATCGTCCGAGATTGAAATATAATCCGCTTTAGTTTTCAGTACGGAATGCAAATAGCATTAAATGAACATTACGCTGCAACCCCCTAGCGAATGAAGTCATCATCCCGCTTCAACTTTTATCTCTTATTTGCTTAGACGAGAACAATTGTCGATAAATAATTCGATGTTTCTAAATCCTTTGAGCAATAAAAATAAACTTGCGAATGCCCAAGAGACGATTTTTCCGACAAACGTCGTGAGAGACGTCGACTGATCAGCATAAATAAAGCGGCTAATGGATTCGGCTGCCGCAACAAGCCGGCCGATATTAAGCAATTTATTTTAATGGATTCGAGTAATGAGCTTCTTTCTCTCTCATGGTGTCGCCGGTCGAACGTTCGGATTTATTAAATTAGTTTAAATTAATATGTCACACACATAATGCATCTGCAGCAGTAAATTGTTGTATAATCATGTGACAGTAGCTTGGAGGGGTAATTTAATTTGTAAAGTGACTCACCATTCGATGCACTAAACGTATGGCCACGTCGACCAGATGATGGACTTTTATGACGTTTAAATTCCATTTGTTGGCAGCAATCTAGCAATTGTCGTGTTCATTGCCACTGAAAGCCTTCTGCTTTCTTTTTTCCGAGCTGAAATTTGTGGAAAATAAACACAACGCAACACCAACTGGGTCTGTTGGCATTTCGGGTTTATGTTGTGTTTGACATTCATTCAGTCGCCGCGACAACTTCGGTTGGGAATCGGAATTGAATGATTCCTTGTCTGGGGAATAGTCGCGTGTACTATTTGGAAAGTGAGCTTCGTGATTAACTCAATTGAACTTCGCACTGGAAAATATTTTAATGAAATTATGCGCTTAACCCTTCGCACGGTGACATTGAAACGAATATATTTTCATTTCGCCTAATTGACTTTAATTGACGGCTCGTTTTGTGCATAGGGCTCAGTGTTTACCCTTTTCTTTTCAGAGTTATCCATCCGTCAAGTTGCTAATTAGAAACCGACGTCGATCATCATAAATAATAAATATTCATTATGCGATTGACCCATTGGAGTGTGGCAAATATTGTTCTTGATGTTTATTTGACTTTTATGTTAGCTCATCATTAATATCTCGAAAGATTCGCCTCAATATCGTGCTCAGACTATTAAATAGTCCGTCTCAAATATGGTTTAAGGAAAATATTTGCACAAAAGAACCGCATGTGGTAGAATTAATCACTGAGGATAATGATGACTACAAAGAAAATGATACGCCTTTGCACGAAGAGGAGAGCATCGGGCGAGTTTCCTGAGTTGTGTGGTCTTGCTCCAGGCTGAAACTTTCATCACGAATGCTAACAAAATTACCAAACGGTCCCTAAACGAATCTACATGAGTTCCATCCAGCCAGGAGGGGAATCTTTCAGAGAATAAATTCGCTTTCATGTCTGTTTTATATCGATTTAAAATCCTTTCTGCTGAGGGAGGATTTTATCATAAAAAAGCTATGAATTTCCTCTTCTGAATGAGAAAACAAATTCTTCTCGCTTCGAACTTTATTTTGAGCTTAGAAATCTGAGCGCAGAAAATCGATTTTTCCAGGAAACGTCCCGGACTTCTCTGATAAATTTAATGATAGCAGCACTCATTAATCACCGGAACAATGTGCCATGTGCACAGCGCAGTGCATCTATTATTACTATTGAACACACGATAGTTTTCCCATTTCCCCGATGTCGTTGCTGTTCCCTATCAATGCATTTAATTTCCAACTTCAAATTGATTATTCACAGGAAAACATTTAATTTAGTTCTTTCAGGCGAAACGCTTTGCAGTTTTGCACTTGCACTGAAGCTACGGAATGAAAATTTATTTTCCATCGAACGGCGTGAGCGTTCGAATGCTCGATTTCAATTTATTTCATCGCTAGAAATAACTGCATTAAGACTGCATAATGACGGTCGGAACTATTTATTATTCTAAGAACAAAGAACAGATCGCTCGCAGTTATGTAGTTGAGTCGGAGGCGAGCGATGTTATCGGAATACTTGGGAGAAACAAGATAAAGAAGAGATGATGATGTGCTATTCAGAGGGAATTCGTAATGCCGGCGAGCGAGTTGAAGAAAGAAATCATCACTGCATTATGATTTGTCCGGAAAGGAAGCGAATGTGACTGAAATAATAATTCTCCGTTAATCTCTCCCAGCATTTGTCGACCGATGTCGTTGCCGTTCACCGTCATGTTCAAGTCGTGCCTTTTCAAATGGTAATTTACACACGAAAAAAGAACATTTGTGTAAACATTTTTGAAAGCAATTATACAACCGACTTATTAATATTTTGATCCTGATTCCGTTCACGACGACGACACGACACCCTTCAGCCAGCAATCTCTCTCTAATGGCAACCCCTATTTATGTAGGTTTTAAAATTACTGAAACAGCGCACGTGACAAAAAACTCGAGACGCGTCAATAACTTCGAATGTGAACATAATTGCCTCGATATCTTCATTACACATGTGACACAGAAGTCATTAAATCTAAATTGGGGTCGATTCACGCTGCTCGCTGAAGCTGACGGCTTATTTTCAATCGGGAGTTCAGTGAGCAACTGCAGGGATGATTGAAGATGCCGACAAGCCTCGCTTATGTCGTTAGCCGCTGCTCAAGGATTCCAACTCGTTGCACTCACACTCGCGTGTCAGTCCCAAACAATCGAACTCTCCCCGCCATAAAACCACTCCAACTAAATCATCCAAACATAACTTGGAACGTGAAAAGGAAGCGAAATAATCTCGAGTTTGTTTTAAGGCCTCTCACATTTTTCCGCCTGAGTAAACGTCCAATAAAACATTTTACCGAAATGTAACGAAAACCTTTTTGCGGACCCTTTTTTGGATGAAAAACTTTTGCGATTGTGCGGAAATGGAGGAGAGCGTCCTAAGCAAATACAAAATCCATTCGACATCAAACCTCATAAAGCTCCACATTCTATTATCAACAGTTAAGAATTTTCTGGCAATTTCACTTTCAAACAAAGCAGCATTAAAGAGATTAAGTGTCTGAGAGGGAATGAACAAAGAGGTATCCGAGTCATGAAGCTTTATGAGATCTCGAGTCATTCAACTCGAACAATTGAGGCTTCCGAAACAATAGCTGGCTGGCTTTTCTGATACCAACGGCCGGCTTAGTGATACAGTCGCCACACTTGAAGTTGAGACTTTATTAAATTCATTAAAATCTCCTCGTGCTAGTAAAACACAACTTTTTGCACGCTGTTGAAGTAATTACTGAGTGTCTGCATCCCGAAGGCGAAAACTTTTTGTGTTCGGTTGGTGGAGCAATTTGAGTAGTGGAAATTATGCAGTAAAAACGATTTGCCTGGTGCAAAACAGCTTACAATTCATGTATGAGCGAAATGAGAGAAAAGTTTCAATGTTGCCTTAAGGGCTATGTTGCCGAGTAGTGAACACGGCTGGTAGGATTGTCACGGCAGCTTCCGCATAATTTGTTCCATTGTTGACTGTCATCGTTGTATTATTCGGCTTCGTTCGAATCGCAGCCAAATTGAATTGGATCAGAATTATCAGATAGCTCGTTATAGCTCCGGAAATGGCGTAGATCGTCGCCATGTCGAGATCGAAAAATCCGCAAGCTGTGAAATTCAAATGATGGTTGAGCAGCTTCAGCGACAGATGATTGCAGACGTTGTAGAAATGATTCTCGTCCACCACATTCGCAATTTTATGGAGCTGAATTCCGGTCTTTTGCGAGTCAATTTTGGTCTTCCAGCTGATGAATATCACGACGACACATTTGTAAGCGGTGTAGACTATGAATATCGTGGTCAGAGGAACGCTGCTGGCCGTTCTGAAGAGAGTCGGAATCGACTGGGGAATGAAATTGATTCAATTAATCAAACTAATGAGACGTGCCCGCACACGCGAGGTTTCCGTCCTCAAACCTGCTGCATGATTCCGCAATAGAAAAAGTAGAATTGAGCTGTGATGCCCATGAAGCCGTAAGCCATAGCTATCAAAGTTTGAAAGCTAAACATTCGGTTGACCTGTTTTGCGATCTCACATATTTCATCATGCGCCCGACATAAATTAATTAGTTTTTTATCCATTTTATCGCCAATCGAAAAGTCATGGTCGTCGTTAAGGTGCAGGCTGTCCATCAACGTCGATTGCTTGGCGGCTGCTGCGATGAAAAATGAAAGAGAAAGAATTGAGCTTCCATGTGCAATCAATCAAATTCAAATAGAGATTTCACCTTTCCGAATCGGCGGCTTGTAAGGAGCAACGTCGATAAAACCAGCCTTTGATTTTGGTGCGAAAATGTCGAGGGTGTTGACTTTATTCGTCACGATTGAGTTGCCGACCCAATTCCAGTTGTCAGTTCTAATTTTCATGCTTCTGGTCGAGAAGATCTCCTTCTCTAAATATCCAATGTTTTCGATGAATAAATTATCCTTTTTAAGATTCGATCCATCGGTGTTGACGTGCCGACCTTTTCTCTCAAGGAAAACTTTCTTGGTGTCGTTCAAATAATCGTTAATTGCCCGTAGCCGCTGTTGGACGAGAAGGATGAGAACTAGGAACCACGTCTTGGAAACAGCGTTGCAGAACAGTGGGACGCAGCTCAGAATGGTCATGGCTGATGCGAGCGAGACGATGTTGTCTTGAAAAACGATCAAGTTTATAACGCCCGAAGTGATTTCACCTAGAAATGCGATGGCAATGAATATGATTGAATAGTTTTTGATGTCTCGATAATTCAGCACGATGTTCTCCTTGGCCAGCTTTTCATCAATTTCCCTTAGGCGCTCGAAAATAGAAATCAACGGAATCTGATTGATTAGACAGGCTAGGACATCAATCGACATCATCAGAGGCTCCATGTAAATGATGAAAATTCCAATCACCATCGTCAGAGCGGCAATTGAGTTGTCTGGATCCTTCGAGAACATCGTTGAGGCCGACACGAAATGGTATTGTACTGCGTAGTGAACACACGACAGAATGCAGAAAACGTTTCCTAATTGCGAAAGTTTCAATTGCTTCTTTGTGATGTAGTCAGGGAGCGAGTATGGAGTCATTCCGAACAACTTCGAAATGTAGAACAAGACGCTCAACGACTCCACTATAGGATTTCTGGGGTTCTTCTTGTCCAAAGAGTCCGCCGACTTTTTTTCAGCCATTTTGCCACTTCAGCTTGTAGTCGTTTGCACGGTCAATTACTGAATGAACGACTCGGCCACGTAGTTCTCCATCATATCATCCAATCAATACGTGCGACTCATTAAGAAAATTGCTCCGTATCGCACCCATTAAATCGAGCATTAATTAGTTTAATAAATTCGAGCGATATTTTGACTTTCGTTATCGGCGCCGCAGAACTGAACCCGCCGATGGGAAAACTCGTTGCGGAAAACTTTCTCTACTGGCGGATATATTGAGACAATAAATTTATAATCCTTAGACAACAACAGAACCACTCGAAAGACGTTCGAGAAGATTTTCCATTTCCTGCTTTTGCTCGAGCAAATATTTATTTTCCCAAAGAAAAGCAAGTTGGAAAAGTTTAAGAAATAATTATTAAATTCATTAAAATTCTTTGTGTCTAGGAGAATTTGCCTTCATCAAAGCATAAGAAAATGATGATAAGAAAGAATTTAATAAACGATGAAAGAGAAAACGAAACAAGTTTTTGAGCTGAAATAATTCTCTGCTCCAATTTTAATCGCCATGGTTTCCAATTTGCTGCTTTGCTTATCGACCCAACTTTAGGTTAAAGTTTCAGTCGACTGGCAAGAGGCTTTAAAGGATGTCGTTCTTGTGCGTTGGACCGCGAAATGCTGGCAAGACGATGCTTCTCAACAGCATCCAGTATCCTGGCAGCGTGAACTTCACGACTCACTCCGTAAACACAGTTGGAACGAACCTCTACACCATCACTTACAATCTCGACAAGCCATTGAAGAAGAGTGCCAAGAAGAGCATCACGATCCGAGAATTGGGTGGAGAGATGGCCGTGATGTGGAAGAATTATTACAACGAGTCGGTTGAGAAAATAATGTTTGTCGTCGACACTTCCAACTTGTGCCAAATTTCTTGCGCTGGTGAAAACATTTTCGCAGTTTTGCAATTAAAACTTTTTCTTAGCGGAAACTTTTCTTTGCAGGCGTCTTGCTGTACTCGATTCTGGCCGAGCCAAAGCTGCAGAAAGCCAAGATTTGTCTGGTGTTGACCAAAATGGATTACGCGTACCGTCAGATGAGAAACGAAGCGTTGCTGATGCTGCAGATTGAGAAGCTTAAGAAGCAAGTCCCGCAGGAGATCACGATAATTGAAGCCAGCGCTATAACGAGAGAGGGACTCGACCAGATTGTTGAATGGCTTTTTAATTGAGTCCGAGGCGGAGTCGAGGAGAAGGAAAGTCGTTGAAAAGTTTTTATTTGTTGATAAAACCATAAACTCAGCAGAAATAAACGGACTGTCAGTTGCTCGTTTTACGGTCCAAGAATCGAAATGAATAGCGAACGGTTCTCTAATAAAACTTTCAAGCTGAGATGCTCTTTTGATAATGGAGATTCAAGAACTCGAGACGATAAATTCGGGAGAATTTATGAAGCACAAACGGTCGCCGCAGTTCTCGACTAGAAAGGTTTTCATTTCCTGACGGGAAATCAAGTTAGGATCGAAAAGAACAAAAACCGCAAAACCACAACTGGAAATTTATTTTGTGAAATTATTTTTACGGACCATTGAGCTCGACATCGGGATGTGCTGGCAGCAGAGACTCAAAGCATCATTGGCCGCCTTTGAACCAACAAAGCGATTTCGGAAGATCTGAAGATTCATAAATCGCCGAAGTCAAGCAAAAAGCAAAAGTCGCCGAGAGAACTTTTTGCCGAAAGTTTCAATTTAATTTTTGCTGCAGGATTTAGTCGCAAGTTTTTCATTTGTTCCGTCTGCCAGAAACTTTTTTAATATCTCAATCGTCGAGCTTTGTCTTTCGTTCTCAAGCTGATGCTCTCTCCGTGTCGTGTCATAAAACTTCAAACTTAATCACTGCGTCAGGTGCAAGCAGTCGAGTTTGAGATAATTAAACGAAAAGTCTCGAGTGAATTATTTGGTTTCATTATGTCACTAGCGAGTATTAACGTTCTTTGAAGATAGAATCAAGTGATTTATAATTGTGTGAGTTTGATTGATGGTCAATTTATCCACTACGTAGTTAAAACTTTCACATTGGTTTCAATGATCGTTGCACCTTTTTAAATTCTAATTACAACGCTCTTGTTCGATCGGACAACTTGGGTTTCAGCTGCGTCAAGTTGTGTTATCAACGACCTTTTTCAGACTTCACCTTTTCCTCAGCGCTCTTATCGATTGCGCCAACGGATTTAACTCAACTGTTCGTCATCGTGAATCGCAAGAAATGCGGTGATCGAGTTATCGTTTTGGTAAATAGCGACGATCCCAGACAAACTTTTCAACTATTTCCACATCAGAAACTATTGCGAGCCGTAAAGCAACATGAAGACTTCCAAGGTTGTCGCATAAGTTCTCCACTGTCAGTTTAAGCTTAAACTTGACGATCAGTCACGCGGTTGTATTGTTGCGATGATGAATCAAACCGCCATGTGAACTTTTGTTGTTGTAGCGGCGAAGAAAAATATTCTGCATTGTTTAAAATTACATCAGTCTCGCTGTAATCGTCGAAGTGAAAAGTTAGAAGAAGAGCTCGCGAGCAAAAACTTTGCCATCGAAAGTAATTCACTAATTAATTCCAAAGTGCTTCAAGAGTGAAGAGAGCAGAAGGGAAAGAAAGTTCCATAAATTCAAGAGCACGAAAATGTTGCGGAAACTCATTGTCTTCGTAAGTACTCCGCGATTCTTCGCGAAAACGAATGTATGCCAATGGCAATTAAGTTTCGCTTTCGTTCGCCCGTCAGACGGTTTTATTGTTGTGCTTGAATGCCGCGACGTCTGAACCACAGCAGAGAACGTCGAGCGACAGCTCAGGAAGATGTGAGTTTGTCTTCCGCGATGTTTCGTTGAACGATATCTGAGTTTTGTCTTTGAACAGTCTTCGATCTTGGCTCGTTGCTTGGAGTGAATCGTTACCCAACCTATCGTCCGCCTTATTATGGATCGTCGTACCCTGGAATGTATCCTGGAGGTGGATACGGAGGCTATGGGGGAGTGGGAGGCTATCCAGGAGGCTATGGTGGAGTTGGAGGCTATCCCGGAGTTGGAGGCTACGGCGGGGTCGGTGGCGGTTATCCAGGCGGCGGCTATGGCACGAACTTCATCGGACAAGGAGGCTACGGCGGAGTCGGAGGTAATAACGGGCTGGACTCGTACAGTGGCTATCATAACAAAGATTATCGTGGAGGCGGGAATCTCGGTTATGGCTACTACACGCCTGACATATTCGAGAATCGCAACACGCAACCACAAAGTGTTCCGTCGGGTTATCGAGGCTACAACTAACAAAAGTGATCAGTGAATCTCGTCTGTGCTTTCCTTCAACCACAAAGTATCGGCGTCTCGTGAGATGTGAAGTTTAATATTTAAAACTAATATGTGTGGGAAATGTGTCAATGCAACGCGTAGTGCAAAGTTGCAGAGTGCAACTGATTGTTAAGATAATTCTATTTGTAAATTTATGATGTGATGATGCCTAAAGATGTTTCAATGTTGAACAATGGAGAGGATACAAGGTTTAATGTCAATGTAAATTGTTTGTGATGTTTGACGCCTCTGGGCGCTGCTGCTGAAGCTCGCAAAAAAACGTAGAATGGAAGCTTTAGTTGACTGCTTCGGCTTTTGTTCCTTCTCTTCTTTGCATCATTTCCGCTTTGCTTGTGAGTAAAACAGAAGCTTCCTCTGCTTTCAATTTCACTGCTCATTTAAACGCAAATTCCTAGAGCAAATGTTTGATAATGCAATTTTCCCCTTTCTCTCTTCCTCTCGACTCTAGGATTTGGCTTCTACAGATGAGCTCCTCGAGTCGTCAGAAGCGAAGTCAATGAATTGAACGTAATTAAGCGATTTACCTAAGAAGTGAAATGATGTAGAGAAGAGCTGAACGTTTGAATCAATAAAGGCTCCGAAGTGATTTTCACGATAAGCAAAGCAAATTTACTTTAGCTCTAATGTGCTTAATGGTTTCATTACTAACATCCGTTTCAACCCATAAACGTGCGCCGTGCATTTCAAAGCCATTAACTCGAAAAGCTAAGTCAATTCAACGTCGCATTGTGTCGGTGCAGCCGAATGAAATGAAAAGTGAGGGAAATTCCTTGTCACAAGAGAAAATTGCGTCGCATTTCCTGCAGTGAATCGAAATGATTGCGGAATCCATTAAAATTCACATTTTTCCATATTTTACGTTGCGAGTTGCGAGAATAATTTGAGCGCAAAGCTGTTGTGAGTCACATCAAGTTGACACAACACCAACTCGATGCCAACAATTTATGGCAGAAATTATGAGTTTGGGGAGTGAACAAGAGAATCGAGGGTGATGATGCAACGCATCCTGTCGCTTCTCTTCACTCGAAGCCGCTTTGATATTCGAGGGAAAATCTGTTGGCAGTGAATTCAAATTTAATATAAAGTTGCAGAATTGTCTCCGCCGAATATTCGACAAGTTTCTCGACTCGTAAATTTTCTATTTTGTGTTTACATGACTGCTCACGATGACGATAAGGGAGACCATCTCCCGAATTCGTTGCATGGAAGGAAAACTTTTTCGTTCACCCGATAATGCGATTTTCACTCAACGGCGACGAGTTTCCCTCTTTGGGTTTCTTTGCCAGTTCGTAAAGAAAAATGTCTTCGAGTTCGAGGAAGAATGTTTGCTTGTTGTGATTTCCACGCCTTTACGCCCGGCTGCAGTCAAAAATGTGTTTGCTGTTAGATTGAAACTATAATCGCCTTAGAATCAGATTAAACAGCGATTATTTCCCTTCCCTTTACTGATTAAATTGATTTTCTTGCTCGCTCGCTGTCGATGGAAAATGTTCTTGTCTGAGATTTATGTGTTCGATGTTTGTGCTGTGATTGTCTTTAACTGCGCACGACAAATCGTAAGTTACTGAACGAATTGCAAATTCCCATGACGAATTGAACAAGATTTCTCATTCTTAGACGCTCCGATAGACAACAATCAGACATTCCCTGGACCAGTTTACAACGGAAATATTCCAACGTTCAGTGGTGGAAATGTTCCATCTTATAATGGAAATAATCCAACGTTCAACGGTCCATCGTTCAATGAGAATCTTCCACCATTCAACGGAAATCTTCCACCATCGTTTAATGGAAATCTGCCTCCATACAATGGGAACACGCCGACGTTCAATCGTCCGCCGTACGAAGGCAACGTGCCTCCTTACAACGGAAACAATCCGCCAGTTTACAACGGGAACGAGCCAGAATTCACTGAAGACGGTTTATCATTCAATCACATTGGGCCACCGATTAATGACGTTGGTACGATGCCCAGAGTAAAACGACAAGTCGCCTTTCCAGACGAAGAGGAAAACAAAATCGATGAAGACAAAGTGGTCGAGGTGGAAGGAGACGAAAACTCTGTTCAAATTGTCGATGCGGCTGATGGACGTGCCTTGAAGCAAACGATCCAGAGTGTGACAAAGATTGACGTCGGTATTCAGTCTCAGCTTCTGGTGGCTCCTGGGTCAACCTCAATTATTTACTTTGACGTAACTAATCTGAGGAACGAGCCGTCGTTCCATTCCTTTAGTGTTCAGGATGAGAAGCGATACTTGAGAGCTATGGAGCCGAGAGTGTGAGTTTGATTGATTTCCAGCTGCTGTAGAAAATTATTTATCAATTTTTCACAGTCTGTGGCTGCAGCCAAACCAGAAGGAGTCAGTTAGGGTCACGATTATGGTTCCGCAAGGGGCAGACTTGGGGACAAAGGACAAAATAACTTTAACATCGCAAGGAGTTGTTCAATCCTCGCAGGCTGCCGTTGTGACAGTTTCCACAAGCGGAGTCAATGACCCGTGGGCACCTCACGTTTGGTACACTTACAATACGAGATGCGACTGGCGGCAATCGTGCGTTGGTGGAACTTGGTCGGTCGAAGTCGTCGCTCGTGATTACGAATCGGGATTGATGAGTCTTCGATCCAATCCAGAAGGATTGCTGCTTCGCGCTCCATTCACAGCTGGAACCAACGATGAAGTTAAAGCGACTTACTCTGCTTCATGCTGCGAGCCTCGAGTCTCAATCACCGCTTACGACTTGAATCGCAATCAACGAACTATTCAGTTGAACGTTGACGAGCCTTGGCTGAGCGAATACGGAATCGCAACTGTCGTTCTTGCCGTTCTCTTCTTTATTCTTCTCATCATCCTCATCGTCATTTGGGTGATTTGGTGCTGCAAGCGACGACGTGAGTCTCGTGATTTACCAACGTATCGACCAGGTGACATAAGGCCTCGTCCTTAATCGAAATAGTAAACACACGAATCCATGTTTGATCCACAAAAACATTTAAAGTCCATTAAATAAAATTTGAAACCGTAAAAGGGTTTGTCGGTCAACCCTTTTCTTTGTCGACGAAGACCATCATCGGGTTCTCTCTCCCGCTCTAATGTTTGTCGCATGCTGATGATGGCCAGTAAATATTTGTCAAGTAGATTGCAATCCGAATACGAGTTCAGGCAATCGAGATTCTGATTGATGATTCGAGTAACTCGGAATTTGTCTCATGGATCGAAGTGTGCTGTCTGGTCGAATCTTCTCCCCCAAACGAACCGGCTGAAGTCGCGCTGATCGCTGCACAAATATTTGTTTCGTGTTGTTGATGATGACGGTGGACAGTAAATGTTTGTCTGCATCTCACTGAACGTGACATATGATCCGACTCAACTGCTTGTGATGAACAGAAAAGGATTAAAGTAAATAATTTCGTTCATTCGTCAAACTGCAGAAGCGACGAGGAGAGCAACAGCACTGAAACAGAATCGCTTTCAGCAAACAAACGCGGCTGAAGAGCCACTTGAGCGTTCGCTTGTTATTTGTTCAAGGATTCCATTGTTCCAGATGATAATCTTCACCAGATTTCCTTTAGAGAAGATGAGACTTTTCATTTGACTGTCGAGCGAGATTTGTGTCAGAACAAAAATATTGATTCTCGCTTTCGAAGGCAGAAACAACACGAAGAGAATCCAGATCGAGGCGGAAGGAAACGAATCAGGAAGATTCCGACTGAGATTTCTAGGCAAATTCGAGCTGGAGCGCAATTAAGGATCGTTACATCGAGCTCTCGTTCCTCATTTAGATTCCATTGTTCGATTTGAATGGCAAAGCAAACGTGTAGCAACTCAACCCTTTGCTCGTAGAAAAACTTTTCAATATTCAATGAGATGCTATAGACAAGAAGCTTCTGATAACAACAGAAGTTTTTCCGTTGTGTGCAGAAACTGGCAGAGTTCTTCGAGAAAAAGCTCAGAGCGAAATCAATTCAGCAAAGTCATTAGAAACGCCAGATCCAACGAATGCGAGGAAGAGGGAATGTCGAAAGCGATGTCGAGTGAGAATTCGTTTCAAGTTGAGTAGAGGGAAGGTGAATTGCTTGGAAATGTCGACGGTTCTCGAACGAAAGTCGATGACGCTTCAGATCCAACTTTCATTTGAAAACAAATTAGTTTAGCAGATTTGCGACATCAGAGCACTTCCATCCCTTCCAGAAGTTCTGCACACTCATCTCAATTAATTAATTGAACCAAACTAAACTGTTTGATCGAAAACTTTTCCCCGTCAGCGACAAAAAAGCTTTGCAGGTCGTTGGATTTAATTCCTCGAGCTCATTTATCAACGCTCGCTTAGCGGATTCACGGCGGCGTTAATTAATTCGACGTAGCAGACGATTTATCCTTCACCTTTGGATCTTGGTAATTAACTTTTCTGCGAAACAAAAAGCGCCCTTTTAACATTGCAATTAATTTCCTGGGAAGTCGCTCTCGAGCGCGCTCCATGCATCAATGGAGAACATCTTAGATCCGCTCGCTCCGTACTGTTTGCATTTGTTTCAACTCTAATTATGCTGAGGAGCGCGAAAAAGCGACACGAGAACAAAGTAATGATGTCGAGTGGCAAACAAAAACCTTTTTGTGTCTCGCTCCACATTGTAATTAAGGCGAGAGCTCGCGCTCATGCGGAAATTGCAGCAGAATGGAAGTTTACATTTGACATTTTAAAACACAACGAATCCTTTTAATGGCTCGTGCAATTAAGCTTTACGATATGGAGTGTCATGATGACTCGAACAGATTTTTTTAATTAAATTCCATGTTCATTATAATGTTTGAATGGGAGCACGGTACAATAAATATCGCGTGCTATGATATTCGTTTAATTGGCGATAACATCTGCCGCAATCACTTGAACCGTGAAGACTTTTATTGGTCACTGCATCGGCCTCTTCAGCCAATACGAACTGAAGTTGATAAGTCAAACAGTCACGTTATCAACACGTTCGCTCCTTATCCAGCTTTTCGACTTTAATCATTCGGAAAGTTATAAATTTATTAAACCAAAGATTAGGTTTGACTATAAAAGCAGAAACCTCAAGAGAAACTCTTCAGTATTCAATCGGCTTTGGCTTTGGTGCTTTGGAGAATAAAACAGAAGAGTTTTATAATGAAAATCTTTGCTTTAATCCTTTTGACCGCTTTCGCCTCAACTCGGGCACAGAGTGATCCGAATTACTGCTACTCGACAGACAGCACCAAACCTCAACGTGCAATGTTCTCCACGAAAACAGCTTACGAAGTGATTCGAGGTCGTTCAATTAATCCGAATGTGTCAAGTGAGTGTGAAAAGGGTGAAAATTAATTCTCCGTTTAATGGCCACTTGGATCCTTACTAGGTTGTACGCCAGCCAAGTTTTGGATGCTCCAGAGACACGGAACGAGGCTGCCGAACGAGAATCAGATTAGCAAATTCCCGAACATTCCACCTGTGAGTGAAGAATAATTTCTTTAATGTTAGAGAAATTTTATCTCTCTCGTTCAGATTCAAACTAGCGCCATCAAAAATCATGGAAAGGACAAAGGAACACTCTGCCCGGAAGATCTCGCTTTACTGAGTGATTGGAAGTTGGATCCAAACATTACAGCAGCTGTCGCCGAGTTCTTAACTCTGGCCGGATGGAACGAACTTCAGAATATCGCAACGCGCTACCAACGAGCCTTCCCTACCCTACTGCCTTCGACTTATTCACGAAGCAATTATCTTTTCCAACACTCCGACACTCAACGAACTCAAGCGAGCTTCCGAGCTTTCGCAGACGGTCTCTTCGGCTTCAACGGCTATCAACAGGTCACACCAGAGCCAATTCCATCACGTGATCTGTTGCTGAGGGTGAGTAATTAATCGACGTCGTCGATAACGATTGAAACTAATTGAAACTTTTGTAATTAAAGCCTTACGACTTCTGCGACGCTTGGGTGGCTAACAGCGGTCTCGAGAAGGAAGTGAGTGCCTTTGAAAAGGGAAAGGAATACGAACTAGTGATCTCGAATGTCAATAAAAAACTCGGGTGAGTGTTCGTTCAGACAGGTCCTTTGTGAAACTGGAGTCGTTCTGTTTGAGAGCTTTCCAACAAAAAAGTTCCGTTTGATAAATTACAGAGGAACTTCGGCAACAAAATCAAACATCAGAAGCATGTGGCAACTTTGCCGGTTCGAGCAGGCCTTTGATCTCAACAAATTGGCTGCATGGTGTTCTGTTTTCTCGGTCAGTGACATTGCCGTGATGGAGTACGGCGAGGACCTTGGATATTACCATGAAGCGGGATACGGGTTTGCCATGAATAAAAATATTCTGTGCGAAGCTATGCAAAACCTGCTGCGCTATTTGCAATCCAATGATGTCAGTGAACAACCGGCAAGGATTCTCATCACTCACTCGACGTCCATGCAACTTCTCATGGTGGCGCTTGGCTTAGCGGAAGACCAGACGCCGTTGAAAAGTTCAAACTATGCTCAGATGGCTGGTAGAAAGTGGCGAACTAGCCAGCAAACAGCATACGCTTCCAACTTGGCAGTCATTCGTTACGAGTGAGATTTAATCAACTTGAGAGCGACTCAAGATAGCTAATTGACTTTTATCTCACCAACAGCTGCCCAAATGGCGACAACGAAGCTTTATTCTTATACAACGAGAAACCGCTGGAGATTCCGGGTTGTCAATCAAACGGATTGTGCAAAGTCAGCTTCATCCTCGAGAAGTACAATCGTTTCCTCACTGCCAACTGCCCGAATACTTTCTGCTCGGCTTAAGCGCGCCTTTAAGATCTGCTAAAGAATAAATAGGAAATAAAGATTGAGTTTAATGAAATTCCCGGCACTTGTTATTTTTCTCTCGCTTCTGATTGTAATCGTCTTACAATCAAAGGCGCTCCCTAATCCTTCACCCTCTCGCAAGTGAAAGTGAAGCTGCTCAAGTGATTCTTCAACCCCAGAAATAATTCCTCGCATTGTTGGTAGGCGAATAAGCCTCGGATCACGACGAGCCAAATAAATTGGAATGCCTTCACTGACAAAGCCGAAATGCAACACGAAATTCAATTTAAAGAAAGCAAAACATGAAAGGAGGATTATGAGGGTCGCGCGAGGGTGACACGCAGCGAAAGGGGATTGTTGAAGTGAACCTTTGCACATGCGGAAATCTGGTTCATTGTTGGCTTCATTGGATTTGCTGGAATCGCGTCAGTTGCGAGTGGAATAAATTATAAATAATTTGTTCATCAGAAATTGCATAATGTGATTGAGCTTCGTGGTTGCTGAATGATTAGAAACTAAAGATCTGCGGTTGCGATTATCGAGCTTGATTGCGGACTGATTGAATTGACGGCGGAACGAAATCACATGACTCGTTCGTCTTGCACGTAAAGTACATGAACAGCCGACGAGAAACTCTTTATCAGCAACTCTCATGCTTTTTCACTCTGAAGACAAAATCCACTCGATAACCGCTAAAAGATTTATCGACAGCATTGGCAGACACGTTTTAACTTCGTGAGTTCAAACGTGAATTGCAATTTTAACTTTGTTATCTGATAAGCGTCGATGATTTTGTCTAGACCAGCCCACCCGCATGAGAAAACCGTGAAGTCCAAACGTGAACGCGCTATCTTATCGAGCCACTTAAAACTTGATTAATTAAGCTCAAGCGCTTAGACTCAGACAGTTGTCAATTGATTCTCATTCATTTCAGTCACTTAATTTTTTCTGCTCGAGCTAATTCAAGAAATGGCGAAGTTATTTTTATCAATTTTGTCCCTGACAGTGATTTGTGCCGAGGCAAGCGTTTCGCAGCACAATCCCTACTATTGCTACTCGCAAGACCCGATACGACCGCAAATTGGAATGTTCGCAACTAAATCAACGTACGAAACGAGTCGTGGTCGACAAATCGATGCGAACGTGTCGAGTTGTAATCCAACAAAGTTCTGGCTGCTGAGTCGACATGGCACGAGGTTGCCATCAAAGTCAGATCTTGGGAAAATCTTCGAGCACAACGAGAGACTTCATAGCGGCATTCTAAGAAACTACGATGCGGGACGAACTTCACTTTGTGCGTCTGACATCGAGCTTATACGCAACTGGCGCTTCGATCCGAATATTACACTTGAGATTGAACAATACTTGACAGTTGCCGGATGGAATGAACTGCAAGGCTTAGCGCAAAGATATCAGGCAGCTTTCCCAACGGTTCTATCAAGGATTTACTCACCCAACGACTATTTCTTCCGGACAACAAATCGCCAAAGAACACTCGCGAGTCTTCGAGCGTTTGCTGATGGCTTGTTCGGTTTCAATGGCTTCGAGCAGGTTCGCTTTGAAGAGATTCCTGAAACAGATTTACTTCTCCGACCACACGATCACTGTGAACTTTACGACGAAATTACGAAAGACGACATCGAGCAAGAAGAATTTATGGAAGGGCCAGAGTATCAAGAAATGGTTCAGCAAGTCAGCGCGAAGCTTGGCTTTCATGGTTCACACCAGTTGAGAGCTGTTGAAGTTGAGACTCTGGCAATGATTTGCAAGTACGAACAGATCTGGAACATAAACTCGACGTCGCCGCTCTGCGCTGGCTTCTCAGTCGCAAATCACCAAGTGCTCGAGTACTCCGAAGATCTCGATTATTATTACAGCGTCGGGTATGGCTACACCGCGTTCCGACGACTATTCGAGAACATGAACTGCCACCTGATGCAAGACATGCTAAGGTTTCTCCAGTCGACCGATCCGGGCGACCATCGCGCTCGCTTCTTCAGCACACACTCGTCGATTCTCCATTTGATTCTTGTCACGTTTAGTGCATTTGAAGACGAGACTCCATTAACTCGCCATAACTTTGCTCAGCAGACATTCCGACAATGGAAGTCGAGTCTCGTCGCCCCGAAGGCTGCAAACCTCGCCGTCATTCGATATGAGTGAGTAATCTGCTTCACATGAAATTCGCTTCATTGCAAAATTCCTTTTCGATTAAATTTCCCAGTTGCGCTGACGGTGACAACGATGTCCTATTTCTGTTCAACGAGAAGCCCTTGCAAATAGCCGGATGTCAATCAAACGGATTATGCAAACAGTCATTAATTTTACAAAGATTTAGTCGCTTTGTAGACGCCAAGTGTAGTGAACTGTTCTGCAGCAATTCGTGAGAGTGGCGAGGAGTCGAACGAAATGTAAATGTTAAGCTGCTCTTAATTAAAATAAATGTAACGCTGAGCATAAAACTGAATCCCAAATTTAATTTTCGCAGAGCTTTTCCGTGTTCCACTCGAAAGCTTTCAATGAGATGAAAATTTAACGATGATTATAATTTATTTTCTGCTCGCTTCTCCGAGTCCGGAGATTCAATTTAAATCTCGCTTTATTGCAGTTTGATTGCAATTATGAAGTTCTTGCTGTAACGACATGACATCTCTCTCCGATTGTCAAATGAAACTCACTCCTCGCCGGGTCTCCACGATGACAAACACAATTTGCCTTCGGAAACCCATTTATTATTTCAATAAATTTCAATCACAATCCTGCACCATCATTATTTCTTGAATCCCTTTTTGCCATGAGAACAAATTGATCACGGAGCGAACGTAGCAGCGACGCTGGAAACTTGTCGCTATCTGCCGGAGAAAATTGATTGTCATCGACAGTTCAATTATAAATGATTCTCCTGATTGCTTCAATTTGGCGAAGCTTACAATGTTTATGACGATGGTGTCGATGATCATCATTTATATTTAATCGCCCGTCACGCAGAGCTTTGAACGTTGCGTTGTTTCAGCACGTGAACGTTCGATTATTCTTATCCGATAAATCAATCGCTCGTGGCATGGCGTTCACGTGAAACTCGTTTCTGGAACAATGAGATAAGGAGCAAGAGGTCCATAAATCACTTGAGCTCTACGTCACTTGTGGCCGAGCTGGAAAAATCAACCATCAGCGTTTGCCTTCGCATCAAACATGCCTAAAGCGAAATTCAATTACAGCTTGTCGTATCCTAATTGATGTGATGATTAACACTAATTCGGTTTGATGTTTGATACTCACGTGAACATTTCATTGGCAGGAGATTTCATCGCTTATCGACGAGTTGAGTATCAGCGCACTTGAGACTAACAACAATTAAGGTTTGGGTTAAAAATAAGTTTGCGTTTATTACTCGAGCTCAATAAATAATTTATGAAACATTTTTCTCAGTTGTTGCTGCAGGACAAAGCCGCGCAGTTGGCTCCGATGAATCTGCTGTAACGTTGGCGAATGTGGCTAACCTTGCAAAGGCCATTGGACTGGCAGCCAGGGATAACTAATGGTCTCTCGTTCATCAGGAAGAGAACGTCGTTGTCACCGCCAGGACAGCTGATGAAAAATTGAATTTTATTAGAAGTTCTCAATCGAAATTCCCGCTCAACTTACTCGTAACGAATTGCAGCTATGTTGGTTGCCATCGGAGTGACGTAAGAGCTTCTCCATTGCCGCAAAGTTTGCTGATTAAAATTGGCAGCAGTGAGAGGAACATCGTTTCCAAAAACTCCGAGAGTGACGAGGAACAAAGTAAAGGCGGTTGAGTGAGTGCTGTAGATTCTTGTCGTTTCTACGGTGTTTGAACTGAGAAAGTCGAGCAAGTCTTGCATTAGCGGGCAGTTCAAGTTCTCGAAGAGTCTTCTCGGACCACCGAACCCTGCGTTGTAGTAGTAATCCAAGTCTTCAAAGTATTCGAGCATCAAATGGTTATGAGGTGAGAAAGCTCCACAGAACGCAGCGGGAACGGTCAAATCCCAAAGCTGCTCGAAGCTGCAAATCTCCCAAAGTGTACGAGTTTGACGTGCCGTAAGTCTTTGGTTTCCTTGGAGTCCCAGCTTGTCGTTAACTTGGTTCATCATCGTTTGGAATTCGTTGCCATTTTGCCAAGCGGCTCTTTGTACTGTATTGGAACTGGCAGCATCGTAGAGTGGGCAGCCATCGTGAGGTCTCAAAAGAGGATCAGGATTTGCAACTGGTTCAATTGCTACTTGCTGGTAACCGTTAAATCCAAACACTCCATCAGCGAATGCTCGCACAGTGGCTTGAGTTCGTTGGCGATCAGTATGGCGGAAGGTGTATCTGGCACGATTGTAAGTCGAAGGCAAAAGAGTTGGGAAGGCTCTCTGGTAGCGGATCGCAAGGTCTTTCATTTCATTCCATCCAGCAACCGTCAACCACTGTTCTCGCTCAACAGTAATGTTTGGGTCGAAACGCCAGGCGTTGATCAAAGCGAAATCTTGAGCGCACAAATTTCCTCTACCAGAATTACGAGCGTTGATGATGTTGTTGACTTGCTGTGGATTCAAACGTTCGTCAGAGTGCTTCGGAAATAAATGATGAGACCACTCACCGGAGTAATGCTTTGCATTCGGCCGATGTCGTTGACACCTGGAAGTCTAGCAGCGTGACGAGTGTAAAACCAGAACTTTGACGGAGTGCAAGCTGAGGTTCCGGCGTTGATGCTGCGAGCCCGAATAATTTCGTAGCCAGTTCGACTCGACAATCGACTGAGTTGCGACTTCAAAGGATCCGTCACATAGCAGTAGTTCGGGTCGTGTTGAGCGATGGAAGCACCCGCCAAAATTGCGAACAAAGCTGCAAAAGCGAAGAAGTTCATTTTGGCTGTGAAGTTCAAACAAAACTGACTTTTTAGTTTGCGATTTGGAGCTTTAAATAGCTTCAACAAATTAGCAAGCATAAGCGGCCAAAAAGCGTCCACTTGCAGCAATAAAATGAATGATAAGATTACGTTTAAGCCGGGCGGCTCTCCGCATGCGAGCAATTTCACGTGAGCCACACGACAATCCCACAATGTGTTCAACTTTGCTTCGACGGTATCAACGAAGCTCAAAAATAGATTTCAATGGGATTTTCTTATCGAAAGCACTCGAAAGAACATCCAATAAAAATTGAGTGATTTCAACATGACCTGAAACGTTCGCAATCGAGTGAAATTCTCGAAAAATTGATTTGCATTCGCATCGATGTCATTCGAGTACTTTCACGTTCGTCGTTCTCGTTGTGCTCTGAAAATTCCTGCTCGATAAATTTGAAGCCATTCGGGCAAAGCGCTTCACATAAATTTCTTTCTTTCTCTTATTTGCGTCTTCAGAAAAACCTTCGATCGTTGATGGAATTTCCTTCGTACTTTAAATTACTTTAAACCTAAAATCAATATCAGAGTGAAATTTATAAGAATTTTAGAGAGAAATGAAGACAATAAAAACAAATTACATCACGCAATAAATCGTTTTTACAAACTCGAAGCTTACCTGAGTTTGAGTCAAAGCTTTTCACTTTTTAACGCAACAGAAAAATGACGGAAATAATTTCTCGACTTTGCGGATTTTGAAGACTTGATTGGCGTAAGCCGAACGAGGATCATTGACCGCTCAAGAAACTTTGAACCACCTTGTCGAGTTACCAAATGTATTTCAAGTCCTCAGGTGTAATCATTTCCATTTACAGTTTGCATGGAACTCTTCCAATTTGCTCCAATAAATATCGCTCGAAGAAATACGAAATCTGTTAGTTACCAACTGAACTGTCATTAAGAATCTTGTCCCAATTACGACGACCGACAACGGAGCGCTTTTGTTCGTGCTAGAAGAATCGACAAAAGTTTTCTGTTCCTGTCGTTCCACAGAGACACTTTCCATTGTCTTCTTTGACTAATGATTTTCTCGGGATTTTCCTTCTCTGTTTTTTGACGAGGAGCAACTAACTATAAGACAAAATTCTTAATTGGGCTTTTAAAGAAACATTTGAAGCAAATAGGAAACAAAGTTGTCGTGTGAAGCTTCTCGAGATTCCACAAAATCGTTTTACTTTAAAGCCCGAACCCTCGTGAGATAAAACTTCGCCAACTTTAACGCCAGTCATAACTTTTTATCTTCAACTTTCCTGGAACATTTTTCTTCGAGTTGTTCTGCGGAAACACGGAAGATTTAACCGAACGAAGAGCCATGCCAAACCGACAATCTAATGGCGCGCTCGAGAAGATTCCTTTCAACAAGGCGACAAAACAAGGAAAAGCTCTAAAAGAAGCTCTGGTAAGAAGCTTTTCCGATTTTCTTTTATAAGCTTTGCAGCAATCTGCTTTTCATCTCAAGAGTCTTGCTGTCGAGTGATGCTCGGGATGTTTAAAACAGATTCAATGGAAGCTGTGAACTATTGGAAGAGTAATAATTCGACAGCACTTCAAAACAAGTTTAGCGTCCAAATTTCATTTCCGGTGAACAACTTGTTTAGGTACAGCTGGAAAAAGCGCAAAACATCTAAATGACAAGCCACTTCCGTACACGTTTCATTAATATAAAAGCTCAAGCTGGATTGAAGAACACTTTTGTAACTAACTTTGACCAAGGATGAGACGATCGCTGCTGGTTCTGCTCGCTGTGTTCCTGCTCGAAGCCCATGGCCAAGGTTTCAGAAATTTCGGATCAATTAAGATTGGCGAGTACAGTGAGTGATGCAGTGAAGTTTTGTCCGCTTGATCTTCTCACAATCTTACTGCTTCAGACGTACCAAACACAACCATCAAGAAGACTTACTACTTGAGCGAATTCTTCCGCGCTGATTGGACTGGATCTTACAACTTCTGCCGTGCTAATGGGCTTCAACTGACAATGCTTGACACAACCGACGAGGAGACAAAGTTTCGAGCTCTGATCGCTAAATACATCACTGCCGGCATGCGAATTTATGTTGGCTCTGTAAGTGCAGTCGATGGTGACAAAACTAACTGGATCTGGTTCAAAACCGGCCAGAAGGTCAGCTACAGCTTCCCATGGAACAAAAAGGAGCCGAATGGTGCCGATTATGAGAACTGCATCGGTTTGGAGGCCATAAAGAAAGCGGGTCCGCTTTACAGCGATATCTATTGCAGTGGTTACATGTCATACTTCTACAACTTTGTTTGTGAAGAAGTAACGTCCAAAGGCAAAGGGTTGAACCAAGTCGCTGCCTAGAAATTTGAAGAAATAAAGTCGAGGCTAATCGCGTAAAGTTTCTATTTAAAGTCGCCAAAGAAATTGCTTGGTTACGCCTTCAGTGTCGTTGACATTGAAATGTTTTGTAGCAAATCTTCGACGTGTGTTCTGAATAAGAACTTTTGATTAGCACGTTTCTATCTTCGATGCAAAACCGGTTCGTGTTACTCAAACTTCGCTGATGGTTCATCAGTGAGTCATGAATTAGCAAACTTAGCGAAAAGATGTGAAAATGTGTGACTGACGGTTGAGATGCCTCGAAAGAAGTAAACATTTGACATTCGAGTTCTTCAGTTTGCAGACAAACTTTGTTGAGTTCACAAGTGCCTCGAGGGAAATAAGTGAAACAGTTTCAAAATGTTCAACTTCTTATCGTTGCTGAGTGATTTTCCTGCTACCGGACACGTTTTTATCGTTTCCGGAAAGACTTCTGGTGGTGCACAAAAGTTTAACGTTTCACTCGCTTGCGGCAAGTCGAACTGCGATGTTGCGTTGATGCTCGTTTGCAACTTTGATGACGGCAAAATCGTGAGAAGCTCGCTGTCAAACGGCAACTGGACCGATGGGGAAACTGATGAAAATCTGACGTCGAGAGTTTCAAATCCAATTCGACGTGGGGAGAACTTTTCGATTTACATTCTCGTTGGTGACAATCGCTTCCACATCGGAATCAACAACGCTCCATACTGCACTTACAACTTTAAAGTGCCAATAAACCAGATTCGAGCAGTTTCCGTCTCCGGAGACGTTGAGAGCGTTGCTCAGATGGATCATCGTCTCGTATTTCCGCTGCTCTACCCACTCGTGAACAACGATACGCCTGACATCGTTTTCAGTGGAGTCATCCCAAGAAGATACGAACCAGGTCATGTGACTGTGATCGGTGGGGTTGCGAGCGGAAACCCTCAAGGCGAATTCGTCGTCATGTTCTTCGAGAACGACTGCAGTCGACAGCTAATTCATTTCAACCCGCGCTTTGATCAAAGCGATTGTGTCATCAACACGATGAACGGTTGTGACGAGTAAGTAAAAGTGAAAACGTTCCCTTTTAAAGCTTTCGTAAATCTCTTTAAAGTTCCAGCTGGAGCGATGCGGAGGTTCACTCCAATGCGCTTCCCATCGCCCTAAATCAGCCATTCAAATTGGCGCTCGCCTTCTCGGAAAGAGACTTCAAAGTTGCTGTTAACGGGCAGGCCTTGATGAGCTTTCCTTTACACAATATCGACCTAGAGGACGGCGAGTCCCTGTGGGCAATTCTCACCGGATTCCAAATAAAAAGTGGCTCTGACCTGAATGTTCAGATAACGCAAGTCGAGCACATCCAAACCGGCAACAGGGAGTGCGATGGTTTTGAAAATCATTCCTCTTTGAATGCCTATTGAAAGAACAACAATTGACATGGAAATTTTTCATCAGCCCCGGGAGCTTTACGAAATGTTTTACAATTTTCACGGAAATCTTTTTTGTTCCGTTCAAACTTTTTCACTTTCACGCAATAAAAACTTTTTCGATGGTTTCATATTTTCTTGAGATGGAATTGTCTGTCGATTAGGAAATCTGGATCGAGGTGTATTGAAGCGCATCTTGTCCCTGAAACGAGAACGAAATTTATGAAAAGCTCCTGGCAAATTGTCTCGCGAGAGCTTTTAAGGTAAACAAAAAGTTTCTCTGTCGATGAATGAAATTGAAATAAAAATTTGTTTTCGAAAAGAAATTTTTCGCCTTGGAGCTTTCTGGGTGAGCCAAAGCGATGAGTGAATATTGCGTGAAGCAACTCCGCTGCGAAAACATGTCTGAACAAACAAGAAGATGTTCGAGATTATGGAAATTTATTTGCCAGCTCTTCTCGTTGTTTACAGTCGCAGATTTCCCTTCGACGCTTCTTGTTTGAGCTCTCGAGAACGAGACGAGATAATGATGACATTTGTTCCTCTCGACTTTTCTTGACTTACCGTTATCAAATAAACTTTTTACTCTTATCCGTTCGTCTTTTGCAATTTGTTTCACTTAAAGTGAGAAGCATTTGTCACTCGGCGTCTGACTGCGTAGCTTTGATAAGTTTGCCAAGAGCTTTTTTGCTAGCGCCGTTATCCAAACGATTCAATTTTTCATTCATGCTGCTTATCTTCATTTCACTGAATTTACGACCACACAGTTTCCATGTTGTGATCATTTAGCTGATAAGAAAAACGCTTTGATTCACATCAACACGCGAGCTTTAGGGCGTGAAAGCTTTCAGAGAGCTTTTGTTCGTATAATTACAACACTAATTTTTTAATCGTTTCCATAACGATGTTGATCGTTGATAAATCTGTCACGAGTTAAAATAAAAGGCGATTTAGACGTTGTGGGTTTTGTATAAATTAAGTTGAAACGTTGACTAGAATCATCAGTTAATTCAGAACTAAGCAAGACTAAAGTTTAATCATCATGATGAAGTTCTTCTTGGTAGTTTTGAGTGTCGCAATGATTTGCCACTTGACAGAAGCTCAATTCCCAGGCATGGGAGGTGGCCCAGGAGCCGGAACAGGTGCAGGAGCTGGTGGTGGATTTGGCTTAAATTTTGGAGGAAATGCTGGAGTTGGAGGTAATGCCGGAGGTGATGCAAATGGACAGGGTAAGATTTCCGTTGAGGTGTTGAATTGATTTCATTTGTTAATTCTAAAGGTGGCGCGGGAGCGGGTGCTGGAGCTAAAGCAAATGCTGGATTCGGTAAAATTTTAATGACAATCATATATTTCTAATTATAAAATTTCCATATCACACCAAACGCTTAGGCTTCGGCTTTGGAGGAAATGCTGGTGGAGCTGGAGGCCGCTAAAAGTTGTCACTTTGCTGCAATCAATCCTCCGGACCTACCGAAAAGAAAAGAAATATTCATTGTTAAATTAATGTTAAAAAATAAATTGGATAATTTGCAGCTGCTTATTTGAATTTGTTGTTCCTAATTTTCTCAATTCTAATCGACAATCCACCGAAAAGTTTTTGAGTTTAAAATCTAAAAATTTTCTTCAGAAACGAGTTAGCCAGGAAACGAAATTGCATGGCACCCGAGAATCTGCTGCCATTAATCATCGCTGCTTTTCCGCTGGAGTCAACAGCGACGGGAAGCTGGCGGCGCCAGAGAGATTTTCCACAATTTTCATTTGTCGCGCCACCGAAAGTGAAAAACAAATGCACACATTGGAAAAGGAAGTTTTCCAATTTTTTGCGATCGTATTTTCCATGATTCGACATAATATTTGTGAGTCTGTGAATCAAACTTCAAAGCATAATCTTCACTTGTAGATGCCGGGAAGCAACGTGACGATTTCGACCTGCACGGAAGTTTCTAATAAATTCTGAATCTTTCATTTTTGATCCAATGAAAATTTAACGACATTTTAATATTCAAGTTATCACAACTTCGTTAAACCGTTGAAAAAAAAAATTGAACTTCGCTTAAGCGAAGTAAACAAAAATTCATCCGAAAACTCAAGTGAATTTCCAATTTAAATGAAAAATGGGTGATTTAATAAACTTCAACCAGCTTGGCATAGTTGAGCCTAGCCAGAGGATCAAGCAGCTGGTGAGCTCAGGCAGCAACGTCAACGTTGATCCGAACCAGCCCGTTTTAAGGTGAATCAGTGGAAATCTTTAAATGAATCATCGTGAAAATTTATTTCCAATTTCTTTTGAATCGCAGATATTATCGATCGGGAAATGAAATCTACAGACAGGCGAAAGTTTACATGTCGGAGGGTGACGCTCAGAGTGCTTACATTCTATTCATGCGGTTCCTGACGCTGTTCGTCGAGAAGATCGTGAAACATCCGCAGATCAAAGAAGTTCCCGCTGATGTCAAGAAAGCGAACAAAGCGAAACTCGCTGAGATTTTGCCGATCACTGAGAATCTCAAGAAGAAGCTGCTGGAGTCTTACAAGAAAGAATACGAACAGTATTTGATCGACGAAGAGAAGGAGAAGAAGCGAGCACTCGAAGAGGCAAAACGAAAGGTTTGTTCAATCGATTTTACTTGTTGTTCTCGCTAATCAATTTCTTTTTAGGAGCTTGAAGATGCCAAGAACAAATCTTCTAGGTCGTCTACAAATAGGCCTACGGATCCACCTCCGTATGCACCGACAGCGCCTAATCTATCAGACCTGGATCACATCGTGTATCCGAATGATTTTCCATCAAACGATCCACAGAGATCAACGCCGCTTTTACCTGGAAGCAGGCCGGCATTCGATCGTCAATCCAAGCCTTCGCATTCGTTCATGGAAGGTCAACTGAGACTCGTGAAAATCCCCGACGACACAATGCAAAAGTTTCTTGACGTTGCTCGATCTAATACATTGAAGAATGTAGAAACGTGTGGCATTCTCGCTGGTCAACTGAAGCAACACCAGCTGCTGGTTACGCATGTGATACTACCAAAGCAAAGTGGGACATCGGATTCATGCAACACGATGAACGAAGAAGAGATTTTTGATATTCAAGACCAGCTAAATCTCATCACACTCGGATGGATTCATACTCATCCATCGCAGACAGCTTTCCTAAGCTCCGTCGACCTCCACACACAAGCTGGATACCAAATCATGATGCCTGAGGTAACTTCATTAGTCTGCAATCACCGGAGCGTGACTCATTGTTGATTCATTACAGGCAATTGCGATTGTGCTATCGCCCAAACATGAAGAGCAAGGCTTCTTCAACCTCACAACGAGCGGGCTCGACTTCATTTCCAAGTGCACTCAAACCGGCTTTCATCCTCACCCAAGCGATCAGTTCATGAACGCGATGCACTTCGAGTTAAGCTCGTCTACAATCAGCATAGTTGACCTTCGGGTTCGGTAGATGCCTTCGTGGAGCAAAATAAATCGACTCTATAATGAATGACGTTAAAGTGATTAGCCAGTGAATCACTGGATTAGAAGTTACGTGTTCATCCGATGTCTGCAATCCTATAAAGCAAAACTAACTTATTTGTCGCTTGCTCATCTTCTGTTCAAATAAAATTTAACGAACCTTAAACGTTTGAAGTCGTCAGCTGTTCGCGTGCCGAAACTTTCGGGTTTGGTTTGTGTTACCCGCGCGCTCAAACTTTCCACAACAATTGCTTTTCATTAGCTCTGCAGCGCTAAGTTCCTAGGTTGTTTCAGAGCTTAGAATCATTCAGGTTAGCGAGTTAAAGTGTCGGTTAAGTCAGAAAGTTGAAGGCAAACAGCGAGAACATGACACAGAAAGAAAAGTGGAATTTTCCTAATTTTCTCCAGCGTGCCGAGTGTCAAGTGGTAAGTGCGAATCAGTGACGTTGTCTCTTATCAATATCACGTGTAGTTCACGCCAAGAATTGTTAAATCACTGTCTGATAAGCGATGAGCGCTCCCGACAAAATCAAAGTTGAGGAGTTTTCAATGTCAGGAAAATCGAATTTTCCTCGTCCGCGATTTCCACATCATCAACTTTAGGGCTTCCCGTTTCAAGTGCAAGCCGCTTATTCACTATCGCTAAACGACCAGCTGGTGAAACCACATTAGCCGGTTGATAAGACTTTTGTTGTTTACGGCTCGGAGGTTTCATCTTTGCTATCTCCGAATTCCGCCGGTTATCACTCGAGAATTCAAAGTGTAAACAGTGGCACTTGAGAAAAACGTGATCTGAAGGTTCCTGGCCGCATGCCAAGCGGGATGAGCGACCTTTGATGCTATAAATAAGCCGAATTCTTACGAGCTGTCTCATCACTTCGAGCGAACTGTCTGCGACTTTCTCACGATCGTTTACATCAAAGTTTATCGTAATTAACGCTTCGATTCGATAGAAACCACTTCACGCCTACAGCCGATGTTGACTCTCCAACGATCGCCTGTTGAATAACAATCGCTATCCGCGAGTTTTCCATCTCCGCGCGCGCGACTTCTCTCGGCGAAAATATTTTTCCCTCGCTCAGCGAAAATTGTTTTGTCAGTTTCACTTGAGATATCGGCGATGTGAGCGACTCGCATAGCCAGAACTGCATTTTTCTTCTTTACTAGTTAATCGAGAACACAAAATCCGAGGCGGAAAATGGCTACGAGCGACGAAAAGCCCAAGGAGATCAAACTGGGCCCGCTGCTCGATCCGTCAAAGCAGGTTCGTTACGTCGCCGATACAATAAGATCTCGTTATGTAATTGCGTGAAAATTCGATGGAGCGTCACAGTCTCCTGATTGAGACTCGCGAGCCTTCGACTGGCGCATCAATAACTTCACCGAACCGCGAAGTTTCCATGCCGACTTCACTTCGATCGATTGGAAAACGAAAATTCCGTCGATTGACCTCTAAAATCCGACCGAGCGATTTTCCGCGGAAAACTGCGGAGACAAAAAAATATTTTCGTGCGTGACGCGCCCAAACTGATTTCACCTTTAGTCACCGTTCTTGATTGGGAGTGCGAGAGTGGAATTTCGCAGCTTCACTAGCAGGATCATTGTCCGGAAAAGGTCGTTGACCTGTTGAGGTCATTGACTCCTTAATCTCTGTGCTGATTCATTAAACAAACGTCATCGATTGTCCGAGAACCGAACGATTTGCATAACGAGATGTGGTAGTGTGGGCGGCAACGTGCGGCTGATTGCGCGATTGATCAAAGCAACGACGACTTATCAAATTAATTTATGTTCCATCGCGATTGTTTTATCTACGAGCGCAGATTAGATTTCTTAACTCCGGCTGCGACTTTCGCAGTGCCAGACTTGTTGCATGTTCCCACCGCACTACACAGATGATGCACCGACGACCTTGAAACTCTATTTTCCCTCGCTTCCCTCCAATCGACGCGAATTGTAAACACATGGAAAAAATATTTTCGAGCTGATAAAAGCTCCGGAAAGTTACTCATGACGCTCGTCGTTTGGCTTCCTTTTCGATCGAGCCAGTTCAAACAACCATTCAGTATTGATTCAGCTTCGACGAGATTCACATGCTAACTGAAACGATGATAATTAAAGCGGCAGTTGTAATCGACGACGACAGTGACATTGTAGTTTTATTGCATCAGCAAACGTGACGTCGCGATCTAATTAAGTGTTTTTGTTTTCGTCGCTGCAGGGTCCATCGTATCTCAAGCGCGCATCATCTGACAAGCTCCGTGAGGTCTTCTACAAATATGCGAGCAAAGAGGTGAAGGGTGAGAAGTACATGACGAGCGATGACTTCGTGAGAGGATTCCTTGGACTGTTTCCTGACCAGGACTTCAACGAGGTGAGTGTCGCGTGATGGCCAAGGTAGCAGTTGCTGTTACCTCACGTTCTTATCAATGAAATTCTCTGTCGTGTTAACACGATTCGTGACTTTATCCATCGCTCTACATTGTGCAAAACTCGTAACGTCATTGCCAATTTTAGGAATCAGTTTACTTGCTTGGCGGTGTCGCTGATACAAACAAGGATGGCTCCATCTCGTTCTCGGAGTTCCAGGCATTTGAGGGACTTCTTTGTCAGCCCGATGCACTTTACAAAACGGCATTTCAACTTTTCGACAAAAATGGCAACGGAAACGTTTCGTTCTGTGAGTTAAAGCTGACGACTTGATTGACTGTTGATAACGATTTCCCTGAATTGCAGCCGAGTTCGCTGCCGTGATCAAGAAGACCGAGCTTTACAACAAAATTCCTTTTAAGCTTGACGGACCATTCACAGAACTTTACTTCGGACGCGACCGGACTCGCTCGATTAGCTACCAAGAGTTCTCACAGTTCCTCCATGACTTTCACGAAGAATGTGCTCTGGAAGCCTTCAAGACTAAAGATCCCAACCGAACTGGCTTCATCACAGCGTTAGACTTCCAAGACATCATGGTCAGCGTGAAGAAACACTTGTTGACGACTGAGGTCAAGGAGAACTTAGTTCAGGTTCGATTAGCTTGGCAACGACTAGAATCTTGTTTGCTCAAACGATTCGCTTTTAGGTGACGGAGGGACGCAAAGTTAGTTTCCCTTACTTCATGGCGTTCTGCTCGCTTCTCAACAACATGGAACTTATCAAGAGAATTTATCTGAACGCGACCAGCAACAACCGCCTCGAGCCAGTCACGAAAGACGATTTGCTTCATTCGGCGCAGACAATGTCGCAGATCACGCCGTTGGAGATTGACATCCTGTTCCAACTCACCGGCGCCATTCATCAAACCGGGTAAGTCGCCTCGATCGTCAGCGCGAACTTTCTTATCAAAAAACTTTTTGCTGCTCGATTTTTTACTTTCAATGAAATCTCAAAAGTTGGTGGCGAAATTTAAGCAATGAGGATAGGCAAGTTGGATGATCCACAACTGTTTTTGCACGATTTTCATTTCCAAATGACCGATCGGTTGCTTGGAGGATCCTAGTTTCAGTTTTGTTTCCTCTCGATTTGCGTTACAAACATTTTCGATCGATTCATTTCTTAGTCAAACAGTTCACTTCTAATGCGATTGTCATTCCATTTTAGGCGGATTGTGTACAGCGACCTTGCCAACCTCGCACCCGAGAATTACATGAAACGTATCACGGCTAGGATTATCGACATTAAAGCAGTTGAGACGCCTGAAGATCGCTCAGCATTCATCGCCGTTCTTGAGAGCGCTTATCGTTTCACTCTTGGTGCTTTCGCTGGTGGTAAGTTGAATTCAAATCATCATTTGTCAGAGGCTCACCATTGAATCTTCCAGCCGTCGGAGCCACTGCTGTTTATCCAATTGATTTGGTAAAGACAAGAATGCAAAACCAGCGCTCTGGACCAATTGTTGGTGAATTGGCGTACAGAAATTCCTTCGATTGCTGCAAGAAAGTTATCAGACACGAAGGTCTTCTTGGTCTTTATCGTGGTTTAGTTCCACAACTGCTTGGTGTTGCGCCAGAGAAAGCTATCAAACTCACAGTCAACGATCTCGTGCGTGACAAATTCACCGACAAGCAAGGAAACATCCCGAGATTCGCTGAGGTTCTCGCTGGTGCTTGCGTAAGTTGTCAATTCGCTTTTCAATCGAACGATCTTATCAGTTATTTCTTTTCCAAGGCTGGCGGTTCACAAGTTATCTTCACGAATCCTCTGGAAATCGTCAAGATTCGTTTGCAGGTTGCAGGCGAAGTTGCCGGCGGTGCAAAGGTTCGTGCATGGAGCGTCGTCAAGGAACTTGGATTGATGGGACTCTACAAAGGTTAATTGAGAAAGATTTGATAAATTGAAGGTGATTTCATGAAAATCTTCCAGGCGCCCGAGCTTGCTTGCTTCGTGACGTTCCATTCTCTGCAATTTATTTCCCCGCGTACGCCCACACGAAAGCAATGTTCGCTGACGAAGACGGGTAAGTGAGGAGCGAACAAATGATTCCTGCAACAAACTGACCTTGATTCGATCTAGATACAATCATCCACTATCATTGCTGGCGGCTGGTGCCATCGCTGGTATCCCGGCTGCTTCCTTAGTAACGCCAGCCGATGTCATCAAGACACGGCTGCAGGTTGTCGCTCGCTCAGGCCAAACGACATACACTGGCGTGATTGACGCAGCCAGGAAGATTATGGCGGAGGAAGGTCCAAAGGCATTCTGGAAGGGAACAGTTGGTGAGTTGCGTGTGAAGATGTGTGCGGTCCCACCTTAAGAGCAACCAAACTGGGAAAGTTTTTGTGATTGAAAATTGAACTTGATTGTTGGTTTCTCTCTCACAACTTTTCTGTCCCGCAACCTTTCCTTTCCCCCATCCCAGTCGGTGACTCGCCCATGAGATTAGGTCGCTCAGCGCCACTTTTAATAACGTCTCTAACAATTGCCTTCTCCTTGCCATTGATGATAGCTCGCGTCTTCCGCTCATCGCCTCAGTTTGGTGTGACGCTGGTGACCTACGAGTTGCTGCAACGAACGTTCTATATCGATTTCGGCGGAAGCCGCCCGGCGGGCTCTGAGCTCAGCAAGCAAACGTCACCGTCGATGCTCAGCGGAAAAGTCGACAATCCAGATCATATTGGAGGCTACCGAGCTGCGATCCCAATGCTGAACGGCATCGAAACCAAGTTCGGACTGAGCTTACCGCGCTTCCGATCCACCATCACGGCCGACTCGCTGAGGCAGAAGTCATGATTCTTTAGATGAAACTAGAACTGTTGTTAGGTTGAGTTAATTCAAGACAAACGTGTTGATTTATTGCATTTGCTTTAGTTTCCTTGTGAAGGAGATTTCGTTAAATTTGAGAGAGTTTCGTACTAAAACTAAGTTGCACGGAGAACGTTCAAGCATGAATTAAAATCGTCGCCAACTATCACTGAATTATTTATTGTTAGTTAGTCGAGGAAAACGCTTCGCTGAGTTCATAATTTCTAGCAATTATCGTTGTAAGAGAAGACGAGAAGAACTGCGCGTCTTCGAATAGATATTCTAAATGTTAATGCAGTCGAAGCGATGTCGGGTCATGGCTTTCACTAGCCGAACGAGGCCTGTGCAGCTACGACAAACGAATGAATGTCCAAGATTAACATTTCTATTTTTGCACAAGAAACTGTACAGCAAATCGACTTTGCATCGTAATGATTGTGATAAGAGGATTTAAACTTTTAACTGCTCTTCGGTCTCGTGTCTTGCTGCCACACTTGTTATTGCTGAATGCGAAATTGAGACGACAAAGTTGCACAACCTCCATGGCGACGTGCGATTGATTGAATAAATTAAAGGACAAAAATAATATGAAGAAGAAATAAAAATCATTAAATTGACCAGCGAGAATTTTAATTTTGTTCCAGTCGAGAGAAAAGTTTTTTAATTCCGAAATTCTGAGAAGGCGGCATCGGGTACCAATTAATATTGATCTTCCTCCCTCAGAAACGTGAAAACTCCAGGGTTCATTAATGGGAAGGCCCGACATTTGACACTGACGAATGCTTTTTAATAAAGATCGAAGCTTGTGAACTAAAAATAACCAGACGCGTCCTTAAACCTCTTATTCACCTGAGCAACCTGGCCGAGGAGGTAAAGGAAATTGAGTGAATCGGTTTCGATGCTTCGCTGCTCGAAGGGACAGATGCGATTGTATCAAAACAAGCTGAGGTGCGTGTAGGCTGATCGATGCATAGTTAAGGACAGCGAGACCTTTGATCTGTGACTGAAGGCTTTTCATAAAGCAGATAAACAAGCTCCAGTCTTCGTCTTTCCGACAAGAGTGAAACCTTTTCCTGGAAGGTAATCGAGTGAGCAGATAAGTTCAGCAACGGAACGAGTGAAATCGAATGAAGACCACCGGAACGACGTTTAACGGATTTGTTTGACTCGTTGCGCAATCGTGTCATTGATATTCTATAAATCGCTGCAGTCGGTTCCGTCAACAGATTAATTGTAATCGCGGTTTTCAAGTGGCTGGTCGTCGGCGTAGAGCAAAGAAGTTTTTCTTAGTAATTTAGTTGAAGTGAAAAACAATGTCACACGCGCCAATCTACTTCGCAGTTTGCTTTGTGATACAATTTGCCTCAAGTCTGGAGACCTCGTGCCGCAATGAGCCTCCAAGGGACAAAGTCTTGCTCAACATCGACAAGCTGCTAAGCCTTAGAAACGTCAAGATCATTGAAGGAATAACACTAAAGCGGAAGTTCGACAAACTACGCAACGAAACTTCCAGCGATACATGTCGTAACAGCAAAAGCGATTGGATGCACGAATTGCAAACAAGACTCGACGAAATTATGAATTCTCATGTTCTGGAATTTGATCTCGCATCAGTGCTTAAGAAAGGTAAACGATTAATGAGAACTCGTCACGCGAGACAGTCATAGGCGCTGCTAAACGACACGAGATGATGACGAAGGCAATCTCATCTCAATCTTCTTCGGCACGATTTCTGGAGGAAGTGAAACATTTCCTCGGCATCAAGTTACAGGCAAATTCCTTCGTGATTATCACCCCAGCGACTCATTTCCAATCGTATCGAATTAAGGGAGCAAGCTTCACTTGAAAGCTTTTCCAGCAAAGTCCATTGTGCTGTTCGATCCGAAGCAAATATTTACGACAATCAAGCGCGACATGATTTTAATTTCGAAATAATTGCAATGTTGGACTTGTTTTATTGCCAGGACTTATTGTGTCAACGGCAGGCAATTAATGTCTAAGAGCCTTTTAATGTTCAGGTCATTGTGTCGTACAAGAAGAAACTTGAAGATTGGGGGCTCGATAGAGCAGCTGAATAATTTGTTGCCTCGCTTTCTTCATCAGAAATCACATCCGGCGAAACGACGGGGCGACGTCGACATCGCCAGCAACAAGCAATATCAATGATGCTGATGGGAATTACGAGTAAAGGAAATCCCTGCGTTTAAGACTTCCGATGAAATGACTCGCTCTTCATCTTCTTTTAGTCTTCCTAATGGTCTTCGTTCCGATGGGCTTTCAGTTTCTCGCTGCGCTCGGAGGCAAAGCCTTCTTAATGGCAAAACTGGCGCTGCTGTTGGCGAGCGTTAATGGTCTCAAGAGGGTAAAATTATGCACGGCGACCTCGTTCATTCATGAAAATAATTTTTCTCCATTTCCCCCGTGGCGTTCTCATTCAGGTGGCGAATAGCGGCGTGCATTACGGGTAATCAGCCTTATTCACTTCATCTCCGGCGACATAAATCACAAGCTTTGTTACAGTTTGTATCAGACACAACCCGAACATTACTATGGATACGATAGGCACGACCACCCACGTCACAGCTCATCACAATAGCCGAGTCAATTGGATTGGGTTCCGACAGTACTAGAAGATAATTTCGATGGTTGTGGGAGGAAATTTATTTGTCAACAGATTCTGGAAACTTTTTATTTCGTAATCACAATCCGCAATAAATTCGCTCGTAGTAAAACGATAGCAGATGCGTTTCCCTACTTTTCATTCATAAATCCTGTCGGAGCTTTTGTGAGCTTTCGTTGTTCCGAAGGCACTTCGGCTTTCTCCGTCGTCTCGTTTCCACTCGCTTCTCGCTCAACTTTGCTTTTGTTGGAGTGTTGAAGCTCTTCTTCGCCTATAAAAACGAGACGGGTCGGAGAATTTTCTTCACTTGCCAGTGACAGTTTGATCAAAACGGATAAAATAGGAAGTGAAGAGTGAAGTGTAAATCGTGAAAAGAAAGTTTTGCTACAGAAGTAGAAATTCATGAATTGATTCGAGATCTAAAAAAACTACTGACAATAAATTCGTGAAAACCAGAAGTTTGAAATCGCTGGATTAGAATTTGATAAACTTGCGATGAAAAAGGTTTTCGTCGTTTTACTCGCGCTTTTCATTTATGAAGTAAAGGTAGGAATCACGATTAATCACCTGACTGATCTCTTGTGAAGCTCCCGCGAGACAGAACGCGCTCGTGTAATAAAAGTTGTAGAACCGCAGAGGATCAAAAATTAAAAGTTGGGCCAACAATTTATTCTCAATCTCAAAAAATTACAAAGAGTTCATTGATAATAAATCACGAACTTTTCTCTGGCTTCTTGTGACAAATATTGAAAAGAGCTTAATGATTATCCTTAAGCTCTTCCCCTGTAATCAGTTTGACTCTCATTTGAACGTGCTTCCATTATATTAATGCACATCGCGTCGCTGTCAGCAATCATGAATAATACAAGAATATTTATTAAAAATTATAATAAAATCTCTGCGATCAAGCAACAAGAGAAGCTACGAAACTTTAGGTTTCCTTTGAAGTTATGAAAAGCTCATCTAATTAAAGCGTATCAAGCTCAGTCTCCATGGCTTATTTGCATTTTGATTTCTTTAATTTAAAAGCCTGTGGGAAAATCATAATCAAATACCTAAACAGAAGGCAAAAAGCTTTGTTCAGTTTTTAAGCTTTTAAAAGCTCAACAACTTATGCTGCCGATACATTAAAAACTTTTCTAATTGTTTCGCTACTTTCAATCTCCAAGCTCAATCTATCAATCTCGAACATTTCCAGGTAAAATTTGATCGAATCTCGATTGGGGAAACTTCATTTAATTTTCTATCAAAAAAGCTTTTTTGACAATTAAGTTTGATAGTTTAAGTTTGTCCTAAGCTGCTCTCACCTTTGTCAAGTCGATTGACAGCCGTTTTACGTCCGTTCTCCGCTTACAAAGGACCGGGCTGGTGATTGATGATGTTTTTATCGAGATTGCTCGTCGCTTATCCAACATAATAGAGAACAAAGTTGATTGAATCGCTGTAATTGAGCCAACAGAAATCATTCAAAATTAATGCGAGAGCTTTCAGGTTCGAGAGGAACCTTCTTCTTATTTTCGACTGCTGTTGTCATGTTTATCAAAAGTCTTGATGCAAAACTCGCGTAATCAAAGCGAAGCTTCGATTTGAAAGTTAAATGAACAAAATTATTCCTTCCACTTGATGTTGCTATATTCATAACAATAAATAAATAAAGAAACAAAGCCTTCGTTACGAAGGTTCTCATCGAGTATTTGCTCACATTCAATGGAGCGAGTTTACTTCTAAATTTGGTGGGCGTCGAGCGCGAAGATGCAGTGGCCGAAGGCTTAAAATAGAAAAGACTTTTCATGAATTTGCTCACGATTTTGTAAACACGAAACGTGATTGACTTCAATGAAGGGAGCATGATGCCATGAATAATTAAATCAATATGAACCAATGAATGAAAATTTCTTTCTTAGATGAATTTTCACTTCCAATTTACGTTTCTGAAACTTTCTTTGCCTCAGCTTCCTACGAGGTTTTGCCAGCGCTCAATGACTCTCTGATTCAATTATCATTTTGCTTGTCTTGATTTATAACTTAGAAACTTAAAAGCTTTCAATTAAGAACTTTTTTGAAGAATTTCTGGTTACTTGTCACGCTTTGTAACTTGTAACGGAGTTTATCGGTAAACAGATTTGCGTGTGCTTTAGCTCCAGTCTTTCTCCAGGCTTCCTTAATTAAAAATCTGTCAATTCTTCGTTTACTGAACTCCTCTTGATCGGCGTTAAGCTGACAACGTTTCACCCGAAACGAAACTTTTCGCATTTTAATCGGAATCGTTTTTCTATCACACAAAGGCATGGCCACATGTGCGGCGAAGTCCCTTGGAAGTGCTTTTACCCAAAAATATCCACACTCTTGCAGGTGAGTGCTGTTTGTTTTCAATTACATTCCAACCGCTCCATGAAGTATAACATCGTCTGTGAGCTTCACAGGAAGGCTTCAAGGCAAACACCAAACTTCGATGTAAATTTGTATTACTCTCGAAGGAAATCGAGCGAAAGCTGAAACGTTTTTCCTCATTATGCAAGCAACAGTTTGGAATGAAAAGGGTTTGAACGCCCGAAACAGTTCGCTCGACGATATGTTATCTATGTGATTGTGCTGCGAACAAGTTTGCGTCTCGTGGACATCTCACGATTGGTATTTGGGGATTTCATTCATCATCCCAATTGTCAGTCTGTCGCGACGTGATTTATTCTTGACACAATCGAGCTGGAAATAGAAATGTCTTGCATTGTCTTTCGTTCTTGAATGAACGCCCAATGCTTGCTTGTCACTCACGTCCAATTAAACTTCATTAGCAAGCTCTGTAGTCTTTTAATTAAATCGAATCTGATGTAACTCTCTAATTGAATTACCAGACTGCATGCATGTGACGTCTGAGGATGGAGTTTTCACATATCGAAAAACGCTCCAAAAATCGCAAAGAAGCTTTCAAGGGTTACATCTAGTCGAGGCTGAGCCAGAGGAGCCTCAAGTTTGCGGCGTTTACTTTATGACAGATCCAGGTAATAAAACAATTGATAAGTTGCTTCAATTACATTAAATACGATTCAAATTAAAGACAAAGTCGTCGAAATTGAGGTGGAATTCACGGATGTTAGCTGCGAACTTGGTGGATTGCTTGGGGTGAGACATCTGATCAACGAGCTTTGAACCTCATAATTTATCTAATTGCTCTAGTTTGTCGACGGATGGGAGATGAACGGCGAGTACTTCCCTGGCGTTCACGATCACGAGCTGAGCCTCGAGAACCGCGTAACCGAATTTTGCGACAAGTCTTTCGGTTTCCGAAGGAAACCAAACCTCAAGCGAAAATTCACATCGCATCAGAACGCAGCTGTTTTCCAATACAAAATTCCGATGCAGGGATCGTTTGCCATATCCGTCAAGTATCGCAATAACCCGAAACGTAAGGAAGACGTTTACAAATCTTTCTAATCGTTAGCTAATGTTATGTCTCCAACAGCTTGCAACATTATGGCTGAAGGCCTTGCACCTTACTACATCCTCCAAAATCACGGCACCAACAGAAACTGCACGTTATCAGCTTCATTTCCCGCTGTAATTTCCATCGAAGGCATCGACGTAGGCGGCAGTAAGGGAAACGTCAATTATGATGTGAGATTCTTTAGCAAACTTTTAATGAGTTCGTCGTAATTTTCAAATTCACTACGGAATTTCCTCGTAGAATTAAATTTATCAATTTGATTAGCGTTTAAAATTTTCTGGCGTTTCCAAATATTTTTCGAATTTCCCAAACATATTTTAAGCTTCTTATTTCTCCCCTCAATTATCTAAAGTGCGATCAACCAAGCTCATCGGACAAAGTTACGATTGGCGGCTCGAACGGCCTCGACTCCCATCATCTCACCAAAGCAACGACAGTTTGCGGCAAGTCCGAGCTGAAGGGACCCGAGCAGGCGATTTTCTGCGGCGTGACCTCGATTCGCTTAGACTCGAGCGGCAACTACAACAATAAAGTTATAGTAAGTCTGCGACCAGCTGACGAAAGCGACATCAATCTGGCGACAGCCGTTTGTGATTTGTAAATTACTGAGATTTGGGAAGTGCGACGAAAGGAATGGGAAAACAAACAACCGGCTTAACTTTTCTCATCATTCTAAATGTCTTCGTAATCCACTCTAAATGTAAAAATAAACTGAGACAAAAATGCAAGGAGAAAAGCTCCCCGGACAGGACAAAACATTTATCGTTTCATCATATCTGTAAATAGAAGAAGAAACTACTCAAACATTTGCTTGCCGATGGACGCAGCAGAGACAATTGTGTTTAAGAAGAGATTCACGAAAATAAAACTTGGAAGTTCACCAAAGTGAAATGCAAGAATTTTCCGTCCTTAAAGTTCCTCGACCTCCTTCATGATTTGCCAACACTTAGCCAGTTCGTTGTTGTCGGTTATTAGGATATCGCAGAGCGTTTGCTGCAGGCACAACGTTGGGCAACCTTCTTGAAGTTTCAGATCGCTATCCTTCACACTCATCCGCCAGAACTGAAATTAAACGTCTCGTTAGGCTGATGCGTGTCAACAGCACAATGCGGATTAGTCAACAGTGTCAGCTAGATCTAGCTGGGTGTTGAAACTCTAGCAATACAATAGGTAGCACGTGATCCACCTACGCTTGCGTTTCATTTAAATTTGCAGCTTTTAAAGGCATAAAAAGCTATTTGGTTTTCACAGGAGTTTTTTCTATGTGGCCAATTCCCATGCAATAAATATTCACCTGTTGAATGGCGGTCGCATTTCTCGACAGATTGCTTACGAATCCGGTGAGTGTTGAGGGCGACAGGTCCTTTAAATGAAACGCCTCGCGGAGTGAAAACTGTCGGAACCAGATTGGATTTTGCATTTGATTTTGATTGGCGGCTGTTAAATTATAAATCCACGACTCGACGTCTTTTACCGTCTGCAAAGTGCGTGGGCGATAAAAAATTTAGGAGGAACGCTTTTAAAAGGCATGTCATTCTTACAAAGCTCTGCGGATCAACGCTGTACACGACGTAATTCCTATTGACACCCGAGAACGTCGCTAAACTTCCGGCATTCCAAGCGACATTGACGCCTTTGCCTTCTTTCTGAAACACATTGAAGCCGAAAAACTCTGAGTGTCCGTTGAACTGAGCGACGATTGTATCGTGGAATCTCTCTACAATCCTTTGATATTCGCGTGAACAAGGTTGATGATAATCTTCATCACCGCTTGGAATATGAGACAGAATGTGAACCCTTTCGCCTGCTTTCTCCGCAGCAAGAAGAGTATCGTGAAGCCATTGGAACTGCTTCCGAATTGACTTGACTTCGTAGAGAATCCACCAGTTGAAAGTTAGGCAAACGTTGTTGTTCAATGCGATTAGGCGAAGGCCAGATTGGATTAAAACTGTGTAAAAGCCGCCTGTTTTAACTGATTCCGACGCATCAGGCGGGAGCTTATCCCTCCAAAGCTCAGCAACATGGTCGTAAAGCCACTGCACCGAGAGAGATGTTTCGTTCACATCGAGCGGGGCGAAACTATGGAATGAAATTGGATGTTATTGAATGAATGTCCATCGACGTTAAGCCTCACATGTTGAAAGCTTCATGATTTCCTAGCACTGCAAACACGGGAATTTCATCAAACGCCAGTCTCATCTGATTGAAGCCCATCGCAATTTCGTTTTTGATGCTCCCAACAGTCGCGTCCCATACAAAATGATCGGCGACATCACCCGTGAAGTAAATTGCATCAATCTTCTAAAAGTAGAACTGCCTCACTCACGGAGCCAAATTAAAATGTCATGAACGTGCTCACCGAATGCTGTTTCCTAATTTGATGAAAAGCATCAATGACGGCGTGATACGGAGTATCGCAGTTTCTATAATCTCCCCAATAACCGGCCGACGATTCCGTTTCATTTGCCTCGTCGATTTCTCGGCAACAAGCGAATTCATCGCAGTCCGTGAAAGCGCCCACAACATATTTAAAGTCAATATGGATATCGCTGAAGTGGATTATTGTCAAATCACCAACGCTTTGTTTCAGACTTTTCCCAGAACTTTTCCGGACAACGTTGTCAATGTCCACCGAGAACTCCAAGTTATCATCGACGTATTGATTTGAGCAATCGCCATCGTTAAGCAGCAGTTTGCAGACAGTGTCGGCTGTCAAGTTGGGTCGATTATCGATGATGAATCGTATGCTGGGAGCATTCAGTTCGATGACACCGTGACAAACTTCTTCACTTTGAATCTCAAAGTCGACGCACATCTCCAGTGCGAGACGTTTGATGTTCGCTTCGCTCTGTAGCTGAACTCGTCGCATGTCTAAGAGTTCGCTGACTACTAAGTTGCACATGTCGCACAGGAAGCCGTCACCGATTCCAATCTCTTGTCGAGAACCCTTCCACGAGATCTTAGAGACAATTTCCTTTAACTTCTCGGATCTTGTTTCGACATCATCGACGTGTAATTGATTTTTAATGTCGTCGAGCCTTTTCTTCAGATCCTCAACTCTGTCATCGTTTATTTTTATGCTGGCGACAGCTGCGATTACACCGCATATTAAGAAAACTCTCTGACACATCTCGAGGCTGAATCACGACTAAAAACTGTTTAATAACGCGACGCACTGACGAACGTTCTCATGAAATAAAGAAGGAAACGAAAATAAATTTGTGGGCCGTTAAATCTACACTTGAAGTTTACCAAGCGGAGCTATCAGCATACTGGCTGTCGATTGCTTTTATCACGAGCTCTGCCTGCACTCTCAACTGTCGTCACATCGTTCCCTCATGTTCAATTGATTCAACTGGCGTTAAACACTTCAAAAAAACTCCTTACCTTCGGACCTTCGAGTTGAGGTTTGCAACGAAACATCTGTCGCAAATTTGAAGTTTTATAAAATTGTTTTCCGATTCCCATCGGACCTGAACCATTTCAATAAGATTCGTATGACAACCTCTCACCTCCAAACCTCCTTGATATGTGCTGAGGCTTTATATGAAGCTCATGCGCCAGTTGCGGTCTCTAACTAGTCAACACCGATTAGAACCTCGTCAAACAACTTGCGATGATAAGCGCGCGTGAGTTTACAAAAAAACATTTTGGAAATTGATTTCGTTTGAATATTTCTCTTTATTACTTTCTTGTTGTTTTCTTGTTCTATGAAACTATCATAAATACATCAGCAAACAGTGGACTCATTTCTTCACCTCAGTCGATTTGAAAAAATTTATTTATTTAAAGTTTAATTTTTAAGCTATGAAGAAATAATAATTTGAAAGCAAACATCGTTTAAGAGAAGTGAAGGGAAATACAACCGTGATCATAGATTCGCCAATTAGTCGCAACATAAAATTCGCTAATTAGTGGGTGCGTCAGAGAAATGCGCCACGGCCGGTTAAGAATGTTTGATTTCGCGCCAGAGCGCTGTCTCCTGACGACGCAATTTATAAACTCATCCCACGATTACCACAAAATTAATTTGATTTAAATGAAGACTCGCTTGCCTGGGTGGCCTGTGACTGTACCACCGTCATTCCCTCGTTCAACGCCTATCGTCTAGATGGAGATTAAATTGTAAGTAAGGCCAACATTAACGCGTTGCTCTAAGGTTCTAGTTAAGATAATGGTTTTCCTCCCACCGTTCTAAGAGCGGCGGTGAAATCTCCCAAAAGTTATTAATTTAATAAAAAATATGTTCGTCTCTAAAGACGTTCTCCTCGTCCTTGCTGCTCTAATCGCTTTATAAAATTTGTGACACTTTAGTGTTTTGCTAGAAAATCTCTGAAGCACTTAGAACTTGGTTGATTTGGCTTTTGAATTTCAGTTTTCTTCGATTTCAGCTTCCTCCAGGTAATTTAATTGATTTGCATATGTTGACTGATTTAAAATCAGTGATTTTCCTAAGCGAGAACTGTAAAAGCCAGAGCGAAGGAAAATCAACTGTGTGGCAAGAGACGCACTGACAGAAAACTTGCGTATTAACATGAAAGTCAAAGCGGATTATTAATTGAGAGAAGTCTCACCATCGTTTCTTTTTCGTGACTTGCTGGCTGAAGAAAAACAGGAATTTAATAAATAAAAGCTTGCGACAGAGTTGTAGAAGGAGCGCAAACGAAAATTGATTAGGGAAACTAATCTAAATCTAATCTGTGATTGAAATCTGCGCGAATCCGATGAGTGACTTCTCGTCGGGAGTTTCGCCGCCACTGCTGCTTAGTTGAAACGTCACAGTCTTCAATGTACTGCGTTGGTCTATCAGACGCTGAAGATTTGAAGCCATGACGTTCGTGTCATTGGGATCGACGAGGCCCGCGCCGACCAGTTCCGTTGCGATTCCTTCTGAAGTGTCTTTGCCGACAACAAACTCGAAACGGATATCGTTCAGCTCGCGATTTCCATTCCTCATTCGTAGCACCAAATTCACAACCTGACAGTCACCGTCGCCGATGAAAAGTTTTACGTTCATCTCAGACTCGACAGCTGCAGTTGGCGGATCCGTCGTGACAGTATTCTCAGATGGCTCCGACTCCTCGTGCTCGTCAGACGACTCGGCATGCTCGAGACGATTAAGAGGTCGATCGTCAGTCTCAGAATCCTCGTCTGAGTTCTTGCCGTTGTCTTCCTCCTCGCTCGACCAAACCCATTCGCCAGTCAAAGTACGATGAAGACGACCAGACGTTCCCGGTTGCCTTTTCGACGCTTTGTTGACTCGAGTCTTCATCGATGGACCTGTGGCCAGGAGCGTTTGCATCAAGTATTTCTTGTCCTTTGCCTTCTTGAAGAACGGATGCTTTAACAGTTCGCTTGCCGTCGGCCGCTTCGTTGGATCCTTCTGAAGACACTCAATGATCATCTTCCGGAACGTCTTACCGTATGCTTTATATTGATCTTTGTCCTCAGCGGCCGTATCAAGATTTGGCGGATCGTTCTGCAGAGTCAACAGTAAAACCTTCATCGGCGGATATTTGTGATATGGTGCGGTTCCCGTTGCCATTTCAATTGCTGTGGGAATCATAAAACCATTTAGATAATTGAAGCAGAGCGGAGAGAAAATGATTAATTACCGGTGATTGCGAAGCTCCAGATATCGGCCTTGAAGTCGTAGCCGTGATCTTGCTCCATCACTTTTGTGTGCGGATGGGAAAATCGAGAAGAAGAAAAGAAAATTTCGAAAAATGACGTCACACACTCAAAGATGCCAAATCATTAAAATTACCTTCTGGCGCCATCCAACAAGGCGTTCCAACGAATGTATGTCGAACCTTTTGACGCGACATGTCTCGACCGGTCGCAAGCCACGAGCTGACACCGAAATCAGCGATCTGAACGGTTCCGTCGTCGCCTAAAAGAATGTTGCCAGCTTTGATATCACGATGGATTTGTCCATTGCTGTGAAAGTACTCGAGACCCCTCAGCACCTCTTTAAGCACCGTTGCGATTGTGGCTTCGTCGAAGACGCCGTTCCGGCAGTCGTTCTTCCTCATGCGGTGCTTGATGATGTCGAGGAGACTGCCGCCTTCTAGCAGCCGTAGGACGAGCCACAGCTCCTCGCCAACCACGAAGCTTGTGTGATACGTGACGACGTTGTCGTGGAAGCAGCTGCTCATGGCCTGAATCTCCTTGAGCAACTCATCCATCGATGTGTTCCACTTCTCCAAGTTGATTCGTTTGATGGCACATTTCTCGTTCCGGGACTTGCAGTACGCGGAATGCACTACAGCAGTCGCTCCGACTCCAATAATCTCACCTAGCTCATAGCCGTCTTTGCTATTCGCCCATGCTGTTACCACTGGCGCAGACGACGCGGCAGTATTGAGGCTCGCCGACGAAACGTTCGATGCGATTTGACTTGACGATGATACACGAGCTGGTGGTGACGATGACATTCTCCCTTAGACTTGATTGCTGTCTGATTGTGTAGTTCTTACAGTGCTCGCTGCTCTTTCCTCGTCGCAGTTTTATTTGCTTCAAGTTTAAAGTCTGGCGAATGATAAGACGAAATCGAATGAGAAAATTTCACTGTAATGGAATTCCATTTGATTTATCGAGCTGGAGCGGAAGCGAACGCGAGCAATTAAAGTCGCCAGCGCGGATCGAAACGAGGCTTCGTCGTCTTATTATTCTATTTATTTTACAAAATTCTCTGATGTGATAATTCGATGCTAATTGATTGATGATTTCAACTCACCGCAACAATTTCGCAAATCTTGTGATGTTGGGTCTCGGTAAATACGCGGGGCAGAACGCGATTCAACTCGAGAAATGTTATTTATTTTGAGTTAATTCTTCAAATTTTACGTTCACGGGAAAACCAGGGAAACGTGCGGAGCTTCCGACCAACTGAAATCTGACGCAATATGACTCGACGAAAGCCTCGTGCTTAAGGCTAAGAGATCACGATCGGTTGATGGATGAATTACGAGAAAGTCGCCCCCAAACAAACGATGAATCGATTGCCAGGAGATTTTGACGTGACGCAATTTCAGTTCGCGCAACAGAGAAAAACCTTACAATTTGGGATTTCGTCTTCAAATAATTCGTTGCTCGCCATGGACTTATTTATTTCATTCTCGCAGCGATGCAGCCAGACTGGTTACGTCTAGTTATTACAGACTACGTAGCTCCTACAAAATCAACTTGTATTCTCAAGGTGCAAATTAAAAAAGTCTCTGACAAGGTCGTTTGATGATGAGGTCAATGACCCAACTTTCCTTGAGTCATTACATTACGCAACTGTTCCGAAGACAGCGAGGAGTTCATCACAACGTCGTCTATCGTCGTGCTCATTATAGGCGAGCGAACACACGTGATTTCTCAAGCAGTCGTCGTTGCAGCCAGCTCGCATGTAAGGGTCGCCAGCTTTGACTTTGAATTCCCAGTATCTCCTGGCGAGATTGCGATTTCGGGATAAGCTGAACGCGAACGCGTCTAATGATGCTGGAGAAAGGTCAGGCAATCCGAAAGCTTCTCTGAATGAGTATTGTCTGAACCATCTTGGAGGGTGCTGTGGCAATCTGTTAGCTTCAGACACGCTGTAGATGAACGAGTCGTATTCGTTGACTTGCTGTTGAACGGAAATTGAAATTAAACACCTGAGCACATGAATCAATAAAATCTCCTTACATAGTGAATACGATCAACGTAGTATAAAATATAGTTGGGGTTGACTGAGTGATAAGCTGTGGCTCCACCACCGTTCCATGCAACATTGACAGCGTGTTGAGCGTTAGTGCGATCGTAGTTGATCTCGAACTCGTCGAGGTGTGAATGTCCGTTGAACTGTCCGCCGATGATCATGTGGAATCGATCGATGACTCGTCGATATTCTCGCGACCAGAACTGGAAGCAGCTACCACCGCCAGTTGGAATGTGAGCCAGAATGTGAACTCTTTCGTTGGCTCGTTCAGCAGCCAGCAAAGTATCGTGGAACCATTGCATCGTTGCTTGGATTTCGGTGCGGGTGTACATGATCCACCAATTGTAGATGTAGCAATCATTATTGTTCAACCCAATAATTCGAAATCCTGGATGAACCAGAGCTGTGTAGTAACCGCCTCGTCTAACAGTTTCGGCAGCTGCGTCATCGATCCATCCGTGACGTTGCCAAATATCAGCAGAGTAATCGTAAAGCCATTGGCTCGATAAGGAAGGCCTGGTTATCATTGAGGGGGCAAACCTAATAATAAAAAGCTTAAATACATGTGACGACGAAAGTGATAAGACGATCTTACACATTGGTCGGTTGAGCTGCAAACAAAAAGAATTAAAGTTTTCTAATCCAAAAATAACTCCAAGTTTTACCTTCGTGATTGCCAATGACATTGAATATCGGCGTGTTGGGGAAAACTTCCTTCAGCAAATTGTAAACGCGATCCATGATTTGTCTGTTGCCGTTCTCAGTCGTTTCCCAGACTCCGTGGTCGACGATATCTCCAGTGTGGTAGATAATATCAACGTCAGGATGAGCGGCTCGAACACGATAGATTGTGTCTTCAATCGCTTCCCAAGGAGTGTCGCAGTACTGTGGATGGTTTGAAATAAAATTGATTTGATCATATTGCTATTAAAATTTTCCAACTCTGTAATCGCCCCATCGACCAGCAGCGTCCGCAGGATTCGTGGCCAGGCCATCGCTTCTCCGGCAGCAAACTATGTGCGGACATGGGCCGATACCTCCGACTAAGTAGTGCGGATCATAATGCAAGTCCGTCAAATGAATAATCTTGAGTTCATCGGGTTGTCTTGGCGCGGAAACAGATTTCGATTGCGTAACTTCAGGTCCTGGGCTTATGTCAACCGTAAAATCCATTTCTGGATCGATTGGACCACATTCACCCTGCATGACCAATGCGCACATGTGTTCAGCTGTTAAGTTAGGTCGAGCATCGATAATGTGCAGCAGAGGTTCAACATTCAAGTCGACGAGTCCTCGACAAACATGCGGATCGTATGGAGTCACAATTTGGCAGACTTGATCGGAAGCATCCGCGACTTCTTCTAACGACATTCCGTCTCGTCTCTCGCGAACTATTGTGGCGAGGAAAATCCTACAAGCGAAACAAGCAAATCCCGCTTCCTCCTCACTGATAAGAAATGCGTTAAGATTCGAAGCAAATTCGTATGTAAGGTGAGCTTACGTATAGTCGTCAACCTCCGTTCGTCCCATATGCTCGTTGTAGGATGCATATTTGCTCCATTTGTTGAACGATTCGGAGCGGTAGCCTGTCGCTGTAAAGTTTCGTATATCCGCTATGATCCCTTCTTGCATTATGCCTGAAAGACAAATCGATTATCACATCAGAGTTAGCCACCTCATCTTGACGTACTTAGAAAAGCCAACAAACTCTGCCGGTTCTTAAGATGATTCTCAGTTCTTAACAACATTCCTGAGCTTAAGCACACAGCTCCAAGCAGTAAAACTGCCAATTTCACCCACGCCATTTTGATACCAAGTCCAACTTCACTGTTTAAACTGAGCCAGATCCAAACTGTTTCCACCTTTTATACCTCACAAGTGACCGCTGATAACAAAAGCTCAAGATTCGATAAGATTTCGATGTTTTGGTGAATTAAAAATAACTTATTCAAAGCTTTTTATCGCATTCTGAATCAGACCTTTTTAAAAAAAACGCGGTTAGGACACAGTTAAGTAACTTAGAGTAAGAATATCGTTTTAAAAGTTGTGCTTAATCCTGGTCAAAACTTTATTTTCGGGTTACGGCACATGTCCTTGTAAAACCAATCTTTGATGTTCTCGTAAACTTGTCGTTTTGCGCTAAAGTTTGGCTCATTCAGCTTCTGGCAAATTTTGCAGAGATCAAGCTTGATCCGGCCGTGATCTAATTGGGTTTGACTTATGACTTTGTAATATTTCTTCCACCAGAAATATTTGATGTATTCGTCTGGGTGACTGGAAAGGAACTCGAGGTACGTTGCAAGCTCTTCGACGCTTTTAAAGCTTTCAACGTTGATGTAAGAATGTGGTGGAAGGAACAATGAGAGGTTGGCCCCTGAATAGATCACAGGAATTACGAGATTCATCATCGAATCAAACACTTTTTCAGTAATGTAGTCGCGACACAAAGTGTTCTCGAAAGCAAAGTAGAATCTGTAAGTAAACCAAACCATGAGGTCACGTTGGTCACCATATAGACCGCGAAACAAGGAAATCATTAACCCGAAGCTTACCTATAAGTGCTGTTCAGCATTTCGGAGCATTTGCTTGAGTTTTTGTCGCATTGCAACGTTCCACACTTTCCATAAATATCTATGTCAATATGTCTTCGAAGCTTTTTTGCCAGCTCATCTCTGTTCGAGAACGCATCACAATGTGATACGAACCAAGCTGCTGTCTTTGACTTGTGTTGTGCAAGCTGTAGAATTGACGAATCTGAGGAAAATGTTACTGTGTTATCAAGTATAAATCTCATTCCTACCATTAAAAGAGACGTCAGGTTGCCGCCATCGAACATCTAAACTCGGAGCAATTTGCATGCCTGTTGAAAGATCCACGACCGCCCCGTAATTCCACAGAATATCTGAATGCAATCGATAAGTCATCGTCAGATTAAAGAAGCTTCGGTCAACGTCCAGGTCGTGCCACATCTGCGACGGACACCTGGAAACAGATATTGTGTTCAATAAAGCTGTTATTTAGGCTGTAAACTGCAATAGAGACTCGTGTGATACCATGATGTAAACTTGTTCTGGCTTTCTGTTTTCCGGGCGGTCAGTCAAGTTTTGTCTTGGTTGAGCTGGATGAAACAGAATTGCGTCAAAGTCGTGCACATTATGAAGCTGAGTTCTGTTGAATGTGAATATGCAATTCGTTGTGGGGCATCCAATTGTCTCTAAGTAACGCTCGTGAAATACTTCAGGCATTGGCGACAGATAATTCTCGAAGTATTTCGTCCAGAAAAGAACAGTTTTCGCGGCTGCAACTTTCTTGTCACTGTTCCCCAAATATTTGCCTAGTTCTTCATATTGAACCTTCTTGTCTTTGAAAGCAAAGAACTGCTTAGTTTCAAGAATGGACGTATTAGATTGAACCGCATTGTAAGGAACAGTTTCGGCCAATACATAAAACCGCAGCATTAAGTAAATTAAACTAATTGAGACTGCACTGCTAACGATGAGCAGAAAGAGATATCGTCTCCTTCCAACCATAGCGAATAATCAACTGGCGCAATACACAAATAAAAATACAACAGACAGATGTTCCACGTGTGCCAACTGCTGATAAAGTAATCAGATAACAGATCATTGAACGGTCGTAGTATTCCGTGTTGATTCAGCAAACATTTTTTATTCACAACTTTTATCTTCGGCTCACACTTTCAAAAAAATTTATGAAACAGTTCCGAAGACAGCAAGAAGCTGATTGCACCGGCGTCTGTCGTCATGCTCATTGAGGGCAACAGAACAAACGTGATTCCTCAAGCATTCATCGTTGCAGCCAGCCTGGATGTAGGGATCGCCAACCTTGACTTTGAATTCCCAGTAACGTCTTGCAAGGGGTCGATTTCTAGACATGTTGAAGGCGAATGCGTCGAGCGATGCTGGCGAAAGATTAGTAAGTCCGAAGGCTGTTCTGAATGAATATAGTCTGAACCATCTTGGTGGATTTCCTGGAGTTCTGTTAGCCTCCGATACGCTATAGATGTATGAGTCGTATTCGTTGACTTGCTGTTGAATGGAAATTGAAATTAACGCCTGAGCACATGATCAACAAAATCTCCTTACATAGTGAATACGATCAACGTAGTATAAAATATAGTTGGGATTGACTGAATGATAAGCTGTGGCTCCACCACCGTTCCATGCAACATTGACAGCGTGTTGAGCGTTAGTGCGATCGTAGTTGATCTCGAACTCGTCGAGGTGCGAGTGTCCGTTGAACTGTCCGCCGATGATCATGTGGAATCGATCGATGACTCGTCGATATTCTCGCGACCAGAACTGGAAGCAGCTGCCACCGCCAGTTGGAATGTGAGCCAGAATGTGAACTCTTTCGTTGGCTCGTTCAGCAGCCAGCAAAGTATCGTGGAACCATTGCATCGTTGCTTGGATTTCGGTGCGGGTGTACATGATCCACCAATTGTAGATATAGCAATCATTATTGTTCAATGCGATCACTCTGAATCCTGGGCGGACCAGAGCTGTGTAGTAACCGCCTCGTCTTACAGTTGCGGCAGCTGAAGCATCGATCCATCCGTGACGTTGCCAAATATTGGCAGAGTAATCGTAAAGCCATTGGCTCGATAAGGAAGGCCTGGTTATCATTGAGGGGGCAAACCTAATAATAAAAAGCTTAAATACATGTGACGACGAAAGTGATAAGACGAACTTACACATTGGTCGGTTGAGCTGCAGACAAAAAGAATTAAAGTTTTCTAATCCAGAAATAACTCCAAGTTTTACCTTCGTGATTGCCAATGACATTGAATATCGGCGTGTTGGGGAAAACTTCCTTCAGCAAATTGTAAACGCGATCCATGATTTGTCTGTTGCCGTTCTCAGTCGTTTCCCAGACTCCGTGGTCGACGATATCTCCAGTGTGATAAATAACATCTACGTCAGGATGAGCGGCTCGAACTCTTCGAATTGTATTGTCGATTGCATCCCAAGGAGTGTCGCAGTACTGCGAACGAACATGTAAGAAATCAGTGGTTTCAATTTAACTGTCTTCTTACTCTGTAATCGCCCCATCGACCTGCCGCGTCTGCCGGGCTACCAGCCATACCATCATTTCTTCGGCAACAAACTGGATTAGGACATGGGCCGATGCCTCCGACCATGTAATGCGGATCGTAGTGGAGATCCGTCAAATGAATAATCTTGAGTTCATCGGGTTGTCTTGGAGCCGAGACAGATTTCGATTGCGTGACTGCAGGTCCTGGGCTAATGTTAACCGTGAAGGCCATTCCGGGGTCAATTGCCCCACATTCGCCTTGTAAAACCAAAGCGCAAACATTTGTTGCTGTCAAAGTCGGTCGCGAATCAATGATGAAGACGAGAGCTTCAACGTTCAAGTCGACAAGTCCTCGACAAACTTGTGGGTGGAACGGAGTGACGATTCGGCACATTGTGTCAGCAGAGTTAGCCAACTCTTCCTGCGTTCTTCCATTTTGTCTGTCGCGAATCAGCGACGCAAGGTAAGTTCTGCAGGCTGCGCAACCGAGAATCGCTTCTTCTGGACTAAGCACGAATATAGGCAATGAAAGTTTTCACAAAATGTCAAACTCACGTATAGTCGTCAACCTCCGTTCGTCCCATATGCGAATCATAGGGAACCATTTCCTTCCACGTGTTGAACAAATCAGAGCGATAACCTGTGGCCGTGAAGTTTCTGATATCCGTAATCAAACTTTCCTCCATAATGCCTAGAATTTCAAAAATCACCAAAAGGAAACACTGGGCGATTTCAGTAGAATTTACTAAGGAAAGCTAGCATGCTCTGCCGGTTCTTAAGATGATTCTCAGTTCGTTGCAGCGTGCCTGAGCTTAAGCACACAAATCCAAGCAGTAGAACTGCCAATTTCACCCACGCCATTTTAATATCCAAGTCCAACTTCACTGTTTAAACTGAGCGAGATCCAAACTGTTTCGGCTTTTTATAGTTCACAAGTGACCGCCGATAACAAAAGCTCAAGATTCGATAAGACTTCGATGTTTTAGTAGAGTAAAAATAACTTATTCAAAGCTTTTTATCGCATTCTGAATGGTAAACAAGATAAACAAATTCTTTTTCGCTGGCCAGGAGCTACAACGATTCCACCGAAAATTCTATTTCAAGAATTAAACATTTGTTCAACAGGCTCATCAGTAATCCATTCACTCTCCATCCATGTTACATTTCCGTATCACGTTTGAAGAGTCAGCTAGAGCGAACCGTTTCAAACTTGGCGGCGTGGTCACGTTGATAAAGAATTGTTCACACTTGATTGATCAGTAATCTTATCACGCTGCCAATGTTAATTTGCCACAATGTGTGACAGTTGTAGTAAAGTCGCGTGAACATATTCGGGATTACCCGACGCGTCATGGCAAGGTTCAGCAATCTGTTCATTGATAAGCAGTTGTTTACTAATCAAACTTTATTTCTAAATATTCGAATCGAGGCACACATCGATCATAATCTAATCTCTCTCAGTTGCGCTGATTTAAGCTCGCGTGACTAGTTCACTGGGAAACGAGACTGAAAGCGAGCACAACAGCGGCAACAATCAGTTTTGCTGACACGAATAATTTCCTGGCATCCGAGCTGAATAAATGGAAAATAGAAATTAATTTTAAAATATATGTTCAGTTTTAAATTGCTTACTTTGGATCCAAAGTCGGAGGCTGTGGAATTTCGTTGTTGGGAAGATTCGACGCAAGGCATTCGGCTATCCAGTGATTGAACTGCGAGACGTCTACGTAAGCTCCTGGGAAGTTTCTGCGACCACATCCGAAGCCGAAACTAACGATTCCGGCAATCTGACCGCTGCAAATGAGTCCACCGCCGCTGTCACCAGCGCAGGCTAGGAAAGAACCAATTGAACAGATTCCTAGAACTATGAAGGCTTCTTACCATCACGTGAACCATCAAGAGTTCCCGCACAAATGAACCCAGTTGGAATGAGTCCATTGAACGAGTTCGTACCATTGCAGATATGCATGCTGATGATTGGGATTTCGATCCTGAGCAGAATCGGATGTGCTCGCGTGTTGGCCTCGTCTGTTGTTCCCCTGAAGATTCAAAGTTATTTCACTGAATTGAACTAAACGTATCAATCTCACCATCCAGCCAATTGGCAATTAAGACCGTCCATTGGAGTATTGAAAGATCTCGGAAGCGCGCTTAGGGTTGGCGATGCCGTGAAAGGAAGCGCCGTTCGAATGACTGCAATGTCAGCGTCAAAGGTTCGAACATTGTAGCTCGGATGAACGAAAAAGTGGCTCGGAAATCTGATTTGTCTAGTCGGCGATCCCCATCTCTGTATGCTGACGTCGTCTCCCATTAATTGAAACTGTAAAAAATGTTGCAAATTTTAAAATTTTCCCGGGAAATTTCAACAATTCGCAATATCTTTTACCGAAGTCAAATCCATAACCACACCAAAACTGGTCGTTAAACAGTGAGCTGCCGTCAGAACATGTCGAACATCTACCGGTAAAATTTTATCGATAAGCCTTGCGATAAGGAAAACCAGCTTCGATTATGCCTCACCTATCAAAGCTCCGCCGCATATGTGAGCTCCTCTTGTCGTTTGCACTGAGATCTAGAAAAGTAAAATGAGATCAACGCTAAAGCGTTTCATCGAATTTGCATACCTTTGCAGGAAATTCTCCATGCGAAGCTGGCATTCCCCCGATAATTCTCGGTGCGAAATCGATATCTCCATCGTAGGTGTAGTGGAAATGTTCGTAATGCGGCACGCCTGCATCCCAATTGTAACCTTCCTCGTCGATTTCCCGTTTCACTACCTTGTGGCATGTGACTGAAGAAAGGGGAAAGTTCGTTACTGCTCTTGTCTAATGGAAGCGGATGTTACCGAGAGCCAACTGAATCAGCAGAACTGCAAGGAAAACTCTTATCATCCTACACAAAACAATTTGTTTCCTTTCGCTGTAAATCCGGACAACAGACTGAAGTGTTAAAACATGTCAAGCGCTTGAAGACGGTAGCAATTTTATCAATATTTCGTTATCGCCTTTGTGAGGGATTAACTTCGTGATTGAATGAAACGCGATAAGGAATTCGGTGAAAATCCGAACCGATGTGCGAAAAGAGAAATGAAGTAATCGATGACGAGTCAGCTTCGCATAACTTCGAGGCGCGAGTCTCAGGTGGCAAAGCTCAGATGGCGAAGCTTTGATGGGATTGCTTTCGTCCAACAGTTTAATATCTGATGACGAAAGACGAAAATGGAAACGAATAAAAGCAAATGACGTCATTGCGTGGGTGTCTAAAAATAGCACGAGAGTCTTAAGACAAGCAGCTTTGTTTTATAAAAGGAGCCACTTGAAATTGATAATTCATCGATCTTCGTCATAATCCTTTGGAACAGATTCAAATCGTGAAACAAAGATAGTGAGAAAGGTTCAGAGATTGCTTCATTCGCCTTTTCATCAACCTTAATGAATGAGAAACGCCAGTCGGATTAGAACGTTCATTAGACTTTAATATCTTTTCAATTGTTTTCTGATCTTCTTGTTAAGTTAAGGTCGAAAGTTTTTACTTAGCAGCAATTCAGACAAAAGCTACTTGAGCTCCGTCGTCGTTGTATCTTCTTAATTGCTTATCCTTCATCTATTTAAATAATTTTCTCCCCAAAGGGTGGATGAAGCTCCAAATTCGAACACTTTGGGCAAGTTAGGCGGGCGTAAGCTTGTTTCCATTTTGATGAAGTTAGAAGCTTTGCTCCAAACCTTAAGCTTTTGCAGTCAAAATTTGACAAGCGTAATTCACAAATTTCTCAGACCGAAGCGCGCTTTCAACGCTTCAAGCAGCAATTCTCAAAAATTCAGGGAATCTTATCGATGCCACTTCATTGAACGAGAGTCTCTAATCGGCTTTTCCAGTTTAAAGAGGAAAAGGCGATAAGGAGATTACTGAGTTACCAAAAAGCGCTAATAGTCACCGGCTAAGACTCTCAAGAGCTTTGATAACTTTTGCCTCAAAATAAAAATCTTCTCACTCTTCACCGACACTTCATTCAAAACGCGAGCGCGAGCAAGTGTAGCAATTCGTTCTAATTTTATTCCAAACTCACGATGAAGTTTCTGATTCTTGCTGTCGCTGGTAAGAATTGAACTTTCGCTTGTTACGTCAGCGAAAAGCTTCAACTGAGATTTTATTAAAAAAGTTTTCAGTGCGGTGGTTGCCGACGAGATTTACGAGAAGCCTTTGCCATCAGTGCTCGGTGGAGTCGATACGAATTGGGGCCAATACGCCAGCAGCGTTATCATCGATGGGCCAAACCAGTTCTGCGGTGGAAGCATAGTCGAGAACAGTCATGTGAGAACCCTTTGGCATTGGAAAACTTTCGCATCAATTATATTTTTGATTCACATCAAAGATCGTCACAGCTGCCAGCTGTTTACTTAATGAGAACTACGAAACCATCAACCCAATTTGGTTTAAAGTTATTTCCGGGGACATTTTCTTCTCGCCAGCTTCGTTCCGGCGCGTCGAGAGGAACGTTTCAAGGATTTTCATCCATCCCGACTTCAATGCGTTCACAGGAGAAAACGATATTGCCATCCTGAGGGTGAGTGAGTTCAAGTAACGGCAGACTGATTAATAGCGATAATTAATTTAGTTGAATCAACCTGAGCCTTTCCCTCACAACACAATCGAAACTGCGTTACGGCAAACGAGAATTGTTCGCAATGGTGCAGCTTGTCAGTTGGTCGCTTTTGGCAAGCAATCAAACGTTACAGTTAGCTGGAGAGCTCGTCAAGCTGCGCTATCCTTGAACGTGCTAGACCGTGATAATTGCGCTGGAGTGAATTTTATTCACGTCAACCGAATTGCTGACAGACTAATGTGCGTTCAAACCTCAGCAAACGCAGCTCCTTGTGCTGGCAATTTGGGGTCGGGACTATACTGTGATGGTTTCCTGACTGGCGTTCTAACTGGGGGCATCGGATGCAATACAACGCCCGCTGTCTTTCAACAAATCAGAGCCTACAACAGATGGATCGAAGAGCAGTTCACGCGATCTGATCCGGCCCGTGAATCCGGTACAATCCCATTCAACGTCTTAGGATTTCCTGTTTTCCTCCGAGGCCAAGGAAGTAATTAAACTTGTTGACATGTGAAAGTTTCTCGCAAATAAAGCAAAATCAATCGAAGTTGGAAAAGTTTCTCAATTCTCCAGATGGTGCAAAGGGTTGTAAAAGTTTCACGAGCGCCAAGCGATTATGAAATATTAACTTATGTGGTTACGAGTTAAACTCAGCAGACGTAAATCCATCTCGTGAGGGGTTCTTGTGAAAACTTCAGCGAGAGCTTATGAAGGTTGCTAGAAGACTTTCAGTCCCAACACAGTCGAACGAGGAAACGTCGATTAGAAATTCTAATTTAAACTTTATGGTAACTAAAAGCAGCCTAAATTTTGGGGAAAATCGAACAAATTGGAAGTTAGTCTTCAATCGAAAATATTTTCTTTATTCAGTTTTGGGAGATAAGCTTAAGGCAATCGTTCAATGGGTGAGACATTAGCTGCTGGAATGTCTTGGCGTCTGACTTGCTCTTCAATCCAAGGCACGAAGTATCTGACTTGAGTGTAGACTCCGGGAGTGTTGGCGACGGTTCCACATGAGAATCCAGAGCTAAGAATTCCGTCGAGTCGACCGTTACAGTAAAGACCACCTCCGATATTGATGGAGCAGACTCCGCTGCCTGTTCCAACGGTTCCAGCACAAATCATCGTCTCGGTGATTCTGCCAAAGTTCGTAGCGAGACCATTGCAAGTGTCTCGGTTGATGATTGGAACTGCGAGTGCTTGCTGAAGATTGTTACCAGTGTTCCAAGCAGCGACCATGCAGCTTTGAGTGTCGAAGGCTGTAAATCGATGAAATGTGTTTCTAGGATTCAGACCGCAATTGAGCTTTCTTACCGATTCTTTGACTGTAAAGAGCGGGTGCGACCGTTGGCGTTGCAACTTGTGGGAAAACAAAGTCCGTTGCCGTTCTCACAACTGCGATGTCGTTCTCGAAAGTGAAAGGGTTGTAACGCGGATGAACGTAGATGGCGAGAACTTGAATTCTGGGAAGCGCAAAGTTGATTGTGTTCGACCCCGAGAGAATCGAAATTTGAGCTGGTGACAGTAGCAGATTGTTGGCGTTTACCATACAATTGGCTGCCGTCAAAACATGGTTTCTGTTGAAGATTGTGGCACCGCAGACCTGACCAGCGGTCGGCAGAACGATTCCGACGAACGAGGGAAACTCGCCCAAGGTTGCACTTCGTCCGCCAGTGATTGCGGCAGCTTCGTAAACTGCAAGGCAAAGCAGGAAAACTTTCGTCAGCTGGAACATTTTCTTCTCAAGATTTCGAAACTTTAATAAAACGACGACGAACTCGTTCAGCAATCAATGCGCAACTGAAGAAAATTTCTGCTCACAAGATATTTTTATTTTCGCCCACTTGAGAAAGTTTATCAAGAACAGAAGTTATCGCGAATCAGCCGCAAGATAAGAATTTTTTGGAAATCGCCGACCACTTAACGTCTTGTCGGTTTCCGCTGAAACTTCTGTACGACGTTTTCTCGTAATCGAAATTTTTCTAGGGAATCAAATGAAACCGAGAACTCCTCAATATCCCAAAAGCTCTCATAGCTTCTCAAGAAATTTGGCTCGATAAGAAGCAAATCCGCTGACCTGAATCGGTTATCTGTTGGCTTCCATAGTTGCAGTTATAATTCATTAGCTAGCCTTCATAAGCCAACGACTTCTAAGCTCGAATTGACACTGTTAGCTCAAAGATTTCAATCTCTAAAAATTTTACTTTCAAGCTTAAAACTTTAAATCACTCAAACTTTCAGTATCCTTCAAACTTTCAAATTTAATATTGAGCATTACTGTGGACAACTAGTCATCTTTGGTGCAAGTTTTTTGAGCAACGTCTCGAAATATTTCTTATCATAATTGATTTATTATCAATGAGCCACCAAAGCCACTTCATCGCTACCTCTAATTGGCGATGTCTTCATCGGTTTAATCCATTGTTCGTCGTAAAATTCTTTATCTGAATCGATGCTTGATAACGTCGAGTGTTTCTTCTTGAGAGCCGAGTCGTTTTTAATGAGATTCCGGCAGAAGTATCCAAGCAGTTGAGGAGTAAACGTTGAGTGGTTCGAGTCGAAGTGAAACGAAAATGAAATTATTTTTACTCGCAATTTTCATCGCCTGCGCGCATACGGCCGAGGTTGAAGTTGACCCGTTCCTGACTGGGGGAATGGTCGCAGTGGCTGGCGAATTCTCGTCAGCTGTTTTCATTAGGGCTCCAGGAACACCCAACCAGCCCCTCTGCGGTGGCACTATCATAGACCGAGAACACGTTAGAAAATTTCTTCACGTCGCCGCATAATCAAATTTATATAAAAATACATTCATACTTAGATCCTGACAAGCGCGCAGTGCGTTCTCAATGGTCAAAACCAGCTCATCAATCCGTTTTGGTATACAGTCACAGCTGGAGACTTGAACATCATTCAACCAACAAGTCGCAGAGCTGTTCGAACTGTCTCGAGGATTTTTGTTCATCCGAACTTTAACCCAACGACGAGAAACAAGTAAAAATAATTTCAAATTGTGAAATCAAATTTTCATCTTCTTCTCGATAGCGATTTAGCTGTGCTACGCGTCTCGGAGCCCTATCCCGAGTTCCATAATTCAATTGAGCCTGTGATCCGAAACAATCGTTTATTAGCGGCTGGCGTGGCTTGTCGGTTCGTTGCATGGGGTAAAAGCACATCGCAAGTTTACTGTTAAATTTCTCAAATAATCGAGTTCCAATCAAGGCGCCGCGACGAATGCTGTCAACGCTCCAATCCAGCCAGATCTGCGTGTCATGAATGCTCCTATTATTCTCTCAGAGTCTTGCAATGCGCAGACTGTGCATGCTTCGCGGGTCTTGAGTGTTCACATCTGTGCTGGTTCAATCGCAGCGACCGCTCCAGCTTCCGGCGCGTGCAATGGCAACATCGGTTCGGGCCTTTACTGCAACGACCAGCTAACTGGAATCCTCTCATTCGGAACGTCTTGCGGTACCGCGAATCAACCCGGCGTGTACATCGATGTCCGTCAATACAGCGATTGGATCAATGCGCAACTCGTCAGAACTGACAATCCACAACCTGGTTGGATGCCGACGCCGACCTAAATGTTCTCGTTATTAATAAAGAAGAATGTGAACAAACATTTGAATTTTACGAATTCCTTTGCAGTTCGTTATCGCTGTTAGCTAAAGAACTGTGTCATTGAAGAAGAATTTACGGTGAAGTCTGGCCGTAAACAGTAGCATCGAGCGGTTGCGGTCGACCTTGACAATGAAACAACTCGTCGTTCGTAACGGTGGATTCTACTCACGATCGGGCAGATAAGGCAGTAATCGACTAGCCAGCGAAACCTCAACAATAATTATTCAAACGCGCTGACTGACGTCACGTTGAAGTTGAAAATTTCTGCGGAATTCGATTGAAGGTGCTTCCCAACTCAGCGAGCGAGACCTCGCGCGCGTGCTCAACGTCATCGACCTTTTAGGAAAGCCGTAAAGTTGGAGAAACTGCCCGATAAGTTGAGCGATGTATTACCATAAAAATTAAGACTTTATGGATCCCAGACGCGTTTGCGATGCTAATTAGCAGCAGATTAGTCGAAGCTGCGGGGCGCTTAAAATGCAAAGCGAAACTTCCGATTCAGATTTAATACTAAGTAAGTGTTTACTCAAGTTTCATGTTGCGGTCTTGTCATTTATTTAACTTATTCCGTTACATGTTAGTCTTGATTACGTTGCGAATAATGATTTCGAGAGGCGGCCGGTCGACGACAACAGAAATCACACTCACGACCGACAACGACCTCTTCGTCTTTTGTTTCTTCGACTTAATAAATTCGTTCACGCTACTGGCAATCTTACGTTCAGTGTCTTTAAATTTAGGCAAAGCTATTAAGTAACAATGTGACTGATGATAAATAGGTAGAAAGGTTAAGCAGACTCAGCGGTGATGATTGTAGCGACCGTCGGTGTCAAACTATTGTTGCTACCCACGGTATTAAAGTTCAGCTCCTCGATTGCCTTCTCGAGTTGCTGGTAGTCGTAGTAAAGTTTCTGGTTCAAGTCCACATTTTCGAACACTCCTTCGAACGTGGCGCAGACCGATGGCTTTAGGTTGAAGAATATCAGCGGTTGCTTTCTTTTATGGAAGTCTATCATAAGCGTCTCCACAACTTTAGCGGCTGTGAAGTCCGCGCCGTAGATGTGAGTGCAGTCGATGACTACAGGTACTTGAGACTTGAGGCCTTGTTTATTGATCAGATTTCGAACGTAATCGACCGAGGGAAAGATGAGGCAACGATCCGGGGTGAGAAGAAGATATTTGATGCCCTTTGCTGGTGTCTAATTCGAAGAGAATAAAAGAGCAGTTAATAGAAACTGTCGTTCCTGTAACACTCGGCGAACACTTACAATCACTTTCTCCATGTGAATCTTCGGCCTCGAAGCGTGATACAGAATGAACAAGATGTTGATTCCGATCCCGACGAGAATTCCAAGCTCTAATGGAAGCACCAGGCAAGCAGCGAATGCCGCGAGTCCCGGAATCAGATCGGTTTTCTTGCTACGCCACATTGGTTTTACTACACGAACTTCAACCATAAAAATAACAGCAGCGATAATGATGCCAGCGAGCGCTGACTTGGGGATGTAGAAGAAATAAGGAGTGAAGAAGAGCAGCGAGAGAATGACGAGAATTCCTGTAAGTGAATTGAGACTGTCAGCGAATAGTCAAGGTTTGACGGGAGAACTCTCTTGCCTGTGTACAAGCTGCCGAACGGTGTTCGCACTCCTGACGCGTTATTGACAGCTCCGCGTGACAAAGCGCCAGTGCCAGGGTATCCACCGACAAACGAGTTGGCGATGTTTGCCGTTCCAATAGCAATCAACTCTTGCGTGGCGTCGATGGACTTGCCATTGGCGAACGCCTTGCAGATGGCGATGTTCTCAAGCAGAGCAATCAGTGGAACGACAATCAAACCAGAGCCGAGATCAGAAATCATGTCGCTGAAACCCTGCTCGGGTTGAAGAATCTCTCCAGACGTCTCGTTGATGACAGCAGGAATCGAAAATGGAGGGAGTTTGACGGATGGCAGTCCTTGCGGGATGTCGCCTATCATTCTAAACATGTCATGCCCGTTCTCGTAAAAGAACGCAGCCAAAGCTCCGCCAGCGATGACAACTGAGGGAGAAATTTGTGATGAAAATAGATTCGAGTGGGAAGACAAGAAAACTTACTGATTGCATTGCGAGCTGTTCCAATGAGCCACAAGGTCTTGTTCACAATTTTGTGGAACGTCGTCTTCTCGTCATCATTCTTCGGTCCGATCTTGACGTTTGGCAGAAGCTGAATTACAAGACAGTTAGCTTAAACCCAGCAATCATTGCCATTAATCACTCACTCTCATCAGTAGCAGAATGACGATGCAGGAAAAGCCAAGAATCGTGTCGGCTACTCGAAGGCCGCCGATGTTCTTGATGATCTGGCTCCACATTTGAACGAAAGTGCTTCCGCTTGCTTTAATCCCGAAAATGTCTTTGATCTGCGACGACAGAATGATTAAGGCAACGGCGCTCGTGAAGCCTGAAGACACGGGGCCAGATACGAAATCAATTAGGAAGCCGAGGCCAAAGAACCCCATGAGAAGCTCAATTATCCCTGTGAGAAGGCAGAGAAGAATCGCTTTTTCCGGAGACCCGCGGGCAGTTTGGAAAGTCAATAGCGAAGCAATAGCCGTTGGACCTAATTACGTTTTAAAATATCCTCGAATTATTTAAAGCGTTGAAGGAAAGAAATCCGACTAACTCACCCATTGGAACATCCTTGCAGGAGCCGAGGAAAATATAGATGAAGCAACCAAGGAAGGAACCGTAAAGACCATACTCGGCAGGCAATTGCGCGATGCCGGCATATGCGAGAGCTTGAGGAATGACCGTCAGACCGACTGTGAAGCCGGCGACCAAATCACCGACTGCGTCTTCAGTGCTGTAGGTGGGCAGCCAGTTGAGAATCGGTACACGTTTATAGAGAATTTTCTTGCGGCAAATACTTTTTGCCTTCCGTTTTAGAAGCTCCGGAATTTCTTTGATTTGTTCCTTTGTCGACTTCGTTGCGTTATCATCGGTAACTGAAGGTTGACGTTGCGTAAAAATTGTTTTGAAACTTTTATAATAAAAAGTTTTATTCACACTTACGAATGAATTCGTTGGAGCCTCTGTAGCCAGGCACCGTCCCGGCCTGGTGTAAGTTAATTGAGTACGATGAGCCGTGCAAGTTATAGCCTGAGGCACTCAAATATTGCTTCTTATCGTCCATCGCTGGAGATGGTGACAGTCTGAAATTCAACAGTAAACTGAAATGTAAGTTTTCATTTCAACGACGATTCGCTTTGTGTTTGTCGCTGCATATTTCGTAAACATAAGGAAACTCGACAATCGCCATAAACATCGAGGCGCTGTAAAGCAGACCAGGTTGGCGAATAAGCGAACGAGCACGTGATGATTTTCGAAGGGAAAGACCGGACAAGACAACAAGCCGTTGATGACGACACCAAGCTGAGCTTAAAGCGGCCAGCATTAATTATCGATCGCCTCGAGACAAATGAGTCACTTGCCGAGTCGCCTGTAACTACATAAAACCACAGGGCAGCGAAGAAATGTGTTGAGTTCATGAAAGCCGGCAAAGCAAACTGATCGAAGCCGGTTTAAGGCGGCTTCGTTGCCAACAAGGAGAGAAGCGAATAAACCCAAGCGGGTCAAAAACAAACTCGATGACGCTTCGAGCGATCAACAGTCACATGATCACTTTTCGATTCGGGAATTCCTTCTCGCGGTTCGCTTCACGTGATCGCTCGATCGATCATTAATTCGTTTCTCTCTTCTTCGCTAGTGTTTTCGATTAACCGCAAATCCCGTTTTGTAAGTCGCGAAACTCGACTCCCTGCTGCGGTGAGCTTTCTCATCGCTCGTGATATCAACGACTTGCGTGATTTCTCCTACAATGTCTCAATTGTTATCTTTTGTCTATGCAGGGAAAATTCTAAGTCGCGAACGTGACTCATATCGTGTCATTCAATCACGTTTTTCCATTGAAAACTTTCCTAGGAAGGTTCGTCAGAATATCAGTAAACAACGCTGAATTATCTCTCATCACACTGCGCTTGATTGCTCACCTGCTTATATGATTATCACTGACTAATTTCCCTAATGATAAGATTGCCTCTGTAAACATGCACCGAGGGAGTCGCCTTTAGCAGAATGAGGTTGACATAATCAATCACAATAAATGAATATTCTCAACTTTTTCAGTAATCATCGTCAATTAGTGACGGAGAGATCGGATTAATTAAATGCTCAAATTGTAAAACAAACAACGAATTAAGAGTCTAATTGAGTGTAATCGACTCCATTATGCGTCGGGCATTTGTTGAGTGTGGCGCTGCATTTAAACTTTCAATGAAACATTCCGAACTTTATCTCTACTGTGAAGTGCAACCGGAAGGATGAACGTCTGGCGACATCGAAGGTCTCAGGTAATTAGCAGTCGAGTGAGACTAACGACTTTCTTATCAGCACTTAGGATTGAACCTGTCTTTTGCTGATAACCTTACGCAGAGTCTCAGGTACAAGATATTAAAACAACGCAACTGGTTGCCAGCCTAATTTGCAATTACACGAATTAATTTCAGGAATTTCGTTCCAGTTTACGGTCGCAAATTGAGCTCGAATTGTTGTTGGCGAGTCAAACATGAGCGCAAAAAAATCTCAACGACAACAAACTACAATCACTGTTCGCTCCTTTTTAACAAGACTAGAGCATCACGCGCCTGGATGCAAGCGACATCAGTGATTAATCTAAGCAAATTAATTGATTTGTTGATAAGAAAATATCGTGAATTATTTAAATTAATCGATCAGCGCAAACTGAGTATAAACATTACGATAACATTTGGACGCCTGTCTGATAAACTCAGATGCAATTTGTAATCGAAAAGTTGAAAATAGTTGCACATTGGTGCAAGCGATCGCCATAGCGAGTTGCCAAAAACTATTTTCGTCGACGCGATCTGCGATTTGTCAAAATATTTTAAAGCGCGAGAAATATTTCTCAGATTTTTAAGCAGCGGAATTTTCCAGGAGCTTCAGCGGGTTCAGCTTATGAATATTCTCATGATTAATTAATTAGAAATCTGTCAAAGTTTGGAAATGACACTCCAGCACTCGCCGCGGAATTTCCATTCAAGTTTTATTATCTCGTTCTTAACTATTCCGTAATCAGCAAGATCCTAAGCTGTCGCATTTGAATTTCAACAACTTTGTTCGATTATTGCGACTCTGAGTATCAGAGTAAAGTTCAGTGTAAAGTTCGAGCTTGTCTGTTCTCGTGCGAGTCAAAACAAAACGTTGCCACTTAATCAGCGGTTTGCGTAGACTCGCAGGCGGCAACTGTACAAAATGCAGAGACTCACTACGAGTTGTTTTTACAAACCTTTCTCCACTGACTGCCAGACACTCACTGAACTTACGATATCGTTTACAGTTTGTTCAACGAGCCTTTTCTCTCACCGATTAATCAGACGAGATGGAAAATATCAATTAGGTAATTTGATCGAATGCAAACTAAAATGCGAGCTGAGCTCATCACGAAAGTGCAAGCCAAAAACGTTAACTGGAATTTTCCAAGCTTTCCTCAATGTTCTTGCCTCATCAGAAATCATTTTTTTGCCGAGTTGAATTAATCATTCGCTAATTGAATAGGCGATTCTATCAGAAGCGCTCGCACGCCTTGCTTCCCAGTCAATGCTCACCAAGCCACCGCTCACGGCGATATCTGCTCACGAACTTGAACTTGAACTGAAACTTTCAAGTTCTTTAGCTCTCAGTCGAGTCGCTCGAGCGTAAAACAATTCTCTCTGCTTTTCACATCAAATTTTAGGTCTTTAATTATTTCGTTAAGCTCGACATCTCGCGTTCGAGTAATGCGATAGCAATTTGGCTCCTGTAATTGCATTAACAGCAGTTGATGGGTGACTTCCAATATTTTGGGAATTTGGAGTTGCATGAGCTTTTATCGATAGAACAAAGGCTGTAATGATGAAGCATTTGAAAGAGTCCAGACAGATTAAAGTAGTCAACACTTTCAAGCTTTGAATCGTAATAAAAATTCTCTCAAAACCTGTGTGACTGAAGTTCTGTTGATCCCAATCAGTAAGCTGCAGCGTGTGCGAAATTTCTTCACATTAAGCGACGACAATAAAAAAACATTGTCGCATGTAGAAACAACAGCGAAAAAATTTCCTGATTTTTCCGGCACTAAACTTCAACATTTTTATCGCTCGAAGTTCCCTAGCAAGCTCTCTAATCGCTAGCGAATTTCTCATTCTTCTAATTCCGTCGTGTTTTGTGTCAGAATTTGACTTCGACCGACGCTGTCAGGTTGCCAACTCGTGTCTTAGCGCATCGAGTGATTTTTTCGAGCGGGCTTGGCAGAAATTCGGCGGTCAACGGGTTGAAACCCGATGCAGCTTCATTTCCCTATGTGTTCCCCGAGGTTTTATGTTTTCAAGTTCAAGCCGCATCGTTTCCGCTTAAAATAGCTCTCGACATCGTCGGCTAACAACAGAGAGCGGCGGTCTCTTTTAACACATGTCAGGCGATTATCGTCATGAATTCTATTTTCGCACGTGAAGTTTCCAAGTCGAGCGGCTGGCTATTCTCGTCTGTTACCTTTCTCTTGACTTGTTGGAGCAATTTCAGCTTTTGTTCGATGCTTGTCACTTTTCAGTTCTCGCAAAAAGTTTTTCTTCGTCTCGCGAAAAATTTTTTGTTTGCGAAATTACGCGAAGAACACAAAAATAACTTTTCACTGATAAATTGCTCGCTTTGACGTCGAGGAAACTTTGACTTCAGATCTCGTTTGAATTATTCAATAAGCCCATCAAAGAACTTTTTCATTCACTTGTTTCCTCTCCAAATGCTTGAATCGAAATGAGGAGGAAGAAATGTTTTAAAGTCTCTCACACCCCGAGCGCGACTTGTTTCACTGAGCCACCGAGCGAGAACTGTTCCGTCAACGAATTTTTAGCTTTAAATGTTTCAATGCGATGCTTTTCTAGTGTTACTTATATAGAAAGAAAATGTATCAAGCGGAGATCGGACGCGGCCGCTTCAAATTATCATAACTGCTTTACGCACTCGGCGAGCGCCGAGCGAACAATATTATCACCGAGCCGAGTAATTAAACGACATAACGACGCTGTTTATTTATTCTGAAGCTCGGCGACTTTCAGCTTTTACTGCAGCAACGAAAGGACTAAGCGCTCTCGTGATTTGCCAGCCAACTGCTACAGAGAACCGATCGCGCTCTACTGCTGGCGAGCTCGAGCTTAATTATCATTTTTACGGCTTTTCTCTATTGCGCGAAAACGTCGGAAAACAAACTATGGAGAGAACGGCGCTGTAGCTTGTGAGTAGTTCCCAATTTTGCTGGGAATTTTCTTGAAGCTCGAGTGATTAAAAAATTGAAAAAGTCCGCGTAGATTGAATGAGATCGCGGCGATTGAACAGTGACGTCAATCTTGAGGTTTTTCCTTGAACTTAATTTCGCTGTTTTGAGCTTCGTGCAAGAGAAGCCTCGTTCAGCTTTTTCGCGAATAAATCTCTCGAAATTTCGTGACGCAACTGACAATCGGCCCCACCTTGAAAGCTTCTTGAGATTCAAATCTCACGTGATTTCAGATGAAAGCAGTTAGCCCTGAACTAGAGAAATGTTTTTCGCTAGGAAGTTGTCGATCGGTAGCTATTGTTGTCTACTGCCACGCGGGCTCTAAGTGAACTTGAGATTTACGTAGATTGCGATATTTGCAATGCTAAGTAGTGAGATGTGAAAGAATTCGCTGCCTTTCAGAGGAAGCGGCGTTGTGAAGTCATCAGCGAGTGCTTAATAGTTTTCTCTCATCGACATCGCGCACAGCTGATCGAGAGCCAAAAATCGTCCGCGATGCTTGTAAATCGATTTCTCCGTCTCACTTTAAATCCGCTTAGATTAGAGAACAAAAAAAGCTCTCAAAACTCGACCTAGCGTAACCTCCAAAGTTGAGTGTTGCCAACCGATGGAGAGAGAAATCTGCCCGGGCAAAACAATGGTGTTTGTCGTTTTTATGATATTCCACGTGATGACGATGAGTTTGAGCGTTTAATCTCCTCGAGGTTTCTCAAATATTTAACTGTCGCTTTGCTGTTTGCCTCAATTCGGTCAGAAAACTTTGACGACATCAGTGAGTTCTTAATTGCGCTCCTCGCTTTTCGTGAGCACATAATTCGTTCTATTGAGGTCGGTTAGAACTCATTTGCATTTGCGGTTAAGCGACACAGTTCCCCGCTAATCAGTCGATCATTGAATTGCGTAAAACTTTGGAAACATTTTCCGCTAATCCTATAATTAACGATTAAAACAAAACATGAAACTAATCATTCAAGGTATATGATTCTGCTTTGTTCCCATAGGTTGCCATATTATTTCTCGTCTGGTATGGCCGAGTAAGGGTCGAGTTTTGATTGAGAATTATTCATCAAAAGAATTTTTAACAGAAAAAGTTCACTGCAGCTGCAAAGCAATAAAGATTTCAATTCAGTAAAAAAATATTAAAGTCTTAGATAAAATTTCGAGAGTCAACTGATTCTCACTGATTCCTCGATGGTCAGTCAATGCCCCAATCAAAAAAGCTTGTCCAATAATAAAGAGATAACTTCAATAGAAAAAGTCTCAGCTTGAGTTATTACAATCTGACGGCTCGCTGGTTGATTTGATTGTTGTCAATGTTTGGTTGGTGGTGCGAATAATCCGAGTGTCAGCAAAAAAGCGATGAATGGAACGGCGACGATATCAGAAACAGAAGCAGTTTTTGCTGGGCCTCGTGACGAGAAATTTGACTGCTTCCGACAGGTTCTGTCAATATTTGATAATCGATAACCAGGAAATTCGCAAACTTCAGTCGAAGCGCGGCTTATTCATTTGTTGAAAATAGCTTTCTCGAAAGCTCCCCAAGCTCACTTCTGTTATCTCATGTCGAAAGTCTCAAGACTCGCTCGTGATTTGTTGTTTACTTTCGCGATAAAATTTGTGAATAGCGCTAAACTGTGGAATCTCGTAACATTTATCAGTCGTCAATGATGACTTGAACAAGAAATTCTAGATCGACCTCAGGTGCTGACCTGATCTGCAAGCTCGTGATATTCCTAAGCCAAAATTTAATGATAGCCTACGAGCTAATCGACCAACAGCCGCCGAATTGTATTCAGTTTAATTTTGAAGATTGAACAAAAAAAGGTTCAAAGGTTGAACAAGAAATTCTTTTGAGAGAACGAAAAGTTTTTTTTACCGAAACGCGTTCGACTCTGAACTCCAACAAGTGGTTGACGTTTCACAAAGAAATTCGCGCGTTTGAAGCGGAAAGACAAAAACTTCTTTGGGTGTCAAGTGAGCTATGGATAGACAATAGCCTGAAGTACTATTACTCGTGTTGGAATCATTGACCGAACTACTCATCTCATTCGATCCAGCAATTTAGTTCAGGTGAACTTTGATTGTGAAGCGACAGGAAATTCTCAGACGCGCAAATTTCAAAAACAACGTCGAACCTTCAAACGACTTTTCAGCTCGCAATCCACGTGGACCCGTTCGAAGAATATTGCGAAACGGCGATGAAACGAATGAGAGAAAATTTAACGCCCAGGAATGTTTTTGTTTATGATAGCGAATTCTCAACGGCAACGGTGAGCTTCTGAATTCGGAGTGAAAATGCGAAGAGAATGTTGAAAATATTTCGTTGATAACTATCGCCAGAAATGTTTTTGTGCTAAGTTCAAGTTGAGCAATTCAGGTGAGCTTTCAAGCTCAAGGTTTACAAGTTTATTCAAGTTTTCTCACTCACACTTAACTCCTTGAGCTTCTTTACATATTTTAAATTAGCTGAACTGTGCGTTTTAAGAGAGTTTTTCTCATCTCACTTCCGTGCTCTGCCCGACAATCTTTTTTCGAAATATATTGAGAGAAAGCTCCAGATTGTATGATGAAGGAAGTAATAATTCGAGATTCGTGAAAATGCAACTCCTACAACTTCGAAATTGATGAACTGGAGAGAGGGAAAGCTTTAACTTCGCCTAACTTAAGTCTTAAACAATCTTCGACACTTAAAAGTTTTAAGTTAAAACTGAATAAGCTTCAGTCCGAAACTCTTCCTTACAATTGTACGACATCGTGAAACCGAGTGAAAAAGCTGATCTAGCACGTTGTCTATATTTCATCACACGAATAAAGCGAATCATAACGCGAAATGGAACGTAGCAGCTGACAAATACCGGAATTTGATTTGTTTTGTTGTCGCCGGTGTTGTTGTTTCTCCATGCAGCGCGAAGCTGTTATTGAGTCAAAGCACCAACCTCGTGATTTTGTTTTCGCGATTCGCGAAAAGGTGGTGAAAGCCTTCGCAATCTCACAACACTAAAATTTCAGTCTGAAATCGCTGACGGATCGAGAAACTTCAAAGTTTGATAGCAAAGGCTACTTTTATTTTTCTCTTTATTAAACGTTTTCAAAATAAAATATCTGACAAAATTTACGACATTTTAGATTGGGCCTTTTACTCGAGGAATTTCATCGCCTTTAATTGCTAATTCAATTGGAATCGTGAGGAGCTCTGGATTAATTTTATGAGCTTTTAAGCTAACTCCAAAGCTTTCTGAAATTTGTGAATGTGAACTAAACTGTGGGAGATGACGGTTGAGCTGTAACTTGCATGCTGTAAGCAGTCGATTCATTGGTTGAAGCTCACCAGACTCTTCTCGCTAGCCTGATTCTATTGAAAACCAGAGTCAGCTTGGGAGTTAGATAAAATTATGCGTTTAATTGTAATTTTGCATCACAAAAATTGTTGAAAACGGAAACTTAACGTGATCTCGACGCTTGCAGTAAGAAAATTCAAGACAAACGGAAGTCGAACTAAGACTAAATTCTACGAAAAGATTTTTGATTTCTTTTCCCCTTAATCGCGGTCCATGATAAATTTGATTGAGTGAAAGCTTCAGCGAGCTTTAGTCTTCCAACGTGACGTTCCTGAACAAGTGGCTCATCGACTCCTTGTTGTGAATTCTCCGGATCGCCTCTGACAAGAGGATCGAAATGTCGACCGTTTTGATTTTATGGCACTGCATCTTCTGGATCTCATGCGGAATTGTGTTGGTCACGACCACTTCGTCGATTGGCGACTCCTCGATGAGCCGTGGGGCGTCGGAGGAGAGAAGCCCGTGAGTCGCAAGCACATAGATCTTGTAAGCTCCTCTTTCCTTCAACACTTCAGCTGCCGAGACGAACGATTCAACTTCGTCGATCAAATCGTCAACAATCACCGCGATTCTGCCGCCAACATCGCCCACGACGTTGATTGGAGGCTTTTCCTTAGCGACCAACGATGGGAACGCCGACGACACATCGCTCATTCTTGTTTTGGGAACGTTTGGCGGTGAGTTGCGCCCGTCAATCTCATCAGCTTCGGAAATCTTTTGCTCCCCGTGGATGACAGCGATGCCCAACCGCAAGCGCTCAGCGTACGACGTCGCCTTCTTGGCCGATCCGGGATTGCGAGCAACGATCACTGCATTGCGATAATCGGGAATACAATCTTGAATGTACTGTAACAAGAAAGGCGAAGCCCTCAAGTTGTCGACCGGACAGTCGAAGAATCCCTGTATTTCTTTCTGATGCAGGTCCATGGTGATGACGTGAGTGAGTCCCGCATTGCACATCATCTTGGCGAGCAGCTTCGTGACGATTGAGCCGCGCTTTCGCATCTTGCACTGCTTTGAATAGGGAAGATAGGGGATGACAGCGACGGTGGACTTGGCACTCGACGTTTTGCTGAAAAGAAACGTTGAGCAATCGCAGGAAAAGCAAAGGAAGAACTCACCATGCATATGCCATAATCAGAAGCTCCATGATGTTGTTGTTGCAATCCCTACAAACATAAACATGAACATCAAAAGGAATCGATCGTCAATAACAAACTCACTTGGTTCCAGTTTGAATGATGTAACAGTCCTTGCCGCGGACGGAGTCACCCATGTCGACCATCGTCTCGCGATTTGTCTTGTGATAAACCGAGCATCCGCCGGACTTTATGTTCAGTCGACTGCCAACGAAAACAACAAACTTAAGTTGTCGGATTTCAGGTTAAAGGTTTTCGCTTCTTACCTCCCGATTAAATTGGCGAGCTCGGGATGCGAGTTGCCATGTAGCAGAACAATGTTCGATGTTGCTGTCGAGTCCATTGAGAAGTGATTTGATAAGGACTTAGTAGGATGTAATCTAAAATTGAACGGTGAGTCGCGAAAATTTCGTTTTCTCTTTTTTCACTCTATCGATCAAACTTTGACGATTTGCAATATGCGTGCAAGAATGGGACTGATGATGGGGATCGAGCTGATAAAGTGAATGGCGGAATAAGCAATGTTAATCTAGATTAGTAGTCAAACGACAACTAAAAGAAAAAGAAACAAATTTAATGTCGAAATCAAATTTCGTCTCGATTGCCTCGTTTGACGGGTAATTCTTATCAACTTTGCGCGACTACGGAAGATTACGATTCGAGAAATCAAACGGCGCTATCAAGAACGCATTCCAAAGCTATCAAACAGTTAATTCAATTAAACTTGCTTACTTTCTGTTCAACATTGCAAACTTCTTTACCGAACTTTAAAAGTAAACTGCTTTAACGACGCGTCTTCGTTTAAATTTTGTCTTCGCTAACATTTGAAAACCACGAAACCGTTAAATTTTATAGCGAAAAATGAATTCGAAGTTTGGCCTGTTTGGTGTCGAGTTTTAACTTCAATTCACAAAAATGGTTTTAACTTCAGTCTTAAACTTTAGTCAGTCGTTGTAGCGGTCTAACAGCTATGAAAGGTGAACTCTTGGGTAATTTTCAGATGAATTATGCCAGGTGAATTTGCCAAGATATTCCAACGATGCCACAGATTCCTCCTTCATCTATTCTTGACTGATTAATTTCTCAATTCCATCAAACATCTTCAAGGCCCAAACATTTCGCATTCACAAGGAAATGGAAGTGGAAATTAAACGTCATATTTATCTCAGGTCGTTGCTTTATGTTTTTGATCTGTCGTCTGTTTTCCTCGCCATCTCCATCCCCACGTTCATTTCTTTCAATTATCGCCCGTTCCTGTTGTTTGCTGTTGGAGTGCCGGTGTCTTTTATTCTCCATCACTTGCAGCTATGAAATGATTGAAACGGAGGAACATCTCGAGTGGTAAAAAATGCTGAGCGGAGGGTCGGCGATGTCTTTTCACACTCGTCTAAGGATTCCCTCTCACTCTAATTAAACAAATTCATCTAATTAAGATAATGACACAGAAAAACGCTGCGAAGCGGACGAAAAAGAATCGGTGAAGACCTGAGATGGAATTCAATTAGCGTCCCTTCTGCTCAAAATTAGGTGACAACGATACGGGCTTCGCTTCTTATCTGGTTTCTTCGCACCTCATTCGTTGTCCCCCGGAAACCGTCATCGCTTTTAATGCGCCATAAACATTTCTCGTCTCTGTGCATTGTTTTGAAATTAATTCAATCAACGAACTCAACTCTGGTTTGAAGACGAGTCAGGGAAACCTTCAGCGATGTGACATTAGCAGATTTTTCTTTACCCTCGCGTCAACTTCAACCTCTCTCCACCTTAGACGCTGCTTTCGCCTGTAAGACGACGACGATGTAATTAAATTAAAGTGTACAATGTGTAAACGGCACGGGAAATTAACGCAGAATAATGTAAATAAATTGTTGTCGCTCTCTCACCTAGCGCTTCTTGTTCGAAGACGTGTGATGCATGCGAGGCGGGGAAACATCTGCGGTGTCGTTTCGCAGGAAAACTGCTGGGAAAATCTTCAAGTTACTCAACACGTTCGTTTTGTTAATCACTTTGACTCCTCTCACCGCGCTATTAACATTCTTCACGGCTTTGAGGGTGGAAACAGTTAAGGGAAAATTAAATTTTAATTATTCTCACACACGCTAAGGCTGAAGAAGGGAAATGAAGAAGCCTTGCTAATGAGGGCAATAAAGCACTCAATTGCTTAGTCGTTGATGGAGACGAGACGTGAGTCGTTTAAGTTTTCACTTTGAGCGACAAATTGTCGCCAGTTTAAATCTTGTCTGATTACCTGTGAGATTCCTCAGAAGAAAACGCAAAGCAATTGCAAACAGGAGATGAGCTGTACGTGCCGTGAATAGGTGAAGCAATCTCGAGGCTAAAAGCTCATAAATTTCCCATTTTTATTCAAAAATAATTTGATTTCATCCTCGGCAGACGATTTTTCTCTGCTCCCCTTTTCTCACGTACCAGGTTCAAACGCAGTCGGGAAGCCAACGATCTGACTTGAATGCATAATTTTCTTCCCGCTCTGCTTCTCGCTATGATTGCTGACCGTCTGCGTTTGGAAGTGAATTTGAATTCGCATCATCAAGCAGTCAAATTTATTTAAGGAAACGAAGGCATTTCGATCGTCGTTTCTATTTTCGTTCAGCAGACCGAACACATAGAAAGCCAAGAAAATCACTGCAGATCGAGTTCATAAATAATAATGCGAGCATAAATATTCCTGTGCAGGAGCAAGCGGTGAAGTTGGGAATGCAAACGTGTGTTTCAAACATAAATTATTCTCATCCCCACGAGATGAAAATACCGCAAGAGGAGAATGAGCAGCATTTCTAGTAAACACCTGAGCCTGTTACCACCTACAACATTTTTTAAGGAAGTTGAATTGCTGCGGAGTCGGTTGCTTCATAATTTATGAAAACGAAAATCAGAGAAATTTTTCTGTTGGCGCATAGATCAATTGTGATTTCTTTGTGGGTCTGCAAAAGTATTTTTCGAGCACACGCACCTGAAAACCTTTGACAGTAAGACCGAAGAAAAAGAGAGTGAAGATTTAGAAGGAAATCTTGGTCTCTTATTGGTGCACTGCAATCACTTCAGAAGTGATGAAGGAGATCGCACTGGCAAACTTTAAAATAATCAAAACACTTCAGAGAACATATTGATTGCATGTAAAGATTTAGGTTGCATAGAAATATTTGATTCCAGTTTCTGTAATCAAAAATTCATTCGCCAAATTAGCCTTTCAATCTCCCCGCTCTTCATGGCGATGTTAATACAAACCGTAATTAGGTGAAGCACTTTTCACTCCACCTTAATTGAATTTGGGTCCACGAGGCAACATCATCCTCCGTCATGACCGTCTGTTTTTATTTCCGAGAAACTGTTTAGAATTCTACCTCTCTTATCACGTCGTTAGAACGATGAAGCAATTACAAAGGCACGAGACGAGGGGAGGAAATGGAAAATGCTTGAATAAATATTTTTTGTCACTCTCCTTTCATAACTCTTGGTGGAAAAGTGAACAGCGGGACGGAGAAGTTCCAGCGACGTTTTTTTCATGTCGACGATAAATAAAGCCATAAAAAATTATGACGCCAGGCGCTGGCAGTCAGGAGGGAGAGCAACTTTACCTTGCTTTTCAATTAATCACATCATGAGAGTAACTTTGGAGTTTTCACAAAAAGGAAAATCGCAGGGAGCGAACAGCGTGAGTCGACACCTTTAACTTGATGTTTAAATCTTGTTCGGTTGAGGTGGCTGCGAGTCATGCGAAGCCAAAGTTGCGAGTGATGAGTTCATTCTAGCACGCGTGACTCAGCAAAGCTTGATCGTTGAGTAACTTGGATTAGTTAACGATGAGAATGAACTGCATATTCGAATAAGGCGACGAAAGTGAAAAGTTTTATTGTCAAACATTCAATTTTCAGCGATTGGTCTCAAGGCCTCGTCCGAAGGGAGATTCGGCGTTTGTGTGAACGTGGAATATTCCTGTAAGCTTCTCAGCTTCGTTCTTAGGACTGGCAAAATATGCTCCGGCTGTTCCATCGCAGTTTTGTCTAATCGCGTCGTGTGATGAGTCGCAACGATTTCCGTAGAATGAATTTGCGTCCATCAGTGCTTCGATGTAGAATTCCACAGCTCGATAATGCGAGCAGATGACCGAATCGAATGCAAAAGTCGTGCAACCTGGTTGTCTAGCTCCGCCGTTGAAATAGAAATCGACTTGACAAATTGGGTCGCGAATACCAAATGTCCAACCAGTATGAATGCACTCTGTGTAAAAAGCCGACTCAGTACTCAATCGATTGCCTTCATCGTTAACGCTAAACAGAGGCCCAGCTGGATCAAGCCCAATGATCCTCCCCAGTTTTCCAGTTGTGAAGTTCCTTCCAGCCAATCCACTGACGTGTGCGCCAAGACTGAACCCAATCAATGTAACTCTCTCAGGCTCAACACCCTCAGTTTCTTGAAGAAAGTTAATAAAGCTTCCAACGACTTTCGCTACTTCGACGATGCGTTGTCTTGCCAGTTTGTAATCCAAAGTCTTTGCGCCTTTTCCCCAATCAACGACGAATAAATTTTGATTGGACTTTTCGAGAATTGCTCTGGAATTATTGAACAAGAGTGAAATGAGTGTGGAGCAGAAGAACTCCTCACCTGCTCAAAGCCAAATGATGCTTAGTGCTGCGATCTTCCATAAACCCGTGGATGAGAAACGTTGTCGGTTTTGTAGGGTCAAAAGAGCTTTGAACGATTGCGTCTCTCGTCTCGTAACGCAACTCTTCGTCGTCGTTGAAATCACGATTAACTCGCAGCAAGAAGCTGACATCCCGCTCAGCGATGAAAGGATCTGCGTACAGGAAAGTCACGACTGTCTCGAGAACTGCAACAGTCAACAGCCCGAAGAGATTCATGTTCAAGTGAGAAATGGAAACGGTTATCAAAATCACAGTCAAAGTCAAACGAGATAATCAAATGTGTAACGCTGAGTTCATTAGCGAACGAGATGAGCTTGACTGATAATCAGGCGTTACTCATGGCTGTGTGAAGCTACAATATCTCAGTGACGTTTCCACCAATAAAATTAATCGCAAGCTGAGATAAGATTTGAAACTGCTGATACGATTTCCCCCCAATGGGTTTTCAAACATTTATTTGCAACAAGTTTTCAGCATTAAGTTTATTCCACAAATTGGCTCGACCTTCGAATTGAACTTCATGGTCGCTGCACTCCGGTCGCGAAAGGCGATCGGTTGCTGGTCGTGAAATGGAAGAGTCCCCAACCATTTCTGCCAGGGTTTGCTGGCTCACCACCGAACCAAGCGCCTGGTTGTCCTGTGCATCTTCCAAGCGACGCTTCTGTCTGGCTTGAGCAACGAAGACCATGGAAGCGATCGTTCCTCAAAGATTCGACTGCAAATGTTCAAATAATTTTGGTATAAAAGCTTCAGTTGTTGTGCTTTAAACTCACTATACAAATCAACAACTCTCGTGTGATGGCAAACGTTGGTCAAGCATCCAGGTTGGATTGATCCGCCATTAGCGAAGAAGTCAACAAGTGCGATCGGTGCCCCGATTCCTGAGCCTAACGATCCTCCATTAGTGTGAATGGCTTCAACAAACATTCCATCGTTAGAGTCAAGCCGATCATTAACTGCAGCCACGCTGAAGAGAGGGCCTGCCGGGTCGAGACCAATGATTCTGTGGATGCGAGCATTGCCAACGACCTTGCCAGCAATTCCAGCCATGTGCGCTTAAATTCGCTCATCGTTAGCCAACAATTTACTATGATCGAATTACGAATTTTCTCACCACCAAGACTGAAGCCGACGACGGTCAGTTGATTGAAGTCGATCATTCGGTTCTCGCTCAGGAAGTTCAAGTACGATCCAAGGAATTGTCCAACTGCTGGCACTCGGTTTCGGGCTTGAACGTATGTAATCGTTCGAGATCCCTCGGACCAGTCAACAAACAACACATTGAAGTCATAAATCGCAAGCAACTCCCGTGACGTTTCCACTTTCATATCACTTTCTTCGTCTTCGAACCAGCCATGAATTAGCACGCGCGTTGGCTTCGCGGGATTGAAGGGACTTTGTTGGATTGAATTTAAGTCGCGAAACCGAAGCTGAACCGGGTTGTTCATATTGTCGCGTGTTGAGAGCAAGAGACGAACTTGACTGTAAGCGTCAAACGTTGGGTTGATTGCCTCAACATCATCGATTGGTGTGCCCAAGGCTTTTGAAGGAATTTTTCAAAAATTTCCACTTGAACTTTGATCCATTCGACTTACCACAAGTGACGGTCACGAAAAGCAAAGCTAAAGATTTCATTGTGCGAAAGCGACTGAAGTTGTGGAGCTCAAAACGCGACTTTTATAGAAGAAACGGACTGCGATAATTTATGATAACAAATCTTGGTTTATATTAAACTCTGTAAAAGGAACTGATAAGTTAGCGAGCAGCAAAGGCGATTCTAAAATAAGATTTCATTATCAATACTTAGTAAAAATCGATTGATTCTTAAACTGTCAACTTCTTGGACATCAAATTGAGTTTCAAGATAAATTTATCAAATTTTATTTTTAAATTCAACAGTTCACCGCAACCGTCGATTAACGGCGCAATCAGATGAGTTCAGTTTCAATGTTGATGGCCTCAGCATTTCCCGTGTTGATTTGATAGATTCCACTTGGCGAGGCTTCTTCTAATTGAATCTCGATTTGATTAAGGCGGCAACCCGTTGCAACATCATCGATACTTGAGCAAGGAATGACCACGAAGTTGTTCTGGCCGTTGAGGAGTCGCGAGAGTGTGATGACGGATCGAAAATGAGAACATTCGTTGATGTTCGCTAAGGAGATAGTTTTCAATTAAATTATAAAACTTCAAATCTTCCATACTTTTGCACTCGGGTTGAGTTTTGCCGCTGTTGATGTAATAATCAATGTCTCCAATCGGTGTAAAAATCCCTAGATATCCTCCGTTGGAATGGAAAACTTCAACTAAACTTGCATCGCCAGCGCTCAATCGGCTGGCAGAGATGTTTTCATTGAACAGCGGTCGCGAAGGATCCAAGCCAACAATCCGATTGATTCTTCCTCTAGAAGTGAACTTGCCTGCAATGCCAGCGACGTGAGCACCAAGATCGTAACCGACCAGATGGAGCGTCTCGAAGTTCACATTCACCCAATCGACAAACTTTGACACAGCGATTCCAGTCGTTCCCACTCTGTCTCTCCCGTACTGATAGTAAGGACTTGCCACTCCGCTCCAGTCCACGACAATTATGTTGAAGTCACCACGAGCTAAGTAACTGTTCTTCAGATCTTTATTGAAGACCGACCGACCGTTTTGGCCAAATCCGTGAATTAAAATCCTGAAAATTTCTTAGATTATCAGGGAAAAAGTTTAAATTATTTCTTGAACTCTACCTCGTTGGATTAGCAGCGTTCAAGTTGCTCAATGCAACAGCATTTTGATTTAGATAGTTGATAGATTGACCATTCACAGGGTTGAGTCGCGTGTAGAGTTGATAAGTTATTCCAACATTTCCATAATTGCCGAAGAAAAAACAGAAGCCGAAATCAGCAAACAATGCGAGTGAAAAACCACAACTTAACTTCATAACGAACGAATTTAGAATGACAATTCATTCTGTGCATTTTACTAATGTGCATTTAGCATTGAGCTTCTTCCACACGAATCAAGTCGAATTACATTTCAATCGTGTACGCTACTGATGAATCAAGATTACGAAAAAGCTTTCAACAAAAAATGTTTTAATCGGTTCGAACTCCATATTCTTCATTCGTCCGGATCTGTTTCAGTCCAGTCTCCTCGCCCCACCATTCAGCAAATTTAAACCCGCAGCCTCTGAAACCGAAAGCTTTTATGAGAACGTTGGAGCTTTTCAACAGCTCACCTTCCATCCAACTCTACCAATGACTCGCATGTGTAAGAATTATATAGCTTGCCATTGATTTGATCGGCGTACACTTCAACGCTGAAGTAATGCGAGCACCAATCTGTTGCGCAATCAGGTTGAGACTTCCCATCATCTTGAAAAGAGAAAGTTCTTGGAACATCGTTGATAGAACAATTGGATCTGACTTATGTATTTGTCGCTGTCGACTAAGTGCTGCATCATTCCTAACTTGCCACCGTTCGAATGAAACACCTGAAAACAATAAAATCAGCAACGGTTTATCACATGACTCAATGTGACTAACTTCAACAAAACGAGCATCACCGCTCGCTAGACGATTAACAGATTGATTGACGTTGAATCCGTTTCGATTCGGATCGAGCCCGGTAATCTTATCTACTCGTCCTTTCGTCGTGTGTTTTCCAGCAATTCCAGCCACATGAGCTAAAGAAGAATTTTATATCAGCACAAAGACCGATGGTAAAATTCACACAAACCTCCAAGATCAAAGCCAATCAGATGCAGAGCGCCTTTGTCAAGTCCTGACCAATCGATGAATTTAGCGACAGCAATCGCAACCTCTTTGACATTAGCCACGGTGGCGGTGTAGCTCGGTCCAAAAGCTGATGACCAGTCAACTGAAATCGATGATCAGCAAAGGAGAATCAAAGTGAATTAAGTAAGTTTACCAACAATGATGTTGTAATCGTTGTATTCCTTATTGTTCAGAAAAGCGTTCTTAAGGTCTCGATTGAACTCTGATCTTCCATTCTGGTTGTAACCGTGAATTAGCATTCTGAAAGATTCAATTGACTTATAGGTGTGAAGTTGTCGATATCAACTACTCTCACTTGTTCTTCTTAGCACTGTTGTAATTGCTATTGTAGACGGAGTTGGCGTTCTTATATATCAGAGGTTGACCCATCTTCTTGTTCATGTTAGTGTACAACTGATACGTCACCGTGGAACTCACAGAGTTCAGAAAGAAAACGAATAAAATTGTTGTTATGGCTTTCATCGTCTAAAGTTTTACGAGATATTTCAATGCTGTTCAGCTTTAAGTAGAGAACAGTCCGAGATGGCGAGCTATGATTCCATCAAGAACATGACTGAGGCTGTCACGATTTACATGGAAGTTTCATGATGAAATATTCAGATCAGTTTATCAGATAGTTAACAGTAACGATAGATTGTTGATAAGCGTAGACGGTTCCAATTTCCTAATAATTTTCTACTCAATTGAATCGTTTAAATTCTGTCGCGATGACACAGTTGTCTCTGGAAATTTCAGTGTCGGTTCCAAAGGATCTGCGCTATGAATTTGGTCCGAATCTTTACATTACTTTTCTTTACAAAAATTTCAGTAAGTTATTGAAACACTTAACAACTTTTTAGAAATTGTCAGTAACATTTCCAGGATAGTAAAATGTTCTACACTTCAGTCCAATTCATAGTGAACACAGATTATATTGACAGAGCTCATTTGTCGGTTTTCAACGACTCTGATCATATTTCTCGATTAAATGTGACAGCGAATATCAAAGAAGACGTGGAGAGAATCGTTGCGTCATATGTGATCTTAGGCAAAAAGAAATCCACAAGCAAAGAGTTTGATCGCGAGGTTTCCAGAGGGAACATCGACACGTGCAACTTAGCTAAGGGAATGATGGGAAGTTTCATGTCAAACTTCATGAAGGGACACATCGCGCAGCACTCGAACTATTACTTCGATTGTCCATTGAAGAAAGAATCATATTATGCAATTAACATCCCCACGATCGAAGATGCGGTCATGCCGATTTTCATCCAAGGTTTGAAAGGAGAACTTCAGATGACTCTAACAGCCAAGGGGAAATTCAGCAAACAGAAGACGTTGAAGCATTTACTAACTGCCAAGGGTCTTGCGTTTGTTTCTAGCGAATGAAATCTGTAATTGAAATCAGAAATAAAAGCGAAAAAATTTGAAGCTTTTTGAAAATTGTTACAAATTGCATCCGCTCAGAAATCGTTCGACTCGCTGCCGAAATATAACCGAAGCCAAAGCTCGACAAGTGCTGACGGAATATTTTGAAACTGTTACGATGAATTCGTTTACCTTCTTAACTTTCATTCTGATTGTGAATGTTTCTGTAAGTCTAATGAACAATTAAGAACAATTATGATAAATTTTCAAACCGCAGAAATCCAAGATTTATTATCACTCTGCAAAGTTCATCGCAAATCCTACTTTTATGGACGATGTACGCCTGAACTTATTCAACGACAGCATCGGAGATTCGCGAGCGAACATGACGCTTGATTTGAAGACTGAAGTGGACAATGCTCGGGTTAGTGCACAGCTGCATGGAAAAACACGAGAGACTAGCAAGGATTTTGACAAGCAAATAGCCAGGGTTAATCTAGACCTTTGCAATATCTCGAGAGGAATGTTTGGAATATTTCTAATTGCCATTCGAGATTTGATTCGTCAGTACTCAAACTACGACTTCTTGTGTCCTATCAAGAGAGGACTTTATCATGCAACAAACCTTCCTACGGTGAACGATGAACAGCTTCCTAGTTTGATCATTGGAATGTCTGGAGCATATCAGGTGACGTTAATTGCTAGAGGAAGCGTCAACAAGACGAAGGCAATGCATCATTTAATCACAATTAAATTCACCGGGTCGATTGTTCGAAATAATTAGAAAGACGTTTACCAACAGCAATTAAGCATTTTTCATGGATGATCAGCAAGAAAGTAACTCGATCTAATGACTACAAATTTACCCAAAAAGTTTCGAAATTTCAACCGACTGCTTAGTAATTACTCGCTCGGATGCTCACTAGATATCAAAAATCGATTTACTGGATTTTGTTTCAGATAATTTTATCAATTTGTTACTCGCAATCCAAATTTTCTATTTTGAAGCAGTAGAGCTAATCTATAATCGTTTATCAACACTTTTCAGAAGTGTTTTCTACTCTAAGTATGAAACTGTGGCTTCTCCGTTTACAATTCGCCGTGATTCAAGAAACAATTTGTTCCAATAATCAATTGACTCAAACTTCGCCATTCCCTGAAGTTCACCAGCATAAGATGATGCAGGTATTATTGACTAGCAGACAACGATCGCTGACACTGATAAAAGATGATTTATAAATTAAAATCTTTTCTTTATTCAATTAAAAAACATTAACGAAGTTTGTTAAAAGCACAAAAAAACAAGTGAAAAATGTTTTATCGCCTCATGGCGAACTTGCTGTGGGTGATTTGGAGCTTTCAAGCTCAAGAGGTCGTGGTGCGCTCTCATCGGTTGGCAGGTAGTCTTTCCAGCTTCTGAAGAGATAACGAGTGAACTTCCTTAGTTGTCGGAACTTGCAGTAAGTGGCGCCTTCGGCTGACTGCAGCTGTTGAGTTTGAATGAGAAAGCCTCGCTCTTTGAAAGTCTTTTCGAGCTTTGCACGCTGAATCGATCGATTCGAAGACTTCTTCTTCCGGTTTGATCGATCGTCTCCTTTTTCGCTTCTATCGTTTTCCGGTTCTACAACAAAGTTGTTGTCTAAGATCTTTGAAGTGTCGACATCAGTCGAAAGGTTTAACAGTTTGTTGTTCAGATCGACTGACATTGGAGGCAGAAGATCCAAAGGAATCTTCTCGCTGGCAGTGTTGAGAAATGCATTCGTACACGATCCAGAAGCCAAGCTGCTCTGTCTTAGGCTTTCGCGAGGAAAAAACTCATAGCCACGCATTGATTTATCACCCGTTCCAGAAAAGTATCTAAAATTGCCACCGGCATCGACTGACAGGATTTTCTTCTCCTGAAGACTCGGCTTCGCTCCCCCGGTGAACTTAAACTTGCAAATGCTGACCTCGTTCGTCGGATTGGTCGCTGAAGTTTCAGTCTGGACTGGCGGGATGAATATCGCTGATCGCTTCCGCTTCTGCGATTGGTTGACTGAAGGAGACAGCGGTTGCTTCTTCGAATCGATTGAAGTATTTTTCAGCAGCTCAGCCAACGCTGGCGGTGGAGGGCTACTTAAGAAATTCTCGTTCTTCATCATTTGAGTAAAATTCTCCATGTCAAAGTCGGCGTTTTTAAGGTCGAGCCCACACGTCGAAAGATTCTGCTCCCAAAGTGCGTTGGCTTCGCTGTTGTTCATCATCGATGAGAGTGAAGAGGTTGAAGACGACGTTGAGGAGTCGTGGTTGAGTTTTCCGTCCATAATCTTTTGGTAGTAAAGTGCCATGGGGTGGATAAAGAGACCTGCACTCGGCCAATAGACATAGCCAGGCGGTGGCGCGCTAGAACCTGAAGGTGTCGTCGGCGTTGAGTTGGAGCTTGATAAAGGCGGAGTGATGTTCGTCGACCGAAAGAAACTCTTGCTCGTCACAGGTAAGTCTGCAGAGAGGTCAAGAGGTGAAATCAGTGACGGAATCGTCGACGAAAATTCCAAGTCAATGCTTTCGGTTTCGCTGCGGTCAATCAACTTGTGTAATCCTACGGTTAAATCACCACTGTCGTCGTTATCATCACTGATAAGGATTGAGGATTCCTCAACACCAATAGTTGATTCACGAACGCAAAGGTTCAAAGGCTCGTTCTCTGATCCTTTGCGAGGTTCAGACTTCATCTTGTCACTTGTGTCTTTAGTTTTTTTCATTAACAGAGGCGATGATTTCTTTTTTGGCTCCGCGAGTTTCTTGATACTCGAAGCTGTGGTGACACATGAAGTCGAAGTGGTTGGGGCTGTGCTTCCTGGAACAATAGTTCCGTAATTCTTGTAGATCAAGTGGCAAATGTCAGCTTTCTTTGGCTTTCGTCCTCGTCTCGGCTTCATGTTCTCTAACGTCATTTCTCCCATGTACGGTAAATCCTTTAGGCATTGAGTTCTGGATGAGGTCGGTGGTAGCTCGATCGGAATATTTCGAACTTTTGGCGCAGCTGCTGCTTTAGAATCCATGTTGCCTTGCAGCTCTAAAATATTTTGCAGCCAGCTCAAGATGTTCTCGTTGCTCATTTTAGCGTCAGTCGGCTTCTCAGCAACAGGTGGCGGCGCCAACAAGACTTGCGGCTTCGTCACTGGCTTCTTCTTCGTCTGAGTTTGTTGCTGTCTCAGACTATCTTGTCTCAGCATTTGACTTTGTTGCTGTGACTCGTAGTGATTGAGATATTCTTGAGGCAGGGCTTGGTGATGAAAACGAAGCTTCAACGGGCCCTTCCGCCTCGTTCTCGCAGTAGTCGATCGCTGCGTTTTGAAGATCTGTGCTGTCATAGTTTCAGCGGCATGAAACTCTGATTGTCGCGAGGTGATTGCTTCGAACGTTGGCGGTGATTGGGGCGTTACAGGTGTTACGGGCGTGTCGTTGCTTGTCGAGTCTGTTCGCAAGAGTTCATTGTCATGATGATCGTTACCCTGATTTACACTCGAAATCATTGGATCATCAGCAGTCCGTCTAAAACAGAAAACATGATTTGAATGTGGAGAAGCCATTTAGATTGAATAGTTACAGAAAGTTGATTCCATAATTGAACGGCCACTTGTTGACATCTGGCGATTCTTCCAGCTTCACCTTCGCTGGCTGCAGCGAGTTTTTGTTGAACGATGAGTTCGTCGACTCCAGATCGATGAGTTCGGCGGAGTGCGGGGTTGAGGTCGTCGCTTTCTCCGAGTAGCAATTGTTAACATTTAAAAACCCAAAATCCTCCTGCATCGCACTTCCAACTGCGAAAGTAAAAGCGAAACGATAGAGTCCAGTTACAGGCATTGAGAGACGGAAATTTCGTCGAAGATAAAACCAAAATATTTATAAATAGAAAAAAATAAATGTGAACATTTTCGTGAGGCAAGAAAAACACGAGAGAGGCCCGCAAGGAAATTCTCTTCTTCATGATGTAACAACCACTGCACAATCGGAGACGGCAAAGGCAAATTTGCGAGAAATAGATCACTGACGAGGCAAGAAAATTCACCTGAGAAAAGTTCGGGTAACATGATCCGATTTTCTTTTCGCTGAAACTTCAGAATGAGTTGGCAGATTGATGAGTCGAAGAGGTGAGGTTGCTCAAGTAAATTTCCTTGGAATTTTCATTCCTTTTATGGCTATCGATCAATGAGGATGTTCGTCGATTTTAGTTTAAGGTTTTCCGGGTTTTCCTCTTTCCCTTTTCCACAATCCTCTATGCAAACTACGAATGTCGTCAATGACTTTTCACAACGAATCAATCTCCGAGAATAATCGAGCCGAAAAAGTTCGACCGCGAGCTTACGCAGCTTTAGTTCCGAGCTGATTCACGACAAACACTAAACTAAGGAAAAATTTGTGAAAATCTTTTCCTCGACGAAAACCGCGAGAGGAAAATTGATCGCAAGAGGAAAAGTTTCTTTAAATGATTTTCATGCTTTACCGCTAAAAATAACTAGAAAAGAACCGACTTTACACACATTTTTCGCGCGCCCTGAGCCAGAGATCTCTGACCATTCGCGGTTCGTGCAGTTTCGTGCGCCATGCCGGCGAGGTGGAGAGAGAGACGAAGCTGCTTCGGGCAGACGTTAAACTCCTTAATATTACTTCAAAAGCCTCTGCAATCGACGACTTTTGTCTTCTCTGCCGTAGTCGATACAACTTTGCTTTTCTTCGTCTAAAAATATCGTTCGATTTTGCTTTATTAAACGAAATTCTTCGCCGTTCAGGAAAAATTGTGTGCGAGAAAACTCACATTTCCCTAATTGAACAAAAAATGCTCGCATTTCATTCCCGTGTGAATTGGCATCTCGAGACGTTTCTTGTTTCTCAATCTTTCTTGGACGTCAGCCAAACATGTTCGGCTCACTAGAGCGCTCCCCATTCCCAATTTGTTTCCTTAAAAGGGAAAACGCAACTTTCTACTCGCGCTCGTAAATTTTCTTCCGATAGAATTTCGAATCTCTGTCGCGGCTAAATATAAATTTCCGACCACACATGACTGCGTGCTGCGGTAGAAATGTTTTGAGAAACGCTCAATTAGGAAGTGAGGAGAGATCACAGATTTTGCAAAAGGTTTTCTTAGAAGGAAATGGTCGTCCCAGAATTCGATCGCAATTCCTGAAGAGGTAGTTTGATCTAAAGGCTATAAAAGTTCTTATTCCACTTGTCAGGCTTGACAGGATGGAAATATTTTATAAAGTTGCAGGTCAATGGCTTGTCGAAAGCGTGTCAAAAGTCTCCTGAATCAATCGGGAGCCCAAATTATTTCAATGACTGCCTGACTGATGTAGAGAGAAATTCAACTTCTTAAGGCTAACCCCTTCGTCCAAATACTTCATCCATTCGACCGCCACACATCGAGAACGGGCATTGCAATGCATGCGAGGAGCAAATATCTCTTATAAGATGTTCTAGGGAAAACTGTGTGAGTCGAATGTAAAACGAGTGCCGCTACAAACATTAAGCAAACGAGAACCAACACAGAATCATAATACACATGCGCAACAGTAATCAGCGATTTGGGAAGAAGAGAAAACATTTATGATCCAACGAGAGGGTTCACTTCAAGCCCTGACAATAACATGATCAACATATGGAAACGTTTTGCTGTGTCAGAGGAGTTTTCGTGTAGCAACGTAGCACCCGACCACAGTCAAGCTCATCTGTTTACTCGAGACTCAGTCGCTTCTCTAGTGCCCAGTCAAATATTATTTGAATTCGAAGAAAGTCCAAAATTGAAGGCAAGCGGTTCCGCGAGAGACTCAAACTAATCAAAAGGCGATTACGGACAAGCGCGTAGTGTCGTGAAATCGATGTTTTGTTAGAAGAAGCTCTAGGAAAGTGGTTTGGAACGATGAAAGCTTCGATCGGCAACTCTTCGATTTGGTATAGTTTCATATTCTTGTTGAGCCACTGCGACAGTATTAGTGGTGACGATGGTGAGTTTGTTGCACAATTTCTGCATCGTTGGCATATCTGCCAAATAAATATCATGCTGATCTTTGCAAAACTTGTGACTGACAGTCGAGTAAATCGATAATTTCGTTCTGCGAGCTGCCAGCTCGTTTGTGTTGCGAACGAGTGTTTATCTCATTAGTATGGCCGGTCATTGCTTGACACTCTAAAATCTTCCTAATCAACTCCGACGCTTCCTTATCAGACGAACTGTTTAAGCAACGCGTGGTCAACGAGACTCGCTATGCCCCCTCGCTTATCTCGCCGCATGTATTTAATGTACTTCCTCTGATCATGTAAGCCGGAGAGAAAAGCCGATGTGACTCCAGTCACGTCGCACACTCATTTTCAGTTTTTAATTAGAACTTTACGCATATGGCAGCGAACAGAATGTTTTCATTGATGAAACAATTTGTTTATGAGCTAACGAAAACTTTTCTTTGATGTGTCTACTTGAATCCCGCAGCCAGTCCGCTGATATTTACTGTTGCATCGGAGAAGACGGATGGATATCTGCGATACATGCGCTCGGCTGAGCAGTATAAATTAAGTGTAAGTAAAGTGTGATTGCGAACTTCCGGGTGTTTGGCGAACTTTTCTATTATCATTGCACGAAGCCAATCAACTGATTGCCAAGCAGAGCTCATTGACTAACAAGACACTGTCGATTTGCGTTTAGGTGACCACGTTGGGCTTGGATAAGCCATGGAAAGGCGGTGACATGAAATTTCAAGGTGGTGGATACAAGATTAACTTACTAAAAGAAGCACTCGCTCCTTACAAGAGTGATGACAATCGCCTGGTGATGTTCACCGATAGGTAAGTCGCGCTTATTCATGATCGTTTAGTTCGAGTGGCTCATAAAGACCTCAAATCGCTTAACTAGAATGAGTGAGACAATCTCCGGCAAGGTGATGATGGATCGTTCGGCAGCGTCGACACTGACTGCGAGCCTCGCCAATCACTTCACTGCGACTCTTATTTACTCATTGATGAATTGACTCCAATTCCGAAGCAATTGATGAATCAAAAGTGAGCCGAACGTAGGCTGGATTGGTTGTTTCACGTTCACCGCGAAGCGAAGAAAAAGCGCGCGAGCGTAGGCTGTGCGCTGGAAATATTTCTCTTGTGACTGCAAGTCTCGCGGAGCGCGCCATCGAAAGTACGAAATTTTATTTCAAAGTTTGACTTTCAAACGACACTTTGGAGATCATTGGGATGAGAAGGCGCAACTTACCATTAAACAAAACTTGAACAAACTGCGTGAATTTGAATCTTGACTTAATGATGATCGCATCGATGGTTACAATGACAATCATTTCTTTCGAGTTTGTTTTCACTAGATCGATTGCCTTCCGAATTATTCCACTGTGACTTTTGTCAATTAAGTTTGTGAATCGTTTTTCAAACTCCACAAAATCACAAATTCTCCATCGGTGATCGACCAGAAATCAAAACACGTCTCGCCTTCTAACTCCACAAACAAATTAATTTGCAATAGCCGATAATTTCGATGAGCAATTACGCGGATAGCCACAAGTAACAATCAATTTATGCCGCGGCGCGATAAATTGAAGTCCAAGTCTCCGTGCGAGAGCAAATGAAATTGAATGGGGAAAAAAGTAAAGTTTAAGCGAAGAAAAATGCTGTTTTGCGTCCTACGCTCGTCAGTCTCTTTGCCTGGCTTCGTCTCATTTCATTCATATATAGAAGAAAAAATAACTTCACCCAACTCCAGAGTAGCGTTTGGCTCATAAAAATTGTTTTGTGTGATTTTTTCCGTCGTCTATATTTGAGTCAGCGCGTCTCTTCATTCGTTGACTTTGCTTTTGTGCCATCATTGGCTCTACAGCCATTTACAGCCGTTTTAGGCCGCTGGTCCAATGATTCAATGACGAATTTGAATTCGGTTTTGGGTGGAAAACAAACACTTGGCAAGCGACTTCATAACCGTTTGCTTCTCTTCCGCACAGCTATGATGTCATCTTCTTGGCTCCATGGGAGACGATCGTGGAGAAGTTCAGAGAATCGAAGGCAAAAGTTCTGTTCGGTGCTGAGAATTTCTGCTGGCCGGATGATGAGCTGAAGACGAAGTATCCGCCGATTGAAGGCGGCAACGGTCAGAAGTATCTAAACTCGGGGCTGTTCATCGGTTACGCGTCGAATGTCTACAGCATTTTGACAAATCGCGAGGTGAAAGACACCGAGGACGATCAGCTGTACTACACGAAAATCTATCTGGATGAGAAGTTGAGGGAAAGCTATGGAATCAAGTTGGATCACAAGTCGACTCTCTTCCAAAACTTGCATGGTAACATCGGTGAGTTACTGAACATTTCTCATGTCGTTCAGTTGTTTTACTAATATTTCTTCGTGTATTCCAGCTGATGTCTCAGTCTCCATCGACGGCAACGGTGAAACGAGATTGTTAAACAAGAAATACGTTCAGCACCCTGCAGTCGCACATGGCAACGGTCCGAGCAAGTTGGCTTTAAATAACTTTGGGAATTATCTCGCTGGCGCATTTGTCGACGGTGAATGTATCACGTGCTTAGAGAACAACATTCCAGAGGAAGCCAGACAGTCTTTCACGGTCTTAATCGCACTGTTTGTTGAGATCCCGACACCATTCCTAGAAGAATTCTTTGACAAGATTCTCGCTCTCAACTACCCAAAAAACAAAATTCACATTTTCGTTCACAACAATGTCGAGTACCACGCAAAGCTCGTTGAAACTTTCTTGGAACATGCGAGTAACGAGAAGTTCATCAGCGTCAAAGGAATCAACTTTAAAGATGGAATCAGCGAAGCTACGGCTAGGGAACTGGCGGTGAATCGCTGCCTGACCAAGAAGTGCGATTATCTCTTCGTTGTCGACTCTGACGTTCATTTAGAGAATCTCGATACGTTGATTGAGCTCATTTCATTCAACCGAGCAATGGTGGCGCCTGTTGTGACACGCGTCGGTGGCGTTTGGAGTAACTTCTGGGGCGCAATCAGTGAGAAAGGATTCTACGCCAGATCAAGTGATTACATGTCGATCGTCAACAATGAAGTTCGCGGTCTTTGGAACGTTCCGTTCGTCTCATCATGCTATCTGATCAAATCGAAGATCCTGAACAAACTTTCATACACAAAAGCCGAAGTCGACGCTGACATGGCATTGGCTGAGCACTTGCGCAACCACGGAATATTCATGTTTGCCTGTAACGTCAACGATTACGGACACTTGATTAACCCGGACAGCTTTGACATTACGAAGACTCGACCAGATTTCTATGAGCTGTTCACCAACCAATTCGACTGGGAGAAACGATTCATCAAAGAAGAATACTTCACTCAATTGTTGGAAGAGACCGTTCCAAAGCAGCCTTGTCCCGACGTCTATTGGTTCCCAATTGCGACTGATGCTTTTTGTCAGAGCATGATCGACATCATGGAGAACTTCGGACAGTGGAGCGACGGATCCACAAGCGACAAGCGATTGCAAGGCGGATACGAAGCTGTACCAACTCGTGACATTCACATGAACCAAGTTGGATTGGAAGCTTTGTGGCTTAAGTTCCTTAAGCTGTATGTCAAACCGCTGCAAGAGAAAGTCTTTCTGGGATATTTCCACGATCCTCCGCGCTCCTTGATGAATTTCGTCGTTCGTTACAAGCCCGATGAACAACCAAACCTTCGTCCGCATCACGATTCATCGACTTACACTATCAACCTCGCATTGAACACAGTTGGAGTTGACTACGAAGGCGGCGGATGTCGCTTCTTGAGGTAACACATTTGCAAATTTTGTAAAACTTTTATTAATTATTCTCCTAAAGGTACAACTGCTCGGTTACCGACACTGAACGAGGCTGGATTTTGATGCACCCGGGCCGCCTTACCCACTTCCACGAAGGACTCACAACCACCAAGGGCACTCGCTATATCATGATTTCCTTCGTTGATCCATAGAGCAATCAGCCGCCATATCACTTACAACGAACGCGCTACTTAAATGCGAGAATGATTGGTGATAAATGAAACTGATCTGAACCATGCCAAAGTTGACGAAAGCGTTATCGTAGCTCAGCGATTTCGGTCTGAATAAATTTTAAAGTTCAATGAACGAAATAATCAAAGCTCCAACATTATCACTGGTCATTCTAAATAAACTTTTCGTAACTTTGTAAGCAGTGCCAATAACTTTAGAGACAAATAAAATATTTTTAATGAGACACAAGGCGAGTTTTGGGAAATTCCAGACGTCAGAAGCGATAGCAGAATTTGTTTTTGAGACTCACGTGCTTTTGCTTTATATATTTCTCGCAGCGATTGTTTCTGATAACTTTAATCGAAACGACTGATAAGATGAGAATTCACCTTTTGGAGGCAAAGTTAAGCAAAGTTATCTAGAATTTATTTGAGAGGCAAAGAGCCGCAGATTGATAACAATTTTTTATCGACATCCGGACCACTGCGAGCTTAAGCTTTTTGATAAGATTAGACATTTCTTATAAATTGAACCGCGGAAGAAAATCGATTCAGTTTTTGTGTGCAACTCGAATTAGTAACAATGAAATTTGTGATATTAGCAGCGATTTTCGTCATTTCCGCTCTTGCGTCTCCTTCGAGATTTGTCGGAGATGCTGGCGAGCATGAGAAGATTCCCGATGGCTTCGGTGGATTTAGACATGTGAACGTCGATGAAGAACAAGAAATTGCGCCGATGTTTGACGTTCAGCGTGACACTGTCTTCCTTCTCTTCACTCGGTTCAATCCAACCGTCCCGCAAGTGCTTCGAAGCACTGACCTCAGCACTGTGACTAACTCGCACTTCGATGCATCTCGACCAACTCGAGTTCTTATTCATGGTTGGCAAGGGTAGGAAAATAAATTTGATCGAATTTCTTATCGTGTTGGATAAAAATATCTTTAGAGGTGCGAACGCGGACTTGAATATTTTGACAACTGCCGGTTATCTCAGAAGCTACGACGTCAACGTCATGTAAGCTATTTTAGGGAATGATTTGCAGAACCTTCAGAGTTTTATTTTCAGTGTCGTCGACTGGGGTGTTGGTAAGTTTTCAGCTTAAAGACTGTGGAACAAAAGAAGAACGGGTAAAATTTCAGGTGCAAACAACATCAACTACATTGCATCTAGAAACGCAGTTAACCCTGTTGGAGCATGGATCGCTCAGTTCCTGGATACTCTTCGGCGGAACCAGTTCTTCACCGACTTCAGTCGCTTGGCATTGATCGGTCACAGTCTTGGCGGTACAAAATAAGAATGAAAAGTTTGAAAAGAAAAATAAGCAAAATTTTCCTTAGCTCACATTGCCGGTGCTGCTGGTAAACGAACTCAAACTGGCAGAATCAACACAATTATTGGACTCGACCCAGCTGGTCCTCTTTTTAACGCTAACGATCCAACAAACAGATTAGCATCGGGAGACGCAGAATACACTGAAGCTATCCACACTGACGTACCAAACCTTGGAATCGGGGATCCGATCGCTGATGTGGACTTTTATCCAAATGGTGGATCTGGAATGCCAGGATGTTTAAGTAAGAATGGTTGTTTTGTATTGAGACATAATCTAAATTGAATTTATTTCTTTAAGCTTCAATTTGCGATCACAACCAAGTTATTTTCTACTTCGTTGAAACCTTGAACTCCGATCGTCTTTGGGGAAGACGTTGCGCCAACATCGCTCAGATGAACAGTAACCAATGCACTGGTGCTGGTGCCAGGTAAAACTTCCTTTTGAAAATTTGAGAAATGATTGAGTTGATTTGTTCTCTTCCAGCATGGGCGGCGAGCCTTCAAACTTCAGGAACAACATTGAAGGAATTTTCCGAATGCCAACAAACGCGAATTCTCCCTTTGGTATTGGCCCATTCTAAAGCACTCAAAATTTGATAAGAAATAAAGTTTTGGAAACCTCATTTATAAAGATTAAAGTTGAGTTAAAAGCTTTCGTTCCTGCTCATCATTAAGTTGTTAGCTTTGCAGAAACTTGTCGTTGGCTAAACAATACAGACCTTCAAGTGCAAGTAGCTGAAAAGTTGGCAAGGCTTCCCGAAACTTACAAGTTTGATAGTGAGATATCTTATCTATTAACTCAATGAATTGCCGACAATTTGTCGGTCGCAGTTAAACTGTTTCAGTCCAGTTTTACACCGCAATCATGAAGCTTCTCCTCGTAGTCTTCTCGTTTTTCATTTCCAAAGGTAAGATCGACAAAGATTTCTCATTCAAATCACTTTTATATCCCTTCCAAGGCCTTTCCTATCAGAGCCCATCAAACGAAATCTATTCGATTGGGACCGAAGGAAGGTTATTTAATCTTTTCTTCAGGCCCGAAAGAGATGTCAAATTCCAACTTTTTACGAGAAGAAATCCATTGACCGGTCAACGAATCGTCCTCGGAGACGTCGTGTCGTTATTCGAAAGTAATTTCAATTTCTCGGCTCCCACAAGGTAGAAAAGGTTGATCGAAATCAAAAAGGTTCGTTTTATGATGCGATGAATTTTGATTGCAGATTTCTCATACACGGATGGGGATCGGATTTAGATTCGTTCTTCATGGTTGATGGAACAGAAGCTTATTTAACGAACGACGACTTCAATGTGATTTGGTTCGTGGACAAGATTTCAGTTTCCGGAAAAATAAATTTACAGTTTTGTGTTGACGTTAAACTAGCGTCGATTGGTCACGTGGAGCGCAGACGATAAATTATGTCGCGGCAAGGAACCGAGTTGGACCCACCGGACAAGCTCTAGGTCACTTCATAGACTTTCTTCATGAGAATGAAGCGCTCATGTTTGAGGACACGACTGTCGTTGGATTCAGTCTTGGAGGTTTGCTTTTGAGTTTTTGCACCGCTTAAGTTTCTTATCGAAAGTTTTTTTCAGCGCACGTTGCTGGAATCGCCGGAAAAACCGTTTCACGTGGAAGAATCAACACGATCATTGGCCTTGATCCAGCAGGCCCACTGTTCTCCATTCGCAATCCCAACACTCGTCTCGACCGCACTGACGCTGAGTACGTTGAAATCATCCACACAGACACGAGAGTCACCGGAATCGGTCTACCAATCGGCCACGCAGACTTTTATCCCAACTCGGGAACCCAGCAGCCCGGATGCGTCACTAACTTTTGCAATCATGATCGTGCTCCATTGTTCTTTATGGAGTCGTTAAACTCAAACGAATTTTACTCACAGCGCTGTGACAGTCTTTCTGATCTTGGTCGACGATGTTCTAGCGGCGAAATTGCTACGATGGGCGGCGAGCCGTCAAACGCAGCCAGAAACGTTCGCGGCATTTTCTTTCTAACGACAAATCGTTCCTCGCCCTTCGCTCAAGGTAGACCATCAACATCAAGTTTACCTTGAAGCTAAACACACACGCCATAGTAATCCGCCTTCAATTCGCATGATTAAGATTTATCGTTGTTGTTCTGTTTTGTTTACGAGCCGAGCTGGAGAAATCACCCGAAAGGCATTTTAGAAAATAAAAACAGACGATTTTCATTTTATCTCAACGTGTGTTGTGAGGAGGGCGCAAAAGGAATCATAAGAGCATCAACAGAAACACCCTCGACGAACGGTGTTTCAGTCCGACAGCCTGGAGCCGAATAATCATTATTATTATTTTCTATTATTACTTCCAAGCTCCTTTCTTCTCGACTACGTCTCATACACACGTAGGATGAACATTTAATATCGTGCTTTCGTTCTTCTACCTCGGCGACTTGTTTTGTGGAAAGTGTGACGGTTAGGGTGGGAGGTAAGAGATTGGAGAAAGCCTGGCTCATTGGGAAAACTCCACAAAACCTCCTGATCGAAATTTTAAATTGATCGAATTAGACTGAGCCACCTCGATGATGCTTGAAATTTATCGAAGGTGCCGAACCTCTGATGAAGTATAATGTGATTATTACAATCTTACCCTGTTCTTACTTGTTATGGCTTACTATGAAATCTTCTAAGCGAGTTATTTTCTTTTGTTAATCGTTACGAAACTCACAAACTCACCCACAAATAAACTATTTTTTCTACCCCGATTTCATCAATCCTTGAATAGAAAATCCCTTCAAGTTCTTTCTAATATTTTCGAGCCATCATGTCGAGGAAATTTTATCGTTTGAGGTGGAAAAGGAATCTGCACAGACACAGACAGAGACATCCAAAGATGAATAATAAAAAGATTTTGTAGTTTTCTCTCGACTAGTTATTTACATTTTGCTTCGACATGAGGGGAGAAAAGTCGATTTTGATGTTTCTGATTCACTGCGCGATGTTTTGAAGGTGACACTTCTCAGGATGAAAGATGACGGAAGTTTTACGATGGAAGGCAAATAAATTAAGTGATTTGATCGGAAAATAATCGTGAGTCATCGAATGGGCTGGAAAAAGGTTCGAATCACGAAGATTAATTAAAATTTGTTTGTCTTCCGTTTGCATAATCAGTCTTGGGCTGAGGTAGTGTCAACTTTCATCATCTTATCGTGATCGAGATACAAACAAACAGATTTCGCTTCTCGCCCTCGCCCTGTAATTATCGAAGATTCTCTGAAACCTTTTCAGAGCTTAGCAAGAACGTAAACAACATTTGGCTCGAGTCTTTTTTCCTCGAAATATTAAGATGCGGAGATAAGGAAAGGCAATTAGTTACCTTCGTAGCACAGTTATTTTCCCGAGAAGGAAATAATCAGCAATTAAAAGACGACGAATTGAGCGCAAAGTCGTTCCTTAGATTTCAGTTTAGATTCTCTCCTTGCATATCTTCTGATCCTTCTACATATAATCCGATTATCTCCTTCGACTTTTCCACGAATTCTTTCTTTTGTTTACTGCTTGCCTTTGCTTTAATTACTTCTGATTTAAAGCGATGCTGACACGAGCAAGGCTAGATTATCGTGAAGAATTTCGATTGCTGCGTTTTACTGTGCAAAAAATTTTCAGATCTCGACATGAAATTTGGAACATTGATTTGAAAGTTTATATTAATCTTCGCTATAATTTCATTCAAATATCTCAGCCTAGCCTAGTCTTGAAGTTCCCACTGCAAAATTCTTCTTATCTAATTTATGAACGCCTACAGTTTTTTCCCCGAATGTGCTTTTGTTTACGTTGATAGTTTTTTTTGCGACGATATAAACTCGTTGATTGTCTGCTCCTGATACTTTCACCCTCCGCCGTAAACCAAAAAACTCAATCCTACTCGTGACATCGTAAACAATCCATAAATAAGTTAAGCAATATCAATAAATTTTTGAGGCAGTCAATAAATATCCATAGTTGACATGATTTCATATTACGGGAAAAAAGTGAAACGTAAAACGTATTTAAAGCCGATTTTATTAAAATTTATCGTCACCGTTGAACTTTTTTATGGCCACGGTGAATTGGGCTGCTGTTTTAATGCTGGAAAAAGAGATCAGTAAATGAAGCCAAACATCGAACTAGGAAACGTTGGTTCGAACTAAATTGGATCAAGCAGGAAAGTCACGTCAAAGCAGATTTTCAGATTTTCTTGATTCGGCTCAACGTTACTCACGAAAGTATCTCATCGCATTGAACAATTCCTCACGAGCTTGAAAGTGATTAACGGTAATTAAAAAACTTTTCCTTTTCTCTTTTATGCTGATTTCAAGTATTTTACATTTTCGTCCGGCTGTCGAGAGTTTTCGCTGCAGATACGACGGGGAAATGTTAATGGTGTGATGAAAGCTGAAGACATTCCGAGCAGCGGAGAACAAGTTGAGCACTTTTTTGCTTCCAGCCAGGATAATGTTTTTAATTGAAAATCCGGAAAGCGTTCTGGCAAAATGTAACGGGGGACTTCTGACCTGCTTATTCTAATTAGCCAACTGTTACAGAGCGTTCGCTAACTCATTGGAAGCCCTGGAAGGTTCGAGTTGATCCCATATCAAGACTAATTAAAATGTAAAAACTTTTTTGCGGGTCTGCAGAAAAATTTTGTGACTTAATCTGACAAACCGCTGCTTCCCATTAACGGCGAGTACCTAGCGACATCGTGTCGTCATTTGAAAAGTACTAATGCTAAACAAGAAAACACTATGATGAACAATTTGAAAATTTACCAGGTAGAATTATCTGAAAATCATAATTTGATATTGGAGCTTTCAAAAATTAGGTTTTGGATTTTTTTAAGATATTTATTTCAACTTTCATTCTATTTCACATAAATTACATCGCATTCAAATTTTGATCTATCAATTTTATTCAGTATTCATCAAATATTTCAACTTTCTTATTTGGCACACACTCATTGAAATTTTATTCCATTCCGATTAAGGATGTTTGTCCACATCTGGATTTTATGTACAGCTTCAACTTTTCGGGGTTTTCCATCAAATTATCAGGTAGATTTTCTGGCAAGTCGTCTGAAATCCTGTTGAACGCTGCTTGCTTCAGCTCCTCCGAAGAACAGCAATGCGCCAACTTAAAAATTTCAAAGGCGTTGAAGCTGTCGATTTGATCCATCAACTTCTTCTCGCACAGCGTTTTCATTCCGTTCAGCTCGTATTGGGCAGCAAACTCATAGTTCTCAATCAGATTCCCGCTATCGTTGATGCTTCCGTTGTAAAGGTAGCACAGCAACGTCTCCACAACGTTTTCGCTGAACCCTTTAAAGCTAATTTCATCAGAGTCGTCATCTTGGAATCGCTTCGCGAAAACTGGGCTGTGCATCGCCAGAATCGACTTAGGAATGCGCGGTCTGTTGACGCCGTCGCCGATGCTCACATCAGACGAAGATCGATGAAAACCATTGTTGTTCTTGATCGAGCCCTTCGAGCCTTCGCCGTTGTTTGATAAGTTGATCGGCTTGCTACATGAAGCATCGATCACCTTCATCAATTCTTCTAATGAATTCACTGAATTTTTCAAATTGTTCATTGATGGATGATAGTACGAATCTAAGCCAGCATTCCCACTGAGGTTCACCGTGAGATCCGACCTTCCTTCGAAAGGCTCCAACACTTTTGAAGTGGCGTATCTGATTTTGTTCTTGTCCAACGACACTGACCGCAAGTTTGGCATCTCCACGAACAAATCATCTGGTAAGGAAGTTAATTGGCAGTTTCGGATCGCGATGCTCGCCAAGTTCTCGAGTCCTTTCAAATCCTGACGTGAGATTTGTTTGAGATCACATTGGCTGATAACCAAGTTTGTCAAATTCGGAAAATGTTTGTGAAGATCGCGCGGAAAATATTTCACTCTGCACCCTTCAAAACTTATTCGTTTGACGTCGGCGTTGGTTTTTCCTGCTTCGTGTTCTCCTTTAAACTCTTTGATCGTATGGTTTGGCTCGTTGATATCAGCTGAAGTAACAGAGCACATGTACAAATTGTATTGAGCACTCATCGATACCCATTTCTTTGTCTCGAACACACACTTGAACTCCATTTTCACTCTGAAGGCTTACGCGTTATTCGCTGTGTTCTAAATTGCAACTCTTACCGCTTCGGAATCTAAGTCTTGACGACTTTTCCTTTTAGATGCTTATGAACAACTAACAACTAATTTAATAAAGAGCGATTGCCTCCAGGTAAATTAGATTTAGATGATTTACCAGGTAGAGTGTCATCACATCTTGACCCAAATTTCTCTCTTATTGCTATTTGCTGAAGTCGCATTGATTGGACATTCCTTGCTGTCTTGCCCTCAACACTGAAACAATTAATTTACAGGGATTACAGACGAAGCATAACTCTCGAGGTGAAAAAAGGTTGGGCCACAAGTTCATGAACGCAAATACACCTTTCAACTCCGACATGGAATCAACTTCCTCCTTAACTCCTCGCTCTGATATTAATTAGGATTAATGTAAATATTTGTAGCTGAATTAATTTAAATTTCCATCCAAACTTTTATTGTTTTACATGCTGAGGCTTTTCATGTAACAAGCTCACGGAAAGAGAAAATTTTATGATTCAATTTGTTGCCTGACGCCGACGTGAATTTATTGCTTGGCGATAAGAAAGCGTAAAGTGAAACATCAAAATTCATATTATGGTAAGCACCGCGAGAAACTTCGCTGAGACACGGAAAAAATGGTGCTCGAATGATTTAATTTGAATAAATTTTCCCTCCGATGTCCCGCGCTGACGTAAACAAACGAAAACGCTGGATTACAGCAGCCTCGACAATGAACGCAAATCCCTCCAGAATTCATCCGTGATTTAATACAAATCACTTCATAATCTGTTTTGCCTCCGCCGCCGCTGTTTGCCAGCGACGCTTAAGGCGAGCGATTTATCACTTCACCTTCATGATTCACATCATCATAATTAATTCAATTTCATATTTTTCAGTCGACTGTTGTTTGCATTCTCTCGTCTCCATCGAGCATTTTAAATCGTGCTTATGATTTTATCATGTTGAACAGTGTTATTAATTTGCGGGGGCGGAAAGGAGCAAAATCCACGTAGCTTCGAACATGTTTTCCGTCAACGTGGAGGGAAGGAGACGAAATACGTTTTTAACACTCAGTAATTGAGACATTTCCGAGAGCGCTTCAGCAGTAAATCTGATAAGAAGCCTGAGAAAGCACGCGGGAGCTCCGCTGTAGGTAAATATTTTGGGAACGTTTAATTTATTAGTTGTCTTTAAATTTGCAAATCCGTCGCCATTAATTATTCAATCAAGACATGCCCGCTCATAGATTGACGAAATTTTATTGAAATATTTTAGTAGTTTTTAGTCAAACAAAGTCTCGCTTAGCAGGAAAATTGATTGGAATCCCTTCCCGAGTCTTTAATTTCAATTAATCATTCCATCTCACCGTATCTTATGGAGCCAACGAAACTATGAGGAGTCTGAAATTCTGCGAGTTTGGAGACGGGAAAGAAACAGAGCTAGTTAATTAATGATTATATTTCAGTCAAATCCCGCTCATCCCTCACATCGACTTCTTCTTCTGTCACTGTGCAGCCTCAACCCACCTGAACTTGGCTTGAGACGATTCAACGATGATACCTCGTTTTCCCATTCAACGTGTTTTTTGTCTCGAGGAAAATCTGAGAATGATTAATGGAGTTGAGGTTTCTGCGAGTGAAAAATTTGTGTAGCGAAGATTTGGAGTGATGTGAAGGACCGGAAAATCGATAAGATTGCCTTGATTAAAGCAAACGTTGCTCTTAATGTAAACCAAGATAGGAGAATTTCTTGTAGCTTCAGACATCAAAATTAATCTGACGAATGTTACAAAAGTTTCGAGCACTTCGATCTGTTGTTTACCGAAGATATTTGGGAACTCTTACCGGACACGTTGCACTCGCTACCATCAGCACTTTTCGAAAGCTCATAAAACTCCTTTCAATCTTCATTCCGCAGCATATTTTTAACTCGAGGTTCCTGTGGACGATAAAATGCATTCTGCTGTTCCGAGACCAGAAAATATGTTTTGAATAAATTTCAAAGTTATTTGACCATATATTTTATATTTCTCAAAAGCGAAAGAAGAGGAAAATGTTTTATGAGCATGGAAAATTCTTGTTTTATGAGATCAAAATGTTTTCGTTTAAGAATTTTCCACAATAATGCTTCGTTCTTCTCCAGCGAGATTGCTGGCACAGAATGGATATTTTGCATTTTTTCGATGGCCACAGCTATGCACATACGGCTAAGAGAGATAGGCCGTCAACACGTCAACGAGAAAAGAGCAATTTTCACCTAAATATCGGATCTTATGCAAATTAAATCCTTTAGCACAATAACGTCCGTCCAATATGCAATGAGTCAGGGGCTCAATAAAAAATCCATTTCGAGACTTTGCGAGAGAAACGTTTTATATGCTCCGGGGTTGTGAGAAATGTTGCTGATCTCAGCGGAAAGCGGAAAATAAAACAATTTACAATTTTCTTCAATTTATTGCAAGCAAACTGCTCCGGGCTTCGTTTTCACCATCGCCAGCATCTTTTAAACTTACCTCTTTAGCATCGAAAGCAACAATGAATATAAAGAGTCTACTCAGCCCCAGCAAGCCCCTAAACATTGTTGGTCGGTTGGATGTGATGGCTCAATAAAAAGCGACAATGGGAAGTTTCAAGCTTCGCTTTATTTATTGTGGCCCTTTGTTATCCACAATAGGAGAAAAGGATGAAAACACCTTCCATTTGAAGGGAAACCTCCCTGTCAGCAAATGGAACACTTTGTTCGATATTTTATGACGCAACAACGTTCTGTGTTGTCTCAGTAAATTGGAATTTATTCAAATTCCTCCGGCTGAACCTCCCAGAGCTCTCAAATGGTGAGAAAACTTTTCTGCTGATGCAATTTCTTTCACTCCCTTTCCGCTTACAAGCGAGCCAACAAGCCTATAAAATAGTTTATTGGGGATTCATCGATTGATTTTGCAGAATCTTTTTCGTATTTGCATGTTGTGATTTCTTGTAATCGCCCATATTGATCTCAGTTTTGTTTTACATTCCTAAGCAAACAGAAAACAATCCAAAGCTAAGGGCCAACAAGGAACTCACTCGTTTCAATAAATCATCGAGTTTCCCTCAACGCTAGTCACAAGTAATGCCAAATGGGAAATGGAAATTAAAACGAAATTAAATTAAAATATCACCTTTGCTTCCTGCTTTGTTGAAATTTCTGCTTTTCCCTCTACATTATGTTGATTGCCAAAAATCTACGGAAAGAGAAAAGTTCCATTTATAAAAATACTTAAAACAAAGCGCAGGGAAGAGACAGAACAAAACAAAATTTAATTGTGTGTCTCTGAGTGTATTACTCTCCCCTGAAGATTCAATGTCATCAGCCGTCGTCGTAATATTTTTCAGAAGCCCAGGAAAGAACAAAAGCTTGACGAGTCGGCGAGTATCTCTGAAGCGTGGCTCACTTGTTCAGGATTGTTCTCGGCAACGACATCAAAGCTTCACGAAGCGCTAGCTCGTGACCAAAAGTGAGACTGGTGATAGTTTTCCTCAGTGACAAGAGTAAACGAAGCAGCGAATCGCTGGGTTGACAACGTATTTTAATGTTCCTGAATTCCCTTCGCGATTACTTTGCTCTCTCGACAAGCACAAAATGCAAATTCTTTTTATTGCAGTTCTGTGAAACAAATGAAATTTATTTTTCATTTACTTTCGTTTTGTTCTCTCCACCGTTGGAGGTATTCTCGACATTCTGCTTGGGTGACCAGCCTCTCATTGTTGTTTCCCTAATGAAATTACACGAATCTGCCTCGAGATGATCCAAATTGAATTTGGGATTCAAGAAGGCAAAAATGTTGGAATAAAAATAATTGCATTTGAAAGTTAAAACGTACGACAGAAACTAAATTTTCTTGGCTCGGAATATCTTTATTTCGTCTCATGGTGTAGCGCTCATGACACCTATAAAATAACAAATGCAGCTTGGGAAAAATTTATTCGACTACAACGGAGAGAGAAAGGAAAATTTATTCTAATTTTATACAAAAGGTGGTTTCATCCTCATATCAAGTTAAACAAGAGACAAAAAAATCTTCAATGATTTTTCAACACCAAGAATAATGAATTTTCTCTCGGAGCGAGGTTGCGAACACCTAATGACATTAAATAAAATTCCTCTGATTTTTGGTTCTTGGTAGAACTTGAGTCGTGGTTGGGGGGAATTTCGTTTGGTTCAATCTTTCATTCTTTGCTTGTTGTCATCTGCTGCTTTAGGTGAAGTTTTGGCTCGTCTAAAAGCAAGCAGGAACTCGACAGCAAATTCCCGTCTTCCCTTTGATTACGTTAGAACGTAGCGGTGAATCCACATCGTGAATAATGAGAACGCTTCCAGTAAATTATCAATTATCATTATATTTCAGAAAGAGATGAGCAAGTGACAAGCGCGGCAGGGCGGAGATCTCAATATTTCAACCATTTATCACTTTTAATAAACTCGGATGAGAGGAAGATTCGTTCTCAAGTTGTCTTGAGGTTTCAGATGTTTCCAAAAACGATATTTCTTTCTTCGAGCGGAGAATTCCCCAAGGTGGAAATTGAAACCTACGGAACCTGTTTGGAATTAAATCTCCCCAGCCGAGTCTTTCTAATAAAACTTTCTCCGTTCATCTGTTCCCGTTGTCATTCACTGTCGAGAAAAATCTCTTCTCTGAGAGCGAGATCGCAAACCTGTGCCATATTTCCACAATTTGGTTTGCAAGCAGATTCGTGCCCGAGTGAAATATGCTCAAAACAAGCATATTTTTCAGATCACAGACAATATGATAAATGGATTTTAATGTCGCTGCGGAAAAAAGAGAGAAATTTGTTTCAATAAAGTATTTTCGTCTCCCCCGTCCGCGTGTGCCTGATGATGGCGTTCATTATGGCTTTTTAAATAGAAAGATAATTTGCCTAAAAGAAATATTGTTATTCTCATTTAATGAGTGAGTTAATTGAAATTATTGTTCGTCGCTTTTTTCGTGGAACAAGTTACATGAAATTTGAGTTTCTGACTAATTTGTGCATTGCCATAAAACGACAACGAACTGTAGATTGATTGTGCATGTAGGCATTTTCAATGTTCGACTGATGAATGCGAATGAGTACAATGGAATATGAGCAAGTGTATGCAATTTATCAGTTACTGATAGCCTGCTGACTTGATGAAATAGCTTGAGTGATTTCATTTTCGCATCGCAGTTTTTCTGTAGAGAGTAAAAAGTTCTTGAACTACATAAATAAATCGTCAAAACCATCAGATAGTTTGACGACTGTCAGACGAGTCTACCTGGAGTTCTGGAGTGGAAAACTAACATTGACAGTTTTTAGAATGGATCACTGTAGAGTTCAACGCACAGAATCTTCCCTTTGGGTTACTCGACAAGACGAAACCTTGTTATCACAAATAGTTTTACTCGCTCCAATCCCCTCAACGAAATTCCTGTCCATGTAGCATCCAGTGATAAGAACCCATTATCGTAAAAAACGTAAATGTGTACACAGGATTCTTTCCATTTACTTTTATTGTTGCTGCTTTTCCACCCTCAATTTTCCGTCCATTGGCTTCGCTCTCGCAACGAGGGAGAAACTGATCGGCTCATAAATTGCTGGAAACGTCTATAAAAGGTAAATAGGTGAAGAATCCAATAAAAGCAAATATAAATATAAATAAATTCTGCCATCTTCAGCCCCTTGTCAGCCTGAATCTCCGTCTGAGACCGTCTCGAGCGATAAATATTTTCAGCCAGCTCGTCCCTGAAAGGTATCATAAAAGGGACATCATAAAAATCATATCGCAGGCAACAACTACTTGTCCGACGAAATTCTTATTTATGATAACCATGGCCGTCCATCATAAAACGACTTTTGCTGTAATTTCTTCGTGAGTCTTTGTCTTGAACATGGAAAGATTTTTAATTATCATGAGTGCAATAAATTGAGTCTAAGAGAAAGTGAAAACTCGACGTCCTCAGTCGGCAATTTATTCGGCTTTGATTGTAATTCGGTGTCGTTTCTAATTGACATTACGCAATTAATTTGATTATGATTGTTCTTTCGGGAATTTTTATTGTTCGATTGCAATTAATCTCGCGAGGTTTTCTGAGCACAAGGGAATGTTCAGTGGACTCCATTAAGAGAGTGGACCGCCAGTAAATGGAAGTTTTATTGGCACTCACGAGGAAATGGACTGACGACAACGATGATGTCGAATCGTTATAGCCTGATTGCCAATTAAGGACTTCAAATTAATAATCAAAGAGCCATAAAGGTTCATTAAACCTCTCGACAACGTCAAACGTTCGATTTCCTTTACGCCCAACATCTTTCCTCATCCCAAGCATAAGTTGAACCATCTCGGTATTATCTGCTTCTTCCTATCGGACGCACGCTCACATACTTAGCTTCAATTCACGATAACAACAATGAATAATGGCAGATGAGAGAAAAAAGATGGAAGGAAATAAATCAAACCAGACAAGTCATTTAAAAGCTATAATTGATTTCGTCCTCGTGATACGGAAAATTCTTCGTTACGGTGAAAATTTACGGTGCAGGCGAAAGATAAAGAATCATTGGAAACTCAATTAGTTTCTTTTGCACGACTCGATTAAGAGGATTCGAGTTTGTTATTGAGACAAACGTTGTTAGAGCGCTACGCTTAGCTTCTGGAATTTAGCTGACATTGCTAAAGCGAGAAGGAAGCTGAATTATCTGATTGGAGAAGGAGAAACTCTAGTTTTACTTAGTAAACTGTTCACCTGAATCTGGCAACTAGTTAAATGTCGATAGCAGACAAGACAACATTGCCTCGAATTTTAAAGAAAACTTGTAGCTGAACATCAAAGAAAATGGTAGAGCTCTTTTCTTTGAAAAGTTTTTAAGCAGGACGTCGCAATTTCTGTTGTCTTGAAATCAATTCAGAGATAGTCAGACAAGAAATCAATAAAATCACTGGAACAGAAAAATATTTCCAAGCTTTACTGCTTGAAACGTTTTTGCTAAACTTGGCCCACTTTCAGTAGAAAAACATTATCTGTAGCATCTTGGAACTCATCGCCCTTTAAGATTGAACAGTCAAGAGAGAGAAGGAACGCTAACGAAAACAAACAAACGAAAATCCTTAAGAAACATAAAAAATTAAAAATCGATTTTTATTTATACGATTCGTACTTTTTCGCTCGCTCTCGCAATCGCAAGCATCAGCAACGACAAAAAGAGTCGTAGAAAATTCATTTTCATTTCGAGACAGCAAAACAGATGTTTATTATTGCGGGCGAAGCATCATTTGGCGAAAGCGAGAGCGAGACGGCAGCAAAATTATATTTAAAATCGTAGCAAAATGCTTTTGTTATTGATTTTAAAGACTTTTCCGTTTGCCTTCAATCTCGAGCGGCTTTAAGATTTGAGGACAGAGGGAACGAAGACGCGAGGCAATAAATTTTTCATCAACGATGTTGTTTAAAAATATCACCCGCCTGCCACAATTCGAATATCTTTGATATTCATTCTCACGAGCCGCTCAAAATAAAATAGTTTTCCACCGCGACTTTCGTTCATTCTTCATTTGTCAATCGTAAAAAATGATGAGAATTGATTCATGTTAAGCATGTGCGTCAATTTATCTCTGCTTCGTCTGCCAAACGACACGAACCGCACCAAAGTCGAGGCGAATCCGTTTGTTGCGTTGAAATGTTTGCCATTAGCGTTCGATGGGAAATTCTTTGAAGGCGACGACAGCGCTCAAGGCAAAGGGTTTGGCTCGATTGTCGACGACACCGGGATGAGAGCAAGCGACAGCGATCGTAAAACTTAATTGCTGTACTGTCTGCGAAGAAACACCGTAAGGTTTCCCCCCGTAAAACTCGAACAGGAAGACGAAGCTAAAGTTGTTATCTCTCAAGAATCCACTTAATTTCCATTTTATTTCTTCATCTTTATCATCAACCACATTTAATTTCCATATTTTCCTGTGCGCCTCTCCCACTTAACGAAAACATGTCTCCGGGAGTTGCTCAACCAAGACGTTGAAGATAGGTAATTATTACCATAATAATGGCAAGGTACGCTCGAGCTCGAGTACAACGTTTCGGCAGATTACTCCGCTTTATCTTTGCCGCAAAGCGACAATAAACTTTTCCTCAACCGAAAGATGAAGTGACAAAATAATCGTAAAAATAACTTTTCATTAAGCGAAACTGTGAAAATGAAAATGAATTTTTCCCTCACCGAAGTAAATCGTCGCTCTTGTTAAAGTTTCTCTCGTAAGTTTGTTAGTTTATGCGGATGTAAGCTCGTTGATGTTTGATTTGTTCATGTCGAGGGATTAGACACATTGCGAGGAAAATTAGCATTGGCTGACCTTGAGAAATATTTGTGAGATTTTCTTCAAAACATTTCTAAATCTTTGTACTTAGCTTCGAAATTGCGAAACACTTTTCCCAGTCGACTCGTTAAACAACGCACAAAATGAAATGCCAGCTCAACCCTCTCGTAAAAGTTTCAAGTTTTCCTCTTGAATCTTCACGAAGAGTTGAAAAGTTCTTCACGAGCATAATTCTTCATTATCTACCTTGCCACCGAGGGTCGCATTAATGACACAAAGCCTCGTTTTCCCTCCACACATGTGACATTACCTTTCCCTTATGCGAGAAGACACATTAAAACATCGCTCGTCAGCAGAAATGAGAGCGAGGTGGAGTGAGGCGAAGATGATAACCAGACATTCAAGAGGTTGGAAGGGATCATCGCGTCGCTGTGCGGTTCTATTTAGGTAATAATTATTCCTCGCAAATGTTATTGTAACATTATTTTCTGATATCATCGTCGTGTGTAATCAAGGAAATGTTTTCGCTATGTTGAAAGAACTCGTTCCATGCTGTTCTCGCCTCATCGTCTAACTTCCTTCCCCCGCACCTCCAAAAATGTCTTGTACTTGCTCGTTATATTTCCTTTCATAATGAAGATATGTGTTTACTTCATGTCGGATTCCATTTAGCTTCAAGTGCTTTGTAGTATGTTTAATTTACACTTAAGCTCATTGTTTCAGCTTCTCCTCTTCGAGCGAATTTGTGTAATGAACTTTGCAATGTTACAGAGATTCCGTTCTTCATTGCTCGTGGGGTGAACTCGAAACGGTTTTAATTAAACGATTAAATTTTGCGAAAGCAGCTCACGTATGCAAGCGGTGTTTCATCGAGATTGAGAGACTCCGCTAATGCTCTGATCGTAAAAAGAACTCGAAGGGCGGTAGAAATTTGCATGTCGAGGGAAGTTCACCTTGTCGAAGGCAAATTGGTTTGAGAGCATCAAACGGTAATCGATTTTTGACGTGAAATCTGTTTGTCGTTTGGATTCTGCGAACTTGATTGAACATCGCAAAACTAAGTCTCTCAGTGGCGCGCACGAATTCCATCAGACTCGAAGATGCTTGATAAGCGACGAGTGTGGGTTGCGAAATTTATTCATGAAAAAATAATGCCGCTCTGGTCTTTCTCTCTACACGATTCGTGTCTCGAAGATCAAGAAAAACGTAAAACGGAAAAGTTCATTCGAGAGGGCAAACAAAGAACCTTGTGTACTTAATTTGTTTACTTTCCTATTTGTTTACCAACATATTTAAGGGATATTTCCGAACAAGCGAAAAGATTTCTCTGTCAAACAATTCTTGCTCAGTTACTGTCTGTTCAAACATTCTCCTTTGCACGAGCAAACATTCCGTCTAAAGGAAGCGAGAAGCGATTTGAATGTGGAGGCGAAACGCTCAGGAGCTCTAAAGAGCATAAATTTTTATAGCAGAAATTTAAATGAATTTCTAATCAAACAATTGATGAGGGTTGATGGGATAAGTTTCCTTCTTCTTTTCAAGGAGCGAATTCGTTTTCGCTTCCCTGAATTTCAACTTCTTTATGAGTTTATTGAAGGGAAGTATTGGAGCTTTTGTCTCGACTGGCAGCCTTGGAGTTTACCTTGAAGTTGATGAGCTAGATCAAATGCGAGCTTTAAGTTGTGTAGAGTTCATAGAACTGACAAAGCTTCATCTTGCAGCAAAGCAAGTTCAGTTAACTACAGTTGTACATATCTCGCGCTCCTTTCTCGAACCATTACTCAAGGACACCTTTACCCGCTGCGGGATAAAGAGACGAGAGGCGAAAGCCATTAGGGATTGCTTTTAGCTGGGAAGGAAATATAACAACATCATCTTCCATCAGAAAGTTGCGGGCACAAATTGTAAAATCATCATCATTAAGCATTTTGAGTTTTCCCTTGGTAAACGCAAAAAGGAAACTTGAAAAAATCGAGCAACTTTCCTTTTCGTTGTTAATGTTTCTTGATCCATCTTGCGAGTTTAATTTTGCAGCCCAAAATAATTTTTCAATTTTTAAAAGCTTCCAAAAAATTTTCCGCCTCACTGAAAACTTTCCAGTTGGATATTTTTCTTTATTTTTCTCGAGGAGAAAAGCAGTTTTCCACTTGAAGAGATTAATTTTCTTTAACTGTACAAATTAAGTTCCATCATCAATCATTATCATCGTAATATTTTTTACGAGCATCTCTTGTTTCTTTTTGCGCTGGAGAAATTTCGTTCGTGCCAGTCGTCAAGCTGAAATTTTCCTCGTGAGACGCAGCTGCCTGAATTTCTCGCTAGCTCTGTGTGTAGTGGAAACGAAGGCACGACGAACGGGGAGGCAAATTGAAAAACCTGGTTGGAAATTTTGAAGAGCGCAACTCAATTTACGGGCGAAAGAAGGTGGGTGAAGCCCACGTGAGAAAAACATTTTCCTCTCCTGCTGCGCTTCGATTGGCTGTTGCGAACTGAACGTAACACAGGTAGGTGGATGATTTTATGAACGAAACTGCGCCCACCTATGAGAAAATGTTTCGCCGTACGAACACACCGGGCGACGGTAAACTTTCTCGCACACTAAGAAGAAAACGTTTTCCTTCCTCACAGTCGCACCAGAAATTTCCCACGATTCGCTCAAATCATTTCGCTTCACCATTTAAAGAGACGACCAAGGAAATCTTGCGAAATTTTTAAAGACTTTTCGCGCTGTGCTCAGTCTCGTGCAAGGCAAAGCAATGAAAACGACTCGTATCGATTTTCTGTCGAGATGTTTCCAGCTGCTCTAATTAAAGCTCCACGTTCACTTGTATGCTGTTCAGTCTTTTTCGGAGTCGCAATAAAAAAAATTTCGCTCAGCAGTTCTCGTTCTTCACCAATTCACATGAAAAATGCCTTGCTGCTCCCTCGGTAGCGTTCCGACTTTTATTTCGACGAGTTTTCATCAGCGCATTTCACTAGATTTTCCTCTTAAGGCTTTTCCTCGCTCTCGACACGATTTCCACTCTCATTTTCAGTGCTCTCTGCTCATGCTTTCAGAGAGCCACCAACACATCGAAGCGCCAAGCTGGCAGATGAAAATCTCCACAGAATTTCCTCGGTTTTCCCTGTAAGCGAAATGACCATAAAGTTCAACTTTCTTTCTTCCACTCTCGCAAACTTGAACACCAAAGTTTAAAGAAAGTTTCGTGCTTGTCTTTCGCTTCTTCCGATTTAGAATGAAAATTGAGTTTCCGAGTAGGAAAAACTCTCCTTGCAGACACAGAGCTTTCCCAGTGGTTTTCTCAACGGATTATAATGCAATGAATGGACAAAGTGTGATGATACAAAACAATTGGATCCGGAGCGGGTTGAGGAAGACACCAGAGGAGAGAACGGAGCTGCATCAAACAGCAAAAGAAAAGTTTTCCAGGGAAAGTTTGAGGAAGGCGAAAATAGAAAATTCTACAGGAAGGAAATGGTCAAACATCCTCTGAGCACACAAAAATTGTTTTAAAATCTCATCTCAGACATCGAGAAGTAGTTGCAGGCGGGCAGTCCCGAAAATTCAGGATATTACGCTCCATTGCAAGTGTAAAACAAGTTTTAGATTTTCTTTATTAAATTTTCCAACTTGGTGAGTCTTTCCGTCTTCGGGCTTTAGGGGGTGATGGCAGGCGAGAGAGCAAAGAAGAAAATTGTATGACACAATAAAAGACGATGCGATTCAATGAGTTAAGGGTAATCCGCATCGACATAATAAAACATCGCAGCTGGACGCTTGACTTATCTCAGCCAGTCGTCAAACGATATAAATAACTGACCTTTGCTTTGCCTTGCCTTTGTGTGCCAAAAGTCTTCGCTTGGACAATAGCCGAGGGAAGAGCGCTGGAAATCGATCGGATTTATGAATCCGTTATGGAATAAATTTTTCTCGCATCACAACGAGGGAATTCTTTGTTTTGCATATCAATGGACAATCCAGGAAGGCAGAGACAAAAAAGAATCTTCATTTCCTGTAGTGCATTGTAAGATTGTCCATCATATGAAGGGACAATGGCCGTGGAACAACACACACAGATTTATCATCAAAGAATCTCCGAGACGGAAACCTTTAATCCTATCGCTCTTCTCCTTTAAGCAATCAGTTCTCTTTGTCGGAGAATTTTCTTTCCTCAAACAGATGCTACCAGGTGGGCTTTCCTTTGACATGGATTTCGAATCCTTTTTCTGTAAATTTTCCCCGTATTTTAACATGGAAAGATTCGGTAGAATTGTAAACGTTTCACAAGTTCCATCATCCGTAATGATTTTTCCGTTCCGACGCTTCTTATCACACTTAGCAGCAGACAATCAAAGTGTTACGGGAAAATGTCACATGAAAGGGAATCGAAGTTTGAGTGAAACATTCCGGTCGGTCAGGTATTGGCAAGCACTACGAAAGAGTTTACACAACTCTGGACTTCCCTCGTTGCTTTGCAGTCTGTCCACCTTGCCAAGAAACGTTGGAAGCACGATTCGGTGGAAGCAAGAATCGAACGCTACCCTTAAAGTCCCGATAAATAAAAGGTAAATGAATTGGAAAACATTTGCTTTTCAGTCATGAATGGCATGAATTTTATCGCTTTTCGTTTGAGTTCGCTTCGCAAGGTTGATGAATACGAAATTTTCCCTCTGGCTGCCACTTCAGACCTTTATCCTTTAAGAACACCTTTTTGTTCCATCCTTCAATCATCTTTTATTATGATAAATTTCCCAAACGGTTTCACGCTTTAAGATTCACTTCGTCTTCCAAAATCACTCCTTGGGATTTGAAATATCTTCGTCATTCCCGCTCACACATCGCAGATGCGATGGGTAATTTTAATTTTCCTCCGCTCGTGTTGCGCAGCATATGGCGGATCCATGCACCTTTCTCCGACCTCTTACACAAGGCGATGAATAGCAGGGAGCGACAGCAGCAAAAACAGCATCAACTTTCCTTCATAATCTAAATTGATTATTCGTGTAGTCACCCAAAAGATTAAAATAAAGTTGTCGCCTGTGTCTCGATATCGATTGTGCTGTAATGTAATTTTCATCTCCTGCCAGGTTTTTCCCTGGCGCAAGTTGGCATAAAAAAGCTAGAAGCACATGGAAAGTTGTTTTGTCGTTCTCTTCTGTCACCATGAAGCATTTTTTGCTCGGCTCCTTGCAGTCATGTGACGAGTCTAAGAGAGTATCGAGTTAAATTTTCTAAAAGTAATGATATTTAATGATATAATTTCGCCCTCGGATTGCAAAAACGAGAAGGGTGATTAATGATTTTCTTTCGCAATATCGCACGGCGTTTACGGTTGCTGATCCGGGTTGTCTGAAGCGCCGCCAAATGGCTGAGAGACGCACACGAAAGGGGTGGAAGAAGAAAAATTTTGTTTTCTCGGTGACTAAATCACAATGAAAATATTTTAATGCGTTGGAAATTTATTGGCCGAAGCTGAGCGAGGAAAAGCAGTCAGAAGCTTCATCGCATGTTCGTCGACTGTAATTAATCGCTGTTACTTTCTAAGGTTAATGGTGAGGCGTTTGATTAAATTTTAATGACGGCTTGATCGCCTTCGGTGAACCTGAAATCGCTCCTAGGCCTTTCGATGGCATTCCGTCCCTTCCATAAACTATTTTCTAAGATCTTTAGAGCCTGAAGGGCAAACTATAATCAATTATGTGTTGCCTGTACGTCGACGATACCTCAGAGTTTAATTTATTCATTCTCTTCCTCTTCCGATAACGCACGAGAAAGGTTTTTGCGAAGGTGGGGCCTGCTGATGTTCAATTTGTTACGAATAGCAAATTTCTGACCTTTTTTAGTCGAGAGTCTCTCCCTCCGAGGCAAACAGCAAAAGTCGAAGACACAGGAGAAAGGGAAAAGTTGGCGTAAATCAATCTTTAATTACACGAAATATTAAAAGTTCCAGCATGTTCGACATGCAATTAAAGCTCAATTGTAAACAGATCCTTAATCCTCGAGTGTCTCACCACACGTTTACATGTTGTTGCCTGCACGAGGATTTGCTTTGCTGGCGAGCAAAAAATGGCAAATCAAAGGAACAGCATGCCGAAATTAAAAACGAAACCACTGTGAACCGCAGAAAGAATCGGGAGGATGAACATGCGATAGAAATGAAAAATTAGAGAAAAGTCCCTAAGGTGGAATAATAACATTTTGATACAAAGTGGGCCAAGTTCGTTGGTTTTGTAGCAATGTAAACGGTCGAGACGAGAAGTTCAGAATGAGGCGACACGTGGTGAAACTGTAGTCGTAGTTAGCCTATCATCCATCTTTGTGACATGTTCGTTAGTCGCCCCATTCAGATTCAACCTCGCGTTATCATCTCGATTCAGTAAAAAACGAGCAGCAATGAAAACAAACAATCAAGCCAACTCCAATAAAATTGTTCATTTCCATTGATTCGAATTCAACAAATACCTTGAGCTGAACTGTCTTCATCTCGTTTTATTAATATTCGAGATAGTTTCTGATGCGTCACCGACAAAAAATCCTCCCCAAGCGCCTTATCGCATTTAGAGAGACGCAAAAGGAACTATCGAGGGTGATTCGCTCCCTCAAACAGTTGAAAAGAACGGAAGGCAACAAGAAATCACATAAAAGTCTCCCATTAATGCAAACCGAATTTGCAATTCACAAAAAGCGGAAAGAATAAGCAAGCAGAGGAGTTTTGCCAATGTCGAGCGTGTGCTCGCGAACAACGACGATCAGAGATAAAAATCCATTGAGAATCATTCAATTGAAACAAATATGAGGTGCACTGTATTGAACTAGTAGTCGGAAGCTGTAAGAGAAATGTTGTCAGATGAAAAGTTTTCGGTTCCGCTATTAACGTCGATGCTTCGAGTTCGACAACACCAAGCAAGCGAACGAGAGGAAAATACTTTAAGGTATTAATAATAATCTAACAATAAAACTTCGATGCTTTCGACTTCTTTTTACAGCCGCTTTCCTGAGCGACAACAGCGAGGAGAGAAGGCGAGGAAAATATTAGGGAACGATGCGAATGATGATGATGGAAATGTTTCTACGTAGGAAAAAATTCACCGTAAGTGGAGGCCGACAGACTGACGCCGCCTCAGATCCTTTGATACATTCTCCGTAGTAGTTTTGCCTTCTCGCCCCACCGCTTCTCTTACTTTTCTTACGGCAGTGCACTTCACACAAACTGTTCGTTTTCACTTTCACCCCTGGATCGAGATTCTCCGTTGTGTGCTTTTATCGCCGCTTGTTTTCATCTTCACCAAAGCAATTTCCTTTCCCGTTGAGTTCGCCTCTAATGTGTTTTCCTTTTTACTAATGCAGGTATTTTATGTGTTTCTTGTCGTTTGGGCGGATGCCGTTGGGGCTGCGAGTCTTACTCTTGTTTACATTCCTCCCAATGTTGATTTAAGATGCTGAACAGCAACAACAACAGATCGGAGCTTGGGAGTTTGAGTGAATGGTAAACAAGGAAAATTTATATGGCTTTTCATCTCCGCACTGAGCTCGTTCCAACTTTCTTATGGCTTTATTTGGTTAAGACAGGAGAAGCCAAAGCAAAAAGAGACGAAAGAGGTCAAACAAGTGGAGTCGCATAGGTTAAGCGAGTGTGTTGATCTTCAAGTATTTAATTTCAGCAAACACAGCTCTCACCCTCTCTACCTTCGTCAGCTTTCTAATGGGTCAAGACGCAAGATGGACGAGAGATTTTATCCGTACAATTTACTTCTCGTTTGGGGGTTAGACATCGTAGTTTTTGAAAAAGATCCAAACAAATCTTGATAGCTTGTTTGCTAGTTTCGATAACAAACCGTTGAAAATTGTATCAAGCACGGAAGATTTGTTGTTGAGCTTTTCAGTAGTTTTTACTGAAAAATTTGGATTGGTCATCATCCCCTTAGCATACCGCAAGATAAAGCAAGAGAGTTCCCATCCATAAATTTCTTCTCGCAAGCATCACGAACGCAATCGTAGATGGTGAAGGTATTTGTTTCTTTATCTGGCTTTCAGGTTTTACGTGTGAAATTAGTTTACGATAAGGATCCATCTCGAGATAAAAGCCCTCCTGGAAACGGTGGTAAATGGAAAAGAAATTTTATGGTAATGGATTTTGACCGAAGCACGCAAATCTCAGCATAGCAAATAAGAGTTTGTTCCATGAAATAGAATTTACGGCCAATGCTGAGATTTCTTTCTCCTTTTCCACGTCGCTTTTATTATGATTCACTTCTCGACGAAGCTGTTTACGCGCCTTGCTCTCCTCGCTTTATCGGTGGCAATCCGAAATTACATGGAGCGATGATTGCATCCATTAATGCCCTCGAGTTTTACGTCTTGACACACCTAAAACGTAAAACAAGAGAAACGATTTGTTTGCTTTCCGGAGATTGCGTTAATTAAAAGCTCCTGACTTAAAAGCCTTTACCGCCATTCGCTTCAAGAAGCCAACTAAGTAAACACTCTGCAACGAAGAGGGAAAACAACTATTAGTGCAATTAACACTGCCGGGACAGAGGAGAAAAGAATCGCCATCATTTGCACCCTCTCGAGGATAATCAACTCAGGAGAACCTCAAGAAAAATACACGAAATTGAAACGATGCTGAGAGTGAGGAAAAGTTTACTATTCCGATTCAATTGTGTTCGATGGCTGGTTTGGATCTGAGGGCTATCAAATCAATTTCATTTATTTTGCCGACCTTTCCTGTAAGTTTGTTTTCTCTTTCACCTTTTATTGGATGAGATCAAAGTGGCGCCGTTGTCTTCGACCAAGCTGCTGTGCCTCATGTTAAACTACATAATGGCCTGGCTGCTGTTTGGTAATTTTGGTGGCTCTCGAGAGAACTTCTACAGTGATCCAACCCGGCCTACGCCGCTGGAAAACTTCCTTGACATGCAGAAACAAATTAACATCGAGAATAAATACATGAGATAAAACCAAGCACATATCTCGTATGTGTGAAGTGGAGGAGCAGAGAATAATCAACCCTCGAAAACCACACGAAATCCATCTCATTTATATTGATAACATTGTTTTAATATCAGCATAATCTTGTTTTTATATCTCCAACTCAAATGTAATTGCGATGTGAGCATCGGACGAAGGCGGAGAAGGTAAAAGTGCGATAATTTAGTATCGATTGGTGCCGGAGGGGAGAAGAAAGGTGAAACTAAACGCCTGTAGATTGTTGTGTCAATTTGGGGATTGCTTCTCAATTGCTCGAAGGTGGGAGGTGTTTGATTGACATCGGCCTCCATTAATGGGTCAATGAAATGGGACGGAGGTTAACCCGGAAGCCCTCTCAGGCTGAGACGTAATGAATCGAACTCTCGGCTCTTAAATTGTCGCCAATAAAATTTAATATCCAACATAGAAGTCTTCCGACGAGAGGGATTCGCAGACAAAAGGGGCGAAATTACAGCACTTCAACTTAATCAACTCTAACGAGACGAACCTGGGTGAATGTGGATAAAGTTACAATAATAACAATTTTGTAAAGTTTCTGAAATGAAAATTTCCGAGCACATGTGTGCCACTCGCTGTGCGCCATTTGAAGCGATGACAGCAGGAGGGGACGAGAAGATTATACGGTTGCGAGAGGTGAGGTTTGAAGGAAGACAATTGTCACGGAGCGACGATCTAACCCGAAGCCGCTCGAGCTCATCACCTCGTAAACGTTTCAGCTCTGTCGCCACAAAACACACTCGCTGGGCTCGTAAAAAACTAAAAAAGTTATTCCACACGAAATCGCTACATTGTTTCTAAATCTCTTCCGCTCCTCTCCGAGTCGAAAGTTTAAATTAAAAATAATTCACTCGGCATCACATGTGCGAATGTTGAAAACGTGGAACGCTCTCTACCTTATTCCCTCTACAGCTCCAGCATCTATAGCAGGCGGCAATTTCTACTGTTTTGCATTTAATTGCGATGGGAAATAAAATTTTCGGTCGGTGCCTTCTGAGTTGAAGGTTGGCAATTGGAGTGAGGAAAGGATTTTGATAGTTTCTGAACGAGAACATGCTTGAATTACCTTCGTAATAATAAACTTCACGTACTGGATGCAGAACGTTTTCGGTGATTATTTTTAAAGGGCGAAGCAAAGAAAATGTCACTCGATTTTGGTAAGCAGCCAGTGTCAAGCTGAACCCTCCCAAAACCATTCAGTCAATTTCCCCTCTTCTCCAATTAAATTTCAACAGAATACTATGAACTAGGTTCCTTTTCATAAGCTCAATCGAGATAAATAAGTCTTTCATTCGGAATTATACTAACGACAAGTTTTTGTCTTAGGAAAATTTTGCTTTGTTTTCTTTGTTTTTCCCTGTCGCCGCGTCTCGTTGTGCCTCACTCGTCTATCCAGCTGTGGGGGGATTTGAATGTTCACCTTGAAACAAACTGAAACATTTCCTGTGTGCAGAGCTCGATGTGAATTTCTGGTTTTGGTATTTAAGACAATCTTGGGATTTGGGGACTCAACCTCCTTTCTTTTCTCTCTAGAGCATTTTACATTTGTATCATGTTATCAACCCCCAAACAAAGAGCCATAAACTCCAGTCGAGAGTATGTTTCTTGTATCACCCCGTAAGTAAATGAAAATGTTTGCAAAGTTTTTGCCTGCTGCACAGCAATCGGAGCATAAAAAGCTACAGCGTAATCTTCGTCTGAGATTTCATTGCGTTCTGTCTCGCTCGCAACCGCCTCCGACTGGGGAAATCCACTCCGAGTCTACAACTCTACACAATGTTCAGCCCGTAGCAGGTGTAAAAGATAATTGACTCGATTTCCATAATCAAATCTGAGAAATCTAAATTACTCTTTCGCTCTCACTCCCCGCGACGTCCCCCCGGTGAAACAAACAAAATTTATGGCACTTTTTTGTTGTTTGCGCGTTTGATGTTGTCGCGTCTGCCAAACAAAAATAGATTTTTTCGCATTCGTGGATTTTTTTCGAAGTGCTGCAGATTTTTTGGGTCGCGCTCAGCTGACTTCAACTCGATGCGAAATTCTGAAACTCTTTCCGGTAATACTTACTTTTATCACTTGTGGGAAATGAAGTTGCTTTATGCTGAGACACACAGAAGCTATTGATATTCATGGATTTATGCTGGGAGAGGTTTTGGCCCGATGAACATCGTGAAAAAGGAAGGAAAAGTTGGCTCATCTGCCAAGCTTGTAAAAGTGAAAACCTTAAATGTTTCTTGCTCCTCTTGCACTCCTTGTTCAGCGGTGGATGTTATGCAAAGCAGCTCGAGCTCCCGAAGGAAGACAAAAAGGTGTCTGAACTGTGAAATTAAAATTTATGGTTCGCAGGGCAGAGGAATCGGAGGAAATTCTTCAAGAGAAATCGTTTCGTTTGTTTGCTCACGAGCTCGTAAAATCATTATTTTAAACTACTTTATGATCCATAAAGCCGGTTATGGTGTCGTGCGACGTCATACGTAGAGGCGAGAAAGACTTATGACGAACGTGGCAATGCAGAATGCTTTCCGTTACGCCCCGGCTTTAATGCATGTTTTGCCCCAGCCAAAGTCAATTGAAACGTCGTTAAAGCTAAGATGGAACAGTCTATCCTGCAAACAGCCTCGCTGCCGTGTTGTTAATTAAAATTTATGCGGTGAACATCATTCATATTTGCATCATTAAAAGTCGTTAGGTGTGACCCTCGACGTCTCGAGGAGCAGCGATCATGATAAATCATTGGGGCAATTAAAGAAGCCGCTAATGTCACCTTTAATCGAATCGCGCCTGAAACACCGCGGAAAATTGTCTTCCTCGCGACTCTCAGCGCTAAGTAATCCGATTAGACTCTTGCGGAAGGAATCTTTAATTAAATTACTGACAATGAAAACGAGTTGAAAATCAATTCAGCTTCCAAAACAATATTTACTTTGCCTTCGTTTACCGAAATCAACTGTGAAAAAAGTTTCCGCCTCCTCTTTTCTCCCTCTTTTGAGTCGATGAAAAATCAGCGAGAAACTTTTCGTTCGAGGGAAAAATTAATTAACATAAATTAGCGAGTTCAACTGCTTGCCGACAGACGAACTTTTGTGTAGCAATCAATATGCAAATTTCCACTGCCGAGCACATTGAGAAATGTTCACGTTTGATGCATCAAAGAGATCACCTCAGCGAGCGTTGTCATTAAGACGTTTTACGACTTCAAAACAGCAAATTGGAGGATACTGACAGAGGCACGAGATGCTCGTGAAAGTAAATTGAATTGTAAATGGGGCTTGAACGTATGTGACGTCGCTGTAAATCAACTGCAGCGCTTGCATGATAAGTTCGAGCCAATCAACACTGGCAAACAGAAATGTCTCTTCCCAGTGGGAACTGCGATCATCAAACGTGTTTACTTTCCTTCTTGATGTTCGGTCAAACAATGTTCATAAATAACCCATCAGCAACGTTTCTCTTTGAAATTTTCATTTCCCTGTGAAAATTCCTGGCCACGGCCGAGCCGCCGAGGCATCGTGCACAGAAATTACTTCTTTTCACTCTCGGTTTTAATTTACGACTCGTGAATGGGTTTCGTCTGATGAAGGCAGCAGAAATTTGTTTTGTGCCCGCTTGTAAACTCATTTGTGAATATTAGCGGGAATGAATGTAGCAAAACTAAAACAGCAAAAATGCCAAAAGTATTAACTTCAACGTAACTCATGTCAATGTGAAACATGTCGAGTCATTACGAAACCGTTGGGCTCAGTTTTGCCTCACGAAACACGGAAGATTCCATCGAACATGAAGAGATAAATTCGTTCACGTTCATCATTTTTTGCGTAACGAAGCTCGGCCACGTCGCAGCTCCTGAGCACACGGCAATAAATTCCTGTCATTTGGTGGGCAGCGAGTCCGTGCTTGCATCCAAAGCTCTTTATGATCTCGCAGAGGTTGAAAAAAGCGAAACAGTCGCTGGAAATCCAGTTAAAAATAATTTATTTTAGCGATGCTTTGCCGGTAATTTATGCTGTTCGAGTTATCATGTCGGTGCTTTACTATGCAAACAGTTCTGCTGCTCCCCGTCAAAGTCTCTCAGGTGCTCGGTGAAATATTCACTGGCGATCCGTAATCGCTCCCCACTCAGCCTCGACTCAATTTACATTGCTCGATGAAATAAATCAGTGGAATCGCGACGTGTAAAAAACTGTTATCGATGTTCTCGGTGCAAATGAGTGGAAGCATAAGCGTTTAACTCGACTTGTTTGCTCCCCGACAATTTTTCTGTTTGCCACACTCGGAGGATGTGGAAAAATTTCAGGTCAATTGACAATGAGAGGCGAAACATATCAAGCCTCGCCTCCCTCCTCTTTGCCCACTGTTGCCGTTCGAACGGCAGCGACGGAAGCCGAAACACAAACCAAAACTGGAAAAGCCACGGTAAATAAACAAAGCAAGGAGACAGAAATTAAATACACTCGGTGGACATGGTGAAAAACAAATAACCCCGACTTCGCTCCTCTCGCGCCAGAGCAGCGGCAGAGCTTTAAAGCAAACAAGAAAATGTTTTACTGAGACAAATAAATTTTTGATGGCAATAAATGAAGAGGCAAGCGAGACATAATTTTTAATTATTTCACATTTTCCATCGTAAATCAGTTGAGTGAACAAACTCATCTAAATGAAATCGGCGGCGACAATCGAAATCTAGTGGCGTGTTTGCTCTGCGTACTGTTGCACCTCAGCTTTTGCTGCGCTCAGCCGTATTTCTGATGTCTTTATGGCTTTGTTGAACCCGCGATGGGAATTATGAGCCGCGTCATGATTTACACATGCACAGCACTTTGTGTTTTAATCCTCGCTGGTGGATTAATCGCGGCTCATTCGCAGAGGGAATCGCAGGCAATAATGGAAAGAGAAGTGCCGATCATAAATCATCATATTTCGGAATGCTCCGCTGCGATTCAGCAGAGATATCGGAGAACAATAAAAACCACATCACTTTTTTGCGCAACATTTCCTTTTTGTCAAGCGATAAACGACTCTAAAGTTTGTTTTTGGAATTGACAGCGGCGGTCCCCATCCGCATCGATCACGGCAGACGCGCCATCACTCATCTCCCTCACTGATAAAATCGAAAGCATCTCGTTTGGTCATAAAATCGTCCTTGGAGCAGGCGAGAAAGTTATTTGAAGCACGTAATAAAAAGCAATGATATTTACTGCACTCCGTGCTCACCTCAGTGCTAAACTAAAAGGCTGGAAAGATTTCCCACTCGTATCGCAGGCTCGTGCACGTCACAAAATTTATACGAGAGCTGATAATAACAAAATATTGCTTTCGCACTCGCCAACTCACGGTTTCGTCACACACATGTGCCCCCTGCACTTCGTTTATCTCGAACACCTTTTTATGCCGTAATTTACGAGCCAATAAAAAGGAATCTCGCTGAACACTTCCTCAGTCTTCTCCCTAAGAGAGTTTTCTCGGGCGGAAGACGCTACTAGTTTAGAATTTTAATGTGATTTACTGCCGGTGCGATAGCTAAACAACAATTTATCTCAGCGAGCACGTCACAGCCACAAATTCATTTCAAAATTGATTTCGTTGCGGTAGAGTGAAATTTATCAGTCAATATTGTGCGTAAACATATGAGAGAAGTGAGCCACATGAGGCAGCAAACATAATTGCAAACAATTTTGCGTAACTAATCTATGTGGAAAATCTGCGTTTTGTTTTCATCCGCCAGCTCGACGTTTTGCGTTCTACAAATTGAAATAAATTTAATAAAATATAAACGAGAGAGTTGTGAGCGGGATCAGGAAAGAGCGTTACCAACAATAGGTGCAGCAAAGTATGTAATCGCATTAATTATCAGCAAGTGAGCATTTATGCTCCCATAGAATTTCTTGTGTGGATAATTCGGAGGTTACGTCATGTCCTGGTAAAGCTTAGGGCTCATTAAGATTTCAACCTTGAGTCCCACGTAACGTGGGCCACGTTTGAAGATAACGGGTTTAAACTTTCGGTTTCACTGCTGCCATAATTTCCGGAGAGCCCTGCAATACAAATCTTTTCTCCTTAACAAATCTATCGGCACATTCCAGCGGTCCTGATTGAAACTTCCTTTCTCACCCTTCGACCAAGCCGTAACGAAATATCTTATGGTCAGATTGATAACTCCTGCTTGAGTTGTCCTGTGTGTGGGAGGACACGATGAAGGGTTCGATGAAAAGTTTTCAGGAAATTTGATCCGTCCGCAAAGAGTTGGGAAGACGGATGGAACATATGCCAAAGGTATCAAATTCCATTTTTTATTTTATTTCACCCTGATTGGGATGCAATGAAATCAGTTTTTATTGCAAATTTATCGACACCGCAAGAGCGGATGAGGCTACAAGACGTAGCAGCACATGGATCGAACGTTATAAACCATCCCATTGCACCAATCCAATTTAAATCTGAAAATAACACACAGCGAGTGAGAGTCTCCAATTGGGGATTTTCGCTTCGTTTCGAATATCAGAATTATGATACATTTTTATGGTGGAGAAACGCAGAAAGCGGCGAATAAATTTTACTGTCGCTCCTCTGGTGAAGCGAACTCGCTTCGGGAGAAAAGTGTGAAAATTTATGCAAAGTTCTTGCAGATCGAAGGAGGACGCAATCGTGAGTTACTGACTCGCTAAGGAGTTTAATTTCTCTCGTGCACGATAAAGAGCCTCGCTGATTCCTTCTGCATGCGGGAAAGACGGAGTCACATTCATTACAATGTAATTGAATACGCTGCATATTCGATAAATCAGAAATGCGAGCGCATATAAGATGAAATATTCTCCTTATGCGTCGTATATTTAATAAAATTTATAAGTCACCTTCTTTCGTTTCTCGCCTTCTCCCGATGCAGTCGAGAGGATCTCCTTGCGTTTCTTATTGATGCCATAAATCCTGTGGAATGTCTTTCGAAACACATCGTTAGAGAATGGCGCAATGAATGAGATCAATGCTCGATTCTTTAAAAGGCACTCGAAGCTCGTCTTGATTGCTGGCAAAGTTCCTTTAGCTCGTCATCTTCCTTCTCAAGCTGTTACATTATTTATGAAACTTCTGATTATCATGTTGAAAATTCCATTTACCGCAAGCTACACTCATGACCAACTGGAAAGTTTAAACAAACATCTTGCGAGAGATGAAAAACATTCTCGAATTTATCTTAGCCGAATCATCAATAAAGGTTACGGTTAGACAACATCACCTTCGAGCCAAACGCTTTCTTTCGTCTTTCTGCACATTCACGATTTTCGTTCTGGCTGCAGATAACAGACGGTAGCAACGTTTTCACCCTGAAAATGAAAAAGGAGCAGGCAAGAAAAATGATAATAAAATCATTGGTTCGGAAATGAAATGTTAAATATTGATAAAAGTTTCTTCTCAGGGGAGAATTCTGTGTGCAGTGTGGCGGGTACAATTTATTGGTTGCGGAGGAGAGGAAATTGGAAAACTTCTTGCTTCCCTGATTGTCTGATACGTCTCGAGATGTGCCACAAGCGGCGATCGATCCCATCGTTAATGAGAAAAGATTTCCATCAAAAAAGTCTTTTGCGGGAAAAGGTGAAATCTGACATTTCCATTTGCTTCGAATCGCTTAAGAGCCATCAGACATAAACGAGAGAGAAAAGAAAATTAATGAGTTTTTAAATGCTTTCAGTGCTTTCTCAACCACCTTGAAATTGATAACATGATGTGACTTAAGCTCTCGGTAAAGAAAGATTTAATGATGTTGAACGTTTATGAAAACATTGAACGGAAATTTTATGAGATTCGATCGAAAGGGCTGTGTGAAAGAGGCTTTAGCTCATTTCAAAGTAGAGCAAAGGATCCTCAACATGTGAGAAATTGGAAAATCGTTCGACGTCATATCATTTTCCCTACCGTTTTCCCGGAAATGCAATTCGTCGGTCAAACGATCCTGATGGAGATTCGATCTTTTGCTCTACTCAAAATTTTCAAGTTATCTAAGCAGGTTAAATTCCTTGGAGAGTTAAGTTTTACCGCCAGTTTTCTTTCTTTCTTAAAATAACATTTGGATTCTCATGCCATAGTTGGACCATATTTTTTGTGCCAACTCGTTTAATAAATCGAAAGTAGCCAAATGACTCCCAAGCACAGTATAACGACATCGGACAGCATAATCCTGAGTCATCCGGAATACTCAAACAATAAAACTCCCTGACGCTGCAATAAATCTCTGTCTCGAGGTAACATGATTCACCTTAAACGACTTTTTCCACCTCGTCACAACCAATGACATCGAACACGATGATTACCTCAACCGAGGAGGGATGGAGAGGAATCAAACGAAGCAAGACCGAAAATTGTTCGGCAAGCAGAATCGATTTTCATTCAATTTCCAGTTGATTTAACAGCAAATTCCCTTGTGGAGTCTTTTGCAGCTTCTCTTCGGCAATGAACATCGAAGCTTTTGTGAGATATTAAAAATTCCTGTCACACCGTTCAATGCCTAACCATTCACTCCCACGCATTGTTATAAAGCTGTTTTCCTCTTAACCTGTTGTCAAACGCCGCTCGCTCGCTCACAATGACAAGCCAACGGCACCGACTGCAGCTCACAAGTTTCTCTCGTGATTTATCATCGGCACTTGTAGGATTATGAAATAACAAGTGTAACTCAAAGCGATGGAGCAAATTTAAATCCCCCCGAACATTTTATCAAGCAATTTACTTCGCAAGCGATGCTCGTTCACCTTTCGCACTCCACATGCTTCCAAGACTTTTTATGCAAACAAGTGAAGTAGAAACATCATAATAATAGAATTTATTACATTTTTCATCTTTCCTGCCAGCCAATATTTTTCTTTCACACTCAACCCCACAGAACAGCACACGACGACGTCATTCCACTCCATAAAATTTGAAAATTTCCTTGTTTTTTCCTGTTCGCGAATTTCTTTTCAGTGATTTCTCTCTTCCTGCGCGACTCACTGTGTGTTTTGTCGATGGAGGGAGCACACCGGGAAAACATTGAATTTTCCGTAGAATATTTCATTTCTTTTATGATACAGGAAGCTCTTACACATCGTTTCCCTCTCTGATCGGATGGGGTTAGAGCGATATTTAGGAGGAACAGAAGGCAAAGAAAATAACACGAAAAGCGAAAAACAACAACCTGTTCGCTTATCGCCTCGTTCGAGGTGTGTGTAACATGTAGCAGCATTTAAGCGCAAACCCGAATTGTAAGCTTGTTAACAGAGGTATAAGGAGTCGTAGGGAAGCGTTTTCGTTTATTTGCAGAGCTAGGATTTGGAAAATTATTTGTGTAAGCGATTTGAAAGGGAGACAGAGATGGGGAACCTGGTGAAGTTTATATGTTTGCTACTCAAATTTGATAAGAATCTGGAAGTGGTTGGAGAAGAGTGTGAGAAGGGAAATCTTGCGGTTTGTCTTGATTAATGACGATCATTTAATTTGATAAGAAAGTTTTCACAACTTTGATTCAAAATGCTTTGTCCTTCTTCTTTTTCAAGTGACCAGTCTCTTGAATCAAGCTCACACTTATTACTTATCCATCAACAAGGTAGCAGACCAATGACCGTCTAAACCATGAAAATCCAATCAACTTTCATGCGTCAACAGTTTTCGAGTATCCCTCGATCAACGAGACGAGCTCACTAACTAGTGGTTATCAATTTTGATTTTTCACTTAATGACGAAATGACAAGCGAAACGAGAAAAGCGAACCCGCAAATTTAATGAAAATGTGCGAATGAGGAAAAAGAAAAACTCGGCCACTCATGGCGCTCGACCGTTCGGCGTTGTTGTTTTTATCTCGAACGGGGCTCGGCGAGTGTGTGGTTTATTAAATAACCGAGAACCGCATATCATCAGGTTGGTAAAACGCACATTGAACATCGATGAGAGTGAAAAAAGCGAGTGGCTCAAATTTATTTTTAAAAAGTTAAATCAATCATTTTGTCATTTTCATTAAAATTAAATTTTCGACTCTCATCCAGAAAAAAGATCTCGCTTTGTCATCGCGTTTGCCTCGCACTGTTTTTGTGTGAAGTCGCAACAGCAACAAAGTTGACTTTTTGCATTGCTCCACGTCTGTGAAATAGCTCAGATGGATCGGAACGCTGTCAGGAGTGTAAATATTTAGCAATTAGCGCTCGGGAACGATGTGAAAACGTATCAGGTGCGCAGTTTGGGGGAAATTGTTTCCGGTGCTCGACGATAATTCCTCGCTTTCATCGGGTCTATACAAGATTACTCTGAGTATGATTCATCTGTCAGGAGAGCGTCGCATGTTCTTGCAAATTCAATTTCATTTCCATCGTGTCTCTCCTGGGTTCGTTGGTTATGAAACGAATTTCCCTATGCACAAAAAAGCGACAGAAACTCAACGTCAACCCTCAACTCGCTATCAAGTGAAATTCAATTAATTACACCTAAATTTCATCATCTGATGCTCCTGCTGATTTGCTTGCGCGGCTGTGTTTTCCCATTGTTTGTCCACTCGCACACACAGCTCCTCGCAAGCAAATCAAGGAGCCTTTGTTACATCGAGGCGAGCTGTGAACGAATGGCGCTTCCACAACAAAAAACTTGAAACTTTTCAGCGCTTCTCACATTTTCCCTCGGCGAGGAATTTTCCTAATAGCTGCCAACAGAAAATATTTGCATGACATTGAATCGAGCGTCGTGCCTGTGCCAAACATCAGTTTATTATCGTGTCGTATGCAAGCCAAAAAGCTTTTCCAGCACGTAAATCTATGACACCTCCGCTCGTTCGCAACCTGTTAAATTGATGAAGTATGGATGGCTCATACGTAGAAGCAACAATCGACGTGACTTTCATTTGTCCAGCCAGCATCCGACAGCACTACGAGCGTCACATTTTTCTACAATTTGCCGCGCGGGTTCATGGTAGAATATTAAATGCATGTAGTGGAAATTGATTTACAAATTGTGTTAATTGTCACTGTATCCGGTCACAATTTGTCAAATGTTCATTTTCGGTCGCCGCATAAAACACTCGCGAGCGATGAAAAATGACTTTTCCGCAACACTCTCGATGAGCAGAAATAAAAACGCTGGGAAATCGTGGAAAAATTTCGACATCGCGCTTCAGGAGAATCGCTCGATAAAAAAATGCACAACATCAATATTGCGCGGTCGGGCAATGGGGGCGATGGGGGCGAATTGATTTTACAGCTGAACACATTTTTCAGTCGGAATTCTCATCCATTCATTCATTTTTTCACGCGTAACCGCCAAGAGAAAAAGGATCCAAAAATTTATGCTGTGTAAATGTTGCAGGAAAAAGCAATAAATTGTTTTTCAATTGCAGTCCATTGTTGTTGTAGAATGCACTTTTTCATGGCAAATTGCGCCGTAATGCGAGTGAGCGAATGAATGGATCGGAAAAAATCAAATAAATATTTTCACTTCTGCATTATTTTCAACTATTTCGCTTTGATATCCTGAATTAAATGTTCTGCTAATGTGCAAACGAGATAGTTCAATTGGTGTTCCGTCTTCTAGCTAAGGAAAATTCGCCGAGATTTCTCTGGGGACGTTACTGATTTATTGTGAGCTAAGCCAGTCGCTCTGAAGTTTTAATTGCATTCGAAAAATCCGAAATTTAGACAAAGCGAACAAAAATGCAATCGAGAACAAACAAAGCGTTATTTGCATTCATCCTTCAAGCAGATCTCGCACTGATAAATCACCGTCGAGAACACACCGAATGCAATTTTTGTTGCACCGTTTATCTGCCACGAAATCATTACGCTTTACCGATGGGATTGCATGCAATTTTATGTATTTTTTTCCGCTGTAACGCTTTAGAACAAAAAACCATTCGCCAGATATTCTCATTGTTTCGATGAAAACGCGAAAATATTTTAGGAGTTTCCTCCTCGAATGCAACTGCAACTCCTTTTATTTATTTTAAAAGCATTTTTTTATTCGGCTCGCTGCAAAAACTTTTCGCAAAATGCAATTTTCCCCCTTTTATACCTCGTTGATTGAGAGGCTGGAATGCATTTGATATGATTCTTTATTCTCCCCTGGATGCTGAATGCAGTTATTTGTTTAGCGGCTTTGTACACTTTTCTTTTTGGTGGATCTGGATTCGTTTGATCGGCAGCAGCGGAGAGAAAAACAATAAAAATAAATCAATGCATTTAATTGAACGTGAAAAATCGCGAGCTGTAAAAGTGCAGTGAATATGACGCGATAAAAAGCAATATAATTGATATTTCCCAGCGTGTTCTCAATGCTCTTTGAAATATCAGACCGAAAAGCGAACAGCACGAAAGGGAAATTCTTTTACTTTCGCTCGATTTCTTCAGATAATGTCACCGCATGTCGGAACATCTGCTCGTAGTTTTTCTTTGGAAAAGTTTTCTTCTCGTTTTCCTCTTTTATTGGCTCAATTCGAACTGTTTTAACATTCAATATGATGTACCTTTACGTGTCGGGAGGAAACCTGCAGGGATCGCTTCGCCTCTCGTTCGAAACGAAGTTATGGACTTTTTCCTCCGGTACAGAAGAGTCCCTTCTGGCAGCAGACAATCGCTTCCGATGTCCCTCCATCTCCAATAACGGTGGCTGCATAATTCATTCCAGAAGTCAATATTAGTGTTTTGAATTTTGAAAGGTATGCAGGGACGTAGATGGCAAGGTTGAGCTCTGTAGGATCTGATGTAATAAGTTATAATCACATCTCTTTAAACCGAATAAAATTTTTGAAGGTTTTCATTGAGCATTTGTGAATTTAACAATAAAACAAATCGATAGTAACTCAAAGTTCCTCTCAACCTGTTCAAGCCCAACGCACAAAATCATTTTCTTCCCTTCTGATCAAAACCTTTCCTACGTCTCTGCAAACTCTCCAGAATCTTGAAGATAAATATTGACTCCAACTGCAATTCCAAAGTAAACCCTGAAAAGAAAATAAATTTTTCCGATTTTTCACATATGTCTCGGTCCCTCAGATCTTCCCCAGAAAAAGAATGTACAGCAGCAAGAAGGAGAGAGCGCACGTGAAGACACTCGGTGTTTAGTTGCAGACAACATTGAAAATCTTCCTGAAAACCCCCTTCCCCAACAACGCCATGAAGTGAATAAAACTTTCACGTTTCAATGCTGTTATCCGTGCTGTGAATATTTAAGACGTTATTGAAAAGAATCGGATACAAATTTTCGTATTGTTTCAATACCTTCACGAACCTCGTTGCTTAATGCAAGCGGGATTTCGACATGCTTCGTCTTCCTCTCCACTCAACCTCACACTTTATCTCTTAATCATCGGGAAAAGCTCCGTGGAAAATTTGGGGAATTTGCGACTTTGGGTTGATTCCTTCAACATGCTCTCCCACGAATCCAATAAAATGTCGTTGTGCAATAAATCACTTTATAAAGCAAAATTCTTCATTCGTGCTTGACTTTCAGTTGCTCAAATATGGAAAATTGTCACGTAAGTCGAGGTCGAAGCACAGCAAACTGTTTGTTTTCGACTCTGTTTGTCGATTTAATTGGTTCGGACACATTTCTCGTCCTGATGACACGATGTCAAGAATGTTGTTTTCCTTCTTCGTCTTCGCTCTGAGTCGGACATAAGTTTTTCGGCTGACTTTTGATAGATTGATTTTACCATCTCACTCTTACTCCCGATAAAAGTTTAATAAAATATTCTCGTCCTTCGCTGAGAGAATCCGAAGAGGATGCGACTGAATGGCCCCGAGGGATTTTTCAATTTCCTTTCGTTATCGGCTTGTGTCCTTCAACAGCCGAGCGAGAGGGAAATCTAAGTGGAAAACACAATCAAATACTTGCCTGGACGACAGATCGATTCCCAAAAGTTTCGCCACCGTAATTAAACTTCTTCGATTTCTAATCCTCGGGCACGCTTCCCGCTCACAATTTTAATTAAATTATTTTCCAATTTCCCAATTGAATTGTGTCACCGCCCGTTAAATACCTTCCGATGTCACTTGAAGCGCGAAAAAATCTCAATTTATGGCCATTTAAATGAAAGCAACCGTTCACCTACAGGGGTGGAAAGTGGAAGGCAAAAGGCAAGGAAAAACCATTAATTTCCCTCGCCCAAGACGGCGAGCGATTCAATAGAAATCGCCAAGAGCAGGCGAACGCTGAAGTTTTAATTTCTTTTTCGTGTTTTTAATTGATATTAACAGATTTTTTCAATTAATAATTAAACTTATTACGGTTTGTGCGAGCGTGGGTCTTATAAATAATTTTTCATGCCAAAAGGTGTGCGTTTGACAATTAAAAATATGAAGCGATAATTCTTTTAAATTTCTTCCGTCTCCGGCAGTCACGGGCGCTAAGTTCCTTTCTTTTGCGCCTTTTCTTTCAAGTTCAATTGCGTCCGAGGCTGAATTTTAATTAGGTTTAATTGTTTTTGAACAATGTTGAAAGGAAACAGCCTCAAGGAAGGAAATCTCACGATTCTCGCAGTGGATGGAGACTTAATCGCGATTCCTACAATCGACGAACCCAACTCGCAACCGAAATCAAGTCAGCTTGATGTAAGACCGAGTAAGAAGTAGCGGAAAGTCTTTGCGGATAATAGAGCAAATGCACTTTGCTTGTAAGACTCTCTCGACTTGGAGAGAAGTCAGCGAAACGAAAAAATATGTGAGCCACTTCGACTTCTACCAAGCCACAATAAAAAATGTCTTAAGAAGTCTATTTCGAGATGTGCGACGAGAGTTCTCCTAGGTAGAGAGACAGAAAGAATTTCCTCGCTTTCTGCCACTTCCCAAAGTCTAGTGACAACGAGATATTTCACGTAAATGGAATGTGTACCAAGAGAGCTCGTACAATTGAACTGCATCAGAGTGCATTAACGCGACGTGATTTTCATTTTTTTTTCTTCCTCGCTTTGTCTCGGGCTTGGCGAACTCTGCCAGCTCTCAACCTCTTCGAAATCGATCTTGCGGCAAAAGGGAAAAGAACTTCTTGGGCTTTATCGCCTGTCCAACTTGCACTCAAGCCAGCTTCGTCTCCTGCTTGAGGGAATATTTATCGTTTCGTCTAAAAGGTTTTTTATTAGCCGGTCTGCTAATAATTCCGGATTATAATGAATTTATTCTCGGGGAATTGTTTTCATTGTTACAAGCTCGGAAACAAGTCCAAGCAGCTATCGAAGGAGAAGGAGAAGTTCAACATTTCCCAGTCGTTGCCGAGAAAAGCCAGGAAGTGGAAAACAATCAAACCTGCTTAAACATACTTTGCACAACCGTCCTTCGAGAGCGGGGAAAGGTTCACCCATCAATTTCTCGCATCAACAAAACTCGTAATGAAAATTAATGATTGATAGTCGAGCGATGTACCTTTGCTCTTGCTCGTTCGCTTCGCACTTCCCTCCTCCAGCTGCGCAATGCCGTAAAAATAATTTCGTATGAGCAACATTTAATTTTGACAAATGATTTTGAAGTTTGATTCGGGTTGGCTTGTGTACCACTTTACCGCTTTATATGGCGCAGATCATTTCTCAATCTTCAATCATCATTAATAAAAGTTTCCTCCATCGATTTGTTGCTGTGTCAAGGCTGTTTGAGCTTCCATCTTTGTGACGACGAGAAGGTGGAAACTGACTAAGGAAAAGACGTGACAACGCTGTCTCTCCCTTCTATTATTTTAATCTCACCTTCTGCAGTGTTGACGTATGAAGCACGTCAAGATATCCATAGGGGATTTCACGTACACCATATGCGGAGGAGTTGCTTTACTGAGATTAATCTTCTCCCCTAGCATGAAAAATCATCATCAGCTTGATGAACAAAGAATCCCACCTTGAGTGCTCTCACATTCACCTTGTTATTAATTTGCCATTCCGACTGAATCACGTTAAGACGCTCGCTTGCCTGCTTCAAGAGACATGTACTGCATGATGATGTATGAGTCGCCAAATGTTTTTGTCAGGTTGATTAAAAAAGTCGTGAAGTCTTGATGGATCTGGGTGAACGTAAATAGCAGCAAAGAGGTTCACTCGACGAGTTCTCGTGGTCGACAATTTTATTGTCTTGGCTCGTGTGCTCCCCCGACGAGCAGGACAGACCAATCCCGCTTTATTGTAGTCGCTGTCAAAGGACCATCGATTACATCGTTCATCAAACTTTGTCGTCCGCTTTTTGCTCCAACAAAAGTTAATTGGATACAAGACCGCACCAGGAAAGCTCCACAGACATTCGACTCCACGTTGAAAATTCAATTTTCTCACCCGAAAGAAATTTCCGTTAAACGTGCAAATCATTTCAAATTTTATTCATGGAATCAGCTTCAGCCACCCGTGATGATGATGTGAAAAAACAATAATGTGTGAGAGTCTTCCACCGTAACTTTTTCAGCAAGCGTCTGCTATCTCACTTGGCACTCGAGCAAATCCGTTGCTGGACGGAAAAAGATCTCGCAAATCGTATGGCACACAAAAAGGATTTTCCTGCTGCAGAATAAATTAAGTTGGATTCATGTTCGTTCGCATTACAGGTCTCGCAGACCCGAGAAATTATAAAACTATTTATTTAAATAACGTCACAAATGATTAAGTCTGAAAGGGCGAGGAAATCGTCCATGGTCCAGGCTGGTGTGGTGAATGTTAATGCTGGACGAAGAGAGCTCACGATTTAAAGTCCTGGTAGCAGAAACTTCTTCTCGAGTGGAAAATCTATAAATTAAATATGAAAAGCATGTGCAGGAATTTACGGATTTTACAGGAAATTAAATTTTATTTGTTGAAGAAAAGGGACACCAGCCCGAATATGTGTGCTGTGCACTCGTTTATGATGTGAAAAAAATGTGTTTATGGTCGAGCGAAGGACACACAAACATTTCCCATCTCTGACCAGCAAAAACGGAAAACTATTCACAGAAATTAGGTGATAACAGATCTCGGAGCCTCTGGGAGATTAAACTTATGGAATTTGTGTGTGGAAATCTTTTAATTGTCGAGAGAGGGGATTTAATTAAAATTTCTCCTTCCACTTTTGCATATTCCCTGGGTTGTGGAGCATCAAGATAAAAATTATGTGTCCATCACACGCACGCACACACCGATGATGAACAATAAAATTGAATTAATCCACAGAATAGTCGAAACTTGGGCCCTTTCTCTTTCACCTCGATGACCGGGTGATGATCATAGATAAGCGCTGAACATAGACTGCATAACAAAGCTTCAATGATCCAATAAAATTATCTTCAATAGGTAACGAGAATTTTAGTAAAAGCTTAAATAATTGATGCTGGAAATTCCAAGGTGTTCAAAGCGATTCTCCTAAACTATTAAGCTTGTCTAGTTCTATAAAATCTATTTCTTACACATCTAATCTCTGTGGAAAAACGCTACAGATTGAGTTCTCTCGGAAAAACTGTTGGTACCTTTTATTTAATCTTCCAACCCATCCGTAAAAGTTAAATAGACTGGACGGTCGCAGGCAGCAGAGTAACTTTTCCACTTGTTCAAACACATCACAAACACTCAACGTTTATTAATTTTCCATGCCTGTCGTCTGCTCCCTAATTATCTGTGAAGTGACCTTTTTTAATGCTTCTCACTGTGGAAGCTCGAGCGAAAGGAAACTTTGTGGGTGAAATTTACTGCTGACTTGTCACTGCTTGCTTTACCTTTTCCGTGTACCTTTTTTTGCCTTCAACCTCAATTTCCCTACTTTACAGTAAGGTCTTTACTGCCATTAACATTGATAATGATTTAAGAGGCAGTCGAACCCAAAGTGAACGCAAAGCTCTTCTTGGGAAAGCTATTCATTGTCTCGAGGTAACAATTGGCCTCTCACATTCCTCCCTGTCGGGGGAAAATGAAAAATATCCACTCGTGTTTCAACAAGTCTTTCATAAACCTCAGCAACCAGAAAGAGGCCAATGGCTTTTGTGATCTGCCATTCGGTATTCAATTCATTACGAAGCACATTTACCTCATATAAAGCACCGAAAATGAAGCTCAAAGGCGAACTTTGTCAAAAGATTTATTCCGTCAGCAGAAAATAAGAAGAGGCGAAGAGACTCATCTCGGGTTTGTTTTATTTGCTAGCCACTTTCAGTGAGGGGGAGCAATCCTGTTTGAGCTGATACCTATAAACTCTCCTGGCTTTATTTCAATGATGTAAACACATTATATGATTTAGGTGACGAGAAAGGTCTCCGTATCGTGGGGCGATTGTGAACAAGATCCTAAAATATATTTATTACGTTTTAAAAGATATTTTGTGTAGCAAAAATTGTATCGAAAGTTGTAAATTTGCTTCTTCCCTCTCGAGGAAACTCGATAGAAACTTTCATGCATACACTTTTTCACATCCTGCTGAGGTAGTAAACGCTTGAGAGAAACTTATTCACACTCACATTCACGACATGAGAGAGAGGGCGATGGACAGTGCTGTTGGATTATTATAGAGATATCAGCGAGAAGAATTTGACATTGCTGGTTGTTGTGTAATAGCTGCGCTCACCCTCAAGGCTCCTGGAGAGCATAAGACTTTTTGCAAAATCCATACGTTCAATGGGAAAAGAATTGAGTTATGGCTGTAGCAAAAAAGTCTCTACACATATAGCCGAGAGTTCAGAATCTATCGAATCTGCGAGAGGGAAATTTTTGCTTTATTAGCAATTTTCACATCATCCCATCGTGCAGCAGCAATTGTGAAGTATGATACCTTATAACAAGGAGGAGAAAGCTATAAAGTACAAAAAGGTGAAATTTATGTAATTTTATGTTCTACACGAGTCTTTTATTCTATTTTCCTGTTAGGATATTGCTGTAAACAGATTTTTGCATCGTAAGGCAGAAACGTGCCGGAAGGTTGGGGAAGGAGCGATGAATGAAAGAGTGGAAATTCATACCAAACGTGTTTTTAATCAGTTTTCAGTTGAGCCATTGAAAAAAGTTTGTCTTCATTCGACAAGGTTTTGTGGGTAACGTGTCTTAATAGTTTCCATTCGAAAATGGATCCATAAATTCTGCTCGGTGTGTCGAAGAGTATGTGGCACATTCTATTTGGAAATTCAATTTTCAGGTTGCATAATGAAATGCTTAGTTTTTGCTTACACGATTGGGGTTGAATCGCGAGTTATGTCACGGTTTGGTTCCTGAATTTTTAATTTAAACAAGCTTCTTGACTTAATCAAATCCATTTTCCTAACTTCTCAGTTCATGACGATTTGGCAAAACTTACAGACTTTCTCCACTTGTGGTTTTTCCATCGGAAAACTTTTTCGTCAAAAGTCCTCTCGGGAGTGAAAGATAAAAGCTTTTGATTCGCTGCCAAAGACAATTTACATAAACTAACAAACAGCTCGGGCTTGCAAAGCTGACAATCTTCCGGATTTTCTTTTCACCTTTTATCTTAATGGCTGTAAAATGTTTTTCATTGTTCGCACAAGGACAATTGAGTTTTCCCGAGCGACTTTATCTTAATTATTCCATCTATGGCACTCTGCTACCTCCGAGCGTTTGCACTTGGGATGCTTCCGTGCTCTGCAGTTCTCTCTCCTGTGTGCTAAATACTCGAGTGGATAATTGAATTACATTGACTACAAAGTATCTTGCGTTAGCGAAGAAAAAGCAGAAGCATGGAAAAGTGTGGAGAGCCATATAAATTCATTAATGAGAAGGAAAAGTGGATTAAATGTTCTCGTATGGCTCGCAATGTGTTCAACCACTCTTGTGGCTCGGGCTTCTTAGAATCGTCCCTCTCACTACGGCTGCTGCATTAAAAGAGCTCTTAATTTAATAAATTTCCACAGGAAAACTAAAGGAAAGCTAATTTATTATCTCTTCGCCACTGTTGGAGTGGAAGAAGTCTCCCAAAAGAAATGAAATTAAGAGACCACCTCGCCAGTGATTTAATTAAGGTACGAAACGAAATGTTCGCCTCCGAAAACTTTCTTCTTGTGCGGTTTGATTTAGTTAAGTGGATTTTACGAAGAGAGCAAAAGTCAAGGCGAATGCACATGAACTTAGAGACACGACGACTCGACCCCTCGAGCTTTCTGGCTGCTATTTTCATGCAAATTTTATTCTGCACCGAGCGAAAAACCGTGCAAAATTCATAACAGACTAAAACAAAGATCGTTGCAGGGAAGAAAAGGGCGAGAAAAGGAAAATTATTCATGGATTCAAATGTTGGCCGGGAGAAGTTTGACAGTCTCGTCTCCGTTAAAAACACGATCATATTGGAAAATTTCTAACTCTGAATTTTGAAACTTTTCAATTTCATCAAAGTTAAAACATTGTAGACAAATTTTGATACATCACACAATTGGCTGATGAGTTCCAAGATGATAAAAAGTATCGTAGAAGCGATAAAACGCAGTCAATCGCAAGAAAATGTATAAAAATTTCATCGAGAATTGTGCGACGTCTTCTCGCCTGCTTCTTGCTCTGCTTTATGATGAATTGAATTTAATATAAAACGATGTCGCTTGCGAAATTAAAGACGAGGAAAAAAGAACAGTTGAATGAGTGATAGATAAGTTGAGACGATGGAAGAGGAGAAGTGTAACAGAAATCTCAGGGTTCTTACGCGCGATCTTCTCGCCCCTCAACGGCTAATTAACAACGATGCTGTTGACAATGAAACATTTCGAATTATGTCCGTTGCTCTCTTCCTCTTCTTGTGTTACGCTGCACACTTTTTTCTGGCTCGCTTTAATTAATGTTCTCTTTCTAATTAGATGCCCGAGATGATACATTTCGGTGGGCAAAGGAGGAAAAGCAAACGGATGACGATAAAAAATGAGAAATTTGTGTTAAGAGTTGCGAGAGAGTTTCTGTTTGTTAATAACACTTTCGCTGCTAACAAATTGCACCTTGTTAATTTGATTAATCTCTCTCGCAGTCCTCTCAACTTTCCTCATTGTTTTCTTGGCGGAAAAACAAATTTCTCAACTGCAACGCTTCCCAAAAAACCAAATTCGATGCAGACTTCGTTGTAACAACTTCAGTTGCTTTCAACCTCCGCGGTGAGCTGGGAAAGTCTAAACATTAAACGGCTCACTCTCTCCTCTAGGTCATTATAAAAACATCTCTCGCACAAAAATTTCCTGTCGACAGCAGAACAAGCCGCCGAGCAACGAAACCGCATTTAAATCTATGAATTATTGTTATGCAAATTCATTTTGTCTCGAGTTCGCAAGAGAAATTGATGAAATCGTCATAGACGATGAAATATATTTTATAGCGTTTAATGTCACGTAAAGAATAACAAAACCTACACGCATCGTGAGCAGGAAAAATTGAAATTTTATTTGTTGTTCAGCTGCGGTAATTGTTCAAATCATCTCAAGACGTTCCTCTTCGCTGTTTCTCTTACGCGTTTGAGAGCGAGGGAAATGTACTTGATGGCATGAAACTCGCTAATGTTTCAACGCAAGAGGTTAAAAGGAAAATTTCACGTCGACAGAGTCTTGAATTATGACTTCGAGGCGGATTCGTTTGATGCTCACGTTAAGGATTTATCATTTTTCATGGAATCGTTATGAACTCGACAGCGAGGAATGTCAAGCGAGGAAAACGAAATTTCTTTTTCGTCTAATGGAAAGCAAAATTCGTTGACGTAACTTCCAATCAATTTTACCTCCTCCTGCCCTCGAAATTGTTCTTCGAGTATCATTTACAAGTGAGTCGCTTCCAGAAAAGTACACAGAGCAGTAAGAACCGTAATTTCTCCAGCGAAGTAAAAAAATTAAAAGGAAATGTGCCATGAAAATTGCTAAAATACCATAATATTTCAAGTGAGTTTTCTTCCGTCAAGGGGCTATCACTGAGACACCAACAACGACGGAGTGGAAAGGTACTCGGACGGACTTATCGTACAAAGACTCCTCGCCTTGCTCCAACTCCGTGAAATGCTCGTCTAATAGACAGTAAAAAAGTGATTCCACTCCTTCACTCGCCCAGGCACAAAAGCAATTTTCCGCTTTCAACCAAAAGTGCTGTGCACACTTAAGAAGAAATGTAACATCCAATTGACATCTGAAGATGGCAAAATTATTCTCTTCGCCAACAACTTTCGCAGTTTACCGGAGCAGACGGAGAGGAAAGAAAGTTAAAAGTTTTCTGCTTGGGTTGAAAAATGATTTTATTTATTTCTTTAGGAAAGGAAAGCGATGCCCATGCTACCTTTTGCGAGCCCACCAACCCCTTCGAGAAAGAAGATCTTTTCCTCAAATGATCTCGATGACAATTTTCTTTCCTGCCGGTTCGAGTTCGTGAGATGAATTTGAGAGTCAATTAAAGAAAATGAACATAAACCCTGTTTGATGCCCGACTGACTCTTGCTTCTGTTCATTTGCATGTTACAAATTAGTTTCCTTTACAGACAGCGCTCGTTGGCTTAATGGCGAAAGACAGCTTCAGATGATGATACCACCTGCTGGTTTACGAGCTACGAAGTTCTCATAGACAAATTAAGAAGATTTTCTTCTCTCTGTTAAGTATCTAGACGAGTTTTCTTGGAGAAGAAATCAAGCGCAAAGTGGAAAATTAACTGACATTAGATAAAGTGCTCGTGTCCTCATCCTTCGCCACCTTCGATTCCCTCAGGAAGAATTTTTTCACTCAATCGGAATGAAGAAGAAGAATAACTTTCTTCCCTCTCGACTTGCCACCGCAATTTCCGAGCGAATGAAAAATAAACCAATTTAGATTTATATCCATTTAATAAAAAAGTCTTTCTCGATTTGCTATGTGAAAAGATTTTTAGAAACAAGAAGACAGAGAGTAAGAAAGGAAATGTTTCACACCGAGAGACGAATCACTTAATCTTTCCTACAAAGGCTTTTGGAGCTAAGTGGAATTGAGGTGAATAAATTTGTAGGTGACGTGATAATTGATTGAAGGCTCTGCTAGTGAGTGCATTGGAAATAGCTTCCATCCAAAGCTTTAGATGTGTGAACTCAATACTTATCGAGTTCTACTTCTCAAGCTTAAATTCCGTAACACCTAAATTGACCCCAACAATTTCTACTGGACATTTTTGCTTCATCCAAAAGAACTGCGGCTTATTTCGCCACACAAACTAAGCACAAAATAGATAGCGAAGCATTTATCTCTAGCGTAGGTTTCGATTCAGGTAACAAACAACATCAGGAGTCGAACAGAAGTTGTGAAATGAAACAAAAAATCTTTCTGACTTCTGACAAATAAATGGCGTGAACATCTGGACCAAACAGATACAAACCCAACGTGTCAGACGAGCCGATATTAACAAGGATATTTTATTTCTGCTCTCGCTCTGATTGCGATTCCATTTATCGCCTCGTGTTGTTTTTTCGGGCGAGCGGAGGTGTGAAAACGAAGGAAAAACAGAAAATCTCATTTGATATCTGCTGGAGCTGAAAGAAAAACATTTTCACACTTGTCAGCAGACTCACCTTATTGTCCCGACACATGTTTTTCCAGGCAGGTGCCGCTGTCATCTCTCCCCTGAACTGAACCATTAGACAACATCACCGAGAACTTTTCATGTTTTTAATAAAAATAATTTCAAACTGTCGAATTTTCCTTTCTGTTTAGGATCTGGGGGAGGGAGGATCCCGCCCGTAGAGCTTGCAGGAGACACGACGAAAATCTGTTCAACAACGATTAATTTAGGAATTCTCATGTTACTTTCTGAAACATGCAAAAGCGCTCTCGAAAGCCATTGAAACGGCAATAAATTTCCACAGGAAATTGCACTGACAGGTATTTATAATGAAGCTTCCAGTCGAGGAAGTGGATTTCTCTGCACAGATAACACAAATTGCAGAACTTTCCCAAGCAAAAGCGAGCGATGACACTCGGAGGACGAAAATGCATTCATCTTTGTAATCTCCCTTCCGCAACAATTTATTTTTTTCGTGTCACACTGCATGTTGGAATTGCGAAAAGAAAAGTTTATTCTTCTTTCCTTTGCTGATTACATCCTTTTCCGATTTCAGTTTCTTTGTTTTTTGATGTCTCACGAGCAGAAACGAGTTTTTTTCTTTACAGCGGGGGCCGATCGTAACTTTTGGGAACGCATGACATCTTTTTATGAGTGAATTACATGAAAAATATTTATGAAACAATTTCATTTTCATTCAAATGATATCACGTAACTGACAAACAATCCCCGTTCAAAGTTTTGGGGCAGAATTTTCACTTGGTCAAGCAAGAAAAGGTAAGATTTATTTCTCAGTTTTTGCGCTGGGAAGATAATCTGTTGCAGTGTCTTCCTGAGACAATCGGAAAAGTTCCAGTTTTTCTTTTTATATTTATTCTGGTCACTTCAATGTCTCTTGAAGCTTTCAGATTTAAACGGAGCATCATTTCATTGATACCAAATGATTTTCTTGAAAGCTTTGACGCCACCTCAATGTGTATGAAGCAGTTTCATTGTACACAATCTGCCGTCTCATTTGCGACCGCCTCCTGCCATCAACTTACATGCTCAACTTCCTTCCGGCAGTTCTCGTTGAATGTACGTCAGGTATGCAAATCAAGAATCCTATCAAAACTCCAAATCATCCCGCAAGCAATTAAGACTGTTTATAGCATTATAATAGCTCCGCATTATTCTCATCATTCACACCTCCCTCGTCTTACACCCGAAATTATAAAACTTTTCCATCTTAATCCCTCCGCTACTTCACTCCGGTGAGATTTCTAAAAGGTTTTTCTCCAGGAACTTCGAAGGGTTCTCGAGTGGAACTTTACCATCTATGGACATTGTTCTTCAATTTAAAAGCCGGAAGATGATGACGGAAAATTGATACAGGAAGCCTTAGGTGAAAGACGGAAAACTTTCTCGAATCTCTTCTTTATCTCTCTCCGTTTCGAAATACAATATTATTGCTTTCAATTTGCAGTTTCATTTGATGCAGAGAGACGGAGGAAAAGTTTTAATGGGAAAATTGTTAGTTTCCTGTGCATGTAGCGAGCGGTGGATGGAGGTGAGACGATAGTGAAGAGAGATTCATACATTTTCATAATTGATTAAACCTTAATTTATCATGTTTGCGAGCAGAAATATTGAATACGTGTTTATGCCTTCATGATATATGACTTTTCTTCAGCTTGCTCGGCAAAAATGTTGCCCGCTCTCACTTTCCTGTTTGCTTTTGTGCATTCGACGATACGGCAGAGCCAGGAGACGTGCCACAGCTTGTTGTTGTTGCTGCGCAAATGGCAGAAAAGTGGACGATGACGAGGACATGTATCAAAAACAATAATAAACGATAAATCTAATCTCGAATCATTAGTAACATGTTTCAATCTTTCTCCGTGTCGTGTGTGCCTTTGTCGTCGGACTTTTGTTTCTAGACGTTTACCTATCCTCTGCCGTTGACATATTGACAGACAAAAATGTTTCTAAATCATCCACACTGACTTATAAATGTTGGAAGCTTGAATCACGCTTGTTCGAGTTGTGTTGAGCTTCGCAATCAATCAGTTCTGTGAAGCTCTACGATATTTCAGTTTACTCTAAACAATTTTTGTGTAAATCAAATAAAACTTTGGAGTTCTTTCAGCTACTCACCTTCACTTGCGCCTGCACTCAAATACATCAAATCGGGTACGCCACTTGGTCACAGACTGTCCACCATTAAGGTTGTCATAAATGAGTGGACGATTTTCGGTTTTAGAATCGGAGTCTAAATCCACCCACATAAAAACATGGAAAACAGGTGTTTGATATTATTCTGTTGTCGGTAGGGTGAGTGGAAATTGATAATGAAATGTGTTTTGGGTCGACATTGGATCCCCCAGCTTATAACATGCTGACCGAAAAACGGAACAACATGAAATTTCTGCCACGTCAACATAAACTCGTCGTGTGATTTGGATTTGGGATTGAAATAAACAAACACACATTTCGATGTGAAATGGTCATCGCCGCAGAGAACAATTGAAAATTAATTTGTTACATCAAAATCTATTTACACCGAGGAGAATCTTCACGCCAGCAAAAACCTCGGAATCGACACGACGCTGCGAAAAATCGGCTCTCCGCTTCGCTGTCTGTTCACGATTTTATTTATGGTCATCCAGTTCACTTCATTTCTAGGATATTTGCATAATTAAATTATCCATGGACATGTATCCCGTGCGATGTTTTCCGTTACAGCGGACAATCGGAAAAGGCTCTGGAGAAAATTTGTCCGCCAGCAACCCTCGACTGAAAACGGAATTAAATATCTGCTAAATCAATTTAAGTTATTTGTAACGTAAACGGGTTGTTACGTGACTTTGTAATTTTTCATGCATTGAGCGAGGTTTCTATGAGCGCGACGACGATGTAATTTGCATGAAGTGCATTTTCTCGGCTTGTATCGGGTGGGATAATTCATCAATGATGTTGCTAATCTTTCAGAAATGCTGTCACTTAATTGTTGAAAGCTCCAAGACACTGGGACTTGATTGATTAAACTCAAGGTTATCTTATTTCAGAGCTTCAAGGAACTCGATGCTTGAAGTACTCGCACTGATGAACTTCCACGGTGTCCATCTAACTCTGCATTTTCAATAGGTTGCAGGATGCAAATAATTTTCCAGATTTAGGATTTAGCAATGCAAGCGAAATTGAATTTGCATCATCCTCGATCACTCGTGTGCACATTGCAATTTGTGTAATTGGAATTTTCCGTGTAATTAAACGCAATTACTTCGATTCGACAATGCATCTTCGGGATTGAGGTGGAGGTGGCTTGCTGCTTCTGTTCAAAACAATTAAATTTAATTGTTCGGCTGTCGGCGAATCAATTGAAAAACATTGCGGGATTACGAATATTTTCTCAAATATATTTCTCTTTATTTATGATCTTCCTCCTGTCGTCGTGTGATCTTATGTTACTACACTTAATAATGTTGTGATTCACCTTAAAGTTATTGTATTATGTCGTTAATAATATCCATCTACAAATATTTATTTTAACTATATAAATAATCAATTAAACATCTCTTCATAATTCTTCACGTTTTCATAATAAATTTAATTAATAGATTGAGGCAGAATGTTTTTTCTTTCTTCACTTAAATCACTTACATCAATATAAATTGTGGGGAGCGGGACGCAGCGTTGTTCAGTGACTGTGAAAATTACATTTTCAATATCGCGAAGCGTATTAATTAATAATAATGAAACCAACGAGCCGCTTAGAAATTTCACAAATCATTCTTTTAATCGGGAATCGTCTTGCACAATAAGAAATCATAAAGTTTTCTCTCTTCTCCTCGCAAAACCCGTTTAATAATATTTACGTTTCACATTATAAATCATATTTCATGAGGAATTTCTCATGCATTTCTCATGTGCTTTTGCATCTACAGAAGCGTCTTGGCACGAGACACAAATTAACTCTTCATGCATTAATGTCCATTTAGTGTCTAATAGATGAGCAAAGATTATTCACATTAAACTCGTAAACGACTCCTCTGCTGGCCAATCTGTCATCATTCTTATCACCACATAGAAAACTATGGAGACTTGGTAACATTTAATATATTCCCATTATGTGAATGAATCAATACGAATTATTTTATGTCGCTGGTTTTTGTCGGTCGTCTGGTTGATGTGTGCCGCTGCTGCTATACATTATGTGTGTCTGACTGGCTTTCATGCTCTATTTACAGATTTATTGTCCTTATAAACATGAATGAAAAGTTTTGATGAGAAAAAAACTGTTGGTTGACGGTTCAAGGTCGTCCAGTCAACTCATATGACTTTAGTACCTTCCCTTTAGGCCCTCGAAGGCGGCTGTGTCCTTGATCTGCTGGTTGAAGTAGTTGTTGTAGGAGAAGTGCATAAGCATGTTCCAGAAGAGCGTCATGTCGTTGGACGTGTACATTGGCTTATCGATTCCATTTAGCGACAACAATGACTCGAGCGGATGATGATTTGTGCTTTTCATTTTGACGTCATCATCGTCCATGTCTCTCGTCGTCGCCTCGACGTCACTGCTGCTTCCCTTGTTGTTCTTGTTCTTCAAGCTTAAGTCCAATACGAACATTTGATCTGTTTCTTGGTGCTGTTGTTGCTGCTGCTGCTCCATCAGACGAAAGTGATGATGCTCATGCTCCATTTTCATGTACGACTGATGATGATTAATGGCCATCGAAGGAGATTGTGTTCCCTGCTCTGGCAATGCTCTCGTGTTACGTCGTGTTCGTGACTTGATTGGCATATTCGGATTCATTGATCTACACTTTTTACTCGACATGTGCGACGAGAATGTGCCAGAGTGGGAGAAGCGCTTACCGCAACTTGGACATCCTGTGAACGTCGTAAAAGAGGTTTTATTAATAATTTTGTCTTTGGTCAGTCGAGGAAGACATAAATGCTGATCCGATTTATATTTTCAAATGAAAACAAATGTAGAAAGCAAGGCTGAACCTACCGAAAGGCTTCTCGCCACTGTGGATCCGCAAATGCTCCTTCAGATGGTGCTTGAACTTAAAAGCCTTTCCGCATTCCTCGCACTTGAAACGCCTCAAGTCGGTTGATTGGTCATGGGAAATCATGTGACGCTGTAAACGATAAACGTTTGCAAACAATTTATTGCAAATTTTGCACTGCAAGAGAAGAAGGGAAGGAATATGAACCATAAATGAGTGAAATTGTAGGAGCAACGTTATTAAATTTGTTTCCTTCAAATGTTCGGAAATTTATTGAAACATTTGGCTCGAAGGGCTGAACGCCTTCGCACACATTTTTGACGTGAGGGCCTGAGGCGAAGGTGGACACGAAAGTTTTATGAAAAAGCATCTTCTGCCCGTCCACCCACACCTTGTCGTCGACATCCCTTCAAGGGACACTGGCGTCGACATAAAAGAAGGAGGGAAAAGGGAAAATTCAAATATGAAAAAATATGTGAAACATTAAAGTTTATGGCCGGACAATATTATTCTGTGTGCATGTGTCTCTCTTATCTGAGATGGACATGAACCCGAAGAAGCATCGAGAGGACTTTATTTCCATTCGAAGAAGACTTTTTACGTTTCTATCGATTTTCCTTCGAAGGTTCGATTCTCCGTCCATAAAAGTTTCCTCGAACCCATCTCCGACAGTCTCTCATCCCATCGCTTCACTTTTATAACTTTACAGAATTCATTTTCCCATGAATACGTTTCTTGTTGTTTATTTTTATTAAATTCTGCGCGACTGCCGAGCATCGCTTCAAGGTTCTCGAGAAGAAACTTTTCTCCGACAGAAAATCAACGCACATTGTTTAAAGCGACACGAAGCTGTCAAAAGTTCATTAGCTCGCTTGTTGTTTGATGCAACCCAGTTTGAAATCTCTTGAATGGCTTGATAATCAATTCGGGTTGAGCTTAAGCGGAGAGAGTAACACAATGGGCGCTCGCGGAAACTTCTTGCTTGCTGCTCCTGCACGAAGGCGAAGAGTTTAATTGGAAAATTTTTGTGGAATTCGCAATAAAAATAAGACAAACTTTTTCATGAATATTCAGCGAGTCGAGAGGAGATGCAAAGACGATAAAGGCACGGATTTTAATTGAATTTCGTCTCTCCTTTCTGTTTGCAGATTCAAGTTGCACAAGATTTAATTAAACGAAGCATCTCGGCCGCACTTTTTAATAAATTCACAAAAGAAAAGTAGCGGGCAATGAAAGACGGGAAAGGATTGAACTTCGAAAGGCGAGAGATGAAAGCAAAAACGAAAGGAAGGAGTTGACTCACCATCGTTGCATTCGAGATGTGCATTAGCTCGTGCTTCTCCAGCAAATCTCGAGTGAGAAACGACGAGGTGCAATGAGAGCATGCGTGACCATAACCACCGAATATGCTGCTGTTTAAATTGTTCGGTGAGCTGCTGGAAGAACGCCCATCGCTGTCATGTGAGATACCTGAAGCAGGCGAGGACGATGACGCCAATGACGCTGTGTAGGACGATAGGTTCAGTATTGGTGCTGGATGGTTCAAGATGTGACCGTCGTGGAATGAAAGCTTTGAAGGCGACATTATCTCCTTCTTTCTATCGGCTTCTTCTTCGTCTGGTGGTCTTTTTTAACGATGATAATGATGGTGACGTGTTTAGATGAAGAAGAAGAATGGAAAAGCGATCCAAGTGGAGGCGGAAAAATCGATTTTCTCCTTTTTCCTCTCGTCTTTCAACTTCTTCTTGTTGTTTAGATCCAGCCAATAACCCAGCGCACAACTCGACAAAGTGGAAATTGAATTTCGAGCACTTTCCTGCGAAAGAAGAAGAAATGTAAATGAGACAAAGGAGTTTGCGGTGAACGCGTGTTCGAGTAATTCAATTAAACTTTTCCAGATGCAAGCAATTCGCAGTGCAAATTAAAGGACTGTTGAATGTTTGTGGCTGATTGAGAAGCTCCTTCAGTTTTTAATTTATCTTCAGTTTCAAGTTGAAGACAAACATATTTTCGAAACCTTTCCGACTTATCGAATGAAGAATTTAGAAATTTAAATTCTCCACGTGGTGATTTATCGCTTGAACTTGATTATGACTACGATTTCTCTCAGTCGAACACTAAAAGTTTATTCTTGTAAACCAGACCGCTAAGCAACTCCATGAATCATTAACGAAAACCTGAAGCTTCCGACTCGTCGAGTTTGTTTTCCTCTCGCTCTCTCGCGTGCAAACAGAAATCATTCTTTATTTTTACATACACGCGATGATGAAAAATATTGTGAAAATCATTTTGGAAAAGTCGAAACTTTATTTCTACACAAGGCAGAACATTTGTCGGTGACGTCAAAAAAATTGAAGTTTTTGAATGGCGCTGATTTATTCGTTTGCGTTTCCTAAAAGAAACTATCGGCGTCATCGATGACATCCGTGACCAAACTTGTGTACTCTCCCAATGATATTTACGATCGTTTTCCTCCCAAAAGAAAAGAAGAGCGAATATTTTCGTATCACAACATTAATCTTTAGCTTTTTAATCATCTCCAGTTCATATTTGTTGCTGTGTAAAACCGTTTATGCCGAGATCGTAGCAAAATGCCGCGTGTTTTATTGCGTTTTAAAATTAGTTTTACGATTGTTATATAAATAAATTTTATTCCCCGTTTCACCGTCGCGCGCTAAATGGATGCTGTCATCAGGTAACATCAGCGTGGAGTGCGAGAGGAAGGGAAATGCATGCACGGAAAACATTGTTTACGTTAGCTCTCATTGATGTTCTATTTACACGAGACAGCTTCAAATGCGATCCGATTGGAATGTAATCGCATTTGGCATCCCCGCGCAATTTGAATTCAATCAGGAATCCTTGCTTGGAATCTCAATGAAATTCAATCAAACTTTCATTTACTGTTTATTCAATTTGTTGCTTCTCGTCATCACCAAATGACACATGTGCTGAATGCAGCCGCTGGCCTCAAACTCATTCAGCGACTGCTTCTTAGTTCAATGCAACTTAAACAGGCAAGACAAATATCGGTTGACCTTTAAGTCATCAAACTTCTTATACTTTTGCGTTGACTGCCAGACATTCGAATGTTTTGGTTGCTGCTGTCAAGCTAAGGTTTCGCAAGCAGCTATGGACACTTTTAACCATCTTAACATATATTAAAAGGTTTCGGCTTTCTGTCTACCGGTTACAAGCGTCCAACTGCTTTGAATCTTTTTACTGCCGTCTTGAATTAACAATTTTCTTGACAACTTTCCACCTTCGCAACCCTGCCGCGTTATTCGGCGGTGTTATTGAAAACGAAAGCATAACAATAAGCAATTATGGGGTAAAATTTATTAGTTTATTGAATCCGTTCGCGGGGAAATTACTTTCGAGAGCAATTCATTGGAGCGGCTTTCAGCGGTGTAAACAAATCCCATCAATGAGCCTCCTCATCGCTTCCAATATAAACTCATAATTTGTTTAAAATTTCGTTTTCCTTTCACACCGCTACTCGAATCAGTTTTCTTTTTTATTGGAAAATTGCTCATTTTATTGTTTGGCGCGATGAAAGATTGCCATAACAATTGTAATTATTGTGTAATAAGAAGTGAAAAGTTCAATGAATCCATAGAAGCGCTGCGGCATCATCTTTTCGTCGGTTGAATGTAATTATTCCGCATACATAACCGTTTCAATTAGCTTCTCGAGCGACGAAACCCTCCCACTGTCATTATCTCTTCTCCCGCGCACTTCGAGCTCTCGAATGATGTTTTTATCGCTTGTTTCGCTTCAGAAAACCACACTCAATTCTTGCTGCCATTAAACTCTCCCTCCCGAAACTTGTGAAATTAAAACGAATTAAAATTCCTGGCTGGCTCCTCTCACAACGCCAAATCGCACCACGAAAAGGTTTAACGAAGTATGCACTCGAAAGCCGCTTAGTTCCATTCACAGAAGGTGTTTTAAACGCCGTAATTGGATTAAGGATTTTTATTTCAAAGCACCAGCGAGCGCAGGGAGAAGAACGCCGCTTTTATCATCGCAAATTATAAACGCTCTTATGACTCCGAATGAAAGCGAGCGAAAGACCGGGAGAAACAACAAGAGTGCGAAAATTGGCTGAAATTTCGTTGTGCGAAATTCCACGGCTGGAAAAGTCGGCGAGGAGAGAACAAACGGAAGTTATCAAAGACGAGCCGTTTTGGAATTTTTCTCTGTTTTCTGTATGCTTCAACATGTTTTTTAACATTTCAAGAAGACAAGAACATGAGAGCGATCCCAGTTAGAACAGTTGCGCTTTAAATCTACAAGAGATGATCCAAGAGATGACCAAACTAAAGAGTATAAGGCGAAGAGTGTTGCAAGCCGACAGGTTTCTCGTTTAAATCAGTTCTTAGTTCACCAGCTAGAAGAACTAACGATCAGTAGCAATGAAACTATCATGACTAAATCCAATGCTAAGACTGCGAATTACTACCCAAACATTCCTCGCTGGGTTCTAACTCAGCTCCCTCACCGAAGAAGATACTTTCTTCAGCACGATGCTGTGAAAAAATTCCACACATGAGAACATTCTTTATCAGTCGGCGTTTTCACGTAACGAGGAGCGAGGCAGTTTCACCGAAACGAGCGATTCTGACTTCTGATACAGCTCAAGATCAAACAAAAGGAGGATAATGAAGTTCTTTTACTTCGAATGATGCTTGTTTTGTTACATTAAACAAATGAACTTTGTGCCAGGAACGAAACGTTTGTTCACTTTGATGTTGTAGACGAAGGGAACAAAATATTTGTGTTGAGTCTTTTGCAATATTTTTATGAGTCGTCGTTTAATATTCTGAGTCGATTTCACTGCAAATGGCTCGTGGGGTGAGCTGAGATTTTCAATTTAAGTAATTGACAATATCCTTTAATTAATCACACACACTTAACGTCGCCGCACAAGATGAGTAACCTCAGGAACTCCCCCAGTCGGCACTCGAGATGTGAGCGCAAGGAGAGAAAGCGACTTCCACCCTCGATAAAATGTCATAAATTTCACCTCCCATGCACATGTCTCCTTCCTCGATGATGAATATAAAAGTCAGAGCATCTAAATAACAACAACAATCAATTTAATAACGCAATTGTGCTTTTTTTTTGAAGGCGAGATTGAAGTTGATGATGAAGCGACACAAAGGGAAACTCTTTCAACTTTATCTTTCGCAACTTCTCGCTCTCTCAACCGCACAGCTTCCAACTGAAAATCATAAATTTCTCCCTGTTTGTGGAAAAGTATTTCATCTTCATAGGAAAATAAAAAAATACAAAAATTTTATACTTTCCTGTCGGTCTTTCAACGCAGACTTTGACTTGCACACCGAGAGCGACAGGAACAGATCGTAAATATCGCACGATGGAAAAATGTGGAAAGTTTAATAAAAAGAGTCGTCCTCAGGATGTATGATGTTTGATTATTAAATAACAGCAGAGGAACATGGCAGCAACGTAATTACGAGTTATGAATGGATTTTGTGAGTTCTGCTGTTGTTTTCATCTCGCAATTTGCAAGAATTAAAATTCAAACTTTTTCCGAGTAATAAAATGTTGCCGGACGTGGTAGAGTTTTGAATAGAAGCAAACGTACGTCTAATTACTACTAATCAACTTCAAATATTCACAAGCGAGAGCTCAAGCAAGGATTGTCAATGATTATCCAATTTCTAAACCCTCAAACTTTTTTGCCATTCAACAGAATTCACTTGCACAGCCTCTTGCAATCCGCATCGATCCCTTCACCCTTTTCCGACATAAACCACAATCACATTCACTTAAAAAGCCGTTTTTATTCTCAGCGACAGGAGTTTTCCAAAAATAATGCACAGACACACTCGCACTCATTTATTTATCGTCGACAAACACATGATCCAGTCGCAACGCAATAAACAAACGCATTTTCCCTCCCGTGATTTCACTGCCAAGCGAGAGAATATATTTAAAGTGTAGACAATGATTTTCCCCGGTGAAAATCGAGAAGGGAAATCGGATGAATCATCGTCGTCGTCGTGGAACATGAATCGACATGTGCACGAGATATTTGAGATATTTCGATTATTTACTCTGGCTTGAGTAATTCTTCGAAGACTTTTATGAATTCGAACGGTGGAAAGCAAACAAAGCGTAACTGGCTCAGCTTAGGTGCGTGATTTCTCATACGGAAATACTTTGTGAATGGTTTGTGGTGAATCTGGATCAAGCCAAGACGTAAAGTTCGATTTATTTCCCCGTGGCGATGAAACTCGATATAGGAAAATTAATTTATCTCGATGCCGCGATATTGAGAAAACCACTTCAAACACTAGCTTGGGATTCAAAGAGGTTTCGTCGTCTCACAATACTCTAATACCAGCCACTGTCAATCCATCAAAAGCGCTTCACGACTAGAAATTGAATCGGAACAAAATTTAATACTTACGGGAAAATCGCTGCCAACTTTTCTCGGATGTTTGAGCGCGTTTGTAAATCACTTTTCGATTATTTGTCTTTTTCAAGTCGCCTCAAGCTATTCACTCGATTTTCACCGCGAACTTTTATCAATCAATCAACCTGAGCTTGCTATGACTTGTCGGCTTTAAACCTTGCTTGTTGTTCTTTTGTCAATCTGTCGCTCCGAATTCTTCTCTAATTTTTAATTCGCTGCTGTTTTTAATCGCACGGAAATTCTCTTCAGCACATTTTCGCTGTCAAACGGCACAGAATACACTAAGAGTCGTTCCCGTCTAAAAACGAAAATAGATCTCTTGCTAAAGAATCACACAACAACAGAAGGGAAAAGCAGTGAAGATTTTCACTTCGGTGAGCGGCGAGAGAAAAATAGGAAATTTTCCGAATTTTCCTCCCGTGATCATCTCACGTCGTGCTCTCGGGAAAATTGTGGAGGGGAGAGGCACGAGTCGCTTCACTGCGAGTTTACTACGCTGTCGACAACCTCCCACCACTCTGGCATCGTCCCACTGCGCAGAGGATGCTGTCATTTTCCGCGCATGGTAGGGATAATAGCCTCTAATCGCTCTCATAAACTAAAGAGTTTCTATGGGATTCTCTACCCTTCTTCTTAGCGTTCGATCACACCAAAGACTTTTCCACCTACCGGGGGAAGAAAAAAGCTACTCACGACGCACATCAGAAAAAATACACAAAAGAAGAATATCAAAAGGTGGAGTTAACGGAAAACTCTCTTCATGCCATGGAGCGATTTTTCCTTTTCGCAGTTTGTTTGGCTTTTTGAGGTTCACAGCTCTTGCTCTCACTCTACACTGGCCTCGTCCTCTTCAGCTAAGACAAACATCATGTTTCATCATCAGAAAGTTGCTACTTAAGAGAAGAAAGGCAAACAATCGTCGTTGGCCTTTCGGGGACGAAGAATGAAGGTACCGTGCGCCACTTTTGTGCTGGTAAAATCAACAATGGAATGTGTGCTGTGTGGTTGGCCTCAACATAGCCTTCTCCCTGGTCTCGTTTTCTTCCTGAAGCACTAAATGAATGGGGAAAGATTTCAGTTTGCTGGAGGTCACATCAAAGCAATTTTCCATCAAAACAAATTTCATTCCATCACCGAAAGAAAATCCGTCAATCAATCAAAGTCGCCTTCTTGTGGGTTTCAGTTTGCACAACTCGCTTCTCGGAAGAGTCTTAGCAAACCTTGGATCATCTTCTATCGTTTCGTTTTTTTGAAAATTCCTCGAGCTGAAATTTCCAGTCACAAAGACGTGCGTGTCGTTGGAGAGAAAGTGATCCCCGGCATTTCATCATTTTCCGGACCCATAAAACAAAGGGAAAGTTTTGCTGCTCTCGTCTCCCCCACTCACATCCCGTAAAAGAAGTTAATTCATCAAGAGTACGAAAGCTTGCGAAGACGAAGAAGGAACTAAGAACCTTTTGATAGCTCTGGGTATTTATTTCATTTTTATGCTCCAACAGATTTATTTTATATTTTAACTCGAGGGAAAATTAAATAATGGGGATTTTCCTTCTCTTTCTCCTCCCTCTAGCTTCCTTTCTCTCTCGAGGCGCTTCGCTAGTCCAAGCCATTTAACCAAGGAAAACTTTCTCTCCTCTACCGAAAAAAAGGACGAGAATCAAGATGTCTTTGAAATCGTCGTGTTGCAGCTTAAGGTTAATTAACTATTTTGTTTAAGACAATGGAAAATTGGTATTTGAGTTAATGATTGTCGACATCGTCTCTGTCTTCTCTTCCACACACACCGAATCAGGACATCGCAGTTACCCATGCCTGATAAGGATGCTCTCTACCGAAGCTTTAATCAATTACTCGGATCGTTGGACCTGCCTGACGATAAAATCGAGCAAATGAATTCGTACGACGACCATAAGAAATGGGAAATTTTATGTTCTCGAAGCCTAATGAAGGTCCATCAATCACCAAGCTTTTATCTGCAGAGATTGAGAAGCCATGTTGGGCTTAAGGCAACGCAATCGAAGACGGATGTTACTGAAACGTTGCGTGGATTAGAGGTGTCTTTACGAACGTACCCGATCGACTGGTTCCGCAATTTTCTGAGTGAAAAGCGCTCACTCGACACGCTCGTCGAATTTGTCGACTCCGATTTGTCTTCTGAGCAGTTTCAAATCTTTACTCAGTGCTGTAAAGTCATCATGAGCGATTCGATGGGATTGAAGCAGGTTATTAATCATGGAAAGCTACCGGATGCTTTGACACGAAGTCTGCCAAGCCTGTCGTCGAAGAACAAATGCAACGTTCTCAACTTGCTGACGATAGCAAGCGAGAACTCACCGCAAGGCCTTGAATGCATCTTAAACTCGTTAAGGTTCGACATGCTAATGGATTTTCTCACGCTCAACGGACAGCACGAGCAGATGGTTATCGCAGCCACCCTCAGCCTAATCAGAGCTGTCGTCAGCTCGCCAGTCGATATGAATTATCGAGTTTATCTTCAGTTCAGATTCCACAAAATTGGCTTAGATGGTCGCATTGAACGCTTGAAGCTTAATGAATCGTGTCTGATATCAGAAGTTATCGAAGAGATTAGGAACTACCAGTCCATGATAATTAATGTAAATCAATTAGTAAAAGATCGCGCTGGAATAGAAGCATTCGAGGGTCGGCTGAGGCAAGCCGAAGAGAAGCTAATGGATGTGGAAAAGCAATCAATTAACTGCGTAAGAATCCCGAAGCGAAATCAAAGACTTAGCTGCGAAAGTTGCCCGAAAAGCTGGCGTCTTTCGCATTGAAGTCTCTGACACACGATTTCTCTTTATCCATCGCCCCCTCCTGTCCGCCCGTCATACGGATTTACATGAGAAATGTTTAATCAAATTAATTCACCGAAAATTTATGTCCCGAGAGAAGAGAAACGAAAACTTTTTTCCTCCTTGTCGCAGGAAAGATGTTCGGAAGTTGCGAAGAAAGATGGTCGAGCTGAAATCCCAGTGAATTCCAAAGCAGCACCGGATGCGAATCAGAGGCCGGAAATTTTACAAAAATCTACTGTCAAAATAGCACCAATGATAAAGCCCTCGGCGGATGCGAGAATCACCCAGCAAACTGTCACTCCGCAAGGTCCACCGCCACCGCCTCCTCCTCCAATTTTGATGAAAATCAAAAAGAAATCCTTAGCGAAGGCAAAACTTCCGTCCCTCAACTGGCCAGCGCTCCGTCCTAATCAAGTCGGAGGAACTGTGTTTAACGGCCTCGATGATGAACGACTCTGCAAAATCATAAACTTCACTCACTTCGAAGATAAATTCAGTATCAGCGACAAGTCAAAGTCGCCGAGCTCGTCTCCCCTCGGCGATCGCCTTCGAACGCCATCGTTTGTAACCCTCCTCGAGACCACTCGACTGAGAAATGTCTCCATCCTAAGAAGAAAATTAAATTTCAATGCTGACATTGCCATTCGAGCCATCGACGATTACGATTTTAATCAGCTGAATCTCGACAGCATTCAGTTGCTAACAAATTTGGCGCCAAAGGATTCCGAGTCGGAGGCATATCGGAACTACAAAGAGCAGAAGAAAGACATCGATGTACTAAGTGAAGAGGATAAATTTCTCTTAAAATTATCGCAAGTCGAACGTTTGACGACGAAGCTCTCGATTATGGATTTCTTGGGCAACTTCGTCGACCGCACGGACTCGCTAAAAATACAACTCTGCGCTATTACATCGGCCTCTTTATCGCTTAAGAGTTCGAAGAAGTTCAAAAACGTCCTCGAGATAATCCTGGCATTTGGCAACCACATGAACAGCGGCAAATCAACTGGCCCGGCCTATGGGTTCAAACTGAAGGGGACGTTCGAGCGATTGAATGATATGCGGACGCACGACAAGTCAATGTCTCTGCTCCAGTTTATCGTGACTGAAACAATCGCTGTGTCGTTCCCTCATCTCTTGAACCTCGACACTGAGTTGCTTTGCATTGGCGAAGCCGCTCGAATTTCCATGCGAAACATCACAACAGAAGTCGACAGCATTCAAAGCGGTTGGCGCAAATTGACCGAAGAAAGCAAACTGTCGAAGAGCTTCACATTGAAAGCATTTGAAGCGACATCGAGTCCGACGCTCAACAAGTTGATAAATGAACACGAAACAGCTCAGAACAATTACATCGACTGTGTTTGCTACTTCGGGGAAGAAAAAACTTTAGCCATCGACTCCGACGAGTTTTTCTCATCGGTTTTCAAGTTTGTGTCGCAATTCAAGGCTCTCAGTGACAAGGTCAAGCTGTGAAGAGCGTCAAGCCTTCGATCCTAATAAAATTCCGTTGTTTATTCACGTTCAACCCTTTGGAACAATGTGTGCCTTCAAGAATGGAAAATGAGAAGCTTCGACCCCAAGGGGAGGAAAAAACTAAATTCGACCTCACAATTATGTATCGCTTTCTTCAAATTCCCATTTATAATGAATTTAATTGTTTTCACTTTGCGAAGGACAAACTTTCTCATTGCGTTGGTGGAGGGAGAGAAGACAAAATTCTTTCACAAACTGTGAAGTGCTTAGCTTTTCCATTGTAAAATTGAATGTTATGTGGAGCTTGTAATCTCTTTCTACATGATGGAATTGAAAATTTCTAGTTTGCTCCCGCCCCGCCCACACATCCTCGAGTGCTTCTGAAATTTTTCGGGTGAACTTAATACTTTTTATTGCCGTTTTGCCTTCATCTCGCTCATAAAACGTTATTATCATCATTTAATTTTCGGTTCGGATAAATCCTCGAGTTTCGGAGCGAGCGAGCGGCGACGGGTGAGGCTGATCGAAACCCTTTTTGCGTCGCCATGAATTTGCATTTGAAGGTGAATCGTCGACGCACGTTCGAGCGGTCATAAATTATTCACCCTCGTTCTCCAGCAGCATGCAGTTTCCTTACACACTTACGCACTCGATTTTGTGGAAATAAGACGAAGGGATTTCGTGCAATAAATTTAACTTTGACTACGGCGACCCTCGTGCAGAGACTCCGCTGCGAGAAATCGTCCAACCTTGAGGATGCGAGAGACTTTTTCTGTGCAAATTTCTTCAATTCATTCGCATAATGAGATTAAAAGCAATAAATTTTATATCGAAAAGTAATTCGTGTCTCAAAAGGGCGCACGGGATACTCATAAATCTTGATGAGAGGTGCGTTCGTCGAGAATTATTAGAATTTAAATATGAGCTCCTTGTCTACGGTTTCTTCCGTTCATCGATCCCTCATCACCCGAAGAATTTTCATTGTTTCTTTTTATGGATGCAACAAGGATGCTTATCCGTTTATGGATATTTATTAAATCTTCTGCTGCACGAGCGTTGCCGATGGGGGGAAAATACCTCGGCTCTCGAGACCAGGAGAAAAAATCGTTTAACAAGATTCTTTTGATTAAAAACCACAAGCCATGAGAAAGAAGCTTTTCTCCCATAAACAATCCTCATCGTTCGTGTGTGCTTATTCAACATTCTTGTGACGGCATGAAAGCGAATAAACATTCAGCCAGGATCAGGAGGATTGGAAGCAATTCAACAAATATCGAGACGAGATTGCAGAGCGAAGGCAGAAACTATAAAAATACATTAACCGAATGCTTTATGAAAATAATAATAAATGTTCTTCGTTTTAACCTTAAGGCAAATAAATTGGAAACTGAAGCGAAGATGAGGTTGGAGATGGAGAGACGAGGCGGACTGATTCATAAAAAATAATGGCAAACCATTGCTCGAGATAGCGATTTCTGCGTGTGTTGATTATCACACATGACCTGGAGGCGCTTCGACTTGCGTCAAGGCTTCGGTGACAATCTCTGCATTTCATTTCGTCGATTGATCCATCTCGAAATCGAGCAAATATCCTGTGATGAATCTCAATTTTCTCAATCGGGAATCAATATCTCATCTGACTCGTTCCCTCGCTCACTCTTCACTGATGAAAGTATTTATGATTGTCTTGAAAATATGCCAGAAGTCGAGAATAGCTTACCGATAAAATTCTTTCTGATAAGCAGGAGAAGGTAGGGAGAGCCGAAGATGTAAAACATGAGATCAATTTGATTACGGGGGAGGCGAGAGAGTCTTGGAATTTAATCAAATATCTAATTGACTAGATTGAAGAATTTTGATTTCGAAGGAGGCAATTAATTAAAAGGAGACTCTCGACCGACGACTTAGACGGGGAAAGAATTTGTTGCTTCGGTGCTTCAAGATTAGCCAATTTCAATTCCGATTGCTTTAGAGATATCTCAGCCGTCTAATTTGTTCTCTGTCAGGTCCTCGTCTATGGAATAGGAATTGAAATTCAAGGAGTATAAATAATCGCTGCTTCCGTCTTCAGATTGATCAGCGAGGGAGATTTCTTGAAAAGGCCAACCGCACTGCTTCCCTTCAATTTCCATTTCTACCCCTTTTCTGTCCGCAACTTGGAAAAATCTCGACTCAAGCAATCTTTCTCCTCTCGCAAATTCAATTTGAATCTTCGTCTTCGCCAATTCTTCATTATCACAATTAAAATAATATTTATTTTGAATTAGATTTGCTACTTTTCCGTGTGCTCGGGATAGACGAGTTCGTGAGTGCCGTTGCGGCAGCCGCTACGAAGGCCAGAAACCTTTTTACTCCTTCCCACCCAAGCTGGCTGCTTTCGCTTTTGATTATTCAATAAAATAAAAATATTTCGGTACCGCTTGTCCAAACAACAAATTGCGTATTCCTTCCTCACTCTAAAACGTGCGATCTTAATCAACGGTTTCGTTTGTTTTCCTTTGCCTTCTTAATTTCTAAGGAGAGCCGAGGAATTCGACGGAAAAAGGCAAATTTAATTACGAAACCCCTTTTTTCCGGGGATATTCATTTTAATTGATTTAAGGTATTATTGCCGTTTCCCTCTTATGGGCGGAAAGGAAAATCACGAGTGCACGAAATTAACTTACTCGCTTTCGGATAAAAATCACTGGAAAAGAAAGAAAGGAAGGCGAAGGCAAGGCACCCGAGAACTCTTAAATGAGCGAAAGAGCTCGAGATAAAACAAAATTTATTTAATTTTTTCTCGTATTAAGCTTGTTATGGAGAAGGGATTATTGATACTTTACGGCATTTGCAGTAAACTTCTAATGACTTTGCCCTTCTTAGCATACCGAGCACGCTTTCATTCTTTCTTTCTTTCTTCGAGTTCTTTGCTCTAATCTTAATGCTCGAAGTTTAGAATCAAATGTAAAACAATTAAGCAGTTGAGACACAAGAGCGACTGAGAAGCTTCAAGTTCATTAGCCGTAAAAGCCAAACGCTTAAGGAAATTTATTCATCGAAGCTTTTACACATCTATCAAAATTATTATTGCGAAGAGCGTTTATGCAGCGCTAAAATATTTTATCTGTTTCCCCGCTTAGGTTTCACCTATTCAAGAGTTCCATTTCTTGATGACTTTTGTTCGCCTTTAGTAGTGGATGATTTTGGGACCTACATTTGCCAGTTGGCCAGTGTAGAAGAAATGCCACATAGCTTCGACGACGTCTGTGATAAGGTCGCGAATTTCCAACCAAGTTTCTTTGTTGTGATCTTAGATGATCTTAACAAAAGCTTAGCTTTCAAATTCCAGGATGTTTTTGTGAACTTTAAACAGCTTGAAATGGGAGAACCCTTGCCATTTGGAATTCATAAATGATGGAAAGGATCATGTGACGACCTGAGAAGCAAAACCGGATTTTCTAAATGTCTGGTCAGGTGCGTTAAACAGCGAAAATACCGCCATGACTTCACCTTATGTTTGCTAAATTTACTTGAATTGCCACAATTCAAGAAGATGAAGGTGATTTAAGAACGATTAGAGATAAATTCATCTTGTTTTTGAATTTGTCACTAGCATCGAGGTCACAGATTGGGTTTATTGCTGGCGTCAATTGTCTAAGAGATTGAAAGAATTCAACGTTTTCTTTCTCACTAATTTCACAAAAAAAGAACTAAAACAATTCTATTTAATCTACGGGCAAAAGTGAGACTTTGTCATCGGTAACTAAGCCAAAAGTGCGTTTCGATCGAAACATTTCAGTGACATCACTTCGATGCGTCTCCCTAATTTAAATGCCTCCGTCGAGATACAAAACGAAATTGTTTGTTTTCTTCCTACACCAAGAGGAATTCGACTGCACCTCGCAGGTGAGACTTGCGTATATTTAGACGCCGATCTCACTCTTTGAATTTATTGCAAGCGAGTTTTCCTCTGCTTTGCACGTTGCTTCGAAAATAAATTGAAAATTGATCAAGATGATAAGTCTAATTTAATAATTCAATTCCCCACCGTCTCTCTCAAGAAATTCGATTGTTGTCGAACGTTGATAAACTCCCAGAACGGAGAGACAAGTTAAGAAAACTGTTGATGATGCCTCGCTTCTGTTCTCCGTTCACCCTCAATTTCAACCGCTCGCTGGAGGCGTTTGAAGCCAGAAAAATGAAGAGAAACGCTCCCAAGAGGTGATTTTCCGGGATGAGATTCCATGATGCTTACATTATTCTTCATCACGTCACACATCATCTCACACCTCAGCTCTCCTCTCTGACTGGTTCCCATCGCAATCATTTTATCCACCCAATTTCATTTTCCATTTAACATCGTTAATATTATTTGTCAATAAAGCACACCATCGATGGCAACGACGAACGGAGAAGCGATTTTATTTTCATTCTCTCGTTGTGATGGGAGGAAATTTATCGGAGGAAAAAAGTGTGCGCTGGATGTTGACAGGTCTCAAGGAGACGCACGAACAGGAAACTTTGACAAAGTAGAAAATTAAAAAGGCAAACGTGGGTGGAACGACAACAGCGCAACGGAGACTTTTTAACATTCCCGTCGACAGGAGAGATGAAATTGAATTTTCATTGAATTAATTCGATAACAAAGTGCGAGAGAAGCGTCAGAGCGAACGAGCGAGCGACGATTTTGTGTGGGAACCACGCGACATATTTATAGTTGATGATGTTTCGGCTTTATCAAGAATTAATGAGAACAGGCGTCATATTTTATTCAGAGCGGTGAAAATGTTAAACATCCATTAGCCGTCAATTAAACGGCGTTGAAAAGTTTCAATTAGTGTCGTGATTGAATTGGGAGCGTAGGGCAATTAACTTGTGGGCTGAACTACATAATTTCACCTCTTTCAATCAACGTGCCGCGAGAACTAAAGAGAGGAACGCGCATCGTCGCTGTCGCAATTCGTTACGGCAACGTGCAGGCACGTTATTTACAAGTGCGCTCTTGAGATGAGAGATGCGAATTAAAACGATCGAAGGGGGAAAAACTTTTCGTTGAGCATCGATAAGATCCAATTTTCTCCAAAAACCTTCGAAACCAAACGATGTTCGATTGAACCACATTGTTGACAATCTGTTATCGTTCTCTGTTGTTTACGATCGCCTCGTTACAGTTTCTCGCCCTTCAGAAACTGCAACAAAGTTGCGCAAAGAGCTCAGCGAAAGAAACCGTGAAATATGCTTGAAGAAATGTTTTCTGATGACACAGCGTCGTAGCGGGAGTCTCTGTTGATTCTCTGCCAGAAAAATCTTATTCAACACACATAGAAGGTGTCATGTCATGCGTGAACATCGGAGAAGCTCTACTGAGCGACCAGTCTGATTTTTCCGTGAGATTGAATGCGATGCAACGTTAATTTTCCAACTAATAGAAAGTGTCATTTCTCATTAACCGCTCGATTCATTACTCTGAAAGCGGAAAGTTTATTTTATCTTCGTCGCATGTTTAATGTGGAAGGTGGAAACTTCATCTCATGCACAGAGCGTTCTTTGGATTCGTTGTGTTCCCCCGGGAAGCTCTCGAACATTCTTTTCTATGTTCACCATGCAATGCCACCGTCGAGAGCTTGCGAGGACGATGATACATGGAATTTCTAGTCGACTAAATGATTTCAATTCCGTTCGCTCCTCTGCCACCAGTTGTTTTGCTGCTAGACTTCCCTCAGCTCTCCGAGCAATAAATTTACGCTTTTTTGGACTGTGCAAGTCCAGGAAATGCCTGGGAGTTGTCTCGATGTTGAATATGTAGCGAAGCTGAGAGCCAACCTGGAGATCGTTGAGCAAACAGCGAAGGAGGAAGGAATGTTATTTATGAGAACCTTCCAACCCTTTTTTGCTGATGTCTTCCACAATGTTTTTTCTCCACGTCTACCTTCAACTGGAGCGAAGGGAGGATTCATAATGACATCAAATACTTCAGTGGCTTGTAATGGCTCTTTACCAACTCGCATCTCGCCCCTCAACAGTGAAAGAAATAATAATTCATTGGAGTGAAAATAACTTTGTAATAATGTCGCAGGCAACCCTCGGATTCCTTTCATTCCATCGACGAACTGTTGACTCTGCCTCGCAGCCGTTTCCATAAACATTCCAAAGTCGAAGCTGAAAATGTTTCATTTGCGGAAAGAAAAATTTTAATTAACCACTGAAGGAGCCGGAGAGAAGCGAACTTGAAACTGAAAGCGATTCACTTAAAAAACACTCACATGCGGCATGCTGGGGAAGAGTTAATTAAAAATCAACCGCACACATGTTGATGCGTAATTTCAAACCCGCTAATTTTCGTTTAATCGTTTGTCTTCTCCTCCACATCGCCGTCGTAAATTTCCGTCTTATTATTTTTACATTAGGAAACGAGAACAAAACTCAAAACATGGTAAGGTGAAGACTAATCCGCAGAGCAAACAGCGAGGAGATGCTCAAGCAGATGGAAAAATGAAGTCGAAATCTTGTTGACGTTTCGTCGTAGCCAATTGACTGATTCTTACAAAGAAGATCTGAGGGGTTTGTCAGTAAATAATGGAACGGAATAAAGAACGGACAACTTGAGCTCAGCAAGACAAGAGAGATCACAAATGATACTAACTTAAAATCTTTTCCTCCGTCCAAATTGATGTCAAGGCATTCAGATGCTCGATCTGCCTTCTCCAGTTTCTATCCACAAGCCGTGAATACTCGCGGTCTCCCCGATCCATATCTCACATTCATTTCATGTTTCTTCCACATCACTTAAAATAGAAAACTCTTCGCCTAAATCTGACAATATGCAAACAAAGTTCCCGTTCATTCGTTCTGCTCCCCGCTCACTCGTCGAATTCTTATCATTTTAATTCAATTTTCCGTTTGTTCAAGCATCATTCGCAAGCGTCTTATGTTTTATGTATTCACATTTCTATTCGGCTCGCTTTCTTTCGCGAAGGAATTGAAACAATTCGCAGTGGAACATGTAAATGGGCGAATGTATGGAATTAAAATGCGTAGTCAGGGGAGACGTAGTGTAATTGGACGCTTGACGTTGAGGACTTTTATGAACAGATTCTTATCGTCTGCTCCATATCTGATGCAATGTAATTCGCTATTTGAATTGTTAATCAGCAGTTTGTGCTCTTGATATTTTTTCGACATCAAGTTCGAGTCCTTAAGCGTCGCCAAGAAGTTTTATTCGCTGCGTCATTTAGCATCGGTAGCTTCATTCGTCTATCTTACAACGGCTTATGCAAATCACCCGTTGCCTTCACAATCAGGCGAGATTGTTTTGTGGAACACCTTTTAAGATGATTGCCAAGTTGAAGAAGATCGCCGAACTCGGATGAAGACAAAGGGCGGAATAAACGTTATTGCAGAAAAAAGGTTGAGCGAAAAAAGTGATTTCGTAAGACGAGCCTCATTAATCATCGTGAGTGTGTGACTGATGAAGGATTGAAAAATGTGTGTGAGGGAAGAAAACTTTCTGGGACGTTCCGGTGAAAAATTTGTATTTTCGTTTTTTCCTTTGCTTCGTCAGGATGGCAATGATGATGCGGGGCTGACTGATGATGATGGAATATTGATTTTCCTCACTATTGCGTTAAAAATTACTTTGGATGAATTGATGTGGCTATTAGTCTTCGCTTTTTTCGTCTTCGCCGCCACTGAAAGATAGCAGTCAACCATCCTGTTAACCATTTTCTCGTTTTCCTCTCCCTTCGAGTTCATTTGTTATCTGCGAGCTCACCGAGATGGGAAAGTTCAACAGGACAACGTCCCTCACCTAAATCACCTCTTTCTCTCCGAGTCACCGTAAATAAACAACTTTTTCTCCCGCTCGTCTTTTCATTTCTTTGTCCCGTAAGACAAACATTGAAAATAAAAATATAATTCCTTTCAATAAGCGCAGAGATATTTTAATGGGACTGAAACAACAGACGAGAATGGAAATGGAAAAATATGAGAATGCGAAAGTCCAATAAAAGTAAACTTATGGCTTTTATCTGTTCGACAAGAACAATGTTCACCGATATGTACACGACTATCTTGTTAGATCGAAGAGTTGGGGTGGCTCACATACATAAATTAAGTCATCGCTTGCAGTTAAGCGGGAGCATTTGAAGGGAAAGTTTGGAGGGAGCGAAGTTGCAGGGAAAGTTGTGAAGTTGTGTGAAATAAAGTGAAGCATATTATGTTGTCACAACTCGCATGGTTGTTTACCAATGCTTTGCAAGTCATCGACGACTAAAAGTGTAGGAGGAAAAGTCAGAAATTTCAAATTAGGCGAAAGGACTTGTGAAGTAATTCTTTTTTTAAACAATTGCAAACTGAAAAAGCTTCACGAAAACTCAGTCAAGGTTAAAGTTATCGAAAAATTATTCTCCGAGCTTCGATTAAATTGATCGCTTAATTTCATTTCTATTGCCATTTTATTTAATTTCCGAAAGTGAAAGAGCAAGAAAAATTTCTTTCACCAGCATTTCAGCATAATTTCCACATTTCCCTCGATGAGATTGCGAAACGAAGAAGGGAAGAAACACAAAACATAAATTTCTCTGCCGTTTGATATTGATTCGCTTTTAATGAGCGTATATTGTGATGTTATTTTTAACGGTAGCTCATTCGTAACAAAACGCTTTTCTTCTCTTTCGCTTTTCTCATCGCCTTTCTTTATTGCGAAATGATTTTCCCCCAAAGAGTATGCGACGAAGGGAAGGAGACGAAACCTTGAAACGTACAACAATCATTGACTTCACTCTCCCAAGTGCATTGTTCGACGTCTGTTCGAATTGTTCTATCGGGATCGTGCCAATAAGGCAATAAAAGTCAATGAATTTGCTTTCAGGTAGCGACTTATTGATGTTCGAGAGTTTTTCCCCCATCCGGAAAACTCGAGCGAAAAGATTCGAGTTGTAATTGATGTTTTATTTATGGTTGCACGAAGGAGAAACACCGACTGCCGGCTAATGCTCACGACGCCAACCTTATTCTACTCTCTCCTTCTGTAAGTCATTTCATTAAACGGCTGCACGTGGATACTTACAACTAATTGATTGACTAAATAAATAGGATCATGTCTGTAATTTATTGCATTTTAGTTCCGTTTGTCTTTCTTGCGGAAACTTAGAAAATCTCTCGACGACGGCGGGCGAGCAAAAAGGGGAGAAAACGTTGATGATTTGTAATGAGAGGGAATTATTATTAATTATTTGTGTAAATGCATGTCCGAGTCTCGAGTTGGAGGCGAAGCGATTCCATCACAGCAAATTGCTCACATTAATTCGACATTTGTCTCCGTCAATGTTTTTATTTGATCTCGAGTACTTAAGATTGTTCTACGTAACGTTTAGGCTGCGTAATGAGATGCAGTTATCAATCTGTCGGCAATTTGTCTTTCTTAGGAGTTCTCCCAGTCGTGTTTTATGAAATCAGCTGCGCGCTCGCCTATCATGAAGGAAGCGGCGTTGGTGTGACTCGTAGTCGACTCGGGAATGATACTGGTGTCGACAACTCGTAGCCGCTTCACGCCATAAACTTTGAGTTCAGGATCGACAATTGCCGTTGGATCAGACGCCGGCCCCATTTTGCAGGTTGCAACTTGATGGTGAAGTGAAACGCAGAAAGTTCTAATAGCGCAGCGCCAGTAGTCATCGGTGCCAAAGCCATGGGAAGCGCAACTTGGAATCGGAATGTCATGAGCTCTTGTTCCTATTCTCTTGAACGGCTCTGTTTCGATCAATCGCATCGTAAACTTAACAGCCTCCAAAAGTGTTTCGACATCTTCGGGTTCCTTGAAAAAGTTGGCGAAAAAGCGGGGACTGCTAAATGGGTTTTTGTCTTTCAGCTCAAGATAGCCGACTGACTTTGGATGGAACAGCGACAAGACAATGAGGAATGTGTAAGATTTCACGCTCTCCAATGGCTTGTACACGGCATCGTAGATCGACGCTTTCAGCCGTTCACTTTCTCTGACTGCGAAACCGCCGTCGACTTGAGGCACTAGCGACAACAAAATCTGTTCGACATCTGGCAATTTCGGACTCGGACTGTTTGATGTCGGCGTCTTGATGAATCCCAGAGCTTCAACTCCATTGGCTATGGTCATAAAACCTTCACCTCTTGCATAATCAGCCAGTATCGGAACGAGATTTTTCGGTGCGAAATAGTCTGATCTCGGATTTGATAAATTGGTTATGAACAGCATACCGGGAAAGGAGATGTGATCGTACATTTCTTTGCCAACAGGCAAATCTTTAATTAATGGCACGCCGATTCTTTCCAAGTCGACCTTCGGCCCGATACCCGATAACATTAACAACTGAGGTGAATGGAAACTGCCGGCCGATAGAATAACTTCTTTCCTCGCTTTAACGACAATTCGCTTGCCTCTCCTGAACATTTCTACTCCAAAAGCGAGTTTCGTCTCAGGGTCGATGAGAACTTTCGATGCTCGAGTATTCAGCATGATGTGAAGGTTCTTCCTAAGCAAGGCCGGTTGAATAAAAGCTTTGTAAGCTGAGTGTCGTCGACCTTTGAGAGTGTTGGCTTGCAGATGTGCAACTCCAATGTTTTGATCGCCGTTGTAATCGATCTCATCAAGGCCTAAAGCTTTGTGACCCTCCACAAAAATATCAGCGATCGGTGTTTTGAAAGGATTGTGCTCGACTGATAAAAGTCCACTGTTGTTGTGGAACTTTGGATTGTGATAATGTTTGAGCATCGCTCTCTCGGATCTCAAGAATGCTGGAAGAACGTGCTCGTCATAGTCCCAGCCATAGTTCCCAAGCTCAACCCAGCGATCAAAGTCTTCTTTTGAACCGCGTGTGTAAAGCATTCCATTGATAACTGATGTTCCCCCCAAAGCTTTCCCACGTGGAAATGCACACTTTCCATCCTTTAAACCTGTTCAATGAATTTATTAGAACCGAAACTTTGTTAGCACTCTAGAATATCTCACCTAAACAAGAGTAAGGCTGCGCTTCAGCGCTGTATCCCCAGCTATACCGAGTGACAAACATATATGGAGCAAACAAAGGCACATTTTCCATTATTCCTTCGAGAGTTCCCGCTTCAATCAACAACACACTCCAGTTCGGATTCTCTGACAATCGGTGAGCAAGCACACATCCAGCTGGTCCGCTACCAACGATCACAAAATCGTACTCCTTCAAATACCATTTCCCTGCAAACATTTCACTGTCGCAATTTATCACAGAGATGGTCTAATGACTCACTTTCAATCGTTTCGTCTGCCCGTTGCTTAACTAATCTCTCAATTAAAGGTGCGAATTTTAGAAAACGATGTTGTGCAGCAACTGTTTGCACAGCAATCACAGCCGCAGAAACGAACACGCAAAAAGTTATAAAATTCATTTGCCACTTTCGTCGAATGCACTTCGTTGAGCTGGTTTGTATTGACGTCATGCTTGCTTGACGCTCGCCTTGCGACTAAACTCAAGATAATGTTGCTGCTGAAAATTGCTTGCGAGTAGCAAGATGATATAATCGAATTGATCAGTTAAACATACTCATTAAGTATTATAAGCACTCGCGACTGCTTCGACTTATTTGTCGCACCGAACAATTCAAATTTGTTTCGTTTCTAAAATCCATCAGCTCTTCTTCCTGTGTCTACTCGAAAAGTGTTGTAGATCATCGATAATACTTAGCGTTAAGAAGAAGCGGCGAGACAATGTTGTGAACGCCGGCAATGAAAGTAAGAGTTTTACAGTGAACCGAGGAAACCAGTTTGATAGTAAAGCATGTTGTGACGAAGCTGCGTTGGTGCTCATACGGGAATTAAGTAACTGGACGGTTTAAGTACTTAATAGATGTGAAGGTTTTGTTCAAAAAGGGTATGGAAATTAAACTTCACTGCCATAAAAGCCTGACGTAGTTCGGTGATTACCCCAGACAAAAATTTATTCCATAAGCAACCGTGACTTTGAAATTCAACCGATCTTTTCGTTTTGCATTCAACTTGCGCCTTGCTGTGGTTAAAATATGTCAGGTCGAAATTGCGATTTAATCGTTTTGCGTATTATCTATTCCAGTAGATCCTAAGCACAGCTGAAAAGTTATGTTTACTCTTAATCAGCAAATTACACGTGTTACGCAATTGTAATAACCGTGAGATTACTTTCACGTCATATGCGATGAGGTGAATGTAACGAAGATCATCGACTCCAGTTAAGATAATCATTGCAATCCAGTTTCTCCTAGAACTTTCTGAAACTGTGTCAGCTCTCCCGTCTTCGTCTCCCCATTCATGTGCACGTAACGAGACAACAAACAAATAAAAATTCGACTCGGCTCAGAACGGCGATCAATAAAAAATCTGTCGGCTTCTGTGACCTTTCCGTACATCAAAAACAGCTGATAACTTCAATGCTCCGGCGAATAACGGAACATTCGCTCAGTAAATAAATTCACTTCAAGCTGTTCAAACATCGAGAAGAAAAATGAATTTGGCAAAGTGTTGCGGTGCTCGTAATTTCCATAAAACTTTCCCAATTAAAAATTTGAAATGTTTCTCGTCAACTTCGGAAGCGTCTGATCAAGAGCGTGCCAAAAAAACTTCTCTGTTCGATTTCCATGTCGCTCGCGGAGGAAAGATTGTGAACTTTGCTGGCTACTTGTTGCCGGTTCAATATGCCGATCAGGGTCTCGTTCAGTCACACATTCATACTCGAACTCCAGGCTGCGCTTCGATATTCGACGTAAGTATCTCATTAATATTTTACATCTGAACTGACTTGAAAGGCCTTGTAGGTCTCCCACATGCTGCAAACTTTCGTCACTGGAAAAGATGCAATCGAATGCATCGAAACGTTAACGACAGCTGACATTCAAGGACTATCGAAAGGCAGTGGAACGCTCACTGTCTTCACAAACGAGAAAGCAGGAATTCTCGATGACTTGATAGTCAGTCGAGTGAATTCGAAATTCCTTTATGTTGTATCAAACGCAGCTAGAAAGGAGCATGATAGCCAGTTGATTCTCGAAGCCGTCGATCGCTTCAGAGGGAAAGGCAAAACTGTGGATGTGAAATTCTTCAAACCAAGTGAGCGAGCTCTGCTTGCGTTTCAAGGCCCTGCAGCGATGAATGTCTTACAACAGCTAACCAAAGCAAATCTAAGTGATCTTTATTTCATGAACACAATCGAGGCAGATGTGGCTGGTATTCCTGAATGCCGAATCACTCGTTGTGGGTACACTGGAGAAGACGGATTTGAGATATCGATTCCGGCCGACAAAGGAACTTTCATCGCTGAAGCTTTGCTTGATTCTAAAGCAGGCAACGTTAAGCTTGCTGGACTTGGAGCGAGAGATTCTCTCCGTCTTGAAGCCGGTCTTTGCCTCTACGGAAGTGATATCGATGAAACGACTACACCGATAGAAGCAGGGCTTGCTTGGCTTGTCGCAAAGCGACGACGAGCGGAAAAAGATTTCCCTGGAGCTGAGATTGTTTTGAATCAGTTAAAGAACGGATGCGACAAACGTCGCGTTGGATTCAAATTGAACGCAGGCCCTCCAGCACGTCATGGCGTCGACGTCATCGGAGGCGGAAATAAGATCGGCGAAATCACAAGCGGATGTCCATCGCCAACACTCAATATCAACGTCGCCATGGGCTACGTCAGTGGAGAATTCAAGAAGCTCGGAACGAAGGTTGACCTGAAGATTCGCGACAAACTCTACAGCGCGGAGATCAGCAAAATGCCGTTCGTTCCGTCAAATTATTACCAAAAGCCAAAGTCATAACTTCTTTCGACGAATTTTATTAGTTTGATAAGGAATTCAAAATATTTCCAGTAAGCTCTCGTTGTCGGGCCTTTCACGGTCATTAAACTTCATCAAGATGTTTTGTGTGCTTGTTCCGTTTAATTAAAATAAATTAGTTTATAAAAATATCAAGCAGAGAAGGCAGAGTTTCATTGTGATTGAGTAAGTTCTTCCCTGTGTGTCTCTCGAAAGCCCTAAAACTTTTCTTTGACGATGACTCCCCGAAGATGCCTCTGATAATGATTATTTGTTCGTTCCTTTTGCTTAAACGATGTCTGACAGTCAAGAGCGAGAGGATAATTTTTAATTCATTAAAAAAGTTTTCTTTCCTGAGGAATGTTTCGCAAGAAGCAAGCAAAGGAGTTGAGAAGATAGAATGCAAAGTTAATTCCGTTTATGTGAGGCCCATCTCACATTCGACTCATTAAACCGAAATTGGTTTTCTTCGCAAATAATTTTCCTCAGGAATTCTACGATTTTTTATAAGGATCCGTCAGTTACGTAACAGCCTAGTGAGAGCTTTGTCTTGTATTACTTACCCTGAGCAATTAGCATTAACTTTGTTGCAGATATAGTAAGCATTCGATGCCAATCAGAGAAGCTACAAAACTGTCAAACTCTCTCCACATCTTGGAGAACTTTCCGAACCTAAGAACGAGGACGAAACCCGAAAAAACGCAATAAAGCAAAATGCTTAATAACGAAATTTTCAGTTTTCCATTATTCCCTCGACTGGAATTAGAAGCAAATTTTCCGACAATATTAGAACGTTGAGGAAATTCCTCGATTGTATCATATCAACCGTTATTAGAAAATTTAGCTGCCGGCAATTTTTATTGATGAGTTTTCCAATCTTTCTTATTAGTCTCAATTGAGAAAGCGAGCTCGTCGTTTGGGGTTCGTACGCCACGAAGGTCAACTTAGAGTTTTGTAAACTGTACTGAGATATTGTGGCTTCGATCTGAGATCTGGCGAAATATCTCGAATATTATGCATTGATCCTTTTTCGTAATCCTCAACCTTTCAAAAAATTTATGTCGTCGCTTCAGCTTTGACAAAAAAATTCTAATTATTTAGATGAAAAATTACGTTGGCGACCCTCGCCTTGCCACGCAATGGACACATCAACTAATTAAATTTAATTTACACCTGTCAGCATCAACCGAGAATTAATTAACTCGCTTCATCCGGAGCACGAAACAAAAGGAATTAAATAAAATCCAATCTTTCCGCTGCGCTTATAAAGAGATTTTCCCTCGAATGTAATTATCATTTTTCATTTCCTTTGCATTTTTTTGTGGAGTCGACTCTTTCTGCTCGCCATTTCCCACCGAGCTGTTTGGTCATTGTTCGTGTCCACTCCGACGAAAGGGAAGAGCGCTCCCGAATGTATTTAAAATAATTTAATTTGTCGTAGACGTCGGATGCTGGACGAAGAAAATGAATTGGCCGGACGAGTTTTCAATTATTATTTTCCATGCGATATTCCCACCAGCCGGACTCGTTGCATGAGAGTCTCATTACTTTTAATGACTTACCGGGGTCAAAGGTTGGCTCGGACTTCTACTTTTAATGATGCAAGTCTTGTTTGCACTCAATGTGAATCAAGAGGAAGGAAAGTCTCTGAAGACTAGCGCCTGAAGAAATTTTCAATTTCCATGCGGGACGCACAGCAAATTGTCAACTTTATTTGCCGACGAAATCCGGTGAAATCCTAAAGAATTGATATTGCTTCGTCGTCGACGATGTTTTCTCACAGAAAGACGCCAAACATCATCCGGTCTTATCGAATAATACCTTGCGTCGTCGTCGAGAGTGCGTCGTGAAAAGAGGGAAAACTCACATCGCAGACAATCACGAACCTCCAATCAAACTTAACGAGGCTTTCCGTCGCTGTAAATACCTGTCAGAGCGTGGGGGAGCGACGCTCGCTCCCTCGTAAGCGAAGAAATTCATTGAAATCAGATCAGCGAAAGGATGCGAAGGGGCTAAAGAACATCGATTTGAATTCAATTTTATTGCGACTCCGACAAATCTGAAATTGATATTTGTTACCGATACAGCTTCCTTCGGCGTCGATTGCAATAAAACTAACAGCCAGGAGAAAATCGTTTAAACTGTTATTGGAAAATTCTATTGTGTCAAATAAAAGGTTCGATAAATTTCGAGACGGGGCGAAGGAAGCTGAAGCAGCTTGAGCTTGGAAACGTTTCGAACTGGGTCGAAGGAGAACAATTGTTTACACATGTTAATAACTTCCGACTTTGGAGAATTCTTATGCAAATTTTAACTGCTTTCTCATGCTGGCAGAGCTTGCTTTGGACTCGTGCAAGGTTACACAACTGGAAAGGGACGGAGAAAGGTCGCTCGGTGTAAAACCTCGCCTCCGTGATCTCCATCACTGAAGAAAAAAATTTGTGTTTGATGGTAAGAATTAATTTGTATCAAGATTGTAGTTTCCGAAGGAATGTCCATCCATCCCTTCCCCGATCGATTAATTTCCATATTTTAATTAGTTTTCCTTCTTCTCTTGACTTTCAATCTTTCGGTGGCTTCTTCTTGTCTTTGAGCTTCGGGGGGAGAAGCGAAAGCTACGTAATCAAACTGCTTCGTTGCTCGAGAAACTCGAGGATTGTTTGGCCTCAGTTGACCGACAAACCTCCCGAACCCGGAAAATGACAAGAAAAAAGAGATTTTTTCTATTAAAAAACTTTTGTACTTTGTAATTAAAAGAATCTTCTTCGTCTTCTCATCGTCGCGCTTCGGCGAGAAAGGATTTCTTTAGCGCCAATCGATGGCGGATGTCAAAGAAATTAATATATTCGAAAAGTTATAATTCCAATTTCCCATGATTGCTCACGTTTACCCATTAATTATCTCAAACTTCCTCTTGATTTATTCGCCGCTTCTTCATTCGTGGACCGCTGTGCGGAGTCGTGAAGCGATTCAGTGTCAATTCCTGAGATAATTAAGACTTTTATCTGCACATCTCATTAAACTCGAAAGAGCTCGTCCCAGAGACTTTTGCTTCTTTCATCCAAAGAGCAGACAAAGGAAACTCCGTCACAATAAAACCCATCATTTGCAGCAATTATGCATTCAACGTTCATTTACATTTGTGATTTTTCATTCCGCGCCCGCTGCGAGTGAAAGCACACAAGAAAATGTGCAGCAGTAACGATTGCACATTGAGTGCAAAAAGAGTCGCGCGAACAATGGCAGAAATGCAATTTCTCAAGTCGCTGCGTGTTTCTGAGGTATTTCGTCTAGGAGCGAAGCTGTTCGTTGCTAGGTACCAAAGCGACTCCTTTCCGACTCGTTTAAAATTCATGAACGCTAAGAGAACTTATCAAGATCATTGTAAATTGCTCAAAGGAAAAATCAAAGAAAAAGTTTTTCTCGCTTTCTTCAAATCGTCGAGAGTCTCGACTCAAGTCCCAAGCAGCCAAGGCCTTGTTGATAAAATCACTTCGGTAAATCCTCAAATTAGGTTTAATTATTAATTATCCGTAATACCTTTTAATTATTTAAATTATCCCTTGATTTCTCCCCCGCTCATCACTCAAACTTTCGCGTTGTTGCTTTTGACTTTCATGTCGAAATAATGATTTAAGCAAACAGAGTAAATCGTGAATATTTAATGCGCGGTTTTTTAATCGTACGCTAAGAAATCGCTACGAATTTTATAGTCAAAGCATTGGGTGGGTTAAGAGTGTTCGTCACCAGTTATTTTCTTTCAATGGTTCCATCGACCAAGTGAAACTCGTGCCTTAACTTGCAGTCTCATCCCGTCATCCAATTTGTATATTTTTCTTCTCCTCCGCATCGAAAAGACGTAAAAAGTAAATCTTCAGTCGCTTACTTATGGGAAAGTGGATTTCCACCTCATTCCCGTTCGTTTAAATCTTCACAAGCAATGCGAGAGAGAACACTCGCGTGAGTTTATCGTTCTTTCATCCCGTAAACTTTGTTCCTTCGAGGAAGCTCTCGTCGACTTCTTCGTCGAGGGAAATCGCTGAAGTCGACGAGAAAAAGGTAAACACAAAATTAAAAAGTTTCCTAATTAAATTAATCGCTCCACGGCAAACGAGGCGAAGTCGGTAAAAATTCAAATGAGCTGTGATTCGCTCCCTTTTGATGAGGACGATCTTTTTGCATGGAGGACGGAGCTTACAACGAGTCGGAAGGTGAAGGGACGATAATGAAACGAATTGGCTTTTATCTCAATTGCGGCGCGGGGATCTGAAACTTTAATGATTCTTTTATTTGGCCCTAATTCATCGAAATGGATCATCAATTGAGTATCAAATTCGTCTCCGCTATTTAGACTCCATCTTTCCAACCCGCCAGCCGAAAAAGGGTCGAGCGAGTTTTCTCAAGTATCGAATAAAAACATAATCAGCTCATTTCCCACTAACCGACAATGACTCAGAATCGATACCATCAGCAAAAAGTCGAGCGCTCGATGAGAGAAACGATGATGGATATAATGCGAACTATCATATCGTAATATCGTCGACGAAGGAGGTGTTTATTATTCTATGTGAGGTATACGAGTGGTTGAGGAGTGAAGGAGGAAATTGGGACGAACCGCGAGTTGTGTCACATCAGAAACGAATTGGGATTCAACTGGCAAACAATCACTACTGTTTGTAATGACCATAAGAGTAACAACTGTATTCTAAAACTGAAAACCTTAATAAACACATCATCAGCGAATCAACCCAATTAGGAAACCACCCAAAGACAGAACTGATATCATTCTTAATGTACCAAATATTTGTTCAGACGATATTTGAACGGCAAATAGCTTTTAATGGGATAAAATTTCATATTTTTGCGTTGTACACAAAAGATGAATGCGAATCCATCACGAGACGAAAGGGTGAGAAGGTTTCGAGGTTGCGATTTGTTGTTTCAACTGTTTGCACAATCAGCTCGCCACCTCAAGACACAATGTCTCTCCCTCTTACGATTATCATGGTGATTATGCAAATTAGGGAAGAAATTAAAAACTCTCCGCTGCGAAACAAGCACATCAAGTCACTCGTCCGAGCGGGAAAGATAACAAGAAGTGGCAGTGAAGGACAAGGCAATGTTTCCTTGATAAGCGAAGCAAACAAAAAAGCAATCACAAAAACACTTCAGGGGACTTTTGAATATTAATTACCCCGTCGCCGTCACCCCCAACACGCGCTCTCTCGGCTCAGTTACACACCGATGGACCGTCAGAAACAAATAATAAAGTCATATTTTTTCAATTACTTACTCTCATTGTTTTCAGAGAAATTTATGTTAAAAAGCAATGAAAAAATAATTTTACAGCTTCGCTGGGATTCGTTTACGAACCGGTCACAACAGCGACTTGACAGTAAAACTTTTCTCTTGAGCTACTGCAACCGTGACTTCGTTCAGGCCCAGCAGAACCTTCAACATCGTATTTTTATGAACACCTCATTAAACCGTCGTCCCTCGCACCCTGAATCGACAGAGAGAACGGCGAAAATACCCCTCAGCGAAGGAATTCTGTGTTCGAGCGAAGGAAAAAGTTTAATTTATATTTACACTTGGCAAGATGAATCGCGAAAGAAATTGAACCGAAGAAATCTGAGCGGGGATGAAGAAAATTTTCAATCTCACACGTCAGTGGCGCTTTCTGCGAACGCAGAATAACAAATTGCAATCACCCTGCGGCTTCAACTGTCACTGACACTTTCCATGCTACTTACACCTTATTACTCCTGAGAATCATCACAATTTCAAATGTGCTTGGGATTGTATGAACTTATTTACGATTCGCGAAATGAAGCGTCTTTGTATCTTAAGTAAGATTGTCTTGAGACGAACAAAGTGAATGTCCTCGAGTCAGTTAGCTTGATGGATCTTCGCTTGATTGTTTCAACTCAAGTCTAATGAACTTCAAACATTACGAAAAAGAAGATCAAAACTCTTTGAGCGATTCTATCAGTAAATCGCGATGGCAGCAACAAACATTCCGACCCAAAAAAAACTCGCATGTCATCCAAGAAAAATCCATTTGTGATATTTTATAAATTTAATTCTTAGACGCAAATTTATTTATTGGCGGCGCGCGAAGGATATTAAATGGGATTTATGCCAAAGCAATTTTTAACAGTTTATGATTTTATTATTCGACATTTCTTATCCTTCGGCTTGTATCAGCAAATTGGCTCAGACGCTTGTTAATATATATTTATTTGGAGTGTCTCCTTTTCCGGGGCGAATCTTTTCGAGTGAAGCACGACATGGAAAAGATCGTCAGTCGCGTCATGTGGAAGTTTCTCGGTGGCTTGAGAAGTTTTGTCGGTCGAAGTATCGTTACACGAACCGCAAATCTTTATTCAACTTGTTGAAAATATCAGGACAAGACACACGACGTTTGCCATCGAGAGATTAACGACGTTGCATTAGTTTGTTACGATGAGTTACAATTTGTGCATTCCTCGTTCTCATTGCATTTGAGTCTCGAGATTCAGCTCGACAGCTTCTCACTCCGCTCCAGTACAGAAGAAAGCGATAAATTTAATTGCTTCACTATAAATTCAAATTCATAACAACCCATTCGCTTTTATTATTTTTATAGTCCCTCCAGCCTCCTTTCCTGCTCGCAACGAAAAAACGATGATAATTGTTAATTTAATTTTTCACTTGATTCCGCTGGAAGATGATCGTAAAATGCCAGCTCGAATGACAAATTTTCCTGCCACACCGAAATCTTTGAACATCTTCAGTGCGCTTCAACTCATGATGCGATTAAATGAAGCGATTTCATCTCTTTTCTGCGCCCTATTGTTGTCTGATGGTAAGGGAAAGCAAGTTTTTGTGTTGTTCCATCGCAACGGATAATAATTAGAATGGGAAAATCCTGAAACTTCAAGTGCCGCAGTCGCAAACGATGAAAGAAATTGTCATAATTTTTACGATGATGACTTTACAACTCATCATCGTGACTGCAATCTCGCACTCGTTATTCCACGGTTGTAATCACAAACTTCACAATTTTTCAAACACAAAAAACTGCTGCGGGGGTGTGCGCGATGTTTGAGCGGAATCATCAGGTCCGGGTGGCGCACGAATCAATTCACGAGCACCCTGATGACGGCTCCGAAGGACAGCGCCGAGAGAAAGTTGACATATTTTCTTTATGATTTTATTACACTTCGCTTTCCCTCGTCGCTCTGCTCTCCGCCCACACAACCGCACGTCGAAATAACTGGAGATTTAATATTAAAAAGAAAATTCAATGTTGATGATGATGATCTCGCTTCATCCCCGGGAATCCTTCGTTCCTTTGCCGCGGCAATTCATAACATTTTATCGTTCCAATCGTAATTAAGGACCTCTTGACGGTGAATGATTCTTCAAAAATCGCATTTCGGGCGATGCAAGACAAAGAACTCGTCGGTGAATCCGCGCGCACGACAATTGTCAAAGTTAAAAGTTCCCCAAAGGATAATTCGGCGGCTTCTCAACGACTTAACCCTCATGGGAAATTGTTTTTATGCTCACAAGGAGGCAGAGGAAAATTACTTTGCAATTTAACTCAAACGGTCGTTAGCATGAAACAAAAGCGAACGATAAGTGAGGGAAAATGTAAATTAATTTCCAATGCAAATCGTCAGCTTAGACTTCAATTTCAATCTCAGTTTAGTTCGTAAGTGGAAGGCACTTTGGATTGAGATGCTTCGATCATTTCGCCAGGATAAGAAAAAGTTCTCACAACAAATTCGCGCCAATTGTTTCTCCACCCTACCCGTTGCTTCTCCCAAACCAATTCCAATGAATTTCCATTCTCCTAAAATTAAAGTTAAAGCCGAAATCAAATAAAATTAGCATTCGAAAATTGAATTCTCTCGATCTTACTTGGAGATTTCCTTTTAAGTTTCTGGGAATTTTCAGAAAAATGCCGAAGTGGAATGAGCGATAGATTCTCGTTCACTTTGCGACAATGAAAATTTATTCGACAATATTTTACTAATCAAAAAATGGGAAAACAATAAAAAGAGGAAGAAGAGCGATTTTATTGTTAATTATGTGCGACATTAACGCAATGGCAGTAAAATAATTTTTTAATGCTTCTCTCTGGACATCAAAAGATCAAAATTAATTATCTTTTATAGATTCATCATGGCCCTCATGATGATTAAATTAGACACAAGCGTGCAGTTCCAGCGCTCAAGACTGTTTTGACTCCTCGCGGCAAAGCCTGAAAGCTGATCGAAGCCTCCACCACTGCCGGTCTGCTTCTCGTCACCCAAAACAATCGTAATGATTTCGTAATTTCTTTAATGTCCATTCACTTAATGGCATCACATTTCGCTGGTGCGCGATTAATAACTTTCATTAATAATTTTTCCTCTCAATGTTGCCAATAAAATTTCATTTTATGTCAACTGAATCCATCGTTCTCACACTCCACTCGAGTCATCTGAAGACAACACGCGCCGGGAATGAATTAGGTGGCAATGAAACTGGGCAAAGAGCGAGTCATCAAAAGGAAAATGTATCTAATTAAAGACTTTTATTGGGTGATTTCCGTGGCCAAGTTGATGGCCGTGCTATTATAAAAATGTGCGTTCATCGTGCGTCCTGGGCCGGCGCTTAATTGCAGACTCGAAAGGGGTTGTAAACGCACGCAATTTATCATGAAGCGACCTCTCGAAGCTTGTTTAACATGCAAAGATGACGACTAATAAATTAAAATTAATGGCGGAATGGAATTTTTTCCTCCGCCGCTGATTCCGCAAAGGTTTTTATTCCGCTCACTCGTTCGTTTGTGGCTTCGCAATTCAACGGAATAAAAAACATCATAAAGGATGAGCGCTGACTTTTCATTTCTCGACTTCCTTGCATCAGGAAAAAAGAAGCTCAGGAAATGAAACGAATCCTCGGAACATTTGAAGCATGGGAGTTGTGCATCTCAGGAGTTTTCATTGGTAACGCAGCTCAGTCTGCACCAAGAAACTTTTGGGGGTTTTGATAGCTTTTAGGAGATGGTAATGTGTCAAATTTGTGTAGACCACGTGGTCAAGCTTAGCCACTTCCTTCATTCGAATTGTTGATCAGGAGGTTTCGGTCCTGAAGCTAGAGACGATCCCTCACTGCGACAAGCACGCCGGGGAAATTTTAATATTTTTTCTCTCTCCTTTCCTCGTGCTCATACATCATCCCGAGAAGAGTCGCCACCAATGATCCCGAAAAGCTCAAAGCCACTAATTCAAATGAATTTATTATCGAGAACATGGTTGAATTTCAAACGAGTTTCGTGTGCGGGACCAAGGAGAAATGTTATAAACAAAAGCCAGCGAAACATTTTTAAATCCATAATCTGAGGAATGGAAATTTTAGCTGAGAGATCAGGCAACGTAATCTTGTCTTTTGGAGCCACTCGAATAACTCAGGGCGAATCTTGTTAAAAATGATTTAGAGCGGAAACTTCAAAGCTTCTACTTGCAAGTTGCAACATTTCTCATTACCTCAATCTCTCCTAATCTTCTCAGCAATTGTCATCATTTCCTAATAACCCGAGCTCTTAATAATAACAAAACGCAAAACTTCTCCAGCGCACAATTGGAAACTTTTCTTATTATGGAGAGTTCGTGTGTGCAAATAAACGGAATGATACAGAAACTGTGTGCGGAAAAGTTTCGAGTTAGTTTGAGCGAATTAGAAAATTTAAATGCTCTTCTTAGTGTTCATAAATTGCGTCACCGGATCGGAGGAAGTCTTATTTCCCCCAGTCGAGGGAAGAGATTAATTCATGCACACAGGATTCTCGACATCTTCATGGAATTATCAATTCCGAATTTCTCTTCCTCTCCGCTTGTCACCGCATGCAGCTCCGCACACACGAAACTTAAACTTTTGATTAGGAAAATGAAAAACGTTCGCAATCTTCTCCGGCTAATATTTCATTAAATGCTCGCACATTCGTCCTGAGGCAGAAGACTGGAAATAGTTTTCGAAGCAAAACCACCGATGAGAAAATGAATTTGAGTTTTCCTCCGACTCGCAAAAGACAAAAGCATGGAAAGCTTTGCAGGAAGAATCTTCTTTTTTTTGTGTGTTTCGTTCTCTCATTGTCGGTTTTCATGATGCAATCTGTACAGCCAGTGAATTCCTGAGTCTCCTTGTCCATCTGCCTTTCACATTGCGATGATGATTGAAGGTGAACAGGCTCTGGGTTTGCCCACTGTGTCAAATCGACAAACGAGTCTTTGCTGGAGTCTAAACTTTACTTGAGCTAGAAATTTGAATGGGTTGCAACTGCATTTCTTTTGAGTAAGAGTTGAGACTTTATTAGTTTTATAATTGGAATCATGAGGGGAAATATGAGATTAAGTATGTATAAATAATGAACAGTTAAAAGATTGACGTTCAACGATTCCTCTTAGTCGTTGCGATTTTCTTTGTCGTCCATAACTTTTGGAGAGGAGACAATTGGCGATCCATTAGCCTTTTCGCCTGCGGTAATGTTTGACTTCCACAGCATGATCTAGAAAAGAAAGAAAAATCTTGAAATTCTTATCTAACGATCTAATAAATTTCTTGTCTCACCTGTTTGTCTTTGCTGCCTGTCACGAAGTAGCTGCCGTCATTACTGAACTTGATCGCTGTCACCGAGTCTTGATGACCTTTGAGAGTGAAAATATCGCGGCCCTCCAGCAAGTCGAGAACCTTAGTTAGTCCATCGCTCGACCCAGCGATGAGAAAATTGCCTGAGGGATGAAAGTCGAGGCAATTCACAGCAGCGTCAAAAATTCGATAGTATTGAACAAGTTTCTTCATCTTCATGTCATAGATTTTCACGCGAGCGTTTTCCTGAGCGATGGCGATCAAGTTGTTGTCGCGATGCCAGCACAGCTGCGTGCCAAAGCCTTTCTCGTCCTTGAAGTCGCAGATCATTTCCTTCGTCTCAACGTCGAACACTTTCATCGTCTTATCCTCGGCGCAAGAAGCGATGAACTTGTTGTTAGGAGAGAAGCGAGCGCAGCGAATCCAGTTCGTGTGTCCAGTGTAAGAGCTGACGAAGTTGCGATGAGATAGACGGAACATCTTGATGGATTTGTCGTCACTGGCAGTTATCAATCTGTTTAATTGAACGGATTAAAAAACGAAGAGATCATTACAGCATTAAGTCAAACCTGTTCCCGCTGTTGGAGAAGTGAATGGAGCGAATCGTGGCTTGGTGAGCGATGATTTGCTCTTGGTAGCCTCCATAAATCTTGGGCTCGAACACGCTGACGATCTTCCCTTCTCCAACTGATCCCAACATGTTCTTCTTCGACCAGTCAAGGTCGTGAAGTTCAAAATCTTGATTGAATTTCAGACATCGCGAGTTCGTCTCGTTTATTTTATAGACTGCAACTGTCTTGTCCAACGATGCTGCGGCGAACTGTTCGCTGTTGGGATTGAAGGCGAAGGCTGTGACCGTTTGCTTGTTCCCTAAAACGGAAGATCAACAGAAAACATCCAGCAAATGTTCGGTAAAACAACAAGAAAATGAAGTTAATTGGTTGTTCACCTTTAAAATGAGATTTCAGTTCCGGTGGCGACATTTCCTTGACAGATAATCGACGTCGAGTGTGTTGGAAATAATATCACGTCAAACAATGAAGAAATGCTGTCGTAGCTCGCTTTGAATTCTATTTTTTTCGATTTTAAGTTGATGAAGTTGTCGTAATAGATTTTCAATTCAAAAAACCTTCGCAGTGACTTTGGCGCCCCAAGCGGAGAAATTTGTTTTTTGTGTGTCCAGATTTACCCAAACAATCCTTCAATTTCCGCCGTTGATGGCTCTCAAGTCGGCCCGAGTTCTTTTCAAATTGAAACTGGATTTGAGACAAATTATTAATTGAAGGTTTAGAGGGAAGAAAATCGAACTAAATTCAATAAAAGTTTATGTTTCGCTTATCGACGAATACTGGAAAAAGATAAAGTTCTCTTCTTTCTCACTTTTTATTTTAGATGATGACAAGTAAGAAAATTTATTAAATCAAACAGTCAAGTCGCACTCTATTGAACTGCATACGATAAAGCATTTAAGTCCCAATTTAAACTTAAAGTTACCTTCAAGGTTTAATTGTTTATGTTATCTGATATCAATTAACGTATTCCTTGGCAATGACGTAGAGTTGCGATGTATCGCCACCGACCGGCTTCAAGAATGATTTTTATATGACTAAGGACCGAGCTCGCGGGCACCCACCTGGCTTAACTGATACTGTTTTAAGTTATCTGGTATCAATTCCGCACTCCCTTCTTCCTCAAACTTTTCTTCAGTTTCTGCACTTTCGAGTGAAATTGATTCCTTTGTATCGCTGATCGACTCCTCGGAATCTTCACAGCTGACGTTGAACTGCCAATCGCAAACGCCAATTTCAGAGTTCCAATACAAGTTTGCTGGACATTTCATTAGAACTGAAAGTTGAAAACTGAGGTGGTCATCGTTTATCGTTAAGATTTTATTACTTTTGTAGCCGTGGTCGCAGACGTAGAATGCATTACAGTCACTTTCATGGGTTAGAAACTCAACGGTCGCTTCGTTGATGGTTGGACATAGCGAATCGTTCTCATCAATTGTCGACTGCGACCAAGCAGAGATAAATAAAACTAGAAAAACTTGAACTATCTTCATTCTTGAAGTGAAATCCACAAACTGAAACGATTTACGCAGTTCGCTTATCGATTTATTGAACTTATCATGTGACAAGCGGCGCTTGTGAAGATTCACTGTCTAATACAAAGCAATTATAATTGCTCACTCAAATTCACTTTTCATCGTGATTAGATTTTTAGATTAGATGAAGAAAATCTAATCAATTATTCTAACAAGAGTCGTTCATCGAGATTGCCAGCAAATTCCCGAAAGGCTTATCAAGAAAACAAGCCCCGAGAAGATTAGGATCGAAGCGAAAGTAACGAAGATCTTGCCGGCTTCCGCTTCAAATCTTATGAAGACGCTTATGGACTCTATTGACCTGTTTGAATCCCACGGAAAATCCCACAAACAAATTCTTAGTTCACTAACAGACGAAGCATTTGCTCCGTTAATCGGAGCAGCTTTGAATTCCGCCATCAGCAGCCCAAAACTCCATAATTTCTTTTGCAGCTCTCCAACCTGATTCGACTGCGCCATGCGAACAGCCAGAAAACTTTTCGTGTGTCGCCTCGCCCGCAAACAAAATGATCGGTTTATCGTTCTCGTCGCAGATTGACTCAGCCAAATCCTTCGGCGTAACGCCTTGTCGTTCACTTTCCATCGAATAAAACGAGCTGGTACCCAAGAAGTTTTCGTTTGTCAACCACTTGGTTCGTTTCATGTCGACTGGTCTCGACAGAGGCTTTCCGACGAACCGTTCTAGTGCCCACATGAAATCATCAATCAGCTTTTCGCTCTCCAGTGATTCGAATAACTTCAATCCTTTAGGGCAAATGAAAGCTTGCAAAACGTTGGGATTACCAACGACTCTGATGACTACCATGATGCTCAAGAGCCTACAAGGAGAAAGACCAAATTCCTTTATCATATCATATGAAACTTGGTCAACTTACCACTCTCGATCAGTTCCTGTGATACTTTTGCAATCTTCTTCTGTCCAAAGGCAAAAGTAGCCAAACCATTTCTCGTCTTTGGGCCAGAAGGGGTCCACGAATTCCAAATATATTTTCCCAATTGCGCCGAACCCTAAAGCGTCAATAGCTCTGACTTTTACTTCAGGAAGTTTAGGTTGAAAGAGAGTCATATGATGGCTTTTCAACACTCCCAATGAAGCGGTAACAATGACGTGATCAGCTATGTAAGTCGATCCGTCAGCGCAAGTGACGACGATCTTGCCGGCTTCCTCCCAATTGATGTTCCAAACTTTTTTCTTCAATTGAATTTTGCTGTCAACTTCAAACCGCTTAGACGATTTCGGAAGCTTTTTCTAGAAAACTTATTTGATTACATTGAATGACGACTACGAAAACCAAAAGTTTTACCAAAATGTAGTCAAATACTTTTCTGAACTGCCCGCTCCTCCAGAAAATCATTTGGTTTCCTTCACATTGAACGGAGTATCGTTTAGAAAATGTGGACACATCCCGCCAAGACTCCGAGGCGAAGCTTACGTTACATTGCTTCTCGTGAAGTGCAACCATTTGAGTGATCAGCGTTTGGTCGAATCGTTGCAAAGCTTCATAGCGACATTGTCGCTCAACTAAACTTCCGACGGATTCATTCCGTGTCTCGGGCAAATCTCTCAGCCATCCTGATAACACTTCATCAACCTCATAGCATGTTTCACGGTTCGCTGGTTGACCGTTTGATTGTAGATAATCGTAATCGTTCTTGGGATGAGGGAGAACTTTCAATTCGGAGTGTGGATGAACGAGCTCGTAAATCGCATTGCCTTTCTCGCCATGCACAAACTGAGCGCCGAGGTCAACAGCGCCCATTGCAAACGAACTGCTCCACACTCGACCTCCAATTCTATTCTCAGCCTCCAAAACCACGACGTTCTCGAACCCATTTTCAATCAGTTTGGACGCTGCTGAAAGTCCTGACAAACCGGCACCAATGATTACAACTTTTTGTGATTCACAATTTGCACGAAACTCCATAACGTTGATCAATATTGTTTTGGATTAACAAGACGAGAGCGAGTGAACTACTGGTCAACGCGGTTGGAGAAAGACTAATTAATGCTCTTGTAAACTTTTATCATTTTATTCCTTATCAACGTATCGCTCTCCAATCAGTTCCAATTAATACAAATGATTCTCAAGTACAAAGAAATTGCTTAGATTTAATCAGTTTGCCTGACTGGTGAAGAGCCTATGGTCAAATCATGCACGGAAGGAATATCTTTGTGAATAGAGAACTATGCTAAAAGCATTTGCAGTTGCAATGCAATGATAAGAAAAGACATGAAGCAGCGATCGACATGAACGGTAATATTTTTAATGGTAAATTGACTCCGTTAACGGCTCTAAAATTTTCAAATCTTCGCATCCTTTTCATTTTCAACAGTGTAAGTGATGCGAAATTATTCAACAGTGTAGAACCAACTCGTGTGAATTGAATAATTTTGAAGTTTGTGCTTAAGATGGAATACATCGATGCTGCAAGCTCAACCAGCAGTAACCCTGGAGCGACTAAGATGTAAGCAGCATCAAGAACCAGCTGATTACGCGTTACTTTGGTCAGAAACGATCTGCAACTTATTTGCCCCACGTTGTTTCATTTATTTTAGCTTATGTTGCTCTTGCGGTGTTCTAATTGACCCGAATCCTCTGAATCAATGTGCAGCATGCTTGCGAACTCACATCGACATCACCGAGAACATCCCAAAGCAGGGAACGCTCTTCTTCTGCCGGAACTGTGAGCGGTACTTGAATCCACCTAATGACTGGATTTCTTGCACCTTGGAGTCTCGAGAACTGCTGTCAGTGTGTCTTAAGCGAATGAAAGGCTTGCGAGAAGTGAAGCTCGTCGATGCTGGATTCATTTGGACTGAGCCCCATTCGAAGAGAATCAAAGTTAAGCTGACGGTTCATGGAGAGATCAACGGAGGAATTGTCTTGCAGCAAGTCTTCATTGTGGAGTTCGTTGTGCAAAATCAGATGTGCGATGACTGCCATCGAACTGAAGCTAAGGACTTTTGGCGGTGCATGGTGCAAATCAGACAAAAGGCCAGCAACAAGAAGACGCTTTACTATCTTGAACAGATGATTTTGAAGCACAAAGCTCATGAGAACACATTGGGAATCAAGAACGCTCCCGACGGCTTGGATTTCTTCTTCTCAGCTGAAAACCACGCTCGCAAGATGGTCGACTTCCTCCAGTCAGTTCTTCCAGTGAAATTCACGCAATCAAGGAAACTGATTTCGCATGACATCCACAGCAACTCGTACAACTTCAAGTTCACTTGGGCGATTGATATCGTCCCGATTTCAAAAGGAAGCTTAGTCTGTTTGAACAAGAAATTGCAGCACAGCTCGGGAAGCATCTCGCCGATATGTTTGGTCCAGAACGTTACTAGCACGATGCATTTAATCGACCCGCTCACAGCTCAAATGGCTGAGATTTCCGGAACAAACTACTTCCGCTACCCGTTCACATCAATCTGCGATCCGAAGCAGCTCGTGGAGTACACAGTGATGGACCTTGAGATCATCAGAGATTGCAAGCAATTCCCAGGTCAAGGACCGATTTCATTCAAGCACGTCATGGCCGACGTTTGGGTCGTGAAAACTTCTGAGCTTGGAATTTCAGAGTCAAACATTCACACGAAGACTCACTTGGGTCACTTGCTGCGTATCGGTGACTCGGTCTTAGGCTACGATCTGCGCGATGCCAACATCAACAACGATGACTTCGAGAAGCTCAAAACTGACAACATACCAGACGTCGTTTTGGTGAAGAAACATTTCGGCGACAAGGACAAGAGACGTCGCATGAGAAAGTGGAAGCTGAAGCATTTGCCGAAGGAATCTGGTGGCGACACAGACATGGAAAAGTAAGTCGTCCACTTCGTTTATTGGTTTGACAGCTCAACTCATATTTCCTCTACTTTTCAGCGATTACAACGATTTCTTGGATGACATCGAGGAAGATCCTGACATGCGTCAGCACATCAACATCTTCAAGGATGCCAAGAAGCAGCAAATTGCAGTCGATGTGAACGATATGGTTGACCCGTCCGCGCCCCAAATCACTTTGGAGGAAATGCTGGACGATCTGGTGCTCGACGACGTTGAAATGGCAGACGCCTAAATGCGATAAATTTTGTCACAACTCTGAACATGAGTGGCGCGAAAATGTTTATTTTCTTGGAATAAATTTGAATTCAAGAAATCGATAACAAACTCAAGTTTAACTTGGCAGCTTCAAGCGAACATTTAGGCGGTAATGGTGAGGGCATCCGAGGTTGTGTAGAGAGAAGCTGCGAACACGATGTCCCTCTTGATGGCATTCGAAGCTTCTTCCATTTTGCTGTGGAGAACTGGATCGCCGATAATTCTTGCTGCGTCCTTGACGTCACGAAGCGTCTCGTGCAGTTGCTGAATGCATCTGACAATGACGCCTTCCTTGATATCCGTCAACTGCATGATTTCTGCAAAAGGCTTCAAAGAACATTTGTCAGCTATCAAATTATAATTTTAAAAGCTTTGACGAACCTTATTTCTCGCCCACTCATAGACGACTTCAATTAACCCAAAGTTCAGTTTCTCCTTTTCAACAGTCTCGTCCGCCCTCCCGACGTTGAATTTCGATTCCACTTGTCGAATGTCCGAGTCCACTTCAACGAAAGCCAACATCATCCTCTTCAGGTTATCGGTCACGTTCGGCTCGACGTCAGTCTTGGCTTGGAAAACGAGACTAGAGAGAAGGGCGGCAATCTCTGCTGGTTGGAGATTCGTGAGGATATTTCGTAGCACCAGCTCGGTGATGATCAATTCATTTTGTCCCATCTCACATGCCACTCGACCTTTCATTGCGACTGTGGAATAAATAGATGTTCAAACTGGTTCGGAGAAAGATTAATTGGAGTTTACCTTGGTGCATGTCGTCAATGTATTTCAGCTCTTGAAGAACAAGAAGTTTGTTGCAGTAATCTGGGTAGAGCGACAGATTTTTGTTCGACAACTGGAACAGCAAACTTTCTTTCTTCTCCTCAAGCACTTTCCGATCGAAGACTTGAGTGAAGTTGTCGATGAAGTTCGGAACGTTCGTGTACGGCTGATAGACTTTGATTTTCTCTTTCAACTCGTTGAGGTTTTGGAGATCGCTGCTGAGTTCAATGTTTTGACTGGAGATTGAAAAGAATTCAAGTTTCGTAGGATCATCGATGACTGACATCGTTAGCTCGTGAAGCTCGCCAACTGCTTTAACCACCGAGGGACCGGGTGGACTGTCCTTGAATCTCGGAATCATTCTCTGCTCAACGTTCTGAATGATTTTGTCAGCCTCGCATTTCAGAAAAGCTTTCGTTATTTCAACGATGTTGGAAGCCTTGATCGTGAGAATGGTGTGGCCTCCGATTGCAGTTGGAGGAACGAAAATTCTATGAGAATACGAGTACGATATCATTCTATGCCAGACGTCACTTCGGTTCACTGCCGGCTCGTCGCTTTGCGGATCGTCTAAGACGAAGACTTTATAAGTCGTTTCCTTCTGCGATGAAGTGATTAGCGACAGCAGAATGCCCAGCTTGTTGTAGTGACGACCTTCACTGACAACTAAAACTCTTCCTGGCTTCATCTCGTTGTAAATTTTAGGCTGATTAACAAACTTCACCATTAGCTCCTCGTTGAGCGCGATGAACTCATTGCAAGCCATGTAAAAGTTGCACAACGGCGCGAGATGCTCGCTGATGTCCATTAGCTCTGCAAGTTTCTTTTCCGCTAATTCCAATTGCTGCTGATTCTCAGGCACTTTCAACTGCTTTCCAAACTCCCGGAAGCTGTGCTGCATCATGTCTTCAACTGATACTCGTTCGACACGCAACAATGACAAAATCATTGCGTAAGTCAAGCGGAACTGAGACTCGAGTCGCATTGGCTTTCCCAGGATCATTCGCTTTAGGACTTCGGAGTCGACGATGTTTGCCTTGCACAAAATGATAACAGTTCCCGTCGTGTCCAACCCTCGTCTTCCTGCTCTTCCAGCCATTTGCGTGTACTCCGCCGGCTCTAAGTTTCTCGACGACTTTCCGTCAAACTTTGACGTTGAATCGAATATGACGGTTCTCGCTGGCATGTTCACGCCCATCGCAAACGTTTCTGTGGCAAATAGAAGTTTAACTAGGCCACATTGGAAGCACATTTCAACGATTTCCTTTAAAATTGGTAAAATCCCAGAGTGGTGGATCCCAATGCCCCGCTCAAGACAATCTTGGATCATTTTGACCTGAGGTAACTCTCTGTCTTCGCTCTTTAGCTTCTGCAAGCACAGCTGGAAGAACGAATGAATCTTGAACTTCTCTCGAGCGTTGGTCAGATCGCATGATCTCAAAGCTTCTGCATTAGAGTCGCAACGGTTTCTGCTTAGCGTGAATGCAACGACAGGAAGTTTATTGTTGCGTTTGAGGTGATCGATTAATCCAACCCACATGGTTTGCTCTTGTTTCGGATTGAGATGTGACGACGTTCTTGATCCAAAGTTCTTCTGGAAATCCTTTTGACGAGTTGTCTTCGTTGCTTTAGCTTTCTCGTAGCCTTCGGATAGGAACTTTCCGTTCTCATCGACGACCAGGAAGATGTCGTCTTTAGACTTGCCACCGTTCCCGGTGTAAAGGAAATGTTGCAATGGAATCGGACGCTTCGGGGTGCTGATAACGTAGACCTTCTTGCGTTTCGTCTTTCCAACCCAGTTTGCGAACTGAAGTGTGTTTGGCACTGTCGCTGAGAGCATTACAATGCAAACGTGATCGGGCAAGAGGATCAAAACTTCCTCCCACACGTGACCGCGATCCGCATCGGTAATATAATGAACCTCATCGAATATTACATATTCCAAGTCTCGAGTCACGTCGCTTCCACAGTACAACATGCTTCGAAGAATTTCCGTTGTCATGATGAGGCAATTGGCTGTTGAATCGATTTGGATGTCACCGGTTATTAAACCTACATCGCCGAACGTTTGCTTGAAGTCTCTGTACTTCTGATTCGACAGCGCTTTGATCGGCGACGTGTAGATTGTCTTCGTCATGTGCTTTTTCGACAAAGCGATTGCATATTCTGCGACGACTGTTTTTCCAGCCGATGTATGAGCAGCGACAAAGACATGATTATGGTCTTCTAGCTTCAAGATCGCTTGCTTCTGGAAAGTATCGAGCTCGAACGGATACTGATGAGCCATGTCTGCGACTCGCTGGTGGAAGTTCTTCACTGGCTGAGATATGTCAATGATCTCTGCCCATTCAGCGACTGTTTCTTGCGTTCTCGTGTCCGTAATCTTGAGCACTTCAGACAGAGACGGAGGTTTGATCTCGAGAAGTGTATCATCAACATGTGTCGTGAGTGAAATCAGACCAGGTTCGTTTGGCTTCTTCTCCGGCGATGAATGCTTCTCCTCGAACTTGAAAATGTCAACATCCTTCGATTCAATGACACTAAGCAGATCAATATTAGATGATACGACTTCCTTCTTCCTCAAATGGCTAAAATCAATGCCGTTCGGAAAACCTGGTGCTACTGACAGCAGATTCTCCTCGAAATCAGCGTTGTCAATAGTCAGATCAAGAATTGTCTCTTCCGGCTTGTCGAATCCACCTGGCCAGAAGGGAAAGTTTGCCGCTGATCCTCTGGTTGCTTGCTCTTGAGGTCCAGGCTTACGCTGCAGCGAGAACGAGTTCCTAGCATCACAACCGGCATTCTCAATTGACGTCTCTACAAAGTTTACGATGTCACCGGTCACGGGATCTCGTTGAGCAACAATTTGGGTGTTTGCTGGGCACGGTGGGATGTGAAACAGACGACTGAAGTCATCAATTTTCCTTGGATGATAAGTAGGTTTTGGATCGTGAATTTTAGGCAGGTAAGGATCGCGCACATATTTCCTAAGACGCGTTTCGGCATCTTCGATGACATCTTTCAACTGTAACAGTGTCAAGTTATCAATTCATTGCGTAGTTTTTGAGTTAATTCATAATCTTTGCTTTGTTTACCTCCATTTTTCGCGTCTTCTCTGACTTTCGCATCTTTTTATCAAGACGCGAAGTTACTTGATTTTTTACATTTTTCTAAAAGCGAAATTATAGGCAATGACTACAGAAATTGAGAATGGCGGGCCGGTGCTATCTCCAGAGCAAATTGCGGAAGCCGAAAAGCACAAAGAAGAGGCGAATGCTTTCTTCAAAAGTGAGATAAACTAAAATCAATTTTAACCTATTTCCTATTCCATTTTTTTCCACTTCAGATAAAGACTACGGCAAAGCAATTGAACTATATTCGAAAGCAATAGAGATCGACCCTCAGAATGCCGTCTACTACGCTAATCGATCGCTTTCCTATCTGCGAGAGGAGAGCTTTGGCTATGCTCTGAACGATGCGCTTTCTAGCATGAAGGCTGATCCCGCTTATCTCAAGGCTTACTACCGTCGCGCTGCCGCTCACATGAGCCTCGGAAAGTTCAAGCTTGCACTGTCAGATTTCGAGCTAGTCAGCAAGCGACGGCCGAACGATGCCGATGCCAAGAAGAAGTTCGTCGAGTGCAACAAGATTGTAAAGAAAATGGCTTTCGAGCGAGCCATTGCCGTTGATCGTCCTGAAAAAACGCTCGCCGAGATGTATCAAAGCCTCGAGTCGATCTCCATCGAAGAAGATTACGACGGACCAAAGCTAGATGACGATAAGAACGTGACGCTGGATTTCATGAAAGCTCTGATGCAGCACTACAAAGACCAGAAGAAATTACACAAAAAATACGCTTTCAAGGTAAGCCCAGTCAAGTTGTCGTGAGTCATCGATTTGCTCATCGATTACCTCGCGTTTTAGATCCTCTACGACATGGATGCCTTTCTACGTAAACAGCCATCGCTTGTGGACATCAAGTTCGAAAACAAGTTCACAGTCTGCGGAGACATTCATGGCCAATTCTACGATCTAATGAACATTTTCGATAAGAACGGGCTTCCATCGGAGACTAATCCGTATCTGTTTAACGGCGACTTTGTGGATCGAGGCTCATTCAGCGTTGAGTGCATCTTCACCCTCTTCGGCTTCAAACTTCTTTACCCAAACCACTTCTTCATGAGTCGAGGTAAGCTGAACAAGTCACGAGATGTCCGACGATTTCTTAGATATTTTGAAAAGAAATCATGTCGTGACTTTCTCAAACTGACGAACGCAATCAGTAAAATGGATTGATGATTTCTTACAGGAAATCACGAGTCGATCAACATGAACCAAATGTACGGATTTACTGGGGAAGTCACAGCGAAATATAGTGAGTCGGTCAACGTTTATTGAAGAACTGAGTTTATAACTTTTGATTTGTAGGCGGTACTATGGCTGATATGTTCACACAGGTCTACAACTTCCTTCCGCTCTGCCACCTTCTCAATAATCGTGTTCTTGTAATGCACGGCGGCCTCTTCTCGTCCGACGAAGTAACGCTCGATGACCTCAGAGCTGTTGAACGAAACCGCCAGCCGCCTGAGGAAGGGATCATGTAATTTTGACAATCATATCTCTTTTCCCGTGTGTTTCACGTTTCTTCATTCCAGGTGCGAGTTATTGTGGTCAGATCCACAACCACAACCAGGTCGCTCACCGTCGAAACGTGGTGTTGGCTGTCAGTTCGGTGAGACATTCATCTGAAGATATAAATTGAATATGCTAAACATGTTTCATTGTTTCAGGTCCCGATGTCACAGAAAACTTTTTGAAGAGGAACAAGCTCGACTACATTATCCGGTCGCATGAAGTCAAAGACATGGGATATGAAATTGCTCATGATGGAAAGTGCATCACCGTCTTCTCTGCCCCAAACTACTGTAAGCGATCTGCGAAAATCAAACACATTTTTTTTTACCACGACCCTCCCTCTCTTTCAAGGTGATACGATGGGTAACAAGGGCGCTTACATAATTCTTAATGGCAAAGAGATGAAGCCGATGTATGAAGTATATGAAGCTGTCCCACATCCTAACGTCAAGCCAATGATGTACGCGAATTCGCTCATGAACCTGATTATGTAGACGAGACATCGAAAAGCTTCGACTTGCACCGGAACCTAATTTCAATTCTTCAGTGTTTTACGTTAAGGGATGTGGAGAGAGCGACTCGCATTCATCACCGATCAATTTAGAGATTGTCAAGTGAAATTAAAGAAAAATGAATAAATTAAGGTAAATTGAAAATTTAACGGATTTTCGAGATTCAAATTTCTGCGTCGATTTTCTGCTTCAATTTTGGTTTTGCAATTCTGGATTTGTTTTGAAAGTCGTCACTGAAGTTAAATCAAAATTTCAAGTGAAACACGAACGATTATATAGTGTTAAATGCTTTAAATTAAAGCCAACACCTCAAACTAGTTGAAGAACATCGAGTCTTGAATAAAAATCCGCGTTTTAAGTGAAAAAATCGCAGAGATGAATTCTCAATATCAGTTGACTCCCGATAATGAATTTCGTTACATTATCAACTGGTTCCGCGATTTCTCGGAGTACGAGAAGGCTGACTTCATGAACATCTTGATCCAGTGGTTGCTGGGTAACAGTGAGATCTGTGTGAACGGCATCAACGACGAGGTTTCTATGGCTTCTTCGTCGTCATCAGATAGCGTAAAGCCACTGTCAATCTTTCTGTGCCGAGTTAGTTGATAGATCATATTTCTTCCCGCTTGAGATTAAATAACATGAGACGTTTGATTGACTTACAGGTCAAGCTCTTCAAAGAATGGACTCCCAAGTGGCCTGATCAACTGCGCTCTAACTTAATCGACAAACTGAATGAAATAGACTCGGAATTTGGTTTGAAACTTAATCAAGAGCTGGAAGAGGCTCTGAAGGTCGACGAGGATCCAGCCCCCGTGCAGAACGGGATCGATGCTGTTCACAACGGAGTTGCCATGTTAGCGGTTACAGAAGACTAATCAAAAACATTCTCAGATGCTACATATAAGAAGGTAAAATCAAAAAGAGGCCAATTGAATGAACGTGCGAAATGTGAATCTCAAGATTGCAGCTGAGTTGTGTGATGATACAACGATATGATACTCTCCACGCATACTTTAGTTTTAATTTATTGTACTTAGACGGTAAGCTTCGCATTTTAATTTCTCTGACTCGATATTCTCGCGTTCGAGTCACAGCACAAACTTTCAATCCCATTAACATTCCATCAACCGGATATTATTACACTTGAGACTGAGTTGTAATGTTCTACCCGAATATTGCTGTTTTACGTAAATTCCAATTGGTAGCATGTAGACGTCAAAAGAATCATGAGAATCAAAATTGCCTTTGAGCATTGTTGAAACAGATGTTGATCAATTCTATTTTTATCGGTCAGAGAAGTCTAACGAAATGTTTACTCTTAGTCAAGCTTGAATACTCCAACAAATCTCAATTAATCAAAATGAAAGTTCTACGAATTGTTCTCATAGTCTGTTTAATGTTTCAATTATTAGATTGAATTTGATTAAAGAAGAAGAATTTAGTTCATTTAAAAATGTTTCATTTCCTGTGGTTTACGAGGAGGACTTTCCAGCGTGATGTCAGAAGGCCAACGGCGCACTTAGCCAGCAGTTTTCAAGGTCGAGAGAAATTCTCAAACAATCAACGTACCCGTTCGAAGGCTGAACAAGTTTTTTGGAAATGATTCTTTGCCATCGAAGACGCAAGCATAATGCGATTAAGAGGAAACCAAGTTGATTGCGCTTTCAATCGAGTTATGATGTTGATTGCGTTTTGATGTTCTCGATTCTGCTGCTTTCACATACAATGTTGCACAACGAAAAGAATGAACAGATCGATCGAAAAGAAAACGCAAGAAGATTTATCAGAGACTTAAGATTTGGTTTGAAACATCCACAGCTTGAGAATGGGCGAAAGATTCTTATGAGGATCTTCACAAATTTAGACTCACAATCCAGCACTTGTTTCGTCCACAATAAGCTTTCAATAGAGTTTGAAGATTCAAAAAGCTTCTCGAATTGCCAAAAAAGTTGCAGAGCGTAATGAGAGTCCAATAAAATTTACAAATTCTCGATGATTTGAGTGGGGAGCGAAATATTTGCTGTGCAATATGCTCCACGATTTAATATTTTCATCAGTTCGCTCTCGGTCGTGGTCGCGTTAGTTTCTTTTTGTTCCTCGGTCATTCCTATATTCAAATTCATTGAACCATAAATGATCGTTCATTAAGGAGATTATGATTATTAATTCTCAAAAGTCGTAAGCGCCATACGCCGAAGGTGAATCCGTTGATTGGACCGCTTAGAGTGAAAACGATCAAGTTCGCGTTAATTATTGCTTCGACCTTTTCACGGGCCACGATGCGAACAATTTTAGTAGCGAGAAGCCCAGTAGCAAAGAAGACAAAACGATGATTGCGGGGATTCAATCTCAATAATCCAACGAACCGTTTAATTGAGGGAGAAAAATTCGGACGTTGAAAAATTCTCACTGTTGAAATTGATTTTGTTAAAAACTTATGTAGTTTCTGCTCCACCATGAGCTCACTCAAAGTTCTAGTTTATGTGATAATAGTTTTAGTTCAAGCAACCCGTGAGTAATTCTTGCTAAACACGACTCGATCGCCAAAACAGATTTGGCAAACTGGTCAAATCGGTCGCTTCATAACTCGTTTGGAATATTTCTAGCGACACCAGCACATGGCTTTTGGCCCAGCCAGTTCAATCACCAGCCTTACGACATGCGACGAAACATTTTCTTTAACAACAATCCCGAGCTAGCGCCGCAAAACTATCACTACCAGCAGATGAACGGGAATCAACTCGTGAACTACCAGTCGCACTGTAACTGTATCAAGCTCAAATACTGCAATCCCGTGATGAATATGGCACAGAAGATGTACAGTGGGTTCATTGCTGAGTATGTTAACGCACAGATGCAAATTGTCGCGTGTAATTACATCGACGGGGAGATGGCGGTTTGCTGTCCAATGCACAACGACCCGAATGAAAGCCGTGAAAAGCGCGGCCACGGGTCAAGGAGGCACCATGGCGAAGGCAAGAAGTGGATTTGGGACACAGAAGAGATTACCAGCTCCGAAGAAATAAGCCATTCGAAGCCGCCAAATTACCCTGCTGATCACTACACGACTTACCCCATTCAAGGCTTCTTCCCGTACTCGAAATCAAGCTTAAAGAAAGGACTGCGAACGCCCTTCGTCGCCAACTACGAAGACCCTAATTCATTGAAGAACTGTCCACCAGCTTTTTCCGCAGAGTTTGTGCTTCCGAAAAACCATTCTTTCTATAAAGAACCCGAAGGTGCGACAACGCCGGTCTCAAGAATTGAAGAAGTTTCCACTCAAGCTCCGCCCTTCGATTTTCCTGACATGGAAACGAAGATAAGCTTGATCAACAGCGATGCTTGCGGACGAACGATCGGCTCAAGGATCATGGGAGGTGAAGACGCTGGTGTTGGGAAATTCTCGTGGATGGGGCGATTGGCGTACAAGAACAAAAGTTGGTAGCAGTTTGAAGGTAAAGTCTTTGTGTTTAACTCTTTTGCCTTCTCCAGCATCTGGTCGAACTTCGTACAGGTGCGCTGGCTCCCTCGTCTCTGATCGATACGTCTTAACCGCCGGACATTGCGTCAGCAACCTCATCGATAGCCTCGAGCTGTAAGCTAAGTCTTGCCTTGACGTTTTCATGTAATTTTATGAGTCAACTTCAGATCTTTGATTCGACTTGGCGATGTTGACGGCGAGCAAGAAAATGAATGCAACGACGCTGGCATTTGCATGCAAGAGAAAGATTTTGAGATCGAAAGCGTCGTCGTTCATCCGAACTACAACAACCCAAGATATGCCAACGATATCGCATTAGTTCGCTTAAAGGAATCAACTGCCTCGTCAAGTAAATTTCGTTGTGTGCTGGTGAACTGCACTAGAGCTTTCTTTCCTTTCAGACACAATCGGTACAATTTGTCTGCCTATCGGTCAGTATCAGGAAACACCGAACGCCTTGACTGCAGGAAGCAACGGAATCGTCGCTGGCTGGGGCGCTCGGAGTCGCGCGAGCGAAGCTCAAAGTGAAATGTTGCAGTGGATCCGTTTGCCCTTCGTCGACACATCTGAGTGCGCTTCGTTTTACGCCAACTACACTTCGAGCTTTCGGTCAAGGATAATGATCAGCAACTCTCAACTGTGCATTCAAGGTCGTGAAAATGGAGATGCTTGCGCAGGTAAAACCTTGGCCTTAAGATGTTCATCGATGCTTCAAATCTAATTTCCAGGTGATTCCGGTGGGCCTTTGATGAACGAAGCAGAGCTGACTGACGACAAGTTCATTCTTCTTGGCCTTGTCTCGTTCGGACCGAGAAGCTGCGGAATCGCAAACTTTCCTGGGGTTTACACACGAATCTCTTCCTACATGGAGTGGATCCTTAAGAACATTCAACCGTGAAGCGCAACAGATAAAACTTACACACACTTCTGTGACCAGTTGCTAATAAATCTCAGAACGCCAAGCCGATTTCTTTTTCCTTGAGCAAAAGTTGATCAAAATTTCTGTTGGGATTCAGTCAAATTTAAAATTTAAAGAAGTTTGTGGGATGTTTTCGAGCAAACGCGAGTTTGACAGCGTGCTCGATTGCATTGAGAATTGTGTGAAAGTCAGCAACGATGTCATCAAGACATGTGAGAAGGCGGTGCATCAATCGGTGTCATCGATAATTCATGGCAAAGCGAATCAACCGTTCGCTCCTGTTCTCAACAGAATTTACAATGACACGCTGGCAATGGAACAGCTGAAATCGAAAGTCGTCGAGATGAATAACGCGGTAACGAGTGTAGACCATGCAGCGATAAAAAGGAACCTGAACAAAGTAACAAATGACCTGAAGAGCGTTTCCCGGGACGAAATCAAAGTGATTTCGAGAATGATTTGCTACCACGAAGCTTCGAGGGTCCAAAAAAGAATTGAAGAGACTGGAATCGAAACGAAAAAGCTTGCAACCAGCACAGGCCTAAGCAGGCAGTCGAAAGTTCTTGCGGGTTTGCTCGAGGCACGCAATCAGAAAGTTATCAGCTGTATAAAGCACCTGAGCTCACTGGTTGCGAAGCTCGTCGATGATAACGAAAGCCCAGCATTAAACCAGTCACAAGGCTCGAAGAAGTTGATCCTGCTTGGTGATGACATTCAGCAACAACTGCCTGGTGTGGATACTCATGAGTTGATCGGTGAAGTGACGATTGGACAAGAGGCGGGATCAGGCTCGAGCTTTCATTCAGCGAACTCGAGCCAACCGATGCGAAAATGGCTCAACGCTTTCATGGTTGACGAGAATGAGAACATGGAAGAAGTTGTTTTAGAGCTCGAGAGCCCAGCAGCAGGTAACACGGCAGCAAGATTGATGGAAGGAAATTTTTCAGCTCGTGTCCAAACCGATAACCAATTCAACGGTACGCTTCCGGTCATTGAAATCAGAACACAAGACGAGAGTCATCACTCTGGTACTTCCAAGATGATTGCGGTCGTAGCAGACGAAGCTACAGGGCAGTTGAAGTCTATTGAGGTCTCTCTCGTGCCAACCACATCTGGAATACATGGACAAATTATTGAGCTGAAACCAAGGACTGATGGCCGAACGGTTGAAGAAAGAAACGTTGCTTCTGGTCGAAAGAGATGGTGAGCTAAACGTTTGATGCCAAATGCTAGTAAATTCTAAAAACTGCTTAGTCAATTCGTTCTCGTTTACTCTCAGGGATCGCACAAGTATCAAAACTAAGGCTGACTTAACTCCTCCTTGGTCTCGCCGGCAGCCGAATTTTGAAGACAGTCAGCAGCCGGTTGAAGAGATAGAATCAGTTCCAGAACGAAAAAGATGGTAAGCTTGTGGTTTAGCAGTTGGAAATATGTCAACGCGTGGCTCAATAATTTTTTCTGCCTTGCATTTCAGGACTCTTTCAAATAACAAAAATTCGAGAGACTTGACTCCACCGTGGGCTCGCTTGAAATCGACTGCTGAAGAAACTCAGCAGAATCCACCCGAAGATGGAAACGTTAGTTCAAGAAGGAGATGGTAAGCAAGTAACTGCGAGTCGACGTATTCTACTCATTTCGAATTTAGGAATCTTCCGAACAACAAAAAGGCAAAGGATCTGACTCCACCTTGGCTGAAACAAACCACACGCCTACCCGATCAGGAATCACAACTCGAAGTCTTTCACAAGATAGTTGTGCCATCGGAATATTTCGTTGATGAGAACCAAGACAACAACGTGACAACAAACGTCGCAAAGTTCAATCGAGTTAATGACTTGTTGGAGAAGAAAATGGAGAACTTTGTCGAAGCCTACGATATAGCTGAAGCAACAGGAGCTCGAAGGAAACCAGAGACCAAGCGAAAGCGACCGAAAGTTGAAGTATCGCGTGACGCAATCATCGCTCGATTCATGAACATGATGAACTTGGGTGGAGAGTCTAGGTGAGATGAGAGTGAGTGACTGTTGCAATTTCCACTCAACTCATTTCATCATTAGGGATGAGAATCGTGTGGTTCAGAGTCCCGCAGCTTTCTCATCGCCACAAGTAAAATCTTCTCCAAATCTGAAGGAACGGTCCCGAACGCGTGACAGTTCTGGGATCAATTCTTCACAACTCCTTTTCACTGAACCAGAAAACGAGGATGAGTTCACAGTTCATCGGACGATACATAACAGTTCGGCAATCGATCGTTCTGAGGAGTCAATAGGGAGCAAGGACGACAGCCCGGAAGCTTTCCCTTCGTATCAAGACAGCGGAAGTTACGAGGTCAATCGTCTTCGGGATCTATCAACAATCAGCGAGGCGGGCGAGTCTTTTGCGAGTGGATCATCTGTCAGTCCAAGGCAACGCGTGTATCTACCTTCACAAGTGAGATCATGCTCTGGCCCAAATACTTCCAGTCAAAGTTTTCATGCAGATGCATCAGTTCAAGACCGAAGGTTTGATAAAAGGTTTATTCGATTCTTTGCAAGAAATAATTTCTCTCACCTCAATCAGCTCAGGCAACAATCCGCTTCTCAATTCCGTCGAGATTTACAGAAGTGTTCATCCATCTTTTCGAGCAGCAGCCGAGGCTCAACGTCAACATGGACTCACCGATGAATCGACACAGACTCCGACTGTGATCGTCGAAAGCCTCACAGAACCGAAGATCGCCGAAGAAAAATTCTACTCCAACATCAACCCTGACATTTATTTCACTCCGGCAACGGAAATCGAGGACGACTCTTTCTCTATTCACGACTCGGATCTGGAGGACATCAATGAAGCGCTTGACGATGTCGACGAGAGCATATTTAAACCTTACGAGAAGCTTCTAAAAACTCCGATTGCTATGAAATCGCTGCAGGTCCCATCGACTTTGCAGCGCGTGCCAAACCGTTCGCTGCCACTGCCTCTGAAAAGAAGGAAGAAAAAACTTCCCTCGAACAACTCTGACGACTCTTTGAACAAGGCTTATCAGCGACATCTTAACAACTTTGGCCAGAACAATGCTGACCCAGATGAACTCGAGACAGTCGATGCTGTGAATGCTACTTTTGTCGTCGATGGTAATTCAAGCAACACAACGTTCGATGTCGAACACGTGAGCAGTTCAAGCAGTGTGCACCATGTCACCTTCGATAGCTACGCTGAAATCAAACTTGGAGACGAGTCTGGTGGAAACAGGATTGAGCAAGTTGTTAGTTCGGAGTCTGCGAGCTCAGCAAAACAAAATTAAACGTCGCTTGAAAATGGTTTTGGCCTTCAATAAAAACTCAGTCAGCAAAGTCGAAGAAATTATTTTTCGCATTCCATTTGATAGAAATATTTCTAAAATTTCCAGTTTACAGTTCATAAGCAATGGCGACGTCTGCGGCCGTTGCTTCGTCGACTCCGCTTAATTCACCGAATGTATCAAACGCAGAGATGAGGAAAACCCTGAGAAAAGTCTTTGAAGTGATCCACGCTTGTGCTGAAAACGGAAATGACGTGTTAGACTTGAACTTCGATGGCTCGCCGGCAATGAAGAAACTGAAAGAGCTTATTCAGGAGGACGTGAAATCATTAAAAGAACTAAGGGAAAAGTTCCAGCGACTAAATCAAGCTTTCTATGCGGGCAATCAAAAGGAAATCTTGGCAAATCTACGAACTATGATGGACAGCGTTGGCAAAATGTCGGTGGACAAGTTGAACAAAATCACTGACGCTGTGTGTCAAAATGAAACGTCGAGGATTCGTAAAAGATTTGAAACAATCGATCAAGAGCTGAAGAAAGTAAGGACCAACGCAGCCGATGAGAAGACAAAGAAGTTGGCTGAGATTGTCGACGAGCGAAACAAGAAAGTTATAAACTGTCTCAATTATGCTCAACGGCAGCTTAGGATTCTCTACGAAGGAAACACAAGTGTCGATCCCACGAAGCAAAAGAAGCTGATTATCCTTGGTGACACTCTGCAGCAGAAACTGCCTGACTACGACGATTTCGAGCTCTATGGAAACATCGTCATTGAGCAGTCAGAAAGGTCTCAAGTGTCGCATGGCTCGCGACAGCATCAGCCCGTCGTTCGTCATTATCTCCATGGTTATCTGGCGGATGAAGACGGGACACTTCTCCAAGTTATGTTGGAGCTGTACGAGCTTGGTGCGGATCCCATGACTTACATCGATTCTACGGCTTTGACAGCACGATTCGAAAACACGAATGAATCGATGCCAGTGGAAGAGATTGACAGCATCGACGACTCTCGATCAGAAGAAGCTCGCAGAGTGATTGCAATAGTGTCCGAACACAACACGGGGATTCATCAGGCAGTTGAGGTTGCTCTTGTCCCAACGGCTGCCCAGGCTCCGGTGCATGGTAGAATCGTTGAACTGAAACTAGCGGACACAACAGCTCCAACTCGCAGGCACACCACGGCTTTGGCACAAGCCTCTTATCGTCCCACTCAGTCAGGTAAAAGACGAGCATCGGTGGCTGCGATGAAACTGCCGAAACGCTCTGCGAAAAACCGCTTCAAAGATGTTTTGCGGATGGTCAAAATGGTCAAGAAATTTTCCGATATTAGGTGAGGTTGAAATTTGCGCTCAGAACTTTTCTTCATGTTCGACTCTTCGGTGAAGACAAAACAGCTCTGCCCCACCTCCGCAAAATTTGCCACGCGTTGCCTCGTTAGACTCGCTCGACATCATCATGGAAACTCTTAAGGCGGCCGAGGAACACCGTGAAGAAAATGAATTGAGGCTTACGAACGATCAAATTGACTTGATAGAAGAATTGACGGAAGAAGCTGCTGATACAATCTTCAAGGCACTAAATGACCCACAGCCGATCATAAGGTAACCAGTTGTATTCTACTGACACCTCGACTGACCAGCGGATTCATTTTTAGACAGCGTGGCCTCAATCGAACGCTCCCAGCCAAGCGTAACAAATCCAAACCGACTACTCAGCGTCATAACACTTTAGGAGCAAAGCCCAAATCTCTTCATCGACCAATCGATCTGAACCTACAAATCGTCCCTTCTCGTATCTCGGAAAATGATTACGAAGTTCGTCCGGAGCTAAGAGAAGGCTTTGTGAACTACGTGACTTACCCTGATGCAAATGAGGAGGCATTTCTCGCTCGGAAGGTCGCGGAATTCAATCAAGTGCTCAACGGGATTAAGAAGAAACCTTTACAAGGCAAAACCGTGCCATTGAAAATGCAAACTCTACAAGATCCATCGCGTTCAACTAGAATGTCGTTGCCCTACCAATCTTTGCCAGCAAAAATGGTACGAAAATTAAAAGCTCAAGATGAACATCCATCAGAACTCTCACTGGACTCGAGATATCAAGAAATGGTAGACCAGAGGATGAGGAATGAAGCAGCGGAAGTCGCAGCTCAAATTGCTGCACTCGGAGAATCGAGCGATGAAAATTTGGACGACATTAGCATTGTTTTCTCTGAAGAATCAAACTTCTCTGATGACTCAGTGTTTGCTGACTGATCTTTATTCAAGAGAAACTCGTTTTGAGATGAACCAGACCGGGGTTGTGTTTCCTTATAACTTCCAGACTCTTGTTGCTTGCTGATGCGAGCAGTTCATTCGAACTTCTAGTGAATTTAAGTAGAAGATCAACAATGCAATCCAAATCTTTGTCCTGTAGATCCAAATCGATGGCCAGCGATCCATATTCGCTGAGAATTTCCCGTTGCAGCTTGAAACTCTGAGTGTAGGAAGATGTCTGCTTCTGCGTTAGGAACTTGTTCAGCACAGGAATGACGTCGTCTGTTGACCGTTTGTGTATAAAAGATTTAGCGAACTTCGCGATGAGCACGAGCAGTCGGAAAGAGTATTGAAGAATCACTTGGTCTTTAACTTGAAATTGTTTCGTGAACGGATACCACATTTGATGAACCATCGGAAGAAATTGATCCTCGTAGAGTTGGAGCGTTGGGAAGCTGTCGATGAAGATTTCATGTGTCAAAATAACTTCCGATTGATTAGTCGATGAGAAGAACTGAAGTGACGAGCTCAGCATCTTGATTACCAGCTGAATGTGTTCAGGAACTTCTTCATTGGCTTCTGCTGGCTCATCCTTTGCTGTCTCTTGATCTGCATTCTCTTCTTCGTTGTCAAAAGGTTCTTGTGGAAAAGATTCTTCGTCCGTTTCCGGTTGCTGGTTCAACTCATGCAAGCAACGTTCGAGAAATTCATCCCAGCTCGGTTCAGTCTCCACTTCTTCAGGTTGCTCGTCACTTTTCTTGTCCCAGTGTCTGATTGAACCTGCATATAATCGGAAAAGCTTCAAGTAGCTTAACGTGTTTTTCATGAGTTTGTCATTAGTTAATCTCTCAGCCGATGTTTCTACTATGTCTTTGATGTAGTTCGTCATGGATGACTGCGAGAACTTGAAGACAGCTGCCAACATGTCGAGAACAGATTCGTCCTCCTGACTTCGCTTCAGCATCTTCTGGATATTGAAGAGCAGATAGTCCGAGTTGCCATCAATAAGTTGAGAAACTTCGTTGTAGCCCATGGCGGTAGTGATGGACTCAATGGCATAAATTCCAGCAGATCGAATCAGAAAGTTTGAGCTTCCAGCTTTCTCTAGCACCCGATGAAGCGTGCGAAGCAAAAACCTTTGGAAGTTCTTCCCGAGAATTTGAGATGTGGTCGCTACCATTTCAACGACAAAGCATGTGCAGAGGATGTTGTACTTGATTGTTTTCAAGTTCATTTCAGCCACGTTTTCATCCTCATTCAAAGCAACATCACGCAAGCGAACTTCAATCGCTGACTCGTACAGTCCCAGCGTGTTATCCTTGAACCATTCCTCGTTTGCTGCAGCTGATTTTCTCTCTACTCTGTGAGTTGCTGCAATCTTCATCGTCCAATAAGTTTCATTCAGGAATTCTTCCATGATCATCTCGATCTGATCTTGTGGGAGGGCTAAACTGTCACCACAGTTGATTATTTCGATGATCAAAACGAGATATTCGATCGAATTAATGTTGTCGACCAAGTAATTCACGCACATTTGCCCCGTTGATGACTTCCCGATGTTGTGACAGATCTCGTTGAACTTCTTTATCACTGCATCGTTCTTGAGGTTTCGAAATTGTTTCCACGGCATTTTCATGTGATAAAATTGATCTTGCAGCGATTCTGATGCCAAGTTTTCGAAGAATAGCAAATCGTTTGTCACTTCAATTTCGCAGCAGCTCAGCATTAAGTTCATGAACTTTTCGAGAAGCACTGGATTGTACAAAAGCGTTGAGAGCTGCAAATCATTTTCGTTCATTATCAGGATAAAACTGTTGAGCAATGTAAAGCCAGCGATTTGCTCAGCTTCGTCTCCCGTCATGATTATCCTTGGCATGGCTGTGAGGTGCGTCGCGAAAAGCTCGCTGATCTCTTGATTGAGCCCCTGGAGGTTTCCGAAAAGCTTTCTCATTGATGCTTGACTGAATTGTCTGACGTCGATTTCACTATCATCAGCAAACACAATCAGGTTCTCTAGTAGAAACGGAACGATACTTTGAATGTTCGGAAGACATTTGTGAAGCAATGAGTAGCTGAGCGTAGCTAGTTCCAATCGAATCATTTTGTGTTGGGTTCCTCGGAGAGACTTTAACTTTACTAGAGCGGGTGCGAGTCGTTTTGAAGCTTCTTGAAGCCACTGAGCGGACCTTTTCAGATTCGCGATGAAGTCTGCCTGCGATTTAGTTCCAGCTTCGAGCACATTTGTAGTTTCTTTACCGTCAGATTCGATGTTTTTTACGAGCTGAATGAAATCTTGGCACTTGATTGTATTTGATGGTCTTTTCTCGTAATCTTCAAACACGAGGCACAGGAACCGACCGAGAGCTTTCGTCGAAGATTGAACGAGCGAAGATCCTTTGATCGTCTCTTCTATGCAGGTTTTGATAAGAACCGCAGATATTTGAGGGAGGACGATGAACACAATTTTCGATATTTGGTGGCGCAACACGACATCAGTGAAATCAGCCTTGTCGTGAAGCTGCATCAGAGACATCAAAGCTTCCACAGCCTTATTTCTAAAAATTCTCTAATTAGCATTGGATAGTTTTAAGTTTTCCATTCAATTTCTTACCTAAGTTTAGAATACTTTTCTTTCACAATCGCCTCTTTGCAAACGAATATCGACTGACTCAATAGAATCTTGTTCTCTTCGACCATGAAAGCTTCAACTGCGTCATAATCCAAATGCCGTGAAGCTGACGTGAAGCAGTCAAACACAGCGATCTTCAGCTCTTCAGACAACTGAAGATTGTATGAGTTGGTTGGGAAGTCGAAGATTTGTCGGAGAATAATCATTAGGGTTGCTCGATACGGTAAATCTTTCATAATTCTTGAGCTGAAAGGGTCGGAGGTTGTTAACAAACAGTTGTCAGTCATGTTAGCTCTTTCTCACCCGTTCAAGATCAAATTGATGCACTGAATTAAAGCTGTTTTAATCTCGTTCTTCTTTCTATAACAAACAGGATTGTCAGTGATAATACTTAGGTTCTAGCCATATTAACTCACAGTCCGTTGGCCTCCTCCATCAGTGTGAGCAGCGTCGTCAAAAACACGTCTTGAACTAATTGGAAGTTCTGATTTTCCATCGCTTTCATCTCACGCAATAGAACGTTAGCATTCTCGAGAGTCGGCGCCTTCTTCAAATTCTCGAGCTGAGTTTTAAGTTTAAGCGGTTGAAAAGCCGCGGCTAACATTGTGTAATCGAATATAAAGCAAAAACAAAACGCGACGAAATTTTTATTTTTGTTTTGATTTTGGGGAATCAAACTACGCAAAACTAAATTTCTGGGGCCGCAATTACTTTTAAATTCAAACTCACCGTTAAATTCTAATTGATTTCGTTCGGTTTAAATTTAGTTTATTTCATTAATATTTATATGAAATACAGAGTTTCAAATCAATTCGGTCGATAGCTTTCAGTTTTCAAAGTTCTGATAGCTGTCATTGGAGAGCGAGAACACGCTCTGTATTTGCAATCCGATTGACTTTTTCGGCGAAGCTGGACGTTCTGGAGCAAAAGCTATTGGGGAGCTGTAGAGAGGTTGGGCTTGTGTCGATCCATCCATGTAAGTAACGAAAGGTGCCTTCGCTAGGTCGTGTCGGTAAACTTTCGTGAATCGTTCATTGTGCAAATCCTTGAGCTGACTTTGAGCCGAGTCTACATCTGCTGACCCCTTAGAAACAACTTTGGGCTTGTTCTGGTCTGCTGTCGATGAAAAGATTGGCGGCTTGTTTGCTTTTGGATCTGTTCGCGGAGCTATATTTGCATTGAAGTTTTCGGACGAGGAATTCCGAATCCCTCGAACGGATGTGTTTTGTCCGAGCTGTCCAACGTTTGCAAAGTTGGTCAAGCGAATGAAGTTGGTTGGAGCCAATTTCTTCTGATAGTGACTGATGTTTTGATTGATCAGCTTTGTGGTTACTGAATCAATTGAATCCGGTGTCTGATCACTTCGAGCTTGAGCATCCGATCGTTCGCAGAACAAAGGGAGGCAACTTGGGTGCACGTTTGCGATGTGATTGCTGATGACCTCGAAGGTGTTCGTGCCGAAACGGCAGTAAACGCACTGGAAGAGACCAATGTTATGACACACCACGAGGTGCTTGTGAATAGTCGCAGTTGTGGCTCTGTCATCGCAAACCCTACACTTAATACTCGTAGTCGTTTTGTGTGTCTGCAAGTGCGTCATGAAATTCCGGGAGATGTAGAAACTCGATGTGCAGACTGTGGAAAGAAAATTCAGCAACTGACGCAAAGATACGAATGATCTACTTACAGGCACATTTGATCGGCGGCACGAAACGCGATCGATTGTCATTCACGGTGTCCATCTCCTTTTCAAGGTCTCTATCTGTATTGAGTCGAAGGTCTATGATCATTCGTGGTCTCAATTTGTGGAAGTAGTTCTGGTGCGTGATAACATTGAAATCAACGCGCGACCGGTAGAAGCAATAGGAGCACTGATAACGATCGTACTTGTGAACTTCTCTGATGTGAGCGATGAGTGCAGTAGAATCCGAACCTTCGCCGCAAACGAAATTGCAGTAAGCACAAGACAAGAATTTTGATTTGTCGGCGAGTTTGAATCGCTCGTGGAACTTGAGATGCGAAAGGAAAGTCTTATGATCGCTAGTGAAGAAGCTGCAGTCGCTGCCAAGGCACTTGAATTCGGCTGTCAACGCTGTCTCCGACGTGAGAGTTGTGATTGTCTTTTGCGACTTGATGGCTTTCTTGTTAAGCCAGGGTCGAAGAATCTCAATGTAATCTGAATCGTCATCTTGATCTTGATTGTAATTACGCACTACCACGTTATCTCGAATACATAAGGGCTCAAGAGTTAAGCTGGATTCTGCTTGAACGGTTGACGTTTCAGAAGCTTTAGAAATATTAAGTGTAGCGACGTCATCGGTCCTTGATCCAACCGGTGTTGTCTGAAGCGGCGCTTGCACTGCTGGCTTCACTTGTAGCGGTTGAACGAGCTTTTTCGCATTCGCCAGAAGGCTCGGCGACAAAACAATATTGATATTCTTCGGTGCCGGAATAACGCGTCCGACGAAATTCTTTGCGAAAACTCTCGTTCCGCCGAATGGAACTGGTTTCGGTTTCACCGGAACGATTGACGTGGTTTGTTGATTTAAAGATTGCGATGAAAACTTGCAAGGTGGAGGTTTCTTCACCGCTTTATCACCATCACTGTCTGACGAAAGCCCTTTCAAGATTGCATCGATGTTACTTAACGTAACATCATCGACTTCCAGTTGAGGGATTAAAGATGTTCTAACTGCAATTTTTGGATTCCAGATGTAACCCAGCCTAATTCCATTACCTTTGGACTGCGCGATTGCGTTTGATTTTGTAGGAGCACTTGTTATAACTACTGGAGGAGATTTGATTGGCTGTGTTTTAACAACCGTCTTCTCTTCAGGCACTTCTGGCTTATCAACAGAAACTTGTTCCTTCTCTAAACCTGAATCTTGTTTTGTTTCAACAATCGGAAGCTTTTTCTCTTCGGCCTTTTCAAAAACTTCTTGTGCTTGTTTTGGCTTTATCAAATGAGCTTCCATCAAGTGCAGAAACTCGCTGATGATAGAATGATCTGGTGCGGCTGGCATAACATTCTTTGCACAAGCGTTGCAATGTCCTGTCCATCGTTGCGTTGCATGATTAGATTCCAAATGTTGCAAAAACGAGTAAGAGCGAAGAGTCAGAAACTTGCAATCGGGCAAATTACATTTGTAGATCGCTCCGCTCTCGACATGGTTGAAAGCAATGTTGCAGATCGTTTTGAAGCTCATAACCTTCCGTTGAGCTCCTTTGATAGGCTGTGGCTTTGCAGTAGGCTCTTGCTGCTCGTTCTGTTCCTCGTCGTCATCAAAATCGTCACTAACGTCTTCCCAACCATCATCGCTGTCCGTCTCCGGCTGTGCAGATTTCGGAGCAGTTCGTTTCATCGCCATGAGGGTCCGCATTTGTTTTTCTTTTTTAAATACCACCTTTTGAAACGGTACAGGAGCTTTGCGCTTGATCATCCCCGTCAAAAGTGAAATCGGAATTGGATTCGTAGATTTCATCGCCACTTGCTTTCTATTCGGCGAGAACATTCTCTTAAGCTCATCCGGTGTCTTCGTTGGCAAATTGATTGAACAAGGTTTCAAGTTGAACGGCTTCATAAGATCATCGATAGCATCTGATTTTCGAAGCCGCTTTGCGAGCGGCACATCATCATCGTCCTGGCTCTTATCGCTTGATGTTATGTGAGAACGACGCGTTACTCTTACTAATGTCGATTGCGATTCTGTGACATTTTTCTTCTCTGCAGCGACTGGCGAAAGCTTAGATGCATTTGATGGCGATGGCTTGGAGACAGAGGGTGGCTTAACAACTGGCTTAGTATCAACCACACTCTTTCTTCGGTGGGATATTTGACTTTGCAGCTTAGTATCAACGATACTCTTTCGTCGCTTGGGCAACTGACTCACACTTTCTTCTTCGTCTGAGATAGCTGATTCGACATAGCCCTCTCGTTTCAAGGTGCAAGATCGTCTCGGCTTAAGCGGAGCCGCATCCTTCACAATATTTTCTTGCAATCGTCTCAACTCTTTATTAATTCGTTCCTCTTGAGCCTTATTTCGGAAGAGCTTTGCAGCCGTTTCATGGTTTGACTTTGCCTTTTCCTGTTTCTCATCTTTTGAAAACGTCGCTTCATCTTTCGATTTTACTTTCTCCTGATGACGATCCTTCGAAGTTGTCGATTCGTCATTCTTGCTGCTTCGAGGGGATGAGTTGGCTTTCGTGCCAAGGTTCAGCTCACACCTAGCATCGGATTTCTTAGGCTTAGGTGATGCTGAATGCAACTCATCCCATAACGAAGGACTCAACAGTTTATTGAAGTCCTCTTTCTTCTCATTTGATTTGAAAATGTCAATCGTTTTCAGCTTGCCCGGCGTTTCCTTCTTTTGATTTTCGACGGGGCTCTTGCAAGGTGTTGAGCTTGCTGGGCTGAGCTTGGGGATTCTGTATTTAACATTAAACTTTGGTGTCTTTTGAAGCAGCAGCGGACTTAGCGGTGTTGATACGTTGCCCTTTGGAGCCGCAACTTTTGAAGGCACACATGATGATGGCAGGCGGATCATCGGATGGTTTTTATCCAAAGTTATTTTCGCCACTGGCCGCTTCGGCGGTTCTTCTTCAACAACTTTCGTTTCTTTCTTCAGCGAACTCTCAAAGTTGTCAGCGCATGAGAGCTCTTTAATAAGTTCTTGCAGATCGTCGGAGGTCAGCACTGGCTTCCCCAAGTCGTCGGGAGTTGGCACTTCAGTCTGCACTTTCTTTATTTCGATTGGCTCCTCCGCGATCGTTTCCTACAAAGTTTCAAAACATTAACACAAATGTAAACAAAGGCTTTGTCATCACTTACTGTGCCAGACTTTTCCCGTTCGAGCTGCTCGGCTTTCACCTTCATCACAGTGTCATCCAGTCGATAGATTTGCGCAGCTGTCATGCTAAGATTCATGACATTGTCAGTTTCAAATTAATCAAACAAAACTCAGAGCACTTCCGACTTACATTTTTCTGTCGTTTGTAATACATTGGTGCATCAGCTGCCACTTATTCTCCAGCTCCGTGCCGCGTGTTATCTCAATCATCTTTAGGATAAACGGAAGGTGACAGCTCAACTTATCTTTCTTCAGCGTAATAAATTCATCGTCTTCCTCTTCCATCTGAAATATAAAATATTCCAAATCAACAACTTTGCTCTTTCTGTAATTTGTCGATACGCGATGAGCTAGTTGAAGGATAAATTAAGCAATGGGAAGATCGCGTTGTACCTTTAAATCTCTATTAATTATTTCTTCGGCGCGTCTGATTTTCGAGTGCTTGAAAGGACGTGAAACTATCAAACTGTTTTTCGAAAATGTCCGTTTGGTTAAATAACTCACGTTGGAGCTTCGAGTGAGCAGAAATGCCGTGAGCTATCACCAAGAAAGTCTCAATTACAGCTTCGGGTAACAGTTTGCACTAAAATGTATCGATCTGCGGACTTATAATGCGCGATTTTGGATTGTAAATGTTGCAATGAAGGGCGTGAAGCTATGAACTGATGCGGAGGAATTTAGCCATTTGGATTTTATGGTAAATCTGTTTATTCCTCCTTTTTGATACAGCCGAATATAACAGCTGTGAGCTCGTTTAGGTTGGCTGCAGATGCCTCGTTACTCAGTTGATCTGTTAAGGCGTCGAACGTGGCGTTGTAACGGCGATCCGATGCGTTGAAGGCTTTCAAAGCCATCAGAACGATCGCGAACGAGAGGAGTCGCTCGTCTTCTATCAATTTCTCTGTTGCTTGGCAGCTCATCTTGCTCGTGAAGCTGTGGAGATATTTTTAGGAGTCGTCCTTTCATCTTTCAGGTACTTACGTGTCGTAGATCTCTTGGCGTTTCAAATATACAAAGCGCAGGATGTCAATGGAGTATGAGAATAAGAAATCTGTTTCTTCGCCCTCTGGCAGCTGCTCGTCAATTGTCTGATGAATCAGCTCAACCAGCGTCGAGCTCTTGAAGTTGAGCGATTTCAAAACCTCGAACTCTTGATCGTGAGGGCTTTCGTCGAGCTCGAGAAATTGACCGAAGACGTGATCCTGAAGATTGGTTTTGGTAAGCTGCGAGTCAGCCGAATTGTACTTCTGCGTAGTTCTGATGATCTGAAACAGCAGCGAACACATTGACTTCTCATCAAAATCCTGGTTTGCATTCCTCGCAATGCCCAATTGCAAAGTTTCCAGCAAAGAAAACTCTTCATAAACTTGCAACTTAAACTTCTGCGCTATCTTTATCACCAGCTTGACAAGCGATGGTGGTAGGAAGGTCTGCAACTTCCGCTGCTTGGGTACTTTGAAAACAGGAGGCTCCATTTCACGGGGCTGAGAACTTTCGCAAGCTGTTGCAGGGCTTTGCCTTTGCTTAACCAAGAGCAGGACTTTGCCTTGGCTTAACCAAGAGCAGGGCTTTGCCTTGGCTTAACCAAGAACAGAGCTTTGCCTTGGCTTAACCAAGAGCAGGACTTTGTCTTGGCTTAACCAAGAGCAGGACTTTGCCTTGGCTTAACCAAGAACAGGGCTTTGCCTTGGCTTAACCAAGATCAGGGCTTTGCCTTGGCATCACCACGCGCAAGGCTTTGCCTTGGCTTAACCAAGAACAGGGCTTTGTCTTGGCTTAACCAAGAACAGGGCTTTGCCTTGGCTTAACCAAGAGCAGGGCTTTGCCTTGGCTTAACCAAGAGCAAAGCTTTGCCTTGTCCTCCCTTCCCAAAGAAAAAGCTTCATCCTCGGAAGAGAATCTCGGTACATTTTATTAACTGCATAAGCTGATATCTCCACAAAATTAAATTTTCTTAATTTCGACAATTCCTAAAGACTAATTCGTAAGCAAAATATGTAAATGGTGAAAACTTAAACGAAACATACAGGAAATTGAGCTGAGTCGGTAATGTGTTGTTCGGCGAATTGATCAGCATCGTCTCCTGGCCATCGAAAGTGTTTTCTTCTCCTCCTTCGCTCCAATTTTTAAATTTTGATTTACTATCTCGGGCCAAATCTTAGAAAAATAGTTCAATGTCGCAAAAGGAAATTTATCTAGATGGCTTGAACTCGTCTCGTTATTGCTTTGCCATCTTGAATCTTTTCTTGCGAAATAGAGTCCGAGGCTGCAGTCAGCCTCGGACTGCTATTAAAATCATAAATCAATAATTTAGAAGTGTCGGATAGTTGTCTACATCGTGTCGTTGAAGCTAAGTTTCAAGCCGATCTTCTTTTGATAAAACGGGTTGATGGGACTCGGAATAACGTTGGGCTTGAGAAGGCTCTTGCTCGGTTTCTTACTCGAATCGAATGGCAGATTGGGCGACTCCTTTACCTGTTTGATGTATTCGTGTTGACTTTGTGCTTTGTTTCGATTCAATGCAATGATAACACGCTTACCGGTGCTTCCGCTAGTGGTGGGTTGAAGCAGTTGGATGCGCGGTGTTGCTGGTGATGTTACTTTCTGTTTCTTGGTCGTTCCGGTGTGCTTTGCAAATGGATTGAGGAGGAGATTGGGGCTCGAAGCTTCAGCTGCCTCTAGTTCTGCATCAATCTTTTGCATAGCCTTCAACTCCTTCAATTTCTGCTTTCGAGATGGCATAAATAACTCGACTTCACCATCCTTCAAAGGCTCTGACCATTCATCCGTGACTTTGAACGGCTGTGAAGACCCTGAAGATGATGGAGACGAGCTCTTGTGGAGCTTGATAGCCTTTTTGGGCTTTTCAGTCGACTTTTCTTTTGAAGACTCGCTCGACACTTTAATATCGGCTGGAAGTGATTTTCTTTTCTTGATCTTAATTTTCCGTGGGCTTTCATCCGACGCTTCACCTTCGCTCTTCTTCTTTTTCTTAATCTTCATCTCGACGGGAGTTGTTGTGCTTTCCTCGTCTTCTTCATCTGGCTGCTGTGAATTATCCTGTGAGAAATCTTCGGTTGCTTCTTTGAAAAATCGCTCATTGTGTAGCTTTGAAAGCTTCTGCTTCTTGTCTTTTGTCTTACTGGAGGCGTCTTTGCTTTTGCGTTTCAACTTTCCGTGCTTTCGGTTGTCCAGATCCTCGTCAAAGTCCGATCCATCGGAATCAACGTCGCCTATTGCCAACTTCTTCTCGAACTCCGCCAATTCCATTGCTTTCAAATCAAGATCAACGTCTGAGTCGTCGTCGTTGTGAACTTGTGGCATGGTGTTGATGCCCAATGGGAAAATGTCATCAAGGAACTTTCGGAACTTTCCAGCCATACGAGCGAGTCCTTTACGGCTTTTGCTGGTTGCGAACGACTTGTAACGGAAGTTTTCCATTGTTTCGGCAATCTTCAAGGCGTCGAACTTAATCTCAGCGAGAACGACGTCAACGCGACCGGCTCGCGGATCCAAAGCTCGCTCTTCCTCATCATCTTCCTGCCCATCGCTTAAATCGTCGTCGTTAAAGCTCTTATTTCCACGTACTTTGTACTTCACTTCGATATCATCGATGGAGCGCGTTGGAAAGTTTGCTTGCTTCCAGATCTCGAACTTTTCATCGTAAGCCTGACCTAACTCGCTCTGATGCATAAGCTGGTTGAAGATTTGCTTCTCTACGTGCTGCAACAGAACCGGATCGTTCAACTTTGTGTAGTAGAGGATGAAAGGCTCCACCAACATGAACACACGATCTTCAGTCAAATCTCCGTCTGAGATTTTCGCGATCTCTTCGACATAGAAATCACAGATGTGCATGATGAGTCCCTTGGGACATTTGTTTGTCTGGAAGATGGTGTTTGCAAAAGCGTCGCCGAAAAGCTTCAGCAGTTCTTCATCCCACTCTGAGTTCTTGAGGGATACAATCATCTGACGAGTAACGCGGCGAATCAACTAAAATTGAAATGGAAAAAATTGTGCCGAATAAGATTTCAAGATGGAGACGAGAATCGTCAAGGTCACTCACCATCATGAATTTATCGATTCTCCACTGGTCGATGCCGAACCATTCCAAGCACATTGTCTCGAGGAAGTTGCGGAAGAACTGAACTCCGACCTTAACATCAGGAAAGCAATGAACGAGCGAGCCCAAGTCTTCCGAAAGTTCCTCTTGGACAAGCGGCTTATCCGACATCCACATGCAGTAGTAAAGACCTTTCCAAAGTCTCAAGAAGTCGTTGTTGGTGAACTCTGCAAGAGACAAACAGTGTGGGATTAAAAGCTGCAAATCGGCGATTAAAAGAGGGTTAATTGATGTTGCCATGAACTTTCGCTGTCGCAAGCGATTGCACCTGACTGCGGAGCCGATCGACTGTCTAGACTTTTGTGATGAAGCTGATTAGCTTTAATCCATTATTCGCTTGCTGGAAGCTCCGAAAGTCTGAAGCTGCTGTTAAAATATTTCTCGTATTCTTCATCGACTGGATCTCGATATTTGGCTTGCGTCGCCAGCGTTCTGTCACATGAACACAGAGGCTATTAATAACACTTACGATAAGAGCTCTGAGAGCGCGTGGAAAGCCACTTTTTCAAGCTTTTCAAAACGCCAATTCGTACGTTCACGTCGTTTGAAGCCAACATCTTGGCGAACTTCAGCTCTTGGGCGACGACACTGACTTTCCCAGCAGCTGGGGCAGCGATCTCCTTGAGTTTTTTCTTGCTAGGCTTCAGCATTTCAACGATTTGAATTAATTCCGAAGCAAACGAGATCGCACATTTACTTTCGCGTCAAAGATGCAGAGAAAGATGCAGAAACTGAACTGAAACGAACGAAATGATGCGGAAAAGACGCGAAGACTTCAGACCAGAAAAATGTTGAGGAAAACTTTATGTGAGTTTAATTAAATAACAGCGCGATGAATTGTACAATAATTGGTGTTTACATTTACTTGCAGTGACCGTGGCTCCATTGCGGCTCATGCCGGTAGCTGGCCTTAAGCATTTCCCTCAGCCAATCAATTATGATCGTGAGAGCATTTGAAACTCGAAGAAAACCCGCAAATCTTACTTGTTTGCATTCTAGATGTCGAGTTTCTTGATCGTCCGAAGCTGAAGTTCATGGAAAAGGTTCCACAAATGCCTGCAAACTTGAAGCCACCGAAAATGCAGAAGCGATTGGCTTTGATGCGGGGACCGGAGTTGATTCACAATTTCCTACTCCACCAGCAATACGGAATTCAAGCTCTGGGCGGAGGACGAATGCGCTGGGGTCATTACGAGATGTTGCGTCTAAGCATTGGTCGTAAGATGGATGTAAACCGGATGTTTGCTTTCTGGAGAATTCCGGCTCCTTGGCAGCCGCTTACGAAGAAAGGACAAGGCCAAAGAATGGGAGGAGGAAAAGGAGCGATTGATCATTATGTGACGCCTCTGAAAGCTGGTCGAATTATCCTCGAGCTAGGCGGAACTTGCGAGTTTGCGGAAGTTCAGCATTTTCTCCAATTGTACGCCAATCAGCTTCCTTTCGCAGCTCGAGCTGTATCGCATGAAATGCTTCAAAAGGAGAAACAGAAACAAAAGGAACTCGAGGAATCCAATCTGAATCCGTACACAATGAAATACGTCATTCAGAACAACCTTTCAGGCTGTCACAGATGGCTCTCACCCGTAGATCACAAGTGGTTCGGAAAACATAATTAGAGCCAAACGCTTGGTAATAAAACGTAATTAGTAAATTTATTTAGTCTTGATTTTGTCGCGCAATCTCCGGATTGAACTGTGAGTTGTACTTCTGTTTAACTGGCCGAGGTTGTTGACTCGTTTCCGTCTTAGATTGCTCTGTTTTCTTCACTTCTGGATCTTTATCGCCACGGAGACAAGCGAGAAGTTTATCAGCTCTGGCTCGTTCGACTTTCTCTCGTTGCAATCTTTCTGCTCTAAGCTTTTCAAGTTTTTGCTTTTGAAGAGCTCTTTGGATTTCATCGTCTGATGATTCTGTCGATGGCGATCGTTGTTTTGACTTTCTATTCGATTTCTTGTGCTTCTTTTTCTTTGATTTCTTGTGGCGTTTAGAGGAAGTTTCAGAGACTGACGAAGATCTCCTTCTTTTCCTGGGCTTGATCGAGCTGCCAACGATCGGTTCATATTTCTTGATTGACTTGATGGAGCTGCTCGTAACGGTTTCATTCTTGTTCGGCGGTGCTTCCTCTTTCGAGACTGTAGGGAGAGACTTGATCGATCTCCCAACGTACCTCTCGATTACTTTCATTGGATCATGCAACAGCTTTGACTTTAGGCTAACTTCAACTCTGCTTCCAGTTTCGTCGAGCTTATCTTTTCTGTCAGGCGCGACATCATACCAATCTCTTTTCCCTGTGGCTTCATTCGTGTCTTGTCCGAGGTAAGTCAGATAACCGATTTGCTTTTCGTACTTCTCCTGCTCATCCTTTTTCTCCTTCACATGTTCTTCATTGACTTTGTTAGACACATATTTTCCTGACTCTAAATCATTGAAAAAGTTGACATGCTCGCCTGGAGCTGATGGAATTGATGCTGTTTCTACTCGTTCTGCTGGTCGTTTCCCCTTGGCTCTTTCTCTCAATAGGTTGATCTTCGCTTCCTGGTCAGCAAGTGCAACTCTGCGCAGCCTTTCCTTCTCCTGATCAGCAGCCTCGCGCTCCTAAAATTGAATATTTTCAGATCCATTTATATTTTTTAACAAACAACTCAACTTACATCCTTGCGAACTCTCGCAATGTTCTTTCTCGTCCTGACATGCCAGCTTTTATGGGGAAGGATATTCATAGCTAAATATCTTCACGCTTTTCTATCTCAGCCAGAAATTCGAATCAAAACAAAACTTTCAAAGCTACCGAAGAACTTGAAAAGCTTTGAAGGAAATTTCGAAATTTGCTTAAACTTTAATCCATACATTTTATAACAATTCTATTCAGACGTAACTCAGTTCAACTTAGTTCAACCTATCATCCTAGAAAACAAATCACACCGGCAAACAACTCAAATTTTTATTAAATCAAAGCTATCGATAGCCGAAAGCTTCGACAGTTCGAGAAAAAGGTTTTGTGATTCATGAGAGTTGCGAGGAATTAAGGTTGTCAAGATGTCTGCAGACCGCGAAATTCTGGCTGAAATTCATCTGAACCATCCGGCAGCCGTTGAGCAGAAGGTGGTATGCATCTGCACGCGGATATTCCTCAAGTGAGTGTCGAGACACAAAGAAAACCTTGGGAGGAGAAAAGTTTAACTTTCTTTTTTTCGATGGCTTGTTCCAGAAATGTTTTCTACGTCTACGCGTCGACCCTCGGCACGGAAGAGACCAGCGAGGCTGACGACGTTTTCAACGAGAAGGCAGAGCTCCACGTCTTCCGCGAAAAAGTGAAACACGAGAACGAGGTGAGAATGGGAGGCGGAGGCGAATTTATTTATTGATTTTCCTGAATCGTCGAGTCTCAGTTCGTGGAACATGTGAATAATTGTTGTCTTCTTCGCCGTAGGTTGATAATGACGCAAATAGCTGTTATTACAGCGCATCGCACACGGAGCACACGGATAATTACTGCAGCACGGACGAACATGAAAACCTATTGAATCACACGAAGCTGCATTCAAGCGACTCGGGCGCGGATCTATCGGAAAAGAACATGCTTGAGCGTCGCATGGAGAGCATTAGCGACGAATACCATCGTAGGAATTCCAGGCACGAGCAAGAGGAGGAAGCGGAAGCTGGCGAGTATCATCACGAAAGGAACAACAGCCTTCCCGAGCTCTTTAACGATGATGCGCATCTGAGTGGATGGGAAAAGTACTGGTCGAAGAACGGGGAAAGGCTCATATGGCAATCCTGGATTGAAAAGTATATCGACTACATCAATCCTGAGTTTCTTAACACAAATGGAATCCCGACGCAAGAGGGCGAGGCGTCGTCAGCTGAGATGCATGAAAGCATCAGGGCCTTCTCGTTCGATGTTCCCGAGTCGAGTATGCATCACCAAAATATCACGACAGAAATTATGGTCTCGCCACCTGGCCACGCGACAACCGACGATCTCATGGGCGAAGGGTGGAATCCGTTGTCACCAGCGAGCACCGTTGATGCTAGCACCAAACATCACCGGCAGAGACAAGAGAGCGACACTTTACTGAGTCCTCGATGTGAATCTGTCAACTCGAGCATTCCATTCACCATTGGCGGCGTGTCAGACTCGATGACCAACGTGACTCGCATGACCATGTCGAGTTTTGACTTTCTGAGCAGCCGTGTATCGTCTGAATCAACTCCGTCGTCCACACCCACCGAAAGCAATTCTGTTAGCTCCTTCTCAGAGAGTGAAGACAGCGAAAATCCAATGACGACTCGACTGTCAGCGGATTGCGAAAAGATTCTGATGGAGAACAAGGAGGAAGAACACGTTCCGCCACCGACTGGTAATGATCCCGAGGACTACTGGCAAAAGCGCTGGCAAGGCCATGCGCAAGAGCAATACGTAAAATACTACAATGAGTTTATGTCTGCACACCGTTTGCTGCAAGAAGACATGAGCAACAGCTTCAAGTCAGACTCGGGATTCTTGCCCGGTGAGATTGGCAGCAAGTTTTCCAAACAGAGACGTCGACGATCGAGCCGGAAAAAGAAACAAGTATCGCTTCAACGTCTTGTTGCTAATCTCAATCTCAAGCACGCTCATATCGACAACGAGCCAGTCGATGGAAGCGATCCGCCTGATACAACACATAGCGATTCAACTATCATCGATCACTCTGAGTCTATGATGATGGAGTCTCTCGGTTTGCCAACTTCCTTCGGTCGAGCATCAAGTGCTTCGAAACAAGGTGCTGGAGACGACGATGATGATCCACCCGAAGATCGTCCAATTAATCTTAAAAGAAGCCATGAGAGTGACAGCGAGGAGCCAAATGTTGACCGAATCAAGCTGCACTTCGAATTGATGGGATACGTTTTCACAGATCCTAGCGACACTTCAGTCACTGCAGGTGAAATCGTTTACAGAAAGAAGCACGTGAGGTTGCACAATCGCATGCTCAAAATGATGCCATCGGGCACTGTGAAGCCAAAGCACACATTCTTCGATGACGATGGTAACGAAGTGAACGACGGCAGTCAACAGGAGCAAGAGCTCCATTTCCACACTTCGTCGGATGAAGACGGACCGCCGATTCCACCATCGTCTCGAATCAACATCCCTTTTACAAGCCAACTATCGAGTGACGCAAATCCTAGCGAGGAAAATGATGTTGGCGAAGAAATTGTCAACATCAACCTGTCGATTGACCAAGAGAACGAACCAAACTGCACTGAAGAAAACGTTTCTCTAGAAGTCCAAGCTCGTCAGCCGCAGAGCAAGAAGGAGAAGAAAAAGAAGCGCAAAGGAAAGTTCCAGTCGAATATTCCTGTTGAGATAGCGAACGATAAAACGCTGAAGAAGTTTTGGTACAAGCGATTCTCGCTTTTCTCGATGTTCGATCTTGGAATTCGACTTGACAGAGGTAAGAGCAGTTAGCAGACATTGTTATAGAAAATCCTAAATGCAATTTATTTATAGAGAGCTGGTTTTCTGTGACACCTGAAAAGGTTGCGGCCTTCACTGCTGAAAGGTGCAAATGCGATATTATCGTCGACGCCTTCTGTGGCGTAGGCGGCAACAGCATTCAATTTGCTAAGACTTGTGGAAAGGGTGAGAATCTCGGTGGTAATTTTCAACACGTGGCTTACTCCTTGCTTTGTCATTTCAGTTATTGCGATTGACATTGACGCCAAGAAGATTGAGATGGCACGACACAATGCAACGATTTACGGCGTTCAAGATAAAATAGAATTTATCGTCGGCGACTATTTCGACTTGGCGAAGGGGCTGAAGGCTGATGTAGTCTTTTTAAGCCCACCATGGGGAGGTCCCGAGTATATGCGAAATGAGATTTACGACTTGGAGCAATCGCTGCAACCTGCTCCAGCCTCAAAGCTAATGGAAGCGACTAGGAACATTACGACAAGCATTGCCGTTTATCTTCCACGAAATTCCAATAGCAAGCAACTCGCTCTTCTCGCTGGTCCAGGAAATGCTGTGGAGATCGAGCAGAACTTCCTAGACAGGAAGCTCATAGCACTGACGGCTTACTACGGCGATCTTGTCCAGAAGTGATGTCGACCCTCGACGAATCAGCTTTTATACGAAAAATCCTTTGAGCCATGAAACCCTTTTTACAATCTTCGCTTTTCACGTGGATTTTATTCTCATTTGGTTTTCTAACGTAGCGTTTTTCGATATTTTTTCTTAAGTAAACCAAGCTAAGAATTACGATGAAAACTGATTGATCACCTCGCAATCTCTGGCAGCTCAGCAACGTGAAGTTGTCAAACTCGTTTCGGGTGAATTGAAAATTAATCGCCACAGTTACTTAAACATCTTTCAGATCAAGACAAACCATGACTTAGCAATTCAATTTGTATGAAGAATGTTTAATTAATTAGCATTAGCAAATTTTCAAATTATCTTAAATTGGTGAATAAACTGAATGTCTTAAGTGTAATCGACGGGTTCTCTTTAATCTCTCATCTCCCCCTCTTCGTCATCTTCCTCCTGAATACCTCGGATATGCAATACATTGTTGCATCTGATGAGAACTTCGCCGAGACTGCCGGTCTTTGCTCCATCGACAAACTCTTCAGCATTCGCCAGTTGAAAGTTCATGTAACCGTCGACCGAGACAAGGAATCCTTTGTATTCGTGTCCCCACTTAAGCTTGATGATAACTGGCTTTCCGGTGAGCGAGTTCAGGAAAGGTTTTGGGTTAATTGGCATCGCCATCGTGAATTAATTGAGATCTACGGAAATATAAACAAATAAGCTTTAGGTTAAAAATACTTAGCAGTTTTCCGGGTGAAATCTGATGAAGACGGAACAGCTTTATCAATGTAGCTAAGCTTCAAAGGCTTATGAAGCTTGTGCAACTATCAAACTTACTATTACTTTTCGGCTTAAGCAAGAAAAAATTTAATATCGGCAAACGATTCAATTCAATTTTTGCGTCTTCCGGGACTTTTGCTTCTTTTTCTGAGTCTTTTCGCATCATCTCGTTAAAGACGCAAAAGCAATCAATCTGAAATTGTTTTGAAAACATATTTCGCTCAAATTAAAGTTATACAGGCAATTTGGACAATTTTGAAAAAGCAATAGCAACGCTGACTAATCTGTGAAATGTGAATTTGTTAAAGTTTAGATCAAGAACGTGTTTCGAGTTGAGGAAAATGTAAAAGTATTGAAGAACGTCTGGGTGAAATATTTTGTTCCCTGCGAGCCCCGAGAAACCTCAAACCACATTCCCAGGAGGGTGGTTCACTCGAGAAAGTAATTGAGCGCAACGCAAATGTGATTAAGATTGAATTTTAATGTTTCCAACTTTTCCCCAGACAACGATGGATGACACAAGAAGCGACGAGATTCTGGTGCAAATAACATGCAAGCTCTCTCAAGACAATCAACGGCATGGATATCTAGCTGATCTCATGAACGATGCGAAACCACAGAATTTCAACAAGCAGCTTCACTTCAACAAAGACGAGTCAGGAGACAAGATTTTCAACGACGTCGTCGAGGACTTGAACTTGGCGGCACTTTATCTGAGTGGTTGCGACGTGACGATTGTGAAGTATGGAAAGAAAAACGTCTTTTACGAAGAGGATCTCAATACAGATAAGACTGATGAGAGCACATCATCATGCGAGGATTCTGACGACAGCGAGAGCGACGAGGATTTCCACGGTGGACTTGTCCAAAAATTTATCCGAACCATATTTGAAGAGCTTGTCAGCGTGAAAGACTTAAACTACATATTTAGCATTGGCTGGACTGAGATCAGCGAACGCAATCAGCTCCTTGACCTGCTTAACGGCAATGGGCTTGTACAATGCTACTCAATGTCGCAACTTCTGGACGCTCTAACAATTGGCCTAAACAACCGCAATTCTGTATCGAATCACAATATCCTGTCGATTGTCCTTGAACAGCAATGGATGAACCCAGCAACGCAACAACCCCAGATGAAGCTCTCTACAGCAAACTTTTGTGATTTGGACTTCGACACGGACCGAGCAGCGCTGAATAACTTCATAAGTGAACCTCGGGAACTACCAATGAATTTCTATGGCCACCCAAACTCTCAGTTGCCACCATACGCTTTCATGATGCCACCGCCCAATGGAAATTACTTTTCTCCTCCACCCGTCCCTCCCGAGTTTGGATTTTTCAATGGGAACAATATACGCAACACGAGTTTCGACCCATCGTCTCTCCTCGCGCAGCAACAAAGCAATAAGCTACTCAAAAACGCAGAGATTCTATTTTCAAAGTTGAACCTAAACGACATGAACGACGACCAGAGAAAGGAGATTCAGGAGTGGATGTACTTGAAGACAGAGTGTGATAGCATCAGTGCAACTCCAGAACTTCCTCCGTCATACTTCGGCAACATTAACGCCTACATGAACTCGCCACCTCAACAGCTACAAAATCAGCAGCCAACGTCTCTGCTCCCCATCATTGAAATGGACGAAACCAACGATCCCGACGAGAACGAAACAAATGACAACGACTCGGATTGCGGAAGCTACATCGATATTAACGACCAATCGAACAATCTGTTCTCAAAAATCTCTGACAAAATGACAAAGTTTCGGGACAAAACCGACGAATTGGTTCAGAACAAGAGCAAAGAATACTTTGACAACAATCCTCAAGTGTTGAGCAGTGGGCAGTCGGATGTGAAGTCAAACGATCTCCTTGACGAAGCTGCTGGTGGGCTCGATTTGAAGATGACTGTAAACACATCGATGAGCGAACAAGAATATCTGGCAAAGTCTGGACGTCGTCGCTCAGTTCGTGATGCTAATGTCTTGAACAGCGAAGAAATGGATCTCATTAGAAAAGCAGCGGTCGCAACCTCTCTCGACAGCGAAATATTAACAGAAAATGTGGTCGAAGAGCAAATGACAAAGCTTGACGAGCTGCGAAAAGCGCTCAATAAGTCACTCGCATCCATCGTTGCCACGAACAAGAAAATCGAGGAAATTGAATTGACAATTGCTTTGAAGAAGAAGCTCATCATAGAGAAGGAGGAAAATAAGAAAACGAGACTGAGTGCAACGTCTAATTGCAATAAGAAGAAGAAAAAGTATCAGGCGGATTTGGAAAAGAAGGAGAAGGACTTGAATCGAGCGGTTATCAACAGAAAGACCCCAGAAGAAATCCTGCGGCTTCGGCAAGTAATCTCAGAGCTTCGTGAGAAGCTAAAGGTTCTAAATGGAATCAACAAGATCACCGCTGAATCGTCGACCCAGGAAGAACTCAAAACCTTGAAAAAGTCTCTGGCGCAGTCAAGGAAAACTCTCGAAAAGTTCCATCGGGACCTCAAGTCGGAGATGAAGCACAAAGAATCGATTGAGAAGGATATTGCAAAGAAAATGAAGATGGTCGAAGCAAACAAAGACAACAAGCTCGTTGCTGCTTCGCCGTGCCCATCTTCTATAGCCGGCTCGAAGGTCAGCTGTAACAAAGTGAAAATTCGTGATGTGCAAGCACGTCTTGGTTGCTTGGATGAGATCTTGAAAGAGAAATCTTCGAACCTGAAGATTTTCGGAGTGTCTGGATCACCCGAAGACAAGAGAGATGGCAAGCTGAAGGACTCGTTGAGATACGAGATCAGAAACTTGCGACGAACGCGTGATACGTTAGTTGATCAGCTTGTGGAGTTGAGAGATAAGTTTAAGCGAGGAAAAATGCTGACCGACAAAGAGAATCGGCAGCTTATGGTTTGCGATGAATCGATTCATGCAATCGACGATGTGATTGAGGCGAAAAATGAGATGATATGTGGACACAAGTCGATCGACACTGACGAGCGTACCGCGAGGGAACGTGGCGAAAAGCTTCTAATGGCTCGATTGAACAAACTGTCACACGAAGAAATGCGAATTTTGCTCTACAAATATTTTTCCAAAGTCATTGACATGAAAGAATCGTGCAAGAAGCTTGAGCTGGAAATGCAAAGAATGCGTGAAGCGTACGAGTGGCACGTCAAGACTTCAACCAGAAATATCCAAATGGAACGACTCGAGAAAGAGACGAACCTCGTCGTCCAAAGAATGTATTACGAGAACAAAATCAATTTGCTGCTTCGAAATCTTGGAAGCGAAACTGCGAGCTCAAGCGTCAACGACAGTTACGACACTGGCTCGCCGTCTGGCGTTGTGGCTCTACCAGCGTATGAAGATCTCAATGTCGTGCAAGGCAGGAAATCAAGTCATCGATACCAACGCGAGCTTCATCACCAAACGGAGAATGAGAATGACATGAAGAGTTTATTCGCGAGGATTCAACTTCACAGAATCCAAGGCGCTTCGTCGTCAAGGACCGAGGCCCAAAAAGAGAATCTCAAGCTGAAGGAGAAGAAATCGGCGACAACTCTCAAGCGAGAAGGGAAGAAACTTGTTATTCAAACCGATTAATTTTACTCTCGATGTCGAATAACTTTGATTTTAAGTGTTTTGTCGACTAAGTTACACATGATTTGATACTCAGATCAGCGAGTCTATCAACCTCTGCTCAGATGACTCATTTACTGTAATTTTGATTTGATGACATTAAAGTATTGCAAGCCAAAATTTAAGAGAATTTCACTCTTTAATTTCCAGCTCGACTTTTCCATAGGCGCAGAAGCAGCAATCATAAACTCTTGAGCATTGTTTCCCTCTTCAACCGTCGCTCAAGGTTGTGACGCAAAACATTTTCTCTGCTGCAACGCTACTGCTTTCAGTTTCATTTTGCATTTCATTGTCTCGTCAGTTCTCGCTGTTCGATCCAGAAAACAATTGGCAGCAACTCGAAGTCGGTGTCGGGCTTACGGGATCAACAATAAAACCATAGCAACAACCAGAGAAAACCCGACAGAAGCAAAATCACAAATAGCGGAGAAAGAAATTACTGCACAAAGCGAAGTCAGAGAGAAATTCGCAGTTATCTACTTTGTTGTGGTTGAAAAAAGGTCGACGACGTTCAGTTTTGAAACTTCATAGACACAAACAAGGTGAGTAGTCGAAGACGCTTCCATATGGTTCGTTTCCTCTACCTGTTGGACTGACATTAGAAAAATCGATAATCACACCCAACATCAACATGTTGCGCTGTGCACGAGTGAATTTGATTACAAAGTCGAGCCAGATGTGTCATGAAAGCGATTGAAGTCGACACTTTATCACAAACTGCTTTCATGACCTTGGGCTCCAGAATTGCTTCACGTGCTCGTAATCATCTTCGAAGTGTGCAAACTCTGTTATCTTGTCTACGAATCAACTTTGTTCTCGTTTTAGAAGCGCAATGGATCACTCACAGAATCGTTTGGTAAACTTCCGGCTGCTCTACCTCATCACGCAAATGGTCGGAGTCGTATTACTCATACTCATAGGCTCGTGGATTGGAATTCACTTGAAAGGATATTCTTGGGATTATGAGAAACCTGCGATTATGTTCAACTGGCATCCGATTTGCATGACGCTCGGGATGGTTTTCTTGTATGGAAATTGTGAGTAACACTCGCCTCATCGATCGGACAACGTTAATTCTCCTGTTCATTTTAGCCATTCTCGTGTATCGAGGCTTTCGATACGGCAGGAAGAAGAGTTTGAAAATCACTCACGCCGCAATCCACGCTCTGGCTTTCCTGTTCACAGTGTGCGGCTTAGTCGCTGCTTTCAACTCTCACAACTATGCAAATCCACCTATTCCCAATCTCTACTCGCTGCATTCTTGGATTGGCTTGATTGCCGTGATTATCTTTGCTTGCCAATACGTTGCCGGCTTCACGACCTATCTATTCCCCACACTAAAAGAGCCGCTTCGAATCTACTACATGCCGATCCACATTTTCTTTGGATTGTTGGGCTTCACATTGGCAATCTTAGCCAGTTTGATGGGATTATCTGAAAAAGCTTTCTTCGCAATGCCGGCAGGAGAATATGGAACGCTTCCGAGCCAGGCGCTGCTTGTGAATTCGATTGGACTCTTGATTGCTCTTTACGGATCATTGGTCGTGTATCTTGTGACCGAACCAAGCTACAAACGAGAGCCGCTGCCTGAAGACGCGCTTCTACTGACCGGAAACGCCGAATAAATTGATAGAGCACCAAAGATTAATTTCGCGCAATTTGACACAAGTTTTCTGCTGCAAATCATCCACAACAGCCAGCCAATTGAACTCCACAGTGATGTGCAGCAGGAAACCAGATTTTATCTATTTATGACAATTGAGAGAGAGAGGCTCAGCTCAAATTATCGGTGTTGTTTCTTCCTAAGATATCCCAGAGACTGTTCAATGTTTGTCGATATTTTTCTTTCGTCTTAGCCGTTGTCATGCTATTTTTGAGAAATAAAAGATAATTTATTCAACTTACAGCAAACAGTTCAGAGAAGAATATTATTTGCAATAACGATCCGCCTTCATCTTTGACCGTCGATCAAGGAGAGACTCGTGTAGCTTGCCGGTTTCCTTGGCTTTCTTCAGCTCTTTTGTGTCTTCCTTGCACAGTTTTATTTTCTTGTCCTGGAACTTCTGGAATTTCTTGACGTAATTCAGCTCAACTTGATCCAAATCTTCAATCTTTTCTTCAATCGGAGCGCTGCTAGAAATGACTTCTCCTCGAAAAGCGTTGCTTCGGATAATGCAAACCTCGTTGGGACCAGCAGTCTTTCTCAAGGCGACGAGCGCATCGTCTTCTGGGTCGATTGAGACAAAGCAGCTGTTGGATGCTTGCAAAGCCATCTTTCCGTTCTCCCAAATCGGTTCGAACGCTTCTTTCTGTCCAGCTGCTTCACTTCTACCTGTCACAACGCCATCAGCCTCTGTGAATGTGAGACGAGTGAATTTAGAAAGATTGATGGATGGAGAGCGAGGAAAAAAAATGATCCAATTACCTGGTCTCAGATATTTTCCAAAACCTGACTTGATGTAGATCTTGGTCTCGTTCACGATGAAAGCGCTGAACTCTTCGTCAAACGCAGGACCTTCGCCTTTCGGATGTGGCGCTGAGAGAGTGAACGAACCGTCATCCAAAGCCTTCACAAACCGATGCTCTCCGAATTGAATTGCGATGCTGCCAGTGATTGTCTCGACCTCTTTGCAAGCCCACCAGCCACCATTAGCGACTGCGTCTTCATCCACAATTATCTCCTTCGGCTTCTTCTCATCACGATCCTTCTTATCTTTCTTGTGTTTACGTTTCTTCGACCTAAAACGATTTCAAATATCAATCTGAAAAAACTTACGATCAAGATGGCAAACTCACGGTCCAGCTTCTCCCTTCAGCTTAAGCTTCCCCTTGTTATGCAACTGATACTCAGACATTGTCAGAACACTTCTTACGGACAAATTGAATTAGATATTTAAGGATTTATTTGGCTAACTTTGTTGTTATCGTTCTCTTTATGGTAAAAGTTTCGTCAAAAGCCAAACGGGTCCGTTCACCTCACTTCCCGCGCAATGTGAACGCGCCCAGCGATCTGTCGGAATTTTTCATTGTTTAAGGAGCATTTATTAACCATCGAGTCAGAAGCCGTTCAATCGTAAACTAAATAGACAAAACGTGAAGCTAGGCACAGTCGTCATTTGATAAGCATAAAGGTAACTTGCCGCGTCTGCGACTAAACTTGCAAAACGAATTAATAGTTTCTTGTTTTGGTTTGATCAGTTAGCGAAATCGCACGGATCACCTTTTTCTGAGATCCAGCAGTTCTAAGATACAGTAACAAGCAATGGCAAAGGTTCATATCACAAACGTTGCAGTGTTGGACAATCCCAGCAGCTTCCACAACCCGTTTCAGTTCGAGTTGACCTTTGAGTGCATAGAAGAGTTGAAAGAAGACTTAGAATGGAAGATGATTTACGTTGGATCGGCAGAGTCAGAGGATCACGATCAAGTTCTGGACACAGTGAGTTCAATGACAAGCTAAATGTCTTCAAAATCTAAAGGTATTTGATTTGTTTTTAAGATCTACGTTGGTCCGATTCCCGAGGGTCGTCACATCTTCGTCTTTCAAGCAGATCCACCAGACACGAGTCGCATCCCTGAGCAAGACGCCATTGGTGTCACCATCGTACTACTCACATGTTCATACAGAGGCCAAGAATTCGTTCGCGTCGGCTACTTCATCAACAACGATTACTCAGACCAGGAGTTGCGCGAAAATCCACCAGCTAAGCCTTTGTTCGACAAGATGACGCGAAATATCCTGGCGGCAAAGCCACGTGTCACTCGCTTCAAGATCAACTGGGATGACAACGGGAACGCCGAGGAAGAACAAAACGCTGGCGAGGCCGGTTCAAGTGATCAAAATCAGGCTGGAAAAGGAATGGAATTCGATGATATTGGAATGGATGAACCGCAAGATGAGAACAGTCTGGTCATGCCAGCCAACGAAAACTCAAACTCATTAGCCATGGAGTGCTGATTCGATAGCAGCTAACATCGTTTTCTCCCAAAAGTTTTCACTTAATTTCTCAATGTAAAAAAATGTTTTCAATAATAAACGCGCTCTCGAGGGAGACTAATTTTTAGAAGAAATAGGACTGCAGTATTTCATACATGTGTTTCATATGCTATTGCGAGGTTTTGTGTTAATTATAGGACATAATTATCGCTCCTAATTAACGGTCATTTCCGAGGCAACGGAAATTTTTAACGAAAGGTCGAGCAACTCTTGAGAGTGAATTTGAAAATTAGATTAAAGTTATCTGTGGTTAAAACGAGTGAATAAATTGAAAAAACTATTTTAAAGTATCAACAAGATTGCAATGTCAACCAACGCGGACGATTCTGACGGAAACACTCGAGGTAATTCAAGAAAACTTGTAAATAATATTTTGGCGAACTAAGAATTGTAAAACGAGGAAAACATGCTTGAGTTGCAGCGATTTATTATTTGGCAAGTCAACGCTGGAGCCTTTTCAATGAACCTTTGAAGTGGAACAGTTCATTCTTATTCAACTTTCCTCGTTCAGAGCCATGAAGCAACTGAAATTTCACAATTTCCTTCCTAACCTGAAACTTTTGAATTCTAACTGATTTATTTTCTTCTTTTTCTGTCTAGCACCTCGAAGATCATCTCGACGCTTGGCATCAACTGATTCTCTAACAGATTTAGAGTCTCGTGTTGTTACACCAGTGCTACAAGGGCGGTCGAAGCTTGATTCCATTTCCGAAAATGGTACTTTCAGTAATTTGAATAAACTTCTTGGCGCTAATATTTTTCCTTTCAGTAACAACTCCAAGCAAACAAGGCCGCCAGATCATCGATACGCCTCGTGTTCCTCGTAATCAGCCGCCACTCGTTACTGCAAGTCCATATCGCCGAACAACTCGCGCTATGTCGCAAGAGAAAGACATCACTGCATCTCCTTTGACCACTACACGATCCAGACGCCGCTCAGTTCAGGCTGAATCCGACGATGACCAGAAATCCGTGGACGGTGAAACTCCTGTTTCAGTCTCGGGCGCTCGCAAGAAACGTCAAAGCATGATTCCAACTCCTAAAGTCCAACTGATCAGAGAAGAGGAAGAAGAAGATGTTGGGAGTAACGATAAAACACTTGTCGATGAGCTTGAGCTTCGAACTCGTTCGATTTCCAAATCTCCAAGTGTCCACGGATCGCCACCGAAAGCCGTTTCGATGAAGTCTTCATTGAACGGATCAACGATTTCCACAAAGAGCGATGCAAATGAAAGTGGATTCGGGGCGTTGGACGTGTCCCAAGTCTCGCAGAAACAGCCCACGTTCTTCAAGAACCGTAAGCAGAAGATCAGTGAGTCTGAAAGCGTTTTGAGCGAGGAAGATCTGCGCGAACATACGAAAGAGCTATCGCCGATCAAGAAATACTCAAGCAAGAAACGTCAAACATTGCAAGTGACGAAAACTGATTACATGGAAGTCGTGGATCGACTTACAAAGAGCGCTGAACAGACTCGCAATGATTCAAAAGTTTCAAGAGTGAAGTCAAACGATAACAGTCCGGAACAGGATGACGATATTGTTGAGAGTTCACAGCCACCTCTTTCCTTGAGCAACACGCCCATTCGCGGTCGTCGTTCGATTCGTGATGGAGGAAGCTCAAACGAGGAAGCCGCAGTTGAAGAATTGCTTGTTGATTTTTCGGATACACCAAAGACGCCAATAAGCTCTAAGAAGATGACTCAATCGGCTGACAAATCTCCTGGCAGCGTCAAGAAAACACCGAAGAGTGCTGTGAAAGATATCGCCGCACAAGGAACTCCGGATAGCATTAAGAAGACACCGAAGAGCAACGCATCTCCTGCACAAGCTGCAAAGACTCCGGAGAGCGTCAAAAAGACGCCGAAACCCAACGGAACTCCTTCACAAGCTGCAAAGACTCCGGAAAGCGTCAAAAAGACGCCAAAAACCAATGCAACTCCTGCACAAGCTGCAAAGACTCCGGGAAGCGGAAAAAAGACCCCGAAGAACAATGCAACGAGCTATATTACCGACATGGACATCACGAGTCAAATCGTTCATGATGACATGGATATCACTCTCAATGGCCATCACAAAGAAACTTCCAACACGAACAAATCAGCTTCGCCAACGCAGCTCTCGACACCTGCAGCTAAGAGAGAAAGTCTTGCTGCTCTCGTCGACAAAATGGTTGAAGCTTCGCCTAACATTAATCGTGGAAGAAAGTCAACGTGTGACATCAACGGAACGACTTCGGAAGTAGACAAACCACGTCGAAGCTGGGGGCAGTCTGTTCAGAATGTCGCTTATGTTTTGATCGATAAAATCACTGGGTCTACGGAGAAGAAAGTGATTACAGCTCCTGAAAGTGCTCAAAGAAAACGGATTTCTGATGATGAATCCGACGATGAGCACGATAAGAATTCTTTCGTCGACGATGAAGCAGAAGTTCATTCGGACGACTCAATGAACGAAAGCGAGCGCGAGTATTTGCAGCAGAATGAAGTCGTTGATGATGGGGAATCGCTGGGATCGCAAGATTCAAACGAGCTCGCAGAAACTTCGGAAGAAGATGAAGAGAACGATTCGTTTATCGCTGAGGAAGATGTTCAAAACGAGTATGAGATGAACTCGGAGGAAGAGCGCATCGAAGAGTCGCCGCCAAAACGCCGAAAATCTCGTATCATCGTTCAGTCAAGCAGCGAAGACGAAGAAGAACAAGCTGAACCATCGGAAGAACCTCAGACTGAACAAACAAACGCTGAGGTTTCCAAAAACACTGGAGAGTCTCCAAAACTCACGCCAGCTAAAGCTAAGACTCCGAGGAAATCTCTGAACTCAGCCGAAACGGAAGGAATAACAACCGAGAGCAACGGGCATGATGACAAAGAGATGACTGACCCTAACATGGCTCCATTGAATGTTGAATCGAAGAAATCAAAACGTAAGCGAGAGAGTTATCTTCACGAGCGAGAAAATGTGAGTTCCAAGCGAGCTAAAATCGACGAATCATTCGCCGATAAAGCTGATGATGAAGCGAGTGGAACTGCCGATCATTTCGAGGAGGATTCGTCGCCTGTAAAACCGAAGAAGAAGAAGTCCAAGATCAGCACTGTTGAGCCTGCGGTTGATATTGAATCAGTTCTGAATAAATGCGAACAGTTGATGGAAGCTCATAACGCTGAGAAGAAAGCCAAAACTGCCTTGAAGCGTGAGAAGAAAGCTCGAAAGCTTGCATTGAAGAAACAGCAAGAAGAACTCAACTCTCCTGATTCAAATCTTAGTAGCTCCAACAAAGAAAATTCAGTCAAAAAGAAGAAGAAGGTTCCGAAACATCCCAAACAAAAATCTGTCGATGGTAATTTCCGATTTTATGGTTTTTGCGTTCATTAAACTCATTCATTGTGATATTTCAGAAGCTCAAGAGCCAAAAGAGGACATGGCAACGTCTGTGTTGAAAGCTCAGGAAAAGGCCGAAGAGAAACGCAAAATCAAACGCGCAAAGAAGCTGCTGAAGAAGCAACAAGGATCTGAAAAGGAAAATGCTACGGAAGCAACTGGCACTCAGGTGGGATCCGAAGTTTACGAATTCACAATCGACTTTTCTAATTGTCGGTTCACTCTGTTCACAGGCTGAAGCTGTTCCTGTTAAAGCTAAGAAAATCAAACAATCACAAGTTTCTCCTGAAACATCGAAGAACGACAGCCTCAACAAGTTAGTTCAGCAAGACGAAGTTATGGAGCCTGAAGTTGAGAGCAAGAAGAAGAAGAAAAAGGCTGTCAAAGAACCAGCCGACGTTGTCGTTGAAGCTTCAGTCGAAACAAAGAAAGCAAAGAAACGAAAGCTTCAGGAAGTCGTTGAACATGAAGACGAAGATAAGCCGCAACCGAAGAAGTTGTCAATCTTGCAGCAAATCGAGGATCGGGATAACTTCAATCGCGGTCACGCTGTTCCACGTGAGCCTAACAGAAACGTTGTCCAAAAAGAGCAAAGCTTCCCAGTGCCGCTAGCCTCTCAAAAGTTGAAGAAAATCATTCCTGAATCCATCGCAGTCGCTAAGCGCAAGAAGAAGAACAAGTCAGGCAACAAGAAAGTCATTCCCGAGCCGATAATGTCACCGCCTAAGCCTGTTTGGACCTCTTCGGGTATTTTCATGGAGGAACCGAAGACTCCTTACAAGTTCACATCGACTGAATACGTTCCAATCAAGTCCGCCGCGAGCTCGACCAAGTACGGCGTCGTTCTTTTTGATGCCAAGAAGTCGAAGAAAGCTGCCCAACCGATCCAAGACTTCCGCACTCAGTCCATGCTTCGCAACAAGAATCGCGACGGATCCATGAAGAATATGCGCGGGCTGCTTGGACAACGCAACACTAATTAATTTTCTCTCTCATTTCATAAACATTTTGCACTTGTTGCGATGCCAATCACATTTTTGAAAAAACCTTTTTTTTTATATATCGAGATCGTCGTCGCAAAATAAAAATATTTTCATAAACATTAACCGTCGCATTCAACATCCAATGGAACGAGTAATTTTCCAGTGAAACATTGCGCATGGGCGACGAGCCGTTGTTTTCTACATTTTGAGATATTTTTCTTTCTCAGTCTCGTATAAACTTTCGGAGCTGTCGGTTGGCAACGCGATCTGTAACACGAGTGGAAGACCAAAAAAAAAAGAAAGGAAAAGAGGAAATTTAATCGTGAGGCGGAAAAGTCACGGGTGATAGTAAAAGAAAATTCATCTCGTCAAATTGAAAAGTGTTTTGGGCAAAGTGTGGAAATAAAAAAGGAAAGAATCGAAAATGAATGCGTGCTGTTCTATCGTAAAGTTCTTCGTCGTTCTGATGAACTTGCTGTTCTGGGTAAGTTAAACTCGTAGCATTGCTTATGATGCAATCTCCTGGCTTAGCCAAACGGTTTCACTTTCTTCTGAGAAGAGTTTCGTCTTCCGAAAAAGATTTTCCTTTCTTCCATTTCTCTTCTCGTGAGAAGAACGCAAAAAATAAACGACACCCTTATCGCACACACCAACACTGGCGTCCTCAACATCAGCGAGCATCATGTTGGGAAAATGTTTTCGTGTAGGGGATGAAGATGTGTTGTGCACAGCAGAACGCTTTCCTCATCTCATTGAAGGTCATTAGTGACTATGGTAGATTCAGTGCGCAATTTCCATGGAACGAGAACAGCTCAGAATTTTCTCGACGACTGCGAGGGAAGATTTTCACGATGAAGGAATTTTCACGTTCCTCTTTTTTCTGGGTGAAAAACTTTACAGTTTCTCATGATTTGCTATTCCGCGCTCGAAGAAGAAAAGAAGATTTCAAATGAATGTTTATGAGTCTCTTATACCAACTATTGTATGTAAGACTCTCCGATCATCATGATATTGATTCTTCTTTCTCTCGTCTTTGTTTTCTCATTGTTGGGTCCGAAAAAAGCGACACAGCAACTGAAAGAAGTCGTGAAGAGACAAACAAACGTAAAGTCAAGAAGAGAATCTCACAAACAGTCAATTGCCATAAACAGAGAACCGAGCGTCGTCATCGAAACTGGTTGCCTCAGCTCCAGCTTGTTCAATTAGAAGTGAAAGTTTCCCAAGAGCAAAGAAAGATTTTTTATAAACGCTCGCTATATCAGCACTGCTTCAATTGATAACGATGGGGGAGACCCGAATCGAGTGCGGCCATGACCCGAACGATGAGCGAGAGGAAATAAATCTTCGCCTCGCATTTATCGATTGACATCGTTGGCTGACCCCGCAATAAAACAAAATCCCTGTGAAGCTCTAATTTCTTTGAATCACTTCTCGACATATTAAAATCAAATTAGCTTTTTCAATTTGATGGCTCTGGACGTCGCCGCCTCTTCAAACATATTTATCCATGACCAGGCAAGCGTAACAATGGAGCTTCTCTCTCATGAATCGACTTACAAGCATAATCGCCACAATCATAATTAAAATTTATCTCCGCTCTCCTACATCGCCTCTTTCGTTTCTCGGTCTGTCGAAGTTCACCGTAAGGCGCACATGTAGTCAAATAATAATTAAGTACGAATCAAGATCGAAGCAAGGAAGAACAATCATGGATTGAAATAATTCAAGAGGGAGTTTCACCAATTGCGTGGCTAGGTCAGTCAATTAGTGACGCCAAGCTAAGAAAACCTGGATCTGGTTCTCAACTCGTTTGATTAGCAACTTCTCTTAGCCCTGCAAACATAGTTTACCTAACTAGTCTCAGTCACTCAGCTAGTTTAGCTAACGAAACTTGTTCATCAAGTCTTCTTCGTCTGAGCAACTCAATTGCCTTGATAGCCTTCTACTTATTCCAAGAACCACTCGTGTCAGAATCTTCATATGATGCCCATCTCGACATCAAATCAATTCATTAAATTCCGCTTATTGAGCAATTTTTGGTGGCATGAAAATCAAATTTGCGAGTTTCGTAACGTCTGCAAAGTGAACAAGCACAAAGGCGGAGATCAACTGCGAGTTCGTTCCACACACGCGTCCCGAAGAATGACGTTTAATTGCATAATCAAGTCGTTCGACTACGGATCCGGCGTTCGACGCAATTAACGATGACATTTCCTCCCGCTGCTCATGTTGGCCACCGAAACGGAAACGTAAATGAAATGAGAAATCGGAAGGATGAGCTTTCTATCAAGCGGGGGAGAGAGCGACCGCGACGTGTAGGGCAAGGTGAATGGGCGTGAAAAGTTTATTTTCATTCAACGTTAAAGATAACAAAGCGAATAATGTGCTAAACGCCGGCGATAATTAATTTGTTGGGACACGGCGTGCTCTACTGAGGCTGACACACTTTTGATCTGGAATGTGATGAAAGAATAAATTAGCGAATGTCTTGACGGGTATTTAAATGAGCTGTTTGGCCACGGCTCGCGCGCGCAAGCAATTGCATAGAATTAACTGAAACGGCGACTCGTCTTCCCGTCTTTCCCACGCAAGCCGCTGTTTAGATCTTCATAAACACGAGATTATAAATAGAAATTGACTGCATCAAAATACTCGCGTGATTAATAAAGGAAGCGGCGGCTACATCATCGTTATCGCTGCGTGCGCTGCTTTCTTCACCGACATTCGTTCAACACGTTTCGGCGAAGAATATCTCGCTTGCCTCATCGTAAGCCGCAGTGAATGTAAATTTTGATGGCGAGCCCAGTAGAAGATGAGCTGCGTCCTTGAGATTTATAGCGACATTCTCCGCGAATCTCTTGTCGTCAAAGTTTAACGGGCTTCTGGAGTCGGCGATGTTGCCAAACTTGTTTCCTCTCTGTTCTAAGCGTCGTGACTCCTGAAGAGAATCGAGCTGTACATTAATACGATGAACGACTTTTGCTCGAAAGGTCAGAGAATTAGCTCGCGAGTTATTATCGCGGAGACGAGCCGGAACATCGCTGTAACGAAAAGCGAGATCAAGCGCCAATCAATTGATTTTCAAATGCCTTCGTTGGATTGCCTTCGTTGGATTGCCTTCGTTGGATTGCCTTCGTTGGATTGCCTTCGTTGGATTGCCTTTCGTTGGATTGCCTTTCGTGTTGTGATTTTTGGTTTTTCAATTAATTCCTGAATTAAAAGTCATCTGAAGATAATTGATGAAACGAAAAGCGTGGTAGTAATCGAGGTCATAAACAAACTCATGAGCGATAGTGGTGGGTGAGATAAGGAATCTAAAAATAAGCCTCCAATCGGCTTCATCCATTATCGAACCGATAGACGATCGAAAGCAACTCTCAATTCACAAATAATTAAGCGTTTCCATCTGTTGGCTCGCAAACGGTTTTCTGTCGTCATCGATTTGTGTGGTTGAAGCGATGCGAAAAGATTTGACGAGCGCAAATTTTCCGATTTCATGAACATCGAGCGGAAAAACTTGAAACAATTCCGCTTTATAGTTTCAAGCACAAAGTGGATATTCGTCGTTATTACGAGTAAGAGCAATTAAAAGTTTCGCAGCCGCTGCACAGATGCCAGCGCAATGATGTAAACTTTTCCTCTTGACCCATTTTCAAGTTGACCCGGAAAATTGAATGCAGAAATTTCCTCTCGCTCGACTCTGCGGCGCCCACTGCCAAAATTAATAGGAGGATTGGCTACGGGAGATTCCATTTTTTGTGGGAATGAAATCGATCAGGAAAGCCATGTGGCGGCTCGATCTTGTTTTCCTACGGTTCTAGAGCATGATCTGAAGGTTTCAACGATGTATAACAAAATACTTCGATTTCACAAACGAGCCAAACCCTGAGAATTTATTATTGCACTTCGAGCATTATGGTTCAGTTCACATTGAACATGTGACCAGGAGAGAGAAAAATTCTCACATGAAACTCGATGCCAAACTTCCTTAAACATGTAAACATTCGTAAAGATTCCGATGAGTGATGGGAACAAGATGTAATCGAGAGCGCTGGACATTTGTAAACAAGTTTTGGCGCGAATTTCCCATTCTCCTCGTCTTGTCGATAAATCAGACGGCGCGAGGAGGGAAACCGTTCGTTGAGCGCTTCAACTGGATGCTGATGATGTGTAAATAAGCAGAGCGTCGATGGCAGAAGAAGAATGTGTCTGGGAATCGACTCGACGGAGGCCCATTTGCTCAGGCATTTGTTAGTTCAGATGGGGAGAGGCAGATTTAAATTATCACGATCCATCGGATATTGGAGTCACATGTTGGAAATGGATTGATGTACGATAAGAAACGAAAAGCAAATGTGCGTCTCAATTCAGTTTGTGTCGGAAAAGGTTCGTTGAACCGCGGGCGGGAACTTGTTAGCGACAACTTTATGACATTTCTCGTTTCTTGATAGTCGTCGGTTCGATGTAGATGAAGAAGATTTCCCGAGGAAAACACTAAGTTTTCCCCTCGTCTGATCACTTGGATATGTGTGCGGGGAGAATCGGAACGTTCCACTTAATATTGAAAAGAAAGAAAACTGAAGGAACGAGGTTTTCCGCCGAAAAAAAGGTTCATTATGAAGGAAGCAAATTTTGTTTGGCGTTTAAAAATAGAAAAAGAAAAACTTGAAAATGAATGAAAACGAGGCGAAGAGATTTGTAAAGAGATTTTCTTTTGTAGAGTAATGGCTTGATGTTAAGCATGATGCCGTTGGAAGTGATGAAAACTTTCAGTTATTAACAACTCGAAGAGTCTGGGAAGTGATTCCGACTGACGTTTCCAATGAAAACCTTTAACCTGTCACTTGATATCTGATACTCGGGACGTCCATGAAACGACCGCTTAATGTTTATTTCAATCGCTACACGCAATCAAGCGCGAGATTCCACACGAAGCTCATAAAAAATTCAAATCGGCATCGAGTGGTGTCATGTTTGTTCGCGCTTTCAAGCCGCTCGTTATCCGACTAACGCTTCGGAATCGTTGGTCGCTTTACTTGCTCTCAGACGGGATTGTCATTAAGATTTCCATAGAAACTGCTTTACAGCGCGGGATCTCGACTGCCCACCGTCGCCTACACAAGCGAAAATAAGAATAGTCGACGAGAGAAGCGAAACGACGAGTCACCGTCGTCAACTGGACACCTACAATTCAATAGAAAGCAGAATCACTCGTTAGCATTATGTTTTCGAGAAAATAAAGTCGCCAGGCGAAGGTCTCACATTTCCACTCTGCAGAGCACAAAGCTGAAAGCGTTTAATCATCGAATACGAGTTTGAATTCGACCTAATGTCAATTCGTGCTTGCAGTCCCACCTGCTCGATAAATCTCTGCAGTGCGTCAATTTTACGGGCTCATAAGTGTCTCATCGGTGTCGCTTGATTGAAAAGCTATTTTCGGAAGTGGGGCAACCAGCGGAGAGATTGGAGAGCGCGGTTAAGCTGTCATAATCACACATGCGACAAAGTTCATCGACCACCGCTTTTAATGTGCAGCAATTACCATGTCACGAACCAGGAATTAGAGCTTGTCGCATACTTTACACACTTCTGCTTCTCATTAATGGGCATGGCTCTCATCTTAACAAGTCAACTGTCGCGCCTCAGATGGTTTGGCTTTCAAATATCGTTCAAAATCTGAATCGTTCTGCAGCCGACAGTGCCGACCCTTTAGTGATGGGAGCAATTCGATTAGCGTCTCAGACATGTGCGATTTATGGCACTGCGCCACGATCAAAATTGCTCATAACACCAATCAGACTTTATTAATCAGACGCTTCGCGAATCGCTGATGCGAATTTTCCCCCTCGTGATAAGCAATGCCGTCGGTTGTGAACATTGGATCGACTGCCTTCGCATTGCATTAAATTAATTATCGTTCCATCACGTCGCTCGCGCTTGCGATGGATACACACAACATGCGACAATTAACATTTTACATTAGCATGCAAGCAACAAAAACCCGAAGAATCGATTTTCAAATTAATTTTTATTGCGATACGGAGATTTTACTCAATGGCATTCGACTTGTGGCTCGACTGCTAATGAAAGTCTGCGAGACTTGCGAAATGAGTTTCAGTCTGTGCGCAACACGAGTCTGCAGAAAACGGGGGTGGATTGCACAACTTTAACCACGCTCCAGTTGTACTCGAAAGCTGTTTGCAGTTCCCTCAGATTGCAGAACTTGAAGTCACTTGTTCGACAGGCAAAGAACAATCCACAAAAGGAAACGCTTTTGTGTAAAAATAGAAAAGAAAAATCGTCGGAAAAACTCAGCGAGACGAAGAGCGAGAACAACTCGAGATAATGCTGCTGGTGCCGTTGAATGGGAAGAGTAGGAGAAGTCATAGAATCGTTGATGCCTTCCAGAGAACTTTAACAATTCATAACTTTCAGCCGTCCACACGCTCAACTCTCTGTGGCGTCGTAAAATTTGCATAGAAATCACTCTGGCTGATCGTTCCCCCGCTCTCGCCCACGTAACGATAGTTTTCTGGGAGCAGAGGAGATTGCTGAAAGTTTCATGAGAGAAAACTGATTGCGCTCACAGCATCAGCTTGCGCGGTGCTGCGCTCAAGGCAGCGGAAAAATCAATCTCCTGATCTGACGTCATCGTTACTTTTCCCGCGCGCTCTCGAACTATTTTCACTCTTCACCTTCGGTCGTTAAGTCCAATTTATCGCAGAAATGACCCAATTGGGTGACACCTGGTCGATAAACTTTTCCCTTTAGTGAAAACAAATAGACGCGAATTCAATGGAAGCCGATCAATTATTTATTTGGGCCGATGGACGCTGTAAGCGTGGGGGCAGAAAATAGTTCCAGCCCAAATAATTTGTTCCGTGGAATCACCCCAGTTACGCCAAAGGGTGAGCCTCGATAAAGTTCAACGGCCATGCATGTAAGTTTCGGGAAATTCTTTCCGTTAATTAACAAGCTTGAGCTTCCCGGATTGGTTTCACGCCGGTTATCGAGTTCCCATCCCACGCATCGATTATCGCCTCTCGTGTTGTTATTTCTCGTTTACACTCCGCTAATTGATTGCTCAAGCAACAGTATTTAACTAAACCTCGATCGCTGGAACGTGTGACTCGTTATCAGCCGATGAATAACATCACAGGCTGTTGAGAGATCTGAGAGTAGCCAGAGTTATTTATTGCTTCTTATCTGTTAATTAAAATGCATGGCACGTTCTTCGCTTTTGAGTTCTCAAGAGCCACTTCGTTATTATGTCGATGACGTGATGACAAAAAGTGCATTTGAATAATGAGCGAAGCGACTATTTGTAGGCGCCGGTGTGGAACGACTTCAAAAGAAACAGGAAGCGAATGTCACAGCAAACAGAACGGCGAAAGCAAGCGAATCTTGTCGAGGGGAGACTTGAAATGTCAAAGAGCGCACCTGAGAGCGAGAGGCACTCAATAGTCACCGCGTGTAAATTTTCATGTTTGTTTACTGTTTGATTGCTGTTGACTAGCAGTTCTGTTGATTTGTTCGACGGACGTGTAAATTGCGCTTCGAATAAACAAATGGAAGCACAAGAAAGAAATTTTGAGAGTTCTCGTCGCGAGGGGAAATTGATATATTACTCGGTGTCAGCCGACTCACTTCAACTTTCGAAGAGCCCGCGGACTGTGACATAAAACTCGTGCACTAGTCTTATTTACTCACTAGCCTACACAGTTACTCTTGACGATAACATGAAACCCCTTGACGTCACAAGCTTTTCATTCTCTTGAAACTTATCCGTGAGAAATTGGAAACGTGATGTTGCATGATTCCCTCAACATCAAATCCGATGGCAACCACATTTAAATTGATTTTCGTTATCTTCTGATTTCAGATTGCTGGCATCGCAATCGTGGGGCTTGCAGTATGGATGCTCGTTGATCCAACATTCATGATCTCCCTGGCACAAGAGCAACAGAACTATCAGTACGCTCTGTTCATCCTTCTCGCCATCGGCATCTTGATGGTCTTGCTCGCTTTTTGCGGCTGCTGCGGAGCCTTCAAGGAATCTCAGTGCATGCTTGTCTCGGTGAGTGTCACATCGTTGAATGTCTCGAAGGGTAATTAACTGTCAGAGCTTTCAGTTCTTCTGCTGCATGCTGATCGTGCTCACAGCTGAAATCGCCGCGGGCGTTTGGGCTTACCAGAATGGAGACAAGCTCGAAGCTTTCGTGAAATCCAACTTCAAACACACAATCAGCACTGAATACAAAGTCATCGATTCGCGTACAGAAATCGTCGATGCTATTCAGGAGCACTTCCAGTGCTGCGGTGTTGATGGCCCATCAGATTGGTCGCACAGCAAATACAACAACGTCAAGGGCGGAATCTTGGACTTGGCAATCTCAGCATCGAAATTAGCTTACGCAGTTCCACCAACGTGCTGCAAAAACGGAACCGAGAAATCGTTATGCGAAACCTCGCGAAAAGGCGCCCTCACCACTAGCATTAACCCAGTCATCAATAAAATCGTAAGTGGTCTGACTTTCATTGATAAACAATTACTGAAACGATTTTCTTTTAGGGCTGCATGGAAAAAGTCGTTAATGAAGTGAAGGAGAACATGGACATCGCTCTCCTCGTCGGTCTCGTCGTCATCTCCGTACAACTATTCGGCATCCTTCTCGTGCTTTGCCTATGTTGCGCAGTCAAGAGAAACAAAGACGATGACTATAAGGATTAAAATCAAGCAGAGAGCAGATTAAAGAAGCCGAATTATCTGTATGATGAGATTCGTTACTAATTTATTTACTTTCGACGCGAACAAGGGCTGGGTTGACGTGGTGTGTGAGATTTTAAATTCCTCTCTAATTTTAAGAAAGAAGAAATGATCGAAGGATTACAGAAACTGACAGCGAGAAAATATCTTCAACTCTGCTCGAACACAAAACACAAAAAGACGCAGCAACTAAATGCAGCAAAAACCGTTTCGTTATTGTTTCGATTCACGACATTTCTTGATTGGTGACATCGATGGGGCTCGAACGGAGATAAAGTCGCCAAGTATTGATCGTCATTCATCTCAATTTAAGCAGACGACATCTCGTGCGATGGCAATAAAGTGACCCAACTGCTCCACCGACCCGTCATGTCACTACTGAAAATTCTCAATTGTGTTCAATCTTTCAAATTATCAATCCCATCAACTTCATCTTCTCATTTTCTTATCGTTTCAAAACGACAACTTTTGATATTGAATCGAAAGCTTTGATCGCTCGAGTGCGAGAGATTTTTTTATTAAACAAAACGTAATTGGTAGAAACTATTGAAGAGAATAATCCAAAAACCAGTGTGTACTCTTGAGACGACAACTTTTTTAAATAATGGATAAAGTTTAATATATTTCAAGAAGAAGAGAGCAAGAAGAAAACAATTGATATTTATTCGATAGCATTAAGACAAAGAGAACAAGAGAAGCGTTTTAAAATGGGATTAGGTCAAACACAGCATAAATGTACAAAACTTTAAAAGGTTTTTTGTGCCAATTATGAAACACGAAAGATTTAATTTTAAACGAATCTAAACATTGCCAAAAAGAAAAATCTTCTTTCATATATCTGAGCCATCGATATTTTTATCAGAGGTTTTGAGTCAGTAACCGTTTCGTTCAAGGACCCGGCTAGTGAAGCGAGCAATTTGAACTGAATAATCCAGAGCTGACTTCAATATTCTGCTCTGAGTTGTTTCAACATATTTTTAGTTTTTTCTGGTCGGGTTAATGGATCGTTAAGGTCGTGAACCCAGAACTTCTGTCTTTTACGAACGGAACCTTTTACGGGACGAACCAGAGGACATTTAAATCGAGTTACCGCCCAATATTTTCGCGCCTAATCCGAAGAGCGAATTTACGTTGCTATCTTAATCTCACAATTCTTTTGTACATACAAACTTGGCAAGCTTGTTAAGTTAAAGAACAAAACTCATAAGAAAGCGTTAATAGCGTACAATTATCCTTTATGTAAATTATTCTTGAAGGTCGAGGAAGTTTGCGGATGAAGTCAAAATACTCGTTGGCACGAAGCTGTCCTCGGTTGGCACCAGCTCAAAAGAGAACGAAAGTTTCCCCGCCATAAAACCAAGCGAGTCTTAGTTTACAAACTTCCTCACTAATTTGCGCAACGCACCAACTTTACGTTCTAGTTTGAAAATTATGTTTTCTTGCAGCAGTTCAACATTTCATTTCTCGTATGAGTTATCGGTGCCAGCAAGTTGCGCAACGCGTTAGTCAAATTTTAGTTTCACTCCTTCGAAGCCCAAGAATTCTCAAACTGGAAAAAGAATTAAAATCGATGTTCAAATTGATATAAAATAGATTTAAAGTAAATTTAAAAGCTTTTGAGGAAATTAAGAATTATATTCGTTGAAATGTTTATTGACGGTCAGGCCTGGAAAGCAAACGACGATCTCTTGATCCGGCCTAAGAAGGATGTAGATTAAAGCTAGTCTCCCGATAGTTCGTTTCGCCAGTACAATTTGAAAGATTTCCGCTTAGATTACGAGAGTTAGAATCCAGAGAGAATTCAATAGCAAACGTTTTGAGTGTCCACATATTGAAAGCCACAAAGCCAACGGACAGAAATATTTTTCTAAACAGATTACAAAGATGGAATTATTGAAATGAGAAATAGAAAATTTACCACACAGCGAAAAGTGTTTTGAATGAATGAAGTCCTTTGGACTGACACAAGAGCTCAGCAACGCTGCTTCATATCGAAAAACGTGTTTATTAGTTGAATTTGACTTCGTTGCGATTGTTTTGCTGCATTTCCTCGAAAAATAAACTTTTTTGTAAATTTCAATAGCGAAAACTTTAAAATTGTCATTAAAAGTAAGAAATATAAATGGATAACGATGAATAAATCTTTACAAAATCTAAAATTCCGAATTTGTCAGTTCACCGTTTGCAGGATCACTCATCGCGAAATTATGAATCCACCGCGGTGAAATTTCTCGTCACGAAATCTTTTATGCAAAGTGTCGACAACCAGCAAAATATAAAACTCCATCGCAAGACCGAAAAGAGCTAGCAAGACATGATGGAAGAAGACAGTTTGATCTTCTTTAGACTTCAGCTTTGTGATCATGATAACGATCTCGAAGGTTAGTGCGATGACTCCGAGATAGCAGAGGATGCGGAATGGCTGTGTCATGATATGGCTCCGCTGAAAAGGTCAAATCAGCATTCTCGATATCTTCAAACTTTACTTTAATTCACCTGCTTCGTTCCTTGAACCAGTAAGAAGCTGACGAACCCATAACCGACTGCAGCGCAAAGCGATAACACGAGGTAGAGCACGTTGTCACCATCTTGAACAAGATTTAGCTAAGGCAAGTTGTCAGACATTTCAGAGAAGCTTACAGTTGAAGACTATAAAGTAAATTGCAATGATCGCAGCCAGAACGTTAGCGTATCCTATCAACATGCCACCAAGCTCAAGCTTGAGACAGCACAAGAATTTATTCACCGATATCATTACTGTAATCACAATTTAACTTGTTCAACTTGTCACTTTTTGACTCCTGCGCTAATTTCCACTCAATTGTTCGCTTATGCGAAGCGAGAAATGAAACATCAGCAATAATTTTAAACACCGAGCAGCGACAGCAAAGTGATGAGATTATTTTTAGATCATCGGCTAAATTTTGTTAAACGCGTTCACTTTCTGCGAAATATTTCTGCAATTTCAGATTTTATTTCGATTTACTAAATAAAAATTATTGTAATAGTTTTAATTCCTCGAGTGCTTGGCGACTAAGCTTGAACTGCCACGCTTCGTGTCCTGCTAACCGACTGACTGACAAGTCGATATTTAATGAAATTCGCGAAGAGACAAGTGAGAGGAACTCATCCAAAGCTCATAATCCACGGCCGTTTAAATTTCTATAAAAATAACTTCGTGAACCCGACGAGATCCCAACCGAACTCCACGTGATCTTTAGTGGAAATCTTCGTTTTCTTCTGGTTCACAAGGTGTTTCCTTGAAGGAAATCGTTTCGGTTCAAAGCGAACTTGACATTGAATGGAAGGCAGATCGTTTTCGTTCAAAGATTTGTCTGTAAACAGTTTAAAAATAGAACTGCGATAGTTTGAAGTGAAAAACGTTAAGTTTTTCGAAAATATTTTATTGCAAAAATCAATTTAAATTCAGCAAACACTTGTGGAAAAATATTTTAAAGTTTGACCGCAACGTAATAGCGGGCCCTAAACTCTTTAATGGTTTTGTGAAGAGAGTCGACGAAGATGAAAATGTAGATCGAGGAAATGATGAAGAAGACGTTGAGAACGATTCTCGTTATCTTGAAGTCACTCTCGATCTTCTCAAAAATATCCTTCTCGATCGAGAGGTTTCCATCCCGGATCCGATCCAAGTTGTCTTGTCGCTGCTGCTTCAAATCGAGATTGTAAACGGAGTGGATGAGGTTGAAAAGGAGCAGAAACGTTGCAACAATGAATATTATTCTAAACGGTTGGATCTTGGCGGGATTTTTCTGAATGAGGAATGTTTATTAGTTTGTGTTGGCTACGAGAAAATCACAAGAAGCGTCGCAAGCTAACGAACGCGTCGATAAAAATCGCGCAAGTCAATGAATCATCTGTATAAAGTGCGACGCTTTCCCGATCTTTCTCATCAATCACTTCAGTTTTCACTACCGTTTTGATTCCTTGAACCATCAGCCACGATGAATAAACAACGATGATCAGGAAAATTATAATATCAAGCCATACGAGCGTGTAGAGCGGATGGGCTACAAAGACGATCTTGAAAATTAGTTTCAAGAGTGTTGGGGTAAAAACTCACGCTTTGAAGACGGTTCGGATTTTTACCCCAATATCTTACATCAATATTACTCACGCTTCGAAATTATTGTCATCCAACCGAAGACGAAAATCAAACTGGTTATCACAAAGAATGTGCTGAAGAAGAACCAACCAAGGCAAATACCTGCAAAGGAAAAACTTCTTTTAATGATCTACGTATAACTCCAGGCAAATACCTCCAGTTTCCAAAGGAAAACAACCGAGAAAATTCTTCACGCGGACCATTTTGCTTTGTTATGGAAGCGAATGAAAATTATTTCAAGTCATTCCCACAGTTGTGATCGGTTGGATTAAATATGTGCGACTGAAAATGAAGGCAGAAAGTTTTCCTCTTCTCGCGAGAGAGATGAAAATCGAGAAGAAAATTGTGGTGAACAAGAATTCATGTGCGTGAAATTCTGCAATGCCTCACTTGTTGCAGTTCATCTCATAAATTTCATTTAACTTAGGACGATTTGCAATCTTTGTTGATGAAGTCTAAAGCTTCTTCATAGCTGTTGTATGTACAAAATTTCCGTCTTCTCGTATCTCACGTGGCCTTTATAAGTTAATGAGGATCTAACTTAAGCGTCAACTTTAAGCTTTCCTTAAATTCTATTCTCAGTTCATTTCAGTTTATTTCCAACAAAATATAAAATACAAGTATCATCGTTTGCGAGCTTTTCCTGATTTTTCCTGCTGCTGTTTGTCTGCTTTCTCAACCTTTCCGTATCTCTTCAGTAGTCCGACATCCTTTCGAGTCGGTTTCCGCTTTTGACTACGATACTGAAGACTGGCTGAAGTTCCGAACACAGTTCGTCGATTGACTGATTTCTCCTGCTCCTTCTGAGCGCGTTTTTCTTCGAGTATTTCTTTGTAGTTCCTCGCCGGCTTCTTTGCAGGTTTCGCACCAAGTTTGATCGCCAATTGTTGATTGAGATCAATTTTATCAGTAGAGTTAGATCCAGCGATTCCAAAATTGATGATCTCTCGTTTTGCAGATTGGAAAGTCACGTCGTCTTTGCCTTTCTTAGTTTTCTTCTTTCTGCTCGGTCCATCGCCAAAAACTCGTTCAAACTCGCTGTCCGAATCACTTTTGTTTGCCAATTTACCCGGTGGAGCTGTTTTAGGAAGCTTTCTCTTCTTGCTATCAAACGTCACCACTTGGAAGCTTGACTGTGCACCGTTGTCTTTCACGATCGATGCCTTGGTTCTTATCATTCTGATTCCTTAAACGTGTTGTTTAAATCGTTTGTTTATCTGGTGAATTTGTAGCGAAGGCGCCGCCGTTCTGAATTTGAGTCTCTGATGAATGTTCAACTTTTTATGAAGCTCACCACGGCACACGTGGGATGCAACATGACTTGATCACTTGGAAAACTGGCTGCGAAATATTTGCGTCTCAAATCAGACCCTCCAGAGCTACTATAAGTTAACTATATATTTTACAAAATGCCGGTTTTGCCATCGAAAATCCTCTCGAGCATGGAAGAAAGTGTCAAGAGGGAAAACCGAGAAAAGCTTTCTCTCTTTTACTTGACGCATGTGTAGTGGGGGACGACAGAAAATTTTCGCGGAATTAGAATTTTTCTCCTCAGTTTTTATTTATATTTCTAGTGTTTTGGTTTGTTGTGAGTTTTGCTCCGTCAAAAAAAGAGAGAAAAGATGAAAATTTATTTTATGATTTCTTCCACTTTAAAGCCACTCTAAAAATAATCTTTTCTCGTATACGTTTGATGATCGGACGTCTTTTCTTTGCACATCATAAACAATATTTGGAGATTCGCCCGAGTGAATGACAGTTTTTCGTGATTTCCATCCGCGCGAGTGAGTGAGACAGGAAACGAGGGACAAGGAAGAGAATGAAAATGCGGAAATTTGACAAACATTATAGTGACAGCAAAACTAACAAAACATAATTTTCAATCATTTTACGGATGAGTTTTCGGTCGCTTTTTGTGGGAAAAGTTTTGACCTACAAACGCTTCGCTTTTCGCTGGAAATGGCTCAACGTTCTTCGTCTTCCTCCGACGAGGAGATCTTGAAAACTTTTTTCCTTTCAAGAGCCAAAACTTTTCCTTCCTCAATGCACACAAAACAATTAATCACCCCCTTCCTCCCTTTCCTCTGCGACCTACCGCGCTGTCGTGTCTGTTTATGTATTTTGCATCCAAATCGCTTTCTCATCTGCCACCATTAAGCGTTGAAGAGTTGCGAAAACTGTACTTGGGGAAAGGCGAAAATTGGAAAACTGCTTTTTCGGGAGTGTCGGCGTGCGGAAATAATCGTAAATTCAAAATTCATTGTTTCGCAAAATTAACAAAACACAAAAGTGTGCGTTGAACGGCCTCGCTGCATAATGCGTCCGGGGGTAGAGGAGCACGAGCATCAAAGTGTTTCATTAAATAATCGATGGACGTGGGACGATTACAGGAAACCCTCAGTATCGTCACAATTTATTGAGGAGCTCTGAGTGTGGGAGGGAGTGATAGAAGAAGCATTAAGCTACTTACAACACCGCACAATTATGCAAATTAGATTTCCTAAAATAGCCGTAGCGTCCATACCCTCGAGCCATCGTACCGAGAAACAATAACAACGAATTGAAATGCAAAGTGGCGATAATTCAAGATCAATTTTTGGGCAATCAATTCTGTATTATACATTTGTCAAGGATGAATCGAGCGATTTTCTTTCGAACGCTATTCAATAGCATGGAAAGTCATGCAATGTCTGACAAGGAAGTCGACGCGATGAGCGTTGAACAGTAATCAAAGAAAAGTTTTCCTCGACTCAGTCAGCAGCTGCCGATATGATTTCTGGCTTCGATTGTCTCGACCCCATGTGGACATCCGACCGCCACTGGAAACCTTTCCGTAAAACATTGATTTTTTCATTCTGACTTTCATACGGTATGCGAAATAAAAAGTTTTCCTTTCTCTCGCTCGCTCACTCACTCGGGAATGGTTTGAGCTTGGAAAAGGGCAAAAAGAAAAGTTTCAACTTCCGCTTGAATCATTTTCACTATCATTCTTTGTCTTGCTTAATCTTTAATGTCGAAATTGCAGATGTGTGCTCGTGAACTTTTCAATTAATCCGTGACAACGTGCGTAGATTACTGTGAAATATCTAGATAGTTGTTGAGACGTGTGTGAAAAAGACGATTAAGTTAAAGTTGTTGTTGAGATACGTGCAGTGATTACTGAAGAGTCCTCCAAAGCAATATGCCTTCAATGTAGAAAAACGAGCTCGTCGCCTCTTCAGTTTCTTTCTGAGTTTATTTCCCGTCGGTGGTTAAAGTGAAACAAAAGAGCAGCTCGTCTCTGAGTTCATGTGATTAAAGCTAAAAGTGCTCTCGTCGTTCTTTTCGTTCCGTTGAGTTTACTTTTCGTATAAATCCAAATAAGAAAATCTGTTCGGTGGAAACTGACACCGGGCGAGCCAAAGAGAGCGAGAAAATTTAATTAGTTTTTGGTGCATCTGAAACACGACACACTGGACGCAGGTGCTGAGAATATGTCACTCGTTCTGTGTCAAAACACGGACGACAACAATAACAACAACCAGGGCCAAATGAACGAGGCTGCTGCCGGCGAGGGCGGCGATGTGACAATTTACAGGTAATGTGCATGTGGTTCCACTTTCATGTAATTCCCCCAAGTCCCATAACAATTCTCTGTGTCTATAATATTTATTGCACCCCTGACCTTACTCAAAAAACCAACAACTCCGCGGCAAACACAAATGGAAATAATTTCAAGGGTCAATGTTTCTCACGCAGATTGTGTGCACCAATTGCATCGCTAGACTGCATGGAAGAGTTCAGTGGCAACACGGGGCTTGATATGAGTAAGACCTCGAACCTTTGACGAGATTTAGTTCGCTAACTTACTTTGCTTTAAATTAGGACGATCTGTCAGCCTCGGGTCGAAGACATCGCTCAAGAATGTTTCATCGACGCCAGGTGACTTTCAAGCGCTTTGAATCTGTTCATGAATCTCAAATGCTATTTCCGTCCTCCCTTCTCAAAAGGGTTGCGCTATAAAAACATTGGCAAGAGCGGTCTACGTGTATCAAACGTCGCTTTGGGAACATGGTCGGTGTTCTCGACTGGAATCAGCGAGGAGCAAGCCGAGACGATCATTAAGCTAGCATACGAGAGCGGAATAAATCTCTTCGATTTATCGGACTTGCATTCGGGACCCCGCGCCGAGATTGAAATGGGAAACATTTTGAAGAAAATGAACTGGAAGCGGATGACTTATGTAGTGACAGTGAAGATTTATTGGAGCATAAAGTAAATTCTGACACAAACTGAGATTTAGTAGAGTAGAACAGTTTAGAAAATAGTGAAATGTTTCTACTCTCTGCCCCCGAAAGCGAGCGAAACGCCTGCTGTGTGTGCATTTATGTGCGAAAGTGCTCAATGTCTAGCTTTATAAATAGCCGAGCGTCGTAAATATTTAGTTGTTTATGCTTTGCCGTTCTATAGAGAGCAATTTTGATCGCTCGAAGCTCAAAGAAAATTTGTCGCATAAGTGCACACGAACGAAAACGTTTTCCTTTCATGTCACCTAACGCTTCTCTTTTTCTTCTCGCCCCACATTCCCACACTCGTTGCAGAGGTGAAGAACGTGGCTTATCCCGAAAGCATATAATCGAAAGTGTTCAAGCGAGTCTAAAGCGATTACAACTGGATTATATTGATGTCGTTATTATTCACAAAGCGGACTCGATGTGTCCAATGGAAGGTAATTTTAGCAAGCGATTCCCGGCACATGTGGTTCGATAATTCCAATTGCCTTTACAGAGGTCGTGCGGGCAATGAATTACGTCATTAACAAAGGCTGGTGTCAGTATTGGGGTAGGTCGAACGTTAGCGCTCATCCTTTTGATGTTCTCACGCTTCGGAACACTTTGCAGGAAGCTCAAAATGGTCGACGACCGAAATTATGGAAGCTTACACGAATTGCCGTGAGTTTAACTGCGTCACGCCAATCATGGAGCAGTCAGAGTACCACATGTTCTGCCGTGAGCGTGCTGAGCTTTATCTTCCGGAAATGTACAATAAAATCGGTGTTGGACTAATGGCGTGGGGACCACTGGGCATGTACTTGACGGAGAACACCGAGCGACTATTTTTCTCGAAAGGATCGTTAAGGTCGAAGACACAGAACTCGTCGTGGACGGAGGATGAGCTTGCAAAAGAAGTAGAATCGCTGACGCACGCAAAAACCATTAAAAAGTTTTAATCGTCTTGCCTCTCTTGTTTCTAGGATCGAGTTGAGGAAGCCAAAAGGCATTTGGAGAAAGTTCGTGACTTAAATTTGTTAGCTGAGAAGCTTGGCTGTAGTCTTACGCAGCTTTCGATAGCATGGACATTGAAGCACGAGCCTGTTCAGTGTGTTTTGATAAGCGCGAAGACCACTGAACAACTTACGCAAAGCCTTCAGGCTTTACAGGTGAGAAGGGAAAGCGATTTAAATCATTCAAGTGAGTCTTAATTCCTTTTACTTTCAGCTGCTGCCACGTCTGTCCATCGCTGTGATGTTGGAGATTGAAAGGATTATCGAGAACAAGCCCGTTCGACCGCCGATGATCAGCACACTTCAGATGCGCGGGCTTATCTCGCACGGTGAGCTCAGCATTCGAATCTCTGTTAATGTCTCTGTCGTAACGATTCTTTCTTACAATCCACATGTTTTTGTATACTTGATGTTTTCGTTAAAGTCGGGCCCGAAATCGTAGAGAACTGACTTTGTTGTAGTGTGGTCAGCGCACAACGAATCGCTTTCCGATTTAAGAATCTCAAATTTTCGATAACGATAACTTCTTCGCTTAATCTGATCAAATCGACCAAAAGAAAAACTGGAAATTCAGCACAATCACACGAAATGACATTCACTAGACATTTATAACACACAAGACACGAACACGGACTGCTGAGACACATGAAAATACCGAAACACACGATTTTGTTATATTTTTCAGTAACAATTTTTTGGTCGTAGTTGTTGTGGACGCATCTTTAGAAAAATATGAAAAATGAAATCCACAAAACTCACGAAAATCGAAAACGAATTTTTTTCGGTAATTTCTCAATTTTCAATTTTTCCTTCTTTTTCTTATTTCCTCTTGAAAAAAAATCTTTTTTTCACTAAACCGGCTGAATGACGTCTTTATCTTAACTCCTTTGTTGTTAGCTTAGCTTTTATTTGGAGATGGGGTTGATTGGATGACCTCAGAACGAATTGGGATTCCTTGAAAATTTTAATTTAAATTTCCCAATCAACTTCAGCTTTCAGCCGCCTTCAAACTTTCACTGCCTTTATTACAAATATTTCTCTGTGACGATGTTTCAGATGGCATCGCTGCTGATCTCGATGCAAGCGTGATTGAGTCAGTTCGCGATATCGAGGAGGAGAATGATGGCCAAAAGGACGATGGGAAGCTCGGAATGTGCGATATTCAGTGACAGCAAAACCCTCCGTCTATTGATGGTCGAAAGTTTAGTAAAAAGAATTTCAGTAGATTGGACGATGTGCCCATTAAACAGCAGCTAAACTTATCGATATCAAAGATCGACGAAGAGAGGGACGATGTCGTGGAGATTATTCCGTTGACATCGCCGATGAAAGTGAGATCTCCACTGGGTTATCGCTCATCTTATAACATCGAGCACGAGAATCCGATCGCCTCTTCGCACATCGAAACACTCCATTCATCATTGACAAATATCAAAACGATTTCGCATCCACTGCCGATGCCACAGCCAGAAAACTTGCATGAAGCCCTTCGCAAACCTTCTCTATTAAGCTTAAGATCGCTTAGCATGAGCTTGCGAATGTTGAAAAACCGCGGACGAAACGATTCTGTCGAAAGCATCGAGCCAACAACTTTGGAAACGATTGATGAGACATCGCGCCGTTCTTCTATCTTCAAGTTGGACATGTTCGAGAAGAACTTGAAAAAGTTTGTCACGAGATCCAACGAGGCTGAATTCCAATCGTTCACCGAGTACCAGCAGCAACAACAAGGCGTCAAGTCAAAACCGAAAACTTACTTCAAGAACCAGAAAGTTTATGCACGCCGAAGCTCGATGTCTGACATTAACGATCCGAACCAAGTTCCACATCCGAAAGCTTTGCAGCAACATCAGCATGCTGGAATGAGTACCTCGTCATCGAATGTCAAGCACAAGACGAAGGAAGAAACTGAGAAGGAGAAGCATAAGAAGTCAATTGACAAAACTGCCGAAATGTTGAAGGAAGTTCGCAAACGCAACATGGAAACGTCAAAGCGAATTCAGGCACCACGTCGTATAAGCAATGCTCATTAAATTTTAAGAAATATCCGTCGATTTAAACGAAACTTTACTGGGTTGTTCTCTTATCGTAAAACTAAGATGAAAACTTTTTCTAAACTTTTTAAAATGCCCGCGAGACAAAATGATATCCGCTAAGCTTATCTCCCGCCACCCTTCCAAACGCTTCGTTCTATGATAATTCTAAATAAAATGTACGACTTAATACAATAATTACTCGTGAAGATGATGAAGTTTATAGCAATAATGTGAATGCGATGATGCAATTATTGAACTTCCGGTTAAAACTCTTCACCGTAATTTCTCTCAAGTCGGCGATCTCGTCAAACTTTTAACGGTGATCTTTCTCTTGCGGATACTTAGTTAACGAGAAAGAAATCTATGACAACAAAAAATGCGTAGTTTAGAATAGGCACACAAGAGATGATCGCTGAACTCGAAAGAGAGCCTTAAACACAAAAAGAAAATCTAGAAGTTAAACTGACAGACGCAAAACTTAGTCGACGATTCAACGCAATGTGAATGAAGAAACTACAAAGAAAAAGTAAGAAACTGGTGATTACATTAGTAAGAAGAATTTTTAATTAACGTAACGTGATTCAAAAATAGTAAAAGCTTTTAAACGAAAGTGAGAGAAACATAGCTAGATTAACTGAAAGAAGTTTATTAAATATATTATCTAGAATATAATAATTCGAAGTAAATCTTATATGTGCGCGATCTGCTCTGATTGAAAGCTGAATGCGTCTTATCGAGCGAGCGGAATCTCACGCTAGGACGTGCAATTAATTCAGCTCTCAATCAGCGAGTCCACCGCGCCGAGGAAATTCCAATTCCTTATTTGTAATTGAAATTTTAAAGCTCTGCTTCGATCTACGATTAGAAGAAATTATCATAAAGCAGCGAGTTCCCTGCAATTGGAAATTGCACAAATTTTAATAATGGGTGAGTTTCCCTCTTCGTCCCCGCGTCTTTGAAATCTTAAAGCAATTTATGAGATCCATATCTGAGTTTTCGCCTCTACTTTAAAAGATTCTAGAGTAAAGTCGCCATGAAATATAATCTCTATTTTTCAAAGCAAGCAAGCATTCTGATTAAATGAATAAATAATCGTTTGGAGCTAATTTCAATGATGTCGGCGTTTATCGTTCTTCTCGCTTAATTGATTTAAGTCTAAATGGGAAGAAAGAAAGTTGCCGTTGATTTAGTCGCAAAGCTTTAAACTTCTGAACGGAGGAGCGATTGTCAAGGTTGTCTGCTGTTGTGAGAGTGATAGCTGAGGGGAAAATTGAGGAAGGCTGAGTAGAGAAGTTTGCAAGGTTGTGGTTTGTGATAAAAGCTGGCGACAGCATTGGCGAACGTTCCTCCGCCAAAGAATTTGTTGATGACATTTTAGCTAATGAGAAAATATATCACAGAAGAAGAAAAACTTTAAAGGAACGAGCATGTGATTGAGATTTATGCGATCTGAAGAGAAAAAGAAAATATCGTATTGAAATATATTCAAGCTTAAAGCGAGTGATTTAGCGTTTAATTTCTTGCGTCCATGAAAATTGCTGCAACTTCAATAGAAAGAAGAGTGAGTGAAACTGCATAAAGTGAGAAATTAATTTAATTAAAACTTATCAATTAACTAGTGCACACAACAGAGAAAAAGTTATAAGATGAAAATATATTTCAAAGTATTTCTATTTGAATGAAAATGCTTTTACAAAGCCACTCTTCCAATTATAAGAAAGATTTTAAGAGAACTTGTTTGATTCCTCTCTCGAGATATTTAAAGATCGATGCTTTGATGAAGTTCAAAACTAAAAGTGATGATTTTCGACGAAAACATTTGCTTTCAAACGTTGTAAAATTGGTTTTCGGAAAGTCGATTCTGAGACTAGAAATAAATGCCAGAAACTAAGACGAATGTTTTGCAATAATTTCTCAACATTACATCTATCTATGTAGCTCTCGAGGTAAGATGCGCCAGCCTTTCCAAAGCAATGAGGAACAGCAATAAAGTCGGACAAGTCGTTCAGCCTTTTCAGATTCATTTCAACGTGTTAACATCTTCGCATCTAAACTTGACCTCGCCATTTCCCTCCCTGTAAACCTTGAAAACGCTGACTTGCAACAGCATCTTCATGCTCTGTTTAATTTTCACTGATCCCTCCGATTGCTTTTAGCACCTTTAGGCGTTCGGAGCATTCAATCATTGGGTGCGATAAAGTATGCAGAGACTCATGCCACATTTCACACCGTCAATTAGCGATAAACAATGTCAGATATTCGACGCTGAGTGGCTCGACATTTTTTTCGTTTCATAAACAGGTAAAGGTCACATCTGACATGGTTTCTTGCCAATCTCTCTCTCGCCTGTTTTCTGTGCCGTTTTTTGACTCAAATTTTAAAACGACTCGCTGCATTTTAGTGCACGTGTAGATTTATGTGATTAACAGAGGTGAATAGAAGAAAAAAACTTGTATCTCTCGCGATCAGGTGATTTATGTCCCCAATCGACCGTGTACAAATTCCACTTTATAGTTTTAATTAAAGGCTCCATTCGACTAGAGAGAAAAAATGTCTGCGAACACTTCGGGGGCATAATTTCATATGTACGAGTAATTCAATATTTGCGATATTCTCTCGCGATACTGTCTGCAGACAGCGTCGCTTGAAAGTCAAATCTAATCGCTGCTAAGCTGCTCCTGTTCGACTTTGCAGCGCCGAGATATTTGGATTAGTGTAATTGAATTAACGATCGTCGTCTTGACAATGCCTCGAGAGGGAAATTCGCAATAATTGAATGTGAAATGTAAACGCTTATGACAAGAGAGACGAAGGCTATTGACTCCGGTTGTTGCACATTGGCGATAAATATTTACCTGGCAAATTATCCGCGCGACTAATATCTAACAGTTTTCAATTTTACGCCGAGTTATTGAAGTTTAATTGCAATTAGCGTTTTGTTTTTGCTAGCAAGCTTAGGCGCGAGATGTATTTCTGATTAATTGTCTTCTCTCTGTTGGCCGAAGGATTTATATGATCATTAGGCGCGAATTAGAATCGACTCGCTGGTATAAAATCCAGAGAATTATGTCAATTATTCGATCCATTTCTAAAATGTTTGATTTATTGTAATTGAATGTGTCGCTAATAATTCAGTCGAGAGACAAAGGCGATCGTTTAATCCTCCTAGAATTTCCAATTAGGCAGAATTGACGATCGAGAGCTGCGCTGTTGGCTGATTCAATCGAGGCAGTAAATTTACACACATTGCATCCATTTCTGTGATTGAAGCTGACAAATAATCTCGCTAGTCGTCTCACTGTTTTGCCGCGCTTGCTGCTTGAATTTAATCATGGACAGTCGCAGGGCGGTTCAAAGATAAAGGCGAAAAATGCATCAATCATGGAACAATGGCTGAGGGAAATGAACACGGCGAATGTGCAATAATTCAAGTCCACTTACTCGGCCGAATGAGAATTAAATATTCATTATGCAGAAGCAGAGAAAGACAACAATAATCCCTTTGATGTGTGTGCAGTTTGAAAATCGTAAACTATTTCATACGATATGACATTGCATTAATTTGTTCGAACGCTCCGTGGCAGAATGGAAACAATTACGAGACTCTCGACGACCTTTCTGGTCTGCAAGTTCTTCTGCCTTCTGCTTTTCTTTTGCATTTCAATGTTTTCCGAAGAAATTCTCTTCTTAATGACCACAAGCATGCACGCAACTGGCTTGGGAGATGATTTAAGGGTTTGCTTTGGTGCTCGCCGATACTTTTTCAGGTAGAAGTCCTCACCGATGCTGCTACCTCATTATGCGAGCTCATGAATATTCTACTTCCTTCCACAAAGCCACATCCTTCGACAAGTCACATTAGAAACGCGAAAGAAAGAGTCAGACATGATCTGCATGAAACATGTCGCATTACGGCGGAACATGCCTTGAAACGACTACATCTACTTTCCCTCTGCTTACGTGTAGATAAATCTGGCAATGGATTTCACAAGAAGAAAGAATTTTAAATAAACAACACGGCAAGGAGAAAATCCTCGGGAATGTCAACAGCATATTTTATTTATGTTTAGTTGTTACTTCGTTTGCTTCAATCATTGTTTTGCTTATAATAAATCCCGAAGCAGCGACGAAGTAGAGGCAGAGACGAAGTTGATAATAATCCATGATATATTTAAGAATTTCAGTGCCTCTCACACTCGCTCTTCGTCTCGCATTGATTTGTTTTGAGAAACCAAAACCTATTATTAAATTAAAATGAATTTATCGCTGCTGCGCTCCAGCTTCCAATCCTCCAATGTCATTGCGGCCTGGCTAGTTGGACGCTGTAATAAATTGCAGATCTGGTATCTCAGGCAGGCTGAAAGTGAATCTCGCTACCTTCGCGACTCTCCATGGCGAGAGGAAAGAACAAGCAATGACATTCTAAGAATGTTTTGATTAATTAGCGGCGATATTCACCTCATTGTTATTCAGAACACAAATGAACAAGCGAGAGAAAATTGATTTCGATGGCGAAAAAATATTTCATAATTAATTAAGTCACCTTGCGAGCCGCTGCAGCGCTGAGAGAAAGTTCATATTATGTGTTAAAACAGGCTGCAAAATGCTCTTAATCTTAGGCCTCGTCAGAACCGGTCGAGATCTTCGCATGCTCGATGCGAACCGATTTTTATTGAAAAATTATAAAGGAAGGGCCCTCGAACGCGGGTTTCGCTTTTCTTTCTGCATTTAATTGAACCATTTCTGCGGAGTCTTTTTTACTGTCTTCAAGGGAATTGTCAGTATGTAATGCTTGCCTCCCTTTTCGACAATCGCTCGATGAATATGAAGTAATAATAATCGAGAACGGCGGTGTGGGGAGTGGGGAGGGAGAGCGCTACAACATGATTTTTATTACTGAAAAATTTATTCCAGCTTCTTATGGTTCTGCCTTATTCACAAAATGAAATAAATCATTTTTATATTGTGCGTTCTTTTTTTTGCGCTGACAAAAAAGTGAAATGAAAATAAAAAATACTTGCTTAAGAGAGAACCCACTGACATTTTCCTTCGCTGCTGCTGCCTTTTGTCGACGGTTTTTCGTTTCGGGACTGAGCTGCAATGATGTGTCTGTCCTTGCGGCTGGCTGATTTATACGGTCCGGCAGTTAATTCATTTGCATTTCGCGTTGGGATGTTAATTGTCGTCATTGGCAAACATCTCCAGTGATTTGACTGCTTTTTTGTCGCAAAAATGAAACATTTTTTTCGTTGTCCTCTCAGCAAGTCACAGAGATGAATTATGGACGACACGACGAGGAAAAGTAAAAGCAATAACAATTTTCACGCAATAACAAAAGTCACTTCGCTCTCTCTCACTCGCGAAAACCACAAAATCTTATTCTCGACTCGTTCAAGGTTTCTTTGCTCAAAAATTCAATGTGCGAGAATTAAAATTGCCCATAAAAATACAATTGGAAAGTTCATTGGTCAGTGTTTTGTGTCTCTTTAGCTCTCGCGTCATTCGTGCCGCAAAGTCTTCAGTCCCTTGACTCGTTTTTCGGGAGAAAATTATTTTAAATTTTATTCGAAAAGTCAATAAATCAATGCGTTCGAGAAATTACTTTTCTTTCTTGCCTTCTTTGCCTTCGTTGGCTCACTACTCGAGTGTGCCAAAAGATTGCAATTTCTTCACGATCTCATCCGATTACAAAACGCTGATCATAATTATACGGGAATGCAGCTCTCATGCGGCTATCGTGCCTCTTCATTGATTGTTAATTAAAGTTAATATTTCTTGTCTTGAGCGTCTCTTGCACTTTTCATCTTCAACTGTCGAAGATATCTTTAGCCTTTCGAAAAAAGTTTCTTCATTTTCATGTTGATTTATTTCATTTAATTGGGTGTGTAAATATTATGGGCTCCTTTAAGAGAGGACAGCCGCGACTCGGCAGATGAAATTTACGCGTTATGAAGCTTCAAGGAATTCGCGAAATTTCACTGAAAGTCGTGCGCGGAATTCTCGCCAATCTTTTGTTCGGTTCGTTGCGCTTTGATTGCATAATTTTCGACAGTTTCACACAACAATTCCTCATGAATTAAAATAAAAATCACCAACCATATGCTCGCAACACGATTTGCCATAGATTTTCCCTCGTAAATTCCCAACTTTGTTTCGAGCCGACAGGTTACGCAAAGTCTCTAGAGCTTGAGACCGTTTGGTGAGATAAAATTTGAAGAATTTTGGATTCTTGTTAAAGTTATTCGCGTCAGTATTTCTCAGATCATGTTAAAATTAAAATATTTCCCATTCACGTTCAAATACTTTGGCGCATTTCAGCAACAGAAAAATTTGTTTGCCGCTAGCAAAATATTTTCTGTTTTTCGAAAATTTCATTGAAAATAATTTCACACATGAAGAGGGAGGCAAAGAAGATATCAAGACGATCGCAGGCCAATCTGGTGCTCCTGCATGCCTCTTATCTGTTGATTATAATCTTTAAGGTTTCCTGAAAACAAAATATTTCACAAACATGTTAAAGACCTCTTTGTGTTGCGCATAAATTATGATGTTGCGTCGTCTTCGAGGAGCTGCAAGAGAGAGAAATACGCTTTCTGTGTTTACAGACTAAGATCAATTTCATCATCCGAAACCCGCCGAAAATAAAACCGAGCGAATGAAATGAAATCCGCCAATAAATTTAATTAGGGTTCTGTTCGGCTGATGACAGAACGCTTCTGGCGAGAAATTAAAGATTGGACGAGGGAAAAGCCTTTACACCAATATTTTATCATTAAACTTTTATGACTCTCGTTGCCTTCTTTCCACAGCAATAATATCAAATGAACTCCGAGAATCACTAAATACTTCGTCTCTTTTTTCCCATCTCAATCGCTGATAGCAAGAATGCTTGAAGGGAAAACACGGACGGCAAAAAGCGATATCTAAATTAATTTAATGAATCGCTTTTCGGTGGAATCTTGTTTCTGCTAGTGCAAGGAGAAATCAAGTGATCGGTGCAGCCATAATTTATATTTCTTTGCTTTATTTTTTAATTTTTTACGACTCTAGACGGCATGAATATCGTGAATAAGAATAAGACGAGGGCAATAATATGAAGAGGAAAAATGCTACTTCAGTCGCTGTCGACTACTACCGCAAGCCACATGGCCACATGGTGAAATTTCCGTGGTGAGTTTCAGCTGCGAGCGGTGTTTTCGTCCATTCCCTTTCCACACCGTTCGTTATCTTGTTGGCTCACATGTAGCTGAAGGCACTGAGGCGAAAATGTTTGAGCAACTTGCTGAAGAAAGTTTGACTTGGCGATCAGCTAAATCTTTTCTATCCGTGCTGAACATTGAACAGGTTTCCTCGAGCCATTGCTTGTGTTGGAAGACTTACTAGTGTAAAGGAAAGAATGAGCAACACAACATGAGCCGCACAGAATCAGTTGCAGTTCGCGAGTCGAGGAATACGCAAGCATTGAAATCTTTCTCTCGATCGTTCGACGATTGAATAGGAAAAGCGGAAGAAAATAAGACCGAGAAGATAAAGAAGTTTGTTTTGTGTGAGCGGTGAAACAGGTGAACGGTTGAAAGGAAGTGCTAAAATAAAATATTTACCTGAAGATTTTAATCTCAATCATTAGTTGTTCAAACATTGGTCGCTTTGAAGAGCGCCGAAGAGCAAATTGAAAGAAAACATTCCTAGGAATATTAAAGAAAAATATTTCACGAGAAAAAAGATGAATGATGAATTGTGAAAGTTTGAAGTGCGCTCGAGGGAACAAACGAGACTCTATGAAAGGATAATTAAAGTTTGATAACAAAGTAAGTAGGCGAAATATTTACGAGTGCTCGGCAAAAAATGAATTTGATTCGACCATCGATCAATCACAGATGTTGCGAGAGAGATCAAGCATGTTCAAAAAAGTACAAAATATTATTATTTAATCGTCAGTTGGACGATCAAGAATTTCATTTTCTTATTCTCACCGATCTTCACGATCGTCTTCGGTCTTTATTGAAACATCACTTAAGAACGAGCGTAATTAATAATACACAACAATCACATTTATTCCCAGTGAACTTTCGAGCAGGGCTTTTGTGATCAGACCGAGGCGGCGTTGATGTTCTTAATGAAGTGATTATACAGGAAGTTCCATTGTAATGGTCATTTAAAAAGCCCTGAATCATACTCGATCCGAGGAGGAATCGTAGCAAAGAAAATAAATAAACAAGGGGAAGGCGAAGAAATCTCAACTTAGAAGAGAACCGTCTTTATAATGATCAGAATTAAAGAGAATTCCAAATCTCTAATCTGTGTTTACTTTCAAACTTTTTTCCTTTCATATCGAGACAAAATTTTTCTACATCTCGAAAACTTTCGAGGGCTTTGCTGATTTTTCGGACGGAGATTTCTATCGTGGACGAAGAGAAACAACCAAATACAAACACCACATATCATTTTGTCTCGATCTAAAGCCTGAGATAAGAGCTAATGAAATGATATTATTATGGAATCATTTTGTATGTTTGTTCGATTCTCGTCTTCTCTTCTTTCCATCCAACGTTGGCCAGCTTCTTTTTGTTTCTGCCACTGGCTGCGGAGAAGAACCAACAAACGAAATTTTAATGATTTCCGAACAAACTCAAATGAACGAATCATTTATTAATGATTCGAGTCGAAAGGATAAAATCTGAGAATATTTTTTCTTCTTGATCGTCGCTTCGTTTTCGTTAATTGAATAAAGAATATCATCGCCGATTGTTCGTCTTCTGTTGAGTGGCTTCATTGAGACCAACGCTTCATTTATCATAAAGTCGTTAATATTTGTTTAATTTATCTCTTGGAAACATTCCTGGAATCCGATAGTCTTGAGCGGAGCCCCGAAAGATAATATTCTTTTAATAGGTTGATTAAGTAACTGAAGGGGAATGAACGAAACGAAACGTCTCCGTTCGGAATGTAATCCAATTACGGATTGGAAATCGTTTCGGAATGTTTTGTTTTTCTCTGGAATTCTCTAGCTTGGCTGCTGCCCCTGCTAACCAGAGAGCTTCTTGTCGCGTCGTGCTTCAATAACCACAAACACCGAATCTAACATTCACCTGTATTGTAATCGGACGTTCAGATTAAACCGAAGCAGAGGGAAATAATAGAAGTGAACTGGTTCCAGCTCCGCTCGTAATCTCGTATTATTTTAGAATTTAATGATGATCTCACAAGGGAATTGCTTTTCAATCGCCTTCCATTCTTGCTCGCTGAGGAGGAAACCGAAATAAATTCAATTGTCACACTCGAGAGCATCGAACAATGGATTAATAATGAAATAAATTCCATGTTGATATTTTAATTTCTGCCTTCCTCTCCCTCGTTCCTGTGGGGTTTGAGGCATTATAAGCCTCGATATCGCAGCAAGAACAAAGTTCTTTGTGCATCGCCTAAGAAATGACAAATCAATAGAATTTTGATCTTATCGATGCATACTTCGAGAGCCCTTCCTTCGCCACACGGCAAACAAGCAAAATTTTAATTGAGGCAAAGAATTCCTTCGATCCAATGTTTTAAATCACTGCGCTCTTTTGTTGCACCAAAAGAAAATGCGAGATGTTTGCACAAAGCTCTTTCTTCTTCCTTCTCGACATCGACATTTAAAATGTTCCAACGCCCACACAGCCTTGTTGGAAATTCCTGTATCAGCATTCTTTCGCGAATCAATTAAACGGCTTTTTACGTCAAACGCGACGAGAACAGCGAGCATAGCCCAGGGAGGAGATTGTGAATAAATCGACCTGCCGTGCGTGCTAAAACATTACCTCACTTCATCAGCCTTCGAATTCCGTGAAAAATGTCGTAAAATTAATATCAGCCTGCCTTCGGTAACCTCGGGCGGTGGTTCTACGACTTGAGACGCTTCGACGACGGCTACAGAACCACCAGATAGTAGTTGATTTAATTCTCTCTGCTTTCAGCCAAACCATTAGTTTTCGTTATTAATTGCGAGCCATTTGGGATCAGCCCTCCTCTTTCAAGTTATGTGCGGAAACCTACCTAGCGCACTTTATCTTCGAGCTTCATTCGCTGTAGAAACTCTCGATTGCGAGACTTGCACTTTGCTTTCATGTTCGTTTTCTATTTCTCGCTCACATCCGAGCTTGCATTCAACTTGTATCGAAGGCACATCTTTTGCCATTAATAAATTATGTAAATATTCAGCGCGAGCAAACGAGACGGAGGATGAATCGAGAGCGATAAACATTTTTCCCCGTTGCTCTCGCTCGCTCGTGAAACTTTCTAAAACTTTGCTGTCGTCAAGTAGCTACAGAGGAAAAGGAAAAAGCTTGCGGTCGACACTTTCCTCCCAGATTTTGCATCAGCACACGAAACGCGCCTGAAGCGACGCACACAAAGTTCATTCTCAATCTCCAAAATCGACAAGGTGCACAATAAATTCATCGTGAACGGCAACACCGTTTTCTAAGTTATGGGGCTCGGTAATTCGATCCGAGGAAGTGGCGAAAATTATTGCCCCGAATCGATGCGATAGCGAGTAAGCGAAATAAAGCGAAAGCGTTTGAATTTATGACTCGCCGCGAAATTCTCACCGCGCAGATTTATTTCGCTGTCACATTGCGAAGCAAAACGTCTTCTTGCATAAATACATTAGTCAAGCGACGAACGGGTTTGCTGGATCTTGATTTTCTCCCGGAGAGAAACGCACGGTCAGTCACAGAAAGGAATTTGATTTGCATAATTAATTAATAAAGCAGTCTCCATTTAAGTCTTTGCGACTTTTGGCTCAGATTTTTTTTACATCTTAATCATTACCATAAGCGAGATCGCCCTGATGACAGCGCGAGAAGACAACGCTTCGTCATAAAAGTTGATCATATAACTCAAAGCCCAAAATCGCTCTGAGACATTTGATACTCTTCGCCAAACGTCGACCGGCGTTTAATGTTTCAATTTTTTGCCTCGAGACAGTCGAGACAGGATGCCCAGGGAGATTTTGCTTCGACGATAAAGATGTTTCTAGTCAATCTCGATCGAATAAATTTCCCCGGTGATGAGCTGGCGAAAGATCCTCGACGAAAGGGCAACGATCCGCTACGCTATAAAAAGCTTATCATCGCCTCTTTCGCTCGTCTTGACGCTTTCGTTGTTATTGATCACAATAAAACAAATCTCTGTCCAGTTCCACGTTCAATAAAACATCGACGAGTGAGTCGTTTGTATCAAATTATTTCGTAGATTCTTTCGTCTTTCTTTTATTGACAACGCTCATTCAAAATAAAACTTTTCTCTCGTATCGTTTTATTGTGCGTGGAGTCGTCTTGTGTTATTCAAATGGACCTCTCGTCTCTCGACATCGAAACTAGAAAATTTGTTTCTTACATCGACTTTTATTTGCCTTTTAATTGTTTTTAGATTTGGTTTTTATTGAAATTGGGTGTCAGCCGGTCGGCAATCTCAATGGAAAGAAGATCGACTTGGTGTGTTGCGTGACTGGAAATTGAATTTCAAAGTTAAATCGTCCCGTAGAGAAATGATTTTGTGGTTTGGTGAAATATCGAGTCGATTTCTGTTCCATTACGGAGACACAGGAATCTACACGGAAACGGATTAATTGGCCACGATGCTAATGGACGCCACCTGAACCCGTACGTCGTTGTTTATTGGGGAAAAATGATAATTCGACATTTCGTAATCTCATCGAGATCGAGAAGAATTCTTCGATTCTTTGTTTGCTCGTTCACGAGTCAAAGCAATGGGAAAGCTTGTTTAGGGCATCGGATAAAGATTCACAGTTAAGTTCTCACCTATAAACCATCCCGAGCCGTCATCAATTAACGAAAAAGCGAGTCGCTGCATTCGTAATTAACTTTTTCTAGAGAGAGAATTTATTTTTTCGCAATAAATTTTATCGCATTATGATTCGAAATTCTCTTCCTAAGCGAGCTTAGGTAAATGTTTTTATGAAGCGACGTTTACCGTTGCGGACGCGGCTGATAATGTTAATTTATTTTCCCATACGAAAGCGTTCCGGGGATCTCTCGTGGTAAACGAAACTAATTTGTAATTGCGATGCTCTGGTGAGCGAAGCATTCCACGAGCTCCTTCGCTAATTTTTTGTTTGTTCGTCTTCCTTTCGCTCCTTCGCTTGTTATGTGAGCCCATAGAACGTTAGTTAATGGCATAATTTTCTATTCAGAGACAGAGAGAAACAATTACTGCTTTCAAATGCCCAGCAATTGTCGTTTCGGGGCGTTCGAGAATAAGCAAATATTGAGTACGACATGCCACTCCACATCTCAGCTCTGCGGTGACTTCAACGTCCAACATGCTCGGAATTTTCTCTTTGCTGCCTAACAATCTCCAGAGAAAACGAGAATAATCACAACATCAAATTGTTTCGCTGTCTAACGGAGAAACGTTACATTTGTTGATTGACATTTGATTGCGAATGCGAGTCAATAGGAAAGGAGTTGGCGGAGGGAAGACACGACGAGATGACGGGACACAAAAGCGATCGCAATTTTCTAATTTTCTCGTTAGTTCTTTATAAGCGTTCGCCTTCATCAGCTTCTGCTTCAGCCAACAAAGTCTCGCGCTGAGTGCTTCTGGGCCAATTGATATAATTGACAATAATTTGATGTCCGCGCCTAAACAAAAGCGACAGCAGCAGACAGACGAGAAAGATCAAACGGCGATTGGAAAAAAGAGTTAGAATTGAGCGAAGCATCATCTCACGATAACGGTCGAACGACACCTTTTCATTAAATCGTCTCAATCAGACGATTCTCAGAAAATAAGAGATTTCCAGAGACACGACAAGAATGCCTCAGCTCGTTTTGGTGAACGTTGCTTTGTTGCCATAATTTATTTCGAAGAAAAGTGGGCAGTCAAAGACGAGCACCGGCCGGCGACGAAATTTCCTTTGTTGTCCGACTAAATGCCACAATGTTTCTTTTAAACGTCGTGCAATCTTTTCTGGTTGAGACAAGCCAGTCAATCTTTGAATGCGTTAACATAGCAAATTAGTCAAACGAAAAGTTTATTTTTTGGTGCAACATTAACAACTTCATTTGCATCAAAGTAAATCATAAACGCTAGCAATCATCGCCGTTGAGTCTTACACACAATTTATGCGAATTTTATGCAAATCGCGATGTTTGAAAAGCAACACAGAAGAGGCGAGAATATCAAACGACGTGCCGTGCTGCTGGGTTAAGAAAAATCGTTTCTGCTCACTTATTTCTTTTCGCAATTGTCGAACATTAGACTCGCGAATAATCCAATCTCCAGTTCTCGCACACTCATTGAGCGTGGAACCCGTTTCTAGCTGAGCGATTGCCTATGAAACTTATCGCTGGTGCACATTGTCTTAAATCTACAATCACGCATTTGCTAATAATGACTTTAATAATAAATATTATTTTCAATCTTGGCACCTGTTTAGTTTCTTTCGGTTCTCCTTCTGCCTGATTCGCTCGCTCAAGCTCAAGCTCGACAATCACCTTTTATTTCTCTCCTTTGGCTGTTTCGCTACAGCATCGCGCTACACCATGGAAAAAATTTGCATATAAAAGAGGTTTCTTGGAAATTGAATCTGGTTTAGAATGAGAAAAGACAAAAATGTATAATAAACGATTAACGACACCTACACGGGAAACTATTTCATTGCTCTCGGTGCTGCTCGACTCCGCATTAGACGGAGGAAATCTTGCTGATAATTCGAGCTCTGTGCAAAAGTCTTGTCATTTTTAAGGTCGCGCTAATTTATGCAAGAGCATCGAATGCTCGTAGACTGAGAGTCGCTGCAAGAGCTGTCGACATTCAGAGGCTTTATCGCGTGAAACATCCGAAGCTCAAGCGAGAAAGAAAAACCTTTCCGCAAGAATTGAAAACTTCAATTTGTAACCTTGGCTGTTCATGACTCCTTGTACGTCTGAATTTTTTCTTGCGGTTTCGGTTTCAGGCTTATTAAAATGAGAGAGAAGAAAAATCTTGTTTTATTGCCACGTTTTGATCTTCGACGACGTTTTGGCAAGCCGCAATCCAACCCGAGAGGGAAGCTTAACAATAACATTTTTGATTGATGTTTAAATACGTTTATTTTTGTCCATTCATTAAAAGCTTATAAGCGACAGAATCGCATGATGTTTCGCCTCTCTCGGCTTGGTTTGATTTACCTACAGCCTCGCATAATAAATGCACATTGAAATAAAATCAAACTTAATTTGAATTTCGTTCTTGTTCCCTTTCAGATTCATCGAGAGACTTTGAGTCGAGTGACAGACAAAACGGCAATGTTGGGTGATGAATAAACATCGCGAGCTGCTCAGCCTTCTAGTCGATCGAAATACGATTGAAGTCGGCTTGCGTCAAACGAAGCCCAGAGGAGGAAAATAATTGATTTGCGGTCCAAATTGCGCGTAGACGTTGTTGCATTTCAATAAAGGAAGAAAGTATCGGGGAAAGAAAAAAAGAAATTCGCAACTCGTAAAATAAAACAGAATTGAATTCGAGCCGCTAAAGTGAAGCAAAGAGAAAGAAAACTGCATGCTCATTGTGTTCGGCGAGCCTTCAACTGATTTATGATAAATCTCCGATGCTATTTACGTGTTTGTTTGATAAATAGAAGTGAAATCGCAAAGTTCGACCGCAAGGCCCAATCAGCTCGCTTATTAGAACGGCCTTTGAGTGACCATAAATAGTCGGGCGGATTCCTCATTCGCGCGAAAACGGGAAACGAGAAACATTATGCTGAGGAGATAAAAGAATCTTGCGCAGAAAATTGTTCCATAAATCGAAGAAAACTGCAAACCAGAATCGGTTCAATGATTTTGTTTCATCATCCACCTCTTCGCGCGATCGTTTGCTGCGGTTTTCAGATTAAATTATCAATTGTGTTAAATGTAATTTTATAAGCAAACGACGGACAGAAAGCAACGGAAAAAGTATCGTTCACCCCCTCGACATTTGGTTCGGGCCACAACCGCCGCCGCCGCAAGGAAGGCAAGAAAGAAAATCGCTGATCTGAAATCGTCCAGGGCACTGCACCGAAAAATCATCATCGTCGCACAAAAAAATGGTAAGTGTTGGATTTCAGTCTGCTTTGGCTTGTTTTGTCCCTTGTCGCTCGGCGAAATCGGTTAAGCCTTTGAGAGATGTTAGTGACTCATATCTTTGACGCGCTCTGCATCGCAGCGGAATAATCGCATTTCAAATGATTGATTTCGTGATTAAATGTAATTTATATATCTTTATAAATTGGCTTTTGCTTCTCTTTAGTCTTATTTTTTGCTCAAACTTATAAGCTTCCATTCTGCCTCAGTGGCTGCAGCACGTTTCGTGATCTCCGCTAATAACAACAACAGCAAGACTAAGGCGGCAAATTGATTATGCTGCACGATGATGAATTTAATTAGAAGGTCTCGATCGGATGCATCAGCTCGAAGCTGTCGCTCGATGTCGACCCTCAAGATTTTTTATTTATTTAATCACCGTTGCGAGATGATCTCCGACGGTCGCTCGATTCTTAGATCCTTTCGTGAGCGAGACCACAAATTTATTTCCTGTATTGAGTTATAATTCAAGTCGAAATCATCGACTTTAATAAGCCATTTCTAGTTTTGTTTCTTCTTCTCGTCGTGGTCTTCGTCTGTTATTAGTTGAAGACGGGCCGGCGATCTGATAAATTATGGATTAATACGAACAAATATTTAAAGCCAATATTTCATTAGCAGACGAATAAATGTTTAAAGATTTTTCTCTCGACGTTTACTGGACTTTAAACATCGCGATAGGGCCTTTCTTCTCATCACAGCAGGTGATGGCGAGCTGAATGAGAAAAGAGTTTATTATTTTATTATTTCCTATCGCTCTCTCTGCCACCACGGCGGAGGAAAAAATTCACATCGTACCGTGTTTTCAGGTAGAAAAGAAAACAAATTTCTCGAAATTCTCCTCTCGCTCGTTCACATATCGCATATAAATTAAGGTAATTTCATCTTTCTAATGCCCCGGTCAGCTCTCGCGCGCCGATGTTCCATTTAAGAGGCCAAACGGCTCATTCGCGACGCCCAGCCGCGAGAATGCCATGCAAAGCGCCAATATCTTTTAATGAATCAATAAACTATTCTGATGTATGTGCCCTTGTTATTGACCGGGTTCCACTGACCGGCACGCTCGTTTTCGCCAAGATGAAACACTTTTATCGATGAGCAAACTGGGTTAACTCCCTCCTCGCCGCTGTCTTAATGGCATCTAATTCCAGCCATAAAGGATCGTCTCACAAGATTATGCCTGAATAGACGATCTCAGAGTATTTTGTATAAATTTTTATAACGGTTCGTGCTTTTTACTTTTTACTCTGATCGCTCGATTTTCCTTTGCTTCGTTAGCGACTGGAGAAATGCAGAAGTAGAAGGGACAAAAAGTTACATGAGAAGATTGTTAGAGAATTGTTTGTTAAAGAAGCTTACATGCTTTGAGCTCAATGTGCACTTATAATCTCACAAAACGGAGAAAGAAACATTCCATTCGTTATTAATAATGTTTCACTCTCACAGCAATCGTAATTGACAATTACCCCGGGAAGCTTCAACTCGACTCGTTCTCCCACTAAGAGCACTTAGTAGCACCGTTCAACTCGTTCGCTGGGATCTTTGGAATTCAAATCAACAGCGCGCAATCAGTGCCAGTTGATATGCGTCTGACGATCAAGTCACGGCACTTAATAGAAAATCACTCAGAGGAGAAATTTATTTCTGTCTTATCAGGGATTATCTAAACGCTCGTTCTTCCCACTTAATTCGTCAAGTGCATAAAATGTTACCAGCAAGTCTAGAAAAAAGGAGCGACTTCATTCCGCAACGGTAACTTCGACTTCACGACCGAGAGCAACAAAAAAACATTGTCAGAAGAGTTAACATGAAGTTCTGCTTTCCGTTCAGTCGCCAGAGCATGTGAAATTGATTTCCTATTCGCTTGGTTCTCCGCTCAACATCGATATTAGTGTAAATGAGATTATGGAAAACATTTGGTTTGTTATTCGACAAACACGTTTCTCACCGCCCGCCACCGCCACCTTACTGTATGAACTTGTAACGAATACGCGAGCCAATCGAATTGGCAGCGGACTTGCTCAATGGAATTTGAAATTAGCTACACAAGTTGCAGAAATGAAATAACTTCCAACGTCGAGGCGAGCGGTTTTCAGACGTATGGTCGCAATTATGGATAACTTCGAGATAAATTAATCGCTGGCAATAGTTTTATCATTAAGTAATTCGTTGAGGAAAATTGGTCGTAACTGATTTTCTAAGAATTTGATGTCAGTAGCTCAGGAGGAGCTGAAATTGCTGCTCAATTGCTCTGGCCCTCAATTAGGGATTGCGTGAGATCAAATCCATCTCGAGAAACCAAAACTCTCATCGGTCGAGCTGTGTGTTCGATCCACGAACGATTCAGCAGAACAAGAAACATTTAACTCGTCGTTTAACGTCGAAGGAAATTTAGGCCAGAGATGCGATTAAGCCTCAAATAATAAACAAAGTTTCTCTCTCACTCGCCAGCCCACGACCGAAGCTCGAACATATTTCGTTTGACTTTTCGGGTTGTACGTGTAGAGTTCATGCTGGTGAAGAAGAAAGCGATTTCTCGTGAAATTTTTTTCCGCTAAAGAGCGAGACAGCGAGAAGGAAGAAACGAAACTCTTTATTACATTTTAATGCTGATCAGAACACCCAAAAAGTTTTCCTGTTTGTGGGCGTTCGCAAGTGCCGTGTCGTCCTCTTATCAAAACCATTGTCGGTTCTCCTCGATTAAACCGTCACCCCATTCGAGTCAGATCGCTCGGAGACGTTTACAGTCTCCATATATTCTACAATAATTAAGAATTTAAAATAAAAGAAATCTCGTTTTTATTGAAAAGCTGGAACGAGAACGAAGAAGAGATAAAACGTAACGAAACAGCGAAATGATAAAAGCGAAGGAAGACGCGAAGAGGAGTGAAGAGAAATGATACACTTTAATATTTATCGGTTTGTTGGCGTCTGCAGATTATTTCAACAGCAATTATTTCGGTGGAAATAAAAACTCTGGACAAAAGTCCGCGAGGAACACCGAAGAGTTTCCTCCACAATTAATTATCAAGTCTTCGACTTTCGTTCTAATGAATTCCAAGCCCGAGCGGCTCGTGAGTGTCGTTCGAGCAAACAATGAAGAGACTCTACTTATGGGAACTCGACTGCGAATTAACATGAATTCATCGCAGCCGCAAACTTGTTGTCGAGATGGAATTAAATTAGTTTTATAGCGAAATTATTTCACTCGAGCGACCGGGAGGAAAAGTCAGCCAATTAAATTTATTATTTTTATGGAAATTCATAATCGTAAATTTTCCCACTAAATGATGGATATAAATGCTTGTAAAGTAATAAACACCTGAATTAAGAGACTTAATGTGAAGCTAGACCCGAGACTTTGCCCACAGAGCTAGCAATTATGATTTCATACATCAACGAGTTGAATGTGACTCGAGTTGCTCATTGTTCGCCGGTTATGATTTCATCACCTGCCCGAGCGAAAGATCTAAAGCTGGAAAGATGTGGGACACAAACAAGATACTCTAGCATGAGATCATAGATAAAAAGAAAGTAGATTTACAGCTTGCTTGATTGATGGCATCTTAAGCACTCCCGTCAGTCATGCTCGAGAAACATTCTCACGAGCCAATTAATGCCAACCGTTGATTGAATTAAAAAATCTACATTAATTATATCTATGCTCGTAAACTGTTAGCTAAAGCATGTATATGACCAATCATTTCCAGCCTCGTGACAATATTTATTAACATATTTATTATTATATCTCTCTATTTCTCCATCGCTACTCGACGACTCTCGATGCACTTCGCAGACAATGAGGCTCTGGAAACTTAACCGACGACGAATGCTGCTGACGAAAGTGCTTTTCCTGTTATTCAACCAACTGATGGTCATCGGCATTTATGGGAAATTGTGCGAGACAGAGACGGGACAAAACAACATTATACTCGACATCGAGGAGAGCCGCGGTGACGGTGAGTTAAAGCGAATTTATTGTGTAAACTTTGCGCTGTAAAGTGTAAAATCGGAGAAGCCTGATAAGAAAATAGCATGCAAGGGTGTTGCAGCAGCCATGACATCGTTGCTCGCCCATGCAAGAGTTGAATGTAAGAAATACATCGATCCGTTCGTCCTTCGTGATACTTATATTGCCACCGGTAATCCATAATTATCTGAATGTCACTGCAGTTCAACCTCAATTTGAGATGCAACCTCTGCTGCTCTCACCTCAATCGATCAAGCGAAGTGACGAGCAATATATTTTCGAAAGTGATAAAAGCGAAAACGCGCCTTGCAAAGCATATTCAGTTCCCATCGTAAGAGATGTGTCACAGCATGTTCACTTTCGCTTTTATCTCGAGCCCAGACAATTGATACTCGCGACAAGCGAGATCGAACGCAATAATAAAGCAACGAAAATTTACGAAACTGCAAATTGCAATTGCTCGTGAGAGCTCCGAGAAACGGCGAATTTCAATTTCGACCATAAATGGAATGTGTCGTGGAAATGTGAATTCCATTAAGTTTATTTGCGACTCGATGCGAGCACACATCACTTCCAATCTCTCTCTCACTCGCTTTCAATTAAATATTGAGTGATTAAAGCTGAATTTATAGACTTGGTTCAGTTCGTCAATGGCTGATAATTGCAGTTGACATCGTAAAACTCATAATTTTTGATAAGTGCGGTGCTGACAAATGTGACAACGACGTTGACTGGATCGTAACCCTGTGTTGATGTCGGTCCGCTACGGATCGCTTCTGTGCTGGAGTCGTGAGAAATCTCGCGATGCTTTTCTCCTGATTATCGCCGTAAAAGTTGGTAATGTCAGTGATTAAGGTACACGAGCTCGAAAGTTTCTCAATTTCATCTCGTACAATAAAAAACAATGAAAAACATTTTTCGCGATAATCGCGAAGAGAAAAACGAAAGTTGGCAAAGCGTCAGTTGCATACGAGAAATGTTTTGCACAAAATAGGAAACAACTTCGCTTTTATGATTGCCTGTCGCGCGCGCTCATATTCAAGTTTCGCAATGAGCCAGCAAACCAGCCAATCACTTGTGAGGCTGAACAAAGACGGAGTCTGAATCGCGATTAGAGTAGAATTAATTATAAATCTATTAGAGACTTGCCGTCGCTCCAGCGACTGATCCGACATAACAAAACAACATAAATAATCCTCGAATCGTTGTGGAAGCAGTCGCTGTTTATACACGCGCAGTAGGTGACTTTAGCTTTTATGGAACGAGAACAATGGGCTCAAGAAAGAAGGAGAAAACTTCTAGTCGCTTAATTAATTACAAGATACTCCGATGGGGGCCAGCAACGACTCACCGGCTCAGATCGCTCGCCAAGTGATCTGAAACGAAAAACAAATAACGAGACGAGACGGAGGGAAAGAAAGTCTGATCTGAATTAATTCATTATTAATCATAAGGCAATGATTTATGCGCGCTGCTGACCGCACGGGAGAGTTCATTCAACGAGATTATGATCTGTTTCGGGTTGTTCGTTAATTAAAATTTAAATATCAAATCGAATTAACGTCTTCTTGTCTCTGTCCATCTATCTAGCCATCGGTTCCCAGGAGAACGCACCAAAGCTGCCAATTCACGGCGATGTCGACGACGAGATCACACTCGGCTTGAACTTTCCCGAAGGGAACCACAATCTGTTCAAGCTGAACGGGAAACTTCTACAACTGGTTCATCCACTCGATCGCGATAAGGAGAATTTGAGTCACATTCAGTTCACGGTAAGTTTTTTTCTCCTTCGCTTCGGGCGACTCTCAGCGGGTCAGCAAGTGGAGCAAGTGAATAATAATTGATTTTTTGTGTGTTCCGTTCACAGATATCTTGCACAATTAAATCAACGCCAAGCCGTAATCGGAACATTCCGATAATCGTTCGTGTGTCAGATGTTAATGACAACCCGCCAGTGTTCGTCGGTGCGCCTTACGAAACAAGCATTGCTGAGGTGAGTTGGATGATTGTCGCGAGCGTTTGGCTTCCTTAAGCTTCTCGACAAGCCAAAATAATTTGTACAACGCAAGTTTAGAGACGTCGATCGAGTCAACTGATTGATGACTTGGACATAAACGCTCGAAACGTGGCAGTGACTCGCTTTGTTCGCTCGTTTAATTAGCGACGATCTTTATATTCGCGAGGAAATTTATTCAAATGAAGTCAAGTTAATTAAGATGCGCGTGCAAGAATCGCGGAGACGGCTCATTGTTGGAGCTGTTAAAGGGGGAGGAACTGTCGGAGTGAAGCAATTTCACATAAGAAGCTTTATTGCGAGGCCGAACGTAAAAAGGTTTTATGCAATCAGCCGTTTTTAGCAGCGTTCATCAGCTTTATGGCTTGAAAAATTCCTTGAAAATCTAATAAAGGCTTCCGACGAGCGCTCTCATAACTTTCTTGCCTTCTACGTCCTTCGACTGCAAATTGAGAATCAATCAAAAGACGAACGAACTGTGCAATTGATCGATGATTATCTCTCCTTCAACTCGATGGTGCTTCTCGAACATGTTGATATCTTCATCGATCAACTACCAACGCAACTGCGGGAGAATGGGAACAACGGTCGACTAGCGACAGAACGAGAAATTCTTAACCCAGTTAGCAAATTTGTTTTCCGAGACGGCTTGTCAGTAAAGCCTAATCCATTATCCATTTCTTTAAGAGCCGTTAAAAAGCTCAAATATTTGACAGTAAATTGTTCAACTGGGAAGTTCTCCATCGCCGAAAAGCAAACAGTCTAATTGTCAATCAAGCAGCTTTAAGCTCGCTGTTAATTTCCCTCTCTTTGGCTTTCTGCTTCGCTATTAGGCAATCTCGCGCGAACGATCGCCTCGAGTCAAGAACTCGACCTGTCAATATATCAATAATTAAAATGTAAATATTTCATTATCAAACATTAATCAAAGTATAACAATGTAATGCCAAATAAGCGTTTAAGTGTTCCGCTTTTGTTCCGAAGTGCTGTGAGTTACGCCACGCTCCGAACAGTTGAAGGTTACTCAATCAATGGACGTAAATAAATCTCTTTCTGCAGCTCTGACCGTTTAGTCGTGCGCGGTGTTCATGCTGGCTTTCGCTTAAAGCTTGCAGCAGCAGCGGATTTACTGGCATTTCGCAGCGCAACTGCTGTTGAGTTTGCTGCTGCCCTCAGGTGTTTGAATCGCGCCGCGCTTGTAATTTGATCTCTCGCCTTAACTCCTCTCGACTTCTCCCCAAATTTCTCTTCAGCCTGTAAAACAAATTCAACTTTAATTGTTCATCAGACAACATTAACGGTTCTAAGCCGCGCTCGCACTCTTCGGGTCAACGATGAGGCAGGCGATGCTTTATTAAGCCATTGAGGAGAAACTTTACTGCCCTCGAATAACTTTACTGCTTTGAAGAAACATTTAATTTCTATTTGGCGATAAAACTCCTCATAATCGTTAAGATATTAATAATCTTCTTTGAGCTCTCAGTCTTCGCATTCTTCTCCAAAGTCTTTTGTAATCGCCTCAACGAGCAATAAAATCGTTAGAGTTTTGTCGCGCTAAGTGCCATTGCATGTCAAATCGCACAGAAATGAGATTTTAATTCCGTGGAGCGAGTCGGGCGATGATGCGCAAGCACTTTGCTTGTTCACAAAGCCCAGGAGACAATCGACGGAAATTAGCGAAGTGAAAGTCGCGAGACGCAGTCAAATGATGCAAGACGAAGACGAGTTTCGATTGAACCGCGGGTTCGCCGTACGGGGCAACAAGAGTTTATGATTGCTCTCTTCTTCTTGTTCGGACGAGTAAATCTGAGGTAAAGTGATCGTAAATGGACAAGCGCTTTCCTCAGTTGGTCGCCTGGGGAAGCCACGACACATTAGCGAGCGTGAAAGTTGAAAACTGCCAAGACAAAGCTGTCGATTGTTCGATTTAATTAAGTCTCGCGAGGCAGTTGTTAAGTCACTTGACTGATTATTCTGATGAAAAACTTCGCTCGAATCTTTTTCATCGTTGCGAAACTCAACTCGGAATAGACTGCGACTTCATAAAAGGAAAACTGCAAATATTCAAAAAATTCAAAATCAATTTCGAATGCATTGAATCGCTGGTGTGCAGGCATGCCGATCGAGTGGAATTCATTAGCTGCGACGTGGAGGAAAAACCTGCAAGTCCTAAAATGTTTAGCGAAGTGTTTCTGCAACATGTTCTCTCTGCACCGCCGTCGTCTCTTGCGATATTCACGTCATACACTCGTTGTCCATTAGGAAATGTTAGAAAATATGTTTTCACCATCAGAGCCCGAGAAACAAGCGCGAGCAATAAACATGAGAAATGGTTTCCTCATTCTTTCCCGTTTCTTACACATTTCCAACTGCAAACTTTCGTCGCTCGAGCGTTGGATTAGATGAGGCGGCGATTCCATGTTTGGTCGCAGAAAACCAAAGCACAAGCTGGGCGCGCTCGCTTGCCATCTGACGATCTTCGGTCGATGCATCGCGCAAGTGGAATTTTCCAAGAGAAATTATTCAGAAGAACAAATTGCAGTTGGCTTTGCAGATTTGATTAATTTCGACGTTAAACCAAGTATGTCATTAATTATGGTTCGATGTCAACTTAAAGCGATGACAAGACGAGATAGCTTATTGTGCACCAGTTCTTCGAGATACGGCCAAATGTAAAGTCGCAACGACGAGAGCATTCCACGATAATTGTGCGTAGATGGAATTTATTGGTTTGCTTTAATTGATTACGCGCGGAACTCTCGAGCAGCTGTGAAATGTTGTTTTGACGTGCTCTATCACATTCATTGAGTAGCAAGTCGATCGGGTGGGCAAGCAACACTTCGCGCTGCATGACTCGCTCCGCTTCTTCTAGCGATCGCCTTTTGCGCTCTTCTTTAATTAACTAAATTTTAATCTTGTTTTGTTCGCTTCTCTTTTCATATTTGTCTGCTATGAAGTCAACTCCCGTGGGCACGACTATTTATAGTAGCATTAAGGCAACGGACATCGATGCAGGCGTCAACGGAGCTGTCGAGTATTTCCTCGTCGAGGGATCCCACAACTTGACTGATAACGACGGAAAAGTTGCTGACGGCTTCGGCACGTTCGCTATCGCGTATCCGCATCAGGGACAAGTAAGTTGCAAGCTCAACTCGCAAATCACGATGATTTCTCATACTATTCGACTTGTAGGTCACCATTGTTAAGACGCTCGATTATGAGCGCATTCAGCGGTACTACTTGACAATAGTAGCATCGGTAAGTCGCACAACTCTTCTTACTCCTTTCAGCCGCGATTATTCGCAACAATGGTCGATTATAAGCATCGGCGTGTGAATGATAGCGAAAGCTGTTGGAATGTCAATAAATTAGCGCGCACTTATTCCACTGAATCACGCGAGATCAGAGCCCGCATTGACTCATCGCCGCTGCAGAATGAAAATGTCCATAAATAGAAGAGAGAAAGATTTCATCATGCGAATGGGCCACGATCACATGTGGCGCTTAACATTTACCCAAGACAAGCCCCGATCCTAAAGCGGCGAACGCTTTAATTGAAACTAATGAGGCTTGCAGTGGTTCGATTATGCTCAATCTCATTACACAGCGAACGTAACCCCCTCCTATCGACCTATCTGTCGTGAAACATGATGTCAAACATATTGAAGTCATAGCCTCAGAATTAGTAAATAAACTTGTTACATTTTAATCGCTGATATTACCGGGATCCGGCATTTAAGATTAACTCAACAATGGTAAAACAAAAGGAAGGAGAGATAGAGGGAGAGCGAAACCGTATTTTGGATCATTAAGCACATGAAACTGCTGAATAATTCGTGATTCTGTTAATCTAAATATCGTGACTTGAATATTTTCTCTGCCGTTCGCTTCGATTCCGATTCGCTCGGTGCACGGACTCCTCGTTTGCGCGTGTTGCGCTGCCTTCTTTCCGCCGAATGCTTTGCATACGAGGGAACGGGTGCCATAAATTCTTGCCTTCGTTTTCCCTCCGAGCGCTTCGGCTCAATTGAAATCACCGGAGAAACGTCGATTTGCAAAAGCCTTTTCGGATAATCTTCGATTTACAATCTCATTAGAGATGCTTTCGCTTGAAATGTTTGACATCGCAACATGTTGTTCGCTTTCTCATGCAATCGCATTCCCTCGTTGAAGAATAATCTGCTCCCATCATTCGGTTATCGATTGAGATTTTAAATATTTGCTTCTCGTTCCAGGATCGATCGAGGAACATTTCTGAGAGACTAACGGCAACGACTACGCTGATTGTCGACATTAAAGACGTCGATGACCAGGACCCGTCGTTCATCTATCAAGACTGTCTGTCGTTCGACGGCTCTTGCATAAATCCAGAATATACGGCAAACATCGTGCCAGGCACAGTCCAAAAAGTTCTCGACATTCTGCCCGAGAAAATCAGAGCGATTGACTTGGATGCGATTGCCACTTCGATCCGGTACGAGTTTTCCAGCGGTAACCCGACAAACTACAACGAATATTTCGAAATAAACGAGCGGACGGCCGAGGTAAGGCAAGTGAAACTTGTCGACTCGTCAGTGACTGATCGCCAGTTCGAGATTACGATAAAGGCCGTAGAGGAGTCAGATCAACGGAGATTCGCGACCGCGAAACTCACGATAAACGTGAAGCCCGTAGACGCTTTTCCACCAATAATCATGGCCTCAGATCTCATCGGAGTCGTCGAGGAAAACACGCAGCCTGGCACGAAAATTTTGAGCTTAAAGGGCAAGCCGATCAAGTTCACGATTCGTGACGAAGATTACTCAACCGACATTGATCTCCCAATGTACTCGTTCGAACTGACAACTCCTCTGTTCGCCGTGAAGAACGGATTTCTGGTCGTGAGCGACAAGGGCCTTGACCGAGAGAAATCCGAGAAGCTTTTGTTCCAAGTCATCGCGAGAGAAATTCATGGAAATGCTGCGAGTTCTCCGCTGAGTGTCAACATAACTCTGCTCGACGTCAACGACAACAAACCAGAGATTTACGAAATGCAACCTCTGATGATCAGTGCGGGAAGCGCGCGAAGATCTTTGACCTTTGCACACGCGAAAGACATCGATGCTGGTTCCAACGGCACTGTGAGTTATTCACTCGCGAAAAGTTCGAAAGCTTCGCAGAAATTCGCGATCGACTCAAAATCTGGAGAAATCTTTGCTGACGGTCGGTTGAACGCGGACGAGAGATGGAACTTGACGATTCGGGCGACTGATGGAGGCGGGAAGTTCTCAGAGACAAATCTAGTGGTGACTGTCGTCGCAGGTCCAAACACCAAGCCGCCGGTGTTTAGCAAAAACATTTACGAAACTCACGTGAATGAGTCAGCGCCTATCAACTCAACCGTTGTCGTTGTGCAAGCTGATGATCCTGAAACAGATCCGGTGAAGTATTCAATCGTGTCAGGAAACGACTTGCGTCAATTTACAATCGATTCCGAGGGCGGAGCGATCACAATCATTCGCCAACTGGATCGTGAGACGCTGACAAAGTATCAGCTCATGATTCGGGCCGAGGACCTTGGCGGTTTATACGCGACAGCTGTTGTAAACATCAAAGTGCTCGACGCGAATGACAATGCGCCAGAATTCGACGAAACCACAATGCCATATTTGTTCTCTGTTGACGAGGGCAAGCTGAATGCCTTCGTCGGAATGGTTCAGGCTTTCGACATGGACGAAGGCAGGAACGCTGACGTTGTTTATTCGCTGCCGTCTAACGTACCGTTTAGTATTAACAAGCAAACAGGCGAGATCCACACGAAAGAACGATTGTCGTTCAAAGCGAGAAACGAATACGAGTTCATGGTGACAGCAACCGATCGTGGCGCGGTCGCCTTGTCAAACGAGATAAGAATCAAAATCACAGTCAAAGACATTCCGGATATTCTTCCCGTCTTCTCCAAAACTTTGATCGAGGTGAAAGTTCCTGAAAATCTTCCCGACACGCTCGTCGCTGTCGTTAAAATCAGCAATCCACAGGTCGTGCCGAAGGTGACCTATGTAATTAAGAAAAGCTCATCAAAGGATTTGTTCAAAATCGACCCGATGACCGGTGAACTTCGAACGAAGAAGATTCTCGACTTTGAGACGAAACCAACGCATGAAATCATTGTAGGAACAGCGGAAAACGAAGAAAAAGAAGCAGGCGACGTCGTTAAAGTGAAAGTTTTGGTCGAAGATCGTAATGATGTAGCGCCAGTCTTCATTATCCCACCCGAACCCGTTTCGTTGACGGATGATCAACACGTTGGCACGTTAATCGCCTCGATGCCAGCGATTGACACGGATGGAACGTCGCCCGGAAATGTCGTTCGGTACGAGATGATTGGCAAAGGAAAAGCGTTGAAGTTCTTCCACATCGACCCGGAGAATGGCAACATTCGTATCAAGGACGATCTAAGAAAGGAATCAGCGACTCAGTTTGAGGTTGAAGTGAGAGCTTACGATCTGGGGGAACCGCAGTTGAGCTCGGTGTCCTCGTTAACCATTTTTGTTAAACATATTCAGAAGAGCTCGAGCACCGACATCGCTGATACATCTCAGGCTGAGACTGAAGAGCTTGGCTTGGCATTCGGTGATGAAGTTTATGTGACAAATATTCCTGAAACCACGAGTGTCAATGCCACAATAAAACTTATTCAAATCCTCAACGTGAGAAAATCTACCAAGGCAAAGAACGGATTCTCTTGTGAGATCATTGCTGGCAATGAATTCAATCTCTTCACGGTCTCCTTAGAAGATTTGTCTTGCGCGATCAAGCTCAGAAGCTGCTTAGATTATGAAAATCGAACCAGTCACGAGCTGAAGATAAGACTCAACTCCGGCAAGCAACGCATCAATCAATCGAAGAGTGTCGCGACCCTCAAGATTCTTGTTCAAGACTTCAACGACAATCCACCTGTCTTCAAGTTCAAAAACAGCAAAAGGTTTAAACGGAACGACACTTACTATGGCGTTGTGAGCTACGATTCAATGATCGGAACGACAGTGCTGAAAGTCGAAGCGTATGACGATGACTCTGGAACTTTCGGACTAATCAAGTATCGCTTGATTGACGACGAGACCAATGCGATTTCTAAAGACGACCTTCCGAGCTCTTACTTCATCGTGACCGACAACGGAATCATTAAGACCCGAAAGCCGCTTCACAAAGTTATCGATGGGCACTTCGAGTTTCGAGTCGAAGCCGTCGACAACTTTGGCAAGGATTCGGGAGTCGTGCACAAATCTTACGCAAGAATTGTCGTCAACGTGATCTCCGATCTGAATCGAATGACTTTGGTGTTCTCAGAGTCGCAGCCGAACGAAATCATCAGACACACGCGCAATTTAGAGGAAATTTTGTCTGATAAATCGCACGGATTGATCGCGACAATCGAAAAGCTGTCGAACCGACGGTCGCTGATGCAAAATGGTTCAATCGTTGAGCTTTCCGATGCAACTGACACTTGGTTCTACATCGTGGATCCCAAAAGCGAGAAAATCCTGCAGCGAAACTCGTCGCAGATCCAGCACAACTTGCTGGAGCCCAACATTCAGTCGCAGATCAATATCGCAGTGTCCCGATTGGTTCGTTCGCCAGCTGAAGGAATTTTCGGGCCCGTTGAAGCTGAGAACGAGATTCATCACCTCGAAGTAACCAACAAGGAAAGCAGCGAAGACAATCTCGTTCATTACACGCTCGTGTCAATTTCCATCGTCGTCGCAATAGTTGGGATCACTGGAATTATTTTCGTCTTTGTTTGGTGGAACAAGTGAGTCGACAAACTTTTAAAAAGGCTTTGAATTTCATTTTTATTTTATTCTCAGATATCAGCACTCTAAGCACATTGCAGCGACCTCATCCTCCCTCGCTAACAATCGCAACACACTCCGGCCAGATTCCAACAAGCTGCACCAACTGCATAATGTCCACGCTGTCCAGGTCAACATGAAAGATCTCATCGTGGCTTTCGATGGATCGGCAAGATGACAAGCAGAGGACGAGCTCATTCGAAGGTTCTTGAAGTAGACGAAATTCGTTTGGACGAAAAACTTTGAGAAATTCTCTAGTCGATAGGAATTGAGCAATGAACTGAGTTTTATTTAGCTGGATCAAGCGAATCGTTCCCGGTCAACGAAACAAAATAGAGAAAAGTAGGCAAATTAGGAACATAACTAATTATCTGTGATACCAAAGGAATAGTTAGATCGAAGCTAAGCATTAGAAAATCCTTAGAAGTTTAGAAGTTTTGTGATTTATTTAAGCTTTGAATAAAATTGATTCAAACAAAATGATTGTGACGACTTTGTAGCAATTATCAACCAAACTTGTTGATTCAATTTATCTGATGATCAACAATGTTCATTTTATTTGCCTATTTCATTCTGATTTGTAATTAACTAGTAAGCATTGAGCTTTTTAAAGCTTTCGATAAAAAGAAATTAAGGCCATCGACAGTGCAACGAAATAGTTCACCAGGAGAGTTCGCAAAATGAATCTTCTCAAACACTTTTGGCTTCTGCTGATTTTGAAAGCAGTTGTGGCGTTCGAAGCTTTGACTCCGTCGAGTGATAATCAGGAAGGTTTGCTCGATTTCGTAGGCAATCTCGTGACTTCTCATTTCAAAAGGCAGTCGGAGGCAAACCTTATTGCGATCATAAACATTAGTAACCAAAGTCAAAGTGTTAATGGCCTTGCCAGACGGATTTCCAACGGTGACAGCTCTCTGCTTTATCCTGAAATTGACAAACACGTAAACTTACAGTCAGGAAAAGCTTCATTCATAATCATTTTCTCGGACATTAACGACCCCGTGAGTTGGTCAATGAAAACATAAAATATTCAGTTCAAAAACTTTTTATTACCAGCAAACTCTAATGTACAAACTCCTCCCGCTTAAAACGGACGACTTCTGGTCTAGTGGCGCTAAATTCATCTTCATACCAGCCGGAAAAGCCTTTCATCATCAACCAAATATTATGGAAATCTTCAACCTTTTCAACTGCTTGAACAACTTGTTGGTTTTTCACGACGGAACGAACCTGAAATTTGTTAGTTGGAATTTTCTCAGGAAAAAAGCTCAAACCAATCTCGACTCCGCAAGTGCGACAAACACTTTGCTTGCCGATAAGCTGAACAATATGGAAGGCTACAAATATAAAGTTATAGCGGATGCTCAGTTCCCTCGAATTTCTGTGAAAAAGAACGGAACTTTCGTAGGAAGCGACGTTGAATTTCTCAAAGTTGCTTCACATCTGCAGAACTCAACATTCAAAATCAGTTACATTAGATCGGGAAACGACGAGTTGAACATTTTATTGTACAGATCGATGGTCGATATTTACCTGAACACTGAGCACGGCTCGGGAGTACAGACTTACGCAAAAATCTTTGGAACGGTCAACACATTTGAAACTAATGGCCACTGCGCGCTTATTCCTAAACCCGCCCGAATCTCGTACATTGAGTACATCTTATCGCCTCTTGATCGATACGTATGGACTTTGCTGATCTTGTCGGTTATGGTTTGTGCCATTGTTTGGTTTCTCATCAAGCGAGCTTTGTCAAGTCCTAAGGAAATTGACTCTCCAACTCATATCATTTTCGCAATCGTCGCTAATTTCTTTCTCCAGTCGATTCCTCTTCGACGGAATCGGCCAGTTCTTACGACACTTTTCCAGCTTTTCATAGCTGCGATGATCGTTATCGGCAACGCTTATCAGTCGCTGCTCATATCCGTCATCTCGAATCCTTTCTATGAGCCAAAGCTAACAACAGTCGACGAAATGCTGAGTCGAAATTATCATTTCAAAATAGACGACATACTGAAATCAATGCTTGAAGAGTCTAACAGTTTACCTGAGATGCAAAGGGAGGTTTTCGATTTCAACCAGTTAGTTGACGAGAAGTTTGATGTGGCAGGAGCAGCTTCAAAGCGAATGGTCTTCATATTCACATGTGAATCGGCCAAAGCTCTGCTCAATTCTCGCTTCATGGATGAGATTTACTGGAGACGTTTGCATTTGAACAACTTTTACTATCTTCTGCCTCAAAAGTTTACCAGCATGTACGAAACTTTCGTCACAAGTCACTTGAGCCCGTTTAACGAGCGATTAAACGAAATTTCTTTACGAGTAGCGGAGTCTGGAATTAAGCAAGTTTGGCCAAGCATTCTCAAGATTATTTCAACTGACTTTGTACATGAGAACTTTGAAACTGAAACGAGCTTACTGAGACTCGCAGATCTGCTTGAGGTTTTTGCTATTTGCGGTGTTTGTCTAGCAACCGCAACACTCGTCTTTATTTGTGAGAAAATTATCGTGTACATCACGCGTCTTCAATCAAAAAGAATAGTTCAACCACTCAAGGGAGGGAAGAATAAGCTTAGAAGAAAAACTAAGAAGCAACTGAAGAAAGTTTGAGAAAGGTGACAGAATTCAAAGCGAAGGAAAACTTGTGGAAGATTTACTGATGAGAAGTACTGAGTAATTAAACGATAAGTTCCTAAAATAATACACGCAAGCTACTGAATATTACACGCAAGCCACTGAAAGCACTTCAAAAGTGTAGAGAAGTTCGGAAGCTCGGAAAAATAGAAAGTTCAAAAGCTTTCGATTTTCCATTGAACTTAAATCACAGATTACATGAACCACAGCTTTGAACAAAAAGAAAATATATAATGGAACTAGTTTGACAATTGAATCCAGTTGCATAGAGATATTAATTGTGATTTTCTCAAATAAAACTCAGTTGATTTTAAAAATTGATTTGAATACATTTTAACGGTTTTGTTGAATTTAAATAGCATCGACACAATTTTTCGCCATCTGGCGACGAAACTGCGCAACTCAAAGTGAGCGTAAAGTAGAAACAACAAAATCAATCTCGGTCATTTTATCACTTTTGCATGTGAAAACCAATCTCTTATCAACTCTAAATACGTGAAATGCCGAGAAAGAAAAAGGAAGTAACGTCGCCCGCTGCTAAGAAAGAGGTAAATGCCGTGGGAAGTGCGAGAAATCGACTAGAAAAATTTTGGCGACGGATGCCCGTGAAAATTGAAGAACGCTTAGTTTATCTGGTGAAATCATTGACCGGAACAGTGGAAATAGTGCACATTGCATAAGCTTTGGCGTCATCTACTTCATTACCAAGATCAGTTTGTCGCTTCGCGTCTGAAAGCTAAGGAATTCGATTTTTTCGACTGGAAACACCCAATACACAACAGCCGCCCAGAGCTATTTTGAGCCAAGTCCGCACTTCTGATTTGTTTACTTTACTTTGTCCCTCTCTTTTAGTGTTTCGTAGCTTAATTACAGACTCCGTTTGAAACAAAAACCATAAGAAAATCGTCAGAAACGAAATTACCGGGAAATTGCAAGAATATTTCGAAGTCATAAAATAAAGAAAGCTGGATCATCACACGCAAAACACCGGCGAAGTCCGGATCGTCAGTGCTCAGGTGCTTGCGCAGCTGCAAGCCGCTGGATATCAGGTCTTTGTTCAATCTTACTTGCCAGCTATGATTTCCTTGTTTAACTCAAAACTTTTCATTTCACTTTGGTTGCACAAAACAAAATCTTGATTCAGACGATCAGACACTGCTGTAAATATCACAATTATCATTTCGGAAGACTAACAATACAATTTATTTTCTTATGGTTTTTGATGTTCTCTCGATTTGCTATTTTTCGATCACCGAATTGATGATTTTCTGATCTTTTAGGGCAATGAACTCAACGCTGCGATTCTGCAGCACTCGCAGCCTCAATCGGTTGTACAGCAACAGCAGCAGCAACAGACTCCATCAACTCCCACACAACAGCAGACAGTGCAATCTCAGCCAGTTCAACAAATCCAACAACCTCAAGTGATAACGCTCCAGCAGCTCCAAAACTTTTTCCCACAGCAGGCTGGCTCTCAAGCGCAACAGATTCATCAGCTAAATGCAGCGGATGCAGCTCAGTTACAGCAGCAAGTCCAGGCGATGCAGGCCGCCCAATCGCCGCAACAAAACTCTCAGAACAATCAGCAAGCCCAGCAGCTAAAGACGCTTTATGCATCGCCAACACAACCTCAGCAAGTGATCAACCTGCCGCAGCAGTTCATTCAAATGAAAGCTGCCGAACAGCCACAGCAACAGATCATTCAAATAAAGCAGCCTGATGGAACAATCGCGCATCAAATCATTCAGTTGAAGCCTGAGCAAGTGCCGCAGCAACAGCAAATGCAGCAAGTCATTCAAGGCGGTCAGTTGATTCAAGGACCGAACGGCATGTTCCAACTAGTTCAGCCGATGCAAACGGTCACAGTGGATGGCCAGGAAGCGCTTTTCATTCCTAACCAGATGTCTAACGCCCAAGCAGTTCAAATAGGTGGCCAGCAAGCTTTCATCACGCCTTCAGGCCAAATCGTTCGGGCTCCAATGATGGCGCCAGGCAACTTCTTGCAAAACATGCCACAAACTGTTCAACTGCCTAACGGTAAGCTCTTGTCCATTCTCTAAAGTTTGTCACATGTGGTTGAAGCACTAATTTTCATGCTCACCGACTGGCCCATTTGTCCCTGGTGTCCGGGCTTGATTCACTAATTGATTTATCCTTCATTTTCAAACTAACAAAACCATTCATTCACGCGCACAAAATTCACATACAAAAGTTGGTGGTGGTGGTGGACAAGCGACGTTAACGATACCTGGAACCAACATTCAAATCCCACTGGGACCAACTCAGCCATCTCAACAACAGCAAACGACTAACCAAAGTCAATCGACGAACCAGAGCCAACAAAATGTCAACCAGTCGAATACGCAGAGCCAAAGTGGAACGCAACAAGCGCAGAACCAATCGAACAACAGCCAGAACCAGACTCAAAACAACAACCAGCAGCAGCAGCAAAATACTGTCATAACGATCCCAGGTACCAATAATACCATTCAAATCCCAGCGAACTTTGCAGGTAAGTTCGAGCTTCTAACAAGATTTGCTTTATGTTGGTGCATGGTTTCTATTTCATTTTCGCATCGACAACATCAGCCAAACGTTTTCCAATTTAAAATCTTACAATTCCAATACTCGTTTTAGGCCAAAGTGTTCAAGTTCGCCCTTCAGTACCACAAGTCGTTCAATTCCCGATGCAAGCTCAGACGATTCCTGTTCAAGTCCCGATAACAACTGGGAACGGACAGACGATTTATCAGACAGTGCACGTGCCAATTCAAAACTTCGGCAATCAAATGCCGCAAATTATTCAACCTCAGATGCAAATCGTCCCGCAATTCACGCAGCAGTTTGCGAACATCATAACGCCGTCAGGTCACATCCAGCAAGTGCAGCTGGCGAATCTGCCGATGATGCAGCAGCAACAAGCGGCCGCACAGTCCATGCAACAGCAGGCTATGAAAGTTGATGGAAGTGGGCAGGATCCGACTCAACAGGCGGCTCAGCCTATAACCATAACGAACGCGCAAGGGCAGCAGATGACTGTCATTCCAGCTCAGCAGATGCGTCCGAACCAAAACATCATTCAAATCCCTAACATCCCCGGGCTGCAGTCGGTTCCGCAAATTCAACACATCCCTGGAATCGGAAACGTTCAAGTGATCTCAGCAAATGCTCTGAATGGAAACTTCATGTCACAGCCGATGCAAATTCAACAAATTCCTCAATCTCCCGTGATTCAAACTCAAGCGAATCAACAGCAGCAAACGACGACATCGACTGCCCAATCGTCTACGCCAGCTTCATCGCAGCCAACACAAACTCAAACTATAACAATCACGCCACAAACGATGACGCAGATAAAATCCGAAGCTGAGACGCCAACGAAATGGATCGTCAAGCCAGACATAGTTCAAACTTCTTCAGCGGCGCCAACTAGCCAGTCACAGTCAACTGTAACGACACAAAGCCAGCACACAACGATCCTGCCAGTGATTACACAAGTGTCAACAGTTCCATCAACCACAATTCAGCCGGCTTCAAAAAACTTAACAGCGACGTCATCGGCAAGCCAGGTGACGATTCAACCCGCTCCTTTTACTACCGTCTCCTCAAATGACACAAAAACAACGACGACGACAACAATTAGCGTTACGCCGGCAACAGTAACGCTTCAACCAGCAGTCAGTCAAACGTCGGTTAACGTGAACATCAACGTGACCAGCGATCAAGACGTTAAGCCGAGGGTACGACGAGTGGCTTGCACATGTCCCAACTGCGTCATGCCGGATCGCAGCAGCGATCGAAAGAAGCAGCACATTTGTCACGTGGCTGGATGCAACAAAGTCTACGGCAAAACTTCTCATCTCCGGGCGCATCTTCGCTGGCATACAGGAGAGCGACCGTTCGTCTGCAACTGGGTATTCTGCGGCAAACGGTTCACTCGATCTGACGAGCTTCAGCGCCACCGACGAACCCACACCGGGGAGAAAAGATTTCAATGCTCTGAATGCTCGAAGAAGTTCATGCGATCGGATCATTTGTCAAAACATCTTCGAACTCACACAAAGAATCGAAAAGAGGTGAATTTGAATATTAAAGTCATCGAATGAATTGAACTAACTTTGAATTTTAGCTGAAGATCGAAGACATGAAAATCATTCTGGACAATTCTCAACAGCAAGAAGCACAAGAACAACAACAGTTTGTCATCATTCAGTCGCAGTCGTTGGCTGGAAAGTCGAAAATGAGCTCGGAAGATTCGCAGGACGGACAAGAAGAAATTGTCTACATGCTGAAGGATGAAAACACTTCAGACCAACCGGCAGTCATCCAGCTTGACTCCAACTGCGTGAATCAAGAGCAGTTCGTGTGGATTTCCAACGAACAAGGCAACGATGGATCGTCACAAGCACCAGCGGCGAGCACTTTATACACAATCAAGGAGCTCAACTATGCACAGGTAAGATCGAATGTGGAACTATTTGGATAGAAGGAAGTGCGAGCCTTCAGCTGCGTTTAAGCAGTGATCCACGAAGCTCCTAGCTTGGCTTTATTTGGTTGCACCTTCAAGCACTTCAACTCCACAGATTTAATGAAATTTCCGTCTTTCAGGACATCACAAACTCAACTCAAAGTGCATCATCAGACGCCAGCAACGACTCCAGCGAAGAGAAGATGACGATAGAAGAAGGCGACGGGGACAACTAGCATGAAGAGAAATATTTCAGCTTCGGGCCGTTCTAACAGAAGCTGGAATAGAGATAAAACCTTCGAGTTAAGTGCAACATATCGAATAAAGTAGAAGACTCGACAGAGCGTGAAACAAACCAACAGTTTACGTCAGCGATGTAAATTGAAATCCAAATGATCTGTAAATATTCGCGATCAAACTAGCCAAGTAAGAATTATTCGCAAGTATTAATGACACCGGACACAAAGCGTCGTCATTAGTCGATAAGCTCGAATCGCCATTCAATTTTAAACTCAATTCGCTGTTTTTAGGAAAATAATTCTCGTTTCTAGTGAAAATTCTCTTTTTGACAAATTGTTGGATAAAGTTTTCGTTCAAAATTCGGAACCAAATCGATGTTTAGCTGCTAAGATACTGAAAACATATTTTAAAATGTAAATACTTTAGATCCTAAATGAACAAAAACGTTTTTTACATGTAGCGGCACTGGAAAGAGAAACCGATGAAATAAACTCGATTTCTGTCAAGAAAAGTTGATGTGAGTTTGGCTTTCTAATTAGTTTTCAACTGGCTACTGATGAAGTTCCACAGCACCTAAGTTTTCACAGGTTAATCAGAATGGAATCATAGGCTTTGGAATACGAGTCGAACGCCAAAACTATTCAGGTTCATGTCAGCAGAAGACGCACGAGACCTTGAGACCATCGAAGAGCTTCTCGAACACTTCAGAACTTCAACAGCGCAAGCAACAACTTTGCATCTACGCTATCCTCTCTCGTTTTCGTTAGAAAAGTCTTTCTTTGCTTTGTGTTACTGTCAGTTACTTAGTGATTAGGAGAAAGAGTTAATACCAATCACCGTCACGTGAGAACAACGGAAGATATTATTTTATTGATAGTAAAGTTTTCCGTAGCATAAAACAACATAAATGTTAACAAGTTTTGGTTCGAAGCTGCTGTTTCCTCACGAACCATGAAGAATACATCGGAGCAATCTTCAAACCGTTCTTCCCGATGACTTCGCAAGCCAGCCGGAGGTTTAATAAATCAATCACAAAGATTTTGAAGTCCTTAACATTACGAGAGATGTTAGATAATAAAATTGATCGCAATTGGTTTAGATTTGTTGGGTGCATGAAAGCTTATTCTAATCAGCGTCCATCGATCGGCCTAGCATCAGCGTCAGCCAATTTACGTGCCTAAAAGAACAGAAGAGAATTTGACGGAATTTTTAGCGTTATGTCAAACGTCTGGCAACAAGTAGGCCGTGTCCAATTAAAAATTAAGTATGGAAGCCTTAAAGTCGTCAATCAGTTCCAAGCAAGACAAGCTTTGAAATTATTCGAAAGAAATAAGAAGAGTCTAGCCTTTACTTCCCTATTGACAAATAAAGGAAAAGTAAAGAAATTAGTAAAATATTAAACCGATAAAATTATGTTAAGAGAATAAAAGAACAGAAAGCATGCAAGGATTGTTAGTGAGAGAAGCTCGAGGACTGCGACTATTGATATCGCAAGCCCCGATCCACAAAGCAATAAAAAGAGTTAAGTTTCTAAGTTAAGTTAACTAAGAGTTAAGGTCTCTGGCCCAGGGACTCTGAGTGAATGATCTGCTCGATCTTGTTACATCAACCAAGTCTAACTAAGCAAGCGTAGGCCAGTAAAGCGTGCAAGTGATTTTAAAAGACTGATGAAACTAGTTCGGTCGACTCAAAGCCGACTCGATCATTTCATTAACACCAAAGTCCTTAATTATTCTACGGTTAAGAAGCTGCTGCTACAATCTCTCACCTTTCAAACAATTTTTTTATCATGCAAAGTTATCCAATTCGCTCAAACCTGATCAAGCAATACCAGTGATAACCAATTGAATCAAATTTATTGTTTTTATTGAACTCTGCCAATTCGATCATGACGACAGCTTATCCAATCACAATCCTGAATATCAGCTAATTTTTTTCGATCGGGGTAACTCAAAATCAAGTTATGCCGTTCCATTGCATAATATCTTAAGGTAAAGTCGAGATTAGTTCAGCTGCACTGATCTCATGGACAGTTAGCAGTGATGTGTCTCGTGTAAAAGGTAAAGATCGCTTTCAACAGCGGTTTGTCATAATCTTCATTTGTGGGCTTCAAAAGTGAATGAATAGATAGATAATAAATAAGTGGCGACAACCCAACGATAATGAGAAAGAAGGAACACGTCCATAGTAGAAAGTGAGAGAGGAAAGTTATAAAGAGTTTACAAACCGCCTCCTGAACGATCGACTGAAATCTTATGCTTAGCCCTAAGTTCGTTTTGCTTGGCCTCCTCAAGCTCGGCAACGCGAGCGAAGCGCGAGTAAGCGACGGCTCCCGATTTGATGGCGGACATCATCTGAAATGATTGAAACATTGATTGTCTAGTCAGAGTGAAAAGCTCTCGATCCTCTCACCTGGAGATATTCGTCAAGCTCAACTTGGCCGTTCATGTTCGTGTCAATTTCCTTCAAGATGTCGTGAAGCTCTTCGCCGCTGATGTCAGCATCACCGAAGCTCTGAAAGATTTGTTTGAAGCAAACACTTAGCAATCGTTTATCTTAGCTCACCTTCAAAGCTCTGCGAATATCAGTGATGGACACATAGCCCTTCTTCTCTTTGTCGATGACCTCGAAACGCTTCTTGTAAGTCTTGACCTCCGTGTCTGACAAGTTGACTGGAGTCTTGTCCTTCGAAGATCTATTGATGTTCTGTCCCATTTCGGAGTTCAAGAAGTCAGTTGCCATCTTCATTTGACGTTCCTTCTCATCCTTTGACCAGTTGAGTTCCTCAGCCATAATGTCGCAAATAATTGGCAGAGCTTCTTGTGCTGCTTGAACGTTCAAGAAAGCGAGACGCAAACGGCGGGCAACCATGTCGATAGCTGTGCAAGCGTATTCGCGAACGCCATAACGAATTTCAGCATCGATGTAAGGGAATTCAGGGTGGATTCTCTTGCCAATGATTGGCCATCTCTTGCCAGTCAAAGCAGCGAGCTTGGCAACGGGATAAGCGCGATCGCCATAAGATTGTGCCAGATGTTTAGCGACTTCACATTCCAATCCGAAATCTTGTACCAATCGAATGTACATCGTTGGTGTCCATCCGTGCGAGCCTTCAATCTGGAGACGATCGGTGAGACATTCTGCACGTGGTGGCTTGAGGTCGCAAGCTTTGATCGCAGCATCAATTGTGTGTTCAGCCATGGCGCGGTAAGTTGTCCACTTGCCACCGGCAATGGTCACAAGGTTTGATTTGCTGACGTGAACGATGTGGTTACGGGCGAGTGACTTAGTGTCGCCTTTGTTTGGGTCAGAAACCAATGGGCGAATACCCGACCAAGCCGACAGAACATCGCCTCGTCGGACGTCAACGTCTTTGTTCAAATAGTGTTTAATTTCATTAAGAATGAACTGAATGTCGTCTTCGGTCGGCTTTGGAGAGCGAGTAACTTCGCATGGGGAGTCAGTTGTTCCCGCAACTAAAACAGAACACGATTAGTGATAAACCTGATGTTTCAAGTTTTATACTCACTTGTCTGTCCTTGCCAAGGAAGGAAGAAGATGACACGTCCATCGGAAGTGGCAGGATCGAGAAGACCCATTCCTTCTGGGCTGTAGTAGCCGGGAAGAACAATGTGAACGCCCGAGCTTGGACAGCAAATTTCCTTAATTGATGGGTCGTCCATCTTGCGGATCGAGTCAGTGAAGGGACCTGTGGCATTGATGATGCACTTGGCCTTAACTGTCCACTCTTTCTTCGTCATCATGTCTTTCATTCTGGCACCGCACAAAACTTCTTTGCCGGATGCGTCTTTTTTCTTCAACAACTCTTGAACTTCAACGTGATTGGCGACAGTTGCACCGTGACGAGCAGCAGTGAGTGCAACTGCCAAGCACATGCGGGCATCGTCTTGCTGACCGTCGTAGTAAACGATTGCACCGCACAGCTTGTCACTCTTCAACATGGGGAACTTGTCGAGAGCGTCTTCCTTCGACAAGTAGTAGCTCGATTTGACGTTGCGATCTCCAGCAACGAGGTCATAAGCTTTGATACCGACCCAGAAATATGGAACTTGCCACCATCTGAAACGGAAGGTTTTTTCATTTGGTTGGAGTAAAACGTAGTTATATTACATACGTGTAGACTGGAAGCATAATCGGCAAAGGATGAGTCAAATGTGGAGCTGAAGCGAGCATCGACGCTCGCTCGCGCAACGCTTCTTTAACCATGTTGTATTGTTCAATATCGGCCTTAAAGCAATTTCTCTCATTAGCAAAAGTCCTGTGGCAATTTGAATGGATCTCACCCCCATAATAGCATTTTGCAAATAACGAACGCCACCGTGAATCAGCTTTGTTGATCTCGATGATGTTCCACTGGCGAAATCGTTTGCTTCAACGAGCGCGGTCTTCAAGCCTCTTGTGCAAGCATCTAGGGCACATCCAGCACCTGTGGCACCGCCTCCAATGATGAGAATGTCATACTCTTCACCGGACTGCAATGCTTCCAACTGCTCGCTACGCATCGGCAACTTTCTCGCACGCTTAATCGGCTTTCCTTCCAACTCGACGCGAGCCAGCACTTCTTCATTTTGACGGAGGGCATAGGTGGCAAAGGTTCCACCCAGCAACGTTCCGACCGCCGTTACACCGAACTTTCTAAATGCCATGATTCAACTAACGGACGAAAGAAATTTTTAGATAATGAAATGAAAACACAATCGAGACGAAAAGATCGAATTGCGCGACAAGTCAACACGAGCCCGGCTCGTCGAAGGTAAAAATAGAAACTGAACATGAAATATTTCGGCGCTTTCAAAGCAAGCCCAACAAGTGGCAATGGGAAGCACAGCAAGTGTGCTAGACAAACAGATTAATTGAAAGCTTATTTCCCCTCGAGTCTGTGAAGCGCGTGGGCGGCGATGGAAAAGCTCCGATAACAATTGGTTTAATATCACTTGAGGGAGGGTCTACGAAGCTCGTGCTCTGATCATTCGTCGTTGTTATCACTGGCGATCAACGCCAAAATATTCAAGGACAAGCGAAAGTGATAAACGTTCATCCTTCTCGCAATAAACAACTCAGAGATTAATCCGACTTAGATAGGTATTCTCATTATATTAAACTTTTGATAAGCAATAAACTAGAGTCAACATGCTCCACGAGCGTGAATCACAGTCAACACTTTCTACGTCTTTATCTTATAGCGCTCTCGAACACGATTGCAAAGTAAACACGTAAACCGCGGAATTTCCAAAGTCAAGGTCGACTGAGAGATTGCACGAGTAGAGAAAAGCGCGTCGTTATGTTGCCGTAGGTCGTTACGAAGCCGATTGAAAGAGCGGCGCGTAGGGTGCTCCCGTGGTGTGCGTGAACTGCAACCGCTTAAAGTTTGCAACGAATAACGAAGCATAGAAGACACGAACGAGAACTTTCACGTCGGTGAACTCGTGAGCGATGAATGCTCCATGGAAAATCATGTCGTGACTCAGAGCTGAACACAAATTGTAGTCAAGGAACAGCACGATTTTTTCTCGATTTTGCATGCCTTTCGCCGATTTTTCGGCTCATCGAAAATTGCATTTTCACGATTACGTAATTTTTTCGGTCTGAATTTTCCACTTTAAATTATCATTTCGACTTCACATTTTTGCACAATCGATAAACTTGTTTCGTTCACAGGCAGAAAGGAGACTTAATCTCTTCAGACCTTGATTGACCTCTTCTCAGACACCTGAAAAATCTTTCTCGCACGATAATTGGAAGCCGCGATCGTCGTCGCTCGCCGAAGATCGAAAAACTAAAGAAATGAAAAATTAGCGAGCGATTTGCACAATTGAAACTCTCATCGCGAAAGGATTACATAAACCTCCTCGCTCTCGCGGTTGACACAGTAGAGAAAATACCTCTTCGCTTGAAATTAGAGTCTTGGCATTGAAAACGCCGCGTTGTACGATAAAAAATTTGAGCCAACCACCTTTTGATGTTTTATTTCGGGCTCTCGATTTTCCGATACGCCAATTTGTAAAGTTCTTTCGCCTCTTGGCAGCTTCGATATTTTTAGCCAATCGATTCGGAGCGTGATCAGCTGTTAGCACGAACGATCAACACGAGACTACAGCGGTGCGTTGCTAGCTAATCACTGAGCGGATTGTTCAATCAAACGCGGAGCGCGAGAACTTCCATGAGAAGTGACAATTAAGTTTCATTCCGACCGCATGAATTGAAATACAACCGGGGCAGTAATACACTCGCGATGAGATAAGCGGAGCACGAGACTTTGATGAGTCTTCATGCGTTCCCCAAGGTCGCCATGAGAAGAGAATCTCTTCCTCTAATGACTCACTTAACGAATTATTGATTTTTTTATTCCTAACTTCGCAATAACTTGCATTCAACCTTAGCGAGCTTTTTTTTTATCAGTTTGAGGTATTTGACTTTTACGATGAGCTTATCGAAAAGCTTTTGAAATATCGTCATGCCCAGTTTCATCTTTACACGTTGGATCGACAAGGTGGATTAGTCTGAACTGACAACAGAGCTTGCGATTCATCTGACATACCTCGATCACTAACTAACACGAAACTCTTTCTTAAACTTTAATTTTGCTTGCAAAAGTCGATTTTAAAATTACGCAAAACTCCATCGAATTTTCACAGCGAAAAATTCTAATGACTTTCAATGACTTTCCCAGTTTCCGACGATTCGGAAGGCAGCGGGAAATGTTTTCGAAATGGAATCGCTCGGAAAGCGACGCAGTTGCGAAACATTCGACACAAAAGCGATAAACTGAGTTTGATGATTTTTGGAAAATTCAGAAAATTTTCCACAAAATGAAAATCAGTTGAGATTTCCATGAATAAAAAGCCAAAGCAACTCGAAGACTTTCGAGCGTCGCTTGAAATTTTCTCGCCGTCATGTCACCCGAATCACGCAATCTCGAAGTATTGCGCTGTAAACAAACTCGCAGCATAACCGATTGTTGTGGATCGTCACATATATCTCGGATATTTCGAATCATCGTCGATGCAAACCATCATCAACAAAACAATCATCACGAGAGAAGCAAAAAGAATTCTAACTCAGATTTTCGCATTCTCAGCACTTGAACTTCAATCTCATCGATCTGGCTCATTGTTGATGTAAATTTTAATTGTTTGTTAATGCATCGCGAGTGAAATTAGCAGAGTACAAAGCAAGGATGAATAACTTCTTGGACTTTTTCCATTTCATGGATAAGAAGGGAAAGGTACGTTCGATGCAAATCGAATTATCGTCTCGAGAGCATTGGCTAACGATTTCTGCGGATGTCACCTTCGCTATTTTTAGACTTTTCGGCCTAAGAAAAGATTCACCCATGGAACGATTCGGTATTCGCTGCACAAGCAGGCACAGGCGAGCTTACAGTCGGGTATCAACCTCAGGGAGGTGGTCAGGCTTCCGCCTGGAGAGAACATGAACGATTGGCTTGCAGTGCACGTCGTTGACTTCTTCAATCGAATCAATCTAATCTACGGAACAGTCTCTGAGTATTGCACCGAGACGACTTGCCCGAAGATGAGCGGTGGGTCAAGGTACGAATATTTTTGGGCAGACGGAGACAAGTTCAAGAAACCAACAGCGCTGCCAGCCCCGAAGTATATCGAGAATTTGATCGATTGGGTTGAGGGGCAAATCAACAATGAAGACATCTTTCCAATCACAACCGATATCCCGTGAGTCACACTGACCGTCAGACTTCAGTTAATAAAACCTTTGGTTGTTTACAGGTTCCCACGCTCATTTCAATCACTCAGCAAAAAAATCTTGACGCGTCTTTTCCGCGTCTTTGTGCACGTGTACATTCATCACTTCGATAGGTAACGTCGCCCACGCCCAAATGTCTATTACAAACTCATCAATCTTCTTTTCGCAGAATCGTCGCGATAGGCGCGGAGCCACACGTCAACACTTGCTTCAAGCACTTCCATTACTTTGTGACAGAATTCGATTTACTGCCAGCGAAGGAGCTGGAACCGCTAGCGGAGCTTGTCAAACAGATTTGTAAGGACTAGAAAAACGCGGCGAGCTGCGATGAGAACAAACCAAATGTGACAAACTAACCATCACCTGAACTCGATGCCTATAGTTATTATTTTATTTTTTGAGTGAATAAAACCTTTTTGCATTTCTCAACGACGTGTTCTTCAACTGCTCACTAAAAGACTTTTGAACCTTTGTATAAACAATTAAAACTAATGTAATTTATAGAACCAAGGCAAGAAATTAAATGAAGTCATCCGAGAAGAAGTAAAAGCCTCCCAAGCGTTTCATTTAATTTCTTATCACTTGTCTCTTCTTTCGCCGACTGTTGACGCTTTCACTCGAATTCTTCTTTCCGAGGGAAACATTTCCGTCGACGTCAACGTCGTTTTACTGTTTAATTAAAGCATTTCACAGCAGTAGAAAGAGCAAACAACGGAGAGACGTGTAATTACGGCCAGAAATCCTTGTTTATCTACTGATGAAAATTAAATACCAACGGTACAGAGGTCTAGGATGAACTCGGGTGCTGTGGGTGGCAAGGATGAGTTATCAGATCATTTATGAAGCGAGGTGAAGGAATTTTAAGATGAAAACATCAACCGCATCTTCCCATGTTCATCAAATTTGCACTCACCCGCTGTGGGTGGCGCCAACCCCTCGATCTATCCCTGGCGGTTTCCAGAACATTAAAAGAAAACCTTGAGCTGCAAGGAGGAGGAAAATTAAATTTGTTCTCGTGTGAGCAAAATAAATAATTGACCTCAAGCTGAGATTGCATGTGTAAAAAATTGTGTTGTTCTGCTGTTCGCTATAAACCGAGAAATTCATCGCAAAGGTACTCACAGCCAGTCCCGGCAGATAATTCACTTTTTTCTTTATTTTGTTCATCTGCCAGCAAGACGACTGCACAAATATTGAGCCAAGGGGATTTGCTGCTTCGTGGTGCTTCATCTCTCGCTCCGCAAAGGAACAATGGCAGTACAAGAGCTTTTAATCCACTTCAATTATTTATGTTTGAATTTATTGTCATCGCAGCGTGGAACTTTTCGCTTCTGAACTTTGCCCGCGCCACGACTGCAGTTGAGAAGCTCAGAACTTTATGCGCCAACAACGGACGATGACGAAATTGTTTGAGTTTCTTTCTCCTCAGTTTGCTTACAACAATAGAGACTTGCGGACAATTTCATTATCCACCGTCAGTCGCACAGCTTGAACCGTTCTCGTTTATATCTCCCTCCACTGGTCTGGAATCGTAGATTGAATCTTCCCGCTATTTACTCAGAAGCAACCGTTCATGGTCAAAGGACAGAATTAATAAATCGAAAGAGTTCATGGGGGTGAACGAACGCCAATTGCTCACACTAATCGCTACTAGCGATTTGCTAGACGTTGGGGTCTGTCTAGCAAATTAATCGGAAGATTCATTGCGACTTGATTTGTCAGGAGAAGTAAACAAGTTTTAATTGGCGTTGGTCTGAGCAAGCAAATGCGTTTTCGACTAATGGCTTCGAAGGAATCTCCTTGAACCCAAACGTCTAGTGCGCTAATTGAAATTTAATATTGCGAAGAAGTCACATCGTGAATACCTTAGCTGTTGAAATGGAAATGGAATAATTTCGTTGTATAATAAGTTTTGGGGTGGGGGAGGGTGGATGGATAGCATGTTAAAAGAGGAATCATACACTTCAAGAATTACGTGACTGTATTACAGCAGCCTCGCTCGTCACCCACTCTACCGGCTTTCGTCGTTGATGAGCCATGGCATTCTCATTTCGTACATGATCCTCGTGTTGTTCCACACGATGTGAGTTGTTGGCAAAGAAATGGAGTCGAAATTATCGTAATGCTTATTGCTGGTTCCCTTTTCTTAGCACCTTCTATACTTCAACAAGGGTCCTCGGGTTATTGCTTAATGAAAACAGATAAGTTTTAGTTGGAGTCGCTAGCAAATTCCGGTTGCGTGTCGGAATCATAATTTTCAATCTCAAAAGTGCGCGAGTGGCTGTCGCTTAAGAAATCAAAAAACCGTCGCTGCTTTGCGAAATTTTATTGCTATGTCGTCAAGTTAATGTATGGATTGGTTTGCCTTATTTCGCCGACTGTCTACGAAAGCTTTTAGGGAAAATTAAAGGAGCGAAACACGGGCGACATCCTTAAGTGATGTCAAATCAAAGTCCATTAGCTTTATGCGACGGAATTGAATTACTATCCGTGCGTCATCGATTTTTGCTGAGGGTGAGAGAGGGCAAACGTCAAACGCGTGACTGAATGCCCATTTCGGTCTGAAGTGAGTGTTTTGCCGCTTCGCACGCGCTGCTCGTTCAAAGTGATTTCCTTATTTGCATTAACCATTCGTTTGCCAACAATGAACGCCTCTAAAGTAGCAGTTTGTTTTATTTGTCTACTGCTGTTCTTTCCCTCGCGTCAGACACGTCGAGAGCGCTGTTCAAGCTTGAATTTATCTGTTTTAAATTTTAATGGTAGAAAGCATAAATTTTGTTTTGCTGAAGAAGTTTGCGAATAACATTAGAGAAGAAGTTTGCGGCGAAATAAAATTTCCCGAATTTCATCTTAACCGAGAAAGTGAGGAAAAGTTTCACAATCAACGGAATATTGTCTTCGTTGCACCACAAGATTGTTCCTTGAAATCGAGCCATTCATATACCTTAACTAGCTTCAATGTGTTTTTGCATAAGTCTGACGAAAATTTCCGCAAATTGCGTCACGTGGCTTCCTTGCTCGCTGAAGCGACAAGTCTTCATGGCTGAGGCTGTTATCTCTCCAACTCCATTATGCTCCTTCCTTCCTCGTAATTTGCATGCGGTGGAAAACTTGCAAGTCGGAGGTGCACGAGGAAGACATTTCGTCTGGCGAATGTATTTCCTGCTTGTTCTAATTCTACGAAATTGCAATCGCACTTTTTCATCATCACCATAAAAGTGCACATCGCACTATCTCTTCGTGCACACGAGAGAATGGCAGCACATCTCAGAGCTCGTTTATGTATTAAATGTTTAAGCAAACATTTCTGCTGCTCGAGCAGTGAAATTCGCAAGAAAATGGGGCATCCGAGAGAGAGAACGAGCAAGGTTGAGCTTAATTCCACATGCTTATAGCAAATGTACACAACAATGGCATGAAATGGCAAAACAATATTGGACGGAGAGCGAAGGAAGGAATTAAATCGCTTTCCGAGCAGGAGTTCGCTTTCTTCGTATGACTGGAGAGATATGGCTCAGACGCTCGTTCGCTACCGCTGACTTTGTGCGGATTAGAAGAACAAAGAAAAGAAAACTACGAGCGAGCAATGAATGAAACTGTGAGATGTGTGCGCTGCTATGTTCAGAGAATTTCAATTTGTTAGTTTGCCTTTCGTTTAGACTCGTCTGCGTTTGAGATGAGCTGATGTGTGTACACAAGCAAATTCAGTAGATTGCAATGGAGATTCCTCAGCTTGAAGTCACGTCTGCTGCCTTTGTATCGTTTTCTTGCGAGATTGTTAATTAACTTTTTAGTCGCACTCATAAAACGCTTTGGGGAATGTCTTCTTGCTGGCGATAGGGTTTACTCTTGCTTCAAAGGGATTAGCTCTAAACCTCTTTCTTACTTCGCCTCTTCTTCTTCTTTACGCTGCTCCTTCGCTTCTATGAAAAGTCAATCCATCATCCGAGCTTTTGACAGCTTAATGAAATTCCCAGCTCCTAGCTCGCTCTCTCCCATCTCACCAAGGAAATTTCTTCTTTGCAACACCTTGACAGCTGAACAGCGTTCTTGTATGATCCTTCGTAGGTGAGGAAAGCATTCATTCTTACCGCGAAATTTAAATGGTTCGGCCTTGAATTTCCTTTGAAGATTCGAGGCGAAAACAAATTCGTCACAACAACACGCGCTGGGCTTTCTATAGCGAAGCGTATGAGATGCGTTGAAGACGTTCTTCATTGATACGTGAAAAGCTCGTCAAGATTATTCGAAGGACAGCATGACAAATTCATGAAATCTGCCTGCGGAGGAAATCGCTGCCGAAAAGCCTTGAACGTTCTCTGTGCTTCTCGCCGTCTCTGAAGGCACAATCATCGGAAAACTGTTTAAACATTCAGAGTTCATAATTTGTATATTCCGAGGGATTTTCTTTATTCGCCTGCGTGCAGTATCTTCATCGCGAGGGTTGCTGGTGTTCAGCTGTCGACTCAGATCCATAAACCCGAGGAGTTCTTTAATTAGCATTTATTTCACGTGCAAGCTCGCAAAGGAGAATTGGAAGACAGCACAGGAGAATCAAGAAATTTATTGACGATGAAGGTAAAGAAGTGAAAACCTTGAAGCTTTTATTTTCCGCAAACTCTTATCAAAAGCTCATAAACAAAAGCTTTTTAAGCAATGAAAACCTTAATCACATTTGGCTTTTTTTATTGTTTGTTTAGCACCAAATCACCAATCAAACTCTGGCTCGCGGTTCTCAATTACTTTCTTGTCATAACAAGTGTGTCGCAGAACTCTTTGAAAGTCATACATGTTCATCACCTGACTGAAAAACGTTAAGTTAGTGCAAGTGTTGTTATCGAAGTACATCTGATTGATGTTCAGTAGCTGTTCAAAGTTAACGTTGATACGCCGCAGCTTGTTGTCCTTCATCGACAGACGCATTAGTTTTTCGTTGTTCTTGAAAATTTTCTCTGGTAGGAGTTCGATTTGATTTCTGTCTAAGTACAATTCTTTCAGATTTAAAAGCATCGCGAAAGCTTGATCCGACAGCCTCTTAATCCTGTTGCCATCCAACCGGATTCGCTCTACCATTTGCGCCTGTTCGAAAAGATCGTCAGGAATTGAGGAAATGACGTTGTCGGTAAAGGAAATTTCTATCAAATATTTCATGCTTAGAAAGTTATTTTGGTTGAGCGACTTCAGTCCCGCTTTCTCGATCTTGAAAATTTCGAATTCGGGGAATAATCCTGACAGTCCGTATGGAAGAAAACTAAAGTTCACACCGCTGGAAAATATGGCAGTAACCATCTTCTCTGTTTTGTTGGGCTTGTGAGTGCCATTGGTCTTGTGCACACTCTGTCGGTCCTTCAGGATCGAATTGTTGTTCGTGGCCATGCAAACGTAGAAGTCGTCAATCAGTTCAAACTCGCAATAAAGAATAATTGCGAATAAGTTCGTCGCCATAAAAATTAAACCGATAAACGAATAAACCTTCAACGCCATGATTCGATATTCAACTGAACTTAAAATGTTTGATTCGTGTGGCTTCACCTACAGGAAATGTCGAATTTGTATGACAAAAGTACATTGACATAACAAAAGTTGTTTACGAAATCGTTTTCAAACATCAAACCAGTTACGAGAGCAGCAGACGTCAAAAAGCTTCTTGGAAAACCAGCAGAAAATCGTCGGTTCGATTACTGAGCGAGTGAAAAAGGGCTCTCGAGGCTGCCAGGCAACTTTGTCAAATTATTGCAGCAAAAAAATGTTTTCGAATTCCTCTTCGTATTTGCTCTCAGGCGAATTTGAAGTTTTTCTCATAACAGGTCGATTGATAACGGAATGCCGGATTACCATCGCTCGGAGGCTCATCCCAGCTCTATAAGTTATCCGCTCGATCACTCGTCCTCTAGTCTCAGCCTTTCTTTCGCCACGATTGATCACCATTTGAGGGTTTCGCCTCGAAAATAAGCGACGTCTCCCCTCCTATCGTTTAGTAAGCTTTGATGAATCGACTCACCTGGAGGAGCGAGATATGCGAAGAATTTCGTTAAGGCAGAAACGACCATTGTCAAGGCTCTACTTGAAGAGACGAGCAAAAGAGTTTTATTATTCTCTTTGACTCAATCGCTTTCGTTTGAACCTTAATGTGATGAAATGTTTGACTTCGCCTAACCTTGTTATGGAAGTCTCGTTTCGTTTGAACTACTCAACAGAAAGCTTGTGCTACTTGTATAACCTTTAACAATCTGTAGCAGCTTCAGAAATACATCTAGCAACTCAGAAATGAGTTTCATGTTAAATGTACTCGAATTTGTATTAGATTTATTCCGGTATTCATATGTTGCCTCGTCTCCCGGTTTCCCGCCGACTGCCTTTGACGAAACGTTCCGCTCCATAATCACATCAACGGTAACCGAACTGCATGAATACGTAAACAGCAAGAACCTCGAGCCACTTGGAACTTCTCTTTTTTTGTTTCAAGAACGAGGGCAGAGTCAAAATGGTTGAGAAAGAGAGAGAAGCTTCCGCTGCCTTATTTAAATAAAGACGGATATTAAATCTTAATGGAATGGAAATCTCATTACAGTTTATTCCACCATCAACATGATATGTTACATTCATTCATTTCCATCAGCTTGCTGTTTGTGTTTCCGAGTCGCTTTTATCGCACAACTCAAGGCAGACGACGATGGCAAAGCCCCACATGTCAATAAAGGTGAACAAATCTGTCAAGATGAAAATTGAATGAGTTGCGAGTCGGAGAACGTTGCTTCCTGCCGCCTCTCGCAAGATTCCGTTGTTCTCTTCGCTCCGACTTGCTGCCTGAAATGTTAAATGTTGAACGAAGGACACAGTAGAAGTGTAAAGTCTGAAGCCGAGCGAATAGAACGAGCAAATCCGCTTTTCTATCCGCAGCATTCCGCTCAAATGGTTTCCGTTCGCACATACATTTTTCACCTTTTTATCAACTTTTTTTTGTCGACGAGTGTATTTTGTAGGAAATTTACATTTTTCCCTGTCACTGCTTCTGATTCGAGTTGTCGTCTCGTCTTCTCTCCAACGCAGAATTCAACATGTCAGTGTTCTCCTCGATGCAAATTTTCGAAGTTTGGTTTCTGCAGGCTTCTTCGGTCTCTTGGCAACTACACAACTCCGAGTAGTATCGGGAATCGTTCGTTGAACTTGTGAAACTTGCGACAACCCAACGCTGTTTTGAGCTTACGGAACTTTCAAACTCATCCAATGCTTGTCGCCTGAAAAATGCCCGAGAACGATAATTCATTAACATCAGAGCTACGAATCTCCCGACGCCTAGGAAGCAAAAACAAGAACAGAATTCATAACTTTGCATTTACTTGAATTTACATTACAATGGAATTCTCGCCACTGAAGGAAAAATTCTCGAAAAACGCATATTAGCATTCGTGAGCTCAGTAAAATTCTCGACTGTGGGCAGCAGAACTTTAGCTGATTCTTCACAGAATATGCTAACTAGGGGACGATGCTCCAGTTTATGTTAATAATTTGTTAAAAATCAACAAACAAGCTCTGGATTTTTATATTGTGTCGTCGCTCCGACTGAGATACGAACGAGCTTAGTAAATGCGAAGCAGGATGAACATATGCACCGAGAGTATACAGAGCAAAGTTTTGAGCTTCAGATGCAAAATTTAAAATATTCATGTGTATCCAGGACATTATAGTTTCATTACACCAAAAAGCTTAAATATTCATGGAAATTTTCGGAAACGAACGAGAGCTTATGCTTCTTCTTTTATTTTGCATGCCATCAACGTTTGCCTCCTCACTGCTCTTCTTCATCAATCGGACTGAGCAGAGGAAAAACTGTTTTATGCTTCATGACTGACTGGCTCGCTTGTTTGCCGTCTTGAATGCGAATGAAATATTGCAGAGATATTATTCGATCCACACGAGAAGGTTCACCCCGTCTCACTTTCTCTTCATGTTTGATGGTCAATGAATCGTTATAACATTTTAAATCTGAGAAGCAATGAACCGTGACGCTTTGCGAACTTTAGAGGATGTGATGCTGGAAGCTTTGCGGCAAAAGCCATCACGGCTACACATCGATCGGAATCCTTCAAGCGAACTTAAATTCAAAAGGAAGCGAGAAGCGAACGAGAGCAAGCTACGATGATAAAGCTATCTATCAAAGGAAAATAAATTTGATTTTATCATACGGCAGTAGCAGTAATTCATTATTTTCGATTTATCGTTCACTTCTCAGCCAGCAACACACATGAGGCACATCAATTTAATGGAATTTGGCATAATTTTTGGGCCTACACGTACGGCGGAGAAATCACACGCTGCGATTCGAGTCAATCATCAGATTAAATTTTGAAAATATTCGCCGGTCGAAGTCGAGGGCCAAGCTCGCATCGTGATATGAAATTACAAACTGCTGCCTTTCCGATCGATTATGTGACTTGCTTAATGAAACGCTCGATGTAAATTTATGACAAAATGTAATTTGAACCGATTTTAAAGCCATTAATTGCAGTGCAGTCTTTTTATAAATGGATGGAGGTCTTGTTTTCGCGCATTAAAATAATAAATTAATGGAAACAAAATTTCGCCTTTCATAGATTGACTTCAAGCTAGATTGTTTACTCGTTGTCGTTGTGTAAATGAAATGCCAACAGCAAATAAGTTGCCGAGAAATTCTCACAGTTCTAAAGCCTTTGCGGTCCCCTAGACAAGAATTATCTATGCCAGTTGCATCATCGGATGAACATTTTAGATCTGCTGATGTATTTTTAATTGGTGCAAATTTACATCGCTAACTAATGAACTTCATTCATTTGAGCTCAGCGCGCTCAAAGAGCTTCCGAATGCTTTTCGACTCGTAAATTTGCAAAGCGAATTACCGTCTCGCTAACGCATAATATCGTAAACGTTAGGAACTCGCTGGGCCGGTAATTGATGTAAAAATGCAACGAATCAGGTCAACAAGTTGCCGCTTCCTCTAGCAGTGGCAAAACTAACCTCCGATCGGTATTTTATGGAAATTCCTCGTAATTGTATATTTCACAGGAAATCGTCCCTTTTCACACACAAAAGATTTATTCGTTCACAGGCTGGGCTGGCTCGACGATAGAGGGAAAGAGTGATTCAGCTCTCTTGCCATGATTTTCGTTCTCATCTGTTAGATTGGTGAATTGGAAGCGGGAAAACTCGCTCTCGCTTCACCGAGGGACATTTTTCGTTCAATCTCGCAGTCGCTGCTTGAGAAAACTCTCAGACTCTCGATGGATATCAAACGTTCGAGGAAACTCTCTCGAAATCCTTGCAAACAACAGCATCAGCGAAGAGCATAGAGATAGCGTATGACGTCAGCTTGCCGTGATGATGATTTGTGTTCAGCGAACATGCAAATTTCTCTCGACTTTTTCTGCTAGCGCGGAAAACGTAAAAACAAATTTGATGGAAAATTTACGCCACGAGACGTTGAAACAATATAACATCGTAAATTCCTTAAGCCATGTGAGGGAGCACAAGACTTCTGCTCGCATGAAATTAATTAGACAGAAAATTTGTGCGAGAACGGCGATGGATGAAAATTCATTAAAACGTTATCAGCAAATATTCCACTCCAAGGAGCTTTACGACCGGTGAAGGAGAAAAAATCTTCCGGCAAAAACGAAAACTACGAGGAGGAAAAAAGGATTTAACACGCTCTATTGTTTCATTTGTGTTAATTCCATTATGAACACGTCATGGAGTTGGAATTAGTGAGCCTATATCTGACTCGGGGGATCTTCTAGGTGAACGGGCAAAAAGGGTTCAGCGAAGCCTCCGACATTACCAACTTAATTAGTTCTTCCGAGAGTCTTTTCACGGGAAATTAAAGATCGAGTCGCCTTCACTCCCCCTAAAACTCCTGAGCCAGAAGGAAAGTTCTGCTTCATAAAGTCCAAATGTATGAAAGGAACATAGATGGACAGTTCCCGAGAAAAACTATCGAAGAAATCGAGGAAAAAGTTGGCTTTTTGTGGGGTTATCAAAAGGTTAGTTTTTCGTCATGCATTAATGTCGATTGCTCGGGATGGGGAGGCGATCGTTTTTGTACTATCGCCGCAAACTATTCATACGCTGTCGTACGAGGGCTTTCAGTTATCATTAAACATGCATAAAACTCGACAGAACAAATCGATTGGGTGAATCGGCTGAGGCAGAAGCCTCATAGAAACCTCGTTTCCTTCGCAAATTATCCTAATCAACTTTAATTAAGATACGAACGGAAAAAGCAGTGAAACTTTTCCTATCCTAGCCGAGGAATTATTTTCGGCTTTTTCTTCTTCACCGAGGTTATGATGAGCTTTTGATAAGAGCGCAGCCCTTTAATGAAGATGCCGATAAGAGAATTGATCTCGCACGTAAATTGCAAAACTTTGATGAAATCTGAAATGAACGAAACTTTCCCACATCGTTAGATACGAGACTGCAAAAGTTTAAACAGTTGCAGAGAGTAGAATAATAAGCAGGGCTGGGATAATGTTATGCTTATCACCTCACATCTCATCCTTCTCTTCCCAGTCAGACGTTCTCTCGAAACTAACCGAGTATTATACCATGCGATTTCATTAAATTTACCGTCTTGATGACGGAGTCCAAATTGTAATTGATCGCTTCTCGTGGAGCTTTTTTGAGTTTTCCGAGAAATTTGAACTTGTTTACACAGCCGAGAGTAAGAGGGGAGAAGAAAGGCATGCGAATCCACAGCTAATGGCGCAGTATAACAAAATAGGGCACGAGGCATAATAAATTTTATGTTCACATTCAGATTCGGAGGAGACGGCGAATGACATCAACATCGTAAAACATTTTATTTTTTCGTCTCTTCAACGAGATGCCGCACTTAAAGTTTCCCTCCCCACTCGTTTCTGGTTGACTCAAGCTGAACAGTTGAGTTAATTAATTGTTCTGTTGTGACGCAATGCTCTTGAAAAGCCTCCAGTCATCACTTTTCTCGTTTGAAACTAGAAAAATGCATTTTTTATTTGCTGACGACAATTTACTATCAAACGACCCAACTGGGCATCATTCCGTTAGCCATCCGCTTCGATACGACTGTTGACGACAAAAAGAGGAAGCATCATTTTCATCATATATTTGTCTTCGTTTCCCTCTCGTCACTTTTGTGCGAGCGTTCGTCGGCAATAAAAAGCGAATTAATCTCTTTTTCGGTCTTGAACGCTGGTGAGCTCCGTCGTTTATTATCAACTCGAGTGGATGCTTTGCCTTAACTAGCGTCACTCAATCTACGGTCGACCCTCCGCTTCCTCTTCCCCTCGGCCACGAAAACTTTTATACGACTGCTTTACTGCCTTTGAAATTTCCATGTTGTCTATTTATTCTTGTCTCTGAACATAAGGCTCCCGCAGGGCTTTGTCCGGCCATAAATACTTTCTGCAAATCAACTCGAGGACAATAGATGCTAAAGCATGATGATGAGGACGCTCACTGAGGACATTGCAACACAGGAAAAGCAGCTAAACGCTCAAACACTCGACCCATGTCAATTTATTTTAAACTGTTCCCACGGATGAACAATTTCTCGTTGCGGAGTCGTTGACAGGTCTTGACATCATTTTATCAAAGCTCAACGCGCAGCAAAGTTTTTGATGAATGATTTTCTTGAGACGCGCTTTCAAACTTTTCTTTAAAAAAATAATCAAATACAAATCGAGTACTTGACACAAAGTCAGTCGTTGGCAACGAGACTCTTAAATCTTTTTCCGACTAAATCCAGAGCCGCACGAGAGGGAATCAGGTCAGCTCGAGAGTCTATTTGAAGCAAGGCAACTCATCTGTTTGCATGCAATCATCTAACAACCACACATAGAAGAACTTTTTATTTCCGAAACGACATCGGAACATGTTCTTTGAGTCTCTGATTGCAGAGAGCGATATTGCTGGATCATATTTTAAGCTTCTGAGCGTTCAATATTGCACTTTTATTGCTCGCCTTTCTCCTTTCGCCTCGTGTCACAGCGAAGAGGAAAAAGTGCTTAAATTGCTATTTGTCTGTCTATTTGCTTCCGCTTACCATTTCAACAGCAACAACAGAAAGGACGCTTTTTACGGGCGCATTTAAATGTGACTCGTTCAATATTTTTTTTTAATATCGGAATAAAAGGCAAATTCATTGCAACCGAAAAGGAAAAAATATTGCTTTGTTATCATTAAAGCTGACACGTTGATCTTGAGAAATTATTGCAACGTGGACCACGATGCACAAGGAGAGGTGAACGCAATTTATGAACACAGCGCAACTCAATTTCCCTCTGCGCCGCTAATTGCCGTGTGAAAACAATCGACGACGAAAGCTTTTAATCAAAGATCTAATTGAGATACGGGAAGAGCGTCTAACGACACGCTGATGAAACTCAACGCAGGATCGATGGGAACACATAAAGCGCATCGTAAAAAGTGTTCGAAGCAATTAAACTCCTCGTTCGTCCGCTCTTTGTCGATAATAAACTTCAGCAAACATAAAAATTCAATGAATGATCTTTTTATCATCTGCTCATGGATTTTTCTGCTGTTTCGGGTGTTTCCCGATGCTTTATGTTTGGTACTTATTCATGTCGCCTCACACCCACGCCCCGGCAAACCCTCACACCGCCTGTGCTCGTCTCGGGACTCGAGTCGATGTTTATGCCAAAAAATAAGGAGCAAGACACTGGCAGAGCCGAACTCAATCTTTTTTATCTTGAGTTTTATCTTGCTTCGTGTTTTGAATCAATAAATTCCACAACGACACTCTTAATCGATATAATAGACAGTAATAATGTGCTATTATGTATTCTATGACTCAATTTTCGACCTCCTCGTAGAGCAGCAGAAGCGACAGCAGTTTGGTCGAAACAGAAGCTGCTCGAATTAATGAAGAAATTTCTAATAAATTAGATTTGCGTTTTACTTTTTCCGCTCTCAGAAGACTCGGTGCCTTGATTAATTGTTTTTTAACTGAAATTTGTTGCACGAGAATCTGAACGTACTTAGATGGCAGAGAGAGGAAGAGTGTTGAGAGAAACATAATACGATCTGACATAGATTAATTACAAGCTAGAGTGTTGGCCTTCAACAAAAGACGGTATGATTAATTAATTAAAGCGAATTTTGGTTTTCTGACTCTTGACATGGAAACATGATGTTTCGCTTAGGGAGGAGAGCTTGGTTAGAGGCAAACGGGAGTTGCGTTACCCGAAAAACCTCCCCGATGGTTTCTGGGTAAGGAGAAAGGTTGTAACTTACTGATGAACTCTTCCACAATCTTAGCGACATTTCAAAAGCATGTGGCAGAGGAGGCAGCTCTGGGAGACTGATTTGGAAGTCTGAGTTAGCAGCCATGCTACAGCTCAAGGGTCGAATCGATTATTTTCGAGAAATCTTACATAATGGCCAGCAATACCATTTGTCATGTTATTGGCACGGATTCCCAGTCGTCATTGTCTTTAAATCTAATCCACAGCATATCGACTCTCATCTATTTCATGTCATAATTCTGCCTTCCTTGCGATTTGACACGACTCGTCTCGATATTTTCAATCGAACGAAGACAGATTAGCGACGATCCGAAGAATGGCGTGAAACAATCAGGAATTCAATGATGTGTATCGGAGATATAGCTGAAACGTCTTTCATTCTACGTCGACAGAGAAATATTTATTGAATTCCATGCTTTGGCTGAGCTTCGTCTTGCTTCCTCGTTTTATAATTCGCAATATAATACGCTTCTTCAATCACAGAGAAAAGCGTAAAAATTCCCAACCCGAGATTGGAGAATAAAAAGACGAGAAGAGAAAACGAGAATTCAATAAAAAGTTTCCTATGATACATTGCTTTCGATTTGATTCTTGTGAGGGGATCAGCTTTCCCTTCGCTGTGTACATCGCTGTCGGTGGAAGCAGATAAACGAAACTATTTTTCAATATAAGCTTCTGCTCCGCTATTTTCACTTCGTCGTAAATATGATCACGCGACGCTCCGCCACTCGTTCTGCATTGTTTGATGTAGTGAAGCTGTTTATTCGGAGACGCCTCGACTTATTTTTTATTATCCCCAACTATCGTTCTCTGAAATTCGAACAAAGCTGAGACGGGATGAGACGCGTCGAGCAAGCAGTCGGGAGTCGTTCATCCAGCTAAAAGTTTTATCACTTTTCAATGCTTTCAAATTTCCCACCATGAAGCAACGAGAGATATGAGTTTGTCAAACTGGAAAAGTTTTCAAACCATCGCTCGATATCGAAGAGGAATTGTTTTTCTCGAAACTTGTTCCTTAACTTTCCGGGATGAGTTCGAGCAGAACTATAAAGTGGTTTCAAGACGGAAAAGGGGACAAACACTTCAAAGCGACAAGAGCGACAAAACCATTTCCGCTGCCAAGATATATCGCAATTAAATATCAAGCAAGAAGATTCATCAGCGAGCGATAGGAAAATGAAAATTCTTCTCGTTTGAGTGACACAATTTTTCATTACTTGAACACACAATTTCCCTTTTTCCATTGTCTGCTGCCGTTGTTTGCTCCTTCACCCCGCCCTTCAAGATGGCAAAGGCAATAAATTTATTTAATCCATCCTTTTCTCGTCATTATCTTTCCGCATTATGTTCCCTGCCATCAATATTCATCAGTACAGCGCCCGCCACCCTACGGCTCCTTCTCGCTGATGTTAAACTCAAAATTCCGGCAGTGATACAAGATTGAAAACGATCTCAATAAAATTAATTTGGCTTTGAGCTGTGCCCGTTAAATTCGGATTTAGTTGCGATTTATTACGCTACTTTTCACTTGCTCCCCGGCTCTCTCTTCATCAACGCCAACCATCGTCACGAGGCATCTCAAGAGCGCAAAGCGAGAGGCGCTTGCTGAGACATAATCTAGTTAAATGAGTGTGTCTCGTGAATTAGCGTTAGATACAGAATGATTCTGACATAAAACGAAGAGAAAATCTTAAAAGCTTTCGTCGAGAGAGTCTTCGGGGGAAATTTAAGTAGTCCGAGGGTAGGTTCATCAGTTCCAATTAGCTATTGAAGATGATTTTGCACGCGAAATTTCACGATAATCCAAGAGGTTGAGACTTACCTAGTGAATTTCCATGAAATCTATAAAAATCCAACTCTCGTTCAAGTCGTCATTATCAAACGAAATATCTAATTTAATTGTCAATCTTTTCGCTCTTTCTGCGCTTACTGCTAACGCTCGGAATTTCCAATTGTCGAGCTTTTATTCCCCTCGGTGAGCATTCTTGATGTTTTCTCGGTTTGAATCAGTTAAATGAAAGTGCTTTGTTTTGAAACTTTTTAAGAATTCCAAGAATGATCCGAAGACAAAGCAAATTTATCTGAGAATCTCAAAGTTTCGCTGGAAATTGCAGCAACTTACAGAGTTAAAAGTGAGTTATGCGAGACCGAAGCCACCATTTAAACTGAAATCCATTAACGTACAACATTCACGAGAGCTGTAAAAATACGCGAGACGAAGTCCAATTGCGCTGTTCGAGAACAATTATTTGAAAAATAAATTAAATTAACTGCTCAGAGAGAAGATTTACGACAGAAAGCGTAGCCGACCGTCGAGGGACAAGCTGTAGCGACAAGTGTTTTGTAGCTTTTACGAAGGCAAAGTTTACTTTGGCTCAGTAAAAACACGGGAATCTCTCAAACTGAACTTTCCAAGCTAAAAAGAAAAAGGTTTAAAACAAAAGGACGTAAAACATAATAAATGAAGTCGCCCCTTGCTTCATGTGTTTGACTGCGACATCAACACCCAAGCCATTTACGCCAGAAAAACTTTTCCTCTCGCTCCTTTTGTGTTCTGTCAAAGCCACTTTCCAAAGCGAAATTCGTAATTCAATTTATTCGTTTCTTCTTTTTGCCGTTTGAAGCTTCCTTTCTTTCAATTACACACTGTTTTAAACTTTTGTAATTTTTACATGATGTTGTCAACAGTCTTTATTTGATTAATTGTGCCATTGAAGTGCCTTCGTTGCCAGCCCTCCTCGTAAAGCTTCGCCTTGCTCTCACCTTATTATGCTGGGCGGAATTGTGACTTACGTCACTGCTATCAACAACTTGAGCACTTCGAATTGAACATCAAGCGGCATCGTTTCTTTTTACTGCCGATCATTAAGAAACAAGCAAAGCTTTTTAAGACTCCTTCTTGTTACGCTCCTTCCGTACATCCAACACATCACGGCGACATTTTTAATGGAAAAGGGATGAAGGGCAATAAAAGTGGAAAATGTATCGTAGAGTTGAGAACTTCTCACCAGTTTGCTTCGTACGATCCTCGAACGTACAAATGTATATCTTTTGTTTTTATCCCTTTGCTCTGTTGTACATACGAGTTCTAATGAAGTTGGAACGCAATCGAGGCTTCATAAATTATATTAGCTAGAGTACAACAACAATTGTTTTATGTTGCGTAAAGGTTGGAATCGAGATGGGAAAATGGAGCTCTCAGTGGCAAGGTGGAACCGATTTGATAAACTCGTATGATACTTTTGTCGTTTACCTTGTCATGTGTGCTTTTTATTCGCATCATAAATTAGTTAATTTTAATTTACGTGTATTGGTGGAATGGAAGCAGAGTGGGTGGCTGCCGCTGACGATGATTATTATTGTGTTTCGGGAAACACGCTACTGCGGCTATAAATTTTGCGGGGCCCAGATGATTTAACTCGAATGCGTGTACAAATTTAATGAAATTACAGGCTTTCTCTCCCTGCTTGACTGATAATAGAGCTGAAGCTTGCTTGTTCTGCTGACTTCGATACGATGACGGTTTATAATTCATAATTATAATTTGCGTGCTGAGGTTTTGCGCTTCGTAATCCCGTCAGCCAAATGAGCAAATTAAATCGGAATTAGGCAAATTTTCGACGAAATTGTTATTTCATTATGTTCGATGACAAATTTCCTTTCTAGGGGACTTCCGCCAGCGATGACAAAGTTTGATTAAAAATAAATCAGCGCGACGCTCCTCGGTTTCCCATCTTTTGTGGGGCTCTGAATCGGGAAATTTTCTTCATGCCAGCGAGAACTTGTGAAAAACTTGAAATGGAATTTCGTTGGGAATTCTTCTCTTCTGTTCAACTAAAGCCAATTTAATTTCGATGCGAATCAGATGAACTGTCGTTTCAGCACAAGAGCGAGAAATTGTAAACCGCAGAACATTTTGCCATCTCCAAAGTTTGCTTTCTTTCCGGTGAGATATTCGATGGATCGTGGCTTGAGTGCGGGAAGTGTTGAGGTTTTGCGTGAAAGTTTTGCTTCGCAAATATTCAATGAGAACTTTCGTGGGGGGGAAACAATAAACTTCTTAGACGAGCGCCCCCGCTCAATGCTTCGCTGGTTTCTGATTGTCAATGTACTCAAGTCTGATTTCGAAATTATTTGAGTAGATAACTCGAATTTCACTTAAGAAATAAATTTTTCCATCTATGCCGCTCGCGGTTTGTTATGCCGCAGCGTTCATGTCAGTATGTAAATTTCCCCATTCAGTGTTATTGACATGAAGAAGAAATTCCTATTCGGTGCTTCTGTCATATTTACACAGCTGTGAAAGCGATTGTTGAAGTTTCGCTTGAAGACTCTTCTTCAACCCTCAGACGATCGCTTCTTTCTGCTATCGCTAAGGGAAAGTTACGAGAGTGAAGTTAAACAAGGAGAATTGTTTCATGGACCGATGAAAATTTTAATTTCCGGTTTCGTTTGTTTGAGGGATTGTGAGGTTGCTAAAGTTTCCAGAGAAAATTTCGCTCTGCCTCTAAGAAAGTTCTACGTAACAATATCGCTCGGAATTGAGTCAAATTCCATTCCTCGAATTGTAAGCAAATCTTCAGCCAATTAATCTTAGCGCAAAGGTTTTCTTCCTTGAGTTTCTAGCAAACGCACAGGAAGCGTTGAAATTCCCGGGAGTTAATTTTGATTAAACTTCCCTTCAGTCTCTAACGTCGCACAAAAAGGCAATAAATATTGTATTTCGTCTGTGTTCGCTCTCACGCGCCAAACTGAATTGTGTAATTTTGATTTATTGCCAGAATAGACGAACTGACTAAAAAACAAGAGGACGAATAAGCAGCAACTGAGCCTTGCTTTCTTCTTCTGCGATAAGAAGCTTTGCGTTTGGAAAAACCGGAATGGAAATCAATTTTAATGAGAAATGGGAATTATGTAACCGAGAATAACTTAACCGCCTCCGAAATAGGATAGAAGAGGAAGTGAGACGGTGGATGATGTGCATTCGGTCGGAAAAAGTCAAACATAAACATGAAATTATTGTAAAGACAATTCGAGAGAATTATTTATTTCCGCCGGAATATTTCTATTGCTATCCGAACTGAGCTCAAGTTTGACTTACTGTCTCACAGTTCCATTGGTTTACATTGCCCTAAGGCCTCATTTTCTGATTTTCAAACGACATCTTAATGTACGAGGAAGTCATAAAGACAAACTTTTCGCAGATTAAATCCCGTCTTAAGACACAAAACTCTGGAAATCATAGACAAAACATAGAGCAATCAGAACTTAGGCTGATGTGAGGGCGCCAGGGGCAACGGAGATGGAATGATTCCGGGTACGCACTCACAATTCTCCTCCAAGCAAATCAACAACTCGGCTCCATTCCATAGCAAACAGGAGCAAAACTTTGAATGGGAAAATAATAAAAAAAAATAAATGAAACAGCGCAACTTCTAGTCGAGATGTAAAAACTTTTTCAATTACACATGTATTTAATTGAGATTTTTCTATTTGATTTCGCCCTGCTTTCCCTGGAGGCGGAAAAATTTCTGGCAACAATGAATGTTTACGAATGACTGCGACACAATTGCTTCATGAGCAGAGAATTTTGCCGTTTCCGTTAACTCGTAATGAAGGAGGAAAACTTTTAAATCATTTTCAACTTCTCCTTCAAAATGAAATTCGAAACTTTTCCTCCGCGTAATTATTACAAGATCAACTGAAATCTTCACTTAAACTTTTGCTCGAATAAAAATCATTTTTCATCTGTTAAATAAATTTACTAAGTTGAAGATTAACTTTCGAAGCCTCCGCATCTCGACATTCATTAAAGCATTCTAACAGTTTACGCTCCCCTCGAAGCCATCGCCGCTGCTTTCGACATTTATTGTTAGAAGAATAAAACGCTAAGTTTAAGATTGTGGAAGGTACGGTGAATCCCAAGGTATTCTCAGATATTAGCTCTATCTGATGCCATTAAATGAGATTCAATAAAGGAAGAATCTATAAAGGCGCCTGAACGAGTGAAATTACAGATCTCCGAGATTGAAATTATTTCTCGAGATAGAAATCAATGCTTTGCCAGTTTTATTTTCTCCAGAATTCCATTGATGCCATCGAATCGATACTGAAGCAAGCAGTTATGGCAGGGACGTTCGATGACGATATGAAAATCAAGACAGGTCACATTAAGTGCGGGAGGGTTCTTGTGGCTTCCATAATCACTGATTTTATGTGGAAACTTTCGAGTTTTCGAATCGAACGACTTGAACTTCAAGTATTTGCTATCTCGAATAAAGAAAAGTGTATTCCTCGAGAGTCTTCTGAGAGTAGAATATTTGAGTTTCGAGTTAAAGAGGTTCAGTCTTGCATAGAATTCGCAAGATTCCCGTGACCTTTGCGAAATATCTGAGAAGCTTTTAATGTCGTCTAGGAGATGGAAGGTAAAGCTTCACGTTTCCAAGCTGCGACAGTCTGTAGGATTTATGATATTTATTATTAGAAGTATTCAGGTCATGAGCCTCAGTGGTTTGATATAATTGAGCCATGACTTTCTTGTGATTGAAGTCTAATCATTATACTTGAATTCTTTTCACATTTATGACATTTCTGACTTTTCTCTGACACCCATTTTAATTAAACTCAAATGCAAATTTCAAATGATTCCTAATAATCGCCTTACTTGCTAACTTTTGAAAGGATTAAGGACTCGAATAAAATCAGTTTGACTTAAGTGATTTTCAATCAATTAATCAAAACGCTGCGATAATTAATCTCTTCCATTGCTTTGTAAGGCAATTTCGCCTTTTCTTTTTGTTTCTCGTTTCAATTTAAATCTCCTCGCCCGAGCCAATAATTCACGGAGAATATGATTTCAATTAAAAAGCTGAATTCGATCCAATGGAGCAGAAAATTCAATTTACTTTTTCATTCCCTTACATCATCGGAGAAGGAATTTGCTTTTGTTCTTCGAAATTTGCTTCAGCTCTTCCTTAATGAAATCTAATTTTTCCGGGAAAAAAGTTTTCACTTGCTGCTCGCAATTGCTGCTCGTGATGCGATAGATTCAATTTGAACGAAAGCTACCCCAATTTTCTCCCATCCGCAGAGAAGGTTGTTTGATCATAGCAAAAGGCAGAGGAAATTTCTTTCCAATTGGATTATAAACCGTTTTGCGAGATGGGAAGGAAGAAGTTTAACTTCAGGTAGTTGAAATTGAGTGAAACAATGCATTAACAATCGAATAAAAAATTCTGCGGTTCTTCAGAGGAATTCTTCTTGAGAACTTTTTTTGGCACGAAACGTTCAACTCATAGAAATTGATTGCTTTGACTTTGAACTCAAAACTTTCTCGTTAAAATCCTGCGAAGCTTGCTTTCCGTCGCCTTTCGACGAGGGAACAAACAAAAGAACGAAACGATTTCTCGCTCAATTGTTGGCGTTTCTCACTTCAAAGAGCCGCTCAATTGATAATAATTGCTCCAAATGCTTTTTAATTGCACAATAATTTTGCTAGCGCTCTGAAGAGGGAAAATTGCTCCGGTGATATTTCCTCGTTCACGCTTCGCTGCATCGTCTCGGCCATGAAGGCAACGGCTGAGCAAGGGAAAAGCTGTAAGTTGATTATAAAATAAATTGGTGGCGGAGCGGGGAAAAATGGTCGAGCGTGGGCTGTGAGAAATGACATCGGGCGATAGCTTGATAGTTTCCGGACACGAGACATTTATATCATCGTCAACTTCCTCTGGTTCTATTCCAGGGAAAGGCTCCAGATACGGGCATCACATGTTCCCTCATCCATGTGTTTGAACAGAGTAAATAAATTAAAATGTCATTTCGACATCACTTTTGTTTGTTTTCATTTCTCCAGATCTTTTCGAGGAAGAAAGGACTCTTATAATCTGTTGTTCGGTTGTGACCATTTTTTGTTGAAGAGCGAGCTTTTAAGAAGCGATTTTTCGTATATTTACTCCTTCAGGCGCTCCAGGAGAAAGTCTTCCTCTGGTTTTAGGCCGGGACGCTAGAAATAATTCTTTAAAGATGTCCAAAGCTTCATGCCACTGGTCCAATCTTCGGGTCCTGTTTAATGTCAGTGACATCATGTGACAAAAAAGTAAACAGCTGGTCACCACAGCTCGAGTAAAGCTTCTTCCACTTGATACATAACACCGAGGGAAGGATTAGAAAATGATCGACATAAAAAGTTTTTTTCCATTAAACTTCTATTTCACTCCACTCGATGTGGTTTCTATCGTTCGGTCTGCAAGCAATAAGCGTCGTTCATTCTACGTCCAGAATTCGCAATGAATCGACGACACTTTCGTTGATACAATATTTACTTCTACGATGACACTTAATTCGAGAGTTAGTAGTTTTTTTATGAGCTATCTATGAGTTTCTCTCTCGAGGACATTCGATAAAAAATTCAATTGGCTGTCAAGTGTGAATAAAAAAGCATTTGAAACGTGACAGGAATGAGCGTTTCATCCTTTAAAACATTTGCATAATTGTCGTTTATTAAAACTTTCCAGGACTAGATAAGAAAAAGTCATCGAAAGCATATCATAATGAAGACAATTTGCATAATCACTCTCTGAATATTCACGATTAAGAGGAGAGCATGAGGAAAGACTACGACGGTGCTTGTTCATTTGCAATTTATTGCGGGTAATGTATTCAGCACTGATAGATTGGCCATTAAAGCGCTCCTCCTCTCAAGATAATTGACGCTCCTTCTCGACAACTTTCATAATCTTGAACATCTTAAATCTTTGTCATCTCATTTTCCGCTTTCGACACGAGCCGATAAAAATGATAGAAATTAACAGGAGAGAGAAAAATATTCCTCCATTGATGAATTATGAAAATGCTGTTGAACGTGAACGCAAGAAGATGCCAAGGAGGGGAGAAGATTATGATTGAGCGCATAAATTGGCTTTTTCATTACTCGTGTCGAGTAGCAAAAAGAACATACGAGAGGAGGCGGGGGCGTATTGAGACGTCTCTCCATTAATCCGCAAATACATTGAATTCAATATTGTGGTAAAGTCATAATGAACATCATCGTATAATCTTCAAACCACAAGATCTCATTCAAAACAGCTTTAGTCAGCGTTTTCTTAAACAGCAACGCTGGCTCCTTCGCCCTTCTTCGATCCTATAATTGCCAATTTTGCTCGTGTGCAGCTAGAGAAACTTTTCTAGTCTTAGCCGCACCAGAACATAATGAACATCTTCAGTGATTAATGCCACAAAATATGATTTATTTGTTCTTAATCTAACACTAAAGCTGATTTTGGCAATAATTTAATTACATTATTTCACTGTTGACTCCCTTCAATTATCCTTCGCTCGCTCTCCGTCGCCTCCGTCGCAAGATGACAAATTTCGTGCAATTACTCTCGACCGGAATGAATATAATGGTTGGAGAAGAAACAACGGAGGAAGAATAAATAATCCTCTCCACATCCCGATGAGACTGTACTTCATTAGACGTTATGTTGTGTAATTGTTTGCTGAGGAAAAAGAGAACGCCGAAGAACGCTGAAGAGGATTCGCCAGCGAAACAAATAACATATATAATTAAATGACAGCTAGAGAAAAGATTTTCCCTAATACCAGGGAGCAGGGCGGCTTCGAGTGGCTCTTGAGTAAATAATTATTTCAATAAGTTAGGGAGAGCTCGAGATCATTGAGTGTATCGACAGATAACTTTCGTTTGCTTCGCTTTTCTTCCACTCCGCTTCAAGCACGACTCGAGCACAATAAAAGTTTCAATTATAATTTCGATGAGCACAACTTCCACTCGAAATGAATTGGAAGAAAAGTGAGCAACTGCTTGAGAAGATAAGAGCTTCTATCAGCAGGAGCAATTAGAGAGTTTCTCTCGTTCAGGAGAAATTAATCTTTTAAACTATTATTGTGCACCGGTCGTTGTCTCAAAGATAAACTCAACCTCGTTATGTCCATGATCGCAACCAAGTAGAGGGTTGTATAAACTTCGAATTACCTTCAATCAACGATTTCAGATGCTCACGCTTGTTCACTTTCAATTTTCCGTTGAAAGGCGGCGAATCATAAACCCAAATTAGCTTTACGACTTTGAAGTAAAGGGTTTAACTGGTTTTAAATGAAATTGCAGCCGCCGGAATCGTAATCAATAATTCAGAGCCCGAAAAGGTTTGGTGAAAGCCAACTTGGGTGCAGTAAACGTTGCCTTTACTTTCATTACCATTTAAATGTATTTAGTGGGGGCGAGAGTAGCTCCATTCGACCATCATGTTCGAATGGGGACTTGTTTTATAGACTCGCTTCTTCTTGCTAGAGCTTTTATTCGTGTTGGTCTCTGGTGGGAAATCTGACTGCTAACATCTCGAGAAGCAAGTGAATAGAAGAAGTCACACGAAGAAAGGGAAGAAAACTATTCAGAGCCAGTTCCAGAGCGGCCATAAGACGTTCACATTCCCAAATGAAAAGAGATTATCTTTCATCATTTCCTTTAACGATTTCTCGAAGCGACTGCTAACGTCTCGAGCATCGTTTTAATTCCATTTCATCGGTAATGAAATTATTTCTAATAGATTTTCGATCGAAATAATTTTATTATGTTGTTTGGGGCTTTAGGGTTTGCTCAGCGTTTCGTTTCAATCATCACTGCAAGTTCGAGTCTTTTCAAAACAACGCGCAGACTTTCCGAACCGCTAATGAATAAAATTATCGAAATTATTATTCGATTAGTCATTAGGCCACAAAAGCACGTTTCGCTAATGCCAGCGAACATTTCCATCTAGCAGACAAACTAAACAAACAGATTTCGCAGCTGCAATAATTAAAAGCGTACAATTGAAATAAAGACGAGAACTTCTTCAACGATAAATTGTGCAACATATTTTGAGTGTGCATAATGAAATTATGATAATTTTGGAGCGCAACTTGTTTCCATAATCATCAAAAATAATTATTAATGAGATTGCGCTGAAAATTTGCGAGAAACAGCAAGCCCGCTTGATGAGGCGGAATATCGTTAAATAAACTTCGAAAGTTGCAGCGAAAGTTTTCTTCTAACCGCCGCGGCTGTTTCCTCTTAAACTAAACTTCATAACCACTCAAAAATGTAGTCGAGGGAGAGGAAAATATTTTGAAGAGCATTCGAGTCGACAAATTTCCGCCGCTTGGCCCAAAGCAAAATTAAAATCTTTCGTTCAACAAAGCGTTCTCATAAGCCGATCGTAATTTCAAGTTTTACGGCACAGTGCCGCTGCCATGAGAACATGTCTTCCATGCTATGCTGGTTAAAGTTTTATCAGATTTTTTAATCAAAGGCACGAACACGGGCCCCAACAATTAATTACTTCAGGCTCCGGGATTATCGTTTTAAAATGTGTTTTACTAAATCAAAGGTTAACAACAATTTTTTACACGAGCAAAAAGAAGACGAAAGTTTTGTTAGCCTCTTATCTGCGGAGTGGAAAATTAGCATTAAATTGGAGGATGGTCGACATAAATTATGCACATTCTGGAGCATAACAAAGTTTCTCTTCTCTCGGCTGGAAGAAATGAGTTTTTTGGAAAGAGGGAAAACGCCCTTGATTCGCTTTTAATTCAATTTTCGACTAAAAGCTTTTCTCCACTCTTGACCAGAATCGTTTTTCACTCCCTGCTCGCCACTCGTGTGCTTGAGCTCATCAGATGTCCAACGCAATTAAAAATGCTACAGTTTGTCAGAACTTGTTTTTCTTCTCACCATCACTCGTGTTATAAGCTCTCGATCGAGTACCAAGGATGAAAAATTGATGAAACGTTTTGAAGCGCTCGCTTCTCTGTGCATAACACCACGAGTAGACAAGAAGAGAGAGAGAGGAAAGTCTTAATCAACTTGATGAAAAAGTGATGAATGTGAAGCGATTCGTTGTTTTCTGTTTTGTTCTTGTAAACGATGTGAAAATAGCTTTGGCGGATTTGCTGCAGTGATATTATGATGAAGCATCGGGATTACCCAATTTATTTATCAAAATATTAAATACCTCAAACCCTTGTTGGCTCGTTAAGCTGCTGCTTGGTGGGTGCTGCATGCTTTATTAGATTTATGAGCCTCACATTGGGTCGACGCTGTAAGATGGATCGCTCTTCTCCGTCTCTTCCATCCCTTAGCTCGGTCAGATCGCGCGAGAGTGTTTATGCTTCCGCTTACAAAACGAGAGAAGAATTATCGTAATAATTTGCACGATGTTGGCGGACAGTAATCCAAAGCCATTAAAATTTATTGCTGGCAGATTGAGTTCCGAGTTGAAGCCCAACTCACTCTCCCATTCAGAGCTCACACGCCGGCCGTTCGAAAAATGTATTGAAATGAAAGCGATAAAAGCAATCTCTTCGCAAAGTGATTGATACATTCTGAAGAGCGGACAAAAAGCTCATAAAATCGAGAGGGCGAAAAAGTCGAATAGAAAAATCGCGAGAACGCCGAGTGGAAGTGTATTTAAAAACCTTTTTTCGCACACAGCTCAGGTACAGCTTCATCCCAAGCTAATAAATTTTATTAAAAAGCAAAGTGCCATTTTTATCTTTGCTAGTAGAATGGAATTGTTAAATTCCGGCTTGATAACTTTGTACTGTTGTCCATCGATTGAATCATAAAGACTTTTTTTGGTAAAAACGTCTGCGATTCCTTGAAGAATGTTTTAAAGTTCCTCTGAAAAGACTCAAACAATTGACCATTACTCGTTCCTCGATTAACTGATGACAGTACCATGGAGAGGAGCGCAAACCAGTGGTGGAGAATGCTTTGAATGAATGATGACTAAATCGCTATTCTAGATATTTCCATCTTCAACAAATAATTTTTCAGTTCAACCAGAGCTAGAAATCTCAGTGCGACTCAGGATTCATTCGCACACACAAAAAATATTGTGCAATAAATTAAAAAAATGGCTCGAGTTTCGTGCTCCAAATATTTCTAAAATATTGAATGAAATCGTTTCGGTTATTTTTCTCCACTCGCTCTACGAGAAGATAAATCGTATTTAAATTTTATCGCATCCCTAGCTCGCCCTCCCACTCTTGACTTGGCGCTGCTGTTTGTTTCGAGAGGACTTTTTCATTTTCTGGCTGCAAGCTAAATTAAATATTCAGAAACGATGAAAAAACTAGCTGTGCATAAATATTGTGTCAATAAATATGACATTGCTATTTTTAATCAAATATTTTTTTAAACATTTTTTTCCTCCGTTGTCTCTCGATTATTTAAAATTTATATTTTCGCTGCTCTGGGTCGCAGTTCGACAGAGTGCGCCCTGGCATCGGCGCTTCGCTTTGCATCACTGCGATATTAATGCTTTTAAAAATATCAGTGAAAGGAGAGCTGACGAGATAATATTGATTAAATATTTGATATTTGCAAACAAGGCGAGAATAAATAGAGTTGGTTAGCATATCGGGATGGAAGCTGTGTGCCTTTGAGGCAAATTGAGGGAGTAAAGAGTGCACTTCCCAAATAATTCATTGCAGCATTTCATTAAAATTATGGAGGGCAGTAGCCAAAAAACATGAACATGATATCTCATAAAAACATAAATCGGAAAGGTTATTGATCACTGTTTCAGCTTGTGAAATTATGATATTCAAGCCAAACGAGTTGAGGGTAAAACCTCAAAATTTCAAATTTTGCCTCGTAATGATTGAAGTGATAGTCGATAAAGCAAGGAAAGCATTCTATCATGGAGCACTTGAGATATCAACGAGGAACAGCAATATTGCAAGCATAATAAATCATGTAAGCTACAATAATAAATGATATACAACAGAATAGGTCAAACACTGGAAAGCAGAGCGATGGATAAAGAGGGCGAGCGAAAAGCAAAATTTGTGCTTCATATGAACTTTGACAGCAGCCGAAAAGCATCTTTTCTCGAAACAACAACAAAGCTGAGCTATAAAAACTATTGATCTCGTCGTCTCATCGATACTTGCGCTTTTTTTGTTGGCTTCAAAGTTGTTGGCTGTCCCCTGATGCGTGAAGTCTCGAAAGCTCCTTGCGCTAGACAAAGTTTTGAAATCGAACTCTGCATAGCAATCGAGAGACATGATAACGAGATAGAAGCTTTTTTGCTTCGGAATTTTAATGCTTTTTCACTTTGATGGAACACAGCTTGAAGAAGAAGCTTCAAAATCTTTTTACGCGAAAGCATTCACAAGCGAAAATATTCAGAATGTAGAGTCAAACTCTTGATGTCGTGACTCAATAATTCATACCAATTTCAAAATATATTTGGAACGTGACTGTAAAATGTGACAGCAGAAGATGGTAGATGATGGTATCATTATTGCAATTAGTCAATTGCGTTGAACCGACAATGAGCAAAATGGAATCGCAGTTGAAGGGTTATGTGGTGGTTGTTTGACTTGCGGTGTGTGTCGTGGGTATTTGATATTGGTAATTAAGATTCATTTCTAGAAACGTGGTTCTAATGTATCGAGTCTACCTTGAAGCGCTCGACATAAATTTCATCAATTTTCTCATTTTAATTTGAAATTCCATTTTAGTATTTCCTTAGATCAAAGTCGAGAAGTTGTCATTTGAAGCATCGACGGCGTCTCGAAAGAGCAAAGGATGAAATGAGAATTTAAGTTTGCCTTTTTCTCATTACGATTCAGATCTTGCATCTCTTTCACCTCAAACACGCGACGAATGATTTCGCTGAAGTTGAAAGAGGAGCTTTTTAATTACTTTTCTGCTTCAATTTGCGTTTGTGAAATGTTCATTTAACGTTCGTTTGTGTCTTCGCTCTCTCTCCGATTCCATTTTAATTTACTTTCCCTCCGACAGCCGTTCGCGTTACGCTGCTTTATGCCTTCTTAATTAGATTCCACTGCTGATGACGACAATAAATCAGAAATTCGACATTTCTCATGACAAAAGTAATTAAAATAAGATGCTGGTGGGTAATTTAGGAACTTCATTGTTGAATAATTTTTTCAGCGAGACTTTGTCATGGAATTCGCAAAACCAGAAAAGTGTTTCGCTTCTCATCGAGCAACAGAACTCGAGACATTTTAGTCCGCTTGAAAAGGGTGAACTGCAGCATCAAAACGATAAATTTAAAACATGATAGGATTAGGCAACAGCAAAGACGACTCATAAATATTGCGATGGTGTTTAGATTGCTTTCACTAAACTGCAAAGAGAAAAAGGAAAAGAAACTGATATTGTGTTTTTCCATCATTATAATAACAGCCAGAAAAGGAGACTTCAGAGGGAAAACGAAGATCAACATATTCTTTTCCAATGGAGATGCGGGAGTGCGGCTGTGGGATGAGCGAGACTTCGTTCAGTGGAGGGTATAAAATATCATGGAATAAGCACACTCATAAATACATGAAAGCATGATGATTATTATGCTTGTGTATTCTGCTCTCTGGCGCCATTGTTTTAAAGTTCACGGACGGAAAGTTTGCTCGAGAGGGTTTGGCTTGTGGTTGGTCAATCATTTTAGAGCTTGAAACTGGAACTACGAATTAGCTTATTTAGTGTAATGTTAAAATTGAAAACATTAATTTTGTTAATTACAAACCTTTCACTGCGAAATTAATACTATCGATGTTTTGTGTTTAAAGCGATCTAGCGATTACTTGTTTGTCAACTGTGATGAGCGGCTAAACATCAGATGCATTACAATCTGTATAATTTGATGTGGATGATTAAGTATGCAAAATTGTTATTTACAAAATCGTTGTCACAGATTTTGCAATAGGGATGTTTATAGTTTCAAATGGGCAGATATTTTGACTTACTTCTCACGCAGATTTTTCTCTCCGTGCACAAACATAAGAAGATCCTTTCTATCAGAGCTAAAATAGTTTGCTTTCTCCGCTCTGTGAGGGACAGAATCGATAAACACGCGTTGTATGTTAACATGTATGTGACACTGCGACGATGAAGAAGAGAAATAACATTTTTCTGGGTCATGCTTTTCCCCTTTCGAGTTTCAACGACACTAATATTTTCCGTTTTCCGCTCGTCTCCCATTATCAATTCGTTTGCTCATGGAGATCATAACAGTGCGACACCATATGAAAATCTATGCAAATTGTGGGAACTCTTTATGTCTGTTTGGAGTTTGCTCCCTCGTCTGAAAGATGCTGCTTTATGGGCTGCTGGCTTAGCCTCAAAGTTTTGTCTGTTCAAACGGATGGAAGCTTTCGAGAGTTTTCAAGCAAGCGAAGCTGATACGTCAACCCTCCTATTTCTTCAGAAGTTCTGTTAAAAAAATACGTCAAATTGTATTGAGTTTCTCCATTGTCAACTCTAACCTTATCAAAGCTTCAAGGCGAATAAATCTTCTTTGCAAAATCGCTTCGAAAGCATAAGATGACAAACTAAGCTTATTATGAAAAGGAAATTGTGTTTGATGATGTTTTTTGTAAAAGAAGTCATCGGAAAGACAGATTTGAAAGCGTCACGAGAGACTCATTCCAGTAGGCAAGAAGCAAACCAATAATTGCCTTCATTGCGCAGTGTGTCAATCAAAACAACATCATTAGAGACCTACAAGTTACAGATAAACAAGCGAAGCGAGCCATTCGATAATAAGTTGTTTTTAAAGTTTGATTTAAATACTCCTTCTAATTGCCTTTAGCTTAATTAAATGCTAGAAAAAGAAAGCTTCCAGGAAACGTTAACAAATATTTGTACATATTTACTCAAGCTTCAGCTTCTCGTGATTAAAGCTTTAACATTTTTGATAGATTTAATCCTCTTCCATTAAAGAATTCATGATGCTTGAATAAAAAGTTTGCGAGATTTTTTCCAGCGAATCCACAAATTGAGATGAAGCAATTGTCAGAAGTTTCTCGGCCCTCAATTTCACTTTGCGCAACTTTACAAGCCTGGCGAAAATCTTTCTCTCTCTTCCTTTTTACATCGACCGGACGAGGAAAATCATTAAAGCGAATAACTGCCAAGTTTCCATCTTAAGGTTCTTATATTAGTAATAATTGGAGCATAAGAGAATTCAAATTTCCGGCTTTTGGCGAAGTTATTTTTATCCCGAAAGCCTTTCGTTATCTTCGCATTATCGTTTTCGAGAACATGAAAAATAAACTTAATTGCATTGAAAGCAAATTGTCAAGGATTAAAGGGACTTGAAGGCAGAAGCCATGACAGGGTCGGGGGGATCAAGAAGGGATAATGCTTTGCGACAAGTACGAAACCACTGTTATTTATCGTCAGACATCCTCGCTTCAACGAGTTGATAAGAAAATTAATGACAATGCTTCCTGTTGAACTGATTTATAATTAACAGAAAGAGAGCCTGGGGATGGGAGCTTAGGAAGTCAGCTCGATTGAATCGATGCTTCCTTTCAAGAGCTTCCTCTGAAAATTATATTTGACGTTAAGCAGGAAAGAGCAGAAAAATCCTTTGAAGGCTCGTCGATAATCCTGAAGCTGTTTCCACGAATACATCAAACTCAAATTGGCTTGTTGCCTTAGCACCCGAAAATTGCCTAATTATATTAACCCTTTTTGCCTTTTCCAAAGCTTTGTCCCAGCACATAAATCGGAAAGTTTATCGAGAAGATTCAATCAAATTACTTGATGAAAATTGCCACAATAAATTTCCTACCAATGATTGAATTCTTACCATCGCCTTTTCTCGTCTCTCAGCCTTCATAATAAACTATAAAATTGAATAATGTGCTCTAAATGTACAAGCCACGACACATCTAAGGCACGTAGTGAAACTTTTTCCCGAGCAAATTGAATAAATTGTTTTCTCTGTTATTGTTTTCGGTCTCTGCCATGTTTGCTTTGCACCAGCAACAAAACAGACGAAATGCCACAACAACAACAGTTCAATTTAATTTGTTTTATTTTTCATTGATTTCGCTCGGTTTTTCCTCGCAATTTCCCTTGAAACTCTTTTTTTCCTGCGTCTCCAAGAAGAAAAACAATGAAAACTTCAAGTCGTATGTGAAACTTTGGCTTCTTTCGTTTCGATAAAGCTTCGGTTTAAAGTTTAAAGCGCTGAAAAACAACATTAAAAGTTGGACGAGGAACTTTGTTGCCAGCATTCGGACGAAGCCACAAAGCGGGAATTTATTGGTGGTTGCGATCAAAATCTGTGGATCGAAATTAGACGGTTTTGGGTTCGATTCTTACACAGCAGCACACAGAAAAGGAAAACTTCCAGCTTCTTCGAGCATTCACAATTGGAGAACATTTTACAGATTCTACGAAACCAAACGGCAGGGAGGATTGAAAACAGATTTAATCATGCGGCTTTTTCCAGTGCGATGATAATTGGGAATGATTGCAAGAACTTCTTCCCTCGTTTGTTCGGAAAAAATTCAGAAACCTCCCTTCGACAATGGAAAAAAGTTTCCTCGCATGTCTCCATGTTGGTGATTTCACATACGTCTCGTTATTGCCGATCGCAAGTTGAACAGAGACATAACATTTTTTCCACCTCATATATAGAACTGCCAAAGTTTTTTCTCCCCCCAGCCCGTCTCACCGCAACGTTTAATCCAGCCCGTCATCAGCGTTTGTTTTCATTCTCTGATTAAACAGGGTTTATATGAGCCGAGAGTTACACGAGGTCTGCACATCAGCATCGAAAAAGTTTCCATTTAATTATATTTTTAATTCAATTTTTTTCGCTTCAGCTTTTAATTAAATTTGTATGCCGAGAACTTGGTTCCCTATTCGAATGTGCAAACTTTTCCTCGTTTTCCGAGTAGTTCTCAGTGTATCGAGTCTATTCGTTTTTGCCAACGCCAGCAGCAAATGAGAGAGACAATGAATGATGATTTGTGGGAATGTTATTTTTACGACGAAAGTCTGAAAACATTTTTTCTGTGTCGCTCCCTCGTTCGGAAGCGTAGACATGTTTTTGATTCAACGATTCAATCACATTTTACACGAATCGATAAGACGAGTCTCAACTGTCAATTTGAAGGAGCGTCATAAATATATTTACATTGAGGTAGCGTTGACAGCACTGATACTTTCGAGTTTTGTTTGCTTTTCCACTTTACGAGTGAAGTCTTGTTTTATGGAACATGCTGAGGTAATACTTGGGAGAATTCGATTTGCCTCGAACAATGTAGGAGTTAAGAATAAACGTGATGGATTTTATGTTATCGAAAATTTTGAATCAGCTTTTAGACGAACACTTTGCAACGAAGTGCCGTTGAATGAAGTGAAGCATGCGACTGTTTATAGCTCCCCCTCAAATTATTTGTCTGTGGTTCCGTTAATAAAAACTGTTTTTACGACACTCAAAGTTAAAGTGAACAAGCCATCAAAATGGAATTCTTTGAAGTTTCTTATAAATGAAATCTTTAACGACCGCCAACTTCTCCCTCCGCTGATTTGTTGATGTAAGATTTTCAACTCTGAACCCAAAAGCTTTTTCTCCATAAAATCAATGAAATTCTTCAACTTTTCCTCTTGGCTTCGACTGGAGAACTTCGAAAGAAAAAATGTAAATTATTCAAAGAAAAATATTTGTTGCTCCTTCAAGACTTAAACTCGCCCCGGTCGAAGGCCCGAGCTAACCGAGCTTGGCATTAATAATCTCGAACGTCTAATGCGTTCATTCTATCTGTGGAAAGAGCTTCGAACCATGAAATACTAATAATTTGGTAACCACTGGCTCCAATATATCGAAATAGATCCATTTCCCCTGAGAAGGCGGATGGGAAAACTGTATCCGTAATGAGGTTTTGCGGTATCCTTAGTTATGCTTCGCATATTACAACGATAAGAGGTACGTCTCATCCTTAGAATATTCCAGCACAAATTAAAAGCTCCTTTACCGCCCATTCACATTCTCTGAGATTATTATTAAATTGCTAAGGCATCGAGGGAGTTTATCAAATCTTTGCTCCTGAGGAATTTCTTTCCTACGATAATATCCGGACCATTTTGCAAAAGTCTCCCTCGTATTTACAAACGTCTAACCGCCCACTTTTTTCGCATCATCAACTGGGAACAGCATTTGTTGCTCGGACAAGGCAAACACACCCGACAAGATCGAGGAGGAATTTAAGAAATTTCATGTTAAAAAATGCCGAAGCACAAAAAAGTCCGAAACCCAAAAATGTCCTTTCGTCTCGGTGTTTTTAAATTATCCTGATGTGACAAGGGGACACTCGAGTGATAAGCAAGATTTCTCCTTGTTTGCGTATTGTTTATGGGGAATAACGAATTTAATTTAATTTTCAAGGGGCGGTCGGCAGTAGAGAGAGAGCGAGTGAGGTTTCACGAGAAGACATAAAAAGTGAAATTGATATTCCACAAGATATTCCGGCAGTGGATGCGGAAATGACACCAGAGAACACTGGACGTAAGCTGTCCGAGTCCTTTTTTTGCGCCCCTTCAGCCTTGACAAAACCCTCAATTACGCTTCGTCGTCTCTCTCTCGCTACGCACCTTCTTCTTTATGAGAACAAAGAAGGAAATTTCTACTGTCTTATCAGATCAGATCATGTTTCTCTTTGTTTTATTGGACCCGATGTTGTTTTCTGGAGTGAAAAGTTGGGGATTATTATTTTTCACCTGATAAATCTCAACTCGAGGACCCGATTTGGCCGTAAAAATTTATTGTCCGAAATATTTCGTCTCCGAGATTGGTTCGGAATTAAATTTCACGTTGAATGCCACAAAACGACAATAAAGCGACCCAAACTGCTATCATCAGAATTGAATCACCTTATGGCAAAGGACATTCCGAGAGTGTCTTAAAGACGTGTAACGATTCGGTTCGTCTAACCGGGCCAGTTCGTTCAACTCTAGCCTCAAAGCACCCTTATGCCCCATTGATTTGCGTCAGAATCAAATTGATCACTGGACGGAGCTGCTGAGGCCTACAACGCTTTTTGCAACTGACAAAATGTCTGGGTGCGTTCAGGCTTTGTGTCCCTTTGAATGATTTTAATGCACGAATTTCATTGCCCAGTCTCCTCATGGCGATAAAGTGACTTTCAATATTGCATGAGCCGAAAATTGATTTATTTATCCAGTTGATTGACTTTTGCGCTCCACAGTTTCGGAAAATGCCCTTTTGCCTCTCCCTCCTCCTCTCGCTTTTTTGCTCCGTGCGTTCCAGCTTGATGGTCATAAACAATGGCCAGAGAAATTAACCAAAAAGCTTCTCATGTTTTATTTTTTTAATTGAATAAATTATGGCGCTTCGTAAAATGCGTTTTCGCGCTGTTAATTTTCACTTCGTCGATTCAGCTGACTGGACATTGATGTGCAACACTCTAAAGACTTCAAAAGCTTTGAATACCCTTGAGGCTGATTTATTCAATTCATCACAATGATTGATTTTGCACTGGCTCGTACAATCATCGTAGTTTTTTGGGAGTTCAAACTTTCAACTAAGCTTTAAGCAATCTTTTGAAATTTGGGAAGCTTTTGGTGCTGTGAACCAATTAAATTTATTCATCTGAATGCTTTTTAAAATTTCGATTTCATTAAAATTTTCATTAATTGACTTTCACTTTCACAAAATATTTTCGCATTTTCGAGTGGGCGAATTGATCGATGACTTCGCAAGTTCCTCGACAAGCTCAACAACTTGAGAATCACGATAGGAATAATCGATTTTCATCTTTTGAAACTTTCCTTTTTCAACATTCCCTCTGTGAGCCCAATATAAACAGCAACGAGAACTTTTCACTGTGTAACAGTGAGCGATTGCTGAGATTGTAGCGAAATTATCATAAAATTAACATAATTTCAATTTATCATTCATTTAATTTCTGTTAAAACACAAACAGCTTTCAGGAACTTTGGGAGACGAAACTTTCAACTTAGACCGTTTTGCTGCGAGAGCAAATTTGAAGACTGAGCTTCCATTGTCGAATCCCATCAAACTGTCTACACAAATGTTGGAACGAGCAAGGAAATCAATATTTGCAAAAAGTAATTTCGGCCAATTTCACTTCGTTTCCGAACATGACGGAACCATAATTAAAGGCATTAGACCCAATCGAAGTGATTCAATTTAGACGATAAAGCATGTCTCAAGTTAACGTTCGTAAGTTTACAGCACGATCCAACAATGGCTTCGATCGTTTCCTATTCATATTTGTAATTAATCGTGTCGACAATGTGTGAATGGGATCTTAATGACATCGAACTGGTTAAAATTGATTAGAGATGTGTCGACTCAATTACGACTAAAGACTTAATGTGGCGTTCATGTTAACGAATGAGCTGTGTTAAATATCAATGGTATCATGGGCAAATGCGGAGCACCAAATCAATATGTCGCTGATATAATGAGGAGAGCTTTCGAGTTCGTTTGATTGCCTGCATTACAGTGCAATGCTAGGTATGCTTTTTGAAAAGGAAATTAATTATCAGATATCGATCTCTGCTTAAATATATTATTAACTTCTGTATAACTTCTGAGAAATGCATAATTGATAATGTGGTAAAAGTTATGTCTACTCTTCGACATATGAAGTATCAACTTCGAAATTTCAATCATAATGTTGTAACAAGTCAGTGATTCTCTTGTTAGGAGATAAGTAGAACATGAAGTGGCTTTCAAACAAAATTGATTGTGCATTCTGTGAGCGTTGAACATTGACTTCTCTTGTTAGGCCTAATCAAGTATGTACCGATACATTTGACCAATCTCTGGAGCAAAGCATTGTTGGATAACTAATGGTGGAAGTTCCACCAGAAAGATTGCTGATATTTTTCAGCAACTTCACTAGTAAGGAAAAATGAGATATTAAGCATCCCTCGAAATTGCCTCCGCCGAAAAAAAGCGTAAAATTATTCATTGCTCTTCTGCGTTGCTGCCTCACCACGTTGAAACATAAATTTGCCGTTCCTCCGCCCGAGTCGCTCATTTCGAAGTCAAAAATTGAACATCTCGTGATGAATTATCCCATCAAATGAAGAATATCTCATATTTTATTGTTAACTGGAGGCAAATGCAGAGCGAAAGACTGACGGAAGATTCGGATGTAAATTGAGCTGATTAAGAAATCTCTTCGCTTTTCGTTTCATGCTCGCTTAATGTGCCATGAAAACAAGAAATAACTCATTACAAGATAACAGATTCGATAAATTTACGGTAAAAATGAACGAGAGCTCCAAACTCACTCTTCTTCCCTTCTCCGCCTCGTGGAATGTCTTTGCACTCGAAAGGAAGCAATTATTCTACCTTGGCGCGGGATGAAAGGAAAGCTGTAGCGCTTATGCCATTTAAGCAAACCTTCTCGCTCTTCACTCCGTCACCCTTCGCTTGTCAGTCTCATTCTGCGCCCTAATTAGATCTGAATCGAGATGAAATTACATCAATTATGCATGGCACACATACAATTTTCTCACATCCTTGCGAGAAGGAGGCAATGAGACGAGCAAGGCGAGATTGTAATACATCAACATCATTCACTCGTTTTTTTCCAGTTTTGCTCCCTTAAAACGTGTATTATGCTAATTTTCATGTTGAATTCACAATTACTTTCTGTATCAGGTGATTCGAAAAACACTCACACGTTTGCAGAGGGAGTTGCGGAGAGCGAGATGAGGCAACATTGTCGGTTTGTGGTTTTTCCTGATGTTGCTGGATACATCGACGAAGGAAAGGCGAAGCATAAGGAAATTCACATGCAAATGCAGTCTCATTTATTCATATATTCATGAATACACGATCCACACGAAGCATTGATCAATTTAATCTCATTTTCTCCCTTTTCGTTTATTTCATTCTTTTCGGATATTTTGTTGCCTTCGAAGAGAGCTCTTCCGAGTAATGGGACGTTGAGGAAATTTGTTTCCTTTTGTTTTTATTACCCGACAATTCTCCTTCTCGGGGGCTAATAATCAAGAGAAATTGGGCTCATTTATTGTTCGTCCTCGGGTCGAGAAGGTGTGTGCAAAGCATGTGCACGGTTTCTTTATTAATTCAGCCTTCCCACTCCGTTCTGTTTGCGACTCAGAAAACTTGAGGCGTAAAAAGCTTCCGCAACTTTGTAAAGTTTCACTCGTCCGCAATATGCGATGGTAAGATTTTTATGAGTCACGTAAAAAATGTACGTAGAGTCATTACATAATGGCTTGATGATGATGGCATGGATGCGAGAACGCCTGAGCGATGAATTCTCGGAAACAAGGCGAGTCTACGCATTGAGATATGACTTTTATCTGAGGGTGCATGATAGATTTTTGTGGTCTTCGACCAGATCGACTGATGGGCGAACATTCGATTTTCGTATTGATTGACATCTCAGCAGGCAAGCCAAGACAGCAGTCTGTTCAGGTTCAACGAGAAAGATCAAATTTGCCTGGAACTGAGCTACAAATATTTAATGGCACTACGACACAATTGAGACAGCAAAATTCACAGAATATGCCACACACTCCTTCGTCTCTGGTTGAAAAATATCCGTGTTCTCAGATAGGGGAGCGCTGGGATTTTTTAAAAACCGAAATATTCACAGAGCTAGTCACACAATTCACACCAGACCAGAAGGGTTGAAATCTTCGTGAGATTCTCGCACATCGCTGCGATTGATAATTTCATGTTCTGTCAAATAACAAAATTTTTTCCATCATAAAAATTCCTCCCTGTTTTGTAGAGAAGAAAATTCTTTCCGCGTCTTGCCCGACTTGTCGCTCGCTTCGTCTCAAGAGAAAATGCGAAAGCAGCTTAAAGTCGAAATAAAAAGAGCGAGCGAACGACTTGTCATCTCAAGATCGATCCACTTCTTTCTGACATGTCGCACATTCTTCATCAACTTGACTCCCTTTCGATTTGTTCTTTCGCTTCAAATTCGCGCCGCGAAACCAGCACAGCAAATTCATAAATAAATTTACGACGTTCTAATTTTACAGGTTTCCGCACACACGCAATTCCATCAACGGGGAGCACTTTTATGATCACATATCACCGCGCGCTTTCACCTCCACACTCGTCTTCAAGCGCGTCAAAGCGAGCAGCGTTTCAACGCCTCACCTTGCCTGAAGCCAAATCATTTCCAATAAACTTCCATTCGACTTCAATAGGCTTTCATCCAAACGTATCTCCGATTTTTAACTAAAGCTTATCGACACATTGCAGGGCGAAGTGAAAAGAGGAGAAAATCGTAATGAGATTTACGTCTTTGTTTGTCTGAAAGGCAAGACGAAAATACATAAATTACGCTCCCTTTTCCTCCTCTCCGTTTTCTTTGTGCAAGTATCATTTCACGACTGAAATCTGAATAAGAATTTGCCACTCCGGAAATGTTTGATTACCGATGAAAAGAGCGAAAAGCGAATCATTGAGATGTCTAATTTGAAGGATTACATTCAATAGTTTGGCTGCTTCTAACAAGCACAATTCAGACCCGAATAGGTTTGAGTGAAGTCGGGCTATTCATCGAAAATCTCTCCTCAAGCGAGATAAGTTCGCAAACGCCAAAAGACAAAGATGGACATTCAAATACAAAACTAAATATTTATACATTCAATCCTTATCTATAGTTGCCTGCTTAAGATAAACGGCCTTGTCTCTTGCATGCTTTCATTGCAAATACTCAAGAAATTGACGATGCAACTTTATCAAAGGCAACTGACAATGTGGGATTACGAGTCTTATCAGACTAGGAATTTATGACGTGACTTTCAAACTTTTAATCGAAAATCGGTTTATCCATTCACAAAGCCTCACCGCGAAACATTTTATCAAGTAATCGTCCACAACCTTAGTTGACCCACGAAATGAAAAGCGAGCTTTTGTCTAATTTTGCATTTTGTAATTCATTTTCAGATCGTGAATTTTAGATTCAGCAAATCAAAAAATCAGAACTATGATTAATGTTCAATGTCACGTGATTAATGAAAGCTTAATCGGTGTTGCTACAGTACAGCACACTGCAGTCGCCATCGACGAAGCGGCTGAACTTTTTAAAGATGAAAGACTGTTTGCAGACTCCGTTCGATTGGCATCCGGGTATCAGCAGCGGCTTCTCGTTGAACATGAACAGAATGTCGTTATCGCCATCGTCGCAGCTGTAGATTGGAATCGTAATTATATCAACTAACTTTTAGATTTTTTTTCACTCACTCATATCGAATGACTGCAAGATTCGAAGCCATCGCAGCTATCAGACTTGTTTTGTAGAGTCTTTGAGTCTGTTGCGCAAAATTGTGGCGTGTTAATGGAACTTCGTCTTCAAAGGAACCGAATGTGACGAGAAGCAGAAGAAGAGTCGTCGAGTGTGTGCCAAAGATTTTAGCTGTCGGCTCGTTGGGGTCGTTCGAACGGAGGAACCTCAACATCTCTTGCATCAGGTGACAGTTTATGTTCTCGATAAGTCGACGATAAGCATTGCCATAACCAACTTGATAGTAAAACTCGAGATCCTCGTAAAACTCGAGCACCTGATGATTTGCTATTGAGAAAGCAGCGCAAAGAGGCGAAGTTACGTTCAAGTTCCAGATCTGCTCGTACTTGCAAATGTCGACTAGTGCATCAACCTCATGCTTTCGAAGTACATGCGACCCGTGGAAGCCCAGCTTAGCACTGACCTGCTCGACCATTTGCTGATACTCTGGACCTTCGACGAACTCGTCCTGCTCAGCTTTGACTTCTGTGACGTCTATGAAAAGCTGACAGTGATCCTGTGGTCGTAACAGAACGTCTTCCTTCGGAATTTCCTCGAAAAAAACATCCTGGAATCCATTGAAGCCAAACAAGCCATCAGCAAAGGCTCGAATACTCGCGAGAGTTCGCTGCTTGTTCGTCACGCGGAAGAAATAGTGATTCGGTGAGTAAACGTTCGGGAGAAGAGTTGGGAAAGCTTCTTGATATCTTTTGGCGATTCCTTGCAACTCGTCCCAACCAGAAGTTGTGAGGTATTGATCTTTGTCCAGCGTAATGTTCGGATCGAAGCGCCAGTAGCGAATCAGTGCCATGTCAGATGCGCAGAGCGACGAACGACCTGCATCGTAATTTTTTACAATATCTTTGTGGATTTGCTCGTTGTGCTCCAGTATATTCGTGAGTTCGCCTTTTTTAGGCAGCCGTGTGCCGTGTCGGTTGACCAGGAAGATTTTTGATGGTGTACAAGTCGACACGTTTGTTTCGATGTGTCGACCTCGGCTGGTCTCGTAAGCAGAAATTTTGGCAAACATTTTGATTTGTGGACGGATCGGATCCTGCGTGTAGCAATAGAATGGATTATTTACTGATACATTTGCACTAACGCAAATTATTGTCAGTGACAAAATGAGCAAAAACAAGCGCGACATTTCAATGACGGTTCGTTCACGGCCGACCACGAAGCACTGAAATATTTATAAAACCAGAATTTACTCATTTGAACTTCTCAACTTATTATTTTTTATCATCGATAAGTGGATATCAGATTGCGCACTGCGATAACGTTCGAGTTCATGAGCTTTTCGGTTAACCGTGAGATTTCGAATCATCTTATCTTCACGAGGATTTGGATACGCAACCGGTTTTAAAGCTGATAGCGAAATTCTTGATCTGCTACGCGTGTTCACAGCTGTTTAAGGTGTACGAGAAATCCATATTATTTAAAGACGTCCACTGAATTGTAAAATATTATGTAGATCGTCGTCAACTTTGTATCAAACTGTGAATACAGAAAACCCTTCGGCAATCCGTTCTCATGTTTGCAATTTTAACAATTGAGCTCACAGCGGGTACCAAATCCCAACACTTCTGCATCTGTTGCATTCAATTGAAATGTCAAAAAGCTTTAAATCGGTTTCTTTTGCTCTTGCCCAGAGGCTTCAAATGGAAATAAAAATAAATTTCCAGCAGACATCGAGGCGTTTGTTGTCCGTCTGGATTCCTTGACTTGTTTTGCAAAGCGATTTCGAATATTTTTCTGAGAACTTAGGAATCCGCTTACGTTGCAAAGGCGGCTCTTCATCAGCTTCTTAGTTTGAGAAATATTTGGATACTAAGAGAAAAGCCCATGACATTGAGTCAAGTTTATGAAATGATTCTTCCTGGAATTAATCAAACGTCGAGACTGGAGAAATGTATTGGCTTCTGAGACCCTTGATATATTAACTCTGTTATTACTGAAATTCTCGAAACTCTTATTTGTAAACATTCTTGAGACTTTGAATTTCTTAGTAACGAAGTAAACTCAAGTTTAATAACACAAAATTCTGACTATTCCGACAAAATTTGAAGCAACAACTTGTCTACAGATTCTACTAAGTTTCTTGACTGATTTTCCGTCTTCCTCTCATAGCTCTGATTGTTGCGGTGAAATGTTTTTCTTCGCAAGCTGACGCCGAAGTTTTGTGCGTGCAGGAAACAAAGCATGTTTAAACTTTTACAAGCACCGCTCTTGAGAGAAAACGAATGTAATGGAAAACTTTTCCAGAGTGTTGGAAAATAAGCAAATCGGTGTCATGATGATTAATCGCTAATGAAAAGTTTCCGAAGCTTCGCAAGGATCTTGCTCATTGAGGAAAACAAAAACAAATTGAATATTTATACAGAAAAGATACGCGGCTGTTGAACGTGAGAGTGAAGTCCTTTCATACCCGTGCCTTGAACAACGGGCGTCGTCGTCCCAAAGGCAAAATCGATCAATTTCTTCGAAGGCAAGGCCGACGAACCAGAGCCTTTTCTACGAAAACATCTCGCTCTGAGCAATTTCTTATTCTGTTGAACATTTTGTTGATGCGCCATCCACTGAGAAATGCTCAAGGTCCTCACCATCTTTGTACTTTTCCTCTCGCTTAGGCATTGAAAAACACCTTGAAACTTAAAGCTTGTGCTTCACAAATTGCTGCGCAAACTGAAATGAAACTTGAAAATTCTTAAAACGGTGAATTTAATCCAAAGTGGCTTCACAACCTCTTAAACTTGTCTGAGAGCTTCTTGAGGCTAATCGGCGTAAACTTCAAGGATGTACACGAGGCATAAATCGGAAAGGAGGCAACGAGAATTATGCTGAGAGCATTTTCTTTCAGCTTCAGAGAAAAAATAAATTATTCAACAGAAAAACTATTTGTGGCTCGTCGGGTCTCGGCAGCTTTTTAATCGTAAAACGCGACTCCTTGTCGTCAAGGAAGCTCACGAAGAGCCTTGCCGCCTAAAGGCGTTTAAATGTTTCAATTCGTTTGCGTCCAACGAATCTGGATGCCTTCTGTTCATCGCTTTAGCTTGATCTCGCCCAAAGCACTGAATAATTGAAGTGACAACTGAACCGTGCCGAGTACACAAGCATTCAATTATCGTCAGATTGTCCAATTTAGCTCCGAGGCTGGAATTTCATTGGAGAGCCTTGCGGGCATCGGAAATCAAGGCAACATGCATGAGAACAAAAGACATCTGATGGAGGATAAATGCGGAATGCGAATGAGCAGCGTCACAGGCGGCCAAAGGACACGGAATGAAAATCAATTTCGGAGCGTAAAAATTGAATTAAACTTGTTACACGAGGCAGACGAAAGCGGTGGGAAGAGAGATAGCAATGGGCGAAAGTTTTACTTTGATGGCCGTGATTTGTCAGATTGGGAAAAGGACACGTTTCATGTAACGCTCAAGAGCTTTATTGTTTGTTATTAACATCCAATTATCCTTTTTACCCTCTGCTCCATCTCTTCGTGTCAATCGCTTTGAAGTTTGCTGTCGCTTTTTGTGCCTTGTCGTGCTTCGTGCTACTAAACGAATTCATGCACATAACAAGAATCAGGAATTCGATGTCCTCAAACGCTCGAGAAACTCCGAATCCTATTTAATTGCTTGATCTTGTAATGTGTTCGATAACGAACGCTCAAGCGAATTGAGCCTTTCCTGATCCGAAATTCTCTTTCTAAACAATCACTGGGATTGTAGAGTCCGATTCGTGCCAGGTTTGCTATTGAGCTTTGTCAACCCGCGATGATAAATGTCGAGAGTCTTCGTAAACACTCGACCAGGCCTCAGGAAACTCAATTTGCTTCGCTCTAATAAAGATATTAGCCATTATCTCGAGGCTGAGCCTCTCGGCCTCCCATCGCCAACAATTTATCTAATAAATAGCCCAGCACAATAGAATGTAAAATGTCTTTCATGCTTCGGCAATTTATGGCCACAGCACCACTTACCCATGTTTGCTCATATTTGCTGAAATTTCAATTTTCTAAATTGAACAAACACAAGCCGAGCGAGTGGAATGTATTTACGGTCCGATTGTAAAAGAGATTCTAGATGTCTTGTTTTTCAACGTCCTCCTGTGTCGATGCAATTAAGTCACGATTGGGCTTTTGTTCATTAATTTCCCTGGGCTTCAGCATCTCGTACATAAATTTCCACCCGCGTTTGCCCTGTTTACGAGTGAACAAAGAAATTTTGAAGTGGACGCTTTGAACAAGCGCCCGCAGCACGATAAACAATTCACCGTTGTCAGAGATTGCCTTTACGATTCACCCATTCAAACGGCAAGCTCACCTTTTTGCCGAACGTTTTCCGAAAATGTCACCGGGCTGTTTCTCTGCTCGCTTCCAGTGCGTTCAATTCATGTCTTTTATTTTGATTTTGAACATATAATATTCATGAATCTGATTGCGCCTTTAACCAACTGAAAAATTTAAATCGCAAAGCACTAAGGGTGAGCGCTGCGATGACTTGTTTTCAAGCCAATATGGTACAGGCACAGCTTTCATATGCATGCGAATGAGTTTTTTATGTGATGGAATGTAAATTCTCCACTTCGACAACAAGCTCGACTCTCTGCCGTTTCCTTAATGTGCAAAGTGTTGTTGCTTTAATATTGCAAGATACTTTGAGTTCCAACATGTTAATTGCCTTGCTGATGTAATATGACTCGAGAGGGAATGGAAAAGAAACTGTCTGTTGCTGGCATAAAATTTTCATCCTCATTCAAGATTACCTCATAAACTATTTCCGAGCCACAGAGACTGCTTCAAAGTTCACGATTTGAGTGTAATTACTATTCAAGAATCTTCAACATGTTGAGGAGCGTTATAGCGCCGCGCGAGTTTATCTCAAGACACAAGAATCCGTATCAAGTGTACGCTGCTCCAATTAGGGAAATGAGCTTCAAGTCGCTTCAGGCTGTGTGCGGAAACAGAGAAGCAGTGTTCAACCATGAACTTCAAGCACGAAACGTATGGGTTTGCTTGGTGGCTTCTGTACGGTGCTTCAAACGTTCATAATTCAAAGCGTCTGTGCTTCTTTCGTTTGTCACGAGTTTCTGCAAGCACTCGAAGTCATGAAGCTGCAAGAATGCTCGCCAAAGGTGAGTTGGAAACGGCAGTGAATCAGTGAAACGCTTACAAAATGTAATCACAGAGCTGTAGCGATTAATTTTAGTTTTTATGATGCTTGTTAATCTCGAGCTGTTCTACGTGAGATGCCGAAAGTTTTTGTCCGATCGAAACCAACCACGAGCTTCCTTGATTCATGTTCCAATGATATTCATGTTCACAAGCAACATGACGTTCCGAAAAAATGCATGATTACATGGAATTATTAATTCACGGGAGCTTTTTAAATTAAAATTGAATGTTAACATGAGAAACTTCACCGTCAAAGGAAAATTATGTGGAAACGTGTTGGGAAATGTTAAACTGATTTTAATTTTTAAGTGACGTCATCGGATTACGAGAGTTGGCGAAAGTTGATGCAAAACCGCAAGGGAAATTGAGAAAGATTTTATAAACTCAATTTTGATTTTAATTTTATTAGAAATGCTGAGAATATTTTATTGGGGCTTGGTGAGTTGAAAATGACGTTTTCCACGAACGATCCCTGCGCAATTACACGATTCGCAAAATAATTAAATTTCGAACGCTGTGTGTGATATCAAATGTGTTGATATTGTTCGCCATCGACAACAATGAACTCGGCTGTCAACTGACATCGAACGCATCACACATTTTTGCGCTTCGATAAAGGAATAATAAATTAACTGTCAGCAGCTCGTCGATGTTTGAAAATTGATAAACGCTCAGGGGGAAATATTTGCTGATGAACCTCGTCATGGGTGATGTGGAGACTTAATGAAGTGCGGTAATGCTCCAAGACAAACGTTTCATTGAAGAAAATTAAATTGCTTAATTGTTCGAGAGCGAAGCGACAACAAAATTCGCAAAACTATAAAAAACAAACGTCGAGCGCGTTTCGAGGTCAATTGCTTGGAACTTCCTGTAATAAAAGATCCAGGCGTGCAGCTCGTAAAACAAGTTAAAGCGTAAATGGGCAGGAAGTGAAATGCTGCTGCTGTTAGTACAATTATAAAAAGTTTAATTTAAAGTGTTGCAACAGCAGCGCAGGTTTTAAGCAGGCAAAATTGCCTCGTTTATCAAGATTCTAGGAATTTTCATGTTTGCTGGTTTTATGACTGCAAGCGCTATAAAAGTTAAAAAGAAAACTCGTTGTAAACATTAAGACCGACGAGCCTTTAAAATATGCTTCAGGATTTTCTCTCTTTCTCATGATGTTTTCGCTCGCACGCGCTCAACATCACCCCCATGCACGACGACTTCATCATTATCCGGAGAGGATTTCTCTCGATGATTGCATGAAATGCCGTCACAGCATCGCTGCGAGAGAAGTTTCCCTATTAACCGCTCGATGCTTCGAGCTGTGTATCAGTTTACCGAAACGATTCGACCAATAAAGACGAATTTCTGAAACGCTCGAAGTTAAGTTTTTTAAAATAGAAAAACTCAACATAAAAACTGAAAAGTTTCGTGAAAATGGGGAGAAAATAAATTTTTGTTCCGAGAGAATTTTCAAGTAAAAGATTCATGTAAAATGTTGCCGCAATTTTCTGTTGATCATGTTCACCCAAATTATAAAAGCATTTCGCCCCCAAAGAATCGTGTAAATGGAAATAAAATGTGAGGGCGGAAAGAGCGAACAAACTGCGGAATAATAGAAAGAACCAAAGAGGAAAACGTTATGTTTTCGTGATTAATTAGAGCATACGCGCCATACTTGTAACATAGTTTAATTCATACACATAGAGTTATAGTGAGTGAATGTGTAGCAAGGAATAGCGGTGAAATGTTGCAACTGTTGGTGTTCATAAGGCTGCTCTTGTTTGGATTATTGTTGGAGGAAAGTTTCGGGAACATTGAGGATGAAGCAAGTAAGGACAACGAGAGTTTATGCGGAAAATTTCACGCCTGAGTCTCTTTGCGGGTTCGGAAACGAATGTCTGGCAGTTTATGAAGCTCAACTTAGGCAGAAACACGATGCCGAGTTTTATGATAAAAAAATTCATAATTTTCGAGCGAAACTTTTTTCTGCGGTTGCACGGCACGGAGAAACTTTTTCCCCGTTTGCGGTTTCACGAGATGCGAGCTCTAAATGAAAACTAGTTTTGGTTTCCGAAACTTAAACCTCATCATTATCTCTCAATAAACAAAAAGCGACTCGCTTCTGATCCTTTTTGCTTCAGGTTCAACTGTCGGAGAGAGTTTTTATTTCGCTCGTGCCTTTGTGCGACTGAAGGCTGTAACACATTTTCGAATGGCAAAAAAGCAAAATCTTCGAGATGCCGGAAAAACTTTTTCTCTCTCCTCTTCTTCCTTTTTTTTGTGTGGACGATAAAGTTTCCTGATAAAGTTTATTTTTTGTCCTTTATTCTGAGCGTCTTTTGACCATGGATCCGTTCCACCCCTCAAATGTCACATGAATTAAATTTATTTCCTCCTCGAGATGGAATTTTTTTGCTCTCTCGCTTTTGAAATGTTCATGCAAATTGATGTTGATTGTTAAAGTGCTTGCCTGGAACTGTTACCCGACATCCCCAATTTCACCGTGAAGCCATTAAGCAACGAGAATCGGAGAAAACTAATTAAACATCCCTAAAGATATCCCTGATAAATAATTCATGAAAGAAATCCAAAACAGGCTCGAAGGAATGTTCACTGAGATTTGATGACCCCCGCTCACCTCCAATTAATTGAGCAGTCAGTCCGAGGGAAACACTTGTCAAGTGTCCGAGATAATGTTTCATTCAGTCGCCAAGCGACAATCAATGTCGCTTGATTGATTCTGAGTCAACAGCAAAATTTCGTCTTGCCGAACCTGAATGAACGTCTCAAATTATGACAGATTTATGAGCAAATTGAACAGAACAATGACAATCCACAACATCTCGTGTTTGCATAGCTGTCTGCAACTAAATACATGAATAATTGCTGTCGCTCTCGTCAATTCTAACACAAAAAATTTCTAATAATAATTATTTCATTTTTTTTTTCGTGTCGAGACGAAACAAAGTTTTTGGGAATTTTCTGATCTTTGCGATAGCGAGAGTGGAAATATTAATTAAAATATTGCGACTGTTGCCACTCGAGACAAAATGAATTTCTATTTTTCTTAATGAGAACTTTTGCGGGAGTGTTAATTGAAAGTTATAAAAGTTTTAAGAGTCCACTTTTGTTGAGAGAGGAGCGGAACGGAATGAAGTCTTTCTTCAATTAGCGTAATTGAGAAATTTCTAATGGAAAGTTTCTTGATTGACGAAACTGTGCGGAACGAAATTAATTATTTACGTTATCGCTCGTTTCTTCTGACGATGATTGAAACTTAAAGTTTTTGTCACTCTCATCGATTTTGATCCGATTAAGCGGAATTGTAGAATTAGAGATTGTTCAGAAGTTACGACGTTGAGCTGTTTGCGAAATTTAGCAGCAAAAGCTTAGTCTGAAGTCTCGAATCACGACAAAGCTGTTTAGCAGAATTCATTGAGCTTTTTCGTCGTCTTCTCAACAAAATTAATCCCGAACAGCCGCGCAAGCAAAAACATTTGCTCCTTGCTTTGAGGAAATACATTTCCTCAACACTCCTGACTACTTTAAATCGTCAACTGCTGCCAATCAAACAAAGCCCCATTTGTTTCTGAAATTTCCGTAAATCCCCATCACTCAAACGCTTGCAAATCTGCTGAAAAACAGGAGAAAATCCGCTACTGTTTAATCTCGTCTTTAACAAAGGAAAATAAATCGCAATATCGCCGTAGTCTTGGTGACCTGCTTTCTCTCCCCCGCTCTTCATAAAACAAAATTTAAAGCTCATGTGCACTTAACCCACTTCCGCTGTATTTTGCCTTAATGACAAAATTTGCCAGACAAAAAAAGTTTGCGAGAATAAAATGATAGCGAAAAATTAAGTTTCATTTTAATTACGAAACAAAAGACGGCTCAGAGAGCGAGGAAAATTGTACAAGTGCAGTCGCCTTATTAATTATGCAGGACCATAAATAAAAAATTTAACACGACTGTTCCGTTGCTGCTGGAACTTTTTCCTGTGAATTTTCACACCAAAAACAGAAATGGAGCAAAAGTTAGGAAACATTTCCAAGCACGTTTCATCTTCTCTCGTTGCCAGAGCGATGATTTTACTTTTTTAGCGGAGCGCTTTTTGGATATTCGTCTCAGTTCTATCAGCGATTTAATCACTCGACTTCCCAGAAGCAAAACAATTTTAAACTCCAAAGCTAGATAGGGAAAAGAAAAGGAAGGCAGCCGGATGAGGCAGAGATTTTTTAGGCTATGGAGACGTTCATACATCAAAGATAATGCGAAGCTTTTGGTAGAAGACTACCAAGAGGAATGCGAGAAAAAAGAACTTGTGAATAAATTATTGAGTCGACGGATGAAAAACGTTACACTCAGCTCCAAACTTCCTTTGCGAAAAAAAAAAGTCACGTCAATTTTCGACTTGTCTTTCGTTTCAGATCGTGTCCACAAAGTTGAGGCGGTTTTAGGCAAATTTGGACAGTTATCTTGTAATCTAACGTCGGATATTCGCGACGACAGAGTCGCATTAGTGATTTGGTACAAGGAGGGGAGAAGCACACCGGTTTATAGCTACGATGCTCGCGACTCGATGGCTGTAGACGGCGGAAGCCACCACGGAACAAATCTCGAAGGAAAGTTCTTCTTCAATACGTCATCCTTCAATCCGGCAACGTTTTCCATTGCCAATCTCACGGCGGAAGATGAGGGAACTTACCGGTGCCGAGTCGATTTCATTCGAAGTCCAACGAAAAACACAAAGGTTCAGCTTTCAGTCATCGTGCCACCTGAGAACCTCCTCATTCTGAACGAGAAAGGGAAGCACATACAGCACTACATCCTCGGTCCTTACAACGAGGGATCATCAATAAATCTCGTAAGCATCCGTTGAATATCAATTTCCATTATCTAATCGATCAATTTCTCGGCTAGACTTGCATTTCATCTGGTGGAAGACCACTACCGAAGTTAACATGGTGGCACAATAATCAATTACTTGAAGGTGTCGTAACGCGACCGACTGATAAGAGAGTCAGTAACACACTTCACTTGAAGACGCTCGATCGAAAGGATCTGCTTAGTAGTTATACATGCCAGTCGTCAAACAATAATTTAACCGATCCAATATCGTCGTCAGTCATGATAGATTTAAATTGTGAGTATCGCAAACGTGAGATTTCTGACCTAGATTGTGATTAGTTGTCAATTCATTAACATGACAGCAGCAGTGAGCAGAACGTGACATCATTCACGAAAAGCTCTTCTTTCAAATGGCAGTTAATTTTAGAATGAGATCAGAAAGCACGTCGAGCGAGAATTTTTCATCCGACAGCGTTCGCAAGTTTCTCTCGCCTTGTAATCTGGTCACATTCTGTTGTCATTTCTATCTTTGATGGACATCGAGTCGACATGGAGACTAATTTCATTAATTTCACTCTGTCTGTTCTGTTTTATAGTGCGGCCTTTAACAGTTAAAATTATACAAGATTTAAAATTCATGTCAACAAAGCAGTCGTACGATTTGAGATGTGAAGTGCGAGGATCACGTCCGGCTCCGAAAATTAGCTGGTGGCTCGGCTCAGCCAAATTGACAGAGACAAAAGAAAGTGTGAGTGTGACTGCTCTCATACGAGCGAGCAATTGAGTTATTTCAGAGTTTAATTATTTTTATGCACACAGAAGTGCTAATTTAGTGGCCGTTCATTCTGGCTTCTCCCTCGGAGAGTTTGAAAAACTTTTCCGAAAATTTCATTCCATTAGTGCTTGTGCACACAGCGATTTGCTTAATGCCTGCAGGAATATTTTAATTTCAATTTGCTGGCGTTAGTTTGTTACCTTCGCCCCCGTGAGTGAGCGAATCTGCGGAATTGGTTGCAGTTCACTTTAATTGTCATTCTCCCTGGTACAATAAAGCATAATCATTATGCAAATTTGCATCGGAGAGCAGAACTTTCGCAGCCGAAAATTAGCTTATGTTTGTTTATTTTAATCCATTCTTTCCCGCTTTTGCCTGCCGTCTGCCTTCGAGCTCATGTATGACTAAATTTGAAAATGAAAGTCAAACAAGAGACAGAAGTGGAGTGTTTGTTCGTGCGCACACAATCATAGCAATTATTTAGTTTGCCTAATTGAGAGCTTTAGCGATGACGCTTCTCGTGCGTTAAAATCGACTGAAAGGCTAAATTAATGGACATTGACATCGCTGTCGCTCCTCGTAAAGTCTGACTAATTAAAACCGTTTTCTGCAGACATCAAAGGACTTGAATGTCACAGGTTCAGTGCTCTCGTACCACCCGAAAATTGAAGACCAGGGAAAGTTTCTGTCGTGTCGCGCTGAGAATCCACAAATTCCGGATTCGGGTGTTGAGAAGGGATTCACGTTAAACTTGCACCGTAAGTTTCCATTCCAATTAATTCGCAATTTAAAGCCTTTCATCACATGGCGCTGACTTAATCTCGCTTTCCTTTCCCGACTCAACCACAAACTTTCTTTTTACTTCCATCGCAGATCCTCCTCTTATTACGCTCGAATTCGGCACGAATCCGGTTGTCGAGGGAAACATTGTGAGCGAGGGAGCGGATGTTTACTTCGAATGTAATATTAAAGCAAATCCTACGGTTTACCGAACTGCGTGGAGACATAATGTAAGAAAGTTCGTTGAAATTTTCATGGGAATTCCATTAAAAATGTAACTTTTAATCTCGCCAACGGCAGGATAATGATAATGAGCTTCAGCACAATCCGGAAACTGGCATCATTATTCAGGATCAGTCGTTAGTGCTGCGAAACATCACTCGACAGCGAATGGGCCAATATGTCTGCACAGCGAGCAACTCAGAGGGAGACGGCTTCAGTCAACCGGTTCAACTCAACGTGCAGTGTAAGCTCAAGTTGCGCAATTAATCACTTCTTCCCCAGTTTCCTGCTCCTTTTGTTGGCAAGCAGATCAGAAGCAGAACAGAAGAGAGAGCGAAGGGGAAGAAAATTTTGAAATGTCATGGAACTTCATTCGTCTCCAAACCTCAAAAACCCTTTAGAATTCCGAATGTGTTGGAACGAATTGGAAAAACCCTGGCACATTCCTCTCCTGCCGGCTCGCAATACGAGCCAAATAGTTTTAAATTTTACATTTCATGTTTGCTTATTTACGACCCTCAGACGTTCCTGTCTGTCGTCCTGGCATGCCGCAAACTTACAGCGTCGACCGCGGCGAGATCGCTGACATACGATGTGAGGTTGAATCCAATCCGCCTGCCCACGATTTCCGTTGGAAATTCAATACTTCGGTCGTAGACGTTATGGAGCTCCATGTGAACGAGGAAGTAAAGGGCGCTTTCGAGTTCAAACCGCAAAGTGAAAATGATTACGGAACGGTGCTGTGCTGGGGATTAAATTCAATTGGAATGCAAACTGAGCCGTGCGTTTTCCAAGTTATGCCGGCGGGGAAACCCGAGCCATTGACAAACTGCACCGTAGTTAATCAAACGCAGCATTCATTCCAAGTTACATGCGTCGAGGGCTCTGATGGCGGTCACCCACAGGATTTCATTGCGGAATTGTATTTTGCTCGTGATAAGTTCGTTACAACATCAATATCTTCAAGGTACGCAACATAGTAGAATAATTGATGTTCCTTTTGAACCCAACGGTTCACCGGCAATCTTTTCTCAATATCAATTCATCTGCGATCTTTGTCCTTTGTTTGCATCAATCTTTTGGTTCTCGCTATCATTATCACACTTCTTTTCATATGTCTACAGAACGCCGATATTTGATCTGAAGGGGCTGAATCCTGGCAACGAGTATGAAATCGTCCTGTCAGCGGTCAACAAGAAAGGAAGATCGCCACCGTTTTCACTTTCCGCTTACACGCTGAAGGTTCCAGAGAAGCACACAGACTTGGCTGTAACTGTAACGACAGCGCTGATGCAGAAACGAGAAATCCTGATGATGTTGGCTGGAAGCGTCATCGGGATTATCCTGATTGCCTTGTTGATAACAATCGTAGCGAAGCTGAGAGGATCAAGAGGATTAGATTCAAAGCCGATGACTTCCAGTCTCCCGCCGATGCCTCACAACATCGATGACCACCAGCAGCATCGACAGCACCAACTGGAATCGCCCGATAGTTCCGACAAGAATCCCGACATCATTCCGCACACGACGCTCGAGGAGTGGCAGGAGGCGAACAAACAGATTTATGGCTCGATGCATTATAGGATTCCCACATTGCAACAGCCGCAGACAGCTGCTGCTGCTCCTGCTTACAATCCTACTGCCAACGGCATGATAATTTATTCCGGCGCCACATTGGGTCGCCCTCACATGAATAATAATTTTAAACGGATCGATTCTAATGGCATTTGTGCTCAGCAGGTGAAACTCAAACTTTTCAACTCAATTCCGGCGGGAAAATCGATTTTGTTTCCTGACACTTTCGACAACTTTCCGCCATTAGCGTTTGCCGCCAGATTTCTCATATCGCCACGTTGCTTTATGATTATCGCGAGAGTTCCAAACGTTAATGGCGCGATGATGAAACGTTCTCTGACAGAGAATTCTCTCCAGTTGATCATGTTGTTGTGTCTGAAATCAAATCTCACGCGCAATTTGCTTTCGATTTCATTCGGTAATTTATGTGAAAATTCAATTTTCTTTCGCTCGCATGCACCCCGTTCCCTTTTCTGAAAACCCCTGAGCAGTTCGACTTGGCATCGCCTCCGCTACAGCACCCGAAGTTCTATCTCCAGCATCATCATCATGCGCTCAATGCACAGCCAAGCCTCATGGTTGGAAGTTGTCAGGGAAATTTCCAAAATCCTCTAACAAACTTAAACACCGCTACATTAGATAGGTTTCCACCGCCGCCCTCGCCTTCGTTATTCGTATCCACAAGCTCCACTAATCCAGTTTGCAGCTCTAATGAACCGGTAAGGATTCACAAGATTTATTGTTGCTGTTAACACTTGATTGGTTCTCACATTTTATTTTACCCTTGAATTATTTTCCGCCTCTGGTTTCTTGTTGGTACAAATAAGTTATGAATTAACGACAGAAAAAGCTCAAGGAATGAACGCAAGGATCAATAATATTGCCGCATATTTTACTGCCATTCGTCATCTTGATTCAAATGTGACATGAAATTTGTTACTTGGCTCTCATTTGCCTTACAGTGAAAGGCTTCACGGAAACCTGACCTTGCCATATACTGCTCGTGGAAGTTTGTAAATCTTGCGTGAGAGTCGTGTCTGATTTTTGAATAAAAGACCCGAGCCGCTGCGATCCAATAAAGCTGCTGATCAGTCAGGCGATGGGCTCCTATCTGCAAATCTTTGCCTCCAGACTTGAGCCATTCGTCATAAAACTCGTACGCGATTTGAAATTCATCTTTAAAGATTTCGAAAGCGAAAAAGTCGCCGTAAATCTAAAAGAAGAAACTTTACCAATGGGTTGATTAAAGTATGATTGATGTTATCGTTACAGTTCCGAGATAATGGACGCTGATGTCACTGTAGAATTCTCTGAATAAACGTTGTGCCACGGTAGCCGAATTGAAGAATCGTGGTCGTTGGTGGTAAAAGAAAGGATAATGCAGATAGGACGGTTGAATAACTAGAAAGCAAACTGTTAGTGAGCTCTTCTCAAGAATAAACGTTTGAATTACAAAGAGTGTAATCGTCGTGTCGAATATAGAATCTTGTGAAGGGCGATTGTTTCTCGAAGAAAGGCTCGTCATACAACGTTTGAATTTTACTTCCCTCTGGTTCTCGCTCTTTTTTCTCGAAGAAGTTTTGAATAGCTAAGCTCATATGAACAAGGCTTTGCTCATCACTAAGATCAAGGTCTGAGTATATTTCTTCGAGCGTCTGTGGGTTCAAAACATTTGCAGAGAATCCTGCAATCACCTTTAGAGACTGAATGCGGCTAGTTATTCCTTCAATAACTGTCTCGTTCCATTTGGTTTCTTTCCTGATTTTCCGCACAGCAAAGTTTTTAGCTTCGCTGATGAATTCTTTTATATATTTTTCCTGTTCCTCGTCTCTGTACCGTAAAGAGTATAGAAATGTCAATGCAGGTCCCATGCTCGTAGTTAAACTTTGAAGGCATTGATCCCATCGCTCCGCACTTCTTAAAGTGCCTTCAGAAAGAAGATCGTACTTCGAACTTTGATAGACTTCGACAAGCTTAGAGTTGGTACGAATGAAATTGTATGCTAAGAAGTTGGCAATTGAGCTAAAACAAATGATATAAAATATTTAAAATGTTCAATTAACATTTCTTGATACCTCTTATCAGCCGAAGCAATGAAGTTGGTGACATTTCGAAGTTTCATCGTTGAGCCAACGGTAATCTTCTGATCAGTTGTAACCTTCGTCAACAACTGATTGTTAATTATTGTGAGCCAGTCTAGATTTAATTGTGAAGTCATCTCGTTGAGCTCACTAATTGACATAACGACGTCATAGTCTGATGTCCAGTCTGAAGACTTACGCTGTTCAAGTTATCAATCGTTATAACGTTAAATCGTTAAACTTATAATTTTATTTAAATTTTTGACTCACACGCTCTTCGAAGAACTTTGTAATTTCCACGACGATTTCATGGAACTTTTTGCGAAATTTCTTAGCCGTCGCGGTCGAACTTAAATAAACATTAAATATTTCATATAGCAGATCTTCAAAACTTGAAAAGTACGCAGGCTCTTGTGGGCCTGAATAAAGTCCTGCTAACGCGAGGCTTCCTTCCTCAAATCGTACAACTTTACACTCAAGCAAGTTCTCAAGAGCATGTGTCGGATTTTTCTCAAAGTAGGTTTTTAGATCGAAGTTATTTTGATCAGTTTCGGGGTAAAACTTCAGTCCTAGCGCCGCCAAATATTCGCGCATCTCTTTGACACCGCTTCGTCGCACGTAACCAGAATTGACACATTTCGAATAAAACTTTTTCATGTATTTTGTCACTGCTATGTCTTTATCATTGATCTTCTCGGACAAAACTTTCTTCATTCTTAATTTAAATGCGTCTTCGACTTCTTCCTCGAAACCAATTTGTAACTTTCGTTCACTAATCGCGCGATATTTGATGTAAGTTCCAAGCGCAAATTCTTCAAAGTCTTCGCATGGATTGATTGATTTATTTTGTGTTGTGGCACTGAAGAGATAATTAGCGTCTAACACACAATATTTGGATTCGCATAAGTTCAGGCGTTGTTGGTCTTCTCTTGATATTGCCTTGCCTAAAAACTGCAACTGGATAGATGGTTGGCTTTGCACCAATGCAATTGACCCCAAGATGGTGAAAACAAGTGAATAACTCATTTGAATAACAATTTGTTTTGTTTTTAAACTAAATAAACTTTTTCCACCACACGGTAATTCACAACTTCTTTGGTCAGAGTTAAATGACGACTGAGAACAGGTTTGGTTGAGTCACACTTTTAATTGAGGAGAAGATCTGCCGACTCTCGCACAACTTTTTACCTTGAAAAAATATTACGCCGACGTCATCAAATCAAAAACTGACCTCAAGTCGGTCGGTGTACTCTGCAGTCTTCAATATTTTGACGATATCATTCGGTAATTTATTTTAACATTCAACGAATTAATATTTATTCACTTCGAACAATGAAATGCTCCACGTACAAGTAACGCTCATGTAGGTTAGCGAACTGCGGGACCAAATCTTATTTTGCTATAAAACACTCGAGCAGCGGCAAGTCCAATATAGCTGTTGGTCGCTCAAGCGATGACTCATCGCCGCTGAGCTCTTAGTTGCAAGTCTTTCCTTCCAGACATTCGTGATTTTAAACTCGTAGGCAGTTTTAAAACTGTGTTGAAGCACCAAAAAGTAGTTGTAGCCCTGTAACAGAACGATAACTTAAGGTCAAACATTAAAACAAAGTTCTGGTAAATACAAGACGATAACGATTTATATCAGAAATGATTAGGATTTTGTAGCAAGACTCTGATTTAATGATTGAAAAACCGTTGAGCAATAGGCAGACAGCATTAAAAGAGTTTCATCAAATTGAGCTTTAAGTTTCAAATGAGCCCATGAAACCTTTCAAATAATCGAACGTTTTATTCCTCTTTTGCAGAGATCAATTCTCAAGTCAGTGCCCGAAGTTCCCTTTTACAACCACCACCAGTCGATGAACAGTCAAGAAACACCATTTTGAAGTATTTTTGCATTTCAACGATGAAGCATTCCGGAGGGAGACGAGAATGACGACGGCGAGGAGCTGACATAAAAAAAGTTGAACAGATTATTGGAAAAGTAATAAATTTTTTTTTTCAGAAGTCTCATAAAAATTGATTATTTTCCGTCATTTGTCAAACTGCCGATGCAGGCTTAATTCCGTTTTTTACAGATTGAAGATTCTTTATCGAGTTATGATATTTCCGATGAAATCTCGTCGGGAAATTGAAGAAATTTAAATTGCAATGAGGGGTCGTTGGATGATGGAGATTGAAACCTAACTACATACATATCAAGAGCAATTCCGCAGAGAACAAACTCATCAAATTGCCAGGTTCCGAAAGTATCGTTTCAACTTCTCTAAATCATCAGTCAGTCACTCCTCGCTGGGACCATCTACGGTCACTTCCTTTTAAATCAAAGCTCACCTGTCGCCCGCTTGTGGAATAAGTAAAGAGCAAACTTTTACGTTCCGAGAATGGAAATAGAAAACACCTGGGACTGAGTTTTCGCACTTTGTCAGCAGTACTCGACTGCGTGACGGTTCGATCCCATGTCGCATCGAATAAATAAGAAAAGGCTCGAAACAGTTCTCAATCTCATTCGCATTTCAGCAAAACTCTTGTGTTTCAAACTGGAAGAAGAGCAACTAATTGAATTAAAGGAAAGGTAATTGATTGAACATGTGACGCACGATTCGTGTTCGGCGAGGCGGAAGACATAAATTCCACAGAGAAGAGTTTTGTTCGAAAGGATTACTTTAGCTTTCTCGAAACCTATTTCTTCCTCCCTATTTTCACGTCGTCGTCTTTCACTCGGCTTTGTCGTCGACGCCACCCCAACTCACTCGTTGGGTGACTCTTAGGCTTTTGAACTTCTTTATTGTCCTGAAAGGTGGTGCTGCATTGGGCTATAATTAATAGCTTGATATTTTAACAAGCCTCCTCAACCTAGTAACAAGCAGAAAAGCAACGAAGCATGTTCACGGCACAAAAAAAGGACACACAGCGTTCTCTTCGCGCGTCAGATCTTCGTCGTAAAATGGAAATGGAAAAGCAATGTTAATTAATTAAATCTACAGGCGCTTCTATGTTCTTCTATAGCTTTCTGTAGAGAAGGAGAAAGGTCTCGTTTTGGCTACAAACTGATAAAAGAAAATTAATTGTCTGGTCGTAAATTGATTTGATGCATTGGACGATGTTAAAAGGAGCTGTTGAAATCACAAAACACGTATTTGAACCTGCCAGCTGTTACGACACACAAAACAATGTAATTCACTTGAACTTCTGGATGGAATTGCAATTCGAAAGCTCCAATAAACGAGAATGTGAGGGAAATTGTCTGCAGCAAAGTCTTGCGAATGCTTTGTCCAAATGTCCCAAAGAGATTATGGTACAGCTACGAGCTTTATCAAATTTACCTTAAACGTTCTGAAAGACCGAAACAATTTACGAATTTGTGGAGCTCCAGTTGAAGAGATGAGACGCTGCTCCGTTTAGGAAAAGCTCCAACAATTGCGTTAGAAGTGGATTTGCTTAAATGGATTTGCAAGTTCTCTTGTCGCATGTAGAAGAGAGTGAGCTCTGCTAGTTTTTCTTCGTTTGGAGATGAAAATTGCTGAAACAATAGAAGAGGGAATTTGAATAATTTTCTTCGAGGAGAGATAGAGACTTTAATGCAAAATCCTTGTCAAATTCTCGAGATTAAGCTGTTAGAATCAATTTAATTCCAGCCCGATTTATAGCATCATCAGCTCGGTGTGGGAAGCGAATTTAAAGCGGAGGCTCAAAGACCTTAAAGCTTTAGGATCGTCGATTTAAATTTATCTCTGTGATGAGAAGCTTCTAGTTGAAGCAGAGGACTGTGTCGATTGAGGTCGCACTTCTTTGCTTCCTTCGTGCTACTTTCTTCAAAGATAAATTTGTATCAAATCTCAAGCACATTCTGCTCATCTAGTTAAAGTGAAAGACGTTTTTCTCGCCATTGATTTCTCACAATCTTTCTTTCCCCTCGCACTTGTCTCACCGATAAACGACGCGTGGAAAAGAAACGCAACAACCTCACCTTTTCCGCTCAACCGTAGAACACCTTCGGGAAAATTGACGGCATAAATTCTCGGGTAATAAATTTCCATCAAAAAAGAGAAGAAATTGAATAAAGCTCATCGCACACACTCACGCATCAGCCCGCCACTTCGATAAATCATTGTAAAACCCTCCCGAATTGAATTGCTGAATTTCTTGCTGCTCGGCATCGTAGAAAATCAAATCAAGCAAAGACAAGTTAAGACTATGAAATTCCTCTCAAATCTCAATTATTTTAAAATGTTATCGATTGTCGGAAGGGAAAATGTGAGTGAGCTGGGTAGGCTTCGAGTTTAAAGAGAACGAATCATAATTCTTAGGAAACGATGAAAGCACTTTCGTTATGCCTTTTAGCTTGAAGCCCCCCGAGAAAAGCTTTTCGACGTTTTAATCCAATCACCGCTGGTTCATTCTTCTGCCTCCTGTCAGCCAAACTCGTCAAACTTTTGCCGACCATAATGCCGCGCTAAGCGTCGAATTACGAACTTTCCAAAGTCAAATATTTTATGACTTCTGCACGGAAAATATCGCCGTTGGCCGTCGAATCAAAACAATGACGTCCGGTCGTAATTTTGATTTATCTATAACATTTTCAAGCAGCTACGAATTTTGTGATTTCGGGGCTTTTGAGTGCGGCATCCTGCATCACTCTTGTTTCGCCGCCACATTGACAGCCGACTATTCGCATCGATGATAAATTATTCACAAAAATTGAAAGATTTTGACAGCAAACTCGCCCGATATTCGCAGCGAACGGCCGGCAATATTTCACAGATCCGCGAGTCAACAATAACACCCTATGCTGTTTCTCATGGCTCCAGACTCGCTTGTTTCATGGCGAATAGTTTTGCTTGCCATCAAAAACAGATTCCTGGAGTCGCTCGATCCCGTTTTGTTCTTTTATTCAAGCCTCGACTCCTACACTTAATGACGGCAACAGCAGAAGCGAGAGATATTGTTGTTTCAAGTGATAACTTCACCGCGAAGATTACTTTCATAAATTAGCTGCATCGCTCGTTTGAAAGCTTTTGTTTTCTTTTTTAAGTTTTCTCTGGCATTTTCTGTCTTTCAGAAAATACCAAATCATTAGTTAATGTGTCTGCAGGGGGGAAGAATGTCAACAGTCTGAATAAAAACCCATTCGGAGAGTCGAGGGATCCTCGCTCCGTAAAGAGCTTTTTCATTATAGTTTATTTATTGAAGAGCTTTAGAAATTTCTATTGAATAATTTTCCGTTGAAAAGTTTCTTTATAAAAGTTTCGAGTACTAAGTATGACTCGCAAGCAAATGGGAGCGCTTTGAAGTCCTCTAGTCTGTTTCAAACTCTGATGAGTACGGGTTAAGTTTGTGGGGTTTGTGTTCTTTGAATATTCTACATAAAGTAAGCAAGAGTCCCGCAGACTTCAGCCTGAATGAAAATTGTTCAGAAAACTTCGCTTTGCCGACAGCGAGAATTATCCTTTGAATGCTCTTACAAACCATGGAGAGTCACCACTTGAAACTCATGCTGCGAGCGTACGAGAGTTGATTAGTTGAGACAAATTAAAGTGCATCAGAGCCTTTTGTTCCCTTACATGTCCTCCAAGCATTGAGGGTAGAGCAACATGGAATCGCATGAACTACAATACAAAGCTTAACCGACTGTGACTAGAACGGCAGAGGGAATAGAAGGAACAACGCGATAATTGTCCTGGAATTTAATTAATTGTGACAGCTTTTCGCTAGTTTCTTCGCAATTGTCTTTGTTCGAGTTGGAGAGCGGGAATATAAATTGGGAGCATTGAGCGCCTATTGCGAAGCAAGTCCTCTGAACAATTAAATGGAAATTTATGTTCGGTGAATTATCCACCTCATGTTGCTTTAAGCACTTTGCGAAGTTTTCGCTCTTCACTCCCGCCAACGCGACAAAATTGTTTTCGACAAAAATTGTAATTTATTATCATGGCGTTAAGTTATTTCATTTCTTCTTCAGCACATTGGTTAATAAGAATGTATGTTTACCCCATTTGTCACTTCGTGACAAGCTCGTAGGTTGCCTGAACCCAAATGTAAATCGTGAATTGATTTGATTCAATGTGGGATGAATGTCTCCTGATGACTTCTCGAGCCTAATGAGTTAGACAGAGTCGCTTGAACTTTGCGATTAATGAGGTGACACGACAACAAAAAGCTTTTAAGCTAAACTTCTGAGATGGAGACGAAGCTGCGGAAGTGACTCGCGATTCGCGACAAAGTTCGTAATCTCCTTGGGGATAATTAAGGCAAGTTCTCAGAAAAATCGAAACGAATGACGTCACCGAAGCTTTTCGAGTTAAACGAGATCGAACAAAAAGTCATAAAAGCTGTCATAGCTGATAAAATCATTTCAGATTTCATTTTTCGTCGCTCGCTCAAGAAAGCAAACATCAGCACGAATCAAGTTTAATTCAATTTCTTATGGCCCGGACACGAGCTTTAGATTAAGGCGATTCTTTGCTTGAAAAATTGAATCAACTCAGAGACTGAAACAGAGGATGCTTTCCTGAAATTGCAACAATAATCGCTAGAACACGAATGGTAGAGATACCGAAATGAAAAGTCTCGATGACAACGAAGCCAAGCAAGGGTGGGAGTCGCAAACCTTAATGGAATTTGATTTCTTATCGTCAAAAGCTTCAAGGGATTCAACTGAATGTCATGGGAAAGTCAATGCTTTGCCTGCTTTCTTTATTTATTTATTCCGAGACGCTTCACCCTAACGATGTGTGCGCTTGCTTATTGTCTCAGTTGAGTAATCCGAAAGCTTTGTTGAATCTGATCGAGCCATTGATAGCGTTGGAGATGGCGCAAACATAAATCACAAAACTGGAGCACTGCAAATTGAATTCAATTTATGCGAAACGACATCGATTTGACCAAAATATATGCAAATGGATTTTCGCATAGTAAATGTTACGATAATGTTAGTGAAACCGTTTTGTGCTCGATGGTTGCATAACATTAGCCCACAATGGAGATTCGAGAGCAAGAGAGGAAGGAAGTGGCTGACGGAAGAATTTAATTTACTTAATGATGGAAATTCTTTTTCTCAAATGCTTTGGTTTAAAAACCTAAAAGCCTTCTTCAAAAAAATTTATAGCTTCTTATTGTGTAGGACTAATCTAGTTGGTTGAAATGACGTTGATGGCGTTAACTTGTTTATATTTCCTAGTCAAAACAGTTTGGAGTCGAATATTTTGATGTAAACATCTAAGTCGTCATTTGACTTTGATCAACGAAGTTGTGAATTAACCTGTGGCGAAAAAAGTTTATCTAGTTTGAACACAAAAAGAATTTTTCGAAATGTGTTATTCAATTATTTGTATGATCTTGGCTTCAACCGCCTTGGTGCAAGGCCAACCATCGTTCCAGTTGCAGTTTCTCGGTACCGAAATATCGGAAGCAGAGCAATCGAACTTTGATTTTTGTGAAAATGAATACTGTTTGTTAGACGCAGATTATCTCTTCACTGCTACGACTCAAAACAAATCAATTAGGCCATGCGAAGATTTCGAAGAATTTGCGCTCGGAAATCTGATCAAGTATCGAGCAATCAGCGATCGAACATCTAGAATTGGATTTGAAGAAGAACAAAATGTTGCATTTAAGTTGAGATTGAAAAGAGTTTTGTCCGAAAAGATCAATGACAAAGACATAGCAGTGACGAAATCAATCAAGCAGTTTTATTCGAAATGTGTCAATTCTGATTACGTGCGACGAAACGGTGTCAAAGAGATGCGTGAATATCTTGCGACGTTAGGACTGAAATTTTACCCCGAAATTGATCAAAACAATTTTCAAATATCCAAATACTTTGAGTTAGACTTTGATAATGCAGTTCATCATTTGCTTGGAGCTTTTATACGACGGCGAGTCGAAGACGGTGATCAACTGGTGTTATCATTTTACGGATTTCCTTCCGGGTTTCCTTCTATCGCTGAAGATTTACGCTTATCAGGCATCGAAGAAATTCTTTATGAAATGTTTCAAGTGTATCTGAACAATTCTGTCAACGTTAAAATATACAAACAAGAGTTCCACCAAATCGCAACGAACCTCATAAAATTCCACAAAGTTCGAGTGAGTTGCGTTGAAGATTCAAATGATTTACAACCCATTTTGATGCTTGAAAAATTCTTAGGATGAATCCTACACAAATATTTGGCCGACAAAACGTGTGACAATGAGCTTCGAGGAGCTGAACAATTTGACGTCGAAGCTCAATATCGATTGGTTGAAACTTATTCCCAACAACTTGTTAACAAATATAACTGCTGACGAACGGATTTTGGTCGATAATTCCTCAGAATTGAAAAATATTATAGATTTCCTAGTATCGGTTGACTTAAAGTATTAAAATTTATAATATGAATAAGCTAATTGCTTAAAATTTATTTTCAGGTTGATTGCTGATTTTCTGGCTTACGATTTCATTCTGAGAAACTCAGAGCTGGTTGAAGTTTACCAAAGTTCGAATCGTGAAATTCAACTTCGGGGCACCAAGAGGAGCGCGGAGCGATGGGATCAGTGCATTGAAATTTTAAAGGACAGGATGGGCCCTGCATTGATGTTTCTGTACTCTACAAAGTACCGCGACGAGAAGCAAGAAAAAGCTGCGCAAGAATTCATTAACGAAGCTAAAGAGTTTGCCATGAGAAAAATTAGGAAGGAATCAAATTGGAACGAGACTTTCAATGAGAAGGCAATCAATCACTTCAAGTCTCTTAAAGTGGTCGTCGGATATCCTGATATGGTTTCAGATGCTCAAACGATTCAAGAAGTTTATGCAGATTTAAAAATAAGCGATGACCAAAGTCTCGTGCAAATGAACTCAGCTATTAAACACTTCTACAGACAACAAAATCGAGCACTCGTTGAAAGCAAATTCAAAGAAATATACGCCATTGATCACAACATCTATTTGTCATTTCAATCGAGTTTCTATCACGACAGTGCTGGCAACAAACGTAAATTTAAAATTTGCATTAAAAGATTAAAATTAGAATTGACAGAACAATCTTTCTAGATTTTGATGCTTCATATCTGCATTATCCTTTCTACCACAATGAGAGACCCCGATTCTTCAACTCGGCGACATTGGCACAACGGTTTTTTAGGGAGGTTAAAATACATTTTCAGGATCTGGAGTCATCTGTAATCAGGATAAATCCTCCGCTTCATATTACAATACTGATCCAACCTTCCATTTCAGTACGACGACAGCATGTTCAAAGACAGTTTCCAAGTCGGCTACGAGTTTTATGATGAATGGCTGAAGTCTGGAGGCAAAGATTTGCAGCTTGGAGCTCACCGTTTGAGCGATCGACAACTTTATTGGATTGCGGCTGCTCGAGTCTTTTATAGCAAACTGAGAGTTGATCGCCCGCCTCAGCAATTCGGAAAACTACATGAGCGTTACTTGTTGAAACCAGGATTTCGTGAAGCATTTCATTGTTCTAAGTGATCATGACATGATTGAGACAATAATCAAGTTATTATAACTTCAAATCGGAGACTTTTAAAATAAATTATCGAATGAAATCTGAAAACAAGAATCACGACCACTCAGATAGAAATTAATAAATGAATTTTAGAACAAGCTGCAGATGTCGAAACTCGTTTTCTTTATATAACTCTCGAATCTTCTCAACCTCCAATTTTTGGATCCGACTTTTGAAAAAACCTCTCAGTCGTCATTTTGATTTGGCCAACGAAGTTGCAAATCACCTTGTTGTGAAAAATATACGAAATTAGAGACTGGGAAAAGTTATGTCCAATGAGTAATTTAATTATCTGTTTAATCTTGGGTTCAATCGCCTTGGTGCAAGGCCAACCCTCGATCCAGTTGCAATTTCTCGGCACCGAAATATCGGAAGCAGAGCAATCAAACTTTAATTTTTGTGAAAGTGGATATTGCCTGTTAGACGCAGATTATCTCTTCACTGCCACAACACAAAACGAATCAATCAAGCCATGCGAAGACTTTGAAGAATTTGCGCTCGGAAATCTGATCAAGTATCGAGCAATCAGCGATCGAGTATCTAGTATTGGATTTGAAGAAGAACAAAATATTGCATTCGCATTAAGATTGAAAAGAGTTTTGTCCGAAAAGATCAATGACAAAGACATAGCAGTGACGAAATCAATCAAGCAGTTTTATTCGAAGTGTGTCAATTCTGGTTATGTGCGACGAAACGGTGTCAAAGAAATGCGCGAATATCTTGCGACGTTAGGACTGAAGTACTACCCCGACACCGATCAAAATGACTTCAAGATATCCAACTACTTTGAGAAAAATTTTGATCATGCAATTAGGAACTTACTTGGGCAGTTTTTGATAAGAAATAAAGATGGTCAACTATTGTTGGGATTTCGCGGATTTTATGATTTGGATCAATATTTGAAGTTATCAGACATCGAAGAGCTTTTCTATGAGATGTTTCAAGTTTATCTGAACAATTCCAACAACGTTCAAATATTCAAACAAGAGTTCCACGAAATCGCAACGAATATTATGACATTCCATAAAATTCGAGTGAGTAGCATTAAAAATTCCAACTTATTCTCAACTTATTATTGCACGGAATACTCTCAGGAAAAATCCTACACCGATTATTTACCGACAAAATATGTGGCAATGAGCTTTGAGGAGCTGAACGACTTGACGTCAAAGCTTGATCTTGATTGGTTTAAGCTTATTAACAATCAACTGCTAACTAAAATAACTGCGGATGAAAAGATTTTGGTCGAAACGCCGTCGACGATAAAAATTATCATAGATTTCCTTATCTCGTCTGATAAGAAGTAAGATAAGCTATCTTATTAATTGATTGATTAGATGATTGTTTGTTTAGATTACTTGCTGACTATCTGGCGTACGATTTTATTCTGAGAAACTCAAAAGTGGTCGAAGTTTACCAAAGTTTGGATCGTAAACGTAGAATTCAGGATGCCAAGAGGAGCGCGGAGCGATGGGATCAATGCCTTGGAATATTAACGGACACAGTGGGCCCTGCATTAACGTTTCTCTACCATTCAAAGTATCGCGATGAAAAGCAAGAAGAAGCTGCGCAAGATTTCATCAACGAAGCTAAAGAGTTTGTTGCGCGAAAGCTCAAGAAAGACTCCAAATGGAACGAGACATTTACTGAAAGTCTAATAAACCGCATTAACTCTCTAAATGTCATCGTCGGATACTCTGAAATGATTTTAGATCCACACAAGATTCAAGAAATTTATGCAGACTTACGTTTAAGCGGTGACCAAAGTCTCGTGGAAATGAACTCAGTGATTCAACACTTCTTTAAAAAACTAGAGCGAGAACCGATGGGCAGCAGATTCAGAGAGTTATACGCTATTCCGCACTACGTTCACTTATCATATCAATCGAGTTTCTTTCACGACAGAGAAGAAAACAAACTTCGTAAACTAGAAATTTCAATTGTCTGATATTACATCAACTAATTTAAAATTAAAATTTTTTTTAGTCGTACATCCTTCATACCTGCATTATCCCTTTTATCACAACAAACGGCCCCGATTCTTCAACTCGGCGACATTAGCTCAACGATTTTTTAGTCAGATCAAACATGACTATAAAGACTCTGTAATAACACAAACTCTTTGCAATATAACTCTTACGAATATTTGTAACATCAATTCAACATTTCGTTACAGGACTACAACATCTTTGAATTGCTGATAGATAGTTATCAAGCCGCTTACGAGTTTTATGATGAATGGCTGAAGTCTGGAGGGAAAGACTTGCAGCTTGGAGCACATCGCTTGAGTGATCAACAGCTTTATTGGATTGCAGCTGCTCGAGTCTTTTATAGCAAGTTAAGAGCTGATGTTGCGCCTCAGCGGTTCGCCAGCCTCCATGAGCGTTACCTGTTGAAACCAGGATTTCGTGAAGCATTTCGTTGCCTGAATACTTCAAAATTTTCCAGATAAGATTAAGTGGTGAAGAAGAATTTACCAACTTGTCGATAATTAATTTCTGGCATCAACAAAACAGGCTCCGGATTTTTCAAATTTCTATAAACGATGAACGATAATCTGGATTTGGTAAAACTCGTTTTCTTTATATAGGACCCCAGACAGATCTCAATCTTCTGGTTCTCGTTCATAACAAAATTGTTTGTTTGAAAACATCTTCTCATTTGCCGTGTAACTATGACTGAACCGGCTTTCGCAACAAAACTTTTGAATTGGACACATTCTGTCAAAATATTTCACTCAAATACAACGCACTTTTCAAGCTAAACGATGAATTTTGACAATAGTCCAAAAGCATTGAGCGTCAGATTTGATTTCAGACACAACAACATGATCAACTGGAGAAAATTCTCTGTCAGAGAACGTTTCATCATCGCGCCATTAACGTTTGGAACTCTCGCGATAATCATAAAGCAACGTGGCGATATGAGAAATCTGGCGGCAAACGCTAATGGCGGAAAGTTGTCGAAAGTGTCAGGAAACAAAATCGATTTTCCCGCCGGAATTGAGTTGAAAAGTTTGAGTTTCACCTGCTGAGCACAAATGCCATTAGAATCGATCCGTTTAAAATTATTATTCATGTGAGGGCGACCCAATGTGGCGCCGGAATAAATTATCATGCCGTTGGCAGTAGGATTGTAAGCAGGAGCAGCAGCAGCTGTCTGCGGCTGTTGCAATGTGGGAATCCTATAATGCATCGAGCCATAAATCTGTTTGTTCGCCTCCTGCCACTCCTCGAGCGTCGTGTGCGGAATGATGTCGGGATTCTTGTCGGAACTATCGGGCGATTCCAGTTGGTGCTGTCGATGCTGCTGGTGGTCATCGATGTTGTGAGGCATCGGCGGGAGACTGGAAGTCATCGGCTTTGAATCTAATCCTCTTGATCCTCTCAGCTTCGCTACGATTGTTATCAACAAGGCAATCAGGATAATCCCGATGACGCTTCCAGCCAACATCATCAGGATTTCTCGTTTCTGCATCAGCGCTGCCGTTACAGTCACAGCCAAGTCTGTGTGCTTCTCTGGAACCTTCAGCGTGTAAGCGGAGAATGAAAACGGTGGCGATCTTCCTTTCTTGTTGACCGCTGACGAGACGATTTCATACTCGTTGCCAAGATTCAGACTTAGAAGAAGAAATTGAAAATATTCAGACAAAGATAGCAACAAACTACATTTGTTTTAAGTTTTTCAGATTAATGAACATGAAAGTCGAGGTCACTCACAAGAGCAGAGCGAGCAATTTTACAGCGAAACGTTCAGAAATGAAAAACAACCATCGGCATCTCTCCTTCAAGCTTCAAGAAATCTTTAAGTGTTTTACAAAATAGATGCTAAAAATAAATCTTCGGCAGACATAGGAACATGTGATTTTGCTGGTTTTGAGGCGTGAGTGGCGGGAGGGCTGAGGGAGTGAGTGGAGCAATAATGTTTATTTTTCTGGTGTCTTGTCGTAAACATTTTCCTTCTCTCCCGCTCGGCTTTATTGTTCCATTTTCATACAACGTGAAAATGCTCCCCATACGAGAACTTATTGTTCTTCCGTTCGACGAAGGGGAAGCGAAGGGACGAAGGAAAATCTATTGCGGCGAGCAAGTCGTGTGTGGCTCTATGAGAGTAAATTATTTTTATGCTTTTTATGCTTTCGAGGAAATGCAAAACAAACAATGAACATCAACATAATAAATGTCCCAATGCTGGTCGGCCAAGTGGCAAAGGTGGCGAAGAAGACTTGGGGCGGATGTTCTTCGAGATCGTGTCAGCAGCAAACAAACCGGAACGGAGATTTACACGCACTCCTCGTGCAGTTCAACGTGCCAGAATTTATTTTCATTGTGACAGCGCTAGAGCAAAACGAATTTGCTCGAAAGGACTTATCGCATCGCCCCTTGTTCACACTTCCCGCTATCAATTTTCATTCACTGTTTGACGGGGCAGGAAGGAATGAAAGCAGCGAAGCTCATCGATTTCCTATGTGCCAATATTATTGTTCAAGCCTTAGCCGCGTGCTTTTCACGCTCGAATCCTTTTTCAAGCAATAAATTCTCATCAAAACCATCGATTGTACATCGGGAAGCTCGCACACATGCCGAGGCACTTCACTAAATCAAAACAAAATCCTTTCTACTCTCTCCTTGCCTTTTATCTTCAATTGAATTGCTAAAATGTTGCCTTCGTGTTTCGTTGAGGTAATAAAATGAAGTAAAGACGAGTTAAGACAATAAAATCTTCCACAATTCTCAATCACATTACATTAGAGATTCATCGACTTGGCAGCTGCTCGAACATCGAGATCTATCTCCGTTTACCGCTTTTTGCGAATATTGCTTTCCAGCTTCTGGTGGTTTATTTATCAGTCGAGCTTACGGCGCACCTGATGTTCGCCTGAGACGGATTAAAGAAAACTTTGTGACGGAATCAGATCGGTGCTTTGCACTGACGCTCGGAGGACGATTTCGCAATAAAACCTTCAGCTGTGAAGTTGCAACCCGAACTTAGCTGTTTTAAAAGTATTTATCGTCGGAAATAAACTTGGAATTCAAACTTTGTTGTGCACGTCGTGGAGCTTCATGAACAGTTTTGAATTTTCTCGCTTTCCTCCTGCCCTCCGACAACGCTTTGCAAGATGTGTTGAATGATGAATTATGATTACGTGACGTGAACAGACACACAACAAACATTCTTCCCTTCTTCTCGTGTCTCGAATGCAGTTGATAAGTTGCCGAAAAGAGAGCAATACTGAACTTTCAACGAAGCGAAATTGTTCTTACAAATTTCCCACACTTTATGCCAAGCGAGGCAGATGTGTTGAGTTGATCTTTCCAAGGACAAGACAGGAGAAGACTGAAGTAAAAACGCTTCGCATCGTAAGACTTGAGACTTTGACGTGCATGTTCGTGCTGCGGGGATGACAAATGTAACAAGAGCGATCCGTTATTCCAGCCAGAAGCGGAAATAAGCGCAGATAAATAACAATTTTCTAGGGCATGGCGCAACGTACAAGCCGGGAAGCATTTCTTCTCGCACCGAGCGGTTGTAATTTGGAAGGCATAAATTCCTATTTAATTTGGTGGAGTTGGCAACGAAAGGCGCTCCTTCCTTTTTGTTTTAATTTGCCGTCCTTTGCACGAAGCGCTGCGAGAAGTCAAAGTTGAGAAAGCGAAGAAAAAATTTGCTGGGAAAGTGCCACAATTAATTAGATTTCAAGACAATTATTGTGCTGTTTCCATGACACTTTATGAGAAGGAGTCATAGTCCGTTTAACTCTTCGCCACTGCTGTTCTCTCATTTATTGCGTCCTTTTCTTTTATTTCAATTAATGACTGCGATAATTTTCAGCTTTTCCGGGCTTTTCAGTTGGGGCGAAGGATCGTGTGAAGTCTTAATACTTTCTTGGCAAGCTGCAGAAAGCACCTCTTACATATAAGACAAGAAGAGTTGCCAGCTTTGGAAAGCTTTTAAAATGTTATACGCCGAGTTATTAAAATCGTTTGTAAGCTCTTGATGATAAGCAACCTGCGCAACTTAAATATGTATTCACATTTAGAAAAGAGCTTTCGAAGTCAACAAGAAGCTTTCAGTGTTTCCATTCATCTCTCGTAATCGCTTCGAGGCTAAAACTTTCTGCAAATGATTCAAAGTTTACTATTCACTTTGCTCAACGCTGAAATGGGCTCGCATCAACGCTGAATTTCCATTTAGAAATCGAGAAATGGAATTTCTGGAGTCGCAGCTAAGCGAAACCTTATCATAGAAATGCTATTGAAACACGGAAAAACCAATTAGAGTCATAATTTCGAGATCAGAGAAAACAAAAACTAAGCTTCTATGTACATTGTTGAAAATCCATTAAAAGTTATGAAGAGTTCTGCCAAAAACTTTCCTTTCCACTTCATCGATCGATACTTTGTTCGCTTTCTGATCAGATCAAGCTATCACTGATGCACCCATGAAACTCGATTTTGACAACAGTATACACAAAGAGAGAACAAATCCAGCGTTACACCATAAAATCCATTTAATTTTATTTACCTCTCTCGCAAGTGTTTTAAAAGCTTGCCACGCCAGACATCTTCCGCCGTAAATCAGATTACACTTTAGAGAGCTGGCGCGCAATAAAAGCTTTTTTATGACACAGAAAAAGTCTCGAGAAACAATCGACGGTCGGATGAAGACAAGGGCGGTTGGTGGGTGAGGGAAACTAAATTGAAAAGCTTTTTATGCTCTCGGAATGAAACTTCATCATGTGAACATGTGTGGGGGTAGAAACTGCTTTGATATGTGACTTTTTTCGAGCACCAAATTAAATTGATGAGGTTTTCTTTGCCACTCTCGTCATTTTCGTTGTCATCCGTAGGGGGCAAAAGTTGAGGGTCGGGCGAACATGGAATAATTATCACTTCAAACACTAAAATTTCGTCAGGAAGAAAGAACGAAAAAGTGCTTAGAGCTTTCGGGATGATGAGCAGCAGAAATCAAGACTAATTCAATTACTTATGCTTGGACATGAGCTAAGGATTAGGAGCAAAGCTGAAAAATTGAATCATGTCGAATGAAATGGAAACAATCGTAAGAAAAAGTGGCAGAGCGAAGGAGAAAACGCTGTCAAAGTCACGGAGGAGCTTGGCGAGAAGAAATCGACGCATCCGATAGTTATCTGAGTTGATTTGATGAATGGTGCGAGTCATGTAGAGCACAAATGCCATAAATGAATGTCACAATTTGATTCTTCCAGCAGTTTTTTATTTAATTTGCCGAAGAGAGTTTTTGTTCCTCGTCAAAGCAGTTAGTTGAGCTTGATTGATTGACGTTCCGGGAGCGTTTGACGCTCACAAAGAACGTGATTCATAAATCTAACGAAGAGTGGATGTGCGGGCGGAATTTCTCACCTGCATAACAGCGACCGAACTGCGGCGCCGGATTGAAATTCTCTATTTTGGCAGCTCAGGAATTTCAAGCTCGCCAGATGTTTGCGGTCGCTCGTTAAGGCGGCTTGGAATGCATTCAATTGATTTATCTTTCAAAAATTGTTGATTCGTCGAAAACAAGTCATTGCCGATGTAATCTCATGTCAAACGCTGTCGCCAGCTCACGTCAGCGTGTAACACTAAAGCGAACATAAAGAACTTAAATTGATTACGCTAAAAGCTCTGGGGTTTGGCGCAGCTCGAGACATTATCGTCGAATGTGAAGCTGCTCCTTGGAGATTAATTCCAGCGCTCAGCTCCTCGTGTAGCACATTAAGCTGCACGTACTTCTTCATTACGATGAGAAATATGCTCGAATTCAATTTTCTTGCTTCTTGCATGTTCATCGCTTATTCATGCTGAAGAAAATGAGAGATCGCTCGTTACCGAATGATATTCACTTTGAAAAAAATTAAGTTTCTAGCGAAAAATTTCCATTACTTTGATACAATCACTCGGAGATAAACAAGAATTCCGTTCTCTCAAACTTCTCCGTGATTCAATAAAGCTGTGCAAAAGTTTTGAATTTTTAAAGAACTAAAGTTTGGCTTCGACAAAGTAACTTAACTCTAACGGAAAATAAAACTTTATGGCTCAATCCTCGTAATTTCTGTCTTTTACACGAAGCGAGGGTGGAAAGGAAACCTCGAGAACGTCGATAGTTTTTCTGGTTTATTCTTTTCAACTTTCTTTTCGCCTTTGTATCTTCCATTTATTTACATTGCACAATCGTGGAGTACGCTAGAGCTTGAGAGAAAAAGCAAGTCTTGCATACCAAGAGGAAAAAGAGTTCTGGAAACTTTTCGCTTGTTTCTTGCGACAAACATTGAAGTTGTTTTGCCGACATAATTTTATTCAAGGAAGGAGAGCCGCAGTTCCAAATCACCGTGGGAATTGAGGGTTAAGACGAACCTAACGATGAAGTTGGTATGATAGACTTGTGGCTAGATGGGGTCAACTCTTGGTGTTCGTTTCCCTTCCGCTCACTAGGAGACAATTTCCGACTTCGTGAACATTTCCTCCTGGAAACTGCGGTCCTGTGAAACAAGAACCTTCGTCGTCTTTGTCACTAACCGAGTTTGAAATTATCTAAAATATATTTCTACTGAAAACCACATCGAAACTTGCATAAACTATGTGTAGTGACTGCAAGTCATAACCATTCAAATTTAAACTAAAATTCAAAACCTGAAATAAATACATAATTTCCCAAACAAAGCTGAAAGCTTTCGACAACGTTGTCATGTAAATATTTGAGAGCTTGCCCACAATTGTTGTACATCATCAATGCATTTTATTAATTGGTATTCATTCAATAAAAATACGAGTGCCTGCGCATGTTCTTGAAACCAATTCTTTAACAAATTTCCTACTTGTTTTCCAAGCTTCGAGTCATCTTCTGTTTTAATTAAACATCTTGCGAGGCATTGTCGGGATCTGACGTCTTTTCTACTGTGAACAAATGATCTTAAGGTGGTTGTTGGGCTTTCAGTTGATGGAAGGAAACTAGTGGTTTAAGGGTTGAAGTCATCTTGAGTGGTCAACATTGAGTGGACAGTTGAAGTTTCTAGTTTAATATTTTCATCTGAGCAGTATTCGCAATAATTGGAACTGGCAAATTCTAATTCGCTTAGAGTAGAAAATAAATAAACTCTGACATTTGAGATTGTGTAGTAAATTTTGTCCCCGATGTTGTCATCGGCCAAAACTGATATGAATTCACCAAGAGAAATTTGAAATTTCCAACACGTTTGATGCTGGGAAGATCTCTCGTAGTACTGTAGACAATAAGTTGCTGCCATAGCTTGAGAAAGCTCCAACATCAACATTGCTTCGTTCTCGTAAGTGATCTCTAACGATTAGTGTCACTCCGTCAAACTCAGGATTCTAAATCCCGCTCGACATGTGTACTCCGATCCAACAATAGCGCAATCTTCCTCGTACAATGCGCAGCGTAAGACGACGCCTTAAGCCGAGCAGAGTTGCAACAAGCAACAGCAAAGTTTTAATCAACGAACACCTGAAATAAGTAGCAACTTCAAGATTCTACAAGAAAGATCAAATGTGTTCAACTTACTTTCCTGCACAACGTTTTCTGCCAAAGTGATTAAAAAGTTCTCGTGGCTTCTCATTTATTCTTGTTATCTATCGCAAGTCGAGCTTTTCCCGCAAGATAAGGCTTATCAAACTTTAGTCTTGAAGTTTTCGAAACGTGAAAATCTTGTTAATCCATGAAAATGAAGATTAAATTTTTTCATTTCGCGATTCAAATCGTTGCATAATATTCAAATCATTGCTGCTTTGGCAATTCTCTACTTTTGTTCAGGTCTTGAGGAAGAAAGCAAGCCATCAGTGGAGCATATTATGCAATTTACTGAAGATAACAAAGGTAATATCAGATGGATTAAATAATCTTTTACGAGAAGCGGAAGATCTCTTCCATTTCGTAAATTGAATGAAACGATACCGGAGCTTTAGCCGAGCGGAAAAGAACTTTTATTGAATTTTCGTTCCTTGTCGAGAGCGGAAAGCGCGGAGAATTGCTCATACTTTAATTGCATTTCCTACGAGAAGGCAACTTCTATTATTGCTCGACAGACAAAACTCTTTGCTTTTCTGATTGGAAGAGGAAAAGATATTTTTATTTAGTTTGCTGGTCGAATGACAAATTTAGATTAATGATGTCTATGAGAAGGCAATCAACAGATTGGCGAGGCTCACGAAGCTGGTGCCACGTACACGACTGACGCATTACCAACCACTTCATCTTCCAGCTCGACATCAGAAACTGTGCTTAGCGAGTCGACAGTCGAAGGTTTCTTCATAACCTTCGATGGTGATGGAAGAGGTTCGAAGACTTTTGATCTGCCTGATGTGACTTTTGCTCTAGGGTTTTTCGGTGTTGCTAATTCCATCAAGCGCTTTTTCGTAATCGGCTTTCGAGGTGGCTTTTCATCTGTCTCTTCTGCCTGTCCTCTTCTTCGACTTTCCTTCTCGAGCTTCAACGACACTTCAGATTCTGATTTGAAGCGAGGTTCGGCAGCAAGAAAAGCGACTGGTCGTCCCGTCTTAACACTAAACAGGTTTCGCTTCTTCACCACTGTGTTATAACGAATCTCTCTTTCACGAGGCTGCTGAACATCATCCAAACTCACAGAGCGTTGCATTCTGAATGAAAACGGTTCACGAGGCTCTCGCTGTCTTCTTGGGAAAAGCTCTTCGAAGTATTCCTTGTCCACTCTCCTTCTCTTATCGATCAGCACTGGATGAACTAATCTAAAGGCATTTGATTGGAAAACATGGCTATGTCCATCACCGGCAACATTTCCAGGACAAAATTTGTTCTCTGCGAGATAACATTTGCAAGTGACATCGTGGGGGTCATAGCGGCCTGGCGGTGGCTTGAAAAACGTGTCCTTGTTGAACAGCATTTCTTTCACCGGCACCGTTGTGTTTGGATAATAGAACAAAGGTTTGCCAACCTTTCTCTCTTGCTTTTCCTTTGCATTCACTTTCATCACAAAGTTCTGGGGATAATACTTTGTAGGCGGTGGAATGTCTTCTCGGCGAGCTCTCTCGAAGCGTTCGCCTTTAAGGAATCGCGATCGGTATCGGTTGCAGGACTTTGTCATCATTTCGCTCATGCTCAACGGAACATCGTAAAAAATGTCACATTCATCTTCGAGGGGCTTCGGTGACAAATGGTTTTTCACGGTCTTTGCTTCACGCTCGAGTGTGAAACACTGATAAGGGCCGAGTCTACCCATCTGTTTCTTGCTCACTTCGTCAAAATTGTCCTTCAACCGGTAAACGTTGGGCGGAAGTTTCCATGATGACGACTTGTCTGTCAAAGTTCTTTCAGACGTCGAAAAGGCAGAAGACTTTTGCGAGCGTGGCAGACTGGAAGATTTCGATCGCAGAGCTCGAATGACTTGCTTTGGCTCCGAAGCTGGAAAAAATTGAATTTTATCTTAGGCAGGAGAAGTTTTCCGTCATTTGCGTGGCTTTATGATGCAAATTTCGAGCTTTTCAGCTCATGCAAACAGCCCGCCTCAGTCCCGCAAGAACGAAAGCAGCACGAGCAGTAAAATAAAACTTTATGCTCCTGGATTTACCGAGAGATTTGAATTTGTAATCGTACGACTTCATGTGCTCGAAGAAGCGCGATTTGATGCCGAACAGATTCTTTCTGATTTGAATTCCTGAAACGAGAGAAAGAAAATTGGAAATGCGACACGGAACTTTTGTATTTTCACACAGCGGAAAGCAATCAAACTCAACTCGACTGCATCAGAAGTGGAAGCTCCATTTTCCTCGGCACAATTTTCATGACCTTCCCGAGTGAGTGGATGTCGCCGGCCAAATAGCGACGCGTCCCGTCCATTGATGACACCAATGAATTATTCACAAAAAAAATTCAAACTTTTCTCTCTCGCACTTCAAAGCTCACTTGACAAATAATTCCAGCGCAAACAACAATAAGAACTTTTTGCCGCTGAGAGCCGAGCGGAACCGTCGACAAATAATGAATGCTGATGTATGGCGAATGGGTGTGCATGAGTGAATGGAGCGAAAAAGTTGTTTATGAAATAATTTTTTGCACGGAGTCGTGTATCGCCTTGGGGCGCTAAAAATAGGCTCGCGAGGTGCGCAAAGGAGAAAATGATATTCGATAGAACGAAGCAATCTTGAAGTGCCGTGCAGTTTAAATCCAGAGTGGAGCGAGAAATCGCGCGCGCCCTCATAGCCAAACAAGTCCCGCACTTAAGCTCCGTTCATGCATTATTCGGAGCTCGCATGACTTTTGTATGGCGTGTTATTGATCCGCCAATATCCATGCAATGAAAAGCCGAAAGAGAAACAAAGCGCTCAAGCCAGCAAGGCTGTCATTTTCAGACAAAGCAATAGTTCCGCGAGTGTTAATCGGCGATTGTTGCATCGGGAAAAAATGCAATAAACTTTTATTCCTTTCATATCTGATGGCTCTTTGATGTTTATTGACTTTCTGCAGCTGTCTGAACGCTCGAGGCTGTTCACACTCTGCTCTCGTTCAATGATAAGTTCACTTGAAGACTTCACTTAGACTCAAGACGCGTTTCAGCATAAGAGGACTTGTGGTGATGGACTTAAGATCAAAGAAAAACGCTCCGTCGCTGAAAGGAAAATCAAAGATTAAGGAAGATTTAATGCTGTCACAATAAAAATAAATTCTGGCACGTTGAACTGCACGAGGAGTGCGTGTAAATCTCCGTTCCGGTTTGTTTGCTGCTGACACGATCTCGAAGAACATCCGCCCCAAGTCTTCTCCGCCACCTTTGCCACTTGGCCGACCAGCATTGGGACATTTATTATGTTGATGTTCATTGTTTGTTTTGCATTTCCTCGAAAGCATAAAAAGCATAAAAATAATTTACTCTCATAGAGCCACACACGACTTGCTCGCCGCAATAGATTTTCCTTCGTCCCTTCGCTTCCCCTTCGTCGAACGGAAGAACAATAAGTTCTCGTATGGGGAGCATTTTCACGTTGTATGGAAATGGAACAATAAAGCCGAGCGGGAGAGAAGGAAAATGTTTACGACAAGACACCAGAAAAATAAACATTATTGCTCCACTCACTCCCTCAGCCCTCCCGCCACTCACGCCTCAAAACCAGCAAAATCACATGTTCCGATGTCTGCCGAAGATTTATTTTTAGCATCCAGTGAAAGCTCTGTCGAACAAACTGCCGCTGAAAATTCTTGATGAAAAGTAAAACTGCGACAAAAAAGGAATCCGAGGCGAATTGATTTCGCAATAATTAAACGAATTTATTTTTTAATGCTCGAGTGATTGCGTTCAATTGATTTTCAATTAACTTCGAGAGCCCACGAATGACGGCGAATGTCGAGCGAAAGCGGGAAATTTAATTAACTTTGATATTTTTTCTCTCTAGATATTTCAAGCAAACCAGTTGAACAGAACGTTGAACGTGTTCAGGAGCAATCTCAAACAAACAAAATCAATTCGTGCTCGTTAAACCACATTTGTGGGCTTCTTTGAATCGAGGTGAAGGGATAAAAGTTGCGATGTAAATGTTCAATCGATGGAAATTTATTTCGCGGTTAATTCGAAAGCGAGAGGATCGTTTCGAGGTTTCCATCGATTAATTTCGTAAAGCAATCTGAATGTGGTTGGAGGAATTTTCCCTGCTGCTCTCGGTGAAATCGTGTAGATTGAATCGATACTCAGACAACCAACATGGAGATGAGTTGAGCTTCAACTCGTTATGGGGGCAATTTACATTCAAAACGATCTGCTCAATTCAGCAAATCCGGCAACTTTTTCCGTTCGAGTTAACATTAACAACTCAACAAAAGTCTCCTCTGCTGAAATTCACTTAATTCGAGCCCGAATGCACTTCCATGGTGATGTGGGCTTGATGCGGTTGAATTTCAATGTCCACTTAAAACTTGTTTTCATTCTTCTGGTCCACCTAGCCGTAACCCACTGGAATGTTCACCAAAGCCAGTAAGAGTTTGTTGATGCCGAGCTCGCTCTCTAGTTAACAGCTATTTAGGGAAAACTCAAAACGGTTTTAATTAAGCTTTTAACATGTAATTTCCATTAAACATTCCACTTAAACGGAAACATTTGAATAATCGTTTTGGGTTTCACCGAAAAGCAAAATAAAAGCAACATGAGCTGCCGAAAAAAACAGTGAAGCCGATTGGGGACGTTTTATGACTTGCTTTTTTTATTTTTTAATCAGCAATTAGGCAATGTCGAGCTCGGGTAATTCCTTGTGGGGCTTTTTTTGAAGTTCGCTTGTAGCGAGGGTGGCGGAAAACCGCTGAAAATGTTTACAAAACTATCTGCTGGTAATTGTTGGGGGATGGAAAGCGTTTTAGGGCTCGCATCTACATAGTTTGTTTTGGGATTTTTCTGGCGCCATAGGTTGGAGCTACAGGAAGAGGCGCATTCATCAATGATGGTTCAATTAAAAACTTATTAGTTGTAAAGCTTTAAGGCAAATCGTTCGGAAAACAAATTTCCTCCCCTCTATTTATTTAAGATTAAAGTTGTTCAGTGGTCGGCTTGAAAAAGTGTCGACTTCAATAAAGTTTTTTGAAAATGCTTCAGAGCTAAATAAAGCTTTGAAAAACTTCTGAGTTTTAAAGCTTCCCTAAGCTTTCGACTCGTGTTGACGATTAACTTGTAAGTCAACAGTTTCTAAATAATATATTCCTGGCGCTTTCCTTCAATCAACCCGAAAACGACGACGAACGTGTTTATGAATTTCCCAACTAGTTTCAATAGGAAAGCAATCAAAAGTAAATGCTGCCGCTTTTTCACAGGAGAAAGTTTCAAATGAACTTTGAACCCTTGCTTGATTACTTCCCTTTCTCGCAAACTCTCTCCTTGTTCCCCTTTGCGATCTAATGACCTGTTCCAAAAGTTTTTTAATTGGGTTTATAAAGTGGGACCGCTCGTCCAACAAGTTGAGCGGGTGGACTAAGAGTTGTTTAATTTCCCAACTTTCGAATTTTTGGGGGTGAAAGTTTCAACTAACGCTTAGTATGCAAAAAAAATTAGTTCAGTGCGATAACAAACTCGATTGTCGCTCTGCGCGTCGACGCTCAATGGTTCAAACAATGATTATGACTTTAGAATGGGGAAACAAAAACATCAGCAATTGCCATTTCAATAAAACTTAACGACTAGCGGAAAATTCAATGCGGGAAAAGTTTGATGTCACTCGGAGTTCAAGCGGGAGAAAGTCGATTGTGTTCATGTATCGAGTGTTATCAGCCATTTTTTAAACGCCTCTTTCCATCAAGCTACATCGAGCTGGCATTTTCCGCTATGCGAAAGTTGCTGAGGACTTTTCATGCGTCAAAAGTCAACCCTTTTTCCGGTGGAAATTATCATAAAAACTAATCAAAACATGGAAATTTTTGATATTCAATGGAATTTCGAATGAGTTTGATTCAACACTTTAGATCTGCTGATGTTCACTTTTCTGTCAGCTACGGGCTGAATCCCTAGTGATGTTGCTTTGGATCCACGCGGTGAAAATATCGCGTGAAGCTTCCGCTAAAGATACCAAATTCAATAGCACTTCGACGTTATTGCTGGAAGTTTCCAATCCAAAACTTTATATTTTCTCCGTTGCGCTAAAATTAAACGACAATAACACGCTTACCCCATCGTCTTCCTGAACCGAGCGTCTTCGTAATGATCCTCGAAACAAACTTACATGCTGTATGAGAATGAACTTTAAATTGAGTTTGAGAAGTTTGCTTTGGCAGCATGTGGAGTTCGAGAGTCGTTAAGCGAAGCTCAAGCAAGCGATGATAATGAAAAATGTCGAAAAGATGAACCGTTAATTCTTCGTCTCAAGTGACGATGTTAAACTTAATTTAATAGTTTGCGGAATCCTTGTCGAAAGTTCCCCAAAGTTTAATTCGACTCAATTAACAAAAGTCGGAGATTTACCATTTCGACTCGAAAGTTTAAGAGGCTCGGGGCGCCTTTCGTAGATGTTGGAAAACATCAAACATGAAGAACTTTCCTCAAATAACTCAATTTGCTTACTTAAAACAAACTTTGCTGGTGGAGCTCAGTCCGTTTCGAAGGGTTTGGGTATTTCGTTACACTTCCGGAGCCAGAGCAGCAAGCAATAGTTCGATTTTGCTGGAGCTCAGGGCTCCGTTTTACTCCGAGAATGAGTAGGAAATATTCAACGCAGGCGAAGGCGTTCGCCTTTGACTCTTTCAGGTTTGTCGGAGCTTTCACTTTCTATTGACTCAGGACTGAAACAGCTTCTTCTCTATTTTAACTCGTTACAAAATTGCTGCTCTGACTTGACTCTTTATGTGAATAAAACAAACTCTAACCCCTTCCGATCTTTTCTGGGTCGAATGCTCAAGCATTTAAACGAAACATGAAACTTTAAATCCTCGAGAATGACGGACGTCTTTACATTCTTGTTCACACAAATCACCGAAACGAGGGCCTTGAACGAACACCCATTTAAAGTTCGTTCAGGTAGAAGAGTCTCCCACAAAGAGCTCTGCATTCCATGCGGGCCAAAGCCCGATGATTCATGAATAAAGTTAAAGGTAGGAAAAAAGGTCGAAGGGCAGTGAGAAAATAGTTTCTTCATCTTTCCGCCTCATTCCCTTCGGAGTGAGCCCCTCAACTCTCGTCGTAGTCGACCGAATGAAGCCGTAACAAAGCATTGGGATTTCGAAGCTTCAATTCATATTTTATTTACAGCCATACCTGTTATTTACCTCGCTCCCACCCCTCACACAAATTGAGATAAAACTGGAGCGTTTTACAAGCAAAAACTACACAAAGCTCGTAAATCATGACAGCAAATAAATTTCCGTTCACTTAATTTCATTGAGCGGAATTTGAGCTTTGAATTTAAATTAGCTCGTCCTCTGCTTAGTGCCGCTCGAACAATCGTCTAAAGATGAAGTTGCGTAGTCGTCGCTATGAATTCAAATTGCTCCGCAATTGTTGTGCATTTGCACTCGGAGCGTAAAGTTGTTGATTCACTTTTCTCGTCCTTTATCCGCTTGAAGTTTTTCGCAGTTAGAGAGATTGTAGCTGCTTTTCTTAATGGAGATTGAAGTTGCTTTCAACATCATTTTATCGAAGAGATCAGCGGGAAGCTTAAACACTCAATAAAGAAAGCTCTTGCTGGGGCGAGTCGAGACTACGTCACGTAGCACGTTCTTTATCACAGTCTGGTGAGCAAATCATTGACCGACGACCGTTAATCACGACGATTAGGAGCAAAAGAAGTTTTTTTGTGTCTACAGTTCCGTCTCGTCGAGAAGACTGGCTCGTTCCCACTTACTAAAGTTTGTCAGAGCTTCGTAAAGTTGAGAACTTTGTATTTTCCATTCGAGCAAGCTCAAGGCAGAGCAAAACATTCTCCAAAAATCGATGCGCTGATAAGAGCAGGAAAACATAAAAGCTTTCATCATGCTGTGTGCTCTGCGTGGAAAATGTTTTAATTGAAGTTAGGAGAATGTTTTCGGCAATAGATGAGGAGATCGCAGAATGTAATTAAAACAAGTTGCGTAATTTTCAGTTCGTGTTCAGATTGATCGAAAAGTTTTCCCGTGTGCAAACTTTATTTTAGGAAAGTTTGCTTCAGCATTACGTTGCACAATGGAAATTACTGTGTTTCAAAACGGAAAACTTCCCTCGAATGTGAAAGCTTGCAAGTTATTCAGAACTAATGTGTTCGTAATGAAAAAGTCGGAGAGTGAGTGAGAACGTTGTAAGCGAGATGCATCAATTTACTCGAGAAAAATCGGTTTACAACCACAAAGAGCTTTCCACGTCGGAGCATATTGAAGTTTATGAGGTGCAAGCTTTCATCGAGTTCAGGAGAAGTTGGAAGAGAAATAGCTCTGGGAACAACTTCAGCGTTAACCTACTTAGTAATGGTGACGCTCGTAGCTCGACAATCATTCTGTTAATCCCTCGGAATTCTGCTGACGAAAGCCATAAATCACTTCGCCACCAGATCGAAACACCTTTGCACTTGACTTCTCTCATTTTTCGTCATGCGATCCCAGCTCATCCCCTCTCGAGTAGCAGAAAAACGTGATTAATTATTCATCTCCTTTAATCCTGAAAGAGTTGCGAGAGCGGAAACTCCCATGAAACTCACAAACCCTCTGTTGCAACCTTCAACATCAAAAGAAGCGTTTTTGAATTGTTTCCTGCTTTTATTTTTCTTTCGTCAAGTTTCCATTTACGTTGACAAATCACAAAATCTCTTTTCTTTACTCTGCTGGATGAAATTGTTTTTCTGCTGTAAAACTTTTCCAGCTCTTCTGACTTCACTTGGGTTTTGTGAAAATTATTTGCTGATTAAATGCTTAAGCTTAGATTAACAACAATAATGCCGCTGCTGTTACTGGCGTTTAATATCTCATGTTGCCGTAACCGGAGCTGCTAGCGGCACCTCGAGCTCTCGTTTGACGACGACCTCTTTGTCCACGAGTTGGCGGCGATGGGAATGCCTGCTGGGGTCGTCCTTGCATGCCTGTCACGAAGGAAAATGTTTATGTCGATGCTTTAGATAACAAGCTCAAAACTCACCGCCCATCATTTGCATTTCTTGGCTTTGATTCCAGATGATCGGCTGGATTCGAGTACCACCACGCTGAGCACCACGCATGATTCTTCCGCGGTTAGGAGAAGTTGGTGACCCACGAGCGGCACCAGAGCGAGTCGTACGAAGCGGCTGCGGCTGTTCAAGCATGTCAGCTTCGCTTGTGTCGTCCTGATTATGAGAAATTGTTGTACACAAAGGTTTAAATTCTATTTTCCCTAACTTACGTCGTTTGATTCAACCGTTGGCGGTTTCTCTCCTTCAGAACTTACTCCGTCTCCTCCATCTTCGGTGTCTAAATTTTTTCCAGCCTCATCATTTGCGTGTGACGTTGAAGCGCCGTCGTAATCTGTATGAAGTAATTTATTTTGTATTCAAGCTTTCAACCTATCGGCTTAATAAATTTACCATCATCAGCTTCAGTGATGCTAATCTCTGGGACCTGACTTTCTTCGTGGCTTGACGAGCCGGCGACAGGTTGTTCCTGTTGAATGTCTTGCTGAATTACTGTAGAGATGCTTGACGATGTAGAGCTCGTGCTGGCTGACGTTGAATCGTTGATGAGATTATCACCAGGTGACTGCTGCTGTGGAATATTGGGCACATTTCGCCCTCCGGATATTGAACCGTGCTCTTCCGATAAGTCAATGCGTGTCTCATCCATCCCTTCGACCATTGGTCGGGATGACGAACTCGATGATGAAGAAGATTCGCCGAAAGTGAATCGAGCAGCAGCGTGAGGAACTTGAGCCGGGTGAGGGGATGAAACGACTTCCGAGAAGCCATCGCCGCGTGAACGATACAACGTCGGAGTGCTTGGAACGATTCGGTCATCAGATGCTTCGTCTTGGAAGGTTTGACTCATGAGCATCAAGTGCTGAGCTTGTTGTCTTGACGTTGAAGTATTTGGACTCTGTCGCCATTGAGAAGTCGCTGATGGGCTTAAGCTTGATCGTGACGTGGATGGTCCAGCTTCCTCGACTCCGTTGCCGTTACCGCTTCCACTTGAAATGCTTTGAATCTGTTGTTGGTTCTCTGTCTGACGAGTCGTTGAAGTTTCGCCGGACTGAGAACTTTGGCCGATTGCAGCATCAACTGAGCTTTGATTTGGAACTTCTGAAATGTCTTCGATTTCAACTTCATTGTTAGCGCTCGACTGGATGTCGTCGATGTCCGGTCCTTCGTCCATCTCTTGACGTTCCATCTCGTAAGCGTAATCAGTCTCAATCCCGTCGCCCTCAATTCCTTCGTCAGGCAGAACTTCATCGTCGTCGTCGTCTTCATCTTCGGATGACAGCACAATCGCGTCGTCTTCTTGATCGCGCTGTGATGATGTCGGCACCTGATATTCAACCTCAAGCCCCGATTCCGAAACACCCTGCAGATTAAATGTATTATTGGAGTTTCAGTCGTAAGCATTCTCGTCTACTCACTACCTGGAAAGTTCCTTCCTGGATGCGGGTGCGTTTCTGAGGCAAGCTCTTGTCGATGGCATCGTCGTTGGAAGTCGAGCTATCTCCTTCAATCTCTCGCGGTCGTTTGTGTGAACCCGCTTGGCTCGTTGTCACAGTATTGCTGCTTGATGCATGGTGATGAGTTGCGACGACTGGAGCGATCTGTAAGTTGAACATTTATTTATAAGTTTAATTATTAGTGAATTCCAGCTTACAGATGATGAGCTGCCCGATGTACTCGGCGCTTGATTGTCTAAGCTTAGTTGACTTTGAGATTGTGGAGTTTCTACTCTTGGTGACACTAAAGCGACAGCTTGAGCGATCGGCTGACCTCCCGTTACAACTTGGATTGAACTTTCTGTCGGCGGTGGTTGATCAACTTCTTGTCCTTGCGATGAACTTTCAGCGGCGTTTTGACTTGAGCCCATTGGCGTGATTGCAGCTACAACGACAGTGGCAGAACTTGTGGCAGGCATGTAATCGGTATGCGAGCTTGTCGGAGAGCTCGAAATTGCTTCTCCTGGCTGCGATGCCGTTGTGTGAACTTGCTGCTGTGGTGGAACCAATGCAGTGACACTCGCACAAGACGGACCAGCACTGGTAGAAGAAGTCGACGTACTGCTTCCTGAAGTTGATCCTTGAAGGTTTGTCACGTTCGTCGTCGGCATAACAGCCGCGGTTCGAGAGTTCTGAACTGATATCGGACGAATCGAGGCTAAAGGCGTCTCACCCGACGGCCCGCTTCCACGCCAAGGTTGAACAGTGGCAGATTGCTGACTGGGACCTGACATTGGCTTCACGTTTGCAGTGCGAGATGAAGCATCAGTCGTTCCCTTCTCCATCGTGCTTGTTGCTGGCTTCGAACTCTGTCCGGCACCCATTTGACGCTGAATGTGATTGAACCGCTGCATCAAGTCACTTTTCTCCGATGCATGCTCGTTGATTTCTTTCTCAAGACGCTGAATTCGCGACTCGTACTGACTCTTGAGGTTTCTGATGACTTGCTCATGTTCTTCAGTTCGTTGATCAAGTTGCGTTTTGGTCGTTGTCAACTCGCGAGTGAGTTGCTCGCGTTTCTCTGTCATCGTCGTGATCTTCGTCTTCGCTTGAGCCAAGAGCGTTTTGCACGATTCTTCTTTTGTGATCGACGTTCGGAGCTCTCCATTCTGCTGTTGTAGTTGACCGTTCTCCATTCGAATGGCGTCAATCTCCTGCTGCAACTGCTGTACGCGAGCCTCAAGTTGTTTCTGATCCTCTTGCGTGCTAGTGCTGGGCTCGACGCTCATGACAATGTCAACACCATCGCCTTCCTTTCCTGTAACCGCTCCTGAATCCACTTGGGTTTTGAGCTCGAGGAACTGATCCTTGTAGCGTTTAGCGATCTTACGGATCTGAATTTCCTTCTCCTTCAAAGCAGCCAACTGAGTCTCCTTGCCGTTAATTTCTTCAGTCAACTTCTTCATCTCATCGTCTTTGAAATCTGCGCGGACTTTGAGATCAAGAAGTTCTTGACTCATTTTGGTGCTTGACTGACGAAGCTGCATCAACTCATCGGCGATTTTCTTGTTCTCAGTTTGCTGCACTGCAAGCTGGCGTTGAAGATTAACAATCTCAGCATCAACCTTAGCTTTTTCTTGCTTCAATTGAGCGACTTCTTCTGTTGTTTTCTTGTGCAAGTCCTTTTCCATTTGCAGCATCTTCGCCAAGTTCTCACGTTCACCTTGCAGGCGTTTCCAGTCGTCCGGCGAGTTCTTGTTGGATCTCTCAAGAAGAGTATTGGAACGTTGACGCCAGCGAGTGGCCTCGGTGCGAAGAGCAACGTTCTCAGTTGAAAGAGCCTCATTCTTTGTGTCTAGCTCACGATTCTTCTCCTGGAGTGGAATCAATTCGTCTTCAACTTTGGTGACGCGTTCTTGCAGCGCTGCAAACTTGATTGACAGAGAGTCTCGCTCTTCTCGAAGGATTCGATTGCTGTCCGTCATCGCGTTCAACGTCTCAACCTTTCGCAGTAGCTCTTCATGTCGGGCACTGTTGAGAGCGCTCGAGTTGTCACCGGGGCTGTTCATGAGTGCAGTCTGCGACTCGTCGAATCTCTTTTGAAGCAACTGCATCTCCGACCTCAAGCGAACATTTTCTGATCGCAAAATGTCATATTTGGCAACAGCGATGTCCTTCTCCTTGCGTAAATACTTAATGACTTGCAGCAGCTGTTCGCTGGACTTCTCTTCGTCAGTAGCTGAGCGGTTCATTGAGCTGTCTACGTCAACATTCATTGATTCGTCTAATGATTGCGAAACATTTACAGTCAGCTTTGTGCTCAGCTCTTGGATTTGATCATGCAAAGCCTGATTCTGTTTGTCCAAGTCAACCAGACGTTCTTCCAGTTCAGCCTTCTCCTTCGCTTGGATTTCTTGGCGTTCAGTCCACAGCTTCTTGCCGCTTTCGAACTTCTCCTCGGCATTGTCTCGAGCCTTCTTCAGGCTTTCGAACTGACTGTTGATTATGTTCATGTCGTCCTTCAATTTCGACATTGTCTTGATGTCGTTCGAATGGAGAATCATCTCGTTCGCGTATTTCTGTTCAGCTGCTTCTAGTGCTGACGACAGCGTTGTCGTCTTTTCTTTCAGTTCACGAAGCTCTCGGTTGTTGTCGCTGATCTTAGTCAGAGCTTCTTTCAAGTCAAGCTGAGCTTTGTGGAGCTGAGTGCTTGTATCGCCGGCCATCAACTGACGATTGTTGATGTCGAGCGAGATTTCAGTCTCAAGATCATTGACGCGCTGCTTGAGGTTTGCTTCACTTTTCTTCGTCTGCAGTAAATCAGCTTCAACTCTGGTCTTGTACTCGGAGTAGGTCTCGTTGATTTCGAGAAGTTGCTTCTCATACGACTCGGCCATGTCGCAGTATTGCTTCGCGTGCTCTTTGGACATGTTCAACTCTTTCTCCAAAGTTTCCTTTTCAATCAAAACATCGTTGAGCTGAATTTCCATATCCTTGCGCATCTTGTTGGCTTGCGCGACAGGGTTGTCTCCTTGTGTGGGCGTCAGCGACTCTTGAAGCTTCTTACTGAGCTGGTCAATCTTTTCAGACTTTCGTTCGATGTCTTCACGGACTTGCGTCAACTCGTCGCGATACTTTGCGGCGAGATTCTTCTCTTCCTCCATACGGTCTTTCGCTGTCTTCGTCTCGCGCTCCAAGTGTGATGAGAGCTCTCGGAAACGATCTTGTTCTTCTTGAAGTCGTCGTCGCAAAGCTGAGCATTCGCGTGTCAGCTCATCCAAGCGAGATTCCAATCTCATCTTTCCTTCATTTTCCGAACGCTCCATCGTCGTCTTGATCATCTCGAGATTGTTCAAGACTAAGCTGTTGCTCTGACGTTCACGGTAGAGAACTTCTCGCTCTGCTTTCAGACGGCTTTCGCTGTCCTTGAGCATTCGATTCTCTTGAGTTATTTTTTCGATCATCAACTCAGCTCGGCTAAACTTGGATGACGAGCTCATGGCTTCGTCTCTCAAATAAGCCATCGCTGTCTCGTGCTTAACAATCGTCGCTTCGTAATTCTTGTTACGCTCTTCTAACGTTTGAATTTGTTTCTTGAACGTCGCGATGTTCTTCTGCTGGAGTTTTATTTGACCGTCGTGATGTTCGGCTTGTGCGCGAAGCTTGCAGTTGATTGATGACACTTCACGCAGCTCAGTGCGAAGACTGTCAAATTGCTTATTCATCATTTCATCGTTCTCGCGCTTCTCCTTTCGGTAATTCTCATATTCATCTTTGATTGTTTTGAGCTCGTGCTCGCTTTCCTTGATCTTCTGTTCGAGGTCGGACACCTTCTTGTTCTTCTCCGTGACGCTTGAATTAAGCCCAGCTGAGTTGAGACTCGTGTTCGAGGCGCTTGGCGTGTTCTCGTCATCATCCATAAAGTTGTCGCCCATGCTAGAGTTTTTGCTTGGACCTTTCTTCGTCAAGTCGTTGAATAACTTCTTGTAGTGCTCGCGTTGCGAAATGCACTTTTCCATCATGCGAGTCTGCAGCTCCATGTTCTCTTGCATATCCTGAAGACGTCGGGTGTAGTTTTCGATCTTTGCCTCGTAAGTCGCTTGGTCCATGTGACATTTCAGCTCGTCCATTTCCTCGATCTTTGCTGTTAAGTCTCGGACGACAGCCAGAAGCTGAGTGTTGTTTTGCTGAAGCTCCTGAATGTCGCTGAAAGTAACGAGACGTTTGCTGATCACTTCGTTGCCACTCATGTCTGATGTGATGGAATCGTCGCGAGATGGTCCTTGACCTCCACGGGCTTGATCTATGATTTGAAGCAAATGGCAGACTTGGCGACTCAAATCCTGACGATCCCTCAGCAATTCTTTCGTTTGCGTTTCAAGACTCTTCACCTTCATCATTAGCTCTTCCGAATGATGGCGCATTTCAACGCGTTCTCGAATAACATTTTCTAGTTGGTTGTTAAGCTCGCCGTTGGCTTCTGTGGCCTTCTCGAGCTCAATTTCTGTGCGTTGAATGATTGGCGCCTTCTCTTGAATCTCTTGAAGCACCTCGGAGAATCTCAATTTAAGTTGATCGTAGTCTTTCTTCACACGCTGCAACTCTTCAGTTGTGTGGACATAGAGCGTGTAGATCTCGGTAAGTGACTTACCAGACTTGATCAATTTGCTGGTGACTGCAGCGGCAGGGCAAAGCTTTTCGACAGCAATGTCAATGTTCTCCTGTTGGGCGGCCTTCAACAGTTGGTTGGCGTTTCGCAGCTCTTCTTGCAACTCTTCCACTGACTTTGTCTTTTCGTCGATCTCTTGTTGATATTTAATCTCCATCTGCTTGTATTTCGTCTCGAGGTTTCCGTATTCGTCGGTGGCTTCTTTCAAGGTGCTTTTCAGTTCAGACACGACAGAGTTGATGTCTCGCTGCTCGTCTAGAACCTCCTCGCTCTTCTTCTTGTAGAGCTCAGCGAGGCGATCCTTAGCTAGCAGTTCTTTCTGATACTTCTCCATCATGTTCGAGAATTCTTCGCCATGCGCTAGAATCTTTTGTGACATTTCTTCGATTCTTGCGTTGAGCGAAGCATTCGATTCCGTCTGATGAGCGATTTGTGAAGTTAGAATGTTGATTTCCTCCGATTTTTCATGAAGTTTCGCTTCAATTGTCATGGTGCGGATCGTTGACTCGGAGCGACATTTCTGGAGCTCCTGAACGTTGCGGTTGAGATCAGTGGTCAGCATGTCAATTTGGTTTTGCAACAAGACACGCTCTTGCTCGAGTCGCTTCTCCTAAAAGAGATTAATCGACATTAGAATGATTCTTGAATAGATAAAGCTGCGTGGCCAAGTAAGAACCAATCTCTTGAGATTGCAAGCTTGAAATGTTCACAGCTATTGACCTAGATATCAGACGAGATTCTTGGACTCTGTAAACTGTGAAAATGTCTGAAATCGGTCGCAATGTTTGTGTTTTTAATGCATGAATCATTGCTACTGGATAAGCCAAATTAATTGTAAGAGAAATTTGAACGCAAACCTTGAACTCGATGTTGATTTCTTTGTGCTGAATCTCGTCGTACTTGGCAAGAGCCTCACACTTGGAATTAATCGCTGACTGCAGTTGTTGCTTGAGTGACTTGATGTCTGCTTCTAAGCGCTCCACTTCGAAGTTGCGTCGTTCGACCATCTTCATCAGCGAGTCGCGCTCGTCCACAACGCCGTGTCGGTCCTTTCTGTACTCGAGGATTTCCGTCTCGCAGCGCTTCAAGCTCTCAGTCATTTTCATCACTTCCTGTCGTGAATCGTTGAGCTGCTCGCGCAATTCTTCAATGCAGGACTGTGCAGCCTGAGCTTTCGCAAACTCATCTTGATGTTTCTCTGTCAGTTCAGCTATTGTCTGCTCATATTCCGTTCGAAATCCGTCTGCAAGTTCGTTAGGTTAGAATAAAGAATTAGATAGGAATTCAGACAGAAGAGAAATGCTTAGCAGCAGAAAAGTAGTCGGCGATACAACAGTTAAGTTATAATCTTTCAAGAGAATCCGCAACAAAGTAATAGTTAAAAACAATAATCCCCGCCAAAACAAGGACTCCGGCAGTGATGTCACGTAACGATCGCAATCGTTGGAATGTTTTGAAGTCTTTCCTGATAGTTGAGTCAGTTTGGATCAGTGAAATCCAGATGATGAAACTTGAGCGTGACGGAACTGTGCAATCGCGTCAGATCCGAAGCCATTGTTTGCGGCTTTTTGCATCTAAAACTTTTACCGCGAGACACGCGACAAAATTCCACAATTCCAACCGCCGGGATCTCATGAAATCTAATCCAACTTTATCGCCGTTTAGTCCCTTCCAGTTTAACTCACCCAAGTTGGTCTTCTGCGTCTCGTAAAGAGCTTTCATCTCCAAGAACTCGGAGAAGAACTCTTCGTATTTCGTGCGAACCTCATTTGGCAGATTATCGAGATCTTCCTTGGTCAAAACTCGTCGCGAGATAGCAGATGATGATTCATCCGATGCCATCTTGACTTTACACTTCAATCCAACTTATCCAATTCAGTTTCTCGCGAGCTCTTCTAATTTATCTGTAGCTTGAAATTCTTTTGGTTCATTTGCAGGTGACGCGAAGCTTTGCTGAAGGGAAAACGGCTGAGCCAAAGTGGTCGAACGACTTTGATGACAGTTCGAGTTATCCGAACCGAAGCGACGACGACGCAATCGGTTGCCGACTGTAATTTGTGTGAAAAATCTTTGTGAAAAAGGAGACGGGCCGTTCGTTAAGCAAACTAATTAGTTCTAAACCCATCGAGCAGCTATGACGGATGTTGTCAGTAAGAACAGCGCCGATGAAATCGAGGAAAAGCCGCGAACCACGGTAAGTAAACAAAAAGCATTGCGTTACGAGAACTGTCGGCGCAGAGCAGATTATCTCACGTTTCCGGGTGCATTGCGATGAGCTGCTGACACGCGCGACCTCCCACGTCAGTAATTGTGTCATAAAGTCAGCCAAAGTGTCGCCGAAGTGCCAACATACGTAAATATTTTTGATAAGATGTTTTCTTTTTCTTCGGAACCATCTTTGCAGAGCTTGACGGAAGTGGAAAACTCTCCAACGTCAGCTGGAATCGAGTCGGAGTACGACACAGCGAGCACAAACTCACGGTCAGATAACGAGCAAGACGAGTACGAAGATGACGAGGAAGATAGTTTAGACGACGAAGCTACGGGTGAGCCGCAGTAATTTATTTTAATGGAACAGTTTCGTGAACTTCGCCCACGCAAATTTTAGATCAGGATGGTGATGCCGCGGACGACGGACGGGAGTCAGGCGATGGTCAAGACGAACAGGAAAGCGAGGGCGGAACAAAAAAGAAAGTCGATCACGATGAGGACCGAAGTAATCCGCAGTATATTCCTAAGAAGGGAACTTTCTACGAGCATGACGATCGAACTGTGGAAGATCTCGACGCGATTGAGCCGTTGGAGAACGCAGAGAACCCGACGAATAGCAACGAAGCGTTATCGAACTCGAGCAAAGTTCTTTCAACTCAAAATCAGAAAGTGTTGCCGAAAGCTAAGAAAGATACAGATCGATGGAGCCACGACCGATTCAATGAGAATGAGCAGGCGCCTAAATCGAGGTCTGAACTTGTCTCTGCCTATGGGTATGATATTCGTAACGAAGACTGCGCTCCTCGGCCAAGGAGACAACGCCGCTACGGCCGCCATCAGTCAAAATATGACAGAAACTGGGAGGACGAAGAAGCCTACAAGAAGACACAAGCCATGAAGCTACAATCGCGTCGCCCGCTGCGTCCCGAAGACTTTCCCGCGTTGGGTGCAAAGAAAGCGCCAGCGAGAAGACGTTCCAGCCGGCCTCAAGACGAAAATGATCCACAGCCAGGATCAAACTATCGCTCCCCTGTCCGCAGAGAGCCTAGGCAAAGAGACGAGCGTTCCGACCGAGGTGATCGTGGAGATCGCATGGATTGGCCGAGAGAGCCTAGAAATCAACGTTATAATAACGATACGAGCAACAACAATAACAACATAAGGAACAATGTGAAGGGCAAGAAGAATATCAATTTTAATCACAACATCGAGTTCAAGAATCAGAACCGAAAGAATATTAACTACGAGTCGACTCAACCAAAGAACAACAACGTTCTGAATCAAATGCAGTCCTCATCGACCTCACAACACGCGCAATCATCGCAGGGTGCTCACGCTCAACAGCAACCCGGCCAGCGGTATAACAACGAAGCACCAGTCTCGTCGATGAGCTTCACTAATAGCAAAATGAACAACACGACTAGTAACTCGAGTGCTCCATCAGCCGGATCTTCCAGAACGATCCTAAACTTCGATAATTCCTCAGGAAACTACGGACGAGGTAGCCGTGAGAAGGAAGTAAACAGTCAGCATCAGATCCATCAGCAGCAACAGCAGATGTCAAGCCAGGCTCCAAGCTCCGGTTCGCCTAACAAAAATCTCCAATACACTGATCATCAAATTGATCAAATGAAGTTAATGGAAAAGAACTATCAACAACAGCAAGGAAAGACGACAAATTTGAATCTAAATCAAGCTCAACCGCATCAGCAGCAGCAGATGAATAACGCGCAAGAGGTGCAGATGATGAACAATCCAGAGATGACGCGATCAAAGCGTTACTCAAGCTTGCGTCAAAGGCCGAATCTCAATGATGCACAGCCACAAGGCGCTTCTTACCATCAGCAACAATATGAAATTGACCCAACGCATGTTCAGACGGTGCAAGCTCCTGCCTACATCCCACAACAGGCTCAACAACAACCACAGCAACAAGCTCCGGCTAATATGATGCCACAAGCTGTTCCGCAAGCTGCTGCTCAAGGAGCCAACGTTCCGCAACAGCCGCAAACTCCCAAATATCAAGCAGCTTATTATGCTGCTAATCCAGCTAATGAATACGCCGCTCAACAGGCTGCATTGATGAATGCAATGGTCGAGAAATATCAGTACCAACAGCAGCAACAGCCAGCGCCCCAATACTTGCCAACGCAGCAGCCTCAACAAATATTTATGCCCCCGCAAAGTCAGCCAGCACAGCAGCAACAAATTCTCAACTATGTATCGACGATACAGCCACAAGCGCCTGCAGCTGCTCCAGCTTATTCGCAATACACAAACTATCAGAATTATAACATTCAGCCGCAGGCTGCTGCACCAGTCCCACCGCAACCAACTCAAGCACCGCAAAACTTTCAGACGCAAAGTGGATTGACCTACTATCCAAACGCGCAAATTGCTCCAGCACATCCTCAAAGAATCATTCAACCACAGAGGTAAGTTTTCCATAAAGTATGCTTTTCAATTGTTTTCTAATTGTTTCTTCTAGACGCCCAAATCCTATCCCGATTCTTGCTCCACCGGATCACAAGAAAACTCAGGGCAATTCGACGGATGATTCGGGCAACATCGGCGACAACGAGAAAGGCGCGAGCAGTGCTGAGAACATTGATCACATCCTCGACAACATGTTCGTTCAGAGGCAGCCGTACGAAAGGCAGCCGTATGAAAAGCAACTGAAGGAAGCTCAGACGCCACAAGCAGCAAGTGATGAGAAATCTGACGAGCAACTCAATGAAGGAATGAATGTGAGTACCAGAGATTCCAACTTCGACCATTTTCCAATGAAACCATTTTCCAGGCGATGACTGTGAGTGACGACAAGACGGACGCCAAGTGAACTTCGCCATCTCGGAAGATTTTTTCTTTAAGAGCATTTTAATTAACAACCAATTTATTCTTTGACGCATCTTTTTAGTAAAGATTTAACTCTTTTTTTTTGTCCGTTTCTATTTGTAATCGTGCGAGAATTGTGAAATAAAACATTTAAACTGACACGAGAACGTTTCACTCTAATTGCACGATTGACTGACAAAACTGATTGCAGCAATCGGGGAATGGCAGCTTGAAGTTGTGGCTGTAAGTGCAGAGCGGATCCTGTTCGTGAAGACACGTGTGCACGGTCACGGTGAAGTCGTCCGAGCAAAAGACTGCTAAGCATTTCGTGTTGTTTGAGTCGGCAGTTCCCGGCATCAATTTGAAGTCTTCGTACTCACAAACATCGACACAGTCACCAGAATCGCAGTCTGAAACCAAGAGTGAAACATTTCCAATCGACAGCTTCAGTATTTAAGATCGTCGTACCTTCTCCAATCGAGTTTAATACAGTGAATGAAGCCGAGAACACCGGTGACAGACAAAGTATTATTGTGAACACGAGTGCGATCCACAGCAGTGACTTCATCTCGCTAAAACTTCTCCGCAACTGACATGCGATCGAGTGAAACAGGAAAGAAACCAGATCCACGGCAATTGCGACCTTGACGAGTTACAAGAAAACCTGAATTTTCAAGTTTACTGCCGTCGCACTGTCTGAGAATTCTGTGGGCCAACAATGATTTTATTCAACAGATTTTATTTTTGAACATTGCGATTAATAATCTGAACTTTCAACCACCTTGATGCTGATAATTTTTTTGTTTTTCACATTAATTCGCCGCTTTCTATTCATACTCAAACAGCGATTTCCTCTTCTGTTTCGTTCCACAGCACTCTGGGTAGAGTTTTGTCGAATCTTTGTTCACGTACTCGTATTGACCTGTCACTGAAAAGTCAATTAGTCAGTTAATCTCTTGAGAAGGAAAGGTGAACTCGCTTACTGTCAAACGGACAAGGCGAGATGTGAATGCTGAAATCGCTGGAACACCTCAGTAGTCGGCATTTCCCTGGTTGGTTTAAGCTTTCGCTTGGGAAGATCTTCACCCCATCCCAGGCGCAGTGCGAGTTGCAAACTCCTTCGATGCATCCCTCAGCTCTTGTATCAGGAATTATTGGCTGTGACACTCCTTGAGCCAGAGCGAACAACGCGCACATCACTAAAACACTTAGAACGATCGCTTTCATCTTCGCAACTTTCGGAACAAGACTGATCACGGGAGTCACGCTCGCAACCTTTTAAATCACGGCGGAATCGAGAGAACGCATAAACACACGAGAGACTGAAAGTCGTTAGAATGTTTGCTCACATCAAATGATCTCGTTATCAGTAAACGACTTTTGATGTAACAAAAAAGTTTTATTTTGAGCTTTCACGAGCACAGTCGAATACCGCAGCAATCGGGATAATCGAGCGTGTTATCAGCGCCAACCCATTCACACTTCCCAGTCGGGTCAACGAAGCCACAGCTGCTGATGTTGATTGTGAAATCCAGCCCGCAGTGAAGCTCTCGGCATCTGCCAGGCTGGCTCAACGTCTTGGTTGGTAGAATTTGAACGCCCGACCACGAGCAGATTGCAACACCGTCAGCGTTCTTCTGCCGAGTGTTGAAAACGACTGTTGGCGAGTAAGCATCTCCTGAGATAACCAGCAAAGCGATGGCTGACATTACGAATCGTAAATTCATTTTCTGAGCTTTTGCGGTCTATCGCGACAAATTAAAGTCTCCAACTAATCGCCGACGCGTAAACATCAAAATATTGAACTTGGCGTCTTCTTCTTGCATGCGATGCGGAGAGGAACCAGTTTTCGGTCGGAATAAGAGTCGCGTGAGAGACTGACAAACACGGAAATGAATGCAAGTGGAAGTGCGAACTTTGGAGTGATCCAGATCGTAACTAAGCCAATCTCATGTCGCAAAAATAAAGAGTTTATTTTATATTTCTCCTCAATTTACATTTAAAAAAAGATTTTTACGATTACATGGGACATCAAGTTCAGGTCAAGAACTTGTTAAAAGCGTCCGGCAGTAACAAACGTTCCTTAAAGTAATTTTTGTGAGTGAAAAGCTGTTTGTGGAAAATTAATACGATCAAAAATTATAAATCAGCTTCTGCAAGCTTTGTGTGGTCATCGATCCTTGTCTGGGAACTCGGTTATAAGATCAGAAGTGGGGCATGCCGAGTGAGACTAGAGCGACGGCCGGAGTGGTGAGTGTTAGCAAGTTGCCTGTTATATCAATCTAAGTTTTGCAGTCTCGAGTTGGCAGTGATTAGGGTCGACTGGCGCGGTTCTTTCCCGATGATTTTGACGCGACTGGAACTGATTTCATGATGGGCTTAACTGGCACAGAAGGGACAGTTCGGTTGGCGTTTTTCAGTTTCCACTCAGCGAGGATTGCTTCACGTTCAACCTTCTCGTCATGCGAACTCCGGAACGAAGCTTTCAAAATCTAGAAGATTGCTTAAGTTAAAACTTTCAGAGTCACTGGCACGAGTTGTTACCTCTGTTTTCTCTCCGAGCTTAGCCGCAGTTCGAGCTGAAATCAATCCGAAATCGAACAGCGAGTTTATGTGAACGCGGAAGTTTCGGTATAGATTCTTGTTGATGAGCTCTTCTCCGTTTTCTTTGATGAACAGCTCGCAAGCGACTTCAATCTGACAATCTCCAACGAATCTGAAACCAAATGGACTGAAATTTTTGTTGAAAAACATTTGGCAAAGAAGCGCTCACCCGTGTTTCATCACATGTAGATTCCAAAGCTTCATCAGCTCCTTCTCGCCACCGTTGACGTCTGTGAACTCGTCAATCATCTGTTTGGTAGTTCGCTGCAGCCACTTTGGATTCGGCTCTCCCTCCGAGTCGTAGTCGAGCTCCTTCGGTAGGATTGGTATGCACGTCTCCGAGTGATAATATATTCTGTTGTGCCCCGAGAAGTATTGTCTCGTCTCCAGTTCGTTGTCGTCGTTTTCCACGAACTCGGTCATCTTAAAGGTCGGTCGTCGCGGACGATAGACCATTATGCTCGTTGCAACGTTTCGACGAGTCGGATGGCCTTTTGATCCTCCGAGTAGAACATCGTGTGGAGCTCCGCTGTATGAGCCATCGTACAGATTGTTCACATACACGTCAATTCGACGAACTGGCGACTCTTCGATGTATTGGAACATGAAGCGAGCGTGGCAAAGCTTCAGGTGTTTCATCAAAGAATAGATTCTCATGCAATTGACGCTGCACCAAGGGCAGATGAAATCGGTTCGCTCCTCCATGCGCTGCTTGATGGTTTGATTTACAATGAATTGGAAGATGTAACTTTCATTCGATGGCTCGATTTTTGCAATTACTTCCGGTTCCTGAACTATTGCGTCATCACCGGAAATGTTGATTGATGATGAGTTCTCTTTGTTGTTGTTATTGAACTGATCATTGAACATCGGAATTTTATTTAGATGGCTGCCGCTCCATTCGATCTCGAGGCAAATTTTGGCGGTCTTCTCGAATTTGGTGAATGGATTTAAGCTCTCCAGGTCGTCGTTATGTAACCAGTGCTTGTTGACATCCTCCACCCACGACTCCGTTCGAGCTTCTCGGTTGGATTGCTTCAAGCGTCTCGGATCCAGAGCGGTAATCTCGTACCTTCCGGGAAGCAACAGATTACGTCCTTGCTTGTCAAAGACTGGCAGCTGAGCACAGTAGCTTTGGTGTTTCTCGACAGCTTTCTTCTTGGCCTCTCCGATCTTTTGCGAGCACTTTCTGTAGACTTCAATGTCGAATGTCAAGCTGAAAGTCGTCTGTATGTTTTCCCCAAGTTGAAACTTGTCGTTCGTTACGCAAACTGTCACGGGTTTGTCGTTTCCGTTGTCGTTAACGTTGATAGTCGACTTGCCGATGAAATCTTCGTTCTGTTCAATCGTTCCCTCTTTTCTACGCTTATGTGAAATCTTCTCCAGCTTCGTTTCAACCTCCACACTCATCGTATTGCTGTCCAACAGATCATCCTCGAAGAAGAGAAACCCGATGTTGAGATTCTCATTCATTTTGTGTGTTTCCTTTTTCTTCTTGATGCTGTCTAGGCGCGCTCGTAGGAGTGAAACTTCTTTGTTTGTATCCTTAACCAATGCCTTGAACTCGTTTCTCTTCTGCACCTGATTACGGCTCCTGGAACTGCGACCTCTCATGTACGACAAGTTCCGGTGTAGGAACAGCGGCTGCAAAAGGAAATCGCTCGATCAGATACAACAACAAAGTATCCTTGAGAAGCAGAAAGGTGTTTGAACTCGATTTGGGGGAACCACCTGGATTGTCTCACAACACTCACCGACACACTGAATCTCGTCCGCAAGTATCTGTAGATCTGAGTTGGTTCTGGAAGAGACAATTCTGATGAAAAGTTTTCGCGGCTTACCAAAAATAAAGCGTCGGAAACTAAATTCTTACTTATGAAGCTCTGGCAAAAGCGATCGCCCTCCGGTTGAGCAAACTCATCTTTGCGTGATGTGAATGTGTCGCTGCTTCGAGATCGCGGCATTTTCTTGCTTTCTGTTGCACTTTGCTGCTCACAAAAAATCGCAGCTGGAAAGATGAGAAATGTTGCAACTCTGACGGAGAAAAGCGCATGAGATTCAACTCGGCCACGTTTCGGTAAGGGCCGAGGCATAGATAGATTATCAGAACGCTGGTTTAGACTGCCATTAAGGCACCCCTCCAGCTAAGAGACCTGTGAGGCAGTGTCAGTGCCCCAGTGATCTCTCACCCACAGATACTGCGATTGCTCGCATTATAATCCTTCCGGGATTCAGGGCCGAGGCATAAGACGGATAGTAAAGAAAAGGATTTGTAAACTCTAATTGAAAATGATTGACAATGATCAATTTGATAAATGAATAGGGTGGAAATTAATATGGAAAAAATAAAAATTTGGATTAGACAGAGAGTCTAATTGGCTTTTAAGAAATAAAAATTAATATCAACGACCTACCAAAGAAAACTTTGAGTTATAAGAGAAATGCGAAAAAGTAGGAAAACCTCGTCAATCGAAAAGAAGTGATGATTCGATCGTTTATACAAATTTTGAAAAATGAAAAATAAGTTTGTCCTGTGCCTAATTTCTGAGCAGGAATAAAAAAGAATCTGATTTTTACCGAAGGCTCCGGGTGTCCGTTAAGTCAAAATTCTTCTAATTTATTTCGCTCTCTAATGAGAAGATTGTGAAATGATTTTCGTGCAATGTGACTATTCGAGACATCGATACATTAGATATGTAGATATATAGATCAACAGACGCGACTTGCACTTATTTTACAAAGCTTTGTCCCTAGAGCCTCATGAAGCATTATCAGTGCGTCTAGACCCACGGCTACTGTGACATCGAAGCATTAACTACACGGGAAAATCAGAGTGAAGCAAGATTGCCAAATCATTTCACCCGAATGTTTGTTCCCGAGTTGATCACAGAACTCTGACTGCGATATTTCTTCGCAATGACTCAAAAATTGTGGCACTTCGCGAGCATGTTTTGCTCAAAAGAAGTTCCGCTACGTTGAGCTTTTGGGGTTTTGGAGATTGCAAAGACTGTTACTTTAAATATTTGTCTTTGGTGTTTATTTCACACTTGTCATTTGTCTTCATATCTATTTTAATTAGTCATTTGTCTTGATTTCTGCTAAGGCTTCGTCTTCTTTCAATTGTGCAATAAGGTTTCTCAGGTTGTCGGAATGTTTAAAATTTTCCAAATACTGTGGGTTGTGTCGCATCATCACGTGGAACGCAGCTTTCTTCCAGTTCCAGAAGCAAATTTTTTTACCGTTGAGCGTGAGATCGGTGACGATTGACGCTAATATCTGTGAAGCGTGATGGATTAGCGATTAGGGAAAGCGATGGTTGATAAACGAACAACTCACTTTTGCTACCGTCGAGTCAATAAATTGGATTGAACATCCATCGATAACGATAAGCTTTGCGTCGCAGAAATCAATCGATTTCTTCACCACCAGCGATTTAAAATATTCCGCCGAGGCGTAGATAAGGCTTTGATCTGGAGTGATAACCAGAACTTCAAAGGTTCCCAGCTTCTGCATCTCGAAAGATACGTTTGGCCGCGACGTGTAGTACAAAGTGAAAAGGACACTGATGACAATCCCGACGAGAATTCCATACTCGAGACCCCACCAAAGGGAGAAGCCAAATGTCGCGATGAAAGGTATGAAGTCGACTCGTTTCGTACGATAGATTTCAACAATTTCGTGGAAGTCGAACATTGTGATCATTGCAGCGATAATAACTGCAGCTAAAACAGTTTTCGGAATGAAGTAGAAAGTTCCAGTCGCTATGCCTAACGATAGCAATACTAAGGCGCCGGTAAAGCAGCCACCAAGCTGCGTCTTAACTCCTGATGCGTTGTTAATGGCAGTGCGCGTGAATGAGCCAGTTATCGGAATCGATGAAACGAAGGAAGCGAACACGTTGCAAAGTCCTAAAGCGATCATTTCCTGAGTCGCGTCAACCATTTTACCTTTACTGAAAGCCTTCGCAATCGACACACTCTCGAGAATCGAGACCAGAGGAATCGTTATCAGCGAAGTGCCGAGCGCCTTGAACATGGCGAGAAAGTCGTAAGTTTTTCCATTGAATTCAGTTGAGAACGGTGGTGGACCAAAGGGTGGCAAACCCTGTTGGATCTCTCCAGTCAATCGGAAGGGTTGGCTGCCATTGACATAAAACGCGTAGGCGACGACAATCCCAAAGATAACGATGATGGCATTTCTCGCAATCGAGAAATATTTGAACAACTTCGGCCAAACTTTCACTCTGCTCAAGTTTTTCATTCCAATCAGCATCGCCAACGAGATGAGACCGAGCAGCGAATCGCCAACCGTGGTCTCGTCATAATGCTCAAAGAGATTTATCCACGAATCAACGAATTCACTGGACGTTCCACTTTTAATTCCAAGCAGCGGCTTGATTTGAGCGCTTCCGATGGTTAGCGTCGCAGCACAAATGAATCCTGTAACAGTTGGCGCCGAAATGAACTGAACGAGGAAGCCCAAGTTGAAGAATCCCATCAAGAATATCACGAAGCCACTCAGGAATGTCCCAAGAATGGCGAAGTCTACGCTTAAGTTGACGACAGCGGAGCTGATCATCAAAGCCATGATCGCCGTCGGGCCGATCGTTATATCTTTGCATGTTCCGAAGATCGTGTAAACAAAGCAGCCTGTTGACAATAAGAATGAAGAGATATCCAGGGAGCTTATTCGATGCGTCTTACCCATGAAACTACTGTAAAGTCCGTACTGTGGCGGAAGCCCAGCGATAACTGCATAAGCGATACCTGTGAAAAGAATTTGAAGAATGTTCTGACGGTCAGAACTTCTTACCTTGAGGTATCGCAGTCAAGCCAACGCTGAGCCCAGCGACGAAGTCTTGAAGCAAGAATGACTTTTCGTACTTCGGAGCCCATTCCGTGATCGGGAGCTTCTGATGCAGTCCCTTAACACTACAAGCCTTTGCCAACTTTCTCGATATGAGACCAGAAACGTTCGGGCAGAGGTTCTCCTGGTATGACTCGCTATCAGCATTGTTGCTGTTGTGACTGTCTGTAAACACGATTGACATGGCATGAGCAAAAACCACTTAATGATCGCGCGGATTAATCGGCTGATTATTCTAATATCGCTGTCTACCTATTCGAAACGCTTGCATGGTCGTTTTAAGTGATATAAATGCAAAAGTCACCGCAAAACTGATATACAGAAAAGGGTTTTTTTTCACCCAAAACGAAGACGAGCACAAACAAATGAACTCAGTCACATGGCTCAACCTTAAGCAAGTAAAACATGCCGAGAATTTAAATTAGAATTAACCACACTTGGAATGCGGGGAGTGCCGTGAGTTATCCGTGTTCGGTAATCGCCGACCTATTTCCCGAGCCGAATCGATTCTGTCACAACAACTATCGAGAATGTCGCTATCGATAGATCGCGTTCAAAGCCACGTGATAAGTTTTGAGGTAAAGGTTTGCAGGGTGGGAAAATGAGAAAAGTCTCAGAACAAACGCGAGAATTCCCACTGCGATGATAACTGTTCACTGGTCGAGTGCTTATCGACTCTATGTCACGGTTTGTGAAATCACTGTGCCGCGGCGATAACAAGAAAACACTCCACCGAGCTCGAGCCTCAAAAACTGATTACCGCTGAGAGTGACAACAACAAAACGTGGAGACAAGAAACGAAAAATTGTTTTTGCTTAGTTGAGCGTAATTCAAGAACGAATCTCTTCCGATTTGATTAACTTGATTGCGATTTCGGTTCGGGGAATTCTACGAAGCAACAAACATGGGGAATTGGCCGTTTAAAGCAGCTAACAAAGCCTCACTAACTAACAAAAAGTCTTCGTAAGGATTTGAAGCTTAGACGAAGTGAAACGAGAATAGAATCTGACTCAACTGATTCTCACACGTGGTCACAAGTTGTAACGGTTTTATAAAACAATTTAATTCAGAATTAAATTTTTCCGATATCCTTTTGACAAGCACGAACTGTCAGAGTTAAAATTGAATTGCAACCGAGAGACCTTTTGATTCCATCGCTCGGCGCGATTTTCCACAAAAGTGTTTTCTCAGATTATCACTTTCGATCGTAGCGATTCTCACGGTCACTGTTAATTCACTTTCGATCGACTAGCTCCGTTGACTGCCGTTGGCGAATTGAAGACGATTACGATGAGAGAATAATTATTTAATATTCGCGATTGGAACATTTCGCTTTTCTCTCAGCGTTAACAGTCACTCGCTATTTTCCCTCTGAGATTTACTGTTACTGATTAGAAGACGAGCGTTGGCAGCGTGACGATCGCTCGGCAGAGCGAGTAAGTCGACTCTCTAGGTTAACGAACGAGGGAATTTGCATCTGTGGTCGCAACGAATTTCAGGGATAATGCGATCCAGCTGTTATCGTCGATTGGCATTTCGCAAGCGAAGCACTTCACGGATCAATTTCGCGGTCCCCAAAAATTGCTGATAACAGTTCTTTGTTTGCTCGATTCGATCAATAAACATTGATTGGAAATAGATCCACCAACAATTTCTTACTTGCTGCAATCGGCTGATAGTTGGACATGGAAAGTACTTGCTTGATTAATTTATCACACAGCCAATCTTGTTATCTCTCTTCGATTTCCACAAAAACATCGTTCTCTTCCTGAAGTTTGTTTATATGTGAGCGCAGTCGCTGGCTGGTTCGAGTCGGCTCGGTGAAGATATTGAATTTTTCTTTTGAATATTTCACTTTAACCATGAAAGCTTTTTTGGAACTTGAAAGCTCCGTGAAAGCTCATCTGAGCTTCCATCAAAAATCGTTAGATTAGAATCTAATCATGATATGTAGATGTTCTGATGAAACCAAGAGTCTCTAATAGAACCTTCGGCTTCAGTTAAGCTCAGTCCAAAGCTAATGAGGGCTTAAACTTTTCCTGACATACCGAGAATCAATTCATCAAGATGCTTCGTATAATTTTTTTAATATTTCTAACAAGATCCACGGATGGAGATTAGAGATTTATCATTTCCGTTTTTGTGCTGAAGCTCACGTGCATATGCAGCGTGCATTGAATCACGCCAACCGCTTAACGCTGAGCATGAACTGATGAATGATTTAGCACCTACTGGAGCTACATATTTGTCAATCGTTTATAAAATCACTAAGATGATATTGATCGAAATATTGGATTCGGGAAACAAAAATTCTGTAAGATATCAGAGAAAGAGCTACATATTTGTCAAACAAAGATTACAAAATGTAAAACACAAGCGACCTGATCTAAGCTTGAAAAAAGAAGAGTGATCTCATTTGAAATGAACTTATTTAAAACAAGCTTTTGTCTAGTCAATTTCGTTTAGATATTTTACTTCTGAATAAATAACAATTTGAAAACGTTGATCTCGGTCTTCATTTATTCGACCCATTCATCGAACGGAACCTTCGAAAACAAATTTTCCATAAAGTTGTGCAGAAGAATTGTTAATTTTTCCTTCAGCTGTGGCTTCATCTCCCTCAAAAGTTCCTGGGCGTTCGAGTTTATGAATAAATTCATCGCAGCTTCTGGTAAAACGAAAAGAAAATCAGATCAGTTCTGCAGCTCAAATTCAAATGGTTTAATGCGTGAAAGCTCATTGGGAGCTTTCGAGTGACCGTTTGACAATTACGCTTTCAACTGTTGTCATAGGTTTTAACTTAAAGGTTTGTGTTCTATCAAACTTTGAAGCTAACTAAAACTTACGTATGACTTTATTGTTGTTATCGTTCTCGACTCCCATCTCGATCTCTCTAACGCTAAAATCCATTTTAACGTTTTCAACGCTCAGGAAAGTTCGGTCGTCATCCTCCTTCTGATATGGAACTCCTTTGAAGTAAACTTTACATTTTACTCCTTCATATTCGCCCCAGTAATCTCCAGCACCGGAAGCTTTGATTAGGAGCCTGAAAATCAACATGAGTCTTGCATACATTTCAATTTGAAAGAGAAAACTCACAGAACTCCCGACGATTTAAAGTTTGATCTGACTCTAATTTTTGGAATCTCGTAGGTCAACTGGAACTGATAAGTGTCGATGTCTGATCGAACTTTTACCAAAGATATGTTGGAGACGCCGTAAGCTTCTATGTTCGAAAAAGTCGCTCGATAAGCGTCAGGTCCGTCACCAAGAGCAATTGAAATCTCGTCGATGACTGTTGGCTCGACCTCTTCAAGTCCCAAGTCCGGAATTCCTTCATGTAAAAAGCTCGCCAATTTATTACCAGAGTATTTCAAACACTCGTCGACGTCAGGATCATCGCGATAACATTTCTCGACGAAGTATGCTGTAACGATCAAACTTTTCAGAAAAAATACTTTGTGAAGAGTTGAATAACTCACGCTGTTCGGCAAGAACACAGCCGAGGAATCCCGCAAGCAGCAAGCAGATGACAAACCTGATCATCGCGTTCAAGAATTTCTCGTTTCTGTTTCACTGTTACACAATTGGCACAAAGCGGAATATGTCTGGACGGATTACAGTATCGCGTCTAACGCTTGGAGCAGTCACCAGCAAAATGTGAAGTTTGTGGTTTAAGCAAAACGAAGTCAAATAACAGTTAATTTATTTTGTCTCTCCGCTTTGGGCTTTCGACTCGCTGCGCTTCTCCTGTGTTCACTTCTCATATAAATCACGGGAAAGTCTTGTGCAAACGTGCAAAGACGTTTACTTAAACTTGATTGATGAATATGCACGGAAGAAGTTCTGGCAGTTTATAATTATTTCGGTTATTTGCGAGTCTCTTTCCCCTTACGTCCAACTTTCCTCTACAAACCACCAAAACCGACTGAATTGAAGTTTCTTTCTCCACTTTCTTCCATTCTCAGTTTCCTTCGTTTGCGTTCTTGGTTCAGCTATCCCCATGTCTTCTTTGACATCTTCTTCTCGTGTTCCGTTTCATTTCGTTATTCAATTATTAATGAGCTGCCTCCGACTGCATGTTTAACAAACTTGACCGTTTGATTTCGCGACTTTCACTTAAGTAAATGTCTAGAACTTTTTAATTAGCGATGTCTAGATTTGAGATGTGTGCGAGAGAAACCGATTTGAGAGGCGATAAAAAGGCGACAACCCAGAGAATGTTGTAGTGTGCAATAAGCAATAGATACCTTACTATAACTCGCTACAACTCGGCTCAGAATCTGAGCCTCAGATAGAAGAAACGAGACTCTCTAGCAAAAGTTTCTTCATAGAATTTTCCCACTGATCTTTAAACGGTTATCTACTGACCTTTTAAATCAGTATTTCACTAGTTTGAAGCTAAGAATCTGCTGCATTTTATCCACTTATTGCTTGATGTTATCATTGATTTCTTATGTCAAGATATGTTGGTGTCAAGCAGAGTTCCACATTTCACTTGAAAACTCCTCGCGAATAATTTTTAACGGCCGCTCGGATTTCAAAAATCTCCATCTGATTTTTGTTTTCTTTCATTTTCGATCGATTTATTTATTCTCAACAAAGAGAGCTGAAGGAAAAAGTTTAATTCAGTCAAAATTGAACGTAATCCGAGTGACAACGTGAATGTTTCGGGTTGTTCGAGTCGCGAGTGTTGGATAGAAGTTGAAGTGAGTCAAAATTCTGCTGGCAATTCGTGAAATTGAGACGAAAACAAGGGAAACATGAATTTTGCGCAATAGATCAACAAAGTGAAAGTATCGTCGAAGCCCAAAGAGAAAAAGGGCAAAAACAGAAGCAAAAATTACTAAAAATAGTCGAGAAGCTGAAAATTGCCAGACGATCTCTCGACAGCGCAGCACGATTCAATTTTAGACGCAATTTGGAGTGATTTTCTCGCTCGGTCGAGGCAGAGGAATTAAGCAATCGCTCTCAATTGATTTTTTCGTGGTCGCGCAAAGAAAACTCTCCACTTGAAAATGCCATTCATCTCAAAGGACTGGCGTTCAAATGGCGAAGAGTGGGTGAAGACTGATGAGGGCAGCTGGGAGAAGTTGAAGGTGCTCGAGTGCGAAACGAAAAGGTGAGAAACTCGTCGTTGTGTAACAGCCCGAAGCGTTGAACCAGGAAGTGAAAAGTTCAAAAATCAATAAAAACAATTTTCTCGTCCAGAAATGCAACAGATGGACAGCAGTCGGAGCTCGACGCGATTCCGCCACATTGTCAGATTGTTTTGAGATGCACAAGAGAGATCGCTGGATTCAATGGGCTCGGTGATGCTGTGAAGCGTTTGGACTTCCGTTCTTCGGTTAGAAACCAGCGACGATTCCAATACATTTGCGCTCTATTGAAACTGCTGGTGTCAGGTGAAGCTGTCATGACGAGCTTGTCTGGCGGAGCTCAGAGAATCCTTCTCCAGATGATTGAAGAAGTTGCGATTCATGTCAGCGACAGCAAGCAGCATATCAACACTCTTCGGGGACTCGTTGATCAGTTGCGGCAGCTAGTCGAGCAAGAGAATCAAAAGTGCTGGGGAAAACCGCTCGGAAGTCAGAATCTTTGGATCGCGCATCTCGAGACAATCGAGAGAATTCAGAACATTGCTAGTCAAATCGATATCCAGCCGAGCACGAGCAACCATCCACGCTTCACAGAGTTGCCTGAAGAGTGCATCAGAAAGATCATTCTTCAGATGAGCGATCACAAGGACTTAGAGTCTGCAGCCTCCGCTTGGTCGCTCATGAGCTACATTGTACAAGAGCAGCGGATCTGGCGAGAGCTCGCCAAGTTCCACTTCACTGAGCAGCAAATCGACGCGATTTTAGAAAAGTTGAGCTTGGAAGACACGCCTGAGCGTCACCGCAACTGGCAAACGATTTATCACGCTTTAAGAAAGTAAGTTTGTTGGTCTCGTTGCCAATGAGTTTGTCAAACTTTTCTATTTTAGGAAGTATGGATTGCGTGAAGATTTCCAATACACCGAAGTTCTCGCTTTGTGTCGCTTCTGCACTTGCCTCTTCTGGCCTTCGATGGGCCATCCTTGCATCGCCGAAAGCAAAGAGTTCCGCGAGAAGTTGGAGAAGGCTGGTGTGTCGCAAGAATCCCAAACGCAGCTCGTTCCACCCCAACAATTCCTGAAATACTTTTCGTTGTAATTCCGCGAACTCTCCGCGTTTTCTGTTGATCGATTTTGGATACGAGAGGTGAACAGCTTAGGATAGAACTGAGGCGGAAACCGTCTCAATAAACTTTGCAGTTCTTCTTATCTTGTCGCGTCTCCTATCAAACAAATTAGGTCAACAACTCAGCTTCCAAAGAAGTTTCGTTTTGTTACCTCAAGCTTTGCTTCGATCAACTTTCGTGGGAGGTTTCGTCGAGATTAACGCAAATGCTTCAAGGCAGTGTCGACTAGCTTTAGTTTCACTGTGCAGTGAAATCTTAAAATTCAATTGACGAAATGACTTACAAGATTTTTCCCCTCAAATTGATCGGAGCATTGCATCGAGTGAAACTTTATGATATAAAAACAGATGAAGTGAAATATTTTTCGATGTGATTAGTACAGATGAGGCTCGCTTTCTAGAAGCCCTCACACCCAGCGAACAAAATAAGGAATCAAATTTAATTTTAATTGCTCGCGCGACTACATTTGTCGTCAGTTCCTTTTTTACGGCGTTTGATTTTGAATCTTTTAGAAAGATTTCGATTTTTTATTCCTCCCAATCTCGTTCAACAACTTCACTATACACTTAAGAGAAAGAACTTTGAAATTATTTTTAGGAGAAGCTTAGAGATTAAACTTTTCGTGGGGAACTCTCGATGGGAAAGCGGACTGTTTCGCCCGCGAAAACAAAGAGTTGATCGCTCTTCAAGGGGAAAATGCAAGGAAAATTCAAACCTAAAATGTGATAAAATCAGATTTGACAAAAAGCAAAAATCCAACGTAAAGGCGAAGGCCTCAACATAAAGCTGCATCGTGATACAACAAAACTATATTGAACTTGATCAAAATATCCACTTCATCGCAGACTAAGTTTTATTAAATTATCAATGTGTTTTATATAGTTAAGATTGAAGGTGAAGACCGCCGCTAATTAAGTTCAATTACCCTAAATTTTGCAGATTGTTTTAAGATATCTATGAAACGACGAAATAAAGTTTTAAAATGTCATTGGTTTCTCTATCAAACGAACGTTGGGAATATGAATAATAGCACCATGTATGGCCTGATTATCTTGGAGAATATCTACAACGGGATCTCATCCTAAAAACTTTGTTAAATTATCCAAGAAAGAAAAACTAAGAAATCGTTTCAATTTTTATGTCAAAAAATTTAACGGAAACTAAATATTTGAATTCAAACCTTTGCGGGAACAAAACTGCGAAATTTTGAAGGAATTTTCATCTCTGTTTTGCTTTTTGACGTCGAGGCGTAAATTGGAAACATGAGCGGAATATTGAAGTGCTCATCGTTGTTTACCAAGAATACACAAACATTAGTGAGTTGTCAACAAAATAGTTGAAGAGATTCTCGGGGAAAATTGGATGATAACAGGAAAATTAGTTTTCACGCAAAGTTACATAATTTTCTTAAGAATTTTGCGACAGAGTTGGTTCCGTTATCTCTATTAGGCTTATTTATGTGACATTTAGAAGAAACGCGCAGAAAGTTCCATTGATAACGCTTTGTTTTCTTCAGCTTAAATCAGTCTCGGCTGCTTCTTCGCGGAATCTTCACTTCACGGTCGGCTCCAACAAATCCAAAGGCAATTCCGATGCCATTTCGAGCGCTTATCAAGTTGTAGACCATGAATATGACGCAGTCGTTGTTGGCGCTGGTAAGTAAACAGCGATATTCACCTTGCAGACTTCTTTAATGCGTTGCAACGGTTTTCAGGCGGCGCTGGATTGCGTGCGGCTTTCGGTTTAGTTGCTGAGGGATTCAAGACCGCCGTCATCACAAAGCTTTTCCCAACCCGCTCACATACAGTGGCAGCACAGGGAGGAATCAATGCAGCCCTTGGCAACATGGAGAATGACGACTGGAAGTGGCACATGTACGACACAGTCAAAGGATCAGATTGGCTCGGAGATCAAGACGCAATTCATTACATGACTCGTGAAGCACCGAAAGCCGTCATCGAGTTAGAAAACTACGGAATGCCTTTCTCAAGAACACCTGACGGTAAAATCTACCAGAGAGCTTTCGGCGGTCAGAGCTACAACTACGGAAAAGGTGGACAAGCCCATCGTTGCTGTTGCGTCGCTGACAGGTGAGAAATATCAGCTCATCATGTAATCGAAACTAATTTATCTTATCTCGCAGAACGGGCCATTCGCTTCTTCACACTTTGTACGGCCAATCGCTGAGTTATAACTGCAACTATTTCATCGAATACTTCGCCATGGATCTGTTGATGGAAAACGGCGAATGCCGCGGTGTTATTGCCTTGAACTTGGAAGACGGAACAATTCACCGGTAATTTTACATTTCATTCGATGAAGATTACGGTCGTAAATTTTATTCATTTTTAGCTTCCGCGCAAAGAACACAGTTTTGGCAACTGGCGGTTATGGCCGCGCCTACTTCTCGTGCACATCTGCCCACACTTGCACTGGTGACGGAACAGCGATGGCAGCTCGCGCAGGGCTTGCATCCGAAGATTTGGAGTTCGTTCAGTTCCATCCAACTGGAATCTACGGAGCTGGCTGCTTGATCACTGAGGGATGCCGCGGCGAAGGTGGTTATCTCATCAACTCTCAGGGAGAGCGATTCATGGAGCGCTACGCGCCAGTCGCCAAGGATCTGGCTTCTCGTGATGTTGTATCTCGCTCGATGACAATCGAAATCCGCGAGGGACGTGGCTGTGGACCGGAGAAGGACCACGTTTTCTTGCAGCTTCACCATTTGCCTCCAGAGCAATTGCACCAACGCCTTCCTGGAATCTCTGAGACTGCTATGATCTTTGCTGGCGTTGATGTGACACGCGAACCTATTCCCGTCTTGCCAACGGTTCATTACAACATGGGCGGAACGCCAACGAACTACCGCGGTCAAGTGCTTACGATCGACAAGAGCGGACAGGACGTCATTGTTCCTGGTCTGTACGCCTGCGGTGAAGCCGCTTGCTCTTCTGTTCACGGTGCTAACCGTCTCGGAGCCAACTCGCTTTTGGATCTTGTCGTCTTCGGTCGCGCTTGCGCCAAGACAATCGCCGAGGAAAATCGACCAGGCGAGAAGATCCCGTCACTTAAGGATAATGCTGGTGAAGAGTCAGTCGCTAACTTGGACTGGGTTCGCAACGCTAACGGAGCGATCCCGACTGCCGACTTGCGTCTCAACATGCAGAAGACCATGCAGAACCACGCCGCTGTGTTCCGTGAAGCAAACTCGCTCAAGGAAGGCGTCAACAAGATGGCAAGCATCTACAAGACCATTAAGGATGTCAAAGTGTCTGACCGCTCATTGATTTGGAACTCTGATCTCGTTGAGACACTGGAATTGCAAAATCTCCTTCTCAACGCTAACATGACAATCGTGTCGGCCGAGAACCGCAAGGAGTCACGAGGAGCGCACGCTCGCGAGGACTTCAAGGACCGAAGCGACGAATACGATTACAGCAAACCGCTTGAGGGTCAACAGAAGAAACCGATCACAGAGCACTGGCGTAAGCACACGCTCACGTGGATCAACAAGGATACTGGAGATGTCACCATCGACTACAGACCCGTCATTGACCAAACCTTGGGCGAAGAATGCAAGACTGTTCCACCCGCGATCCGATCATACTAAGTTTCACCCCAAAGCAAGCTCTGTAATAAGCAAACATCTTGTAAGATTTTTTCAACCGCGCTTCTACATTTTTCTTTCACCTTTCACCTGCCCTCGTCCACTTCAACAGCAAGTATTACAATCGAGTCTTTGTGAAACACTTCTACTCCCTCCTTGGAATCAGTCAGCGCCTAAACGCGAGTACATTATCGAAACTCTCCACCACGAGAACTTAATTTATGTTTTAGACTATGCCAGCGTAAATAAAATTCAACTCTTATGTTTAGTTCACATTGATTGGATCACGTGCTTAACGAAACAAGTGAAAACCCAGAAATAAAATATTTCGACCGATTGTGTTCGAAATGCCAAAAAAATGTTTAGGTCCGACCAGCTATTTTGCGCAAGTTTGTTTTTCTGAGATGTCGGTGCACAATAAAAGATTAGCAAATACTTAAATTTGTACAATAAAATTCTGAAACTTGCGAAAGGAAAACGCAATAAACTTTTAACTTTACCTCGAGTCGGGTTGAGGTCTTTGGAAGAGGCTGAGCCTCCGAAGTTCAGGATGAAAGCTTGCTGTAATCTTCAGACTTTGAAGCAAGTCGCCGGTAATGTTGGTAACATGTTTCTTTTAATGCAATAAATTGGAGTATCTGTGACAAATGGAGCAAATCAAACTTTTTAATACAAGAAAAGCTTGTAGAAAGAAATGTGAACGTTTTAAAAACTCTTAAATCAAGAGTTTTGCTGTTAACTTCTATAAATTTCATTTACATTTTGTAGTTTACAGTCAGATTGAAGAACCGACTAGATTGATTGATATCGTCCTTGCGGGTCAATGAACTTTGAAGGTGAACGACCTTGTGAGATTAAAGGCCTTGACCTAACAAGGTCGCTAGCCTTCAAAACTTATTCGTGGGATGTAAACTTTCGGTTGATCTTCGTCTTATTTGTAAGATTTCATCGAGTTAACTCTTCGATCTTTCAATAATCTTACGTCGGAGCCGCTTTCATCGAGTCGCTTGATATTGCTGTCGCTCGTGATCTGGGTACAGAGTCGGCAAATTCGGGCTGTGTAGGTTGATTTTGCAGGGATACCTGATCCCGCAAATCTCGATTTCGTAGTCTCCATTCGAAATGTGTTCTGTGGTGATTGGTTGAAGGTTTCCCTCGTCGTCGAAGTTTTGCACGAAGCCGAGACAAACTTGCTTTTGGAAAGTGAAGCCGTAGCTTGTGGTGGTCGTTTGTCCGCAAAGCTTGCCGTCCCGGTAGATTGGCTCGTTGCCTGACGGCCAAATGTCGATGTCAGCGTCGTGATCGTCGAGAAGAAGCTGAATATAAATTCGTTTTACACCTTCTTCCTTCTGTTTGAGCAGCGCATCGCGTCCGATGAATTTCTTGTCGAACTTCACTCGCCAGGTTCTGCCACATTCGAGAGGCGTCGTGAAGGTATCCAAGTCTTGTCCCCAGAACGCGAAGAATTTCTCAACTCTCAACGCTCTCATCGCATAGTAGCCGCAGTGCTTGATCCCATATCGCTGGCCCTTCTCCCAAATTTGAGTGTAAACATGCAGAGCGAACTCGTTCGGGATATAAAGAACGTATCCGAGTTCTCCTGTGTGTGTAAGATTGAAGGTCCTAACGCCATTCGCTAGTCCAACGTCCAACTCTTTGTACGTGAAGAAAGGAAAGTTCTTTGGCGACAAGTCAGTGTCGGTTAGCTCGGTGAGAAGATCCCGTGAAAATGGTCCCATGATGCAGATCGCTGTGTACGACGATGTCACATCGTTGAGATGAATCGAGTGCTTTTCTTTCGGGAGATGACGTCGAATCCATGCTTTGCATCGAGTCTGCTGAGTTGTGGGAGCAATCATCATGAAGTGATTCTCACTCAATCTTGCCAGCGAGCAATCGTTCTCGTATCCTCCGCTGTGCTCGTTTTGCATTCCCGTGTGGCAGATGTCACCGATTTTTATGTCGACATCGTTACTGCAGAGGTACTGAAGGAAGTCAACGATTTCTTTCTTGTCCTTTGACCACAAGTCGATCTTGGTGAACGACGAATAGTCGCAGAGTCCAATTTTCTCACGACACGCGCGGTACTCGTCAGCCGCGAAGTCAAACCAATGAGGTTTTCCAAAAGTTTTGGTGTAGGCGATTCGATATTTTGCGATTCCGTGCTCGTCTAGCTCTATTCCCGCTTTATCAAAGTAGTTCGGCCTTTCATATCCCATCAGTTGTCCAAAGACTGCGCCAGCTTCTTGCAGCACAGGGAAGATTGGCGACATTCGAAGTTTCCTTCCTGTTTCGTACTCGGGAAACGGATATTTGATGCCGTAAGGAATCGAATGGATCTCTTTCACTCTGTCTTTCAGGTACTTTCGGTTGTTATGCAGACCAAGGAATCGAGAGACTTCAACTTCTGGATCAATTCTAGCGTAGCCGCGAGTCAGAATGTCAGCGAGCGCTTTGCCGATTCCACCTCCAACGTCGTCTAACATCATTCCAGCTGCCATGTAGTAGTTCTGAATCTCGGGCGACTCACCGAGGAGCCAAAGGCAATCCGGGCTAAATATTTCAGGGATATTCGATAATCGGACGAACTGCGATTCCTTCAAGGACGGCACGCGATGGAGAATCGCCTCGAGCAGCTCAGCAAATTGACCGTAATCTGGCTTCATGACTGTGAATCTCTTCTTTGGCGAGTCTGGCAGGATTCCATCTTCAAACGCTGGCTTGGCACGTGACTCGAAACCGCCCGCCAATATTTTCCCATTGAACTCCCGCATGTAAATCCGACCGTCGTGGTCATACAACACGCAAGGAAGTTTCTTGAGATTCTCGGGTTCCGTTCGAGCAATTATGAACTGATGACTGACGGGGTGAAGAGGAACTAAAAGAGAAACGATGTTGATGCTCGTGTAGAAAGCTTTCGCAATGTCTCACCTTTCACATACGGTTCCGACAATTGGCCGATGGCTCTTGCCCAGAACCCAGCAGCGTTAACAAAGTAGACACACTCGACAGTTCCAAGGTTCGTTTGCACGGCACTGACTCGATGATCGGTTTGAAATATCCTCTCAACCTGGCAGTTCTCGACAAGAGTTACACCACGCTCGACCGCTTCTTTGAGAAGAACTTGTCGGAGCTTCTCCTTATCGACAACTCCATCGTTTGGAACGAACAGCCCACCTTTGAGGTCTTGCGACTCTATTAGGGGACAAATTTCTTTGCACTCGTCCGCTGTCAGCAACTTGCAATCGATTCCCCAAGCTGCACTCTGCGATTTCATTTTTCTGTACTGGATCATTCTATCATGTGATCGCGCCACGTTCAATGATCCACATTGGTTCCAGCCGATGTCGAATCCTTTGCTCGTTAGTTCATTCAACAGCTTCAACGAATGTTGGCCAAGTTTAACCTGTTGTGCGCTGTTCTTGAAGTTTCCCACTAACCCACTACTGCTGCTGTCTTTAACTTGACTGTTGTCGTCAATCGATCCACGCTCGAGCAATATTGCATGCTGACCATGGCCTTCCAATGCCAGATGATAAGCTAACGAACTCCCAGCCAATCCACTCCCACAAATCACAATTCGAGACTTTTTGGGCAGCGAATTCGAGTCGTCACAGAGCGTCGCTGACCGCTGAATGCATCTAACCGAGCTATGGCAGCATTGGAAGTAGCTGGGATGGAGTGATTGTCTCGTGATAATTTTCAGCATCGCGCTGATAGCTATTTTAAGAATTTTCACTTTTTACGATACCGTCGCTCTTGTTTTGAAAGCACAGCTGATTACAGTCAAGTTCGATGACACAGACCAGGCGGTTTGTGAAATGCTTTAAGTGGTAGATTATGGAGTGGTTTGTAGCGATTCTTGATCCAGAATGTCTTAGACAGAAGTTGACTACTTAATTAAATTAACTAGCTGACTTTATTTCTTTTAATTGCTTTGATCAATTTCTTGCTTTTTAATTAGAAGTCTCTTCGCCTCGTCGTCCTTCAACTGAAACTCAATCCTCGAGACATTCCAGGGCGCGTCAGATTTCGGTTTCTCAGCCCAGAAATACATCGTGCCGCGAGCGTTTGGGCCTTTCACCTTCACCTCGAAATGAGCTTTTTCACTGTTTGCATAATTTGGATCTCCTATGTCCAGTCCCACTTCAGTTATCGGCACGCCAAGAATGGATGTAGCACCTTAAAGACAGATGACAAAGTGTTGTTATTCAAAACATTTAATTCTAATAAAATTAAACCTTCATGACTCCGAAACTCTTTCATCGCCGTTTTAAAGTATTCTTGTCTTCTCACTTTATCTATTAGTATCTGCCGCATCGCGATCACGCACGTCATGCCGCCGATCGCGACATAAACGCTTGTTTTAACAAGAAATTGGCTTGAGAAAACCATTCTCGATTTGTTTTGGTTTTTCAAGGGGAAGGAAATATTTCAAAGCTTCAAAAATTTAACGGCCATGAAATATTTAAAAAAAAAACGTAAACAAATTTTTTCTCCTCTCAAACAAAACCGCGAGGAATACAAACTATAAATCCATTAATTAAAGTGAAATTACTTGTTGATAATTACTGAAAATGGGTAGAAAAGGTAAAGGAAAGCCTAACCACTTCGCTCAACGAAAAAGGAACAACAAAGTAAGTTAAATAAGTGAGAAAAAGTCTGGAAATATTTTTAACATCAACACATTGCAGAACAAAGCTGTCAACACGAGACCGGAGCCATATGACGCGCGGCAAGAGCCTTACAAGGAAATTGTACGCGAGAATGAGAACTTTGAGCTCTACTACAAGTATCAGAAGGTTTGTCCGGAAGCAGAATATGAGGATTTCATCAAAACATTGAGAGACAACCTTCCGGTGACGTTCAGAATCACCAGCTCGAAAGGCGAATCCAAGCGCTTGTTGGAGATCGTAAAGGAGAAACTCTTCGTCGACTATTTGAGCGGTGTGAAAGAGATTGAAGGTGATGGCGACGCGCTCAAGCCGAAAAGCTTTTGCTGGTATCCTAATGAACTCGCTTGGCAGTTGGAACTAACCCGAAAAGACATCCGACGTTCCCAGAATTTGTTCAAGTTGCATAACTTCCTCATTGCCGAGACGAAGACCGGAAGCATATCGCGACAAGAAGCTGTGTCGATGATCCCACCGATCGTGCTCGATGTCAAGCCGCATCATAAATGTCTCGACTTGTGCGCCGCTCCCGGATCGAAAACAGCGCAAATCATCGAAGCCTTGCATAGCGATGGAAGCGGAAAGATGCCAACAGGATTTGTTCTTGCAAACGATGTTGACAACAAACGCTGCTACATGTTGGTTCATCAGGCTAAACGACTCAATTCACCTTGCACGCTGATAACAAACTCCGAAGCTGGCCAATTCCCGAATCTTTTCATGCCCGACGAGAATGAGAAGTTAAAGCTTGTCAAGTTTGACAGAATTCTCGCTGACGTTCCTTGCAGTGGCGACGGAACCTTGAGGAAGAATCCCGATATTTGGATAAAGTGGACACAGGCAAACGCTCTTGCTCTCCACGGCGTACAATATCGCATTGCGAGACGCGGAGCTGAGATGTTAGAAGTCGGCGGTCGCATGGTTTATTCGACATGCTCACTCAATCCGATTGAGAACGAAGCGGTTCTCTGTCGATTGATTCGTGAATGTGGAGGAGCAATGGAGCTCGTTGATGCCAGTGAAATGGTCAAAGGACTAAAGTACAATCCAGGAATGACGTATTGGGAACCCGCGTCGAAGGACTTGCGCTTCTTTAAATCATGGAGTGAAGTCCCGGCAGAGCTTCACACGCACGTTCATAAAGAAATGTTTGCGCCGCCAGCTGACGAAATTGCCAAGTACAATCTTCAGCACTGCATTCGCGTTATGCCTCACCAGCAAAACACCGGCGCCTTCTTCGTCTCCGTCCTCGAAAAGCGCAAGCTGATGTCATGGGAAACCGAAGTGAACGAGAAAGCAATGATAAGCAATGCCAGGAAACTCGCTGCTTCTAAAGACGGAACGGACGCAGTTGCCACTACGGAAGACGGCGTCGAGAATCCTCGCAAAAAGAAGAAAATCCACTACGGAGGCTTCAAGGAAGATCCTTTCGTATTCTTCACACCACAAGAAGAAGTTTTCACACAGCTTAAAAACTTCTATGAACTTGACGACACTTTTAATCCCGAGTGTCTATTGACTCGTTGCGCGACTGGAAAAAAGAAGAACATTTATCTCTGCTCTCCTGAAATCCGATCGATTCTTAAGAATAACGAGCTTAACGTTAAGCTCATCAACTCCGGTGTCAAGACTTTCTCACGCTGCGACAATCGCAATATGGAGTGCAGCTTCCGTCTGGCTAACGAAGGATTGCACAACGTTGATCAGTATATCGGAGACAAGCGACGCATCCACGTGACACGCGACGATCTCATCATGATGCTGAACAACTTGGATCCACAAAATCCACCTCAAGTCTCAGCCCTGACCGAAGAGACTCAGAAGCAACACGATGCCGTCTCGTCAGGGAGCTGCGTTCTCCACTTCAAGGACGAAAATGTTGAGCTGCATCTCGTAGGATGGCGAGGAAACAGAACCCTTAGAGCTTACATCGACGTCAACGATTCTATTCATATGCTTAGACTACTAGGCGCTGATTTGTCGAAATATGGTGAGTTTAAAAGTAATTTAGCCTCGTTGCTCAAACTAATCAATTTTTGAAATCGACAGATGTCAACAAGTTCGAGGAAAAGACGAGAAAGGAAAAGAACGGAGGTGGCGAAGCAGCCGGATCTGAAGAGACGGACGACGTTCAAGAGCAGATCGAGGAGCCACTCATAATGGAAATCGACGATTAGGCCCTGAGAAAACTTCAAGAAACCCTCAACTTTTATAACAAGAAATATAAAATAAAATTTCAATCACCCACACAAAGCAATTTCGATACAATTTTGTTGTTAGCACTTGTCAGTTGCTCTCGTGATTTTACCTTGACACACAAGAAACATTTCTGCTGCGAGTCTCGTTCGCCTACCGTGAAAATCGAAATCTATTGAAGACATAAAAGCGAACCTTCTCGATTGTTACCATTTGACTCGAATCAAAAAGCCAATTTCCTGTCAGAAAGGTTTCGAAAGCGACAACTTCGTGAACGGTTACGTAAAGCGGAGAAGAATTAAATTTATCGCACCTTTCGGCGGTGACTTCGTGAGTATCGAAGGTGAAAATCTGAGGCGGCAAAACCCGAAGGAGCTCGTCATAAATTCATGAGAATTAGCTTCACTATGAACGGAGCTGCAGTCACACAAAATTACAACAATCGAGCTTTCTGCTTAAAACTTTTTTCCGGTTCAACTCTCGAAGGATTTATTGACATGAAATTTTCTCCTGCAGCACATCGAGATCGAATTCAATTTATCGAAAAGGAACAGAATTTATGGTCGACTCCAGAAGGCTCAGGGATATTAGAATGTTTAAAATGATTTATTGTGAAACAAGAGAAAGCTCGTGGAGCTAAACGAAGAAAATTGATTTGGAATCGCTGAGCGTTGGACACTGAAGCTTAAGAATTTATTGCACATCGAGTGCTCTACTCTCAGATATGAATTGAATCGTTTTCCTGCGGCGTGTTTTCCTGCTTCCTCGGGCCTCGATTCGCTTGCTTCATCTGCGAAGCTTGAAATCCAATTTCACAGCTTAATGGCGTTTACTTGGTCGATTGTCCTTTGAAAAATTGCGAGTCTCTTGATGAGTTGGTGATTTAAAAACTTTGACTTGAACTTACAGCAAATCATTACGAAGAAACCGACCGCAAAAAGTGGTCTGCCCAAGGCTTTTATTAACCACCGATGATGATTTTCCGATTATCTTCTAAATGAACTCTGCAGCTTTCGCTAGCAAGATCAATTTCCATCGAAGCCTGGCGTCATTAATCTTGTCGCTTCTTGTCGGAATCGATTTCTTGCGTATCAGCTTCGATTTGCATAAAAACATTTTCGCTCTTCATCCGCCGGAAATGCAAAATGCTAGCGATGAATCAGCTCAGCAATCGAGAATTCATAAATAAAGAACGACTTTTGTGGCTGCAGTGGGTCGGTGGATCGGAAAAATGTTCACGCTCGCTAAGCTCTCACTGATGCGATTGTTTCGGCTTATCGATTTGTTTGTCGCAATTTGCCTGAAGAACTGGAAATTCATTTCACGGGGATTTGGCCAGACTCTGCACACTTTCGACGCGTTTAATTGATTCTCTCGAGACGGAGCTTTGTCTGAGAAGGCAGCGGCGGATGATGAAGGCTTCACCGCGAAAACGCTTTGACATTCAGACAATTCAACCGGGAGTTCAATGACAAAAAGACTCAGACTCGTATCGAAATTCACTTTCGTTTCAAACTCGTCGACGCGTTTCAGGATGATCGAATTAGTCTACAAGATGATTTTAATTTTCTCTGAGGATCTCTGAACATCGAAAAACGCGAAGACATAAAATTTGTCAATATCAAAAATTGCAGAATCGCGAAAAGTTTTACATTAAAAAGTTTAAAATGATTCGCCGGCGGATTTCATCATGAGAGGGTTAACGATCTTTTGGAAGTTGCTGCGTTCGCACTTTGTCAAATGAATTTCCTAATTAATTATATTTTAGCTGCCATGAACGTCGTGGAATGTTCAGGAAGCCATAAACACGGCGATAAAAATCGGAAGCAAAAAGCACAAAACTCATTCGTCGCTGAGTCTCGAAAAAGTTCTCCCAGCTCCTTAATTACATCATTACAACGAAGTTCTCTTTAATTCATGCGGATTGAGCAGCAAAAGCATTTGTAATTCAAATTCGTCGACTGAGCTTTCCAATCGGATTCCCAAATAAATTTCCACCTTCTCACTCTCTTCAAGGACGAGAGCGAGCCTCGTAGCTCATGAAATATTTATCGAACGGCTGCAGAATAATCCAAAGCTTGCCTGCTAATGAACGTTGCATGAGACGAGTCATTCCGTCGTCCGAGTTCAAATTCCACGCTCGTAATAGGAAAAACATTGCCGAAGCCTTTAATGCTGCCAAATATACAGAGCATTTCGGAAACATTTATGTGGGAGAATTTTCGTTTCATTAGAAAGTTCATGATGAACAAACAAGAAGCTTAAGTGATGCGATTTGAAAGCGGGCGGTAAGCGAACCAGATTATATCGCCGAAGGTCAGGTCGGCGAAAAGCAACAATCGCTGCCAACAACATAAACATCCTGAGCTCAAATCCCGAAGGTCTAAGCAGTTGATTTAGCGTGCGGGTTGGGGACAAACGATTTGTCGTCAAGAAGTTTATAAATTCCGGAATGCTTCCCGACGCTCGACACGGATTGAATAAGGACGGAGAGCGGATTGAATGTTAATGTGCTTGCTGATGTTCAACACTCAACTGATCTCGTTTCGGTGCCACAGAAATTAGAAAAGTTTCCCACCCGAAACTTATAATTCACGACCGAAACCTCGTCTGCTTCGCATTTGCCGGATTAATGTCAATTAGCAGAGAAATTTAATCGAGTAAAGTTCTGGTCGCTCTGAAATGGAATCTAATGAACCACAAAAAAGTTTACAACTTCCCATGAAGAGGACGACAATGAGTGTATCGTTTTCGAAAGATGTCACAGCAAATTGGGGATGACTGACTTGGGGATGGTTCATGCATAATGTCATCAGATATGTAGGAACGGAAGTGAAGAAATTTGATTGGGAAGTCCTTTAAAGATGTAGGCAGGTCTGACGTTTTAATTTCACGATGACGCCGACATTGAACGTTCCCTAGGCGGGATAAAAGTTTATCGAAGCTTTCATAAGCTTCTCGAGCAATTAATATTTTAGTCTCTCGCTGTCTGACAGGGAGTGTCGTAAACTTTTATTTGCATTTTCGCTTCTTTATGATTCACGATACAGTGAAGAAGATAAATCGATTTGTGTTGTAAGAGAGCATCGTCGCTGCGAGACGTGAGTTGCTCCGTCCTCGCTAGGCCTTCTCTCGGGATTACGTTTTTGCTCTGGTAAATAATTTAATTATTGGCTCTAATGGCTCAAAAAACTCGTCCTCGTATCATCTCGGTGCCATCACCGGTGAATCGACTCCCTCTAGGTTTGTAAACTGACCCTAGCGAGCCATTAATATCAATGAAATGATTCTCGTCTCCACTCAGCAGTACTCGTTGACCGTGTTGAGCAATCTTTGGATGTGTTTTTCAGCTCGACAGCACGCCGCGATTGCCGCTTTGTTCTCATCGAGATCTTTCATTAATTCCTTCACTAAAGCACCGAACAGGAGTTGGTATTTCGGGAGACGTTGGACGGGTTTAGTTAGGAAACTTCCGATTCCGAGTTGGTCACGTTGAAGCTCTTTAAAAAAGTCTGCATATTCTCGGCACAGTTTGTCGGACTTTTTTCGATTTAAAATGTAAACGATGTAAACGTCAAATTCAAAACCATAAATGAAGCTTGAGAAGACATCGGCGATCTTTTCTGGGTCGACGCCGCATTCTAATAGACTTGGATAGAATCTCGACTCGTGGAGTCTGTAGATAACTTCAATGTTGGAGAAGAGAATCCTTTTCTTGTCGACAAGAGCGCTTGGCAGTGACACTGAGTCAAATGGTACAATGTAGTCATCAATGCCTTCCTTTAGATTTGCGATATAAACTTGCTCACTCTCCAGGATCTCTTGAATGATTCTCGGCGTTTTAGAAATTCTCTTTACGTCCTTATCGCTCTCAGAATCTCTAGGTGCATCTTCAGGTATTTCCTGTGACTTTTCAAGATCAAAATCATCACATTCCTCAAACTCTGAATCGAAGCTGTCTCGAGAATTTCTGTTATCCAGGTCACTCGCTGCGTCGACATTTCCAGCTTCAGCGAATGAATCTCGATCACCTTCAGCAGGGAATGTGAATATCTTGAGCGATGGCTTGGGTGGTAGGTTGGGTTTCTTTGGAGGTAATTTGGGTTTGATTGCTGAGGGCGAAGTACTCATGACGTTGCTTGTTTTGTAAAGAAAGCTCGAGACATCGAAAATCTTTTGAGAGATTACCGTGGTTGCTCTGCTCATCTTTTCTGAATTAGTTTCAGCTGAGCTAAAATTTTAAGACTTCCTTATTATTGGAACGTAAACATTTCTTTGATTAACGAAAGCCACAAACAACGACGTAGATTGAAGACACATTGATAAGATAAGCCGCCAGAAAAAACTTACTTTGATTGCCTCAAATTGAAACTGCCAGAGCTTACAGTGACCGTTGACTCATCTTCGTCTGACTCACTACCATCTGAGACACTTTTAGACACAATATCTCGATAAGGCCTCAATTCAAGGGCTCTCCGACGTTCAGGGGGTGTTCTTGTTGATACGGCTCTCATCAACACTTGATTAGGTTTTTGCGCTGTTTTCGGAGGGATCGGTTTGAAGATTGCTTTCTCCTTCTGATGCTCAAACATCTGACGTAGGTTTGAGAACGTAAAATCGCCATCGCTACTAGCCATCGCGACTTGTTTCTTCACGCTGCAACTTTAAAACGAACACTGATCAGACGAGTGGCGAAATTTTTAAGTTCGAACTTTTATCAGCGAACTGATACGAAGCTTTATCGTGAAACGAGATTGGATGTGTTGAAACTACAAATGGAAGCTCTACTGACAAACTTAAGAACGACATCGTCAGCAATGTGAAACAACACCGCTCTTAGTGAATATAAAAACTTTTATACTTTGTTTGTTTATGAGAAGTAAAGCGTGGTTTTTAGTCGAGCAAATAATGAACACGCCGGGGTGAAGCTCCAACATATGTAACGAGCACGCAACAGTTTAATGTTATCCCAACATCATTAAATACCAGCTGATGAAAGCGAAAAGGCTTATTGTCGGAAACGAGCTCTGTCAAACTGGATTATCACGTTGCTGAAACAACAGCCGAGTTAATTTATTTGACAGTGGAATTTATTTTCAACACACAAAAACTCCCCATCGAGTCTCGTTTCCATTACGTCAGATTTCTCAAGGCGTTGCTGAGAGGTGTCGCCTTTCCTGTTCATCCTTGAGAATTCCTCAATTTGATTAGGTATGAATCCTAAACATAATCATTCGCCCACTCCGCACTGATCTCCATAGAGACGAGCTTTATATAAAAAAGTTTCGAATTCAATTCGTAGAAGGCTGTTCTTGTAGTTGCGTGTGGAAAAGGAAATTTCAATCTCTCGCAATATTTTTTACACGTTTCAAAATCGAATGCTCTCCATCGAGCAGTTCGCAGACGGGACAAATAACCTCTTTAAGAGCCACGTTTCTCTCACCCACCGCACTCCAGTTTCTCTTGTCTAGATTAAAAACGCCTTGGGAAATCAATCGCATTTTCCATTCGAACGCCTTTCGAATCGAAGTGGGAAGCAGCAGATGTCATGTCGAATGAATTCATTTAAAAAACATGATCGCAAGCAATGATTGACTGAGTCTCCATTATAGCTGCTTGGCTTTTAACGAGTTGCTGACATTGAAGCATGGGAAGCTGTCGCAACGAAGAGCACGTTCGGTGATCAAACCAAGCAAGCGACACCGGAAACCAGGCATCGCTGAAAAATGTTTGACACGAACATTCCGACTCACAAGAAGCTCTAATGGCTTCGAGAAGGCTTGCAAGCATACGTGTCCCCTACATGTTTGAATAGCTAAGCTCCGACCACTCGAAGTTTTCATCGTCTGAAATGGAATCGGAAGCCAAGAAAAAATATTTCGATTTCTCTGTTCGACAAGACCAAATCCGAGTCAGCTTCTAGATTTGAAATAAATGTCTAGAGAATTAATTTTGTTTGAGGTTTCAAATCTGCTGAGTGGAAGCAAACAAATGCAATCTGCTCTCGATGTCAGATTGATTTATGTATTTGAGACAATTCAGTCACATGATCCTCCTTTGATCTCTCTCACCACTGCACCTCATACTTATCGAGAATGAACACTCTTTGAACTTTTGAATGAATATTCTCTTAGCTGGGATCACAGTGTGGGAGTCAGTCATCAAGGATTTGCATGTCAAAAGCTTTCGAAGAAAATATTTGTCGTACCAGTGACGAACGACTGGTAATGGATTAAGTGAGGCGAATGAAACTTACACCGATGGTCTGTTTGCTGTCCACAAAACGAATCATTCGATGATTTCTGTAAATATTGAACGTGAGTGCTCGGCCAGATTGACTCGACAGGATAACATTTCAACACTTTCGGAAACGAAATTCGATGCCATTGTTGAGATAACAAAAGGGACGAACTAAAATAACTCAGACGCAGGGCATCACCGCTGGTTATAGAAATTTAATAGTCGTTGATATGCTCGAAGCCAGAAGTTTTGCTTCACGTCAGATTGTTGGTGGTAAATAGAAAAGTTTTCCTTCTCAGTTTGTTATTCAGCCAACGGTGAAACCTGTAGAAAATTTTATATACTGAAACGTCTGGTCCGGAACCTTAAATGAATAATTAAGAAGCAATTTAAATATCCTCCCTTGATTGATAACAAAAAGGTTTTACCCTCGAATTAAAATCGATCAAGCTCTTGACTTCGAGTTGAAGAATTCACTCCGGAATTCTTCTTGTCTCGGGGTTAACCTCGAAACATTTCTTCAGTCGTGTTATTCGATCCTAACTCCGCATTGTATCCACGTGAAGCATCCGAGAAGTGAAATGTTTACAACACGAGAAACATCTTTGAAATAAAAGCCGTCACTACCAATGACTTCTGTCACCCCAATGTCTGGGGTGATGAATCGTGTGATGTCTCGAGAACGGAACAGACATCGCAGTAACAGAAGTTCCGCTCGCCCCTCAACAAACTGAATGGGAATTTCAAATCGCTTACAAGCGTCTTAGGTTTAAGCATCGTTTATCCGAGTGAACACAGCAAAAAGCTTTTAACAAAAGCTCGCCAACGCCATCGTGACATGGGACAAGTAATCCGCAGAAGAAAAGAGATCGTCGTGCGTCCTAAAAAAAAGTTATGTCAATATTGACGGAAGCGAGAAGTATTGATAAACACATTTTTATGTCGCATCAAACAATAACGACACCGAAAGCGGCGGTGGAAATTATAGAGAATGATGCTCGAAGGATCCGCAAACGACGAAAGCGTTTCCTCCACTGTCAGCAATAAAACTGTTCCATGTTTGCTCGGGTTGTCAAGCTTCAAGCAGTGCTTAGGAGAGCATAAACAGCAAAGTCAGTTAAATTGCATTCGGTGTATTTTTAAGTGGAATGCAAACAAACAAGCGAAAGTGATGTTGAGCAAACAGTTGCAACTTTGAATCTGTTCGCTACCCGAAGCTCTGCAGCAAGAAAAACTTCTTTAATATTTTCCCAAGCATGTTATTCTTATCCATCGAAGAGAGAATGTTGGTTTAGAGGGAATGTTCCCTGCTTATAAAAAGTTGCAGGAAACTAGGTTACGAAAGCACAACCGTCTAAAGCCTCGGATAATCGTCGTATCGAAAGCCAGGAAACACTTTTCGATACTTATCCGTCAAGACATTTTATTGATGCCCTGCTAGAAGGAAAAGATTAATTCGGCTGCCTCATACTGCGCTTCATGAACGGGAAAACCTCCCACGCATATTCCGCTTCATGATCGAGAAAGTCTCAACATTTTCTCTCTCGCCGAAGAGAAAACTCATAACAAAAGTTTGTGAATGAAAGAAAATTCTGTTCAGTTATCAGCAGCTCCTCGACCGCATCAGACGTGAAAATCGCTCGGCTGAGACTCAGTTCAAACGCTACAGTGAATTTCCATAGAAAAGATTTTGTTGCAAAGTGCAGTGAGAAATTGTTCTTCAAAAACTTTTATCCAACCATTGGAACTCAAACGAGAGTTGGAAACTTGATAAGCTTTCGAGATCTTTCGAATAATGAAATTGAAGTGCAGTAAAAACAGATTGAGTGCTTTCAACAGCCGGGAGTATTAAAAGTTAGCGGGACACTTGAGTGAAGCAATTAAAAGCTGTTTAATATAATTTCTTGAAGCAAAGCTCGAGGGTTGTCACAAAACAATCACGAGAGATTAACTGTCATTCGTTGTTTATCGACAACAGTGACAAGCAAACGAGCAAAGAGCAAACGTGTCGGTGGTTGAGCCATTTCGTGCTGAACGATTGTGAAATAATTCCGTATCGTCTGCAATTAAACGGTAAACGTCTGGAGCTCGATGACGAGTCTGAAGCTTTCGAGCAAAGAAGCGTCATCAGCAAAAGCTCCAAAAGTGCGACGAACTGTTTGCTTCGTAAATGTTAATTAAGAATGAGTGACGCTACATACAGCGAACAAATTTATGCAAATCGAGATAGACAGAAGCAACAGCAAACGAAAAACAAATCACAGATTAGTCGTTGGATTTGTTTCTGCTGATTTTATTTGTGTTCCCAATGAGCTGATAAACAGGCGGTGGAAACAAAGTTTGTGCGAACCGGATCAAAGCGAATATTTCTTTACCTAATTCGCACGCCTGAAGGAGCGTCAGTGAGTGAGAAAGGCCAGATTTATGGATGATTATTGTCTGTTCGAGTTATTGCTGGGGCTGAAATATGAAGTGGAATATAAACACATATGGAAGTGAGGAGTTTATGTGAGAAACTGGAGCGAGATGATTACACTTTGAGCGCTATTTATGTGTACGTGATATGTGGCAAGTCGAAAGAGTAATTAAAATCAACCTTCCTCGTGTCATGAGAACTTGGTGTCCTCGTTAACCTCTGACAATTGCAACTCAATACATACTAAGCCAGCGAAGCACTTTCAAGTCGCAAGAACATTTCAATTAGATTAATTTGTGAACAACAGCGAATCCATAAACATTTAATTGATTTTCCTTCCTGCTCCATCTATCATCAAACATCGCTTTTATCATGAGAATCTATCGTTCATGTGTGTGCAAACAAGTGCTGATTAACGCTGAGCGATATTAATCATCCCCGAGTTGACGACGACAACAGTAACGAAGGAAACAGCAGAAAACAATAAATATTAATTATGATCCAGAGACGTTGCTGAACTCTCACGCCTCATTCTCCGATATAGTTCGCTTAAAGCTTCGAGTCAACTCATTGCGTAAGTGTTTCATTTAGGTTTCTTCCATCGCCTTACAGTGGAATAAAATTTACGACCGACGACTTATTTTTTCCCACAGTCTCTCCCTTTGCGGCTTTCAAGACTCTTTTAAACAGCACGAGCGCTCTAAATAGAGCTGACGGTTGTTTGCGCGTCGCGCAAGAAGGATTTGCCATCATGGCTTTTCGCACTTAATGTAAATTTCGATTTTCTCCTCTCCCGGTCTTTCTCAAGTGACACATTGTGGCAGTAAATGAAGACGGTTTAGCGATTTTTAAGGTCGTTGTAGCGACTTTCCCTTTACAGATGACGCTTTTATATTTCAATAAAGTGCCGACAATGATGGTGTTGTGCGTGTGACGGGCTGTGTAGTATTATTAGAGCAGACGTTTCCCATGTCTCATCGTGAGACAACAACATGATTCCTCTTGTGTCTACCCAACCTTCTTCGAAGAACTCTCAAGTAACGAGTGAGAAAACATAAGCTCACAAGGCAGCAGGAGCTTATTTGCCAAGCATCGTAGCTATTGCAAATAAAGATTAGCTGAAAGTTTGTTGTCGAACGAGCAAACTTTGACGGTTGCATTTGAAACATTCGTCACTGGTTAAGCCTCGGTCCTGAACCTTTGGGGTGTTCGAGAAACCATCATAAGCTTATCATTACAATCAGACCCTTGAGTCAGCCAGCCGCGAAGAAGTTTTTTTCCACGCCTCCCTCCCCCGGAAAAAGGTCCCATTTGTTTTTTGATTCTTTTCTATAATCGTACCCGCTGCTACCCTCAGAAAACAAAGTACAATCGTTGTAGCACTCCATGCATCGAGTAAAAGAAACACGACGGGATGAGAAACGAGTTGTCGTTTAAGACCATTTCTCAAACAGAAAGCTTATGCTGTGTGACAATGGTAATAGAGAGAACTAGTCGCGGTACGTCGTTGGAGGGTGAAAGCATCTCGCTCGATACTCGCTCGAAAACTTTCCATTTTAAATCAAATTACAAGTTTGCTTTGGAGTGCATACATGCAAGCTCTGCCAACCTTTGAAGCACATCTCATAATACATGCGAGAAGTTTTATCATCTTGCGAGACGACGAAAAGCAGCAATCAGAGGTAGAAAATGCTGATCTCTTCGCTGTTGGAGAATAGTTGAAGAGCAAAAAAGTTTTCCAATAAAAAAAATATTTCTGTGAGAAGCTCTCGAGAATGAGAAGACGCAGAAGACGCTCCACGTGAGTTATTTTCTTCTTCTGCGAGAAGTAATTCCTTTTATTTTGATTGGATTTTTCTTCTGATTTGATAAGCTCATTTCCCTTGAGGAATGCGAGACTCTCGTCGTTTATCTGCAGGGGGAGCTGAATTAAGTATAAAGCGATAATATCGTTTAAGAAGCCCTTGAACGACGTGAAGAATCGTTGCTAAATGCCAACGTTACGTGGCAAACTTTCTCCTTGGAAGGTGAACATGTTGCTTCATCATTGGCGTCGATGATAATTGATCACTCTCTCTTCATAAGCTTCTACGTACATTCCTCGTACCATTCTCCACCTAATGTTTAATGAAGCTGTTAAACTTGAATCAGCCTTGAACTTCCATTAACGCCACGGCTGATTTGTTTAGATTAAACTTTGTAAAGAAAAGCGTAAACATTTCTGCGGAGCAAAATGTTATTTTTCGGATTGCGGCTTTCCCGGGTGTTTAGTCGTTAATGAAGGTTTCAAAATGTGTTGGAGCTCGTATCAGATTAATTCCCGCTGTCAAATGGCAACGAACATTTTAATTGAAATTTAGAAACTCCCAAAAATTAAGACTGAGCAAATAAAGTTCCACAATGTTAGCTGTGGGAGCTTTTTGGAAGTTTAAATCTTCACACGAGCTTGCAAATTTTCTTTCATGGTTAACCATAGAAACGTAATCATGTCAAAGCCACGTCAATTCCATCATTCCGAGCAGTTTATCGACAGCATTAATTTTGGTTTTGTTCAACCGCTAGCCACTGTGGCCAAAATGATAAAGAGGAAAAGGGACAACGAATCAGATTCCAAACTAATTTTAATCCGCTTGAGTTCTCTCGTAGGCTTGTGGTGGTAATGAGAGAAGTTCGCAGAATATTTGAGCCGATGTACGCAGCGAAATTTCAATTTCACGTGTTGAACATTCATTTCCATCTTCAGCCCGTTATGACTAATTTGCGACTAAACGAAAAGCAATCAGTCGAATCTTCAGATTCCGTCTGAGTAAATTTGTTTTCCGCTCTAAGTTAAATTGAGTCTAAAGTTGAAACACGATTAAGAATAAACCAGAAGGAAATTGTCATTTGAACTGTTCAATCGAAGGACAGCAGCTTGCCGAGGGCAATAAATCTATTCGGACAATTTGATAAACAAATAAGAGGTTTCCTCTTCAACAACTTGAAAGTGCGAGCCATTGCTTATTCGAATTTCCTCACTTGGCACCTAAATGAATTCCTTTGAAGGAAGTCTCAGAATGGACAAATGTAAATTGAAATGAAGGTCGAGCTCCTTATTTTTCAAGCCTCTCCTTACCTTTCCGACTTTCGAGAAGATTCCCTTCTTAAAGATTAATGAAGGAAAAGTATTTGTTCATCGAGCGAAATAATCTGAAAAGGCGTGGAACTCTCTCGCTAATTAATCAGTTGAAGTGTCGTCGAAGGAGAAATCAATTTAAAATTTTCTACTTGAACGAGCAATCTCAAGAAAACCCTGGGAAAGTCACGCTTCACTTCAAGAGGCTCTGCCGACAATTTATTTAACTGACGTTTCCTTTTCAACAGATTACGAAGGCAAAAGATGGATTCATTAGCAGCGGACTTCACAACCGATTCGTTGGTTCCCAACGCAGCCCTCGACTGGACATCAGACTTTCCGTTCTTTCCAAATGGCACGCTGAACAACCGACACTTAAGCTATTTGTTTAATCAATCCTTTCCGACCGGTTGTCAGTCGGCTGGGCCCAATAATCTTGGTCGTTACATATCAATGATCCTGTATACAGTTGTTTGCGTCATTGGACTCTTCGGAAACAGTCTTGTTATCTAGTATGTGTTGTATTGACAGTTTTTTAATTACATTTTAACCAATTCGAATTACGCTGTTCAATTACATTTCGAGTGAAGAGCGTGCGAGGGTTGCGTCACGTTTCGGACGTTTGTTACACGCTGATTATCCCACTGTCTTTGCTTCATGATATGCGAAAGGCGTCCAACCAGGGTCAGCGTGTGTATTAAAAGCTATAAAACCCCAGCGTGACGCAATCTTCTCTCGTCCAGAGCTAACGGATTGTGATAAATCTGCGCACTTAAATCTCCATTAGTTTGCACATATTCCCGTCGTAAATTCTCTTCCTTTCGACCTTCTTTAGCGTCGTCCTGAGGTTCAGCAAGATGAAAACGGTGACAAATCTTTACATCCTCAACTTGGCGTTCGCCGATGAGATTTTCCTCGTCGGCTTGCCCATTCTGATATATACGATGCACTTAGGCGAGTGGATGTTCGGTGATATTTTCTGTAAGCTTTACATGATCAGCACATCAATCACGCAGTTCACGTCGTCGATTTTCCTCGTCATCATGTCGGCTGACAGGTTTCCATTTCTCATTCCACTCATAAAATTCAATCATCATCTCATGAAATTGCAGATTTATTGCTGTCTGTCATCCAATCAGCTCCCCACGCTTCCGAACACCGTTGGTGTCGAAAATAGTCTCGTGCATTGCGTGGTGCATCTCAGTGATTCTCATGTTACCGTTGATTCTGTACTCGTCAACTATTACATGGGACAACGGCAAGAAGACTTGCAACATTGTGTGGCCTTCGGGGGGAAACGCGACTGATCCAGAGGAAAGTTTCAACGGCTCAACATTTACTTTGTATACATTCGCCATGGGCTTCGCAATTCCGCTGAGCTTGATATTGATATTTTACTATTTGGGTGAGAAATTCGAGTGTTGTCATAAAACTCAGAATAAGGAAACAATTTTTATTCAAATTTATTCGAAACATAAAAGTCTTGAGGAAGCTGCAAACCGTCGGACCGAAGACGACCAAGTCGAAAGGAAAGAAAAGATCTCACCGGAAGGTTACGAAGCTTGTCTTGACCGTTATCGCCGTTTACGTCCTGTGCTGGACGCCTTACTGGGTAAGTTGTTGGAAAGTTTCGTTTATGGAAAAGTTTCTCGTTGAAATGGCGGCGCAAATGATTGAAATTTGCTCCTGGAGAGTTCAGAACTGTTTTAATGAAGCTTGGTGAAATATCCTGAATACTTTAGCAGAATATTTTCCCTTGCCGAGGTTCACTGCAACATTCCAAACTCCGCTGATATAATTTTAATTTGCGCTGGTGAAACGCTAGCGGGATTTCCGATATATCCACTCAGCTAATTTGACAACCAATTTTCAATCACAACAGGTCAGCCAGATGGCTTTGATAAACTCGTCGCCGGACGTGTGTCAATCGAAGTTGGAGATCACAATTTTCATTCTCGTCGGTTGCCTGGGCTACTCGAATTCGGCGATGAATCCAATTCTCTACGCGTTCCTGAGCGACAACTTTAAAAAGTCGTTTATGAAAGCGTTTACATGTGCCAAAACCAAGGAAATCAACGCACAGCTGCAGGTCGAGAACAGCTTTTTCCCACGATTCGGTCGTAGCCGAAACTCCGAGTGCCTCTCGAAGCCAACCACTAATCTTGTCAGCAACACAAACATAACATCGAAGCTAACGCAGTCGACAAAGTTCGGCAACACTGTTGAATCGATGCTAGATGCCACAATTAACGGTCAGGAGAACGGCCACACCAACGGACATCACGCAACCTGCACCGATGTCGTTCATCTGAATGGAGCGAACAATGAAAACCATGCGGAGGATGAAAGTAGCGACGAGGACGAGCAAGAAATGGAACATAAACAAAATGATAATTCAATTTGTATTATAAATTCAGCAACACGACCGCCAGTCCTCCACACAGACCTGTAAAACCCTTCCCACTTTCAATTTACTTTTCACTTCTGTGATGAATATCGTCATTAGTCTGCAACGGTGAAATGGGAACAACATTGTTTAATTAAACGTCAAATTGCATTAAACCCAAAGCATGAAAGGCGAAACGTTGAAAGTGATTGAAGAACGATCCTTAATGCCATTACGCAACGAGATTTAAAACGTAATTGATCGTCGCTATTTGAGTTGGAAAGGAGCATTGAAGTGGGGAGAAGTGGAAATCATGAGAAATTACAGTCGTTAATCAGCCTCGTGACTTTTCTCTCCTCGCAAATAAATACTGGAGTGCCCAGAAAAAATGTTTCCGGTAAGAAGCTTAGCGTCCCTTAACAAAGAGGAAAACTTCAAAAATTGACGTTTTTCTCGGACGGATTGATTCGTTTGTTGGGCAACTTCTTAATGTTTTCTTCGTCTGCTTATGAACCCGAAAACTTTAAGCTCGAGATAATTTATTAATTTCCCCTGTCGTGACGTAATTTATGATCCCGCCAGACTTCTAGTTTTCAATATGAAAAATTGCTTTGCGTCGGACGACAGGATTTTTGTAACAAAAAACGTTGCGATAAAGTTTCCTTCCTGCGCGTGAATAATCAATCGCGGCTGGAAAACACTCCGAGATGCCTCTTCGGCAGCAAAAGTGAATGAAATTGAATCAAATGTCTCGAGAGTTTCGCGAAGAATTTATCGGCGTGGAGAGAAAGAGCCATAAATCACATTAAATTGATTTTTTGTTTACTTTTGAAGTCTTTTATTGATTGCTCGAGGGAATATTCGTTCAAGTTGCCAGCAGCCCACGCAGAACAAATTCGAATCGAAACATTCTCTCACAACTCATTTCTGTGGCTGAGTGGATGCTTGGCAGATTACGCTTAAAATATGATAGCGAATAAATTCTCATCAGCATCCTGCGGCTCAACCCTTCAAAAACAGCGTCTAATTTACTCTCCCTGACTTCAAAGTTTCAATTTACCGCGAGGCTCTGTGTGACGACAGATTTCTCTGCTCCGCTCGCTAGTCGAAGAGCCGGAAATTTCATGAACGAAAACTTCGTAGGGACAAGAAAACTTTATTAAGCGTTTGAGTATGACGAGCAACGCTTTTAAGATACATCAAAGCGTTTTTCACGATTCTCCTTCCCATAGCAACGACTTCATAATCCACTATAAAACAGTATTAGAGACGTGGCTTGCTAGCTTTTTCATAAACTGCTACGTAGAGTTACGATAAAATTCTTTAAATTGCAAAAGTTTTCACATCATTTATTACTCGACGGACATCTCGGAACAAGAATCGAACGTAATAAAGACAAACAATATAAATTAAGGACGGAAATACGTTTATTTGTCAGGGGATTTCCATAGTTTTTCGAGCAGGAGGCTTAAGTACATGGTACAGTAACCAAAGTGAGACGACAAGCACCATTTTTAAGCGTTGGGGGCTGTTAACTAAGGTGATACGATCACTAGCGCCATTTTCAACCGTGACATTGCGCTATCATGTGACACATCTTGAAATGATATTTCATGTGACGTTTTTTCGTTTCCTCCCTGAAACTTCCTGAAGGCTGAATAGAATGAACCTTTCCAATAAAAATAACTGACCTCCGTTTACGACTCGAATCCATTCGAATGGAAAACAACGTTTATGCAATTTATAACCGGCCCTCGTTTGACATCAAACTTGCCATGTGTCGGTGGAAAAATTAAGATTAATTGCGCGCCCTGAGGATTCAATTTGGGTTCACTTTTGTGCTATCTTTCATGTCGGAGTTCTCAAGCTGGTGCCGGCTATGCCACATGCTAAACTCACTAAATGTTTAATTATCGGGACTCTCAATCTATTGCGAATGGCTGATAAATATCGAAGTTCACTGGCTTCAACCATCATAACTTAAATGCTACACAAACGAAAGGTTGACTTATGAGTTCAATATCGACATGAAAGCAATCGAGATGCGAGAAAACTTTCATCCTCGAATTGCTTTTGTTTTCGATTAATAGCGTTCGGTCCCGAAACTTTCTCCGTGACTTGTTCCTTGTGTGCCGTAATTGAATTGAGTTGAACCGTGTAATAGGAATTGAAGGAACCATGTATCGAATTGAATCAAAACTGGGTGTTTAAATTAAGTGGGAAAGGCTCCGTAGTTGAATGGGAGGACGAAGATTTGTGGGATTTGAATGACAAGGGAGCTGACTCGGTCAGTCCCCTTTTGGCTTTTTGAGGTTTTTAAACTCATCGTACCGCGAGAAAAGCTGACTGTGCTGTCAGGAATTTGTAAGCAGCAGACGTTACTTTCTAAAGTTATCGGAAGAGATTGCGACAGCGCTGTTGAAGGAGAATTAGTGTTGATGTTATAACATTGAAAAGAATTTAAGATGAAAATTTCAAAGTTTATGGACGTATAAAGTTTCATGCTCCCATTCTTGAATTGTTGTTTACGCGATTGTCGCGTTTTAAGTGAGCTGAACGCCAAAGTTTATGACGCATCGCGTCTACGAAGAACATGTGTGTTATGCTGTGGAAGTATTTCGAATAAAACTGCTCGAGCTTGAGCAGGAAACGAAGACAGATTATGAATTATAAAGAAATAAAGTTTATTGTTTTTTTTTTGTCATGGAACTCAAAATTTTTATTCGCCAAAGATAAATGAATTTATTACGATGTAGGCGTCACATGTCATTTGCCGTGTCCACTGTAGCTTTTTAATGAAAAGCTTTCTGTTTGCTGACGTGTCATTGCAACGACACGAGACATGTTTGCTGTTTAATCATTTCAGAAAATTTGTAAATATTGGATTTTTGTAATCTTTTTTAATTGAAGAATAAAAGTAGCGAAAACTTCAATGTTGAATTTCTTTAATTCCCTTTCATGACCTGAGCTCGTTAATAAAACATCTAGTTTGGAGATATCTCTTGGATCTCATTTAAATTTTATGTGCTTCTGGTCACGAAGTACTTCAATTCCGTTTCGCCTGCCAAGAGAGATCGCCATGAAAATACATTTAATCAACAGAGTTCTTCATTCCTCACTTTACTTTGAGCTCCATAGCAACGCATTCAACTTCTTGTTGAATGAAAAACTCATAAAAAGCTCAATCGCTAAAAGCGAAATCTTTTCGTTTATTTATTTTTTTCTTTCAGTTTGACTTTAATGATGAATCAAAAGTTACCAAGGGATCCTTGTTGAACTGATAAGCTAGTTGAGCAGCGAGGAAACTTTTAAGTTTTGTCAGCGTCGCTCGCTTTCACAGAAGAGTGCTGTAAACTGTTGATTGTATGTTATTGTGTTCCCGAGAAACGCCTAGTACGTTTGGTAACATTAAAGGCTTCGACAATAATTTTACTGAACGACGAGCGTGGAATTTGAACTCGGACGACGGAATGACTCGTCTCATGCAACGTTCATTAGCAGGCAAGCTTTGGATTATTCTGCAGCCGTTCGATAAATATTTCATGAGCTACGAGGCTCGCTCTCGTCCTTGAAGAGAGTGAGAAGGTGGAAATATATTTGGGAATCCGATTGGAAAGCTCAGTCGACGAATTTGAACTACAAATGCTTTTGCTGCTCAATCCGCATGAATTAAAGGGAACTTCGTTGTAATGATGTAATTAAGGAGCTGGGAGAACTTTTTCGAGACTCAGCGACGAATGAGTTTTCTGCTTTTTGCTTCCGATTTTTATCGCCGTGTTTATAGCTTCCTGAACATTCCACGACGTTCATGGCAGCTAAAATATAATTAATTAGGAAATTCATTTGACAAAGTGCGAACGCAGCAACTTCCAAAAAGATCGTTAACCCTCTCATGATGAAATCCGCCGGCGAATCATTTTAAACTTTTTGATGTAAAACTTTTCGCGATTCTGCGATTTTTGATATTGACAAATTTTATGTCTTCGCGTTTTTGAATGATCAGGAATCCTCAGAGAAAGTTAAATTCATCTTGCAGACTAATTCGATCACCCTGAAACGCGTCGACGAGTTTGAAACGAAAGTAAATTTCGATACGAGTCTGAGTCTTTTTGTCATTGAACTCCCGGTTGAATTGTCTGAATGTCAAAGCGTTTTCGCGGTGAAGCCTTCATCATCCGCCGCTGCCTTCTCAGACAAAGCTCCGTCTCGAGAGAATCAATTAAACGCGTCGAAAGTGTGCAGAGTCTGGCCAAATCCCCGTGAAATGAATTTCCAGTTCTCCAGGCAAATTGCGACAAACAAATCGATAAGCCGAAACAATCGCATCAGTGAGAGCTTAGCGAGCGTGAACATTTTTCCGATTCACCGACCCACTGCAGCCACAAAAGTTCGTTCTTTATTTATGAATTCTCGATTGCTGAGCTGATTCATCGCTAGCATTTTGCATTTCCGGCGGATGAAGAGCAAAAATGTTTTTATGCAAATCGAAGCTGATACGCAAGAAATCGATTCCGACAAAAGCGACAAGATTAATGACGCCAGGCTTCGATGGAAATTGATCTTGCTAGCGAAAGCTGCAGAGTTCATTTGGACGAAGATAATCGGAAAATCATCATCGGCGGGCGTCAAAAGCCTGTGATGGGCTGCTTTTTGTCAACCGCTTTGGCTGTGTAAAGTCATCCAAAATAATCCAGTCGATTGACTAGATAAAACTATTCAGCACTTACCAATGACCATTATCGATTATACAAGAACCATCAGCGGATAATAATTTGCGGAAAATTGGGTCGCCGTTGAAATCAATTAGTACGTGATTAATTACCGATGAGTAATTCGTTATGCGGAGGCTTCCAGCTGGTTGCATAAATTACTAAAATTGCCATTGCGAAACAAATCGCGTTTCGCTGAAATCTCGTTGGCACACTCCAAAATTCTATTCACATCAGCGATTCATGAATGAGCTTTAAAAGCGCATAAATTTCCTCCGGAAATGTAAGATAAATTTAACGTGCGCCATGTGCTGCGATAAAGGAAAAGTTTGTGTCAATAAATCCTTCACGCGCTAAATCGGAAAAGCTTCGACGCAAAGGAGCCGTTACGAGTTGTCATTTCATATTACGACCGTTGGCGCAAGAGGAAAAGTTTAGCAACAAGCAAGTCTGGTGGCCAGAATCCTCACAAAACACTCGAGCAAGATTCAATTAGTTCATGTCTTTGCTGTCCGCACAAATTGAGTCAAAGAGAGTCGCAAAATTCTAACCAAACCTCATCTAGAACCAAATTAGCTCGACAAATCCCGACCGGCAAGAACAGCTCGCGATAATGAAAAAAAACTTTATAAAGGACGGTTGGTAAATGACATCAAATAAATTAAATTGAGAACTCTCATCTGTTCGTGTCTTCCAGAAGTCGTCTTTTCGCTAAATTGGCTTACAGCATGGCTCGGGGGAAAATGCTCGTGGCAGCTCCAGGTGAATGCAAATTGGCTTGCAGCACTGTTATTTTTAATTATTCCGAACCAACAATGGGAGCTTTGTTTCCTTGATGAATCCTCGGGATAAAAAGTTTCGTTTCTGCGAGCAAGTTGACTCAGCTTTGTCATCGGGAGGAAGCTTGGAAGCTTTTCACATCCTCCAATTTTTGTTTGAGAATGATTAAAAAAAGCAAACATCACGCTTCGTTTCCGGCTGAAAAGGAGAAGAGGATTCAGTTCAGATAGTCAGCATCGTCGTTCAGTTTCCTTCCGAAGCATTCAGATTATTTTTATATTCATTTATTGAAGTCGAATACTTATGTAACTGCTGCGTAGTCATCGCTTTGTCGTTGTCGCCGGGGATACCGATCGAGCGATTCTCGGAAGCTACGCCTTAGCATCGAACCTTATTATTTTCGGCAATCGGATTTTACTGCTCAATCGTGAAAATAATCCTTGGAAATTGATATTTGTCCACTTTGTATTCTCTCGAAGCTTAGATTGCAGGTTTTTTTAGGCGTTGTTTGCTTTTGAGGAAGTCAAATACATATTTATCAATGCTAAGAAAAGTCGACGGTTAACGGTCCATGAAATATGCGTGTGGGACATCAACTCAGCTTCTTTCATGCTGTTATCCGTCGATAAATGCTAACGGATCGTTCCAAGCATCTGCTGCTATTTCTCGTTCACGCTGCTCGATGATACAGTCGAGGCGGGCGAGAAACATTTATCTCCGAAGGTGATAAACTTGGGATTTTTCACGGAGTTATGTTTCGTCGGAAGTATCGGAAGACCGCGATTGGGATGATGGATGATGAATTATTCAGACGAGAATCATCAAAGCTCTTAAAAGCGGCTGAACGAAAGGAACAGACACTCGGAAGTTGTTTCGAATTGTGCCACGATGTAAGGAGCAAGCACAAGTGATGCAATAAAACATAAATCATCCGATGTTTGCCTCATTTTTCATTTAGAACAAATAATGTTGTTGACGCTCGATGTCATCTTAAATAGATTTTTCACTCAAGCACGAAGATACATAAGCTCAGATTTTGTAAGAGAATAAGTGAAATGAAAGTTCATTGTGTTTGATCCAATTGTTATGATGTTAGGCTCAGCCTCTCTGGTTGTAGATAATGTCTGTCTAGCTCATGCAACAACACGTCGCTCCTACACACCATGTACGGCTTTTTGTATATGTTAAACTCCTCAGCAGAAGTTTTAAATTAAGTATCATTAGAAAAGTTTCCCAAGCTATCATGTTCTGCTTCCTATTCAAGATCCGATGAAAGCCAAAATGTGTTCATTCATAACTTTTTCTGTCTACACTTGACCCTACAAAAAGAGAGGAAAATTTGGTCAAAATAATGCATCGACATGAAATCGAGTATGGCCGAGTGAGTTTTCTTGGCTGCCAACGTTCAGCGTTGCTTCTGAAAAATATTTTCATAATTTAGATTTTAGGTGGTTTTGACATTGTCATTCTTCTAGATAAATAAAGTTTTCACAAAATAAGAAAAAGTTTGTTTTTAATATGAAGTAAACTTAGATGGTAATTCTTCGATATCAAGCTTTACCCATCAAAGTGAAGTTTGAACCCATGTTTGTGGCAGCAACAAGCATGAAACAGAAATAATTGGAGGTAAAAGTTTGACAGTTGCAATGACTGAAGATGCGGAAAGGTTCCAAACTCCTTGTAAGGAAGTTTTAAGCTTCAAAGCATCTTCGAAGCAACAAACTTTATCATCATTTAGTTCATAGACGCTACATAAGCTTCAAATAATTGATCGCGAAAACGAAACTCACTTCAATGTTTGGAAATAATTAAAATACGAATTCTTGACAAACATGAAAGTCTTAATAAACGACTCGTTAGCCTGCAGACATTTCATTGTGTCATTGATCAAAAGCTCTCTTATGGGTTAATTCATTGGAATGTTGTGTGGGATTTTTCAAGATGAAGCACGTTCAAGTGCATCCTACACTTGTCTCGAGGAGAAAAGTCATTAAGAGCGTCAAAGTTTCAAGTTCAAAGTTGACGAGGAAAATTTATTTCATTGCAAAATTTGACTCACAAACTTTTGAGAAGTCGAATATTTAATATGGCATGGAACTTTATCCAGAGCATACGCTCGTCTAATTTCAACCTTTTGTCCCCAATATTTCATATCGGAAGATAGCGACTATCGTAATATTTGCATAAATATCGTTTATCTCACGGTCTACGACCTTCAGCTCATTACTGCAGAGCACACCTGACTTGCTTATCGCTTCCGTTGACAGCGATCTATTTCCTCCCTACTTTCAATCCCATAACAAATGATTGGCTTTTGTGTCGCTCCTCGCATTGTTTCCTCTGTTAGTCTTGCACAATAGCTTGCGAGGGAGAGAGAAGAAAGCGAAAGATGTAAATATTTAAGAACATTTCTTTTTGTCTCTTCTCTCGTTCTTTCACCTTCTCCGCATCCTTCAAAATTGAATGGAATATGTTTTAAGCGTTTTATACGATATTATAGTGAGTTTTACTCACATGAATTTTTCATTGTTGGCACAGCGCTTATGTCAAGCAACGAGCTCGTTTCCATCGTGATGAGAAACAGAATTGCTCGACATGAAGAAAGCTTACGAAGACGTTTTTGTGTAAACTTTAAATAGCTTTCATTCGAGGAACGTTCCTGGGGGAAAACTGTTGATCGTGAATGATGGAAAGGATTAGAGCTCGGATATCCGTAAGACACTGTTTATCGCAACAATATGAGCTCCAGGCAAGCTTAAAAGCTCAGCTGGAAATATTTTATAATTTTTCCTTTGCTTTAGTTTCGCCGTTTCAAAAAGAGTTAGCCCGCTCGCTTCCATGAGAAGATGCGCATCTGTTGTGACATCATTTGTGTTAGAGACTCTTCGCATCGTAGTTCGAGCGCTTCGCGGTTTAGTGTTTGTTTATTTGCCGAATCATCACTGATTCCGATTCAATCGTAAAGTTTGAGTGGAATGCTGCGTTAGTTTATCAGCGGATTAATGTGTTCATATCACTGGCGCGTTACAACTTCGTGCTGAATCATCAAACATGGGAATCCATTTGACGCTGTTCTATCAGAGTGCGATGAGTTATCTAAGTGGAGTGCATCTCGGCAGCGTCGCTTTTGTGATTGCCATCTTATATGTGCTGCTCATGATTCTATGGCACAAGTTGTTGCGGAAATCAAGAAGAGAACACGAGTTTGGCGAGTCACTCTTGAGCGAGCGAACGACGAAATCGATTAAAATCAAGCTCGTGTGACTCAAATGATATGAAGGCGTGAAGAAGCATCTGTTGTGATACTTTTCTCTTCGGTGTCATGAGACTTTTTTGGAGAAGAAACCGGTTCGATGGTGACATTTCTTGGAGAGAAGAGAATTTGAAAGATTCGTGAACGCCATTTAATGAAGCTCAAAAATCGGAACGTGAGTTGTAGCGAGCAGTGAACATTAGCTGAAAATTAAAAATTCTATTTCAGATTTTTCATCGATACTTGGAAAATGTAGTTTCCAATTTTGAAAATAAATTTCACCTAACATGGAAATTCGTCGTTTTTGATCCGATGGTTTGAAAAGAAAAAATAAAGCAATAAACAAATCTGGTTGTCTAAACTTTATGGGTTTCTCAAAAACTTCTGAGCACTAGGTTCTTGGTCTCAACTCAACGACGATCTCTTCTTTGAAATCAAGTACACGATATTTCGTAACATATTCAAGCTTCTTTGGTGTTTTGTCGCAAACTTCGATTGTGAATTTCGTCAAAATGTTGAAAACCAAAAGCTTCGCTTAGATCAAAGCAAATCGACTGCCAATGCAAACTCGTGGGCCAGAGCCAAATGGGAAATAAGAACCAGGAACGATTGAGCCTTTTTTGTCGTCATCAAACCGATGCGGATCGAACTGGTTTGGATTCTCAAAATATTTCGGATCGCGATGAATCTCTTGAACTGGGAACAAAATCTGATCGCCGACTTTGATATCAACACTTTTGCCGTTGTCCAAATAAATCTTATAGTCCTTATTACACTCGCGGTTCGTTACGCCATTGGCAGGCGACCACAATCGTAGCGCTTCCGAAATAACCTGATCGAGGAACTTCATTTTATGCAAAGCTTCATACGAGACAGGTTTCCCTTCTAAATCTGACAAAACTTCGTCGACTTCTTCAATCAATTCTTGCTGCACGTCGCGGTTCATAGCAAGTTCGTAGGTTAGCGTCTGCAGAAGATGTTTGGTCGTGTCAAAACCTGCAGCGAAGAACACGAATCCTTGAGCCATTAAATCTTCATCGGTCCATTCGATTTTCCCGTCTTTGGGCTTCACGTCATATTCGATATTAGCCGAAAAGTTCTTCAAATCTTTATCATCACTTTTCTCACGATTATCAAGTTTCCCATTTTTGACTTGCAACAGCAGTTGGATGATGTCAGGTCGAAAGACTCCATTCTTCTCGCGCTCCTCCATTGCTACGATGATCACCCGGTGGAAGAAATCTCGTAGTTCTTGAGTTAAGAATTGAATACCCAGAAATTTGTAAATTGGCTTTGCCATGCTCAGCAAAATGAACTTGACAAGTAATTTAAAGCTAAAAGTATTAATGTCACGTGCTATCTTAAGAGCGAACTGTTTTCATTCTCTATGCAGTCGCCTTTGAAGCCAAAAACTGCTGTGGAAATTCCATCGACTGTGTACCGTGCAAAAACGTCTTTGGCATCGATAAGAACTTTTCCTTCAGTAGATTTTGTCTCGAAAATTTTCACAAAGTCTTGAGCGCACTCCGAAACCAGCTCGAACATCATTTTCATCTTGGTCGAGGTAAATATTGGGCTCAGACTGTTCCTCATTGTTCGCCATTTCTCGTCATGTAACGCAATCAACATTTTCCCAGCAACCTTATCAATAGATTCATCAACAGTGTTCTCGTGGTTCACAAAGCTGTCGAAATCTTTGATCGAGATCTGTTTGATCAACTCAGCATCCTTGATGACAAAAATCGGAGTTCCGAAGACAAATGCGCCGAAAACTCTGAAATATTTTGAAGGTCAACTTATTCAATTTGGATAAATCGGCAAATTTTATATTTTGGTATTTTGGTTTTACTTTTGATTGTAAAACTTTTGGTAGAGTTTATCCAGGATGTCAAAATAGCTCGTTCTTCCAAAAAGTGCATCTAGCATGTTGCCAAAGATCATCACCGGCTTTTCGAACGCAACATTTCTCTCCTCAAACACGTTAAAGTTCTGCGTAAGCTTTTTGTGCAGAAGCCAAAGTGATAGCAGCACAAAGAACGCTATGAAGCAGTTAAAATCCATTTTATATTTAAGCTTAAACTTGCATAACTCATTCACAAAACTAATTTTTGGCTAGAACTGATGCGGCTCATGGACACATACACAGAAAAAATATCTGTAACAATATTCCTCCTCTGATGTGAAGTTCATAGTGTGAACACGCGTATTTGGCGATACGAGAATATATTTGGTGTGGAACTGGTTTGGCGGCGACATTGAAGAGAACTCGATGAAGTGTCTCACGAAAATGTTTCAGTCGTCATCGTGACTCGCAGTGAACAGAAAACAATGATCGGATTTAGGTAAACGAAATCTCTTGAGGCTAAACGGAGCTGAAAATTGAAAATTCCTTTTAGGTTTTTCGTATCCGTTCTGCTGTCAGCTGCGCAGTTCTCCATATCAACCGCAGAATCGACGGAAATTCATATCCAAATCGACAGGGTCGTCAGTGAAATCTCTAACGCGCTCAGCTTTGTGACGGCCCTCAACACATTCTATTGCCTAAGCATCATCTACGCTTTTGTTTTCGTTCTCTACGGAATCATCTGCTTGAAGAAAATGAAGCTGGAGAGGAAAATGAATGCAGTGAATCTGAAAACTGTTAAAGTGGAGAAATAAAACTTTATACTCTAGAGCGCTTAGTGCTTTGAAATTGAGTGGGATGATCAAGAAAGGAAGTTTTAGCTTCTTCTCATTTAAAGTGTTTTGGTTTTCAAAGAAAGCTTAGCAACGCGTAATGTGGCAAGAGGAGCGCACAGCACATCAAATGAAAATTTAAACCTCATGCACTCATTAAACGCTCCAAAACAAAGCTATAACAAACTAAGAAGCGGATAAATAAGTGGTTTTGTGTGTTCATTTCTCGAGAGGAGCAGCATAAGTGAAATTGTTTGCCCATAAAATTTGTGGTGGGCAGGGTCGACGTTCTTTCATGCTCTCCCTCATTTATTTCTCTACGAACCTCGCCTTAACCTGATTTATTCATGGATTAAACATCTTTATTCAAATTCATCTAATTGCTTCGAAGCTCAGGATGAGCGCAATAGATTTGTCACTACTTCAAGACGCTCTCGCTACAAATATCCTCGAGCTTTAATGACATGAATTAAAAGATAATCCCGAGCAAACTCAACAAGTGACACGTAATTAAACGATGAACCCAACAGAAAGCACCCAGGTGGAAGGAGGGGGAATCATTTAAGCCCAGAGTCTTTCAAGACATTGATTATGCCCGACAGACGTTCTGAAGAAAAACGGTAATTAAATTTCTTCAACTTTAATGGGGTAAGAAGTCTTGTCGCGATACGAAAAACCAAAAGACAATTAACAAACTCTTGAGCATTTTACTTCTTTGCAAATCTTTCAAGACTTCCCGACTTAATTAAATTTCATAAATGAATTCATAAATGAGAAACTTTCAAAGTTAGCGCCGAGAAAATTGTAAACTTTTCGGTCCTTTTGAGGAAAACACCTGATGGAACCAGAGCGATCAAACTTTTTCAATGGTTGAAAAGTTTCTCCTGATTATTTTCCGATGGAAAGTTTTGTCAAACGATGATTTACTTTTAAACTTTTAGGACACTTTGAATCTATGAATATTTTAAGGGTATTTGATGCGTGAAATCTTGCAATTGACTTTGCAAAAGTTCTGGAATAAATCTGAAGTTGAAAATGCATCAACTACCGTGACAACTTTTTTGATTAAACTCCGTCGATATCTTCGAATTCTCAATTTCTTGGCCTTAACTCTACTACAATTTTTTCCTTAAATTCAAACGAGCGGAACGTTGGAACGTATTCGAGCTTCTTTGGTGTTTTGTCGCAAACTTCGATTGTGAATTTTGACAAAATGTTGAACACCAAAAGCTTCGCTTCCATTAGAGCAAATCGACTGCCAATGCAAACTCGTGGGCCAGAGCCAAAAGGGAAATAAGAACCAGGAACAATCGAGCTTTTCTTGTCGTCATCAAACCGATGCGGATCGAACTGGTTTGGATTCTCAAAATATTTCGAATCGCGATGAATCTCTTGGACTGGGAACAAAATCTGATCGCCAGCTTTGATATCAACACTTTTGCCGTTGTCCAAATAAATCTTATAGTCCTTGTTGCACTCGCGGCTTATTACGCCATTGGCAGGCGACCACAATCTGAGCGATTCTGATATAACTTGGTCGAGGAACTTCATTTTATGCAAAGCTTCATACGAGACAGGTTTCCCTTCTAAGCCTGACAAAACTTCGTCGACTTCTTCAATCAATTCTTGTTGAACGTCGGGGTTCATAGCAAGTTCATAGCTAAGTGTCTGCAACAAATTTTTTGTCGTGTCAAAGCCAGCTGTGAAAAACGTAAATCCCTGCGCCATGAAATATTCTTTCGTCCAATCCATTTTCTTAGTTTTTGGCTTCACGTCATATTCAATGTTAGCTGAGAAGTTCTTCAAATCTTTTTCGTCGTTGTTTTCTCGATTTTCAAGCTTTCCGTTCCTGACCTGCAGCAGCAGTTGAACTATGTCCGGCCTGAAGCTCCCATTCTTCTCGCGCTCGTCCATGGCTTCGTTGGTGACTGCATTGAAAAACTCACGCAGTTCTTCAGAGAAAAGTTGAAAACCTAGAAAATTGTAAACTGGCCTCGCCATGATCAACAGGAAAAATTTGATGATTCTGGAGAAGTTTGGGTTATTGAGGCTATGTGCAATTTTGTAGACTCTGCTCTCATCATTCTTGATGCAATCGCTTCTGAATCCAAATATTGCTGTTGAAATTCCATCGATTGTGTAGCGTGCAAATACGTCAGCTGCATCAATGATCACTTTTCCACCGCTAGATTTGCTCTCAAAATGTTTCACAAAGTCTTGAGCGGACTCCGAAACCAGCTCGAACATCATCCTCATCTTAGATGAGGTAAACATTGGGCTTAGACTGTGTCTCATCGTGCGCCATTTCTCATCAGTCAGGGAGAACAGAGCTTTACCCACAACTTTGTCAAATGATTCATCGAAAGTCTTGTCATGGTTTACAAAGCTGTCGAAGTCTTTGATCGTCATCTGCTTGATGAGTGCAGCGTCTTTGATGACAAACGACGGAATTCCGAAATTGAAAAATCCAAAAACTCTGTAAATTGTTCAAGGTCAACTTTTGTATCGTTCGAGAGTCAAAAGAATTGAATATTTTACTTTTCATTGTAGAATTTTTGATAAAGCTTGTCTTGAACTTCGAACAAACTTGTCCTTTGCAGCATCACATCTAAAACGTTGCCAAAGATCACTACCGGCTTTTCAAATGCGACATTTCTCTCCTCAAACACATTAAAGTTCTTCGTAAGCTTTTTATACAAAAGCCAAAATGCAGCGAACACTAAGAACGCGACTATGTAGCTCGTTTCCATCTGTGCTTCTCGAATTATTGTTCTGAACTAGTGAGTTTTGATCTCAGATTACCGCTCAATTGACTCCACATTTTGATTGAGCGATTTGAGACACTCGCAACACACTCGCAGATTGATAAATACATCGGCAATGATTCCATACCTGGAAGTAGCAACAAGATTAGAACAAAGTTCACGATACGATAAGATTGCACATATGAAAGTTTTGTTTTGATTCTACCCGTTATCAATTTATTTGGTTTTTCATCAATTGTCGTTCAAAATACGTTACAAACTTTTTGGATAGAGTTAATTGGAATTTGAGAGCTTTTCTTAAGCTCAAATGTTTAACATTTATTTTCTTGGTCTCAACTCAACGACGATCTCCTCCTTGAAATCTAAAACGCGGAACGTTGGTACAAATTCGAGCTTCTTTGGGGTTTTATCGCAAACTTCGATTGTGAATTTTGTCAAAATGTTGAACACTAAAAGCTTCGCTTCCATTAGGGCGAATCGACTGCCAATGCAAACTCGTGGGCCAAGCCCGAAAGGGAAATAAGAACCAGGAACGATTGAGCCTTTTTTGTCGTCATCAAACCGATGCGGATCGAACTGGTTTGGATTCTCGAAATATTTTGGATCGCGATGAATCTCTTGAACTGGGAACAAAATCTGATCGCCGACTTTGATGTCTACACTTTTGCCATTATCCAAATAAATCTTATAGTCCTTGCTACACTCGCGGTTTTGTACAGTGTTTCCAGGGGAATACATTCGTAGCGCTTCCGAAATAACCTGATCGAGAAACTTCATCTTATGCAAAGCTTCATACGAGACAGGTTTCCCTTCTAAATCTGACAAAACTTCGTCGACTTCTTCAATCAATTCTTGTTGCACGTCGGGGTTCATAGCAAGTTCATAGCTTAGCGTCTGCAGAAGATGTTTGGTCGTGTCAAAACCTGCAGCGAAGAACACGAATCCTTGAGCCATTAAATCTTCATCGGTCCATTCGATTTTCCCGTCTTTGGGCTTCACGTCATATTCGATATTAGCCGAAAAGTTCTTCAAATCTTTATCATCACTTTTCTCACGATTATCAAGCTTCCCATTTTTGACTTGCAACAGCAGTTGGATGATGTCAGGTCGAAAGACTCCATTCTTCTCGCGCTCGTTCATTGCTACGATAATGACCCGGTGGAAGAAATCTTTGAGTTCTTGAGTTAAGAACTGAATACCCAGAAATTTGTAGAGAGACCTGGACATGCTCAACATGATGAATTTGATCAACAAAGCAAAAGTAAAAGTATTAAGGCTGCGTGCTATCTTGAAAAGGTAACTGTCTTCATTCTCTATGCAGTCGCCTTTAAATCCGAAGGCCGCAGTGGAAATTCCATCGACTGTGTACCGTGCAAACACGTCTTTGGCATCGATAAGAACTTTTCCTTCAGTAGATTTTTTCTCGAAGTGTTTGATAAAGTCTTGAGCGCATTCCGAAACTAGATCGAACATCATTTTCATCTTTGATGAAGTGAAAAGTGGGCTGAGACTGTTTCTCATTGTACGCCATTTCTCATCATGTAATGACAACAAATTCCTGCCTGCCATTTTATCGATAGCTTCATCAATAGTTTTATCATGGTTCACAAAGCTGTCGAAATCTTTGATCGACATCTGCTTGATCAACTCAGCATCCTTCACAACAAACGTTGGAGTTCCGAAGATAAACATTCCAAATACTCTGAAAAAATTTCAAGGTCATATGTATTATTATTTTTCAGTTTTCGCTGCCATACTTTTGATTATAGAACTTCTGGTAAAGTTTATCCTCAACATCTAAAAAGCTCGTTTTACGCAGCATCACGTTCAACATGTTGCCGAAAAGCAGCATTGGCTTTTCGAATGGGACATTCCTCTCTTCAAACACAGTGAAATTTTCCGTAAGCTTTTTGTACAAAAGCCAAATCGCGACAAACACTAAGAACGCGACTGTGTAACTCGTATCCATTTTATTCTCAAACGCTTGTTTGCTCCGCTAAGTTATGTTCTGAACTGGTGAAGTTGTGAAACGTTCATGAGTTTATATTCTGCCCGATCAAATGTGCATGTGAGCATTTTCAACACAGATAAAATAATTACCAAATACGGAACGAACTCAATCTATTAAGCTTTTGCAAATCATTTTTGTGTTTATTTTTTAATTCAAAAGGTTAAAAGATAAGATAATTTTCAACGTTCCCCAGGTAATCCACTTGGTAACCTCTCTGTTCTCGTTGTTGAGTTTATAAACAGATTTTAAAGTTCATAATTAACAATGAGGTTTTAAAAAAGCTTTAACAGATAAATTGCTTATCTGTTGATTTCAATTGTCATATTTATTTTCTTGGTCTCAACTCAACAAAAATTTTCTTTTTAAAGTCAAGCACGCGGAATGTGGAAACATATTCAAGCTTTTCTGGTGTTTGATCGCAGGTTTCAACTGTGAATTTTGACAATATGTTGAACACCAAAAGCTTTGCTTCCATCAAAGCAAATCGACTGCCGATGCAAACTCGTGGGCCAGAGCCGAAAGGGAAATAAGAACCAGGAACAATCGAGCCTTTCTTGTCGTCATCAAACCGATGCGGATCAAATTGATTTGGATTCTCGAAGTATTTTGGGTCGCGATGAATCTCTTGAACTGGGAACAGAATCTGATCGCCCACTTTGATGTCAACACTTTTGCCGTTGTCCAAATAAATCCTATAATCTTTGTTGCATTCGCGGTTTGTTGCATTGTTGCCTGGCGTCCACATGCGCAAGGATTCTGAGATAACTTGATCGAGGAACTTCATTTTATGCAAAGCTTCATACGAGACAGGTTTCCCTTCTAAGTCTGACAAAACTTCATCGACTTCTTCAATCAATTCTTGCTGCACGTCGCGGTTCATAGCAAGTTCATAGGTTAGCGTCTGCAGAAGATGTTTGGTCGTGTCAAAACCTGCTGCGAAGAACACAAATCCTTGCGCCATGAAGTCTTCATTCGACCAATTGATTTTCCCGTCTTTTGGCTTCACGTCATATTCGATATTAGCCGAAAAGTTCTTCAAATCCTTGTCATCATTCTTATCGCGATGGTCAAGCTTCCCATTTTTGACTTGCAACAGCAGTTGGATGATGTCAGGTCGAAAGATTCCATTTTTCTCACGCTCTTTCATAACATCGGTGATTGCACGTTTAAGGAAGCCGCGAAATTCCTGAGTCAGGAATTGTATTCTTAGTAACATGTAAAGAGACCTTGACATGCTCAACATGATGAATTTAGCTTGTTGTACGAGATTTGGAGTACTCAAGCTTAATGCTAGTTTGAAGAGCGAACTATCTTCATTCTCAATACAGTCGCCTTTGAAGCCAAAAGCCGCCGTAGAGATCCCATCGACTGTGTACCGTGCAAACACGTCGGCTGCATCTATGATCACTTTTCCTTTGGCTGATTTTTTCTCGAAATGATTCACAAATTCCTGAGCGCATTCTGAAACCAATTCGAACATCATTTTCATCTTTGACGAAGTGAAAAGTGGACTGAGGCTGTTTCTCATCGTTCGCCATTTCTCGTCAGTAAGTGAAAACAAATTTTTTCCAGCAACCTTATCAACAGCTTCATCGAATTGCTTGTCGTGATTTACAAAACTGTCGAAATCTTTGATCGACATCTGCTTGATTAACTCAGCATCCTTGACGACAAACGTTGGAGTTCCGAAGATAAACATTCCGAAAATTCTGAGGAAATATTCAAGGTCAATTTTCACAATGAAATTTAGTAAAATTTCTCATTACTTTTGATTATAGAACTTTTGGTAAAGCTTGCTCTCGATATCGAATAAGCTTGTTTTGCCTAACATCATATCCAATAAATTGCCAAAAATCACGACAGGCTTTTCAAAGGCAACTTGTCGCTCTTCGAACACATTGAAGTTTTGCGTGAGCTTTTTGTAAAGAAGCCAAACTGCAATCAGCACCAAGGACACGATTATGTAGTCAGAATCCATTATTTCTGAATCACTAGTTTATCACGCGAAGTTTATCCTCGAACTGGTGAAGTGTGTGACAACTGCGCGCGATTTTATACTCGAGTTGCTATCATTAATATTGCAGCAGAGATAAAAAACTTCCGTAAATGAAAACTACTTACGATAAGTTTAATGATAAGATAAGGTTTAAAGATGGTTCGAAAGTCATGACATTTGGACAACCCGCGTTGAATGACTACGCAGCATTGATGACTCGAAGCCGAGTAACTCAATTTAGGAATTTTTCTCCCGGGCGACATTTAGAATGAACGCTTGAAAACTCTGTTGAGGAGCAAGGGGAAGAGCAACAACCTCAACTAAGCTTCGCAATAAATTTCGTAGGCGCACCAGCAAAAGCTCTTTAAGATACTTCAAGCTCAAGTGCTTGAAACCTCGCAAATGCAAAACGACGATATGAAAGCTTAAGTGGAATGAGCAGACAAAGTCTTCCGATAACCGAACGAAACCTCACTGTAATCCTACGAAATTGAAGAGGAAAATCAATGGAATTTACGGTCACTTGTGGAGACTTCCGCAAAGTTATGGAATTGTGGCAAGTTCCGATAGTTTTTTTTTCTGACGGAAATAGCTCGAAGAGATTTATCTGCAGAGAAGGTTCAATTAGACTGCAGACATTCCGAGGCTGTTCGACGGGAATTGCTTCGCTAGCTTTGAAGGATCTTCGACGAACGACGTAATTTGTGATTCACTCAGCTAGAATATCGATCGAAATTATGATGGAAATTAATTTTCAGAGATTTAATGGAAATTCTTGACATGAAGCTAAGCGAGAACCAAGCAGTGATTGAAATAAAACTTTTCAAACTCTCAGCTTTTTGTAAATTTCATTTTTATTGATAGAAAAATTCGAAAACTTTTCCTTAACAATGCAGATAGTCGGAATTCCGTCGAAGCAAATGCAAAGTGAAAATTATAAAAGTTGAACATAAAAGCTACGCTCGTTCCACTGAAGATATTTAGCTTTATTCTCATAGATATTTTATCACATTTTTGACTTGACAGACAGCGGTAGCGACGAGGAGAATCATTATTCAATTGAAGTCGAAGAGAAAGAAAAGCTCTTCGTAATGGTAATAAAAGTTTCATGAATTGCAGATCCGCTCAACTGGATCAAATCGAAAAAGCTTAACGTGGAAAGTGATGGTCATAAGTTAAAGAGGAGAGAGACAATCGAGGAGGGAGTTTATTCTCGTTTTCCTTCTTTGATTTCTGGATATTCTAGCTTAGCTCCAGCCTCGCACTTGAAGGTCGGACAGCAGTAAGGGAATGGGGCGGTTTTGTTGGTCGCTTCGGTGTCCAATTTGCATTTGTCGTTGGCCAAAGGAAGAGGTCCACAGTCCTCAACGAGCTCGAGCAATCTTGACGAGGAAATGGGAAAAGTTTTCGATTAATGCAAGAGTTTTAATTAAATTCTCAGCAGAACACTCACTTTGGTGGAGTGTCTTCGGAAACGACACATGTTGAGCGACCACAGAACGGTGCCAACTCCCATGTCTTGCCAGGTTCAACTGTTGCGCATCGTGTTGAAGCGAAGCACATTCCAGGGAAATCTATAACGAGGAATGACAAAGAGCAATGAAATAACTAGAAGAAAAAACTTGAAGCACGTTTGGCACGTTGGCTGCAATTAAATATTATTCTCCCTGGGCGAGCAGATGTAAACGAGTTTTTTCCGTTCGATCGAGAGGAAAAGTGTAATAATTTGCACTGATTTCAACACTCATTGAAAGCATCGAGAAGTGCCAGTTGTGACCTGAATGTGACTCATAGATTGAGAGTTACTTGCTCTCTAGTTAAACTTGCTCGTGACGGAAATTTTCTTGCTCACTGCAGACGAGAAATCGTCTGCGACGTTTAATAAGCTAGCGGGCGTCATCTTTCAGTTTTGGTGAAGTGGTTTGACTTACAACTCTTTATGTTCCAGTTCAATGACCTCCACGTTTTCTATTTCTGCTCTTGACGTTTGCCTGAGTCTAACGATTCAAACGAATCCCGACAACTTCCATCGCAATTACTCAATCCAATCATCCGCAAAAAGAGAATCGACAAACAAAGGTGGCTTGGTAAAAGAACAAGCGCAAACACACTTCGCCTCATTTTATTTGGTTTTGTGCTTTGCCTTTTCCTTCAGTGTGCTACGAAGGCGAAAATGTAAACAAAATAATTTATGCCTATTATGGCTTTACAAGTCTTTGCTTGCCTCGTTCTGAGACGAAAATTGTGAGTGATGTTCACTTGGATCGCAAACAATTGAGGCACTTTATGTAATTTTCCCCCCGGCCCGGAAGCTTTAATTGAAATTATTGACTTTCTTCTCGTAGGCTTCTTATTCTGTTTTAAAGCTTTTTGCGGCCGCGAAACTTTTTGCCGAGAAAATTAATTTTCCATCAGCGATGCCTCAGAGAAATCATTCACATTTGCCGAAGTTGAGTGATGAATGGCTTTGTTTGTTCCGCATTTCTTACTGGCATAGGCTCTTGGATGGCTTCTGTTGTGTTCTTGAACAAAAGTTCCGCTGTCCTCCAAATCCCTCGAATCATAAAGAAGCGATTCAACAAAGCGAAAGCATTTTGCTTTAAGGAAAATTTACATTTTCGAGACATTGACCCAAATCAAAAGTTTGGGAAACTTTCAAAGGCACATTGGTCGCGTTCTCGAAATTCTTAGAATCGAAACTTTCGTAACGCTTACACTCTGCAGTTGGAGACCGCAGTGCTTCTTAAAATTGTCTTTGCTCCACTGCTTGATTGAGAATCTCGCCAACAATATTGCAAACGCTACATCAATGCAGTCGAAAGCAATTCCACATCGCATCAATGGCATCATTTGCAGTAAAGAATGATTTTATGATGTCTTTGATTGCTTGCGAGCGTTGGCTTCTTCTGTTTTTCTAGCAAATCTCCTGACTTATCTCAATCCGTCTTCCAATAAGGAAGCTTCAAAGACAAATTTTACTGCTTTAGGCGGAGAAGTTTTCGCTTTATCGTCGCCAAAAAGCGTCGGCGGTGAAAGTGAAATTTAACAGACTCTCAATTTCTTTCGCAACAGTGTCTTCACTTTCAAGATGCTTTCGCCCCGAATCATGATTTCGGCGAACGTTAAATTTCACGACGCGAATAAAAACGGCAAATTGGGTTTTGTTTTCTCTTCTTTCACTGATGAAAAAGTGCAAAGCGAAAAAGAAGCAAAAAGCGAACGTCGGGCTTAGCCACACATATTATACGATAGAGCTTCGATTGAAGTCACTGCAAACTTACGCGAAACTTTTCCCTTCGCTTCGATTTCTGTGGACGAGATAAATTCAGTGGCAGAACGAGCCATGATTGAGCTCATGTTTGTCTGGCAAAAGTTTTCAAATTAAGGTCAAAAGTTACTTGGGAATTCACTGTGAAAAGTTGGCACGGTATGCTGGCGATTTAGATCTCGGAAGCAATCCGTTCTATTTCCAAATTTAATCTGAGATAATTGTTCAATGCAACGGCTCACAATGGAGCTTTATAAGCATGACGGACCTGTGCGGTTGCGAACAACTACAAAGCCAGCAAAAAAGCGACAATGAGCAGCTTAATTAGCATCGAATTTTCGAGATCCCGCCAACTGGAAACAAACGCCGCAAGCTTGATTCGAGACAATAACATTTGTACCTAATCTCATTCTGCACTTAGTGCCTACAAATCTATCAAGTTCAATTCGAGACCGCTTGGCCTTGAGTCGATAAATCAACTCATAACTCTCATGTGCAGCAAGGCCCTTGTCGTGGTTTTCGCGTGCGACGCTTTTCGCAATGCTCTCGAGCGTCAATTAGCTAATTACCATAAACAATGCTCTTTGTACAAAATCAATTACATGCTGAACGCTTCCAGACGCTGCTAGCAAATTAATTAAAAGCTGCTATGTAGTTTAAAATGACTCTCTCTGTTCAGTTTGTTGCACCAGCTGACCTCGCACAGCCTGATTTATTGCTCGAGATTTTAAGCTTAACGACAATTTATGTCGGAAGGCGACGAAAATAAAGTCAACTCTACATTGTTTGATTTACGTCGCCCTAACGACATCGAAGTTGTCTTTCTTATCATGCAAACTTGTTGTCCGAGCTTAGCGGATTCAGTTCCTCTCCTTTCAGCATGGGAATTGCGAAATTAGATCGAACGAGCAACGCGTGTGTGCACGAGGGAGAGAACGAGAAAAGATTTATGGTTCGCTCTAACCCAATTTGAGATATCGACAAAGCTACATCGAGACTGGTTTTTACGATTACAAGTTCAAGAAAAACGACTTTGTCCTATTGCGAAAAGGCGAGACTTGGAAACTTATCGCTGAAAGCTCGTACGCGTGGGACTCTTTCAGAACCATTTGCATAACTCGCCGATTTCCATGCATGATCGGCTCTGAATGGCAGCGCTTTGTCAAGCCAATCAACATGTTGACGGCGATGAATGACCTCCAAAGCTGCAGAGCTCGATTGTCGTTCTCTCGCCATGAATCATCAAAGGTGAACAAACAGATTTCGAAAACTCTTTAATGAAAGGCGTTTGTCGATTCGGAGTAATCAGAACATGATTCCGCTTCCCCTCTCGAGCATAGCTCTTTGCAAACCGTCGGAGCTCGAAGAAAACTTTTTCTGTGCACGCAAGTGGAAGCTGAAAGAGTTCGCCGCGGTTGAGCGTGAAGCTCTGCTTAACTGTGCTCATGAACGTGCATCCGAGAGATTTCGTCAACAAAGTCTCATCCGACGATTACCGCTTGAAAGGCTAACGAGAAGTTTAGCATAACAATGTATGCTCATCGCAATGTTTCATTGATAGCGATACCGTTGCTTGTGCTCGTTGTGCAGCAGCGACACAAAGTTGTTAATTAAAATCGCTCGGCTTAAGCGCATTACGTAATTGACATCCAACCATATACGAGAACATGCGAAAGTTATTCAACCGTCGATGAACGCGAAGGTGGAATAAAAAGTTTATACAGAAAGTGAAACTGCGCCGCTTCGGATGAGTTGTTACAGCTCATTCTGTAATCCTACGTCGTTCTACGTTTGATTGAGCCTCATCTCATCAATTGAATCAAGTCTAATTGAATCAAATTGTTGGAGATTTGTTTTGTTTGCTCGCTTGGTTTAGCCCGCAACCTTCGCGAAAGCAAGTTAACGGAGGAACATCTCACATAAATCTTTTTCGTATCACCCGAAGTGAAACGACAGATCACCCAAACGAGATAGTAATTTGCTCTGTAGTTCCTGATCGACTGCAATCTCAATCAGCCGCGCCTGACTAGACTACTAATAGCACGGAAATCTTCTACTCACCACGCAAGACGTCCGCGGGAATCAATCGCTTGTAGATCTTGATCTCTCCTTCCTTAGGCTTTGCCTCGTCGTCAGCAGCGTACGCGCACAGTACAACGGCAGCGAACAATAATCCAAACAGAATCGATTTCATTTTGATTTCTTTTCTTTTCTGATTACACGACAACAAAAGATATTTTCTCTTCTTTCCGGGTGATGAGCGCCAGAACTTTAATCACAAGTAATCTCAACGAGCACCGGTCTAGTCACGGCAAGGGTTTAACTGAGAATGATCACGATACTGAGCCGAGCTCGACAGTTATATTTTATTTATTTTGGTGGAGGGGAAAAGCCCGCGATTTCGTATTCTTTAAAGCGAATTTAAATTTGTCTGTGCGCTCGATGGTATGAGTGGAAAACAGAGTTACCAGACCGGTGTTGTTATCTGATCTCTGTTCACGTTTTCGCTTTCAGACACTACTCCGAGCTTAAACGAAGTGATCGATAAGTTGAGTGAGCGAACGTTGAGAGGCTCGATGGCAATGGCTCGTTGCATAACGCGCCGGCCTTATGCACACAGGCGAGATTGCAGAGAGATTGCTATGGTCTACAAACGTGACTCACTGCTCCTCTGTACGACTTGTCGTCTTATCGAAAGTCCAAGAGCGGTTCTCTGACATTCAAGGCGCGAGACTCGTTCAAAGCGATCTGAAAACAAAGTTCTTCTTATGCTCTCACCGAAATGCGGAAATTCCCATGACGTAGATTATTGACAACGCCCCGATCGCATTAGTTATTTAAATGTATCAACAACATCGAGAGGTTTTAGTATTCTCCTCGCCTGCTCAAGATTTGGTTCGCGTTTTGGCGTTCGCATTGAGACCCGAGATCGTTAACACAAGAAATTGGCCACAGTGAAACCAATTCTCAAGGTTAAGCAGTCTCTGGATGATAATTAATTCTTCGCCGAACTCATCAGTCGAGGCATGCAACTCATCGAGTAAAGCGAATAAATTAACTTGTTGTTGAAATTTCCTCTCCGTGCATCGACTCATCGATTTGGATGGCTGGTTCGGTTTTTCAGCAAGCAGTTTCGTTTTCGACATGACACAACTCGCACTCGGGCCATTGCTTGTTGTTGTTCTACTGCATAATTTATCATTTCTCTGCCGTTTCACAGAGAATTCGCTGAAATTACTTCTCGTTTGTTCGACGCTAGTGAGTTTGGGGGTCTTCGCGCGCCATTGAGTTCCTCGAAAGTTAACAGCGAGAAAGCATCGTAAACGATGTTCAAATGACTCGGTTAATTGTCACACACCGAAAAACTGGTTGCCGTTTACGGTCACAGCTTCAGCAAGCGGCGAATTTGTCATGAGCCACTGACTTCGAACAAAAGTTCCATCGTTAAAGCCACGAAAGAAGATTATGGCAATTTCGCGAGAAATCTAGCTTCGCTTTTGTTCCATTACTGCAAGTCGAAAGCAGCTCGAGTCGCACCGAAACGGATTAGCAGTGGATTTAGACGACGAGTTATTGAGCAAAGAGAAACCTGCTTGAAGCTTCACTGTTGATAATTGCAGAGCTTCGCTAAAAAAATCTGGTAGCGAAGGTAAACGTTGGGATTCGGAAACGCTTCTGGTTCGACTCAATTGAAATTCAATTTGAATTCGAGAAAAGGTTGCAGCACTCGACACCGAAATTAATTGAGCAGATCGCTTCGAGGACTGAATTTCCGGCTATTGAAAAAAGTCAATGGCTTCTCAATCGCAAAGTCGAGAGACGAATTTTCGTGGAAATTCTGACAACTTACTTCAGTTTACATAAGCTGTCCTTGTAAGAAATGTAAAATTTGTTGAAGAATATCATCGGATGAATTTATGAGATTCGTGTGGGTTCATTTTGAAGCCTGAAGAGCTTCAAGATCACTCTACATGAACTGAGTATAAAGTTTGACATTTTATCAAAACAAAACCCGAGTCGCGCTGCGGGGTTCCTTCGGCCTGAAAAGGAAAAGAATTGAGAATCGTACACAGTTCAGCTCCTTTCATTCCTCGATTCAATGGAAAGGAAAGAACCTGAAGGTAACTCTTTGCGAGAGCAAAGCTTGTTCAAGTGGAAAAAGGAAATGTTTGCATATGACGACCGGAGGAGGAGACAAATCCTATGAAACGCACACTCGCTGTCAAACGTTAATGATTGACGAAGTTTTAACGAGCCGGAGTGTGTTAATTATTTCTCCATCGCAGAATGAGTTTGGCAAAAGCTCTTCGCAAATATTTGCCTTAGTTGTTCGGAGCAGTTTGATGATTTGTTGTTATCGATCGATGATGGAAATATCGCGAACTAAAGCGGAAGCAGTAATTACTTGAAATTCAAAAGAATCAATTATTATAAAAGCAGTTGATTAAACGAGATGATTTAAGAGAGATAAAAGCTTCGTTAAAGCTTTTAGATAGAACAATGGAACAATCTTAGGAGCAGGCACGAAAATTCAATCTACGCTTTAATAAGAGTCGAAGCTTTTGTCAATTTGCTATGGGGGCTGAAAAGGAATTGTAAACATTAAACAGAAGACGGAGAAAAGATTGTTAAATTTTGTACACATGGCATACAAAAGGGAATTTTCTAATTACTTAACGAGGCATGCAAACGACATGTCGTTGCTATTGGTAGCTTATTGAACTGCTTTCTTTCTCTCATTGCCTGGAAAGGAAACCTTTCTATGGCAACGTTGACGTCTGTTTAAACGACGTCAAAGCTTTGATCCGAGGTAATTCTCAATCTTCAAACAACAAGTGGAACTCAATCAACTTGAAAGCTCGCGCGTGGTAATGCACGCTTTTCCTTCAAAGCGAAAACATTTAGATGAACCTCGTCAATGCGAAGCAAAAGAAAAATTAATAAAAACAACGAAATCTAGTCCAATTAGTGATAATGGAAGCGATAATTACTGCAAAGGATGCTTTGGGGAATGTTGATAATTATTTCATCAAACCGGCTTGAACAGCAGTAAAAACAACTGATGAGCTTGGTCTGCTCATGCGCAACGAACCGTCGTCGTCTCCCTCACATCGTCACCTTCGCTGGAAGAGACTATGGAGCGATTGTAAACTTGGAGCACGTGCTTACAAACGATGTCAGCTGTGGAAACGTTGAGGAAAAACAGCAGACGAAAACATTGCGCAATTGATTCGTAAAATTTGATCATGGAACTTTCCTAATTCAAAAGTTTTATTGGCTACTTTGCATCGTTAAGATTTCTACAAAAACATTTTCCTTTCACCTTAACTAATCATCGAAAGAGAGAGATATTTGAGAGCTGAGTTGGGCCATTGATAAATCATATCACATTGTGGACTCTAGACCGCTGCTAGACTCACACAAAAATACATTTTGTTCTTGCTCATGTGTAGAAGTGGAGAAAGTAAAACAACCTCGCTTATTTCAAGTGGAGTTTGCCTCCTTTCGACGTCATGTACATTCTTCCCGATATTAGAAAAATGATTAATTTATTACAGTCTAGACTTAAACGCTATTGGAGTTATTTACAAACTCGTCGTACAACTCGCACTCGCCGATGTTCTCGCCCTTAAACCTCGAGAAGTCTTGCATGTTTAGCTGCGAATATTGTGCGGAAGGCGACGTCGTCTGTGGGTTGTTGTAGTTTATAATTTGAATTCCTTGAAGGCAGCCGGAGAAAGGCTTGTGAAAATGGCTCAGCGTACGGTTTAGGATCGGAGTGTCGGTCGGAAAGCCACCTGTAATGAATTGTTGATTCAAACTTGGGAGCCCCAAAAGCTTTGAATAAATTTTCTCACCTAAAAAGAACGACTCGCCTAGATGATCCAAGTTTTCAATCTTCTCCGAGTTGTGAACTTCGTTGTAAATGGGTTTCTGATCGATGCGAAGAGCAATTTGACCCTTTTCGTCAATCTCGAGTTTAATGTTGTGCCAACCGCCGTCAGTCAAGTAAACGCCGGTCGGCAAGTCGATAATTTCGTCCTTGAAGTTCAGAAGATTGCTTACGACCTTCAGGAAGCCGTTGGCAAGGCCAATACCCAGATATTCTTCGTTCTTGTCACTCCACAAAAGCAAACCGTCCATGTTAACCGTGGAGAAGTTCATCGAGATTTGGAGGAACTTCACTCGAGCGTTGTACTGAGATGATTGACCGTTTCGTTTGTCCTTGTGCGTGTAACTTTGACTGGGCACAATCATGTAGCTCTTCCCGTTGAAACTGGGTAGCGCAAATCGGTTCGTTGCAATTTCACAGAAATATCCACCCCATCCATTTGGACAGCTGCACTCGCCGTTCGGCATGCACTTCCCGCTGTTCTTACAGTTGATGATCTGACATGATTCCGGAATCTCACAGTGGGTCCCCTTGGCTGTCTCTGGGCACTTGCAGTGCGGATTTGATTTGTCATCGAGATAGCAATGACCACCGAGGTCGCATGAATCGCCACCGCAAGCAGTTCCATCGCAGTCATTGATGTTCCTCGACTCGACGATGGTTTGTTCATTCAAAACGAAGCGATGTCCGTTGAGGTAGAACTGTCGCACGCAACCTTTGAACGGAACTGGGAAGCCCAAGACCGAGTTGTAGGGAAGCTTTGATAAGTCTGATAAACCACCGATGTAGATGAGAGTGTTGTAGTTGTGATAAAATATTGAGTTTGGCTGGAGGTGATTCGATGACGAGCTGCCCTCAACCCAAAGACTCAGTCGCCGGCCATTCTGGGAAAGTCTAATCTTGTGCCATTCGCCGATCGCAAGGATTCTGTTGCTTCTGACAATAGATAGTTGCCCGTCTTGCCCAGCAATTCGGAACTCAACGACACCACCGTTCAGTGACAAACTTATGAAACCTTCTTCGTGGTCATTGACATCGCCGAGGAACATCAAAATTCCGCTTTCGCTTAAAGGTCGAAGCTGGAACTCCATTGAGAAGAACTGCGCCTTTCTTTGATGCTCCATAATGTTTCTAGCCATCAATTTCGACGAAGTGTCATAGGCAAACACGTCGACATCGTGCAATCGCATTCGCTGATGAACACGGTCTCTCGAGTAAACGCTTGCGTGAGTCTGGTTCGGCCAATTGAGTGCGAAGTAGGATCGTTTACCGCTTAGCGACACGTCACTCAAATATTTCATTGAAATATCGCAAAACTTGCCGATCTTTCCAATTGGGCAATCGCACTCATAGCCGTTGATAAGCGGAACGCAGGTCGAGGTCTCGTCACATTTGCTGCTTCCTGAGTCGCATGGATTCATTTTCTGTGAGCAGAGCGTTCCAAACCAACCGTCCGGACAAATGCACGTGTAAGTGGCGCCGTGTTGTAAACAAGCGCCATTGTTATGACAAGCGTGTCGGTGACACTCTCGCGTTCCGCATTGCCCCACACTTCGGCCGATAATTCCCTTCGTTTCGTGTAAAGGCACAACTAGAGAACCGCTTTTCAACTGCAGATCGTAGATGCAACCTTGAAATCCTGAGTGAAGTGGAAGATCATGGGGAAGAGTCGAGAAATTAGTGAGCGAGTGACCGCCGATGTAAAGCACTGGAACAACGTCGAGTCTTGCAACATCGCCAGGTGAGTTTCCGGTCACATTGAGCTTTCCATCGATGTAGAGTGAAGCCTTTCGCCCGTGTCTGATGACTTGCACGTGGTAGGAAACGATTTCATCTTCGCCCTCGTGGAAAACGAGAGGTTTCTGAGTAAAAATTCTCCGTGGTCCACTGCCGCAGTTCCAAGTAAGCATGATATAGCCTTGGATGAAGCTTACGGCCAAATGATCGCTCTTGTCGTCGTGTGTTCCGCTTTGACCGAGGAAGGCTAAAAGAGAAATCTGCGAAGCCGTAGTCGGCGAGATTTTGAAGCTGAGGTCAAGAGTCGTCTCGAGAGGTATCGGAACTGGGTAAGAAATGTACGAAGATAATCCATTGACACTGCCGGAGAACGATGGCTGTTCAATCTCGAGGTCTAAAAGAAAATTTGTTAAAGATGGAAAACGTGAAAACGTTTTGAATATCTCACTGTGTTCACAGTAATGTCCATGCTTGCCGAGTGGGCAGAGACAAAGATAACCGCTGCCCGGAAATTCGACGCACGTTCCACCAAAGTTGCAAGGATTGTTTTCGCAGACAGAACGCTCGCAGGCTGGGCCCAAGTAGCCCGTCGGGCATTTGCACTTCCAACGGTTCTCGTAGATTTCGTTGCCATCGATATCGTTCTCTGAATCGTGGTGGTCAAACAGCTTTTCTTCGCAAGTTCCTCCGTTACGACAAGGATTGGCAAGACATGCTAAAGATCCGCACTCAGATATACCGAAGCCGTCGTAAGCCTCCCTAGAGAATAAAGGAGAAAATTAAAACCTCATTTACTTGATGCCTCGATGTTTACAACCAACCTGAAGATCTCTTTGGGAATTTCATTAATTTTCAAGTTGTGCAAGCATCCGGTGAATCCCTGGCCGCCGGGTAATTCACTCATTAAAACGACTGGCGTTTGCGGTGAGCCACCGAGATGGAGCCAAACAGAATTTACGGTCTTTGTTTTCCCCAGGGTCTTCATGCCTAACCACGTCGGTTGGTCACCGCTCATAGCCAGTGTGTCGTTGATCCTAAGCGAAGCATTGCAGTGCGAATGATTCCGGCTGAAGTCCAAAGCTACCTGGACCGTAAATTCATGCCCGGTGTTGATAGGAGCCTCAAGTTCACTGAGTAACATAGTTTGAAGTCCGCATGAGAATTGGAACTGCAGCAGACCTTTGTGAAGGAAAAGAGCCGTGTAGTGGCCACCTTTGCTTCCATGAGCTATCGCTAGAAAAATTAATCCATCCGTAGCTCGAGTTCTTGCCTTTAACTCAATGTTTATCGGCAAAATTTGCTCCAGCGGTTTAATATCGAAATCCTTGTGATTATCTGAGTATAGCATGTGGCTCAAGTACGAGTCTCCAGCGAAGGCGGCATTTCTTATTCTTATCAACGAACGGCAGTTCGGATCCTGACGGTCAAAGCGGCAAACACACTTCGGACCATCGGATGTTGTCACGCACGAGCCTCCATTGTAACACTTCGTCGTTTTGCAATCAGTTCCGGTCACGTTGCCAACATCAGTTGGTGTGATTGTGTAAATCTCTTCCGTGGTGGTTGATGGTGGTTTGAAACTTGAGGCTGTTGATTGAGCATCGGTTGCAACTACTGTTGTTGAGGTTTCACTCGTCGCTACCGTTGTTTCTTCTCGCATTGTTGAAGTCGAAGTCGATGTGAGTGAGACGTCAGACGTCTTTTCGATGTCTTCAATTGCAGGCGCTCTTGTCGTTCTTTCTGTCGTTAACAACCCTTCAGTTGTTGTTGACGATGCAGTCTCGATTGGCTCTAATGGTGTTGTAGAATCACGTGGCTGTTGACTCGACAATGAAGTTTCTTTTGTGGATGTAGTAGACGTCTCTATTGTTGATTGGTCCTCCACTGTAGAAGGCCGCGCACTAGCATCAGATGAAGACATAAACTGAGTAGAACTCGAAGTCGATGACTCGTTAGGAAATGTTGGGGTCGATTCAGATTCGCTTTTCTCTGTCGTAGATTCGTAAGCCTTAGTTGTCGATGTTGTCGTCGGTCGGGTGAAATCAGGAGGACAAGGACGAAGTTTTGTTGTTTTGCCAACCGGTTGACGAGTTGTGAAAATTGATGACAGTGACGAAGAACTTTCAGAGTTTGTCGATGTCTCCGTTGATGCTATTGATGAGACGTCAGAATTCTCAGTTGTTGACGTGGACGTTGATAGCTCTATTGCGGTCACTGCATGAGTTGAAGCATCGGTGGTGACAGAAGGTTCAGTTGACTTAGTTAAATCGAGAACATCAACGGTGGTGATTGAGTAGGAGCCATCAAAAGATGTCATTGGCACTGACTGTGTGATTGTTGATGTGTCGACACCGGACGGCGTATCTGTTGGCATGTCCGGGTCGGTAGTTTGTCTAGTTGTGGTTGTGAGCAGCATTGGTTCAGTCGAATATTCGAGCTTTGGCGTTGTTGAGAATCTCGGATCGAATGGACTTGTGTAGTTACAGTCAAGGTCCCCAGTTGGCGTCTGCCGGCACTCACAAAACATTCCTCTGAAGTCGTTCTTGCATGAACACGAAAAGTCGTCAACACCATCAACGCATTTCCCGCCGTTTGCACATCTGTGGAAAGGTGAAGCTTTAGACATAATCGCAGTTGACAAACTGCGGCTTACCTCGGTCCGATCTGGCACTCGTCGTACTGATATTCGCATTTCTCGCCATGGAAGTCCGGAACGCAATAGCAAACGGGCTGACCCTCCTCCATCAGGCAGAGAGCACTGTTTTTGCAAGGTGAGTCGTTGCACACTTCGATATCTTCCTCGCAGTTTGGCCCAGTGAATCCCACAGCACAAACGCATGCATATGCTGCCAATTTATCGACACATATTCCTCCGTTCAGGCAAGGCGAACTCTCGCATTCATCGATTTCGATACTGCAGAAGCGGCCTTTCCATCCAGGCGCACAGTCGCAGGTGAAATCGAGTCCACGTCCCTCCACACATTGGCCTCCGTTATGACATTTATTTCCGCTTCCTGCAAAGGGACCAACACGAGACATTCGAGATGTGCGTCGAACGTAAATATTTAATCATTTGATTACCTGTATCGCAAACGGCGACGTCCAGCTCGCAGTGGATGCCAGCATACCCAAGCGAGCAATAACAAACATATCCGTTGTTTCTATCATCACAGGTACCGCCATTTTGACACGGATTCGACAAACACTCGTCCAGGTTCTCCTCGCAATTTACACCTTAACGAAAACAAATGAATGAGACGTGAGACAGTCGCAGTTGATTTAAATATTAATATCGTACCGTTAAATCCTTCGGGGCATGTACAGTTGTAAGAGGCGACGCCATCAATGCACGTTCCACCGTTTATGCATGGCCCGGACCAGCATTCATCCCAATTTGTTTGACATTGCCGACCCGTGTAGCCGTCTATACAGTAACAAGAATACGAACTAGAAGGGAATTGAAAGTTGCGTGGTGAGAGAAATGAGCATGAAATTGTTTTTAGAACGGATGAGACGATAAATCGCAGTGAAGAATGAAGCAATGATTCGAATGGGTTCCGAAGGTTTCCATCGATTTATCACTGCTGGAAGTTTTTTGGTTCGAATAGAAGTCAATAATTGCCAAGGATGAAGGAGCTCGAGTGATTTGAACTTGAGATGTTGAAGGGTTTAACGTTGGGAGAGACAACGGGCTCACAATCAGGCTAACTCTCCAGACTCTCACTACTGAACCAACTGCCAGAGCTCAGAATGTTCAATGTTCGATTATATCCACATCGCCTGTAAATCATCCACTCACCTATTTAAATCGTCGATGCAAACACCGAAAATGCAAGGATTACTCGAACACCCGAACGAAGATTCATTGGCATTAATTAAACAAACTAACAGAGCACAACTTATCAACACGTAGTTGCACAATTTGACTAGATTTAATCGTCTACATCGTTCAGTGTCTGTATAACACTTTATCGGTTTGTGTTTTCGCTTGGGCAATTCATAACTTTGCCATTTGTTGCACGACTGCGGTGTTGAATGTTTCTGGTCGATTGAACTGTCTGATGTCATGTTGAAAGTTTTCCGAGTAGAGTTTTTGAATGGTTTGCGAGAATTGTTAGTCGATGTCTCGCATTACTGTTACATCAATTCTGAAACGACACAAAAAGAGAAGTTATGCCATTTATTGTCCAAGTCGAATAAGGGAGCTTGGCAATTGACACCCCCACAGTAGAGGAAATCATCAACTTCATGCACTTATAGTTAGACGAGTAGAAAGAGCTCGTTGCTATGGTTGTAAAGGAAGAACAAAACGTTTCCCAGGTCAAGACATTGTTGACTTGCAAGTGCTTGAGCAACATAATGAAAGCCACATCTCGACTTGAGTGTTTTCCCCCAATCGACTTGTCTCAAGTTGGTTTTCGCTCGCCTCTAAGAAAAGTAATTAAATTGAAGACTGTGTTTAAATGACGCAAGTTCATTAAACTCTCCGTCTGCAATAATTTAAACCTCGGAGCTTATTTAAGTACTCGTCGTGAATGAAGCGTATTAGGTTAGGGTTTGGCCACATCTGCTCTCGCAAAACTGCGGACTTCTTCTGGAATTTACGATTATATGGAAATCTGTTTCGAGTGTTCAAATTTTGTCTCGAACATTTTGTGGCTTTGTGGGTCTCGAATTGTCTCAATTAGTTCTTCACATTCTCGTCATTAATCATTGACATTTCCGCATCGGTGCGTGGTAGAGAGAAATCCGGAAAATTCATCGCTTCAACTTCACTCCAAAAGTTTAGACTGTTGCGAGATGATTTATCCATTAATTAACTCTTGAAATGTTGATGAGGTTTTCATTTTATTCGAAAACTTTGAGTGCTTCAAGGAACTTTTATAAATTGCGTAATGAGATCAGTGAATGTATTATTCAACTTTTTGTACCCGAACCAGTAAGGGAATCACCGAGGATTTTATGATAAAAGTTTCATGTTTATATTTTTTACTGTAGTCATAACTCGTCATCGGAGGCTTACGTACTATCAGAGGAATAAATCATTTAAAATAAATGAGGCAAACAAAATAGTTTAAAAGGTTAAATATGGTTTCACAAGGTACAATAATTGTTGCATATTTACTCAATATCAAAAAATCATTTTGAAGCTTCTGCTCCTCTCCTGATTTTAACTGATTACTTTGCTATTGTTCCAGAACAAAATAGTATTCAATACTTTGCTAACACAATGACTTGTTAACACACAAGCTAAGTTGAACCGCCAACGCAAACAGCGAAATTGTTTAATCAAAAATTTCCGCGCTCTAACGAAAATCCAACAAATTTCATGATTGATTCAAAGGCTAATGATGGCGATAAAGTTGTGACAGTGCAAACCCAATTATCTAATTTCAGACCAGACCAATGCCGCTTAGCGTTCTTTTTAATTTCCCTGGCGTTACCGGGAATGCAATTTTGCATTTTGGAGCGCACAAAAGACTCCGAAATCCCAATTGAGGAGCGAAATTCGCAGCATGCAACAAAACCATTTGCCAGACTCGACAATTGTTATTGTGCTGCTGGAGATGGCGAGCAAATTCTGTTGCTGCTGCAAAAAATCTTTGCTTCCCTATTTTTCACTAACAACGGAAAGCGCTCGAAAAGCCCGAAACTCAGTTCCAAACGATGAGGGAATCGAGAATGTGCTTTTCCCTCTGCACAATGCGATTTGTTTTGATGACTTTATATCAGATTTTCTTTCACTGTTCAGTTGTGTATTATCAGTCGGAAAAATTCCTCCACTTAGATTTGAAATCAGCCATGCAAGAAGCAGAATCGATTTGTGTGAAACTGTTCTCTTCAGTGCCTGAAAGAGATCCGAGTTGTGACATCGAGAAATGTTTTCGACTTGCTCTGAGATTATTTCATTACTTCGAAGAGATTTCGCTGCAAACTTTTGAAAACTCATATTGTCGAATTCTCTCAAGGCTTCCGTCGTGGAAATAAGTTCAAAGCTGTCAGTCTCGAGCACCGTGCCAAGGTTACACCGCGCTGTTGTCCCAATTTCACCGAAACAAAGCTTTCGCGAATCTACATCTCCTGCTCCCCTCAGTGTTTCGTCTTAAGTGTCGTGAAAGATCAGGCAAGTGATAAGAATAAGCGAGAATTGTTTCGCACTGATTTATCGTACGTGCAACGCTTTACAAATTACTTGTGAACTTCGCGGTGTTCTCGAATGCTTACATTCACGTAAGGAACTCTGGCACGACTGGAAGCGATTGAAAGTTTGCCTTCTTCAAATGCAAAACGTCTAATGAAATTTATTCGCAAGTAAAAGTGGAAAGGAAAAATTGATCAAACAACGGGCCAGGCCGTTTGTAAAAGTTTCAACAGTCGCGTGAAGATTTTATGCAAAAACATTTCGCCGTTTATGCTGTTTACGTATGAAACATGAATAATTCGACTTTGTTGTTATTTATCGATCGCATCGCTAACGATTTCATGTGAATGCGAAATTATGAGTTTAATAAAAAATATGTTGGATCTAATTTTAGATGCAGGAAGACAAGACGCCAGTTATGCAATCGGGTTTGGAACAATGCGATCTATCTCGAGACGCTGCTCTGGACATTAATTTCATTGCTCGCTCTCAACTTTTTGTGACTTTTTCCGGTGATATTGTGTAGTAGAATTGTTGTCATAAATAATTCATATTCAACTTCTGTTTCCATGAGCTCTTCCTTGTTCGTTCCTTGTTTTGTGTAGAAACCGGGCGAAATGAATTTTCGTGTTCACCATGAAATATTCAGCGATCTCGGAAAAGTTTTCACGGGACATTGAACTGGCGTGCGTTCTCCCACTTCTCGTCTGCTGCTTGATGTAATCAAATTTTTACGAGCTTCGTTTCGGTTTCTTTAGTTTATTCTTGGGGGACATTTTGTTGATGAAGTCACGAGTCGTGTAATGAGATACGTGCAACCTCTAGCGACGAAGCTCTCATGCTATCTAGACAATGAGTTTAAAAGTCGTCGGTGACGAAACTTGTAAACTTTTCTTTAAGATATTAATATTTTCGAGACATTAGATCGACGAGAATTGATTAAACTTATTGAGCTCTTCGCTTTTCTGATTTTCTCAATAACTTTGGCTCTAAATTCTCAATAAATATTGCAAAATTAATGTGCGAAAAGCTTTCTGGCTGATCATAAAACATAGAAGCTCTCTGCACGTTGAATACACAAAATACAAGATAACGAGCGGGTGAAAGAGTTATGAAAGCCACCCAAAGATAGAAGCAAAACCGGCGAAGAGAGAAAGCTGCTTTGTTTGTTCGAGCAAAGTCTTCTGCTCCCTCAAGGAGCATGCGAGCAACACAAATCACATACACGAGCATAATTCTCATGAAAATATAATGTTTATCCTATGAAAATATTAATTTAAAATTCAAACATATGTTGAAATTTATTCTCTGTCGCTAAGCCGAACGAACTGTCTGCGTTCGAATGCACAGATAGCGACAACGCTTTAACGCCAGACAACAATGCTAGATAAATTCACATTCAAATTACTGATAATAATTATCGCAGTCATATTTGTTTAGCTCTCCTCGTTCGACAAAAAATTTATTGCTTTGAGGATTTGTTGCTGGCGCTGTTTATTAACATTCGGGGCCGGAGAATGTCAACGGAATGCTCTCTCTGCCTGTAAAATTGTTCGCAATCAGCAGCGCAAATATGACATGAATAAGCGCGAACAAATATTTCATGTTTTTTATCATATCAAGCCCACTCGCATTTTGTGTGCGGTCGAGAGATGCTTTAATTGAATTCGTAAAAGCTATCAAGTTCATTTGAGTGGGCAGAATTTTTGCGTGTTCGAAGGGCACGTTTGGTAGTTGTTTCTCGCTTAGAATGTTGAAACTCCCGCGAGTTCTATAACCAACGAAGTCCGCCCATAATTCAATGAATTAAAATTTCACAGCAGCTCGACGAATGATAATTTTTGGGCCGATGTCTGGTTCGCTGCTTCATGCATGAGATGCTAAATTATCGTTTGATGTATGATGAGCGCTTTTACCATAAAATAAACTTCACTGCCTCGGTCATTTGAACATGGCAGCGAGGCCGAGTGAGGACGACGGGATTCTTGCTCCGAGAACGAAAACTTTTTTCCTAGAGATTAATATTTTACTATCACACAAAAAGACTAAAAGCAAATGAATCTGCTGAAGTTTTCGTGATAAATGCCGCTCGTCTGCTTTAGGCAAAGATGAAACATTGATAAAACACGTTTAAATGGCGCAGTCAAAAAGTAATTTATTTGCTTTTCCGTTCCCTTCCATTGAAATGAACATCGCGATATGATTTTTACATCGCAATGAGAACAGAAAAGTCTTTGCTATGCATACGAGCTCTCATAATGCGAATCTTGACGTTTTGTCAAACATTGCATTCGAAAGTTCTCGTGCACTTTCCTTCGAGCACTGTTCAGACTTGTGACTCGTCTCGGAGGAAACTTAAATTAAAGCGGAACAAAGGAATTGGATTTCTCAACTTGCGAAGCTTTCACGCTGAGTGGAGCACAAATGGAATCATGGGAAGTCTTGAAGCTTCAAGAACTTCGAAAGCTTTTGAACTGAGTTGGATTTGACAGAGCATCGCTCTCAACGTAGAATCTGTTTCTAGTCCAGTGATGAAAAATGTGAGTGAAAAATTTAGTTCAAGAATGTAGCAACAGAACATGACTAGCTAAACCCTAATCTCATGGAGTTTGACTACCTAAGATTCATCTTGGACGTCTTCAAAACTTTAAGAAATCTCTCATCAAAATACACAAAAGACGCCAAACCAAACAAACTCATCTGTCAGAAGCCGAGTAGGCAATTGCGAAGCCTTGAAACTCGTCTCCAATGAATTCCCAGACAATGACATTGAGCATTAATCTCAAGAACTCGAGAAAAAGTTAGATAAGAGATAATTGTAATTAAATTCATCCGAAAATGTGTTACAGCCAAGTTGCTAATGGCATGATGATGATGTTCAACACTCATTTCTCACATATGAATCTCAACAGTAAACATCTACTCAATCATCTTGATTCATTAGCGCAGAAAGAGCAAAAAAAATCTTCCGACACTAAATAGGAAGAAGTGATAATGCGCGAGCGGAACTTTTCATCAAAACGTAGAAGAACTTTCGTCGAAAATGCTCGAGAAGTTGTTAAGATGAGAATCATGTTGCTGATAATTATGTCGCATTAAAAATTAAAGACTCGTGGATGGCACGTGACTTTGGCTTACTTCAATGAGTCCTGAGACTACACAGAAGAATTATCTGTCGTCGTTATGAATGCTTGATTAGCTTCAGCCGGCCTAAGCCCCGAGAAACCTTTTCCGCAAGCTCCACCGTAATTAATATTTATTTAAATAATTTGCTTCATTTATGACAGTTTCCACTCGAAATAACATTGAGTCGGGCCGAGAGGCAGAAATTTATTTTAATTACACGTTTTTTCCGCCTCCGCGAGACAAAAGGTAAACTTTTCACTTTTGTCAATGCAATTCGTGACAATTATGAAACACAAAAAACTTTTCATTCTGAAAGGATTTCGTTCTTTCGAAGCTCACAGCTGTCGACGGATTGTTCTCTCAAATATTTATCCAATGCGGGTTTTGAATTTTCACGCAACTTCCCTCGCTTAATTCGTCTCATCCGTGGCAAAACTCAGTTAACGTCGCCTTCCTGAGAATTAATTAAAAATGTTTATCGCTTTCGGAAGCCGCTTTCCCTGAAAGCGAAGGTAGGCTCAGTTTAAAGCTAAGCAAACTTGTGGATGACAAATTCAACCCGAAAACTTTTTTTTATTAGCAGAGCTTACGAACAGAAGCTTCGAGTTGTGTTAGGGAGAATTTTAAGAATCACTTCCGACATGAATCGGTGAGAAGTTGAGAAAATCTTGCAGAAACTTTGCGCTCTCACTCATTCCTATCGATAAAGTTTCCGATAAATTATTAGCCATGAAATTTCCTCAGATGGGGTTAGAACAAGTCGACGACGAAGTTGGCAATTGCCAGACTTTTAAAGTTCTATCAGAACTTGGCGAGAATTTTCAATTTTTTCCTCGCTGTAAATCACAAAAGTTTTCACACTTTTATCGCCCAGTTGCTTAAGGAACTTCTGCGATTGAATTCCGACTCAATAGCGTTTGACAAAACCCGAAACGAGGCCATCGAGCGAAAGCGGGGGGAAATCAGAACGAGGACGCCACGCACGCACTCGGCACCCCTTCAGTTCATCGTAAAGCCGAAACAATGAGGCAATAAAATACTCGCTTTATAAATATTTAATTTCGTTGCTCAAAGCTCATGAATAATTTATTGCCGAGGATGTGAATGTGTCGATTGGATTTGCAAGGCGAATCTCCGAGAAATCTTCATTCTGCGGAAGGCTAATCTGAAATTGATTTCGTGAACATCTACTCGGCAGGAAAAGAAGGCTTGGACCGTGACATCTTCGAAGAAGTTCGCTTAACTTGACACATTTTTGCATCACCGAATTTGCATTTATTCCGCCGTTGTCCTCGTTTTCCTTCTTTTCTTTTGTCGTCCTGCCATTCAAATTGAAGATCGTCACGATTGCAAATATGTCAGCGTGAAACTGATCAGATTTGGATGCAATGGAAGCTATGATAAGTCCCGGTCGCGTAAATAAAGCTTAAATATTCATAAGGGTCGGGCTAGATTCCAGCGAAGCTCATAGAATGAAGGGTTGACCGTTGGTTTCGCTTGAGAAACTCGTTCGGTCTCGAGAAAGGAATTTTTGCTATTTAAAATATTTCTGCAAAGTTCTCCACATGCTTCAGTTACATCAAGCTGCTCTCGGTTACGCTTCTCGTTTGATTTACGGAGCGAGAATCCTCGACATATCAACGAGACAATCTCTCAAAACTTTCGAGTCATTTTTCATCATCAGGACCCCGAAAACTTATTGATCATCGCCGCAGCAGCAGAGCAGCTGTCCGCAAACGCTTTTGTTTATTCCGTTTTAGTTCCATTTATTATATCACTAAGTGACACTGTCGAGCTGGGAATAATTTCCACAAGAATGTTCGCCTCATAACTTCTCATTTTTTATCCATTTAGACTTGCGGGGCATGAATAAAAAAATCGACTCCAATAAGCATTTGTTTCTCTCGACGATTGCTTTCTGACGGAGCTGAGACAATCAATAAAGCACCAAATTACATTTTTGCAGCCGAAATAGACGATGAAAAATTTACGAGACTCGTCGGAGGCGGGCGAGAGAAACGGGAGGGAAGGAAAATGCTTTTAACGATCAAACAAAAATGAAAAACTTTTCTCCCGTTCGCCAGCAACAAAATATTTTTTCACAATGTTTAGACTTCACTTCATTACCTTTCTATGTCAATGGAGACTTTTCCATTATTTGACTCCCGACAACAAACAGATTTCAACTTTTATTCCACGTCACTTCAGCTCTGTGCCAGATCGACACTCAGATATTAACAAATGAACACTCAAGCGCCTGGAACAATTAATTCTTCTGGTTTGTGATGGGAGCTGGCGAGCATAAAAACCGCTCAAGGCGATAAAAACCGCTAAGAGAACAACACTTTTTTATCCGCCTTAGGAAATAAATCACTTTGGAGATTTTCTGTTAAATTCTTTTCTTGTTGTGTTGTTCACCAAATCCTTTGCTCGAAGACAATCTTGTTCTTCACTATTTCGCTGAATTTTCACTCGCTCCTTGGTTTTTCTTCGCTATCAATTTATCCTTTAATGCGATGAGACACGTTTGGGAATACAATTCATAAATGATTTAACTATAATGGGAAATATTCATCATTTTCCTTTTCTTTTTCCTCAAGACTAATCCACTGACACTCCTAGCTTTCCACCTCGACTGAATCCATTGAAGTTCTCCCGCTGACTGAAGAGAACTTTCCTCGCTCCTCCGTTCATATAGAAAAAGTTTTCGCCGACAGTCCTTGCAGTCTCTCCGAGAGAGAATTTCAGGGGAAACTGGAAAACTTGTAAGTTTCTGTGGGAAAAGCACTGCATGCTTCTAGTCAGGACATGACGATATATTTTTAGATGTCGGTAATTAGGAAACGGGCGTATTAATAGATTTCTCGTGCAACATGAAACGAGCTTTCTCATGATTATTAAATAAGAAATCTCGATGCTGCTTATTGATTACTCAGGAGGGAATCGATGAAATTGATTTCCATTGATTTTCCGAATTTTTCGGTTTCGATTTCAGTCGGATGTTTGAATGAAAATTCGTGGGCTGAGATTTAACAAGCTAAAGATTGGCTTAATCTACAAAATGAGAAGGATTTCAAAAATTTCAAATGAATACATTCGTCGACCATGAGCCTCGGATCACACACCACTGAGAAACAACTAAGGCTGATCTAACCGATTACTATAACCGTAATTCACTCCCTCCTTTTGATTAAACAAATTCAACGACTTTTCATTAGCAGAGATTCTGTCTATCGTCGAGTCCCCAACTGCGTCAATGTGCCCATGTAAAAAATTTGTAAGTTTGCTGACGAGCGAGTTTTCCTCCCAAATATTTAAAACTTTTCACCCAAACAATATTCGCAAAAAACTCCGCTCGAGGCACAACATTGTTTGCGTTGCTTACATTTTTCCAAGCTGTTGTTGTGTCAGCGCAACATATTTTTAATGAAAGTGTTGAGAATGTTCGGCATTTATAATTATTCTCTGCAGAAATATGATTCAGCACGAAGCAAAAATTTTTCACAGAAGTAATTTTTACACTTCGGAATATTCGAAAAGTTATTTTCAAACCAAGCACAAGATTTTCCAACTTTAGCGATTGTTTGCTACCATGGCAACGAACACAGTTGAGCCTATATTCGTAAGTAGTGTCAAGCACCTGCGAGTTATCGCGTGCGTCTGCTGGGAACTCAAACTGCTTTCTCTTTTCATGAGAACATGCGGACACGAATAAGTTCATTGTGTTGGTTCCGACGAAGTTAACAATGAGGTAAATCCTTTCGCATTGCACTCAAGACTAACTAGGACGTTTATCGGTCGATCGATATTTTCTTTTACTTTTCGGCAGCTCACACTTAATCGTTTCACTTCAAACTTTTCCCCCTTCTCAACTTGGATTCACATTGTTGCCTTGGCCTCTTAACGATCTTAGAATGTCTCAGCGCTAAAGAAATTGATTGCAAGACGACGAGTTCTTGACTCTCCAGACCCTTATTTACAAATTTAAATATTTTCTCTCGAAACTACTTTGTGCAAGCCGAGAGCGCAAAACAAACTCATAAAATAAACGACTATCAATGACATCGTGTTTCCCTTTCGCATCGAAATGTTTTCTTCATCCTCATAAATTTTCATTTCTATTTATTTTGCTGCTTTTTCCACGCTCAGCTCGCCTTCTTCGTATCAATATTTGTATCGCAACCGTCGCTCCATGAAAATAATGATACCAAAGCTATCGTGAAATACGAGCTTGGAGGTGTTGCAACTTCATATTTTACTTTTTTACGATTCCGACGTTGTTGCCGAGGCTCTCTGGAAATATGTGAACAGTTTTTATAAACGATAAAAAATAAACATCGATGAGTTTGTTAACTGAACTCAACGATCTGTAATGAAGCTCGAGTGTTTTCCACGGCTCCACATGACAACGTCAGTTTTCTGGGGCACGAATCGAAATAAAAATGAAAACGCATAAATTATTGATTGTCGACAAAGCCCTTATTTCAATAAATAAAAATACTAAGCTGCTGTCGATGCGATGGCATCATCGCCCGCCTTGCATTGGCTTGCTTAAGCTGTAGTATTGGTTGCAATGTTAGAATATTTCGGAAACGCTTTGCTGGTTGAATTTTATGGCGACGACTCGAGGAATTATTGAAGAGAATTATGGCCTTGATTTTATAAAAGTCAACTCGAAGACTTTTGAACATCTCATTGACCAAACATTCAAAACTAAATAAACGAAAATAATTTAAACGTGGAAAGTCAATTGGCTAAGAAAATAAGCTTTTAGTCTCAATCCAATCTCTAAGCTATCAAGTCACAATCGCCGAAGCACTGTGAATATTTCCAAAGATAAACCATTTCTTCGTTTTGTGAATTTTGCGATTTGTTTGATTGTTAATCGTTGAGATACATATTGTAAAGACCAAGTTTTATTAATATTCTTTTTTTCAGAAGTGCAACGTCACCGATTTCGATATTTTTGAAAACAATTTACTCTTGGGTTACGAATTTCATCACGAATGGCTAGAGTCTGGAGCCCTCGACCTACCAATTGGTGCCAATCGCTTAACTAATTGACAGCTGTATTGGATTGCAGCAGCTCGAGTTTTTATGAAACCGCGAAAGATTAAACCAACATTTCAAGACAGAAGACCTCCTGAATCATAGTGACTTTGAAAATCTGCACAACATATTCAACAACATGACAGGGTTTCGTGAGATTACAACATGGAAATAACGCAATTTTATAATCAATAAAATAAGAAAGCAGTGGATTTTTATAGTCACTGCTTCAATTTTTTTGGTTGAAAAGATTGTTAGTGGAAAAGGGAAACTTCGAGAACCCAAACTGTTGGAACAAGAGGAAAAATTACCTAAATCAAAAGTTTGTTGACAGCAGAGCATGAATCGAATCATCAGCAAACTCATGTATGTATGTCGTTCAAGCTACATCAAATCATCCGTAAGCTCGCATCGAGTCTGCTGCATCTGGATAATTCCAGCATCAATCAAGCCTGATTCGAGCTTTTACTTACAAATTTTCACCTGAGTTGACTACTAAATTATACGTGGAAAGCGAGTGCGACTCAACGTGGAAATGAAGAGTGGGATGCAGTGAGAAATGTGGAAGCTGAATTCCCTGTGACAGCAGCCGAAGGCAAGTTTTGAGGGCTGATTTATGGCGGTTGTAGATAAAGGTCGACAGGAAATGAAGAGAAAATCGTTTCGCTTTCAGAAAATATTTTTTCCATCCAGTATCACTTAGCCCAGCCGCTCTCACATTGCATATCCTTGGATTTCAATTTCGAGACATTTTTTATCCAACTCGCTTCGAAGCGGTTCCCGATTGCATTCTGAAACAGACATGAGAATGGAATCACGTGCGAAGAGCAGAAATCCAATTTGCTGAAAGGTGTTGAATGTCTCGGCGATGGTTTTGCAAATTGTCTGCTCAATCTTTGCAGCGATTCTGAAATTGCATCGGCGAAGAAGACAGCGAACGACACTAATTTAATTTATTAGGTTACAGAGCATAAATTCTCCCGCAACTGCACAATTTATGTTTCTTAATGACCGTTTCTTCTTTTTGTGCCAAGCGCTACGATTTATTGGTCATTTGAGTCGTTTGCTGACTGCAGACTTCGCTCGCATCCACTTTCCTCTACCTAAAGCTCATAATTTCATTTCAGAAGTTAATAAAATTTTATTTATTCGCTTTAATTGCTTTTTTACAGTCGTTCATGCTGCGGGGGCTTTGTGCTGAGTTTGTGAGTTCGAGCAAATGGTCCAAGGGTGCAGCGGCGGCTCTGTTTGCCGCCTCACATACAACAATAAATCCGGAGCATCATAAAGCAAATTGAAAGCTCCAGGAGTCCATAAAAATGTGAGCGCTCAGTTTGCGGACGCCCGGGATGTATGTGAAAATAGAGACTGTCATGGGTAAGTGGAATTTATGTAATGGAAATGAGACTCGCGAGCAAACTTTGCGCTTTCATTCAACACAAAAAGGCTCGCGGAAAACAACAGAAAACTTGAACAAACTTCTGCGATCTCACAGGCACTCTGGCTGGCTCTAAAAGCATTTAAAAGAAGCGAGGAATATTTTTTTTCATTTATTCGTAGCGATTTCAGTTGCTGTTCTCGATGTGAAATTTTTATTTTTCTGATTTTTCACTAAAAAAGAAAATAAGTGGAAGCTTTCTCATCTGTTTTTCGCAAACTCTCGATGTGCGAATGAATAAAGAGCAAAGACACAAAAACTTAAAACTTTTTAAAATGTTACAAGTTGAAAGTTTGCAATATAATTTCTAAGAAACATTGAGCTGTTTGCTTCGGCTATTTAGATATCTGTTCATCAGAACATGTTTTAAAATACATATTTACGATGTAGAATCCAGAAACCATCGATGTAAAACACGAAGAAAAATGTTCTCGCTCCCAATCAACCGGTGTTTGAACAGTTTTAAAAGATTCATAATGAAACTACACAGATCAAAAGGAGGAAGAGCGATGTTTTGATCGAACATTTTGAACATTTTCTTAATCTTCAATCAAGATGTTTTACCTTAACAAAATATCCTAGCTTTGTTAGTTCGCCCACGAATTTATTTCAGGAAGTTTGTTAAATAAAATTGTGAAAACATGAAACTCCTAACTTTATTTGGACTAATAAAAACAGTTTTGCTTGGATTGGTGGTAAAAGTTCTAAGTGAAAGTATCGTAAAGGACGCGAATATTTTATCAATTGCGTTCGAGAATGTCACTCGCCACTTGTTTCAGCTGGAAACAAAAATGTTTATCACCAATTACGGAGCTGACTCTCAAATGATGACATTGCTTACTAGAAATTTAAACGAAAAAGTGTTGCCGTTCCAACTGCATAAAGCAGATTCAGTGCAGAAAAAAGTGACATTAGACTCGTCGGCGCTTTTCATCTTCGGTTCTCTCAACAATCTGCGAAAGTTCAACAACAAATTGACTTTGACCAACCAGTTCTACAAACCACTGCAACTGTTCATCTTTTGTGAGAAAGCAACTAGCAGCGACATCGAATCGTTAGTTTCGGACATCAGCGTGAGAGATAAGCCTAGAGGATACGCTACGGAGGTTCGAGGAAACAAAAGTTTCGTCCCTGCTCACTTTAAAATGGAATTTGTTGATGTTATTCAGTACGAATACTTTCTGATCGAAGAAGCTCAAGATGTCAATCTAATGACATTTGTCTGGTATTCTCCTAAGAGCTGCGGAAAATTAAAACTTATTAAAATCAACACATTTAGTAAAAGAAGTAAAAATTGGGTCAACAATAACTTCTCTCTAGACAAGTTAGCAAACTTTTATGGCTGCGAGATCACTTGTTTGACGTCAGAATACGCGATCGGATCCAATTTTCACAGGCACATTCCAGTTGTTCTTCAGACGCATCTGAACTATAAATTGTCTTACTGGGACATGAACGTTAACCCAGATGATCGTGTCGACGTTGCCTTTAACAAAGCGTGTTACAACGCCTATGATGGCAATGTTTTTGTCAAAGGAATTACCGAACACATGAACAAGTAAGCCCAATTTCCTTCTAAACACATTTTTACAAATTATTCCATTCAATTTAGGCCCGTGATGAAACAACGATACTTCCGAACGCAGCCTGTTGAATTCTCTCCTGTCCATATCGCAGTGCCACCAGGTGGAAACTTTTCAGAATACGAGAAGTTGCGCATGCCATTTGACGACAATGTTTGGGTTTTGATCACGATCACGTTCGCCACTGCGTTCACAGTCATTTTTATTTCATATTTCATGTCCCAACGGACACAAGACTTCATTATTGGATCGAACATAACAACACCATCATTAAATGTGGCTCAGATTTTTTTCGGGATCGCTCAAGTCGCTGTGCCTAGAAGAAATTTTGCTAGATTTCTGGTTATGGTTTTCATATTGTATAGTTTGATCATCAGGACAGCGTGGCAGGGAAAAACTTACGAGTTCATGCAGAAAAACATTTCAAAACCTGAAGTTCAAACGATAGATGAGATGATCAACCACGGCTACGCATTCTACATGGAAAGAACTTTTAAGTTCAAATATCCTGATTCGAAAATTGTACAGAGGTAGAGACGAAATGTTTGGTATAAATTGTTATTTAATTTCCTTGTAAAACAGGACCAAAGTTTTGGATATTTACACTAATCTGGAGACACTCTTCAATGGAATACTCGACCCAACATTCAGAGGAGTTATGCAGGTTGACACTCACCTGCGGGAAAATTTGACTAAACGAAGTCACGGACTTTTTCTCAAAAGAATTAGAAATGCAGTTTTGAGCATCGACATGTGTGGTATGAGATTTGTGCTTCAACATCACTTCATGGGAATCTTTGAGAGAAAATCGCAGCAGTTGTTTACTGGCGGCCTCACTCCTCACGAGGACAACGGATCATTAACATATAAAAATAACTACAAATTGACCGAAGCCCATTTCAAGCATTTGTATGTCGTAGGACCGAAGGTCTTAACTTTCACAATGCTGGAACCTGGTTTCGTTATATGGAGTGTAAGTTTGGCAATCGCAGTTTTGGCGTTCGTGTCGGAATGGCTCATGACATTTAGGAATTATCTTATCATTAAGTATGTTATGATTGCTTTCTACTGCACCAAGAAAGAATCTCTCTGTAGAAAGAAAACAACTGTTCCAATGTTTATTGAAGCTGAACGCCACGAGGCTTTGTTTGGCTACAGAAAATCTATCAGTATCAACTTAGATAAGGAGTCATTTCAAAACAGTGAAGCAGAACAAACTATGAGTAGAGCGAGCTCAATTGAAGATTTGCTGGACAGCTTTAGAAAGATGACTGCAGATAGGCTGGAGAGCGAACCCAGACGAAAGTCTTACATATCTTTGGACATTTTACCCCATGAAATTTAGACATTTCCGTTGTAGTTTTGATTAATACGTTTCGTTGATGTAATAGAAATTAAATATAAATGTTAGTTGAAACTTAGAGATTTTCAGTTTATTGTGTTAATTAAAGCCTTTTCATCTGTTAATGCAAACTCCCGATGTACGAATGAACAAAGAACAATTTGCTCTGATCAAACAAAAAAAAACTTACTATCGTAATATGTTTTTAAATTGTCACATAAAGTTGAACGTTTGTAATTTAATTTGTCACAAATAATAAGCTGTCTACTCTGGTTATTCAGATATTTGTCTATCAGAATAAGTCTTGAAATAATCACGATGTAGAATTCAGAAACCAACGATGTAAAACACGAAGAAAAATGTTCTCGCTCCCAATCAACCGGTGTTTGAACAGTTTTGAAAGATTCATAATGAAACTACAAAGATCAAAAGAAAGAACGATGTTTTGGTCGAACATTTTGAACATTTTCTTAATCTTCAATCAAGATGTTTTACCTTAACAAAAAATCCTAGCTTCGTTAGTTAGCCCACGAATTTATTTGAGGAAGTTTGTTAAATAAAATTGTGGAAACATGAAACTCCTAAATTTATTTGGACTAATAAAAACAGTTTTGCTTGGATTGGTGGTGAAAGTTCTAAGTGAAAGGATCGTAAAAGACGCGAATATTTTATCAATTGCGTTCGAGAATGTCACTCGCCACTTGTTTCAGCTGGAAACAAAAATGTTTATCACCAATTACGGAGCTGACTCTCAAATGATGACATTGCTTACTAGAAATTTTAACAAAAAAAAGTTGCCATTCCAATTACATGAAGAAGATTTAGAAAAAAAGTTAGTGACAATAGACTCGTCGGCATTTTTCACCTTTAGCGCTATCGACAATCTGCGAATGTTTAACAACAAATTGACTTTGACCAACCAGTTCTACAAACCACTGCAACTGTTCATCTTTTGTGAGAAAGCAACTAGCAGCGACATCGAATCGTTAGTTTCGGACATCAGAGTAAGAGATAAGTCAAGAGGTTACAGTACTCAGATACGAGGAACCAAAAGTTTCGTCAGTGCTAAATATAAAATGGAATTTGTTGATGTTATTCAGTACGAATACTTTCTGATCGAAGAAGCTCAAGACGTCAATCTAATGACATTTGTCTGGTATTCTCCTAAGAGCTGCGGAAAATTAAAACTTATTAAAATCAACACATTTAGTAAAAGAAGTAAAAATTGGGTCAACAATAACTTCTCTCTAGACAAGTTAGCAAACTTTTATGGTTGCGAGATCACTTTTCTACTTTCGGAGTATCCTTCCGGATCCAATTTTCACAAGCACATCCCTGCTGTGCTTCAGGCGCATTTGAACTATAAATTGTCTTACTGGGACATACACGAAAATCCAGATGCTCTTATCGACGTTGGGTTTAGCAAAGCGTGTTACAACGCCTATGATGGTTTTGTTTTTGTCAAAGGAATTTCCGAAAACATGAACAAGTAAGCCCAATTTTCTTCTAAACACATTTTTACAAATTATTCCATTCAATTTAGGCCCGTGATGAAACAACGATTCTTCCGAACGCAGCCTGTCGAATTCTCTCCTGTCTATATCGCAGTGCCACCAGGTGGAAACTTTTCAGAATACGAGAAGTTGCGCATGCCATTTGACGACAATGTTTGGGTTTTGATCACGATCACGTTCGCCACTGCGTTCACAGTCATTTTTATTTCATATTTCATGTCCCAACGGACACAAGACTTCATTATTGGATCGAACATAACAACACCATCATTAAATGTGGCTCAGATTTTTTTCGGGATCGCTCAAGTCGCTGTGCCAAGAAGAAATTTTGCTAGATTTCTGGTTATGGTTTTCATATTGTATAGTTTGATCATCAGGACAGCGTGGCAGGGAAAAACTTACGAGTTCATGCAGAAAAACATTTCAAAACCTGAAGTTCAAACGATAGATGAGATGATCAACCACGGCTACGCATTCTACATGGAAAGAGGTTTCAAGTTCAAATATCCAGATTCGAAAATCGCACAGAGGTAGAGACGAAATGTTTGGTATAAATTGTTATTTAATTTCCTTGTAAAACAGGACCAAAGTTTTGGATATTTACACCAATCTGGAGACACTCTTCAATGGAATACTCGACCCAACATTCAGAGGAGTCATGCAAGTTGACACTCGCCTGCGAGAAAATTTGACCGAACGAAGTCATGGACTATTTTTCAAAAGAATGAGAAATGAAGTTTTGAGCATCGACATGTGTGGTATGAGATTTGTGCTTCAACATCACTTCATGGGAATCTTTGAGAGAAAATCGCAGCAGTTGTTTACTGGCGGCCTCACTCCTCACGAGGACAACGGATCATTAACATATAAAAATAACTACAAATTGACCGAAGCCCATTTCAAGCATTTGTATGTCGTAGGACCGAAGGTCTTAACTTTCAAAATGCTGGAACCTGGTTTCGTTATATGGAGTGTAAGTTTGGCAATCGCAATTTTTGCGTTCGTGACGGAATGGCTCATGACATTGAGGAATTATCTTATCATGAAGTATGTTATGATTGCTTTCTACTGCACCAAGAAAGAATCTCTCTGTAGAAAGAAAACAACTGTTCCAATGTTTATTGAAGCTGAACGCCACGAGGCTTTGTTTGGCTACAGAAAATCTATCAGTATCAACTTAGATAAGGAGTCATTTCAAAACAGTGAAGCAGAACAAACTATGAGTAGAGCGAGCTCAATTGAAGATTTGCTGGACAGCTTTAGAAAGATGACTGCAGATAGGCTGGAGAGCGAACCCAGACGAAAGTCTTACATATCTTTGGACATTTTACCCCATGAAATTTAGACATTTCCGTTGTAGTTTTGATTAATACGTTTCGTTGATCTAATAGAAATTAAATATAAATGTTAGTTGAAACTTAATAGACTGTCAGTTTATTGTGTTAAAACTTGCGATTGCTTTTGATTGAAATTTTCATAGTTTTTATAGCAATCGAAGTTGCATTGTAAATTTCATTTCATTTCATTTAATCCATTTTCAGTTTATTTTAAACAAAGGATTTCCCCATATTCTTCCATGTCTCGCGGCGTTGACATTTTCTTCGCCACAATATTCCGGCAAGCTCTTCAATGTCGTCTTTGCACCTAATCTTTGGTCTTCCTATTTTTCTCGAACTAGTCGGTCGCCAGATTTCAATCTTCTTCGCCCATCGAGTGTCCTCGTATCGTTGTACATGGCCGGCCCACGACCATTTCAGTTCTCTTGTTTTGTTTTGTTTTGCATTGTAAATATTCAAGTACAATTCCTCCATCACAGTTGAGCCTTTTAATAATACTTTCAATCGTTCAGTCGATACTCTCAAGCTTTTGAGTGATATACAAGATGTTAAATAACCCCCACTCGAAACCTTTGCCTCGCTTTCATCCTCTCAAAACCTTCAACGAAAATATTGAAATTTATTCTTCGTCGTGTTCTGTGCGATCTCATCCTTTGCTTCCGCTTCCTTTCACCTACTCTCGCTTCTTTTATCCTTTTGGTCTATTCACATTAGCCACAACACTAACCGGCCCAATGCGTTGCTCAACAACAAATGACCGACTTTTTTTTAATATCCACAAGCGATTCTTCTTCTTTTTTTAGGGTTTTCATGTTCACGAGAGAAAGACATAAATTAAAAATGATCTCAGAGTGTACTTCCTCCTCACCGCAAAAAGAAAAACACAAAAACAAGTTGGGAACAAAGAACGAAGTAAAAAGTAGCAGTCGAGGATTAAAGGGGAGATATAAGCGGTCATAAATATTTCTAGCTGCTGTATGCGCTCTATAAGCTCCGCTAAAGCTCTGATGCTGTATCTCCCCGCTTCACTAAGCACTCTCCCACATTCTTCCCACTCACATCCACAACGCTTCGTTTTTTCATTAGCTTAAGGAATTAAATATTTAGCTAAGGAGAGAAATGGAGAGGAAAAATCATTTTCGCATGATCCTTTAAGTTATCCACTTTGCAATGTAAACCGAGCTAACATGCCGACCAAAAGCTTTGCATATTTTATGACATTAAAAACAAACGCACACGATGAACAGCCGAGTCTTACACATTGGATGCTTGGAAATGTTTGTTGAAGGCGCCCTTCGTCCCTTTTCTCGTTAAGATCTAAAACACCCGCGGGGATCAGCGAGATGTATTAGATTCCTTGGAATATCTCAGCAAAAATCTTGTGTTTCGTTTGAAAATATTTTGGTGGAAATTCAAATTTTCATGAATTGTGGGCTTCTTGTCAGCTTTACGTGGTTCAGTGGAAGCCGGATCGTTTTATAGACGGGTTAGTTAGAGTAGTCTTCGCTATATAATCAAGCGAATGTATCGCATCATTGCTAAAGATTAAATCAGAGGGAGAAACAGAGGGTTCATGTTTTGATGCCGCAGTTCATCGTTTCTATTGTCCATCAGATTCTGAACAACGGTTGCTACTAAAATTCAATTTATACGACCCACACTCGACACCAAATCAAATTTTCTCGCTGGGATTCAACAGAAATTTGCAGCAGCTTTTATTTCAACTTAAAATTTTCAAGGTTTTCCAATAGAAACCCCGAACGACAATTGGAAATTTATTTCGACTCAGACGAATGGATAATGCCTGCTGCCTTTGGCAAAGTGGAAGAGGCAAATTTGATTCTCATCGCTGTGGAACGTTCTGAGGTATTTCATTTCGTCGTCGGTTAGATGGAAATCGAAAACGTTTATGTTCTCAGCTAGACGGCTAGTTGTCGCTGACTTTGGGATGGGAATCGTTGCGGATTGAATTGCGAAGCGAAGGGCAACCTGGGCTGTGGTTTTGCCGTGTTTTCGTGCGACTTCTTGGACTTGCTCATCGTAAAGAAACTTTGGCTCATGGCTCTCCGGCTTGTGTCGGCCGAGAGGGCAATAAGCGAGAACGGAGATGTTCAAGTCCGTGCAGAGTTTCAATAAATCAAAACGACAGAACGCCGGATGGAATTCCATCTCATGACACGCCGGTTTGATCCTAGCGTTGTCGAAAAGGCGTTGAAGCTGCTGAGCATTGAAGTTAGACACACCAATGTTCTTTGTGAGGCCGAGGTCAACAAGCTTCTCCATCTCGCTCCAAACCTCGAGATAATCCTTATCAAGATTGTCCTCGGCCGCTTTGGGCCATTTGTCGTCATCGCTATAATATCGAAATGACACTGGGAAATGGAACAAATATAGATCGACGTAATCGACGTTTAGCCGCTGGCATGACTCGCGGCACGCTTGCTCTACTTGATCATGATGAATTCCCCATAATTTTCCGACGATAAAAATCTCGTCACGCTTTACGACACCTTCGGAGATTTTCTCGCTGATTGCCTGGCCCACGACGCTCTCGTTTCCGTAAAGGAACGCCGTGTCAAATAGCCGAAAGCCAGCGTCGATGGCATCTTTAATTGCCCGAACTCCAGAGTCGCCTTTAAGCTGCAAAGCATCAAACTTCATTCAATGTTCAAACACCAGGGAACTTTGCCTGCCTCACCTTGCCTGTCCCGGCGCCAATCTTGAATTTATTATTCAAATGAGATTGAAGCGACATCGTAAGGCGTTTGTTTAAGTAAAGCCCGCGTCTTACCGACTAACAAACTCAAATTAAACTGAACGATACAGATTACAAGTAAATTACACAATTCATCTTATCAGTGACGTCGCAAGAGCTTGAGATAAGCTGAATTTCTCTATTGGCTGATTAAATGAACAAACACTTCGACCTTCAAAGCAGTTTTCTTATGAGAGGCGAACGAAAGGCTTCACAATACCAGCTGAAAATGCGTGGCATCAATGAGAGAATTAGCTCGTAATTCCGGACAAACAATTACGGCCGATTATTTATCATAAGTAAACAAGGCCCGGCTGAAAGCCTCAGAAAACGTGGGAGCACATAAATCAATGCTGCGGCGAATGAGAGAATTGTGAGTGGGTGATTCATTGGTAGGCGAGAAGCGGAGCCTTTTTCATAGCACCGTACGTCGATGATAAATAATTAAAAACTTTGCTAACAGCTTTCCGAGTAATTGATTCTCCTTTCTCGCTGCTCTCGATGCGTGTCCTCGTCCTCGATTCATTGCTGACAAATGTAGTGTAGGCGAGCGATCGAGGTTCGAGATATGAGTGATTGCTTCTGTTCGACGGACTAATTGTCACCGCTGACCGAGTCAATCTTTCCTCAATCACGAGATCATCAATTCTCCATTTGGGCTTCACATTGATTTTCATGTGGTGTGTGCGACTCGTGGCCTAAATATTTCTTAACGACATAAAGTTCGTCGATAGCGCATGAACCTTCTTGGCGAGTGTCTCAACTTTAACTGCAGACAAAGTTTGCCATCTTTCAAACTTCAAACGTTTCCGCTTCAAGACATCGCGGCAGACTTAACGAGCACCTTCCACTCTTCTTACCTGGCAGATGTATCGCGTTTTAATTGCTCGACTGAAAAATGAATTGCCAAAGTTTTCTCCTTTTAATGGTGTCGAGCTCAAGTGAACGACGAACCGCGCTTTTATGCGAAAAACTGTTGAGAATCGTGAGGAAACTTTTTTCCTGTTTTATATTTTCGCCTCGCCGTTTAATTCTGAGATATATTTATGGGATAAACTTGTGCTTGCATTGACTCGCGCTTCCCTCGTAATTGAATTTCCATCTAAGCAAGGCGAGAGAGTCAACAAAGTTTTAAGCGCTTCGCTGAATTGAGTTTACGTTGCAAAGAAGTCGAGAGCAAAGTGTCCGGCTGAAAGAAAATTTTAAGGAAAACTCTGAAAGACAAACAGCAAAGTTGTTTAAACAGCTCCAAAGTCAGCTCATCCGCTTGTTCCCCGGAAAAAGCTTTTGAGATGCCTCGTCACAGATAATTGGCAAAACAAATCGATATCGTTGTTATCGTTGACGGGAGAATAGAAAACAAATTTTCCGCTTTTTTCAATTTGCGAGATAAAACTTTCCAAAGCCATTAATATTCATGCAGAATTGTCACATAAAAAATTAATCCCCGAAAATTGCATGCTGTGCTCCTTTTTTGTCATTCTTTTTTTTTAACTCGTATTGCGGGATGCTAAAATGAGGAGGATTGGGCGGCGCCCTCGTATTTCGGAACCTTTGAAAACGATGCTCGAGGCTTCAATCTCAAGCTGTTCAGTCTCATGTCGCTTGCAAATCAACCAAATGTCGGGCGTATGAACTTAAAGTACCCGGCAACTCTCAACAACCCTCCCCCCTCTACCTCCTCTTCAATCTATCTAGTTCGTCTCGATTAGATAATTTGTTTTCGCTGAACCTTGATGAATGCGAACGCGACTTGAATCTACAACCTGCCAAATTCGTTGACGGTCGAAAGTTGTCGTAGTCGTCCATCCGATGTCGTCAAACTCTGTGTTGTGTGTCGACGCAAGTTCTCCCTTTTGTTGGATGTTTGCGAAGCCACAGAGCCATGAAAATTTGAATGCCTCACAATGAATACAAAGTGGGAGGAAGGAATGGCATCGCTCGAAATGTCATGAAGAGCGTGAAATTTGCGTTTGCAGGACGAGTGTTGTTTGCATAAAAGTCTTTCTCTCTGACAAAGCCCAAAAATCGTTGTTATCGTTGACGGGAGAATAGAAAACAAATTTTCCGCTTTTTTCAATTTGCGAGATAAAACTTTCCAAAGCCATTAATATACATGCAGAATTGTCACATAAAAAATTAATCCCCGAAAATTGCATGCTGTGCTCCTTTTTTGTCATTCTTTTTTTAACTCGTATTGCGGGATATGCTAAAATGAGGAGGCGCGTTCTTCCCTCGTATTTCGGAACCTTTGAAAACGATGCTCGAGGCTTCAATCTCAAGCTGTTCAGTCTCATGTCGCTTGCAAATAAACCAAATGTCGGGCGTATGAACTTAAAGTACCCGGCAACTCTCAACAACCCTCCCCCCTTTACCTCCTCTTCAATCTATCTAGTTCGTCTCGATTAGATAATTTGTTTTCGCTGAACCTTGATGAATGCGAACGCGACTTGAATCTACAACCTGCCAAATTCGTTGACGGTCGAAAGTTGTCGTAGTCGTCCATCCGTTGTCGTCAAACTCTGTGTTGTGTGTCGACGCAAGTTCTCCCTTTTGTTGGATGTTTGCGAAGCCACAGAGCCATGAAAATTTGAATGCCTCACAATGAATACAAAGTGGGAGGAAGGAATGGCATCGCTCGAAATGTCATGAAGAGCGTGAAATTTGCGTTTGCAGGACGAGTGTTGTTTGCATAAAAGTCTTTCTCTCTGACAAAGCCCAAAAATTGTATCGCTATGATGGATTGTCATTATTTTTCCAAGCGCACATTGTCGCAATGCACGGGAATTTGTGTAACAATGAATCATTTATAGCCATTCAAATCCTTTGAGGTGAGCACGACAGTTTTCGCTTCGCTTGTGGCTTTTAATGGACGGTAAGCGGTGCAGGATGCAAACAGGATGTCGAAAGTTGAGCTCGTCATGCGGTTTTAAGGTCGATGATTGATAAACAAACTTGCATACGAGACGTCGTCGGTAGCTCTCTATAAAGCTCGTTATCAATAAATCATATGTAACTAGTCGAACTGTTCGATTGAACGTACTGGCTGAAAGCGCTCGCATAAAGTTTACGCGACACCGTTGAAAGTTTTCAAACTTGTTTGATCAATTTTCCAGCTGAATTTCTTCGGAAGTTTGATTAGTTTGCAATCGACGGCTTCCGTGGAACAGAGGGAAACACATTGTTGCGCAAAGTCATTGCTAATATTAGGGCTGTGCTAACAAGTTTGGTAAGCAACAGTTATTGGGTTCACTGACCTTGTAGACATGACGTTAAAAATTAGCATGAGCTGAGCTAGAGACTAATCTTTCCATGTTGGCAGTAGCCTGAAGCTCTTAGGGGAGTGTAGAATATCCAAACCACTAGGCCATGGCACAGCTGAGAAACAATTAAGGGATCACTTGGAAGGAGTTCAGTTGACGCCGTGCGACTGGATCATCTGCCCATCGAAGACAACTCTACATTATCAAGCAATTTCTACCTGAAACTAATCTTCAAATCAGCGCGCAAGTTTCAAGAAACGAACATAATCATCACTACGTGGCAACAACGCAACGCGATTTCTTCTTAAACTCTCAATCCAGAGAACAATTTTATTAGGAAAAAATTATAACTTATGTAGATTGCCCTTTCATTGACAAGAATGCTTAGCAAATCGGAAACGCGATGAGAACATAACGTAAGTTGGGATGAAAGACCTTGCTGGATGATGCTTCTTCTTGCTCTTGCTCCACTTACTTAGTTTCCAACGATGATGTTGTTGATGGGAATGTGGATGAGTTTCACGAAGAATCCGATGAAGCCCATGATGCAGAATCCAATAGCGGTGGCGATTGCGATCTTCTGGAACTCTCTGCGGTCGGGCTTCGTACATCTCTTGATCAGTCTGAACGAGTCTTTGGCGAAAGCTCGGCCTGGTTCATAAACTTTCAAGATTTGGTCCATTTTTACTGAAAAATCAATGAATTCGACGGTTAGCTGACGTTCAAGTGACCGCCGCGGATGTTAACAACTCACTTTAATTTACTTCAACGCACAACGAATCACAGGAAACTGAAGTTTTGTCAGCTACGAGTTACAACTTGGCGAATAATCTGTGCACGTCAGCAAGGAGCGCTTCGAGTTAAAATTCGTTTCCAACTTCACCAGTGGCGGCGTCAGAGAGCCAAACCGAATCGCCGGTGAACCGTTGATAAGAAGTGGAAGTAAATAAACATTTTATGTTTGTTAAGCAGCTCAGCAACAGCTCAAGAATACTCGCAAGACTTTTCTCTACAAGAATGTCACTCGAATCGGCCAAGAAAATCGCTGCGGAGAAGGCGGTGGACGAGCATGTTAAGGATAACATAGTTTGCGGGATAGGGAGCGGATCGACGATCGTTTATGCAGTGAATCGATTAGCACAGCGTGTTAAGACTGAGAACCTCAACGTGGTGTGCATTCCAACAAGTTTTCAAGCCAAGCAGCTGATTTTGAACAATGGATTGAAGCTTGGTGAACTCGAGACTTATCCGGAATTGGATGTTGCTATTGACGGAGCTGACGAGTGTGACGCGGAACTGAACTGTATCAAAGGCGGTGGCGGCTGTCTGCTTCAGGTAGGAAATCAAATTAGTATTCAAATTTAAAGACGGCGACTTGATTTGCTATCTCGAACGTCAAAATAATCTGCTTTCTCTTAAACTAATCTTCTTACTCTTAAACCTTCGTTCACAGGAGAAGATCGTCGCCTCATGCGCCAAGTATCTCGTGATTGTGGCCGACCACACGAAGAACTCAGAGTTTCTCACATTCAACTACAAGAAGATTCCAATCGAAGTCTCGCCGATGGCTTACGTTCCAATCAAAAACAGAATCGAGTCGCTGTTTGGAGGCGAGCTTAAGTTGCGGATGGCTGTCGCTAAAGCGGGTCCATGTGTCACCGACAACGGGAACTTCCTCCTCGACTGGATTTTCGAAGGTTCAGCTAAAACAGATTTCGACGGCATCAACCGAGAGATTCAAATGATCCCTGGCGTTATCGACACGGGTTTGTTCATCGGCATGGCCAAGAAAGCTTACTTCGGGATGGCCGACGGATCTGTGATTGAGAAGGAAGTTTGATACACGGATGTAGAATCTTTTTAAGCAGAGGGTCAACTTAGTTGCTTTGGATATCCTGATTATAACATGCCACATATTTCCGGTTTTACGAATAAAACTTTTGCATTTCTCAACAACAATTTTCTGTGGTTTCTCTTTTAACTTTCAGGCTGGAATGGCAACGGCTCAAATCAACCGTTTCTGTGTTTTCCAATTCATTTGCTCCGTGTTTATTCAATTTTTAAACCCCCTCGTGAAAATTTATCGGGAGTTTTGATGTTAACTGTTATTACGTCATTAACAAAACATCGTTTCAGGGATAACGTGTCATAAAAAACAATGACAGGTCGTTATCGCAAAGGATTACAATTATTATGACGCTTTTGATTGCACAAATGCAACTCGTCTGTTGTACTCTGGGCTCGATTCCGTTGAGCTACAGAAGCTTTAACCGTCAACTTTTCATCAAAGTTCAATCTCGACCCTTAAGAAATCTTCCAACTAGCAAGTGACTTACACAGCGAACGATTCCCATAGCCTTTACTATGCAACAGGAGACTTCAGTCTGCCACATTTTCGTTACTCTCAGGAAGTTTCTCATAAAAAATTAAAAGCTCAATCAATTTTATGGGCGCAGCGAGGGCTCAACTTTCATCTGTTGACTGACTCCATTGACCGAGTTTTTGAAATTGGGAAACTTGTTTCCACCTGCACGGATGTTCCATTCATGTTCATTCGAAGGTTCTCCATGAAATGCAAGTCCTTGAGTTGTAGCTCAATGACGTTTCTTGACATTCGTTGTCGAGTCTCAACCACAGCGACTCGTAAACGTCGTTTGAAAGCGTCCCCGTCGCCGTTGAAGGTACTTAAAACATTTCGTGAGCACTTAAGACACAAAAACTTCCCTTTCAACCATGTAAACGAAAATAATTTCATATTCATAAGATGCAACTGGAAACTTTGAAAAGATTTTCATTTTGGAAGTGGAGAAAATTCTTTGGAGCTTTTAAACGAACGAGCACTCGCGCATCTACATGACGATAAAATATTTAAAATTCAATAATCTCAAGCTACTTTAATGCAAACTTGCACTCGAGGAAGGTGAAAGAAAGCTTATCTCCCACATTTCGACATCTCGCGTTTTTTCCGAAATGGAAATCCTAAGTTTCCCGGATGAAATAACTCTCGAATGTGCTAACAACCTTTGCCAGCTTACCGAGTCTGCTTTGGAGATTTACCAAACGGTCGGAGTTATGTCTGCTGCTTGTGTTTCTATCGAATAACTCTACTTAGTCGCCAAAGTTTCCAACAAGAATTTTCTATTTTCTTTCACGATTTTTCCTCGAAAATGATTTTTAGACAAAACTCAACTCTCAGTTGAGCAATTCTACGTTAATTAGAAACACTAAGCTGCAGAAATTTCGTTAGCGTTCAATTACTGAAGGTTTTAGTTTATTAGTTTCTAGGGATTTCTGGGATTAAAATCGTTTAAATAAACTTCAAACTGAAGTCGCCAATCTCATAAATAATCATCGCTCTCAACTTGAGGGCTTTGAGTGCAGTGGTTTCATATAAACCCCTTAGAGCTCTTGCTTTTCTCGATTATACCTTGGTAATATTTAGCTCGAGTAATTTTAATCTTGAGCTCCGCAGAGCTCGAGCAATTTTCAAGCTCAAGCTCCGCAAATCATCAACTTGAAAACTCCTTTTGACGTCAAGATCAACGAACTGCGAATCCGTTTTGAGTCGAGAGTCTTGTTCGACTGCTTTCGTTTTTGCCATTCATGATGAATCTCAAGATGGAAAGACGAAATAGTTGAGAATAGCAGCATTTTTTGAATAGGAAAGGCGAAATCGTGAACTATGGAAAACAGCAAGGGAGGAAAATAAATTAAACAATGTGAATGTCTTACCGTTTACTGAAATTCTTGCTCTACAACTATTGATGCTTTGTTATCACTCGCTTCAGAAAATTATGGAGATGCTTCTAACCGACGATCTACTCTGCACTGCTCCGTGAAAATAGGAGTTCTCACAATCGAGCTCTGCTTTATGTAAAGCTAGCAAAGCTAGAAAATTGTCTCCCTTTTAAACTGCTCCGCTAAATATAATGAAGTTTGCACTAATGAACGCTCTAATAACTTTTCCAGATTGTTCCTCTTTGCACTCATCGTTTGTTCTACGCTCGCTGAGTAGAATAACGAAAGAATCTTTTGATGTTGATTTGCATTAGCATAAATGTGAGCTTCAGAGATTTAGCAGAAAACCAAGCAATCACAATTACAAAGCACTCTAAGCTCTTCGCACCTGAAGTTTCTTTCGATGATTTCCTTGTGATATTTCAACTCGTCGTTGAATTCGCGAGGCGTTGTAAAATCTCGTTCCTTTGTAGTCTTGCACCATCAAACATAAGCAACAAGAGATGAAAGAACTTTAAGAAATGTTCACGAGTTTGCATTCATTAAGAAAAACATGAAAAAAGAAAATTTGTGCTCGAGTTTGCGATGCTTGCAAGCGGCTCAGATAAAAAAACCCTCGCATCAAACATTCCACATTAAGACGGAACACGACACCAAGAGCTTATGAGCATTAATTAAACAAGACGAGAAGAAAAGAAAAATAATCTTGGGGATCATAAAGTAGACTTTTGCTCCGCTGCTTTTCTCCCTTCAATTAAAGCAGAGAAAATTTGTTGAGTCGCAGTCGGAGGTGGAAATAAATTGTAAGACGAAGCCTTTGCTGAGAAAGCTGTGGGAAGAAAACTCGTTACGGAGAAGAACTATTTCAGTAGCTTAGCCGAGCTTTGAAAAATGTCTGAGGCTTAAATTTTGGCAGCTTTAAGAGCGAAGTTGAGCATGCAAACCAAGTTTAAACTGCCATAAATTCTTCATTAATGAAGTACACGATGCAAACTCTCGCGGGCGAATTCAGTTTTCGCCTCAGCGCCAACTTAATTTATGAACAACATTTCAACGAAAAGAACAAGTGAACGTTAACCTCTGCGGCCCGTGTTTAGTCAGAGGATCTTTTGTAGATCGAGATATCGAAATATTGGTGTCTAGATTTCGTAAAAACTTTTTCTGCTCCCGGTTTGGCTCAACTTACATGACAGACTGACAAACACAGAGACAAAATGACCCAAAGTGACTACGTCGAAAAAGCCCTACAAACACGATAATTAATGTATGACGATGACGCAAAAGTTTCTGTGCGCTTCAAATAATAAATTCAGAGCTTTCTCAGTGCATGCTGAATCTTAGAGCCTGAAAATTGTCAGTCAAGCATTGCGACATTCTCGTGTAGTCTGTCAGCTTCTATCCAGGCTTCCACATCTATAAGATGATGCCTTTGCTCATGCAATACTCCAAAAAACATCAAGCAAAACTTTCTCTGAGTTTCCAACGGAATTTTTCTCGAGCGTCGTCATTAAATTTTCAATAATTTATACAAAAAGCTAAATTGCTTTTGGTTTTGACTGGTTACCTGCAGTTCACGAGTCGACCGAAGATAAATTCGGTCCGAACTTTAACTTCAAGTTAACTACAAACAAATTAAAGTTGTGTTGATAGTTGAAAGAATCCGAAGAACTTTTGCCGATTTCTTTTTTGCAAGCCAATGAATTTTGGTTAGAAGCAAAATCTTTTATCAAGATTAAGCAGCGACGAATGCGAGCCAACATTTGCAGACATGGAGCTTGTTAACTCCATGTACTCGTTATCGCATTTGGGTGAAGTGGCATGTGAAAAGCGGAAAGCTTTTAATTCGAGCTGATTACGACTCGCCTCGCACTGGAGATAATTACGATTTTCTGCTTATGCTTGCACAATTCCTTAATTCGCTTTCCTTCTGGGTGCACTTGCTTGCAAAAGTTTTCTTGTTTTTCCTCTCTACCCGAAGAAAACTTTCCAGCTTCCATCTCAGAACGAGATTTATTTCGATGACTTCTTTTCTCCCTCGCACAGCACAAATCGCATTTACAGCGCTCAGCATAGAAAACAAATCAAGCTCAGTCTGATTATGCGGTTGGAATCACTCAGGGTAAACAGTCTGTCACACGATCCCACCACGAGACCCAATTAATGAACCAATCTCAATTATTAATTCAACAAATTTTCCGCTCAAAATATTTTTGCGATAAAATAATTTTATTGTTTTAGTTTTTAGTTGGCTGGTAGCGTTTCGGGGGCACCGAAACTAAACCAATTTTCGGAAACTTTTGCCACTTAAACGCTTTAATTACAAATTGAAAATTTAATAAACTCGGAAAATGTGTTTGCCTTTATTTTCATGAGGTAGTGGAGGAGGGACGATGAAAGTTATTTGTTTGATTTAAACATTGCAAGATTCTCGAGTGTGAGATCATTGTCTTCTGAACCGCAGAAAATCTTGCAAATCTAGCACACGATTCAATTAAAGCTCGCGCCAGCTTCCCTGATGTTGTAGTCAGAGGTTGAATTTAAAGTTTAAACTTTAGCTTTTAACTTTAGACTTTTCAAGTTTTGCTACTTTCACTTTCGCTTTAATTTTAGGATTTTAAAAAAGTCTAAAGTCTAAAGTGTTATTCCGTTATAGAAAAATCAAAAAACGGACCCTAAAATCAAGCGCGTGCAGAAATCATGCAAAAAAGTTGACAGAAACTGCTAAAGTAAAATTTCAAATCGAAAAAATGTCTAAGAGAATGAGCGAGTCACCGCTTCACGTTTATTTTGAAGTCGACAAAGAAGAAAGCGAAGGATGAAGTGCATTATAGGCGAATGCATTAAATCAATCTCGGTAGGTAATTTTAGGACAGAGTCAATGAAAACTTTTCATGCAATTCAATGGCGAGTCTTGACGTCATGGCAGTTCCAGGGACAGAAGTCTCAGTTGAGCGACTCTTTCTCATTTGAAAATTGTCTTCACCGATAAGCGCAGCAGAATGGCACCAGAGCTTTTTGAGTCGATTTTGCTACTTCGCTTCAACAAAAAATTCACGCAAATGGCTTATAAACGGAATAAAGGGCACTTTGATTATTTCTTCGACTTTAGACTTTCTTTAGACTTTAGCTATAGCTATGGGATTTGAAAATTTTGATTTTAGCTATAGCTTTAGGTTTAGGTTTTTGAAAATTTGGTACTTTAGACTTTAGCTTTAGGGTTTAAAAAATGTCTAAATTCAACCTCTGGTTGTAGTTGCTTATCAACGCCGTAAATATTCATTAAACTCGCTTTATCTTTTCCTAACGAAACATTCATGCAGTTGTGGGTTTGCCATGTGTTGGCGGCTACTGAAAAGTGAAGAACCAACATTGTATAAGAGAGTGTAATGGAATCATTGAATATAAAGAGTACACGTGTCGAATAGAATCAGTTTGAGGATAAAGAACTTTGTTTTATTTTTGAATTCAAAAGGTTTCATTCCGTTGTTTCATCTACATTGCTCTCAATATCCTTAAACCATTTACTTCATCGCGTTACACCAACCTTATTTATGTCATATTGAGTGCATTTGCATTACTATCCCACGAGTCTTCGTTGAAGGCGTCTTGAATTACACACGCCCCATCAACTGATTAAAATTTCTCTTTGCACTTTCGGCGTTTGTTCGAATGTTTTCATGATTTTTCTTTTCTTATCTTGCTCACGCTTCCCGGCAAACAATCAATCAACAAGTTGACAGAAGAAACAAGCGCAAAACATACAAAGCAATTGAGATCGTAGAGCGCTAATCAATTAAGCTGAGTGTATTGAGTGAAATCACTTGAAAAGCTTGTAAATTTTCTTTTGTATTCAGTCACACGCGACGTCTCGCTGAATGAGAATGCGTCTATCGAAAAAGCTTGCGCGCAGTGCAGTGATTGTCTTGTTTATTGCCGCGTCAGTTGTCAAATGTCAAACGTCCGTGAATCGCTTATCCGGCGATATCGTGCCGTCGATTTACGATCTTCACATCAGCATTGATTTGGAGGGCTTAAAGTTCACTGGCGCCGAGACGATTCATGTCCGTGCGAATCAGCAGTCATCGGCAATTGAGTTGCATGTGCTCGATTTATTTATATCCGACGTGAAAGTGTTCGAAGGCGAAAGAGAGATTCTCATCTCATCGAAGAACTATGCAAATGCCACGCAAATTTTTCGGATCGCACTAGGTCAAAGCTTGGATGCGGGTCGGCAATATCAGATAAAGATGTCGTTTGAGGGCGAAATTAAGGACGACATGAAGGGATTGTACCGAAGCAGCTATTACGACGACGGCGGATCTGTCAAGTAACATTTTACGCTTCCTCAAACTTTGTTAATCGCGAGGGATGAATCTTAATTTTCTGACTGGGTGAGTGCTTTCAGGTTTATGGCAACGACATTTTCTGCCGCCGCTTATGCCAGAAAAATCTTTCCTTGCTTTGATGAGCCGGCTTTTAAAGCAGTCTTCCGACTCTCCATCTCGAACAAGAAAGATTTCGTCACTTTGGCGAACACGAAAAGCATCAGAAGCGAAACGAATATACTGTAAGTCAAGCGATGCTGAAACATTCTGCGAATAATTATAAATGAATGTTTTCAGGAACGGAGAAGTCTGGCGCACGACTGATTTCGAGCCCACACCTGTCATGTCCACGTATCTTCTTGCGTTCGCAGTCTCAGACTTTGCAAATCTCACCGCCTTTAATGAGCCCAAGTTCTCCGTCTACGCCAGTCAAAAAGCAATCAACAACATGCAATACGCCCTCGACATCGGCCAAAAAGCATTAAAGACGTTGGAAGAGTACGTTGGCCATAGCTACAGTCTGGGCAAGATGGACTTTATTGCGATTGATGACTTTTTAATGGGAGCGATGGTCTGAAGAGTCTGCAAATAACTTTCGGTCTAACTTTCTTCTGATTCTCCATTGTAGGAAAATTGGGGACTCGTCTCGTACAAGTGAGAGAGCTTGAGGGAATTTGTTACTCTTAAATTTGTGAATTGTTTTTCCGGTTCAGGAGCTCACGTATTATGAATCCCAACAACAAGAGGAATCTTCGAACTGTTCAGGAGGTGACGAACATTGTAGTTCACGAAGTGAGTTCGTCTTTAGATTTTCTAAAGTCACGATGACCGATCAGAATTTTTCAGCTCGTTCACATGTTTTTCGGCAATCAAGTGACGTGTAGCTATTGGGACTTTGTGTGGCTTAACGAAGGCTTTGCCAGTTATCTGGAGTATGTCATTGCTGATAAGGTATCCAAAACATTGCGGCTTGCGCTTCTATCTAATCAGTCATGAAATATGTCGCAGCTTCTGCCACACTCGCGGCTAATGGACTATTTCGTTGTGAATCAAATGCATAGCGTGATGCTGAAGGATGTTCAACCAAAAACCCACGCCATGACAAGACCCGTCGACACACCGGACGAAATAGCTAAAATTTACGATTTTGTGGTTTATCCGAAAGCGGCGTCGGTCATACGCCAAATGGAGCACATAATGTCTCCCGAAATATTTCGAAAAGCTCTCAGCGTGTACATTGACGAAAGGTATTGAAAGCGTTCTTGGCCGCGGTTCACTGAATTTGAATGCAATTAAAACCTTTCTGTGGTTGCAGGAGTTACGGCACGGCAACAGATGAGCAGTTGTTCGATATCCTAGAGAGGGTCGTCAGAGCAGAAAATCCCACAGCTTCTCACCCGCCCATCCCTGTGATCTTCAGAAGCTGGGCCAACAACCCTGGCTTTCCTATCCTGAACGTGGAATTCTTCCGCGAGAACAAAACGGCGAGAGTAAGACAGGAACTGTTCGTTCCTTTCATCAACGACACCGACTCGTCTGAATTCCACATTCTGTTCAACTATGCTGCGTCTTCTTTCGGAGTCAGTGGCTTCTCTCGAACGTCTCCCACTAAATGGATGCTCGATGAGCTCGAGATAACACTCGATGACATCGCGGACAACGAGCGTTGGGTGATTTTCAATATACAGCAAACAGGTGAGTCGCTTGAAATGCCCCCGAGTGAGGTAAACTATCCAACTCGTTGATACAGGATACTACCGCGTTAATTACGACGTTCGTAATTGGAATGCAATAATTGAAGAGTTGAGCGGAGTGAATTTTAACTCGATTCACAGCCTGAATCGTGCACAGTTGCTAGATGACAGTTTCAATCTCGCTCGCTATCATTATCTCAACGTCGAAGTGGCGCTGAACCTCATAAAATACTTGCACCAGGAGAACGAATTGATTCCTCTAACAGCTGGTTTCAAAGCAATTGAATTCTTTCTGACGTTTTTGGATCAGCAAGAGTTTTACACCGATCTACGTGATATCTTGTTAGATGTTGTTGATGAAGTTTACGTGAGACTGAACAAAACGCTTCCAGAATCGAAGGAGGATGAAGACTATCACGTGTTGACGAAGCTACACGTTAACATGTTTGCTTGCAAAGTCGGCGCCAAGTCGTGTCTGAAGGATGCAACGAGAAAGCTCTTCCTCTTCGATTACGAGTCTAACGATGTTGATGTGAACGAGCGTCCTTATTTGTACTGCGGGGTTCTCGGCGAAGATCTGACTTCATTGCACTGGGCTCAGTTCAAGTTGAAATTGCTCGAGGCCAACGGAAATGAAGAGATTTATCGCGACAATCAAGACGAATTTAACGAGGTTTTCGAGGCCTTTTCTGCCTGCGATAGAAATCTAGAGCGCGTTGAACGAACCCTCAACGATATTTTTAACTATACCAACAATTCTACGAGCTACGAGAACGTTACCAAAGAGAATGCGCTTCAAGTCGTCAGGAACTTGATTAAAACGAGCAGCGCCCATCGAGCGTTAATGATGAAGTTCTTCGAAGAAAACTTCAACGCAGTCAACGAGATGTAAGCTTGATTTTGTTTTGCACGGTTTCGATTAAAATTCCTTCTACTTCTTATGCAATAGAGCGCCTTTCAAAGACACTTTATCGATGTTTGCGGAAGCAATCAACACGAAAGCTCACCTCGAGAGCTTCATCTCGTTGGCAAGCACCGCAGGCTTAAATGTCGACGAGACGATTTCAAATATCGAGGATAATATTCGTTGGATGCAGGTGAAATCGTCTGAGATTGCCAAGTGGGTAAAGAACGAGAAAGGTGCTTCGAATCGACTGCAGGCATCCGCCGTATTAGTCATCGCTTTTGCCATTGTAATGTTTGTACAGTAAAGTATTAAAAAAAACCTTTTTAATCGAAAGAACTTCCTCTTAAACTTTTGCTAATTGACTCGTTGGCTCTGCTCCCGGGTATTTTAACAATTGCTTTTAAGGGATGAATGATTCATTACGCTCTATACGACATCATTACCTGCACGTTGACGCTTCACTTTATTTAATGATAAGGCAGTAAACAAGACGCTAAATTTTAATTAAATTTAAATTCCGTTCTTAGACACGAGATGATGAATCGCGAGACATTAGCGAACGATGAGACATTAAAAATGCTTCCGCTTTTCCTTCGCTGTAAAATAAATTTAATAAGCCAAATTTTTCTCGCTTTACTTTGCCTGCGATGTATGAGCACGGCAAACAACGTGTCATGATTTAAGTCTTCGCTTTCGTGTCTCGCGGAACGTAAAATCTGAGAGGGCGCGTCTGCATGTGTGGGAAAATTTTCCCCGCAATAAAAGGAAGAGCGTAATTGCAGTGGGTAAGCAAGAGCAGAGCGCTTTAATTTCATGTAAAGCCATTTGCACGATAATTTCTAATTTTTATCTCCGTTTCGCTTCGCTAATGGCTTAAATGTAGAGTCAGCGATTACCTCTAGTCAGATGCACAGCGGAAACCGGAGAAGCCCTCGAAGTCTCGCAGGCAGACAGCGACAAAAGTTTGCTTTCAGATGAAGCGACACTTAATTATGAATTCAGTGAATTCTTGAGTAAATTTTTCAACGGCTTTGCTCCTCCTCCAGAGGAAAATCGATTGAACTCAATCTTGAACTTGGGTCTCGTTCACCTTTAAATTTTGATCCTCCCTTGTCGTCTCCCACCTTTGGAATGCCGTACATTATTCACTCTTCGTCCCTTCACCCGCTTTCGCCTCTTTCTGCCTAGCGAAGCTTTTAACGCATTGCCGAGCGCACACACATGAGCTGAAATTCAATTTACCGACTGAGTTATTTTTAAAGATTAAGAGCATCTCATAAACTGATTTTCTTGTCCATCTCTCGTGATCTCTTTCGACGCCCTTTCCGTTTGCGACCCGAAATGTGATAAATGAATTCCGCCCTCGGGGGACAGGGCGGATGACTCTTTAAAGCATTCTTTGACTCTTTATGCTGTTCCAATTGATGGATTCTATCCTTCCTTATTTCGGCAGAGGAAACTTGATTGTCACAAATGGTTAGATGGTTGAGAAGTAATATTTCACAAGTCTAGATGAAGGAAGGAGCTGAGAGGAAGTTGCGTCACATCCTAAAAGATTCATATTATGAAAATGGAAATTCTCGAGTCATAAATATGAGTTGAAGACGAGCACCTGGACCCAAACGTTACTACATCCATTAACATCCCCAACAGTTCATCTTTTCTCTTATCCTTCATATCCTGATAAGAGGAAAATGAATTTGTCTTTCTCACAGTGGAATGAAATATTTACTTTTGTCGCTTTGCAATTTCGTCGTTTTGCATCGGAGGAGATGAAGAATTTTCACGTCAAACTGAGATTTCCCACACAGATTAATGAAACTTTATCGATTGTGTGAAACTGTCACGTAATGGCCCTGCCATTTTCAAGTTCCTCTTTCATTTGCGAAACTTTATGTTCCGTACGTTTCGTCGCTGAAACTCGCTGCCATCTTCGGACAGAAAATTAGTTTTGCTCGAGGTGTTTGTTGTGTTTGAATGAGGCTACCGACCGAGTGTATGGGAATAATTGATGAACACGAACCTTCCTTCCTACCTGTCCTGCAGCTATTCTCAGTGTCTTGGGTTGTTTATCTCTGACTGACACCGACATTTCTTGCACAGCGTATCACGAGTATGATTTATTCACTCGGATTCTACTGAATGTGATCTTACACGACTCATAATCGAATCACAATATGTGGCAAGAGGTCGACGTGAATGTCAGCTAATGAACCGCAATACCGAATGCTAGGAAGCTACCATCACAGAAACTTCCGGTAAATTAGTTTTTACTCCTGCACATTTCCCCCACTTTCTGTTTTCAATTAAAATCATCGCTAGAGGAAGCTTCCGACCTAACATTCGGTTATTGAAAGGCGAAATTCTGTGTGCAGATAACTTTTCTGATGAACGAGCAGTGCACGTTGAATAATGAAAAGTAAATTCTCCTCCCCACACAACGCCGCAAACGTGAGTTAAATTATCTCCTCTCTCTGCGGTGCGAGTTTTCATTAACCTAGCGTTGCAAACCTGCAGGACATAAACGAAGCTTTCGGGCTCTAAACGGCTAGGATTATGTTTGATGCCGATATGCAAGCTCGCAAACAATGTTGTGCTTTGAGGATTCCACTCGAGATCGTTCTCAAAGGTCGTTTTGATTTAGTGAGGTTCCGAGTTGCATGCATGGCCAAGCTTTGCACTGATTTGATTCTGTTACAAACCCTAAACCATTATAAGCTGACGCTGTCATGATAGCCCAAAAGCTGACTCTGCCATGATTCATGCTGTCGCTCGCTCTCCATCAAGCCAATGACCGACCGAAACTATCAAAAGAAATTTCGAGCTTTCAGACGATGCACTTCAGTCTTGTTAACGAGCGTTATGTCGATGGTTATCTCGCTTTCCTCGCTTGTGCAACATGATATTGGATTTCACAATTAAAAGAATTCTCCTCTTATCGCCCATAAGCTTCCTTCGAACGATACGCTTAGGATTAATCGAGAAGTAATACTTTGATTATTTAACTCTATTCTAACCCGCACGACCGCATGTTTCATAAATAATTTGATGAACATTTCACAAAATTAATTGAAAACTATCGAGTTGGAAATTGTGTATCCCCCAATCGCTTCATCTTCCTATGAAGTTCGTATGGCTATCGGTTTCCAATTATCCGTGCGGACCCTTCGGGCTGCGCCTGTTATCAACCGACTCAGTTCTCAACTGCTCGGTTAAACATGAACCGTAAAGCTGATAATCGATTTTAGTAGCAATTTAATTATCAAGTTGTACTTCGAACGTACACATAAAAGTGATCCAATTGGACTTTGCGAGTAGCCATGCCGGGGAGAAGTGGAGGTATTGATTGGTCGACGCTTGTTGCATACGTAATACCGGCACTCTGCGAGACTTGTAGCGAGGGCGATAGACGTGACGAGGAAATTAAAATCTGCTCACTCGATGAAGCTCAAAGCTTCTGATTTGATTTGCGCTCAACAGTGATTTCTCTTTTACGAGCATATTTGCTGTAAAGCTGTAAACTTTGCTTTGTCCGCCGATTACTTTTCCCTCGATTCCCTTTCTCCTTATTTATTCATCGTAGAGTTGAGAGTGGACTTGAAGTTTATGTTGCGAAAGAGCTTTTGAGGAATTTTATTGTGAAAAGGCTGAGAAAAGGCTCGTCGCATTAAATAACTCAACAGCCCGATGCCATTATGAGACACACTCAGTCTTCGATAGAGGATAAATTTTCCTGTCAACTTGAGACTCTCGAACAGAGAAATCTCAAGGACATGTTGTAAAATAAACATCGATTGTTTCCCTCGAAAAGCTTTCAGCGTGCGTTGACAGCTCTTACATTGTCAACATCCTTAAAAAGTTTCTCCCCGAGTAAAAAGTTGAGCGAGATTATCTTCCGTGTCAACCCTCAGAGCTTTCCCACTGAAACCGAATCAGATGTCACAAAAACATGTGCTTGAAACTTTTGAATGTCTAAAAATAACCTCGTGAAAAAGTTTCTTGTTTCCCGAAATCGTTTACATTCACATAAACTTTTCATATCCAAGCGAAAGATTTACCTTCTCTTACATGATTTTCCTCTCGTAGAGTTTCCTCTCGCATCATTTTCATCCCCACCACAATTTTCCTCTCACTGGAAAAGCCGGCGAGCACGTGTTGTTGTCATTCCTTATTCAGAGGGATTTATTATTTAGATTTCGAGTACCTTTGATAGAAATTCTTCTCAAAATAATGAAGAAGACTTTGGGGTTTGCTGGAAAGTTAGATCGTCGCAAACACAACTTGTCGCATTCCACACTTGAATGTTTACCATCGAATTTGAAGTTGGATAAAGGGCGACCTACAGATGTGCTTTACTCCGGATGACTCCGAGTAAAATGGAATTCGTGGTCTTGCTAATTAATCTTCTCGGTAACACTAAAAACTTTTTCATTGTCTGATGTGGCTTTTCCAGTCCTGAATATTCATTCGGAGAACTCAACCACGGAAGCTTTCAGGTTGAGCTTTTTTGTAGAAGAAGGAGCGGAAGGGAAAACAAGCTGGAGGCGATTTCAAATAAATTTTCAGAAAAATGTGGATTCTGTCACGGAGCATCACCCACGTTCAACCGAGACCTTTAATTTAACATTCGATAGCCAGCGGCTTGATTCAGAGATTCTTTTTGTGTCCCCATTCACATGCTCGGAAAATTAACCTAATGCAATTTTAATCTTGGCGCTCGTCCGCAGAACAAACGAGCTTCACTTGAGGAGGAAAAAAGGGCTCAGGGAGCTTTTTGTATCTCGTCATGCAGTCGAGACGGCGGAAAGATGGAGTCGCTTTTTCATGTGTCGAGAGCTTCCACATGGTCCCAAGCTCGACAAATAGCAGCAAGCTGGATTTCATTACGAGCAAGCGACAGAGAAAATGAGTTTATCGACGACTGAGCACATTTTCAACCTTTCCCTGGGGTCGCATCACGATGATCTCGATTTGCAACGTTCAATAGAAAACGAAATGTTTCAGCGGCGGCGAATCCGATCGTGAGTGTTAAATGGAAAACTGCTAAAATGCAAATTCCACTCGCTTTTTGTCCCGCAAACAGTTGACATCGGAAAAAATCACTTTCAATTCAGTGACAGTTTTTTATCGGCACCCGCTTCATCAGCAGGACGAGAAATGACACGATGCTCGCTTTCATTAAAGCGATTTTCCGAGTTCGCAAACTCTCAGGATGCTGGCCATTAATTTTTCAACGGAATCGATGGCACTGGAATTTTGGACGAGTCAATCTGTGTCGATTGAAATTTTTTGCTGCCATTCATCGATGATTGTCACATCTCAAAACATTTTACACTTTCTGGCTTTGCAAAATCCGGTCTTCATCCATTTCCAAATTATTTCTTCTCCCCCGGGCCGCTGTCAATTGACTTGTTAAAAGTTATTCGATCGCTCCCTCGCCAGGCAGCACGCCAATCACAGGTCAACCTTCAGAAATGTCTCCATGTAAATGCAAGCGGCAATTGACAACCGGATGGAGAACGTGTCGCAAGGATTTCCTTTCGCAATATCGGAAATCGTGATTACGGAACGAATTCTCTCTCCCTGATTCTTTCGTGTTTATACAGATGTCTCGTCGTCGTTCCGTCTGCTATGCAAAGCTGAGGAGGACAGAAAGTTTCTCAACGAAATGGATGAAGTTTTATGTTTCGAGTTAAAGATTCTGAAATGTTTTTTTGCATTTCTCATCTGTCGTTTATCCTTGGAGGATTTTAATAAAGCGAAACAGTTTCGAAGATTATTTACGGTTGGTTCAACAAATCCTGCGACGAGTCTTGAAGGAATTAACAAGACTGGCGAATGTTCATCACAATCTGGATGCTCAATAATATTTTGAAATGATTTAAATCGTGCTAGAGCTTTTGATTCTCTTCGTGCTTTCCTTGTCCATTCATAAAATTTAGAGGAAATTTTTGCATTCTCAGGAAAAATTGCGAAATCGCTTGGAGGAAAATTAGAGCGGAAAAGTTTCACACCCGACATGAAACTTTTCTTGGCTCCGATTTAGTTTTTATTTAATGGCAGATTGCGAGAAATGTAAATTTATGCAAAGCGATAGGAATTTCGTCGTGATTTGATTTCGCCCCAAAACTTTTTTGTGCTCGCAAAAAGGAAAAACTTTTTACAAATTTTTCTTACTTTTCCTCTGGACCAAAAACGATTTCTCGCGCTCAAAACGAAAATTGGATGGGGAATTTATGATCAACTTTTCACCGCCTGCAGAAGATAGCATTAACGTATTGAGAAGTATTTATGTAATGCAATTGTATCACGTACCGATACATTTATAAAATGTATCATGCACGCCCAGCTTTGCTTTGCACGATTTTGTTTGCCGCTCAACTCAGACATCGTTGCAAATCCTCCGGCTGTTATCGTGATAGCTAGAGATCCATTCTGCATGATGGGAATCATTGCGATTCACTGCATTACACAATCAATCGGCTTCCAGGTCAAGTGAGGGAAAAGCTGTTGAAAACACTCCGAGCTTTCAGTGATTTGTTTTCCTTCAACTTTCATCTCGCTGATGCATGCGCGATTCCATTTGCGAAGCGAAAAGCGATTAAAAACACCGACGCAAAAAAGTAATTTGCACAATGTTGCATTTCAAAAAAGGATTTTTCCGGGATCATCAGAGTGTAGCAGACTACATAAAGTTTCAGTAACAGCAAAGCTTTGATGAAGAGCATAAAACTTGAAATTTTGTTTGCACGATAGACTGCAGAGTTGATGAGCAGAACAAACTTGGTTTGAATGTGTATAATGAACGTTGAAATTTTGTTCGAACATTATTTCTCAACGCCATCTGTTCAACGCTTCGGATATTTCTAGCATTTTACTTTCGACCAGAAGCCAAAGATTCTCAAAATATATTCTACTGGCCACCAACTGGTACTGGTTGTCTTAGAGCTCACCAGTTTCTCGGCTTTTGGCTTAGAAGTATCTCAATAATCTCATCCTGCTGGCCGAGCTATTTCAAAAGTCAAATCAGTCAGAGATACTTCAGATTTGTGGGTCGTCAATTCATTATTCTCTCCCTTCAGTTCCATGTTGCTAATTGAAACGAAGAAAATGTGATTGCATATTTGCTTTTATCAGACAGGAAAAACGTTCTAAGAAAATGACCCGGCGTAAATTGATTTCAGTCTCTGAGAGTTCTCATTGAGAATAAATTGTACACCAGAAATAATCGATTGAAACATCTGACGAGGGAGGAAAGCAGGTTTTCCCAAAAGAAAAACTCAAACCTGCAGAAGTTCGAAAGCGAATTTATTCATTCATAGCATGTGCAGACAGAGAAAATTCGTTTAGGATGAAGTTTCGCTGACGGAATAAGGAATTAAGGGGCGCATGAAAGTTGTACTTGATATGTACAAGGAAATTGAAAATTCGCACAAATCTTTCACTCATTGTGTTGCAACGAATCTCAGATATTTTTCTTGTCCGATTAATTTAATTGAAACAGACTAGCGTTTGATGATTTAGGTTCAATGGTCGAATTTCAGTTTTAAAACCCGCAAAAATCAATAAGACGAAAATGTTGTTTCACTCTCAATCAACTGTTACTCTTTATCTAACAGTCTTAGCTGAACTTAACGCCGCAAACTATAAAGCAACGAATCTTCGTTATGAATGGAAATGAGTTCATTCGCATCTCTGAACGAAAGTGAAATTTATTAATATCGTAATCAAACGTAAACATCAATCTCTCACCATGAGCGATTTCGTAACTGCGAAATTCTAATTTATTTTAAGATGGATTGTGCAAAATTTAATCTTGGCGGCTTTGGAGATTAAATTTGCACAGTTTCCTCCACTTAAATCACACAATTAATAAATTTGCGTTCAACTATCTTAGCGGCTTCTCTTTGAGGCGGTGATATGTTTTGCTTAGTCTAGGCAAGTAGAGAAGGTCAGCTTGGCAAAATCAATGAAAGCGAAATGATTTACAATCGCAGTCGAGTAATTTAAAATAATTTATTCAATATCGCTTGGAGTTTTCGCTTTCTGCGTTGATCCATTAGACTTAATGTCTTCTCAACTTGAGGTCGTCCTTTGTAACTTAATGGAATTAAGCTAACCTCATCAAATCTGCAGCAGCGATCATCAATTCGCATGACGAAATATCCGAATAAACATTTCCGATTGATTAAGTGAATGATTCGACATAAGCTCACAGCGTGATTTATGTGAAGAAATCAATTGTTTAATCAGCCGCTTCTTCAAATTACTGGATTAAGACCTCAGAAGAAATCGAAAGTCCCAGAGAAATTACCAATTTTCCGCCGTCGATTCGACCACGAGCCGTGAAGTATATTTCAATAAAACGATGAAGATGTTATCTCGACCTTTCGAAGCGTTTCTGCGTGGAAAATGCAGGCAAACTTTATACAAACGAAAATCTTGCTTTCTCCATCCCGCATCGACGTTAGATCAGAAGATCGGCTATGAGATTATTGCATTGAATGCTCAGCATTTTCTCAGGCGCTTACGTTGGGTCGCGCTGTCAACACACTTTTATTAATTGCTCGTGAACCCAAAATTATGCAAAATATTTGCGAATTTCACTTTCAGTTTAGGCGTTCGCTTTTTAGCTGAAAAGAAAAAAAAACTATTTCGCAGAGTCAGGTGAGCCGTTTTGTTACCAACACGGAAGACCGAAGATGATAAATTGATTTCCAAATCGAAGCAAACTGCGGGCTAGCATAGCTCGCGACCATCGAAACTTTGCGTAACTCTGGCCATGTTGTATCTAAACAAACTTCCATCAGCTTGTTGCTAATGTTCACTTGATTATGCCTTTTTAATTGTTACAACTCGAAGAAAGCTTTTCACGTCCATTACAATCGCTTCCGTTTTGTTTTGATTAAATTTTCACGTTCACATATCAAGTAGCCACTGTTCGAAAGTCTCTCGACTCACAATGGACCACCAAGCAAGAGTTGTAGACAGAAGTTGTTGCTGCCCTCGGGAGAAAAGTTTGATTTCAATTGAATTTCAAAGTGAATAAAATGTTTTCCTCCTCTCGAGTCAATCAATATTCTAATTAATTCATTCCACGGAGCTAGCGAGCTCTATTACGACATCGCATTAGCTGCAACAAGATTTGCTCGAAACTTGAGAATGCAATGCAACGTAACGCAATACTTCTCTCGTTGGGAAACATGCTTGTCTTGCCACTCGCCAAGTCTCGATTTCGCTTCGATCCTGTTGGAAATCCATCGACGCTTGCATGCAACCTATAAGCTCTCGATCGACATATGAAGCTGCCAATCAAATCTGGTTAAAAGTATTTGCTGTTGCGGCTCGCATAGTCAATATTAGCTTGATGCCTCTTGGAAGCGAGATGATGATATTGAACCTGGTGGTTGGCTCAAACAAATTTGCAGAAACCTTGAGTGAGAAGCAAACCGCAGAAATCCATTAGCTGATAAAGCGAAACCTTGCCGCGCTTCACGATCATTTCATGCTGGCTCAGTGTCATCGATTGCCCGCGATTCTAACGGAACATTGCGGAGAAAACTCAGTTCGATATATGTGTTTTTAAACTTATCGTAATGGATTGTTTCGCACTTAAACTTGTTTCTGAATTGAATCGTGAATCGGCTAACTTTTAAAAATTGCACAATTCAAGAAAAATGAAATCTCGAGAGCGTGGGCAAGTAAAAGTATCTCAAATGAAAGGGTTTCGATTGGCTTTTAAGATTTCACGCGTCTTCCACGCTGCGGTGTCGAGTGAAATGAAAGATTTATGCTCTTCTTCGTAAGGTTCACCGGATGCATGTGTTTCCAATTCATCATGATAATTTATTTACAAGCCGGCATAGTTTTCTCTTTCTTCGACATCTCATCGCCAATAGTCTATCAGCTGAAGAGTTGCGGACAACCTACGTCGACATCTTAAGAACTTGCGATCAAGCTTATTGAGACAACCACGTTGTGCATAAATTTTCATAGCTTGCAAATGTTGTGAATGCAAATATCCAAAACATTGAATCACAATAATTCAAAACATGGGATCACAAATATCTGATGTTGTGAAAACATTCAAAAGAAGTTATATTGACAAAACATTAGCCAAGCATTCAACATCAAAACCAACATGAAACATTGAACATATCTGGCGCATGATGTGAGTCAGCATTGATGCGAATTCCCTTTTCCCGCTGTACTTTACGATCCGCGAGAATCTTTACTACACAAACTGGTTTCTCAGCAGTTGACCGCTATTGGTGCCAGCAAGAAAATTATGAACTTCGGCCATACTTCCCGGAAACTTTAGTGGAATTATTGGCCGTTTAACCGTCTGGAGGCCAAACTGTCACGGCCCACACTTGACTGAATCAATTTATCCGCTCATACTCGACAAGTGTTCACGAGTTCACTATAACTTTTTTGCCCTAAATCAATAAGTCTCAATCCTTGAGTTTTGCCTGAAATTTGCAACAATGAGGAAATTTATGACGCCGAACAAGCTTCCATTGTCTGCGAGCTGAAATGTGTGTTTGCGTATCTCGTTGGAAATTACGGTGTGAAAACAAACAGTTTTATGCTTTTTATCATGCTTTCTCGAACTGGACTACTTTGGAGTTTCGCTCAGCTGCCACATGAGAAACATCGTTAATTGTTTGTCATGTAAATTTCATCCGCGAAAGATTTATTGCAAAAGAAAATCTTGGCGCATTGTTGACGCTTTTTGTCCTCCGCTTATGACATTCGAGAGAAATTAATGATAGGTTTCACCGGCATGAATCAATTAAAAAGCGTGCTGGTGCATTTAACGACACAGCCATTTACGGTCAATTGTGCACGTATCGAATAAATCTCCAACGTCCATGATCTTCAACATTAGGTGCTATTAAGCAAATTTATTATCTCGTTACGCTTAATTTAAGCCTGAACATGCTGCATGGAAACAGAGGTTTACATCGACTAAATTACATCGACTCGCATTGGATCACTGACATGAGATGGGGATGAGTGGAAATGACGGATGGTCAAGCAGTCTGGCTTAGGCTTGAGAATGAGCTTGTCGCTATTATTCTTACTCATAACTTATGACGCTCGTCTTCATGTCATGAAACCACATTAAACAAACGAAACTCACGGTCGTCCCCAAAGGCAAAAACTCCTCATCATTTCATTACAACATTGTTGAATTGCAGCTAATTTTCTGAAACCTTTTTTTTTGCAGTACAAAACATATTGTCTTCGACGCGACGTGCTGTGTTGACTTTCTTTTCCACTTTATCAGCAATTTTCTTAGACATTTCGTGAATTCGCCGTACATAATTGTCTCTAATAGAGATTTATAAAGAGAAACATTCCGAATTAAAAATTAGATGTGAATGTTTTTCATTCCTCAAAAAAAAAAAAAAGACAAAGCGCCAAGACTCGATGCGACTGATAACCCAAATAGCTTTTTAATGAGTTTTCTCGAGACGATAATTTAATCATGATAATAAAAGCGGCTCAGTGTCATGACGCGAGCTCGAACAATGCATGAGGTCGAGCTTCCCTCGGCGGCAGCGAAGATTTCCATTCGATTGCTGGAGAAATTCGAATTAAAATGATGAATGCGCTTTAACATTGAAATCAGATTACGAGCAATCGTTTGCATTCAGTGAAAGTATAGGCTTGATGTCAAAGGTTCCGCAGAAGTCTAAGCTAGTAGCTTGTTCAATGCAATAACAATTACGCAATACAATTTCTTTGGCTGTGGCTATCTTTGCTCCATTCCAATTGCCCACGACTCATTGTTTAGTCAATTAATGACAGCTCGCTGCAGCGATCACAATTTCTCTTAATTTGCATTCGGCTACTTGATTCCGTTTGCAGAATCGTTGATCACGAGCTCCCGAGGTGAAAAGAGAAACATTTTAGACAAGTTTACAGTTTCAATTGAATGTTGTTCCAGCTCAGCGGTTAGTGTCGTTGTCTGTCAACAATTTATCGTCTCTGTTACCGTCAGCAAATCATCCGGCGAAGATTACTTAGTGCTAGATAAACCTGGGAAAAAGAAATTCAATATCACGTTTAATATTCAAAAGCCACAGCTGATCAACGTCTCGACTCTCGATAGCAACGATCGTCGTTTCCATTCACTTTCAAGGACTTAAATTTTGATTTTCCGTCGAGATTACCGCTTCACATTTTCTTTCAAAATAAATTTCCAAATATTCCATCGCGATCTTTACATAAAAGTATTCAATGAACATCACGATCTCAAGTTTATGCTCTCGAGAAAAGAAAATATCGAGAAACGAAAGTGAAACTTGAACAAGAACTTAAGCCTGGGACCATAAATGGTATCGCTACACGACCAAAACTATGAAAAATGAGGCTCATTTAGTCAAATTTCGCCATGAATTCACTTTCATTCGTTCAGGAAAAGCTCATGAAGTCAACTCCATTGTGTCTTAACCTTCAATTAGATGCTTTCAGCTTGGCTTCTTTGTGGATTTTAATGAGAGCATTTCTCCAACTTGGAAGTGCTTTGGAAACTGTCGACCGTTCGTTCTTTTGTCTTTTACATCAAAAATTAATTGTCATGATGGAGCGCATATGAAATTCGTGGGACATCGTTTGTTAATTATAAAGAAAGCGAGAGCTTTCTTCCATAACGATCCTTCATTGATGTGACTTATGCAAAGAAAAGTAAATTTCCCATTAGCGTAGAAACTTTTACCCGTCCGAAATTAAACGATCAGCACGATCTGGAAAAAGTTTAAGCGTTGAACTTGTTCAGGTATTCGTCAGTTCGATTCAAATCAACTCCGCGGCCAGATTTTTATGAGGCAATATTTATGACCACAATAGAATCGCTCGATTTTATTTTGCAAATTAACCGAAACATTTCAATACGCTGTAAGGCAATTAATCAAATGATCTTAATAGCTTTGGATAACAACGTTGTTTAAAATTCAATTCTATCGCTTTACGGAGCTCTTAATGGACTTCATTATAGATTCTCTTTGTTAGATTCGGAAGAAACCCGTGAAGTCTTTTACAAAAGATTCTCAGAAATTCGGAATGAAAGGGAAATTTAGACTTTCACGACTCGTTGAAGAAGCGCGATTCATCGTCTGATCAACAACCGCCGTAACAAATCATACTCGATTACAATAAATCTGCGAGATTAAAAATGTTTAATCGCGCTGCGAGATTGACTGCAGTTTGCTTTCGAGAGGCGTGCGAACTCTTAACGCTGCTCACGATAACCGACGCGTCGTGTCCGGAAATTAAACGAGCCGTGCAATTAAGCAGAACTGATAATTTATGATTTTCAACATAATCGACTCTGTGCATTATCTCACAGTCGTTAGCTGCTAATGCGAAAATGCAAAACGAATTTTCCACACGTGAGTTTCGCAATTTCGGAAACTCAAATTATTTCTGCTCTGATTTCTGCCGAAATGTAAAACTTTATGCAAACACGGAACTGTTAAATAAAAGGCTTTGAGTTGCAAAATATGCTGGTAGCGAGTTCCATCTCGGTATGCATTCCACTCGTGGAAATCATGTTGACTTTGCAGATGAACCTGCTGATTAAGAAGCTTTGCCGCTATAAAAACCGAACTTACATAATTTCGAGCACGGTTTGAGATGCACTCGTGGATTTCTGTTTGTTTATTTGGTGCGGCGTTATGAAACTGCCACGAGAGAGACAAAAGAGTTCAGTTGATTTGATGACCCTCCATAATTAAAAGACTCGCGGCGATCAGGTTTTCGATTCGTCGACTGTTGAGCCAGCTGCATTGACGTCTTGCAATCGTGCGCTAGAGCTTCGACGGTTGAAAGTTTCCTAAGTTTATCGAGAGAACACTTTAGACGAAGTTGTGTAAGAACCATGCGTGAAAGATTTGAACGAGTGTCTGGCTTTTCGAGCCGCAGCGAATTATTTAAATGAACTTTAATTACAACGAAATTACTTCCCATATATCGCGTTTATGTTACGGTAGGAAAACGGCAGTGATGCCTTAGACAAGTGAAAGAAAAAAAGCTGAGACTGCTGTTGCTGTTATGAAATCAAAATATTGACGAAGAGATCTTGAGCTAAGCGAAGCGCTTCACAACATTGACAATAAATTTTGTTCGATCATGATCGCAAATGTTGAGCATTAACTTCGTCTTAAATTAAATTAAATGCTGCAACATACGATCGGAGGCTGTGGAGTCACGACTCTTGCATCAAATTCAATCAACAAGCTTCACGTCTTAATTTCCCCGCTTCACTTTCAGCCGTTTCCAGCCATGAAATTGAAATTTCTAATGAAGCATTAACACGCCAAATTGAGTAATAATTTTTCTTGTGTAATTGAGTCTTCTCTCATCGAGATTGAAGATCTCGAGCGGCAAGCGTGAAACGAGACGGAAAGGAGATAAAAACCGATCACATTCAAATGATCTTGAAACTGATCGCGGAACAATTTATCGCTTTATGATCTCCGAAGGCTTACAGTAACGGTAGATTAGTGATGCCAATTTAATGTGAAGGGCTTGAAATGCCTTGTCATGAATGATCTCAGCTTCCCGCTGCAGTCAACATGTAAAAGAAAGCAGCGACCACTTGCACTCAGTGGATGAAGGCTTGTTGAGTTTAATTAAAATCCTATAAACATTTGAAGAAAGTTTCCTCGATTAAACATTCTGTCCGCAAAACTCAATCCAATGAAAGTGGAGAGAACGGATAAAACACAGAAAAGGAGTTGTGAGAAATAAATTGATTGGGCGTTGAACGAAGTTTTTCTGGCTTCAACAAATCGCCGCAATAAAAAAGATTGTCGACAGTTTCGTAAATTTCTAGCAAAATTCGGTTTGGCGGCGACGGCGAAGCGACGACAACCAGCAGCTGATTAATGACGAGAAATCTTTCTCTCGTCTCGACGCATGAGTCGGAAACGACATTTGATTTGCTTAGCCTAACAAACAAGCAGATTTCATGTTTTCTCTCTGGTAAATGAGCTCTAATGACTTGTTTAATGTCTCGGGAGCATAATCTTTATGCAAAAATATGTATGGGAAGTTAATGGGCAAGTGGTGGTTTTGTTTGTTGAAGTCAGTAGATTGCGGTGATTAGATTTGATGGAATGAAATGTCAAAAGCGTTTTTCCTCATGTTTTCTAGGCGCAGAAGTGATTTGCAATCAAATACGTTGGTCATTTCAGTTTAAAATCACGTTTGACATGCCTAATGAGCTTGCGTGTCTCTCCTAAGCTTTGACGTCGCTATCGGTTGAATAATGAGGTGGAAATATTTGTGAATTAAACAAATTTGGAGTTCGCACTTCTCACCATAGCCTAATGTTCTTCGAATTGTTTTCATTGTTCACGCGTTCTTTGTTTCCGACTTGACGATTGCGGCAATCTAGCGATTGCAATCAATCGCGTGAAAACTCGCGTGAGCGTCAAGTTAGAAACAATTTTTATGTAATCTTTAAACGATGGACTCCATTTAACGAAACTTATCTTGAATTTCACTTTCCTCGAAATTCACGGATAATTAAAATTTCAATAAAACATTTCCAGGGAACGGAGTTAGTTTGTGTTGCGGTTACGGACTGAGATCAGTTAAGTCAACGAGAAACTGCTACTGATGTGCTTCGAGAAAATCTCATTTACTAGCCTAACCGAAGCCATGAATATAAATAACCACGCGATAACTGTGCAGCGAACCACTTGCTGAAAGACCGCGCGCAGACCTTTCCCCTTCCTTGGACGCGATTATCTCATAATGTTCGGACCTAAACAAGCCCATTGTTTAGTCTTATCCCAGCGAAGACGCCAACAATCCGAAGAAGAAAGCATCGCCGACGTCAACAAATTAAAACTCTTTTGTTAATTGAATGAAGTCACTTTTCATTTTCGATTGCATGCAACGTTAAGCCACGACAATGGGAGCTATTAAAGAGGAATCATAGAGGTTTGGCTGGAGGAGCGTGGCTTGGGTTACGCTTGTTATTTTTGTATCATTTCGCGACATTTTTCTCGGGGCCTGTGACGGCAAAAAAAAACTAAGTAATTGTCGGTAAATGCCCACATGAGCATGTAAGTAGGTTTTGGGTGCATACACCTCACTCTTTTAAAGGTGAACCTGCAGTTAAAGTCACACGAATTGTTATTGCAGAAAGAACCTTGCAGTGCTGCGACAGTTCACATCCTTCGTCCGGTAGTTGAACTCGATAGTTTCATCGATTAATATCATCATGGAGAGAAATCTCAAAATCGATGAACGAGAAAGCTCTCGCCTTCCTAAACTGTTTGAGCCAAATGTTATCCACTCCTACGACGTCCATAAAATTCAAACTTTCCCAAAGATTTTGCAAATGTTTCATTTACGTTGCTTCCGGTTCCAAAGCCATGAGATTAAATTTATGCAAATTGAACGACTGTCAAGTGCACAAGCCGTCGCAAAGAATTATTTATGAAATAATCTCTCTGCAGTCGGAACACTGAAAAACCTTCGACAAAACTGCATCGATTGTGAGCTTAAACACAAATTGGATTTGGCAAATGAACAAGCGAGTGCACGTCCGATAAAGTTCTGTGAACTAGAAAGTCTTTAATCTCATTTATGCGGCTTGTGAACGACCGACAGACATTGTAGACGAGTTTTCATTTAAATTCTGGTTTTAAAGTTTCATTGGCATTCAGCCTGAGCTCTCAACGACCTTTGCAATTCAAAATTCTTTCAAATTAATAGTCAAGCTCTTTGATAATCACGGGTTTGCGGTGAATCGATAAGAAATAAGTTGACAAACGATTTCCTTCAATGCATTCGGTGCTTTATCTGCAATGCATTTGTGTCCCCTCAGCTATTATCTTCGACTTATCTGTTGAAGCATTTTTGCGATTTCATCCGATTGTTAAGTGAACGAGTAAAAGACAATAAAGTTTTATCTTCATTGTGATTCCACTGACTCGATTGCAAGTTGAGGGACCGAAATGAACTAGGGTGGACTTTAACAAAAATGAAACATCATCGTTTGTGATACAATACGAATTCAGGAGTTTATCGATTATTTATGCAAATTTCCGAACGAATATTCCCTTCACACCACCTGACATGAGTTATGTGCTCTCTGTGACAGCAACAGCCGCAAAAAGTGCTATAAATTCTTTTAAACGGGCTGCAAAGCGAATGAAAACCGGTTTGAAGGAACAAGTGGTACATTGCATCACGGCAGTTCCCATTCTAGTGCTGTTCACGCAATCGATACTGTCGAAACTGGCGCGTGGGTTACTCGAACTGGAACTGGTGAAAATATAAATCCGCTGAAATTTATTTCTCTCGTGATAAACTTGGAATTATTTTTGAATCAAAATTTGCATCACGATCAGCAATTTTGTTTCCTTCTTTAAACGGTTCTTCCCCTAAACGAGTCGAGGGTGACTTGGGAGTTAGAACTCAAAAACCTTGGGCGCATGAATCCGCAAAAACTTCTGCAATGATTCCAATCCCTTGCCTACAATTTCAGCAATTGGCTCAAGGCAACATCGGCAGACTCGATTATATAAAGCAAGCATGAACATGAAAAACTCTCAATTCAACTTTCCATTCCCTCAATTCATTGATGACAAATTGTTCAGGATTTTTCTCTTTCGCTTACGCAATTAATTCGCCTGTTCATTGCTTTGTTTCCACGTCGACGCAATCAACGTTCATCTTCCACCATAGAAAATCAATTAAACGTCTCGCAATGAAAGTGAAAACAAATGCATTTGAACCTGCGATATTTTTGCTTAAGCAAAGTCTGCCTGCAATGAAGAAATTTTCTCTATGCAAATAAATAAATACTGACGAATGTTCCGGCCGTCATCGCAGCGTTTACGAAGCGTGCAATTAAAAGACGCTAATGATTGATGCTGGCTAAGCATAATAAATTAATTAATCTGTCTAATGCACTTAATGATAGGCGCGCGTCGGTAATGCAACGCGACATTGACGGCAGTAGAAAGAAATTATTTTTATTGAATCCCGTAGTCGTAAAAGTTTTCTCTGAATGAAGTTGTGAATGAAGGATTATGCCCAAGCATGTAAAACATTAATAATAGCTAATTTAAAAGTCGAAAACATGATTCACGTGGAGTTTATGTTCCGATCTTTCCCATCAACTTTCTTTTATCGTCCGCTGCTGAACCTTTGAACTTTGCTATTGACCGTCAGTCTTCAAACATTTTCCTTTAAGCTGAAGAAGTGCTTGAGGTTCTCTAACCAAAACCTCGACACTCAAGTCTAAAGCATTTGCTAGTTTGCTACAACAAGCCACCGAATGCAATTAATTTTTTATTATCTTTAAATTTCATGCACTTTCTCTCCTTAAATTGCAGCGACTCGAAATTATTTTAATAAAAATTTCTCGCGATTTCCTAAAATTCGCGAAATGTTTCGCGAAACATCAAATAGCCTTTTAATGATTTCTTACCGAACTTACTCCCAGCTGCGATAAGAAGAAGCCAACATATGTGCGGCGCTCGAGGCCGAATGTCAAATTACAATCGCAAATAGGAAGGAACAGCAGCGAGAGAAAGAAATCTCGGCAGGCCAAGACAAACAAAGTGCAAAATTTATGAGTTTCAATTAATTGAATTTGAAGTTATCTGATTCAAAAGGAAATCGTGTCGTTTCTTATGCTTTTATGCTTCTTCCGTCAATTGCAAATGCTTGAGCGATCGTACGCTTGCGATAAACGTCGAGAGAAATGGGAAGTTTTGCGGTGAAAGCTATTGGAGCTTGGGTCAAAAGGCTTCTCGCCTTTTGGAGAGAATCAAAAATCCAGAATCAGAGTGAGCGAAGGAAAGTGAAATCAATTACGCAAGGCTGTGCGGCGGGTTTCCTCCGATTCAAAGTGCCCACGACTCATTGTTTATCCAATTAACAGACAGCCTGCATTTGCATTTGGCTACTTGAATCTGTCGACTTGAATGCTGATCACGAGTTGGCGAGAAGTGAAAAGAGAAACATTTCAGACAAGTTTGCAGCTTCAACATAACGATCGCTTCGCAAGCCTAGCTTAGTGTCGTTGTCTGTCAGCTATTTATCGACTTTTATCGACTTCTTCTCGAGTCGCTTCCATGTAACAATTTAATTCCAATGAATAGAAGTTTCAATTTTATTGCATCACGTTTCACTTTGTTGTTTGCCATTTCTTTCCCTTAATTCAAAGTGATCGTTCAATTTGCTCGAAGTGAGAATTACAGCCCAATCAAATTAAATCCGCGATTCGGCGGTTGGCAAACGACCCCACCAATTTGAGGTTTCGCATTTTTAAATTATAGATTTCAATGTAAAACTTTTAGCATCGCTTCGCTTCGTTTCCTACTCGAAGCCGATTTTTTCCACTCTCGTCTTTAACGTAACACAAAAGATCACCGAGCTAAGCTCAGTGAGTTTGCTTCGCCGAACTTAGAAATTTTCGCCGATGGCGCTTTGAGAACCATTTTCGTTGAAACTGAAACTTTCTCGACCGAAGGGGAATCATTCATCGAACATGGAGCATCGTGAGAGTGAGTCGAAAGCTTCTAATCCAGCAAGTCGCTGTCGAAAAGGCAATTTGCTTTATTTATGAATTCTTTCTTTTCCAAGCGAAAACGGAAATGAAAATTTAAAATTTAGTAGATTGAAAGCATGGGAAATTTTCATATTCGCGGATGAACATCAGTTCTTTGTTGGCTTTGACTTGCTTAGCATGAATGCTTAAGCTTTCAAACCAGTGTGGCAATCACTGTGCCTCCAAATAGGGAACAAAGCTTCATTCTCCGAGGTGGTCATTATTCATTCTTGTTGCTTCGAGACAAACTCCCCCATCGCGTTACGCAAGTCCGCACGGATTTTCTGTTTTCGGCGCGAGTCTTCAGATTATGGAGAGAGCGAACTGTCACCGACAGCTGATTGACTCGAAACGATCGCGATTGTGATGTTTGGACTTCTTAGGCTGCTGAACTTGTTAATTGAGAAAGTTTACATGATCGAATGCCGGTGATTGGAAAGAGAGCTTCGAGGCGCAAGCTCAAACTCACGAATTAACATAACGAAAGCATTAATTTGATGGCCGCTGGCTCGAGCGTTCACCGCAAGCTTATCAGTCACCGGCTGAAGAGAAACCCAGCCGCCAAGTGATAGTAAAAGTGAATGAGCTTTGATGAAAACAAATAGCCGAATATAAAAAGTTACAAACAAGAAACCGCCGCATGACTCGACGCTGCGCGCAATTTGTTGGGTGGAAGCGCGGGAGATCAAAAGTTTGCGGCGTTGCATGAGGGGTCATCGCGAGTGATTTGTTGCTTCATTATTCTCTCAATCATCGCCCATGCTCAATGACAATGTTCGCCGAAGAAATTTTGTAAGTGAAAATCTTTCATCCACTCAATCCGATTATGAAAAGAAATTAATTATTTCTGGTTGATGGGCAGCTATTGACTGTCGATATTCTCACGTGTTGTCAAACGCCTCTTGAATGTTATCTTGCATAGCCGAGTTAATGATGCTCAATGAACTTAAAGCAGTTTGCGACGTGATTCAATTTGTTGGGCTTTGCGGAGATCTCACGAAGGCGCGCTGAACAAACAGTAAAACGTGGGACAGATATTTAATCAGAAGTTTACCATCTCGTGTAAGTTCATTGAGAATGAGCTTCGGCGGCCTCGCAGCTCTTATGCTTACGCAATTCTACTTAAATCGCTGATTTAGTGCGCTCAAACTCGCGCGCCGCAAACGGTGGACGGAAATCTCTTTCATTTCACCGTAACGGTTTGAATAGATTTCACAACATCAGCATCTAAGATCAGTCAGCAGCGTTAGCGCTAACAATATTTACATTTTCACGACTCGCGGTCGGTGCTTTTCTTGCGCGAAAACAGAACTGTGCAACATGGAACAATCACGACAAATTTATGTAAGCAAATATGCCGCAATTCGGAGAATGTTGAACATGGAAAATGCAAATTCTCGAGATATTTTGTTAGGCAGAAGCTCGGGCAGAAGCGATTCGTGTCGTGTCAAAAATGTCAAAGCAGAGATTTAATTGAGACAAAGGTTGCGGCAAGCTGTGCGGCCTGGGAATCTTTAAAAGTCCTCGCATCGCAACCTCGTACTCACTCACAAATCATCCGCTTATGATAAACGACTTTTATGCAAATGCCGCTCGACCTTCTCCGTTCACCTGAAGCACCCAACAAAAGACCGACTGCAAAGCTATTAAGCTGATATGGATGAAGCCAGCCGAGAATTTCGAGAATTTCCAGCTCATTATGCCAATGAAATTGCCATGTTTGAGCGCGACACGAGTAACCATTACCATTCAATGCCAATCCAAGTGAAATGTTCGCATAATTGTGTGAAGGTCGCACCATTCGTGGAATCTTCGAGCTTTCGTTCGAGCCCTAGAAACCATCGCAGTGGTTGGCAAATGATGAGCCAAATCCATTGCAAACTTTGTTTACCGAAAGTTCATCTTTGATGTTCCCACCCGATTTAGTTTGCTAAGTGATTGATGGCATTTTGGGCTCTCATGCATTGATTCAAACTGATATGCTCACGACTTCATTTCGCGAATGGAGCCTTTGTTTCATAATTCGCAGTGTCTTTTGTCTCTCAAGGCAGAAACTGAAAAGTTTTCCTCGGCGGCTACGCGTTCACGTAACTAAGGAAGCAAGATAAGCATCAGAAATATATTTTCTCTGATCGAGAAAACCGAGAGGAATTGAAGTTACATCGCCGAGAAAACAATTTTTCTTTCGTGGAGAAATATCTCGCGTTCGAAGAAAAGAAATTCCGCCATGTCCATTTTTAGAGAGCAGAGTTCGCTTCGGATCGCTTGTTCGTTGTCACAAAGGAGATTTTTATTGTGACAAAAAGTTTGATGTTCTCAAAGTCGGTTCCGTCATTCCATGGAGTTTGATTAGAGCTTTTTAGTTATGTAACAAGTGTTAACAGCTCTTAGTATTAACTCCGATTCGGACCGCCAATTAAGGCTTCATACTCGATCGCAAAGAGCTTCAAAGAATTTCGAGAGAACTCTTCTACGCGTTGAGGCTGAAGAGCAGCAATTTGAATATGCTGGGACAAAACTAAGGTTTGCTCGCTTCGATACACAAAAGCTCAGAGTGTCTAGTGATCTCAGACGTTCTAAAATTTTAGCAAATTGGTTAACGTAATTATGCGCCTTTCCTTGTCGAACCTCTCAGATTTGAATGTTAAATCTCGACAACCGTCTTCTTCGTTTGTCGGTAAACGTGTTTTGCTGGTTTGGACTTTATTTTTAGCACCATTTTAAGCCTCTTTGACTTCAAGAGCCTGAAAATGGAGAATTTTGACTTTCCCTGCGTCGAATATTTTTGCAAGACGACTGCGAGTCCAGTCGAGCTCACAATTTTAACACTCGCAGCTAAGTATCCAACATGTTCTTGTTTCTATCTTTGTAACGACATTAACGGGAAATTTCCTCGATTTATTCGTTGAAAAAATTAATCAAACAACGACGTCGACACGACAAAAGAATTCTCAACAATGACGAGGGAATGAAAGCAACTTGATCATTATTCTTGGCTGAATTTCGGCGATCATTACAACTCGATCATTAAATCCAACTGCGAGTTTCATTCGCATCAGTTTAGTTTCGAGCACGCAATCATTTCTCATGTACGACTTGAGCTGACGTCGAAGTGTTAATGACAGCAAAACAAAATCGTGAACAGAGACATTTTATGGTTTTATGGAGATGTTAATTGATCGGCGGATTTACGTTCTGAATTCCGGCGATGCTTTAGGTCTGAAGTTTGCTCGCATTCATTTGCCAAAACTGAATCGAGATCAACGTTTCATGGCCGTAACGAAGCCAAAAGAATGTTCGAAGTTATTGAGACTTCTAAATAAAATCAATTGCTCAATTGAGTTGATGTGCAATCTTGTTTAAGCCTTGTTCATAGCTCCTCAGCTCGCACTTGAGTATTAATTACTTACATCGGCGAAGCTTCATCAATATGAAACACGCGCTGCGATGTAAGCAATAGTCGTTACGCGCGAAGCATTACCAATGCAAATATTGATCAATAGGTCGAGTGTAATCAACACTTCTCGTCAATTAACCGGACGGCAAAGGGTTTGACGGAAAAGAGTTGAGGTTTTGAGTTTCATGGTTTGTGCTATTTCAGAGGGCAAACCAACGACGATGGCAAGGCGAGTTCTAAAACTTTAATTTTCTGAGAAATCTCATCTGAATTTGTGAATTGAATTAGCGTTTGAAATGGCTTCGAGGGTCTTTCATGATGAGATGATCTAATCTTCTAAGCCTTCCATCAAAAGTAATTTCAGACTCTGCCTTCACACTTCATCGTTTGTTCTTGCGATTATCTTGAAGTGATTTCAAAAGATTTCACTTTTCACTGAAGATACTTCTTAAATCCACAAGAAAAGAGAAGAACTGTTGATGAGGTAATGAGTTTTTTGAACCGCGTGAAGAAGAAACGCGAACGAATGCTGCGAGCGTCTTGTGTTGAACCAAATCGACCAGAAATAGCAAATGACCATAAATGCGGCTGCAATGTTCCAATGAAATCGTCGTCGTTATTTCGCGGAAGAAACGGTATCGCGTTCTCAAAACGCACCTTTATGTGGAAATGTATTTTGTTTGATTGTTTAAATGTCACAAGGAGCACAAAGTAAATTAGGTTTCACCCGAAAAGTTTGTCGAGGATAAAATTAAAATTGTTTAGTTTTTCAAGACGAACAATTGTTGTGTCGTCAGGCCGAATTTCGAATCAATTGTTGTTTTAAACTTGTTCTAACCCTTGCAAATTCTAGTCATGACGCAGAACACTTTTTGGCCTTTCGACATATTTATCCGCTCAACAAGCTGCGAGCATTGCTCATGTCAAAACTATTCTCTCCCATCGTTGTCCATTCCAGGTCATCGTTGATTACTATGTTCAAGCCTCCACACCTCATATCTACTTTTCGCGAAGTTATAAAACTGTAACATCAACGATAGAGTCTTGTTCGATTCGATGGAACGAGCAGTTGGACGATGTAAAACATCGACACCGTTGATTAAGTTATTCGGTTTTTCGGCGATTTGGAGAAGTAGCGGAACTTTCCAACGAGACACGAAGACAGGAATCATGTGCTGCGTGGATCGGCGAATGTCTTCGGATGTCACTCAAGCAATTTGGATTGAGCTTAGAGTCTCGTTTCACCATCGCGATTAAGCATTGAAACGGAAACTCGAATGGAAATGAATGAAAAGCCGTACATGGAGAGCCATAACAATGAGCCAAACTTATGAATACATTATATCTTCATCTTTCTTCGCTGCTTTTACACTCGTAGCGTTTCCAATAATTAATAAAAAATAAAGTCGCGTTTAATCCGACAAATTTAAAACAAACACGAAGCTGAGATGCGAGACTATTAAATGATTTTTTATCACATGGTAATGCGTTCGCGGCCACCTTCGACGTACATACATAATAGTAACAGCCAAAAGGAAATTAATTGTCGCACGCACAACTTTCAATTTCCAGTATGTGATAATGAAAACAGTGAGACATAGATTGGCAGCTGGGAAGGTGCCGCTTTGATGTGTCATAAAAGACGGCAGCGCTTCGAGAGTTGACGCAACGGCCATAATTGAAACTTCCTGCTTTGTGGCTTTTTCAAAGCGATTGAAGTTCATTGGCAAAGTTGATAAGGCTGACGATTAGTTGCGCAACCGAAACTCTTCGCCTCAACAGCCTTGAGAAGCTTCTTCTAGCGATACCTAAACACACAAAGATTTTTGATTGACGGCCAGCAAGTTTTCAGAGCAATTTAATTAAATTCATATTAACAATCATTAGCGACACAGACAACTCGGCAAACAATTTTCGCTTCCGCGACGCACAAGAACCTGAGATCAACTCTGATCATTTTTCGATTATCATGAACCGAGTTTCATATTCTTAGACAGCGCTTGATGGTTTGCATGTTGAGAGCTGATATGATACATATTTACGACAAATATGAAAAGAACTCCAATGCGCAGACGACATTATGCAATGGAATAAACCGCATGCAACAGCAATTATGATCCACGTCAAGTTTTGTGGAACTTCTCGAGCACACAAGCTCAATCATTGCATGACTACTCGTATGTCTTATGAGAGGAATTAACAAAATCTTCGAAGTGGAACAGATGACTCAGCGAGGTAAGAAAGATGAATGAGGGTTAACACAATTCAAGTGCGTTCAACTTGCGCTCAACAGAAGCGTTTGGAGAAACGTGATGAAGACTGTTTGAGCTGAGCAGCATCAAGAACGTGTTTAGCAGACAAAGTATCAAGTCCAAAATTGAAATTTAACCAGCTTTGACTGAGCGAAATTGAACTTCTTATGTCGTGGATTTGAATCCCGCTTGCATTAAAGTTCCATCACGAAAGGTGTCTTCTTTACTATTGATATATTATATTACTTCGAATTGTTTTTAAGAAAAATTCATGAGTTCAAACTTTGAGTCGCTAAGTAAAATCACCGAATTGAAGTCCCAAATGCTTTAGGTTGAGCCACCGTTGTTGTCATGCCGTTAAGTTACATAGAACTTGCGTGTGGTAATCTGATCGCTCTCGGCTAAACCAACAAGAGCTCGCCCGTTTACGAAATCAGATAATTTGGAGCGTCGTCGATCCCGCAGTCACGCAGCTGATTACGGAAGACGTTTGACAAAAAAAGGTCGCGTTTTGGCATTTGCAATGTTTTGATGTTATAAGCTTTATGACCGCCTTCTCGAACATGCGTTTTATTCGCGGATCATCCTAATCCGGTCGTTTCAGATAAAATTTCACACTTTGGCGACGCCGTAGGCAATCGACCTAATAATGAAACAAACGAGAGATTTATCCTAAACAAGAAAAGGAGTCGCACGGCTAAACCATGAGACTTTGTGTCAAAACAAATCGATTGTCACGTTGCGTGATTGATTACGGTTCCTGCTGAAAGCTTCTCGTCGAGTTGCCTCGACCAGACGAGTTGCCGATGACGAGCCGACGAGTGAATCAGTTTTCCAGCTTAAAAATAAAGTTCTCGTCACGATACTTTCCCTTTCGTCGACACGACATTATCCGAATTGCTAGCTGAATCTCTTAAAATTAGAAGATGACTTTCTGCAAGCGTCAAACATGTGTAAGTGCTTCGTGTTTTCCCTTACCAATGAAAATGAAAACAAGCAGTTTTCAAACACTTTTCCCGTTCACACCCACACGAACATGCTGCGGTTAAGTTTATTCACTTTACGCGATCATTCGCGATCGGGTTTTGCTTGCTCGCAAGACTAGAGAAGTGCTCATTAGAAAAAATTCTAATTAATTATTCAGTCAATTAGGCTATTAGAGACACACATCGAGTGCCATTCAGTTCGACTTAGTGCATCGTTTTGAGAATACTGAACCGTTAAAAGCTTTTCTGGCAGCGCCTCCGAGTGATTAATCAGTTATTAATCCAATTAATAATTTAATTAGCAGGTTTCTCGTGGGAGTGAAAGAAACTGCACCGAGGAAATCGAAAGAAAGTGAAAAAATATTGTGCAACAGATTGAAATAAGTCGCGAAAATGCCTCAAGTCACGTTTAAGATTGAAAAACAAGCCCCGACGATTTCCGTCTCAAATGGCAACTCGGATAATCTGGAACTGTTCCACGGCATCGGAAACACTCTTGGCTTCAACATCACTGGCGGAGCTGATTTCTCAATCCCAATTACAATCTTTCATGTGAGTACTGGCGACCGATGAGTTTCTAGTGCATGTTCTATTTGCTTAAAATCGCGAGCCGAAGAGAAGAAAAGAAAATCATGCGGAATTCAATGGTCGCCAATATTGAGCGGCAGCGACAGAAAATAGATTGAAGTCTAAAGAAAACTAAATCGTCGGAGATTAGAAAAGCGAGTAAAGAGCAAACGTGAAAACATCTGATCGTAAACATTGAAATAATTGAGAAGGCAAAGCCAGAAGTCTCTCGATGGAGCAATAAAAGTTATCAAAGGCACTTCGTCGGCTCCGTGAAGCCACAAATGTCTGGACTTTAGTCTCAACTGCGCGTCATTGTAACATTCTTGGCAAACATTTCCCGAGGAAATTCTCTGATCGCCGTTTTAAAAATAAACCTCACGATTTTCATCTCGTTCAGTTTTAGCTCAGAACTCAGCACTGCGAATCTTTCGCTGCTCGTGGCTTTGGAATGAAATTCTTTTTGATTTTCGAAGGAAAGTCATCATAAAAATAAGTTTGATTGATTTGGCAAGCTGTCGGGAAATCTGTTTTTGTTTATTTATTTTAAGCATTACGGAAACACAAAGCGGACAAAACTTTTTGCGACTCTCAATGAGCGCCTCGTTGAGGGAAAACCGCTTTCCCGGCATAATAAAAACACAAAGAAAATTTTCGCTCAACTCTCTCGACTCAAGAATGGGAAAATTTACTTGGTCAGCGAAAAATCGCTTTTCACAATTTAGTCGCATTTTCATTGTTGATCGAGCTAACGAGGCTTTTGTTGTGAAGTGATTGGCAATTTTTCCTATCAAAAATGAGCGGAGTTCCGTTCTACAAGAAAGCAGCGACAGAAAAAAAGAGCAACTTCGAGTGGCCGCCGAAGCGAACTGTCGCGCCTGTGAAAGTTTCACGGCAAGCGCTTCCAGATGAGGTGCGAGAGGAGATGGAGAGAAAATATTAATTCGGTTTTAATCGTGTGATCAACAGGTGAAGGAAGGAAGTCGCGCTGAAAATGCCGGTCTTAAGCTCGGCGACTCGATTGTAGCCATCAACGATATGGAAACGAACAACATGACATTGCAAGAAGCGAACAACCTTCTTGAACAATCCTCTCAGCAGGACGTGAAGCTCGGTATCCTCAAGTAAGTGGTTCGAGCTTGTTGAAATATATTTAGAATTTCCACTTTCTTGGGCGCAGCTTTGATATGATCTCAGTTGTTGTGTGAATCTTAATGGGCTATTTTTAAAAGTTGGACACAATGCCACTTGTTCAACGAGAGGGAAAATTATTTTCATTTCTCTTTCTTCTCTTGTATCGATTTATTTACATCGCAAACGAGAAAAACTAATTTTTCCTCTCGCTTTAGATTCGATGAGGTTGACGAGGCGAATCCAAACAAGAAGCCGGAAGTGCACAATGTTGTGTTGACAGGTAAACGGGGAAAACGTTTGCCGTTTGAAGATCAACTTCGTCCTCCTGGTGGTAATTGGCTAACAATTTTTGTCTGCCCTCCTTCTGTATTAAATGTTTCTCCTTTTTCTGTTGAAATCTCTCAGCCGCGTATGTCGAAAAGGTAAACAAAGAAAACTGTGGAAATGTTTCGTGATAATCTCAAGCGTTTAATGATCGCGTTTAGGCTGAAAGAAAAGCTTGGCATCCTATCATGTGGCCGCACCCGGAAAAAGTTCAGCCAGAAGTCTACAGTCAGCAGGTCGGTTGAGTTGTTTCATGTTTGGCTTGTGATATTGTTCTCGCTGCAACATTTTGCGATATAGATTTTTGAAATAGTTCAACAAGAATATTTGCAGTCACTTCCGTAATGACTCATGAGTTGCGTTGAGCAGATGTAAATTTGGGATCAAGTTTATAGAATGCGCGGGTTCAACTCCCATGAAGTTAATATTAATATACAGTTTCTCTGGAGTATTCTTTTTCATTTTTTTAACTAACTTCAAACTCATTTCCATTCTCGGTTCTAAATCGAGAACGCTTCACTGTCAGAAATATTTCACTGATTTCCATCATAAATGCCAAGTCGGGTTCACAATTTCTTTTGCCACTCGAAAGATATTTTTGAAAATTTCTCTCGCGCTACAATGATCGCGCCTAAAGAGTAACAAATTTAGTTCGAAAATAAATAAGCTCGTTGCGCACGCGAGAACAATATTTGGGATGTGGCTGCAAGGTCGAGTTGATCGCAGAGTGAAAGTAAATGTTCGTTTGTTTGTTTCTCGTCTGATGTCTTTAGGAGTTGCCGCATAAGAGAATTGTCAGAAACTTGCGCCGATTGCTGACGGAGATCGCCGACAAGCCTGCTGAAAGAGAAAAGCACCTTGAACAGCTGCTGTTGATTCTACCGAGAGGTTCTGCCGATCCATTAAACGTTGTTCGTCCCAAGCCAGAGCCGAAAGAAGGCGAAGAGTTTCCTGAAGATGAAGACGAGGAGAAAACAGAACAGGCGACTGGGGGAACCGAAGACAAATAGTCGATAATTGAATGACTCTTGTGCTTAATTTATTCTCTGTTTTCCTGTTTCTCTTCCCCACAGTGTTTATTTTTGTCGTCGCACGTCGAGTAAAGAAAGAAAAATCGAATAAATTTCAATAATTTTAATGTTTTTATAGGAAAACTGTTAACTGTTTTCTGATTACTTTCAGTGTCATAGAGCACAGTTTTTGTTCTCATTGTCCATCGGCTCGAGTCATCCATCCATCAATTTATTCTCGTTTTAGGTTCAATCAATGTCGAATCAACCATCAAGTCGATGCAGCGCCAACTGTTGCAAATCGCTGACAAAATTCCTGATGATGTCATGCTAACATTGCTGAAATCGTTCGCAAAAATTCTCTCCCGTGACCCGGAACCTTCGCCAAGGACGCCGTTCATTCGAGCGTTTACTAAAATTCGCGATGACGGTATCGCCAAATCATTCTACGCGATAGCGGAAGAGAACGAAGAGCAGCTTAAAGATTACGAAGGCTCTGATATTGAGCCGGAATGTTCTTTCAACTACAAAGTCACGACGACCACTCAAAATGTCGTTTATGCAGTTGGTAACGACGACCGGAGCTATGACTCCGCCAACGAAGTCGTTGAGAACGGAGCTTTCAATTCTGAGAACGAAGAGGTCTTTGAAAATGTGGACGAAGGCATCGAGCTGGAAATGCCACCACTTCTGCCAGCTGACGATGCGAACGATGATTTCGAGAAACTTGTTGAGCAAGTTGACGAAAATTGCGATGGACAGGAAAGGTCAGAAAATGAAACTGAGTTCTACGAAGTTGACCTAGCAGATGAAACCGAAGAAATTCCTGAGCCTGAACCAGAGCCAATCATTGAACCAGAGCCAACAGAAGCTCCGAAAGTTTCTCTCGATGATATTCAACGTGAAATCAGCGAGATGCAAAGCTTCTTGCGATTCAAGGGCGTTGGCGTTGAGTCAGAGAAGAAGCCGACGCCGAAAGTTGTTAGAGATTACACCAGCAACTCAACAGAGCCCGAGAATGTCGAGATTCTCAATTCCAGGAACGTGAAAGACGCTTACAAGCTCGATGTTTGCATAAACCTCAAAAATCGTGATTCACAAAGCCATCGCTCGCACAACGACAAATACATGCTGAGCGAGAACTACAAAGAAGAAATCATCCAGGCAGGCCCGATCTTTGATCCAACGGTACCGAACACTGTCGAGGACTTTATGAAAGTCAAATCGGTTTCGGAGAAGTCCAGCAGAAAGAAGCAGAAGGCTCAGTCTTGGGATGCTTCGTGGCAAAACTTGTGCGACAACCAAAAACACCTTTATCGGTGAGACTTGTGCTGAAGCGTTGACCTCTCGGCTGATTTTTTCATTGCAGGCACTGCGAGTTTGAGAAATCGAAGAAGAACGTCGAAGAGCAGCAGAGGAATATTAAGTTCAATTAACCGTACACTGCTTTGGCGTCGCAACCGATTACCAAAAGTTCTTTTTACTGTAACAACTTTTTCACTCCACGACTGTGGCTTACGATTAATAAAAAGCAAATTAACATTCAACGTTTCGCTGATATTCTTGAGCTGATATGAAATTCAAATATTTCGGCTTCACCTCTTGTGGACGTCGTCGCGAGAGAAATATTGCCGCGCCGTTTGTCACGTAAACTCCGAGAACTGGAAGGCACCGATTGGCTTCTCATTCCATGCGATCTTTAATGCAAATCTTTTAATGACTTTTCTCAATCCCCTGATTTTATCATTGAAAAATGAACATAAATATCGCGAATAAATTTGCACACATTCCACAAGTTCAAACTGGTTCCAGATTGAAACTTCAAACGAAGTTAGTCCACCGAAAAGTTCTGTAATCGTTTGCACGATGAGCTCAGACGAGTTTTTTGTCGTTGGAGAATAATCGATTAATCAGCGGAATCTTATTCTGCTAATCTTGTCGATTTATTGCTTCTCTAATTGCTGCGACGAGAAACTCGATGATTACGTCAAACTCATCTCGCCGATTTGCCAGAAAATTGTAATTTGAAGCTCGGGCGAGTCTTGATTGAATTGACGTAGTCGAGTGGCGGCGATTATTGGGACTTCCCGTCATTAAAGTTCACCGCGTAGTTGCGTAAGACGCGAACCAGGTTACAGGAACTTCGATGGCGTTTGTCGATATTTCGAACCAAGCCAAATAAAAATTGCATTGCATCAGCGAATGAATTAATGCAATTCAACTTTTTCTTGTTCGGAGTTAAACCATCTGACAGTATGAATGATTGAAAGTCATTTGCGACAATAATCTTTGATTATTTTTAATGGAATTCTGGACGATGAATGGTAGAATCTCATTACGAGATTGAGTCCAAGGACTTGTTGAACAACGACGTCGTCTATCACATGGAGAAGGGCGACAAATGATGTCGATGCGATGGAAGCCAAGGCAAGATTGTTTTAAGAAATTTTATTACTTTCGCTTGATATTTACAGGATTACAAATTGGGGATTAAAATCGTTTCGATGAAGGAAACTTTCGTGGCACACTTTAAACATTCCAATCCTAAACTAATCGGCGGCTTTAGGAAGACGCGCGCTTTGTTAGATCGAAAATAAGTTAATGGTTAAGGGAGAAGCTAAATGTCTTCGCTCCAAAGGTTTTTGATTAGTTTCGCACTCTCAGCTCAGATTTAATTGTTAAATCCGGGTAAGAAAGTCGCGTTTCGGTTACTGGGAAAGATATTGCTAAGTTAGATTTGATTCACACCATTCCCAAGTCAGTGACCGTGGTGGAAGGTGACAAATTGCTATTGCTTTTGTGGATGTTCGGCTTATTGATATCAAGCTCGACGAGAGTGTCGATGCTGTTGTTAATGCTCATGCCACCTTTGAGAATCTTTTGCGCATGCAGCGACGTAAAGTTGAAACTCAAGTCAGTCAAGCTTGGAAAATTGTAGAGTCCGCTCGAGTCTTGCTTCGTCTCGGATGTTGGCGTTTTCTCGTCTGCCGGCGATTCCTTGTTGCAGTTATTGATTTTCTGTTTACTGCCGTCGTTCTGCTTCATCGTTATCAGATTTGGCTCACTGCCAACGGCGATGATGTTTTTATGGAAAATGTTGAGCAACGAGTCTGAGTTTATGGTCGGATTGGAGTTGAGAAAATTCGATCTCTCGACTTTCAAGTTTCCTATCGAACCGGCTTGCGAGCGGTTCTCGTAAGAGAACAAGTTCATCTTGTTGGTGTTGTTTTGAATAGCTGGAGAGGCGACCGCGTTCGTCTGTTGATTGTAATGGTTCTTCAGCATCTTGTTGTAGACCATTGGGTTGCCACTCTTCTCTGGCGATGATCCAGTTTGAAGCGACAGCTTTCGATTGTTCATCGACTCGTCGACGAAGTTTTTGGTGTATTTGTGACTTTCAGGACTTTGTACATTGTTCTGTCGTCGCGCATCTGGCTCAACGACGTCATCATCGACAAACGGTATCAAACTAGACTCGGGCGACGTCTCGCTAATCATCGACAGTGAGTCTCCGGTCTCGCTCGCTGCCTCGTCATTCTCGCTGAAGCAGTTTTCACCGAACGATCGAGGCTTCTCCGGTCGTCTGATCTGGTTTTGTTGCTTCATTGGCGATGCGGGATTGTTCATGATCGTCTTTCGATTCGCGATGATTTCTCCTTTCGCATTTGTCGTGGTCTCGTTATTGATGACGAAAACATTCGAGTTCTCGATGAACTTCCCGTTCTCAAACGTAATCGACGTGTGCGCTGGCGAGTTTTGCACGAAAATCTTCGTGTTAGGCAAGCACGATCCATTGGTATTATTGGTCACTTGAAGCGTAATCGATCCATTCGAGTTAGAATTTGGCAGAGACGACATGGCACTAGACGGTTCGTCGAAGGAAGTGGATTTGATTCCGTTGGATGATGTGGACGTCGTGACTTTCGCCGTTGACGATCCGCTGGACTTAATCAGTTTATGCCGTGCTGTGCTTTTTGGCGAGTTCTGATTTTGAGCTACAGCGACAGTTGACGCGGAGTCGTTAAGACTCGACTGCCCACTGTTCCTGCTAAGTGACAGACTCTTGTTACCACTGTCGATTGAAGATGGACCGGAAGTTACCAACGATGATGTTTTGCCACTTTCCAGACTCGAAGGTCCACTATAATTATTTCGATTTAATTGAAATCGCTGACTTAATGGCTGCTCGCTCTGACCAGAGTGTGATGATTTATTGTAAATTTCTCCACTTTTTGCCAGCGATCGGTTTTTCTCATCGATAACCTGTTTGTTCAGAGGCGTTCTCTTCGGCGATCTGCCTGGTATTGAGTGCGTAGATCGAGGCAAACTTCCTCCATAGCAAATCGCTGGCGATCGTCGTCGGATGGGCGAACAGTCGCGTGATGAGATAAGGAAGGTTGATTCACTCGAGAGGTTGCGGCGATGGCGACGTGGTAGTGTCAAGGAACGTTGTGAGATTTCAGAGCCATCGTAGTAGGAAAGCGCGTTTGACAATGAATCCTGTTAATTAAAAGGTAAATTATTGCTTGAAGCCTTCACTTCTCACGCTATGCTTACATTATGATCCATCGTTTGCGTTCCGACACTTTGTAAGTGCACGGCTTTTGAGTTGAACCATTCGTGTGGTGGAAATTGAGCGGAATAAGTTTCAATCTTTTTCGTACTTCGGCAGCTTCGTCGGAAGATTCTCGATAGCAGGGAGGCACTTTTTTCTAGTTGAACAAATAAGCAATGAGATCGAGTCTGGTGTGAGCTTAGTAATACTTACTGGGTGACGAAGAGTCCGTGCTTTGATATTCCGAGCTGCTGCTGTCTGTGACGGCGTTTGACTGGGTTGGTCGAAGTGTCGTGTTCTTCGAAAGGCTTTTGGTCGACTGACATCTTTGCAATCGCTTGGTTGATCCAAACAACCGTAGACTGTGACGTCGCTCGAGGCTACGAGGCGTTGGGAATGAGGCACTTCGTCTTTTTGCAGATCGCGGGTAAATTATCTTGTCGTTCGGGTTCCCACCGCAAATGACATCGGCGAGATTGGTTTGGATGCATTGATGCGTTAAGTCGCCGTCTCGTTCCGTGGAAATCTCGCCGTACAGATTGTGAATTGCTTCAGAGTTGGTCATAAGCATTGTGCGTGACTCGTGGGGAGACTTCATTCGATCGTCCAACACCTCGTCGTCTATCGAGCGCTGATTGCGTGGAGCTCTTGACCGGCTTCGTCGTCGTCTGTTGTCAAAAGAAACGCTTGAAGTTATGAAACAGTCGCATGAAAAGCACTCTACTCACTCTGGCGTGACGATGAAGTAGCCTTTCGACGTTTGGTAGATCTTGCGCTCCTGTTGCAATTGCACAAGTGTGTCATACATTATGTCATTGGAAGGCTGTTGCATGTGAGCGAACCGAAGCGACAGAAACTTTTTAACTGTCTCAAGCGTCGCTGACTGGCCGCTCGATGTTAGATCCATGACGACATCACAGATGGCCTCGGTTAAAGGTGTAAATTGTGTTTGCTGGATCGGAGTTATGATGCAATCGTCAATGTCACCTGCGAGCGGAAAATTAGCAGAACAAAGTTCGTGAGAAACAATGGCAGTGTTGATTGTCGTCGAGCGTTTCGCAAGTATTTTGAGGCAACAAAGTCACTCTGATGAATATTCGCGAAGATCTCACTTTCCTTTCTAAACGAGAGCATTCATCATCCTTGCCATTCACTCGCTCGATTGCGTTTTAAACGCTGCATTTACTTTTACTTTTCATCGAATGAGACTTTCCATAAGTAATGCACAAATGTGTAATTAAGCTTGAGCTTGTACATTATGCACAATCATCCGAAGAGATTTTAAATCTTTTCGACGGGCATGTGATGCAGTTTAGAAACGCTTCGAGACTTACCAACGGATGAAATTGTGTACGTTGCTGGAGGCTTCAAGACACTTCGTGCATAGGCGCCGCGCAGAATTTCCAAAGCGCATGGCTCGGCTGTCACCAGAAGCATACCAGGCGCTACATGTCCGGCATACTTTAGCGATCTCGTCGCGGCTGTCAACGGCGTATTCCACCAGCATTGCGAGTTTGCTGCCAAGAAGTTCTGCAAGATAAGCAAAAGAGATTGAAGCGACTTTTTCGTTTGACAGTCGAAACGAAACACGACAAAGCTCTCGTGTGATAATCGTAAGAGAGAACCGAAAAGTAGTTCACTAATAGAAAGCATGTTTAAAAGCATGAAATTGTTTGTTTTCACACCGTATTCTCAGGCATGATCCACCAGCCATCAACAATGGAACTCTTTAAAGTCGTAAATTTTCTCATCGTTTTCATTTTGGTCTCGAGATTGCAAAAAGAGCAGAAAACATGTGTGATTGGATCGGGTTTAGAAAGTCGATTTGCTTTATGAATGGAGTTTTTCTTTGAATGGAGCAACAAGCCGCACGGCGTCGAGAAAAACCAATAAAAGCTGAACGTGAAATATGATTGATTTAAAGATCTCGCTTTTAAAATTCATAATTATTAGTTTCTTGTGTCCGTCCGCGAGGCTTTTAAAGATTTCTAACATAACGACCGTGAGCTCGTCTTCAGTTACATCACGACTTTCTCATCTCGATACTCATCGCCCTGTAAATCAATACTAATTATGTGCCGGCGAAGAATGTTTCCGTTGGCATGGCAACACGCCTTATAAAGTTTGCGATCTTAAACGTGACTTCTAATCATCTCCCTTCAAGTGGAATGTTTGACGACTGTATCGAGTTTCATGCGAGGAGACAAAAACATTTGGCACTCGTTTCTAATGAAAGCAATTCGTCTCGTCTGAAGGGGCGAACTGACGAGGGTTGACTTGCAAACTTTATCTCAAACTAATTCGTCAACATCAGAGTTATCTGATTTGCATTTAAATGAAGTTCTTGCCTCGAAAACTTTTGTTTCGACAACGAAGATTTTCAATTCACTGAGCGGCCTTCGACCGAAAATTAACTGCTGCGACTGCATTAAGCGAGAGACTCTACGTCATCGTCTACGTTCAGATGCAAATTGGAGTCGGAAAAGCAAATTGACTTTATGAAACTAAAGCTCCAGCTTCACTTATGCAACAACATGTTTCGTTCTCGTCAATCCAATTTGCAATTCCAATCGATACAGCCAATTTTTTTTAATAACTGATTGCTTACCTGGAAAATCATGTAGCCGGAGTCGTACATCCAGAAATCTTCTGGCGCGTTTCCAGCTTTGCTGAGTTGAATCGCCAGGCATTGTTGGAGGATCAGCCGGCAACGCTGCGGTCCCGATGACTTTGAACTCATTTTATGCTCTTCGCTTCGCTCCCACACGAACCAAAATAATATTTCAGTTCAATGAACTTCTGAACACGGCTGAAAATTGTTACGCAACTCGTCTGCCCTTGGTGCTCATGATTTTATCTGAAAAGGCGGAGCAAGAAGTTCTTTAATTATCTTGTCGCAAGCACTGGAGAACCGAAAATCATGCATGAGTGAAATACGCTGAAACGACATTAACCGCACGGGTGGTCCATTATTATTCGCTCTTCTGAACTTTGAAGTCGAAGATTTCTTGCGGCTTCAGTGAGAGGCTTTAAAGCCTTAATCTTCTCGAAATGCTCAATCAATGTCTTGCACAATCCGCCGTTTCCTCAAGAATTCATTCGATTCGTGTAGGCGCTCGATATGATTTATTGAGGTGACATAAAGAGCTCTCGTTCCGATTCAGAGTTAACTGCAGAAAAAGTAATTTATGCGCGAAGTTCTCCAAACGGCTTCGGCCTTGTTGTTTCTGCAGGTTGTTGTAAATGCAAAATCACTCCGCTGAACTGAACAGTTCATGCACCAAAAACCTACATTTCACTGCACGTGCTTTTGTCGACAGTAAATTTGGCAGGAAAATTGTTTCGGGGGCAGCGAAAATGGCGAGGAAATTAAACGAGAAATCGATTCTTGATAAACGAATTCCAGTTTCAAGCGAGCAACTTTAAGTCTTATGCGCTTATTGAGTTAACTAAGTTAACTTAACTTGCTCATGATTTAATATGCTTTGATAGCAAACTCGTTAGAATAATCAAGCCTGATTAAGTGAGCTTGATCAAGTAAGCTTAGCGGGAATAATTCGAAAGTTCCGTTGTCAGTGAGTTTCAGTGAGTTGCGCTGTTTGGTTTAACAACAAGGGAACAAGTAATTCATTAGGTGAGAATGCGAACGGGCTTTGCCCAAAGTTTAATCAGCTTCAGAACTTCGAAATGACCATAAGTCGTGACACGCTTCGACCAAAACCTCTCACAATCTTTTTCTCGGCTTATGAATTCGAAACATTGTTCGAGTTTTTGCAGCCTAAGCTGCTAATTGCCAATACTGAAAAGAGTTGAAACCTTTAGGCGACACAAAAAACCTTTCAATCGAACGACAATCGTGTCAAAACAGTTTTCTCGGCAGCCGAGACAGGTGAACGTATTTTGCCGGATTGCTAAATTAAAATGTTTCGAAGTGCTCGGCAAAAAATCTTTGACATTTCTTGAAGCATTTTCCTCAACTTTTTTCGTGTTCAATTAAGTTTCAACTCCTCGCCGACGAGAGAATTCACAGCGGCATGTTGAAACCTCTTCAGAAATGATGTGCTAACAAAGTAACGGCGCAATGCACTGCTGCGCTAATTGCGAGCGATTGCATAAAGAACAATTGCGAAAACTTGACCCTGAAAGCTTCTGGTGAAGTGCAACAGCATCGAGCTGAACAATTAAACTTTTTATTGGCTCAATCATTTTTTCTAGCTTGCGTTTTGATTCTTCTGTGAATCACAGATTGAGATTTTCCCATCAATTCGAAGAAGCTCGTCGGGAAATCCGTTTCGCACAGCAATCGAGTTTGTTATTCGCTCCGGAAGGCAAAAACTCTTCGAGACAAAAACTTTTATTCTCGATGTTTTAGCAAATTGTCGACGATTGAAGTTCGAGCACATCGGCGGTCAATGAATTGTTGTCTTAGAAAATGCTTCGGGGCTTTTATGACGCATGGAACTTTTTCCTATTCTCCGTTCACAGTTACTTTTCCACAATTCTTTTTATTGTTCTCGTCTTCTGTGCTCTCCGCCTCGTCTCAAGAGTGCTGACTTCTTAATAGCCTGACGCATGCTCTTCCCCCTCATTCATCTCGAAATTATGCAGCGTGAAATTTTTCTTTTTATGTCAGCCCATCACTTCTGTCTGCGATGAGATTTCACGAGAATAACTCAACGAAATTGTTGAAGTTTTATCACTTCCGATCTTTGTAAATTTGATTTGCAAATTCTCAATTAGCTAAAAGAATTCTTGGAAGTTTTCCGCGTTGCACAAATGTTCGTCATTGAGAAGTAATGAAACAGCGAGAACCCAAATTTTTTGTTGATTTGCCACTCGAGTAGAGTTAACAAGGGCCATCACATGCATGCTACTAAAACGTACTTCACTTCCACCAATCATTTCGCGTGATTTCAATTTTCTCAACATCACAAATTCAGTTACGAAGCTTCCTGCTCGTTACTGCTCGGCCGAGAGCTGTTGAGCTTCACGTCAATAATGTATTGATTTAGATCGTAAACGCTCTGTTTGATATTGACACCTGACGATTCACCTTGAGCTTGTTTGCATCGATCGCCGCTTGAAAGTCCGAGTCGTTCGACTGCTCTTTTAAAGTTCAAAGACGCCAAACATTGACGCATCGAAAGAAATTTCAAGCGATTTTTTAAGGCAAGCAAACGATTTTCGCTTCGGGTTTTGGATCGGTTTCAAATTCTTGTCGAGCGCATAAAACATTTTTTGCTCAAATCAAGAAGAGAAGTTGGAAAAGGAGATGAGAAATAAAACCAGTTTCTTATGATAATTCTTGTCGAAAAAGGTAAAATGCAACGCGATTTATATTTTCGCTTCTCCGCTCGTCTAACAGTGCAGAAATAGTCATTGCGACTCCCATCCGAATCACTTTCCAGCAGTTGGTCGAGCTCAATTTCCATAAATTAATCACGATCAAAGAAATTTGAATTTTTCGTGGGAAAAGCGATAAAAGCTGAAACAACAGTTGACTTGGCCTTCAAGCTGCGCTCGCTGTCTCAGCAGTTATGTCACATGATTAAACGCCGAAGCGCTTTATTCGCCGCTAAGCTCGTATTTGGTCATGAGAAGAAGTAGAAACGAAGAAACATTTGGAGCTAATTAGGCCATGCAGATGTGGTGATAATCTTGAGGCAAAGAATGTCTCGCAACCATGAAATAGTTTTTCGCCTTTTGTTTGGTGTGCAGATGAGTTTGTTAACAAGGCCGAAGCATGTGAGATCGACAATTTTCGGAATATTTCTCAATTCATGTTGTTCCAAGTCAAATAATCTGTCATCGCTCGTCGTCGACACTTCACATTCGAATCTCTTAGGAACAGGAAAACAACCCGTGAAAATGTTTGTTCAGATGATTAAACGAAGTTTTGTGTGCGCGAACCGGGCGGTAAGCTTCAAGTTGAGCACGGAAGAAATTCGTTGATTTATGTAAATTTGCGCTTCGGACGATCGCCGCCGTTGAAATCAATGAATCGTTGCCAACTTGACCTTATCAGTAGCAGGGATATTTACTCTGAATTATTCCTCTGAATATTGCAAACTTTTCTCTTGCTATCACTAAGACTGACTGCCATCGAACTTAGCGGAAAGCGACTCGGTCTTCCCTCTTATTCTTTATGCCAACGTCTAGATGAACACACTCACCTAGTTTCTGTTCGTTTGATGTTGCTCCTTTATCCAAAGAGGAATGAGAACCTTTCGCAAAGAACTTCAAGTTATCCGAAATTCGTGATTTATATTTTTATTTTATTTTTCTCCACAAAAACTTCGTTTATGGCTTTTGCAACTTCTTTTCTTCTTGTGTTATTTTGCAAATCTTATTTTCGTCGGTTCTTTTTATTTCACTGCACGTACCGATTGCATCACGAAATCTCTTTCAAACCATTTCAATTTAATGATCTGCTATTTTATTGCCATAATCCACAAAATGTTGTTTAAACCACTCAAAGCTCACTCGTGATTAATTATTTCTCTCATTGTTGTGAACTTAACTCGGGAGAAATTGCGGAAATTCAAATCTCTTCTCTCGTCTGCCTCCAGCTTATCGTACTTTGTAATCACCTGGATTTGATTTTCCTTCTTGCACGAGAAATTTTCTTTCATTCCCAGACAACACCAAACTTAAGGAGGAAGAAGTGTAAAAAGTTTAAGTTAACCGAAAATAAAAATATATGGAAATGGCAAAAAATCCGCAGGAGAAATTAAATCAACTGTTTTGTTGTGCGATCGAAAAAATACTGGAAAATTATTGTTGAGGAATCAGCGTGATTTTGTCTGATGTTTTCAATGCTTTCGAGCTCCAATGCTCAAACTGATTGTTGGTTGTTTCGATTGAGTGTTGGATGTTGGTTGTGTCGATGTGTTGGTGACTTTGTTTGTTTCGGCGGGAGAGCTCAAAAGTTAGACGCGAGGTCGAGTTAGAAAATTATCAATTTAATCAAATTTAAGCTGTGAAGAATCAATCAAAGTTGCCAGTCAAGCTGCTGAATGATCCCTGAAGCATAATCAGACGGAGAATTGTAAAGTCAAAGTGAAATTCAACAACGAATCGGATTCAATTTGGCGGCAAATATTTTTGTTTGGAACAAGCGCCACGTTTCATCGAGGAGACTGAGGATCAGGAGTGATAGAAGGGACTTGACAGCAATGGATTTCGGGATCACGTCAGCTGGACTACAGTTTGGCAAGGATGACAACTCTGGCAAAAAGCTGACGCGACAAACAGCAAGGCTGAAAAGCACACCGGTGACTTTCACACCTTTCCAAAGCCTCTCGTACGGATCAGCAAGTGAAGTAGACAGTGAAGAGATGTTCGAGCTCATGGAAATGAGCATGGACGGAGAAATCAACTCACCAATGGACACAAGCTCTCTTATCACGAAGGATATTGAAAGCCCGCAGACATCCGGCAAAAGGAATGGCCTGATCATCGACACTGAGATCAAAAGCAATTTGGGTATCTGCACGACACCAGATCGTCACTGCTTCAAGGCCATAAACGAGAATGGAACACCACTCGGGCAGAGAAACCTTGGTATGCTCAAGCGAGCTGAGCCAGCAACAACCAGCTCTCAAAGCAAACGCCACAAGAGCGAGAACGAGCCACCGTTGTCGGCAGAAATCGGAAAGTTGCCAAAGCGTCCAGTGTTCAGAAAGTCGGTTTCGATGGACGATAGTAACATCCACAAAGCGTTGATCGAATCGAACCTTATCGGGGACTTGAGCCGCCCGTTCTGCTTACCACTGACTGACGGTGGAACTGAGCTGAAATCAATTTCAGCAGAGACAATGCACAAACTCCTAACAGGAGGCTTTAAAGATGTTGTAGCCAAGTTCAATGTAATTGATTGTCGCTATCCGTACGAGTACGAAGCTGGTCACATCGCCGGGGCTCTGAATCTTTACACTCATCAGCACATACTCGACGAGCTGATTAAGAATAAACCGGAGACACTTACCGATTCAACGAAGAGAAGTATCCTCGTGTTCCACTGCGAGTTCTCGTCTCAACGTGGTCCCAAGCTGTGAGTATTCTCTGACCTAACAAATGAAATAATTCTACTGAAGTTTACTCTTTAATCAGATTGAAATTCTTACGCGAACACGACAGACAGCTCAACACTTACCCGTCGCTTCACTATCCAGAAATGTATCTTTTGGGCGGCGGCTACAAAGAATTCTATGAAACCTATCCAGATCTCTGCGAGCCTCAAGCTTATCTGCCGATGTTGGAACCCAAGTTCGCCACCCAGTGCAAATACTTCCGCGCCAAAGTTAAGTCCTGGGCCGGCGAGACTCCCGCTCCTGCTGTCGGTCGTATGACAAGAAGCCGCTCACGCTTGATTCTTTAAACCAGCTTATTCACACACTCGATCTCACGCTCCACCGAGTGATTCTTATTTTATATAGTACAAAGTTTTCTATTTGACACAACTTTGAGCAACGATGATCCAAAAATTTATCCGGCGAAGCAGCAAACGATAAAACTGATCGCGCGGAAATGGAAGACAGTAAAAATATTGCAAAATTTAAACATTTGAAAGTCGTAGGAAGAGTTCATTTAAAAAAAAGCTAATTTGTTAAAAGTCTAGCAAATCCCAAATCAGATTTTGGTCGCCAGTAGGCAAAGTGCGTAATCAAAGTGCTCAGCACACAATTTACAAAGCAAAAGACACTCAGTGATTAACACGAATTTACGGAAATCGAAAAGGAACTTATTTAATATATAATTATACATAGACAACGGCTATGACAACAGCATCTCCCAAGTATTTATTCAAAAGAAAGCCTGAGATGAGATCGCCAGCTAATTACAAAATTAATATTTCAGACCAAATCGAGCAGTTCGATGTTAGATAATTGCTGGAGCATAAGTTAAGCTCACAGTAACATTTTAAATCAGCGCACTTGATTTCTTTAAAAGGAATTGCGTGATAAACAAGCTCTGGCTTTTGTTGGAAACGATCGCGAATTGCCAAAATTCCTCAAACATCGAGCGATTCAACAAATTTCTTTCGGCGAATGTAAGAAATTTGTTTGACGTTTTTATCGCGAATCAATAAAAAACATTTTTCCCACAAGAATTAAGCGTTTCATCAATTGAATCGGAGAAAGTATATAATGTATTCGATAGTTGGCTGCTCGATGTGAATAAAATGTCTTCAATAGTTGCTCACAATTGGATATTTGCAAGCCACAATGCGAGTTATTGTCCACCTTTCAATTTCTCTCATTTAGGTCTTGCAGCTCGTTTCACAGCTCGCGGTTGCAAACCTCTCTTCGCATTCCTTAAATCTGCCAATCACTTAGGCCACAAAGTCGAATAAACGGTGTCATTACCTCAGCAACAATATATTTTGCATAATATTCAGTAAGTCGGACTGCGTTAAAAGCAAAGTCATTAGAGCGAGAGAAAGATGTGAAAAATGTTGGAAGTTATTGCCGAGTCTCGCACGTAAACATGACAAATTGAACGATCGTCGTCGTTTCCGATTTTCGTGGCGGAGAAAAAATAAAGTTTCTCGACATTTGTCAGCTGTTATTTTCCCGCTGTCGATCGTATCGTTAAAAGGGAAACAAACGAACGTTGATTGTAGAATTAATTACGAGCGCTACGCGATTGGAGAAAAGGTTTCTTCTGTAGCCAAGCAGCTGGCCTAACGAACAACGCGGTTTCGTCTCGTGTGTCGCGAGATCACGTCAACGAGATTAGAATGGATATCGAGATAACTTCAATAACATCAATCATCGAAAGTGGTGTCGAGTCAATCTCTATCATTGATCCAATTGAAAAGCGTATGTTTAAGCTATGATACATGAGGAGCCTGAGATAATGATACGCTTCGACGTATGAAAGTCGTGATGAATGATCAGACGGGCGACTCAACGAAAGCTCGACTCTAATTGAGTTAGGTCTAAGTAAGTTTCGCTTTCATCCGATTTCGTGATCGCTGGAAGTGTAAGGCGAATTTCAAACTTGCTAGATTCAGAAGGAACTCGAGTTACTTAAGAGCAAACGCATTAGTGTGGGCTTGTTTGACAATTTTAGAAAGGCCAATTAAGTTTCTTGTTAGATGGCAGTCGTAATAGAAAAGAAGGCGCAACTCTGTCCTCCCAAAAACCAAATATAGCCGAATTAAGTTCGCAATCTTTGCCATGTCAATTTACTGCAAAGATTTCATGCTAACGACTTTTTGGCTTTTGCAGAGCTTTCGCGCGAGCTTTTAATTTGAGAATTTTTATTGCAAACTTTTCGTAACTAGAGACTAGTTCGTTGTACTTTGCGTCCACTCGCCCACGGTTGTAACTCGCCCGAAGCAAAGAACCAGTAAACGACGCTGCCGAAGAGATAAATTCCGGCGGTAATGTAAAATATTATTTTCCACTCTGCTTCAGACTGTAAAATATTGTGAAATGAAATCGTGAGTCGTTAGAAATGCAGTTTGCTACTTACAGGCGTCGAGACGATATACCCAGTAAGAATCGGACTTACGATCCCTGGAATTGTTCCGAAGGTATTGGAGATTCCCATCAGAACCGATGCGTACTTCGGAGCGATATCTAAATGATTCACTGTGAATCCAGACAGTGAAAAAGCTCCGATTCCAACGCCAATGGTCAGCAGAACGACGCTGTATGTTGGATGGAGAAGGAACGCTGCCAGCATCATGAAGACTGTTTGACCAAGGAACGAATAGCAGTTGAAGTAACGTCTGACTTGTGTCGTTGTTAGGTATCGTTTAGTTCGAAGCCAGTCAGCCAGATAACTTGAGACGAACACAAGAATTGACATGGCAAGATAAGGAAGAGCTGACAGGAATCCAGAGCTTGCAAGATCAAAATTCAAAGTGTCTAAAATAATAAACGAGATGAATTTTTTTGTTGTTTGAATATTGGGAAATGTTGCAAACCTTTCATGAACGATGGAAGTTCCGTGAGTAGTGTGAAGAAACCCCAACTCTCAGCAAAATGTGCAACAATGATCGCCCAGACTGCTTTAGACGAAAGAATTTCTTTCCACGGCGCTTCACTGAACTTTGGCGGAGTGTTTGATTGGTTTCCTAGGCTGGCAATGATGTAGTTTCGTTCTTGTTCTGACATCCTCAAATCTTCCTGTGGATTTCTTTTCACAATCGATGTCCAAGCGATAAACCAAACTAGCCCGATTGCTCCAAATATATAGAAAACACTTTCCCAACCGATTTTGACTGAGAAGATGCCGGAGAGTGGTAAAGCGATCACTGTACCAACATAATTACCCGCTAGAGCAAAGCCAGCCATTCTGGTTCTTTCAAGCGGCGGCGCGTAGTTCGACCACACGTCATACATGGCTGGAAACGTCATTCCCTCAAAAACTCCCTCGACTACTCGAATGGCTAGCAGGAGATAAAAGTTTGTCTTCGCTGCCATCGGCGTGAAAAGAGTCAATAGAGCTGTGACACCGATTCCAAGGCCAAAAATCTTGTTTCCACCGAAGCGTAGACCCAAGTAGCCACCGACAAACTGTGTTGTGATGTACCCGTAAAAAAACGAGCTAAGTACCAATCCCTTCTGTTTCGAGTCCCAAGAAAAATCCTGTTCGAATGTCAAGGTTCCATTTGGATGTTCGACAGTTCGGTTCTCTGTCATTGCAACGATTGCGACACTCAAATTCACCCGCAGTGCGTAAACATTAAAGAATCCGAGGAATGCCAATAGCACAATCAAATATCTTTTCTTCTTCCATATCGGAGAAGTTTCATGAATGAAATCTTGTTTGGCTCTGCAAATATTTATATTAAACTACGATGAAATTGGTAAACACACTCGCTTACAACGTTGTCATCACTCCTTCTTCTCCGAGCGACAAACTCTCACTGGAATTTCTTCTCTTCGCTGCAAAGGCAAACTCTTATCTCGAACTGAGTTTTATCACCAGACAATTCAGTGCAATTAAGATAGAAGCCGCAGACTACTTAGCGCTTCGCTAGGCTTTATTACATCTGCTTCGTGAGCTGATAAGACTTCGTGACGTTACTTCGCGAAAGTTTAATCTTATTGAAGCTTTCAAAGCTTTCAAGTATTGTTTTTAAATTGATCTAACTTTATTCGTCTTTCATCTCAATGGCTTCATTAGCGTATGCAAATCCATTCTTTCGATTCTTCTCCAAATCTTCTTTGCTCTCAACTGATGTCTGCTTTGCCCACGGCTGAACTTCTCCTGATGCCCAGATCCAGTAAATTAGGCAGCCAACTAAGTAAATTCCCGCGCTAAAGCAAAAGATTTTAAAGGATTAATCAACACTTTTCATCATTCGGTCTCACCTGATGTAGAATACAGTTTTCCATTCATTTGCAGACTGTAAGACAATGTGAAATATAAATAACAAAAGCTTTTCGATAGACGCTGATTTGTCTACTCACCCCATCTTTAACTAAATAGCCTGTCAGCATTGGCGACACAATGCCTGGAATTGTTGCCCAGGTGTTGCCAAATCCCATTAAAATGGAAGCGTATTGCGGAGCAATATCGAGATGATTCACAGCAAAACCACTCCAAGCAAACGCTCCGAGTCCAACAGCGATAGTAATGCAAACCATGCTGGTCACTGGGTGGAGAAGGAAGGCGGCGAGCATCATGAACACGGTTTGCGCAAGGAAAGCTGAGCAGTTGAAGTAGCGACGAACTTGCGTTGTAGTCAAGTAGCCTTTCTCTTGTGACCAATCAGCAAGGTAGCCAGAAACTCCTAGAAGGATTCCCATTGTTAAGTAAGGAACCGCCGACATGAATCCAGTCTTTTCAAGGTGGAAACCAAGAACATCTACAAGTCGAAAATATTCAGTTGAAGTTTTGATAACAATTAAGTTGTTTACCGCTAAGGAACGTTGGAAGCTGCGTCAGCAAAGTGTAGAAGCCCCAATTTTCACTGAAGTGCGAAGCGACGATAGCCCAAACAGCGGATGACGTAAAGATCTCTTTCCACGGTGGCGAGGGAATTTCACAGTTCTCCTGATTGCCAAGTTTGTACGCAATATAAGTTTTCTCTTCTTCGCTGCAAAACGGATCGTGTTGTGGGCATCTTCTAACAATGATCGTCCATGCGATGAACCACAAGATTCCAATGGCTCCGAAAATGTAGAAAATGCTAAAGGAAAGCCCAATAAAATAAATTGTTTAAAATTACAATAAAAATAGAATTATATGTACCTCTCCCATCCTAGAGTACCAGCCAGAATTCCAGACATTGGCATTGATACGACAGTTCCTGCATAGTTTCCTGCAAAGGCTATAGAAGCCATGCGGGATCGTTCAAGTGGTGGCGACCATTTCGACCACACCGCGTGTATCTGTAACAGTTAACTTTAGAAATCCAAAATGGTTTGGCATTAGAGTTAACTTACGCATGGGAAGGTGACACCTTCGAAAACTCCCTCGATGATGCGAACTGCGATGAGAAGGTAGACATTCGTTTTAGCAGCTAGAGGTGTCAAGAGGGTCAAGAGAGCTGTCATTCCGATTCCGATGCCAAAAACAAGATTTCCACCGATGCGAGACGCAACGTATCCTCCAATGAATTGAGTTGTAATGTAACCGTAGAAGAACGAGCTGAGCACGAGACCTTTTTGAAACGAGTTCCATTCAAAATCTTGCTTCCAACCTATTTCACCGTTCGGAAGTTCAACAGTTTTGTTTTCTGTCATTGCGACAATCGCCACGCTCAGATTTACTCGCAGCGCATAGACATTGAAGAAGCCCAAGAAAGCCATCAAGACGACGAGATATCGCCTCTTCTTCCAGAAAGGCTTTGTCTCGACGGGCCTGCAAATGAACAAAGCAAAGTCATGTCAAATTGTTTGGCGCTATGATTAATGAACATTGCGTTGTTTATTGAATATATCTCCTTCAACTTGAACTCGTATTTTACGTATTAGACGAATGTGGGAACAAATTGCTTTCAAAGTAACTTAAACTGTCGACTGAATTTTCTCCAATTGTTAGCGCAACAAAATTGAATAAAATTTATTGCGTAACATGAACTAAAGCAACCCTTCACCGTCATAGAGTAACGAGTAAGAAGGACAAGTATAAAGAGAAACGTGAACACATCCTCAGTCAATTATTTTGCTATCTTATCTTCGAGCTATCGTCTTCCATCCGCTCATCTAAAGCTTAACGTCAGTCTCGAGCTTTAAGTGGTTGTGAATAATCAGCAGTGATAAAATTACATTTTCAGCTGCTTGCGCCAATTTTTTCATTAACTGACCAGGCACAATACGTTCTAGGTTGATCAGACAAGAGAACCAATAAAGTATGCGGTAGTTAAACCAGTAAACGCCAACAAGCTTTTGTATCTCAAGGTGAACTGCTGACATTCTTTGCGTCTACTTTTTCTTTTCACAATAAGCGACAGCATTTCTTCGAAAGTTCGATCCATAGCACCGAAAGGAAATTTAATTTATGTTTTCGATGGTCAAAAGAGAGAGAAACTTGAATACACCGACAGAAGTAAACAGTGATAACGGCTTAATATTTATGGTCATAGTTCCGTCGAAGCTCTTCATATCTCAATTTAAAACTTATATTTCAATTGATATCACTCAATCGACACTTTGTCACTCTCTTATTTACATCTCAAACCAGCCTGAAAGTTTCAGATTTGAGAAAAGTGATAAATGTTTGCTTATTATCAAATTCATTGGTGGCAATTTGCTGGGGAAAATGTCGCAGTTGTTTAGCGAACGATCAATTAAGAGGAAACAGAAAAGCTCACGAGCAGCTTTACATCCATAAATCATCATTATCGCGCTCAAGTGTCATAAAGCTGCTTTATCAAACACTGTCAGTTTACAACTAATTTTTACAATTCCACTTAATTCATCATTAAAAATTATATTTGTGCAAACATTCACAACTAACGACAACAATTTTCAAGAGCGAGTTGCCGTGGAACAAAACAATCACGGTTAGTCAAGCGGCTCTTGGCATTCCGAACCCATTTAAATGTTAAAGCAAACAACTGCAAAAAAGAGCCAAACTGGTTTCAATCAATTTCGTTTTCACGCAACTCATCACTGAACTTCCTTTCGATGCTTTGTTATGTGGTCAACGATGGTAAAAATTCTCTTTTGTTCTCATGCTTTCTGATTAAAATTGTTTAACTTACTCGTTGGAATGCTCGACCGGTTGCATTATTGCCGAATTCGCTGTGGTGCTGAACTTAATTTTGTCCGCCGCGCTCATTTCGAGATTTTCAAGTCGATAAACAATCGCCGGAATCACAGCAGTTCTCTATCGATTTCTTATCACAATACTCCAACTCGTGGATCCAGTTTTTTGTGCACTGAACGTCTTACTTCAAAGAAGTTTACTCTTGAAGTAATTGCTTATTTCCACTATAATTTAATCCATCGCCAAAGTCGTCAAGTGGTTTGCTTGTTGAAAGATAAAACTTTATTGGCTCATTGATTCAAGTCAAGTGCGCCTTTCACGAAGCGTCTTTAACGAATGCGAAATATCTGACCAGAAGAAACCACAACTTTTCATACTCGAGCGCGACTCATGACTGACTGAGAAATAATTTAGGAGAAAACAAACGGCTGCGGTGAAGTTTATTGAGTTCACAAGCGCATGAAAAGAAAATGTGTGAGCGTGGACGAGCTTTGACGAGATGCAAAAAGCTCTCTCTGCTTGCTCTCATCGGCGAACGCGAAGGAATATAAAGAAGCCGGCTGTGATAAAATCAAGTTTCATTCATTGCAGTTTTATTTGTAATGTGAGCGCATGAAAGTTGAACTAATTAAGGTTTAACTAGCATGCACTCTTTGGTGAAAACGATCCACGCGAGGTCAGATGATTAACAACCGAACAATGCCAAACATCATAAACAAATAAAACTGCCGCCCCGCAGATTATTGAAGTGTTTTATTATGAGAAGAGCTTCAATTTGAAGAGATAAGATAGAAAGACGACTTGTTTCCAAGACCAACTGTGACAACAAAAGCTCGAATAGAATGATCCAGGTGTGTTAAACTATTTTGTAGTCTACTTTATTTCGTGTCGACGAACCTTAAAAAGTTCGTGATCAGTTTGTTTCTTTCCTTTCTAATTTCTAAGGATTAATTTCTAAATGATCCACAAATCTTTTCGCTATCATCTGAGCAATCGAGTAACTCGTGTTGTTGATCTTTATGAATTGTTAGATCGAGTTTGCTTTGCTGAGATTTCTTCTCCCAACTATTTTCAAAATTATACGCCAGCAAAATGATCGCAAACGATGTTTCCGAAGATGCACGAGCCTCACAAGTTCAGTTTAAACCGTTGACGAAGCGTGAGAAAAAGGAAGCAAAGAAACGAGAAAAGGAACTGAAGAAAATTGCTCGTGAGCAGCAGCAAGCTCGTGATTACTTGGCGCGTGAATCGAAGTTTAACGAAGTGTCATCACAACGTGGATGGAAAGACTGGGCTTCGTGGTGCGAAGGAATCAAGCTTGCAGAACTGAAAGAAGAAGTCGGAACAGTTTCTCAGTCAGTGAATCGTTTGTTGGATAGGGCAAGCCACACCATCGATGTCATTGGAACTCATCGCTCGCATGCTGAGGAACAATACTTACGAAACGTTCAAAATCATTCCGAGTTGCTTGACTACATCATAAGTGAGTTTGTCATCAGCATTTGTATCAGCTGACCGAAATGTTTTGTTGTTCTAGAGCTGTTCAGAGTTTTCCAAGATGCTCTTAGTGAAACATACGAGAATGAAAGAGAGCGAATGATTGCTGATTTTTTCAACGAAGCAAACTTCCGCGATTCAATTCTCGAGAAGCGTTTGATCGAATATGGAAATTACGAGAACGCAGCAGTCTCTATGGTTAAATGCAGGCTTATTAAAAGCAAAGAAAAGTTCATCGAAAGGGAAGTCGACGTTGTAGCAAGAAGTCTCATTGAGAGAGAAGAGTCTACGAAGAAATCAAACTACCGCGAAGCTGTCGCATGTAATGAGATAAGACGTCTCGTAGAACTCTTCAATAAAGAGTTGTGGCCAAAGGAGCGGCTTGGAAAATATTACGAAACTTTGGAGGTGACGACGAAGGATGACAGAGCTATTGAAGAAGGTGAAAAGAAAATAAAAGCTTCTAAGGAAATGATCGCCAAGATGAAAGGAGAACTAATCGAATGCTTGCAATGTTCAAGAATCGCTGAACTCAAATCAGAGCATAAGTTTATGTTGCGAGTGCTAGAAGAATTTAAAAAGAAGGTGCGCAATGAAGAGATTTCTGACGCTCAACGATTACTGCGACTGGTATCGATTAGCGAGGAAGCCAAACGAAAGCTCAAGTGGAAACTTGATAAGTTGAAAGCGATTCAGATGACGACGAAACTTTGCTTGAAGCTTGAAAAGCTCAGTGATTGGAGCTTTGAAAGTTCAACCGAGGCTTTTAACCATCCTTTGGAGCTTTTGTTCCAGAAGCTTTCCGCTGTCGAAGCCGAATGTGTCTTGTTGAAGAAATACAAGAAAAGCATTATCGAAAAGAACGGAGAAATCGAGGCTCGCATCAAGCACGAAAAGCATCAGTTTGAAGTACGAAAAAACCTTGCGATGCTTCGACTCGACTCTTCCCCAAGCGTTGGAACAATTTGTCAGATTTCACACCAAATTCATCAGATCAAGTCCTCAGTTAGTCTTCAGAAGAATTTCAAGCTATGCAGAGGTTGCAAGAACCACTTAGCATGTTGATTACTTATCTTGCCAGGGCTTTGAAAACTCATGAAAGCCTCTATGACTTCTATGCACTTGTTATCATGGGCAATAAAATGCTATCATTGTTTTGCGATAACCTGGCTTTATAGCAGGTCAGGTCCGTTCGGAAGCGAGAATTGGGAGTTGCGTGAGACGAGCACGACGCTCAGTACTCAGCTGTTTTCGTGATAAGTTATCATTTGAATAAATTTCTCAGTTTAGTTGAAACCTTTGAGTGCGAAGGTTCTTTTTAAAGGCTTTCTAAATGAATCGACAGCTGTGAGATTTCCCACTCAGGAAACTTTCTCGGGACTTAAAGCTTATAAACTTTTGGTCCTTTCAGCAGCTACGATGCAACTGACGAGCGGATTCCCTTCTTCCTAAAGAAGCGATATCTTGTAGTTTTTCTTGCGTTTCTTGGCTTCGTTAATCTCTACACAATGCGGGTGAATCTGAGCGTGGCAATCGTTGCAATGACCGAGAACAGGACATTATTACAAGAGGATGGAACGCAAGTGGTCGAACAGTATTTCAATTGGAGCTCAAAGCAGCGAGGATTTGCTTTAAGCGCCTTCTTCTACGGCTACATAACAACGCAGTTTATAGGCGGAGTTATCGCATCGAGATTCGGCGGGAGTTTGGTGAGAGTCTACGCTTCATGGCACTTGAGTCATCTAATTGTTTATTGTGATAATTCATCAGCCGAGAAAGCCTAAATTACCTAATTATATTGATATCGAGCACTCGAGGCGTTGTCTGTTAATCTTTCTTATCTAATCTTTTTAGATTTTCGGCATGGGAATTCTCGGTACATCATTCCTGACGTTGTTGACACCGATTTTGGTTCATCAAGGCGTTTACTATCTCTTCGCCGTTCGCGTGATTGAAGGAATTTTGGGTGGACTGGCGTTCCCCGCAGTCAACGCGATCTACGCAAAATGGTCGCCACCTCTTGAGCGAAGCAGAATTTCAGGATTCGGCATGTCTGGCTGCTTCACAGGGACTGTTATCGCAATGGTGATGTCTGGCTGGCTGTCAGTTACCTTCGGATGGCAGAGCATCTTCTACGTGTTTGGAGTTTGTGGTGTTATCTGGTCAATTACCTGGTTCATCATCGTGAGGGAATCTCCAGCATGTGACGATCGTATGACTTCTAAAGAGCGAACTTTCATAATCAAAAGCTTAGAACGACAAGGACAAGTGAATGTTGTGAAGCCGCCTTGGAGGTCCATTTTAACGTCAACGCCCGTGATGGCAATTGCAGTCGCTCACTTCTCCTACACTTGGGGATTTTACACTCTTTTGACTTTGATGCCTGCTTACATGAAAGACATTCTAGAGTTCGACATCCAGCAAAGCGGCTTCATTTCCGCCATTCCTTATCTCGTTCTTTCGCTGTTACTTTTCGTTTCCGGCTACTTAGCTGATTGGTTTCAAGTGAAAAACTATCTATCAACGACGCAGGTCCGAAAGTATTTCAACAACATTTCGTTCTTCGCCCAGATGATCTTTCTGCTGCTCGCCGCTTACTTCACCGACACGACGCTGATCATTGTCTGTATTACACTGTCAGTTGGATTAGGAGCGTTTTCAATTTCTGGTTATCTTGCGAACCCACTTGACATTGCACCGCAGTTCGCGAGCATTATTGTCGGTTACAGCAACACATTCGCGACACTTCCAGGTCTGATTTCTCCAGTTTTAACTGGATACATAGTCACGACGCCGGTTCGTATTGTCACACGATTCTGTTTAGTTTCACAACTATTTACTCGTACATTCTTTTTAGAGTGACAATGAGTACAAAGCAGTCTTCTACATTGCGAGCGGCGTTTATTTGCTTGGAATTTTCTTCTACGCGATTTTCGCGACTGGAAAGCTTCAACCATGGGCTGTGAAGTCTACCACGGATGTTCCGATGGCTGTTACTAAACAAACGCTGACACCATGAGTACAAAGAGCGCGTTATCAACCACCTATCGAGCTCCTAATCTGACGAAAGCTTGCGCTCCTCTCAGCTTATATTTAGCTCAAGATCTCTAATAAAACCCGAGTGCTGTAGAATTATCAGCTTATCAGTTTTATTGCAAACGGTTTCGATTGTTTTCTTATTTAGTTTTAAACAATTACGACTTTCAGTGTGTAAACAGAGAGGGATTGAGATAATTTCACTCCAGTGTTTGCTTTCGATAGAACCAGTTAGCTTCATACATTTGTTTAAAACTCCAGAGCTGTCGTCTGTTATCACCAGTAACGTTCCAAACAAAAACCTGTCAGTCGATCACAACGCCTCGGAGTGAATCAACCAAGCATCGCGATTCTAATTCAATTCAGTAACTCGATGACTGTTGAAGTGCGAGATGACAATGGAGTGGTGGTCGAAACGCAGCCGCTGTGGAAAAAGCGGAGATATCTCGTTGTGCTCATGGCATTCCTAGGGTTCATCAACATTTACACGCTTAGAATTAATTTAAGCGTGGGAATCGTCGCGATGACTGAGAACAGAACCGTCGTGCACGCCGACAACTCTATCACGTACGAACAATACTTTGATTGGGATTCGAAGCAACAAGGCCTCGTGCTCAGTTCTTTCTTCTACGGCTACATTTGCACACAATTTATTGGCGGATATGTTGCTTCTCGCATCGGCGGAAATGTCGTGAGTATTCGACGAGCGAGTTTGACGCAAGGTAAACGTTCAAACTTCGTGATTCGCAGGTGCTTGGCCTGGGGATTTTCGCGACTAGCGTCCTAACACTCTTCTCACCGATGGCGGCGCATGCTGGCGTTGGAACTTTTGTCGCACTTCGAGTGCTGATGGGATTAGCAGAAGGCGTAACTTTCCCTTGCATGCACGAGGTTTGCAATGTGACAAGTTAACAGACAAAAAGTTAATGTTTCGATCTCGAAGATTTGGTCACGCTGGGCTCCGCCTTTGGAGCGATCGAGAATGGCAAGCATACAGTACGCCGGAACTTTTGTCGGAATGGTGATAGCGATGTCGACTTGTGGAATTTTTGCAGAAAAATTGGGATGGGAGAGCGTGTTTTACATTTACGGTGGGATAGGCTGCGTTTGGTATGCGTTCTGGGTTTGGATAGTTCGTGAAAGCCCCGAAAAAGATCCGTACATAAGCGATGAGGAACGGCGATATATTGTGGCCAGCCTTAAGCATACACGGAACGAGTCAAGGCCGAAGAGAGTTCCATGGAAATCAATTTTCACCTCAACGGCTGTTTGGGCAATTGCAGCATCGCATTTCGCAGAGAACTGGGGAGTTTATACGATGCTGACGCAACTGCCGCTGTTTTTGAAATGTAAGAATGAGCCTCGACCGATCACAACCTAAACTAACCACACACTTTCAGACAACTTAAACTTTGACCTTGCAAACAGCGGCTTCATCGCAGCTATTCCATACCTCACTCTCGGAATCATTCTCTTCTTTGTCGGCTATCTCGCTGACTGGGTTCAAGAGAAGGGAATTTTAACAACAACACAAGTGCGAAAATATTTCAATTGCACTGCGTTCGTGTCTCAGACTTGCTTCATGATGCTCGCCGCTTATCAACGCGATCGCGTGCTCATAATTGTCTTCATTACGTTTGGGGCGGCTCTCGGAGCTCTGTCAATTTGCGGCTATGGAGTCAATCATCTCGATGTGGCTCCTCAATATGCATCGATCTTAATGGGACTGTCGAACACTGTTGCAACTATTCCAGGGATTATCTCACCTCTCATCGCAGGCTTCATCGTTACCGAACAAACCGCAAGTTCATTAAACAACGCTGGCATTTGAAATTTCTCAGACGTATTTTTCTAGAACGCAGATCAGTGGAAGTGGATCTTCATCCTAACGTCTTGCGTATATTGCGCTGGCTGTTTGATTTATTGGACGTTTGCATCGGGTGAAGTCCAAAAATGGGCGAAAGACGACAAGAAGGCTCAAGAACTGGATCGGTTGTAATCGCCCCACAACTGGATATCGATTTAAGAACCGTGCGACCTTTACCTCGGAGCCATCGCAAAAATTCTCCTGTTAAGTGAACTAGTTATGGTAATTTGTGGTGAATAGAGCAAAAAATAAATTAATGATGGATAGCATCACAAACACAAAAAGCGCGATCTCGTACATACGTGAGAGCTAGCAATGCTTGATACTTTATTTGCCGGCGTTCTTCTCCTCTCTTCCATGCCGATTCCAAGCTCCATGTGTGTCGCAGTTGATGGAATGTCGATGTTGTTGAATGCTCGAAGATAAAGAGTACAGCGACTCTTCAAAAACTTTTCCATCGGTGACTCTACTGACGCAACTGACCCGCAACACCAACAAATCCAACAGGTTTTGTTGCTCCGCCAAAAACAAAAAGTTATTTCGCTTTCAGTCTGAGCTCGAAACTCGATCAATAGACTCGGATCACTCAACAACGTTGGGAGTTTAACAACATCACCTGTTGAGTTCTTTGTGTCACAAACGCGTTCGATCGTTCTCCCAGAGAATCTAAATTTTCGTCACCAAACAACCGTAACTGAACGCGAGTGTATTCACAATTTGTACAAATTGTTGATAAAAAGAACAGACGACGGAGTCATTGAAGAAATTACTCGGCTCGCTCGTTCTTCTTTCTCATATCTTTCATTCACTGTTTGAGCGTCTCGCGAGTAAGTCGAAGACATTATTTGACAGCGGATAAACAACGCGAGGAATATTTTGTTGCGTTTTGCGATCAACTCAAGTGCAACGAAATGACAGCGCCAGGCGATAAAAATCTGTGAGTCTCTTTGTATGTGGTCGCAGCAAGCAAATCATCTCGGGTTGGATATAAGAAAAAGTTGCGCTGACTTTTCGGTTCGCTGACTATAATGCGAACAGCAATTTTTTTTACGACGTGCAATTAAATCATAAACTAACGACTGGGGATTATTCATTGGTGATGTCGATAGACACTTAAGATATATAACAACTTCCTGATCTGATTACTCCTGATTACTGATGATTAAGTGTGAAATTGATTGGTTAGTTGATGAAAACTGTGTAGAAGTGACATCAAAGTTTTACAAGTCACAAGGTGATTACCGACAGCAGATTGTCTTTTATCGTCTTTAATTGTCTGCTATCTCTTAGTCTCGACTAACAGACTTTTTTTTTAACAAAAACTTCACAAATTAGGAGTCGAAGATGAAGTTGCTTGACGGCTTGCATGTTGGCGGAGATGATTTGCGAATCGAAAGCGTGCGCCGTAGACATGAGTTATTGAAACTTATTATTTTACCAACAGGGAATCAAATGGCAGAGACTCGGAAGACCCAACGCCGTTCTGGAAACGACGTCGCTACTTTGTTTGCATGATGGCATTTTTTGGGCTTTTCAACGTTTATGCGCTTCGTATTAACCTGAGCGTGGCGATCGTTGCTATGACCGAGAACAGAACGATCGAGCTTCCGGATGGCAGGGTGGAATACGAGCAACTTTTTCCTTGGAGCTCAACGCAGAAGGGTTACGTGCTCAGCTCTTTCTTCTACGGTTACTTGATGACACAAGTGATTGGTGGTGTGATCGCAGCAAAGATCGGCGGAAATCTCGTAGGAGAAACGTTTTATTAGTGACAATATTCAACTCTTTTGCTGTTCTAGCTGTTTGGAATTGGCGTTGGGGTAACAGCGCTCTTGACACTTGTGACTCCATGGGCTGCCAATTTGAGCTTGTACGCTTTAATAGCAGTCCGAGTGATTGAAGGTCTCTTCGAGGTAATTCTTTCATTCTCGCATGCGATCATTCGATTAACTTCATTTACATTCAAGGGAGTAACGTATTCGGCGTTATACGAGATGTGGTATGTTGTTCAATGCACTCGAAAAAGAATCGAAAACTTAATTTTCATTCTTTCTCAGGAGTAAATGGGCACCGCCTTACGAAAGATCACGAATGGTTGTCGCTGCTTTCACTGGAAACTACATTGGAATTGTGGTCAGCTTGCCAGTTTCGGGCATTCTGGCAAAGACAGTAGGCTGGGAATACATTTTCTATGTTTTCGGCATCGTTGGCTGTATCTGGACTGTGTTCTGGTTGATTTTCGTCAGAAAGTCTCCTAAAGCTGATCCTTGGATCACTCCTGTCGAGCGAGCGTACATCGAATCGACTCTGGCTCGACAGACGAAAGACAAAGAAGTTCCGATTCCTTGGAAATCGATTTGGACTTCCACTGCGGTCTGGGCGATCATCGCTGCTCAGTTCTCTGAAGGCTGGGGATTTTTCACTTTGCAAACTCAGTTGCCTCAGTTCTTGAAAGATGTCTTGGACTTTGACATCGCCAAGTCCGGAATAATATCAGCGATTCCTTATATCTCTATGTCTTTCATGCTACAAGTCGCTGGTTTTCTTGCGGATTGGGTTAGAATTAAAGGCTATTGGACGACCCGACAAACTCGACGTAACTTCAACTGCATTGCATTCATCGCTCAGACCGTGTGCATGCTTTTAGCAGCTTTCTTCTTGCAACCAGCGATGTCAGTGACTTTCATCACTCTCGGCGTGGCTTTTGCTTCATTCGCATACTCAAGCTTCTCAGTCAATTACCTTGACATTGCGCCGCAGTTCGCCGGAGTCCTCATGGGAATTTGCAACAGTTTTGCGACAGTTGCTGGCATAGTGAGTCCAATCCTCACAGGCTACATCGTTTCAACGCCGGTAAGTCAAGATTTCATGTTCTATCTTCAACCTTGAAGTGTCGCGCGGCACTCAAACAATAATCCAGAGCAATGAAAAATTTATTTCAATGCCTAACTCTTTATTGTGCACAATTGAATAAGTAATGTGACGTTTGTTTGAGTGACGAAACTTCATAGTTGCTGATAGGAGACGTTTTGCATGTTGCGAGCTAATTGAGCAATTCTTGTTTTTAGAGCGACGGCGAATGGAAAATCATCTTTTTCATAACAAGTAATTAACTCGACCACATTTTATTCAAGGCCTGAGATGTAAATTTTCTCTCTTCAACAGGCGGAATTTATCTGTTCGGCTGCATCGTCTACTGGTTCTGGGTGGAAGGCGAAGTTCAACCATGGGCAATCCAAGAGATCGAATCAGAGGAGACGAGCACAAGTGATAGAAACACTCGTGTCACCGGCTTTTCAAATCCAGCATTGGACGTGAAAGATTAAGAGACAATGAACAGCCTCGTTGTCGCACGTGATTAGCGTCTTCCACTTAACAACTGCACCGTATAATTTCATTTTCATTTGCCAATATTTTTGTATCAAGAGAAAGTATTTTATAAATGTCAGTACAAATTAAAATTTCATTTTTAATTCAACAAGTGTTCCTACTTTGAAAGCAGACGCCCAGTTCTAGAAGCGACACGCGTGATGAGAACTTTATTTAGTTGTGCCTCAAATAAATTGTGTTTCAACGTCGACAAACTTGCAGGTCTCGTGTTCATTCCATTTGAATAAATGCTGTGAAACAAATCGTTCAATCTTTATCGTTGCATTTGCGACGAATTGAAACGATAGATGAACAATTTTTAATTGTTGCGCACTCTTTGTAGGTGATTACATAAAGCACAATGTTGCTTGCGGGTGTACTTGATATGGTAATCGGAAAAATCTACCGTACATCGTGGGTGGCTTTTGCAAAGAAGTTTTCCACGAACCCAAATTGAACTCTGAAGATAAAAAAGTCTGATAACAGCTTACTGATAATCAGATCGACTTCGAATTTTTAGTAGAAAAAGATGTAGAAAATTTACAAATCAGTTTAGGAAGAAATTACAGAATTTAATCAAAAATATTTACAAGTTTACTTCTCGCGATTAAAAGAGACGCGTGCGATGACAGCGTGCGCCATCTGAGTTTGAAATCGAACATTTTAATTCCAATGAAAAACGTTAAACTCTAAAATTACGAAGCGCTGTTAGGACTTCTCGACTTTCGTGGGGCAGTCAGCGACGAGATGATCCTCCTTCTTGCAGTGGTGGCAACGCTTTGGCTGTGATCCCTGAGCACAATCTTTTGCCAAGTGGTTGGCGAACTCGCCACAATTGTAGCAGCGAACTTTTCTGAATCTTTTCTTCTGTTTCGGTTTGAAATCTGATCCCTGGCAGTCGGCTTCTGATGGTCCACTAACTCGAGTAGCTTCGAGACCCTTCCCGCTTTCTTTGCATTCAAACTCAACGAGTTCGTCTTGTGCGAGCTATTAAAACGAAAAGTTGTTTAGGAATCGAATCGAGAAGATTAGGATCATGCAGCACTTACCGATCTGAATCCACCCATCTTAATGACGCTCTGATGAACAAAAACTTCTTGGCCTCCGTCCTCGGGCACAATAAACCCAAATCCTTTTAGCACATTGAACCATTTGCATCGTCCTGTTCTTGATACGCCAGTAACCACGTTTTCGTTGGAATCCTTTTCGACTGCAACGACACAAAACCAGAAAGAGAAATTTTAAAACCTGATTGCCAAGATCATGAGAACTTTCTTCTTGAATGAATTTCACTGTCTGCTCGACCCCTCTCCAGACCCATTCAATTACGAAATAAAAAATTGCTTTCAATTCCATTCACATTAAATTCCTTTTCAGCTCGCTACGCCGAAGGGAACGAAATGGGTTCAAAGGGTTAAACATTTGATGAGATTTTCGAGAAATTTCTTATTACGAGTTTGGTTAGCGGTATCTTGTGACTCACAAGACTTTGGTTTGAGCTCACTGTAAGCGATTTAAAGTAATTCATGTGGCTCACAATCTTCATAATCAATGGAGAAAGAGTAATAAGACTTTAAAATGTTAAGACTTTCTCATCTGCCGACACATCGAGTTCTGCACGAATCGAAACTCGGCCAGTCCACCATTTTTAGAATGGAGTGAATTTTGGCGGTAAACGTAGCACATGCGTAGTTCGAAGCAATTAAGCAAAAACTGAAAAATCTCCATTCATTTTCCTCTAGTCGACGTCACAAATTACTTTTCTCCGGTTTAAATCTCTCATTTGAATAACAATGCGGTTCATCCCTCGAGGAGAACTCGGCTCGCAATGAATTTTAAATGTAGCGACGAGATTTTGTGATAGTTTTCTTCGAAGACGCATGCACGCATTAACATGGAATGCGACGCTTCGGGAGCGGAAGTGCAAGTTTCCTCATGTTTGCCTTCATCCAGCGACGAGATTATTTTTGGAAAACAATTTTTTCTCGCTCGGTCTCGCCTCTTATTAGATTCTCGAGTCAACACATAGACGAAAAGTGCGTAAGCGATTGGAATTTTGTTTTGTTTGTCTACCTGCATCGGCCACGTCGATCGTGGGGCCGTAACGGGTTCTGAAATTTACCTGCTCTGGAGGAGTGCCGAGCAGAAGGCTTGTAAAAGGAAGCATGAGCAGATAGAACGTTCAAGGATCGTTGGGACATTCATTACCTTCTTTCTGAACACTTTCCGCTTTTTTATCGAAGCCCTCGGCCATCGTTCCTCACACTCTAGTTTTCTTTCTTCACAAAATCTTGGCGCAATGCACTGGCGACAACCCACGAGACTTTCATTTCGGCCCCATTTTATGTTTTTGTATCGCCTCGACTCACTTTACTCGACGCTTTGTCAGTCTGAAGACGTCAGATGATTACAGAATCGAGGAGAAACAAACACGATCGAAGCTGCGCTTGAGACGATTTGAAAACCAAGCAGATTCGATTACGAAATATCCAGTTTCACAAGATCTCGAAGCGATCTTTGTGCGTCTTAGCGATAAAGCGAGGAAAAACTTGCACAAGCGATTTCGGAAATTAAAATAAATTCACGCGACGAAACTAAACGCGATTCTGTTCTGCCTAAAGTTCCATCATAAACTGTTTGCCCTTTGCGACTCACGCATTTTTTCCCTACGCACATTTTCTACGTTTCACATACTCTGGCTTCACATGCACACATAAACAGCAGAGAGACGTAGGGCTAGCAAAGCATGAGCATAGGCAAAAGGGAAAGTTCGGATATCTCATAAAGCTATAAAAAGAGGTAGAACTTATTCGAGGCACCCTTTGCCTTAAAGGAGCTAAGCAGTCTCAATATTGTAAGATTCGTCTTTTGAACATCTTTGTACAGCTTAGGCGTCCCTGAATCTAGCTAGTTCCCTAATATTAAACTGTATGCGAAGGGAGATTGTGTAAGCGAAGAGAGAACGACGCTCCGCCTTCCCATCGATTACCGCTTGTTTTTCCTCCTTGGGATTGACTGTTGCGAAACATCTTACAAGAAATTCCAGAAAAGAGCAAACAGATAAATAGAATCGTCACTTGATAACTAGACTTACACAACTTGGCTTGATAATTTTCGAAGATCTATTCATCAATGAAACATTCGAGTTTCGATTCTCAAAGTTTTTCTTCACATTTTCTCTCACGATATCATCGCAAGATGTTTACAAAATATCTTGCTGTTGGTTTATAGTGTGCTTAGCTGATGGTGGGAAAGGGTTCAACACGTTAAAGCTACTCTTTGAGAAAATTTGTTCCGAACAAGTCGTTACAAGACTGTCGGCACAAAGCTACTCTGGCTTCACGAGACCTAACGATGAACCTTCGAGCTGTGATCCGAGAAATTTAAAGCAGAACATGTCAATAAATTAGACGAGAACGTCAAGAGAATGTAGAGATTGTGGCTCTAATAAAATGTCGTGCTCCTTAATCAAGTGCGAGGAATTAATTACTTTTCTTTAACCAGAAACATAAACCAAAAAATGCAGCGATTTTTTCAATCAACCATTGCTCTGCACTTGTCATAGAATTGTTTCAAAGTCATTGAACAATCAATCAAACCTTTCGACAAATTTCTTAAAAAAAATCTAATGCTAACTGTTAAAAGCCTATCAATTTTTCCGTCACAAAAACCACTTTCTCTTAAAATAAACGATGAGACTTTTCTTCTATTTTTAGTTTCGCCGCTGATGCTTCCAACCCTCGACATTATCGCTTTGTTTAGCGTCGCAGGAGGGTTGGAAAAGCGACCGATTTTACATTGCTCGCTCATTAATGCAAACAGTTTTCAAACACAATCTCACATACAGCACAGCGAACTCGGCAAATAGACGTGCGATGAAAGGCGAGGGGTTGATGAGGAATTATGAGAAATTTCTTTTTACTGGCACAGCGAAGAGCGTCGACCAATGATTGTTAAAAAACTCGGCAAGACCGTTTTTTATTCAGAGGGTTGTGGCATGTTGAGATTCGCAACAAAATGACGGATTAAAGCAACGAGTTGATCTCGGCAGCGAGTCTCCGCGAGCTTCTTACGCTTTTTGTAACCGATTCAGATCATGTCATCGAAATTCTGGATCAGAAGAACAAGGGAAACGAAAAGCATAAAAAATAATCTCTCAACATCTGTCCGAAGCCAACAATGAGCAAGCGACTGGTCAATTATTCTGCATTATTTCATTTTCGAGATTATTGGAAAAGATTTTCTAACAATTGCAGTGCGCACGTAATCGCATCGCTTGCTCTCTCAACTTGAAACGTTGCAATTGGGACCCCTGATGTCCACTGTCAATCAATATGCCAACGCTCATACATGTTTGAACATTATTAGTTATGCAGATTTTGTCCCACGAGAGGCTTGGATGGGTTTAACAGTTACGTCAACAAATTTTAGCCGCCGAACAAACAATCAAATCAACTCGCAATTTACTAGCTTGTAACAAGCTTCGTTTCCGCTCCTCCTGGACTATCCCTAACATTGATTGATAAACACATTCACGACGACGGCACGAGATCGATTTTCTCTGCCCGACAAGATTTTTTTTCAATAAGTCGAACAACAATGCGAAATTGGATCAAGCCCTGCCAAGGGTCAATCTCTTGTTTGTAGCAAACATTTCTACCTTCAGCATCGAATTTCGAGCCGGAAGTTGATTCTTTGATTATTGAGTAAATAGAAAACAGCTTTGCGTAATAAACATTTGGATATTTTGATAACAGCTGATTGTAAATATTTGAGTTACAAGAAAATATTGACTGATATCGAAACGAAAATATTGAACCGATTTTGAGTCAATCGAGGTTACTCGAGGTGATTTTTGTTCGATAAGCATTTTCACTAGAACGTGTACATAAATAATGAGACATGTTAATTTGAATACAAAGTCAACCCATGGCACGTGCAAATTGCGCCGCGCCATCTTCTTGTCAGCCGTTCGATGATTGCATTGTCTTGATTTTCTGGCTGAAGCTGAAACGATATTAGAAAAATGTGCGTTCTGGGCCGACGAATATGCTTTCGACTTACATATCTGCTGTTACCTTTTGAAATTCTCTTCCATGATTCAACAATAAAACTCAGCCAAACTTCACCGGCAACCGAAAACTCAGTTGCCATGGAAACTCATACACAAATTTTCTTTTTAATTTTTCTTATCCAAAAACTAGAAACGATTTTAAAATGGCAAGACCTGATTTAGATTTGAAGGAACGTTAGCAATCACATTTCAATTCATTGCAGATTCTCTCGCGCACCAAAACCGACTCTGCGAAATCTCAGCGGAGCGCTGGAATGAAAGGAGTGAAGAAACCAATTCAGTCCTTTGAAGATTTTCTGGTGAAACGAGACTACGTTGGAGCTAAGACAGTCCTGAAACTGTCAAAGGAATACGACGACGAAGATGATCGCGATAAGGCTCATTGGTTTGCCTTTTGCGATTTTCATCTCGGAAATTATATAAACTGTTTGAAGAGCTACGAATCAATTAACGCCACAAATCCTTCGAATGACGTCGCGCTGAACATTGGCGTCTGTATGTTCTATCTCGGAATGTACGAAGAGGCTCAAAAGACGATCGAAGACCTTCCCGAATCGCAGCTCAAGATTCGTTTGCTGTTCCATCTCGCGCACAAGCTTGGCGACGACAATCGTTTGATGGAGTTGCATGGAGTCTTGCGCGATGTAACAGAGGATCAGTTATCTCTTGCTGGTCTTCACTACTTGCGTGGGCAATATCAAGAAGCAATTGATATTTACAAGAGAATTCTTTTAGATAACAAGCAGATGTTAGCAGTTAACGTCTACGTTGCGCTTTGCTACTACAAACTCGATTACTTCGGAATGTCTCAAGAAGTCCTTGACCTTTACCTGGGCAGTTTTCCCGAAAGCACGATCGCAGCTAATCTCAAAGCATGCAATCGTTTCCGAATGTTCAACGGTCAAGCGGCGGAGCAAGACATTAAGCATCTTCTGCTTGAAAACGGTTTCGGCATCGATCTGATCCGGCACAATCAAGTTGTGTTTCGTAACGGTGAAGGCGCATTGCAGATATTGCCGGATCTCTTGGACATAATTCCTGAAGCTCGACTGAACTTGGCGATTCATCACTTGAAGAGAAATGAAATTCAAGAAGCACACGAGATGATCAAAGATATTCAGCCGAAAGTTCCGCATGAATACATTTTGAAAGGAGTAGTTCACGCATCGATGTATCAAGAAACTGGACTTAAAGACCACGCCAAACAAGCTCAGCAGTATTTGCATCTAGTGGGTGGATCGTCAACTGAATGCGACACGATACCCGGCCGACAGGCGATGGCATCTTCGTTCTTTCTGTACGGGCAGTTTGAAGAAGTCTTAGTTTATCTGAACTCGATCAGAAGCTTTTTCATCAACGACGACACCTTCAACTATAACTATGCGCAAGCCAAAGCTGCGACTGGTTATTACAAGGAAGCTGAAGAGTTGTTGATGCAGATTCATAGTCTACTTATCCGCAACGACCACACATTTTCAATGATTCTTGCACGCTGTCACATTCACTGTGGCAATGCTGATCAAGCGTGGAATATTTTCGTAACGAAAGACACGACCGCTGAAGCGTTTTCGCTGCTTCAACTGATCGCCAATGATTGTTATCGCATTGGAGAGTTTTGGATCGCAGCGAAAGCTTTTGACATGCTTGAGAAGATGGATCCTTCGCCGGACTATTGGGAAGGCAAGCGCGGGTCATGCGCTGGAGCTCTCTACAACATAATCACAAAGAAGAAGTCGGGAATACCGCCGAATGGGATCGGAGAGATCATATCGCTGCTTCGTGATTCATCAAACTCTCAGGCTGAAGCGATGTTGAGAGTCTTCAGAAGATATGCAAGCAGCTTAAAATAAACTTTTGATTGCACAAATACAAAGATTTCAAGCAAGCAAATCTGACCAGCACATCAGAAATAAATTTTATCGCAAGCGTTTGGGGTTCAAATAAAATTCATATCACAAAAATCTCGAATGATTAGGCAATTACGCAGTGAGAAGTTGCAGTTTCATCTCCAGAGTCTTTCATCTTCTGCTTGGCTTCGAGCATCGACTTGATACTCTCAGCTTCTTTCATCCAGTCGAGGATCTGCTTGTGTAGAAGCTTCTTCCGTTCTGCGTCAACTTCTTCTGTCAGCAGTGGCACGAGAATGCCTAGCGCTCGTTTGTACGTCTCGAGGGAAATTTCAAGCTTTTTATCGTAAATATAATATTCTGCTTGTTGGGCGATTTCAAGTCCGTTTCGTAGTTGCGGATGGGAGTAGCATTTTTGATAGAGAACTTTGAATTGCTGTGATGGTTCAAGCGCCTGTTGAACTGAACACGTTGGAACTTTGACTTGCTGGCATTGGTCTTGAGGCTGAGAGCATTCAGGTTTCTGCGTTTGTTGGTCAGGGAACATGATGGAATGTTTGATTTCCTCTGCACGGTTGAGATAGGTCAAAGCTCTAGCCCGAAGCGCAGTCTTCTTCGCGCCATTCTCAGCATCAATCAAAGGCACGAAGTAAGTTAAACCTTCACAGTACAAATGGTAAGCTTTGGTGTAATTCTTATTGTTGTCTTCCTCGACAGCACGAGTCACAATCTCTATAGCTTTCTCCATATTCTGGTCGCTTGGTGCATGCTTGAGATCAACAAAGTCGTGGCTGAAGAACTCATCAAACGTAATCCGATTCTCTGGATCGTGTTGCAAGAGTCTGGTCAACAAGTCTTCACACTCCGGTGAAATCTTTGAGTTGGTTGGAATTTCTATCTTCTGAAGTGACTTCACTTTGTCGAGCAGCTCCTGTTGATAAGAGAAGCAATAAAAAAACGAGCTCTAAATATTCTGTGTTCACTTGCCTGCATCGATCGCGAGCTGTACGGAGCCTTTCCGAAGAGACATTCAAATAGAATCACTCCAATGCTCCAGAGATCAGCCCGAGGATCGTATTTTCGTTTCAGGATGATCTCCGGGGCCATGTACAACGGCGATCCCTTGACTGTGTCGTTTTCTTCGTCGAGTGACAAATGCTGCGCAAATCCAAAATCACAAATCTTTAGTACGTAAGTCGATGAGCTGTTGGCTCGGGTTAGAAGAAGGTTCTGAGGCTTGAGGTCGAAGTGACTGATGTTGTTGTCTCGGAGGTATTTCATTGCATCGGCAAGTTGCCTCACAAATATTCTGCAAGAGCTTTCACTCAGCTTTTGTCGTTTCTTGATGAAAGATGACAAAGACACTTCGCACAGCTCCATGATTATGTAGATGTTCTGGGCATCCCAGCAGAAATCTTCCATCTTCACGATGTGGTTATGCTGTAGCTTCTTCAGCAGCCCAATTTCTTGGATCAAATTGTCAACAGAGAGTTTCGCCTTCAGGATTTTCTTTCTTTCCATTATCTTGATAGCGACCACCTGACGAGATCTTTTGTCGATGGCCTTGTGCACTACCGAGTACGTTCCTGATCCCAGCAGATTCAGTATCTCGTAATTGTTGATGTTTGCCATCGTTGAACAGCTATTTCAGCCTTTGTTTACTTTTTCACTTCAAACTTCTGCAGTCGTTCCACGAAAAGTTTGCACGCTCACTTTGTTTACAGAAAATCACGTTGTGCTCTGATCGAGAATTGAATTGAATAATGGGCTCGAAGAAGAAATTGACGCAGAAGCTTGAGCGAGCAAAGCACGCGAACTCTCGACGAACGTTGGCAGTGATCAGAGACATCAAAAAGATCAAGAAACGAGATAAAATCAAAGGCGAATTTGCTACAAAGGTAAGAATGAGATTCTCGAGCTGTTGAAGATGATCAGGAGTTGATTTGCAGGCAAATGCCGAGGGAAAGAAACTGTTATTCTTCACAGAACGAGTTGAGGACAAAGACCAGCCGCTCACAGCCGATGAATTCGAAGAAATCATTGAATCGTAAGTCGATGCCAACTTGTGTTGATCAACTCTCGTCATGAGTCTGTTCTTTTAGGTATTTCCACCGATTCGACGAAGAATTAGATCAGATTTCACTGAAAACACAGATCAACAGCAAACGTCGCAATCAGCACGCATCGAGAGAATCAATTATCAAAATCAGCCTCGAGAAAGACGTCGCGAATTTCAAAGCCGGCGGAATCGAGCTTCCCGATCTCTGTGATCCAATCGCATTTAAAAAGTTTAAAGATTGGGACGGTAACTCGCACAACATTCAACACCTCGACATCAGATTCATTTCGAAGAGTTATCTCGATAAAGTGAGAGAGGAAAAGTCTGCGGAAACTGAAATGAAAGTCGAGTAAAGAAATTTCAACTACTCAATTCACACGCTAGTTTTTCTATTGCCGAATCTTTCATTATTATCCGCAATTTGTTCCTAAACCGTTTGCAACATCAACAGTTTTGTTGTATAGTTATTAGATAAGTTTGCTCAATCTATTGAGTAGACAATTTATATTTCAAAATATTCCACGGTGGCCAACTCCAATGCGACCCTCGATCTATTTCACAGCCAGCCTTTCTGAACCCACAACGGCAAGAGTCGCTGGATCATCTGCTTGACAATCGGATGCTCCAGCATGTCCTTTTTGATGTTAGTACCATTACCGCTGCCCATGAACTCATCCAGTTTCATCTTTGATATATCAACGTAGGTATAAGGAGTGAAACAACATTGAACTAAGACGTCGCTCGTGCCACATTTCAAAAGTTCGACATTTAGGTCGAGGAGCGTTGGCGGTGATTTCATGTAGCCGAAAGCTTTCAAAGCTTCGACGAATTCATGGTGGTAGAACATGATCAATTCTTCAGTTGGTCGATCTCCCTTCTCGTCTATGTTGAGAAACCCGAATACGTTGGACTAAGTTAAAAAGGAAATATCAGCGGTGCCACCCAAATCTTTAAAGTTCTTACCAAATCCATGGCTGGGCTGCAATAGACGCAGCATTGGAAGTCAACCTAAAACCAGAAAATTGTGAAGATAACAATTTAAAGCCAAACATTTCCTCACAAAGTATAAACTGTTGATGCGTTGGCTCTCGTTCTTGGTGACGAGAAGGTTTCGCGCATGAAAATCGCCATGATTGAGCACATTGAATCCTTCGCCAGGCTTCCTCGGTGTGAAATTTCTCAGTCCGATTTCGGAAGCGTTTTTGATCAGGTTGTCAATCTTTGGAATGTATTGCTGGTAGCCGTCCCAGGATTCCATGACTTCCTTTAAAGCCTTCAGAGTATCTCTAAACAAACCGTTTACAAAGTTTTCATCTCGAAAGATTGAGTTTGTGAAGCCACTGAGGTCCAGTTCGTTCTGAGAGAAAAGTCAACTGTAACAGAACGTTCCGAACGGTTTAAGATCGACTCACGGTCTCAGCCAAATAGAAAGTAGCTGCGTGAAACTGTGCAAGTTTTTCGATGATCATCCTGAAATCGTCTAGATTGTCAGTTGGGTTTCGCAACGGCGAGAATCCTTCTGGGCTCAGATCCTTCAGAATTATAATCTCGAATGGTTCATCAGCCGCATAAACCAATTCTGGGATAAAATTAGCTTTCATCTCACTGCGCTCGAAAAGCTGCTGAATCGCTGGCAGAACCTCTTTGTACATTTTGATTTCAGTGTCGAACAAAGGCACGGTTTCAAATAAAGGCACTGCTTCAAGCCCTGTCGTTTCGCTCTTGTCTTTAGCTGGCTTAGCCTTAATGACTACACTTATATCGTTAAGCCTAGGTTTCGGGAATTTCTCCGAGGAGAATTCAACTCTGCATTGGACCATTACGCTGCCAAAATGTTCGCTGAAGCTGTTGTTGGTTGTGAAAGTTGCAACTTTAATGGTGCTGTCTTTCTTGAAGCTTTGAAGAGCTTTCTCCAACAAGCCTATATCAAGCCAATCAGGCTTTGTTGCTTTAGGTGATTCTGACATGTTTTAATTGATCTGTGATTGAAGTATCGTAGGTGAAGAGCTTAATCGGAGTGAGTAGTAGAATTCATTAGTAAATGTTCAATTCATCTAATAGCTAGAAAAGAAAATACTAAAACTTAGTTGAACTCATCAACAGCAGCCACGGTCAACTAAGATTTTTCATGCATGTAACAAGATTCTTACGCAAATGATTCCCGAGAAATCTAATTTAGAAAATTCACAAACTTTTAAAACACTGAACGACTGAAGCGAGTCTCAGACACTGACTGAACGACTAAGTTCTCACTTTATTATTTGCTGTACATGCGCTTCAGATGATTTGTCAGCCGCAAATACGAAACATTAGTAGAGTACTGCAATCAGATAAGAGAAAAACTTGCACTAGAGATCCAAGGCTTCAACGGTCGGTCGACATCGTTAAGATTGAAGGTCGTTAAGAAAATCAATCATCGTACTCAGCCAAGCCGAATTCAAAGCTGGTTTAATTGCGAGATGAAAAGTTTGGGATAAGATTTGAGTAAAGTGATTTACAAATTTATGATTCAAACGCTAGATTTTATTGCCAATTGTTGTTGTGAGTCTTGAGAACTCGTCGCATTGCCTCGTCGAACGGAATGATCAGGGGATTAGACTTGGATTGAAAGCGGTGCGCTTGATTTTGCGATGCGCTAGAACGATCGCTGTTCTCGTCGTCCGAGGATTCTGAATCAGCGACAATTATTTCTTTTGCTTTCCGTGGCTCGAGAATTTTCTCTTCATTCCCACGGATCACATCAGGAGTATCAATCGGTTCGATGTATTTCTGAGTGCTTGAAAACTGTATACCGGTGATGAAATTGTCTGTGAGCGGGTCTGGCAGCGGTTCCTCTTCACTCGACATAAGCATTTGATAAGTTTCCTCAGTCACAACTTGAATTTCTTCGTTGCACGGTTTCAATACAGCAGTTTGATTATCCTGCTTGTCATTAGGAACTGTTGAACACGTCGGCGACGAGAGAGACTTTTGCCCTTCAGTGGTGTACAGTTTCGTGCTTTCTACAAACTCATCTTCGTCGTCAGTGTCTGCTATGACGATTGAAGGATAACATTTCGTATCTTTAACTGGTGTGATGTCCTGGCGAACAGTTGTCAGCGATGCGAAGATTGGCGGCGAGTCGTCAGTCATTGGCATTTCTGCCTTCGGGCTTGTGAAGTTTTCCTCAAGTTTCCCGCAGCAAGCTTCAATCTGCATATTCAGCTCGTCTTCAACTTCGAACGAGACTTGATGAATAATATCCTCTACGGTCTTAACTGCTAGGTGCATCTCTTGATCACTTTTTGTATCTTGAGAATCAAGCGGGAATGCGAGTGGATCTTCATCGAGCACAGTTCGATCGCCGCTAACTTCCATTGGATCGCCGCTAACTTGAACGGTTTCAAAGTTCGTTTTGATTTCATCCTGAGCCGATGTCCAACTTGTAATTAATCGGACATCACTCTCGCTAATGCCGTAGTTGGTTTCTTCGAGCGTAGGTAAGACTTCTTCTAGGAAAGTCGCTTTAACATCTTGTGCTTTAATCTTATAGAAGTCTTCCTAAAGCAAAAGGAAATGTTCATATTTTATTACGTCAAAACTATTGGAAATCTCACCGTAATTTCCTCTGCGATCGCCTCCCAAGCTGAAACACTCATCGGAACGTTACCTCGAGCCTTTTTTGCTACACTTCTCAGTATAATTTGCTTTAATTTTGATGTTAGCAACATTTCGTTTTGTTTATTTTTTATTTGCGCGCAATATTTGAAAATATAAAACCGTTGGCCGTCTCTCCTTATTCAGCGTTGACTGCACCATGAACTCGCATGATATGCTTTCTGCGTCCTCCTCGGGTCTTAAAGACAACATTATCGCAGTGCTTGCATGGGAAATTCCCGCCATCTGAGCTGTGAACGGCTCCGTGTATCGACAGAAGTCGTTTGTTCTTGAACATCTTCATGCAGATGGAGCATTGGAAAATGACTCCATCGTAGTGAATGAACGAGTGCTGCTTCAAGTCTCGTTGACGGTAGAACTGGAGCTCAGGACATTGGGGACATGAGTATATATTGCCCTGGTTTTTGGGGTCGTGAACGGCATCGTAGTGACGTTGGCCAAGCCTTTCAGTCTTAAAAGTTTTGTAACAAATTGTGCAACAGAAAGGTTTTTCCTTTCCTTCCTCCGTGTGCTGGTTTCTCATATGAACTCTGATGTATTTTTCTTGGATGATAGTGTTGCAGATGTTGCAGTTGACAAAAACCTTAACTTCAGGATGAACTGTCTCGTTGTGGATCTTTAAAGCTAGTTTTGTCTTGAATCGTTTCCCGCAGTTTTCTTGTGAGCATTCAAAATCTCTTGTCATGTTGTGGGTAGCTTCATGTCGATGCAAGTTGCCAACACTCTTGAAGGCGGCCGTGCAGACGGAGCAGGCGTAAGGCCTGATGCTGTCGTCGTGGCTGAGCTTGTGAGCTTCGTAAATACTTTTTAAGTCAAACTTCTTATCGCACACTTCGCATGAGAACGCATCGATGACAGTCAATGGCTTCACTCCATGAACCTCAACTGAATGACTGATGAGCTTCTTGCGACTCTTGAATGTTTCTGGACAAACCTTGCATTTGTATTTCTTCTCTATAGTGTGTTGCTTCATGTGATTGATAATTTCTTTCTTAAACTTGATGTCAACTCCACAGTAATCGCAAGTGTAGATCAAATGCGCGCGGCCTTGCTTAGGTCTAACATGACGCGTTACTTTTTGCTTTCTTATTTTCCTCGTTTCTTTAGTTAAAACGTGATCGTCATCAGCTTCTGATTTTACGCAGTCAGGTGAGTCCGGAGAGTCATCGAAGCCATACGCAACGATATCAGAGTCTGATTCTGACACCTTCACGATCTTTTCCTTTTTCAAACTGGAAACTTTCTTCTTACTCGACGGTTTCGATATTTCGTTGAGCTGCTGCTGAGCGATAGCAATGATGTCGTCTTCTTGGATTGACTCTTGTCCAACTTCAAGCTTAGGATTACTTAGCGGTCCTTTACAACGGTTCAATCGAATGTGTTTCGCTAGGCCAGTCTTGAAAGTGAAGAAATCACCGCATGTTGTACATTGAAACGATTTCTTTGTCTCGTGCTTCTGCATGTGAATGCTGAGCAATCGATTCGTTTTGAAGATTTGATCACACTCCAGGCACGTTTTGATTACTCCGTTGAAATGAATGAAACTGTGAATGCGAAGTTCTTCCTTCATCTCGAAGTAAATATTGCACTCCTTACACTTGAAGCTGAGCTGATCTTTGCTGTTCTTGTGAGCTATGTAGTGATGATTGTTCCTGGCTGTTTTGCTTGGAAACTTTCTAGTGCAAAAGTCGCAGCTGAAGTTGAAGTCTAGAGTGTGTTTGGATGCGTGATGATTGTCTAGAAGCGTTTTCTGACTGAAGCTCAAACCGCAAAGTTGGCATGTGTGTTTATCGATATGCTGCAAGAGAAAAGAGTTTAGATTCTTTGCTTTAAGTCACTGTAAAACTCAAATTACCATCTTCAAATGACGTCTGAACGTATGTTTGCTAATGTAGCTTTTCTGACAGATTGAGCATGTGAGAATTTGGTGCAATCGATGCCGATCCATGTGAATTCTGATGTAATCCTTAGCTGCAAACGATCTGCCATCGTAGTCACAGATAAACTCTCTTGGCTGGTGCCTTGTTGACATGTGTCGCTTCAGGTAAAACTCAGACTTTAAGAGCTTCGAACAGATTTCACATTTCAACTTCTTTTTCGCGTGAATAACTTGAAGGTGTCGTTCGAGATGCTTTTGAGTGGCAAACGATTTACTTTTCTTGCATTTCAGACAGCGGAATCTCTTAACTTTCTTAGGTTTCACGTCTTCAACATCTTCTCGTCCCAAATAAACTTTCGAAACGATTTCTCGCTTTGGTCGAAGATTAATTTCCTTAACTTCATTTTTTGCGACAAACAAGACATCTGCTGCTTCATCTTGTTTGTTTTTCATGCTGGATAATTATCTAGAAGGATGGAAATTGAACAGATATTCGCTTTGTTTACTTCTTGCACTGCAGATTTCTGTTCAACTTTGCGTGGTTTGCGAATTTGTTTTGTGTCTTCGCTTTCGCTTAATTCGCCTTTTGGGGTAAATCAAAAAGTAAACAAAGTAGAAATAGCTGATCAGTTGAATAACAAAGTATCAAATGGCCCGAACAAGTTCAAAGCAAAGTAAAAAGTCCCCGAAGAAACGGAAGAAATCGAATCCATCGGCTGAGAATATTTGTGGGATCTGCAACAAGCAGCTCTCGTCTTCAGCTCATCTCAAACGACATCAATTGACACATCGAATTAAGAATTTCATCTGCGACTATGAAGGCAGGACTTTCAACACGAAGGACAAGCTTCGATTGCACATTCTCCAGCACCGGAAGCACTACAAAGTTTGTTGCCTTGTTTGTCAGAAGTCGTACACGACGAATCAAAGTATGAGAAAACATCTGAGGACTCATTTCGAGAATTATCAGTGTGACTTGTGTGGACGAACCTTCAGACACAAGCGACTGATGCTAAATCATGTAGCAGCGATTCATTTCGACAACATGACGGTTCCCTGCAACTGTAAGTTGTTTAGCCAGTATCTGAATCAATTTAACTGACTTCGCTGATCTTTTAGATTGCACTCGACTCTTCCCAAACACAACCACAAGAGATGCTCACCAGAAAACAATCCACCAAGACCAGAAAGTGAACACTGGCTTTTTCAAGTGCCCCGAGTGCCCCGTCGGGTTTGAGATGAAGGAAGAGCTGAGACTTCACAGTTTTATCCACTTCGACGGTGAAATTCACACTTGCCTCGACTGCGGACAAATTTTCAAGCTAAAAAAGAACCTGATGAACCATGCAATGAAGCACGAAACCTCTAAGTTCATGTGCAAAGATTGTGGACAGTTCTTCCAGTATCGATCGAATCTTGGCAAACATCTGAACAAGGGACGATGCAAAGGCCAAACAGGAAAGAAGAAATTGGCAGAGTCGTCGCCAGCAGAGCAAGCTGAGTTGGCGAAACAGCAGCTTATTAACATGACCGTTAATCCGACGAGAGCGACGGTTCAAAAGAAACCACCGAGCAACATAATCGCACAAGCCAGAGTGAAGAAAGAGCCAACAGAAGTCATCGAAGTCATTGAAAAGCCTTTGCCTAAGCTAATCAAGAAACAAAAACCGAGAGTCAAAGCCAAGAAATCAGTTCCCGAGTTCATCAGTAGCTCCAACTTGTACGATTGTGATTTATGCGACTTTGCTTGTCAAAAGAAATGCCAAATGTTGTCGCACATTCGTCAGCACATCGCATCACAGCGACATAAATGCAAAATCTGCTCAGAAACCTTTTCTACACAGATGCGACTTCATAGGCACTCGATGAAAAGTCACGGTCGAGGAGTCATTGGCTCGACTGAGTACAGCAATGTGGAGGAGTGCACAGTTTGCCATCGTAAGTTTAGCGAGAAGCGCTTGAAGTTCCACTTGAAGCTTCACGATACGCCGAGCTTCACGTGCGACAAATGCACAAAAAGCTTCCGCGATCAATCAGCTTTAGAGAAGCATCAGATCAACGCTCATCGTACTGACAAAATATTCACGTGTGCGACTTGCGGCAAAAGCTTCAAGAAGATGACGATCCTTAAACATCACGAAGAGACTCACAACCCAATAAAGTTTTATGTTCAATGCGAGATCTGCAATGCAATGATGCAAATGAAAAGTATCAAACTTCACATGGACATCAAGCATGGCGATCGCTACAAGGAAAAGAAACATGTATGCGACTGTGGAAAGGCGTTTCGTTACGAGAAGCAATTGGACAAACACATCAAGGCAGTTCACGAGAGAGTGAGTCGAGGAATCACTTATCCGTGCAGTGACTGCTCGCTGGTTTTCAACAGACGATCGGAGCTTCGACTCCATTCGTTCGAGCATTATACCGGAAAACTCTTCGAGTGCCATTGCGGAATGAAGTTCAAGAAGCAGAAACTGCTGACGATTCACTCGGCTGTTCATAAAGATAAAGTGTGGCCCTGTGATCTGTGTACGCTTACATTTAAAACCAGAGGCGGACGACGGAAGCATCAGGCGAAGGCTCACGATGGCAACGACAAAGAGTTCATCGAGATACCTTATGAGATCAAAGTTCTGCCAGAAGAATTCGTGCCGAACGATAGCGAGATTGTGGCTTGATTGACGAAATAAAAATTTATTTAAATTTCAAATTTCCTGTCTAGAAGTTGGCAAAGATTTCAGATTTGGCTTAAACGGAAGCTCTTTTCAGACTGAGCGAGCTCGTGACAAGATCCGTTGGCAAGTAACCGTCGATCAGCAGTTGGCCATTCTCTGTTCCACTGCTGGTGCCCATGCAATTGCAGCTGCAGACCGAGTGTCTTTCATCGTTCTCGGTTGTCGTATTGTTGATCAGCTTGTTGCTCATGTTGTTCGTGTCGCGTTCACCCTCGTACGTCATCACTTGCGTCTTCATCTCCTTCTTGGCAAGTTCTTCGTTTTCGATTCGCATATCTTCAGCGTTCCTAAAAATGAAAGTGGTTTTAGAATTTGTTGTTCAACTTCTTCGGTTTGTTACATTGTCATGAAGCGAAGAACGAGCAAGTTGATTGAAGCAGCAACGACCGCCAATCCGAATAGAATGAAGACCAGAGACAAAGCTACGTAACCAGGATTGTTAGTTAAAGCCTTGTCGTTTTGCAGAGCAACGTAATCGCCGAAACCAATAGTTGTCAGTGTGACTGCAATGATTGTCGTTAGAGAAAGTGAATTAAAAATACTGTGAAAGTCTCACCGAAGCAATAGTAAAAGCTGTCGAAGTAGGACCAACCCTCATAAGCTGAGAAGACCCAAGCGCCCGTGAGGATAATTATGGATGACAGAAAGCAAGTGGCAGCCATCAGATTGATCTCGGTCGCTTCGCATTGCGTGCATTTGATGAACATTTTGAACCTTCGAATGATGACACTCGCAAACTTGTTGAGACGTTCACCGATGCTGAAGTTTACCGAGAAAATTAAATGGAATTTAATTGGAAAGTTCCATTGCACACATTGAAGTTTGGAGTTTACCTCTGAAACATCACGAGACCTAAAGGAATTCCAACCATCGCATATATCATACAGAAGGCTTTTCCAGCGTTGGTGTTGGGTGTGCTGTGTCCGTAGCCTATCATAGCTAGAACTACAGTTGCAAAGTAAAACGCACCAGCGAATTTCCACTGCGGTCCCGCTTTGTGCGGCTTGTTCTCGATAATCACGATCTCCAGCATTCGATAATCTTCTTCGCTCATGTTGTATTTTCGGTGGAAGTTCTCTTTGGCTGTTTTAAGGAACTCCCATCTTGTGGCTTCAGTCTCGGATTCAAGACGGTCGAAGACTGCCGCTCCTACAAGGAGATAAGTGAAGGTGCAGACAACCTGTTGAGTGATGAAATCAGTTAATTAAAACCTACAGATCATGCTTTTTCAACTACGAACCAAAGATAGAGTTCTGATGTTCTGTCTTTTCATTTTCAACGTACACAGATAAGATGGGTCCCCACCGTCGTTTACCATTGATGAGTTTTATGGCTTTTAGTGACAATAGTTCTAGAAAGCTTTCACGTTTAAAAGGAAAAATCTTTCGTCGAAATTGATGAAGTTTCCTGACGAATTCTTAGTCTGAAAGTGCTATAATGTAAAATGTTATCAACGTTTTGAAAGAAGTTGAAAATTGATTATAACACCTTGAGAAACTCGTCAGTCTGTGCTGCAAGGAAGTTAAATTAAATTCACTTTTTCATTTCGACTGATTTCCAATTGATTTTCATCTCGCGACAGGAAGAGCTTACTGATAAGAAAAGTTGCCCATGCGCAGTGTTGAAGGATTTTAAATTGACCGCTCGTTTAAAATTCATAGTTTCCTGTTTAAGCTACTTTTAATGATCTCAACAACTAGTCAATTCACGACTTCAAAGCTTTGGCTGCTGATCCTCGTCACCAAACAAAGGCTCAGAAGGAAGTTTGTAGTGTTCCAAAACGTATGGAAGTCTTTCCGTTGGATCAGTGCTCCAATGATGGATTCTGCACCTAATTTTAGCTTTCTCTGTATTGTTGATAGTAACGATGACATTGAACTCCTTGTTCTGTTTGTTGAGATCAGGGCCGGTGATCTTTTGCTTCGGAAGTTCGATAGAGCTGTCATTGAGGATGTGGAATCCTGCTTTACGTAAAGACACTCTAATGTGCCATGGTTGCAATTCCCAAGGATGATCCTTGTTCATGATTATGGCGAAAGTCTTATACTGCAAGCAGTTGACAGTCTAAGGAAGAATGGATAAGGAAAATTGCTTTGCAGGTTACACGATATGTACAAACTTACGCGCTTTGCAAACTGAGAGCTGTGCTTCTCTTCATCGTCATCAACAATGTTCTCCTGCGAGTACTTCTCGATGTTTGCTGGCGTTACATAAGTCGCCAGTCTGGGTAGAAGAAGCTTCTCGTATGCGAAAGTTGGAGCAACATTGACGATTTCTCCCTTTCGTCCAACACCTTCGACATATGTTGTGAGAATCACATCGATGTTCGGTCTCTTCTTCGTGTTCTGATCTTCGATCAATTCATAGTTGAAATGTCTTCCACGGAGCTTCAAATGCTTCTGGTTCTTCTTATATAGCGGCACCGGAACTCGACGTTTCAACACGAAAGTTGTCTAATAAAGCAAATGAATTCTAGTTAACTACGAATGATCTCAATCACTGGTTCACTTACTCGAAGCTGCTGTGCGTTAAGGTTGTTGGCAATCAGCAACGGAGCCGCAATTGACTTGCTCACGCCGAGATTAAGAAAATTTTTCAACATTGTTTTGGTCTTGAATTTGGTTCAATTCGCTGACTTCAGTGGCGCCGAATTTGTCTCCACTGAAACTTTCAGATTCTTCAAAGTCGTTAAAGATCGAAAGAGTTGGCTGTTGAATAATAAAACAGGTTGACAATTCTGTTTTCTCTTTATTGATTCCATAAAGAAACAGCTCTTCAACGATTAAAGGGTCAAACGAATACATCTCGAACCAAGAAGTCGTCGAACTTGATGGCTAAGACCTCTGTGAAATGGCAGGACTCCAACTCCCGACAGCAGAAGATCAACCTCTCGACTCGTTTCTCTTGAGCTTGCATAGCCTTAGCAGCTTCGAGCTCCTTCGTCTTCAGTTCATATGCAGCTTTCCATCGCTTCTCCTCCTTCACTTTCTTGGCATAGAAATTGATAATCGAGAATGCCAACAGGAAAATGAAAACTGAATAAATTGACTTGTAGCCACTGTCGCTCATCGTGAATGCTCGTAGTCGACTGACTCAGCTTTCTATCCTTTCAGGATGTAAATAATTCATGTGTGAAAATCGAAAGCGATTAACGATTGAAAGTTTTAAAAACCAAGTTCGCGTCTTCGCTTCAAGTTCCCAAGTTAATCCACAATATGTCAACACATTTTCATTTCTCGATTTTTCATCGCGTTCCTCGTTAGTTTCGCTCTCATCAGTTGTTTAATTTTGTTCATAAGTGACCCCAGATTCGCGTTTCATTGAAGGTTCGTGAGTGTTTTTTGATTTTCATTTACAAATCTGCGTCGAAAAAATCTCGTCGCGCCAAAATCTCGCGGGGAACAAAAAGAGTGAGAAGCAGTTATCGATTTTCTTTCTTGCGCTGCTTCGTCGTGAGCTTCGGACATAGCGTGAGGCGCATCCACAACAAAAGGATAAGCAAACACCTGTTCCCCGAATCAAGTCGCATCTGCCGTTTGTTGTCTCGTTAATTGAGCACCAATCTGTATCACGACAGATGCAGTCTCGAATTTCTTTCGTGGACTCTTGAACTCGACCAGCATCAAAACAAAAAATAAATGCGACTTCGTGTGACCCCGGCGAGACGATTTCCGAGCGGGCGACGACATAATAAACTGTGACTAATCGAACAGAAATGCAATAGAACGCATAAAGAGTCCGGGAGCCGACGAAAATCAATCAGGGCTGGCGAGACCCGCTTGTAACGCCTTCTTTGATTGTTTAATTTGTCACTTCTCGGCACCGTCGGGTGGCTCTCATTAGCCATTGTAATCAGATAGGAGCCGAAAGTTCGTCACCCTAAAATCCCAACAAGAGCTAATGTCCTTTTACACCCATACAAGGGCTCGGGAGAAAACGTGCGGTTGCTTAGCGATGTGAAAACCCCATGCATGTCGATTGTGTGCGTTCGGCGGGTGATTCCATTTGTTGTGTTTCTCATCGTATTTTCTTCTCTCGTTCAGTTTCAGTTTTAATTCTATCGTCAGTCGAAATGGACGCATTATCGTCGCTTATGGAGGTAAAGCTGGATATTCGCGAGAAGCGAACAGAGTGGCTGCCTTTGCGAGTGAGTTAAAAAGTTGTGATGCATCTCGAGAGTGAAATTGATGTGCGAAACTATCTTCCTTGAACAGTCCTGGACGCGCTGCTACATAAAGATCGAAGCTATCAAATGCTTTCCCTGCTACATCAAAATCACATTTCACAAAACAGTCAACGAGACCGACACGGGACTAGTGCTGAGGATCAACGTACCCGGCTTAGAGATCTACCCTGTAAGTAAACTCAAAAACTGCTTATCGATCGATCAACATAAACTCGCGGAATTGAAGTAAATTCTATGGAAAACCCGTTGGCGGCGCCGCAAAAACATTCCTCGCCTTTAAACCGATAACAGTTTCTTATCGGAGCATACTTATTTACTTGCAACGAAGGCACTCGTCACTCTGACGCTTGTTTTTCGTTCTTTTACCTGTCGCCAAAAATTACGGGCAACGTACGCCCCCAAGGCGATGTTTGAGTCGCTTTCAATTTGGATATTTCATTTGGTGGCCCGAGAAGCATAAAGTGACATTCTGGGGAATCTCAACGCTTATCGCTTTCGATTAACTTCTCAACGATGACGTTGAGTTTTTCCCCGAATTCACAAATCATAAAATTATTTCTCTCTCGCTCAACGCTGATGTCTGCTTGACGTCGGGATTATCTTTCATGCTGCAGCGCGCTGTTCGATGTTAAAGTACAACTGTCGTCTGCTTAGAGCTTTTATTACTCTTCGAGCATCGTAAACAGAGTTGAAACGACACAGAAAAAAATTCCAATCAGCATTTGTTTACAGTCTCGACGCTCAGTTCTGTCGCTCATCCTCTTTTGTAGTTCTGAGAGGGTGATAATTGTTTTGGGTCTCTTGATCAACTCTTGAGGAAGCCAATGAATTCTGTTTGACAATTATCTTCGTTGCGCAATACAAAGCGCTCCGTTAAGCGATGTGCAGCGCTGAAAATTCCAAAATAAATGGCAAACATTCGCGTCAAAATGATTCAGCGTGACTGCATCAAAATCGAAGAGAATTCCGTCTAAAAATAAAGGCCGTTTGCTTGCTACACCCTCGTAGGTTTTTCAGAGGAATTGTCAGCAATTAAAAATATCTTCTCTCATTGTAATCGATCACAACGCGGTGGCGCTCGCTACATCGCCGTAAACAATTTTTTGGCAAACTCATCAAGCCCATGCTCTCGACTTATTTCATTTCGTCGTTTAATTTTCTCGGTAAATACAGCAGACCATATGCTGACTTCTGTTTAACTAGAACTAACGTCACTAATACATGTGTTCGCTTGCCTTTCCATGCCGTCATGTGCCTCGCTAGCCGCAAACTAATTGTTTACATTTTCGTATCTTCTTATTCAACAGGTGAGATCGAGGACGAAAGATTTCGCTTATGGATTATACTGGAAGCAGAACCGAAAGAACTGCATCGCATTCTTCTCTCTCGACTCGAAGCTAAGTATGGAAGCGCACATGAGATGGGTAGACTGTCAAATACAAAACCTCGAAACATATCGCAGAGGTAAGCGAGTTATTTATAGATTGCACAAGAGATTTCCTCCACTGATGTCGGTTGACGATTCGTCAAAAAAAAACCAAACACTGATCTGCGTCATAACTAATTCTCGTGTCAAAACGAAAGAGCGATAAACAACGCAAACTTTATCTTCGTCATTTATTTCTCTCGTTACAACGGTCGTCTGGGGAGTGTTTGAGGTCGACGTCACTGATAACTTCGACGTTGTGTAATCGGATTTTATCGCCAGACTCGCCGCTCACGTGCAAACGACCACCGGCCAATCGATCTTCGTGTCGGAGTTATCGTTTGTCGCTGTATTTCATCACTTTTCCCGCGACAAGTTTAGGAGAGAAAACAAACGAAAACCAAATCTCCCGTTCACATGTGACTAATCAATTAACACTGAGAAACGATTTCACGTGCCGACAAAATTTCTCATCGCTCATTGTTTTTCTTTTCCACAGAAATCTTGCAAAGCAGCCGTTGCAGTCGAGCCGAGCAAAGCTTAGCTGGAGCGGAAGATTCCGGAATTTATCAGAATTTAAATGAAACGTCGAAGATGCGAGACGTTAACGACATCCTCGGGCCGCTTCCACTCGTTCCGAATTCTTCTTCGGAACTTGATAAGAATTGGTCTTGTCGAATGTCGAGCATGTCGGGGATATACGAGGAGATTGTCGATCCCGCAATGAGGTTTGCATGACCAACATGCTAACGATTTGAAGCTAAATTTATATTTTTATTTCATTGTAGAGCAAACTGTGCTCGTGGCTCTGCGATTTACGAGGAAATGCGTTTAAATCGACCGGAGCCCAGCTCGTCTCCACCTCCTTTGCCGCCTCGAACGCGCAAAAACACCGACTGCTCAAGTCTGCAACGATCCTACACAACACCTGAAGAAATGGTTAAGAAGAAGTGGAATTTGTTTGAAAATGTTTTCGGAAAGTCAAAGCGAGCCGAGACGAAGCGGAGAACGAAAGTCGTTCAGCCACAACCTCGAGAGCTACAGCTGCTCAAAGCGAAGCGCAACAGCTTCTCAAGTCCCGATCTCTCACACCTCGATGTCAGCTCAAGCGATTCTGATTTCGCCAATTGTTCGTTTGATGTTGACAATCCAACGAACATCAGCGCCAGCAATTCCTACGAGCTGGAGCACCTGAGCGAAGAGACAGAGCCTACAGGAAACAACATTACCGACAATCTCACGCTAAACTTTGAGCTCAATTTTGTTACCAACGCTTCATCCGTGAATCTCATCGTCAATGAAAAATGTTCTCCGCAATCTCAGCCAGCATCAAGTCCCCCGGGTTATCTCGAAATGCGACCTGGAAAGGGTTTCGATCCACTGAAAGTTGAAGAACTCGATAATCAAATCAAGAACGACGTTCTGTACCGGCTTAAGTACTCGTTCGACAGTCCAATCAATTACAAGAGAGAATCGGACTACGATCATCTCCCTCCAGCTCGCGAACTAATCTACACAAATGAAAGAACTCGAGTCATCGAACCGCACTACGTCTGCATGACGAAAGGGTCAACAGTCAATGTCGCGAGCGTGACGAAAGCCGAGGAACCCGCTTACATGCCGATGAATCATTTCCCAGCTGTTGGCGTCGTTCTGCCTCAAGTTGTATCAAGAAATCATATCGAAAGTACAAATAGCAGCTGCGCTAGGACGAAGCGGCACTCGGTTGACGACAAGATTTCCTCGTATATTCCAAACTATGACGTTCCAGTCAAGTGCAACGGATCGCCGCATGTGAGAAGCTCAACTGCGGATGGCGTAACATCGAGGAAGTGTCCGCCGAAAATGAAATCACCTGTATCAATACCAACTGTTCAATTGAAAGTCGACAAAGTCTCAACGCGAAAAACAATGCGAATGGGCTCGTTCAACATGAAGAGCGCAAACGACAATAACAACAACGACACTCCAAGCTCGCAAAAATACGCCACGCTCTCACGAATCACCGTCTCAAGCTGTCCAGATGAGAATCGGCTGCCACCGCTGACCGTCAAGAAGTCCGGCTCGATCTCGCCAACAAGCATCAAGCGTTTCACGTCGCTGCCTCGCTTCAAGAAAATTGATTTCTCGCCCCTGCGACTGAAAATCTCGAGCGTCCTGCAACGCAACAACGCCGGCGGATGCTAAACGTACAAAAGATGTCCATATCAATGTTCCACCGTTCATATCATGACTGAATATCGATTAGCACTCGAATTGCCACAAGTAATTACAGCATAAATCAATGCTTCAAACAAATGCCTTTGCCAATGTTAGTCGCTCAATTAAGCATCGTAAGATAAGATAGCGTGAAGATCTACATAGTTTTAAACTTTATGCTTCTCTCACTGTTCCCTTAATTTTCGCTTTTGTTAAATATCGGTGCTGTGATTTAAAAGAAAATTTTGCGCGTAAGTCTCGCCCGGAAATGTCAGGAAAATGCCCTGAATTACTCTCGTTTTGTTTTCGGCTCTCAGCTTCATCTGCTTCCACTTTTCAAGGGCGCATTTCTGTTTCGGAACTTCCGGTCGAGAGGAGAAAATTTGATATCGTTGCTTAAGTCTGTTGCTTAATAATTAGAAAACGAAAACTTTTTGAAAATACTTTTGTACTTAGCGTTAAAGATTTCCGGATGTCGGCGAGAGACAAGACAATTCGAACTTCCGTTCCTCGCCGAGAAAAACTTATCAATTTTATTTTTCTTAGCTTAAAAACCGCCGAGCTTAATCTCAAGAAAATAAATGTAAGCAAACTCAAATGAGAGATTTTTACGCAACGACAGTATTTATCATGTCAAAATGATTTCGCGAAATGAAACTAAAATAAAAATATCTTTAATTTGAGCTAATATCGTTTGATACATCGTTTTACAGAACTTGATTTTTGTTGCAAACGGCGGGTATGGACGATCCAATAAAACAAGCCTGAATGTTGTGATCGATGATGATGAGCCGAGCTGTGCGTTTTCCCAGTCCATATCTGCACAGACTTTCTGGGTTTCGAAGCCTCGTCTCTTATGACTTTTAGACTGATTCGACTGATCATCAAAGATTCAATTTTCACTACAGAAGCAAAGCGGCTGAAAAACTAGTCATTAACTAATCTAATCAATCGCAGAGAGCCCATTAAACATTTTCGCTCGATTAGATTAAACCTTAATCACTTAAGTCGAACGACTTGCGATTGCTCGCTAGTCAGTCGAACGACAACTCTTCAACGATGAAGATTGATCCAGGTAACAAGTGCTTCATTGCGATATTCGCTATTGTAGTTCTCGGTGTCATCGGATTTCTGCTCGCATCAATATTCATCGACTTCGGTGGTGACACGGAGCTTAAGAGAATCGAATTCGCAAGATCAAAGTTCTCGATCAGCGTGAAGCAGCAGAAGAGCGATAAGCGTTATGTAGTCGAAGTTTATAACGGTAATGATAATGTAGTTATCTCGACCCGATTAAGTTGCATAATTTTTGTTGAACAGACGACGTTTGGCTTCAAAATGTGATTCTTGGAACAAACTTTGGTGACCGCAAACCAGAAATCGTGGAAGCTGAAAACGGATGGACGATCCGCTCAAGTGCTGATAATGAAATTACGTTCGCTCTTGACGTTGACAGCGAAAGCTTTGCTTCGATTTATGTAAAGAGGAAATTCACTCACAAAGAAGGAATCGTCACCGATTGCCTCTTCTTGGATCCTGAGAATGTCAATTGGTACGGAGGTCCCGAACAAATGGATCAGCGCTATCCAATCCAAAAGTTTGAGTTTGATAATTACGCATACCTAACAAAGGAACTAGAAAGTGCTGCAATCATGGAGCGTTATTGGCTCTCATCAAGCGGCTTTTTCATTTTGATTGACTACGAAGCTCCGCTTTTCATTGACCAGAACATAGAGGAGTCAAACACTGTCGACCACATTTGCTTCACCGGCAAGAAAGCGTTGCCCTACGATATCCACTCGAACGAGTTCGTCTTCAATTATAGAATCGGCGCTGGCTCTAACGCTCGAGAAGCTCATCTGAATGTCATCAATAGAATGTTGGGAAAACCCAGAGGTCTCCCAGACGAGCGCCTGGTACGGTATCCGATTTGGAATACTTGGGTTCGATACGGTCGCTCGATAAATCAGGAGACGATCGCAACTTTCGCTGATGAAATCATCGCTCACAGATTCAAATACAGCTTGATTGATATTGACGACTTCTGGGAAGAGTGCTACGGTAATATTATCTAGCCACCACTGAGTCATTTATATTAACAACCTTCTTTTTCAGGTGCGTTGACAGTCAATCAATCGACTTTCCCCCAACTGAAAGCTTTGACAAATGACCTGAATGCCAAAGGGTTCATTGTTGGCATGTGGGTTCATCCGTTTGTTAACAAGAACTGTGAGCCTTACTTCAGCTATGCGAGGGACAACAATCTATTGGTCAAATCTCATTCGGGCGAGATAGATACGTCCTGGTGGAACAGCGCAAAAAACGCAGCGACTCACGTCGACTTAACAAAGGCTGAAGCTCGCAGCTGGTATCGACAACGTTTGGAATATATTCAAAGCACTTTTGGCATAAACGTTTTCAAGTTCGACGCTGGCGAGACGAGCTGGTTCCCTGAAGATCCCATTTTGAACGGCGACCCAAATCTGACGCCTAGTCAAATCACAAGAGCTTTTGTTGAACTTGCAAGCGACTTCGGTAACCAATTGGAGATTAGAACAGGCTGGGGAACTCAGTACCTTGACGTGATGGTCAGGATGCTTGATTTTGATTCTAGATGGACAGTGAATAATGGACTGAAGAGTCTAATACCAACGCTTATCCAATTCAACATGAACGGTTATGTCTTCGTTTTGCCTGATATGATAGGCGGAAACCGGTACGGCAATGATGTCCTAGATAAGAATTTGTTCATCCGTTGGCTTCAAGCTTCAGTCTTCATGCCCGCCCTTCAGTTCTCTGTAGCTCCTTGGGATTTCGATGCTGAAACAGTCGAGATTTCTAGAGCTTGCACTGAGCTCCATGAACAGTATTCGGATTTGATCCTTGAGAGATTCAGGCTTGCTACATCTGAATGGGCTCATCCTGGTGAGTGCCAATGAAGAAACTTTGAACCATGCTAATGAATCTTATTTAGTAAATCCTCCTATCTGGTGGCTTGATCCAAGCGACAAGGTTGCGCAAGAAGTTGATGATGGTAAGGGCAAATATTCACAAAAACCTTTTAACTTTAGTTTGATATAACAGAATTCCTGCTCGGCGAACACATTCTCGTGGCTCCGGTAATCGAGGAGGGTAAATACGAAAGAGACATTTATTTGCCCGCTGGTAATTGGACTGATGGAAACACCAACGAAGTTTACGTCGGCAAAGATTGGATTCGAAACTATCCAGCGCCAATTAATGTTCTTCCTTACTTTATTCGCAATGAATAAAAAGATTACGCAATAAAAGAATGTTAAGATAGTGTCGAACGCATTTCGCATGGCTTATGTTTCCTCTAAAACGTTTCAGATTTAAATTCGAACGAAGCAAGCTTTCGCAGCTTGGTTTCTAAATCTTTCAAGCTGTGAAGTTGACGCGACACTTAAATCAGAATGGTAGTTTATAGCGAGATTCACCCTGTTGACACCGGGACGATAACTGCTTACCTTGAGAAGGAGAAGCGTAATGAAGATTTAAAAGCCAAAGAAGTTCCGAAATTTCCAATTCAGTCGATTTACGAGATACCAAAGAAGAAAAGCATGATCGAGCTTGTGAAAGCAGCCAAGGAAGACAGCGAGAAGTTTCTCCACGAGTCCAAGAATATCGATGAGAAGTTATCGCACTTGCACCTTTTGATTCAAAATTTTGACCATTGGGATTACTCCAATTGCTATTTTCCGAGCTACCCGAAGAGCAACCACAGCAAAATCGAAGCTTCAGAAAGCGAGTCAATTCTGTCAAAAGAAAAACGTCTTCCCACAGTCGATTCCTCTTCGAAAATCGTGCCACCAAATTCACGACTGGGAAATGAGAAGGCTCCGTTGAAGAAATCTTTGTACACAGTTTCGTCACTGAGCCAGAAGAAATCCGCAGTTTCAGCTTTCAATTTGTCAGCGTCGAAACCGGTGCCGAAAGCTTCTTCTTTTGCAAAAGTAAAACGAGAGACAAAGCCATTGATAACCGTTCCAAGTCCATCGATTCAGCGTATCTTAGAAGAAGCCAAAACCAAACGCAAGAAGTCGCAAATCGAAATTCATGTTCCCGTCGTCGAGCTCAAGTTCTCGTGAAGCTTTCTATTTAAACCGTTTATCTTAAACGGCCTAACCACAAATTACAATGCAAAACTTTTAGATTTACAATCCTGAGCTTCCCAATAAAACATTTCAGTTTCCATGCATGAAACTTTATTATAAAATTATTTCTCGATAACAATTCAACCGACTTAAAACATTCAACATCGCGAACTTTTCTCTACTGTCAACGATTATCGCTTTGGAAGCATAAACTGATTGTATATAAATGTGATGTGCGATTGACACTCAATTTTATCATTCTCACTCGATGATTTTCCTCTTAGAGGCAACGATTTCATCAAGTTTGATTTAAGCTTTCGCAGTTCTCAGTCGAGTTACAAGCTTCGATTAAGCTTGTTTTATAGATTCACACTCGACAACTAATCTAAAATGTTTGGGAAACCCATGAAAATGCTTATTCGAATGTGAGAATGAGGTCTTCGCCTTCGAGTTTCATTCCAGCATCGATGTTCAAGGTCTTGATGACACCGGCGCGTGGGCTTTGAACGATCATCTCCATTTTCATGGCTAGAGAAAAAGGCAGATTAGTAATCAATAGGACTAAAAAGACAGCAGATTACCTGACAAAACAACAAGCGGTTGTCCTTTCTCGATGTGGTCTCCGACCTTGACCTTAACTTCGATGACCTGACCGGGCATTGGCGCTCCAATTTCAGACTTGTTTCCTTTGCTGGCTTTCGGGTGAATGTGGAGCTCTTTGATACCTTCCTTATCACGGATCAAGACAGAACGCAACTGACCGTTGAGCTCGAAGAAGACTTCTTGCTCGCCATTGGGTGTAAGATCTTCAGCAGTCGCGAGTGTCTTGATGTGCAATGTCTTGCCCTTCTCGATCGTCACCTCGAACTCTTCTCCGACTTTTGGGCCCATCAAGAACACTCTTGTGTCTAATTTATCGACTGGACCGAAGGTTTCACGGAAGGTCAGGAAGTCGTCGGTGACTTGTGGATACAAAGCAGCTGACATCACATCGCGGTCGTTGGCATGAGGATGAGATTCCAAGATTTCCGCCTTCAATTTCTTGAAGTCCAATGGTGGCAACGATTCTCCTGGTCGCCCTTCAACGCGTGGCATGTCCTTCAACACACGTGATCTGAATGGCTCTGGGAAACCGCCGTGCGGGATTCCGATTGCACCCTGCAAGAACTCAACGACTGATTTCGGGAACGAGAGTTCCTCTGCACGCTCTTTGACTTGATCGGCTGTCAAATGATTTTGAACCATGAACTGAGCGAGATCGCCAACCACCTTCGATGAGGGTGTGACCTTGATGATATCGCCGAGCAGCAAGTTTGCCTCTCGGTAAGCTTTCTTGACATCTTCGAAGAAATCTCCAAGACCAAGTGAATAAGCCTGGAACTGCAAGTTGGTGTATTGTCCTCCGGGAATCTCGTTCATGTAAACGTCAGCATTGCCAGACTTCATAGTTGTTGTGCACTCGAATGGAGCGTAGAGTGTTCTCGTCATCTCCCAGTAAGCAGAGTACTCAGAAATGTCCGACAAATTGAAGCCAGTGTCGAGTTTAGTGTCCTGAAGAGAAGCAACGACTGCTCCCATGCTTGGCTGTGAAGTCATTCCACTCATCGAGTCGACAGCAACATCGACAACATCAGCTCCAGCCTCTGCACAGGCAAGCATGCTCGCAACGCCAGCGCCCGATGTATCGTGAGTGTGAATATGGATTGGAACGTCAGGGTGTCTCTGACGAAGGGCATCAATAAGAATCGACGCTGCTCTTGGTTTCAAGAGTCCAGCCATGTCCTTGATGCACAGCACGTGAGTTCCAGCCTTGACCAGCTCATCGGCAAGGTCAGTGTAATATTTCAAGTTATATTTCGTTTTCTTTGGATCGCTAACATCTCCAGTATAGGAAATTGCAGCTTCAACAACTCCACCAGCTTTGCCAGCCGCTTCCATACCAAGAATCAAGTTTGGCAAGTAGTTCAAGCTGTCAAACACTCGGAAGATGTCCATTCCGCATTGGACCTAAAATAAAACAAATTTAGTTTCGGTCTACCGAAGCCTAAGAAGTTTAGGTCTCACCGAAAGGTCGCAGAACTTGAAGACAACATTGTCGGGATAATTTGTGTAACCGACAGCGTTTGCGCCTCTCAAAAGCATTTGGAAGGGAATATTGGGGATTCGGTTTCTCATCTCTTCGAGACGCTCCCATGGGCACTCGTGGAGGAAACGCAAGCTGACATCGAAGGTTGCACCTCCCCAATTTTCCTGTGGATAGTAAAAACATTTTTATGGCCAAAGTCGTTTGGGTTTTAAGTGAAAGCTTACCAGAGAGTAAAGGTTGTTGAATTTATGGGCGACGAAAGGAGAAATCTTCAGCAAGTCGTGGGTGCGAATTCGGGTAGCGAGCAACGACTGGTGAGCATCACGGAACGTGGTGTCCATGAGCAAAAGCTCTTTTTTTCCGCGGACTGCTTTGGCGAATCCGGCGGGACCTTCAGCTTTCAAGATGTCACGAAGGCCAGGAGGTGGAGCTGTCACTGCATCGAGTAAACTAAAGTGTTAGGGAACTATACGAGGCTCTAAGTACGAAGTAATGATAATCATGAGCAAACAAATATCAAATGGCAATGAAAAAATAACAAAACTCAAAACTAAAATACCTTTTCTGCCTTCTTCTTTTTCTTGTTCCAGCGCTTCTGGCGACAAGTCTAAATATCGTTTGTGTTAATAAGTGAGAAACAACATTGATAAATCATAAAGTGAAACTAATTCTAACTGATTTAATATCACAATATTTTTTGTAAGCAATGTTTTGACTAGCTGAATCTGTGAAGGCTACAGAATTGAACGAAGATCATTGAGGGAAGTCTGGCTCGTATTATCAGTTGGTCATGTAGTGCTCCTTCTCATCGGTGTTCCACTGTGCCTTGATTCAGCTGTGTGCCATCGCCAGTCTTTGTTTTGGTAGCCTGAACTTCATATCCCGCAACCTTCAATAATATCATTCATTCTCCAACGTACGAAGCAACTAAATCTAAATATATCGCCACCAGAAACCTTCCATCGCTTGCAAGTTCACTTGCAAGTTTAACGATGAATGCCTTGGAACAGAAATCTCGATTGAAACCTAGTTTTGAGTCCGATTAACTAATCAACCGCCCCCACAACATAAAATCACTCTCTCGCTCTAATTAAAGCATTTAAAAATAGCTTCGAAAATATTTTAAGCAGCGAACATCAAAAAGTTCATAGACATGAGACTGAAACTCACCGAGTGGAAGAACCGGCACGTGAGGATGGACGTTTGCCGGTTTAAGTTTCGTTGCTAGTGGAGTTTGAGGACCGTTAACCAAGACCTCCCCCAAATAGTTGAGCAGCTTCTGTGCTCTGTTTTGTGACCTCGGGAAGTTGAAGAGTTGCGGGTGCTCGTCGATGAAGTATGTGTCGAGAACGCCGTTAAGGAACTTTTGGTTTTCCAACACGTTGAGTAAGAAGGGGATGTTGGTCTTTACACCACGAATTCTGAACTCACGAAGAGCTCTTGTCATCTTCGCTGCTGATCCTTGCAAATCTTGTGAGTGGGAAATGATTTTAACCAGCAGCGAGTCGTAGTATGGCGAGATGATTGCGCCGGCATAAGCACTAGCAGAGTCGAGACGAATTCCCATTCCTTCTCCGCTTCTGAAGACTTCTAAGCGGCCCACGCTGGGTTGGAAATCGTTTGCTGGATCTTCAGTGGTCACGCGGCATTGGATAGCGTAGCCCTGTGTCTTGATGTTGTCCTGGCTAAGTCCAAGCTCAGGCAATGTGATACCTTCGGCAACACGAATTTGCGATTGAACCAAATCAATGCCGGTGATCTCTTCAGTCACTGTGTGTTCCACTTGAAGACGAGCGTTGACTTCGATAAAGTAGAAATTTCCAGTCTCATCGCACAAGAACTCAACTGTTCCAGCATTCTCATAGCCCACATGACGAGCAAGTCGCACAGCGTTCTCAGTCATACGATCACGGACTTCAATCGGTAAGCGAGGCGCTGGTGCAATCTCAACCACCTTTTGATGTCTTCTTTGAACACTGCAATCGCGCTCGTAAAGATGCACAACATTACCAGCCTTGTCTCCCAACAGTTGAACTTCAATGTGACGAGGTCGTTCGATAAACTTCTCAATGAACATCGCGCCATTGCCAAAAGCTGCTTTCGCTTCGGAGCTGGCTCGTTGAAAACTCTCTTCAACTTCTTCCATTTTGCGAACGACTCGCATTCCTCGACCTCCTCCACCGTAGGCTGCCTTGAAAATAACAGGCAAGCCATGCTTTCTGCAAAACTCCAGAGCCTCTTCTTTCGAATGAACGGGTCCATCAGTTCCGGGACTAAAAGAAAAGGAGCAATTAAATGAAAAGGAACTGGGTAAGACCTTGATAACGCATACACGATGGGAACTTTAGCTTCGATGGCTGCAATACGAGCGGCAACCTTGTCTCCCATCTGTTGAACGACCTTGGGCGATGGACCGATGAAACGCAAGCCGGCATCAATCACCGCTTGAGCAAAATCGGAACGTTCCGATAGGAATCCATAACCCGGATGGACCGCGTCTGAAACCAATCCGATCATGAAGGCTCAATCAATCGCATAATCGTTCAATATCCTCACCAATGTCGTTCTCCTTGCAGACTCGAATGATTTCTGGAATGTTCAGATAAGCCTCAACTGGCGGCAGACCTTTACCGACAAGGTACGACTCGTCAGCCTTTTGTCGGTGCATGTGCATCTTGTCTTGCTCGGAGTAGACAGCGACCGAGCGAATGCCAAGCTCGGAACAAGCGCGGAAGACACGAATCGCAATTTCACCGCGATTGGCCACCAACACCGAACGAATCGGCTTGTACTCGACCTGAAAGTTGAAGGTTCAAATAAACGTTTTCGTGGCTCTCCATTGCACCACTCACATTTGTTGAATATTTGTTTTTGTTGATGCAGAAGATTCTGATCCTCGGAGCTTGCCGAAGCGCTCGAATTCCGACACCAGCGATGCACATAGACATTCTGATTGGCCTTTGGGTTTACTTGCTGTGAAAGAAGCGGAGAGACTGAATAAGCTGCGGCCGTCGTTGCCAAAACAAGATGAAAATCATGAAAATCAACAGCTTGCGCAACTGTCTCAGTGCGTCAGAGGCATTGAGCTAGCACCAAGGGTATAATTTGCAATTAGCAAGTCGATGCAGTTATGTGCGGACAACATAATGTCGCCACCGCAAAACGACCTTGAGCGCTGGTTTGGCGCCTGAGCGTTTAAGCGATTCGAAGCAAAACGTGACCGTCTGTGTCAATGATCCGATTTGATTTATTTCTTTCCGCGGCGCGTTGATTATTTCTATGTGTACTCAATCGCATGTTGTGATTCGATTATGTAAACGCCGAACAGATAAGACGACGTGAGAGTTGGCAAATATTTTCGCTTTCTAGCATCACCAGAGTCTGATGGACGCAAATGGTTTTCAACTAATTGCCAGAATAAATTTATTGAGCGGTTTGCTAAACACTTGTTTGGTTCACAGCTGTTTCTAGCCGGCGCGACTTAAGCGACTCAACACGCAGAAAGAGATTTTTGACCTTTGGAACCGAATGGACTTTACTTTTATTTTTAAGTCGTTCCATTGAATGCGCCTAACGAATGCTTCATAAAAATATTTACGACATTTCTATTAGAGCACGCTCTTGGCTGCTCGTTTACAGTTCATCAAAACGTCGCCTAATTATTGGAAAATATCACAGCGTTTTACAATCGCCGGGTTTCTGGTGCTCGCCTCGTTTAACAACTTTTGCTCGCACCCGACTTCCAAACTTTCTATCAATTATCTCGCGCGACACGAGAACACAAAGACAACGACAACCAACACGCGAAGAGATTTACTGAAAGCGAACATTATTTTTATCAGCGGCCGGTCTGATAAGCGCAAATTAAAGAGCTGCCCTTAAATTACACGTTCCGTGATAAGCGGATAGTTATTGAAATGGATTTATTGCACTTTACAAGAGGCGGACGCGAGCCCTTGATAGTGTAGACGAATCCTGAGCCAGATCTGACACAATTGACATAATGAAAGTGAAGGAAATCTTTTCAATCAAGCTTTCCATTCATCAGAATTGAGTTGGCAACGTGCAAGGGCTCCAGGCGTCTTCCACATTAGGTTTCGTTCAATAGCAAAGTCTTTCGGTTTCGAGAGCTTTTGTCGTATGATATGAAACGTGTATCCAGTGCGGGTTCTTCAAAAACCGCCTGTTCATTTTACAGTTGAAATCTAGTCACGCTTATTGACGACACGTTATTGTCTCGCCGGCAGATCACATTTCTTCTTTCTACTCCTATGAAACCCGTTCCAATGTGAACTTCAGAGCCATCCCGCCCCTTTCCCCCCTTCGAATACGTCATTACTGAACGAAACCTCACAATTACACGACAGTGTCAGACAAATCAATGCAGCCGAGAACAAATTGCAGCATGCGCGAACATTACAACGAGGCTGATAAAAGCAAATCGTAAGTCCTCGATCCCACAGCCGATTAAATAACATCTTTATATAGAACGATCGCTCCCGAATGCTTGTTGACATTGAATCTTGCAGTTGCATAACGACTGAAAGTGTGCGTGCGAATCTCGTTCTTATCGGCGCCCTTTTGTTTACTACGTTCGCGGAGTATGAAGAAGCTCCACAGGGTGTCTCGTTCACTTTTAAATGTTCTGTTTATCATTACGCAATTATGAGCTTTTCTCATCGGCTCGCGACTTATTTTAGGAACGTGTACACATCATTCGTGAACTTGTCAGAGAACTTGCGCTTGCATGAGTCGCTTATGAACGTGCTAGCTTCTAATGCGTTGTAGGCTGCCTCGAGCAAGAACGTCCGGCATGAAATATTTACGTTTTGTCTATATTCACAGAGAAAAGAAGAAAAAGGTTCACACGCGAGACGATTTTCAGAAAGCAACTCAATCGATCGGGAGCTAAAACAAGACTGCGCTATGAAAATGCGATACACCGGTTGAGAGAAGCGGGAAGGCAAAAACAACAAAATCACATGTCGAGAGCGGCCAAGAGAGTAAGCGACGCCGGGTGAATATTTATTAAGAAAATTGGTAAACTTACCGTTCGCAGCTCATTTGAGGTGAAAACTTATCTGGAGGGTTCAAGGTTGTTTCTTCAGGAGATAAAAAGTTGATTGTGAGCTTTTGAAAGCTTTCGTAAAGCTTCACAGTAAAGCCTTCACTCAAAGTGATAATTACTGTAAGAGGATGTCTAGAGCTTTCAAATTTATTGAGCTTTCTGGTTCAGTCCAAGCTTTCATGTCCAAGCCAAGAATTCACAGTAAAAATCGTGCTATATTTTTCTTTATTTGTCTCAGCGTTTCCAGATCAATGTCACTGACATTTTGGACCGACAAGCTTTATGAAATTTCCGCCAATGTAATCGCGACCAACAACTTCTTCGTTTTCATCAGTCAGTAGGTGGCGGAGGTCGGTTTGGAGTTTTGCTTTTTGAATTCTTGCATCTCGAGTGTCTCTCGAAAGTCTGCAGATTTCCTTTGTGAGGCCAGCGATGATGCAGTTGAGCGCTGAGGTTTCGATCACGGCTGCAGCGCGCGATTGCTCGATTTCCTTTGTGAGGTTGTCGCGGTAAACTTCTTTGATTCGATCTTTTACTAAATTGTTCTCGTTCATGTCGATGAGTTTGTCGCGACTGACTTGGCATTCGACATCAATCGAAGTCGCGGCTGATTTGATTCTCCGTTGCAAGCTTTTCACTTCAAAGTTCAAGCCCTTGATTTCGTCGGATAGTTTTTCAAACTCGCTTGTCAAATCTGCGAATTTTTCTTCAATCTGCTCGTCCTTTTCTTCCTGTTCGGCAATTCTTTTCGTAATTTCTTCAATCTCTTTGTTCACCTTTACCATTTGTTCTCTCCGTTGAAAAAGCGCGACTTCCAAACGAACGATTCTTGGTTGCAATTCCGTTCTCAGCATCCAGTCGATTTGCTCGACCCTTCGCCTAGGCTTTGAAGCTTCAATCCATTTGCTCGCAAAGTTCTCTTCGATTCTCTTGACTTCCTGGTTTAGCTGAACCTCGAGTCTTTTCTCGTGAGCTTTTCGCGATTCCACAAGTTTCTCTAGAACTTCTCCTTCGACTACGGCGTTGATTTTTTTCTGATAGCTCGAGAGCTCGATCAAAAGATTTCGTAGAACTTTCTGTGTGAGTGCTTTAGTTTTCTCCAACGAGACGAGTCGTTGCACCAAGTATTGATTCGGTTCAGTGGAGATGTCAGTCATCAACTCGCTGGTTTCGATCTTGTTTATCATTTCTATGTCGCACTTGATGTTCTTGCGAAAGGTTCGAAGTTCTAGAACATCCTCAACCACTCGCTGGTAGTTATCTTCGACTCCAACGCTGCAAAGATGAGTCAAAGGTAAACAAATGGTCGAACATTTTGCTCCGAAAGTTTTGTCCATTTGCTTGCTAGTCTCAGTTAGTTTGCACTTCAGCTGTTCGTAATTCCTCTTGAAACTGTCCAAAGTTTCTCCGTGCGCCGCTTCGCACACTTTAAGAAAATCCGTAGGGAATTCAGACATCACGAAAAATTTTGAAATTGTGCAAATATGAAATGCGGAAATGTCTGCTACGTTTATTAAGAAAAGTCTGGATCACGTGTTGATAACAAGCCGTAAACTTTATCGCGAGTTCCAATTGCAGTTATAAACCGTGTCAGATTGTTTAAGCGAGATAAAGTTCTACGAACTTTTGTCATAAAACGCGACAACGATCTCGTATTACTAAGTAGTTGATCGTCAGACGTGATCGAGAAAGCTTTGTGTTGATATTTCGAGCAGTTGAGATGAAGAAAGTATTTCGGAAAGTCATGAATCCTATCCGAGGCTGCGAAACCATCCGAAACGTTTCCAAGAAGTTTTCAGGGACACGATCAACTTTAATTAAAACACAAAAATCAAAGTGGGCTGCAGATTGGACTACAATGATGTGGTTGGGAGGCCGAATAGTTTAGTTGCAAATAGTTAAAATAAATTTTTATTCACGAAGAAATGTAGCTGCTTTGCTAAGCTTTAAGTTGTTTGACTTTCGGTTGACCGCGTGTTGACGGTTTGATAATCTTCGGGCATTCTGGTTCCTTCTCCAAAGCGACACGAACCAATTCCTGTAGGCGTTTCACTGTGTTCTCAGCTCCTTCGACGTCGCTTGCCATCAAAGAGATTTTCGATCGTAAATTGTTCATGATTTTGTCGTTATTGTCGAGTGTCTCGTTGAACTCTTTTGCTTCAACTTCGACTTGTTGTTTTCGTTTAATCAGCTTCTCCATGCTCCACTCGTCGTGCATTTTCACGCACTCCAACTTGCATTTGACAGTTTTTCGGACGATCTTGATTTCGTTTTGTGCCTGGCAGACTTTCTGCCGAACGCATTCAGCTGTCGATGTCGCATCCGCTACAAGTTTCGTCAGTTTGTCATGCTTTGCTCGAATGCTGTCAAACATTTCCATCGTCGGGCGTTCAACGCTACTTTCCGCATCTCGAATGGTTTTGATTGCACACTGATTGCAGTGATGTTGGTGCTTCAATTTCTCTAATTCATTTGCAAGTTCATTTTGTTGCTTGCAGGATTCAATTATTTCCTTCTGGATCTCTTCATATTGTTGCTGAGATTGTCGAAGTTCCTTCCTGCGATTTAAATACTTTTCTCGCATCGCGGAAACATTTCTGTTCACTTCTTCCTGGATCATTCGGTTGTCTTCCTCTATTTTGTTGAAAGCCTTTTCTTGAATTTTCAAAACTTGATCAACAGCCAAGCAATCGCTTTGTCTCTCTGCGTATTCTCGACCCAAATCCTCGATAATCATTTCTAACAACTCAATCTTCTCGGCAAGCTTCTGTATGAACTCGCGCAGCACAGTCCGGACTAGCACTTTTGCTTTAAGCCTCTTTCCATCATGATAGCTAGCTTGCAGAGTCTTCAACTCATGAACGTCCCGAAGACATTCGTCTTTCAAATTATCTCGAGCGTGCAGCACATCCAGGTAACCCTCACACACAATTTGACTCATTTCCATCACGAGAAATTTGGAATAATTAGTGCAAAGCGTTATCAAGGCCTAATACACTTTCTCTGACACTTTCTGAATCGTGATAATGAAATTTTGTGAAACCAAAGCCAACTGAAGTGAAAGCTCTCGAAAAAGCTCAAAACGTTTAAAAGTTTAACGGTCAATTTTAATTTGTATGATTTCCACGCGGGGTTGAAACTACACAAATTTTTCGGGGTCTAAACTATAAAAAAGCTCTCGGAATTCAAGATCCATAACAATTCAAAGTTTTATCTAAATTAGCGAATCTATAGAAACAAAACAAGGTGAATAAGATGCCAGGCAAAGCAGGTGAGTCGAGCAGCATGGAGGTTCCATCGCACGATGCGTATTTTTCTCATAATTCCTATGATTTCTTATAACCTCTCGACAATGATTTGGCGATTTTTGTTTATCAAGTTTTGTGCAATTCTAGAGAAAATGGATACGTTCAACCCAGCAGTTCCCACCTACGAGGGCGGTCGAATCATCAAGATGGAAGTGGACTACAGCAGTGCTTGCGATGAGACGATCCCGAAATGCAAGGAAATGGCCAAGAACGAATCGAAGTTCAACGATGCCCTCGAGCAGCTCTTGTCGCTGGAAAAGCAAGCTCGCATTGGCTCCGACATGATGTCTAGCGCTCGAGTCCTTGTCGCAATCGTTCAGATCATCTTCGACGTTCGCAAATGGGATTTGCTGAATGAATACATCGCTATTCTTGTCAAGAAACGATCGCAGTCGAAACAAGCGATCGTCAAGATGGTTCAAGAGTGCGTCACATACGTTGACAAGACACCCGACAAGGAGACGAAGATCAAGCTGATCGATACGCTTCGCACTGTCACCGAGGGAAAGATTTACGTTGAAATTGAGCGAGCTCGTTTGACAAAAATCCTTTCTGACATCAAAGAGGCTGACGGAGACATTCTCGGTGCTGCGTCAATCATGGAAGCTCTTCAGATTGAGACATACGGAACGATGGATAAGCGAGAGAAGGTTGAATTTATTCTCGAGCAGATGCGGTTGTGCCTCGCCAAGCAAGATCTCGTGCGCACTCAAATTATTTCGAAAAAGATTAGCACGAAGTTCTTCAACGACCCAGAGCAACAAGACTTGAAGCTGAAGTATTACAACTTGATGGTAAGCTAGATTGCTTTATCGTAAAACATTTTATAACCAACCCATTCTAGATTCTCTTGGATCAAGATCAATCGTACTTGAAGACATCTCGCTACTACTTGGCAATCGTCGACTCAGAATGTGTCGCAAACGATCCAGCAAAGCGCAAGGAAACGCTCGTCAATGCCGTGCTGTATTGCATTCTCTCGCCGTACGACAATGAACAAGTTGACATGATGAACAATTTGTACAAGAATAAGCTGTTGGAAGAAATTCCCGTTTACAAGTAAGGATGACATGAGCTAGACATTTGATTGAATGCTCATTGATCGTTTTCTAGGGAGCTTTTGAAACTCTTCCTCTGCAAGGAGCTCATCAACTACGACGCTTTGATGAAAATCTACGGCAACGATTTGAAGACCTTGACAGTTTTCAAGCCCGACACACCACACGGCAAGAGAAGCAGCGAGGAACTGAAGAACCGACTTGTTGAACACGTAAGTGAACTTAGCCGTTGACTCATTTCCTTTAAAACAAAACCTTCTTTTCAGAATGTCCGCATCATCGCCAACTACTACACTCGTATCACAACTGCCCGCATGTCCGAGTTGCTTGACCTTGATGAGCTGCAGACGGAAGAATTCCTCGCCAAGCTTGTCAACAACGGAACCCTCAAAGTGAAGATCGATCGACCATCGGGCGTCATTTACTTCACGCAGAAGAAGAGCCAGTCGGAGGTGCTCAACGACTGGGCCACCGGCCTCAACGAGCTCATGGCTTGCGTGAACAAAACCACTCACCTTATCCAGAAGGAGGAATGTCTCAACCAGCTCATGATCTAAGAAGCTCCTTCGATATGATTTCGTTTATTAATTTAAAATTATTCTGCGTTCGAATTCTGATGAGCTAATAAAACGCTGATGAAGTTTTTCGCATCCAATCGCTGTTGATCAAGTCTCTACTTCGTTTCTTTAAATTGAATCTTTATTTTATCGCTTACATTCTTAGATATTATTTGCAATTTCAGAATTCCTTACAAACAAATGATGCTCATCTTCTCTATCGTTTAATACATCTTACAGATCGATGAAGGTTTCAGAAGAATGGAGACACAACAACTGAAGGAGTTTGCAATGAGATGATCTTTGGTTCATTATTCTCTTCCGTGATTGCAGGAAATGTCGAAAGAGATTCATTGAGCGATTGCAAACATTTCAAAAGGAGAATTTTCTTTGGTTTAAAAGTAAAAAATATTCGCGCATTTCTGATTGACAGGAGAACTTAAGTTTAAGCTTAGAAATAAAAAAGTACGAAAGTTTCATGTTTTTGGTGCATTTTATGACCTTAATCTTAAATATTTTGTGTGAGTGTGTGTTTGTATCATCAAACGAGAAGACGATCGAGCTTTTCCTCGAGCTTAAGCGTTGGAGTTTGGTCCAAGCTTGCGCTATAAAGCTTTCACTCGAGCTGTCGCACCTTTCGTCCTTGCTCTAACTTTTACCGAAAGAAAGCTCGATCTTGTTAATCGCCGACGAGTCGTGTTCGTGTGTATGATTTTCCTTTGTGACTTTAATTTACTTTGCAACATTTTTCTCTTATCAATCTAACTCTATAACTTAGTCGGGTAAGAAGATCTTGCTCTGTGATGATTTTTAATCGCGAATCCACTCTTCAGATCAATTGAACTACACTAAAAAAATATCCTTTGCACTGATTTCTGTCTTAATGCACGCACTGCCAGTTGGCGATGAGGCACTGGCGAGTGAGTTCGCTCGAGTGGCGGCCAGCGGCGATCGAAGGTCGCTCGTCTGCAGGTGCGGATTATGTTGTCCTAACTCGTTATAGTAGTAAGTCGTATCTGCAATGGGAAATAAGAGAATCAGAAGATTGTTTCGAGGTTGATAACAATGGAACTGGGTCGAGAGAGCTTTGGTTCTTATTGCCAGATTTAATAAAAACATGAAGGACTTTTAAAATTCACCCCAAAGCTCACTTGATCCTCAGAACATGCCGTCAGTTTTGCTCACGCTTTCGTTTGGTTTTCTAAATACTCACTGCTTACTTACTGAGCAGACTGCTGGAGGTTCCATTGCCATAACCGTAGCTATAAGCAGTACTGTATTGCTGGTAAGGTGCTGAGTTGTAAGCGTAGTCGGATCCTGGAACGACCGAGCCGTTGTTTGCTGCAAAGAGAAAGATTGAACAAGAAGATTAGCAAAAGTTTTCCAAAGTTCGAAAATTTCCCAGAAAAAACATTTTGCAAAAGTGTCAAATCCGCCACCAATAAAAAGAATTTTTGCTGCGTCGTGTGCAATCCAGAATTGTTTGTGCGCTTAGTCGATGTCGTTTGTGTTACTTGCCTGTAGCGTAGTGATTGAAGAAAGGCGAGTAGGTCGCTCCCTGGCCGCTTGGCTGGAGGACAATGAGGGAGGGAGAATTGTCAGGGACTGGAATGAGATTTCCTGCTTGCTTATCCATGTGGCTCATCTGTTGCTGACTCATTTGCTGTTGCTGCTGCTGAAGAAGGAGCAAGTGATGATGGTGAACGGACGACGAGGGATGATGAGGCGATCCCGTTCCATTGTCTAGCTGATATCGCTGAAGATTATTGAGAGAAAGCGCGTGGCGCTTGTGCTGATTGTTGTTGCCGTCGTCTTCATGCGCTTCCGACATCTTTTCCAGCTTCGATTTGCCGTTGTTGTTATTTCGATCGTTGTTATTGTTCGTGTCATTCTTTATGACGACTTGCGAAGAAGATTGACCGCCATCCGGCGGAATCATTGTGAACAAAGGAAGCTCGCTCGACGAGTCCGGCTGATCCTGCTGGCTTTGGTGTGCGATTGAGTCTTCCATCTGACTCATTGCAAGTGAATTGTAAGTCGTTGTACTATCTGCAATTTTCGGAGGATTTGTTTGGCTATAAGTTTCTTTTCCTTAAAGGTTTGCTACTGAAAAGTGCCAACGACCATCACCAATAGAAAGCCAAAGAGAATTGTGCAAGAGAATTTCGATCCCAAGAAAATTGTGAAAGTCCCGCAATGAGAAGGAGACCATGTGCGCGTGTGGAGACGATGTCAACGACGAAGCTCACCTGCATGATAAGGTGACATCGATTGATCGATTAACGTAGCGGTGGCATTGACCTTCATGTCTTGCATGCTCAACGGCGTTAGCGATGTAAACGATCCCGATCCTTCAATTGATTTTGTTTCATGTTCAACGATTTTTCGATTCAAAATAAAATAAAAATTCAAACGAAATTCGTCAGAGCCTTCGACGATTTATATTTTTTTAAAGGATACCAAGAGTATCTGTCAAACCGTAAAGGCCCTGAGTAATTCTTTTAAAACCGTTGGAAACTCACCGATTGCAGTGCCGATGGATTGCGCGTAGAGCGTATTCTGAGCTTGCGATATTGACGAGATGCTATCGTAGAGTATTGTGTCCTGGTTGTTATTGTTGTTTACCGATGTCGGGAACACATTATGAGTATCGTAATACGACGGATTGTTGTTATTACTCGAGCCATTGTTCGCTGTCGATGAATTGTTCGGCGTGTTGCTATTGTTGGTCGAGTTGTTGTTATTGTTATGCGGGGGTGTTGATATCGAGACGACGGGACTGCCGGTGACGTCCGTCACAAGCTGCTGTTGATGCTTCGGCTCGTCCTTAACGCACCATTTCGATGACCAAATCTATGGACGACGGCGACATTAGCATAAAGCCGGACAAATAAATTTTCTTATCGACTCACGTTCGGGTAAAGTTGATCGCCATTGTATTGGATTCGTTGTCGTTTGATGTCATCGTCAATGTGATGGATGTTGATGTCCCGATTTTCGTCTGAAAGGAATGAGAAAAGCGCTTTTAATAATTATTCAGTCCCTCGGGGAAACAACGGTCAGCCGGACGGAAGCTGGGCTTGACCCGAGATCTGGGTTAGCAAATGTTATCGTGCTCTTGCCACTCAACCGGCCGGAGCTTCATCGCAGTTGCATAACTTTTGCGACAAAAGGCGGCTGATGACCATTTTTAAACGGAACAGAACAATTGCGCAACCCCCGAACCGAGAGAGATAAACACAAACGGTCAACAGGATCCCTTTGTTCGAGAGATTATTGCGCAATTTCACTTTTCGCAGTCGAGGGGCGATCAGAAGAAAACAAGAAAGAAAGAGCTTGCTTTCCTGTGACAAGCGCAATGAACGGAAATTCTACAACGGCCGGAGAGTGGAAGAGATTTTTCGGGGGTGGAAAGGAAGTTTCATGCGCCGGAAATGCATTCGCTTTCCGACTGTTCCCTCATCGTCCAAGCACTCACCGTGGTCGTCAACTCTTTTTCTCTTCATCGAGTTCACATTGGGATCGTTCGAGTGCTGGATGCCAAGGATTCCGTTGATGCTGTAGCCGCTGCTGATTCGGCCTTCGGTGCCGTTTAGAGAGTTTGGTCCGCTGTTGCCGCCGTTGCTATCTTGCGGATCTGTCGATGTCATTTGAGGTGATTGTGGAAGAAGACCTGATAGAAAGAAACGTTAAAGTCAGTCAATAATTCGTCAATCGAATGATATTTCTCACCTGGTGGCGTTCCTGAGTTTTGTGACTGTTGTTGATGGTGAACATGCTTCGCTTTCTCTGCCGCTTTGTTCCTCACAATTCTGCGAATAAAAAATTGGAGTTTGTCATTTTTTTCTAGCTCGAGACACGAGACCATGAATCGCAACATAAATTCGATTAACTCGAAATAATTGCGGCAATAAATCTCTCAGTTGAACTCGGGCGAGCAAAGACGAAGAGGACAAAGCCAGTGATTGGCATATCAAATCGACACCAACGCTCCCAACGACCGTCGCATTTGCACATGAATCCAAAGCGACTCGTTCGGCAAGTTAACCGCAACAAAAAGTACATTAAGAACGCATTAAAGCTGAAGCAAATTTTTAAACTCGAGTGTTGAGCTTCCTTTAAAAAATTGCGATGACGGAGGATTTTTAGTGAATCGGGGATTGTACAGCAGTTGCGTGTGACTCAAACTTCATAGTTCACTAGAGACCGACGCTATCTGATCTGCTGTGCGATTAACCCGTCGTTCTCCTACTTTTGACTTTTCTACGCCGCACAACTAAACCAGAAGTCGAAGCAATTTTATTAAAACGATTGCTTTCAAATGCCATGCACGTGCCGCCCGCGTGCTCTTTACTCCCTCTCTCACTCATGCACCGCATGTCAGCCACTCTTAACTTCTTCTTTTGCGTGATAGAGAAATTATTGACGGATTGTCGCCCGAGTTTATAAATATTTTCGTATAAACATCGCCGGGGGTGAAATGAATGAATTAGATGGCGAGCGCCGGGATTTGTTGAGTGGCAATTCATTCAAAGGTAATTCTGATTGGATTAGTCGATGATTGCCTAGTTGATGAAGTTAAAATTAACTGAGTGGAGGAATAGAGTCTGTGGGAAATTTTAAGAATTCGTGAAAAACACTAGAAAATATTTGAACTTACAAATGAACAAAATTGTTTCACAAATAGACAAGCAAAATTGCTGCGAAGTTAGGCTAACAAACGTTCTTATGATCCGTTCGATCAGTTCAACCCTTTGCCAATCTCTTCATCCTAAGTGGGCGGTTCATATAAACTATCTAACTCGATTTTTCGATTACATTTATTTCCTGGAGTTTATAAAACTCTTTTTCATGTTGAATCAAATCAACATTAATGGACATCGATGCTGTACATTTCTTTAACAATACAAATGCTCAATTGTCCAAGGTTCAATCAATGTTCAATGCCAGTAAGAAGTTTCTTGCTTGAGTCTGTGTAAAAACTTTCGGCAAAATATCAAATGAATTTTCCTCGCTCGGCGGAGAGAAAGAAAATTTTAAAAGCGCAAAATAAAAATCAATTTCGATTCGCTTTCACTCGAACGAGCCGCTGAAGAATTGTCGACTTGGGAATTAAAAGTGAGCATGAAAAATGTTGTAAAACAACAACAGTGCGCGATTTAATCATCAACTCATTACAAAATTGATAACAGACCCGGAGGGAAACGAGTTGATTCCCACTTCGGGTTGATTTCGATCTAATCATTTCAATCTAATGCTGTAAAGTGGCAGGGTTGCACCATAGCAAGGGCTAGCAAGACACTCAATCTTCCCTCCCTCGATGGTGCTCAGCCTTTTGGCAGCGATGATGAGATAATCATTACATATGTTGCGATTTTTATTTGCACCAAAAAGGGCCGAATCTGTTCACTAGATTTCATGCGAAGATTTCGACTACTCGGCGTCGCTTAAAAGAACATTACATTCACTCGAACGGACTTTCCTCGACAAATGTCTGCAGTAAATTAATTTGTTTTATTGAGTTAAGCTGTGAAGTTTCGTACGGGAGGAAAAGTTCGCACACCCTCGAGGTTTGTCAACTCAAATCCATCGATGTTATCTTATCAATAAACACATGTTAACGTGGAGTGATTGCGAGTGGAAAATCGGATTTATTGAGCATATAAAAGTTTGCAGAGCACTTAAGCAACTGAATTTGTCTGCAAATTATTTATTTGAAAAAAATTGATGAATGAACGAGAAGATTCGATCGGAGATAACTTTGAAACTTTTCACTCAAGGCTCGAGGAACTAGCTTCGTTTTTCGAGCATTGAGTTCTTCTACAAAAACTTTAAAATCTCGAAAAGCAATTGAGCATCAAAGGATCGGCTGACAATAGACGATGTAATCATCATTTCGCACCTGGATAGTCAGAGCGTCACCCTCCGACTGTATCATCCTCATAAAAGAATACAAAGACGAAACGGAATCAGAGTTTAACAGCAAAACAAAGCCAACAGCTCGAGTCTCTTTTCACTTCCCCCTGACTACCTTTGATCGTTGCTTTCGGCCGTAAATCACCCCCGGGGACTGGAAGTGCCACTTCGAGAGAGTCAATTGTTTAGTTCATTAAATAAATATTTACTTCTTGTTTGTTTTCATACTTTTTCGACTTCGGGAATTCAATATCGTTTAATTCTTTTCACACATCTTGAATGCACTCATACACACGCTTTCAGGCTGAAATAACTTTGTGACCTTTAAATCTTGCATGAGAGCTTATGATCAGGAGAGATCTTGAAAATATTTCAGAGGATCCACGCCTGTTTAGTCGCCAAGTTTCTATGTCTGAAATAAGTTGACCTCGAATAAAGTTTGAAGCTCAAATGTTCCACCAATTCACTCAACGATAACTGAATTGATTGGCTAGCTTAATCGTATAAATACTCGTGTTTAAGTCAGAGTTAAGTCGAGTCTATTTCTAACCAGGTCCCATAATATTTTTAGCGACCTCGAACCCTTCGTTCCTTCTGTTTTCCCGAACTTCCCTTCATGGAAAATTATGATGATTATTATTACATTTATTGACTCGCTCTTATCCTGGATAATGTTCAAGTTGTCGTTTTATTGTGAGGGGCGACTCCTGCTGCGCAAGCCACTTCATGGAAAAGATGTTTACCAGATCTCTGCCAGTCCATTATTACGCTACTTGCGATAATTTACTGGATTTCGGTTGTCTCGCTATTGTTTGCTTGTTTGCCTTAGGATTTTTTATCGTTTTCGATTCAGTTTTGATGCTTCGGATCTTCACAATAATCTTTATCGAATTAGCTTCGCCGCTGCGGGAAATCTGCGAAGAAAGTTACTCGAGCATTTCCCGGCAAGGCATTGCAGTCAATGAAAAACATTTCTTGCCTCCGTTGGGGATCGCAAATGAAGATTCTCGTTTTTGCCGTCGCCAAAATCACTTCCGGCATCCGGCGATGATGAAATTTCCACTCTCTCCTTTGGCTTTAAGAGATTTCCTTTCGTGTGGCTCTTCCACTCGACAATCTTTCCGTTGTCTCCCCTTTAATGTCTCTCGAAGACGTCGCAAGGGAATGGAAGGAAAGTCAATTTGAAAACAGACACGAATAATGGAGAAAACAAAGATCTTAATTGCAGTTGACATTAAGGACGAAGAGAAATTTGAATCTTTTCCATCTTCGAGACTTTTATCGTTCGAGGAGGCTGGCTGCAGATGAGGTCACGCTAGTCTGATTCCAACTGGTTTGATTGTAGATTTAAATTGTTTCAAGGACGACGAGGAAGTGAGACGAAACTGCCGAAGCATCGCCAAGTAGAGTCGAAGGGAGAATCAGGTAAGACGTAAGAAAATTAAATCCAAACATGAATCGAAGTCGACTCGACAGTTTTGCTTTGCGCATGAAGCTCGCATGTGATTTACCGTCGGCAGATTCCATCGCATACAAATCGAAAAAGGTCAAACTCATTTTAAATGGATTTCGATTTTTAGAAAAAGAAGTTTTCTAAAAATAAAAACATCAAAGGACCTAACAACTCTCCCCTTCGTACCTTTTGAAACATTTCTCCGTTGCAGGAACCTCGATCTCAGCATTGTAAACAGATGCCGTAATCGAACATTCCCTTTAATGTCCTGTTCAATAAATCATTCTCTAGCTCGATAGTCTGAATTCAAATTTTATTCAAATTGCGAATGAAACGACGAAGCAAACTTGACTGATAAGGAGGCAATGAATGTTCTGTTCCGTGCGGGCTTTGTTCGAAGCGTCTCGAGTTCAAGGTTGAGGTATTCAATTCAAATACCAGGAGGCTCTGCTTTCTTATCGACAACGCTGTTTTCATTTCTAAACCGCAGAGTGGAAAAAAGTTCTTTCACACTGCGAGAATTTCTTTCTGTTACTTTACTCGAGCGTGGAGCTTCCGCGCAAGTTCCGGTTTCCGTGTGGCGTTTCCCGTAATTATGAACGAGAAAAATCTTTCGCGGCTTCTCCTTTCAACGCTTCCCTTCTCTATAGCCGGCAGGCTTAGGAAACGAAAAACTTTTTAATTCTCCTTTGTTTCCAAACGAAGAATCCGAAACTCTTCTTGCATGAAGACGCAGGATGGGAAGAAACATGAAGAGATGAAAAATAAAGAAAGGAAGTCCGGAAAGTGCCAGCGTCGCATCCTGAAGAAAACACAAGTAAGTTCAAGACGAACTTTTCCGGGCATATTTCTTCTAGCTCGTCCCGATCTTTTTCTAATCGGAAAAGCAGCGCCCAAAGCAACGAAAGAAAACACTAAAACACGAGAAAGCCAAAATAGAATGGCGGACGGGCAGCAACAGCGAAGTACAGAGGAAAAATTTATGGCAAAATGAAAATTTTTCGGAGCAGAACTGCTCATTAATATAACTTTTCTTCTCGTCTTCCCTTTTCTGCCGCTGCTGCTTTTTTACATGCTCGACGGTTTCTCGTTCAAGACTCTCATTTCTTCTTTCTATTTTTCGGTGGCTTGTTGAATTTACGATTATTGCGGATTATTTCTTCTTTAATTTATTCCTCTCCGAGCTTAATCTTCTTTAAAGGTAAAGTTGCGGCTCGCTTTCGCGTTCACTCGAGATTTATGGTTTCGAAAAGTTTCAGATTGTCTCTGGCATTCATTGCAATGAAGTTGCCAGGCGAGATAAGAAAGATTCTTATAATTTTTAGGCACTCACCGATTGATTGATGAAACACTCGGCACGTTATCTTGCGAGCAGATGCCCTCAGCGAGGAGCCGGTCTCTAATCTCCCATGCGAACATTGTCGGGTTCTCTCGTTTATAGTTTGCGATTGCATCGACGACAGGCGGTGTTGCGACTTTTGGTTTGCTTCCACCGATTACGCCAGCTTTAAAGCTCCCCGTTTCATAATATCTGCCGGATCGAAAAGAAAATTAATTTGTGGTGAAAAGAATTTCCTGCTGCTGATAATGAGAAAACTTTTCGAGGTTTCAAGGGTTAAATTTACAACCCAATAATCGCAACCGTGTGTGCAGAACTTTAGTCGAAGTTGGAGAGAAGATAAATTAGCCTCATTTCAGGAATTATGTTCACACACTCCCTGTGCTTTCCCCCAGATTTTTAATTGGTGGCGGCAATAATTAAATCTCCCGAGTTAAATTTACATCAACCTACACACACACGGCTTGCTCCATCCCGCAGCATTATGTGCTACTAATAAATAACAAACTCGAATTGCGGTGCAGTGGGGGGTGAGCCGATTAATTTATTTGCCGCATACACATTTTGTGTATACGAGGCGCTTACTTCTCTTGCCTCGCAAAAACATTAAATTGAATCACGAGTGAAGCAAGTATTTAATGTACTCACATCCATCACATAATCAATTTAATACTTTCACGTGTTTCGCAGAGGAGAAAATGAACGAGGAAAGGTTTTCTCGATTCTCAAGTTTTGTTAATGGATCGTGGAATGCATTTTCGGGGAGAAACTTTTCGATGATTCGTCTGGTGCTTGTCACTCACCGTGATAAAATTTTGGAAACACAGCCGTGACTAACGCGCAATTGTCGCGAGATATCACAAGGACGGACGCCGTTGTGAGCGAGCTCGACGATCCGCTGTCGTACAACATCCGGCAATGGACGACCTGCAAGTGGAGTCACAGGGAAAAGAATTAAATACAAAACGGTTAAGAAAAGTTTTGGAGTGATGATCATAACATATTGACAGGTGCTTGATGTCGAAGTTGAAACTTACCATTCACAAATACTCCGCCTAATTGATTGACACCACCATGACCTGCAAACAAGCAGTAAAATTTTCAGAACATTATAATTTTGTCAGCTTGAAAACAAATTTTAAGTCGAATTATTTTTGTTGCCCCGAGATATTTAAAATTTTCATAGAAAACCACATCAGCAATTTCAAGTGAAGAGTCATCATCAAACGCCATTGCATTAACAACGACGAAAGTCTCCCTTGCGGGGGAGAGAAATCTCATAAAATGGAGGAAATCAACTATCGTAAACAGAACGAAATAAATTTTCTCCTCAGAGCCAGTGAAAGAAGAGAAAGAAAAATTAAAGCGAGAAATTCAATTTGCGTAAAAAGCTTTTTTTATCATTTGTTTAATATCAAGGATGAATCAAGGATGATGACTTTATAGGGAGAGAGAGACGATCATGCCATTAGTGGCACATCAAAACAAAATAAAACCACAAATGAAAGAAGATTTTCCCGACAAGTCTTCCTTTCATTTTCCGCCATGAATATTTAAATGAAATTCACTGAGAAAACATTTTCCGCAGCCGAAATTCGCCGCGCTCTTCTCATTTTGAAACTGAATTACTTGCCATAAATTTGCGTGTTGATTTCCGACCACGCTGATTGAGGCATAAGCCGAGAAAATCAAAGGAAAATTAAGTGGAAATGAGGAGAACGAGAGAGCAAACATTACGACAGAAATTCAAATTGGATTTATAAATGTGCGAAACCATATTGCGACTGAGCGAAAGTGGCAATCTGTGGGGAATTTCCTGGGAGAGTCTTAAATGAGGATTTTGGTTACGTAAAAAGATTTTCATAAAACCGACAAGTTATCCTTTTGAACCAGCAACTGTGAACATGCGATTTGCTTCTTATCGAAGTTGCGACAGAACCGAAACTGCTCCTCTAGGATGCAGATTATCAAACTGAAAACCGAAACCCACAAATTAGATTCTTTGCCCGATGATAAAATTATCTCAAAACAATCTTGTCTGATCATATTAAACTTGATTGCTCTTTATCAAGATTTTCTCCGAAACAAATTTCACTTAAGTTCTTATCACAATCGCTTGAATCGAGCTAATAACTTCATCATAATAATCGAGTGCACCCTTCGAATTCGTTCTCCTCCCTCTTGAAACAACATCAACAATGATTAAAGTGATTTCTATTAAATTATTGCTGGCATTCACTCAACAGTTCGCACCCTTAAGGCACTTAATAGTTTTGTGAGAGAAGAACAAAAAGTTCCGGAAAATTTCGTCGCGTCTGCTTTTGTTTGCTCTGTAATTTGATTATCTCGTGCCAGCCTCTTCACTGCAGTTTTATAGCGATTACAATGACAATCGTCGCTGGTTACGCGTGGATTCAATCGACAGTCAACCTTTGCATCACAAACAAGTTTTCATGGTCAAATTAGGTTTTGAATTTCCATCGAGTTTTTCTTAAGCTCAATTTCCAATCTTTAGATGAAAACATGTTGGCTTTGCAATCCGACTCCAACTTCGCTGTTGGGCTTCGATTTCAGTGCGAAGAGAAGCCAAACGGGGGCGGACAAGCAGTAAAATTTAAAAGCAATTATTCGAGATTTGTGGGAAAAGCAAAAGCGATAGGCTGAGAAAAGCCGTCGAGATCATGCTCGATCATTTAGATTTTAATTAGCGCAAGAAAAGTCACAAAGAGTAAATTAAGCGTCATAGCAAAACATAAGCAAAGCAGTTGCCAAAAGATCGCGTTCTGAGCGATTAACGACGTAAATGAGTCAGACGCGTCTGAGATTCTTTCATGTCAACGCAATCAAAGATCGCAAAAGTGTTTTCACTCGACTCATTTCTCTTACTTGATGATGCAAGTGTCGAGCACAGCAAGTGTTGTTAAGACTTCTAATTGCACAATATGCACATCATTAGCAATTAAAACATAAAGAATCAAGATTTCACCAACAGCGACAATTTGCGTTCAGAGAAATCTCAATCGTGCGCGAATGTGTGAACACGAACAGCGAAAGATTCGCCAATGAATGCAAAAGGATTTATGAAAATATGTTGCTCTCGATGAACAGAATTGTCACCTGCTGTCCAATCAAACCCGCTGAAATATTGTCGCCATTATATTTTAACGCTTTGAAGTTTAATTAAAAACTCGAATTGGTAGTTAAACGTTTGGAAACATTTAATCGCTTGCAGCAGTTTGTTAATTTCCACGAGAAGATTTAGCATCAAAGCTTAAAAGCGTGAAATCGTCAAACTTTGTACAATTATTCTGATAAAAATTTCATTTCATCACGCCAAATATTTTTATTTAAATTAAATATTATTTGTTTGCTCAAACGTTGACATTTTCGACTTCAATACAAACTTTAAAGAAAAACGGAAAATCATCGGCAAGCGAGAAAATTTTGCGTTCTCGCAAATCAACTCAGCCACCCCTGAAAATGGATCCCTGTCCTTCTCGCCTCTCTTCGCATTTTCCACCCTCGATTTTCTTTTTATCGTTGAGTTATTGCTCGGGTTGGGGAAAATGGAAAAATCAAAATGGCGCTCAGTTTTCTTCTTCAGATTTCTCTTCTGTCTTCGCTGAGAAGTTAGCGAAAGAAATTATTTCTGATTGCGACTCCTCTTGGGGTAAAGTGTCACTTCACCCCACTTTTGCATTACTCGAAACCGAATGGAAAACAGAGGATGAAAATGGAAAAGCCAACTCCAGGTAATGTGATATCGTTAGCGAGGTTTTTTCATCGCGGGGAGACGTGAACACGATAGAAGATAAACATTACAGCAGAAAATGCAATTACGATTTCACTTGGATTGCTTTTGTCTACGACGTCGCGGGGAAATGAGTTTAAACATAAAGCAAAAATCATGATGGAAATATATTCAAATCTTGATGAAATTTTGCGTTTTGTCAACCAAAAACTTGACAACTTAATCGCAATGAAGTTTTGATTAAGCTTAAGTTCTCGATTGTTCTGTTGATATTTCATTGTTCTCGATAACTTTGACAGATGAACTGAGTCACTAGACTGAAGCACTGTATCACAATATTGAATTGATTTCCGATGAGTGATGAGACACAATCGACGTCAGTCATATGTCATCAACTTACAAGTATAATATTCCATCATATTTTGATTGTATCGATATGCTGTTGATAAATCCATTCTCAAATTGTTTTGCGACTTATAATCTATAAGATTCACTAGATGTTGCGGCTGCTTACGCAACGCTTTGACTTTTTATGACACAAAATATAGAAAATTTCTATTCAATTTTAACGATGGAAGAATCGTTTTGACTTAAACTTCACTCAATTCTATCTCAAATATTGCACATTTTTCTTAATGAATCGCTGGAAGTTTTCCATCAATGAAAAGTTTTTCTTATCCTTTCAGTTGCTTCATTGATGGCTGTCATGACTTCTCTTTGTCTTTAAACATTTTAAACTTTCGAAGAAAAACTTTCCGAACTCGAATTTTCTTCACACAACTTTCAACATTCCACTCGGATCAGAATTTTTCCAGATGAAACCGCGGAAACCTCAGCTCGGTTTATTGCTCGATTGAACGCGATCTGAATTTAAAATTCCTCGATATTCTTTCTCTTCACGCGGCCCCGAAATTTACTGCGAAATATTTCTCGTGATCTTTTTCTCGCCTTTCGACTGTCCGTGATTGTTTCGGGGGATGCTGTTTGACTCGAACTGAAGCAGCAAAATCCGAAGAAACACAAAAGATGAAAAAGAAACACGACAGTGTCGAGAGTAATGCAAAAGGGTGACTGTGAGCGCGTGTGGCTGTGTGCTGTGAGAAGCGGTGGAAAAGGGCAACGCTAGGCGAAGGAAACGACATTTCGGGCCTGATTCTGAAATCACGGGTGAAACCGCTTCTTATCAGCTTTTTGGGGGAGCCGTGAATCAAACACCCAAGAAGCCAAAGATTCACAAACACAATCAGGAGTCAAAAACCAGCCAACCCGAGAAGTGTTACTGCAAAATCGTGTCTCGTCTGTGTGTGTTTGTGTGTCAAGCTGGGAAAATTGAGAATCCCTCAGAAGAAGAAAATCCGAGCGGAGAGAGCGGATTAAATGCCTTCAATATGAACCGCGGCGATAGGTGCGAGAAAAAAGAAAATTCTGTGGCGGTTTTGATGGTCAGGGCTGGAGGTAAAATCCTGAATCCATGTCTGAACTTTCAAATGAAACCAAGTTTGAAATCGAACCACACTGAGGTCTAGTCAAGTTACAATCGCGACATTGATCTCGATTCAGGAAGGCCCTCGACCAGCCCTGTCTGAAATCTTGCCGATTTCCAAGTCTCAATCGATATCGATGCTCGCCTGCACACACATTGCCCGTCATCCTCTTCTTCGCTTTGACTGATGCTATTTGGCCACGCCTGGTTGCACACGCTTAGACACATTCGAAAAGAAGAATCGGTTGTGCAAGAGAAAGAGAGAAAACCATCGCAACATAAAAAAGTATTTTATCGGATCGTTCAACGTGCAGAAAGTTTTTCTTGTTCGTCTTTCCCCTGTCATCCTTTGGGCCGAGAGCGCCGCGCCTCGTTGCCAGTTTTCCGTTTCACATTTTGTCGTGTTTCACAACGCAATGAAAAGCTTTTCATTGGTCGAAAGGAAAATTTCTTGTCAAGAGGGATGCGGCGAGAGAGACTGTGATAAGAAAAACTAAAGATTGCGTCATGGGCGGCGACTTTTAATCCCTCTTCGCAATCACAGTGTTAGTTCGGGACATAAATCCAGACACAATAACGGAGAGCGTCTGATAAGAAGTAGCGAGAGAAGACTTAAGCGATCAGTGCGCAGGCTTCACTGATAAGACTCCCGAGTCGTCGAGAAAATTTTCCATTTTCTCGAGCATAAAATTGACGCCTGAAAACTTTGATCGATCTCGTTGCGATTTCTCGAAAAAGCAAAAAGGAATTTTTAAAGCTACAGGTCTCATCGACTCGCACTGCCTTTTTTTATTGGGTTGAGAACCGTGAAAACGGCTCATTCAGTCGATTTCGTGAGCCGACGAGGTGCTCACGGATGCGTGTCGACACTGCTCGATGGAACTTCGGCTCGCTTTGTGTCTGTCGAAGGGGGTTGCAGCCACCGACCAGAACCAAAGTCCTTGAAAGGCAGAAGGAAAATCGATAAAAGCGCGGCCGTCATTCGATTCCGCTGGGAACTTTTCAGCTCCAGCAGTCGCAAGGTGCAACATGAAGAAACTCAAACGAGCGTTGAAAGGAAGAAGCCGAGAAGAAAATGCAATCAAAAAGCGGAAGAAGTGTTGCGGTTTTGTACGTGCAGAGCTGGGATTCCCTTCCAAAGCATTTATCGGCGGGAATTACAAGAAACATTTCGCAAGTTTTTGTTTCGCTCTTGGCTTCGCGGTGAATCATTTTTGTGAATGGATGGTAATCGATACACGGCGAGAGAGAAGGAAGAAACGACATGCAGGTCCAAAGCTTCATCTCATGTGATCTCGTCTCCGTCGACTTTCTCAATCGTATTCTGTTCTCTTGCGGTTTACGTGTAGCTTAAGAATTTCATTGACGCGACGGGAGATTGCGATTTGATCCGGATGTGAACGATTTTCGAACGTCCACGAATTGATTCTCGTTCACCTTCTTTCGCTTAGATAATCCGTGAACGGAAAGTCGCTGATTCAAACCGGAAAGAATTTCAAACTCTCACTCGGCCTCGAGCTGGCGATTCAACAAGAAAAATTCTCGAAAATCGTGACTCGACTCTTGGACCATGAGAAAAATCTCCCGGCGCTGAAAGTGAAAAGAAAGAAGCGAGCGAAACAATGTAAGAAAAGTTCACATGGAGCTGCACCGGCGAGACATCTGAGAGACGAAACTCAGCCAACACATAATAATTGCGTCATTATCACATCGTTTGAGCTGCGATCCCACACATTGCGCGACCCGATGAGGCCTCAAAAGTTCTGACATCAAAGACAAACCTTCTGGAGATCATTAAAACGTTGCGCGTAATTTTTCGCACAATTCTCAGTTCCCGTCTTTTCGTTTTGACGCGACAATGTATCACAATCTGATGGGCCTTTTGCAGTTTCATTTGTCATCATCATTCGTCAGTTGACGGGCTTCGGGGCGCAGTGATTCATTTCCATTTTTCTCGTCGCACTTTTTCCATGAATCAAATGTGAGAGCAGAATTTGCTACCTTCGAAAACAACCGAACGAACTGGGGGGAAGGAAGATGGAGAGAAGTTGTATATTTCACGGTTTGGTGACTTTGAAACCAATTCAGCCAAAATATGCTCGTTTTTTATCGTTTTGTGATAGCAACTGAGTTTTATGTACAGAGAACGAAGAGGAACAGAGAGAAAGAACACACGAGTATAAAGTTTGATGGGAAGTGTAGCGCAGTGATGTTAACGTAGTTTCAACTGAAAATCACAAACGAAAAGCATTCCAGCCAAAAGTGTTACAATGAATGAACCATCGTACAATATTCTCTCTTGTAAATCCAAACATGAACAGTCGCAGTCATTGTCGAACTTTAAAACAACAAACTTTGTATAAGTTTGAAAGTAGAGCAACTGCGGAGGACGAGATCTGCTCCTGAAATTTAAATTCTCCTCTTCACTCCTGAATCTCACTCTGTAGTTTGATGTCAACCCTCGTTCCTTGTTAAGTTCTCCCTGAACATAAACATCAACAAGAGTAAGAGCAAAGATATCGAAGCAATGCCATTACAAAAACATTAAGCGGGAGTGTTATTGGTTGAATTAAGTAAAATGTCACGAGTTTATGGGGGATTGAAACACAACTTGTGTCCATCGGTCAGAATAGAGAAACCAGAACATTCACTCGATGAATTATGAAAGCTCAGCAAAGAGATTAGGAGCAGTAGCAAAAATAAATCAACCTTGCGAGTCGCAGCCTGTGACTTTTCTAACTTAGCCTTGAGTAACTCTCGACTTGAGTTCAATCATTCGACGAGCCACTCACTCATCTTCCCAGAGTTTATCATAAAGAAATCTCATTACAACCTTTCTCCCAATACACATATCGAAAATCCAATCTCATTTGTCATCTTTCTACAGCTCGACGAAAATGTTTTTCGTGAAAAGGAGAAAATGAGTTTCTCGCTACGAAAATCGCTTTTCTCTCCCTTGTTGTAATAGGTTCGAGGGTTGAGGTGACACAGAAATTGGTTTTGGATTAAAGTTTCCAAGTGGATTTCGAAACTTTGCAGACAATGAGATTAGTTGGCTGATGCAAAACTTTTAATTGGTTTTAGGACGAAGCTTTTGCGTATTTAAACATTATCGCCAGCGCGATTAGTCTCTTTGCTTTATTAGTAGATGCGACGGAGAATTACAATCATCCGTCTTATTTCTAGTTCTGTGTTTGCCGTTTTAAACTATTCCTCAGGTGCTTAATCCTCTTGAGCCTGTTAAAAGCTTACGATGCATTAGGGAAGGATTACAAACTCAACGGTTTTCACTTCCAGTTCCAACTGTTTGATTTAACATTCTAACTTGAACGCTTATAAGGAGTCGAGAGCGTTTCAATAAACAATTCTGCTCGACAGAATTGAAAAGAACTAAAAAGGTTCGCATTAAAGCTCGTGATTTAATCACTTAATTTGACATTTAAATTCCCTCTTCTTGCCTCTGTTGATATTCGTTTCTCCTTCTCGAGCACAAACGGAAAATATTTGACTTGATCTGAGCAGAGAAAAAAGTCACCAACAAACAATTGCGAAGCGAAACAAATGAAAAAGTTCTATCAAGAGTTTCTTCCGGTCTGCGTATCCCCCAACGCGACGTGCTTTGTCTCTGTCTGGCTTTAGGCGCTCCATATCGCCCGCATTTATAGACGGACAATGCCGGCAAAAGCGCGACAGCTCTGGGAAATATTCACACAATTGTCCCGGAACATTTTGCGAGCAGATTCTCGCTGCTTGGCAGTAGAAAAATTCTTTTCGCGTTCTCGTCGAAGTTGAGAGAAACAAAAAGTGGAAACCCGCGCTAGCATTTTGTTCGTCTAACTCTGCTCTCGTCATTAGCTCGACGGGTTCTTCGAGCTCGCGTCCAACTTCAGTTCAAGGCCAACGGCTGACCAAACAAAAGCGAAGATGAATATAAAAGCCGGAATGAAAATGATTTAAAGTCATTCGAAGAAACTCTGAAACAATTCTGGGAAAATTTCCACCAAATTGGTAATGAAAACGAAAATGGGAAGAATCTTCTTTGTTATGCTGTTAAATCATCGCTTTATGTCGCTTGTCGGTCATCGTTTTCGCTTTCAGAACAGAATCTAATTACAGTCGCATGAAGATATAGTCGTTAATGTCTTTGGCTAACTTGATTTGACTTGACATTCGCCAGTTCGAGATTCCTAAGAAACGTCGCGGGCAATTCGAATCACTGAGATTTCTGCGAGTTTCTTGAACATGCAGCCCTGAGCATCTTTAATCATCTGTTGCAGCACATCAGCTACCAGCGTTCCACCAGCTCGCCATGGAGCTCGATCATGTAATTTCCTTGTTATCGAATTAAGAATTCGTTCCCTTCGGCGGGAACTTCGACTCTCCACTTTGCAAGTCGCTCGGTTACGATTTCTGTTTGAATAACTGCGGCTGTGCAAACTGAATGCAAAATCACCTGCCCGCTGGCAACAGCTTCTGACTTAATCTTCACCAATCACGCTTCAGACTTACTGTAAATTTCTTTTTGTTTCTAAGCTCTTTTCTCTTTCGGCTTCAAACTTTCAATCGATTTGTGCAGTAATTTTAGCAAAACTCATAAAAAATCATCAAGAAACTTTCTTTGCGCTCATTTTCGAATCGGTTTCGTTGTTGCCTTGAGTTTTGTTTTCGAGACTGTACCGCAAGAGAACAAAGTCTCAACCCTCGCAAAGACGTGTCTTCCCCTTCCGCGTTCCACTCTGGTGACTTCTTTCTCAGGTCATTCGGCAAAGTGAAGTTTTCGTCGGCAAAGGACTCAAGAAAGTTGATCGAAAATGCTTTCAGCAACGAACATTGAAACCAAACAGTTGTGAGATAACTAGACTAAGTAATCGCATCGACAGATAATTAACTTGTAAGCTGCGCTTTTGCTGTCTCCGTTTTGTGTGCTAATTCGCTGTTGCAGCAGCGACTCTCCAAGCTGAAGCGAAAACAATCAAGCAATCTTGTGATTAATTTTTATGGAAAGCGTGATTGCCCGAAAATGTTTTTCTTCGTCTTTCGTTTTTCTATCTCGCGTATTACGAACTCAAAACTTTTTCTGCTTAGATGCTGAAAACAGGTTTGAACGATTTGCTGCTTTTTACTAAGCGATCAATCTAGTTCACAAGTTTTTGCGCGACATCTTGCAAAATGAAGGCACAAGTTTGTCAAAGTTTTCTAGCAGAAAACTCAATTAGGTTGAAGACAAAACTGCATAATCAGAAACTTTAAGCGCTCAGCTAATTTTGTTCTGTTGATATCGTCAGCTCTGACAGATTTGATTCCCCCAAATTGCAAACTTTTTTGTAAGATCACTCACCGTCTCCTGACAAGCTGCCTTGGCTGTTATGTGAATCATCTAAATACACAGGAAGGGAGAAAAATGGAAACAAAATTAAAAACAATCTATTGAATTTAAATCATATTTTGCAGGATTTGAGTTGTGTAGACTCTAATGAGATAATTAGTTAAAATTCGGTCATATGAGACATCAGAGGGAAGCAGATTGAGTAAAGAAATTGCATGCAAGAATTTTCTCATTCGCCTTTTCATCTCGTGTGAACTGAAAACTTCAAATTTTAAACAACACTCGAGCTGAAACTGCATTTAAATGACTTCCAAACGTAAATTAAAATTAATATCATCGACGAAGAATTTCTGTTTTCTTATTTTCAAATTGAGACCGTCAACATTGTGTCGAGAATCCTTTGGAGTACGAGCCCATTAGCAAGAGGGTGAGTAAACAACGAACCTAAAATTAACATAAAATGCAGTTAAATGCAGAAGCGCAATTCACGCCATAGCCGGAAACGAGAGTTTCTTGCGTCTGCCGAGTCGTTAAATTTCCCTTGTCTTTTGCGCGCGATATTTCTCGTTCCCCGTCATTCCCGCGTTGCCAACCTGACATTATGTACGCTCACATGTGTCCAAGAACAACAAACGGACAAAAGGAGAGAGAGATGAATAAAATTATACAAAAAATTGTAAATTAAAATTACAAATTAACTTTTATTATTATGCATTGTCTTTCAGACATTCCCCCGATCCCGCAAAATAAGAACCGTCAATTTACATGTAGGAAAAAATTGGAAACGGACAAAAGAAAAGAACGACGGACCCGACAGCGCAAAGGGATAAAAGCTTAATTCCTAATGGGAAAAAGTGAACAAATCTGTTTGGACAACAATGGAAGAAAGAAGTCAACGGTCAGAAAGCGGAGACATTGCATTCGAAATTGATTAAAAGAGTTGAGGGTCAAGCCGAGGGGAAAGAGTTCTCAGAACGAATGTGGAGGAATGCTTATTTGCACAGCATCAAGAACCTCGCTTGAGAAACAATGAGAACTTCTTGTGGTCGCTTCATTTATGTAACTCAACCGGAGTCAGAGCTAGACAGGTCTGACGACTATATTGAGTAGCTGAGTGCCAATCTGTCCTTATCAGGAGATATCTTAAGCTTCATTTCTCTCTTTAATTTCCCTCTTTATTCCATTTCAATTTCTCTTCTTGAACTCCCCCAACACTCGAATCCCGACGAAGAAATTACAATAAAATTTGTACGAGGAGGAAAAGAGGAAATTAAAACTGAATTCCACCTGTTTTTTCTCCGCTTATTTTCAATTCCATTGTTGCTCATTATTCGTGAAGGAGAAATTATTGCCCTCTCGACATTCCCTCGTGTGTGGAACCTTTCTGCTCGAACCGTTGAAATTTATTATTAAATTTAAACATGCGGCAACAGGTTCATCGGGGGAAAACGACGGCGAGCGGCACCAGATGGTCTGACTGCGAGTCTCGAGGAAGAAGGAAAAGGAATCGAGATTATCGCTGTCGGTAGCATCTCCACTCGCTTGAATTGAGGTCGTTTCTCCTGTTTGTCGCATGTTCTTGATCATCACAACGAACGAAATATTGTTGTCAGTGGTCATTAAAAAATAAGTTTTTTGACTTTTGCTTCGTCCTTTTCGAGGGAATTTCGTCGAACTCCTTAACGGAGCAATTCGTCGACGGGAAAGAATTTCGGAAGGAAATTAAAAATTCAAGAAATGCGAGGGAAGCCGACTGAGGGAAACGTCGTTCAACGACTTTTGGAGGGAACTTCGTGAACTTGACACTTACTTTTTGTCTTGTCGTCGCCATTCGAGTTAATGTTTGTCATTTGATGCTGGTATACATTTAAATCGTTGTGGTGCTGCTGATGACCGTGATTCAAATGCTGCATGTGAACAGCTGGCTGTAATTCCATGCTGATCATTGATATCTCCTTTGTTGACACTGAAGGTCCGATCGAAAGGAAAAACTTTAAACTTTTGTCCAGGAAGTTGTCGAAACTATTATTCTTGTTCAAATTTGCAATCGATATTTTTAATATTGAGGATTAACTCATGAAAACCTTGAGTAGATGACGAGATAAAAATTTATTTTTGGAAATCTTCTGCTCCAAACGCGATTGGTTTCGAGATTTATTTCTCGTTTAATTTCGTTGAAGCGACGAAAACAAAGAACTGTGATGGGAGTCAGACGTGAAGAGTCGCGTGAGTTTAAAGGCAAATCTCCGAACAAATTTCTGGAACTTGTATAGACTTTAAAAAGCTTTGCTTGAAATGAACTTTAAGGTTTTTAGAACCAACAGAAAAATTTAGTTCCTTAAACTCTTCAAAAATCCTTGAATTTCTTCAGCTTTTCAAAGATAATTTTCTCCAGTTTTCTTTATGAAATTTTCGTTGGTTTTTTCGAGGTTCCTTCGCCAGTCACTGGTTGAAGTCTTTTCCTTTCGCCAAAGACACTAACCGTAATTTTCTCAGAAGACTTTTCACAAGACTTCCTGATCACTCAAAAATTGTTCTTCGCGAGCTTTGCTATGAGTTTTATTTTTCTGAGTTTTTCATTTCGTTTTTTTCTTGCACTTTGATCAACTCCACTTAATTTATATTTTTGGTAATTTTCACTTTATTGCTTGTTTTAGAATTTTTGATCGTGAATTTCACGAAAGCTTTAATTATTTAATTAAATATTTGTCATTTTCTTTGTTAGGATCTGCAGAGAGTCACCTTCCACAACACGGCTCCTTCGTTCGAGCGTCAAACGTGAATTCACTGTTCCGTGCTACCGACTTAAGGCCTCAAACTCTCACACAAAACTGTTGAATAAAAATTCTTCAGAGCGTTTTTCATGTTTTTTGTTTTCTGAAGAATTAAATTACAATTTTTTATTCCTCATCATGTATCGGTGTGCCGCTCGGTTCAATGTGGAGGTATTCTCGATGGCAACAACAGCAGAGCGTTGCAAAGGTGTACGATAGAAAAATATCTACTTTGGTGTAGTCCGTAAAATTGTTATTTAATGTTCAAGTAGACTTTCATGTGTTGGTTGAATAAAAATTAAAGTTTTTTAATTTGAATGTTGATTCAGACTGCGAGCGTTTTTATGTAGTCGGAGTATTATTTAAAATTGCGATTGGTGAGCAGGGACGAACTTAGCGCAATGTTTCCCAGGAATACTTTGTGGTTCCAGATACTACCGAGATGAAAGCTCAACGATTAAACTCAGAGATACAAAACATATTTCTGTTAAATTAAGTCAAATTCAACAGTAGTTTCACAAGTTGCTGAACTTTACAGCCGGCTCTACTGATGTTGCTGAGAATTAAAACAGAATAAAAAAGAAATAAAACATATTCGAAGTAATTTTCGTTGGATTTGTTTGTGAATGATGTTGCACTCGGACAAGATTGGCTACAAAATAATTTTTATAACGCTCAGGTCTGAAATTATCATCGAGAATCCAAGCTAAATTAATGACAGATTTTACCTCATTTTATCAAAGCTAGAGATCAAATTCAAGCAAGTCAAGCAACAAGTTCCCAAACTTTTCGATTATCCCTGTTCAAAATTTTGCTCGTAAACTTTGCTTACAAACAAACAAAACGTAACCGAAAATAAATCATGAAAAGCTTTGCGATTGTGTTCGAGTACGTTGACGAATTTTATTACATTAAATCGTTTTTCACGAGTTTCTTCTCGCATTTCATTCCAGTAAATCGGCGTGCCTGCTGAAGTATTGAAGCTCGATATCATTGAAACGCTTTTTCTTGAACTTCGTGATGATCGCGGTTTGATGAAAAACATTTTCAGCCAGAATCCTCCCGAAAATCACGAAACCTTCAACACCGCCGCATGCGATCAAAAATTATCATAAAGTTCCATCAAGAAAAAAGAACCCAAAAAAAGATTCACTTCCGCTGAACAACAATCAAATCTTCGCGATCGTCATCGTCATGTACGCTATGAAAAAAGAAGCTTCGCCATAAAGCTCCACCCCTAATTATCTCCACGATTGGCTGATTTTTCTCGTGCTTTACTTCTTCACTTCCTCCGTTTCTTGTCGCTCTCGTCTTTTTCTTTCATTATTGCCTTCATTTCGCTTCGCAGAGACGATATGCGATCACGCGCCCCCCTTCTATCACCGCTACACCTGAAGAAATCTCTTGCAATCGTGTGCTGGCCGAGCTTGTGTTTGTTTGATGATTTTAAAATAAAATCTTCTATGACTCAACGTTCTTGTTCGAAACGATCGTTGATCCGTCTTTACCAACACACGGCGAGCCATACACACACTCGCTGTTAACACACTCGGCGTCGCCAATTAATTCAGTAGATTCAACTTTTTCTGCTGTTCAATTAAAGATTTTTTTGCTAATGGAGTTGTAGCAGCAATTTTTTCAGCTTCGTTTTCGCGAGTGTATGCGAATGTGCCGTATGAGCCGATAATTACATTATGTGGAGTTGTAAACGCTGAGTGTATAATGCGGTTTACAGTTTTTATTGTGATTTCTTTGCTTTATGTGACTAATGACTTCGAATTACCGAAAGCTTCGAGAAAAACACCTCGGAATGAACTGATTTTCTGAAAATAGATCAAAGTCTTTGAGGCCTAATGTTAGTTGAAAGTCAATGCAGAACAAATGGGCCACTGAAAAGTATGGAGCGCGAGCAAGGTTTAATGACGGTAGCTAAGTCTGTCTTGAAATCGCTTAAGATTCTCGTTAGGAAATCTGAAAGCTTTCTGTTCCATTACGAATGAAAGCAGTTGATGAAAGTCCATCTCTATTCCCGCTAACCCAGCAATCCTTTTCATCTCTCGCACCCTGATTTTCATATTTCTCCTATTATCTCTCCCTAACGTTTCACATAAGCTTGTATAAACAATAAAGAAGAAATGGATTTATGGTTTCTAGCTTCGCTCTTGTGCGCTTTGAATTTCTTCTTTCATTTCGCTAAGACTACGCACGCGACTCATGAATAATTAAATTGCAAAGTGGCTTGATGCCGAGCATTCTCGGCAAATACTTAGAAGGCAATTTTCTTGTGCTTATCCGTGATTTGTTTTGCTAGAGTCATTAAGCGCTGGCAGTTTCAGCTATGCGCGCGACTTTGCCATGCGTTACAAACAATGTTTCATGCAATCATGTAAGCTGGTGTCAGATATAATTCCATTGTCTTCCCCATCATTCCGCATCTGATGGCGGGTTAATAGAAGGAGATTACACGAAGAAGGTGATAATTTGATTGTGGCATAAACAGTTTGGTTGGGGACAAGGATGAACCGATTTTTAGGGGAACACAACCTTGTTGAATTGATGGCTTACACAAGAAGACATGCTGAGTTACTGAGTCATTCCACAACTCCCTCAATTCGTCTCAAATTCAATCTCACCTTCCAAGTCCTAACAATTTCACACGCGCGTCTTCGAATCAAGCATTCCGAGCATTCCTTCGAGACACAAATCCCCAGAAACGAAAATAATTAAAGAAGAAACTCTTTCCGATTCCAATCAAAGCATCGCTGATCGATAAACTTCTCACATGATATTCCCGATCGACCGAGATCACGAGAACTCAGCGAAAAAAACTACAATTCACGTTTCGGCTTCTTCTCTGTCTTTCTCGCTGGCCCATTCATGAAAACATTGAAATGAGATCAATATTGGGATCGGCCGAAGGCAGCGGACTCATGAATGGAAATTCTTGCTCGTTCTTTGATGTGCAGGAACAAATCGAGGCAACAAAACAAAACCGGAGATTGAGTAAAATGAAATTATCGATTGTTAAGACAAAATCCAGAAGCTGCAATTGAGATGCTGTGCTTACGCAGGGCTTCGTTGGGAGCCGTAGAAACTGTTGGGATTAATTTGAAAACTGCTAGTTAGCTCAAATAGAGATGCTCTTCATTATCATAGTGGTGTAGTGCACTAGATTTTATTATAGGATTATTACAGAACTTCTAAAACAGTTTAGTCTCATAGCAGGTTCGACCTGCCGATTGTGAATCTTTTGATAGCCAGCGCGAAGCCCTGATGGAAATCAAATTATTTTATTTTATTCTTCTGTCTCTCAATGCTAAACTGCTTACCGACAATTGTTTTTCCTTCGCTTACTTTACTCTGCTTTACATCAATCACGGGTTCTTTCTTTCAACTCTCCTCGTTGCTGAAGAAGAAAAGCGCAAAGCAGTCGGAAGGAGAAGAATGGTAAGGTACGCGAAACAATTCGACTTTAAGAATGGGAAAACGTCTGAAGTCGAAGAGAAGAATTGAAACTTATGAAGAATAAATCGCGTATGGTTCTCGGGCGTTCGGCGAAAGCAACGGAATTTCGCTTCTTCTCGAGTTGGAAAAGCATTTTTCGATTCAACAAAATACAAACATTTTCAATCCGGTAATGATCGTCGGTTGCTTTCTGTTCCTTCGCTCATTCCACTTAAACAAACTCGAAGAACAAGAGAGGCAAAAGACGAGCAAAAGCACCTGCGGGAATGAATCGATAACAAAAGAAAATTCGATTGAGAATTTAAAGCCAAATTGATCCATAAAGTACGTGTGAGTTCGTTTGCATCAGGTGGCTTCAGTTGCATCTGCTTGCATTGCTTCCAATCCCTTTGTCTGGGACTTTGTCTGCCCCAGCTGAGGTCGCAGATTAAGAAATCAGGAAGCATTAAGTTGTCTGTTGAAGCAGCCAGAAGATTTATCGAAGGTGTTCATCGGATTAAAGACTTCGAGGTAAGCAGAGACTCTTCTGAGCTGATTCTCCAGTTGAGTCTGGTTGATGAAATTTGATCCTGCACGCATTTTAATTCCAAAGCAAGTCAAGAACTTCACCGTTGTCAAAAATCTTCACGCAAAGCCGCCAGACGATAAAGACGATCTAGACATTGACTCATATCGCCTCACCAACCACGGCAACCTCCAGTCGATGCATGCAAATACTGAACTTGCACTTGCACAGAAATGCTCTTGCGGACACAAGGTTGAAAGACGATTATGATTAGTCCAGCGAACCATAAAACTATACCGAGTTCTGCGCGCGGCGCACACGCCAACATCATAATTTTTCGCGCTCAAATGCACTTGGATGCACTTGCTGTTTTTTCTTCTCCTCTCTTTATGGGCCTGCAATTGCATGTAGAGCAATGTTGTGAAGGCCTTGTTACGCTTGCTTCCCTTGCATATTTGAATTTACCATTGACCGAACGCAATGAAATGCTGAAGAGCACGATGAATTCGGAATGGAAGAGCTCAGTGTATGGGGAAGCAAGTCTGGAGTTGTTCGAGGGCAGGTGAAGAGTTTGAAAGCTCGGTGTGCGGAGATAGAGTTTAGAAAACGATAAATTGCAAGTCATTGAACTTGCTGAACTTCCCGAGACTTTATCTGATTTTCACACATAACTTTACTCACCACCACACCTCTTCTTCCTTGTTTGACGACTGCTAAACGAGAATCATTTATTCATTTCCTGATCGAGTGGAAAAAATTGTTCCGGAAAGTGTCGCCGGTCGCACACACAACTCAACAGGTAACACGCGAAAAAAGGCAACAGAAAGCGAGAGATTTCATGAAAAATCGAAAAAACTATTCATAAAGCCGACAGAACAATTTTCTCTCGCTCTTGGCTTTTCGAGGGGAACAATGCACCGTGAACTTTATGGGAAAATAGCTCGCGGGACAATTGCTCGCTCTTCGACTAATTCTAGCGTATGTTAATAACCGTGAAGGAAAAATCCCTTGCGATCAAAAGGTGCGCGCTAACGAGGAAGGTTTCACGGGTGTGGGAAAGTGGAGTGAGTGACCAGTGCTAGGTTGAGGCTACCGGAAATTTCAGAGCATGAAAATTTTATTGAAATTTATGAAAATTCATTGACCGCGATTTTAACGAACTTCAAACGACTTGGCAAATGAGTTTGAAGGTGAATGTATGTGGATGGAGAGCTTGATAAGAAAGGATTGTCTTGAGAGACTGCAATCAGCAAGTCTGACTTTCTTGTCAAGTTTTAACTGCCAACCTTCAACCCCAAATTAACTTTTTATGACATAATTTTGTTAAATTGCTTTAATCGTTGACTCACTTGCCTTTCTCCCCCACAAATATTCTTCAATCTGATTGCAACCCCTTTTCCAATTAACTTTTTTAATGTCTGTTGCTTGAACGTCACACGAAATGCACTTCGACGTCGAGCGTTCCCCTAATGTTGCGCTGGTAATTTGACATTTAATCAGGCTTTTATTGTCGCTTGTTGGCTGTTCATGTTTCGAGGTGATTTAATGGTTTTTGTAACTTGATAAGATTCGTTGACACTCAACGGAAACTGAATTGATGTACGCAACAGGTCTCGAAGATTAATAGGTGACGGTTTTATTTATCTTAATGCTAGTTTTAGATAATCTTATTAAATATGAAAGCTTTCGCGTTGATTCTCCAACGCTCTCGCCTTCCTCTTGACTCAACGCACAAAACGAACGTTGTTTCCTTCACGTCTCCTCCGTCTTGCTTCTTCTGAGTCGTTTCTTAAAAACGTTAAAGCACCGGAAGCTCGGTCACCCCTTTTCTTTCTCTCGAAGGTAAAATATTCATGAAAAGACCCAACGAAAAATATTTATGACCGCAGAACAGAGCGAAACTTCTTAACGACAACAAAAAAAAAGTCCGGCGATTGTTTTGTTGGTCACAATGGGTGACTTTGTAGCATCGAGAGGTATACAATTGAATGAGAAGGAAATCAGGAAAATGCTTTTTATGTTGCTGCGAGGAGAAGCCAATGAGTATAAAACTGTAATGCCCTCTGCTTAATTGTCATTCGGTCATGTGTTGACGACATGAAAAGTGTCACCGCTCTGGAATCCTCGAGAAGAGACGATCGCAATCTCTTTAAAAATCTGCTATTCTGCTTTTTTTAAAAGCGGAAATAATTTTCCATTGTGTTCTGTCGTTGTTGTCCTCTGCCTTTCTCCATGCTCGCTGTGCCTGTGACAGTAAATAATAAACAAATTCCCTGAAACTCGATTTAAATACTTCTGAATAAATCACTCGGCCCCTTGAGGGAGAATGGCTAAGTATCTGAACGACAAAAAAAATCCTTACAAAAACGTTAAAAAAATATCAATCGGATGTCAACACTCTGAATTCCGTGAAGAAACAATCAAGCTAATTTCTCCAGTAGATTGTATTTGATAAGCAATAAACGGCAAGTATTATCTTTGGGTCACGGGGCAAATAAAAACTATATCAATGCTTTTCAAAATCGTTTGTGTCACTTCCAGTTAGACAGTAAAATGGAACAGATGCTTATTATTATAGCTGTCGCAACTTCTGTTGTGAGTAAGTGATTTTGATTGCTAATTTATAACTTATTTTTCTTCAAAGGGATCGATAGTAATTATCGATCGCGTAAACTTTGTCCCAAAAAATAAATATGGGGCCCTAAACCTTAGCTTTTTCAATGACTGGATCCATAACACCGTCTTCAACTCTTCGCTTTACATCGGAGTTGCTGTTTTCAACATAAAAGCCAATGTGAAAGCAATGGTACCCGAAGATGCGCAAGACAAGGAATATCGGAGAATGGTATTCCAGACTACGGTTGACGCGCGTAAACTCAGGGAGACTTTGAAAGGCAGCAATGTCGTAAACATGGTTTTAGAGCATCTGAAACCACACTTTCCTGTGCTTCCTCGTTTTCCGATTCTTCCTGTAAGTTTAAGTGTGTTTTCTACACACTCAATTTCGCAACCTCCTCGTATCACCTTTGTGCCATCCAAATTTCTTCAGGGTTCCCGTTTCCAACTAGTGAACTTCACAATTAACAACACATTCATTCCTGCAATCGTTCCGGAGGCTAAAGGCTGTCTCATTCTCAGAGGACATGCAAAGTTCTCAGAGAATGGTCCATTTGTGTACGTGAGCTCTGCTACCTTTTACGGCGAGTACAGGCATTTTCCCTAAGGGATCATGAGGGAGATGAGTAATTTTTCGTTTTGATCATAATTCAACGGATTATAAGAATACAGATGTTATCTATGGTTCAAATGACGAAATAAAAATTATATCAGTTCATTTTGAAGTTATTTGTCACTTTCAATCAGACACTGAAATGGAACAGTTGCTTATTTCCATCGCTGTCGTAGCTTCTGTTGTAAGTTAGTGAGACTGCTGATTATTTTCTTTTTAACTTTCATCTTAAGGAATTGATAGTGATCATCGATCGCGTGGAATATCCCCCAGAGAATAAATATGGGATCGTAATTTCAGCTTTTTCAACGATTGGATACATAACACCGTATTCAACTCTTCGGTTTACATCAAAAATCCTGTTTATAACATAAAGTTCAACGTGAAAATCTTGGTGCCCGAAGACGAACAAGACAAAGAATATCGGAAAATGGTATTCCAGACGACAGTTGACGCGGGTAAACTAAGAAAGACTTTGAGAGGCAGCAATGTCGTCATGATGGTCTTCTTTTATTTATTTAAAGCCTTTATTCAACCCAATTCTGGATAAAGCTTTCTCTCAGTAAATGGTAGACACTTTTTTTTTACTCGTAACTTTATTTTTTAATTAAAATCAATAGAAAAATCAATCTATTTAAGTAGGTATTTTGAAATTCCCTGAAGTTTTGGAGTTTTTTGAGGTACGCAGTCGACTTGTCAATTGTTTCGATATTTTGTATCTCAAGAACGAAGCAAGCTTGCGATTTCGTTTTTCACCAATCGATAGAAAATTTCGAGTGCCCTAGAGAATCTAAAAAGGGAAAAGTTTTTTCATCTAAATCGGGGGCCAAGTCCAATGGTCGAGAAAATGGCAGAAGCTCGCACAATCTTCTTTTTTTAATCTAAATCTCGAGGAATTGTGGAAAATAATTGCAATTTGAATTTGTGAGTTCTGATCGCTTAAAACGTCCGGTGAAAATTTAGCACCGAGTCTACGTAAGCTATCGAATGAATCATCGGAAATATGAACTCCGCCTGAGTGTTGGTCACAGCGGACACAAAAGCAATGGACACACCGAAAAATTAATGCGAAAGCAGTAATGAAATAAAAAGAAGAAAAGAGGAAACCCAGCGATAAAAAATAACGACGCTGGTGACTTATGGTTTGTTGGATTTACTTTCTGATTTTGTTTTCAGTTGCGGAGATGGAGGAGGTAAAATTAAAATGAAGAGTCGAGTGTCGTCGCGATGTGAACGCAAGTCGTTAGGCATGGAATTATTTTCTGTTTTTAATATTTCCCGGTAAAACCGACAAAGCTCCGTCATAAGCTTTTTCGTTGAAGAAATCTCCTTCAGCTTTCATCTGTCGCCTCGCGTCTTTTCCATTCTAAAGTTTCCGCAATCATCGCGGGAATCTTTGCAGAGAAAGGCTTGAATAAAATTTACTTCTTTGTTGATTGTTAATTACTGATCTTTTTTTATCTGCCAGCACGATATACCTCTCCCCAGCACTGAAATTACCATTTTATGTTATTTTTTCCTCTCATTTTCCATTCCGAACAATAATTCAGTAACGTACGTTGAGGAGGAAGTGAGATGGAGACGTCAGAAACAAAAACTATTAAATTAAAACCATATATAACATTAGGCGGAGAAGAAGACAAGAATCGGAAACCGTAACGAAACAATAATGAAATAGCGAGCGCTGCTTAAAAGCAAGAAGGCGAATAGCAGGAACATCATCGTCTTGAAGAAAACACAAAAAAATTGAAAATATGAAAAATGAAAATTGTAATTTTAAAACACATTTGTCGACATGGAAGGCAGCGACTTGTATAAAGGTGCAGCTCGGTGAATGCGGTTGCCGTCATATATGTTCGTAGCTTCAGTATTTGGGATAGCAAGGGTTGACTCAGAGCTTTTCATCTGCAGTGTTTGGATAAGGAAACTGGCGCAAAGTTGCTGATGAATTCTTGATTTTGATCCCATATTGCTTGCTGTGTGCTCCTTTTTCATCACATCTGTTGCCAATCGACGGGCTCATTACGCTAGTAAGCGCACACGGCAGTCATCATATAGCAGAACACAATAGGCACCTTAAGTTGAAACCAAGAAATCATTTTCTAACACAACTGCGAGGGGAACACAATGAAGAAGCGCTGAAACGACGTCGACATTGAAGAAGAGGCAGAGAATTATAATTATAATCGTAATAACATATAAAATATTTTATCAAATACGGTTACGCTATGGTAGACGCGTGCCGCTCCATGCTCGACATCATTTTTATGTTTTTCCATTTTTTTTTCTTCTGTTCATCATCTAACATCGACACGAGAGGAAAACGTAGCTCGCGCTGGGGAGAAGAAGAAATCGTCGAGCGATGTGTGCGAGATATGCCACGAGCGCGGATGATGAAGAAGAAGGCGGAAAATGGGGAAAGGAAAAGAGTTTCATGCAAGCGTGAATCCATTTTTATTATGATTAGCTCTGTGCCGCTGTTCGAGGATGTGGGGAAGGAACAGTTTATGAATAATTAGGGAGCGATCGTGAGTTTAATCGAGAACTTTTGTTTGCCTTCGCTTTTCATTTTTCAGGTGCCATCCTTGCCTTTCGCTTCCACCGTCAGTAAAGAACACAATGGAAGTTGTTGGGGGGTCTCGCACCACTGCTCGCAGTGATCTACGCCATCCGGTAAACGACAAGAACGAGCTCTTCTCTCTAAGTGAGAATTTTACCATTTTGAGTGCTGGAAGTTCTGACGCTAAGGCAAAATTGAGGAGTCGAGCTTGTTATGAAAGTTTCTTTGGACTTCATTAGTAGAGCAACTGCCATCTTCTCAGCTCAATTTGTTGCCATCAAGACTTCAAACTGTTTCTTCAACCCTCGATGAACCCTTAACGATTCATCAGCAAAATGTTATTTTAATTTAAGTCGCTCTCCCTTTAGACCATCGGATGAATTGTCTTGGAGTGTCTCGAGCATCGGAATTTATAATTAAAAACAACAACAGAGACATTAAAACATTTCATGTATTTAAAATGCACTTCCGGTCAAAACGAAGGTTCGGGCGCGATCGGGGGAAAATAACTTGTAACATGAACAGGTGTGCTTTTGATGTGGAGGAATGCTAGCAACTAGAAGAGTGCTAAACTCATTAAGAATGAAGCCTAGAAGACTTGAAGGATTATTGGGGTCGACGACATGTGAGAGCCCAGAAACTCCTTGAATAAATTTCGGAGTCTCAACGAGGCTCAAGTTCGATGAAGAAACATTGGAACTGAACGGATGAGTGTTGAAAATGCGCCCGAGAATTTGTCACGGTGGCTGTGTCTAGCTCGGTGGTGGAAACAGTGCTTCTACGTGCCAACGGTGAAACCATAAATTTCAAGCCTCAAACTTCGACGAAACAATCCAAGAAAGTGAAAAACAAGAAGAAATTTTTGTGTTTTCGATTTCCGAGTCAATCGGATGATGGGAACGGAGTGAGGGAGAGAGAAGAAAGCCAAATCGATTGGTAACGTGAAAATGACTTGCGAGAATTTGTTTAGTTCAACTACCTGTTTCTACACTTTTTGCCTCGGAATGTTTACAATCGAACGCCGACAGTTGACAGAACTTTTACGTTACGTGAGCTCCAAATGTTCCAATGACTCGAGCACGAGGTTTGTACGCATGATAAAGAAGCTTAGCTTAGCTTGCTAGCAAAGGGAAACTCGCCAAAAGCTTTCGCCAGATTTGCCAGCATCGCGATTAGATAAAACTTTGATAAAAATTTCAATAACTTTTCCTGACTTTCTTAGCATATTTAATTCATTTGTGTTGTTTCTTATGCTGTTTTTCTGAATTTTTATGGTAATAATAAAAGAGAGTTTCACCGTTGGCTAGTAGAGCACGACGAAAAAAAAGAGACTTCGACTCATCGCAGAAATTACATCAATTATAAACTCATATGCGTTCGCTACACTCTACGCTGGCTCTGCCGTCATTTCTGGAGCAGGAAGAAGCTAGCAGAGGAAAGTTTGCCGAGCGTTTTATTACCTTGTCAAGAGTTTCACTTCGTTTCGACCTCCCTTGCTTCCTTCGATCGCTCGAGATGCAGTAAAACTAATTTTCTATTTTTAAATTCGTTTTATTGTGGAAGAGTTTTGATGAGTCTTAAGGATACAAGCTGCAAGATGAGAGTTGAAGCTCGTCGGATTTACGAGTGGTTTCGACCACATCAGAAGGCTCAACTTCCTTATGGAGAAAGTGGAATGTGTTTTGTCCGTAAGCGCTCCGAATCACTCTCAACGTAACGCCGCTGGCTTGACAAACTTCTTCGGCGACTTCTTCGTGTTCTTTCGATTGAATCTTCACCCTCAACAAAGTGTTCTCAATGCGCAAATGCTTCTTGAATAGATGAATCTCAGCCTGCAACTCAGCTCGGAAGGTTTCCAATTCTGACTGCTCCTCGATTTCTTTTCTTTGCTTCGTCTCTGTTGCCATCATCTCTCGTCTCCTGATGTCATTTTCTTTATCGGTGAGCTGTTGCCGCTTCATCAACAGCTTAGCATCGTCCAGCAATTTCTTTCCTTTCATCAGCTCAAGTGTTTTGTAAATCTCGTGGTCGAATTCACGGTCTTTGTTCACTCGCTGAGCCATTCGAAAGAACTTTTCAGCGTGATCGAAGTTGTCGAGCAGCATGTTGGCTTTGCCTTTTGCGAAAAGAACAACTGGGTTCGATGTAATGTCGGTGAGCCTCTCCAGATCTCGAATCATAATGCAAGTCTTCCTCGGTTGATTGGTTTTGTTGTAGCAAACGATAATATTCTGATAGAGCTTCACCAAGTAATTATTTCGTTTGACGTCGTCTTCATCGCATGAGATTTTGACATTCTCCAGTTTGTCAATCAGTCGGCTGTAGACGTCAATGCAGCCAGCAAAGTTTCCAGCTTTGAAGCTCGACTTTGTTGCTATCATTTCGCTGGAAACTTTTTGGAAGAAGCTTGTCAAGTCGAACTCAGCTTTGATCTGCGGATCGGAGACGTTGATGATCGAGCATCGGAACAAAACTCCGGCTGATTTTGAAACGATACCCGCAACACCTGTGAAGAAATGAATCACAAATGTTGCTGCTGTTCATACGTCGAAGGAGCTACAAACCTTTCGATACCGTGGCGTAATCACTCGAGATCCAGAAAACGGCTTCTTCACCGAACTTCATTGTAGCAAGCGAAAGGCAGTAACCGGGCAACGGTTCGATTTCTTCCTGCAATGAAATCATAGCCGAGCGACTCGTCGCGAAAGGCTTGGCTTGTCCTTCCGCGAAGGAAGCGTATTGATAGCTGACACGTTTATGATCCAAATCGATTACATCGCCACTTCCTCGCTTGATGATTTTCTTGTAAAGTTTATTGTTGACCTCTTGCATCGTTTGTCGGAATACAGCGAATGATTCACCAGGCGGACAAGGATTCTCGAACTCTTCACGCTCGCCACAAGCTTCAAACGAATCGGTATCGCTTCCGTCATGCTCCAAGACATCAAATATCGAAGAGCCGTCAGGATCAGAGCTCGCACTGCGAAAGAAATTTAATTACTGAAAACTTCTTGCAGAAAAATCAATGAACTTGCACGTAGCCCAGACTGTTTTCAGTTACAAACTGTTCCAATCTCTGTGTAAAGTCCATCTCAGCCTAGTTATTAACAAATCACGCAGTTTTTCAGACTTAATTCGGCAGCAAAATCTCTTTGCAAATTTACTGGGTACGAAACTCTGAATTATCGTTCATGAATTAACGGTCGTGAAGTATTCAAACAGAAAAGCTCTTTGAATCTGAAATGACCGTTAATTATTGCGCCAAATACAAACGAAGCTTTCGATACCTGAAAGCTAAATTGACAAATTTGAATTGTTATTTTTATTAGAATATATTTGACTGTCGCCAAGCCAAAAAGTGAATAAATATTCACACATTTCAAGGAACAAACTCCAACCCGACTTAAATGTCTCGCCGCCTTTTAGAAAAGTTATGTTGACCTGACAAATCCACGTCAACAACGACGAGACAACCTTCTCTATTCTTTGTTATCTCCGTTGTCATGGTCATTGTACATCCTTGGTCAATTAAAAACCGTGATTGGGGCTTATCAAAAGAAGTTCTCATTCCACGCGTGACAAAAGAAGAAAGCGAGCTTTACTTTCAGCAGGCTGTTCACAATCGATTGGACGGTATTGAGCTAATTTTCCTTTCTGCTCCTTCGCCGAAAGAGGTTGCGTTAGAAAAGATGAACAAGCGCTTTTAAAGCTAAATACAAAGTTTAGAGAATAAAAAGGTCAAATGGAGCATTACAGCTTTGAAAGCTTCGCCTTTTCCCGTTGAGAATCTTCGGTCTTAGGTGCTTACGAGTGCTCAAAATCCTTCAAGCAAATTTGATTGCTCGATTTCTCTCTGGTTTTACCGTAAATAAATATATTATGCATCGGATGAGAACCTGAATCGGAGAAAATAAAACGCATTTCAGGCGGCAGGATGGAGCTGGAAAAAATGTACACGTCAAGGTTAGAGTCGAGTGAGTGGAATCAAACCCTTCACGTGCACGTCGAGCAGAGTTTGTGTTGGAAAACAGAAGCCAGTTGTGATTGAAGATTGATATGAACTACGTCTCATGCATGATTGCCGATTTGGGTCGAGCGCTTAATGGCTTTCAGGTGGCTCGAAAGTCTTTCGGCCGATCAAATGTCTTCACATAAAGCAGAAACGAAACTTTTGAACGAGGCTTTAAAAAAGTTTCTCTGTAATTTCTCCCAATAAATCTCAAAGCTCCCGCGATCCCCTCATAAGTCGTAAGAATTTTATAACGGACGAAAGCTCGAGCCGGGGGGAGTGAAAGCAGCAAATGAATTGGAAATCATCATCATCTTCTCAAGCATGGAGAAAGGGGATAACGAGGCTCGCTGGTGTGGGTAGAACTGGAAGACTTCCAGTGAGTATTAAGCTTCCAGCGAGAACGAAAAGCATTGACGATTCCGAAAAAGCGAAAAGCAGAAAAATCTTTTTCCTCGCTTTATCATTCGCAAAAGAAAATTGGAAAATGAACAATTTTTTCACTGCTCGCGGAGTTTTTATTCAGAAAGTGGTTGAATTTTAGTTTTGTGCGTTTCGGTCGTCAGTCGAAAGCGAACGAAAGTCAAGCGACAAAAGCTCACCGCAAAACAATTTCGGTTCAAAGTTGAAGAGGAAAAGTTTGTTTGAAAATTTCTCCCAGCTCGAGGAAGGAAAGTGCGAGAAAGGAAAGAAAAGGAACAGAGCAATGAGAAGTTGAAGGAAGGAGCTTTCTTATTGTTTTCGAGGGCTTCAGGAAATTGGAGAAAGAATAATTTAGTGCAAAGCGAGGAAAGAGTCATTAGAAGCAGAAAGAGAATTTATTGTGAGAAAATTTCCTTTATCGAGTCGCACCTGGTCGGCTGAGTTGCGAGACGAGTGAAGAATTTTCGGGTTGAAAGTGCGTGAAAATATTTTGTTATCGAGTGAAGTGAGCTTTGGATAAATCGGAAAACGGTTAGTAGGCCTTATCGACAGCCGCTCGCTGATTGCACGACGAGAGTTCTCGATTATTGTTTCGGGGAAATAGCGCTCTTGCCTCAGCGACAAGCCGGAAATTCCTATTACAAATCCTGTCGCCAGCGTCCGGAACTCACGCTTCATTCGTTTAGCACGGGACGGTTCCATAACTCATGTCACTAGCTCGTCGCGTTCGAAAAAGCCTTTTCGCATGTCCACGACAGATTTATTCGTGGCTTCAACGGCAGAACATTAAGCACGTCTCTCATTATTTCACTTCAAAGAAAACTGTTGACCTCCTCCGTCAGCGTCGTAGTCGCAGCTGCAATCGTAACGGACTTCATCAGCGCACTTCCACAACTCATTTAGACTTCTCCGTCAACTGACACGATTCATTCTCTACGAATGAAATTTTAATGGCCCGACGAGCCATTAAAAAACGAAAGAAACTGGCTCGTGGAAAATTAGAAGCCGCCGCTAAATCATTTGCCTTCCTCTATGACCAATCCCCCACGATAAATAATTGAATCACTCTGCTAGCCTTGTCGTCTTCACGTCGACTTCCCTTGAAATGTCAATGGGTCAGCAAACGAGAGAAAAAAGATTTCGTTGCGGCCTCAGCCGGTTTGGAGCAAATCTGCTACCCGAGCAAGCTAGGGAAGATTGATTAACATCGATTCATCAAAAAAAGAGGAGATGAAGCCACCGTCAGGCTCGGATCGAAAACAGAAGCGCTACAGACTGACACATATATGAAGCCTTAAAAAAGAAGAAAACAAGTCGAAATTTCCTTTCTTCTTATCATCATTATGTGAAAAGTTTTCTTTCTTCCCCGATCGACACTCAGCCGTTGTTGCTGTTGTCGTACGGATTCACACTCGATTCTCGATGAGCTTCACAAAGATGGAGGGGAAGAAGGCAAAGCATATCGGAGACATTAAGAGCGCTCACTCTGCGCCCATGCCACCACTTCAAATCAAAAATAACATTCCCGACAATGTTTGCCATTAATCCACGAGTGTGAGTCTCTTCAGGCTGAGTGTGCGACGACGACGAGAGCGCCTTCGAGTGCCGCTGATATATTCGAAGTAGACGAGAATGTAAACTTTGAACTCTGTGCGTGATGATGTGCCATGGAAGTCGGGTGTTCCATTCACACGAATTCAGAGTACCCAAGGCAACCGATGGTTAGTCCTCCCAAATTTTCCGAACCTTTGCCAATTACGAGCGTCACGATGACACCTTCAAAATTTCTCGTTTCTCTTCACAAGCGAAGGGAAAAATATGAAAAGTGAAAGAATCTATCACAGCACATCAACAATTTATTTCCCTGCCTCTCGCCCCGGCCTTATCGGTCCTCCCAACACTTTACTAAGCACGACGAAAATTATTCATATCAGTTTGAGCTCATGATAAGAATCTCAAATTGTGCTTGTGCCTTTTGCCATTTATCAAACAAAGAGTGAGTGAGAGAGAGCGAACTGACAGCCTGAAGCGTTGACAAAAGAGCGAGAGACGAGTTAAGCGAGGGGGGAAAGGGGGCTGAAAGGGTGAGACGTGTTATGCGCCTCAGATGTTTTATTTATGAGTTTCATCAACACAAGCTCGCTTGGCACAACTAGTCAGCCAGCTGTCGCTGTTGAGCTTGGACAGAATCGTGCGGAATTAAAGTTTTAGTTCTTTATCGAGCGTGGGCGGACGGATGAGAATTGATTTCATGAGAAGATGTCATAACTTTACGCAATGTGCGAGACAGAGAACGAAAAGCTCTTGCAGCGAAACCAGAGCTCAATTCATTAGCTAATTTCCCTCGTTTCTCACCTTCACATCTCGTGCTCATCGCCCCCGGGTCGCCGCCACTCGACCCTCGCAACTCCGACAAAACATTTTGCTTTCCTTCTTTCGATTCTCGTTCCTGATTACTCAGAAAAATTGCGCGGTGAGGCAGAGTTTGATTGGCATCAGCAGCGTAACGTGAGAAATTCTCGACCGAAATTATGTGGCAGCTTGAATCAACATCGCCTTACACGCCACCCTCTATTTACTTTAATGAGCGCTGAAAACCTTACGAAAAAAAGAGATTTTTTGCATGTGCCAAGGAAATGAGGCAACGGATGAATGTGCCGACACTAAAGATCGCAGAGAATAAAGAGCCAATGTTGGTGATTAGGAACCGATTACGGAAGTTTCTTTCTAAGGCTTTTGGCAAATTCACAGCTCCTCTACGAAAGTTTCCCTAGTTTCCGAAAAATTTCCACGTCGAGCAGCGAGAAGAAGACGACGAAGAGATCCAAACAGAGGAAATTATTTTCCAATTCTATGTGAAAGCGTCGAGCGAAAGGCATTTTCATTGTTCGACACAGGGCGTAAATGAAATTCTCTTTCGGTCAGGGTTTCAAGCTCTTGATTGCTTCGATCTCGAACCTGATTAGGCTTTCGACTGAAGTTCCTAATTGAACTTTTGGTTGACTAAAGCTTTTGGTTGAAAACTCATGGCAATGTGCTAACAAAAGTTTTAGGCTAGAAAAGCTTTGCGCCGTCAGATTAAAGCTCTAGGATAGCTAAAGAGCTAAACTTGTTCAATTTTAGGCTTCTTGAAGCTCATGTTGAAACACCAAGCCGTTTGTTAGCCCTGTCCAGCTCGCTTTCATTGCTGCTAAATAGTTTTTTGCACTCTAGTTTCGATTGGATTGAGGGCTGAGGTGAGTGAATGGAAAGCCGAATGTGAATGGAAAATTAAGGGAAAACGTTTCTTCGTCTTCTTTCTCGCTCTGCCATTAATCATAAGCGTCGGTCAGCTATTGACCCGTCCGTCTTGTCGCTCAGCGCCTAATCGACCACCAGATGAATTTCATTTAGTCGGCAATTTTGCCTTAATAGTTTTTTTACCAGATTAATCTGTTAAATGAGGCACGAGCTGCATGAATATGAAGCGATGTGAGGGGTGGCGAGGATGATTGCGTGGCACGATTGCATGTCATTGTTCTCGTTCTCTCGCTCATGAACTCGAAATTGTGTTCTATTATCAGGACGAGAGATTCTATCAGGTCTGCTGGGAGTTGTTGCGACAGAACATACATAAGAGAACACACAGTCACTTGATCTCATGATAGTTGATTGCCATTAAAACTCCCCCCGTCTTCCCTCTCTTTCTGTTCGCAGACACGACACAACGAGTCACAAAAGAGGAAGAAAATTATTAATAAAAAAGTCCAATTTGTCAGCCGGAGCCGGAGAAGCGTGTCTGGTGATTGCATATCATCGTCGTCAGGGACAAACTCGTTCACTTACACGACATCACAGCCAAGGAAGTTTCTCCTCTTTCATTATCGCTGCTGTTGAATTGAATTCAGTGGAGTTCGTTCTTTTATCGAGTGGAAGTGAAAAAATTCATGTAAAATTGATGAAAATATTCGGAAATAATATTTTTATGAAAGTGGGAAATTGAAAATAACCGAGAAGATATCGAGAAATCAAACAACTTTGTATTCGCAATAATTTTTATCGCCATCGTGCGGAGTGTCATAAAACCGAAATCATAAATTATCTCGACGGAGGGAAATTTATCAAGGAAAATATAAAAGAAAATTTTTAATAAAGTGGCGAAATTTATCAGCAATTTTCCGTTCGAGTGTGAAATGTTCGAGTGGCTTTTGGTATAAAGCGAGGAAGTGGCTTACATTCTTCCCCCTTCTCACTCTCCCCCGACTTTCCCATTAATTCAATCCGCCACAATTTTAAACAAAAAGTCGTCGAGGACGAAGAAGAAACACATCAACTATGATTGGAGTCAGCGTTAGAACCTGAAAGTTGGAGAGAAAGCAAAGCTAAGCTATGGGTAAGTCAATGAAACACTTCATTTTACGACGAGGAGCGGACTGAAATTACCTCGACTGATGGCGGCGTCTTGAAGATGAATTGGAAAGAAGAAGCTTCAACGAGACGATAACGAGAAAGTAATAAAAGTTGCGACGTAATTTATGGACGCTGCTCGCTCGTCTTGCCTAACCGTTTTTAATTGATAAGCGCATGAATGGGCGATTGTGTTTTATGTCATGAGCAATGAAAATTTATGATCAAAAATTCATTCCTCACATTCAACAGCAGATTTAGGTCGCATAATATTGATCGGTGTCCTGTCCACTCTTGGTATCATCGTCTTGCTGCTGATTTTATTGGCCGCCGCGTATTTCTGGTGGCGACACAAGCGCTCGCAGCTCGAGTTTGTCGAGCCGACGGATGAGAACGAAACGAGCAGTGGAAGCTTGAAGTTCCAGCAACTTCTCGAGAGCCAGCAACAGGAGCAATTACTTTTGGAGCAGCAGAAGCAGCAACAACAGCAGCAGCAACAAGCTGGTTCGCAGCCAAACAACATCAACAGGAAGCTGAACGGTTTTCTCAACCTCAAGACGCCGTTGATCGGGTGAGTCTCACATTGCCTGTGCCTGCGACCAAATCTCGTTACTTTTGTGCCCAACAAAGTTTTTTGTGTGTTTGAACTTTAATCGCAAAGTTTTAACTTTTTTAATCTCTCTCGTTTTGGAAAGTTTTCTTGAGTCTGAGAAGAAGTTTATGATTTATTATTTTGTGTAAAAATGAAAGTTTCATTCTCCGCTGCTGCGGCGTGCGTGGGTTAACAATGAAAAGCGCTCAGCCCGCTTGTGATTGGTCAAAGCTAAGTCAACAAAGGATTTATGTTTAACCCCGAAGTATTAGTATGACCTCCTAATGTTCATTTGAGCCTTTGTGCTTGCTGCGGCTTCTCATTTCAATCAATCGATTGACCGAGCTTTCTCCGATATTTTCCGCCAATAAGCCGGCATCGGGCAAAAAGGTCACGAAAAGTTTTTGTGCGGCTATCTCCAAATTATGCAACTTCCGACAATGAGGAAAATTGGATGCCAGAGTTGCCGATTGACGGTGCCACCGTCACGCTAGTGATGAGGGTGTGAAAATTGATTGTGTCGCAACTATCATTTTGATGGTTAAACTTTTATCGTTATCTCTAATTCAAAGAGATCAGCGGATTTTTGTGAATTTCTAACAAAAGTTCAACTGACAACTCTGGTAGGCTCATTGAGTATTTGCAACTCAAACAAGGCCAGAGTACGAAAACATGAAATTTTATCGAATCGCCTGAAGAGAATGAGAAAAAGTTTATGAATTTTCCTTTCTCTCTTTTCGGCCTTTGTTGCCTTTTTTGTTGAAAGAATGGAAACCCTTTTTTCCTTTTTTTTGACCGTCACAAACATCCATTCGCTGGTTGGCTGTATATCGCGCTGCCATCTTCAAACGAGAAAAACAAAAACATAAAAATAAACTTCGCCGTCAAATTCAAAGTGGAACGAGCTTGATTAAAACTTCAAAACCATATTCTCCTACTCTCGTCTTCATCTTGTCTGTTGTGAATCGTGAGTGTTGTTGCGTCTACGGATGAGTGGGATCAAGTTTTTTAATTGAAAAACAAATCAAGACGGAAACTCGAGACTCGAGAGGCGAAGAATGAAAGAAAAGTGTTGAGTTAGTGGTTAAGGGTTTCGACGATTCGAGTGGTGAGGTGAAGGGAGGAAGCCTGTAACCTCTTGCAATTAGCGAAGCTTCAAATGAATGGAAACGGGAGCCAGCGCAGCGGAAGACGAAAGCCGAAACTTCCGCGAAAACTTTGAAGTTTGTCTTCTTCGCTCCCTATAAAAGTCTTCCAAACAGTTTTAAACTGACGTCATATGCGAGCTCTTGAGTTTTCTTTCCTGCTTTGACCTGCTTTCGAATCGTTTCGATTTCATTTCCCTTTTCCTCTCGAGGAAAAATCTCGACAACATCTCGGAAAGCTCCGCTTTTTATGACAAGCTTCAAACGTTCACATCGGATCCTCTGTTTGGACGTGTCAATGCTTTAGTGTTTTACAAAGACACGAAGCGAATTTTCCGTTTCCACAATTTGTGACTCTTTTTGTTTTTTCGGGTAAGCGAATTGTTTTTCACTTTTCGAGTTAACTTTGCTGTGGAAACTTCTTTCATATTTTACGAGTCTATTTTTCTATTTTTCTCGAAACTTGTTGTTTTTCCCTCGACAGTTTCAGTTTATCAGTTCGAAAACACATGAAGTTCGCTTGCAAGGGAAGGATGGAGCGAGCGGAGTAAGGGAAAACTTTCCGACTCTTAATGGCTTCCATTCACTTGAGCTCTGTGACTACTCGTTCGTCCCGAAAATTTAATGGCCACTCGAGTGGCTCGAGCGCAAAATGCACAACGAAATTGATTCCACATAAATCATTCTTTTTATCGAAATAATCCTCGTTGGTTTTCATTTCTGCACGATCATCAGTTGCGAGAATATCCATTATAACACCCACTCATCTCATTCGCCCCCTTCCACCCAAAATATCAACATTCAAATAGTCACAGAGAATGATCTCATCGATAATTCACACTTTAGCATGAAAACACTTTTTCTCCGTTGCCAAATTTGTGAAAATCATATCGAGAGAATGGGAATGCATTGCTGTTGTTCTTGCTATTGATGTTGTTTGTTGGCGCGATGGAAGGCTGCCAAGAAGAGCAGCCAAGTACAGCGGAAGCTGTGAAAAATTGTGAATCGCTTCTATTGTTCGTTTGACGTCAAATTTTCATCAAACATCCGAGTGAATGTTTTGCGGGATTTTTCAAGGCTCTCCTTTACATCGTCTGCTTATCCGTTCCCCGCAAACATCCGAGCTGTGAGAGAGAAAAGATTTTATTGCCGATTTTATTTGTTTTATCTTTATGAGTCTTCATGAACAATTTGTATGTGTTGTGTCAGCTGTGGATTTTCCGAGTTTCCGTCAACACGAAAATGAATTTTAAATTTGAGCTTCGTGAAAAGATTTGCTGATGAGGCCGGAGAAGCGCTTCACATTGTTCACTACGACGACATAATGGCAAATTTACATTGAATTCCCCAAATGGCGCTTAATTGAAAACAATTTTCCCTCTTTCTGATTCCGGCGCCAATTTGTTTTCATGCAAATCTCGCTCCATCGTTTGTTGGTTGGAAGCCATGAAATCATTCTGCTCACCAAATCCTCTTAGCGCATTTTTCTTTTCGAAAAAGTTTGATAGAAATCGGCGCGACAGTGTGTCATGTTTTCGTGGAGCTTTTCTCACATTTACTTCGTGTGGAGCTTTAAAAAGGATTTCATGTAAGGGATGAAGTTCAAAGCGAGTGACGTACGAAGCGCTTTTGATGTCGGAGAGCTTTTATGAAGGGAGCTGTTATAGCACTTGCCGCTGAATTCGTGTTCGGCGAAGCAATTTCTGCTGCACAACTTAACTCAACCTTGCGAGAATGTTCACGAGTGCACTCGTTTGAATTGACCGCATATGAAAATCCGATTTGCTAGCTTCATGAGAAAATCATTCTCAGAAAATGTAATACATAAATTTTACCGGAAATTCTTTTCCGGAAAGCTTTGGCGAGCTTCAATCTGTCACAAGCTGTTTACCGACCAGGGAATGTCGTTTCCAATTGGTTATCCTTGTTTAAATATTTACTAATGCTTGGAGCCATCGACGTGTTCCAAGAAGCCATCAATAAACCTTGAACCTCCAAGCATGAAATCGTCAAGTTCTGTTTCGACTGTTGGACGAGCTCGTTAAGAGCGGAAGCTTTTGGTAAAGGGCGAACATTCATAAATAATCGTCAATCGATGCCATTGAGCAACGTACACCGGGTAACGTTTTGCCTCTCTCCCTTTCTTACTAGCAGAGCTTTCATCCTATTCCACTCACATTCACGCTCACGTCGTTTGCCGATCAATTTCGGTCTTAATTTATTAATTTTTCAATGACCAAAACAAACAGAGGAAGCAACGGCGTGGAGCGACGCAAAGTTGGTGAAGTCGGAACCAAATTTAGTGCGGCTCATTACAAATGTTTTTGTTATTTTCGTAGCCCTCGCGCTCCACTTTGTGTCGTGCTTCTCTTGCCTTTCGCTTCACATTTATATTGCGGGGCTAATAATCAATAAAACCCATTAGCATGCAGCCCCATCCTCGACTGAACTCAGGAAAAAAACGACGAAATAATATTAAAAAGCTCAACGATCCCGTCGAAAATAAAATGTAAACGAACGATAAAACGCTCGAGTACAAAGGCGACGAGTCTCGATCGAAAGGAAGAACACCAGAAGCGATGAAAGTCCGCGACTGCTCGCGTTTGTTTTTATTTATTTTTCCTCTCGATTTGACGCCACCGGACATCAACGTAAATTGAGCAATATTCTCTCGATTGGAAAAAAAAAACTTCCGTCGACTTCTCTCGCCATTCGAGGTGCTCGAGGGCAGAAAAGCAATTTTCTGGTTTGCGTTTTACGAAGACAATTTAGGGCTTGAGTTGGCGTATTGAAAGCAGCGATTTGATTAGAACAATTTTTACAAAATAGTTTTCATATTTGAAGCTCGTGCGCTTTTAAGCTCACTTAATTCGTGAACGAACTCTAGTTTATTGTACAGCTGGCTCCCGCTTTGATGAATTTATGAAACTCGTGATGCAAATGCGACGGCAGTGAAACATTCAAAGCATAAAAATCTCACAGTTGTTCAAAAATCCTGAATTTAGAATGAAACTTTTCAAAAGCTCTCTCATCGCATCTGATGAGTTACAATCAGATTTTATTGAAACTCTTCTGTACTCACAGTTGGGAGTGAAAGCACGAGTTTTGTGCTGTACGAGAGCATTAAATATTTCAATAAGGAATTTCTCTAGAAAAGTTATGCTGAAAATTCTGGTAGAGCTATCATCGCAAGCTCCTTGAAGCTCTGTTGATTCCACCACAGACGGAAGAGATATTCCGGAAGTTTACTTCTGAGGTTGTAAGCTGTTGAAAGGCCAATCGAGTTTGAAATTTGAAATGTTGGAAATTGTTGAATGCTTCGTTTACAATTCAAAAGGCCGAATAATTTTGACTCGCAGGCAGGAATTTCGAGTTTTACTACATTTTACGAGTTTAAAACAAAATGTTTGCCGAGTTTTGCCCCCCTCTGGTTAATCTATTATAAATGCTCCATGTCATTCCAGTTGAGATGAGTCAGAATCGATTTTTCAGCATTTTCAAGTTATCGAAAGTTTGAGAAAAACTTTCATGGCAACTTTTTTCAATTTCCTAAATGAATAACCACAAAGCTTCTCCGCCTGATCGAGCAAAGTCTGAAAACTACACTTCCGATGTATTTCTAAAGTCTTCCGCCGATTTACTCTGCATGTACATCGAAACTTAATCAAAGAGTTCACTGAATCTTGATCACGTTGTTTAAGAAGCTTTTCCTCGAACTCATGTGCGAGAAATAGTTTGAAAGCACAAGGCGCACGAGGAAAATAATGAATTTCGATTTCATTACAAGCAGAAACTTATCTCATTAAAAGCTGAAACTCAACCGAGACATAAAACTTGAATGTGTGGAATGGATGTGCGAGACAGATATCCGAGAAAGTTTGTTGGTTCAAGGCTTGCGAAACTTGGCAGAAAATGTCGTTCAGACTCGTCAAGCTCCAAAGTTGAGTTGCGGACGGGCAAAGAACTCGACGCTCTTCTGATTTGCTCGGCGTAGTCAATGGCCAAATGTTTTTATCGTAAGACTCTGAAATAATCTTCGGCAGTTGGTTTTTATCGCAGGCCATGATGTCTGGCTTTTTGTGTTCAATTGCTGACCGCAGTTAGCCATTGAGTTTGTCCATAACTCTTTCGACTCAATTTGGTCCGATAACGCAGGAAGCATCGATTCTTATTCCCTGGCCTGTGCAATGTCATGTTGTCAGTTTATTTGCGAAAAGCGTAGTCATGGAACTGTAAAGATTGTCCTGATAGGAGATTTATGATTAGTTTGTGGGCAGAAAAATCTGTAATCATCAACAGAGCGTTTTCTGAATGGCAAACATCTCGTTAGACTTACGAACAGGCAAATAAAAGCTCGATTCACTCACATTGGCTTTCTGCAATCCAGACGATTGCAACGCGTTACGCTTGTACCAAACAAGATTCTTCCTTGACCTAATCCCTTTCAAATCTGTAAATTCTCCGAGTCGAGTTTATTTTGAGGTTTGAACATTGTGTCGGAATCCTCGTAAGCCGATTGGATTTTGCCGAATTGCATGTCAATGAAGTTCCAGTCAATAAACAATGCTTTGCCATTTTCAATCACAACAAATCTCAGTTGATTTATGGAGCCCGAAAAAGCTTTGTTCCCGCTGCGTCACTGATTGAAATCGAACGCAAATGTGGCTCATTCCCCTTCAAATCTTGAATCTTCAACTCGTCAAACAAGCTCACAGCAGAATGCTTCAATGTCCCGCGAAGTGAGCTCTGCAAAACTAACTTCGTTACGTTATAATTGAATTGCGAGAGTAGTGCGAGCTGCGGCTCAGGATACGATAGCGAATTCCATTATTTTTGCAGCGCATGAGATAGCACTTGAATGCGTTTCGCTACGTTCTGAACCATAAATTGCAAATTCAAATCAAAGAGCTGCAAGATGCTTGTTATTTCAACCGATTTTCAGTGGTTTCCATTAGAAACATAATTGTTGAAATTATATGGAATGACGATGCAGACCAAGCGCAGAGGTTTTGGCTCATCGCTGTTGGCAACTTTGCATTTAAGATGCAAACACTTGCATTTGTTTTTAATGAGCAAATGATTATCCCTTCACTTGGCTCGAGAACTATGAGGCCCTCAACATTTGTGAGAACTCTTGGCATGACGTTGATCGCGAATAAAGTTCCGTACATTATTACGGTGAGAGAAAGCCTCACAGAAGCTTAAAGCTCTGCTTGACTGAACATCGGAAGCTTGCCATCAGAACATGCCTCATAAAATAACGAGAAACAAACGCTGCTCTTGAACGAGCAGGCCGAGAGTGAACTACACACGTGAACACGGTGCGGGACACGAGCAGACACACAGCCATAAATCACATCGTTTCCATTTTTGTCAAGCTATAAAAGACTTCGCCGATTTATCAATTTTTATTTCTCATTACGGGGAGCAAAACTTTCCTTTCCTCTGGTGTGGGTGTGAGCGGGGTGATTGACGAGTGTGTGCGTAGCGAACCTGTGTTGGGTAGAGTGTGCGCAACAAACCTGCTTCAAGGTTTTCAGTGAAATGTCTGTCGAAAAGGGAGAGAACTTTACGAATTTCGGCCGCTCGCCGGACGACAGCGAAGGGTGACATCACGTCATGTTCTGTTCTTTATCATGGCTGCGCTCTCCGAACAACAATCCCATAATGTGACTTACATAAAATTAATGTCCTCTCTGACATTAGTCGGGTGCTTGAATTATGTAATCACAAAATGTGTCTCCAGCTTTTAAAAAGTCCTCCGGACTCTGCGACAGTGTGCGAAGCAACTCTCGTGGTGTTTCATGAAAGGGTTGGAAAAGCGCTGTTTCCCAATCATGAGAACGACGGATACCCAGCTTCACGAGTAGAAATGCAACAGTTTGTAATAAGGCCCAGGGTCGATCGCACACTCATTCATTCGGGCGCTTAATTCATTTTCCAAATAGCAGAATTATCTGTTGCTTCCACTTGCCTTCTAATTGATTGAATTGTGGAAATTATAGTGCTGGGCGCATACGGCTAGGAAAGAAATAAGCGTCAATTCTCACAGTGAGCCCTGTCTGCGATTAAAATCGATTTACTGTTTTTTTTTTTCGGCGCGATACAAAGCACACAGTGTGGAAGAGGAGAAAGAGGAAAGCTTTCAAGGACAAATAAATTTTGTGTTGGGTTCAGTGCCGCTTACATAATCAGCTCGCTTCAAAGAAGGGAAGAAATTGTCCATTACGTTTCTCCTGTGTGCTTTCTGTGCGGCTTAGATCTCGTGTGTACGTGTGGGCTCCCCGATGAACCAGCTCTCATCTTTCGCTCCCCCTGCCATCTAATCATATGTCGATATTTTTTTATTGAATAATTTTCTTCTTGTTTATCGGGGTTTCCTCTCGCTCCGACTGCCGATAAATTATTCCCAAAAATATTGAATGAATATTTATGTTGTGTGCGAGTTGTCATGTTGCTCGCTCTCCTCCGCTTTGTCTCCGCTTATGTCTTCTCGCCATGTGTGTAAGACGAACACAGTATGTGCAAATTCCTGTAGAAAGCTCTTAAATGGCGTTTGATTGATCACATGAGAGGGAGAAACGCAATGTTTCCTCTTCTTCTCGAGTACGAGGCTGTTTTTACTGCTGATGATTTATTTTGATCGCATCGGATTTTTTATGCTGCGAGGCGCAACGACTGCGAAGGAGGAGTTCCTTATCTGCTCACGAAGAAAGGAGATAATTTTTTTCTCGTTGTTGAACAACGCGAGATGAACGAAGCGATGTAACGTATTTCTTTTTTTTTTTTTTGGAGACGGCAAATGGAATACAAGGAGCTTGATTGATTTATTTTATGCAATTCGCTTTTCCACTTTGCGCTCTCCTTGCCCCCCGCTGGCTTTGTTTATCGATCAGGAACCTTGAGTTTGTCAATTTATATTTACTCCTCACGACCCAAGAAGAATTAAGTGAAAGTAAATAAATTAAGACAGGACGGGGGTTGGAGGGATTAGGTTCAAGTGGAGGGGATTAGGTGCGGATTCTTTTTGCTATGATTGCGTTGAGCGAGGATTTGGCTGTCGTTAGAGGCAACTACGAGACTAAATCAGACACCTCAACGAGCTTGCATTCCACATAACATTCCGCTCTGAAACTATGCACACCCCGTGTTGAGTAAACCACGAGTTTGTTTTGCTATAATTTTCAGTTCTTATTCATTCGCAATTCCTTGCTGTGAATGCAGTTAACAAATCCATTTGCCAGCCCGTTCGTTTAATTGCAGCGATGTGTTTTAAGTGTGGCGCTTAGAGCTGCACTTGAATGGTGTTAGTGCCGCTTGACTCCCATATTTTTACCGTTGCCGAACAATTGAATGCTCCAAACACACAACTGCAGCATGTGCTAGAGGGATAGGCTCATCAATTACGTCAATTTGAGAGGATTCGAGTCTATCAAGTTTTCTCGATCCAAAAAGACTTTTGCCAAAAGCTTCCACTCGTTCTTGAAGCTTTAAGAAAACTTGTAAGACTGTGAAAACTTTTTGCGTAAGACGTAATTTCTGAACTTTCCACTCGAAGTTTTTCCCAAGCACGAAACCTCTTTCCATGAAAAAAGAATTCCTCTTGAGACAGAAAGAGAAAAACTTTCAAGAAAATTGAGTTAAAAAGTTTTCGCCTTAAGTTTCCGTTCAAAGTTTCTTTATTTCTTATTGAATGAGAATTTTAATTGGTATTTTTTTAGAAACCTAAGACCAAGCGCGAATGCAAGGATGCTGTGTTTTAATGGAGCTTTGCATTCGCCTTGCAACATATTTAGAGAGACGCTTCATCCAAATTGAAACTTTATAATCCCCCGTAATTTTTTTGTCTCATTTTACGCATTAATCCGACCCCTGTAAATATTGCAAATAAAAATCCTCGCTCATTCATCACTCACCTTCACTCCTTATTGAATTCATCATCATCACCATGATCCCTTCATTCGCGTGTGTAGAATAAAACCTCCGCACAGAAAGCCCAAGAAGCTCCAAAAAAACGCAGAGAATCGTCCGGAGATGTGGGCGGCAATGACGCGATCTCTTGAAATGATTGTCGCTCTATTCGAGTATTATTCGGGGTCGGTTGTAGCGACGGGATCGGCACTCGAAGAGTCAACGCCAACGCACGACTACAGGTATCAAATGCCCAAACATTCTTAAGTACATAACAATTTGCATCCGAAGCCATGAAAAGTTGGATCGAATACAAAACTTTGTGCACTTTAGCAACAAACAAACTTTTAACTCTCTCCAGTAGGATTTGGTTGTGTTTGTCGTAGACGCGCAATATTCGTGGGATCGTTTGCATATCTGAATAACCTAGGATTGCCAATGAAACAAAAGATAAAGACAAAAGCTTTTCGGGATGAACTAGACTTGGTTGAGGGCTTCAATTTCTCCAATGAGAATTCTCCAACCCATTTCCCATTTTCAGTTCGCCAAAGCTTGCCTATAAAACCTAGGAAGACACACGAGAAAAATTCCTTAGAATCCTCTTATCCGGATATCTCACAATCCCTCTCTCAAAAATTTTATGATTCCCGCAAGAATGTCGTCATGGGGGCTTCGTCGAGGAAGAGGGAGATCTGAAAATGTTTTCGATTCGTGAATCAACGAGAGCGTCCCCAATGGAAATTCATAACTTGATAGAAATAATTGGAAATTATGCGGAAATTATGCAAATTTTCCGAAAGGCTTGTTGCCAACTTCAGCAGACGCAATTAAACGAAAACCATAATTGGTCGACTTTTTTGTTTGCTTCGACACGTTGTATTTGTTTTGGAGCTGTTCCGATGTTTCGTTCAAGAAGCTTCCTCTAGATATCTTCTACAACCACACAGCTGTGACTTATGATTCCGCCGGCTGAGTTTTCACCCTCTCTCCTCGTCACCCTCATGCGAAAAGCTTTCTGCTTTGCTTTCGGGCTAACGGAAATTCTGTTATTGCGATTGTTTTGCTTTTAGATTTTTGTGATGGCTCAGTCGTCTTCCCATTCTTCATTCTCGGGCATTTTTCATCTCTGTACAGCTTTTTTCGGTTTAAAATTCAGGCCGATGCCGACAGAATAACGACGAGAAAAATGTACATTTGAATAAAATAACGCTTATGTTAAATGTTTCAATGGCTATGCTAGCGAATGTTCCGTTTATTTATAAGAATTATAACTAAGCTAAGTGCTGCTTTAAATGTTGATGATGAGCAATTTCTCTCTGCTTCTATCGCTCTATCCTTTTACTCCCACTCATTCACTTTCCTATCTAAATTTCTGTTCATCTAGATTTCCTTTTGTTTTTTATGTTCACAAAACTCAGAGTTTCCTTCTTCGAAGTGTTGGGGATCGGGAAAAGTTTAATTGTGGGTGAGAAACTTTACAGTTTCATTCGTGAAAGTGAATTCAATCGTCAAAGCTCTCTTACATCCCTGAATTCCCAGCCCTCCCTCTCCCTGTCACTCGCTCCATGAACCTTTTTTATTTTTATTTTTGTCTCTCGACTTGCTTCCCTTTACAAACCGCCTGAAGCTTCCTCAACAACAAAATACCAAAAGAATTTATTTATGTCGCTTCTTCTCTCTCATCCAATGGCCCCCGTCGGAGCCATTCCGAGAAGACATCAAAAGAAAGAAAAAGGAAAAACTTTCTTTGCCGATTAATTGTTCAATAGAGGAAGCAATTAACGACTCGATTTGACATGAAAATAGATTTTGTTACGAATGAAATGAGGACGAAAGAGAAACACTAAACTTTGCATAATTACATGAACCCGCCCTTTGCCACGATCACTCGACGAAAACAACAACTGTGCTTGCGATTTTGAGGAAAGTGGGATGAAAAATAACAGAGGGGGAAACTTATAATTCACATTCTCCCTGGGCGAAACCGAAACGTTGCTTACATAATCTCCCCACTTTCGAAACACTAAACCACCCAACACACTACTTCGCCTCGCACACAGGAGCCTTCACATTCTTGATTCACCACCAGACATACATGAACATCATCTTACGTAATTTTCTTCTTTTATTGAAAACTTCCCTTCTTATTCGTTCTATGGTTTTTAATATGAACGAGAAGACAGGGAAACTGTGCTTGGGATTATAAACAAAACTTCGCTCGGAGTCTCGTGCCTTGTTTGCCGCTATTATCATGAATATTGTCGCTGTCAAATGTGGCTCTATCTGTTCTTCTCACCCTTGCCTAATCGTTTTCCTCTCTCTTGCTTTCCCTCTACATAGAATTTCATGTGTAGAGAATTTATGGCATGCTGATGCTCTTAAACGCGAGGCGGCTCTCTCGTAAGCAGTTAGGAGTCTAATTTAGAACCTTCTGATGATGCAACAAATTGATTGAGTTGCAAGCCCAACGATACTGAATGTGTCAAATTAGACTGTCATAAACGTCGAGGGTAAATTGGCGCGAGGATGGCGAGAAAATGGAAATTTTGGCAAGCGAGAATTTCATGGAAAATTAAGTCGGAAATTTTTCCTGTCTTAAATGATGTGAAAACTTGTTGAAGCTTGTTTGGCAGCCAGCAACGATGTAAAAGATGCCATATCGGGTTGTTAAACATAAACGAAACTTGATGAGATTTTTTTAAGTCGTCAAAAGTTTATTGGGAAAACTCTATGCTCGAAGCTTGATTGCAAAGTTTAAACTTTTTCAATTTGCCGCAAGTTTGCGTTCGCATCATCAACAAGTTTTCTTTCTTCTCCTCGCCTCGATGTTGACTGTTTCATTACCCGTCCAACAAGTTTCGACGCCACTAGAAGAGTCACTGTGTGACATGACTGGAAAAATATTTTCCATTATTTTCATTTAGCAGTAAAGAAACATGACTGAATGTTAATTGTTTCGTGCGAGAATGTGCTTTGCTTCCTCATGATTTTTGGCGTGGCGCGAAGGAATCGGAAGGAGTTGTATGTCGTTTGGTGTCTGACTCATGTTTTGAGCTGTTTTAATGTCAATCATTGCTCGCTCTCGTTTCTCTTTAAACATTTTTTCATGCCGCAGTAAAGCGAGCTTTTCCTTAAGTTTTTCTTTCCGTTTTTGTGTCTCGGATTTTCAGTTTTTGTTGAGTGCCGTTTGAGGATTCTTCTTCAGATTTAGGGTCGAGCGGGGTAAACGATAATTACGTCACGCTGACACCGCAAGGTCAGACAGGGCAACCAAAGCGTTACGTCATTACCGACTCATCTCTCTCGAGAATCTTTCATGTCGCACTTCTCGTCTATGTCCTTGTCTTTAATTATATTTTAATGACGTGTCAATGTCATCGCTATCAGCTTTTTCTTCAATCTCTCTAGCCTCCTTCCCATCAACTGACTCGTTGTTTTTTGTGTCTTAATCCTCTGATTTTCTTCTAATTGTGTGCGCTCCAATTTTGCTTGTTGTGTCGCTTCGTTCGTTAAACACTTTTTTAACTCAGTTGCGAGATCTCAACATTGCCGATTCAATTCACGCAACATTTTCTTCTTGAGTCGACAATTTTCTGTCGCCTCTCAAAAGATTAATTGGATTACACGTTGTTTTCTTTCTTTCTCTTCCTTTTCCTCTGGACTCTTTCTCTCACTTTTCCTTCTCTTCTGTACTGTTTATCGACTTTAGGTTCTCAAGGTTACAACTTTATGTTAACTCTGAGCCTCTAAGTGTGTCCGCAATTGAAGGCAGAGAAGCTGAGGTTGGAGTGCACACTCATTCGTGTCATATCAGCTTCGCCTTCGCCTCAATTGTTTTTGTTGATCGTTTGCTCTGTTTTGACTCTTGGTCTGTTCTAACTTTGCTGTTTCTTGTTGAGTGATGTTTGACGACTTGCCTGACGTTGAGCTTCTCTCTTTCTGTTTGTAGACGTTCAATTTCGATTTTTGATGAAAGATCTCATGCCATGACGATGGCTGGTAGAAGTTTAGGATAATCAATGTTTGTCTAAAACTTTTCCCGACTCTTCGAAACTTTTCTTCTGCAACACTTTTGTGTCATCTGTAAAAACAACTTTGAATTTCTTCTTGTAATTAAGTTATCATGTTCTCGGTCGTGGATGAAACTCCACAGCGACCGCTCTCATGATCTGTCTCTCCTATCTCTCTTTTAATTGTCTCATACTAATCACATTTTATGTCACGAAAAATGTTTTTCTCTCTTCAAAGCAAATTAGAAAATTGTTGATTTAACCGAACGTTGACAACTTTTATGTTTGTGTTCCGTTCTCACTCTGAAACGAGGAAAAATAAATGTAAATCATGTTTTTTCATTTAATTAAAATTCTGATTTTGTTCGCCAACTCCCGCATTAAGGTCGGCAACTTCACAAATTAAATCTCCAGCTGGCTCGAGCTCCGGCGCCGAGGGCGACTCACGTGGAGCAACAATAAACAAGGACAAGGATAATGCAACCGTAAGGATTGAAGCTTGTTTCCCCCGAAGCGTGCCATTTAATTAAGAGACTTTTCTTTCTCCCGCTCGTGATTAAATTTGCAGAATCGAAGCGTGTCCATGGTTGACATGTACATCGATGGCTCCGAACCGACAGAGAACGTCGGCCAGATTCATTTCTCATTGGAATATGATTTCCAAAATACAACGCTCATACTGAAAGTCATTCAAGTGAGTCGATGCAATTATCTTTCAATTTCCGAGTAGGAAAACATTCGTCAGCAGCTGAGATTAAGCTTCCAGAGGATTTTGATGACTCTGACGAATGTTTTCCAAATAAAATTTGTGATCGGAAATATTTCATCATCAACGTCATCTGCTCCTTTCCCGTTCACGATACTAAATCAAGTTCTTTTTCTGTTTGATCTGAACTCTCGCTTCGTAGGGCAAAGAACTCCCAGCGAAAGATTTAAGCGGAACGTCGGATCCATACGTGCGCGTAACCCTCCTCCCGGACAAGAAGCACCGGCTTGAAACGAAAATCAAACGTCGCACACTCAATCCGCGCTGGAACGAAACATTCTATTTTGAGGGTTTCCCAGTCCAAAAGCTCCAATCTAGGATACTGCACCTTCACGTGTTTGATTACGATCGTTTCTCGCGCGATGATTCGATCGGCGAGGTGTTTTTGCCGCTGTGTCAGGTGGACTTTACCGGGAAACCGTCATTTTGGAAGGCTTTAAAGCCACCAGCGAAGGATAAGTGCGGCGAGTTGTTGTGTTCGTTGTGTTATCATCCATCAAATTCCATATTGACGCTGAGTCTCGTGAAAGCGAGAAATCTCAAAGCGAAAGATATCAACGGAAAATCAGGTGAGTGTGTCTCGAGCCCGGCGGGGATTCCTTTGATTGAATGGCGCCTAACTTCAATTTCCTTCTACGCCCACAGATCCTTACGTCAAAGTCTGGCTTCAGTTCGGAGACAAGCGGATCGAGAAACGAAAGACGCCCATCTTCAAATGCACATTAAACCCGCACTTCAACGATTCATTTAGCTTTAATGTGCCATGGGAGAAGATACGAGAGTGCTCATTAGATGTCATGGTGATGGACTTTGATAATATAGGACGTAACGAATTGATCGGACGGATATTGTTGGCCGGTAAGCTTTGCCTGAAAACTTTAACAGCATAGTGAGGCTCTCGAAAAACTGCTTCGAATGCAAACCGCTGTCCCGATAGTATTTAATTGCATCGCTTCGAATGCATAATTCGATGCCCTCTATCTCAGCGCTTTTTGTAATTATGCTCATAATCGTCAGCAAATTAAATCACCGACCATAAATTGAGTTTAAAATTGTCGAACACGATTTAAATCTCACACCAATGATTTCGCTTTGTTCGCAGGCAAAAATGGATCGGGTGCATCAGAGACGAAGCATTGGCAAGACATGATCTCGAAGCCACGTCAAACAGTCGTTCAATGGCATCGATTGAAGCCGGAATAAGAACATAATGGAAGGATAAATTAGGTTTGAAAGTTATAAATGACATTCGTAGAAGGGGGAGACAATGTTGACATTGTTTTAAGATTAGAAACTCATTGAGTCGTTTTCATTGAAAGATTGATTCAGTGGAGGATGGGGAACGAAGAAAGCTTTTGATTCTTTGCAAAAGCATATTTTTGTCATTCTGTTACTGCTTGATGGGTGGAGTGGATAGAGATCTCAAGTGGATTTACTCGTGAAGTCATCCTTGAGTGCGATTGCCTTCGACAGCGGAGGAAAGCTCTGGAGAAAGCTTATTAGTTGAGAGCTTTTGTTGGGTTCGCACTGAAGAACTCGGGCAACAACGGCGGTCGCCCATCAAGCTTCCCTTGCTCGTCCTCGTAATTTAATTACACTTACATCTTCTCCATGTCTCTCCTCTCTCCCATTCGCTCTATCTCTCTGTGGCTTGTTAAATTTCTTGTGTAAAACGCGCCGCCCGAAGGCAAGACTTGACTGTAATATCAATTAATATTTAATTTTCTGATCTAATTAGATTTGCTGATAAGGATGTTTAGATTAAAGCGCTAGAGACTAAAACTAGTACAGAGAGTTAGTTAGTCATTATAGCTTGTTATTTATAGCTGGCAAATTGAGAGGATGGAAGAACATGAACCTTGGGGACATTAGCGAGGACATTTTTGTATAAATAATCACACAATGAGAGAAACAATATTTTCTACAAAAGAGGAAAATGTAAAAAAAATATTTTTGAAGATGCAATTGTTCACCAGGAAACTTCTATTTACACATGATTGAATCATTCATGAGGCTTTTTATGATAAAAGAAAAACTAGTGACAAACTTTTGGACCCAAATCCGACTTAAGAGAATATTGATGTCTTAACATTCTGTCTTGAGTTTCATTAGACGAGATTACAAAATAAAAGAAGAAAGGAAGGAAAAAATCCATAGAGACTGTTTAAGCTCATGTTACATGAATAGTTAATACAAAACTGTGTCATTAGGGGCGTCGTTCATCAATTATGGAAGGCGAGTGGGTGGCGAGCTATTCCCGGCTCGGACGTTCAAAGAAACGACGGTCAGAGAAGCCCTAAAAGCTTTCAAACGACGCAACATTTCTCCCAAATCGCTCGCCTCATGTAACTGAAGAGCTACACTCACGCTGTTATTATAATTTGTTTGTTTGGTAAATCGGTCGAAAAATAAAAATATGACAAGGATGCGGAACGTAGAGTCAAAGCATTAGTTGAAAGAGAAACCATAGAAGTTACCGTCATTGTTGAAATCATAGCAGCTAAGCAGATTAAAACTGATTATTAAACAGATTTGTTGTTAAAGACGAAAGTTTTCTGTTCTGTTTTTCTAGACGAATAAAAACAATAGCGACGATGAATAACAAGAAGTTTGACAAAATGCCAAAAATCGAAAGAAAGTGGAGACGAGAGAAAAGTCGCGTCAGAAGCGTGTGATTGGAACATCAAAGATTTATTTATCGCGGCGGGTTTGACTCCATTAAAATATTGTTAAAATGTTGTTGACTTAGACGGGCATAGCTGAACTCTTTAACACACTATGACATTAGTCGTATCTCTATCAAACGTTCTACTCGTTGTCGTGGTGCCATCTTAGAGCTTTGTGCAAGTTTTTAGTTTAGAATGGCCATCGCGCATCAGCTTAGCTACACCAAAAACCGCTTCTCGTCGAAACTTCATTTCCGATTCAGTTCCACCAAAAGATTTTCCTATCACACTAGAACTCAATCGATTCTTCAAGGAATGAAATTATAAAGAAATATCAATTTGCTCGCATTATCAATTAAAAGAAGAGAAAATATATCAAAATGTTCTTTTGACAAATCAGAAAGAAAATTATCAAAAAGTCTCCTTCTCGCTCGCTTCACGAATCATGATCAAACTCTCTTTGAGGCGAATTTCCAACTTTACAATCAGCTATCGTCGACTCAAAACGTTTGTATTCTAGCACATATCAGTTATCCAGAGTCAATGAAACGATCTCTGTCTTTTCATCAAAAGGAATTTTTTGTTCTACGAGAGTGGTCGGATGAGTTCACAGCAAACATTTGGATGTAATTGAGCCGCTCTCGCACTCCAAAACCACATGCGGCAAATTATTCTCGGTGAGTTATTTCGTCTTCACAAGAAATTCCTTTTAATGTTTGTTAATAAACAGAATGTCTCACAACTTTTATGTCGAAAGAAGCAGTGTTTCCAAACTTTACAGCAAGAGCTTTTAATTAAGCTTCTCGGCAGGCTTTGAGACGCTTTTTTCACGGCTTTGATGTTTGTCGGAAAGCTTCTTAGCTCTCGAACCTCTTCATAAGTTTCAAGAGATATCAGGTTAATGACAAAAGTATCTCAAGAGCTTAAAGTTTGCGAAGCACTGTCGACGAGTGTTTAGGATGCCTATAATTTGGAAAACAGATGCAAAGCCATGAAACTTCATTTATTTCCTGCTCAAAGAAAACTTTCTGCTTCTCATTTCGCGCGGTTTTGTTTCGCTCGAGTGGATATCATTCAATAAGAAAATTAAACAAGAAATATCTCTAGGATAATGCTTCGAGTTAAATCATGTTAAAATGAAGCTATTAAGAGAGGAAGATGAAAAGTTATTTTATATTTTTTTATCGATATACACAAAGAAATCAGATACAGAAACTTCTAAACTTGCAAAATCATTCATGTTTGAATCTAAAGAGAAAAATCTTTTTAATCATGTTGAACGCTGGAGCCATCGGGGAGCCAGAAGAGCTATTTATTTGTCTTGTCCTTTATGTTGTGAGTTACTTCATCACTTTCATCGCGCGACTCTGGATTACATCGTACGTGTCACAAGTTAGCGCCCATCTTGACGACAATATCACCATAAAAATAACAAAGAGATGAAGACTTAGCGACATTAACAAATGTCATTCGGCTGTGACACGCACGCTTTATTCCATTGTTGCAATTCTCCATATTCCACTTCCGCTCCAACTTGTTTTAAATTCATTCAACATAATGTTCATATGAAAATTGTTTGCGCAAAGTATTGGACTCTCCTCAGACGACGACTCTTGATATTTGCTCAAAGAAACTTTAAAATTAACTACCAAATAACTTAAACTCTCTAATAAGTGAATTCACTTAGTTGCGTAGAGAGTAGAGCAACCGAAAGTTTATGTCAGTTTATTGCGTCACGATGAAAAATATTTAGGAAAAGTTTTCTCTTTAGCAAAAACTTGAAAATGCCAAAACATTTTTTAATGCCACTCTTTAGTTTGCTGACGTGGGTCGAGCATTTGTTGGTTGCATTCTGTACGAAAATGCATTAACACAGCCATAAATTAAACAAAGTTAGGTATGTATCATTCAGTATGTTATCGAACGTGCTTTGTTGCACTGGAACTCAAAAACCAAAGTCATAAATTGCCTTTCAATTGCGAAAAGATTCAAGCAGTTCGCAATATGTTTTATTGTTGGCGAAGGAAACTAAGAAGCAAAGCAAATAAATCGTACTTTATTTAATTTGAGTTTCCTTGAAGTTTTAATTCTCTCGTGCTCGATTGCATTTGAAAGTTGCTCTTAATAGGAGGCGGTGAACGAATGATGTCGAGTGGATTTGTTTCGTTCTAAGTTCACAGGAAATATTGTAGAAGAAATCAGAAGCGAGTCGCGAGTTCTTAATTTCAATAAATTTATGATATGCATTATTTAAATTCGAGACAAGCTTTGTGAACGAATCTCTGAGTTGAATTTTTATTGGAAATTTACGTTCATCTTCTTTACTGAGTTAAAGGAAATTCTTTGAATACATAAGTCAAGATTTTTTAAACTTCTTGAATCATTAAGTTGAGGAATTACGTTGCTGAGCTCCTTTCAGATTCCAGCAGCGCTTCATCGCTTCTGTTCGTTTCGATGATCAATCAATCAATGAGGAAGGGGAACAAAAAGCTTGAGACGGCTTTCAATTTCTATTTGTAAAGAAAAGTGGAAGACGGAGAAGTGAAAACAAACATAAATTAAAAAGTCATTAACAGTTTTTTCCTGATCGTATCTCTAATAAGTCTTTGGATAAATATTTGCCGAGCAGTTTCTGTTATCAAAAGCATTCAACGAGGAACAACATTAATATTTTAGAAAGATTGGACGGTAAAACTCTGCAATGAGATTGCTTTGGTTCTTTAATTATTTCCCTGGCTTATTGAATTTTTCCTCCCTACGATGGGAAAGGAATTGAAAAGAAAGCGGACGAATAAATTGAAATCGGCGGGAAACAACTCGAATGAATTTAAGAAGAGCAGAGAAGCTTTTGTTCAATTAACTTTTTTATTGCATTTCGTTGTCGCGAACGAAGAACATAAATTGCAATCTAAAGACGAATAACAATTGGCGTTGCTTCTTAAAACTGCTTATCGCTACAGCTTAACACAAAGAGACAAAAGTATAAGAAGAGTTAGACTAAGCGATACTTTAAGCCTTAAACTACTTGTAAAATATCACTGGAAGGATAAATTATTGAAATTGTTGCTTTCTCGATGTGAAGTTTTGCGAAATTTTTAGGCAAAGCAAAATTCCACGAGAAGTTATGTGGAAAAATTAGCTACGTACCTAAAGCGAGTCAAGTCATAAAATTCGAAGAATGAACTTCGCTCCTTTCCCGTTCAGAGAAGTCTACTGAAAAGCCTCGTTTTTCTCGCTGCACGCTCTCCAACAATAATAAAATGTCGTGGAATGTCTTCTTCCCCCTTCACCCTTCAACAACAAAACCGTTTTGCTAGCTCATCCTAACGGAGCCTTTCTTTCGAAAACAGCCCAACTTCCTCGTTTCATTCATTAAATATCCAGCCAGCAAAAAATGAGAAATATGCAACAATAATCTGCAAACTGAATAGCTTTCTTTATACAGCCATGCGCCTCCGCCACGCCAAAAGCGACTCCTTGTGCTTAACCCTCTGTTTGTGTAATGAAATGCAGAAATGAAGCCGCCGAGTTGTAGCATAAGCGAGCCATGGGGGAGCTGAATAGTAATGATGTCAGTTGGAGGGATTTGCAGACAGAGATTTGACTTGACACTGCCAAGTTAACAGCAGTCAGCAGTGCTGACTCAAGTGGAAAGTAAACCCGAAACCTCAACATCACTGTGGAAAAACTCCTTTGAATGATAAAGAATCGGAGAGATTTTCGCGATTGTTAATCCATGTTTGCAATTCCATCCAAGCGTTATCTCTGTTCTTCGTGCAGAAAAGTTAATTTCTCGTGTTTGCAGTAAAAACTCATTGAAAAAGATGGCAAGTTTCTTTCTATCGTTTCCACTCCTTTCAGTATCATTCTTCTCAAAAAAACGATTCTCCCACCCAACGACAAATGTTGAACAGAAAAAATGGAGAATATCGAGAGAAAGAAAAAATTTGCCTTTCTATATGAATTATTAAATATATAAACTCGACGCGTAATGAAAAATTATGCAAGAGAGATGGAAATTGTAAATTACGAGCAAGAAGAGGGAAAATTAATTGCGATCATCATCTTCTTCCTCGGTTCTTTGTCTCCGAGAGGAGACAGCAGCAAGCATTTTATTCACTGATGCGTGGCAGCTCTCGAAAGAGATGTTGATAAATTAAAAATGACAAATTTTTCCATTAAGAAAAAAGTTTGAAGAACAAAATGGAAACTGAAGATGAATTATAATGTTAATTAAATTTATAAGGACACGAAAGAACAAACCCAACATCAGAAAATCATCGGAGACAAACAAACGTTCCAAGAATATCACAAATTTTGTACCCAAAAATGAAAAGCTCATTCATGTTCCACTCAAGTTGAATCAAAATGAAACGTTTTTCGAGTTAAATAAAGCAATAAATAAACAAATGGAGATGACGCGTCTGGAGAAACGGGGATCGTAAGCATTCTTGGAGCTTTTGTGCTTACATGGGACGCTTGAATGTTTTGTCACAGAGCTATGTCATTGCTAGAAAATTCCAGCTGTCCTCTTGTCATCGGCCTCTTGCCAAAGCGGGTTTTGCTAGATGGTCCGGAACTTCGGCCTCATGGCCCAGAGCGGAAAAACTGTTCACGTTTACAACTTTCATGATGTGTTTATTACGTTGTGGTGTTCTGTGAAACATGAAACCTGGAGCGCAGTAGCGTCAACCTGGGCGACGATTAAAAATTCATTTAAATTACGTGATAATTAAAAATTACTGGAATTAAATCTCGTCGACCAGACTTGCCAAAAGCTCAGATTTTCCAGATTCCCTCTGAATGATTTTCTCAACTGCGCCATACGGACGTGAACGTTCCGTATCTTTCTGTCTCGTTTCCTCTCGTAATTATAAGCATCAACGAATGAGAGACGTCGTTCCATTAAATTAATTTTCCGTTTCCATCAACCTCTTTCGACTGTATCAACTTAATCAGTCATCAGACTCTTCAAAGCTCATGACAAATAAAACATAAAACTGCAATTGTCCTTCATCGACCTCCCATCACCTATCAATACCCCTCACCATACCAGTTCCAGCTTTAGAAATATATGCTGTATTTGTTAGTAAATATCAATGTGCTTATCACCATATAAACTGAAGCTAAAAGCATCCACCAGCAACATTACACTCGACACACGTTCACAGAAAATGGGCAAACTCGCATCCCCCAGGAATGAATAAAAGGTTTTTTCTTTATCATTTCACGCTCTTTCCTGTTAATACACTGTGCTGATGAATCCGGATGGAAGATGGGCGGCGTGAGGGGAAAAAAGTTAGTCGACGGCGAAAAAAACTGCGAGCGAACGTATTGGGCTCGTGGTTGCATGGGAATGAGGGAAGACGAAAGGAGCGTCGATCGTTGTTTTTAATTAAAAATTCAATGCATAAAGAAATGTCGGCGAGGCTTTTGAGGGCGTTTGACACAATTAATCATTGTTCGGTGAATAATTTTCCATCGCATTATTATTATTATTAAAGTTCCGTCGTGAATGAGAAATACCAGATGAGCTGCTCAACAATGTAAAATGGGAAATCCGCCGAGTGATTCTGAACGGAAAGCTGAGAGCGGAATTCTGAATGAAAGAGGCTCGATTTATGCTGAATGAATGCTGAGTTTATCGTTGTTCTCGTTAAATTCCATTACTTGAACCGCGATCTCTTAAAAAGTATTTCAAAGCCATCTGTTGAGTTACGATGCTCATGAGGTAGAAAAGTCACTTGACAACACCACTGAGCATTGCAAATCCGTTTCTTATCTGCGCTGAACGTATTTTATGTTACATTAATTTTTAATCTGAGACTCCGTGAAGCGAAACATCTTACGAATTTGCTCGGTGACATTTTTCCGCTTCTGCTCCCTCAAAAGCCACAATTTTAAACTTTATTAAAAATCATGTTTCTTCGGGGGATGAAATGTTTACCGAAGAGAAAAGACACGCGGAAAGTATTTTAATCAAAAGAACAGCGAGTACGACGAAGTAAAATTACAAATTTATATGAATGACATGAAAATGAACAGAGAACCTTGTCATGTTTACGTAGCTCGAAGACGAAAGCATTGATTAGGACGAAAATTTATTAATCTCAAAGTTATTTTGATGATAACAAGAATTAAGAAAACCAAGTATAATTACATAAAAGAAGAGAAAGTTTTCTTGTTGTTAAATGAACTTTAGAAGTTCCAGTGGCAGAGAAGAATTATCGCAAAATTAGTCGAAGGAGAGCAAGCAGTTCATTCGATTGTAAAATTATTAAACATTGTAAAATAAATCTTGTAGATGTAAAGAGGAAAAGTTGCCTATGGGGAAGATGACAGGGCAGTGAGTGGAGGAAAATCATAAAACGCATAAGTTCTTGTCATCCAACCCATTTGCAACACACATTTGCTAAACAAAAAGAGAAGAATCATGAGATAAAAAATATATTTATTTCAACAAAAAGAAAACAGAACGAGAAAAATTGTTACAAGAATTATACATTAAAAAAATGAAACAGAAAAAACTGACTAAAAAGTGAAATAAAAAACAATAAAAAACTTCTCCGTCTCTCACTGTCGACTCAACTTTTATTTCAGGACTTTGTTGTACAACTCTCAACGAGCTCATCAATTTTGAAGTCATTTCCTCTAAACTCAGATGAGATCCTCGCACTCGTTTACGTCATGAAAACTCACGAGCACGTTTCTCTTGCTTCAAAGCTCTGGAATGATTCGGAGTTGAGCTTTCCCAGAGAACATTTTCGAAAAAGCTTCTGGAAAGCTCGATTGGAAGAGTGAAAGTTTTCATTCGCTCCCATATAGCTCATTAATAACAGACGAAGCCCCGATTTGGAGTGGAAACGGGTAATAAACACGAAACGATGCGACATAAACTGGAAATTGTTGTAGCAACAGCAGAAATCTGAATTCCTAATCCTACAAACGAGGATTCTACTTATCTGCTATCAACTGCATTTTAGCGCTCACAGAATGTTCTCAAGTAATCTTCGGTTAATTGAACTTTTGGCAACATCAAGCATTTCACCAGACAATTAACCAGGCTCTCCCAATAAAGTTACATCGTTCGAACTTAATTGATTCCATTAAAATTCCCGCGAAACATAATCAACCAAAAATCGATAGGAGTACATAAGACGCTTGTCGATGATTCCTCGTTTTTATCGTAGCTCTTACTGTTCATTTAGCGTGTTCCTTGAACAACATAGACCTGTTGTTATATCAAAACAAGTTTGAGAGTGTGCAAGGCACTAACCCACCGAGAGAATTCCCTGCGAAGCTTTTCTGTGACGTAACGCAACTGGAAAGCAAATCGATTGTCGTTGAGAGTTGATAAGAAAGCACAAACACAGCTGTATGACCCTTCCAGCCTTCCAACAGCAGTCATCACTTCCTTCGGAGCCTTTTCACATCCATTTGTCGCAGTCAAGATGTACGAAGGTGAGGCGCGTGATGTGAGCACTCACCTGAGAGCTTTTTATGTGCTTTTAAATTAGTGAAAACTTAGTGAGAAAATATTTTTATATTCGCACAAAGCGAGAGAAGACGTGAAGTTAGAAAGGGAAAAGAGTTCTGTCAGTATTAAAGTATATTTCTACAGTTGATTACGAGGAGATTTGTTGAAAATAGCATTTTGCTAAGTTGGAGAAAGTGAAAAAGAAGAAAAGCTCGAGCTACAAGTTGTGAACAAAGCTTTCATCTATTGAGTGTTATGCAGTGATGCTCTAATTGAATGTTTATGTCCTCTCCGACTCACAAAATTACGTCAATTAATGTTGAAATATCAAAGCAGTATTAAGCAGGAGAAGCAAACGAGTCAATGCCAAAGAGAGATGTAAATCAAAAGCCTCGAGAGGATTTTCCGTAACACGAGAAAGATTTTACTTACACAACACGAAAACGGAAGAGAGAGAATCGATGGAACTGTGAAGCTGATGCTGACTTAATTGGATATTTAGAAACTTTTACTCCGCACAAAAGGAAAGCTCGAAGGTAAATTTGATATCTGAGCTTCTGTCTCAGGGGCGAAACAAGGGGTGAAGTTGACAATTACCCGAAGACCTTCGTCGAGATTTCTCTCTAGAAAACGAAACCTGATACCAGCTACTCTTAATTAAACTATGCCATTGAAGCCTCATTTCCGTGGATAGGGGATCATTTTCTGCTTTTCTTTTTCTCCGCGGTCTTCGTCCTCTCCCACCCCAGCCATTATTCTGCGTGTTGATTTGATTTCTTTTCTGTTCTTTTTACTCGCGAGGGTGGCATTGGCCTTGAGTACACTTTCCCACAATGTATTTACAATTTTCCGTGCCGTATTAACTGCTTCACTTCAGCTCGCTGTTTGAAAAAGGGAAATTTGCGGCGAGCGGGCGAGCAGAGTGTGAGTCGGTCTGGAATTGGATATTCACCTTTGAATGGGTTGGAAAACTCGCAGCGTTAAATCTCAACCCTGTCTACCCCTTCTTACGGCGCTCATCTCAAGCCACAAAGAGTTCCATTCTATTTTTGAACTGCTCTCGTAGTCAAGTAAATATTGATCCGCTCGAAAGTGAATTCACATCATAATAACTTTTCGCTCATTCGTTTAATTTGTCCCGTTCGTATGTTTAAGAAATCACTGATTAGTATTTATCAAGATTCTTGTTTACGTTTTTCTTCCTCTCTTTCTCTCTTAAGCACAATTGACACGAGTCAGTATTAATAATCTTCCATAAAGGAAAACCAAGCAAACACAATCCAAGGTTGCCAAATTCTTCCCATAATGTCATCGTTCTCGTTGCTCCGCTCGTTCTCATCCGACACACAATCGACACCGCCAAAGCGTCGAATCAACAAGCGATTCTCCTTCCACCAGAAGCAGCAGCAAGGCGTCAAGGACCCGATTGAGGTGAACACAATGGAACGTGATAAGAAGAGCAAAGCGAATCTCTCACGACGATGGTCGTCATTGAAACAGTATCAATCGACGACGCTTTCACAGCAATCGCTAACAACAGGTAACTGCTCGTCCTCAATGAACACTTCTCCCATGAATTCCGGAGCTGATGCAACTGGCAGAGGACTGAACAGTGCAGGCGATGTGAAAAAGAAGTGGGAGGTCATCGAGCATTACCGAGAAGCGATTGGGGGAAGGGAGACAGTCAGCAGCAGCTTACTTGCGGTAAGTTGACTGGGGATCCGTTTAATTACAAATCTTTTCAATAGTCAATTGCAGGCTGGCATTACGACATTCAATATCGATACAAAACCACCGGTTGGAGCTCAACGAACGTCATTCACTAGCAAAAGCTGCACTAGCATGCTCGACAATACCAATAGCGAATTTACGAGCTTTTCCGCTCGAAACTCAATCATCGATAACGGTCACAACGGCGATACTAACAATAATTTTCACATCGACTGCACAATGACGGACGGTGAAAGCGAGGGCGGAAGTGAGATTAATGCAGGCGACCGGAAGCTGAGCTTCGGGCGATTCACTAAATTTCTGAAAAGGAAAATTGCTTCGTCAAAGTTTAAAAACATTCAAATCGAGATGCTTTACCAGCGATACCTGCTGCGGATGAATCAGAACAACGCAGCGCACATCGTTTGGCTACTGTTTGCGCTCATCTTCATTCTAGCAATTATCCACATTTATTTCCTGTTGCATCGCTGGAACGACGAGCTCAACTGCGGAAATACGACGGAGACGACAAGCTTCAACAGCTCAATCGAGGTTTTTAATTACACAATCTTCGATCTCGAGTTCAACATGACTACGACACCTGACCCGACGAACACGTCGAAGCCATTAGCAGCGCAAACTGAATGCATCCATCCGGTCAACACTTATGAGCTTCTTGGCACCAACTTCATTCAATTTTCGTTGCTTGGCCTTTGCTGCATCCTCTACTCCATCTTGCTACTGTGTCTCTACAAGCAGCGCATCAATGAGATTTACCTGTTCCATGTTTCTTACGCGATAATCATATCATTGGTCATCATAGACATGAGCTTCTCGATCACCAATATGGGAAAGTGAGTAGCAGGGAGGGAGAAAGAGCTTGTTGTGTTACGGCATATGTGGCACGTAATATAAATTTCAAGGCTCGACCATCTGCTATTATGATTACAAATCGTTTCCAACCTTTTTCCGAATTTATCCTTCGCAGAGATTACACGTCAGCCGGCGGTTGCACAATGATTTGCATTTACATAACATACACCATGCTTCCGATCCGGGGTATTGAAGCTGTCGTCGGCGGCTTTCTCATCTCCATATCACATATCACTCTATTGATTTATCTCCACAAAATGAATACGCTGAACATGGTAAGCCGCCCATGCAGAACCCTCCTCCTGAAACGAATTCATTTCCAAATCTACTCGATAGATTATTTCGGAGATGGTCTCCTTGCTGTGTACTAACATCACTGGAATTCTCCTTCACTCGCCGAAAGAAAAGGCCCAGCGTAAGGCTTTTCTCGAAACACGACAATGCGTCGAGGCCCGACTGAAAATTCAACGGGAGAATCAGCAACAGGAACAGCTTCTGCTGTCCGTTCTTCCGCGTCACGTCGCGATGGAAATGAAAAATGACATCGCCGGTCAACCGAAAGAGGCGCAATTCCACAAAATTTACATCCAACGGCATGAGAACGTGAGCATTCTATTTGCGGACATTTGTGGATTCACTTCGCTTTCCGATCAATGCACGGCTGAAGAGCTCGTCCGTCTGTTGAATGAGCTTTTTGCACGCTTCGACCGTCTCGCTTCCGAGCACCATTGCTTAAGGATTAAGCTGCTAGGCGACTGCTATTATTGTGTTTCTGGCCTTCCCGAGGCCCGACCGGATCATGCGTTGTGCGCTGTTGAAATGGGACTCGACATGATTGACGCAATAGCGCTCGTTCGCGAAGTGATGGCTGTTAATGTCAACATGCGAGTTGGAATTCACACAGGTCGAGTTCACTGCGGTGTTTTGGGACTAAAGAAATGGCAATTTGACGTTTGGTCGAACGACGTGACGCTAGCCAACCATATGGAGTCAGGAGGCATTCCAGGTCGCGTTCACATCACGAAGGAAACGCTCCAATGTCTCAATAACCATTACGAGATCGAAGACGGTCATGGGAACGAACGCAACTCTTATCTCAAGGACCATCAGATTCAAACTTATTTGATTGTCCCAAAAGAATCGCATCGTTACAAAACTTCCTCGAAAGTCAGTCGCCAACAGGCTCAAACCAACAGCAACAACATTTCAAAAGAATTGCGGATGATGGGGCATTGGAATAATAAGCACGGAGTCAGCGACAAACAGGACGTCAAATCGCCCGAAGAAGAAGTCAACGAATATTTAGTGAAGGCGATTGACGCGAGAAGCATCGACAGACTGCGGTCGGATCATTGCAAGCGCTTTTTCCTGACGTTCAAGGACGAAAAGATTGAGAAGAAATACTGCCAAGAGCCTGATCCAATGCTGCGAACATACTTTTACTGCACAATCATTATCTCAATTGGAATATTTCTCATTCAGCTTCTTTCGTATCCCATGTGAGTAGCAAATCGTTTTTGCCTCAACGCAATCTAAGCAAATCTTGTTTATTTTCCAGCGATGAGTACAATTACTGGATCTACACGTTCTTCACACTCATCATCGTCACCATCTCCATTCCGGTGCTGCTTCATTACGATCAGATTAAGATCGACGTGTTTAATCAGCTCATTGCCAAGCTTCACAATCAGCGAATCATCGCCCAGAAACTCTCATTTTGTGTCGTCGTGACTGTGATATCGCTAGCTTTTCATAGGATTGTAAGATTTAATCGGCTTTCATTGATTGTGCGTTGGGTGATGTTTAGGAAAAAGAGTGAAAGGGATGAAGGTTAACAATGTGGGAGGCTTAAAGGCTCACAACGAGTTCGGCTTTAAAAGGATTTTCATTATAATTAACTGGCTCAGCTGTGCTCTTATGTACATTTATACGTAGAAAATAATTAATCTTAGAAAGGGAAAACTGCCCCCGACATCCCACCTGGAGTGCTGGTCGTTATGAAATCGTATTAAAGATTAATGACATGGACCGAGAGCGAACAACTTGTAATAGAAAAGTAAAATGAGCATAAGTGTTTTTGAAAGGGAGAAAGCTAATTAATTACGAGCTTCCCATTCGCAATTTCATCCTAAAGCACTTTTCCTTTGCTCAGCCAAAGCCATTCGCTCGGAACGCTGGAAAGTTAATCAAAATTTCTTTGATATTTTTTCAGATTTTAGACTTCATACGCTCTTCGAAAACTTACGCTTCAATTCTATCTCGTGACTGCGACGATACTCAGATCGTCGATGTAAGTGAATCCTTCAACTGTGAGCTTTTTTCTGAGTGATGAGGAAATGTTTTTCACTTTCAGATTCTTCTCATTCTCAGTCTTCTTGCCTTAATCACTTGTGCTGTCCATCAGTTCATCAAAATCATTTTCAAGATTATTCTGCTGTTGCTGATCTTTTTCCTGTTCATCGGATGTGTTGGGACTCTTCTCACCCTTAGCTACAAAACTTGCCAGCTTTGGTTCCTCAACACTGAGCGCTTCTTTATCGATTTGATATTTGTCGTGTTCTTCCTTGTCGGACAAATCATTCACAGTCAGCAGATGGAGATAACGCGACGTTTGGATTTTATTTGGAAGCTTCAAGCGACAGGTTTGATGGCGCAAGCATTCTCAATTCAATCAATCAACTTTTCTCTCTCGTTTTTTGCAGAAGAAAAAGAGGATATGGAAAATCTCCAAGCTTACAACCGGAAACTTCTCGCAAACATTCTTCCGGTTCACGTCGCTGATCACTTCTTACGTCGTGATAAAAACATGGACGAGATATATCATGAGCAATGCGATTATGTCTGCGTGATGTTCGCTACAATTGCCAATTTCTCAGAGTTTTACGTCGAGCTGGAAGGTAACAACGAAGGCGTCGAGTGCTTGCGCCTTCTCAACGAAATTATTGTCGATTTCGACGAGCTGCTGAGTCAGGATAAGTTCAGGTTTGACATAATCTTTCACATCAATCAGCTTTGATGAATGCGTTTCAAATTTTCAGCTCGATTGAGAAAATCAAGAGCACGGGATCAACCTACATGGCAGCGTCTGGTTTGACTCGCTATACTTGCGACAAGCTTGAGTTTAGTCACGTCAGTGCTATGGTTGATTACGCGCTTGAACTTTTCCAGAAAGTGATAAATGTTAATGAGCATTCCTTTAACAACTTTCGACTTCGAGTTGGGATCAACATTGGTGCAGTGGTTGCTGGAGTAATCGGTTCGAGAAAACCGCAGTACGACATCTGGGGAAATGCAGTGAACGTTGCGAGTCGAATGGACTCGACTGGCGTGCTCGACAACATTCAAGTGACCCAAGAAGTGTACGACATTATTAAGAACAATCCCAACTTTTCGTTTGACTGTCGCGGAAGCATTAACGTCAAAGGAAAGGGTACAATGACGACTTATCTTATGTCCGGAATTCCACAGTAGAAAAGTTTGAAATTGGACCAAGCAAAAGCAATCTTTTTCGTTCTATAGATGTTCAATTAATGTCGACCCCGAATCAGCTCCATTTTCCCACTCACCGCACCAAGAAAAAGTGAAACATTTAATGAGCTTTAGCCCCTTCAATTGCCTTGTCTTATTGTCCTCAAAATCTTAAATACTTTGAAGTGTAGCGCGTACGACGACAGCGGTGAAACTTGAACAATCAAAAACTTATACGACGTCTGCCCGTTTCGCAACAAAGAAAATCAACGTTCGTGATAATCGGATTTGATTTTTATTGGAAAATGTTATGAGAAAAACTTGAAGAGTAATTATAAATGGTTGTTAGGAATCAATGATGTCAAAAGAAAAAGAGAAACTACATATAATAAAAAGTCTACTTAGCTAAAATGACGAGTGAGCTTTCGAAATTCCAACCAAAGTCAATTGAAAAACTGAAACTTCATGATCAACGGAATGCATCGAGGCGAAACCGAATAGCCAAGATGGTCGTGAGTCGGTGAATAATGAAATTATTTCACCAAAGCTTTTGCCATCAACTGCTTTGGTGTTCTTCCCTCAGCTTCCAGTTGAATATCGACTTGCGTAATAATTTCTCTGATATCATTTGCAACCTTAAGAGTCCCAGCGACGATAACATTCGGCTTCATGATGTTATATTGACCTCCGCTAATATCCATAACTACGCCACCAGCTTCTTGAACTACCAATGCTCCAGCTGCAATGTCCCATGGGCATAGGTCTTCGATATTGTAAGCATCGATGGAGCCACGAGCTACGTATCCCAAAGTTAACGCCGCTGAACCCAAAGCTCTCAACCCGTGGCATCTACTGAGTAAAGCGTTAGCCCTTTCTACGTATTTTGGTCTGAACGGCTCCAATGATCCCAGAGATATTTCATGAGCCAGAACACATCGATTCAAATCTTCATTCTTGCTAGCTTCAATTTTTTCTCCATTTAAGAAAGCGCCTTGACCTTTCCTCGCGGAGTAAAATTCATTGAGCGTCGGATTGTAGAGAAACGACAGCTTGAGATCTTCGTCTATTGCCAAGGCCACGGCAATGCAAACGAAATGTAGTTTGTTCACAAAGTTTATGGTTCCGTCGATCGGGTCGATTATCCAAGTTGGTTCTGCCGTCAAACCTTTCTTACCGAAGGCAGACGAATCTTCTTCTGCAATGAATCTGACGAAAACATTTCGATTGCACTGAAGAAATTCATTGAAAAACTCACTTGTGATTTGGATATTTGTCCTTGATACCTTTAATCAGAATCTTTTCGATTTCTCCATCCCAGAACGTCACGAGGTCATGTGCTCCTGTCTTTGTATTGACTACACCAGGGTTTTTAAATCCCTCGTTCAAGACAGCACCACAATTTAGAACCAATTGCTTCACGAAGTCAAAACACTCGTCCAATTCCTCCGGAGTCATTTTCAAGAATGAAGAAAACTGCTCGACGAGCTGAATAATGTTTGCGGCTGGTTAGGTCAGACGATAAGATAACGTGAACTAGATTGTACGTGAATTTGATAAAGTGATCGTTTCTCGTAAGTTACAGACTGAAGAGCGAGCAGTGGATAAACTTTACAATCGCAGTGAGAGAACATGCTGGACAATAAATATTTTCTTCGCCTGTCGATTATGCATTTACAGTTGAAAAATATTTCTGATTCTCTCGCGATCTGATATTTATTTGATGTTCGTTCTCTTTTCATTGGAATGATTTTGATTGTGGAACAGAGCACAACATTTTCTAGAGAGCGCAATGTTTGCTTGAGATTATTCTTCACCCCTGCAAACGATCATCAATCAAAAGTTTTCATCCGTTTTGCTCTGATTTGTTGATTGTCTCTTCGAGATAACAGAAGCCACTCTTATTCACACGTTTCTTTACAAAGTCAACATCACAACGAATTGTCAGTTGCGTCTTCGCACTTTGATTCCAGATGTTTGACTCTTGATTAAATTTATTCCAAATTTTCAATTCAAACGTTGAAGTTTCTGTTCTCGATTTAAAATCTTTGCTTTTTGCTTCAGTCACGTTTTCTTTTCTGATTCGCAGTTTATCATTATGCAATTGCATCTCAAAATTCTTTCTGATTTCATTCATGGAACGAAACTTTTTTGATTCTTCCATCGCTTTTCGCACGCCGGGCATCGTTTACTCAAGTTTAATGACTTCAAAGAACTTGAATGGGAAGAAAATGTTAGAAGCCGCTCTCGATAAAATGAACAATAATATTCGATTTCAGAAATGTGCATCAGCCGCCGGAGAAATGAGGCGAGTACAAAGCGATGAAAGAAGTCATGAAAATTCATTACAAAAGATCGATTTCATTGACGGAGGTTTTTTTGCTCTCGATGGTAACAGGAACGTGATAAAAACAAAAGGTTTTCACTATTTTGGCAAATTGACAATCAATTTCTATGGCTTTTGATTCGCCAATTGTTCACTCTCGTTCTGTTCACATTTTTCGTGATTCATTAATCCCACTGAGTCACGACAAGCGAGCGCAGATATTTTCTTTCAGGAAGGAGATCGTAAAGAATCTTTCTCGATGATTCGCCTCACAATCGCTTTCACATCTGGCCGGCGATCGTCAAAACGCTTGAATTTGCATTTCAAATCAAGTGAATCCTACTTTCGGTATGTTTCAAACGTTAATTTTATTCTTGGAATTCTAAAAGCAATTCCTCATGCAAATTCGCGCTCATCTGTCGGGCCTTCAAGCTGACAGACCCTCCAGATCGCTGCATCCATTGTTACTCAATTTAAAAATTCCTTCCATTGTTTTGCGATTTCTAAATTCCATGGAAATGGGTGGAAGTCGTCATAATTCATTTCGAGGAAACGCCGCGTCTGTAAATTGATTACTCGAGCATTAGTCGCCCAGCTTCGGCTGAAAGTTTCATGCAAATTCTTTTTGCATTGAAGCCAAAGTGAAAATATTCTGCAGTGGCAGCAAGAACGGAGCAAGAAATCGCGAATTCAGGGAGTTCAATGTATTTACATTAAGCGTATAACAAGCCGTTGGCAATTTTCTTTCTTGCAAAATTTTTGCTTATTGAATAAAAATTGTTCGAGGTTCGCTGTTGACGCTTTAACGCAGTTTCATGTCGAAACAATTTTGCGCACAAAATTGCTCCGAACGTTGCAATCAAGCGTCAAAGATTCTTCTCAAGAGATTTCTTCTTGCTGACTTAATAACTTTATTCCCTCATCGCCACATCATTTCCTCTTCTTTCTAAGCCGAGCGTCTCGTTCAATCAATTCGAATATTTACCTCGGAGCGGTTAAATGGCTCTGCGGTTTCTTTCGTTTTATTTATTGGAGAAATTGCACTTTAGTTCACTAATTCAGGCAAAGTTCGTCGATGACTTGTGAATGTTTTATCTGCTGCATCTCGATTCGTGTTCATTACTTTTAAACAAGCTCATCTCAATATCAATTCGTTTAACTTCATCGACTCAAATCGCTTTTCAAGTGCTCGGAAAGAGTTGAAAAATTACAAAAGCATAAACGTTTGGCTCTAGGCGACTCGAGTGCAAACCAATTCCGACAAAGTGTTGATTGAGTTCACTTTATCAAAGCTTTCTATGAATCTTCGATCTGGGTCGAGAGTCTGCGGTGAGGCGTCGCCATGAAAAATGAACTTTGCAACTGAAAGCTCAGCTTATCCATTTTCAATTGCAATTAAAAATCGCTGATGAGGAAGACGATTGACGTCAATTGGCAACATTGGTCATCAAAATAAAGTCGAAGCGATTGGCGGATTTGATTTGTCATCAAAAATTTCCTTTATTAATAGCCTCGGCATGTCACTCAAGCATATCAGTTTTTCTTCGAGTGCCGACGTGAAAGCAATTAACAGGTTCTCGAAATAAGTTGCTTACCATGAAGACCACAATCATCTTCCTTGCCGTCGCCGGATTCGTCCTGGCTCAAGTTTTCGCTGCACCAGCCAGTGAACTTCAAACTGATCTTGCCGATGCCGTTGAAGATACGCGCGTTTCTACTAACGTTGAAGCTGAAGACGAGACCATCCGCACGAAGAAAAGCCCCGAACAACCAAGCTCGATTTGCTTCGAAGTGAAAGATCGCGAAGGTGCGTCATATTTGCAATGCGCTGATGCCGAGACTGCCGGCTCATCCCATTATTCATCATACTCGCCAGCTCCTGCTTCATCGTACGGCGCCGCTCCACAAAGCTACGGACCACCAGCTGCCGCTTACGGTCCAGCGCCTTCATACAAAGTAAGTTTGTGAGAGAGAATTTTCAAGTTATCGTTTGAAATCATTCTTTGTAATATTTGCAGCCCGCTGCTAGCTATGGATCGTCAGGATCGTCAGGCTATGGAGCCCCAGCTGCTAGCTACGGATCAGCGCCAGCCGCTGGTTATGGAGCGAGCTCATCAGGATACGGATCAGCACCCGCTGCCAGCTATGGCTCGAGCTCTTCAGGATACGGCTCAGCACCCGCAGCTAGCTATGGAGGAAGTTCATCTGGTTACGGTGCAGCTCCCGCCTACAAAGTAAGTCGAAACGTTGATATTATTTTTCGCTAAGTTTTATCGAAATATCTTACAGCCCGCTGCCCCAGCAAGCTACGGATCAAGTTCTTACGGTGCCGCTCCAGCTCATCATGCCCAGCCTTCTTACAAACCAGCATCGTCGGGATATGGAGCTCCAGCTGCTAGCTATGGATCAGCGCCAGCCGCTGGTTATGGATCAAGCTCATCAGGATACGGATCAGCCCCCGCTGCCAGCTATGGCTCGAGCTCTTCAGGATACGGCTCAGCACCCGCAGCTAGCTATGGAGGAAGTTCATCTGGTTACGGTGCAGCTCCCGCCTACAAAGTAAGTCGAAACGTTGTGATTATTCTCAGCTGAGTTTTATCAAAATATCTTACAGCCCGCTGCCCCAGCAAGCTACGGCGCCGCTCCAGCTCATCACGCCCAGTCTTCTTACAAACCAGCATCGTCAGGATATGGAGCTCCAGCTGCTAGCTACGGATCAGCGCCAGCCGCTGGTTATGGATCAAGCTCATCAGGATACGGCTCAGCACCCGCTGCTGGATATGGCTCGAGCTCATCAGGATACGGCTCACAAGTAAGATATTGTAGCATGAAATATCGAGTTCATATTAATTCTAGAAGTGCCCATGTTCACAGCCTGCTCCGTCTTATGGTGGATACCGTGAAGCTAGCGAAGTAGAAACCGGAGCCCCATCACCATATGGTAGCTCATCATACTCTGCACCAGCCGCTGCTCCGTCTTACGCACAAGCCGGCCCAGCACAATCGTACTCATACCAATCTCCAGCTCCTTCAGTGCCATGCCCATCGAACTTGCTGTTCTCTTGCGCTCCTCAAGTAGCCCCCGTTCCTTGCCAAGCGGCTTCATACTCTAAGGCATCAGGTCCATCTTACGCAGCTCCAGCAGCCCCAGCCTACCACGCCCCAGCAAGACCAAGCTATTCAGCTCCAGCTGCACCCGCCTACCATGCTCCTGCTGCACCATCATACGCAGCTCCTGCAGCTCCGTCCTACGCAGCTCCAACCTACGCCGCTCCAGCGGCTCCTTCGTACTCGGCTCCAGCTGCACCAGCCTATTCAGCTCCAGCTGCCCCAGCGTACAGAGAAAATGAAGCCGAAGAGTTATCTTCAACCAACACCGCCGCCGCTCTTCCGACCCAGCCCGAGAGCTCCATGCCAGCTGAGCAAGAACAAAAGAAGACATGGTAAGCGACAAATCAATTCAAGCGCTGAAACACGGAATTTTGATTCAAATTAGAAATGTAAGAACATCTTTTGTAAAAAATCCTGCAAAGCAAATGGCAAAATAAATTTCGAGAGTTTTGTCTAAAAATAATTTTCAAACACGAGTTGTCACTTTATGTTTTCAGGTTTAAGACCTTGCGAAATGACAAAGCTGTCAGATGTCCATCTCGGAGATATCTTTCAATCGAGAGCGTCTTTGCCATTTGTCATGCTCTTCAATTATGCTTGAACTGACTTCATTAGTGTCGTTGAATGATTGAAGATCTGTTTAAAGCCGCGACTAACTTCGAAGTTCTTGAAACGTCTCAAATATCTTGCTTGACGCGAAACGGCTCGTCAAATATCATAAATCACTATATAAACTCGTTGAAACTAAATTTAATCGAAGCAAAAGAGAATCCGAAAAATCAAAGAAGAATCATGAAAAGAGCTCGGCAATTGATTTAAATAGGCTTGATGATTGATCGGACAACTCTCGTACGCTTCGCTTATCTACTCGACGAGACTTTTCGCCGATGGAAAATGCTGGCTCGGTTACCATTCATCATTCAATTAGAAGATGAACGAGTGCAACTGAGTCATTAAAATGCAATAAAAAGTTGAATGTGATAAGTATTGATGAGGGCAAACCTGAGGGGAACTTGAAATTGCTCTCAATTCGATTGCGTAAGATTTAATTAATGATTCCACTGATTGGAACAAGAGATACTTAATCGAGAAAGTGCAATCAGCTTTCCTGCGCTTATTTCTTTCGACACAATGTTGATTAACGACGAAAATAATCGAGACAACAAGTCGATTATTTGTTTTATGAAACTGCCGAGAACATGCCCTGGAACGCAGCCGAATTTATCACGTTTTAAATCAAGCGCGGTCTGTCAAAGCGAAGGACCGAGCGAGAAGAAATCGTGCGCAATTTCTGGCCGCGTAAAATTGCTTCGAATTTAACGAGCACGATGAAGACATTTCTTTCACACGGGTCGACGAAGAAGAAGCTGCGTTGTTAAAACGACAACGAGATAGCCATAAAGTAAGAGTCGGCAGAAACAAATTCGAGGAGAAGTTAATGTTAAGCGGAACTGAAAAAGGGAACAAATAAATCAGATCTTATCAGCCGGTTTACGCCCTAATGTTCATGCTGCATATTTACACAATGCAGTGATGTGCTTAACATAAACTGATGATTAAAGCAACAAAATTATATTGTCACAAGAGAGATGAGGCTTCAGCGGCAGCAACTTATCTGGCTGTGATCTCGAGTCGCCCTTTTTAGTGAAATTTATTACACTTTCTTTGGGCCGATATGCATCGAACTTATGTTAACTTCCGACCGTTCTACTTTCCTGAAACTCTCTCTGAGAAAAAACATTGCGATCCACTTCGCTTCCAATCTAATCGAATTTCGATTAGATTAACTTGAACGCTACTTAAGTGACAAATTTTACTGAATTGTCTTCAGTTTTAATTTGAGCAGGAACACAAGATGAAACTTTTTATTTTCCTGCTTGCTACTTTATCAGTCGCTTTAAGCTCATCAGCTAATGAAGAGTTCAAGCCGTTCATCGTGGGTGGAAACGATGCCCAGCCAGAGGAGTTTCCATTCCTGGTTTCCATCAGACGAACATCAACCCGCGAACATATGTGTAAGTTGATTTTCTCACTCACCACTTATCTAAATTCGTAAAAAATTGTAGGCGGAGGTGGCATTATCAACGCTCGTTGGATCTTGACTGTAAGTTTGAAGTGGATTGCTTGTAAACACAATTGTTTAAGAAACCTTTCCCAGGCTGCACATTGCATCACATCGGATGTCAGGTATCCTCATGAATTCTACAATGTTGTTGGAACGGTTTCAAGGACGAGCGACGAAGGCAGCTGGTATGAGACAGAGCGATTTGTCTTGTACCCAGAATGGAATGAAGCGCTGTTTCGCCACGAGTAAGTTCAGAAAGCTGAATTAAAAGAATTTATCTTACCAACCGAATTTTAGCATTGCTTTGGTCGAAACTATTGAGTACATCCAATTTAACTTGATGATTCAGCCACTGGGAGTTCTTCCCGATCGTTACGACGGAGGAGAGGAAGCAGTTGTGGTTGGTTTCGGTCAAACAAACGCGGAGCCAAGAACCGATGTTAAGCAGTTCCTGGAAATGAACTCAATGACGAACGCGGATTGTCGACGCGCTTATCAGTTTTCTCCCTTCAATGCTGTGAGAATTTTTGAGAGCAACATTTGCTTTAGCAGCCCAGAGGGCACAAGCGTGTGTGGAGGTGATGACAGAAAATTAAATATTAGATCACAGTCATTGAAAATCTCTTTTAGGCGACGGCGGTGGCTCAATCGTTGTTAATATTAGCGGCAGATTTATCAGCGTTGGAGTTGTGAGCTGGGGCGCACCCGGATGTGGATCAGCTAACCCTGACGTCTTTGCTAGAACTTCGTACTATTACCAATGGATCAGAAGCGTGATCGAGATCGTTCGACCAGAGGAATGAAAATTATGTCAAACGCCGATCGTCAATCATAATAAATCGTCTGCAAGCTTAGAGCGACAAGACTTGAAACTTTCGAGTCGAGGCATGATTAGGATCTTAGAAAGTCATTAGACATTCCTTTGTCACCGCAACGGTCGATCTGATCAATCTCGTGCCTTGAATTCTTTTGATGTTCTCTTTGGACTGAAATCGTTTAGCATTCTTTAGCTTGCAAACTCTCATTCTCAATTTAAATTGTTGCCATTTGTGTCACAAATATTTACATGTTGCGAGATTAATTTCATGGGAGTTTGTAAATAGCGAGTAGACGCTGTGAGAAGAAAGCAAGTCAGATTCTTGTCGGAGTGGCTCGAACTTTTCTAACAAAAGATGAAACAAATTACTTTAGGCATAAACAGGCGAAGCATTCCAACAGAACATCACTGAACTCGTTTGAAAGGAGACTTTTGCATTAGACTGAATCGAAGTCAATTAATCTCGAGCTCGACAGACAATTTGTCTCTCGTCGACATTCACCGCAAACGTGATTTCACTTCGGATAATTTATTAAACTTGCACGTTTCTTTTTTATTGACAAATTGATTTCCTAATGCACGACATTAGCTGCGCCTTGCGAACAATTTGCCGACACCCTTCGAGCTTCTGCTCTTTCAACTCTTTATGGAATCATAAGTTTCAAGGTTGAGTGCGACGGAACCTCAGCATTGACATTAATCGACTCTTCAAGCGCAAGTCGTTGTCACGACTTTCAGCACATTAGGCTGCGACTTCGTTTAATGACTTCATTCAGACTGCACATGAACATTGTTTTATTCCCGGGTCGTGTTTATGGCTTTCGATAAAACTGTCAGCATAGAAGTTGAGACAGCATAAATAAACCAGAGCTTAGCGCGTCAACATTTGCATAACTGAAGATAAGGGAAGAATTTCGGGCAAGGTAAAGTTGCATCATGTTGAATTACTCTCGTTGAATTTTGAAAAGGAAATTCATGTCACCATTTGAAGTCGTCGTGGGAAGCTTCAAAGGCGTTTCGAGGATGATTTGCCGAGGTTTCTCTAAGCCTCTCCCATTAAAATCCAGCGAAGATAATTGATTCGCAAATTAACTCGACCCGTTCATCATGGACTTAATTTGCATTTCTAATTGCCATCATTCGACTTCTGAGCATTTGAAAGCCGAGACGAATTGCACAACATCGCTCAAAGAGGCTTCGCGGTGAAAGGTGATACATCAACTCGATGCGCCCAAGACTTTTCTTCTCTTCCGAGTTCACTGATCTTCTTTGCGATGCTTCTCGGATTATTCTCTCAGCACTCATCTCTCGTCTAGCTCGTCGAGCGAGCCGGGAAATGAAACAGAAAACCTCGACGAGGAATCTGAAACGAAACGCATCGATATTTTCTTCAGTTTTCTTTGTGATGTCGTTGCATTGAGCTGCGTGTTCGTTACTGTCGCGGAGGAAGATTTTCTTAAAAAATAATTGAAGTCGAAAAGGAAAAAGATTTCGAGTAAAAAAATATTATTTCTTGCGAAAATTCAATTATGAAAATTAATGATCGTGAAAAGTATTAAATTAATTTTGGGAAAAGTTATATCGGAGACTGTTGAACTTCAAGTCAAGTTATAGCTACCTCGGGATTTAAGTAGTTCAAGAGTGTCAAAAACTGTTCTTATCAGCGTGAAAAGATTTCATTATTTTCCTCATTAGTGAGCTTGTTAGCCGTGCATTGTCTCGAAGTGTCGAGCGAAAGAAAGCGAAGATAAAGAAAATTAGATCAGCTGTGCGGCTCAGACAAAGTCAGAATAGACGAAAATATGTAATTTGAGAAGTGCAAGGAGTGCAAGTGTGGAAAGCAGCAAAGAAGTGACATAGAAGAGAACTTGGTGGTCCAATTACTGCCGACACATCTTATGAATTCTACGGCTTTCTTCAAAAGAAAATACAGGAAAAAAGCCGAAACAGTGAGCCGCTCAAAATTAGATCAACGAGTGACAAACTCGCGTCGTGGTTGAAAAAATATGAATTAATTACTCAAGTGTAAGACGAAAAGTTGGAAAAGATGATGAAAATATCTGTGCTGCTAGTGCTGTTAATTGCAATAGCTTTCCACGCCCACGCGCTGATCCACAACAGGATCCCGAGGCATCACAAAGTTCGTCACAAGCACAACATGCTGCACATCAACGGCCATCATGTCAATGAAATTCGAGAGGCTTTCGACGACTATAAAAATGCAATTGAGAAGCCGAAATCGGTCAAAGTGACATTTGACGATGCAATTAGGCTCAAGTCATTGCGGCATGTTAAGAAGAGTTATGATGACAAATTGGACGGAGTGACGGATATTGCTAGCGACGAAGCCAAGCCCTCGAGAAACCTCGACGATCGCCTAGCGAATCGATATAAAAGAATTCACACGACAGAGTTGACGATCAGGAAGACGGAAAATCTTTCCGAAAATTACGATGACGAATACGACGACTCGATGGACGAGAAGAAGAGCGTCGAAGTGCAAGTGAGTTGCGTAAATGACCTCGCAATTGATTCCCAAGAAAATCTCGTTAACTCGATTAGCTCGTTATCGATGAATTGATTTAAATTGATTCGTGTCTTCATCATGTCGAGATAACTGGCAATTAGCTTCGTCTTTTTGAAGTGAAGAATTCTCGATAACTCGGTCGTAAAATGAAAAATTGGTTTCGGATCTTTAGCGACACTTGACGCTGTTCGTTGCGCAATTCTCAGCTTTTCAAACGACAACGAGTCTTTCTTTCAAAAAGATTTTCTGATTTATGTTTTACGACTTTTCGAGTGTTTCACTGCATTTCGAGTTGTTATTTTTTTGGGTCATGAGTCGCAAAGCTACTTAAGCGTCGCTGCATAGGGTTCCGCGATGATGCAACGTAATGAAAGATTATTCGAAAATAATTAAGCGTTTATCGTAAGAAAGAATGCCGAGGCTAAGAGTGTTGTTGACTAGCGTAACGTTTGACAGAACTCTTTGCTTGCCGATGACTAAGTTCATGAGAAAATCCAATAAATGTTGATTCAATTAATGCGATTTTGATTTGATTTCTGGTCAAGAGTCAATCGCGTTGCGCAATTTATCTGCCGAGTCGCTGACGATTCATCGCATCGCAGATGAGTTGACATTGACATTTACAGCTTTGAAGAAAGAAGACGATCGCTGACGAGTTTGTTTTCCCTTGCGTTATCAGCGAACTTGTTGTGCACTCGGGTTTCGTAACGCTTTGTTCGTCTCACGAATGAAAAAGGTTCATGAGTCATTTCATTAATTGAAATGGGAATTGTTGACATAAGTGCTGACAGTAAACAGACGAAGGCTTAGAACGGTTCGTAAGACGAAAGACATTTCCTTGTTTAGTCGTTCCAAGAGCAACGCGACTGTTTACACCTTAAAATGAGATGAACGGGCGTTAAACGTCTGCAGCAATGAGTCAATGTTGATTCATTGAGTGTCAGTTGTGCGAAACATTTTGCATTTGTTATGGCAAGTGGTGTTAAAACGCCGTCACATGAAGCTAAGACTTTAATGATGTCTAAACAAATCAATTAGAGAGAGTAGCAGATTAAAGCTTGAAAGCCATAAGAAGTTGTTGACCTATTTCTTTGGATCGAGCGATTTCCTGTTGAACTTCTCGACAGATTTACGACTGCAAGCCTCCTCAACACTCGCTTACTTTCCCAGTGAAATCAATTAAAAATCCTTTCCACATTCCAATCTCGACATAAAAATTCTTCGCGCACAAAAATTGCTCAATTTAATTCAATTCCCGCTTCGCTTCAATGCCAGACAAGACGACAGCGAGTCTACGTGCGCGGATCGCATTAACTTCACTCTTTATGTGCAATTTTTCTCTCTCTACGATATCACGCCGGCGATCAACGCTTTGCTCGATGCACTTTCAATATTTTGCAAGTTTTATTTGCATTATTTCGCGTCTGGCAGCAATCGATTTCGTTTTCATCGAACACGTTTCCCGATCGTAAAGATGTCTGGAGAGCGAATGAAAGCTTCTAAAGTCAGCGAGATTGTTAATTGCTCAATTATTTCACGCAACTGGATTGATTTTATAATTTTTGTCTTTCTAGGAGACCGAAACCGCCGCACTTACTCTGACTGACCATAAGATGGAAACGCTCGGCACACGCGAAAGCGTTCAGAAGAGCTTCGAGCAAAGTAGCCAGGAGAACAATCGACAGGAAATCGACGTTAATTATGATCAAGGTAAGAGCCTTTTGATTCTTACTCAGTTGCACAACTAAATCAGTTCTGATTGAAAGCGACCGACATCGTAAACGTTGACATTAAGAGAACATTTTCCCCGCAACTGGTCGTAAATGCTTTGCAATTCAGGCCGAAGTCAAACGAAGACATAAAATAGCGAAACCTTTTGTACATTGTGCTTGCATCATCATAACTTTATTAGTGCGTGGGCAGCTTTGATGAATAGTTTCTTGCCATTATGATGTTTGCCTATATTTCTTTCAATTTTCAATGCTTCTCAATGCTGTTTTCCCTTCTCGTTAAGCACGTGATTTATCTTTAATGTCATGTTTGTTTCTTCGTTTTGAGGCTTTTATAACAAATACTTCTCATTAATGACGTTCACGAGCCATTAACCAAATTTAACGCCTGCACAGTTCACGCCACCTTATTTTCTGAATGGCTTTGACGCAACTGCTGTCGATATCAATTTCTTTTTTCCCTTCTTTGCAGCGACAATCTTCAAGCGGATTCGCGAGAACGTCATGCGAACAAAAACCGAAGGCTTGTGTCGATGGCCAAACAAGAAGATGATGGAGATGCCACAACATGCTTCGAAATTGTACACGCCAAGGAAATATGTCATCTATCAGTGCAGCGATGATACGGCCTGCTGTGGATCTAGCGAGAAGACGTGCGTCGCAAAGAAATCCGAGGAAATTGTTTTATGGTTTCATGTCAGAAATGTAAGTTTCGTTCAAGCATCACGAAGGAGATTTAATCTCGGGTAAAAGCCAAAAGCATGTCTTCCCTTTCACTCGGTTGATTGACATCGCAGGCCACAGGAAGAGCCTAATTGAGGAATGATGATAAATCAATGTTGAACCTTACAAAGCGCATTCTTTGAGTCTCACACGAATGTCGAAAGTCAAAACTAATTTAAAACGAAAAGGCAAACGATGACTCCACACGATTCACCTTCACCCAATTCCTAATCACTTTCAATGAAAAAGTTCTCGGGTTTCTTCTGACTGAACTGTTTAAAATTTGAGACAGTTCGACGAGGTTCATCCCAAAAAGTCAGGGCTCGCCCACCACGTCTCGGAACTTCCAAATGATTTCTCACAGCCCTGAAGACGTGAGTTTTACGAAGCGCCAGTCAATCGGTTGATCATTCACAATCCCAGAAAGCAAACAAACAAACCAAACATTTTCGTTGCTGCTTCCACTCCCCGAACGAAAATATTTTCATTCATGTTTTCGTCGGACAACAGCCAAACAAGATTAAAAGGGAATCAAGAAAAGACTTAATCATCTAATGAGTGTGTTTAATGACGCGTGGCGTTATTTGGGTTTATGTTTTATGCTCGTCTCTGTTGAGGTTTATGTTGAACAAGAATTTGAGAAAATTGAAAACGAAGGAATCGAGAATCGAAATTGAAATTTCAACACGCAAAGGTTTCGATCCAATCACCCCGGGAAAAACATAAATTTTGTTTTTTGCTGTCGGACACTTGGTATGATATCTACTAGACAGGCAACTTCAACAGCGCCGTTTGCTGATTGATTTTAGTTTTTCTAAGAACTGAAAATTCATTTTGATCAGAATTGCGTGAACCTTGAAGTTCCCACCAAGAGCTAGGCGATCCAACTTAGGCTGAAAGTATTCAAAATGCAAATTCGCTGCGATACAAGCATGTGAAACTGATTCCAAAACCTTCAGATGAGTTAAGCTTGTCATAAATCTTTCTCCGACCTTCGCTATTGGATTTCCGACAAGATCCAACTACTCGAATTTAAGTCTCAAAGTAAGACAGACTGATCAAAACGCTCTGAGTTTGTTCCCACTCTTTGCAGAAAAAACATCGCTGAGATATTCCTAATAGCTCGTTCACGAGACCTCTCCTGCGCTCGAGTCTGCGAATATGAATTTGATAAAGTCAAAATGCAATCGTAAATCAAAACTCTTTCATGTGAATTTCGTTCTCCGCAGTGTTTCTGCTTTTCGCAAAAAATCTTTTATGCATCCAACTCTTTGTTGCTCAATAACTTCTTAATCTTAATGACTCAATTTTGTATTTAAAAACGTTTCGAGTTAAACGAATTAAGTCGAAGACTCTTGTTCTTTGAAGCATTTCACTTGAGGGATTATCGGGCTTGCTCTGTAACTTGATATCTTCATATTAAAGGCTCAATTATTCATTGAGAGCAAAGACGAGAGTGCAGCTAACATGGCTGCAAACACGATCGACGGCTCAAAGCCAATAATCCTATTAAAAGTTTATTGTGTTGCGCTCGAATTTCTCCATTAAAGTTGAATTTCCCTTCGGCCGGCATTCACTGTTCACTCAACACCGCCGTTCCCCCATCGATCTCGAAATTAGGTCAACGCATGCTCGAAAGACAAAGTTGTAAATTGACTCAATTAATTGTCTTTTTTGTTAAATTTCGGCTAGAAATGAAACTTGATTGAGACAAACGACTTCAAAGAAAGCCCGAAGCTTCAATCCATTACGAAGTCAAATAGTCTAAAGCTGTCGTGTCATAAAAGTGTTTTGATCGCTGTGCAGCAAGAAATCATTGATTAATAAACGAGAAGGTTTTCACCTGATTCGAGCTACGAGCCAGCAGCGAGACTCGTTTATTGCCTATGATGGTTGTTCATCTTCCCATTTGATTAACAATTTGAATATAAACGGGAAATCAATTTACTACAACATCATTTGAATAATTTATTTAATTAGTCCCAACATCTTTCTGTCACGCATTTTCTCTTGCTTAGGTCGGATCGACTGGCTATGAGTCACTTCGGGTGCAGAACCACACGGAATGCGAGTGTTTACATAGAAGTCGTCAACAAGCGCATGAAAAGACGAAAGTTTTGCAATCGCAGCCAAGAACAACAACGAAACGACCGCGCTGCAATTGCCCATCACACTTCGACGCAGAGATTGAAGAAAGAAGCTGCGGGTGTTTTTGTCGCAAGGGTAAACCTCAGTGTCGTCAAAGATATGAGGGCAGAGAAGGATTCACGCTAAGCGACCAGAGGTTCGTTCAAATAAATGAGTCTGATGAAAATCTCTCTGAATATTTTCTTTTTAGATGCATCGAGCAGGGTCAATGCACTCAGCCTCATTGCCTCTACGGAAGTTACACGCCCAATACTGGACGGTGTCCCGACAGAAACGAAAAGATTCGACGCGGCTTTCAGCGTCCAACTTAAATAGCCCTCGAAATTTGATTAAGATTAGGCAAAACAGTAATTCGATGTTTAGGTATTTTAAGGCAATGCTCTGTGATAAAAAGTTTTGTGATATTCGAATTCTGCCAATTTTTGATCGGAATGAAAAGTTTTGTAACTAACGACAAGCGTCCGTTTACTTTATTCAATCAAAACTTCAGCAAATTACAAGTCTGTCACGGGACGCTTAGCGACCCACTTCTTGATGTTGTCAAGAGCCAGAACTGTTTCGGTGACCTTCTTCAAGTGCGGATAGTTTGCGATGACGTCTTGCTTAGTAACGACGCTGAAAATCGTGCTTATGGCAGTGAAGAAAAGATCCGCCCATGTCAAACGTTTGAGTGCCAAATGACCGTTGTTCTCCTTGGCGATCGTTTCAAGTGCGTTGAGGTAGAACGGAAGAGTCTCTTCCATAAATGCCTTGAGTTTCGCTTCCTTAGCTGCTGGATCTTGCTCGAAATGAATCGGAATTATCTCTAAAAATTGAATTTTTGATAAGAAATTTCCAAATCAAGTGGCACTCTTATCAGTCGTCGACGTGTAAACTTTCAAATTGCAACTCACTCTGTCTCAAATCATTAATAGTGTCAACGACTGAGTCAATATCAAAATTCTCCATGTCGGTCTTGCCATCGAGTCCAACCTTCTTAGCTAGCAAGCGGCAGATGGAGACGTGTTGATGAAGCGTTTTGCCGTCAATCTCCAAAACCGGCATTTGTCCCATCGGCATAGCTGGAAAACAAATTTTTTAAAGGTCATTAGTGAGTCACTAATCACTAATAGAACTTCTACGTTCTTACTCTTCTTGAGTGCCGGCCAGTCCTCACTCTTGACGCGATTATCTACGAAATCGATGTTTCCATAGCTCAGCATAAAACGGATCGGTTCTCCGAGACCCCTGAGATTGAAGTACGAAAGTTTGTATACCATTTTTGAAGACTGGAAAAAATCTGACTGAACGCGCTAAGCTTTGAGAGTCGACTGACGATCGCTTAATTTATTTTTCGTTTTTCATCGCTTCGACTAATTTACCTCATGCGAGTTCTCGATTAGATAAAAAATATTCGCTTCAAGTGTTTGTTACGCAATTCATTCGATTGTCTCTTACAGTAATATAAACTGAGAACTTCCATTTGAAGTATCTTGTCTCTAGACCGCGACGTAACTAAGAACGATTCACAGCGGTGACGAATGACTCCAAGTCCACACCAGCTGTAATTTTTTTGCTAAGCTAATTCTCTCGATTGTTATTAATAACTACGAAGAATAATTTGCAAGATTTCTTGCTTTTATTTCAGCTTAGTAATCAGATTTAAATGTCCGTCTTTGGACGCTTAGCGACCCACTTCTTGATGCTTTCCAGGGCCAACACCGTTTCAGTGACCTTCTTCAAGTTCGAGTGCTTTGCTGTGAGATCTTGTTTGGCCATGAAGCTCATGTAACCGCTCATGGCAGTGAAGTAAAGATCAGCCCAAGTCAATCGCTTAAGTGCCAAATGTCCATTGTTGGCCTTGGCGATTTCTTCAAGAGCGTTAAGGTAGAACGGAATAGTTTCTTCATTCAAAGTCTTGCGCTTGGCTTCTTGAATCTTAGGGTCTTGCTCGTAGTGAACAGCTCCAATCTCTAAAAGAACAGATCGAGTTAGAAAATCAGTCAAATACCTAATCAATCAACGAAGACAAAAGCTTTGTAAAACTGCAACTCACTTTGTCTGAAGTCGTTGACAGTGTCGACTACCGAGTCAATTTCGAAATTCTCCATGTCGGTCTTGCCATCGAGTCCAACCTTCTTGGCCAACAAGCGACAGATGGAGACGTGCTGATGGATTTTCTTCCCATCAACCTCTAACACCGGCATTTGTCCCATCGGCATTGCTGAGATAAGAGATAAGATTTGGTTATGCAACATTCTCAAATTGGATTCATAACTTTGCTTACATTTCTTGTGCTTCGGCCAATCCTCTGGCGACACGCGGATGTCTTCAAAATCGGTGTTTCCATAGCTCAACAGGAAACGAATGGGCTCAGCGAGAGCGGTGATGTTGAAGTAGAAAAGTTTGTATGCCATTTTAGGAAACTGAGATGCTTTTGACTGTACGAGAGAACCTTAGAGAGTCGACTGACGATCGCTGAAATGTTGTTTCATTTATACTCGCTTGTGACAAACTTACCTCTAGTGAGTGCTTTGATAAGATAAGGAAGATTTACTTTGCTGGGGCATTGCATAACATTATGTGTGTTTTCTAACTGCAACAATATAACTACACTGAACTGCTATCCAGTCAATCTGGCTACTTAAACTAGTTGAGAAATAAAACATTGCGTCATCGTGACCACGCACATTTCAATGACATTGCTAGTCGAGCTAACTTCTGATAAGGCAACAAAAGTTTGAGTAGCAGCTGTTTGTAAAATTGCTCAGTTTAATCTCACTCTGCTAGACTTTAAAATTTCAAACGCTTTTTTATTCATTTTAAATTTATATTTTTCTTTAAATTTTGAGTCGACCATGGCTACGAAGGCAAATCGCATTGGCAGCGACTATTCAACCAGTCTGGACCGATGCATTGTCCATTGCCCAAATTTCTAGCTCTGCAAATAAGTGTGCAGAGCTGGGCCAAACAAAAAAAACGTCCGTTTCTTCCAGGTCCGTCTTCTAAAATACGAAAAATCAATTAGAAACTCAATTCTCTGGCTATGGCTCCACTGTACCAGATTCACTGGCCGCTGTGATGACGGCAATAAAAGCAAAAATGCTCAGTAGAAATACAAAGCGCATCGTCAACTCGTTTCAAACAAACCACCTGAAGATCTAAATGTTTCTGACAAGGCAACACGAGCTTTGAGCGTAATATAGTGAGAAGCAGCTACGTTCTAAAAAAACATTTCTCCGTAATCACAATTTTACTACGAATTGTCAAGATGTTGAGGCAAGTGTTGATGCATTTCTTTGAGTTAGCAGTTGAAAATACTTTTGATTTTATTGATAAAATTTATTCTCCGATTTCACTTCTAAATTATGAACCATCTAGCAGATCAGAACACTTGCAACGGCTTCCAATCCAACCACGTCCAACGCATTCTCCGGTCCCCAATCCATCAATTCGGCAGCCCGCTCTGCAAACTTCTGGGATGCACATGAATCTCCCGCCTCGACTTGGCTTTTCATCTACAAAAATATATGAAAATCAAAAATTTTAAAGTCTGACCAAAGTTTTACTTGAACTTGAATCCGCTGCTGAATTGGGTGCCGGATTTTCAACAGAGTTATCCGCTGAATCGTTGGCCATAGCCGCGAAAGTCAGGATAGCAAAAATGCTTAATAATAACAAGACACGCATGTTTGATTTTATTCTCACGAACGAGAACCTGTGAAGATACAAACTAGAATGATAATCTCAGATTTCCACGGAGCTTAAATACTTGGAAATATGCACACGAGCTACCAGGAATTCCGCATAATTTAATATAAATTTGAAGCGGTTTTGATAAGAGTTTCTATTTATTCAGATAAGCTAAAAGTGTGACAATGGTTTATTGTTGTAATTTGAGTTCACTCAAATCATTGAGCTCTTCAACATCTAATATTGGTTTTCCGTATTCCGTCCAGTTTCTTAACATTGTTTCGTTCACAAAGCCCCAATTCCATTTCTGCGTTATTTTCTGGGAGTCGCATGTTGAAACGTAAATATTTTTCAACTTTAGATTCATGTCCATGCATCTAAAAATATTTGCTTCGAGATAGGTTTTTAGCAAACGTCAACTGTATATCTCACCGGTTATCTCGTTTACGACCACAGAATATTTGCTTCGTGTCGAGATCATATCGGAAGTACTGATTCTCTTGCCTGAATTTGCACGAGTACGCCAGAATTTGTCCGCCGTTGGCATCCAAACAGTCACTGTTGGTTCCTTCGATTGAAATATCTCGGTGATTTCGAAGTCTCATCAACTGCCTGAAGCCAGGATTGTCCAAAGTGTTCTTACACGGATAAATACCGACAGGTTCTCCATGACTTGCACCTAAAGTGTCAAGGCAAAGTTTTGGATTCGCTACACTTTGAATCTGGAAGAGGAGAAGACACGTAACTTGTTTGAAGAAGCCTCTGAGCTCATCAGTTTTCAGGTGAGCTTAAAGGTAAATTCATATGAGAGAAAACTCACTCCACCCGAAGCAAATGCTGGTGGTTCAATCGGTGGATATCGGTCAAGCATATCCGGAGCCACTTCCTCTAGGAAGTATTTAAATGGTTTGCAATTCAGCTTCTTTTTGATTCCAAGCATTAATGATAAGTCTCCAGTTTCGATTTTGTTCCAACGGTCTGGGTTTCTTTCATAAATGTGTTGCTTGTACTCATCCATCCAGACTTCAGCGACGCGTTTGTAGTTTCTAAAAAAAGATGATTGAGCTTTTCGAGGTACTACGAAAGCTCAAATTAACTAACTTGCTGTAGTAATCTGTTCTGTTATTCACTTCAGTGAATGGCCTTGGTCGATAGAGATGACCGACTCTAGAGCAAGGAGCGTCAAGTTGTTCTCCGCCGCACAGCCAAACCTGAAAATTATTCAAGGTTTCGAAGAAAAAGCTTATCTAAAGCTTTTAAGCTCACCTTGAAGCTCAATTCATACTGCTCTCCTCCCTAAAATTAAGAAACATTCAATATGAAAACATTAAAGTCACCGTCGCAGAGGTTTATCGTTTATATTTCCAGAGATTGTCGTTAGCCGACAATCGATCGAGTTCTTGTTTGAAGTTGCAACGATCTGGTTCGATTAGAAGTAATTTGAAATGTTTACCCAAATGTCCCTAAAAATTATTTTTAAGCTGAGAAACATTTCTTTTGGTATGGTAACTCACAGTCCAGTGTCATAACCCCCAAGCTCCCAAAAGAACTTTGCAGATATCGCGAACACGCCTACAAAACAAAACTTTGAAAATCCATGAGTTCTGAACAAAACTTAACTCACATCCCATCATCACCGGCGATTTGAAAGGCTCTGACTCCGATATTTGGTCACCCGGTCGAACAGGCAAAAACTGATAGTAAAAATACCAATTGAAAACTCCTCGTGCGCCATGTTCAATGCCCTCATAGCGATAATTTTTCGCATTAATGACATCGATGAATGGACAAACACAAGTTCGATAGTTCTTCGCGATAGGTTCAATTAGCGGAGGTAGCCAGTTTACGTTGGCTTCAGTGTGACAATCCATGAAGACTATGACATCACCACTCGCAGCTCGAGCTCCAGCTAGCCGAGCCCACATCAACCCTGATCGCACAGGCATCACGAGGATTCTAAGTTTCGTCATGTCGAAATGATTCTGAACGTATTCTTCGAGCGGCCCATAACAATATTCCTTATCGCTGTGATCGTTCACAAGAATCACTTCTTTTAACAGTTCTGGCGGCGATCGAGTGAAAACACTGTGAATTGTTCTCGTCAGAGTGCTAAGAATTTCATTGTGAAACGGAATGACGACTGTGACTGATGGCAACTCCACTAAGTAGGTTCGTTGCAAACATTCTTTCGGTCTTGTGTCTTGAATCGCTCGATCTTTCGCGATTTTATCACTCGCTAATCCATTGTGCTTGTTCTCCTCGAAAATCTTCAGGCTTAACTCTTCCTCTTCCTTTGTGACGAAGACAGGTTCACCCTGTTCGCCTGGCCCTCTGCGGAGAGATTCGATCTCAATCGTCTTGTAATCGTGCCAATCCTTAGTGGCTTGGCTATGTTGGAACCGGAAGTAAGAGTTGTAAGGCTCGATGTAGATGAAAGGCTTCTCGATTTTCATAGGGTCATTATTCCATTGGATGAGTAAATACAAAATTAAGGTAAATATCACTGAAATCCACAGAAGCAGCACCGATGTTCGCTTCTTATTCTTTAAGGCCTGAAATGGAAATTAAAGAAATTGAAGGTTTTCTGGAGTTACAACTTTTCCTACCTGGCGAAAAACGAAGTTCAGCTTGATGAGATAACGTTTCAGAAACATGTTATCGTGGCGAGTTGTGGAAACGGAAAGAACTTGCAAACGGCGATTCCTGAATGTGTTGATTTTAGGAGTCACGACTCTTTGTGGCTTTCATAAATTTCTCAGATACAAATAAATGAATTTTTAGGTAATAGATTCGTCAACTGCTCAGTTTACTTCGAACTTCAGAATTGGAAGCTTTGCTTGAGCTTTCAATAAAGCAGAGTTGGATGTCCGGGGTGTACCTGAAGCTCCACTTCTTAAGTGGTAATCGCTAATCGTAGACGAATATTTCAATGATAAGATTGGTAGGGTTTTAAATACTCAACCGATTTTGAGCAATCAGTTCGCTGTCGACGGCAATCGCATGATGACAAAATTTAATTTTTCATTCTTCCTAATCTTCGGATTCATCTGCTGTGTAAGTTTTTGTTTAAAATTTCTATGCAACTCGATAAGGATTTTCTTGCGATTTAGTCGAATGCGTTGACCATCGAGGAGATCGATCAATTTTTGAATTGGAACAGTGCCACGAAAAACTATGATCAAATGTATCACGCATTGCTGTTGTCGTCTCGCGACGTCATGTCTAATTGGATGAGCAACATCAACGCTCAGTTTTTGTCTCAAATCGGAATGACTGTCGACCGTCTCAACATGATTCAAGTAAACTCAACCTCAGCTTGTGAGACAGCAGCCCGGAGCGATGCTGGAAGTGAAATTCAAGAGATTGTGGTTCAGGTTCGAGATGACCTCGCAGTAATACAACGAGATTTTGTCTACCTTCTGCTAGACATCACTGACCAATATGTTTCTTACAACACGAAGTGGGCAGCAAGAACGTGGACCTCTGCCAACATGGTTTTGAACATGGACGTCATAAGCAACACGATGGAAAATTATGTTTACTTCTTTTACAAAAGTTTATTCGAAGCTCAAGTCGAAGAAATTATCATTGACATGCAATTCTTCGATCAGCGCATCAGCGAGACAAGAGCAACTGCTTTCGTTGGGCTACAACGTATTGGAGAGACATTGGAACGAAATTTACTTTCGTGCTGAAGGACAAACGGCAGTCAATAAATATTTTCAGGAGTTCAAGTCGATTAAACTTTCTGCTGTGTTCAGTAAACAAACTTATGATCGATATGACAGGTGGAACTGTCTAAGCATCATCAATGTTTTCAAACGCTCCTCCTACGCAACTAGTTGATACCACTTGCATGTTTATTTGATAACGTCTCGGCGTATTTATCGATAAAAACCGGTGAATGACTCAAATCTTATCGCTTATCAGTCAAGAGCTTTGCTTGATAAGAATGACTACAAATTGTTTCAGGAAACAGAAACCGCAGCAGTTGCAAGTTTGCTGGTGCTTTGTCAGGTCGTTCATTCAAGTCGTAGAAGAAATTTGAGAAGTTAAAATGAGTAAGTTGAATGAGAATGGCTTGTTGGCGATTTAAAATCTGCAAGTTAAACTGCAAAGTTGCATATTTTTATGGAAATTAAACTTCATCACAATTTGTCAGCGAGTTCTACTCAAAACGGTTGCGCAATTTATATTTCAAGCTATCAGTTTATCTTATCGATTCAGCGGCTGAAAATTCCGGCAGCTCGATGAACGAACGATTAGTATCGAAGAAAAGAAGAAGTTGTTTTTCGCAAAACTCTGATAAAAGATTTCTTTTGAACTTAGGTCATCACTGGATTCCATCGTCCATTCACCAAGGTTTGCCTACTGGCGCGGCTGTCTACGCCGGAAATGATTCTGACGGCACTCCAATTTACGTCGGACGAGCTTTCCACGAAGGCGATCAAATCCCAGCTAAAGTCATCCCCTCAAAACAGGCTTGCTATGTCTCACACAACGGTCTAGAGATTTTCAAGCCCAACTTCGATCTACTGTCAGGCACTGGATTTACGTGGGTTGCTTCAAGCAATGGCCATGTGCCAGCTGGCGCTGTCTTGGCTGGAAATCAAGCAACTGGCGAGCCACTTTATGTCGGCCGCGCACATCACGAGGGCAGTTTGACTCCTGGAAAGATTCATACTGGCCATGGATGCCTTTACATTGCTTACGGAGGTCGTGAAGAATCGATCTTGCACTATGAAGTTCTCGTTGGCGCGCAAAGAGGTTTGCTGATAAACGATAAAGGCTGAGGAATTTGTGCTGACTTTGATATTCTTTCTAGCTCAGTGGATTCATACGTCAGCTCACTCTCCAATTCCACCACAGGCAATCTTTGCTGGCAGTGACTCTGACGGCTCCCCTATGTATGTCGGCCGCTGCTTCCATAACGGAGATCAACTTCCAGCTAAGGTTATCCCAAGCAAGAACGTCGCATATGGTAAGAAAACTTTTCTGAATATCACAGGCCAAAATCTTCAATTTCAATTCGGTTCCAGTTTCGTTCGAGGGTCAAGAAATCCCCAAGTACTCTTACGAAGTCTTGTGCGAAGGAAACACTTCATGGGTTCACTCCGGTCACGGACAAGTCCCACCGAATGCAGTTCCTGCAGGTCGCACTGCCTCTGGCGAAACTCTTTTCGTCGGGCGAGGCCACTGGCAAGGAGCGCTAACCCCCGGCAAAGTTCAACCATCGCATGGCAATCTATACATTCCATATAACGGTGGTGAGGTCGCTCTAGCGACCTATGAGGTCCTTGTCGAAAATTAAAATGTATGTAAAGCTAGAAAGATCGGCTTCAAATAAAACCAGAGACGTCACGCTTTGTGGGGAATTGCCAAATTCACCTAACGTTCTCAGTCTTTTCACCAACGATTGCGAACGTAATCGCGACTCAAACCAGTCGCGTTTATATTTCTCATAAAAAGTCCACTCAAAATTCAAGTTTTATCATTGAGCCGAGTTAAGGGTCGCGATTGAAGTAGCGTGAACCGGACGAAGCTTGACAACGGTGCCTGCTAACATCAGCAACCAGCACCAGCAACATAAATTAGTCCTGGAAAAGTTGGAGAATATTTTCAGTTCCGAGCTAAATATTTTGTGGAAATTCAGGACGAGTTGGACTCGCAGCAATGAAGCGGAGAGGCTCAGGCCGTTAGGTTTGCAACCAGAAAGAGGTTCGAGCTGGTTTAGCTGTGACTAAGCGACTCGCTCGCAACAAAAGTCCAGGAACAAGTTGTTGTTGTTTGTTCGATTTTCCATCGTTTTCCATTTTTTTGCGGGGAGGGCGCGCTTCAGACCTCGCCCCAATAATCAAATTAAGACTTGTACAAATCACCTGTTCGACAATGAGCAATACAGTCGACGTTATCGCCAATCACGCGTCGTCGAGCGGAACTTCGATTTTCCCCGACGACATACAAACGATCAAAGCAAAAAATCCCAAAATGGATTTCAGCAAACCTGAGTTGCTGAAGCTGCTCTGCTACATGGAAGGAGAGCTACAGGCTCGGGATGTTGTTATTGCAGTGCTAAAGGTTTGTTGAACACTTCATTGCTCGATATGGAGATTGAAACATTTACATTTTAGTCGGAGAAAGTGAAGAACTTGGTCAACATAGCGGCTTATGGAGCGCCTGTAGAACACAAGATGAAGATGAACGACCCGCAAGCGGCGCTCTTTCGTGATACTCTCGCCCAAACTGGTAATCTAGCTAGTCGTCACACATCTGCCATTGCAGCACAGTCAGAACGAGACGCTCGAGAGTTGTGCGAGCAGCAATTGATAGTCTTGAGTCAAAAGGTCGACCATCAGCGTCAAACGCATTCGAAGGTCGCGAATTTACTAAAGTTTACTCGAGACCGACACTTGAAACTGATGCAAGAGCTTGAAGAGGAGAAGAAGAAAACGGAGAAGGCGCTTGAGCCTGGCGCTTCAAGTGCAGAACGCGCTCGACTGCTGCAGAAAGTTACAGACGCTGAGACGACGAGAGATCAGCTTGAAAATGAGATTAAGAAACTTAAGGAAACACTCGAGATAGAAAGGACCGAACACAAGGAAATTGTCATTTATTTGATGGAAGAACGCAAGAAGATCAACATGATGCGTAACGAGGAGCGGAAACGAAGTGAAGACTTGGCTCAAATCCTATCGGAAGAGAAGCAGCGAGTTGATACGATTGCTGACGGCTTGGAGGAAGAAACCAAGAAGTCGCTGAGGTTCGAGGGAGAGCTGGAGAAGCAGGCGCAAATCCATGAGCAAGAGAGGAAGATTATGATGCGCAACTTTGCGGCGGAGGAGAAGAAGTAAGAAAATCCAAAAACTTTGATCGAGTTACTAACGTTTTGAAATTGTAGAGTTAAAGATCTCGAGGCGGAAATAATTCGCCTCCGCTTAGAAAATGAAACGCTTAAGAAGTCAGCACTTGGGTCTGGAGCGAATCCAATGATGAGCAGTGTAGCAAAGGTGATTCAACCAACAGCAACTGTGTCGAGTGTTCCAGTTTCTGGACCAAGTGAGTTGAACTTTTGGGAATAACTAGCATCAGACTTATCTCGGATTCAATTTTAGCAACTGGAATTGCACGATCAATATCGCCGGGACAAGTTCTACGACAAGAGAGTTCGAGCGTGATGTCAAGCGGCTCGAACGTTGCAACGATTATCAGAGCTCACAGTGTACAACATAATGCACCCCAACCGCCAGTGAAGAAAGGTCAGTACGGGGCTGCTAATTCTGCTCGCGTTCCTCCACCCATACCACCCAACAAGCCGATCATCAACAAAGGCAGCGCCGCGACAACGAATGCGTCTCGCATCTCGTTTCTTCAGTCGCAGACGGGAGTGTCGCCCGCTCAAGCCATAGCTGCTCAGAATGCCAAGGATGGGGACGAGTAAGGAGTTGAACGGAATTATTCATAAGCCAAGCAAGCATTTAACGTAAACATATAAACAAACAAATAGTCAAAAGAACCTGAAGCATAAACTCTCCCCCGTTTCAATGATTCTCATCACAAAAAAGAAGATTCGCGTTTTAAATTTAACTTATTATTTTTTAAACAAATGTTGATCGATGATATTTTAAACCGTTATGATTCCAATCAACTGTGAAGCGCAGTTGGTGCAGCCGAACTTTGACTTTTACTTTCCGTTTGCGTTTTTATTTCGTTCAGTATTAAGTAGGACATGAAGAGCTAGAGCATGTAGAGAGCGTTAAGAATTGACACGCTGACCACTCTTGGTATTGATACTCGATCGACGATTGCAATGAAAACGTCAAGATGAAAGTAAAACCTTTAAAATTTTGTAGACTCCACGCCGCACGAGAAGAGAAATTCATTTTGTTGTATAAATTTTCTGTTTCCCAAGAAGAATTCTTTTTGTAAAAAGAAAGTGAATGAAAGATACTTAATGATGAAATATTGTAGAATAAAAAGTCTATCAGAAAATATGTCGAAGTTCTTTGGGTTGTCGAGTGGTATTTTATTTCAGAAACCTTCGCATTGATTGGGCCCAGAAAGGACAGACAAGGCAACATCGCTTAGGGGAAGAGGTACAGAACCGGGTAGAAATACTCGGCGAAAACATCCCCCTTCATTCTGACCTTCGCATTGACAAGTCTAAAGCATTGACAATTTAAACATTTTTGAGGCATTTTCTCTTATGAATTGTTATGGAGTCGTTTTCCGAGCCTCTCCACGCCAAGCTGACGTGATCATCGTCGCCGGAACCTTGACCAACAAAATGGCACCGGCTCTCCGCAAGGTCTACGATCAAATGCCGGAGCCACGCTGGGTCAGGCTAAACCTCGCTTGCGTTAGGCGCTTTTAGTCCAGAGAAGGCAATTCACTTGCTGCCAAGGTGTCAACTCCTGTAAGTAAATGTGACAGTAAAGAATAAGTAAGTGTGACAGTTTTAGCTCTCTTGATTAGTCAGCTAATTATGAAAACTCATTCTGAAACATTGCGCGCATCGAGCAAGATCAACTTTTTGATTTCGTATTCCACGAACTTAGATAAATTGCTCTGGATATCCGACAAAGAGTTTGGTTGACCCTACCAACAGATATCGCTGATATTCATGACACTCGCTACCCTCGATTCGCCTTCCGGATCTTGCGGATTCAGGAGTCGCCTTAAAAGTTTCTCTCTCACTGACGCTCAGCCGTACAAACGCTACTTGCGCAGTGGCGACCAAGTGCAGGAGAAAGAGGACAGTGAAAGAACTAGGAAGTCTCGTCTGGACGTGGTGGTGTTTTTCGGTGGAAAAAATCAATAAAACAGCATCGCTGTGTTGGTGTCAGTGCAATGTTGCCGTTGGTGTTTGTTTTGGGTCATTGACACGGGAGCTTTCATAGGAAAGCGAGCAGAAGTGGAGTGAAAAGTTGTAGAGATTCGCTTCCTGGTTTCGTCTCCCTCACTCTCGCTCCGACTTCCGCCTGTTTGTTAATGTGAAGGGATTTTAATTAATGGGCAAAGTCATAAATAGCAGTAAGACTTTTGGTCCCGATAAAGCTTTGCTTTACCTCTCGATTGCTTTTTACGTTCGGAGATGATTTTGCATTTCGCTTCCGGGGTCAAAGCACGCACTACACAGAGCTTTTTCTGTTTCGTGTTCTGAGAGCGTTAAGAGGATGAGGAAACATCGAGTTGATGAAGCTTACGAGTCATTAATCATTTCATGGGCCTCTGCCGCCTTTTCTCATTTATGAAATGTTTTGCTCGCTCTACGAGAACAATCACCGGAAAACGAAGGAAAACAAATCATAAGCAGCCGAGGAGGGAAAAAGTGAATCGATAATCCCGGGGCCGACGAGCAGAGATCAGCGAAAGGTGAATGAAACCTTCTGACTCTCCAGGTTCATTTGTCAATGGAGCGAAACCTCTCAGGATTGCGATTCTCCTTCCCCCATCCGTTTCTCCGCTCAACCCTTCGGGCTTCTTTGTCTTGCTTCGCTTGCATTTCCCGCTTTTCCGGGTGCACGCCGCAACAACAACAAGCGACGAGGAAGCGTTGTATCGTAGCCGAAAGAAAACGTGGCTGAATGCAAGTGGATGTGAATGCGAATTATAGCGCAAGTCCAGCGACTCCACCCTGAAAAGTGGAATGGGTGCCGAAAGCTTCATTTTTCTGAATCAACTTTCAGCTTTTTCTCTTGTCGGTGGTTTGGGGTGAAGAACCGGGACGATATTTCACTCGTTCGCTCTGGAAGGATTTGTTGTCGTTTCCAGTCGACGGAGTGTGAGGCAATCCCGTAAATAAGGAAAGCGATTTACGTTGCCATGGAAAACATGGAGTCGGCTCACACTCCGATCCACGAGCGAGCACAACTCACCGAGACACATAGCGCTGCAATTTTGTTGTTTTGTTGTTGCCTGGATGCGCATAGCGACGCTGGTAGAAGCGTTCCGAGTAAATGCAAAGTTATGCAATGGTATCGTCGTGCAGGGGATGATGAAATACGCTCGGCTTGCCGAAGAGCGGTCGTCGAACTGCAGCGTCCCTGTAAATTAAATTTAATCTTCCCTGAAAGTAAATAGCGATCCAGACAATGTCTGGGCTGCTGCAATAGTTTTCCATATAAATTTACGAGAAATTTGGCATGAGGAAAACTCATTGATTTATTAATTCATGTCTCGACGACTGTCAGCGACTAAAAAGTCTGAGGAAGAGATTGAAAATCCTGAAACGATGTAACAAAAATGATTTTCGTTATTTTCAATAATTTATGTATTTTTATTTTAGTCACAAAAATCGCAATCAACGATGAAATAGTTTTACCTAACATAAAATAGTTAACGGTCGATGGAATGGCAAGAGAGTTTAGCTAATACGATTGATGACAACAACTAAGATGAGTTTCGGAGGAACTTTTCATGCTGGAATTTACGATTAACAGTTGGGAAGATTTCGCCTGAAGGAGGTGGCGAGGGACGATTGAAGGTTGCTGAGGGTCTCTGTTTTGCTAATTTCACAGAAAAATCTCGAGTAATTGATACATCATGCAGCAGCCTCAGACAGAGTTTGGATTCACATATTATCACGTCAACATCCAGCATAACAAAATTTTAGATAAAAAAATTCGACCATCAAAACAACAAATTTCAAGTCAACACGTCAAGCTGATTTTTGCGTCAAGCCTGAAAATGAATAGAAAAAAGTTTTCTGTTGATTTCGTCGAGCTAGCAGTAAACAAGTGGGTAACTTACGCTTCTCACCCCGTGACTTTTGTAATGAAGGTTGTGAAAATTGCAAAAAGTCCAGTCGTCAACAAAGCCATCGGCGAGGTTTTTCCTAAATTTCAAAACTCAATTACACTTTCAACTATCAAAATCGAACTACGAATAACTTTTGTTACCATTTTCCATCTACGAGCACAACTTGGATGTTAGACACTTGAACGGTGCACAGAATGAATCAAATATGATTAACAACCTCATCGAATGAAAAACAATGAGTGTGTTTGCCTTACAGATTATGTGTTTCACAATTTTATTGTCTTCAGTCTCGCTGAACATCGTCAAATGGGTTTCAAGATTCGAGAAATTTGTGCAAAAATGCGAGAACGTTTCATCGTCCTAGTCTAGTGAAGGTCACTTAACAATTGTCATCCCTCTTCCTTCTTATGTGCAAATAAAATGATTGAGTGAGGATCCTCTAAAGTTTCCCAATGAAGTTTTGCTGTAACGTTCATCAACTAAACTGCTAGGCAAGATTGATGAGCCTTCCTACCGCGCTGAGACTAAACCTTCAACCTGTATCTTCGTGTCTCCTCAACCTTATTCTACGTGTGTATAACATAGTAAAAATATTCATGGGAAACAACCTCAAAGGAAGTCTCCAACATGAAAGTTCACATAACAGTTCGATAGACTAATCACTCACACTCTCTAACAACACTAGTTTAATACTATCTCTGTTTGTCACTCAACCACGGAGCCTCGAACAGATCAACAAACATTTAAATTCTCTGAATGGAATTCGCACCTGAGCTAGCAGTTAGCGTCGAACCATAGCGATCGAGAAGATCGAAGATAGCTCCATTCGTCCATCCAAAGCCCTTCTGAACTTCGTACTCCCCACCGCCTCCATGACCGCCGAGCTCTGTCGCAAGATACTAAAACAAAATAAGAATGAGTTGAGTTCATTCGACGTCAGTAAGTAATTCACCTTCTCGAACATCGCTCCAGTGTCTTTGAAAGCAATGTAGTTGCCTTGAACCCACCGCTGGGCCCAATCTTGTGCTAATCTTTTTGTTCTCTCATCGTCGAGATTGTCAAGGCCGACGATCTGCATGTGACAATAATATCTGAATAAAACTGAATTACAAAGAAGAAATGATCTGTGTTACCAGCATGTGTTGCATTGGTGCCTGTAATGGAACGTGGTCAGAATGGAAAATTATTTATCGGAAATGAAAAACTTACCCAAACGTTCGGCCAATCCCATTGTTCACCTGTATGAATGAAGAGTCAAGACACGGCAAACAGGAAAGTCAAAAGAAAGCTTACCGGTGTTGCTGGCTGTGGTTGGAACGCCGCCAGGGTAGTCATCGATTTTGGTCTTCTTGATATAATCAATTACGCGGTCAGCAATGTGCGCACGTTGCGTTGGGTCATAGCAGCGCATCCACAGGGGAGAGAGATTAGTCGGAACGAAGTAATCACGAGGTTTGTTATTTATTAGATCGTAATCGAGCCAAGAGCCAGCGTCTTCATTCCATAAAACGTCGTTGACAGCCTGAATTGAACGGTGTTTGAGATTGAAAATCAAAGCGTGAAAGTTTGATTTACCTGCTTAAAATCGTTAGAGTGTTTCGTGAACTTTTCTTGATTTGCCGTGTCTCCTTTGTAGCCATAAAACTCAGCGATGATCTTTGCGTTCCAGTAGAGAATTGCATTTAATTCGACAGGGATAATATGTCTCGTTTTCAGGTTTCTCAGGTCACCAACGTTCGTTCCATTCTCATTGATGAACCAACGGCTCGAGAAATCCATTCCACTCTCGGCTGCTGCCTTAAGTTCTGAATAATGATCTTCACGTTCAGCGTCGTTGGGGAAGTCTTTTCCTGTTTCAACATCTTCGCGGTATGATTCCGGTCGCGGTCCTGATGATTTGTCACCGTATCTTGCTAGTCTGTGACCTTGAACCATTACAGTGTGATTGGTAAGCCAGAAGTCGAATTCACGAGCTAAAGTGTCTACAGATTCGATTGCGAAAGCTTTGTCATCAGTTGTGTCAACGTAGGTTTTGATCATTGGTGTCAGGAGCGGTGGCTGTGATCGCATTGAGTAATATACTCGCCCGCCATTGGGAATGAAGCCAAATCGATCGATGATAGAAAGGAAGTTCCTAAGCATTCCTTGAGCGGTCTGTTGATAAAGATGTTAATTAAAGAATCCCATAAGTTTTGAGGACACTCACCTGAACCATTTCAGACAGCAACAAGCCACGAATAATCCAGTAGCTGTCCCAATAATAGAACTCGAGGAATCTACCTCCAGGCACAATCACAGGATTCTCAACCCAAATGATCGAATACATTTCGGGGTTGTCGTAGACATCTTTCTTCATTTGTCTGCCAAGTAGCCGCCAGACTCCATTTAAGTCTTCAGCGAAGCCACGCAGTTCCTTGTCATTAATCCTGTTGAGAATCTCTGGGTCCTTTTTAAAATCACTGGGTATCCATTCTTCGAATTCTGAACCTCGTGCATCGAAGTGATTTTCTACCCACGCTTGAATGTCATCCTTCGATGGTTTACCATTTCCATACTTTGCCATGAAATCATCGAAGAGCTTGAGGGTTTCATCGGGTGATTGCCTCATTTTCATGTCAACGAACGTCTTCGAGTCGTTGTAGATCCGAGCCATTTGGACGGTATCGAGCAGGCGACCGTGACAGTAAACTTCACTGTGAACGATAAAGATATTTCATGAGCTATGTGAAGTGGAGGAAAATATATGTTGAAGTGCGGTTGTTGGCGTCGGTAGCTTGAAGCTAGGGTGGTCTCGTCGGGTGGCCGGTTTAAACAACAAATTTATTAGCACTTCGTGTATCTTACCTATCGCAGGGTGGCGGCAATTCATCAGTCAATACGTTAACAAATAATACAACCGGTATTAACAAAAGACTTATTAGCACTTTCATGTCTCTTCCTTATCGTTCAACCTTCGTCACGATATCAGTCGAATTTTCTTATCAAATCTTAAAGTTGCGTAATTATAATCACAAACTAAAAAGCCCTTGGTTAAGTTCCTAGAATTGACAAATGTGCTTGAAGTTAGTCAACGAACTCATCCCTGGCTTTCAAGTGGCACTCGTGTTATCACATGTTGGACTAGCAATTGGGCAACGCGCAACAATCAACAATAAAAACTAATCTAAGACCAATTCAAGGATCAAGCGTCAAGCTTACCCATTCCGACCGACTGTCTCTGGGTTGTAGTAGCAACAATTGCTCGATTGGCTGGAAAGAAATTTGAGGGTAGGAAAAGCTTGAAGGAGAATTTTCAAAAAGTTTTGACGCTTAAGTGACAATGGAGAAGTTGAATCGCAGTGCGAAATATAATCCGTGATAACATTTAAAGGTTTGTCGAGTGAGCTATCAACTGAACAAATATTTATCAAATTCGTGAATTGTTTTTACTTGGAAACTGACGTAGTTCACAGCACGATTAACTCTCTTCACCAACTTGTTGCTTCAACGTTCGAAGTGGAAATGACAAAATATCAATCACCCGCGCACAATTAAATAGTAAAGTTCTGTTTCGCGAAACAAGCTTAGCTGATATTCAAATGAAGCTTGTCGTGAGGCGTTTTAATCGTGAGCTTTTCGCATAACTTTTCGGAAGGAAATGGAGTCGAGCTTGCAATCGTCGGCGAGTGCAGTAGAATTTATGTCGCACATTTCTCGACAATCAATTAGATTTCAGGTGACCCAATTAACGCAGCGAACTTTTTTTATTGTCGCCATAAAAGGTCGTTGAACAATTTCTGCGGCTCTATGGTTTGATCTGCGTTCAAATTTATTTCCTTTGCTCAAAAGTTCAGTGAACGACAAATTGAAATAATCAAATCACCCACGAGCATCTCGCGAATTTCATTTCCGCACGTGTCCGTAATTGCATAGAATTCCGCCAACATCTCGCCCTTCAGTCAGCTGATTATCTGACGCGAAAGTCACTCAGCATGCAAAAACGCGTCGTGAGAATTTCCCCGTAAAACAATTACTCGATCAGAATACAACGCGAACTGCCAGACCGCAATCGACGCTCCGGTCGCAATTCCGATTTAACAAGCAGCTCGTAGAATTCAAAGCATAAAAACTCTCGTCACGTTCCAGCACCTCGCAAATCCTTCAATTAATTTCGACTTATTGGGAAGTTTGGCTCGTGGCGAGTTTATGCGAGTCGTGGTCGACTCGAGAATGATCAAGAACATTTCTCCGCAAGGCAATGCGGTTCCTTATCGCCTTGTCTTTCAATGTCAACAAGACCAACTGCCAATGTCATCGCGGAGTTTGATGCCATCAAATTGAGGTGAGTCAACTCTGGCTTTGAACTTCATCGAGCATAAACGCGAAACAGTTTATTAAGTTGCTTCACGCGAAAAATTCTGTTTCCGCGATAAACAATTCAATTAGTTTTCAGTCCCTAAGTTCCTCGAGGAAGCGGAGAGTTTCTTCCGAAGGTTAATCGATTCCGTCGATAGAGTCCAAATTCTTCGAATCGCTAGCGTTGCACACTGCAAAAATGAAGTCGATGAAATGTCAAACAATGAATCAACGACGCAGAATGAAACTAGCAAACCAGATTCGAGATCTTTAAAGAAATTTAATTGTTAGAGGCCAAGGCTGGTGAGGAAGAAGCTACATCATTGGCCTTGAGTTGGCGGTTAGTATATTTGAGATTCCTATTAGGTTCCCACGAAATTCACCCCACGTCATTTGCCCGCTAATTAACGCCGGTTATCAGTCGGCAACAGAAGCTAACATCACGTTTTTGTTCAGCCGCTTAAACTCATGAGAACTCTTTGAGCCTCTGTCAAGTGTCTCCAGCATTGAAGCTTAACCGAACCTCACGATTTTTCATGTTGTCGGTCAAGGTCAATATGCTTGATCGAGTCCCCACGGATCAAAGATGGAAAATCCCAGCCGGTTACCTGAAGGTTCTTGAGCAAAGTCAATCAAAAACCGCTTCAACGTCTCTCGTGAGTCATGAAACTTTCCTCCAGGCAAATCTTCAAGGAATTAGATTTGCAGAGATCGCAACACTTCTCGGTACTTTGATCGATTTCTCTTTCCTCATTTGATTCGAGAATGACTCTGAAGGTCAAAAATGAAAATGACTTAGCACACAATTGATTCAGTGCTTCGAGCGGTGCTCAACAATCGGATCGCATAAATTTCAATTTGATGATTGGCGGAGATCAGAATAGATTGTTTGCATTGCTTGTTTGCACATTTTACGTCGCACACGAGATCTCAAAATAGAAATATTTGCGTTCACAACACGAACAACAGAACTTTCTTTCACTTTGATTGCGTTCGGGGCACAGCAGAAGAGTGCGATAGCGACTCTCAAAATGCGCCGGATTATCGCGCCGTTGTTCAACTGTGAACGGATGAAGATCGTTCCATTTGTTCGCCGTTATCACGAAAAATATGTTTGCTGTCTTTATTGCCCTGCTCTCGAACAACGCTTGTCAACCTTATCACGATTGAAGTTTTTTGATTGAAGACTTGTGGATAAGTTATATCTCAACTCCAAGTGGAATCTCGAGCTGAGTGCAACCAAAGATTACTTGCAGAATAGCCTTGAACTTCTGCTCAAGTATCGCAAAGTTCTCCCAAGCGCCAACATGTGACAACAATTTGCCAAAGTCTCGACGGAAAACGAAAGTAAAATTTTCACAAACTTTTTCGCGAAGAATATAAATTCGTTGGGAAACTAAAAATAAATTATATATCACGTTGCGAAGCAATTGGAAGCAACCATCGACCGACACTGATGGCAGCTGATCATCGACTAGCGACTGACACCAGCGAAGCCGACGAAACGATTCACATATCATAATTGTCGTTCTGTGGATGTGTGTGCACCGAGAGAAAAAGAAAATCATTTGGAGTCGAGTTAATCTAATCGAAAGAGTAACGAAACGGATTGCGATGATGACGCATCAGTTGAATAAGTTAAAGATCATGTTTTGGGGTTTCGGGGGATCCCGAAGGAAAGCAGATCTTCAGATGACGCGGTATTGCGTCATTGCCAGTGACGTCTCTTATCCAAAAAATGATTTCAGCGAGTAGAAGAGAAACAGGCGAGGAGGAAATTCAGTTCGTTCCACTTGACACTTTTGTTTTCTTCTACGAACGTTCACTGAATTGAAGACTTCAAGTCGTTCACCGCAAAACTGGCGAGCAGCAGAAACACGCTGCCGTTCAAGTTTGTGACGTCGCTCGGTTGTCAGACGTGCCTCCAAAAACAACTTAACGGCAACTACACGGAAAAGAATCGCGAATATGTGTAGCTCGTCTGGCTGTTTCGTTCGTCTGGTTTAGATGTGTTGAAGCTTGCGAAACCGCAGCGGCAAGAGCAAGAAGAACTAGTCACGAGAAGGTAGCACATGTCATACGTGTTGGGGAACTTTTGTTTACGTTGCAAATATTTTGTGGCACAGCTAGCGATCATGCAGTCACAAAAATAAACTCATGAACTGTTGCGTTGACTGAAGCAATTGCATTTAAGTGACGGAGCAGTTGTGGAAATTTGGACTGATTCGAAAGCTTGCATGAACTGACAAGTGGCTGCTTTATAATTTGCTGACTAAGAATTTATGTTCAAGCGTCGCAAGAGGTTCAGATTATGCAAACTTAGACCAAATGAACAAATAACTCTGGTGTCTGATAACTAAGATTTTTTTGAAAGGCGAAGAAAAGTAATTTCCATCTGAAACTTTCGAAGACTTGAAGTATTTTCTTGGAATTGCTTTTAAACACGCAACAAAGCAATCGAAAATTCTGTTGATTGTTCGCTGCAAACAAAAAGTTCCGCTTGCTTATTCCTAAGAATAAAAGTAAGAACGAATTTTTGTTAAGAGAAATTTGTGAGCTTTCGGCGCGTTTTGAAGGTCAACGTTGAATTGACGCATAGACTACGATTTTCTATGATTGGTGTTGAAGATTAATGGTCTCTGTGTTCATTCGCTAAGCAATCTCTTCAACTCTTCAGTCGCTTATCATCCGTTCACCGGAGAACGTTTGTTGATCACTGAACAAAATCGTGCAAGACAAGTTGGTCTTTAACTCAGCGACGATCGAGTAATCTACTGCATTTAAGAGTAAGGAGACTCCTCGCATATTTTCTTGGTTTTGAGTAGTGAGTTCAATTACCCTCACCTCATTCGAACTCATTTCCTTCTCTTTTCATTTAATTCATCACTGTTGGGAAATCAATAAAGTTTCCTCGCTTCGCCGGCTTTCGTTTATTCATGTAGCTCTCACAACTGAATCTCTGCATCAACGCAATATCTTGATTGCTCAATTCCGCAGCCCACAGAATAATCAGATCATTAAATCGCTCAGCTAGACTTCCTCAATTGAACTGACTTTCAAATGCTGTATTTCATGTTGGATAAGGTCGAATTTATTTCGATAGGCTCGGGGCAGATGGCCTTCGACCTTTAGCTTTTGCACTGCAACTCTTAATTGTTCTCCATTGTCACCGCACCATCGACGTCAGTAAATTTTTGTTTCCTCACCTGCCATCGTTCGACGTCATCTTCTTCTCGCACTTTGATCAATCCGTTGACCGAGCTTAAAATTTTATCTTTTTCTTTCTTCTTTTATCGCAAAAACTGGATAACGTTGAATAAACCCGAATCGTTTCTGTTTATGGGTCAACACGTTGTTCAAAAAGCAATGCGCTTCTCCCGACAACTTCCACTGAATTTATACTCGACGAAGTGTTTAGCTTTACCTAATTAAATTCTAATTGTCACAGCTTTGATTCTATTTTTACAACTTCTCTGCTTTACGCTCGCCGCTTCATTCACGCTCTCACAAAAGCTAAGCCGTGCGCGAAAAATTGCACAACAATCGTGAAAATCTACCAACGAAACTGGATATCAACGCCGAGAATTAGCAGCGCGATGATTAATGCAGACTCTAGATAGCAAATCTCGACCTTAAAAACGGCCGAAGGGAAGGAAAATTGAGCTAAATACGAAGTTTGCTATCCAAACGACACAGCGACAAACTGACGACTGCCAAAACTCTGCTTTCAGTTTTCAAAGCGACTCACTGAAAATGAGAAAACAGAAGAGAAAACGAAACTCACACTCATGTGGATAAACCAAGCAAGCAATCAACCACGAGCTATTCTATGGAGTGTTGTTGCTGCCGTCTGAGTCTTTGAGAGGCATTCGCACATGTTGATGTGACGTCATGATTTTGGATAAGTAGGGCGAGTAGTTGCGTGCCGAGCGCCGACCTTCATTCGCCCGCTCTCCGAAATGAAAATGAACTTAGTGGAAAGAGAAGAAAACCCTTCAGGAAAAGCGACACAATCGAGTTTCATCGTGGGTTGATGATCGATGATAACATTTCATTGAAATTCCTTGAACTTGAATCAACAACTCGAAGAATCTTAGATAAAGGTGACGTACACAGCACTGTGGGTGTGTCAGCCATCGCTTTCATTTCAGACTTTGAGGCTCGCCACGTGTCTCACTACTTTGCGATAAGTATTTCGTTGTGATTGAGTCAGCAATTTTCTCGGCGTTTTCACGAGAAATTGGCGTGAAAATCGAACGAAATCAATCACCTTCAAATTTCTCTCGCCACTGAAAATGCTCAGGTGCAAACTTAATTGAATCTCTGCCAAGATTAGATTAAGAGATTGTTTACACAAACAGATGTTCCACTGCATTGTGCTTGCTGTCAATTAAAATTCCTCTGTTCAGTGTCACTTCGATTCAGAGACACATCGTGTGATTGATTGAGTTTTGTGTGTTCACTCGGGAAAATATTTCGCAGCGCTGACTGCATAAGTTCGTGGAGAATAAAGTTTCATGCTCAACGGTTTCTTCTCGTCGCAGTGAGCATTTTCCAAATCAAACTCAAAATCATGAACGAAAGTCCTAAAATTTCTGTGGAGTCTTCAAAATTAGTTTGTGATCAGCTGGAGATCGGAATCGGACGGCTGGAGCTGGTGGCAGCATTTCCATTGAGCGCGAATGATGGCGAGATGAGTGAAAAGCCCGTTTGTCATTCCATCATCGACACGAAGACTTTCTCAAGATGCCACGAGATCCAGGCCGCTTTGAACGTTGAGAAACTCTCACGGGATTGCCAACATCTGATCGAAATCCTTCGCGGAGTTCATGATGAGCTCAAGGCGACTCAAACCTTCAGCAAGATCACAAATTTTGTCGATGAAGCTGTCAAAGAAACTATTGAGTTGCAGAACTCAATCGACAACTACAATGAATTGAAATCTTCTGCGGAAACATTAACTGAGTCATGTAAAACTCGAGTGGCACGTCAAAGAAAGGAAGAAAATGTGATCTCGAATGAAAACTTCCACCTGATTCTCTCGCATCGACAAGCTGAAATTGAGTTAGAAACTGAGGCAAAGTACGTTCAATCTTGGGCAAAGTCCCAACTACGTCTGAAAGAACTTGAACTGCAGAAGAATGAAGATGAAGCCGACCACGAGTTATATCAACTTGAACGAAGTCATTTTGAATCCGAGGACGTTTCTCCCGTAATCCTAAAATTTTATCGTCGTCGATACAAAGAACTTCGGGAAGAGCTCGAGCGTATGAGCCCTGAGTATTATCAGCAGTTGGAGAGCATGGAATTGAACATCCAGATCGCTACAAGCTCAAAGGAAGATCTCGATAAGATGATTGAAAAAGAGCGAGAAGCTTTTATCAACCGAGAGCGAGAGATGAAAGACTATCACATTCAAAAACGGCAAAAGGAAGCCGACAAAAAGTTGCTGGAACTACAAAAGTCAAGAATTGTCGCCATTCAAGCGTGGTGGCGAGGTATGATGGTCCGTTTGTTCTTGGGTCGCTTCAAAATTTACAAGAAGCGTGCCAAGCAGATCAAGAAAGAGTTCCGCGATGCACGAATGAAGAAGAAAGGCAAGAAATGAGTTGGGTGGTTGGATGAGATCATCACGCTGAATAAAATGATCTCAACCTATTGTCTCTGTTGATCTGTTGTTGTGTTATCTGGATTGTTCGGAGAGATGTTTGTGAAAGTTCCAAAGCTCCTCTGAAGCTTTTGCAAAGCTCTCTGTCGTGTCTGTTGCAAGTAAAAATGCAATGTTTTCCTTGTTTCTGTCTTATGCATGAATGCTTAATGTGTATTTGGTTATTTCTTTGTATTCTCAAGGTCTCAGCCATATCAATTGTCTACAAATGCTCATTAGCAATTAACGTTATGTAAATTGTAAGTTTCGTCATCGATAAAATTGTTTTCTCCTTGTTGGAGATTTGTAATTGAATAAGTTTTGCCTCTAAGCTTCTACTTGACATGTTTGCTTCTTCTAGCTCAGTGAGATTCCAAATATGTGTAAAGTGTAAGTTTCATTGGATAATTTTAGGTTTGATATTTGTTTCTCATGTGTTTTGTTGGATTGGTTCATAAATTACGTTGATGTTTGATCTTTGCTGATAGAAAAAGATGGAACTACACTCCGCAAATCGCTAGAAGTTTTTTCAGCGCTCTGATGTCTAATTTCATGTTCCGTAATTTATGAACTCATGCCATGCTCTAGAGAAAATATGTGAGATATGTCGAATCAGTATTTCCGAAATGTGTCAAAGTTTGTCACGTTCTGGCTCGACGGATTAGATCAGTAAGTAAGATTTTCTAACAACTACTGTCTACGTTTTAAGATAGTTTTCTCGTCTAGAAAGTTTCGCAAACCAAATCAAACGCAAACACAACAAAGGTACGAAAAGTCACGAAACTTGATTTTCTCGTTTTATTCCTTGACAATCTTTTCGTATCTTAAATAACTTTATTTTGATATAGTTTCCATCTCGGATTGTGTTTCTCTCATTGTTCTATAATTGACAACAAAGCCATGACGCTCTCTTGACGTGTCCTCATGATTGTTTCCACTTTAAATTAGTGTGCTTCAATATTGTGAATTTTAATGGCAATTTCATTTAATGAAGTTCGTGATTTATTCCAAAAGAAATTTCTCTCTGCTCTGTGGGGACGACCACGATTGACTAATCAAAAGTTCTCTTTGTTTATTTCAACAAATATTGATCAATGCTAACTAAGTCGAAAAGGAACAAATAATTCGTTGTTGCTTTAATGATGACTTTCCATTCACAATCTAAGTTTTATTTTCGACTCGCTAATGACTGTGGTTGTTATTTGGGGAATGAATATTTTGAAATTGGACTTTCGTTTCTACTTTATATTATTATCAATGGTTCCGCTATGAAAAATTTAAAGGTCTCCTATGAAAATTGTCTTGGTTTTTGGCACAAAAACAACTTAAAATGGATTGATCTTGCAGAAGGTTCGTGAGTCAGTTGAGAGCTGATGGCTTGCTAAACCTCCACACGAACGATATCTTCAGCTTAATTGACATTTTACAACTACTTTTGTTCTTTAAAGTTTAAAATTCTTAGGAAATCAAAAAGCATTTCACTAGATTCTCTAGATATTACTCTAAAAGTTCCCTCCGACTTTCACTATAATTTTTGGTAATTGTCAAATGTGTCTCATAACATTCATAAGAAATGCTGGTTTTGCGGGTCGATTAGGTAAAACTTCGAAAACGTTTCAAAGCTGTCAATCTAAAGACTTTCAATCGGCTGCCGAAATCAAACGATTGTCGAAACTAAAAATCGTTGCTGAATTATCCAGCAAACGACGTTTCCATAATTGACTCAAACGATTAACTCAACAGGCAGCGTCCTCATCAATATTAAAGCTGAACTGATGGAGCAACTGCGATTAAAATTTCAGCTAAATTTTGCAACTAAATGTTGGAAAAATTTGTTCCTTTCTCCACATTCTTCGTTATTTTACTTTAATATATTTTCCTCTTTATTACAAAATTGATCCCAATAATCTTATTATTCATCTTCGCATTTTAAAAATTACTTTTTCTTGTTGTTTTATTCTCGCGTGTAAAGTGTGTGAAGAGAAGACAGAAAAGAAAAGTAGCGATGGGAAAGTTGATTGTTCCGATGTTAGTAAAAGATATGTCGAATCATTGTCATCTTCAGTTGTCTGAAGCATGTGTCCAGGAGTGTCTCTCGATCAGTTTGTACATTAAACGAGATTTTGATGAGCTGCTGACTTACGTTAAGCCTGAAAAGAAAGCGGTGAAGAGTGTGCGGCGGGTGTGTCTCTGTCTCTTGAAGCAGTGATAAAGAATATTTATAGATTTTCTTGTTTTATTAACTCAAAAATGTAGCGTAAGAAAAAAGAGGAAACAAAAGAATTAACAACACTTAAAACATAATTCATAAATAATCAAAAGCTCGCTTAATCAACTAAAGTTGTGGACTTTTTGATTCTTAGGCTTCCATCATCTAAATCAACTGAAGGTAAGAAAATGTTTGCATGATCAAAATGTCTTTTGCTGCGACTGTTAAGAGAAAGTGTTTGCCGGTCTTTGTTCTGTTGCAGAGTTAGTGAATTATGTGTGTTTGCTTGTCTGAAGTGTCATCACATTCCACAGCCGTCTTCTATTAAATTAATTCGCATTAGGTACATAATCAAGTAAAGATTCGCTTCATAATTAACTTACATTCTGTCACGTGAGTTTGTCTCGCGCTCATGTTGTGTGTGTGTGTTTGTGTTTAATTTGTAACGGTGTTAGTGTAGCTTAACCCGGAAAATTCGTCGCTGTACAGGAAGAGAAGAGATTTATTTAATAACGATGCATTGGACTAAAACGATGGGTTCTCCTTACAGTGATTTCCTTGAGCCGTCCTTTCGGGTTAGAAGTAAGTGTAGCGTGTCGTGTATTTTATCTCATAATGTCCGTTGGCTAATAGTATAGTTCATCAAAATAAATAAAGAATATTGCACATAATAAGGAGCTGACAAAATGGATTGGACCGCCATCAAATATGTGTATGTAGTTATGTGGGTGTAAGTGATAGTTTCAAAGTCTAATTGATGCGCTTAGCTCTTTGCTGATAGGGCTTGACGTTGGGATAGGAACAGAAGCCGAAAGTAAATATTAAAGCATCGCCCTTTCAACGACAATCGATTAATGATTTGTTTGTTCTTTACAAGTTTAAAAATTTAAATCTAAAGTTTTCATTTCTTCTCATTTTGTTTCTCAATATCTTTTTTTCCACTTGATATTTTAAGATATGTCGGTTGGATTCTCGAATTCCTCGCTAACATTTTCTGTCTTGCTTTGATATTGTCTAAGATATTTTAGTTAGTGATTCATTTAATACTTTTTCTTCGAATTTTGTTGCTTCAAATATTTTCAATTTTCCTTTTCAATCTCTAGTCAATTTTCTAAAAATATGATTAGCGTTGTTTCTCAATTGGATCACTTTTCATAGCGCGGCGTTGCAAGAGACGCAGTCAATTGATCAACAGAGAATTTTCTTCTGTTCGCTGGTGTTGAGTCGTTAGCCTGAGACTCCTTGACCTTTCAAGACGCCTCCGTTTCATCAATAAGCTCCATGTCAATCGACATCAAACGTCTTGCGTGAAAGCCTGAATTAATGCTTTGGAAGATTTCAAACGAACGAACGCGTTTCGCTCAACAAAACGAAAATAAAAAGCTCTACGATTTTATAAATCAAAAAACAAATAAAATGTTTAACAGTTTTGAAAACAAAATGAAATTATTTGAGTTGTTTAAATTAAATTCATAGCCTTAACGATAATGAACTTATTTACGTCCTAGTTCTTCATCTAAAAATTGCTTTAACCTAAGAAATCGCATTCCTTGTCACAAAATGAAACAACTAAACCGCTAAACGTTTTTCATGTCGATTCCTATCACGCGAACATTCTTTCGTCATAAAAACTTCTTCCGTTCTAAAAAAATTTGGTTTGAAGCCATTTTACTTAGACTAACTTTTTACTTTGTAGCAAATTATTCCTCAATTTTCCGCTCGCTAAACGCGAAAGTTAAAATAGTTTTTCCCTCAAGTCCTCAACGGAACGAAAAACCTTCGGGATCGACTAAGCGATGTCTTTTCAAATTGTTTTAGAAACGAGAAAAACCTCCGACGAAATGGTTTGGAAATCAAAACCTGCTCGAATTGCCTAGAAAACATCTCACGCTGTTCGGGAAGTCGCCCGCTCACAAGCTAATACATTAAAATTTATCATTGTCTTCTACACTTTTTTGTTAAAATTATTTGAACGCAAGAAAATCGAAATAAATTCTGAATTGTCCTCATTCATTGTCATTGTGTCTCTTCGGTGTGTGCGGCAGTTGCTTTACATCATTTCCTGTTTGTCGCCACTCGCCTTCTCGTTCTCGTTGTTGTACGTCGAGTTGAGATTCTTCGAAGACGAGAAGCAGAGCTTCATTATGAACGGAAATTTGGTTCCTAAAAGATTTATTTTATAATCACGAAGCTCCCGCCTGCGAGTCGTTAAGGATTTACCTTTGCTTTCGATGGCGGTGTGATTACATTTCATGATGGCCAGCACGGCTTGAGCAATTGATGGGAATTCGAGCAAGCCTGACGACGACCGCTCGGATTTCAGTGGGAACATTCGAACGGCGGCTGGTGCGACTTCCTTTTGGGTGAAGATCTCAACCAACTGCTCTTCGGTGAGACTGGGCGGTGTATTGAAGAAGTGGAGAATCTGAAAGATAAAAGTTCGATGAAAGCATTGGCGGAAATTGAAATTCATATTCAGCTTACTTTGCTCGGTGGTTGAATACGATTTTTGCAAGCTTGTGCCAGCGACAGGAAACGATTGTTCTTCGAGCCGGTGTACTCTTTGAAGCTTGGACTGTGATCGGGAAGACTGTATGGGTTTGTCACTTCCGAGAGGAAGTTTTGCTTCGAGAAACTGAAAGAAAATGTTTCACTCTATCATCGATTTTCGGCTACAAAGTTTTCCTTACGCAATTTGCAATTTCCCATTGCTTCCGATCGGAATGTTATTCAAGTGCTGCACGCAACGTTCAACCGCTACAGGCTCTCCCATCTGCACCATTGCGGTTCCTTCTTTGGTCTTCAGAAACTTTATTCTTGCGACATTTCCTGTGGGCAAAATGAAAGGAAATTTCTTCATTCTGCTTTACCGACGTTGATAATTTTCCTCGTCTGGTTCACTTACCGTATAAACAGACGAGATTGAATAGCTTGTCGGTGTTGGACGTTGTGTTATCCAATCCATAAACCATCATAACAGCTGCTTGCTGTTGTCCTTGCGTTGCAAATTGTGCCGTTGGATTGCGGTTGGCCACAGCGATCGGTGGTTCCTTCATCAAACTTTGTGGCCCGGTATTCGTCTTCCAACTTTCTGGTGAGATGGCTGGTGTGGTCGGCGTGCCAGGAACAGTCGGCACTGCTCCAGCGACGGCTCCATTTGTGGGTTGAAATTGATCTGGTGATGCAACGAAGGGATAACCGCCGCTACCCAAAAGTGACGGCTCTGTTGAAACGAGAGGAGAATGCGGAAATTAATTTCGGCGCACATAAATTCAACGAGAGGATTGAAATTTCAAAGTGCAAAGTCATTCACAGCAGACACACACAAACAGATGGGCCGTCTGACTCGAAATGGGATGCTTTCGATCCATTATCGACATCTCGAATTTCAATTACCGAGAAACTTTCAGCGTGGTAAATTTAGATTGTGGGTCAGCATCGACATACAGGTTGGTTAAAGCTAACGATGAGATTGTTGCATCACCGCGATGCGTGAGCGATTCTCGCGCGGCTCCGAGTAATTGAAATGGAATATCTTCGAAGTTCATTTATCACTTTCAATACGTGCGAGACGATCCGAGTAAAAACCTTTGCGGTGCGGTTGCGATGAGCATTCAAGCGGTTTGGGGTCGACGCAGGTGAATCATTCAACAGCTTTGAGTTTCGTTTCTTGGATTCACTGTAGCCACATCGCATAAATCATAGGAACAAACTTTATCTATGCTGTCACGTGAAGCCAGCACAACGAGTTTGCCTTTGATTAATATTTCTATGCGTCCGACAATAATCATTCCAATTCATTTCTTCTCGACATCATAATCGAGCTTTTCCTCTTTGCTCATGCTCGAAAACGAAAGTTCGCTTCGAGCTGAAACCATCCAAGAGCGAGAATCTCAAATTTTCGACGCACGAACGAGAAAGCAAGATAGGCCGTTGTCAGGCCATTTCCTAATTCAATGTCTTGTTACTCTATTTGCGCAGAAGAAAACAAATTCCAATCGGAACTGGTTATGCGCAAAACTATTTAAACGGCAGACTGGTGACTTTGTTGTGCCTACGAATGGAGCTTGAAAACGAGTCAATGAAAGAGAGAACAAGCAACAAACAACTAACAACAACTACCAGCATTGACTTTGCCAGCTGCAAACACAATTGATCTAATTCATCGACCAACAAAAAACTTTCACTCGGCCGTTCATGGAGGCAGCAACTTTTTTTTTGCTGTCGCTGCGCGATTCACGTCACAATCTCGATAAATCATTTTTTGATTCCGATCAGAGATGAGTGTTTCATCCTATGGATTGCTTTTTTATGATGCTGCAGCAACCGCTAAAGTGCTGACAAGGAAAACAACTTCAGGAGAGCGTAGCACCGGGGAAAGTTCATAAACTAAGTCGTTGCGAATCCTTTTGAGACGCATAAATCGCTCGATTAGACATTCAACTTTAAATTTGTTTATTTTGTTAGGAGCTGAACGGAATACCCGCAGGGCGCCTTCGAGCAGCAACCGAAAGATTATAAATATTAAATGCCCATGTGACACATTGAACACGAGAACGGTAATAGCTTTTGATCTCTCGCCGTCACTTTACACATGTTTCAAGTGAATTAATGGTTATACACGAAATTTTTTAGACAAACACAAAAAGCTGAGTGCGGGGACTGGGCTGGGGAATTCGCTGGCTACTTAATCGATTAGACAACAGCTCAGACCTGGTTCATCGTTTAAGCTCTCTCGAACTAAAACTCGAGCATGAGTTCAAATTACATTTTGGCTCTTGCTAAAGCCTCGAATCGAATCAGCCCGAGTCATGTAGTCACTAAATTTTTGAGCCAGAAACCAAGCGACCGCTTTCAGGTTAATCCTCTTTCCTGAAAAGCTCATTAATAAGTCCTGAAGAAGCGGAATACACTCGAGTTTAATGTTTAATGAGACAGAATTTTCCGGAGAAAGGTTTATCGTTGCGATATATGACAAATCAATCACATAAAAGTGCCAGTTTATGGTTTTTGCTCTTATTTTTCGCCAATCTACGTGAGTTGATGCTTCAATCATCGATCAACCATCGCAACATGTTAGCAAATAAAAAATAGCAACGAGTTGTGAGAAATGAAACGCAGCATGTTATTTACGAGCTCTTCGATCCTCTTGTTAAATCTAACAAATTTCTGCACGCCGACGGAAGAAGAATCGCTTGAGAAATTGCATTCTGCTGCAATTAATTTTGAGAGAAGAAAATCGTTTGAATCGAGGAAATCTGCGAAACTTCGCGACACACGCTTAAGATTAATTGTTTCACTCTTCTGCGTTTGGCGTTTGATGTCTCCTCGACATGAAATTGCATTTCAAAATTGATTCGATCCCGATGTAACGACTAATGAAGAGTAATGAGATTGGGACGGCTGACTAACTGCCTCGTGAGTTATGAATGTTTTAATTAAAAGTTCTTGTTCGAATCGCTTCCCTTACTCGAAAGCACCGAGAGAAATGCTTGTGGTTCGTCGAAATTCCGTTACAGTTGCCACCACCGTTTTTTCCTAGAGCCAACTGTACAATCCCGTCTCGTTGATCGAATGAAAAAAGCAAGTGAGAGACATGGGAATCTGCTCTAATTGCGGATATGTTGCATGAGATACGAGCAAAGAATTAAACTTTACAAGCGGCGGTCAATTTCTCAACGGCAAATGAGATATTTTCCCAATGAAATTATTTGAGGAATTTCTATCGTCGTCGCATGTAAATTGAGAATATTTTCCTCATAGTAAGCGAGAAGTCTCCATCAAGTGGCGCGTAAAAGTATTTCGACTTGAAGCGCAAAGTCTTCATTTGCTACAATTGACGGCGATTATTTTTGGCATTTCGGAGGAGACACCAAAGGCAGCAGCGCTGAGTCAATTGTTTCTTCTTGCGTCGAATGGCTGCGAATCTCAAAAAACGTTCGGCAAAGTCGCTGAGCCATTGAGAAGACTGCTGAGACGAGGAGTAGAGATTAAAACTCGGTTAAATCGACTAATTCCTATCAATCTATAATTATCTCCGCCAGATATTTCATCTCGTTAGTCGCTGATTGAGAAAAGCTTCGAGAGTTTCGTCGGAAAATCTTTTTCATAATTAAAAACGATTCATATTTGATTTCATAAACCGATGAATTCTTTCGAGATTTCTTTTCAGCGTATGACGAAACTCATAAACTCGTCCCACCTCCGCCGATGTTTTTATTTGTAGCTCATCGGCAGATCGAAGATTTTCTTCTTTTACCGAAAAAAACTTTTCATTTTCCATTCTCATCGACGAAACGAAATGAATGAGCAGCGCAGTGTTGAGTTCCCATCTTCTCAATGTGATTTTATTTCTGGCTTTTGTTATCTTTTGACGGCTGGCGGTGTTGGGTTTAGACGAGGACGGCAGCGAAAGAGAACGAGACGAGTATAACAAGCGAGATGACGGAAGCAATCATTACGATATTTAGGTCAAAGCATTAAGTTTTTCGCTGCGTTTTGAGGATTTTTCCGTTCTTATCAGAAAGCCATTACCGAGTATGGACGTAGGCGGAAGAGGGGAGTGAGTTTGTTGGGATATCGCATGGCCAGCAGGCGGAAATGTCAAGCTGAAGCCTGGACAGCTCTTGACATATACGAGATTTATATCCTAGAGATCTGCAAGTCAAGCAGTAATTGTCACAAATTAGAACGAGCTCTTGAAGGAACATCGAAGCAGCCACGACAAGAATCAACATAAACGTCCGATCCTAAGCTTTTGGCTCTTCCTTTTTTCCCCATCGTTTTGGTTTCTCCCTGATTACAATCTCGACAATAGCTTGTCGCTACAAGCCCAAAGCTATCGAAGCCTCATAAAAGGAATGATTAGCTATTAGAGCTTCTTTTGTATTCACAACAGAAGGGTTGAGATCGCTTTTTATCTGCGTTTGCTGTGGAAATTCACGTGCTAAGTGACGTAAGCGAGAGGAATTTGTCGAGCAAGAATAACGAGCTTCATCCTTCTCGTTGGCAGACGACGAGCAAATGCCCCGGGGCGGGCGAAACTGTAAACGAGAAGTTTTCTAAACGCTGATAAGCTCGATGTTCCCCAAATTGCCGGAGGTGGCAAAAGATTTTGAATGGAATCTCCCTTTGAAATTTAATTTTCTCCTCTTTTGTCGGAAAATCTTCACTTCGCCCTCCTGTTGCCGCGACGTATTTTTGCTATCTCTAACCTTCAACTAATCTCAAATGCTTGATGGCAATCGACTACAGCCTTCTCTCCCGTCGTTAAGTTTATTAAAAAGCTTTTTTTCTCCTAATCGAATTCGGAAAACTTGAAAAACTCGATTCTATCGGGCGACGACAACCGAGACGTAGAAATTCCACTTCGAGCGGGAGTGGAACGATTGTTGCGCCTTTATTTCTTGCTCTAGATTCTCGAGAGTTCTCGACAAATGGAAACGTGTTCGCGTCACGAGCTCTCCGCGACAACTCGGTCGCTTAAGTTCCTAGCTGCGAGACCTGAGAAAAAGACTTTTCAATTAAAATCTTCTCCTCCTTCATTAATCGAGTTAATTGCTCAATTAATCTAAACAAGAAAGCAAACACTCACTCAAACACAAGCAATCGAAAATGGGGATTAAGATACTCACTGAATGGGGTAGGTCGAGCGCCGAAGAGCGGATCCTGAAGTAGAGGCGATCTTCCGTTGCCCAAATCTTTAGCTGGTTATTTTGCATGATTTTTATTGTTTTGTTTATGTTGATTGGTTAATTTGACACACACCGAGGCGAGAGCGAGCGAGCGCAAAAGAGATTCAAGGCGAGAAATTAGCGAGGCGAGAAATGAAAGAAAAAATATTTAATTAGTAAATTATTTTCATTTCAAAGTTCTCCTTCTACTTTAAAACATCTCGAGAGAATATAAATTAAGCATCAACAACAAAGAAAAATATTAGAAAAAATTATTAAATAAGTTTCCCCTTGCTCATGAGTTTCGTCGCTCCATAAAATAAAACAGAATTTCTCGATAAGCACGATACGCGACAATGAAATATTTCTGTTGAAAAATCGGAATTTTTATTGCTTGCTGTGCTGCGACGGTTGGAGAAACTTCCTCAATTTTCGTGTTAAACGTCGGAGCGAGCTGCAAAGTTTCGCGATGGCAATCATAAACATTCTTATAATTTACGACTGCAAAAGTTTCTCTAGAAAATGTCAGAGGAAAGTCGCTAGAAATCTTCGAAAGTCCTGTGACTTTTTAAGAAGAAAAGTCAACTCGAGTAAAGTTTCCTTGAAAGCAAGAGAACTTGTTGGTTGGCATGAAATGCAATAACGAGATATTTACATTCTGTCATGAATCAGTCGCAGGTTCTGGAGGGTTTGTTTGTAATTTTGCGCACATCTGCAACGCTTCACACACAACTTATGAGAGAAAGCACTCGTCAAGTTTCCACGAAGCATTATTTGTTCAGACAAACGTGCAAAACTTCCGTCTCGACAACTTGTGAGTTTTCTTTTGGTTGTAATTACTTTGAAGAGTTTGCAAAAAAGTTTTAATCAAAAGTCTCGTTTCAAGAAGAGAGTTTGAAATAGTTTCATGACGACACTTCATTGACAAACGGCTCCATCAGCAAGCCAGAGCGACTACGGCTGCGGATTGCATTTTACAGCAGCAAGAAAACTTCATGGGAAAACTTTTATTTGAAAGGAACGATTAAGAGGGAGAAAAATCGGAAAATCTCATGAATCGCTTGCTAATGTACTTTTCCATTTTAACAAGCTTTGAGTTCTCAACGCAGTAGAAACTTGCAGAACTTTTCCATCAGCCGTGAAAACGGAATAACAATTAATTTACGACTCTATTCATTCGCCTCGAATTAATGCTTCACGCTGCTTGCTTAATGCATCATCCAAGTTATTTCGTTTATTTATTCATTTAACAGCAAATTGAGTCGATTCGAGTTAATTTTGAATGCAGAGCTCGTTGCATCCAGTTTAAAGACTCTCCATTCAGCAGTGAGCAACTGCTTCGAGGAAAACTCCCACGTGAGCTTCGTATTAATGCGTTTATGTTTATTTTTATTAGAAAAATAATTGCGGATTTTATGAGCAACTTATTCGTTTGAAGCGAAAGAAAGAAATTTCCGGCCTCTGTCGCTGTCGTCTCTAATTAAAATTCAATAAAAGAATTTTCTCGTTCGCGCGGGACTCTCAAAATCATTTTTTTCACGTAGAAAATATTATTTTGGAAAAGAATATTCTCTCGATATATTGAACACGCATCTGTTCCACGGCCGCGATTGATGTGCTATCGCTGATCGCTTCATTAAACAGCCACATGTCTCTCTCGCGGCAATGTGCGTAGATTGAATTTTCTCTTTGTTGGCAAATTCGAATTTACATTCAACGAGAGAGAAAGAAAAGTGTTCAGAAAAGTATCAACATTCCTAGGTTTTATATCTACGCGTCGCTAATGTTTTGCCGAGACTTTTACGACTTTTTTCATTTTACAATCTGACGAAGAAACAATCAATTAATAAGTTTTATGGGACGCTCGGTTCGAACGAGATTTCTGTCTGGGGACGCGAGAAATGTTGCGAAAATTAAAATATTTTTTATTACGCTAGGGAGTGAAAACATCTGATGACTATGAACGTCCGTATTTAGCTGGTGGCCAGTCGATCGATGTAAGTGAATCGGTGGAGAAACTTATTGGAAAACCATCGCAACGCAATAACAAAGTCACCAGCAAGTGATAAATTTTTTGCTTTCCCTAGTTCATTTACATCGAGTCTAGCGAACACACAGAGCGAGCGAGTTGATGTAAAATATTTGCGGCACTCAAAATGCAGTTAAAGAGCTGCACATCGCTTGTAAAAATGAACATGGGAATGTGCATGAGAAAATATTTTTAAAGTGCGAGCGAGATAGAAGAAGAAGCCACAAAAATTAATTGTTGTCTGTTGTTCATGACACGATGCAGTGCAGTAGCGTAGCTAGAGTTAGTTGAAGCTGTTCCCACAAGCTCTAATCTACGATCATTCCCTTGGTACTTGAGAGTTGATCGACGAAGTTGCTTCAACGTTCGCTAGTTTCATTCGACTATAATCTGAGTCGATTATTACTCAAAGCTCATGCAATGCCCTTGGGCGCTTGCAATATTTATTTGTGAACGTATTCGATATCCAAGTGAATGTTCTCAGTAATGACTCCCCAACTAAACATTCCTTCTAATATTTCAACATGTTTTCTAAATTATGTTTTCATTAATTGATGGTGTTAGTCTAATTCTTTAAGTTTAGGCAGAGGGAAAACATGCGGATGTGTTAAGTGAAACATCTCGTACACAGCCAGAGCTTTCCGAAAAAGCGATTAACTGAAATGAGCGAGGAGAACATGAATAAACAGATTGCGTTGGTTTGATGTCTTGAGGAAACTCGCGGCGGAAAATTTGTAAGTTAGAAGAAATCGTAAATCGCTCGAGAAGAGTTTCACTCACTGTCTTAATTACAGCTCATCACAGAAGACCTTTAACTTTGCTGTAACCCTTTAGGCAACATCTCGTGTTGTAAGGTTAAGATTAAGTCGGAAGATTCCTTTGGAGAACTCATTACGATTCAATATCACGGTCGTTGCGAACATTAAATCAATTTTATTGCGACAGAATTTTTATTACGAATTAAACGCGTAGTTGATACAAATGAATCCCAAAGGACGAAATAAATCTCCATCAAAGGTGAAATCCGAGTGGCTTATTTGTTCTTGCGGCAGAACATAAAAATAATTCAGCTTTCTCTCCGAGGTTAGCGAGCGAGGCGAAGCTTTGTTTTCGCTTTCAAGTGAATTTTTTCTCATTACACGAAACAAATTACGAAGCCGCCGTGAAAATGAACCTCAAATAAATAAAAATTAATTATTTACGATTTTCGAAGTGCTGCGAAGCTCCGCGCGGCGAGATTCGAGTCTCACAGAAAAAGGTTTTCCCCGGTCGGAGCATCTGCTTTCTGTTATGTAGATCCACAAACACCCTTCGGGTTGAACGAGGATCGAGAGAAAAATTATTTATTAACAGATCGAAAAGAAACAAAATAAATTAAGAGAAAAAAGTTCAAAAGCGGAGAAAATGTTTCGAATAATTTCGAACAATTTTTTAACCATCGGCAAAGGGAAGTTTATAAATTTGGTAATCCTACATCGGTAATACATTTTGGAAGATCAAAACGCGTGAAATTAAATTTCAAGAAGCATTGAGAGCTTTCTCATGTTAATCTCGATCACATCAACTTCGAATACTGCCGAACTTTTTCTCCCTTTCAAGTGGTTTTTGAAGATTGATTTCACATCATCGACTAAACAAACACGGCGTTTAAGAGTCTTTCGTCTTGCATACATAGATAAATTCCTCATTAATTAACATTCCATGAGCTGGAGGAAAAGAAGCTTTCGGTGCCAGATGGAGCCAAGCACATTTCAGCTAATTTTCCTGACCTCGTCCGATGATCGATCACTCCACTATATCTGTTTACACTTGTCAATCAATCAATAATCGCGCCGTAATTTACGACAAAGCCTTTGCTGAAACGGAAGCACGTTCCAATTAGGAGTCGTTTGTTTTGAGATTTGAGAAAGTAATCGGCGCCGCAAAGTGCAGCAGCGAGTCTTCAAGGGCGCTGCAGATTAAGCAGGCTCTGTCTGTTTTAACATCAGGAGACATGTTCATGCATAATGTCGACGAATTTCCGCTCCACCCCCGGTGATATCGTAAAAGTTTCTTCTTGCTAATGGAAAATTGAAATTCCATCCAAAATATCGCGTGAGACAATGCAGCGATTGTTTGAACTTTTTTCCTTTCGTTCGTTTGTTAGTGTTAGCATATCAATTTTCGCCCTCAAATCTTTTGAGACAACCGAGCGAGCTTCGTTCTCCTCGATGGCAAAGTTCAAAAGCATAGAAAATGTGTGTCAATATTGTCGTTAAACGGAGAGGCGGGCGCGGAGGTTGAGAGGGGTTTAATGGATACGAAAGGGCGAAAGGAAAGTTTTGATAAAGTTTTATTGCACGAAAACTTGACTTAAGACGAGAGTGGAGCTCGTGATTTTTCCTCAGAAAAGTTCACGTACGCTGAGGGTTACAAGGTGAATTATGCTGATCTGAGTTTGAGGACTTGCCTTGGAAAGTTTAGTCACGGTAACTAGTCGTGTAAGGAATGGAATCCAGTTCAGAAATTGTAAGAGCTTTTCTTCTACAATGTGTGATAGCTTCCACTGTGTATGTAACCTTTATCCGTTCTGTTAAACAGTTGTGCATTTTAGAATCAAGTCGCGGTATTCATGTTGATTCAGAGAAAGAATATCACCAGGAACAGTTCAGGCCAGCGACACAAAATAGGATTTTCACATCCAGTCACCCATCGAAAAGTTATCTCGACACTTCCTTATCCCATCATGATCCATTTCCCAGGAAAGCTTTCGTGCTTTCTCGTCTCTAAACTCTTCCCTCATTCCGACAGCAATTTAAAAGTTTAGCTTCTGGAAATATCTGAATTATTACATGGTTTTGTCTTCGGAACCACGCGTTAGACTGCATCAAATGACCGGAAAATTCAATTTCGTGTAACGACAGCAATTTCCTTTATTATGATTTTCCGACACCCCATTTAACCGAAAAATGTGCCGTATCATAGCTTCATATACCATCGGACTCAAGAAGTTCGCAGAAAGCTACCATTGTAACCTCTTTTAACCTTAATAGCACTCGTAATAAAAAAGGAAACGACTGGAAAATGAGAAATCACGTTCGCTTCTTCTTTACCTCTACGCAAACATTATAAATTTCTCATCTTATTAGGAATTATGTTCTGTCGTCTCCGAGTTATCAGCCGAGTGAAGAGCGCGCGTACGAACGTGAGAGCGAGCGGCGATGTCACCTGATAACAAGAAGATATATTTTCCCAAGCAGTTTCAATGTAAAGCTGAGAGCAGGTTTAAATGGCGCGAGTGTTCCATCTCATTTCGGATCCACCGGATGACAAGAATCATAAATATATGCATGATGATGATACTTTCGTTCAACAGAATATGCTTTCGCGAACGCGAGATGATGGAACGAGAAGACTTTAAATAACAAACGCTTGTGTGCTTTCGTATCGCTCTGGCACGTGTAGCGACGATAACATTATGTTGTAATGTCTTCGCATGAATTTTTATTTATTTTCAATGCGAACACGCAAAGGAAATTTGCTTAAGCTTCGACTTAAATTCGGAATTATGCTTCAATTATGTCGCATAAATTCGTTGGAGATTTCGAATGTCTAGAGGGAGGATTACGAAACTAAAAAGCTATCCATATCTTCGAGCATCTCCCTTCAAGGTTTTAGCAACCAGAAGCTTAAAGCATGAAAAAAAGAAAATTTCATTACATTTACCAGTCGAGCTTTCAAGAAACTTCTCTCTTATTTATTTCCACTCATGATTTATGGTGCAACATCCTCTTCTCCTTCGAGCTGTGGAGCGGAGAGAATTCAATTTCAACACCGAGAGGGAAGATTTTCCTTAATTTAATATCCTGTTTCTGAGATTTTCTTTACAGTGTGGAAGGTTTGCATTCATCGATCAATATTGAAACACACTCGACGAATTATGTTTTTATCAAATGTACGAGAACGGCATGTGGCTGCTGAATCTCAATGTTACATTGGGAATCCATCTCGGAAGGAATCGAGCCAAATGAATCAGAAAGAAGCTTTCTTTTTGCTATCAACAAATGCTTTACGGATTCGGGTAACTTTTTTGTTTGTCGGAGATGTTTTCGCTTTTAGAGGAATATTAGTCTCGTTCCCCCTCAGCCCTCTTTCCGTTCGCAATGTATTCAACGTATTCAACGGCGAAACGCAAACAAATATATTTTCCCGTCGAGTAATGATTCCCCATCAAACATTCATAACCGAGGGAAAGTATTTCGCATTGACGACAATCGGTATCTCGGGCAACTCATGAAAGAACTTAATTTGCGGAGGCCACGCAAACTTTTCCTTCCTCCATTGAAATCAGAGAACTTTCGCCTCGAAGAAAGCTTCATTTCTTGGCCCATTCAGGCTTGACGGAGTTGTTGATATTTTCCTTTTCCTTTGGCTTTTGTGTCTGTTTAATCGATAACGATGAATAAACTATAATAAAGCATGAACATGGTCGCTTTAATGGCAAAAATTCCAGTTGAAGCTAGGGGTGCTGAGGGAGTGTTCCGTCCATAAAGATTACAAAGATTGGGAAGTTGAGTGACCAATTGATGTTGAAAGTTGCTTGAAACTTTGCCTTCGTCGACTCTTACGTAGATGTCATCACAAACTATCACAAAGTAAGCTCATTAATCGTTCGTGCCCTTAGCGCGGCCTCAATGGAAACCTTTCTCATCTCCTTCTTTGCCTACCCAACCGCAACAAAAAAGACGCATTAACAGCACATCTCTTCGCTAGTAGCTTTGCTGTCTTCGTTGGAAATGAAAACAGCTTTTTGCTGCTGCCCTTCTCCCTTTCTTGAGCTAGCGAAACAACAGTTCCATTCATGCGCTGGGCACAAAGCGATACGAAAGTCCATTGAGGCCGCTGTGAAGAAGTTCATTTTGCTGTATCATCTCGAAGGCGTTTATGTGTGATAATAGAAGCGTTCGAGCCTTCAGGGATCAACGTCTTGCGCTTCGCCGGAGCTTTTTCTTGTTATTATGCATGAAAGTAATTACCGGGGGATAGAAAATGGAAAAGTACTCAAAGAGCTTCTTTCACTGCAAAGGAGAATGAATTTTAAATATTGCATAACTTCGAGATTTCTCCTCGGAAAGGCTTCGCTAAGCCATTGCCATGATTCCGCTGAAAACTTTGTAGCTCGCATTTGTTGCATAAGTGAAAATTCCATCGTTGCGAGGCTTCAAATCTTTCAGAATCCCTACGATGATCCTGCGACTGTTTCGAACAAACTTTTGCAGCAATTTTCTCTCTTCTCTGACATGACAACAAAAAAGTTTATTCCGACTTTTCGTTACACATGTGTGAGCTTAATCTAATCAATTAGATTCTTTTCTATCTCAGTCATCGGTCGCTACACGAAGAGTCGACGAGATAGAGAAATGTTGACAACACGGGAGGGAAACGTATCAATGGCAAAAGAAAATTGGAAAATGTAATAACACAACAGCATTCAATAATGAAGGCGATGATGGCAACGCCGCGCCAAAAACTGTACTCACCGAGTGTGTAATCCCAACTTATGTCACTGTCGTTCTTGTAGACATTTAATTTCTCCGGCTGAAAGTAGAGAGAACACAAGAAGGTTGTTAGCGATTAGATATGCTAGCCGCTTTCTTGAAATGGTGCTTTCGGGAGCTTAGGAAGATTGCAGCGTGGAGAGGAGCGGGCGGAAAGGAAAGCAGCTTATCAATTATTCACAGCCCGACTTCTGGCTGCGAGCTCAACAGATTGAGCAAAGCCCTTTTTCTCTCCACATAACAGTTTGTTTCCTGAACAGCACATTCTTTTTTATCAGGCATTAAAATTTAAACATTCGGAAAAGATTTCGAAAAAAAGTTGTACACGAAACATCACTGTGAAAAATGCTTCCGTCGTTAGGTAGAGTCAGGATAGTTCCATCTCTCAGATAGCAGATTGGAATTTTAATATTTGATTTTAATGTACAACCCCGATTTTACATCGACGGTCGCTGTCTGGCTTATTCAGTCATTTGCCGCTGGAGCAATTCAATCTGCAATCAAGCTATCCATTAATTACTAATTCCATTTATCACGGCGCTCGTTTCGGGACAAGTCAGTCGGACATAACCGGAAGCAGCGTGAGACATGACTGATTACAGAGTGAGCGATCCGTTGTGGAAGTTGAACGAAGTAAATGGCCATTAAAGTGGAATAGTTGCATGATGGATTACAAGCATCCCTCGCATTGCTAGCGAGTGATGTGAATCCTCCTCCGCTCCCTCGCTTCTTCGGAACCAATTACGTCAGGAGATTTTGCAACTAGAACGATTGCAGTTTTTTCTCGCGCTCCAACGCTAGACACTCTCGTAGCTGTTCTGAGAACAAAAGCTTGAAATAATTAATTCTGCAATTTTAATTATGAGAAAAGGAAAGCTCTCGTCTGCGTTCTGCTATGATCAAGTTTCATAACGTCACTCCATTGCTTGAATCTAATCAATCATAAACGGAATTCTCATTTCGTTGCTTTCGACCATTCGAGCAGAAATCAAATTAAAATTTCACGTTTTTAATCTTGAAATTTTTCCGCCCAGAAATCCCGTCGAGTGCGAGAGCCAAAGAGCGAGCGTTTACAACAGAACTACTTGCTTGTAATGCTCGCTGTTGCCTGCAAACAGCCAGAAAACGAAAGCGTGATAAAATGAAATCGAAAGTGTGAAAGTGGTTTGGGCGCTAAGAAACGAAGCAAGTCTAATTCCGCAGACGAATACGCAATAGCGATAATCGACAATAAGTTTCTAATCACTCGCACGAGGCTTTGGCCGAGAGTTACGGCGTTCGTGCAAAGTTTACATATGTGACGTGAAGCGTAAACTTCTCCCTTTCCTATCCGTCTTTCGCTAAGAATGTTTGAAGCGATATCAAAACCGCGTCGGTTCCGACAACCGCCAGTTGTCGCCGTAAATTAATTTTCCGTTTTCTCTTCTCACGCTTGACTTTAACTATCATATGTTAGCGAGCTATTTCTGGGCGTCGAGGCACGAGGGAAGGATTTCTGGAATTTTGATTGAGGCATTCATCTAGCCGCTGAATGATCAAAGCAAAAGCGGAAAACGATTCATCAGGTGGCGGGCGATTCGAATGAATGAAGTACAGCGAAAGTTTTGTTAATAAATCTGCTTGGAGATCAGCCCGAGAACCACCTTGCATCACCTCGTGCTACGAAGTCATAAATAAATGTTTGTGTACAAACCACAGCGTCAAAACTTTATTCATCATCACACGAGGGGAATCTCCATCTGGATGAATTCAACAAACATTCAACATCATAACAAAATATCTTGTTTATTTGGATGCGCGATGGGAGAAAAAAATGCGAGCGGCGTTGAATTTTTTGTTAAAATTTCATCAAAGTTCGTCAAGAGTGAGCCCGCGGGTGAATCACAGATAAAGAGGAGAGCACACTAAATACGAGCTCGTGACGAGGTTCGCTCGTCTGTGAGTTGAAATTCTTTTTATAGCCCGCGCGGCCAACAGAAAAAGTCACAATTTTTATGACTCTCTTCACAGATTTTGTGCGAGAAAAAATTCATTAAATTCCCTCGTCTCCAGGGTGAACGACCGGGCCGAGCGAATCGAGAACTGATGATGATTTGTTTACAAACAAGTCTTTCAACAATACGCGCCCTAATCCTACCCGTCGTACTCTAATCTTTCAGCGAATTAGTAATTGGCGTGGAATGTGATGTACGAAACCTCGTGCGAAGATGCGTCCGCGTCGTTTTGTGAGGTCATGGTTGATGAATGGGCTGCTTCGGCAAGTGTTATGACAGTTAGAAAGTCAAAATAAAAATCAGAATCTATTAGTGCTCATGCAACTAGCTCAGACTCGTTGTAAATCACTGGCGAGCATCGCCATCTGCCTCATGAGGAAAGTCATCGCGGCATAGTTCATAAATATTCATTCGGCGACAAACGTGCTTCATTAATTAAAGCGTTTGGTTCTCAACTATCAGAGTCTGTCGCAGCCTTTCGATCGAGACTCAAAGCCAGCAGTTGGCTGAAAATAAATCTCACAATCGCCTCGCGTAACTTTTCTTCTGTTCACTCGCGTCCCTAATAGTCAACAACGACAGAAAGAATTTGCCACATTTTGCTCTACAGAGATGATTTGAAATGTTTCTTTCTCGTTGCCCGCCAACTGACGTGCGGAAGTTTATGTTCACCAGGATGACGATGAACCATCGATGTTTCATCACTTCCAATTAATTACGAGGAGAGGGGAAAGCTGCTCATCATTAGACGTGGTCAGGTGTCAACGAGAGTGTTGAAATGTACAATCAGGTCTCACCTTTGCATAATCAATTTTCAGCGTGCAGCACGCCGAGTAGATGTCACATCCGTTCAAGTTATCACGGGCTCGCGTCGCTGACTCGATGGAATCGAATTCGACCATAGCCTGGACGCCATTCTTCTTGAATATCACGATGCGCAGAACCGAGCCGTGCGGGTGACAAATCGTATAAATCACTTCCTGCAAGAAAAAGAGGGAGAGAGTGAGAAACGGACGCAATAAATTCAAGCTAGAGTAGAAAAAGTTAAATGTCTGATGTTTTGACATTCTTCGCTAATAACAATTGAGCCATCCATTATGCGATATTAAGACTTTAAGTACTTAATTATTAAATTAATTGTTTTTCTTCATGGAAGGTTTAGCTGGTTGGTTCGTGTCGCATGGCGGTGCGCCGGCTGTACTTATGACAAATCGCTCATGCTCTCGTGCATCGCATGATGGGTGCTAATTTAGTGTAACAACGCTGTTAATTTAATGGACCAGCTGAAGGTGTCGCATTAAGTTTCTTTAAGCTCAGCTTCGGAGTGCTTCACGTTCTCCACTTGACGACAGCACTGGTGAATAATTATTTTAACAACCCTTCAAAAAGTCTTGAGCAATTTGTCGGCAGGTCATGAAGTTCTCACTCGTAAACGAGAACTTAAACGCTGAATGCAATTAACATGAAGCAGGCGAGAGTTATTAGTTTGCAAAGTGTGCCCTAAAAGTCTCATATTTTCATCTTGCGCAAACTGAGATTTTCTGTTTGAAAATGTCTTTTATGATTATTACTTTATGGAGCACTCGGTCTTGCAACGTGTGCCATGTGTCGCTCAGCAGAGAAAAAAAATGCGAGCTGTAAATTATTCAGCGAGACATCGAGTGCTAATTAAATAAATAATATTTGTAAATTAATTCGACGATCTGTTTTCTGTCTTCTCTCACTGACTGTTTCATGTTTAAAGTGTTGACAGCTCTTCAAGCTATCGGAAGTTAGAGCGACTAGAGCTAACGTAACTTTTCCATGAACTCTTTAACAAACTTTAATGACTTTCCTAATTAGAGCTGACGATTGATTTGTTTATGTTTCATAATAAAGTGCAGCTGATTAATTAAGAGGCTTCGACGTTTGCTGAGAAACAACAAACGAGTATTTAAATAATCAACACGAGCAAGTGTGAAGCTCGAAGCATAAAGAGTTGCGATGGAAATATCAGTGATCACTTAAAAGTGTAAACAGCCAACGAAGACGACGACGTGTAAACAAAGCCGCATCCATGTAATTCATTCATTAATTAAGTTTGCTTTCATTAATAATTTTGAGAAATTTCCTTCTTCTTTAATCAAGACTGAAGACGCGAAGGAAAGAAACGCTGAGTAAAAACTGGCGCTTGCCGTGCCCGCGGCGAATTTTACTCCGAAAAATTTGTGATCGTGTCGTGACTAGAATGCTTAAGAGCGGTTGTACCATACGTCTTATCCACCTTAGCTTTCCAATGGAGTTGACCTGTTAACACCGACAGATCCAACTGTTTTCTTGAGTTCAATCTTGCTTTTCTTACGGAGACATCCGTCATGAGTCACATTTTCAATTACAAATGTATCAATCAGTTTGGTGAGCTGTCAAAGCACGCGTCAAGTATTTGCGTTGAAATCCTACGCAGCGTACAACCTTCGTCTTAATCACGACCCCTCCACGATTACGAATGCGCCTCCTAACGAATCGTCCCGAAAAAGTTTTCTTTCGTGTCGGCTTTGAGGAAAATGAATGATTAATAAGATGAATGTTGAACAGGCATTCGAGTGAGGGAAAAAGAAAAGTTTGCTGTGTCAGATCTCGGCTTTCGCGAGGATTTGCCAAAATGACGATTGTGTGGGACTTGCAACAATGTTTGGCGTTTCAATTCTCAGACATTTTATGTTCTCGGGCTTAAACGAAAGCAATTAAAAAGTCTCATCTCGAATAAACTGCATTTGAAGCAAGAAACTTTCAGCAATTTGGAAAAGTTTAATGACGAGTTTAAACCCATTTTGACGGTCGACGTTGAGAGTACTTGAGATGAAGCGAAGGTTCATGACGATGGGCTCGCCGAGATAAGAAGTTTTTTTAAAAATATCTGACATCTTAATCTCTTGCCTGTGCCAGCCTCAACGCATTAGGCGAAAAGAAGAACTTCCACTCGCTCAAACAATAACGTCTAATGCTTGTATCATCAAGCACCGAAAATCTATTAACAGCATCACATGCTGTCCGCTCGCCGCTCGCTGAGAAAGTGTTTCGCTGAAGTTACATAGAGTTGAGAAAATTTATGACAATCGAGGCACAGTCGGAAGCGTGTGAATCGAGAGACGTAGTGACAGAACATAAACATGCCGCACGCTATCAACTGGTTGGCCGATGAATTCGTTGCAGGGGGAAAACGTGATGGCAGCGAACGTAGTCGATATGCCGATATTTATTTAACCGCTTTGGTTGTCAAAGCTGCCTTTTAAAAACATCAAAAAGATGTCAGAGATGATCGAATGAAAATTAATGATTTTCCACTGCAACTCACTGACTCACAACTGTGTTCGAGCGGAGGAAAAAAAATGTTTTCTTTGGCAACAAGTTGACCTCATCAATCAGCAACAAGCTGTTAAATTCTGAAACATTTTTCTCCGTTGTCATGAAAAAGCTGTCGCGATTCTTTCTCGTAACAGAAGCCGACCAGTGGAATGCTGTGAGTGTCCCTCGTGCGTCATCAGCAAAACTCTTTGTCATTATCCATGGCTCCCATCATCAAATCGTCCGTTGAGAATTCATCATCTGCTCATAGCTGAGGTTAAACGAACCTTTTCTCGCATTGCACAATACACCTTAACCCTATCACAAAAGCGCAAACACCTCACCTTCCATTCAACTTTCGATGAGAAACATGATTTTATATATTTTTCGTCATCGCTCTCACAAAAAGCACAAAAGTTCTTTTTCCCTCACGTTTCAAGTGGCGCAAAAACACGCAGACTCGGATTCACCATTTGAAACTGAGTCGGGAGGAGAAGGAAAGAATGAAACATCCGAAAAAAGGTTTCTCTCTCCCCTCTAGGAGCACTCGCTTGAGTTCGTTTAATGTGGAAAATATGCTTCTTGAATCTCCGGTTGAGGGCATCAAACGACTTCATTTTAAAGTGGTGAAAAAACGCTTTGCCTCCGTCTCGAGAGCTTTCGAGAACCGTCGACGTTTTCATAGGTTTGAGCATAAGCTGGAACTGTCGTTTGCTTCATTGGAAAACTCTCGGCTTATGTTTCTGACTTGTTCGATTGAACGCCGTCAATAGACGTCACTGCTCGTCCAACAGTCCCTACGACCGCCGGTGAACGAACCGCATGATATCAACCGCCCAACTCCCCTCTCTCTTCGAAAATAAAAACACATAAAACTGTTTGCGATGCTTCTCTCTATTTGTACACGATGCTTTTTAGTCGAGGAGAAAAAGCTTACACGGGGAAAAATCGATAAACAAGTTGCTCTGTTCATCTCGTTCTGAATGAGAAAACAGCATCAACAAAGCGGCTGGGAAAGTTTTAATGATGGAATTGCATCGGTGAGGAGAGAGGGAAAGAGCGAACGTTTGCCTTTGTGTGACGCAATAATTGGCTCTGAAAAAAATCTCAACACGCTTTTGTTAAGCAATTCGTCTAAGGATGAAAACGAGGAATGATAGAGAGCGTGTTTTCCTCCTTTTGATTAAAAGATTCCGCTCGAGCGGCGCTTAAAATGCAGTCAGAAGCAGAAAGATACAGCTCCAACTGCTCGAGTCAGAGTCGATGCAAATTAAAGGATTTTTCGCTTCGACGGCTATGTTGAGTGTAGCTTTCGACCGAACTCAATGTCGTAAACCTCTTGCTTCATGATTCGGCAATGCTTTCAGTTGTCTAACTGCTCTCTGCTGGGTTATTCATAAACAACGTCTTGTCAGTATTGTCCCAGAAGGGCTTTCAAATAAGACGAAATAAACTTGAAGCTGCAATCCGATACATTAAACGATCAACGTGACTCAGATTCCGAACATAGCCAAACGTTCCAGGAAGAGTAGATTTCCTCACAAAGTATTTCTTTGAGATAAAAGGTTTTCCATATTAATATTTGATTACAAATAAAGAACAACTTGGCTCGAGAGCGAATTTCCATCGCCGGAAACTCTCTGTAAACATGTACGGAGCTCATGAAACTCAAGAACTAAGGGAAAACAATAAACTGTTGAGAAAACTGTTGAATCAAAAATGGAAAACTGAACTTACCACCGTAATGGGATAAACTGGGTTAATGATTGTGAAGAGTAAAATGTGGTTGGGACGGGAGGCTTCTTGTCGTTTGCGACGTGGCTCTTCCGCACTGTTGGGGATGGAACTATTATTACTTGTCTGGCTGTTCGTGATGTTACTGGTGGTGCTGGTGTTCGTTTGACTGTTGTTTGGGTTCTGACTGATTGTATTGATTGATTGTGTCTGTAAGAGAAGAAGAAGAACAGAAAAATACTTAAAATCGAGTCACCGAAGAGCGGAGAACAGGGAAAGTAACAGCCGGACAAGGGTCTGAAGTGGGACTGGGTTGAGTGAAACTTAGTTATGACATGATTCGAATCCTTTCAGATCTCGTTTCACGCTTCACGACATCGAATTACGAATTCCATCCACAATCTTATCACAACCGAAGGGCGAATGGAAAAGATTTCGCAACGCTCTATCTAAGACAACATCATCATCTTCATGTGAATTGAGTAAATCTTTCGGGCGTTAAAAGTTAAATGGATTTTTCCTTTTTTCTGGCGACACAATTAGAGACAAACGAAATTGGATCTTGAGCAAGACGTGGTCAGTCGCCTCTAATCGGAAAGGTTTGACGCAGACGTCTCTGTCATCGAGCTTTAAGCCTGAAGTGAGCCCCACATGGCACAATTGGATTTTAACTTTTTTCTTTCCGCTTCTTTGGATCAATCTGCAGCTTAAGCAACGCTTTCTCTCTCTATACTTCGTCAGCCAAGGATGAATGACAAAGTTCCCACAAATGAAAAGCTTATAGGGAGCGACCAATTTGGGTATTTCACCCGCAATTAATCCTATCAGGGAAACATTATTTCAAATTGGCTTATAAACTTTTCTCGGTTCTCGAGTCGGGTGACTAAATAGTTTGGCAGGTGACGCAAACAAAGTCGTCAAAGAGCGACAGCGGCAGAAATGAAAACTTGATTTGAATCTTAAATTCCTGGAAAACTTGTAAATAAGAATCGATGGCAATATCTAGCCGCCGAGCTTTGGTTGCGCTCGAAACTTTATAGCATCGAACTTCTCATTCGAAATCTTGTCTAATAAATCATGGGAAATTAATAAATTCCAGGCGAGGATCTTCAGGAAGATATTTGTGCCAGCAGAAAGTTTCTTGTTTTCGTATTGCGGTGCCACGCTCGGAATAATCGTAAAATAGTTTTTCAGGAAGCGGTTAGAAATGTCGCAGCTGGAACTTTATGAGTTTTCATTGTTCGCCGAGGCAGTCGATCGAACGTGAGGATGTAAAAAGGTGAAGTTTAGTTGGGACAGAGCCCGAATCGATTTTCGCATCAACTTATGCAAATTGCCCGAATATTCTCAACGCACCGACCAGAGGAAATCTCCGCCACATGTTGAACAATATACTTGACCAGAGATCGAATATTTTGATGTTTACGATTAGAAGCAAGGCGTGACACGGGAATACTTTCACGGAAACGCCGTCTGAAACGCAATAACTCGTTCTGCATTCCTTCTTCCTCTCTCTTTCGATTCGTTGTTCTGCTTTCGTCTCGTTGCTTCGTCTTCTGCATCGGCACTTTCGCTCGGTATCACTGACCTACAAACTCTTTATTTTGCACTCTTCGCTAGTACTTTTGGTTTTCTTCTCCATGTGCTCGTTCTCAAAGCGCAGCTTAAGTGTGCGAATGTCCCGTTGAATCGCGAAGGTCAACCGTGTGAGCTTGAGCGTTCGCTTGCGAAATCTTTTCGAAACCTATTAGAAGCGCGCCTCTAAGCCAATTCATTCCAATTATGTGCGACAAATTGAATAATAGTCGTCACTTCGATAGCGAATCGACTGATAAGGGCTCGTTTATTGCTGTGATAAGATTGAGTTTCACTTGTCAGCCGTGCATCGGGTATAACACCCGTGGGAGAGGTGGAGGGAAGACAATGTTAGGTAAGTTTGGGTGTGAAATATCAGTCAGAATCGGAGCTTTTTCGTTCTTGTGTGCAACTTCAAAGCTGTCAGAGGTTGTGTCGAGATTTACCCGCAGAAGGCTGAGTCCCTTGCTGCTCATATCCACGTCGCCGATGCCGGCTCCATTGCCGCACACTCCACTTCCGTTTGTGTTGTTGTTGTTGTCATTAACGTTCACGCTGTTTTGTCCGGTGCAGAGCCGCTTATTGTGCGGCCCCTCCGTATCGCATCCATTAAATGCCATTTTCATTCAGGCGACAGTTTCTTGCGAGGTTCACACACTGATAAGAACTTCTTCACGTACACTGAACTGTGTAATTTATTTCAATTGGAATATTTGATTAAGCTTAGCGCGTAATTGGCTGCATCCAACTTCTCATTGCATTATTTCACTTCGCTCGCGATTTTGACGAGGGAACGAGTTTGCTTCTGAAAGGTTCATTTGGTTATTTAAATTCACGCAATTTCCACCGTTTGATTGCAATATCCCGCTCTCATTCTCTCGCGCTCATCATCAATCAGCTTCGACCGATGCAATCTCCATTGTTTTCGACTCAATGCATTAATCGAGCTAAATATTTTCCAATTCACATTAATTTAAATTGAAACTTGTTAATGGAAAGAAATTTGTTGTCCGTAACTTTTCTGTTCATAAAACTCATGCAAAATTTCTCATCGCATTTTCCTTATCATCACTCGCTGGTTTTGCAACCCGAAATTGTTTAAAATTCAGTTTGCGTTCAAAAAAAACGGAATTGTATTAATCACAATAGTAGAAAGTTTATTAACCTGCCCGCTCAAAGCCAGTTATGTACGATTTACTTTCAGCGCCTCATTCCAGTCCGCACGCTTTAATATATGTCTAATTGGTTCGCAAGTCATGTGAGGGAATATGCGTGGATGGCGTCACAATCGAAAATGTCTCAATCAACTGAAATCCATCAGGTTTCAGTTCAAAAGTCATGATAATTGCAACTGAAAGTTACATAACTGGCGAGTTCAGCTTTTGAATTAACACGGGAAACTTATTAAATCCATTAATTACTTTCTAATTTCAAGTGGAATTTTCAAATCACGCAGATGGCGACAAATTGGGGAGTTGAATTCGCTGACCAGCAACATGTTCACATGCTCCAAGGCCATGTTAAGCTTTCACAGATAGGCAATTGCACAAAGCTCGCCAAACGAGATTTTTCAATTAATCTGCAAGCGGGCGTGTGGCGGGTGGGGAACAACTATACGAGGTGAAATCGAGCGCTTGAGAACAATCGATTTTAATCGATGACGAAGGGGGAGGAATCGCATTTGTTGCTGCGGGATAAATTACGAACAACTGTATTGTCGAGGCTTTACGCCTCCTCGAAAAGTGCTTGGGTTAATTCGAATGCCTTATCACTCCGCGAACGGTGACGCTAATAGAAAGCCGTTCGTTGCACACGTTTAATGGATCTCAATCTCGTTTCGCCTCCTCTCCCTCCCGCTCGGTATCCATGTCGACGAAAACAATTTCCCCCTGTTTTCCCTATTATCACCACCCACACTGCAAGGACGCACCAACACAGCCGCATCACCGAGGATTCCATTACTATCTGACGCAAAAAATTACAGTTTTCCCATTGAGCGGAGTCTCGGCATCGCACGAAGCTCGCGTGATGAATCGAGGCGATTGAGACGCAATCTTCTACTTGACGGAACAGCTGACTCTAGGCGAGCTCAGCGCGACAGGAAGAAGAAACCGTCTCAGACGATTTCACTTTGCATGAGTTTTCTTCAATAAAATTTTCACTCGGATTCCTTTACGAAACTATCTGTCCTATGTGCAATGTGAAAACAATGAGGTTGCGAGGCAGGTCGAGCAATTGATAGGCACTTGAGAAAAACAGGTTCACAAGAAAACATCGGAGAGAGAGCGAGGGGAGAAATTGATTACAATCAATTAGACCCGTGTCGGATCGCGGTAGCTAATCACATGCGTTTACCACTACTGTTCGCTGTTCTCGAGACGCGATTGAAGATCTTTGCAAACACAGATCCGTCCGAAATCGGATTCTACCGCAATTTTTATGATATTTGAGATTTTTCTTTCTTTTTTCTTCTCTTTTCACCAGACACTCGCACGTCGGTGTTTGCAAGCTGACGGCCGATTCAATTCTGACGGAGAGCGAAGAAAAAAAAATTGTTTGCTTTCCGCTTTTCATTTTCTCGCTCTCGTCTCTCTGGATTGCTTACGAATATTCGAAATTGCACATTTTCTCTTAGCACCGGTCGGTTTCAGTTGGGATTTGAGATTATGCAGACGGAGCAATTGAGCATATCAGCATTGATTCGTTATGTTGTTGAATAGTTGGATACGTATCTTGAAAAAAATCTCAAGTAAAATGTGATACCTTCAACGGAGAATTCATTGAGATTCATTCAGCAGTTCTTAATAAAAAGAAATGAAATCTTAAACTAATTTTCTAATTCAATTTGAAAATTTTTGATGAGTAGAAAATTTTATTGCAATTTTTAAGGTCTAATTATACTGTGTCAACTATAAGTTTTATTCTTAAAATAAAAACTGTTCAATAATTTGCTCTATCACAACTTCAAAATTGCTTGATTTCAAACTTCATTCTTTTATATTTCATCCGATATTTTTATGATCTTTTAAAAATAGTCATTCAAACGCATCTGTCGTGGCACGAGCTCTAAATCATAGCTCATAATCAAATCTATCTAAGATCTTCAGTATATTCGTTTCCAATGCAACGCAATCCATTTCAACTAGATATTCAATTGACTTTGCACTTGTCTAAGAAACAAACAGTTGGCGTTAACGGCCACTTAACTAGAGAATCGTGATGCGACTGAAACAAATCTTTTTGTAACTTGCCGTCAACGATGTGCATAAGCAAAATTTAAAGGATTTTTAGTTTTTCCTGAAAATCACGATATGGATTTGTTTATCTGCTGAAGCTTTATAAGTCTCACATTCATGATGAGCGTGGAACCTCCCGTTTTTCTGAGGTAATAATTTCAACTCTGGGCAAATATAAGAGAACGGAGCCTTGCAAAAATTAGCAGAAATTTATATTCGCTGCTAGAAAGTCCTTCTAGCTCCGCTAAACATGAAGTCAGTTTGGACTATTACATTGTGCCTTGTTCTACAAGTCGAAATAGTGTTCAGTGGAGGGTCGACCTTTATGGAGCCATCGTCTTGGTCGGTTTTGGATGGTTCAATCCCGGCTAGCTTAGACGACAGCAACTCACCTATGTCATCTCCAGAATCAACGGCAGAATCAGGTGAAGAAGACAAGGCATCAGTTGACTTAGAGTCCTCTGAAGGTGAAGGTACGAAAACTTCACCTGAGTCATCCGAGTCTGAAAGTATTGATCAACGCGATTTAGATCAACACGAAGGCGAACACTTGCATCACAAGAAGTCAAGGAAGGAAGAAGAAAATATTCTGTTGAACTTAGATACAGGTGTCGGTCTCAACCTTCACAAGCTTCTTGGTATTTTACCAGATATAAAGGTCAATCCCAGACTGAAAGTGCTGTCTCCATTTGAGATTCCAACAATACTGAAAGCTAATGTTGGAGCAGAAGCTGTGAAGGATCACCATGGAAACGGCCACAAAAATCACGATGGAAATGATAATCACGATGACAATGACCACGATGACAATGACCATGATGAAAACAATCACGGTGACGATGATAATGGTGAAAATGATCATGAGAATGATCACCATAGAAATGATCACAATGAGAATAATCGCGATGAGAATGACCACCGCCGTAAGCGAAGATATGGATATTGAAAAAGGATTTTTTAGACTCCGTGGAAATTCTGCCAACAGAATTTAGAAAATTTATTTCTCTTGTTTGATAAAAATAAGAACACGAAATGTAACTAAAATCAGCTCTGTAGCATGTTAAATTTCAAATAAAGGCAACTGGATTTCTCTTTCAATCAACCTCGGAGATTTGCGCATCAACAGTATCCAAGTACTCAGTTGTGAGACGAACCAGGATGTAGCCAGTTGAAAGTCCAGCGAATCTGAAGATGGAAACATAATTTGTCTGCTAAATAAAGCTTCAAACTTTGAGGTGAAGTTCTCACGTCGCAATGCCGTTGCCATTGCTCTTAGGAAGAATGTTCTTCAGGAAAGCCCACATAAGCACAGATCCGAAACTGAACAGAACTCCACCAGCAGCTCTGCAAGCGAGAAAGAACGTTAATGACAATCTTAGGGGTTGCGTGGTGATTTTAGCTTACGCGTATCCAAGTTTCTTCGAGCACGGAACGTCTTTTAAATGTTTTCTGGTGTAGAGGTAAGCGCCAGATCCAGCGACGGTATGCCACAAGAGGAAGTTGGTCAAGTCCGACGATCCAAAGAATCTACAAGACAATGTGTCAATCAAGTTGCCAGCGACTATCTTACTTGTGCTACTTACTTTGTTCTCAGCGCTGGGTTCATGATATTGACGGAGAGCGCAGTGTATGAGATCAAACTGTTCACCGGCAAATAGAAAGACAAGACGTTTTCTCTGTTCAATGGCTTCATGATGGCGTTGTCTCGTTGACTTGCGATGGCACAAAATTTGTTGTCGCTCTGGTGCAATCAAAAATCTGAAAGCTTTCCGGGTTCGCGAAGATTTCAATTCTTCGTCAAAATATTACATAAAAAAAGAAACTTGTTGTGATTGAAAAGTTTTGTTGACCGATTGCTTCGGCTGACTGTCTATGTTGTCATAGATTTAAAGCGCTCGATTATGCAATCTTAATGTATATGAACTCGACAAAGTTCGAATTCGAAATTTTCAGAAAAACATCGTTGAAATTTTCCAAATTTCTATTTCATGATTTTGTGTCACATAATTTTAATTTTGTGTCACATAATTCAACTTCAAACTACTGCTTTTATCTCACAGTGACATTTCCAACACTTCTCATCAGTTCTTCCTTCATTGCACGCACCTCAAGTCTGATCATTTCTTCAATGTTCTTCTCCAACGTTCCCAACTTGTCTTCGATCTTCATGAGCTTCATGTTTAACTTTCTCATCTCGCTTATGATTCGTTTATCGCGTTTGTCAAGGAACCCATCGGTTTCGTTGATTTTGTTGTAAAGGCTGCAATATGCCGCCTTGAACTCACTCTCAGTACGAATAATTTTGGATTCGTTGTCCTCACCGCTGTCGCCGTTGTTCACTTTTTTCAGTAAATTCCTGAAATATTTTTCTGCTGCCGTCTTTGTCTCATTTGATGAGCTTTCAGGAAAGCTGCTCGAGATATTTAGACCGCTGCTCGCTTGAGCTGAGAAAAGCGACATGAAACTTATCAACGTGAGTATTTCCAAAATATTCCTGTGGATAAACAACGTTAAATAAAATAAACGCAGATGACATTTCCTTACTTCATATTTCGAAGAAAATATTTCCTTTCGACCAAGCGACGTTCAGATTACCTCTGAATACTTGAGAGATGAGACAGTGCATGAGATGAGAAAATGCACTGATAGAAGAAAAATGGGGCGACGATGCGATGAGAACACCTCGTCAAGGTCAGAGAGAAACGCGACCCTCAGACGGTTGCATATCTACGAGGTGCCAGTTACTGCAACCTCGACCGTCGAACCTAGCTTCACCATCTGACTGACTCATGGCTTGATATGCTTATCAAGACGCGGTTAAGTTTTGACAAAGATGTGACATGATATTCGTTGTTGGATCCGCGAACATTTGCGATTTGGCGCTCTTCTCTTAAGGTGTCCAAAATATGATTGATACCATTTAGCAATCGAGTTCTCTGGAACAGTCTGCGTCAATAGAATCAAACCGATCAATTCTCTGTCAGATAGAACTTGTAAACAAGTAACTGCAAGGTGTCATTCAACTGATAACGAAAATATTCGAGGCTCCCTTATAAATAGTAAACAGAAGTCAGGAACTATTGTAGTAGTTTTCATAAACTCGTTGAAACATGTTGAAGTTTTTAGGATTGATTGCGCTCTGCGCAGCTGTTAGCGCACAAATTCCGCTCTGGCCTCAAGCTCCACAGCAACCCCAGCAGCCGCAATGGCCAGGCCAACCTCAAGAACCTAGCGTTCCACAATGGCTCAATGGCCAAATCAGCCTCAACAGCCTCAGTGGCCGTCACAGCCAGAGGTTCCACAATGGCCAAACCAACCAGAAGTTCCTCAATGGCCTAACCAGCCACAACAGCCTCAGTGGCCGTCACAGCCAGAGGTTCCACAATGGCCAAACCAACCAGAAGTTCCTCAATGGCCTAACCAGCCACAACAGCCTCAGTGGCCGTCACAGCCAGAAGTTCCGCAATGGCCAAACCAACCAGAAGTTCCCCAATGGCCTAACCAGCCCCAACAGCCTCAGTGGCCGTCACAGCCAGAGGTTCCACAATGGCCAAACCAACCAGAAGTTCCCCAATGGCCTAACCAGCCCCAACAGCCTCAGTGGCCATCACAACCAGAAGTTCCACAGTGGCCTAACCAACCCGAATGGCAGCCTATTGAAAGGCCTCGCCCGCCTTTGGTCAACCCACCACCTCAGGGAGAAGTCGGTCGCCCAGGAGTTCGTGATGCTCGTTGCCCAGCCAGAAATGGACGTTTCGCCACTATCCTCCCCCATGAAAGCCAGTGCAACCTGTTCTACATTTGCAACGATGGCTTGAGATGTAAGAGCTTTAGTTAAGTTTATTAGGAATGAAAAATAATTTTATTTCGATTTTCAGTCACTTTCGAGTGTCCACAAGGTATGTTGTTCAACCGCCACACCCAAGTGTGCGACCGTCCTGCAAACGTCAGATGTTAAGCGATGGCAGAACTCTACCGGAGTGTCCGTTGAAACAATTTTTTGCTTGCTAAGATGATGTAAAGATGCATGTTAATAAAATAATCAAACTCGCAATTGGAAACATGTCAGAACTTATCTTACCGTGAAAACGATTTCCGCATTTTCTCCAGATATTGTTATCTGATTTCGCTATGAAACGTCGTTGATTGACAGAAATGAACGGGAATGAAATCATTACATCGACATTGCGCCGCAGTGATAGACAGAATCTTTTGTTGCACTTGTGGAATTTTATTTTATCTTTAAAAAAGCTACCGCGGTCAAATATGTACGTAGAAAGTGACGACGACAAAATGTTTGATTGAAGTTCAATCTGACACATCGCGCGAAGATAAATTCACAAACGAGTCGTTTGAAACGACCTCGAATATTTTAAGTTAGGAGAGAACAAATTGAAATTTAAATGAGCTTAACCATCTTTTCACTTCCAGGATAGTCAGAAATTTACATTAAGCGTCCAAGACAAAATTGTGATTAAGAGGTTTATTAGCTTATTCTACATAAAGGATTGAAACGGTCAGATAGCTGAATCTTCAAGCTTACTTGCAATCTGACTTTGGTAAATACAATCTTTGATGATGAACCATGGTTTGAAATTCCTTAAACATTCGGATTATCAAAATTCTTCAATAAAAACTTCTTACCTCTGCATTAACATATTTCTATATTTTTTTTATCTGTCGATTTCAACAAGCAAACGACACGTTTCGTAGCATCATTTCGTAATAACTCCTCATATTGAGTTTGTGAGAACTTACATATCAGGTTAAATTCAAACTCCTTGCCCTAACCCAACATGGAATTGACAAGCTTCTTCCAAATTCCAGTGTTATCACATCGCGCACTTGTTAACCATCAATTTATCTCTACGTCTTGTTATATAATTGAAAGAAATTCGCGAATTTGCCGGCCAAGACTATTTTTGCCAGTTGATACTAGTTACCGAGCGAAAATTTTCAAGGGTGAACAATAGATCAGATAAGAAAATTCACTAGAAAAACGTTTCAATTTCTTCAGCGTCGAGTTGCTAGCGACGCATTACCTTGATAACAAAGTTATTTTTGAGCTCGCGATTTCATTTTCCGGTATTTTTCGCAATTCTGACAATCGTTCAATCGAGATGAGAAGCTTGTAAAATAATTTATCGAAATCCTTAAGCTAATTCAACCATTGCTTCAACAGTATGATAAAACATGATAAAAGTTTGAAATTTGTGGATTTGCAAAATGATTTTTATTCCGTTTCAATTAATATCGCGGCGGTATTATCGCCACATAAGCCATCACAATGATACTGTCAGGGTTGTTGTTTTCGAGATGGTTGAACGGTTTAACCGCGCCATGAAGTAGCGCATCTAGCGTCTTCACGGGTCGTGCAAGTCTTCCTGTCCCAATCGAAGAAGAGGGCATTTCCGGCGTGGTCAGGTGCGCAATCGAATTCAACTAAGAAATTGAAGAATGAAAAAACTGAAAGAAACTGAAGGAAATCGACATTTACTTACATCTGAATTTTCCGTTGCATTTCCAGAACTTTTGGCAATTTTGGTCGCCAATGAAGAAGACTTTGTCACCGTCTTTGTATTCAGGGCATCTGGTGTCGGGGACTCCTGGACGTTCAGTCCGAATTTGAGCGCAAGCACTTGCAATAACAACAACGAGAACCAAAAGCTTGAACATGGTAAGACTTGAATTCACTGTGATGCAGAACAATGGCAATCGACCTGACTTTTATACTACAAAAGTCTCCTTGAGTTGTTCGCCATTATCTTGGCGGACGAATAGTATTCGTGTTAACAAGGGAAATGTCTATCATTTCGCAGGCATGACAAGCTTGCGGAATGCATTAGATGTGTTAGATTAGAAACTACAGAAACTGAACTGCAATTGGTGAAGATTGAGCTGGACTTTCCTCGCTATAAAAGGTGCAAGCAGAGCACATTGAGTATCACAGTGAAATCAAGTCTTACCATGTTCAAGCTTTTGGTTCTCGTTGTTGTTATTGCAAGTGCTTGCGCTCAAATTCGGACTGAACGTCCAGGAGTCCCCGACACCAGATGCCCTGAATACAAAGACGGTGACAAAGTCTTCTTCATTGGCGACCAAAATTGCCAAAAGTTCTGGAAATGCAACGGAAAATTCAGATGTAAGTAAATGTCGATTTCCTTCAGTTTCTTTCAGTTTTTTCATTCTTCAATTTCTTAGTTGAATTCGACTGCGCACCTGACCACGCCGGAAATGCCCTCTTCTTCGATTGGGACAGGAAGACTTGCACGACCCGTGAAGACGCTAGATGCGCTACTTCATGGCGCGGTTAAACCGTTCAACCATTTCGAAAACAACAACCCTGACAGTATCATTGTGATGGCTTATGTGGCGATATTAATTGAAACGGAATAAAAATTTGCAAACACAAAAACTCATTGTTACCACATGGAAACTCAATTAGTTCTATTTTCAGAAAACAAAAGTAACGCAGTATCTCACTCAACTTAATCGTCGCAAGCTAAATGCGAACTTGTGGCTACGATCAATCAATCAAATTTGCCTTGCAAAGGAATCTCAGTTCTTGCTAATCGATCGATAAGAGAAATCATTTTAAGCGATTAGCGAATGAGCTAAAATTTGGTTTACACGGAAGAATATTTAAGACGAAACTCAGTATTTCCTATCGAGTCAGTTTCTAACTTTCAAAGTAAACAGTTCAAATCTATATTGAGAAGATGATGAAGGTTTTAGTTTTCGCGATATTGTGCACCGTCGCCTTCGCTCAAGTACAAGATAACCGTCCGGGATTCCCTGACGAGAGATGTCAAAAAGAAGACACTGTCGGTACTAAGCCAGTCATCTTGCCAAACCCGAGCGATTGCGGCTCATTCTTCTTGTGCAGCCGCGGAGTTGCTTGTAAGTTCAAAATATTATTTTCGTGGTTGTAGCTTATTTTTAATTACTTCATTGCTTTTCAATTTTACTCGTTAAAAGATCCCCACGATTGCCCGCCCGGCTTACATTTCAACACAGCCCGAAGTGTCTGCGATCACCCAGTTAATGCTGGCTGCGCCTAAACTAATCTGGAACTAATGGAACTCGCAAACTAATCTGGAACTTATTGAACTCACAAACTCAAAATGCAAAATGTTTAATCGTTCGCTCGTGACAAAATTTAGAGAATTATACAAAATATTCACAGTGGCAATTCAATAAAAATTGAACTAATAGAAGTTTCATCATTTATCAAAAAGCCACCTAACTTTTCACGCACGTATAAGACGGTGAAAACAGCAAGGACATCATGGCTTTATCTTTAGATGTGCAAGTAGCATCACTGCCAAGTGTGGCACTTTCGTCTGTCATAACATTTCAATTGATTTTCACTGTCGTGTGTGTCATTTTCAATTAATTTCTACCTCCTGCTTCTCTTGTCTCGTCAAACACGCGATTGGTCAGATAACAAATGCAATGACGGTATCTCGTCTCGCTTAATTTGTGATATCTTTGAGCTCTTGGCACCGATCAATCATTCGAGCTTTCGTTGCAGATTTTGAAGGAAATCTCCGTTTTAGATAATCGAACGATAAAGTAGCATTCGCAAATTCCATATCGATACGAAGCCCAATTTTCGACCCCCTTGGTGAAATACCGCACGGTTTGCCATTTTCTTCGGTCATTCGCAACTGACAAGCGAACAATCCCTTGTTATCAGCAACTCGCGACGCAGCTAAGATTAGGTTCAAGCAGAAAAATATTTAAGCGAGCCTCTCTGCGACTTCGAAGCAAGTCAGTTATTAGTCTTTGCAAGAAACAGTTCGAACCTAAATTAACTAAAGATGATGAAGTTCTTGGTTTTCGCTCTTCTGTGCGCCGTTGCTTTAGCACAAAATCAGGAAAGATTCCCTGACTCCAGATGTCAGGCAGAAGACACTGTCGGTACTAAACCAGTCCTTTTGCCAAACCCGAACGACTGCGGTTCATTCTTCAAGTGCAGTCGAGGAATGGCTTGTAAGTTCCAGATGAGCTGAAATCGTTGACACATCTCTGTGACGTTTTTCATTCAAAGATCTCATCGTATGCCCTGACGGATTGCATTTCAACGAAGCTAGAGGAGTCTGCGATCATCCCAGGAACGCTAACTGCGCCTAAGTCGATGAAGGATAAGGACACCTTGCTCACACAAAAAGGAAAATGTTTAACGGTTCTCGAGTAACATAATAAAGTTATGAAACTGGAAATCGGATTATTTGCTGTCTTGTTGTCTGATTCCTTCAATTACTGATCGTAAAGTGACTCTCATGCGTTGAACCATCTAGGTCGTGATCGCCGAAAAGAACCCGAACGCTTAGAAAATAATTTGCGAGAGCTTTTCTCTCGTGCTTTTCGCGCAGTCAAGTGTTGCAATTCATTTCGATAGGTCGATCAATTGAGTTTTCCGAAGTTTTCTTCTTTAGTTAATCGATTTCTGTGATGGCAAAGCTAGTACTTTACTTCTCAAAGACTTCTCCGAGCTGCCGGGCCGTGTTAAGCGTTGCGAACGAGATCGGAGTTGAGCTTGAGCTAAAGTAAGAAAAGTTCACTCGATTTTTAAAGTTACGCAACTGATTTTTTTTTACTTTGAGGTACATTAATCTCTATCGCGAGGAGAACTTGACTGCCGAGTTTTTGGCGATAAATCCGACAGGAACTATCCCAGCCCTTGTAGATCGAGACGTGACAGTATGGGATAGCCACGCGATTGCGATTTATTTAGTCCAGAAATATGCAAAGGACGACAAGCTTTACCCAAAGGATTTTCTGAAGCGAACTCTTGTTAATGAGAGGCTTTTCTTCGAAGCAAGCTATTTGTTCGCGAGGCTGTTTGAAATATGCGTAAGTTCCTTGACAAATCAGATTCCTCCAGTAAGCTACAAGATCAGCTCTAGGATCCAATTTGCGATGGTCGCGAGACTGAAGTTTCACCCAATAAAATCAGCCGAGTTGTTCGAGGCTACGAGAACGTTGAGCGATTCTTCAAAGGCGGAAACTCTTATGTTGCCGGCGATTGCTTGACTTTGGCCGATTTCAGCATTTGGTCGACCTTGCTTGTTCTCGATCTTCTGTTTCCAATCGATGCAGAGAAGTTCCCGAAGCTGAAAGCTTACTTGAAGGCATTAGAGTCTCATAAAAGTTACGGGATGAACTTCGAGGGAGCACTGAAGCAAGCGGACTTCATTGAGAAATGTATGGAGAAGGCGAAGAACTACAAAATCAACTCGTTCGAACTAGTTTATCCGAAACCCATCTGATGGTTTATTTCAATTTTCATTTGGTTTAACAAGATTAATAAATATTGAAACGATTGAAAAGGTTTACGATGTTGAGATCATTACTCGAACTTGATTTGTGACTGCAATGCCAGCAGCTGATCCCACTCGGCCTTCGTCAAGGTGATGCCAGACTTTCCAGGGCGCCATTCACCTGCTATACGTGAAAGAGCGCATTGTTAGTTCGGAAAGTAAGCTGAAATTTAATCTGAAACTTACATGATTTGTCCTGATAATATTCTCGGATATTCAAATACGTCTTTCCTTTAAACTGGCTCATGCTGACACGACGATTACGAGGGAGTTCCCAGTAAGACTCGCCTTTGCTGTCAGTCTTCGTAGTGTCGCTTTCTTCTTTCTTATCTGATGGCTTCGATTTCTTCGGCGGCGGATTGCGCTAAAAGTAAGTACACAAATTATTCTGCTGGCTCTCTTGACATCTTTCCAGCGATTCTCCATGCTTTCTTGACTCAATAGTTAACTTACATCGTCCGGACCTGAATCCGAGTCAGATGAATCGTCGAGTTTCTTGGTTTTCGGCATTTTACTGAATTTCGGTTTTGCAGAAAATGAAAAATTTTTGTTTTGATAATTGCGCGGGAAAAATTATTTTAAATTAACGGTCGTCACGTGGCAGAAGACAAACAAAACTCCAAGTGATACTATAACTTATAGCTATCGAATTTGGCTTTTATTCCAAGATACAAATGAATTCCAATCCCTTTATTTATCAACTCGTGCGCTAATGATTTTCACTTCCTCTGTTGGACGATCGTCGCCATCTGTCTCGACGATTCCCATTCGCTTGATGACTTGCATTCCACTGTAGATCCTGCCGAAGATGGCATGCTTGCCATCCAAGTGTTGGCAAGGCGCGAGAGTGATGAAGAACTGCGAACCGTTAGTGTCGGGACCGCTGTTAGCCATAGACAAGATGCCAGCGCCTGAGTGTCGCAAGTCTTGATGGATCTCATCGGCAAACTCATCTCCGTAAATTGAAACTCCACCTCTTCCAGTTCCTACAATAATTAAACGTTATGCAAGAGTCTATGATCACAACAATTGAATTACCTGTCGGATCTCCGCCTTGGATCATGAAATCTGCAATAATCCGATGGAAAATCGTGTTGTTGTAGTATCCTCTCCTTGCTAGCTCTGCAAAGTTGCGACAGGTATTCGGAGCATGCTTCCAGTACAGCTCAATCGCGAACTCTCCCAGCCTACAAAATCCAACATAAATATTATTTATTGATTTTTATGTTTCAACAGGAATCGCAACTCACGTTGTTTCAATCGTAACTAGTGACGGCTGCCACAACTTGTCGGGGATTCCACTTTGATTTGCCATGTTTCTCAGCCTCGAACTGCTTTTGCTTTCGCTTTAATTTGATTTTAATTTCTGGAACCGGCAAAATAATTCGAGACAAAACTACAAGAAAACAAAATCGTTTTGAAAAAATACGTTAAATTTAACAGAACTTTTCTAGCAGTTTGAGTCCAACTTGGAGCAGCTGTGACCAGAAAACTACGAGGACGAGATTGTGGAGCTAAACCTGTTCAAATATTTGGTGAGTACTCGTTGACCAGTTCCCAACTGTCGCGTCTACACCTTCGACAGGTGCCGCTCGCTGGATTTGAAGTCATAGGCTGACTCTACATACTCGAGAACTTTCAGCAGCATGGTTCGTGGCCAGCTCTTCAAACACGAAACCATGCATAGAAAATCCTGCAACAATCAATACTTTAATCCCATTAGAATCCACTCTTCAAGATGTTGCCGCACGAGCAAAACGCAAATATTTGGAAGCAAGCGTGATAACATCTTTAAGGCAAACAGTTTAGTTCAACATTTGCTGAACATTTACCGTCAAATGAAGCAGTAACTTCGACATAAATACAACTTCTACGCTTAATTGCATCATTCCACGCGATTCTTTGTCGTTTCTTGTTTGCTCTGGTCGTCTGGCCCGGCAATCAACACGTGATGGCTTTTCCGTTTTAATGATATTGATAGAACATCGAAGGGAGATTTCGATATTAGGTTCATCCGAACCGGTTTCGCATGATTTTGGATTAAATAAATATTGAATGGAGACGAGCGCTTCCTAATTATAGATCGTGAAGTGAAATTTATCGGTCTACCATTCAACTGGCTACCAGTCAATGAAGGGAGGGAGAACAATTTTTGTTGGCGATTCACTTGACCTGCTGTTACTTGTGGGAATAAAAAATGTTTTTTCAAGCTCCACCACAGTAATTACAACTGAGAGCTTCAACATTTCTAGGTCAAATCGATCCTGAGCTGACGAGTCGTAAACTCCCCTAAGAATTAAATCATCACTCGAATCCATTCAATTCCATCTCGACGTCGTCTCTCCCTCGCGGTGATTCGAGGAAAAATGCTAATCCTTCTTGTGCACAATGCCGCTCGTCTGTCGAGTAATTTAATCTCTTCGCTGAGTGCCGTTGGTGATAACCAATCTGCATTTACAATCGGCATTACACTGCAATCTAAATCAAATGAAAGCGCATTAGGAAGGGGTTGGCAAACGAGTAAGGAGGATCCTCACGGAGTTTACAACTCCATTCAGTTTTACACGTTTTCTTTTTTTTTTGCGGGGGCGAGGGAGCGTAGCGGACTCGAAAATGTTTTTATTTCGTGATGAATAATAAAATGTAATTTATAAAGTGAAATGTTTGCCGTTTCGTCTTCGTGTGATATCAACAAGCCATTTAAATGATGAAACAAGAACGGTTGGGCCTGATAATGAATGAGTGGCGATTAATAACGAGGTGGTTGCGGAGAGTCGACGACGGCACGAGCAGATGGGATTGTCGTGCACTTTACGCTTTTCACGCTAATGACGGATTCTCCAGAATCGCCTTCCACGATCCATCAATTAATGTCCATCAAAGCGAAATGAAGTGCGGGAGACATGAACGAGAGTCACAGAGAAGCCGCACGACGTCAACGACAGTTACGGCTTGTAAAACTATGACAGTATCAATAATTACACTCTGATGTGCTCCCTTCAACTTTTGGAGTTTGCGGCTTGTCACAAAATGTGGATCAGGTCATTACGAACGATGATGGGAGAATTGATTAGATCAAATCAGTCACGATTGCGGTCGTGGAGGAAAAGTTCCTCTTCACGGTAATTAGTGGAACGCATGTTTTACAATTTTATTAATAGAGTTTGTCGTGGTCTCCTGCAGCACAACTCCGGCGAATTAATATCCTTAATGGATTCGAATTGATATCCAATCTTTTGCCATGCTCGGGGATAATTTCAATTAATTATTGCCTTGTTAAGGAAGAAAAGGGGAAACTCTGACGGGAAGGGATTATTAAGTTAATTGTGAATTACTGGGTCGATCGAACTTTCAGATTTCTCGGCTCTTCTCGTTTCCAATCCGAGAATTTGCACAGCGACCGTTGCGAAAGTCTTCGATGCACTGAAGCGACGGCAGAACAAACTGCTCGATATTCTCTGCGATTGTGCAATTCGGGATTGCTTTGCGGTGTGCAGGAGAGCAAACACTCTGAAGCAGACGCTTGGTTGTGCAAGTGAGTTATGTTGTGTGGGGGCTGCCGGCAACGCAGTTTTCCTCCTAAATTTTCCTTCTAAAGCTAACACAATCTAAAAAGTTCCAAACACAATCGAATCCCTCGCACACTTTGCAACCGCCTGGCTTGTGTTAGTTCAGTTAGTAAGTCCCTCCTTATGCGCGACTTCCCTCCGTTTTCGACTCCCACAGTGATTTGTTTATTCCGAGATGTATTAAGAACCTGTTGAACTGAGTTGAACCTAATTTACATCGCACCCGAAGAGGTTTCTTCTCCCGCTTCATCGCTGTTTACAGAAGACGCCAAGCGGAAATCCTCCGATAAAAGTTAATCCCCGAATAGCAACGCCAGTGCTCCGAGTCGTCTCTTATCACTGACCAATCGGGAGCGTTTACAAGAAGGCGCACACTCAAGAGCTTTGCTTGGATTCTCCTGGCACTCAACATCTCTGCACGACTCGACTGGCCAATGGTTGATAAAAGCAGCGCTCTTCTAATCTTTTCCGCCGTTTGAATGAGTGATTGGAGAACGCTGTTGGGGGATGTTGGGGGCTCCAATGGAGGGAATTCTCTAGATTTCGTCTTTAGGGGCTGTAAAAGTTTCTCGCCGCCTCGCTCCAGCTTGAAATGTCTGTCAAAAGTTCGCAACTCGTTTCAAAGTCAACCTCAATAAATTTAATTTTAATTTATCGATAGCGAAGCGGTGAGTAGAAAGTTTCCCGCTGACCTGTGCGTAAATCAACCTCAGTCAATTAATCAACCTAAACTCCAATCCGCATCGGTCGCAAACGAACTGAAAATCAACTGCGAATAGCAAACGACCAACGACGGATCCTAAAAACAAATCGCACACAAAACTAATTGATGAGGATTTAATTCAATTTTTGATTTGGGTTTCAACCTGCAAGCAATCGGACAGTCGGGTTAAAGGGTTTTTTGCTGCTCGCGATAAAAATCAGTCACAGTTCATGCGAGCTTCCCCTTGTGAAAGGTCACCTAACGACTCTTGCGGCGACCACAATAAGGCTAGATTATCGAATTTAAATCGCCATCAGCTTCCATCCACAGGCAGTATACGAAAATCAAGTCAACCCTTTGAATTTGCCTATCGGGAAGGACGCACAACGATGCGACTTCTTCTCCCCAACCTTCTCGTCAAAGAGTTGTGACGCAGTAAATTAGTCCCAGATGAATTATTGCGACTGGTCCCTTTGTTGTGGAGCTCTTGTTCTGAAAAGGCCGCGCAGTCTGATGCACGCTCGACCACAGGACAATGGAGCGATAATGACCTTCTACATGGCTTTGAAATCGTCCCGCGGGACTCGTAAATTCGTCAATTGTTGTTCCGGCAATCGCCTCTTTACATGAATTTTTTGATAGTTTCAATCAGCGTTCCAAAGTTTAATGGACAGAAAAAAGTTTCGATAAAAATTGATTTTCTCAATAAAATGGTTTGGCTTTTTTTATCATCGACGCTTGTTCATTCAATTGAAAGTCAACAAATTGATTGCATGATGACATGCGACTATCAATGTGAGGGTTTAATTCATTTGAAATCCACTCTCGACATCGATTCGCGTGATTAAGCTCACGAGTGCAACTTGAGTGGATTAACAAACTCTCCTCGAAGGGTTCGAGAATTAAGTTTCTCTAATTTTCATTACAGTTATTGTTTTGAAAATTAATTTCCTTCGCTCCTTAACCTCCGTTTGACTTTACAACCGCGTTTAACCTTCGAGGCTTCATCAACCGCGCAGCAACTCGCAATCGTAAATTCTTCTTCACGAGCAGTCAAAGGAGAAGACGCGGTTTAACTAGAGGGAGCAAAGATAATAAAAAATTAACATTTTTCTGCTTTAAAACTGTGAAAATTCGTAAGTTGTGTCGCATACGATTTGCAATTTTTATTTTATGAACAATTGATTAGATTGATGATAAGATTTGTTTCGAATACCGTCGATTGCTTTTCTAATTCATTCTAAATCCAATTTCGTCGTCGGAACTTTTAGACTGCCCCCGACAAACAGGAACGAGGAGACGACAGAGAGAAATGATTCCAATATAAATTGTAAAAATGTTTGCTACGTGTAAGCGCGCGGGGCTCAACAATATGTTCAATTCGTGTTCCTCCTACCCAGAAAATGTTTTTTCCGCTCTCTGTCGCTGCCGTTACATAATCATACATAAAATTATAATTTGCCCTTTCCATCACTCCACCACGGTCTCCCATTTGATGACTATATTTTCCCTTCGACTTTCGCTTACTCTCTGTTTATACATTAAACTTTTTTTTCTGTTTAATCTATTTATTTTAGGTAGGAAATGTGAATGTGCATGGTCCCCGGAGGCCAATAATTCGAAACCGTCCTTCGAAGTCACAACTTTTCTCCGTTCCTTCGAATTTTTCTTGAAAAAATTGCTGTCATATGTGAGTTTGCCTCGATGTGAAGAAGTTTCCGCAATTGTTTGTCATCTGCTTCGGGCCTCGAATATTATTCGGGAAAGAAATTCATCGATAGAAAATCCAATGCCGTCCACTCGAACATCTTCGATGAAAAGTTCTTGAGGGTCCAGTGACCAGAAAATTTTGTTACGAATTTGTTTTCTTTGAAACAACTGCGAACGCCTCATACTCTTACAGAATGATTAAAAGTTAGAGCTTGAGATTGCTTGGGAATTCCCTTATCAAATTTACTGCTTCTTCTTGCTCGTTTCTCTTCTATTGCCTTTAAACAAATCTATTATATCAGTCTTAAAGTCAATAGAGATAACGATGCGCGATTCATCTTTCCCGCTCGCGCTTTTTGTCGATGTTGGAGGCCTTTTTAACACAATGTAATGCATGCTTGTTTTATCCCCAGCTTTTATGGTACGAATCACATTGTTATGCTCTTAATTTATTATGATTTTATGTGAATAAAAAAAGCAACGAGAAACGAGAGGTTTTATTAGATTAGGAGGATGTTAAAAATGCGAAAGAAGAAAAGTTATAAATTGTTAAAAATAACGGCGGAATCTCCTTACATGAGTCGAATGTGTGGGTGAATTATTCATAAGGATTCATTTGAAAATACCGTCAACCATTTACAAAGTTTATTGGATGGTTTTAGAATTATTTTTTGCAAGAATTTCAATTGTAATATTGAAGATTTATTAAAACTGATCAAAACTTGCAACATTGATAAATAAGTTTCTTGAATTCTTCTTGACATTCCTGACGAATCATCTCCAGAAATATCCAACGGGTGACTAGCGAATGACATACACTTCTTCTTATCCTCAATAAAGTTTGTTGGATCACCCGAGGCTATGGAAGAATCAAGGTAAATGAAAGTCGAGCTAACAATAAACAACGCGGAGAGCTCGCATGAATATCTAATGGAGTATCTCGATGTACATCACGCGTGGAGGAACAAAAAACGTTTTTAAACAATCTTCCTTCCTGTAGAATTATGTAAATCTACTCTCGCTGTTCCGTGTTATCGCGTGTGTACGAAGATATGATCCCTTGTGGGGGTAGCGAATGATAAACATAAGTAAATAAAATGTTAAACATACTTTATTGTTAAGCGGATCGATGCTTTGAGGGGGGATGATTTAAATGTTGAATTCAACGAGTGAAAATTGTTTTAGAACTTACGACAATCGGAGATCTATGCGTCGCACTTGTCGCAATCACCAGACGACTTCCTTCTCCCCAAAAAGAATCTTGCAGGAATGTGCCGAGGGTTGCGGCAAAATGTTAGAAGATGAAGTTATAAAAAGACTGCATTGCTCCGATACAATTTTTAGAATTGAATAAGAAATGAAGCCGGGATTCTCAGTCGCAACGGAATCGCATACATTATCATAAACAGCGTGAGTGTCATTCTTTCTTATTTGCGCTGCTCTCTCGGCCTTTGCTTCGAACGTAACACCTCGAAATGCCGATTCCAAACGACTTTTTAAATAATTTAGGAGCTCTGCAGAGGCAAGGACGACTACTTGAAGGCGACAACAGACACATTACTTCTTATTTGGAAATTTCACTTTTTACAAATAAAATTTTACTGCAAAAAAATTCACAAATAAATTGAAACTGAAGCGCGTGCAGCGAGCGGCAAAAAATTCAATGAATATGTTAAACAATCATTGGCACTGAATGTCCCCAGTGTTGTTGCGAGTCGCTGTTGCGGTCGTGGCGGTAATTAAATTAAAACAACATGAGGTGCGAATCGGATGAGCCAATTTAATGTAAATTGCATCAGCAAAGGAACAGGTGCCGGGTAATGAGGCATCCCGGAAAACGAATTCATGACATCCAATGATGAAAAGTCTTTAGCGAGAAACAGAGAGAAACATTTTGAAAACCTTTTGCGAATTTCAGTAGCCGAAAAACTACAGCAAACCTCAATCTTACTTCACCGAAGCCGTCAAAATTTATTCGGCATTTTCCTCTTTTCACACAATTTTTGGGCTGGTAAAAGAATTAATGAAATTGACCGCTCTAAATTAAACGAAACGAGATCGTCATCCATTTCCATAAATGTCATCGTCAATTCCGTTAATTAAACACTTCTCGCCCCCAAACGCTGCAGCTCGAACATTATCACTTGCCAGCAACACCTTGAAAATGCAAATTTTCATCTTGATAACGAAATGAAATTAATTTTTGTTTATGCTTACGCTTGTTTTCGGAAATTTATGAAAGTCCTTGGCCGCTGAAATGAGCCCTGTGGCGCATAATTAATTAAGTGATGGCATTTCGGCAAACGCGATTTTAATTAATTGTCTTTCGGGTGTGTTCGAGCTACTTCCATCAGCACAAGATCAAGATCCTTATCGGTCTGAATGAAACAATTACGATTCAACAAAAGCACCATAAATTCGTCTTGCAACAATAGGACAGCAATTCGGCAATTCATGCCCGTTGAAAATAAATTCTGTTTGTTTGGAAAGTGGCGCGTGAAAGGGCGAAGAATTTGAATAAATTTCCAATAAAATGTAGAATAATGCATCATTACTGGAACTTCTTTTATCGGGAAAATGTTTTCCATTCCTGCAAATTATTTTAACTTGTTCATGCGTTGCCCTCTCGCACCCGGAAAACTCCGCATTGTTGATGATGATCCGAGATGATCCCTTGTTTTGTTAGTTTTCCTCTTACAGCCTTGTCCTCGAGTGTTTGTTATTTTATCTTGGCTCATTGTTGGTAACGAGTCGTAGCGCCTTCTGAAGGACGAGGGGTGTTGTAATGAAGAAGAGGTTAGGAAAACAAGTAAAAACATTATGATCAGGCGAGCGTCACCCCCTCCTTCCAAAGCTACTGTCGATGCACACATGTTACGATAAATACGTAAAAATATGTTATAATTGCTAGAGATTCTTTTCGAGTTCAACTCAGCAGGGGTTGGAAGGATAGAACAGAAGGGCGCAGGCTGAGCTCACAAGAGAAAGGGATAAAAAGCAAATTATGATTCAATTTTCTTTCCTGTGCAGCTTGCAAATTTATTATCTAAGAGAACTGTCGAGGGTCGCTTCGAAACATTTTTTTACAATCCTTGCAGTTTTTAAGCTGAAATCTTCAAATGAATCCGAATTCCCCAAGATTTCTCAAAACGTTTGACGAGCAGTTGATTACTCCGCCCAGGGCTTTGGCAGCCTTCTCGCTCCCTCGAGGGCATTTTTCTCGCTTTTCTCACCTCTTTTCATGTCGTCTTAATGAAAACAAGTGTCAGTCTTTAAATAATTAACCAATTTTACTTGTAAAAAGACATTTCCTTGCAGCGGTTTTTCATCCCTTTTCGTTGGGGACAATCCTTTTAAAAGGTTAGAAGGAGATAAGTTTTCTTTTGAGACGGTATTCCGTCGTGTATAAAAAGTAAACTAGTAACCGCTAAAAGCGATTAAGACACAACTGGTGAACATTCCCCAACGAAAACGGCTCGTCGCTTTTCTCCGATCAGATTATAACTCGTTGAGTTCTCTTCAGCTTTAAGGCGAAGGCAGAAGGTGATTAAGACACCTCCAATGTCACCACTAACCTCATTAAGAGAATGTTTCACCTTCTTGCCACAGCAAAGGGTTTCACGCCTAATGAATTTTTAATGAAAAGTTTTACAAGTCGGAAAATTTGGAAAATATTGGAGAAGGTGAAAAGTTTTTTCGGCGAAAAAAGGTAAAATTAGAAGCGACAGAAAACCGCTCGGGGGAATCCAATTTACAGCAGAGACTTATGAGGGGTTCAAGAACTTTTCCGCAATGATGGAATTTCCTTTCGCAGGAAACATTCAATTTCCTTCTCGACATAAAGAGGCAATTGAACTAACATCGCACACCCGATAATTTGTTCTGACGTAACGCCGTCAATAAATATTAAATTTGAGCCACTTGCCGATCGAAAATTGAAACCGGCGAAATGCTCTCGAGGCGTCGCAACATGAGACAAATTACATTTTATGATTTCTCGTGAACTCGGCTCGTGTTAAGGGCGGAGAGAGGGTGAGCAAGGCAAGCTTATTATTTTTAATTCGATGCAACATTGACACGGTTTTTGATACACTCGATCCCGCAGTAAGTCGAGAATGACAAGCTCGTAATAAGCAAAAACCTTGAAAAACTCATTAAAAGTCACACACATCGAGTAATTCATCATGCGGTTTAAATAATTTATCTTCTTGCTCACTTTTCCTGTTCTTCCCGTGACTCATTGTTGCCAATTTCAATATTAATGAGATTAATGTTGGTTATGAGCGAGAAGAAAAAGGGAAATCGAGAGGGAAGGCTCGTCGCCGTGGAAAACTTCTGCTGATTTTCATTCACGACTCGTTTCAGCAGGAGAAAGTTTATTTAAACGAGAAGAATGGAAAGCAGCGTAGATACTTTAAAACCCTTAATTAGATTTTGAATAAATTAAACGCTTTAATTGAGTTTTTCTTCGAATTTAGTTAAAGTAATCTGTTGCGAATGGGAAGTTGAGTGTTTTAATTTTAATGACTTGTCGTTACAGATTCTATGAGAGGAAATATGTATAAGGGGATCGAAAGTCTCCAAGTGAGGTTAATATGTAATCTGATAGTAGAGGTTTGCACCTCTGGATGGACTAGCGGATGTGACTTTGCAGGCGTCACTTGCACCAGACCTAGTAGCTCTTAAGAGAGCTATCCGAACCCCCAATAATGTGTGATCTCTATTGCATTAGCTTTGTGGTTCTAAAGCATGAATCAACTGAAAAACATCGTCTTATAAATCGAAAATGCACATGGAATCATTTATTATCGCAATCAAAATATACCGTAAACGAAATATTCACCGGCTTTTTACAGCCGCATCAGTTGTCGTCGATGAAGCTTCAGTGCTGCTTGTTGTAGAGACTTGAGAAGTAGTCGTAGGCTGAGATGTTGTCGTTGTTGTTGGTGCCTGTGATGTGGTCGTAGACTGAGCGGTTGTCGATGTTGTAGAGGCTTGAGACGTAAGGACTGTGCAAGCTTGAAATCTAGAAAATTCATTTTGCGATTACTTTTTTGTCATTTAATAAAAGCAGTTCAATCTTTCTCTATTTTGTAGTTAATTTGAACAAGAATATTCGCTCTTACCAAGATTTCCAATAAAATGCCCAGTTCGGTCAGGAAAAATTATTGAACATAACCTTCACCATGCAACTGTTTCCAAATGACCCGAAAATACTATGCGGCTGTAAAATTTTATTGCTAATGAACTGAAAATCGCTCGAAAACGATGTGTAACGTTTCAAATCATTCTTTTGGAACTTTGAGCACAATATGAGCGCCTGGTATTAAAAGAAAAGTTAATTTTAGTATTTGAAAATTGATGAAGAAATTCATCATCTCCACCTAGAGAAAAAATGAACTTTGGACAGAGATCACGGGATAAAAGTTGAACGAGGTTTTGGATTTATATGAAAACTAAATAAAATGAAACTAGAAGGCTTGTAGATTGAAAAAAATACCAAAAGCTTCTGGTCAAAAACGCTAAACCATGGAAATGAGAGCTCAGAAGTTGCTCGACTAATTTCAAGTCAAATTTGTCATCGAAACATTTTACTGTGGATCTTGGGTCTAGATTGGCTTTGCTGTGCTTTTTCCACTAAAATGTTAACTCAAAACCAAAGGATAATCTATTTATGATTCGGAATTATTTTTTTGAATGAAGAAATTTGTCAATAGAATAGTAGTTTCGCAGACATTTAGTAAAAATGGCGCTCGTAGCTCCACCTTCGTGACTGCACCAACTTTCAAATGATAAATTTCTAAGAAAAAGTGCTTCCAGAAGTGATTTTCACCACTCATTTGATAGCTTAACTCATCGACTCTATAATCATTGTCCTCAACAGTTTCGAAATGTGTTGAAAAAATAATTAAAGCCTTTTAAGTTAAGCAAGTCGGTTTTGTGCCGAAGGACATGGACCAACATTTTTTGCCACAGTTTCGCCGAACTAAAAGATATTGAGCTTGAATAAATAATAGCTCATTAAATACATTACAAGCTATTAGAAATGAGAAAAATTTCTGATGAAAATTGATAAGGGCGAGCAGGAAGGTCCATCATAGCATTGTACAGAGTCATTCGGAAGCGCTCTGCTCCAATAATTTTTCCTGGCCGAACTGGGCATTTGATTAGAAATCTTGATATGAGCAAATGTTTTTGTTTAAATTAACTACAAAATAGAGAAAGATTGAACTGCTTTTATTAAATGACAAAAAAGTAATCGCAAAATGAATTTTCTAGATTTCAAGCTTGCACAGTCCTTAGTCGAAGGTTGAGTTGTTGTGGTCGTTGTTGGCTGAGTGGTTGTCGTAGTAGTGGCTTGAGTTGTCGTCGTTGTTGGCTGAGTAGTTGTCGTAGTCGTGACTTGAGTTGTCGTCGTTGATGGCGCTTGTGATGAGGTCATGGGCTGAGTGGCTGTCGATGATGTGGAGGTTTGAGACGTAGTCGTAGGTTCAGTTGAAGTCGTCGTTGTTGGCATAGTGGTTGTCGTCGATGAAGTTGTTGAAGCTTCTGTCGTTCTAGCACAACCCTCCGATGATTTTCTTTTTTGACAAGGAGAAGGTGGAGGTTCCATTGGATTGCAGTGACGCCGTCTTCCCAAACACTTGAGACGGTCTCGTAACATCTCTAAACCTTCTAATCCAACGGGTCTACAATTGCCCTCACTATGTTTGCCCTTCTTTCGTCTATGGCACCGATGTCGATGTCTCTCTCCGCTTCCTTCACTGGAGTCACTTTCGCTGGAGTTTTTCTTGTCTCTCTTTAGTTCTGAAAAGTTAATGACGACTTTTGAGTTTCTTTTTGGCCACTCAATTAATCTCTAACTGAAGTCTGAAAGCGATTTTCAAGGCCGTTGGTAATTTTGCTAGACGATTTTAGCGACGGAAAACCCCGCTACCTATTCGCTTAAACAATTTGTCATCCACTTGTATGTTAGTGCTTCATCTACTTACCAACCGAGTTGACAAACAACATGACAACTAAAAGCGTCCCAAGAAGAACAAACGTTAACTTCATTTTTCGCTTTGTGGTAAACTTGCTATCGTATGAAGAACACAGCCAAAACTGATAGAAGGCTCGACTAAATTCTGACTTTTATTCTTTCTTGTCCAGATAAAAAGAATTTGCATAAAATCTTCGTCAAATATTTGATCTTCACGTGAAGCAGTCAATCGTTTGAAGGTAAATACAAAGAATTTCATGCCCGACAAATATTCTTTAAACTGCTGCATAAGAGTTTCACATGGAAATCATGAGCTAGAAAGATGTGATGCCTTCAACATATTTCATCGAAACCAAAAGTCACTTGAGAATAACAAAATGACAAAAAAAGTAAAATTAATTTTGATACGTAAAATTATTCGAGCCAAAATTACCAAATTGCCACATTGAATATTTTTCTGGTGGTCTTTCTGGTGCGAGGCGGTTCTTTCCCTTGAGTGACATTTTTTATTCACTGCGCCATCGTTGAAGCGCATAAAAAATTAATGTTCAAACAACAGAAAAATAATAAAAAATTCTCCGTTTTGTTTTTGGTCAATATTTTATTTTTATGATAAGAAAAGAGGCGGCGGTGAGTGGAAGAATAAGACAAACGGCAGCCTGGAGGCTTTTTACAGTAATAATTTTCAATTTTCCTCGTCGCAGCAAACACGAGCAAAAGTCAAACTTTACAATCGCTAAATTATTCAAAAGTTCCTTGCCGTGTCGTGTTTGTCGCTGTTAAGAAATGTTAAGTCCCCGAAATGCGCTTTGTTTTTATTTTTACTGTTATGACATTTTCCTGTCGTCCTTCGTTTGCCTTGAGTGACAATTTTCACGTGCTTTAAAAAGTGCTTGGAGTTTCTTTTGGGGAGAATCAAGCAGTTCGGTCAAGTAGAAACATTTATTCGTTAAATTTGTTGCTACGTTTACCTTTTATCGAGCAGCCAAGTTACGGACAATAACACCATGGAAAGTCATTACTGCTCGAAAGAAAACAAAACTCCATAAAATTTTACTAAATTCTCTTCGCCTGTCGTTTGCTAAACTTCTACCGCACAACTCTCCTGCCTTCCCAACTCGAATGATAATAAAATTTTCCTTCCAATTAATCTTTTTCTGAGCCGGAGGATCGTTTTCTGTTCGGAGGAGCGGACATAAAAATGCTAATCAGGCAAAATTGAACAAATTTTCGGTAGGAATAATTTTCCGACCGGCCAGAACAGGTTGGAATAAATTTATCTGCGAGAAATCAAGCCGAGAAAAATGGTTGATAACCTCGGGCACGAGACTTTATTTTTAAACTCTTTACCATGCCCTCTCACAGATTATTAATGTCACAATTAGGAAATAAAGCAAGAGTTTAACATTCTTCTATGTTGATCCGTCCCAAGTGTAAATGAAGCTATCAGATTTCGTCTTTTACAATCGCCATAAAGCTGTCTTCAATTGCTGATGTGGTAAATGTTGAAGAGCAATGAGCAGCTGGCCAGTTCAAAGCCAACTCGCTTACCTCCTCCAACCCTATCGATGCATGCCAGTTGAAACTAACTTAAATAAAGATAAGAAGAAGTTCCTAAAAAGGAGGAATACAAGAAGATGAAACGATACTCTCGAGTGTAATTACCATTAAGTGTGTGTGAAAGCGATCATCAAAACGAAACGCTTTTCTTTCATGGATTGCGATGAGATTATCTCACCAATAGAACAAGACAGCCTCGCTCCGTCTATGATGCAATCATTTTTATTGCCATTTTACTCTTTAAGACTTGGCTTTCATGTCTTTTCATAACTGCAAGGGAGTTCCACACGCTCCGTTTGATGTCAAAGCTCTTTAAACGTCTTTGATAGTCGCCGTGAAAAATGAAAGAAAATTCTATCCGACATTTTCATTTCGACTCTTTCATCCGTTTTTCCGCGCAATCAATCATGTCGCAAGTAAGAAACGAGACGTTGCCATCAATGTGAGCACATTTTCACAGATTAATGGATTCATCTAATACAACACACGACAGCGACTCGAAGGGAACACTTTAAAGTCGCATTAATGCCAGTCGGATTTGCATGAGCACAAACAAAACGAAGGAAAACCAAAACAAGAATAATAAATCAATTTTCATCTCTTGCAGAGTGAATGAGAAACGGGAGAAGTGAAAATGAATATTGACAGTTTTTCCTGCCGGTTTTTGGTGTAAATTCGGTGCGTTTGAGGAGTGATTGGCATGAACGTCACAAAGCTTCTTACAGAAGGAGTTGATCACATGTCAAGTGGCGCAATAATCTAATGCATAGTTTTCTCTTTGAAATTCAATTTTTCTCTCGCCATGCGTCGATCAACATGTGGATTTAGTTTGCAATGTTTTACGTGATTCATCGACAAATCCTTGAAAACTGTTTGTGGTTCGCAAACGAAAATCCAACGACACACAAATCAATTCATTTTCCTAAAAGGTTTTTCCTTTTTTACATGCAAATTCGCTTCTTCTTTGCGATACTTTTATGTTATTTTTACCACCGTCGATCATATTTCCATAAGAATGAACATAAAAAGGAAAGGAGAATGCGATGGAGAGAGAATTCCATTTCTACAAATCAATGTGAACGTAACTTTATGGGCTCAATCCGATAATCCCCTGGTGACGAAACTCTTCCCTGCGATTTTCATCTTGTGGTTTTGTTTTATCTTCAGTTCGTCGATTGATTCAGGTCTTGCAGACATTGGAAGTCCCGAGGTGAAGGAAAATCCTAATTATTAATGAAATTACTCAACGAAGAGTTTCCTCCTTATTCATTAGTAATCTTAAAGTCATCATTCGCCCTTCTTTGCAACTAATTTACTTTATGATTGAGTTTATTTTCTGCTGGATTGTAATTCCCGTTTACAAGGCAAATTTTCCACCTCCGCATTGTTTAAACCTCAATTGTCAGTTGATTGCTATTTAATAATTTAATTATGCGATTATTCCGGCATTTCAGCTGAGGAACTTTTTGCAACCAAAGCGGAAAAGTCTTCCATGGTTGAAGCGTTTCAGATGTCAATTCGATTTTGCTTCAAACCAGAACACAACAAGCATGAGAGAATTGGAAAAGCCACGAAAGCGGCTCAGGGAATCAAACTTTAACTAACTTACAGATCTCTCTCGAATCAGGCCGAGATGGGGAGAGAGGCGGCGGTAAACTAACTTAATTGACATTCATTCTCGATAAATAATTCAATTTACAAACTGGATTACTCTCGCCCATGTCGTGTTTATGAAACATTGTTGTAGGAAGCTAAAATCAAACGTGTTCTTGCCTTCAACCCCTTCTCTGCCTAATTCGTCTCCCCCTCGAACATGCTTCTAATAATTTTGTGTGGCGGAATTTGTTTGCCAATGTGCGTATGCATGCTTGTTGGACTGAAGAGCGGGAGGCAGCGCATTATTATTTAGACATGAATTATGCAGCACCTCAAAAAGGCAACAAAGGTGAATGTAGAACATTATTGCTTCGGCCCAATTGTGTTGTTTGCACAGGCTATGTTCTCATTTTTTCCGCTGGTTTTAGTGCATGGAAATTTGGTATTCTGATCAGGTCAGACGCAAATTTTGTTGGGACGGGCAACGAGTGTGTTTAGAGAGAGAGAGTTTAGATCAATTCCGGCAAATTAAATTATGCATCTCCGGAAACATTTCCACGAAAGCCTCGACTTTCTCGTACGCTCTCAGTTCTCGAGTGCAATTTATGTTATTTCGTACATTAGGCGATTGTGCAATTCTGTACGATGAATTTTTAATTGCCAAACTCCGACGCTAAATGCAGCTCCACTGTTTCATGTCCGTTGTGAATTAGTTTTTAGAAAGGTTGAATGGAAAGATCGTCAGTTTTGACTGCTGATCATAGAGACGGGAATAACAGAAGGATCTTCATCCAACTGCTTCTCTATCGTCTCATTCGAAGGTCGAACAAACAGCTGTCGTTACACAACTTTCAAATTCCCGTGCAGTATTATTAAATTCCGCATTTATCTCCGTGACATAATCGCGAGGATTATAAAATTAAGCGCGTAAAATGGATTTTGCCAAATGGGAAAAAGTGCCCGAGCCACTGCAATTAAATAATAATCCCATCATAATTCCACTTGCACGGAATTCTTTATCGCTCGCCGCTTATTAGGCTGGAAAACTGTTTAGTTGTGCATGAAATATTTCTAGTCAATTAGAGGCCAATAAAATTATTATTAATTTTCAGTTATTTAAATAAAACGTTTTGAACAATTTGAGGGCGGAGAATCAAAGTGCTTTAATTTAGGATAGAATGACAAACAATTTTCGAAAGTTTATCTAAGCTGTCCCATCTAATGCAAGAATTATCTGTGGTGGACTTCCTCGTGAGACAATCTCTTGTGAGCAGAGAGTCCACTTGCCCCTCAATATTCCATTCTATCACTTCTCCTGAGGCTGCTCTACATGATAAAAGTCATTTTAATTTTACGCACCGATGCTCCATCAAAGGAAGGAAGGCAATCAAGCTAATGGGAAGCATCGGGCAGTGATGGTCGAACAAAAAAGCCTTTCACGTCGATCCGAAAGCACTGAGAAGTTTTTCGTTTGCAGATGTTGCTTAAATTTGATTTCAAGGTTGCCTCTAACTTGTTAATAAACCCATGAGAAAAACTTTTTCCCCATTAACCTTCCAGAATCCACTCAAAGCCCATCTTCCATCAAATTAAATAAAAGCAGCATTAATAAAGTCTATGATTTATGAGGCGATCCCATACATGATAAAGTTAGTGGGTATCACTTCTATTAAAAAAGGGATCACCACCAAACCCTCGTCTCTCCCGCAAAGATGTGTGTGCGGTGAAAAGCAAAACTTTTCCATTTAGGCCAATGGAGTTTTCTCACAGAAGGTTGGAGGGAACCTTTCAGTCTTCTCCGCAGCGTCTCGTGGGGCTCTCCGTTAAAAGACATAAAACATAAACAAATGTTATATGTTAACTGAACGAATATGTTGTGACTTGATGCGAGTGGAGTGAGGAAGGCAGCGATGGCACCCATAAAAGTAAGAGCTCGAGTATCCATGATGATATGAATAATATATTTTGGTATTATGGAGACGTTGTGGGGACGGAGAAGTGGCTCGAAATCCATTGCTTGAAAGCATCTTTAAAGTGAAATCGAAGGAGGAAAAATGTTATGGAAAATCAAATTTCCATCTGAATGTCGTCTTGGCTTCGTGAAAAGTGCTTTTCAATACAATTCTTGTGCCCTTCCGTTCTCGGGAGAAACATTTTGCTGATTTCTCAACAGGTTTCAACTCGTTTGACGGCAGATCTTAGTTTGATGATATCAATGACAATCGACAAAGGCACTTTCAAATCCTTCTCTCCACTTTTCAGCGGGAGGGCGGTTTCGCTTTTCACCAAATCCAGATTAGCAGGATGAGACAACAGCGGCAGCTCCGTAGGGATTTTCTGTCGTCTTTTCACTTTTATTTTGATGAACATCTCAACAAAGAACGCTTCTCGGGATGATTTCGATGCGAAATTGGTTGTTGTATGAATCACGGTTCTTATTGTGATTGCGAATTGTTAAATGCGGTGAAACGGGAATCGCTTCACGCACCCTTCTCTATTCGAAGCCGGTAGTAGATCCCGTAAAATTGTTCGTTATTGTTTTTTGCGATTACTCGCTCGTTAAATTATCGTTACCTTAACTCACTGCTTTGAATACCAATGCTTCGATGGAAGTCAGTGATTGAAGCTGAACTGCCAATCGGGAGAGGGAGGAGTGGAGACAGAGCATTGCTTTTAGGACTTGCTAACTTAGAACGTTAGAGTTTTAAGTCCCCGAAGAATTCACTCAAAGTTTTTCTTTTTCAACGACGAGTTTGAGTTCAAGGTTGAATCAAACCGGATCTCGCTTCTTGTTAGAATTTTGAAAGACCCTAGAGTTCGTTCCCAATCCACTGATTAATTAAGCATGAAGCTGAAGCATTTTCACACAACTTTTCTTTCCAACAAGTCTCGCCCCCTTCCACCCACGTCTACCTTTAATCACACTCGGCATTGGAAAAAGAAATTTCTCCTGGGAAAATTCGCAATGAAGACGAATAAAGAAAAGAACACACAGCTCGAATGTGCGAAGCCTACCGAATCATCAACACATCGGAGATTGCGAGTGTAATGGATTTTTCATCATCCATTAAATCACACTTTTTCCGTAATCATGATTCTCATTACGAGTTCTCCTTCTTTGTCTTCATGGTCTGTCGGATAATTCTTCTCACTCGCTTGCTTCGTGATTCATGCCGATCTCATACGTGAGTTGGCGCAGCAATGAAGCTTGTCCCATCTACTAATTTGATGTATGCCTCGGTTGGTGGAAAGACTTGAGTCCTTTGGGGAAGGAGAGTCCCTGAGTTGCATCATCACGATTGTCATTCAAGCTTGCACGTCGAATCAACGCTGTTGAGTTGCTGCGACAATTAGGATGATTGGAAGCTTCTCTCGCGTGATGGAAATTTTCCAACTGCAAAACTTTTGTTATCAGCCGAGCTACCACAAAAGATTTTGCCGCAATAAACGCACACGAAAAAGCCATCATCGTTCTCATTACGAGCACATTAGCAAACACCATTCTGCCGCCCCCGCAAACTCACTCGTCGTGATATGATGCCATTTTAATTATGTGTGAAAAATCATCATGAAAATTAAATGCCAAAAGTAATCTCCTTGTCTTAGTGTATTCATATGTGAAACCTTCGTTCCTTGCTCCCATCTCACCCACATTTATCTTAATTAACATTGCCGGTTGGTAGAAGGAGTGACGGATCTTGATATGCTGATGAGGGTTGTTGAAACTAAGATGGAAGAGCAGGAGTAGGAGAAGTAAAAGATTTTCCACGTTTGGTGTGTCAACTTGGCTACAAAAACTACACGAACTTTTGTATATTTTCATCTCCACGAATTTCTGAACACTTTGCAGTGAAAAGTCTAGGAGGAATGAGAATGAAAAATGATCCAAAAGACGTGCAACATTCGGCTCGAATCTTATTGCTGGGATAAAACTACTAACATGAAGTCTTAGACTACACAATAGTATCAAGTATCCAATCAAAAACTGCAGAACCTAGAAATATAATCAGTAGAAATAAACTTGAGCTCAAGTTTTCTGAATTGTCGACTAACTTACGAACCTTGCAACCGCAATAATCTTAATTTCATTATCTTTTCCCTGGCTGCCTCCAACTCACTTTGTTTGCTCAGCAAGTTCGAAACGAAGACTTTCTCAACTTTGTCGTTCGTTTGCTCAACCTCTAACCACTTCATCATATGACAATTTGTCTCGTAAAAACGTTTTCTTATCGCAAGTTTTCTCGCTATTGTTCGCCAATAAAAACGGAAGATTCTTCCAGATGAAGGGAAACTTTTTACGACTTTTTAATTTTCCCTTAAAAGAAGAAAGAAGTCGAATCGTTTAAACGGAGAGTTGACGACAAATTGCTGGCAAATAAGCGAGGGCGTTTAATTTAGCTTCCCGCGACGGGGTTGGCGCATCGTCTTTGTCATCTCGCGCGTGAAAGGAAAGTTTTATGTCTCCATTAAATTATGCAGAAAAGTGAGTGAATAACGTTGCATAAAATTTTATTTTATTAACTTAGCGCTTTACGATCTTGTGCATTGCGGGAGGAATTAAAATTTACGAGCTAAGCGCGATTGCAGAGACTTTAGGAAGTGATACCTAACGATGGGAAAAACTAGTTGGAAACGAAGAATTTTCATAAATTTATGGAGAGCTGAACATGATGAACACATCTCGAGTCGGGCGAGAACATATTCGGAGAACAGGGAAAATGTTAAAATCATGTTTGACGTCATATTGCACCCTTGAGAGAACAGTCTTCGCTCGAACGATGTTCAAATTAAAAACCCTTATTGCTCCTCCCTCCCATCGAAGTAACCGCTCTCGCTTCATGTTCTGCTGGATCGTGAAAACGCCAAGTTTAGAAGGAGATTCAGACTCATCGCTTATGCATCGATGAACTTTTCTCGTTAAGTCCGCAAAGCGAATGTCGAAGCTGTCTCGAAGTAGCAGCGGAAACGAGCGCACAATTTTCATCTCCTCGCTTTAAACAACCGAACAGAACACATCAAATATTTACTGTCAGTAAACAAAAGGATTTTATTGGCAAATAGCTTTCTCCTATGGCCGGGCGAACTTTCTCATGAATTCATTCAAGATTGTTGATCAAGTAGAGTCGGAGAGGAGCAGAAAGCTGGCGGATATCCAATTGTGCTATTCTTTAATAAAAGGAGAAATAACCTAACGAGACTTTATGATTACTGCTAGCTAGATGGGAGGAATTCATATGTAACGTGCCAAGCAGATCAGTACCTTTAGTTTCACATAGCGACCAAATTTTGGACCATATCTTAATAATTCTGATCGTCACATCACTCACAAAACTTTCCCAACTTCTCAATTTCATTTTCCTTCATCCTTGATTTCTTCATTTAACCGAACCATGGAAAATTACACATCATTTCCCTCGACGGTGCCATAAAGCAATATTTCTTTTCTCTTCGACATTCTTACTACACATCGCTTGAAGATTTTATTGAGCCTCGCACGAAAATAAATTTATTGACTCCCGGCTTGTTTGCGTCTTCCAGCAAACAACAGACGAAGCGATTTAATTACAGGAAGCAATGCTGGTTTTATTGAACATTCGATTAGCCAAATCCAGTCGACTGTTAAACGTTTGAATGGCAATTAAACCGGACACCATTTAAAAACTCCGGTTTCATTTTACCACAGTCCGCTGATTAATAGTTTTGCACATCAACAACCTCTCGAACGTTCATTTTGCGACTCGTCTTGCAGCTTCCACTCCCATCGACGCTCAGCCATTCGCAAATGTTTTCAGTCATAAACAAAATGCAAATAAAAATCATTTTTATCGAGTCAAAAGAGATGCTCGCAGTTAAACATGATGCGCGTTTGCTTCCCACTTGTTATGCATGCTTTGCCACTGTTTTTGTGATGTGTTTATGCTTTATAGACCCGGGAATGACGTCGCGGGGTCGGGGGGATTCTAAACAATAACAACAAACACGGAAACTCCTCCAACGCGCCACAGACAATGATTTATTTTTGCAGCTCTCCCCTCTCCTCTTGCGTATGGTAATGTAATCACTGGAGATTTATTACTTTTAAATTAGATTATCCGCTCTCTGCCACCTTCGCTCCCCATTGAGGATTCGTAGCAACTTTTATTGTTTAATCCCGCTCGTGAGGTTGAAGCTCTTTGTGGTGGATCCGAGAAGGTTGAGTGGAGTTAACCTTTGCTTTTCTAATCCATCATCCATCAAGAGTTCATTTGTTCTCATTGTTAACGAACTCTGCTTAGAAAGGGCGCAAAAAATTGATGAACTTGTAAACGAGTCGGAAGAATGTAATCAAATCAAGTTTAATGGCTGCGTGATTTCTGAATAATTCAACAGTCTCGCGAGGTTCCCGCATCCTGTTTGCAAAAAAGGATTTGTTGCTTTCGGATTTGCGCGTTAAATCCCGCTCAAGATAAATCGCTTTCCACGGGGCTCCGGTCGAGTAATTTGCGAAAGTAATAAAAGCAAGAGCGAAGAGAAATGACCAACAAGGACCTTGGAGGGAGACAATCTCTCACTCCGTTATAATTTTCAATATATGTTTGTTTACTCACCTCGTTGGCGGAACATTCCAGAAGGGAAGAGCGTGCTCGACTCCCAACGGACCAATGGATCATAAAAACTTTCTCGTGGTCGAGAAGCAATTTTTCTGGAGTTTTTTGCATTTGTTTTTGTTATTAAATAAAAAAGGCGACTCGTGAAGGGAATTTCTCATCTCCGTTGAGTTGGGAAGATGATAGATGATATTGTATGGCAAGGAGTGCTTTAAGGGCTTTCGTATGCATGACCTTTCCACCTCCAAAGCCAACCTCTTCAATCTTGATTTTCTAATGAAAATATTATTTTGAATGGGATTTTTACTGTTGCTGCTTTTCTCGAATGTTTTTCTTGATGGGATTTATGGGAATACGCAGAGACATGAAACAGTTGTAGGGTGGCAAGGAAAAACTGACCGTCTTGGTGACTGGATGACTAATGATTAAGATCGTTCGACGCAAGATGAAATGTATTAGCTAACAATTTGTCGATCGTTTTAAAAAGAGACCACAAAATTTTGGCTTGGTCACTTATCTCAAACTTAAATTTCCACTAATTCTATTGATAACAAGTTATCAAGTTTGTTTCTCTTCAAAGTATCAGAGACTGAGCTCGGCCGTCGTGAAAATGAAGAGAAAACAAAGCCCCGATTATTTCATTTTGAATATGATTTCACAATTTCATTTTCCCTATTTTCCTTTTTCGTCCTTATCTCGTCTCACACAAATTAAGATTGAAGGCAATTTGTCGGGCGTTTGCAGGAGAAGAGCTTCACTCTCGGCTCTACGACATTGAGGTTGGCCAACGAGTCGGGAAAAACTCGAGACGCAAATGAAATACAAATCAAAAATGAGAAATTTTCGACTGTGAAATTGAATGGAAAATTCATTCGGAATCGAAAAATATTCAAATTTCAAATCCAAAACAAATCAAAATCCAATTTTTATCTTCTAGTCATGAGCTCTGTGCAAAGAGTCGGAGGTACGGTTGATTAAAATTCACATTGACAATGTTTGGATCGTAAAATTTTATTGTTAGGTTGAGTCAGTGAATAAATTTTAGATTTGAGGGAAAAAGTCTTCAGTCAATGACTGAGCTTCGAGGTGTTTGATTAAAATAAAACTAATTCATACCATGCAGAAGACATCCTAAAATTCACAGCTGGAATAAATCTTGACCATTTTCCTTGCTCTCGAACTCAACGAGCAAGTGACATGAGGCTGAAAGAAACGAGATGATAAATTGAAAGTCCAAGACAATTCCCTCGACTGAGCGCTGGCGTGACCAGAATTCATTCAGACAATCCAACTCGAGAAAAGTTTCAATTGGAAAAGATTTGTTACTGTTTCATCCTTCAAAACTTCGATAACAGTAAAAAAATTAAATTTTCCGCCCTCGAATTCTTTCTAGCTGTCAAGATGCAACTCATCGGGCTTAAATCGGATCGTAGAGATGAAAATCGTTGTGAACGTGTCAAGCATTATGAGCGACTCTCTTCGATGATTTATTGAGCCTGGCCGTGAAGGATTTTCCTTTTTTGACCAGTTGTTATCTGTTTGCGTAACAGCCAATGAAAGAAAATGCAACCAGAAAGGAATTTCCACCACATGCCAACAATCGAGCAATTGTATTAATTTCCTAAACAAAACTGAGGAATTTTCAAAGCCAATGACATTTGTTTGTTTAATATAATGAGATCTTATTAGTTCTCAAAATGAGCAACCAAAAATTTATTTACCGCTAATAAACGTACTTTTACAATGAGAAGGGTCGGTAAGCTAGAAAGATCTTAGTCAAAATTACTAGCTTAATCTACTTGAGTCTACATATACTCTTAAGAACTGTCGAAAAGCTTTTATCAGTAACGTCAAATGAATAACAAAGATAATTTCCAAACTATTTAAATCGCAGTCGAACTAATCAACTCAAAATATTCCACCTAGTTATTGTAATTAAGCACAAACCCTAAACAAACAAAATCCATCAAATTCTCATGTTAGCAACTTTTTCCTTACGCTCAACTCCAACAGAATCTCTCGGTATTCGAAACCCAGCTTATTTGGGGAACACGACTGGAAAATAAAGAGAAATGAATAATTTAATCAAATTAAATCATATACACCACCGGCTTGCCTCTTCTCGGTTTTTGCGGCGAACGAGAGTTTCCTTTCTACTGATTAAAAAATCTTCATACCGCACACTCCAACGTCTTTGCTCGCTCAACTTTGTTGCAAGGTTTGTTGGAGAAAACGGCGAGTCTTGGAATCTTAAATAATTAATATTGTGGCAGAACCCTGGGATACTCAACAATATAGGAAACGGAATTTAGTCCAGAAATGTGAGCAATGCAAATGACCGCGGGAGTTTGAAGTTCGTGAAATTTGTTCACTGAAAAACAAATTGAAATTGTTAGAAATAAATATCTCAAGATTTTTAACAACTGGCATCGTTGGAATCAGATAGAAGATAGAAAAATTTTCTATTTCAGATATTCTACAACATATATCAGAACGCGTGATACATTATGAGTGCTAGAACAGCATCGGCACCATCTATGTTTATGCTTAGGGTACTAACACCCAAAAGTGTTCGACTTGGATAAAATGCTGGTGCTATCTTACATCAATTTTCCAGGACAAATCGCTTTGCTCTGCTAGAATCCCGCGACACATTTTACTGCTAGAAAATCACCTTAGCGCAGATGGTGCTAAGACCATCGAGAAAGAAGAGAAATCACCAATGGACGAACCGAAATCTTTTGTATAATTCAAAACTTTTCCATTGACCCTGCAAAAATAATCAGTTCGCGCTCCAAAAACCCCAAAGCAATCGGACGCTAGCAAACTTTTCCTGCCAAGGATGTGGAGGGATTTCTCATGATTGAACCTTTCCGGTGGCCTTGATGGGGAAATTTTCTTCCTTTACACGCTGTAAGTGTTAACACAACTAACTAGGAGCCGTTCACACGCAAATGAAAATGTCGTGAGGGAATTCATCTATCATTTGATAAGAATCTCCAACATTCATTGCATGGAATTAATCCAAGGTTGTCATTAAAGCCGCCGCACTGAACAGAGTCGCGGCCGAGCAGAAGAATCGTTATGAATCAAATCCAAATGGACAATCTTTGTAGATTTTAGAACAGAATATTACGCAATCGTCACTTCTTCTCTCTTTCTCTCTCGATGGTTAAATCATTTTTCCTCCTCGAAAAGAAAGAAAATATGAAAATCTGATCGTAAATAAAACAGCGAGGAATCGAAAATCGAGGGAATTTCACACGTTTTGTTAATCGATTCAAGGTCGAGTGGGGACTCTTCATGCGAAGCACGAACGCTGGGGTGGTTGGGATGGAGAAAAGACATACGAACGCGCTTCCCGCATGCTCGCATTTCGTCGTCAACGGCGCTCTTCGTCTTTAGATTATTCATGACATTAAATCGCGCCGGTCAAAGTTGAGAAGAGCCGGGCTTCAAAAATATTTATCGACATTTACTTCGGCTTCGCCTCCTTTTCTTCTTCATCGTTCGCGGTTTTCGGCAGTTTGTTGCCCTCACGATAAAGTCAACCGGTTATGCAATTCTCGGCTGTTGATCTTCAAAATGCAGTCTCAGTCTTTATTCTGTAGTATGGAGAGAAGAAGCTCGCGGAAGTTCAAATTTAATTTCTTACTCGTCATTGCGGTCTGCGTCAACTTTTATGTTCTTCTTTTCAATTTCGCAAGTGAATTTCGCTTGAATTTCAAACGAGATGACGTCAATGCATCGAAGTCTGTGACAAAAATCACCGATGTGAAAATCGATTGGCACGATTACAAGTTTATGTTGGTTGAATCGCAGCGGAAAGGTCCAGGGGAGCAAGGCGCGCCTGTCTATCTCTCCGACACAGCAGAAATCGAGCAGAACAAGCTCGAACAAGCGGAAGAAGGCTTTGCGACTGTCGTCAGCGATCACATTCCACCGGACCGCTCGCTGCTAGACGTGAGACTAGAAATGTGAGCGCAATGAAAAATTATTACGAGCGGTGAAGTGAAATTTGTCTGTTGATATTTCCATCCAATTACCTCTGGCACGAACCGCCGACCCTGAAGCAGAAGCTATGCAAGGTTCAAGAAGCTCTGGACAATGTAACAATAATCGATTTCTAGATAAAACTTCAACGAACAAAATTTATCAAGTGAATGTTCAAACTACTTCAACTGATTAGATGAACTTAATTGGATTTTTTTATCGACTAAATCAATAAGACTATCAAGATTTGTGCTACGGCCTCTGTAATTAAATGTGTTCGATTTCTTTCTCTCACAGATGCAAAACGAAAAAATATCTGAGAAATCTTCCGAGAACGTCGGTGATTGTGATTTTCTTTAACGAGAAATGGTAAGAAGTGCGACACATGTCACAGCAAACCGAAAATTAATGTTTTCATCCACATGCAAGGAGCCTTCTACTTCGCTGCCTCCACTCAATTTACAATCGAACGCCGCCAGAGTTGCTGCACGAGATCATTTTAATCAACGACAACAGCACAGTCGATGACTTGTATCATCCGCTCGAGAGTTACATCGCTGACACGTTTGGAGATAAAGTGAAAGTAGTTAGAAACATTGAACGGAAAGGATTGATTGTGACGAGGATGGAAGGCGCAAGATTGGCAACTGGCGACGTTATTGTTTTCCTCGACTCACACATGGAAGTCAATGTGAATTGGCTGCCGCCTTTGCTTGAGCCGATCCTAGAAAATCCTAAAACAGCAACAGTTCCAGTTCTCGACAGCTTCAGTCCTTATACTCTCGAGTATGAAAGGCTGGGGCATGGAACGAGAGGCGGCTTCAGTTGGGATCTCGTGTACAAATGGTTTCCAAAGCGAGACGTCGACAGAGTCGTACCGGATGCGCCATTTCCACTTGGAGTTATGACAGGCGGCGCCTATGCGATATCAAGAAACTATTTCTTTGAACTCGGCGGGTATGATGAAGGGCTTTTTATTTGGAACGGCGAGAACTACGAGCTGTCATTCAAGCTTGGACTATGTGGCGGGCGGCTTCTCTCTTGTCCTTGTTCCCATGTCGCCCACACAAGCAAATTGAGGTCAAAATATCGTGAGCATGATTTTGGCTTCGATTTCAGCGCGAGAAATTTAAAACGAGTAGCAACAGTTTGGATGGAAGATTATCTGGATTTATTGATCAAATCGAATCCTAGTCGATATAAGATCGAGGTCGGAGATATTTCCAAACCACTCGCTCTGAAAAAGAAATTGAGATGCCAGCCATTCAAATATTTCCTCGAAGAAGTTGTTCCGGAAATAATGGAAAGATTTCCGCCGTACGAATGGCAGAAGTTTGCAAAAGGCTCGATTCACATTGAAGCCGCTCCTGATCTTTGCGTCACTAGTCCAGGAGCCAACAATCCACTCCGTTTATCTCTCTGCAACAGCAACAAAACTGATCCATTTCCAGATCAAGATTTCACCTTTTCGTGGACCCGACAAATTAAATTTCGCGACAAATGTTTGGATGCTCCTAAAGCGAATCTACTCGATTGTCATTATCATTTCGGTCATCAACTATGGAAATACAATGTGACTTCGAGACAAATCCAAAACGTTCCTCGCAACGATTGCATTTCCGGTGACGTTGCAACCAGAGAACTGAAACTTGCTCAATGTAATTCCACTGATAATCAGCAGAAGTTTGTGTGGAGCTATATGAACGTAACAGCCTTAGAAAACTGGGACACAGTTGGCATCAAAATTCCTGAGAATTAACTCAGAGACTGAACAACATACTAGCGAATAAAAAATATTTAACGACAATTTCATTTTTGAAGAAAAAATTTCCGTTCGAATTTTCCAGAGTCGTTGAAAGTTTTGACGGAGTTGGCAGTCGCCATCAATCTCATTAGGTTTTTGTTTTGAAAACAAAATGACGATGACGCTCTTCTTCTACGCTTGCCATTTGTATGCTCTTCCTTATGCAAATATTTTTGCTATTATCGAACACCAGGCGAATGCGGTATAGCTAATTAATTCCCTTGAACTCGAGCAACAGAAATAATCAGTTTTTTCCAGTTGATCGTCAATATTTTTTATCGCCGATTTAAAATAACTGTAGTGAATGCTGAAAACTCGAGCAAATATTTTCCCTCGGACTTTTTGCGCTAACGACTAATGCACCAAATAACATTAAAGTGTTTAAGTTAAAGAGCAAGATGAATTCGGCCTCCAGTTTCAACGCTGTCAAGCATTCTTGAAGGCCAGAAGGCCATCAAAGCGATGTGCGGTCAAGCATTTCGTTCACGCGGTAATCGATCGAGATCAATAATTCAACTGACTGTGTCATTAAGGAGTTAACTAATCAACAAGTCCATAAATCAAGTTTTAAGTACTGACGGCAAAGCAAACAGAAGCATGAAGCAGTTTTGGGTCAACGGTGCACGCTTGAGAGGAGAAAAGCTGAGAGGTTTCGGAAGCCAAGTCTCTGAGGTCAACAAACTACTTGCTCACATATTCGGCTGATTCACTGTGTTAAAGTCCCGCTATGCGGCTTGATAATCTCTCCGCTCGCCGTATCAACTTTAGGTTTTCTTCTCTGCGCTGCTCTGAGGCGAAGCGTGTTGATGTAGGTCAGTATCACGCAATAATCAATCTGTCTGACAATACAGAGCGAGGATGAAAGAAAAGACTTGCAGTGAATATGATCTTTCCGCAGAAGAAACGTTGCGACAGCTCCAAGCAAGACAAATGCTACTTCAGCTCAGCGAATCAAATAACTCACGATTGGCTTAGAGCGTCACAAGCAGTAAATGTTTTATTGACACAACCGCATCAAATTTACATAAAGCTTTTGGGGATTGAGAACAAAACTGAAAGTTCATAAATGTTTAGTGTGATTTGATAGAAGTTAAGGGGGTTAAAGTCGCAGACTAATTCTCGTAATTATTCGGTCGGTCATGCAACGCTTAAAATAGTTCAATGCCAGACACCCGAAAACAAAAAAGATCGAACTGTCAAGGAAGTAATAACAAAAAAAGTTTTCAGCCTTTAATCGGGCTCGTAAATTAAAGCAAAATGAAAAAACTTTTCGTCTGTTTCTGCAGAGCCATTAAAAACCGGAATGAAGTTCTTCGAGGGTCAGTGTAGAGAAAATGTCAAGTTGAAGGAAAACTGAATGTCGAACGATGTTTTGGCTGAGTTCGAGATACAGACCGAAGGCCAAATTTGTTTGTTGATCATTGATCTCTCGTCTCAGATGAGATTACTTAATAACTTTTCATCAAATAGCATGACAAGCAGATCAGTTAATAAATTAGAACCTGACGGAATTCACAAACGAGTTGCTCTTTGTTAAGAACCAAAAATGAATCTCACATCGCAGCCGGTTTCAAAATCAACGCAGAAATATCCGCAATTCTGTCGCAGTAAATATTTTTTCTTCGTCGCAACAATTCTTGTTCTGCCACGCGAGAAAGATTTTTGAGCAGAACAAGCTACAACTTTGAACATGATTGATAATAAAAAAGTTGTTCAAATTCTTATTTCTTTGCCTTCGAATTGTTGAATGATAGTTAAGTCACCACAATTCATTGACTCGCAGCTGAGCAGATTTTTTCTGCAACCTTCGCAGACCTTCAAAGCCAAATTCAAATTAAATCGCTCGGTCCAACTTACGCTTGTCATCCAAAGTTTTTTTCCCACTGGAACTCGACAGAAATGAATGACGTGAGGAGAAGTTGCCATCGAGAACTTGACAATGTTTCTCTCGATTGTACAAAAATATTTATTTCATTGTCTTTTGTGCTCACAATTACCAACGATAGTACTTAAAGTTTAAGTCTTAAACTTAAGGCCCGCTACTTGTAAAATCTTTTTCTCAGACTCATGTAAAATAGAAATCTAAACGTGATCATGATGGCCACGAGATATCCAATTTCATGCAGCAGCGAAAAGTCTTCGATTCGCAAGTAACGCAGCAGAACTTTGGGATCGTCGAAGTGACAATAAACCTCCGCGCACGTAAGTTGTTGACGATTATGACCGAAGACCGTCAAGACGAGTGAGACGATACCGCCTCGGATGAACGAGAGTTTCATAAGCGCGTTCATCATTGCGGGAATGTCAGCAGCAAAGTCGAATCCGTAGATTGCGAGACCCAAGAACGGAGCCATCAGTGCTGGCCCGACAGCACAACCGTTCTGTGAAAACAGTATTACATCAACAGAGGAAAAGAGAAAATCGATCAAGTTTACTCACAGTGACATTGAAAGTCGCTCCAATAGCGAGTCCAAGGCCCTCGGCAACGATCGAGATGATGATGCCGATGAAAATGAACATAAAGAAACGCCAGGGTTCATGTGGAAGTCCCGACAGGAAATAGACGAGAGACGAGAAGATGATGTTGAAGAAGATTTGCAATGGCAAGCGCGAGATGGTTAGGGCAAGATAGTAAGGTGTCAGACCATACCATCGATTAAAGCATTCCTTCTTAACGACACGCAGCTCCGATGGATCTGTAAAATTGTTTGTAATCTAAACTGTCGGAGTTGTTTAGTGAGTCACTCACAAGATAAAATGGGAACCATAATCTGCGTGTAGACAGCGAAGAAGACAGCGCCCATGCAGAACTTAAGGTGGTCAAACATTCGCTTGCCATCGTTCGCTGCATTGAAGAAAATGATTCCGATGAAGAGTCCACAGCCTAAGTGATGAACCAATTGAATCCACAACACGAGCCGGTTGCGGAAGATCTTTGTCATCATCATTTGGAAGAGAACTGAGAACTGTTGCAGACTGGAAAGCGCGTACTCGCTCTTGAAGAGCTTCGAGACTTGCTTCATTTTCTGCACGAAAGTTCCCTCGCTCGGTCGAGTGTTCTCCATTTGGAGCGACGGCGTTGGCTTGAACATGAAGCCATGAGTATTCTGAGATTCACTGGAAATGACCGGAACGCATTGCTGTTTCCCGTTTTGGAAGATTCTTGAAAATTGAGGAATCACGGTGTCCGGTTCGAGATCGCATAACTCGATAACTGATAATTAGGAAGATTGTTCTAATGGTTGGATGAATTAGTAAAGCAGTGGTAACTCACTGTAATCGGCTGGGTTGTTATACTTTGGGATGATGAAGTTTTCACTGCTGAGAAATGGAATAAGTGTGCGAGGGCTTCCTTGGTAAACACATCTGCCTTGTGCAAGAAGAAAAATGTTGTCAAACTGCTCGAACATCGCGGCCGATGGCTGGTGGATCGTTGCTATTATAGTTTTTCCCTCGTGTGCAAGTCGTCGTAGCAATCTGATGCATGCTGCAGCTGTTACCTCATCTAATCCGCTCGTCGGTTCATCGAGAAACATAATTGAGGGGTTCGTGACGAGCTCAAGGGCGATTGAAAGCCTTTTGCGCTCCCCACCGCTTAGTGTTGGAGCAGTTGACTCTTTTCGATGCGACAAGCTCAGACTGTCGAGAATATCATTAATCCTGGTCTCTTGATCTTGCCGCTTCTCGGAATGTTTCAGCTTCAGTCTACAAGCCATCATCATCATTTCTTGGACTGTGATAAGTGTGTGATGGCAATCGTCTTGTTGAATGTAGCAAGAAGTTTTTCGGTTTACAAGAATCGAGCCGCGAACGCCTTCAGTTCTACGCGAAAAGAAGAAGCTTAATAGATTTCATGTTGGACTCTGACTTGAAGTTTTATTTGTTTGGAACAAATCAATCAAAATTTCGTGGGGGAGATTTGCGGATTAAGTCACAATGATACTTCCCCATCTAACTTTCGATTTATTAAATCATCTCAGATGTTCCATCTTAGTTGATATAATAATCGAATGTGTGACGGAACTGTTACAGATTCCCCACTCATAATACCAAGCTCCACTCATCTAATTACACTGAAGCCATTGAATCATCAAATCTCGTTTCACTTGGACTCGCCAATTATTTGTCGATTTGCAACGCTTCTTCGCTTTCGCGATTTTCTAATTAGTCATTTGGGGTGTCGTAATAGAAATAAAATCACGTAGTTGGATCGAGAAGCAGCTACGTGATGATGACGTTCTAAGAATCGAACACGAGTGCATTTGATGTCGAAGCCTCACTGTCTCAAAGGACAAACGATTCTCTTGTTCGCTTATCATCAAAAATGCTAGCGCACGTTTAAGAAAGTCAATGTTTGGCGTCGTGCCGTTGACAAACAGTATGTCGACCTCTAACTCACCTATATCCTGACAACGCGTTCAGCAAGCTTGACTTCCCTGCACCGCTAGGTCCCATGATCACCGACAGCTGGCCGGAGTGGAAAACTCCCGAAACGCCTTTGATAAGTTGCAGCTTCGTTGCTCCGCTGCCTGCGAGAAAAGCAAATGCAATCATGACTTCCGCTTTCAATTACTCATAAAATTATGCGATCGTCATGCGACAATTTTAAAGACGCGTCGTGTGTGATTCTACAGTTAAATTGATTAACAAAGCTGATAGAAACACAGTTCAGTTGCAAGGCTGGGAAAACATTTCCGGTGATTTCGTTTCTCGAAACGGTATACAGCGCTGTCAGTCACGAAGCAGCCTCGCAGCCGTCAGATTCGCGAGCTTAGAGATAATGGAATAAGTGAATCTTATTGACATTTCCTCAAAAGTTGATTAAAGCTCGCGAAGAAGCTGCTGAAGGCCGCGAGATACTCGCGAAACCGGTCAAACGCTTGCAAGTGAATCACTCCGAGCGCGCTTTCACTTATAAGGATTCTTACTATGTAAAACATTGATTGATTGTACTTACTGAAATTTCTCTTGACTTTCACCTCGTACAGAACATTCTCAAAGCTCACAGTTTTCATTCTGGCTACGCTGTTTCTGATGGCTAGTGACTCTTATCAAACGTTCAAATTTTATGGTTTTTTAGCGACTGCAACGAGAAGAAGCGAGGCGTAAAAGAAAAGTCGTTCGAATCGATTTCGTCAACGTGTTTACGATTCAATCGCTCAAAGTGCATCGACACTTTGATAAAGAAAACAGTTTGATTTAAAAATAGAACGAAATCTCTGCCGTTTCGCAGACATGAATCCAAAGCTCGCCAGCGACCCTGACCCAAATTTCTCGTATAGCTGCTGCTGCATCAATCTCAATCTTCGCTTTGCCTTTGTTGAAGAAGCAACAATGTCAACGAACCTTCGGCTCGGAAGCAGCTGTGAAAAATTCGCTCGGCGGTTAACTTAGCTCCAATCTGAGAGACGAGCGAAATGTTGTGGAAACTCAGGCGCGAGCATTAGAAGCGAGGTCGCCGAATACCGGTTAATGAGTGGACAAAGCGATGTCAATGCTTTGTGATTGTGCAATAATTGCATTAGCTAAACAATTATCCGCGCTTTGTTAGCTCTTGCAAATAAAGAAAACTTGTCGCGGGAAACTTCGCCAGACGCTTCCATCATTTGTCATTTCGTTTCATGTTTCTCTGCTTTTGTGCAATCGTCAAATCTAGACACTCGCCGTTTGTTTTGCTTTCTCTCGCCTTTATTTTCTGTTTTCGCTTCAATTGAGTCAGCGATACGTGAACTTAAGAACCTAACTGTTCACTGCGTGGATTCCGAATGAAATGCAAAAATATTGAGTTTAAGGTCGATAAGTAGAAAAGTGAATTTGAATGAGCTTCTTCTTTTTCTTGGGAAACTTTTGGGTTCTTGCGATAAATGCTTGAAAGACCGCGGCCAACGTCTGCAAACATCGGAGCTGTTTATCTATCCTCAAGAATGAATTAGCATCTTGAAGCGCGACAAGTCGTCAGCGTTTGTTCTTCAAGCTTCTGAATTTATTTAGTCGATGATGTCTGCGGATAAGAACGGCTTGGGCAGTGAAGAGCCGAATGTACTCAGCGTAGAACTTCGGTTAGCTATGCTTATGTTTGTGCAATGATTCATATTCCTGATTTGTTCTCTCAGGCTGAGTTATCAAGTTTCATCACATCTTTTTTCATCAACATTTTTTAGGAGTGACTGAAACAGTTTTTAAGCACGAGAACTTTCACAAACATTTCGATTCATTTCATTCAATTCCACAACACATTGTTTTTGAACTTTCAAGTGATCCACGAACAATAAAATACTTTGCAATGAAATATTTTTGGCTCATTAGATCTTTTGCAATAAAAGAAACTCTCAGACGATTTCTAACCTTTTAGCGGAACTTTTGTGGAAATTATGCAATGCAATTTAACTGCAAATTTTCTCGATTGTCATTTAAATAAGTCACGTCGAACTCGGCTCGATTTTTCTTTGATCTCTGGTCGTCAACAAACGGGAACGATTCTAACGACGCGACTTATCACTAAACATGACGAACGGCGACTGATCCAACGTCTGAACTCTTTTCGTGAAAACGATCGCAGAGTGGAAATTGAAGAGCAAAATCATCGTGAGTGGAAAGAGAAACGAAACCGCTCAATGGTAGCGCAGGGAACATTTGGCGCGATTTACACGAATATTTTCGTTCATGCTGACGACAGATTGCACGAGAGAACTTCATGCTCGTTCTCACTGGAAGTTCAGGAGATTTAAAATCGAATTAAAGCACAAACAACAAAGTTAGGAAGTTGTTACCGTATTTTGTAAGCTTGTGACTATTACTTCAATTTAGACTCTGCCAACAAACTTTGTCAAATTTTCAGTTTGCAAGTGAAAACTTGGAAGAGCGAGTCAAATGAAAACAATCACTTGGGTGATTTTCCTCGTTTCTGCCTCGAGCTTAGCAGGTCAGGATCAGTTGATACCTTATTGGTATCCGAGATGTTACGGCCTTAAAGAAAATGTTCCTCAAATGAATGAATGCTGTGAGATTTTCAGTCTCAGGTAAGTTTGAAAAAAGCTTTTAAAGTCATTTCCATGCTGCAGCTTGAAGTTTGAAGCTCAAACTTTCAACAATCTAACGATCAAGAAGCTTTTACTGTTATTATTGTTTTAGTCACACTTTTGAAAGTCGCGAGTTGTGCGCCATGGAATGTTTGCAAGGCGATGCTGACGTTTGCTGCTTCGATATTTGCTTTGCAGAGCGTAATGGAATATTCGAGAATGGAACCTTTCACAGAGAAGGTCTCTTGAACTCAATAACCAGGAATATGTCTCTCGATCAAAGTCTACTGATTGTCGTAGAAAATTCATTGAAGAAATGCATAGCAGCTAGGAAGGTAGTGCAAACAACTACATGTGGGATACCTGATCACATTTTCACACTCACTCAGTGCGTTCTCACTGAAAATTTCATCAACTGCCCTAACGTCATAGAAAGCGAGGAATGCCAAAGGTTCAAGAATTTTCTCGCACCCTGCCAAAAGCCCACAACACCAAAGCCTACGAAGACAACGAAAAAGAAAGTTGCTGCGGGCTAAGTAAGGCGGAACGTTAGAAACGAATTTGACAACATGCAAATATGAACCAAATAGCTGAAGAGAGTGAATTTTCCTTCAGCAATCTCTCTTGATTTTCTTCTAATTCAGCAAGTCTTTGAAACGTCGAGCCACGAGGTCGGAATGCGAAGTAGGCAAGAGACAAATGCTGACAAGAGAAGAGTGGACCGGCAAGGGATCAGATTTGTTTTCCATTATTCTCAAACTTGGGGGCGTCTTTGTTATGCAAAACAACTCGCTTCTCTGCTGAATTTCAATTTAAGTTGTCGTCGTTTCCCCTTTCCAAAGGAAACCGTTTTCAATCAATTTCCAAATCAAATCGGATTATCACTTCAATAAAATATGTTTTAAAATTGTTTGTTGACGAAATTCTTCAATCATCTAGCGACAAAAGGAAACAATTATTTCGTAATCAGATTCATTTATCATAACAATCGGAGGATTTTCTGCTACGTGGAAAACGCAAAGTTTTGCAAATAAATCTCCTTCTTCGAGACAATTACGCTAATGAACATAAAACATTTGTTTCGAGTCTGAGTTGTTATCATTCCAGTGATGCTTTGATGTCTTTCATTAGCGTGAAACAATCCTTTGAGTTTTATTATGAAAATATTCGTGTCCATGTGTTCACGAACATTACCATTCCATCCCTTCTGATTTAGAAACTGTTTCAGTTTGCAAGGGAGAAGGCTAATTCAGACATCAAAAAGTTGAATAAAAAACGCGAGGGACAGCAGAGGAATTGTTTGCCTAAGTCAGTCAACCTTCAACTTTCCCCTAGTCACATCAAAAGTATCGAAGAATCTTCAATCGTTATCAAACAATTCTTATCAATCTCCTTGGGATTTTCTCATTTGTTGTTTTTTATTGTCATCATCATAAGCTATTAATTATGTAACGACACGTGCACGCCGCGTGCTCGAAATGCGAATTTAATCTTCGGGGAACCACAGAGAAAAAATTCTTTAAAGTGTTTCTCGATGAGAATATCAAGTGAAAAGTTTGAGGGAAGCGAGCAAATTTCCATGGATCTGCTTGGATGGCTTATGATCCGCAAATTATCGAATACCGGTAGTGGTCAACGGATAAACTTCACCACAAATCAGCCTAGCGTTGACCACAACCTGCTCAATGAGATGCCGAACTAGATTTGTTCCCCTCTAAGTAAAAACAAAAGATAAATGTATCTTTAAGTACGAGAATGTTGAAGAATCTCAATGAAATGCGATGACTTGGCAGCGGAACATCAAAGTCAAGGGAGCGATTGTCTGGTACTAACGAGATGGTGTGAAGCTCCGAGGTAGATTTTTAACCCTTTGAGTGTGATTTCTTGCACGTAAATTTAATGATCTTTCATTGTTTTTCATGCCGTGTCATTGTTAAACATTACAACACTTGAAAATTGATTTCGACTGGGAGAAGCGTTTCTTGTTACTTTTTTATTTGTTGTTGCTTGTTCCAGGAAATCACAAATTTCCGCTTTGCTGAAAATTGAAAAACACTTCTCAACCCTCGTGTTAGCAAGCGCATGAAATGCTACACAATTACGACAATAATAAAGTTACAAGTCACCTACGCATCGGAAGAACAATTAATGTTTCAAAGGAAATTGAAAATCTCGTCGGGCGAAGGGCGGAGAGACGTAAGCGCAGGCATGTGAAGGCGAGAAAGAAATTCGAGATCAACAATTTCCCTCGTGAACGCTCCGGACACTTGAGTCGCTCTGTTGTTTGGCAAGATTCATAAATAATCATCAGACACGACTGTGGCCGATTCGCTCGAATTTCCCATATTTTAAACAAATTTATTGCACTCGAGAGATGCAACCGCTTCGTGGTCATAAAAAGTCCAAATTTCAAGTATCCTGCTCGATTCCATTAGAAAAATGAAAATTCAATCGATTTCCTTCGGCTTTTCACGAGCAATAACTGAGAAGGAAATTCACATTCAATTATGATTTATTTACTTCTTGAATCACAGCGACTCGAACTTGATTATTTTATCTTTTGATCCTTCGATGGTAAACAAGAAAATTCTGCTGTTTGCTTAGCCTGATGAGAAATGTTTCGCTGTCGGGTTTGTTCACAACTGACATCTAAATACTAGACTGATAGTGCAACGATATGTTGCTCATCCTGAGTAGAAATTGACGGATAAATTCGCAAATCTTGTCGAGTCTCAAACTATGTTTGAAGATGAAAGTTTCGTCTGGTTTGCTGAGCGGTTCAAGCAGATTATCTACTTTGGTTAAAACAAATTTCTTAATCAGCTTGAGTTGGTCTTGCGATCCCTAAAATCCGTCACATGAGTACAGTTACATCCAAATAGATTCCATGCAATTCATCCTCAGCCATTGATCTGAAATTTCGTAGTCTGAAGTTTTAGATAATTTCATTACGAAAAGATTCATCGTTGTTTCTAGACTCGTTACCGGCTACTTGAAATGATTCCTTCAAAGGCATTTTAATGAAAGCAAAAACATTTTGAATACGGAAACCAAATTTGTCTGAAAAGGCTCGTGGCCGAAGTCAGCGCAGGATGAAAAAGCTTTTTGAATAGCATGAAAGGAAAATGTGTTTTTGTTTGTTTTGTTTGCTGACGAAAAAATTTGTTTTGCTTTTATGTCCTGGCCAGTTCTTTATTGATCAACAAATGGAAATTGCATGAGTTTCCGCTTTTCATTAAATCGCCGCTGATAAACAAAAGCAAAATGGAATCAACTTCAAAAGACCATTGAAGTCACTGTAGGATTTTTGTTGATATTCACCAATCACTTGTGTCGTGCTTGCATTTGAAGAATTATCAAAATAATTCGACATCAGTTGGTTTAATCAACTCAATGGAATGAAATCCACGAGATTCTCAAACCATCAACTTTAGTTTCCGCGACAGCGAGGAAATAGAAAGAGCTAAACATTGGATTCAATTCAATTACGACAATAATTAAGGCGAGGGTTTCATGATCTCTTTTAACCTCTTTGCCGGCTTTTTCCACTTATCCGCTGGGGAGATGATTTTTCAAGGGTTCATGCGGAATACGCAAATGAGCAGCAGCCGAGCGTCATTTCTGTCAAATGAATTTTAAATTATTTTCACTGAAAGTTTTTTACGCTTAAATTTTTAATGAGTGGAATCTTTTTAAGGACGAGCGAGGGTTGAAAGGACAAGAGCGAGACAGAGAAGCAAATACATCAACGTAATTAGCGATTTATGACATTCGCTGTAATTTGTGTAACTGATACGTCGGCATGTTTCAATTAATTTAAATTGCTTCGAATGCTTTCGGAATATTTGAAAAGACTTAATAAGGTTCTATGCAGTTGAGTCGCTGTTCAATTGCCGCGATAGTAATGCACTGCTAGGTGATTTTCAACAAGAAAAAAGATCCAATACCTTGTTATTCATTATTCGCTAGCTGACTGTCTCATCGATCAACAGCTTCAAACAAGCAACAAGCACTTAAATCGATTTTCTATCGACTCATGCCGATTGTCCAATTTCCCATCCAAACTGATTCATTGCTATCAAGATTATAAATCATTTAAGTATGATAACGGAAGGAACTCAACTCACTCTATGTCTTGTTGAATCGATCATTTATTCTTCCTCAGTTTGCTGTGTCTCTCGATTTCCCTCCAGCATTATCCTCTGTGTTGAAAATTGTTTTCCACCAAATTGTTTGCGCACAAAAACCTCTTGACATAAAATGTATCCATTCCATTGTGGTGACACAACAACAAGGAACTTTAATGACTTTTTCCACTCTTTGTGAGTCGCTGGCTGAATGTAATCCTGGCGAAAAGCAATAACATTCATCATCATATGTCAATGAGTTCCTTCTCTTTATGTTCGTGATACTTCTTTTGTTGACATCGTAAAATGGGGTTTTCATCACGGGGCTTAAGAGCACACATAGTTGAATAGCGAACTGGGAGAATAGAGACTCATATTTAATTCAACAATTGAGTTCTTTTCCTCTTCTTCGCCGGTTGTCGGCGAAATGTATGAATAATTTATCTGCGATCGATTTGTTGGTTTCCTTGAGAGACAGAAAGACATTGTTATGAGTCTGGGCTAGGACATGTGAGTTTCGGAACGACGCTAGAGTCGTTGAGGAAGCTTGTGATATGAGCTATTGCTTTTCGTGGCTTTTTGTGGTGACGTCTGATCACCAGAGAGCTAGAACAATCTTGCAGGTCCACAATTTACAATCTAAAGCTTGGAAATAGCCATGAAGGAAACATTCAGAGATAGAAAAAGAACCTTGCATTACGACCAATCTTGAGAAGTTTTGAAGGAGGCAAACACATTAAATGCCGATGCGAAATGATTTATTATTCATCAGTCAAAGGCGAATTCGTTGACATTTTCTTTTAAATTTATTGATTTAAAGTTGGAGGAATCGGTTTTATCCATCAAATCCATGAGAAAAATAAATTGAAAACATCGGAACCCGGAATGAAATTAGTTGAAAAGAATTATCGATAACGACATTGGCAATCAATCATTGGGCGAAGAAGCGATTTTTCTTCACTTCAACGTTAATGGCTTTTCTCCTAGGGAAATTAAATTTTCCTTTACCGTTTTCTTTTCCTTTGCTGCCACGGACAAGTTTTGAAACGTAACAAACATAACAAGAGTCTCTGCTGTTTTATCGAACAAAGGGAATAAATTATGCTGAAAAGCATAAAGAGGAAAGAAAACCTTTTTTCCCCAGCCTGGCGCAATGCAAGAGAAATAATAATTTGTCATGAATAAGCTAATATTTTGATACGACAATGCTGGAGGCGTTGTTACGAGCTCCTTGTTCCTTCTTCAACCTTCGCACCTGACTCGCATAAGGAAAAACATTAATTTGTGTGTCAATTGTCACTTTCAGTTCATTTCTTCTCGATTTATTTTCCGCTTTCCTCTGGAATTCATTCAGCGATGATGGAATGAAAGTCGAAAGCAGAACAACTTGGGGTGAGTTTCGTCGACTGTTGACTGAACATTTGTGGATTGAAAGCGATTATCTTGGAAAAGAGCTCATCGAACATGACCTAATCCATTTCCCTGTGGACTCTCTCTCGTCTAGAAACGAAATATTGACCCTCGCTTGAGGCGAGAGCGAGTAATCCGACAGCTCACTCCCCCAATTTGAAGCAAGAGAATTTTCTTTCCCATTTGTTTCAGAGATAATTCGAGACACTTGTTGAGCGGTCGACGAGCCGCTCCCTCGCTATTGTTAGCTTCTCCTTTTTCTCATCTATTTAGATAAATATAAAATCCAATGAGATGATGACAATGTAATTAATTATTGTTTGTTAAAGTAATCACGAGATTCGAAATCAAATGAATTCATCAGAGGCTGTTTGTTTTGTTCGCTGTTGGAAGCTGAGAGTTTTCCTTTGATATTTCTGCTTGCGTTGTTGATGATGTTTCTGTTTACTCTTGTTTGATGATGAAAAGTTATCAAAACTTCCATCGTTGAGACAATAAGAATCGCAAACATTCAAATCCAAATTTATTCCTTGGCTGTCAGACGAAAGAAAACATTCTAAACCACAATCCACATCACCTCGCATCCGGTTCCCTTCAACACATTTTATTGCATTACGCTTGACGTGTTGACATCAAAAAATGATGAGATGTCGCAAGCTCTGTGGAAATTCTTCAACACAATTCACTTTTGAGCGGGTTTGCATAATTCTACCTGACGTCAATAAACCAAAATGTTTTCCTGATGCGAAAAAATGAAACATGAAAAGAACAAACAGATAAAAGCAAACATGTAGAGGGAAGTTTAAGGACTCCTTAGAGAGAAGCGATCTGATGCTTCAGAGTTCTGTTCGTGGAGATGCTCTAAGGAAGAGACAAATGTTTTTGTTGATTTGATTGTCATGAACAAAATCGTGTGAACGATTTCATAAAATATCTTTATTAATTCCAAGCTTTTGTTATTTCGAGGCCAAGATGTAATATTGTGAAATTTGTAATGCGAATCACACCAATTTTAATTTAAAGATTAACGTGTCAACGTTGAGTGGCCCTCTGTATACGAAAAATAGATTTGTCTTTAGATTGGTGTATTATCGCCATTACTTTATTACCACACAAAAGATAAGATAGAAAACTTCTACACTGACGCATTTGAGCGAATCATCGAATTCAGTAAAATGCTCATAAGAATTTATTAATATTCTTCATATCAAAAGGATTTTCTTTGCAGGATAATCATTTGTTATAATTATACCAGGAAGTAGTGCCGGTATATCCTGGGATGCATCGGTCAACGAGCATCTGAACTTCCCGCAATATGTCGTCTTTGTAGAATCGGGACATGTCGCGGTTCCTTTCTGCATTGTATCTGACGTCCATCCAGAACTGAGGAATTTATTTAAAATATTACATGTCACTGACCGTGTCAAAGTCTACTTACGAAAGTCAACACAATAGCAGTTGCACACATCAACAGAGCAAGGAGGACAACAAACACCAGCACTCCACACAAAAGCTTCGAATTGCGGCACGACTTGCAAGGGACCGAAGTGATCAAGAGATTCTGATCGTCGCCTGCCATTTCACTTTTGATTTTCAATTTGAGTTCTACGAACTTTGTTTTTAAGAGTTCAAACTTTTCTTTCACAAAATCCACGAATAAACCGAATTTCACAACCAGTTGCTCGCTTCTCGAACTCATAAGTGACAATGTTTCTCCTCTGAAGTATTTTCGATGTTTGGACGAATTCAACGTCGCTCGTTTAATAATAAATCGCTTAATTAGCTGATAACTTATCGGAGAGATATCCCGTATCCGCGTGAGAACGATAATTGTGAAAAACATTTTAAATCGCTGTGTCTTCATTGAAACTTTTCCTGGAAATTGAATAAACATTGTTGAAGTCATTTCAGTTCGTGAATATCAAATCACAAATTTTCCGCATTAAATTTATTGCTTTATTCAAATAATCAAATATCTTAATAATCAAGCATTAGAATAAATTTGAAATCAAACAATCGTTTTAATGGTCCGACGATAATGTGACTAATCGAAGTTACTGACTTACTTCGAGTTGGTTCGCCAATAGGGGGTTTCATAATTCGGATAAGTAGTAGTTTCTGGCTGTGTTGGGATGAACTTTGGGCAGTTCTCCTTGATTCTTTGGATTTCTCGAACGACTTCGTACTTATAATTTTGCATTTGGTCACCATCGTAATCTTGTTGATATTTGATGTCTGCCCAGAACTGCGAAAAAAGTTAATAAAACGAAGAATACTGACCAGATAACTTACCAAAGATATGGCCACAATAGTTCCACACAACAAAAGCACGAGCAGGAAAATAAACCACAAAATGCCACAAATCATTTTTGTGCTCTGACACTTCTGGCAAGCACCTGAATCGAGCAAAAGAATTTGATCGTCTTTCGGCATTTTATTTCGTCCTTCGATTTAGTTTTAAAATTTCGAATTTAACGAAATATTGGTCAAAGTTTGAATGTGATAGCAAGCAGCTCGATGTTTCCACGACGAAGTCTCTCCTTTGTTTGTATCAATTCAAACCCGGCTGGTGAATCGGCTGTGGTAATTAACGTTATCGCAGTGATAACAGATATCCGTACAATTCAATAAACAATGAAACTTGACGTGTGTTAAAATCTTTTCACAGAAAAACTTCAGCAGATATTCTTCAATAAAAAGTTGAACTCTTGATAACGTTTCTTTAATCGTGGAAATCCGATCAAAAGTATTTCACAATCTATAGACCAGTAACTCGTTTCCGCAAATATTGTAAATCTATATTGTAGTTTTCTCCTCATGTTTCTATTGTCTGTATGGATATCTGGAAGTGGTTCTAGCTGGGTCGCAGTTCCTTCGTATTTCCTGTATTTGGCCAACAATGCTGGTATAAGGATACGACTCTGTTCTGTATAAGTTGGATAAGTCTCTTTCTTGGTTGTGTCTGATGTCCTGCCAGAACTGTTAAATACAGAAACGAATTAGAAACCTGATCATACTTAATCGTGATCTTCTCACGAGGATCAACACGATGAGAACAGCAGACATAGTGAGGGCGAGGAAAAACAGAAAAACCAGAGTGCACCACAGAGTTTTTCTATTCTGGCATTTCTGTTCGCTATCAGACATTTCACTTTATTATTTTGTTCCACTAATATAAAAATATTTTCACTAAAATCGCGATGTTTCCAGTGCAAAGTCTCCTCTTTGTTTGGATTAATTCGACTTTGGGCACTCAATAATAATCACTGAGGCTTCGTCGGTGTGTTATCGCAACGTTTTATAACTGTAGCGATAAGTGTTCATAATTAGAAGATGATTCAATATTTCATTTTCATTTAATCCATTTTCAGTTTATTTTATTACATTTTCTTCGCCACAATATTCCGGCAAGCTCTTCAATGTCGTCTTTCCACCTAATATTATGAATCAATATTATGAATCGATTAACAAGATTTCAAGTATTACTTAGTTGCCTGTGAAACCTTAATCACGTGACCTACAAAAATTATTTAAATTCATCATAAAATTTGTCGTCACAAAATCAAAATAGAAATATTTTCTCTTGACTTTTGAATTTTAAATAACACGCGGGATTTCATGATGAAATTTCAATCGAAACTCAAGTCAGGGTAAAATGCCAGATATCATTTACATTATTGCGTCAATTCCGTGTGAGTGTCACAGGCCAAGCAGACCGATTGAGAAGGGATCAATCTTCTATTGCAAGTATTATGCTTCATTATCCCTTGTAGAGCATACCGCAGAGCGCACTTTTTCGTCCCTTAAGGGTGATGATTTAGGTTCACCCTTGCTCTGCTGCCGTTCAAAGGATTTTTTATAAACAAAAACAAAATTGTTTTGTTAGAAATCTTTCATTTGTCGTCTCAGTGACGAAAATATGACAAATTAATTATTTATTTATCGCAGTCGTACACATTAAACCGCCCTCGTCGCTGCACTAGCTACAACAGCAAATGTTTTATTTATGTGCGTCTCGCAACTCTTTCATGTCGATACGAAAAGTCTCCCTCGAGTGATGATGAGGCTTCGACATACGTGTAAAGGATGAAGGGAAGCTCGAAACCTTTTTGTTACTGAAATTAATTCAGAGGTTGCGATTGTTTGTGAATAATAAATCACGTCTCTCACGACTTAATCCTTCTTTTGTGGCAGATTTTCGTTTGGATTATTGTTTCTCCGCTGCTATGTTGCTCCTCATTTGCGCCTTTGTTCGTTCTTCTTATCAAAAGCTTCCGTTGATGTAAAGAAAAGTGTTTTCGCAAGGGATTTCGATCCATTGCCCCCAGTCTCTGACCCCGTCGCTGTTGAATGGATGAGAAAATCCTGTGAAATTAAGCTCCCATTGTTTTGCCATCAAGAGCAACAACATGTAATGATGATTATTGCTCGCCTTTGTTGGGATTTTCTTCTTTTTTTCTCGCTTATAATGGAAAAATTTTCTCTGTGAGTTCTCGTCGATGAATTGCTAAGCGAGAAGGCGGAGAGGAAATTAGTTACAGTCAATTGTTTACTTACAATGGGGACAGGCGGGAAGGAATCCTTGTTGATGGAAAAGGCGAGGATTCCCAGAAATCTAATTTCGAACTCAGTTTAGGATGAAATTTCTTGATGAACTTTCTTCTTGAGCTAATAATCTTAATGTGCGCTCGCTCGACGCTTATGTCGCTCATAATCACATCCATAAATGTTATTAAAAATCCTTCCCTCCGTTTACTTGATGTCATTATGCTTCCTCATCCTTTTGATCTCTGATGTGTATTTCATTATAATTCGCATGAAAAGTTTGTGTTTTTCTTACAGAGCAAGAGGAAAAATACAAATACTTGCTAGAGTCGGAGCATAAATTTATGCTTTTTCGGATTTTCTCATGTTTATTCATTGAGGAAGCTGTATTCAAAGCAAGGATCCTTCCAAATAATGTCACGCGTGGTATTCGACGGAACATCCACAAGTTCACGAAGTTCAACGTTGAACATTCGAATGGATCTCGTTCGGAAACTTTCACAGCGAAAATTTGTGTTCTTGAGTGTATCAAAATTGCAAGTAGAAAACTTTGTGTTGCGCAATTTGTTGATTCAAGCATAGGAGCTTTGATATCTCAATGAATAGGAATGGAAATCGATTTTAATTCATGTTTGCATGCCGCTGTTTGTTTGTTGTCGGCAATTTTTTGTTTCAAATTATCGAGATTAAATCCGTTTGATGATCAAAGAATTCGGTTCTTTGGCGCTTTTCACCCAAAGCGCATAATTAGAACAAACAAGCTTTTCACATAGAACGGAAATTGTTTTTTATTTTCTCAGATTTCCTTATAATGATTTTTATGTTTCAGGATTTTTCTAATTTCCGCCAAAGCGACGGCTGAGGATTTGACAAAAAATGTGACAAGGAATTCGAGAGTGGAAAGCGAAGTAAAAATGTAATTGAAACGCTCACAACAGAAGTTCAGGGCACGAAAGGAGAGAAATAATCAAAGGGTTTGGTGAAGGGCCAGCCGAGATTGAAAGAATTTACTCTCGTAATCTGTGAATGAATTTAACACATAAATTTCACAGACAGGTCCGCTGGTGTTTGACTGTCTCGTGACCTACTTTCGCATCACATTCTAAACTCACATGGCAGTGAAAATTCTTCTGTTTATTTTCCCAACAAAAAAGAATTTCCCCGCAATGAACCGGCACACAAAAAACATGAAAGCGAGCTGAAGAAGAAAGGAAATTTACGATCATCCGATTTCCGATTATTCAATTCTTCTCTTTTCAGCATTAAAATGTTTCCGAAGCATTTTCACAACAAAGTCGAGAAAGTGAAGGCAGCCAACAAAGGAAGTTTCGGAAAAAAAGTCGTTTGAAGATTTCGTTTCTCATTTGAAATTTTTGTGGATTCTCGAATGTCACAATAAAAGAACAAATTTTCTTCTTTTCCTGTCGGCAGTCTTGTGAGCTTATGCAATGATGCTGCACTTCCAGTTCACCATGAAATTGAAATCAAAATCGTTTTGTAATCCGCTAAGTAAGCAGATTGAAGTGAAAGTCTTTCCACCTCGATGACAATGATAGCTGATAATAAAAGACAGAAAATACACTCGAGAGTTATAAGCCGTGGCAAAATATGAAATTTTCGTGACTTATCGAATGGTATTCAACATTTGCTCGAGCGCAACCCTCTTAGATACGAGAAAAACTTTCAATATATGAACTTGGCGTTGACAGCAATCTTCGGCTAATCCTCTTCTTATTTCGTCGTCGCCCGAGGTTGAAAATAAGAAGTTGGTTAGCCATTCCCAATCCCTAAAGTCGTCATGCTTGTTCTTACAAGTAATGACACAATAACAGGCGAATGACAAGGATAATCTGTGACGTTTTGTGAATCTGTAATGTTCCTCGGTCGATAATTTGCTTGCTCATTCCTCACTGCACTGGAAGTCATTAAATTACCCATCCGGAAAATGGTCAACTCATAAAATGTGCATGGTAATTAGGAACAGCATTTAAATTGAGCTCCAGCCATTAAATTTCCCCTATGTCTATCGTCGAAGTGGGAGGATTGAATGAAGGCAAAACTAGTTTCACGATGATGACTGCTATTCGATTATGCGATTCTTCCTGTTTAAAAGCTCATCGACAAACACATTAGTCGATGACTCTTCAATCAGCTATTAGCTTGAATGTTTACATGGCATCAATAGAGTGCGATGGATATTTTGCAGGGCTGAATAGAATGATGTACGAGGATTTGTTCTCGAAGCAATAATTGCTTTCCGTTTCTTCACCTCATGTTCCGCTCGCTTTGAATGTCTGGAAAGTTTTGATAGTTTCACGAAGTTGGAAGCCTGGTTATGAAACTTTGCTGATTGCTTCTTTTGTAACGCAAATTTCAATTCGAAGTTCTTGTTTGCCATAAAAGTATTGATGTTGGATAAATTGGTCTTTCATCACCTGAAATCGCATTGAGACCGAGAAAAATCGGGGTTTATCTTTATCTGACTCATGGCTAAGCAAAATGAATCAAAGAAAACTCAAGTGTCATCATTAACGTTTGCTCCTCATGCGAATTCCAAACAAAAGAGCACCAACCAAAGAATCTCTGAAATCGCATTAAAAGTAATTGAGAAAAATCTTCAGAGAACAATTTTCCTAATGATGGGATCCACTTTCCTCATCTCATTCACTGAACTTGAGCAGATCTCATCGCACATAATAAAATCTAAATAATAATTTACTTTAAAGGCCGAGCGAAAGAAAAACAACATTAAAATTATTCCGTTCCGTCCCTCCGCATTTCTCTCCTCGATTGCTATAAACAATAATGAATGAAGAATTTCTTTCATTGCTCTTTATCCTGTCTGCTGAATTATGCTGATGAAAGAAAAAGCATTTCTTCTTATGAGCAGGGAAATTTGAAATGTAATGGCGAGTGAATCTACTTGATTTTATACCCAGCATGGACCGAGCAGAATTTCATAATTCGGTTGCGAGTTTTGTTATGACGCGATTTGCTGTTCATTGTGAATGAACTGACTTCATCGAAGACTTAGTTGTAGGCGCGAGAGATATTGGTTGATGTTTATGATTTTAAACGAAAGAAATTTTAGGTAGAAGCTTTGCCAGAGTGTAAGCAATGTTGACATGATGAGTTTTATCTGAAGGTACTGCGAATCAGCTCTATGGATGAGACTGGTTCGATTCTTAACAAAACTAATCCGGTCGGATATATCAATCTTAATATTTTTGCTTAATTAAACATCGATTTTTTGCAATGCAATTCTTCTAATTCTCGAAATCGAAAAAACAAATATTTTCCTCGCGCTCGATTTTCCTAACAAAATATTTTATAACAGTTTTCTTCTGTCTGTGTCGCGCGTTCTCTCCGAAAATATTTCTCTCGCTCTCGAAGCAAGAAATTGTGCCGTGCAATAAAAGAAATAACAACGAATGCTCCATCCGCTGAACACATGAGCATAAAAGAAAAAGAATTTTCCCCATTGTTGTTGACAAAATCACAATTTAACTCCGCCTTAAATATTTTGGTGGATGAATTTTTCCGTGTCGTTGCTCTAATTTTATTTTATGGACTAATGAAGATTTTAAGTGAATTTATTTTGAAAACGGCGACGAGATTTTCCGACAGAAGAAATCCTGAGCAATCGATTTAGTGTCACGAGCATGAGCAGAGCTTGAAACAAACACAAGCAAAGAGCGTTGGAATTCGGCAGATAGAAAAATAAACTCAGTCGAGGAGCTGCAGTCGATGGAGAATCACAAGCGGCAAATTCTACGGAGGTGAAAGAAAATCCTGAAGAGAATAAAAGTTTTGTTTTCCGTTTTGGAAAATTGCCATGAATTAAAATGCAAATTAGTGGAAGAAAGTGCACTTCAAGTTATGACAATCTTCTTCCCGCACGCTCATGACAATTTTCTAATTTTGGATTTCCCTTACGCGCGGAATCTTATTCTTCGCGTTTTATGAATGAACAGCGAGCTGCTGCTACTGCTGTTGTCGACGAGAAAACAATTGGAAGCCCGAGGAAAATGTGTTATGTCGCTTAATTAAAATTTTCACAATGATATGAAACTTCATGACAGCTTCATTATTCTCCGCGATGCACAATGCAGAAATGTTAATTAAAATGTTTAATTGTGGTGACGTTAGCTGTGAGATTCACGTGCCCTGATCTTCCCTAAATAGCGGCGCGTTTAACACTCTAATGAGACATTCCCCCCGCGACGATTATTCCCGCTTCCTGCTCATGAACAAATGCTCCGTGTTTCCCAACGTACACCTGCTCGCCTTGCAGCGCGTGTTTCCATACTTGCTCCCCGCTGTCGATGGAACATCATCTATTTTTACTCCAACAAACATTCGCTGCGACAAAAGACACGACAATTATAAGCGAGAGAAAAGACTTTTTGTCTTAAAATTAATTGCCTCTTTCTTCTTTCCTTTCTTTTTGATTATTTATGATTGTTTTAAAATGCAATCATTTTTCTTTTCCCGCAAGATTATTTTGATCTCTCGCGGGGACACAAATTTTCTTTTGTCGAACGGTTGGCAAGCATGTCACGCCACCAAAGGCTCGAGCATTTCGAGTCGAGGTGTAAACTGAATTCAGAGGTTCTAAGGTGAAACAGCAGAGAACTTGTGAGCAGCTCATGTTGTAGAACGAACTGGAAAACTCTCAGCACACGCTATATCTCATCTGTGACGAATCTCAATAAAAGGTCGCATCTCTATATTCATTCCTCAGCGTTTGACTTTATTATTAGACTCCGAAGCGACGCTAAAATTAGATAAAAATTTTTAATAATCGGTAGGAGAAGAGCACGCGAGCATTTTTATTATTAGTTTCTGTTTTATTCATCGTTTTCCAAAAGCGAAGCTCGTCATTCTTACTGAAGCTGCGTGGACCTTTCCTCCACCTTCGAGCAGATGCGACACATTTTTTGTATTAAATATGATAATATTTTGATGTCTTCAATTCCTTCGCTTCCATTTCTTCTAATTTAATAAATCACAAATTATAGAAAAAAACATCGCCGCTTATGAAAAGCGAGCGGTAATTTTTTATCAACATCCTGTTTGACATAATCGCATTACTATTCTCACTTTATTGGACAATTAAGCGATGTTAAACATTTCAAACTACAAGCATTTTTAGCGCAACACCAACGCCTGGTCCCAACGGGACGACCCGAAGAGAACGTCGGTGTTAGAGAGCTGTGTTACCAAGTGGAGCGTTTCAATGAAGCTCGTTTCCATCAACATCACTCACAAATCTATCCCGCAACCCATTTCAAAGCGAGTGATTTTTTTAGCTGCTGTTAGGCGTGCCTGGAAAAATAAACAAAAAATCTGTCATAAAGTAAAAATAATGAAAATGAACGGAAAATATTTTATTCATTTCTTTCGCTCCGCTTTAAAAAGCGAAGAATTTTCCGAGAGAAAGAAATTGAACCAATTTAAAGTGATCACCAAAATCCCCAATTGGGATGCGGGTGAGAAAATTTATTGGTCACTTTGCGAAATTGCCAATTTTACTTCTTTCTTGTTCGATTCGGCATTATTATTGGAAAGTTATAACTTTTTCCTTTTTCTCCTTCGACTGCCAATGCTTCTTTTGTTGATAAATAATAAATGAAGGCGAAAGCATAAAACCCACAAAAGGACGAAGCGTTTTCTTTTTTACCGAGAGAAAGGGTGATTGAGAGTGGCTCGTAGGTTATCGAGACTATAAATTTCATAAATTTTCAATCGAGCGAGACTCGGCAATTAAAATTTATCTAAAACTCAAAGACGCTCCATCTCCTTCCTCGTTCGTTTCGATGGAAACTTCAAGCGAAACGTCTCCCCAACTCCACTCGACAAATTCAAAAATTAATCAAATAGCAAATGAGTTGCATTGAATCGCCGGCTAATTCATGTGTTGCTCGCTTTCGCAAAACAGATTGTCTCGTAAACAAAAGACACAAAAGTTGAACAAACGAAAACGAGAGAAAAACGTTGACAATCAGCGCAAATTGAGTCCCAATTAAAATAGACAAGTTTAAAGAGGCTGAGCGGAGAGCTGAAGCATCGCAATACAATGTGAATCGTTGTCGGCTGGAGATCAAACGAGAAATCTCCTTTTGTATCAACATATATGTTCACCGCGCGATGAGCGAGAAAGAAAAACTGCACAGAAGCTCAAGCAATTGTTAGCATGGCTGTTGAAGAAAGAAACAATAAAACAATTGCAAATCAATTGGTAAGCGGGCAAATATATCGCTCGGGGAAAGAGAAAAGCCCGCGCGGGCGGCATGTTTGCCTTTGAAATTGTTCTCCTCAATAATTTTTTATTGGAATTTTTCTCGGTGGTTTTTAAAAGGTAAGATCGAGAGGATGAAGGCGATCAAAGTGTTTCCATTTGTGATAGAAAAGTTTCATTGAGATTAAATGTGTTTTAATTGATTCTCGCTCTTTGCAATTGCAGAAAAGAAGGATTGACAAATAAATGCTGCATAAACCTTTGCTTCCATCTCAAGCGAGTGCTCGGCTGAGTTCGTTTACGCACTTGAGGTTGATTCTTCCCTCTTGGTTTTTCCTGTCTTATTCAAGTTTACTTCAAAGGAAATCTTGTCCTGATGAAACTCATTAATTTCATAAAAAGTTTCGACTATAAATAACGTTAAATCGCGTTCTACTTATGCTAGATGCTGTGACGCAACTTTCGCAAAACGTTTCTATAATTACTTTCCACACGTTTTCCCTTCGGTGCCTTCAAGTCTCTCGATAAAACCTCTTTCACTTAAAACCTCACGCTTGGCAAGAGCGATTTGTATCTCAGAATCGCTCCGTCTGAAAGTAAGAGCTTCTTCGACAATCATGTGACGTTGAGATACCTTCAGGACATCCGAATCCATTCTTCACGGGTGAGCATCACCGATGAACTTTCACATATTTTTCATTCCTCGAACTTTTGGCGAAAAAGTTTCTCTCCAGTGCCGACAGCGCTTGCGCCCGACAATTGTGTGAAAACGAATTGTTTGCTTTTGTTGAACTCGCTTCGCTATAGCAGAACTCTCAGCGTTGTGTTTCTTTCTCCCGGGCTGTGCCAATTGTATTCGCCCCCGCAATCCAATGTGTGTGAGAGCTTCCATTGTTTGTTTGCTTATTTTTTGTCGACTCGTGAAAAAGCTTCCGCCCCATTTTCTCGTTTGTTGCGATAACGTTTCTCGGTATATTAGGAATCCATACATTAGGACAGAAAAGATTTTTCTCTTTCTATCGCTGCAAACACAAAAGCTCCCACAGCGAACAAAAAGATTACCAACACAAGCTTGCGAGAGCTTCACAAAAGGAACTTTTCTTCTCCCTTTTCCATGTATCGCAATGCTTTACATGCTTCGGTGGAGAAAAAGCTCGCCTGAATCGAGTGACTATTGTGATGCCGCCGATAGAGAATAAACTCCTCCTACACTGATACACAAACAATTGGGTTTTGTTATTCTCGCTTCTTCTGCTTCTTGTTCTTTCCGTTTTGATTCTTTTCTAAACTTTGGAGTCTAAAGATAACAAAGGAGCGAGTGGATCGAGGCGATACATCACGGGCAAAATCAGGTGGAACTTGAACTTCCAGAAACTGTTCGAGAAACGTGTCGTCGAGCTTAATTATGCAAATAAATTTGAATTTTTAGCGAGAGAATCGTAGCTCTCATAATTCTTGCCGCTTGCATATTATTCATTTTCAACGAAAAAAATGTTTAGATCACAAGATGATGTGAATATTCCGCAGATATTTCTCTCGCAATCCTCTCCGTCTCTCTGCGCGTCTCTTTCATTACTCCCTCGATTTGTGCAAACAATCAAAAGCATTTCTTTCTCTCGTGTTATGTGTGCAAAGCATTTTTCCCTATTTAATGCTATTGTTGTTGATAATAGAAGCACAAGCTCCGCCTTTCCGACATCAGAACAAGCAAACGATTTTCTGCTTTCTATCACTTTGGTGTAGTAAATTTTTCTCATGCTCAGCACTTCATAGCGGAGCACAAAAATTTTTGTGGTTTGGAAAATTGCAAGTGAAATATTTTTTTTGATTTCACATAAAAATTTGAACGTGATCACAATGCATCGTTTATGTTCATCTAACTCTGTTTTGGGGCGGTTTGTTCGCTCGCTCTCATTTATGTGTGTTTCCCCCTCATTGTTCAGCCAAGCTTTTCTCTTAGCCCGAGCGAAAAAAGGAAGGAAAATCACACACAGTAAACAAAAGGGGGATGAAAATGGTCCAATCCTCGCACAAGGCGAGAGACAATCAGTGCCAGACAACGAGCATAATAGTAGAACAATCCCCCAAAAAAATCTCCGAGCGTTTTCGCATTTGTGTTCAGCATTGTGTATTGTTGCTACGATAGCGAACGCTTTTCCATCCGATGAAAAAAGCACACACACAGCCGCTTAAGGTGGATGGGAAACGTTTTCCATATATTAAAATTTTACATACGTGTGGAGAAAAGGGAAAAGCTAAAGGGAAAGGCTGAAAGCTTCGACAAGGGAAGAAAAACAAGAACATATAATGAAACATGTTTCACCAACACAAGTGGCGTGAAAAAAAGAGAAGAAAATCAACAATAAGTTGTAAGGCACAACAATCCGGTGCACACTCACACACGAGAGCGCCCAGCATCATCAGCGACTCGAGATGAGTATAACAAAACAAGAATAAAATATCCGAGGCAATACACACAACAATAATAGCGGGCGAGAGATTCTCCGTTGCCTGGTTGTGTTTTTTCTTTCTTTTCTTTTCGGCAGTCGCTGGCAGGCAGCCGAGAAGAGAAAATCCACACGCGAATTTCCACGCTCAAGAGCGGGTAAACGGCGGAAAATAATAGGAGAAAAGTATCAGCGAATAATAAAAACATAGAAAAAAATATAATCGGTTCGATCAGTGAGGAAAATTCATCGGCACGCGAAAGATCAAGTGTGAGACGAGGAAATACGCGAACTGAAATAATTTCTTGAATCGTTGTGGGATCGAGGGAAATTAAGTGATAACTGATAAGAAGAGGTATTTTAATTAAATCCAACGATCTATAAAATTATGGAAACAGTCGATTGGTGGAATTTGCTGATCGCTTGCTGCGCTATCAAACGTCAAAATTAATTACTGATTCAGCATTTAAAAAAATCCACTTGAGAGCGATCTTGGAGTTGTTTGAATACTTTTCCATTATTCACTTAAGAGCCTCGACGACTCGTCGTCATCCGCGAGGCCGGAGATTTGCTTTTCCCGTTGTTTAAATAGAACAATACGTTAATTGTTGTGTAATAACAAAAGCATTTGTTTATTCTCCCTTCAATCTCAAATCCGAAAAGATTCTTTCTTCGAGATTTCTCTCGCGTACAATAGGGACAAAGTGATAAAACTTCTACAAGAAAAGAAGGCATTTAACAATAAGTTGAGCGCGGTACAAAGTGATCAGTAGTTTCTTCGCTTTTTTCGCGTTCGCAAGAACAATCAAACGTCTTTGTTGAAGCGGGAGAACGATCAGCCTTCCTGACGATTGCTCTTTAAATTGAGAATTGCTCAACGAGTTTCTATTGAGATTCCATGATCATGAATTAAACAATAAGTCCCAAAGATGAATGCTCTTTTGATATGTAGATAAAGGATTCATGAGCCTTGCCATCTCATGGGAATTTCCTGGGCCGAAGAATTGACAGCATAAACTTCAAAGATTTTATTTTTCCTCCAAACAGCCATAAAAAGTTGCTGCCAAATTTATTTAAGAAAATGATGAAATTGAGTCACAAAATTTGCCGCATGTTTTCATAAGTCGCTGATAAACTTTTAATGAACAATAATCTAGTGAAGAGAGAGCTTTTTTGCGACAGCCGAAGTGAACTGTGCAAAGTCTGAGCGCGAACATCAAGAAAAAAAATCATCGAAAGAAGAATGAAGTAAAGAAACAAATAACATGCGTCAAGGTCATCGAGTGGAGTGATAAGAAAAAAGATTTTTTATTGTGAAAGGAGAAGCATTATATTTTAAAAAAAGCCATGCAGTGAAACTAAGTGTCATAGGAAATATAAAATAATAGTAGAGAGTTTTTATTATTCGCTATCAGCCGGATGGAAGCAGACAACTGATATTTGAAAAATTAAGGTGAATATTGCTGGAAAAATTATCGTTGGAAGCTTGATTAGACTGTCTAGCTAATAGTCTACAATTATCGTCTCTCGGTGCATTAGTTTGCTGAACATTAAAAGCCGCAGATGAAAAACAATTAATTTCAAGTCTCCACGCTCGGAGCGGAGATGGGAACCTTTGAGAAAACTATTTCAAACGAGAAAAGGAATTAAAAACAAGTTGAATTGATAAAACGTCTTCGTCTTCGTTCTAAGCTCTTATTGTGAGGCTCTGGGGAGAAACTTGTTCCTTCGGGGCCAAGCCGCAGCAGTCCAAAAACAACAAAAAGTTGGAAAAATGGAAAAGCAGCGAGAAGAGAGATAGAGCGAGAAGACAAAAAGAGCCATTATAATCAGTTGATACATAATAAATCAATGCGCGCATTCACTCCACATTACAGAACATATAAATAAGAAAAAGTTTGTATTCTCTTGGAGGCCTTTTCTTTCTATTATTGTAAACGTAATAAATTATGCTGATTACAACAATTTTTCCTTTCGATGCGCGATTATATGCGTGAAGTGATCCGTCCGCAGTCTTCGTCACAAATCTTCTACCACCGCCTCGAGCTTCGAGTCCACTTAAATGTCTTTGCTTTAGATCAATCGTGAGAATTTGCATAATGAAATGTTAGAAACTGTCCGAGGTGACAAGGCAGGCTCACCAACACACATCGCGCTAGCAAGAGACAATCGAAGAAATCAAATCATTTGAAGCGAGCGGTCAGTAAACCGATCATTTGCATTTTTATTGTTATAATTTATTCAATATTCTTTCCTCTCTCTTCGCTTCTCTTATGCTGAGCTGGAGAACCTGCTTTACTTCATGAACCTGCTCGTACCAATTCTCCTTGTTTCTTCCCTTTGCATGCATAAAAACAAAGTCATGAGAAAGAAATCAAGGAAAAGCACAGAAGAAATAAACTTCATTCGCATTTTTCACTCGCAGCTTTTTTTTGTTGCACATTCTATTGCAATAGCGAGCGCGTTGCACTGCCGCGAAGAAGGAGAACGAACATAAAACGGCACCTGTTTTGTCGTTTGCGCGGATTTGATTTTTTCGTGGTCTTTGCGCGACCTGATTTTGATTCGCTTGCATTTGTTGCGTGTTGGTCAGTCGCGTTTGCCTAATCGGCGAACAGCCGCGCTTTGATTCATGGCAATTCATAATTGCACATTAAAAATTATTGTCGCTCGGTGATGATTTTTCTCTCGAGCTTCTCTCATCAGCGCAAGAATTCATTTTGTGTTTGGTCTGCTGCGATTTTGCGATTAATTCCTTTTTTATTGCGCGAAAGATTCCAGTTTTTCTTCTCGTTTCTTGCTTCGCTCATCGCGAGCTCGATTTGTGACCGTTGTCTTTTGTTATGTGTTCTGTTTAGTATTTCTCTCCTCGAGAAATGTTAATTTCTTTTCTTACTTTTTCGCGTCTTAAATGAAGCCTGTTTTGAGCTGTTTGACGTCTAAAGGTTCTCCATGCGCGGCCTCAACAAATAAAATGCGAAATGTTATTGAAACAGCACCGGGATTTCTGTTAAGCTTGCGCTAATTGTGATTGGGGCAACACTTTTAACGTCAACTACAAACAATCCCGCATAAAATTATGAATTAACTTTATCGTCAACAATGTTACGCAAATGGCCAAGTCATCTTCTCTCTCCTCATATCTCGGACCGCAACAACTTTTCATTTATTTTCATTCTTGTTTATTAAGAGAAACATCTCGAAACAAAAGCGAGATACATTAAACAGAAACGCAAGAATAACAAAAGGAATGAGGCGAAAAGAAGAAAAGAAAGAGATTAAAGCAAAGTCGGACTCGCAGCGCAAAGACATGAAAACGAAGGCATGAGGGAGAACGAGGCGCAAAAGCCATCGACCAGTTTCAGCGAGCAAGGTGTATGCCTTCGAGCCGTAAGGAGAATGAAGCGAAGTGGCCGCGGCGATAGTTTTATCATGAAACGCATACAAAGCATCGATTATGCTCTCAACTTTATCAATAACGCAGATGGTGCTACTCGAAGCTCCAGTTAAACAAAGCTTTGCTTCCTAATTAAACCAATTTTTCAAACGTATTATTGAGAGCTGGAACCACACCAAGTCGTTTATCTAGTAATCAATTGTTATTTATTCGCCCATTAACTTTTCTTTCTCTCCGCCTGGTGATCGGATTTTGTGCGAAAAGCAAAACACCGCCGTAATTCACCGAAATTCAGCAGAGAAATTCCTTCCATCCTCCCTTCTCTCACTCGATTTGTGAATTAACATATTATTTACATTTTTAATTAGTCACTGAACCCGTTTTTATCTGCTCTCCTCTTCGGATCGCCTCGCGTTCTTGTTCTTTTGTTTTCACGAAATATTTTTTGTTTTGTTTAATTTCAATTTTTTCTTTCCTGCAAAGTTCTTAAGTCATTTCCAAAGATATCGAATGAGATCCGCTTAAAAGTTACGATCGAGAATTGATCGCGTCGTTTACGATAACGAATCTCATTTGAAGGCTTCCGCAACATCATTGCTGAACGGCGCATTCCAGATCAAGTCAGGTTCCAGCACTCGCAAGATTCTTGCCGGAGAAGAAAAGAAGTCAAAACAGCTCAATATATTTTATAGTTTTACCTTTTGTGTAGCCTTATTTCTGCTGTATCTTGAATAATTGTTTCGTACTGTTGCCGTTTGTCTCTTTTCTCTTTATTAAAAAAATTATATATCTCGTCTTGCGATTTGATTGCTTCTTCTTACTGTTGGTGCTGGGCTTGAGCCCCGCGCTCTTAAGCAGCGAGGTACATCTTGAAACAAACAACAAATAAAGTGAAACGCAAGGCGAAACGAAGAAGAAAAGAAAGAGAAATATAACAAACAATAAAAAATGTGAATCTGAATAAAACTGTTGTGCGCTCGCGGGAATGGATGGAGGGCTTTATAATAACATTTATGGACATGTATAAGAATGTAATGAATTTCATGTGTGGATTTTCGAGTCTCCATCTCGCTTCCTCTCCTCCTCATCGATATCTCTTCTCGCGGATTTTTTAATTATTTTTTCTTCTTCTGCTCCGCTAGAACGACATTCGCATAATCGCGGAATGGAATTTCAGGTTTCTTCTCGCTCCTTCCTTTTCACTCTTCTCCTTTCTCTGCGCGGTGTTCGATTGCAAAGCAGTTCATTGTTTTCTACTGGCGAGAGTCTTCTTAAGCGGCCGGATAAACGGGATGAGCATGCGAGATAGAATCATAATCTTGATACACTGGCAAGAGTGTTTAATGAAAATATAATGCAATCGCCACTTACATCGCAACTTTGTCGACCTGATACGATTCTGTCGCGCTAAGCACGCACATTTTGCCTTGCGTAACCTCCGAGCGAGTTCGCAACTCCTAAAAAAGCGCAATCTCTGTCCGCTGCAACTGCGTTTACGATCGTTTTTGACATGAGCCACTCTTAGGTTTGCGTTTGTTTGTTATGAAACGCACAATCGACGTTTTGTGCGGAGAGAAAAGAAAGAATTGCATCAATTTTTCCACTACTTTTCACAATATGTTATATTATTATATTGTATATATAGAGAAAACAGTTGAAATGTTGGCAAACTGGTTTAGCACCGCATATATTTGAGCCGAGCGGCCAGTAATCGAGAGAAGGATTTGCATTCAATAGGAACGATCGGAGGGAATGTCAATGCTTTTGTTGAAATTAAACTTTGAGGTTGATGACTTTAGTTTTGTTTGAAGCGATAAAAACTATTTTCTAAAATTATTCTAAACGTCACTGATAAATGGATCCAGAGCTTGTTGCACGGCTAAGGTTGCAACGCTTCTTCTTTCCCATGATGAAGAGGCTACTTAGGATAAATTGATGAAGTTTTTCTTGTAAAGTAACTGAATGTGACAAAGTTGCGCGCAGAATGAACTCAACTGCGACAGCGAAGCGGCACACAAATTTAATTAACGATCTTTTGCGATTAGTTTTTATCTTAGGAATCAATTCTATCCTGTCGCGTTGGAATAAATAGCAGCGCTGTGCAAATGATTGCGTGAGACTTGCTGAGCTATCAATTATAATTGATGAATTATTTTCTCATTTTCAACTCAAGCGAAAATGTCACAAAATAAATGACAGAAATACCTGTTAGACTGACCATGTGTGATAACAAAAGCACTGCAAGCACATAATCTGATGAGGAAATCTTTCAGGTTTTCACCTCGGGGCTCTCGCTTCGTTTGTGAAGAAAGAGAGAGAAAAAAACTTGGAATTTCCCTCGACGGTCTCGCGGGTGAGACACAAGCGAAGAAGTTGTTTCAGCGATACTTGTGAAAGTTGCGTAAGTTCACTTTGCAATAGAAAATTGCTTTATTTCTTCGGTTTTTTATGTCGCGTAAAACGCATTGTGGAAATTGTTGCTTTTGTTATGTCGCTGTCAAATGGATTCGAAACCAGTCCGGTCGGGATTTTATTTGCCGTTGGTCAACGTCTTATCTAAGACCGAAGTTTCCTTAATTGCGACTCAGCTCGACCAACAGCAAATTGAATTCATCTACTTTAAATTGCATGAGAAAGATAAAACGCAAACGTGGACATCGAAATCTCATCTAAACGCAAAGCAAGTCAGGTGCATACGGGGCCACGAAACATTCTTGACGTTCTTTCTAACCAAACTGGAGAACAATGAGAAGTGGACCTCGCATGAATAAAAGAACACGTTCATGGGGATCCTTCACTAATGACTTCACAAGACGAAATATGTATTTCAAGTGAGAACTTCTAAAAATTGTCTTCAAGAAATTTATCTTCGCTTTCCAATTAACCGAAACAAGTTCACAACATTTATGAATCGTGCCGCCATAAAACAGTATCAAGTCTTGTTGAAAATGTTTCTTCAACTTGTTTCTCGTCTCTTTTGTCTTCCCTGTATTGTTTATCTGTTTTTAATTTCTGATTTTTTCAATTCTGGTTTGAAAGTTCTCCGACCTTCATCGGCGAGAAGCTCGGCCGGTGGAATTCTCCAGGTTCGATTTCTTCGAAGTTAAGCGAAGTGAAGAATAGCTACAGCGCTTGGACTCGGCTCGATGCGAGACAAAGCGTGACAGATGTCAAGCTAGTGAATTGGACACCAGCTTTGCTGGAAGAATCGCAACGCGATAAAACACTGGAGGAACATTTATTGACTCCCTTGCAAATGAAAATTCACTCGAGCGGCTTTTTTTGTGGCTTTCTAAATTTAGAACTTCCTTTTGCGCAAGAAAAATAAAGTGCACTCATAATAAATTGAAATAATTCATACAATTTCTCAACAAATGCCGCTCGGGCTTCGTATTTCACAAAATGTCATTTGCGATTCTGCAAAGCGCGATGAGCACAATTGGAAAAGTGTAAAGAAAGAAGAGAGAAGACGATGAGATCTTGTTTCCTCGCTATAATTAGGACCTTGAGGGAGCGAAAAGTTACCGAAGAAAACTTTCTCGCCCATAAGTGGCAGAGTGTCCAATTAGTTGCCACCGCAAGTGACTTCTTCCATTACACTCGAGAACATTATGCAAACAAAATTGACAGATTGGAGGCGAGGAGTTTCAGTTCTGATTTGAAATCTCCAGGCAAAATGAGAGCTAAGACTGTCAAGCGCTACTTGGAGTTCTCCGCAACAATTCCTTGTTTCTCTCTTGTGCAATACGTCAGTGATTCATCATTTTCATTCATCATAAGCCTGTAAAACGCGCGCAAGAATCGCGGAAAGAGAAAAATTGTAAATGCAAAGTTGAAGAGTGCGCGAGCATTCCAATTTCTTCAGCGAAGCGATCTTTTCTTTTATGAATGAAATGTTGTTCTTTCGGTTATAATTAGAAGCAGCAAGAGAAGTTCTTGGAGAGTTTGGCTTAACGACGACAAGTGAAACCTTTTTCTTGTTACGTAAGCCACTCGAACGGAAATTATTAAACCGAACAACAGAAATATTCATTTTCATTTATTCTGACGTCAATTGAAAAGCGGATTAAATTAAATATTTTCACGACACAAAAAAAAATAAGAAACAACAAAGAAACTCTGATCAAAACGACATGTGGAGGATGCTCTCTAAAAATGTTTTTCTTCTGAAACAAAAAAATAATCAAAAGAATGAAAAAATATGAAAATGAAAATGTGCGCTGCTCGGGCTTCTGGCGTCATTTTAATTATGAAACATTTCATCGTTCTTTATGACACAATAAGATGTGATGATAGTCTTACTCTTCTTGACGCGAGAATAGTCGGACCGAGCGATGATTATTTTCAAAGGAAAAACTATTGTGGTGAAACGGCGCGCGATGAAAACTTCAATTAAGAATTTCATTGTTGTCTGACTCGAAGATATTTTCCGCTTAGTGAGAACATTAATGAACATTCTCGCTACTCAAAAAGGTTTTTGCGTTGTCGGTTGGCAACTGCAGCTAGTTTTGATGACAAGTAAAAATTGTATTTTCCTCGCCTTTGTCACACTTATCATCATCTCACAAGCGAACCTGTCATGTTCCTCGTCATTCCACACAAAACATTTTTCTCTTCCTGCATAATTTTTCTTGTAATTTACTAACTTTTAATGAAAAGAGCGAGTGAGAGAGTTGAAATCGTAACGGATATACTATAATAGATTTTTAGATTTTAATAGCAGCCAACACGCAACGAGTTGTGAAGCGCGAGCGAGATTCGCCTTACATATGGTGACTCTCTTTTCTCTTCCTTCATTCACTTGCTCTGCTGGAGCTAAAACATTGCATTTAGAAAAATCGTGCATTAAATTTAAATGAGATTAAGCTTTTATGACTCTTAAAGTGGCGCGCACTTAACTTGTCTTGGCATCAAGCTCAATTCGATGTCATAGATTTTATATGCTTATCTCTGGCTTGTAGATCATGATTAAGCGAGAACATTTGAGGATCGCTCAAGAGTTTTCCTGTGACTAACGCTATAAGGTAGGGTGGAATCAGATGATATAGAAAGTTATATTGATTGCACGACTAAGCAATAAAGTCCCAACGTGTGATTGAAGCATCTTAACGGAACAAGTGAACATGAAAAGTTCATTCTTATTTCTAAATTTGGATCAATAAATTTCCCGCACTTCCCATACACCTGCCGCGCTTTGGGAGAAAGATATTTTTAGGCACTAATTTTAGTGACAACAGACACTAATTTTTTGTTCCATTAAGAATGAGAGAAAATAAGAAAGCTGTTGGAAAAATTAATGGCAAGTTTTTCTTTGAGACATTTTCATTCTTAATTTATCTGTTCATATCTTCGCTTTATTGTGGTTTTCTTCTTACGAGCGAACTTGCGGTTGGGAAATTGAGACAATAAATAAAGCAACTTGAGTCACGGAATGGTCGCGATACAAGATTATGACGCGATTATGAAATTAAAAGGCGATTTCCACGCTGAATCATGTACAGACGCATAAGTTACGATCGTCGCGATGTCTTCCTCTCTCGCATTCGTTTCCCAATGAACGTTTTCCCGGCCTTTTGTTGTGTACAATATCAGGAACGACAGAGATCAATTTTTATCACCGGATGCCATGTGTTTTTCGCTCCAGATTCTCTTAAACTCGAAAGATGAAATGATCTTTTGTTGTTTTAAAGTCATCAAAAGAAGGCAAAATCTTTGAGAAAATCTGTTGTCTCATCTTTTGGGATATCTAAGACGTTTTTGGTTCAAAAGACAATGATAGAGGTCGAAAGATATTTCTCATTTTGAGGATACGCTAAATGCATGCCTAGTGACTCTTGCAGCTGAGACATTCATTATACTACAAATCTCTTGGCGACAGAGGAAAAAGTCAACCCGGTGTCGAGTTTCCAAACTGCATTAGTTTCATGTGCTCTGCATATTCATGAGAACGGGACGAACGTCGGAGAAAATATGGTCATTATCTTTCACTCCTTCGCATGTTTTGTTGTTTAGAAAGAGAAAAGTATGTGCATCTGACATGAACAGGAAAAGGGATCAGAAGATGATTAAAGTGTTTCTGGAAATTCTCGTCAAGCGTAGCAGCGACACGAAGGTTCTCAATGAGCTCTGCTTGCTTAAAGCAAAAACCAATCAGAGAACATCTCAATTTAACTTAATGATTGTTTTCAATTCATCAACAACGAAACCGAGCTTTGTTTTCGTAACTCGCTAAGACTAACAACAAAAGGCAGTTACACGATTCATAAGTTTGTTAATAGTCACTTTGGGTGAGCGAGAGAACGAAGTGAAGCAGGGAAGATGAGAAATGGAAACAATACACGATGCGAGTCGAGGCGATATTTTAACACATATGGAAATATCTCTCTGCTCATCCAGTGCGGTTGGCAGTTGCCAGCGGCGGCGAAGCTCATCGTAATGCCAAGGAAAATTGATTATTCGATAGTTCATGCTTCCGATCAACTCCAGCACTGCTCGCACTTCTCTCAAATATTATTCTTTAAACCATTTATTGTTTTCATGCTGAGCTTTGTTTTTCGTTTATTGAAATGGAGCATCTGCTTTCCATCTTTTGTTTGAAGCGAAGCGCGGGAACAATGTGCGGATGATAATAGTTGATGTTTTCCTTTTGAGATAGAAAAGTTTTATGGAGTCTAAGTGGATCGTTTGATGCACTGCGACAAGCTTATTAAACGAAACTGTAAACAAATCTTTATTACTCATTTTCAGATAATGTCATCAAAACGAAAGTCACCGCCGACAAAATTGGACGGTAGCAATGGCAACTGCGAGTCGAAAATTTCATCGGAAGACGTCGATGTGATGCCGTCAGCGGAAATTGACTTATCAATCAAATCATCGCCTCATTTGAGCGATACCGAGACGAATAATGATCACAGAATTAGCCCTGAATTGGAGCCGAGCTCGGAAGTTAATCATCGTAATCAATTAAACGGGGAGAGAATGAGTGGAAAGGCGAAGCGAAGGGGTGGCGACATCCAGGTGAGACAATCCTGATGACACTCGATGAATATTTAATTAACTCATTTGTTCACAGTCATTATCGCAAACCTATTTCCACCACAACCACCCAAACACTACCGCTGGTCTCCCTCACGCTCTCCACAATCTGCTATCAAAGCGCAGGAAGAGTGAAAACTTCGACAACGTGCCATCGATACATTCGCCATTGAATCATAGTCCCCATCGGGACGAACTTAGCCACAACAATAATCAATTTAAGAGTGAGAGTAGCGGTAATCATAATTTTATTAACGAGATTGATGAGACGAAAATCAAACGCGAACCAAACGCCTCCGACCAGAATGAGAATGAGTTTGATCTGGTCGGAAATTATAACAACAACAACCATGCCGACAACGACGTGAAGCGAGACTTGATGGGCTCGTCGAAGAAAACGATGAACGATGTGTTGAAGCTGTTGACGAACAAGATGCGGGGGAGTTCGTTAAAAGACGGACGCAAGGGTGCAACCGAGCAGGACTTTGAGAGCAAAATGTGAGTTCAATCCTTTGACAAAGTGACCGTAAACACGAAAGGGTCGCAGCTGCATGTTAGCTCATTGCAATTTCGATTTGCAATGAAAACTCTCTCATGAATTTTTAAACGGTACTAGCAATATAATAAAACCTTCTGTCGTTTGATTCCACAGTGATTTGACCATCGATCCACTCAAGTTTGTCGACCTGCCGGAGAACCTTCAAGAGCGAGATAAATATTACTTGTACAGCGAAATGATACTCCAATTACAAATGGCTCGTGATCACTTGATAAAGCAGCAGTCGGAGAAATCGGTGAGTCGTTTGATGTTCTTTTTGGTAATTCGAAGCGATAAGCAAACGTTTTTCAAGGATCATTGTTGGTCACTCGTATGATAATCTGCGGTTACGACTCAAGTCTCAATCTCGACTTTGTCCCTCGGGAAAATTTCGCCTCGCAAAAGTCTCTTTGAATCAATCGAAAAGCGAGATGAGCCAGAGCGAAATTTTAATTTGCAAATTGTTGGCAGCTTGACGAATTCCTTTGACTCGAAATATTCCTGGCTTAGTTGACAAATCTCCTGCGTGCTCCTATCGAAATGAATAGATCTGGTTATCTTCCGCGACAGAAATCTTTCCACAACCGGCTTACGATGGAAACGAGCTCATCAATAATTGCCCTCGATCTCATCTCGAAATTTGTCTCTTTTGTTGTCTGAAGTGCTCCTCCCACCTCTCACACCTCCCACTCCTGTCGCAAGGCAATTAATTCTATTCTCTTTGGGGAAAACACAACAGGAAAAAAGCGAACAGAAATCGCTTAAAATCTTAACGCGTCGCGGTTTGACAATAACATATTGTTTCACGAAAGCCGAGTGTGTCGGAGAGGAACAAGAAGCGGCACATTAAAAAATAGATCACATACTCGTGTAAAGAAACTTGCTATTGTTGGAAAACAGATTTTTCTTTCGTCGCCTCGTCATTAGCATGCAGTGCTTTCATCACGAGCTCTGCCTTCTCATCTATTGTGGCTGCTGCTTTGCTTCGGTGTTTGTGCCTATTGTTTTCTCTCCGCTGTCGCATTTTTACTCGGAGGGCGGAATTCAAACCGAGCGATATGATTGCGCATTCACCATTCGGAGGAGAAGAAACAAAAGACTAATCCGCTTGCGTGTCATCTCGCTAATGATACAAACAAATTGAGACAATGATAACTTTAGGTGGAGGTTCGAGGGTGAAACCACGCCTCAAGTGAGCTTGCACAAATCTAGGAAAATTGTTCAGAGGGAAAAATCAACGACGACCTCTTGTTAAAAATATTGTTTCCACTTCTGATTCGATTTCTGTTACAAGCTCTTAATTATGTCGCGTCACGTGCCACTCGCGTGCGGCTCAATTCATTTTTGAATGCTAAGAATTTTTATTCGACTGAGTCTTGTTCGTCTCAAAAGCCATTGAGACTCTGCCGAAAAAAAGTCAATGAATTATCGTCCTCTTCAGAGTCATGAGAAGCAGAAGCTTAATTACAGTCGAGACCATTGCATGTTTCAATTAGACGCAAAGATTTCTGCTATCCGCAAGTGAGGCGAAGCGGAAAAAAGAAACTGGAAATTCATTTCTTGTGTTTTCATATGCATTTCTAAGATTTCCTGTTAAAATGTGTCTCATTGCGAGCGCTGCAGAAATCGAAAGAGATTAATCTCATCCCGAGGTCTAAAACAAGTTTCTCCTTCGTTTCGTTGGCTATTTTTAAAGCTAGTTAAGCGAAGAGATAAGTCGTTGCTGCTGCTGTTGCCGTGCAATAAAATATTCATCATTCACTTGCCTGAAATTACACACAAACTTTTCTCATAACTAACTTTACATTCCCCTCTCCTTCAAGAGATCTAAAACACTTGTCGTGAGGAAAACGAGAGAAAAAATATGTTTCAAATCATTGAACCTGTTACGCGATGTGTCATTGGGCTTTAATTTCAACGCGCAGGGAAAACAGCAAGATCGTTTTAGGGAGTCACTAATCGTTGATGTTAGGTCGCTTGGAATTATCCGGGAGTTTTGTCAAAAAGATTCCAATGAATGATGAGAAAAATTTGAAAATATTATTTCTAAAATTTACGATCAGAGATGAAATATGAAGAAAACACGACTTTAACTGATGAATTGACCCCACTTTCCTTATAGAACCGCGCCTATTATTAAGTTGATGAGAAGAAAGAAAGAAAACATAACTCACTGCTACGGAAAAAAATCGAAAGAAAACAAAAGTTTTCCTTTTAATTTTCTGAGATTTTCCTGAGATTAGAATTTTCTATTCTCCTGCTCTCGCTTGTTTACACGACTTAATGAATCAGATTTTACAGTCATGATTCCGTGAAAGAAGAAGTGTGTATAAATAAGAAGAGTTTTCTTATGGAAAATCGCTTTTTGTTTTCCTCGCCCGTCTTTCATCTAGCTGTGTTTGGAATTAAGAGACGGAGATGGGCTCTTCGTGTTCTCCATAAACATTAATTTTCGTCGCGCTTCGGGAGAAGAAGTTGTTTGGATAACAATTAAAACAATGGGGAGTGTGTTTGGAGTTTATAAACGAGCTCAGTTCATTCCTATGGATTTTATCACGTCACTCTCTCATTGTTGGAGATCAAAAGGCGCTGAAAACGAGTGTAAACTCAACAAAAGATTTTCACTTCGCTGCGCTGTCAACAAATCATCAATTTGAAGCGGAGGAAAAATGGAAAGTCATCGAGTTTGTCATTATGCGCTTTCCTTCCTTTCACGTTTTCCCGGATTCTCATGACACCAGTTTAAAGTTGCTGAAGTCATTCGCCGCTATCTCTTCTGTGATGGCTCCCTCAACAGTGATTCAAACGATGGCGCAGTTAAGCTTGAGCTTCCGCAAATAAGATTAACAAAAATCTTGTAAAAACAACACGAGCCAGTTGCGATTGAAATGCTCAAAGTCAAATTCAATTGTTTGCACAAACAATCACTCATCCGCCACTTCACTTCACTCCGCAGCCCCGCAATCATACACACAATAATTTCATCTTGAAAATAGAGAAATAAAAATAAAGCATAATCGTTCGAGTATTTTTACGACACAACAACAGCAAAAGCAGCCAGCAGCGTCTCGAAGAAAGAGAATGAAACGAAACTCTTTTAACTCATCACCACGCATCTGGAACGCACCACTTTACACAGCACATCTGCTTTTTGTCACTTAATAAAAAAAAATGTAGAATTGGAAGAGAAACTTCTTTTCTTTTGATTACTGCTCGCGAGAAAGGAGGAAAAACAATTAAAAATTTAGATGAAAAAGCTCGTAAATTTAAAATTTTATTTCTTTCGTCTTTTCGGTCTTTCGTCTTGATCCGACATCGCCTGTAAATGGGGAGAGGGATGAGTGAGCGTGCGATTGATAGCGAATTTCTCTCGCCGCTGTCCGTTATGATTTGATTACGGCATTCGGCACGTTGCGACCTTTCGACTTATCGCCGGGTCGACAACGAAACAACAGAAACGATTGTTGTTATTCAAACAAAATATTTTATAACACGGAGAGCTTTGTTCTTATCAACAAATTATTGTTTACTCACTGCTTCCGATCGTACATGAGTCGTGAAGCGCGTTGCGTAATTCGCAATCACTTTGACTTTGTCCAGAGCGACTGGTCATTTTCCAAGAAGATCTTCGATTATTTCCACAAAGTCGTTTTTCATTCTCCGAAAGCGAAAGCGAAGCTCTTCATTTATCATACATTTACACATTAAACTGTCATAATTTCCACCTCACATCATTTTTCCTCGAAAAATCTTCTCGCGTCTTCCAAAATATTAAGTTTCTCGAGCGACTCGAAGATATTTTTATCGCCCGAACAAGAATTTTCCATTGTACGCAGTGCTGAGTTGCTGGATGACAACGTTCAATACGTTTGATGAAACATCCTCCAACAGATGCGCGAAAGAAACGCGCGAGGATTTAATGGACATGATAAAATGATAATGTTTTGATTTCGAACTCGCCCGCTTCATAATTCTCTGTCCGATAAATTAAAGAAAATTTTCCTCGCGACGACAAGTTTTTCTCCAGGCGACACAGATTATTGGGCCATTAAGCGCTGTTTTACATTTTAATAAAGCAACAAGTTATTTTCCTCCGGACGGCGGCGAGAAAAATACGAAAATGAAAATTAAGATCAGCCATCGAGCTATTTTTGGGACGAGTTGGCGCGGGAGCGAGGGCGACAACAACTGGAGAAAATTATGCTTTATGGAAAAACAAACAAACACGAGCGAGTTGCTTTTCACATTTTTCATTTATACACAAAACAATCTTCTTAATCTTTTTAAAAACTTAATATCATAAATTATCAGAATATGAAAATGAAATTCGACAAGAAATTTCATGTTTGGAATTCTAAACTTCGGCTCGAAAAAGCGGGCTAATCGAATGAATTACCGGCGTGAAAAGACGAGATCGTGTCAAGTTTATTGCTTAATGAGCTGACACATAATTGCGAACCCGAAGCGACCAAAATTACAATTCACGTCGAAATATTTCTAATGTAACAATCGACAAAAACGGACAAAAATGACAAATCATCAACTAAACTCCCTCCGGATACGAGAAGAAACCATAAGCCGTCGATTGAATAATAATTTTTCTATCTTTTGTGTCTTCGCCTCCCCAACCACTGCTTTGCTTTCGTGTTATCGCAGCGAAGGATCAATGAACGTAATTACACAAAGACAGCACAGGGGACAAATGAGAGATTATGTGGCAGAGCTGAGGATTTTTGTGTGAAACATTATGATGGATTGCGCTCTGTTGTGTTCTTATCGGAACATTTTATTAATGACATGCTTTGCTACCTCTAGCGCCATCTCGTGTTCGGATTTTTCATAAATATTTTTGTTTTTCCTCAGATTGAACATCATCCGTTGATGCAGCAGAAGCTTCCATCCCTCCCCATCCCTGAGAGTCTCGATGATCTGAAGCTTCAAAACGAGGCATTCCTTCAAGAACTTCAAAATCATTTTGCCAACAAGTCGAACAAAAGTTCATCGCCCGTATCGCAGGCTGCGTCACTGCTTGGTTCGCAGCCGTCAATCATGCCCTTCCTTCCCTACCTCCAGAATCCATATGGATCTCTTCCGAGTGAATCGCCACAGCCATGGAATGTTCCGCAGTCATTCGCCGAAGAAGGCGAAACTTCGAACAAAAAGTCAGCGATGAGCGGATTCGTGGACACTCCACTGAATCTCTCGAAGCCCAAATCAGGAGAAGAGTCGCACAAGTCTTCTATCAGGATGTCATCAAATGACGGCAACAATAACACGAGTAAAAATCATTCAATTGATCACATGGCTTCGGGATCCAAGATGATGCCGTCACCTCAAAGACATCCGTACAACATGCCGTTTAACAGCGACGAATCAGATCTCTTCGCAGCATGTCGCTTGTGGCCAGTGATGGCAGCTGCGGCTCAACATCATCATCACAACAATTCAACGAGTCAATCTAACAACATGAACCATAGAGACTTGATGGCCGAAAATAATTTCGCAAACTTTAGTCAAGCGCTGGTTGAGTCGAGCGGCAAGAACAAAAGAGGCAGCGAGCAGATGAGTCAGCCTAACAGCGAAGATAAGGTTCGTGTAGTGCGACAGCAGGGTCGCGGACGAAATGCTGCTGAGCGGACTGATTTGATGGGAAAGCAGTAAGTATATCTCATGCCTAATGCTTGGACAACTTAGCAATTATATTTTTACAGACTCAACCATGAACCTTTGGGCGCAACCGGCGCAGCTGCTGCAAGTGGAAAAGCTCATATCAAGAGACCAATGTAAGTCTAATATTTCAAAGCTTGTAACATAATTTATAAAATGTTTTTTATTAACAGGAACGCTTTCATGGTCTGGGCAAAAGATGAACGGAGGAAAATACTCAAAGCATGTCCCGATATGCACAACTCGAATATTTCAAAAATACTAGGTACGTCGAAGTTGAGTTTTGTGTTGACAATCTTTGGCAAATTCTCTTCTCAGGTGCTCGCTGGAAGGCTATGTCAAACTCACAGAAGCAGCCGTATTACGAGGAGCAGTCGAGGTTCGTTGTCAAGCTCTGGTTCAATCTTCCATATTGAAAAGCTTTACATTTCCTTGCAGACTTTCTAAGCTTCACATGGAGCAACATCCTGATTATCGGTACCGCCCTAGACCAAAGCGAACTTGCATTGTAGACGGTAAATATCCTAACAACGGTAATTGTTTGTGATGAGTTATATTTCTTTCGAGTTCTCCTCATTTCTCCGTTTGATTAAAGCTGCGATGCAACTTTCATCAAAACATCAAATCGATTCTCTCTGACCTTTCTTGATCAATTTTATTTCAGGCAAAAAGATGAGGATAAGCGAGTACAAGTCGTTAATGAGAAATCGGCGTCAAGAAATGCGACAGCTTTGGTGTCGCGAGGGAGGCGAGCCTGGTTACATTGACATGCAGTCTCCAGAGCCTCCCGGTGCTTCAGGAAGCAGTCAGCTGTCGCCATCTGTCAGGCTCACTGGTGGCTTTGATTCGAACATGATGGGAGTGGGCAACAGCAAAGGATATTATTACCCGAACGACAGCTTGTCCCCAGCAGCGATTTCGCCGGGAGCCTCGAGTACAAACTACGACTCTCGAGACGACGAGTAAAGCAGACTCAAAACTAGGACAAAAATGATTTCTCTCTATTAGTCATGTAAGATTTTTAGGACATAAAGATGAAGCATTCTTAACTGATTAGTTGTATAACTGCATCGAATCGTTTAGAGAAAAGATGTTTCACTTGTGTATGAACTAACTGTTGTTTTAATAATTTTATCAGCTCGTATGTATTAGAACGAAAGTCTCTCTTCAATGTAAAAATAGTTTGTAGCCGAGAAGCAAATATCCTAAGCTAGCGATGAGGTGGAAGCCGAAGTCATTTTGAGAAGTTCTATGTGTCATATTGAGATCAACCACTGGTCGAATTTTTAAATAGAAGGAATTAGAGTCATGATTAAGTGTAGAGAAAATATGCTAGAAAGTTCGTTGTCGGCGGACGGTTTTCAGCCACTTCAGTTTTTATTATCAAGTATCTTTGCCATATGGACTTTCTCCGAACACTTGCACCATGTAATCCTTCGTTTCATTTTAAACTTTTATTCGGAGGCTTTTTGTGATAAAACTTCTCTCGATTACCTTCTAAGATCTTTTGCTGAAGCGTCGAAAATTGATTCAGATCAGCCTAAAAGCTCATACCACTAACAAGAAACTTAGTTTAAGCTTCACATTTTATCACCTTCACTCATTTACAACTCATTTTAGTTATATAGGAAATTCAATTTTTTGCAATTATAAATTTGTGAACGTGCCATATTGCAACAAATGGTGATTGAGCAATGATTAAGCGACACGGAATGAGAGGAAATAAAATATCCGAGGATTAGATAATTATTTAATTGAAGTGGGAGCTCCAGGGGTTGCATTTCAGGTTTTAGATTATTGAAGTCATGACATTTTATCACTGTAAGTAGAAGACTTGTCTGGAGTTCACAGTATGAATGATTCAAGCCTTTTGATTATGGTTTTCGTTCTACTTAGATTGATGTGAAACAATGACTGAGTTTACTACAAAAAGTTATCTACATTTCCCTCAACCAGTTTCCTACATCGAGGTAAACCTTTTCTTCCAATTACATTTTAAGGAACAATTCAATACTCCAGCTCTGGACATAATCCAAATCACGATTGAAGGCCAAAACCACACTTATAAGTTCACTTAACTTGTCAATATTTCTATCAGTTTCAGTTGAGCTTTCATAATGATAAATGTTCTCGTGGTGTTTGCAATACTTGCCGTCGACTTTCTTTCAGGCAAGGTGCTTGATGAAACGTTCGTAACGTGGAAAAAAGAGTTTTTAGTTAGATACAATAGCGATAAAAGTGAAACAGAAGCTTTTAAAAACTTTGCCATGAACAAAAAGCTGATAGACGAACACAATAAACTTTACCAAGAGTGCAGCTCGTCGTTCTCGTTGGGTCTCTGGGAAATGTCTGACAAAACAGCCACAGAGCTTAATGGTCAGCTCAATGGATTGCAATCCTCAGTTAACGCAAGAGTGATTTACATAAGTGGAATCGCTGTTAATAAAGCTAACGTCAGCTATCTGAACTATACTGAGATGAATTATGTGACAAGAGTTTTGAACCAAGGTGACTTTAGTTTACTTTTTTTAGGCTTAGCTGACCATTCGGTTTGTTTCCAGGACTTTGTGGTTCCTGCTGGGCATTTGCAGCTCTCGGCGCTCTCGAAGCGCAAATCTACAAAAAGTTTAAAACTCTTATAAAGCTCTCAGAACAGCAGTTGGTGGATTGTGATGACGCAAACTTCGGCTGTGGTGGTGGAGTCATGGGCAAGGCCTACGATTATATAAAGGCGAATGGAATCACAAGCTATATAAAATATCCTTACCGTGGTTTAAAATCAAAGTCATGTGTTTATACAAGCGACATGTTTAATGCAACAGTGACTGATTATATTTGGCAAAGGATTCCCAACGAAAGTTTTCTAGCTGATCTTCTGTTCTCGGTTGGACCGCTCGCTGTTGGGGTTGATGCTTCGCTCTTCACTTTCACCTCTTACAAAACAGGAGTTTTCGACGACGACAACTGTAGCAAAACGGAACTCAATCATGCAATGCTGCTGGTAGGTTTTGGCACCGACAGCAAATGGGGTGACTACTGGATCCTTCGAAACAGGTTCGAGCTGAATTTATTTATCGTTGGGATTGATTTCATTCCATTACAGCTACGGAATGTCGTGGGGAGAGAAAGGTGAGTCAGCTCGTGACTGACATGTTCGCTCGACTGAAAACGTTTTCTTGAACTCTTCAGGCTACATGAGACTGAAACGAGGAAGCAACATGTGCGGAATTATGAATTACGTTGTGTTTCCTAAAATTTAAAAGGCTGTAAATAAAAGCTGATTGGAATCAGTGGCAGTTTCCAGGACCTTTTCTGTAAGAATGCGAAGGTTTCAGTGTCGTTTACTCCTTTCAGTTGTTTGCCCCAATTTCCTTGTGTAAACTTTTTTAATCACGAAATAAAACTCGTGACAATGAATCACATTTCAATTAGAAGAAATGTTTACTTGTCGATCAATTTCCGAACAGTCGCTGACCTCTAACGCATTGAAAGTTGAAGTCTGCAACGCGATATCATTTTCCGCAAACTCATAACTTGGAGAGATTGCGGATGACAATCAACATTGTTTCGATGATTCAACGACTTGCTGGCTTAGTTAAACAAAGCGACGAATTTTTATCTGACTCACTTTTGCTTTAGATTTGTTTATTTCATCGATGGCATCATGTTTCATCTACAAAACATAAATGTAATCAAACGGCTCGCTGTCTCAATAGCTCTAAGCTTTAGAATCTCGATGTAATGATTTCAGTTTCCCCCGATGGAAAATTGTTATCCTCGTCGTCATCGAAGTAGGTGTAATTGATTGATCGAGAAGTTGTCGTTGGTAGTTCTTCAGTCACTTCGGAAGAAGCCGAGCCCTCAAAGGTTTCATCTGCAACTCCAGAAGAATCTTCGTATTCCTCTGCTCCGGAAGAACAAATTTCATCTTCAGAGGAATCAGTGGCTTCATCGGCACCTGACGAATCGACGTCCTCGGCTTCACACAATGTTGTTAGATCGGAATCAAACGCAAAACCGTCGTCTCCTGACTGTTCGTTCTCTTGTCTCGCTTCTAGAGTTTCGTCGTTTCGCATTGAGATCACTGGCTCTTTTGCCTCGCGTGTTTCTCCCTCTTCTAAAATTTCACTTCTTGATATCTCCAACGATTTACTGCGATCGTGAAGCGAATGGCATTCGCCGGTCATCAAGTTGCACAGGCAGCTCACAACGATCACAAACTTCAACAGCAACATTTCTACTCGAGCGAATATTCTGCGACTTGTCACTTGAACGGAATAAATGCGAGTGAAACACTCAACCACGCGAGAGCAATCTCATTCTAGGAAGAAGAACGTTTATTTGGTTTAATCTTCGATGTTACAAGTTTCAGATTAGCTCAATTTTTAAGTTTAACTCCACAAGTTTATTTTTAATTTAGTCTTAGTCTCGTGACAAGACTTTCGTCTGGAAAAATGTTTGAAAACCTGAATTGAATTTCTGACACTTTATAAAAGTGATTTTGATGAAATAAATCTAATGCACTAAATTGTTTTGATTTTTAAAATGATTTCTAATGCTTTAAGCAACTGATCCTCTTCGTCTGCGTCTGAATCAGACATGATTGCAGGCTCAACAATCATGAAAGCAGGCTTGACAGCTTCCTTCTCAATTTCTCTCAAAAGTTTTTCAATCTTGGGTTGCACTGTCAAGAAGTCTTGCGCTTCGATGTTTCCTTCCACTGCGAAAATTTTCATCGTCACCAGAATCCCGTCGCTTCCTGATTTTTCCATCTTGTCGACGTTGATTACGATCGACTTCTCTTGGGGTAAAAAGTTTTTGTCGAACAAATCTTCGAGGCCATGCTGAATGAGAACCGCGAGAAACTTGTAGGTTTTGCTTTTACTATTTCTATAGTTTTCATTCCAGACGATTTTCACGAACACTTTGAGGATGAAAACGTTATGCTGGCGCTCGGATAACTCGAAGACAAAAGCTCTTTCAGTTTGTCTGGCGAGTATCGATGTGTTGACTCGTTGCGTGAGGTTCTGCTCGACTTCAACTATAAATTCCTCAACTTCCTCGAATCCCGCTTCCACATCTTGTTGACGATTCACAGCAAAGCAAATTCCGTACAAAATAATAACAGACAGAATTATCACCGAGATGAACCGAGAATTTTTAACGTAGTGCTGCATTCTCTTGTGCCTGAACTTGTGAGCTTAAGACTTGTCGCGCGAATGAATGAAAAGCGGACAATCGGAGCGTCGGCCCGAGCTCACTTCTATCAAATTTCACCGCCAAGCACTTTCAATGAATGTAGTAGCGTGTGTAAGCACAATCGCAATTCAATATTTCCTGTCGCTGCTGAATGAAAATATTTCGGGCGAAATTCTTGTCTATGTTGCATTTTTCTCGTGTGAAATGAACGGAGATCGAGCGAGTTCATTATCGAACGAAAAGATTGTCAAAGTCATGAAGAAATAAATGTAACGGACTCGCCTTTCAAATGTTCGACAACAGGCAGAGTAGATCTAACAGTTTGGCCAGAGTGGGTAATGATGATTTATGTGCATCGAAAGTACATATAAGAAAGTAGTAAAGTTTTGTAATTCCTAATTATATTTTTAATAGAAAATGAAAATTAAAAATTTTAACGGAAACTTTGCAATTAAATTTGAAATTCAACAGAATTTCGTTGAAAGTTTTAAATAAAAAATGAAACTCGTTGTCGAGTTTTCACTGCTAACTATTTATGTAACAAACGTGAAATCCTTTTATCATTTTCCTGCATCATTTGCACGACAATATCTTCAACTAGATGTGATAAAATCTGTTGCGGCCACTCTGGAATATCGACGGCGCGTTGTTCGTGTATCGGCTGTTCGTGTATCGGCTATTCGTGAAAAAGAGCAGAAAACAATTTAAAGCGAAATAATCGCGTCGCTAGAAGCTCAACCATATTTGAAAATGTTCGCAAAGCTCCTCTGGCAGTCAGCGACTAGGAGCGAGTGAAGGAATAAGCGGAAAAGTGTGGAAAAGTGAAACTAATTATTGTGCGGAGCTGGAAATCTAGCGTCTGATAGAAAAAGAGAATTTTTCGGTGAATTATTAACTTAAAGGTGGCTAGCTAACATCAGCGGCTACTTACTCGACCCCGCCGACATCCAGAATCGAGCAGAAACTTCTGAAAGTGCCGTACAAGTCGGAAAACTTGGAAATCAAATGAAAATATTGTAAGAGTGAGACAACCGATCAGAGCGAGACGGGACAACGAAAAAAGCGAGAAAGAGAGAAAACATAAATACAGAACATTCAGAACGGTGATTGCGATAATAGTTTAAGCACAATAAAATGTACGCGAAAGGCAAAGGATCAACAGTTCCATCAGACGCACAAGCGAGGGAAAAGTAAGTCGAAATCTTTTCATTCTCTGTCGATTTTTTGCTTAAAAACTAAACTTGCAGACTCGCGCTTTACGTCTACGAATATCTTCTTCACGTTGGCGCTCAAAAAGCAGCCCAGACTTTCCTTTCGGAAATCCGCTGGGAGAAAAACATTACGCTAGGAGAACCGCCAGGATTCCTGCACAGTTGGTGGTGCGTATTTTGGGATCTTTACTGCGCTGCACCTGAGAGACGAGACACATGCGAGCACTCGTCAGAGGCGAAAGCGTTCCACGACTACGGATTTGTTTCATCGGGCTATGGCGTCAATGGAATCGCACACGTGAGTTGTGAACAAATCTTCGACCGTTCAGCGTTTTCATTACTTCGCAATTTTAGAACTCCGGCCCAGCGCCAAGTCCACTTGGTCAATTACCAACAAACGAAGGATTACCAGGAGGTCCAATGGCTCCAGGATTCTTCCCAGTATGTTCCACTAGTTCTTAGACTGCTAAATCTTTCGTAATAACACTCGAACCATTTTAGAATTCATCCCTTCGACCATCGCCACCAACACACCCATCGTCTCAGCAATCTCCACATTCGCAGCCCGGAGCACCAGCCCACAATCAAATGGTGCCGAATCAACCTTTTATGGGACCGGGACCGCGTGGCTACGTTGGACCTAGAGGCCCAGGCGGCTTGAGAATGCCACAAGGAATGGGAAATGATTTTAATGGACCGCCAGGACAGCCACTCATGCCCAACAACATGGATCCAACGCGGCAAGGTCTGTTTCTTTATGCTTTCCTTGTAGTTTCGAAAGTAGAAGTTGAACCTAAAGTACGTCTGTTCAGCTGATTCCTTCACTAATCCCATAATGCCCCAATGTGAAGTCAGCTAGACAGACTACATCACTGGAAACTCTCAGAAATTCCACTAAGTTTATTTATTAGACGACAGTAGAACCTAAAATCCTGAAGAAGTTAATAGATCGCCGGACTTTCGAATAATAATTTCTAATATATAATTAAATTTTTGAATCTCTCACACAAAACACGTCAACATAAAAACATAAACATTGCGTAAAATTTCAGGCGACGGTGACTTTGTATGGCAAGGTAAGGGAGGGAATTACTTAGGTCGTTTGACTAACAATTGTTACTTCACTTAGTTTCTCTCATGATTTCTTCTTCACGAAATAATTCGTTTCTGTTGTCATCCGGCTTTGATTTCACTAACATCTTTTCCTAGTTTTCTTAAGTTTTTCATTTGTAAATAACACAAAGCTTGAACCTTTCACCCGCTTGCAATTAATCGAAAGTCTATTTGTCATCTGCAGGACCGCCAGGCATGGGCGGCATGAATCCGCGAATGAATCCGCCACCGCGTGGGCCTGGGATGGGGCCGATGGGGAGTTATGGACCAGGAATGAGAGGTGGCCCGCCAAACAGTAATCTAGGCCCTTCAGGCGGACCCATTCCGCCGATGATTGGAGGACAACGGCCGTGGACACCAAACACATCAACTCCAATGAATTATTCGTCGTCATCGCCAGGAAGTTACGGGGTGAGTTATGACAGTAGGGAAATCTTTTCCACCATTCTAAATGCATGATATCTTGTAGGGTCCACCTCCTGGAGGGCCGCCAGGCACGCCGATAATGCCGTCACCTCAAGACTCTTCAAACTCGGGCGGTGAAAACATGTACACTTTAATGAAACCTGTTGTTCCGGGTGGAAATATCGGCAATGACTTCTCAATGGGCGGTGGAGGCTCGGACGGATCTCAAATGGGTCCGATGGGCGGTGTGCTTAATGGCGACGGACTTGAGGGAATGAAAAACTCACCGGCGAATGGATCAACGAGTGGCGGAGGTGGAGCGGGGGGGCCAGGAACGCCGAGAGATGATTCTGGCTCAGGCATGGGCGATTACAACTTGGGAGGATTTGGTGGTGGTGGTGAAAATGTAAGGCAAATCATTGACTCGCTTCTAGACTTCCAATAATTTGAGTAATTTAATTTAAGGATCAAACTGAATCGGCGGCAATCTTAAAGATCAAAGAAAGCATGCAAGAGGAGGCGAAACGCTTCGAAAAGGACAATGATCAGCCGGACTATTACATGCAGTAATGAAATGAAGCACAGAACGAGCATAAACTTGAATTTCCTTAGAAAATCCTTTTCATTTGATCTGAAGACGTTCTTATAATTTCAATTTTTACCTCGAAATGACGCAAGGATGGTTCACTGATCGCTGTTAACTGAAACAAAGTCTCGATCGCGAAACACTTTCTTAAAGTTTTTACTGACATAAATCAAGAGAAAATCATTGGCTTCTTTTACCATTTATGGAAAACGTTGAAGAAATTTCCAAGAGAAGTCTCGAGCAACAAACACATCCACCCCTTTGCATCTCTCTCTGAATCATATTTTGTCTGTTTTATTAATCGTGTAAGATTTTTAGCGTAAGGAAGCATTTTCTTCTTTGTTCGATGGAATAGGGAAAAGAAATTTCACTGTCGAGCAGAGATCGTTGGCCGCTGCAGTTTGCTTCCATCATTCGCAGTAGAAAATTGTTAAGTAGTGAAAGCAAACCACAGTCGAGCACGATCTGTTTCGCCCGATCAGATACAAGTTGTATCTCAAACCCAATTGACTTAAAAAGAAAATCATAAATTCTGAGGAGAAGAAAATTAAAATCTTTTATTGGACTTTGTAAAAACAAAATTGACGTTTAAAAACATGTGAACGTAAATCATCAGAACATTAAATGAAAAGTAAATTAATAAAAAAAAATTGAAATAAGAAATGAGAGTTTGATTATCGACAGTAAGCTTATGGCTTGCTTCAGAAAGCTTCGTTCAAGCTTCTTTCTTCATTCAAGCTTGATGATTGAATTGATTGAACACCTTTCGGTAATTAACAATTTCCCATCGCCATTGACGATTCGTCAGCTTTATTCTCCTTTAAGATGACATAAAAATATCTGACTATTCGTTCTCTGACTCCGTTTCACATCGGAGATTAAACGAACTCATGAAGATTGCAGTAGAGATTAAATTAAACAAAAGCTCATACACATGGCATGAACTTTGTCCCATCCACTGATGACATAAATTTAAATCTGTTGAAACATCTTGATCTCACCATCTAATCTCACTCTTTACAGCTTTAATAGAGAAGAAAAAATTTCCTCGTTTAAACGATTGTTGTTCTTTATTTAACATTTTTCTCCATTTAATTTATGATGTAAATACATTTTGGTTTTTCATTCGAGTTTCATTATTGCGGAAGACATTCGACTTAATTTAATTTTTTCTTTTCTTCTACTAATTTAAACATTTTCATCGTTTTTTTGTGCGCCAATAATTTATTTCTCGTTAATGAGACGAACCGACGCAGCTGCCGGTTGATTGCTGTTTCAAGCTCGATGTCAAGGGCTTTAATTGCTTTGGGTTGGCAGCGGAGCAACTGCGACGCTCCGTGAATTTCCACAATATAAATTATTGAACATTTTCTTGATTCCGGGAAAATTTTCTCCGGTGAATTGCTTAAAAGTGAGGGAGAAGTTTCACTGAAAGTTTCAAGTTGAGAAAACTATGGAAGACTGAAAACATGGAAAGTTTCTCTTTCGTGTTTGACGATCAACTCTTGAGATCCATCAAATCGCTTTAATCCGTAATCGTTGTTCCGTGGTACAGTTTGCAGAATTGTCGTCGGTGAACTAATTTTCAAGCTTATGGCTGAGAGCTTTAGAAGTTTGCAGCCATTTTCTTTGCTTCCGCTTGCATTTTCAAACGCAGCTGTGTCACATCTTCATCGATTGTCACGATGGCTCGAAGTTTCTGCAAATGAATAAATTTAATAACTCAAATCCCTAAAGTAAATTCAACAAGTTTTCCTACGTCGATTGTGTCACCAGGTGTTCTCTGCCAAAGCCAGATAGCGTAGCCGGGAATGCACAGCATAGATGAAAGTGCTGTGAACCAACCGAAGGCGTGTGCCCACCATGGAAACTCGTAGTCCAAGTATTTGACTGGAGTGAATTGCACGAGATTGAAGATGAAAACGCCCTGTGGATTTCAATAATTTAGCAGCGTGTAAAATTATTATTCAAGAAATCAACTAACGAAGCAAATGGCTGGTGTGGTGAAGACCCAGCAGAATTTCCACCAGGCCATTGGGTAGTAGCCAATCATGTCTTTGATTCCGTCGTAGAATCTTTGAATTCCGTAGCACCATGAGATCGAGATGCACTCGAAGAAGATCAAGAAGAGAAGGCAGAAACCACTGACAGCGTAAGAGTCGAGAATCTGGAACATGTACATGCCACCTTGGGTGATGCATGTGAAGCCAACGAAGTAACTGATGACGCAGACGCCAGCGATGAAGAGTTCCTTGCGTTTACGGAGCAGAATTGGCCACTCATCGACAGCAGCTGTGATGAAACCTTCCATCGTACAGAACTGCGAGTCGAGACCGATGAGCAGCAGCATGAAGAAGAAGAGACAAGACCAGAGCGGCGCGCCGGGAAGCTGAAGCACAGCGGATGGATAAGCTAAGAAAGCAAGACCCGGTCCTGCGGGAGAAATCATGATTAAAAGTTTGTGCATAAAGTTATTCGCGAGTCAATTCATGCCTGAAGCAGCTACTTCTGATACGGGTCGTTGCTGTTCGTGCGCCATAAAACCGACGACCGAAAAGATGACAAAACCGGCGAACATCGATGTTGAAGAGTTCACGGTGCACACTATCAGCGCATCCCTGAAGAGAATGAAAACTTTTAAGTGACTCGAAGACAAAACAGTTCGCAAACTTTACTTGTAAACGTTGTTCGTAAACTTGTTATAGCTTCCAAGCGCAACCAACGTTCCTAGACCGAGCCCGTACGAGAAGAAGATCTGAGTGACGGCGTCGATCCACACATCCGACTCCTTGAGCTTCGAGAGATTCGGTGTTATGTAGAACTTGATTCCTTCCATAGCGCCAGGCAACGTAATGCCTCTGAACAAGAGGATCGTGAGTAGAACGTAGGGGAAGAGTGCAGTGAACCAGACAACCTGATTAGAGTGTTTGAAAGATAAGACGCTTCAAGGTTTATGTTGTTAAGTGAATAAATCTTGCCTTGCCAGTCCATCGAACTCCTTTCCAGATACAGAAGTAGCAGATAATCCAAACAAGCAAGAGAGTTAGAGCCAGCTCCCAGCGAACGTTGCCAATGTCTTCGATTCCGCTTGAAATTTGCAGAGCGCGACGTCTGTAGATGAAGCGCACAAAATTGTTTTTCCGTTTAACTCACGCTGTCTCTTATAAACTTACTCCCAGAACTCCTTGACGGGATCAGTAACTTGAGATACTGAAATGTTCCTTCCGGCGACAGTGCAAACTCTTGCAACTGCTGCACTTCCGTTCGTCAAGAATTGCCCGGGCACTCGCTGGTTGAAGCAAATCTCCTTGCGAAGATAGGGATTGACGCAAGTGATTGTGTTCCAAACGTTATCGCATGTGCTCCACGGAAGCTTCGCTCGCATTGACATGAAGAAGTAGAAGATGGCCCATGCCAGGATGACAATGTAGTAAACATTCATCCAGCAAGACATAACAGCAGCAGCGTAACCAATACCTGCAGCGATACGAAGTGTAACACGAACGGATCGAGGAAATCGGTTCATATCTCACCTTTAAAGATTGGCGCAATCTTGAACACTCCAAGCCCGCCGATCGTAAGCATCTGCCCGAGGGCAAGTTCCATGAAGAACATCGGAATGCCCGCGAGGATAAGTGTTATGAAATATGGTATAAGGAAAGCGCCGCCGCCATTTTTGTAACACAAATAGGGAAAACGCCACACATTACCGAGACCGATCGCAAGACCGACGACTGAAAGGATAAAGTCTATTTTGCTGCTCCATGAGCCGCGCTCGAGTGGATCATCGTCGTCTGTCTTTGTGTTTCTTATCTATGTGGAGGAAGAGAAAGAAAGACAAATGGCGAAATGGATTGTGACGGTTGTTGGACTCATTACCGCTACGGTTGTGGATTGTGAATGTGGAGCTGCTGATGAGCTTGTTTGCAGCTCGAGGCTCTCACCACTCTTGTGACGCAACTCGACATCATCCGAGTCGCCCGTCATAGTTGCTATATAAACACTTCCTATCGTAAGACTGCTTGTGGCTTAGAAACCTAGTTTTCTCTCGCCCACCCGTTGACGATTCTCCTTCACGTTTTCTGTGAACGAAGCACGAAACAGTCAGACAATCAATTCGGCATCCGGTCGGAATCGGTCGAGCGCGAGGACAGCTTAAGTGGATAAATGGAGAGTAAAAATCTCTGCGTTTATCATGGAATAGCGGGGCTACGAAAGGCACGGAAAAGCCGGATGAGAGAAGATACACAATCGTTTTTGGTATCAATATCGCTCGACTCCATTACACAACAGATTTAAGCCAATAAAATCAGCAGCGAGCAACATTAAATTACAGTTTCATTTACCACCGGAACTATAATCGAGCGCAGTGGACAATCAACGATGATACGAGACGAGAGGGGAGCGGATATAAATAGCTAGCCATCGCACGATTACTAGTGCAAACAATTACGTGATCCCAAGCCCACGACAGCTGGTCTGTCAATTTCCTCTCACGCTCATCTCCACTTTGGCTTCACGGCATCAAAGCGAAAGCAAACACACGAAACGTCGTTGACCGGAAATCTCTGATTAAGAGAAAGAGATTCGCAATCGATTTGTCAATTCGCTGCGTGATGGTAAGTAGCCGAACATGAGAACTTGTAGATTATGGGGGGAGAAATACTCGTATTTTCGAGCCTGCGGTGCTTCAGACTCTGAAGTTCATGCCAGACCAAAAAGGAAGGAAAGTTTCAAAACGGGACGGAAGGAAATTTGCCAGTCGAGATGTTCGAGACAAGAATCGAAGGAAAATGTCATAACCAGATAAAAGGTAAAGGGAAATGTGATGCCAAGCCACCGGCTAGAAAATCCGAATCCATCGGACTGGAAACAGCAGCCACAAGAAAGTTAATTTCTTCCAATGGCTTCGAAACTTTTCATTTCCTGCTCACTTCACCACTTTAAAGAATTTGCAAATCAAAAGACAAAGTTGAAATGTAAATTAGAAGAAGAAAAATTCTCCAATTTCGTGCCTCCGTCGAGTTTATTTGGATGTGTGAGCTTGGGGGACGTTTGATCCATGGGCCTTCGCCCAGAGGACTTTAAATGAAAATTACATCGAGTCGAAAGAGATTCGTATTCATGCCTTCATTGTCTTTTTATCTTATTTTGTTTCCGTTCGAGTGGAGCCACGTTCATGAAGACAGAAGACAAGAAACTTTTTCCAAAGCTGGGGGAGAAGAACGAGAATTTAAAATGCCATGCACACGCTATGGTGGCTTTCGAGACTGGCGGCTCTGTCGGTCAACAGTTGTTTGTTCTCAAGACTTCGAGTACGAATCAAATTATAGGTTCGCCTGGCCGCCCTCCGTTTATTATCGTTCGATGACTTTTCAAACAGAAATTCCAGGGTAAACAAGCCGAGGGCGAAGATTGTTTTCCATCGCGTCCTGAACTTTTCACTTGAAGTTCTTTTTCATAGGCAATGAATCATAGCGAAGCCAGTCAAAGCTTCTCGTCTCGATGCTCGCGATGGCATAAAGCTATTGCGTTCGATGCTTTGAAGCACGACTGCGTCCAGTGAGAGACAAAGTTCTGAGAAGCCCTCAGGAAATCATTCGGCAATCTCAATAAAAATATTTCTCAGCCAGTTCATGAATATGCAATAACGAAAGTTTTATTCTTTGTCGGGCGTAGGCACAATGGGCATATTGTTGAGGAAAATGATGGGGTGGAAGTGGCAGGAAAGAGCGAAGCAGCTTGAGGTCAGAAATCAAAGAGAGAGAAATCTTGTTAAAAGAAAAGTTTCGACTTTAAAGCAACATAATTGTTTCCTTCCCCCCGGAAAGCAATTTCAAAGCGGCAGCGTTTGTTCTGCTCCTGTGAATCTCTCCAACATTTTGCCCTCTGTCTCTAGAGCATATCAGTCACAAGCAATTTTAATCAGAGACTTAAGCCTGGATCAAGTCGGAAACTAAAAAACTCTATAAATAGCTGTTCGTATTCTCAAAGCACTTTGTAGGCTTTATTTATGTATCATGCATGGACGAAAGGAACGACTCTTTTTCTCCTTCCGTCCCATGAATTTTGATTGCAATTCGATTCTACGAGGAGACAGAGGATGATAACAAAATGTAAATCAAATCAGGACGAATGGGAGCGTTTGTGTAGTAAAAGTTTTTGCTGTTTTTTTCGTTAAGCATGAGGTGGATGATGCTAGGCGGGAGTAAGAGCGAGTAAAAGGGAAGAAAGTTTCAACCCATTATGGGAGAAAGATGAGCCCAGCGCTCCGTCCTGATATCCGAAGCGAACGTGAAAACTTTTCCTCGTTTTTTCTTTTTAAATGATTTTCCGATGCTAAACTTGCTTTAATTTCTTCTCATGGAATTTCCTCGTATTTGAACACGAGACGAAGATAGACGAGACCCAAAACTGATATCGAGCTTTGTGAACGAGCAAAAAACTTTACTCGATGAATTCAATCGAAGTTCCTTCTTTGATAAAATATTTATGAATCGTAACTGAACGTCTTGCGATTGCAGCTGAAAGTTTCCGCCTTGAAAATATAATTGAAACGTTGACGACGGGGAAGAAGATTCAAATAGTTCAGAATGATTGTTGAGGACTTTAATGAAGCTTCCAGCTTGGTGTTTTACGAAAATTTCCATTTCAAAGCGCTGCAACCGGAGACTGAAAGCTTTGGACTTGAAATGCGCAATTGCTTTAGCAATTAAATATCGATATCAATTAGTCTTTTTGTGCATTGAGCGTGAGCAGATGGTCAGCCGCTGTTTGATTCGTTTTCAATTGTGCAGTTTCGAAGCTTCTTCCGAACAATCCAACTTTAATTGAAGTTCATCGCTTCGCTCAGCGGAAGCGATTGCAAATCAATTCGATTATTCTTTATCGTCTCCGGTCATAGTTTGAACTGCATCGAAATTGAAACGTTAGCGTCTCGTTCGACACACACAGAAAGTTTCGGAAGAAGACAGCTTGACTCCGCTAAGTGGATGCCAAGACGATGATTCAACGATCATCTTCCGGTTGTCGTAAGCAACTAAACTAATTCAATTGAGTAGAAGTGAATCACTTCGAGCAAGATTGCAACAGGCGCTCAGCTGCGATATCAGAAAAACTTTTCCTTACATCCCTCTCGATTGCTTTTAAAGCCGCACAAACTAAATATCTTTCTCGTTTCGACACTACCGAAATTTTCTCTTCTCGCCTCACAGGACTTTCATGTTCACCTTCTTCTTCTCCAAGCGTCCAATTATTTTTCCATTTAGCACACACTTTTCCAAAATTATCCACAGAAGCTGAGCCGCTCGTTACTTTTCAATTCCCACGGGCGAGTACCGTCTTATCACCGCCAGTCGTCGATTGCAACTGATTACCGACTGGAAATAAAGAAGCGTTTCAGTTCGCCAGTCTCGCTTTGTGTGAAGAATGATAAATAAAATATGTTCGCTGTACCCGCAACCATCATAGAGAAGATGAGGGGAGCGAGAAGGAAGTAGAGAGAGCGAGCGGAAAAAGGTGAACCTTTGAATGGGGGGGAATGCGATGAAGGCAGCCCTAGTAAAAATATTCACTCGTTCTCTAAAACACAAGCACGAGATTGATGACTGTATGAGATTTCTATGGAAACATTTCATCGGTGGCGTAGCTGTGATGAAGGCGTGAAGGGCAGACATAGACACTGGGCATCATCGCAGTACAGAGCCTCGAGCAGACGATAATTGGCTTTTCTATAAACTGTCACACGTAAGATGAGCGAAGAAGAGAATGGAATAAACCTGTGTACGCAAACACAAAGCGTTGAAGCTCTCGCTGGTGTTCCCCTCAACTCACTCCGGTTTCGTCTCTACTCCCCCATCCGTCACACATCAAACGGAATAATTGCTTTTCTCTCCTCGTCTCGAAGCTTGGCGCTTTACAATGTTGTATCGTGGACAGGGGTAGATCTCATCGAGGCCAACGAGACTTTTTCGTGTTTATCTTTATTGTTTTCGGGGATAATGGAAGAACTCGAGGCACCTTAGATCACCTTGAAGATTGAGCACACAAATTAAACCTTTTCTCCTCAAGAGTTCCGCTTTTACGTCTCAAGGCAAAACAAGTAAAATTAAAGCAACGACGATGACGGATAATGATGATGACAGTTAAATTAGATGGAAAAGCGCGATGCTTCATCATCTGGAGCCTCTGATTGCTGCCGTAAAGGAAAGCAAAAGCCTTCGATGCTTTTAATGCTTATGAGAATGATGCGAATACAGAGGAATAAGGAGAACGCTTAAGATTAAAAAGTTAAAATGATGAGAATTCCTTTACCTCAATTTCGACAAAAATTAATTTAATTAAATTTATCTCAAGATTTTCTGATTGGGGGAAGGGGGAAGAGAAGAGACGTAATAGGAAGGTCCATTAATTACGCAAGTTAAGTCTTCAAGACGAAATGGAAAATTCAAGCAGAAAACCTTTTCTCGGCACCGTGAAGCCTCTTTTTGAGGATGAAAGTCATGGCAAGGAGCTGAAAGCTAACTTTCGCGACAAAGATTTATCGTGAGAAGAGTGAAACATTTTCTTTTATATATTTTCATGTTTATTTGATGTTCATTCTTTTATTTTTCTCAGCTTCTCTTATTTTTCATAGACACACATATGAAATTGTTTCGTGAACGATTTTAATTATTTACTTTTATATCGCTTAGTTCTTTTCTCGTCCAGTCGCTCGCATGAAGCTTTTCCTCTGACAATGCGGGCTGCCTTTCCACTTGAAGTGAAAGCTTTTCACTAGCTTTTGTTTGCTCTCATAAAGGGAAAGTCTCACTCTCTCTCGCTGTGCTGTCGGGGAGTCGTCATAAGTACGGTCGTCAGTTTTCCCGGGGAAGAGTTTGAACCGAGCTTTGTGAAAAACTCCCGCAAATCAATTGGAATGGCGAGCGTTGTTCGACTGCTTCCATCACTCACCAATGGATCTCTCATTTATGAGCCGAGTTTTCATGCCTTTCATTTGCTAACAATAATTTGTTCATGTACTTCTGCCTGCTACTCTCAACATTTCTGTTACTGTTTCTCTTCTTTTGTCTGTTCTACTGAGTGATTTATTTTTGTTTTCTGTCTTGCTCTTCACGATTCACGGCGATGAATGCTGCAATTGTCATTTACTCAATTGACACACAACCGGGTCGAGAGTAATTTTTATTATTCGTTTTTCACTCTTTTCAGCGTTGATGATTTAATTCAATTGAAACAATGAAGCGAGACAAAAAGTATGAGAAAGGAGCTTTTTTGTGTAGAGTTGGCTTGGCGTCGAGCGCCTAGCGTTTGCGGTTCTTGGTATTGTGAAGTTCCGCTCGTCAGAGCCGAGAAATAAAAAGCAAATATAAATTTAATGTCGATTCAAATGGATTGCGATCAGTCGACCAATTGCTTCATGCGATGAGGCGTTTAAAGACTAAATGATTGCAAGTGCTGATGTGGAATGAGCAATTGCCAATTGGCGCACAAGTTTCTTCTCACAGTACTTAAAACAGTGCGATTGTTATTGGAAGATTTCAAGATATTTAAACTCCTACGGAATCGAAAACAAGTGTGAAAACAACGACAATTTGTTACTGCTATCAATAAAAACTTCCTCGTCGTCCTCTATAAAAATCGAGTCGTCCTTGCGCTGCACTTTAACGACGACCTAGACAACAATTTTCCTTTGTGCAATGTGAAAGAACCGAACGAGAAATATAAATCTATCTTCTCATCAATGGCATCGTCGACATTAAACAAAGTTTCCTCATCGATTTTTTCCATCACTTAATGGAGAATAATCGTCGGATTGATCAAACACAAATTGATTACGTTCATCGCGTCGTCAATTCCACTTAAAACTTTTTAATTGCTGGCGAGGAATAATTGTGGTGGGCTTTAAAGCGGAACTCGACGCTCCGCTGAACACTTTTTCCCGAGAGAGGTTCTCAAAGCGCTTTTTTTGGGATTCACAATCAACCTCGTGTGCTTTTATGAGACAAAATTTGTGCTAAAAACGATTGCGGCAGCAACAAGTTTAATTGAAAAATAAATATAAACAACTCGTTCAACGCTTAGATTTAAAGATTCCTCTTGCTCTATATAAAATACGATTATCTGCTGCCTTTAAGACTTTAACTATGCTACGATGCTCCGCGCAATGATTCACTACTCATTCACACGACCTAAAAGCTTTCATAGAGAGATCTGATTGCAGCAGCTTCATAAATGTATTTCGCTTCGGAAACAGTCGAAGCTTTCGTTCCTAATTCGTCTTCTCTGTTCTGTAGCGTGCTTCAACCTACTATGGACAAGCTTCATTTGATTTCCATTTTCAATCGCACTACAGCAGAACTCACATCGCACTTCAAGATTCAATTTCCTTTTTAACAACTTTTCTATCTACAAACACTCAGCGTCGCTCTTACTCCCTCGAGATTATCTTGTCTCTGGAAGTTTCTCCGTCTGCGTTGCTACGAAACATCATTCTTCGGAGCTAATTATGCAGTTATGCGAGAGATTTGAGCTTGTTGATTTGAGCATCGTGATTAAGATGGATTGATGTTGTGAGCAAACAAAGAACTTTCACGACTAGTGAGCAGAAGGGTGAAAGTTGCGGAAGCTCGTTGAACCCATGGAAAATATGAAATTGATGAAAGCTACGAAAGCTTCCGCATAATCTTTTCGTCTGTCTTACAAGCTTAAACTTCTACTCATATATTTAAAATCTGTTTGCTTTGTTCTGTTTATTCAAATCAAAATGAAAAATGAAAAAGCCTCCGAAAATTTTCCTTTAAGCTCGCCATTTGTCTCCCCCCATCGCACCTCGCGCGAACTGCGAATCCAAGTCATTTATATTTCACGCGGCCTTGGCTTCTCTTTCTTTTATTCTTGGAGACTTTCTCACTTTCACTGAATTTTTTATGCGGTTCGCTTGTAGCGCTTTTTAGAAAATTAATATTCAACATGTCAGCGGGGTGGATCGGAAGTGAGCGGCAAATTTTTTGCAACGAGATGTTTGTTACAACGTAAAACTTTTTCTTATAACAATTGTCCTACTTAAGAATACTTGAACTTAACGTTAAAGGTTCGGATGGACATCGTGCAAAAATATCATTCATGCGGGCAAACATTTCCCAAACGAGAACTTATGACTCGAGTCAGGAGAGTTTTCAACAAGCGAGGTGTCTTTTCTAACGTCGCACGTTTCTCCACCAAATTGCAACTGTCGGTGCTGTGAAGGGTTTGAAACGAGAGGAGCTGAAAACAAAGGGTCGACCAAAGGTGACGCCAAACGTTCCTAATGATAGTGAATTGTTTTCTCTGACTCTTCGACTAGTTGAACATATCCTTGGGACTTTGAATCCCTTCCGGCTGTTCGAAACGTTTCTTGCTGTCGTGCAAATCTTAAAGATCCCCGGCGGAGTTGAATTAAAATTGTTTCGTGTCAAGGGTTCGTTTCACCTACACGAGGTTTAAGGGCTCTGTGAAAACTACATCAACCGGTCGTCCCGATCATCTCTTTAATAGGATTGTTTGTTTTTATTTTTATAGGTTTTCCTTTCTTTTCTTTTCACATTCCCGGGCTGCTCATTTCCTTTCCCATTCTTGTCCTCCTCGTGCTGTGTGTAGGCTCGAGGTATCAATTTTATTTTTCTTTTATGAGTAACAAAAAAATTGTTGCCAGGAGGACAAAAAAAAAGAAGAGAATGAAAAGAAAGCCCTGGGCTCGATGATACTTTAATTGATTTTATCAGATAGTCTGGGCCTGCCTTTTCCTTGTGCCCTTGTCTCTGCTCCCATCGCTCTTGTTGTTATGGTGTGAACGGTCCTTTCAGGAGACTCTTCGCTCACCCCTCGATTGCTGCATGCCTTCTTTCCCACAAGATAATTTGTGAGATAATTTCACCTTTTCGCCTCATTTTTTCTCGCTCGTTGGCGCTTCTTCCTTTCATGGCGCATTGTTACGTAAGCGAACCGAGAAATTTAATTTCTTTCAACGTTATTGAATTTGATGAAACGGCGGGAATATTTATCGCCTCGATTGAATTACGCCGTCGGGAAGCCCTTGTTTTATTTCGGTAGAGAGGTGATTGATTGAGGGCTGGAAAGGAATTCAAAGGCAAGCGGGGCGAGGTGATCAAACCGAGGTTTAAAATGTCATTTATTCCGCGTCTCCTCGAATCTTCTCTTCTTCGCCGCAACGGCGGAAATTTGAGGCTTGAGAAAAGCTTTGGAACTTAGTGACGACGAAGACGTTGCTCTGTGACGTAATTGATGATCGTTGTTCGCAACGTGTGCTGCGTTACTTTTTGTGCCTCTTCTCGGAAGCATCCTTCAAATGCCGATGGAGAGGGCCCAGGAAAAATGTTTCCATCCTAATTTTTTTCTCGTCTTCCGCTTCGAGCACAATTTATCATCGCCATCGTAACTTATTTCATTCGGTCTATCTCTCTGTCCCCCCTCCCTTTCCAGTTCCGATTATTCCATCAGAGAGAGAGAGAGAGAACGAAACCCAAAAGAAAGCGGCGTTGCTCCATAAAGAAAGACGAATTTCATTAAACACATTTGCCGACGACGATTTATGACGTTGAAAATGTTCGGAAGTGGAAAAAAGCTCTCGCCAATTTATCAACCCGTGGAGAGAAAAAGCTTCCGGTAATGAATATTTCATGAATGGCAGGCAGGGAGAAAGCGGGTGGATGAGGGGTCGATCATTTCTGTTGCATCCCAGCTGCTGCATTCTTTGATGCATTGTAGTTGGAGCTACGACATTAGAGGAATTGAGATTTATTGCAGTGACTTTCCATGTAAACGTTTTGTCTCCCTGTTTTTGAACATTCCAAGCACATTGTTTCGTTCCGTGAAGGATTGCCACCCAACTCACACCCTGACGTCAGGCGAGTAAAGTGGGAGTTGTTAAAATTCCTGATTCAATTCTTGAATTTTAAATTGAAGCTGCTGCATTGTTTTTCATACGAGCTTTGAATAAAAGCAAGTCAGATAGAGAGGGGGCAAAGCTCTCATGTTTTCATTTCAGGGGACGTTCGGGGGATGAGTCAACAGCAAAACATGAATACAAAGTTGTTCTCTAGCTGCTTTGAAACACCTCAAAATGATCTAACTTGAACCCCAGAAAATCCCAAACGCCGAAACAGAAGTTCAGCATAATGGAAAATATTCATTTTGTTGTGAACTCGGATCAACAACAGCAATACACAAATTTTCCTACAAAGCTTTAGAAGCGAGAGCTAGGATGGGCTCGTAAAACTTTGCTGATGGCTAACGATCCTCTACAGTATTTAGTCTGTGAAAATGAATCCGTTGAAGTCCCTTCGTCATTGCCTTCGCCCGAAGTTCATCAGACTGATTATTTTCATGCGGATTTGTGTTTTCGTTTCACGGCGTTTTCCTTCTTTGCCATGAAGCCGCGTCATGGAGATAATTCGTGCGCTTTTATTCCTTCATGTTGTGTCGCATGCTCCACATGAGGCTGCTACTGCCTCGAGCTTGGTGTGGGAGGGAGAAGGGTAAAGAAAGCCGTAGGATTATGAAAATACGGTGAAAAACGAGAGAAAACTCTCGAGTTTATAACGAACAGCGAAGCGATGTTAGATGATGAATATTATTAACATCAAAATTGTCTCATGTGAGTCGATAGCAGCGTTCAGCGTGTGATTGAATCCGGAAACACGACGCGAATCTGTGCGGGAATTCGTTTGATGAGTCGTTTTCTTCTCGCCACAAGAATTCCGCCACTCGTGATTCTCAAGTTTTCATTAAAGGCATAGCAATAAATTGGATCCCTGATGTGGTTGACTCGCAAACTTTGATTTGCGGCAGCACAACTAGCACAAGCTTCAAATATTTTTTGTGACTGCTCGTAAAGCTTCGGCCAGGGCAAGTGAGCCGTCTCCAGGTGGCTAAGGATTACTGAACGAGGAAACTGCCTCCCTGCCTTCAACACGATAGATTTTTTCCTCAAGATTTCGCATCACAACAATAAGTTTTTTGTGCTTTTCGCTTCAGCTTCGTAATATTAATTCAGAGACTTTTTATCCGGTGGAGCTTTCTCCCCGCTTTTTGTCGAGCTTCGCTAAGCCTTTAAATCTTATCGACTCTATAAACTATCATCCATTTAATGCCGCAAAGTCCTCGCTGCGAACTGTTAAGAGTTAAAAACGGCAGTGAAGCTTTCGTGCAGCAGATTTTCCCTTTCCTCCTTCTTTGCATATTTATGCTCAGCCTCGCTGTATAATAATAACTAATAATAATAAAACTGCCTCCAGACTTTTCACTGGAAAATCCACTTTGCTCTCTCTTTGCGAAACGGAGAACACGATAAATTTCGAAGATTTCCATCTTATGATAACGAACCAAGGTGGATGGATCCGTTCGTAAGCGCTGTGAAAATGTTATCGAGGATTTTGGTGTCTCTGCCGAGATCAGCGAGGGATTTTCGTTGTCGTTGATGAGACGTAACCCACTCAAAGCTCCTAAACATGTGAAAAATCTGTTCTTAACAATGCAGCCAAATCGAGTCGAGTGGGGAAGGAGAGCAAACGAAAGCAAATAAATTTCAAAGGCAAAGCTTTTCTCTGTTTCCGAGCAGAGTCTTAAAGTCAAACAGTGTGAGCAGCTTCATGGTTATCGTTTTCACATCCTAAATCTTATTATACGACCACCCTCGTCATATCTCACTCCCTTCGATCTCGCCCCATCCAAGCCTCCCAACACTTTCCTAGTAGACAAAGAAGTTCCTCGCAGACTTTATCCCTTTGTTTGAGCATCCGCCATAACACACGCATTTGAATTCTGCGAATAATTTTCTGTTGCCGGGGAGGCGAGGATGGAGGAGTTGTTGAGCTGAAGCACGCAAACGAACATCACACGCATGAGTTTGGCGGTGGCAATCTAATAGTATAAAAAGCAAAGCAGAGCGAAAGGAAGACAACTGATAATGGCTTTTATGGCAAAATTTTTTATCGCTCCGCTACATTTTCTTGCTTTAATGTTTCTCTCGGCTCCCTTCACTACGATTGCCTTTTTATTGTTTTTATGCTTGCCGCAGTGAAATATTGATGGCGGCCTAATCATTGCTTATCGCCTCTCGTGCGAATTGCCATTCTACTGTAATTTCATGTTCATCGGCGAGACGATTCGGACGCGGCCACCGCTTGATTTTTGATGTTTAGATTTCCCCTCTCTTTATCGACACTCATCTCACTTCATAGAAACACATCACCATCATTCCATTTACACCATGTCCATCCGTTCACACCCAATTGTAAAAAATTAGCGCTCATTTATACGTTACCGTCATCGTCGGGCAGTGTCTGTGAAGATCCGTTCGAGTACTGCGTGGATGTAATTGCGGTCGCAATTGATTGCTGAACTTTGTCGCTGCCCGGTGTGCCTGTCAATTGCTCCTCTTGCGGTTGTGCTGTGCCGCCGTTCAAGTGCTGCTGACCGCTTTCAACCTCGACCACCTGAATCGGAACGGTTGGTGCTTCCATCACACCCGAGTTCGACCCTCGCTTCCCTTGTGCATTCTCAATTAAATCAATCGATGTCGTTGTCGTTGGTGTCGTCGGTGCACCCGACGAGAATCTCATGCTGTATGGCTGGCGGTTTGTAAGCTTCTACTCGTTCCACAATGCAATGAAGTTGGTAGGTGGTTGAGAAAAGGAGTTTGCGGTGAGAGGGTGACATGATGCAGATGAGCAGGAACACGTGCATATTCACAGGTGCAATGACATGGTTTGATATTAATTTTGATGTTGATGGTTCGTGTTTGCAATTATAAAGAGAGAGAAAGAAGAAAGAAAGACAGAAATGTAGATAAACCAATGAAATAAATTGAGCTTTTATTGCTAAGAGCTTTGCCGACGTGTTGCTCGTCGTACGGGCCAACAAAAAAAGGGTTCAACATGTGATATGCAATCAGAAGCATGATGAGTTTCGAAGTTGCCCATCATCATCACAACAGCAACCGAACTGAACCTGGCTTCGTCACGGAAAAACAACAAAATTGTTTTCCATGTTCTCTGCAAAAAGGCTTCGCACAAAACGACTCTTGAATGGATAAATAAGAACGTGCAAGGGTTTTTAATGACGAGCGAACTTTCTCTCTTTTTGTGGCGGAACGTCTTCCGTTCTTCTATTTACAGCACATTCTGGCAGTGATTTTTCACTTTTGTGCTCGTCCTTATATTAGGGGCAGCGTGCATGAACAACGTCACAATAGTTTTACGTATTATGGCGACTGAACTAATTTGTGTGAGGTAAGCTAAGCGTTACTGAACTAAGCTAGAATCAAGTGAGCTTCAACTATTGGGATGGAACTAATCTTTTAGACATCCGGGATTAATAATGAGTTCTGGGACATCTAAGGTTGATTGATTGATTTCAAAAATAATTCCGCTACAGACCGAGTTCAGATCGTTGACATTTTGACATCAACTGTCAACGAGGAACTCCATCGAGACACTTACACGAGCCTAAATGTTTTAAATTCGTCTTTTGCTAAGTCTTTATACTAATGTTTTTATTTCAACTTATCTAAACACTCGCCTCTAACACTAAGTCCTTAAATATTTCAGTTCAGCAATGGAAAAGAGCAGTAGAAATTGGAGATTATTATAACTTCAATCGGATAAAATTGAAGAATATTAGATTATGTAAATTCGAACCCAATTCGATCTCAAGGATCATGCAAACTGTTAACTTTATTTTCCACGCTAACGCCCAAAACCAATGCCAAGTAGACAATGTAAAAACTTTTAAATCTATAAATCCTTGTGACGCTCCTGATGAAGGGCCGAAAAAACTTTTATAATTTAGTTTCTGATTTATTTCTCTATCAGTTAACTGGTTGTGGTCGGGACGAGAAAAGACTTGAAGCGGAAATTCATTTTTATCAGATAGCGAAGAAACTAAGTTGGTGAGAGAGGCCCTAATCTAGTCTTACATTAAATAAACTAAACTAAACTCTTGCGAGAACAGCAGCTAAATAATTATTAATGGATCGCAGAGAATTTGGAGTCCCTCGATAGTTTTATCATTGAGTTAACGAACGAAATCAACTTGTTGCAAACTTTTATTCACCGAAAGTCGGGAAAATGAAAGCTCAACAAAAATGTTTTCGCAAAAATCAAATTAAAACTTTTCTCTTTTCGATTTAATTAAATTTAAACAATGGCACACATCAGTCCGAGATGAAAATTTACATCCGATTAAGCGCTGAGCACGACGCAAATTAAACGAAAATAAATGTTTCCCTTGATTTGCCTGACAAGCCGTTGAGATACGAAAACTTTACACCCACATGGAACTCACCATTTCTGTTCCACTCATTCCTGTTCCACCAGCGCTGCTGCCGCTCGCTCCTGGTTGGGTACTGCGACCCCCATTATTTCTCGGCCTCACGTTCTTGTACGGCTGGAACAGAACAAGATAAACTTTCGGCGAGAACAAACACGCCAGAACGACCGTTGCGCTGATATCCAAGCACATGCATAAACTCGACGATTGGATCTTGTAATCGTTGCTCGTGCCGAAATAAATCGCAATCGATGCGAGGAACACTATGCATGTCGAGTACATTGTAAAGCCAATGTATTTCGCTTCATTGAAGTTCTCCGGAATCTTTCTAGTTTTAAAAGCGTAGATAGTGCAGAGCGGAACAAGGAAGATAATAAGAATGAGCGAGATCATGAGACTGTGACCAGAACCCTTGCAGGTTAGCACAGCTTGGAGAGGCGAAGGATAAACCTAGAGAGTTGAGCTGGTTATTGATATACACAACAAAGGATATACACAACGAACCTCACGGACGTCCGGAGGATCATAAATCAGCCACGCAATCGACACGGCCAGCTGAATGAGAACAATTCCTGTTTGGATAGCGAAGCGGTTTAATTGATGGAACGAACGACCTTGACACACACTCACCACTAGAAATGGCAACCTGAGATATTGGTGAGGTGTAGAGCGGCCTTTGAATGCTTTTCACGCCTTGGTTGAAAATTCTCGAGATGCGATTTGTTTTAATGAAAATCGCACTGTAGCAAATACTGAGACAAAGCCCGATTCCGATCCTAAGACTCGCACACGACAAAATGTTTGGTGGGGCGAGAATGATAAAGGACATGCAATAACAGCAGAGGATTCCAGTGAGCAACATGTAGCATAGCTCGCGACCCGACGCCTTAATCACCGGAGTTTTGTTATATCTAAGCGAGAGGGAATGTTTTATTGATTAGCCATTAAACCAGTCGAAGGTTTACCTGATGAAAACCGTAGTCGTAAAGATGGTGAAGCAGATACCGAGCGAGGAGAACACCAGCGGCACAAGTGCCCATGGCGATAGCCAATCGATGATTTCGGCCGGAATCTTGTCACAACCGGTGACGTTCACATTTGGTCTCCATCCGGGGCCGCATGACATGCAAGTATCATTAAGAGCATACGAGTCGAGATTGCACTTGACGCAAACCCAACAACATTGATCTTGGAAGTTCCGGATAGATCCGCCCGGACATGGCTCGCTGCACACAGATTTTGGCTCACCGCCTTGCCATTTCATCGAATGGAAGTTTAAGTTAAGACTGAAGAAGAAACGGAAAAAGAGAGGAAAAACTTTGACAAGTAGATCGATTGAACAAGCGCTTACAACTCTCCCACACCCACCTCTCTCGCCACGTTCCAATCTGAACGTAATCAAACTTCGTGTCGTTTTTCTGATATTGATAAATGTTGTAATAACCATAAGCATCGCCGTCCTCATTAAATCTAATTTCCGTTCCCTGCGGACCATTAAACGACACATTGTGAATGAATTTCAGCATTGTGTGACCCGGTATTGGTAGCAGCGATTGCCAGCAATCTCCTCCCTGCACGCCACATTTCGTCTTAATGATGTCATCAAGTGCATGTGCAAAAGCGTAGACAGCATCAATAACGAACGGAACGAGACCCTCTTGCTCGTAGCCAACGCGAAGGTCCTCAGCACCTGTGCACTTCGAAGAGTTACGCGAATCTACTTTACATTTATGGCGCTGCTCCCAGAATTCGTTAAACCATATGTTGCGGCAATTCACGTTAGATTGGTTCGCCTCGTTGCGTGTCGATGGACATTGATTTGGGTTTAGTTGAGGTTTGAGCGAGAGAAAGTAGTTGTTAAAGCCTGGAATATATGATATTTGTGGTTGATTTATAAATTCACCTGCCCGCCCTTTTCATTGCAGCACTCACCGGCAGAGTCCTTTCTATGCGGAAGCAACGTGATTGAGTTGACAGCGGCAAACTCCTGGTCTCTAACGGGATAAGATTTTGCGCCCCATGAATCACTAGCAATCCAGTAGAAGTGGCCGGTCTTGTTCGCTCGAATGCTCGCCCTTAGCAGTCGCTTGACGTTGTCCTCGTCAACAAACATCACGACAGCCCGCGCCTGCTTTTTACTGTACAGTCTGTCGATAATTCGATCGAAGTCCTCCTCCTTCGAATTGCGTAAAATCTTTTCATTTACAGCGACGCAAATGTCGAGCTCTGCTGCTGCTTTTAAAAAGCTTGCAATGCCTTTCTCCCCGTACTCTCCTTCAACAGCGACAGTTGACGTGTAGGTGAGCTTCAACGTCTGAACAATTTCAGCTAACGCCTGGGCTTGAAAGTTGTCGGGCGGAACAACACGTGAGAAATATTCAAATCGCGATTTGTCCGAAAGCTCCACGCTCGTCGATGCGTAGCTGATTTGAGGAATTTTAAAAAGCCGTAGGATGTTGGCGACCATAATTGATACGACGCTGAATGACGCACCAATGACACCAGAGACTGGCTTGTGTGGACGATAGATGGGTGGGTTGCCATCGGAACAAGTGTACTCAGACATATCCTGTTAACGAGACCGATGGCGCTCATCAATGAAATTGCCAATATATGAATGAAAGATCAAATGAAGCTGACGAATGATGAGCAGTCGCTATGACATCGAAATTTAATTAAAATCATTTTTGTTTCCATATAAAGCGTCGACAACAAAAACGAAAGCTTCGATACAGAAAATATTTCACGAGATAAGAAATTTCTTTTAAATCTTATTTAAATTATTTTGAAATGAATTTGTTTGATCTTTCGTTTTCCTCTAGAAAAGCGGAGAAAATTCGATTTCGGAAAAATGTCAACAACTTGCCTTGTTCATGTAGTATCTCACGAACTCCATCGATTGCTCGAGCGCGTAAGTATCGCTGCTGCACGAGTCTATGACGACAGTCCCCAGCGTAATATTCGGAAGCAATCGATCGTCCTTGTTGATTTGATCGATCGCGTAGAGCATCGCTTCGAGCCTCTGTATTCCTTTCTCCTCCTTGATCGCTCCGCAGGGATAGTCGCGATTCGCGCTCGTGTGCTCGTGCATCGGGAAAATTCCTCCCAAAATGATATCGCCGGAAATGCGGATGAGCTTTCCATTGTTATTGTAGTTACTGTTGCCACCAGAGTCGATTGAGTGAATTGTTGTTACATAACAATTAATGAAAAGGTAAACACTTAAGCTAATTGAGCGAGTGACATGGTGTGGATAACAAGTCATGATTTTCCCTCTTTTGTTTGTCGTTGGCACGCACGATGACGAAATGGAATTATTCACACTAACGAGATGAGATATTGCGGACGAGACTTTTCTCAGTTGATTCTTTGTGCTTTCATTGCAACAGCTGAATGTCCTTAGAACTACACGAATCACTTAGCTTTGAGGTTTCACAATTTTTTCACTGCGCATTATTATAGTCTTTCGATTAAATTTGGTTGATGATCCTGGAATGAAGACAAAGAATTCGATGAGAATCGAACTCTTGTAGGACCCAAAAAATATGTTTTCAGCCTGCAACTGTACCACGTTGTGATTTTGCATAAATCATTAAATTTTTATGGACTTCTTGTTGGTTCAAAAAATAAATATTTGCGCCAACGTAATAAAGTTCTCGTAAATGAAAAACGGAAACTCGCTGCTGATGTTCATAACGTAAAGTCAATAAAAAAAGGCCCGAAACCGATCGAGTTAAGTTATGTAACTCAAGCTCAATCAATCCAGTCGTTCGCGCACACAGCTAGCTTTGATTAATTGCTTTACGACTAATTTATTGCAGAGTCTTTCACGTCGAAATAAATTTCAATTCCATTAACTCGAGACCATCGTCAATTTGATTCAATTTAATTCCTTCACTGTTGATTCATGGGAACTTTAATTCACTCATTTGAACCGATTTCTTCCACTTGAGCTGTCAAAGGGCTTAAAGTTCGGTCTGCACTCGAAGTTCGCCGGCGCTTAATTTCCTTTTTACTCCTCGTTAACTTTCACTAGCTACAATTCCGAGTGTCAATTACAACTTAACCGTAAATCGCCAACGCCACATTTGATATTTACTCATGTCCTCGTTTCGATGGATTGCCTCGCATTAGTCACAAGATACATTCGCTGTCTGCGTCGTGTTTAAAGGGAAGATAGTTTTATATCGCTTTCATTAACAGTTACCGACAAACAACGCTTCGCACGAGGGGCTAGAGCAAATCACGTAACTGTGATTGAAGAACATCGAATTTGATTTTTCCAATTGATGAAAACAACTGAACACGACTCGCCCCGTCTCATCAACGATCCTTTAAATAATTAAACAGGGCAAATGCTCATTGACAAGTTAAAATCGTATCATTAGATGTAATTGCGAGAGTGAACGTTAGAAACGAGGTTAGTCGACGCCGCCCCCAGATAAAGATTGAAGTTCCTCGAGGGTGAATTCAGCATACTTATCGGACGGTCGTGATGAAGATCCGTCCGTTTCTTTAATTGCGTCCCGTTTTGGCCATTCCAATTTATTTCCATGTGATTTAATATCCACAGAGCACCTTTTGCCATTTAAATCACCGGGTGAGCGGGAAAGCGAGGGATGAAACCATGTGCGTTCCACCTTGCAAACCCAATCGATCCATTTGAATATTTAATTTCTCAATTTTCTACTTCGAGTGACATTTCTCAGCTGCTCATCATCATGCTTTTGTGATTTTTGTGTGTTTTTCTGCTTCACTAGATCATTCCTCCCATCTTAGCCTCCTCCTGACTCCGCGTGGCTGCTCGCACCATCAAACATAGGAAAGGTTCACGTAAAATTGAATTTTCCTTTTTCTCATCTCGAGCCTAAAATTCCCCAGACAAACATATTTTGCCTTTCCAGAGGCTGTGATGTGTCCCTTGTTGACGAACACGATGTCAATTACCTGAGGGCGGCGACATCTCTGCAAGCTCGTAAGCAAGAAAGGAAACTCCCGCAAACTGTCACGCAAATAGAAATAAACTGCTGATTGTAACAAACGACACAAAGGATCATCATACATCTCCAATTATCGTCATGAAACGAGAGACAGCTTTTCATCTTTCTCTCATTCTTACTCTTGATATGATGAACTTTCGGCGGTTACAAAAGGTGTCGTCGACACTTTGAGAAATTTTCTCGATTGCTTCTTGATTGCTTTCATTTGCTTACATGTTCTAAATGGCCTAGTAAGAGATTATTCAGATATTCGTGATTCTTTCGACTGCCTTTCTTTCTCTGTGCTACCCTGCCAACCACCGTTCAACAGCATTTCTATCTTCGTCTGCATTTAAATAATCATTCCCGTCGAAAACGTCGGATGAAAATTAAAAAGTGAAACGAAAATGAAAGAGAGAAATGCCTCTGACATTATCATCATCATCGCTTCTCGAAGCTTTTTCATCACCGAGCGAACGGGTGAGATGTTGAGAGGGAGGGGTTGGAATGTGACATTCAAGTAGACAACATGACAACTACCTCGGCTTCTCTCCTTTTGCCAGTTTTTTATTATGGGAATAGAACTTTTTTCTCTGCATAATAATTTTCTCTGATCACATGCTCGAGTCGCAGGCAACGGTTGTCGAATGCGACACTCTTCGAGCACGCTCGTTTCAAATCTGCTTCGCTAACGAGAGTCGCTTTAAATTTCTCACGTGATTCACGAACGATCCCGTTTGACTTGTTGTGCTCTGAGGAAACTACAATTTTTGCATCTCACCCAGCGTGTTACCCATCAAATAAAAATTGTCTTCGTCGTACATTTCACATTTTATAACTTTTTCTTTTCCGACCCGAGACTGTTTTCGATGTGAACCCTGAGCGAGCAAACCATCCTTCATGATTTTATTTTTCTTTTCGGCTTGTCCATCAAATGCCAAGCTAGTATTTTTGTTTTCGTAGAATTAAAGACAAGCCGGAGGTCGCTTGAAAGTTCTGTAAAATCACGTTCTCGAGCGCCATTATCAGCAAAATTGTTTTACGATTCCCAGAAGATGGGGAAACTTAATTTGCTGATTTATCTCGCAGCGTTTTCATTTCGCAGCAAGCAAGAAAGAAAGCAGCACACGAGCGCAGTTTCGCAAAGAGGGTAAATGAGGGTTCTGAGAGTCGTCAAATTTATTGTGGAAGCTCGAGACTTTGAAGTAATTTGAATTTTCATCGACGCCCTGCTGCTTTGAGCAGCAAATCAAGCTCTTCTTATGGGTAATTTCCACTAGAATTTCAAATTCTCGCAGCTAATCCCAACACACTCCCTATAGAGTTGATCTACAAATTTGCTAGTTTTATTTTCCTCATCATTTGAGTCTCTATGCTGCAGTTCATGAGCGGGGTGGCAGCGTGAGGTTCCCACGAACGAAGAATTGAGATGGAAATTATGAATGTTCAATCCATCACCCGGGCTGGGCGAACTAGCGAAGAGGGTAGTTGAGTAGTATGGGAAGCAGGCTCATGTTCATCGAATATATATTGAGAAGCGAGCGACACATCAGCAGCGACAGTAAATTGTCTCATAAGAAAGAGAGTAGAAAAATCAAATCGGGGGAGCACGAACATTAGAACTTTCATGGATTTTTCATTGAATCTGGAGCAGAACGACGAGGATTACAACAGCGCAATAAAATGCTACGTTCAACAAGAAGTGAGAACCGTTTACGAGGCTTTGATAGGATGAAGAATAAAAACAAGCTTCACCCTCTTCAATCTCAACAGTGAAAAACCTTTTTCAGTGAAACCTATAACGAATTATTTGATTATTTTCACTCTCCAAAACTTGATGTGTAAGGTGGTTTTAGGCATTCACCAGCTGGCGGTGATTTCGGTAATTCGGTTATGAACTTTTCCTCTCGCTCCTTCTCCATCTCATTCTTCACTTTTATTGAGGGAAATTATCGGAATATTTAATTCTGCGTTACAACTTTCTATCTTTCGTTTAGGGGGTAGAGACGCGGTGGCGAAGTGAGACGACGGAGAGAAGAAAGTTTCACCAACAAATCAAATTTAACACGAGAAAATGATTTTTCCTCTTCCTCGCTTTTCCATGTTCACTTCAGCAAAGTTTTTTTTTATTGTTTCAGCTGAGCCCGCGAGGATAAAGCAAAGGCGCGACGAGGGCGGGAGAGGGGGAAGTGTTGCTTTACAATAATTTTATCGTTTGCACAAAACTCTCAATTAAGCTTGCAATTAAAATCCTTTTAAGCAGAGTCACGCGACATGGAAAAGCTTTCTTTATTCACATTCAAGACAGATTGGCGCCGTTCACATTGACGAACAAAGAGCGAACTGTAATCACCATCCGTTCAATCTTCGTTACTTCCAATTTCCCTTTCACTTTCACATCCTTATTTCATTTTTCCATAAATGGAATTATAAATATTTTCTTTTCAATGAAATAAATTTTTACTTTAATGGATTAACTTTGAAGCTCACACACGCACCGGAAAGCGAAAGGATGGGCACTGCATCGACGGCCGTCCGATTATCAACTGGAGCCGCGTGCCGTCGCAGGTTCGATATTTTATCATTCTTCAGCTTAGCGAGAGACGAAGCAGTGGCACGAAAAGCTCTCGGAAAATTCGAGAGAGGAAAAGCTGCGAGAGAAAGAACGTTCATGACGTCATGTCTGCCGGGACCATCGCTCGTTACAGCATCAATGCCGCTGATCCCGTGAAAATTTCCTCTCATACTCTCTTTGCCGCTCGAGTCACTTTTCCTCATGCAAAGTAAACAAGAGAAAACGTCCTGCAAGTATCCAGACACGCGCACTGCCGACGTTACAGAAGCTTTCACTTGTATTTGTTGTCTCCTTTAATTTTCTCAATATTAGGAAAGCAAACAAATCCATTGTCAAGGCTTTGCGAGCTTTGAAAGCTCTGTCGACAAAAATTCTTCAGTTCTTTCAAAGTATCATGTTTTGCTTTTTCTATAGCTTACACACATTTTTAGGCTCACATCTCACTCGCCCACTCTCACTCTGCCACAGCCACATCGCCGCTCCATTTCAAGCGGAAAACGCAACATGGGAAATGTGTCCAGTGTCTTTGTGAATTATTTATTTTGTTTTATTTTTGCTTCTTCGGCATTCGCTCGCAGTTAAATTGATTGACAGATTGAAATTAGCGCTTCCCTTCTTCGACTTTTATGTCCATGTTTGCTTACGATTGCTGTCGATTTCTTGGGATGAAGGCTTTGAATGGTTGACGTGATGTGAGTTTCGTTTATGACGAGCAAATTGAAAATGGTAAACGATGGCTCGGATCGTAAACTCGCTGAAATGGAATGCGAATAATGAGGATTGAGGATATTTGCAAATGATATCATTAAGTTCATGATGTTGATGGCTGAATTTTCAACCCTTTAGAATCCATGCCGATTTAACAACTTTTCAGTGAGTGTTAAAGGCGGAAAATTGGAAAATCTCTCTCGCTGGGCGGTGACGAACGTGGAAACATTTAAAACTTTTTCAATCTTGACTAAATAAATTATTTTCTCCTTTGATTTTCTTCGCAACTTGGAGCTTTTCCGATCCAACGATTCTCACGCATTTCGAAAAGAATCTACGAGGATAATTCGAATGCTTCCGATTCCTCATTTGTTTTGGCCTAGTTTCCCTCGAAGATCTCTCTCGTCTTCGCAGTTTTCCTCGTTCATCGACTCGCACGCTTATCACTTTCTGTTCGGTTGGCTTTCTTTTTTCGAAGCCATCGCTCAGATTTATCTTCTTGAGCGGAAGAGAAGCGAGGGAGCGTTTTGATGGCTGAGGGATGGGAAAATTAGTCAAACGGATATCATGGAAAGTTCAATGCTTCGCGTGATGTCTCAACCGATAAAAGAGAAGAAATTCTTGATCCGAAAGGGAAGAAGATTGAGGAAGTAAACCGTTAAAATGTCATCGAAACTTAATTGAATCCACTTGCAGACAGCATCCGATGGTTTATCTGTCTCCCCACACCGGCATGCTCATGTAAGCACGATGAGAAAAAGATTGACTTGGAAGAAAAAAGTTAATTTAAATTCAGTTTGCGGTGCTTCGACGTCTCGGGACATGTTCGATGTCTAAGCGCTTTCACGTCCTCTCGCAGCGAAATGACGCCTCTGACTGTCTCGAGTATTTATTTTCCGCGTGCGAATTAAAGCAAAAGACGGGAAAAACGAAATCCTTTCCCTAATTGTTTACATAATTTTCCTCCTATTCATTTCAACGCTTCGGGTGCCTTTTCCACGAGATGATTTATTTTACCGCCGTCTCTCTTGCCCATTCCCTTCTCCTTCACCCATAACTCCATTCCAGCCCACATTCTTTCTCGAGCTGGTGAGGCTCTCGTCTGTTTCGACACATTCCCGAGGCAACTTCAGGCTTGTGGTTGTGAGTTTGCGGGTGAGAATAAAAACGAGTTACCGAACCAACGAACCTCCCTCAGCGCACGGTGTCGCTCTTAATTTTCCCACAGCATTATTCCCATTCGTGTACACATTTTTCACATATTTTCGTTTCTTTCGCTTTCATTACTGCGCGAAATATAAAACAAACAACGAACTGTTCGATGGAAGGGGAGCGGGTCGAAGAAGAAATATTTGAAACAGAAGAAAGAACAAGACAAGTTTATTCATCCGAGCTTTGCTTCTTCTCTTCTCGGAGTGTGAGATGTTTTTTGTTGCTGTTATCATTAGTGTTGCGTTACATCATGTGAGGAAAATTATTTTTAGAAGAAGAAAAATGTTGACTATGGATTAGATTTACGAGAAATTGAGCTAATCGAAAGTATTATGAACTGTTAAACCATTTTTCTGGAGGGAGGAGTTGATTACGGTGTTGTTTGTGTTTCGCCCTAAAACAGCTTCAGCCTGAAATGCTCTCTCCCCCTTGCTCTACCGCCCGGCCATAATCTTCTAACCAACCCACCCGCCTTTCCTCAACTCAAGTATTTTCCGCTCAATTCAAATTTATTTTTACGAGACAACAAAAATGTTTTTTCTTTCTCTCTTCAAACAGCTTTCAAGCGTTTTGTGCCATCGAGATGAAATTTCCGAGACGAAAATTTAATTTCCCCAACGAGAGCTTCGTGCTTTGTCGAGAAAGTTGAGGGGAGTCTGTCGTCACACTGTTTTATTGAGCACTCGATATTGATTAGCACGCCAAACCGAACGCGATCGCTCGAGCATTGCCGAGACGAAAACTTGAGATGGAACGCAGACGCTGACTGAGTGATCGCGAAAACTGGCCAAATGGGATTGTGAAGAGGAAATGTTCAGTGCTCCCGCAATAATCCGAAGATTAATTTCATTCATTCCTCGCTATTAATAGAACGAGATAATTATCGAAACATGAGCTACGGGACGTAAATTTGTTATGAAAGTGAGCTGTGGAATAATATTTATGTTGGAAACGAGCAAACTTTGTCGTAAGAGTTTGGCCTGAGATAAGAATTGTCTTGGGGGGAACGAGACGCTGACAAATTTATTTTCATGCGAAAGGGTTTGTCAATAAATTAACTCAACGGCAGTTGGAGAAATTTTCCGCAGAAGTCTCCCGGCGAGCGATGGAAATGGGAAAACTATTGTCGTTAAATTTGTAACTTTTTAAATTATTTATTTGTTTGCTGATTGTCATCACAAAGTTTCCTTAATGAAGACTCAAATAAATTGGATGATGCTGGCAGTGCCCAAGAAGATTTTATCTTTAGCGTCCTCTTTATCCTCGCTGTGGCTTTTTCGTGCTCTGAAAGTTACGAAAAAAGTTAAGAACTTTCACTTGCAGAGTTTTTCAAGTTCAACTTACGGGTGCCAAAAGTTTCTGCTCTGTTGCTTTACATCTTGTCTCGGCGTAAAGTCCCGAAGCCAGCACGCATTTGCATTCGCTTTGTACTTCTGTTCTTGAAATGACGTCAGCCAAGACATAGCCGACAACTCCGACGAACTTCTTCTTATCGGTCTGGTAAGCATTAAGGTTGAAGACATAGCCGTTCTTCTTGGTCAGGTCTACTCCCATGTCCGATTCGTATTTAAGCTTTCCGGCAATGTCGACTGATCCCATGTTTGGTCGTTTCTTCTCGTTAACAAGAAGGGCGACGTTGTTGTTGAAGCCTGAAAATTTATTTGTTTTTAAAAGTGTCTTAACCATTCGGAAGTCAGCAACTCACCAACAATGTTTCTGGCTCTATCAGCAGGTTCCGTGATAGCGATTGGCATGACTGCGTAGACTCCAATTCCATGGTCGAAGGCAATCTTTCCGCTCAATTCGCCAGCGAGTAGTTTACCCTGAAATGGAAATAAGAATAAATTTTCTGAATGTTCTGCAGAAGTTGCAAAAGCTTACAGGATTCGTTGAGTATGGAATTCCGTCGGAACGGAAGGCAAGAATGGTCTTTGTTGCTGTTGCTCTAAATGGATATTTCATGGCGCGTTGGAATGCACGGGCGTCAGCTGAAACTCCCAAGTCCTTGCTTGTTTCCTTGCATGCCCTCTGAAGTGTATCTAAAGCAGAGTCGACGTCGCTTTGTCCGGTTTGGAGTGCATTTTCCGCTTTCGGGCCTTCGGTCTTAACGTTAGCAAAGTTTCCTTTGAAGTTCAACTGGCCGTTTGATGTGTACTGATAGAGATAAATGTCATCGGCACTGTAGCCAATGGCAGCGATGTTCAGATCAGAGATTCCTGCTTTGCCCAACTCAGCTTTCAACTCGGTGACAACTTCTTGAACGACGCTCAATTGACCTCCAAGTTGCGTGTCAAAGACAACAACGACATCAGCTTGCTTCTGTGGCACTCGAACTGCAACTTCATCGCCGACTTCGAGTGGTTTATTACCGACTGAACAACTGCTGCAAGCCTTAGGAATCGAAACAGGGATGAACTCTTGGCGACAGCGACTAGCATATGTCGTTGCAATGCTGCAAGCCGCCTTTTGAGCATCAGGAGCACCTTGGACAGCGTGTTCGCAAGCTTCACGATAGTTCGATGGGCTGACAAATAAGAAGCAAAGTCGAAGCGATGAGTCACGGCCGAAGTATTGCGAGCAGAATTCATTGGAAACTGCTTTCTTATAATCATCTCCAGATGCTGTAACCGCTGGGCAGTCTGAACGCGTGCGGTATGCGTTGCCAAATTCGCTTGTGCTTTCAGTAATTTTTCCGCTTGGCAGAATGTAATCATCGTACTGTTCAGAATTTCCATTGCCCAACAAGCCTCGGGTCTTTCCGGAGTAGAATCCTGAGACGCGAACGTGGCAAGTTGTTAAATCTTCCGAGCACTCAACGCCAGCTCCGTACTTCGAGAGAAGTGAAACAGTGTAGAAAGTTCTCCAGGCGTGAAGAGTTGTCTGATGGTAAGGGTATTCAGCTGATTTTCCGTTGACTTTAAGAGCGCCACCGCTGCTCACTTCGAAGAATCCAGATTTGTCAGTCACTGAAATTGACTTCATTTTTCCATCAACGAGGTTGGCAACAATGCTGAAGTTTCCTTCGACGAAGTCTCTAGCGAGAATGTAGCTGCACTTTCCTGGGAAAGTCAAGTGACGTCCATCGAATGTGAAGAAGTGGGAGCCGTCAGAAACTTCTCCATGAAGAGTGAATGGTGGCAAAAGTTCGGCTGGGTTGAAAGCATACGGACGGTACAAGTAAATCAAATCGCGAAGGTTAATCAAAGGCTCGCTTCTCAGCTGATTGAAACCGCTGAAACGAACATTGCTGATGAATGGAGGCAGACGTTTGAACCAATTCATGTTGATGGGAGCAGTCAAAGAGTTTGCGGATAATCCATCAATGTATTCCTTCTTGAATGCTGAGATGGCATCGATCAGCGACTTGTACAATTCCTTCAACAGAGCGAAGTCATCAACTTGTTCGCCATCGATCTTCTTTTGAAGGTATTCTGAGAACTTATCGAACAACGGCTTGGCATTTTCGGGGACTACTTGAGCGAGGGAGTTAAGAAGCTCAACGAGTACAAGCTTGATGGTGTCAACTGGATTGAATTCACCCAAAATTTCCTTATACTTCTCTCTGACAAATTCAACTCCTGGCAGTGTTTGGAACTGTTGCTTAACGGACTCGATCAAGTCTTTGATTTCTTGACAAATGTCTTTGATGTATTGACCAATTGCCTCGTAAGTTTCACCAGTGGCATCGCGGATCGTCTTCGAGATTGCGTTGAAATCTTCCTCGAATGTCTTAAGAGCCTTAGCGATGCGTTCAAAAGCAGCTGACAGGAGCTTCACAACTTGCTCATAAATCTCTGATGCCAGAGCTTGCAAGCTTTCGTAAAGCTTCTTCAACTGTGGCATAATATTTTCATTGAAAGCAGTCAAAGCTTGCTCGTAATATTTCGCGATAGCAGTTTGGATCGTTGTCAATTGTTCAGTGAATGCGGCGACCAAAGTTTCAAAAGTCTTGGCCAGTTCGCCGATGATGGCAGTCGATTGATCAATAAGTTTTTTGATGGCTGGGTCAGATTTCAATTCCTCAATGAGCTTGTTCAACTCTTGTTGATATTCCTGTTTGAATTGAGTGAAGTCCGGTGTTGCTTTGATAATCTTGTCGAGTTTTTGCTGCCAGAATTCAGAAAGCTTTTCGAACTTTCCTTTGACAAAGGTTTCAGCTCTTTGAAGATCTTGCTTGATTTGATCTTGCAACTGTGCAGTGAAAGCCTTCAGCTGAGCCTCGTCGACGTGGTAATTTGACTTCATGAAATGACTTTGATCCAGAGCGATCTTTCCGTTGAAAAGTTCCTTTCCGTTGCCCTTGACAAGCAAGTGAAGATCTTCTCCGATTGAGTAGCCGCTGTCAACGTCGATAAGTTTTCCTTTGGTCATCGTGAACGATCCTTTAGTGAGTCCAATGATAGCAGATTTTTGCACAACTGGGTCGGATCCAAGGTATTGGACGATAGTCTCGATGCTGAAATCTTGTTTGCCCAAATCATAGTTTGCATTCGATTTAACAATTTCCTCGCCGAAGCCAATAACAACGACGTCGAAATGTTTATCGTTGGCGTTTGCGTTCACACCGAAACGGAAGTCCTTCACTGGCATTGTGACTTCTGTGCCTAATGACATCGCACGTTGGTCGAATGAGAATGAAGCGTGATCGTTATACTTGAAGTTGATTCCAAGTCCTTGAGAACTGATCTCGACATTGTTCTTAACGTCGAAGCCTCTGCCAGAACTGTCAGTGTTGCCGAAGTTTACAATGACAACAATCTTGTCCATAGGGTTGGTAAAGACATCGAATTCAAGCTTAGATTTGACATCCATGGCGTCAGTATTCGCTCCGAATTCTCCGCCGATGCGAAGCTTTTTCACGCGTGGGTGTTCGAAGCTGATGTCGCCCTTGCCTGTGATCATGTTCTTGTTGTCTTGCTTCAATTCACCACGGAAACCAATTTCAGCCTTTTGACGAGGCAATCGCTTCTTGTCCAAGTAGAAAGCAACTGATGCGTCGTAGACACCGAACGCTGATGATTCTGGATACTTGTAGGAGGCGTCCAAGGCGATTTGACGAGTTGGGATCGAGAGAAGGGCCCCAGCTGACGATGGATTGATCGTTAGCGAGTATTGGTATTCGGGCTTGTCCTGTGATTGCAAATAGGCGTCGACTGAGTGAGAGAACTTCCATCCATCGCGGGATGTGTCAGCTTTGAGTCCAAACTCGTGCGAGAATCCAACTTGACGCAAATCGATCGTAATCACGAGATTGTGTTTGAACGACTCGAGTGAAGATTTCTCAAGCTTCGATCTTGTTTCGAGATTCGTGCAGCGGTTGCTGGTTTCACATCCTGTTGAGAAATTTGCATGGTTAAAGTTCAATTTCATCCAACTGTAATTTCTAAAATCTTACCTGTGTACTTAGTATGGAACTCCTTGTCAGTCAACTTCAGTTCACCAGCAAAGTTGCGTGGTCCAACGATGACAGTCAAGATTCCACCGAAACCAGTTTCACCGTCGCGTGATTTCTCGAAAATATTTCTGATGAGCTTGAATGAAACTTCATCAGCTTTTCCGTCAGTCAATTTGATTGTTGATTTTCCCTCGACAATTGTGCGTCCCTTCTCGTTCTTGGTAGTGAAATCGGTTGATCCTGACACGAGATGATTTCCGCCCTTGGTTAGCTTGAAGTCAAAGCCAGTGCGACCAGCAGGTCCGTCCTTTGATTTGACGTCAAACGTGAGTTTGTCTAGTCCGATCTGGGCGCTGTCGATTTCTCCTTTGAGATAGAAGTTCTCGATTGATGATAAATCGCCGTCTGCGTTGGCTTTGAGGTTGAATGACTCAACATTCTCAACCAGCAAGTTTCCTTTTCCTTTAAGATGCGACTCGATTTGAGCATCAGCTGAAATTTTTGAAGTTCCTTGAGGACGAACGATCACCACTGAGAATTTCGGGTCTTTGGGTGTTGCACGATGTTCATAGTCGAGGCTGTATTGCTGGCTGTCAGCCTTGAGCGTTGCTTTAGCTTTAATCTCGACTTCACTCGGTTTCTTGGCTTCAAAATGGAAAACAATTTCTTTGAATGTTTCAAGATCGCCGCGAAGCGTCACATCAAGGTTGACGTTGTCTTCGCCTTCTCGTTTAGCATTGAACGAAGTTGTGAATTTCTTATTGTCGCCATAAGTCACTGCAAGTGATCCATCAGCCTTGTCGTTATGATTGCAAGAGAAGGAAATTTCAGTTCCGATCGGTTTGGTGTCTGGTAAATGAAGCTTGGCGGATCCTGAACCCTTTGAGCTTGAGAGCTTGAGGTCTGTGTCGACTTGAGTTTTCTTTCCAGCCAAATCAACAGCTCCTGAGTACTTAATGATATAAGTTCCTGCGGGATCCGCTGGTTCGGTCAACTGTCCATTCGAGGTGACTGTAATTCTTTGTAGTTTTGTATTAGGTAAGTTCAAGACACCAGTAACATCATGGGAGTGTGGACGATCTTTAGTAGCGACATAATAGTTTCCTTTTACGTCGAAGTCTCCAGTAGCTCCATACTTTCCATTGAAGTGGTAAATCGCATGATTTTCACAGTATTCGTCAAGGTTGATGGTGATCGTTGTAACCTCTGGTAAGAGGCTTCCGTCGACTTGAAGTTTTCCGTTGGCCGCGTGGAAATGTCCCTTCTCGTGATTTTTCAAGTCGATGGCAACCTTGAAGTCCTTGTTGTCATAAGTGTGATATTTGTAGTATCCGACGAAATCATAAACTCCAGTTTTGTAGTTAACATTGCTGAGCTTTAAGTCTAAGACTGCTTGACGCTGTTGCTTGTTGGGAAGTTCATCTGTTGCCGTGAAATGGAATTTTCCTTGTCCTGGGACGTTGTTTAATTTCAATTCCTTCTCAACGTTGCCCGAAATTTTGCGACCAGTTGGAAGTTGGACCTCAGCCGAAACCTTTTGTGAGCCATCGACATTGCTAGCATCGACGTTGAATCCATAACGTTCAGTGAAAAGTTCGACTTCATTTTTAGAGCTGAAAGCTTTGTCGGCAATGTTGTTCTTGGTCGAGAAATGAACCTTCTTCGTGTTGTCCTTTTCGTAGTCGTAGAAAATGTCGGTTGCGAAGTCGTATGTTGGTTTTTGGATTGTAAATTGTGCATCAGTCTTCACCTTGCGATCCTTGAGCAAGCCAGTGACTGTAGCCGTTCCTTTGCCATTTGTCGATTGGAAAGTTCCATCGACTTTAATGTCGTTGCCGACTGATCCCTTCAATGATCCAACCATTTGATTTCCATACGTCAATTTTGATTCGAAGTTAGCGAAATCGGTTTTGCCGACGCGGACCTTGGAGTTGGCGTTATGCTCTTTTTCAGTGTTCTTCAGAGTGAACGTGGCAATGGTTTGGTCTTTCTTATGAGCTGGAACGAAGACGGCTTGGAGGGAAACATCAGCGTTGGTATGTTCAAACTTGTGTCCAATCTTTCCGTTTAGTTCAAGCTTCAATCCAGTCGAAAGCTCCAACTTATTGGTGACTTTCGAGGCTTCGCCTTCAATGTCACGCTTCATATCAAGCTTGATTGACTTCTGGTTGGCAGCGGCGTAGATTGAGGTTTCATAGTCATGCAGAACTCGCTGGCTATATTTGTTGTCCAACTTGAATTCAGCTTTCTTGTTGCTGTACTCCAGAGCGGAGTCGATGTTCAGGATTGTTTTTCCAAACTCACCGTTCAAACGACCGGCCGCATTGTATTTTCCAACACTCAAAGCGTTCTTCATCTTAAACAACTCCTTGTTGCTCCAGTCTGCAAACTGATTCCAGACGAGTTTATTGGTCTTCGTGTTCAAGTCTTTGTCCCAGATGATTGTCAAATCGTTGCCGAGATTTTGATCGGTGAACTTTAGAGCATAAATGAGTTTACCATTAGCCATTGCGTATTGCGGACTCGACAACTGTAGATCGCTGTCCATCTGGCCTTGCTGGTAGCCAACGGATCCAACTAAGTTAACATTGTTAGGACCTTGCTGGAACTTGAGATTGGCCAAGATTTTCGGACCGTTGAGCTCGATGGAACCATCAACGATGGTGACGTAGGCATCACGGCCGAACTTGACTTGCTTCAAATTGTACTTCACTCCATTTGGTGTCTTCTCTTCAATGATTTTTCCTTCAAGGTAAGTCATCTCAGTGTTGAATTTCAAAATCGGTTCAATCTCGTTGCCTTTGCGTCTAAATCCAATCTCGTACTTGAAATCGCCACCCAAATAGTTTCCGTCCAAGTAAAGTTTCTTCTCGTTTTCTTGGTTGATAAGGCCAGCTGCGGCGTCAATTTTGAAAGGACTGTCGACTTGAACTGGAACTGAAAGCTTAAAGCCTCCCATCAAATGATCTGGGACGAAGCTCGACAAGAATTTCAAAGATGTTTCGCGCTCCTTTCCGTCCTTTGGTGTTCTGTAGTACAAGTTAATTCCTGGCTTAGCTGGATCTATTAAGAAGAAACTTTTAAACTTAGTATCAAATAAGACTGTTTCTCAACTAACCTTTGTCGTCAAACTCTCCTCTGAAAGTGATGGCATCGACCATCTCTAATCTAATGTTGAGCTTGTTGTTTCCATGCAATGGCCAATGAGCGTTTTCAGTGATGTTCATTGGAGTGTAGTTGATGTGAGTGCAGAAGGTGAATCCAGTCAAGAACTCGACTTGGTCGAAGCACATTTCGGTTTCGCGACTGTAAAAAGAATAAATTATAAAACAATTGTTAGAATTAACGAAGACGATCTTACTCAATGCTGCTCTTGAACTTGACGGGAACTTTGACAGCTTCACGACCACTTTCTTGTGAAACTGTTGAGATTTTGTGCTCGAGATCAATGACATATTGATCTTTGACAGTTGGGGTCTCAGTGACGACGATTGTTCGTCCTCCTTGAATTTCGACGTTCGTGTCAAAGCCAGTGTTTGTGTAGATTGTTCCAGCGACTTCTAGCGCGGTTTCATATGCAAACGAGTTGAATCCTAACTGTCCTGCGACGAAAATGTTCACTGCTGGGCTGAATTTCAACTGAACTTTAGAGTTCATTGGATCTTCGAGAAGTTTTTGAACATCAATAGAACCAGCCACGTCCATCTTGACTGCTGAAGCACCAGTGCTACTCAACTTGAAGGGAAGGCCGAGAGCGGTTGGATAAATGATCTCTGCGTCCATCCACAAAGCATGATTCTCAAAGTTGTATTGGAAGTTCTTGAGTGAGTCGACACCCTTGCTGAATTCCTTGGCAAAGAGTTTGATCAGATCAGCTGGCGTTGCAGGAATATTCTGGCTCATGGATAAGAAGTAAAGCTCTGAACCGAAGACCTTGACCGACAAATCTAAATCGGGATCACGGCCGTATTCCGATGGGAGCTTGACAGTCTTATCGAAAGCGTTAAGTTCTGCAGGCAAGTCTCGCTTTTGTCGAGAGATCGCTGACATTTCTTTCTTGATTGTGTCGTAAAGCTCTTGTTTACTCATCTTTGTAATGACACCACGAGGTCCGAAGTAATGTTCGAGGAGCGATTCGAGATTCTCTTGTCGCGCTGAGATTTCCAACATGTTGAATGCAGATCCGAAGAGATTTCCAGTAACGTTCAAACGAACTGAACGAGGCAGGAAGCTTTGTTGGCTGTAGATGACCGACGAATCGATTGACGATCCCAATCCGAGGCTGTCAACAGCATATGATACTTCGCGGTTGAACGAGAAGCGGCGTGGATCGAAGGGGAATTTACGGCTTGTTCTTAAGTTTTTGAAGTGAACGCGCGTTGCTTCACGTTTCGGATCCGTTGATGTTTGAATGGAGTCCAAGTGAGTGTTGATGAACGAGCCGACTTGATTGATTGGTTCGTTGTCGAGGAGAGCTTGAACATCATTTGCCAAGTTGCCTGATGGACATTCAACTGCTGCCAAATAAGCTTCAATACGAACCTCAGAATCTTCTTCGCGGTTCTTCAAAACGTTGGTTGCGGCTTGCTGGAGTCTTTTGTTGCATGGATTAGCGGTGAAAGCTTGGAAGGCGGCGACGCGTACACGGTTGGGGTTCTTGCTGCTTGCACATGCAATGATTCGGTCGAGAGCGCTGTTCAAAATTGTTTGACTGTTGCGAATCCCCTTGAGAACAGCGACGAGTTGTTCTTCATCCTTCTTGTTGTTAGTTTGGCAGTTGTTTGGGATCTTAGCGATAAACTTGTCGGCGATGACTTTAATGTCACCAGCGTCGCAGCCGCGATCGCGGCAGAACTTGTTAACCACGCTTCCGATGCTCAAGTATGCCTCCTTCGGCAGATTGTCCGAGAAAAGCTTTGCGAGTCCTGTGATTGCTTCCTTATTAACTGATTGTACCAAGTTGAAGCTCAAGAACATCAGCTGTTGTTCTTTCTCGTTCAATTCCTTCTTAGCAAGTTCAGCGAGAGCGGCGACTGAATCTCCAGTTCCAGTTCGGAATAGAGCATCAAGGAAAATGCTACGGCTAACAGTTTTCATGTTCGGTTGCTTTTGAACGTCACTCAATGTCCCCTTCTTCACTTCCTATCATTCGAAAGAAAGAAAACAACAACTAAGTCACAAAAAAAAGTCGTGAGAAAGTTCATCGAACCTACCTGATAAGCAGTGAGTAAATCATTTTTCTTAGCTAATCTCATCAGACGGATGATTTCAGCAAAGGTCGCGGCAGAACGTGAAGTGATTACGCCTTCTTGTCCAGTGAACTCTGTAAGAACTTTTCCGAAAGCTTGTTTGATTGAGTCCTTGAGCGAGACCTTCGGGTTGGCAAGATTCACATTGGTGGTTTCAAAGAGAAGTGTTCGGAGCACTGGGCTCTTGGGTTCAGCGCCAGTTTGTCCGCCGTCCGTCTTTTTCAAGTTCATCTTCGTGAGAACCTTTGCTTTAGCTCCATGATTTTGCGTGCTGAATGGAAGGAAATTGTAGCTTTCTCTAAGCTCAACGCTTTGCAAAGCTCCATTCTGGAATTTCGCGTCCGACTCGACCACGCCGTTGAGAATTGGCGTTGATTTGATTTCCGAGCTTTCCGTTACTACACCTTGGATGAGTCCACTGGACAATTTCTCTCTGTAGGCACATTGATCGAGGTCTCTGCTACTGCTGATCGTCGTCACTCCGCCTGAAGTCGAAGACGATGCGGAAACGGGACATTTACCGAAGATATCGAGTTCCGATGACTTTCCAAGGCCATTTTGCAATGCAGAAATGATGCCACGCTTAACGTTCAAGCTGAAAACTCCATCGGTTGCGTCAGCGCAAATTTCTGGCGCCAGTTCGTCTCCCGAAAGAGTAAACTGAACTGGCAGCTGGAAGTCTTTTTGCTGAACTGCATATTTGTTGTTATCGGCGCCGAAGGAAGTCACGCCTTTGAGAACCAAAGTGTAACCGCAATTGTCTCCTGCAACGATAAGTGCCTGTCCCTTGATTGCGACTGATGTTTCGACGGTATCCTTATTAACCAGTTGAGCCGTTGCAGTCGACTCAAAGTCGTAAGTGAACTGCTGTCCTTTGGTTGGAGCGAAAAGCGGCGACTTGTTTGAAGAAAAACACGTCGACGGTTTGCATTTTTCTATGGAGAAAAACGAGTTTTATTGTTATGCAATCGATACGTTTCGCCGACTCAGCGCTACGCTGTCTAATAGGAAAAATAAAAGTGAACGCGGGACGCATCGCAGCTCCGTATCTCGCCCCTTATCTTATTCCCAACCCATAAATCTCAGCTCAAGCTTCACCTTTGGGGTCAGCCGTCGCGTTGAAATATAAATCGCGAAAAGCTCTGCGGTTTTTAATTGATAAGCGCTGAAGAGCTTCGAAGATGTGATTGTCAATGTCAATGACAAAGAAATGTTTCTCGATGAATGACTTTTAATCTGGGAAGTGTTCGAATGCGTTTAAACGAGTGCAGTTCTCGTCTCGGGTTCAGTGACCATCGCCAGCATAAATCTTTACGTTTGACACACAATTCTCTGTCGAACGAAATGTTGTCAACAAGCGTCCCCTCCCTCATTCAATTACTCTCTAGATTAATGCTGATAAGGAAGGAACCTTAGTGGGAACTTTGACGAACGTCAAAAAGACAAACGAACAAAAATGATTCATAAACGAAAATGAAATCGCCGAGAAATTTCTTTCGAGTGGAAATTGAAAATTGGTTCGGAGTTGATTGAATTATCGAGCGGATATGGAGAGTTGGGAGCGATCTTTGATCATTGCGAAACGTTACTTTGTCAGCCTTAACGCTAATCTTCCAAGAAAGACTTGTTTACGTTAGATTAGAACTTCACGTGCCAACGATCTTTGGACCCTGAGATTTCCTAGAACTTACCAGCAGACGCATAGATGGCTAAGAAAGCCAGAAGACAGAAAAGGACTCGGCTGGAGCCCATCACGACACTGATTGCCTCAAATCTGAAATATTCTTGTGCGAAATGTCAGGCTGATTTCACTTTGACCTTTGACACTGGAAATAAAAATAACTTTTAATCACTTGCACTTATCGCCTTGCGAGTTATTTGTTTGGTCGATCTTCACAGTGATCTATCACAATTTCCTAGAATTTCCTTATCGCTTATTCTTTTCACCTTTTGAATTATTCTGACACTAAGACAGGAAAACTTTTTTCTTGAAAACTTGCACAAGTCCCGACTGTTCCGGGAGAGTTCCTTGCTGCAGGCACGAAAAAAATCCAACTGAATGCTCGTCGCCGGCTATGCGCAGCCTTTTATAGGAATACACGAAGTAGAATTTTGAGAGAACTCAAAGCGATCATTTGAGATTTGAGAAAGTTGTGGGAAGAGCAACATGAAGGAGCGATCGCTGCTCTGGATAGGTGAGAGTCGTGCTCTGTGGTGTCGGGGCAAACTTTGTTTGAACAAAATATTGACATTCGAGAAGGATCGCAGGATAACGAAGATGAAAATTATTTCAAAACGAACACATAAAATATTTGGTCGATGCCCGTCCGATGCTCCGATTTCATGTAATTATTTCTGTACTTCAACTTCCGAAACTTTTCCAGGAACTTTTCAAGAGTTCAATTTTTGCGAAGCCTCGACATTTGTCCTCTTCTCGATGACTTAATTCACATACGAATTCAGCTGATTTCATTGCAATCTTGAGTCAGCCTGATGATTAATTAGGTAAACAAGGAAAAAGCTGCTGGCGTGGACAAATTGGCTTTTGTGGAGATAATTAATGACCGAGTGATGTGCAGGGAGTTGCGCTTTTTTTGATCCGGCAACATCCCGGTGACTTCATCCTGGAATTCGAGCAAACTGGGTCAGACGTCACGATCGTTCTAAAATACTTTTTCACTGCCAAAGCCTTTTGTGCTCAAAGCGGATTCTCATCATCACAGTTCAATGTCCGACTCGTGCTGATTAATCGTGCGAAGATTATTGGCATCGGGAGAAAAATGGTTTGCGTGAAACAATCGTAAAAGTCTCTCCACTGAAAAATTAAGATCAGTTGATGTTTGACTTTTTCGGTAAACTAAAGCTGATAAGAAATCGAAGAAATTTACCTTTACTTCGACTTCTTATCAATGAATTTTATTTCTAGTTCTAGTTTGATCTGTAAAAGTCATAAATCTTTTATCAGAAAATAAACATCGCTTATGAGTTTCAAATTGAACATACATGAATTTTTGACATGATGCATTTGTTGAGCAAACAATCCTAATATGTAAGTTGGAAACTGATAAAATGCTTGAAAGGTTTGAATCGAATTCACCGCTTTCAGTCGTCGTTTTGTATCTACCCGAAATATCCCAGGCAACGATTTGGGTCACCCTCGGTCGGATCAAATTGCACTTAACTTCATAAATATTTTTCTCTAAGAAATGTCAGAAAATTCGCTCTCTGGCATTTCATCCTTTGGTTCTTTCTGTTGTTCCCATAATTTTTCGTGCTGTAGTTTCCTCTCTGACTTTGTCGTGCGTTTCAGGTTGCTAAGGCGCTTTGCTGCTAGTTGTCGCTTCTCTCTGGTAGCCAAGTCTTCTCCGACCGTTTCAACCTAAAGCAAACTTTTATAAGCAACTGAATTAACGTAGAGAAAATTTTAAACTTACTTCCTCTTCCTCGCTGCTGCAGTGGTTTTGTCTCTTCTGAGGAATTTCTGTTTCTTCATTTTCCGTCGGTTCATGTTTCCTTTTGCTTAAGTTTTCAATCTGGCTTTCAACAAGAGCTCGATCGATGCAAGTTTTTTCGTGCTGAGCAATCTCACTAGGCAGAGTAAGATGCGAGACGTTGAATCGACATTGCTTCAGTGGTGGACCTTTGTAGTTTCGCCGACACTTAAGAAGATGCTTAGGAAAACTAAAATTAATATTAAAGGTTTAAAAGGAAAACTTCAAACTTCACTACAAAATTGTAGACTCACCTTGAAGCTGGTACCAGATGAACTTTGTCATAAGGACACTGTTTGAACTGAGCGTGCTCAGGGAGCGTGGCATCGTTGAAATTAGACATATTTTAAAGGTAAACTTGTTTGTTGTTGAGGAAAATCAAAGTAAGATCGATATAGCAGTTGCTTCACGATCGAAAGAAAAATATTTAAACGTGATCGTGAGCGATCGTTAATAATTTTACCTTTAGCTTTTCGGAGCTTCTCAGCTATAGACTTTCTAAACTTCCAGATGTTCTAGCTAAAATATTTAGTTTGTTGTTCTGCGGATTGTTTCATACTTAACAAATTAATTGTCTTCAGCAGTCGATCGATTGACGTACATCAAATGCTAAGTCGATAAATTTCCGCTGATTTTATTTTTCAACAAATTATCAAAAGCTCAGCAACGGCGCTCTCGAAGCAAACTGCTGAATTTCTTGGCTTCGATTGCTTTCGTAAATGCTTCGTTTGCTGTTCTTCATACTATTTAATGCCTTCGCCAGAAGCTTCAATCATTCAGTTTTTTGTGATCCACCAAAGTGTCAGCAAGTGAAGCAATCAATCGCAACAATGAAATTCTTCATCGGACTTATCGCCTTCGCCGGACTTTGCTTCGTCAAGTCATCAGCTCAGGAGTTTGGCTACAACTATAACTTCGTTGGAGCTCCGGCTTATGGATCAGCTCCAGCTGCTTCCTACGGCGCTGCCCCAGCCTCATACGGCGCTGCTCCAGCTGCATACAGCGCAGTAAGTTCGCAAAACTTGCTATGAGGCAAAAGCTTAAATACATTTTTTCGACAGCCTTCATCCAGCTACTCAGCTCCAGCCGCTCCATCTTATTCCGCCCCAGCTCCAGTCTACAGCGCTAAGCCTTCCTATGGACCAGCTCCTCGCCCAGGCCCAGCTCAGTCGTACACCTACCCATCGGCCGCTCCATCAGTGCCATGCGCAACCAACTTGCTTCTGTCCTGCGCACCACAAGTCTCCCCAGTTGGATGCTCGTCGGTTCAATACGCTCAAGCCAAGCCTAGCTACGGATCAGCTCCCGCCTACGCTCCAGCTGCTCCAGCCTACCACGCTCCAGCTGCTCCTGCCTACCACGCTCCAGCCCAATCCTACTCAGCTCCATCCCGCCCGTCTTACTAATCGCTTCGCTGACGCAATTGAAATGGATCGCAAATGATACAACCAACGCTTCAAGAAATTTTCTTTTGGATTCCCTTAGATTTTTGCTACAAAAATTTTAATTTAAATTGAATAAAAAAGTTTATGAAAAATATTTAAAAACACTTAACTTGTCTACACGTTTACACTTTCAGCTCGCTTCAAGTATCGGCAACATGGGACACATGAGTGTTCAATGTCAAAGTCTCTGAGACTTGTTTCTTCTTTAGTCGAATCGACATCTTCAGCAGTTTAAGTTTCAGTTCTGAGCAGTTCACATCGGAAGCAAAGTTGCGACGAAGAAAACATGAGACTTGGGCTTGCGTTGACATTTGCTGTATTATTCTTAGCAGTTTTCTTCGTCGCCGGTGATATCGTCGAAAAAAATGGGATTTGCATTGAAGAGATCAAGGCTCTGGAAGCTTGTTTGAATGAAGCTGGGCAGGGGCAAGGTTGGTGTGATATTGGAATAACTGTAACTGAAAGTTTCCTGAAAGCTCTTTGAGGCAAGTGCTAACTCTGATATTTTAAAGTAGCATCACCTAAAGCCGCCGCTGTTTGCGAGGCGCTGAAGATGAAGATGAACGAATGCATTCTGAGTAAAGTGGCGATCCCCATCAAGAAACCCGAGGAGAAGACAAAGCCGTGAAAAATGCTCAGCAAATTGTTTTTAAAAGTTTTGCATTAAAATTTTATTTATTTTCTGATAAATTGTGAAAGAGACAAAAGTTTTATTAACGCCGATCAAGTTTCTCGTGATGTTACCAACTCTAAAGTTTACGAGATGCAACTCGATCTGTTATTCTCCGCTTAGATAAGACGAACGCGACGTGCATCCTTGAACGTCTGCTCAGCAGATTCACAACAAAATAAGACAATTTGCATAAACACAACGAAACGTGTTCAATATCAATAGTGGCAGCATAAAAAATCCGTTGCGTCATTCTTGTGAAACGGAACAAATATTTTATGTTGATCGTTAGGCTGGGCATTTTAGAAGTGCGACATCGCAGTCATTCTGAACGACGAGATGTCCGATCCAACAGATTTAGCAGTATCGAGTCGGGGAACTTTGATTGTCGAAGTATTGACAATCTGAAGTCGTTGTGAAAATGTTTTGGGCTTGACGTCGTTGCATTTTAGGTTTCGATAATTCACGTAAAGGCGAATTGAGAAAAAGTAGATGACTTCGAGCAGCGATAAAATCGACATACCGACGAGAAGCGAATAAACGCCGCCGAGGTTAGCGATGAGACTGATAAAGTTGGTCAACAGCGAGCGGATGAAGACGCGGTAGTTTTGCGAAACGAAGTAGACGTGAACGATCATGTGATTCTCGGTCAAGTTGAAGCTAAAGGCAAAGCGTTAGGAAAATTCCATTTAAAAAATCATCGAAACTCACTGGAACGGATCAACAACGAATGTTTGATTGACCAAAATGTCAGCTGAGCTGATTCGAAGATCGTATGTTTTACTCATGCACTGGCTGGGACACTTGCATTCGGTTGCATTCTTATGATTTGCGGTTCTTAGCAAATCTGTGGAGATAATCGAGTACGTAATTGCTTTCAAAGTTCAACCGTAATTCGTACCGCGATTCTCGACAAAACATTGAATGCTTTTGAAGTTGCAGGTTTCAATATTTTCCGTGTTATAAAAGAAGTAAGGCAAACACTCGCATGTCTTGATGTGCTGCTCCATGTTGCACTCAACGCGACAATTCTCCTCTGAGTAAACCGGGAAAAATCTGAAACATTAAAATTATTTTTCTATTTTCTATTTTTATCTCGACGAAACCTTAGTTGATATTCGTTGTCGAACACGCAGCCACGATCGGAAATCGGTAGCGATCGAACTCGGCCTGAACAGTCAGTTCTCTCGGGTCGAATTTCAACGAGGGATTCTTGTTTGTGTGGCAACATTCTTTCGATGGATCGATCTCCAGGATAAACGTTGAAATCGTTAATCAATAGTTTCATTCCCTCGCTGTTCACGACCGTCATTGCGTTAGGTTCAATGAGGGGATTGAGAATTACAGAGAGTCCCATGTCAGGTCCGAAGAACTGTGTCTTTCGAATTATTGCCGGCTTCACAGTAACAGATGAGCCAAGTGGCTTGAGAACGTTGAACGAGCAGCAGTAACCTTGGTAAGTTTCCCAGGTGGAAAAAAGCTCTTTGCAATCAATAATTACGCCTTCCCATCGACATCGAAATAAAAGTCTCGAGCAAGGAATCATCAGCTTCTTCATCGTTGCTTGCACGTCAAATCGATTCTCTTGCATGAGATCTTGCAAGTAATTAAGCTCTGAAAAGTTGGCAATGCTTATGGGGTTCGTGTAACCTGCAGTATACTTGACGCGTTGCACGATTTCTTCTTCGGTTGCATTGTAGTTTTCCGGATAAACTTCACTGATGAGATTAAAGGCTTAAAACTTTTCAAGATAGCATTATCAGTTGATGAAACTTACATCGATTTAATCAAAGCATAAACTTGACTGTCGGTAATGAAATTCGGATTGCAGAACGTCACAGCTGGAAACTCAATTTCGCTGATTGGTGCATAGTTCCGCTCGACGTTTATACGCGTTGGGTTCGATTTATAACGCATGAGGAACGTTACCATCAAAATTGTCGCGCAAATGAAGCAAAAAATCGGCAAGAAAAACCAAAAGGCTCGAGTGATACGATTGCCGCGCGAGTCATTGACGTGTTTTGGGCCTTAAAGTTGCTAGATCAGCAAATTGCTTTTCCTTTCACATATCTTACCATGCATTGACGTCGTCGATGCAAACTGATTCCATGTTATTCCTAACGCTTGTTTAAAAAGTTCCTTTTGCTCCTTTTCAGGAGTTTTGACAACCGAATTCTTGGCAATTGCCATCGTTCCACGTCTCCTCGTTACAAAAGTTTAGGGCTCACTTGCGAAAGGCGTTGACTTGACAAGCACTGCCAATAGAAAGGCTGAATATTTGATCAAGATAATTACAGAACGCAGAAAATCCAACTCGTTAATATTTTATTCCGTATCGATTGTTTTATTTGCTTTGCTTGTACTTTGATTTGTATTCATCATTGCAATTTGTAAGCTTAGGTAGCAGTAAAGTTAGCATAGATTTTAGACAAGTAAATTTAATTATTTTCATGTATCATTGATCCAGCTTCAGGATACATCGCAATGTGGTTTGCACTTTATACCTCTTAAAAATTCATCCAGTCGTCGTTGGTGACTGCGATGGGTGTCGTATCTAATGATATGGAATGAATTGAAATTGAATGTTTTTCAGCAACTTTCATTAACTTACCTGTCACTGTCGTAGGAGCGTCAGTTGCTGTAACAGAAAATCTTTACTTCTTACAATTACTTTGTTAAGCTCATTCTACTTACGAGGCATAGAAGATGGAAGTTCAATTGCACTTGATGGTGAGTTTTCAATTGAGGATGAAGCGGAGGAGAATGCAGATGTTGGAGATGGGATATGATTTGAAGATGAACCTTCTCTAGAGGAAGATTCATCTGATTCGGACGATTTGTGTGGCTTTCCAATGCACTTGCAATTTTTGAAGTCGTGTTTTTGCCCTTCCAAGCAGCCCAACGAACAATAGTTTTCTATAACTCAATGATTTTAAATATCACGATATTGGTTATGTTTAGTAAACCTCACCTGGCTCATCGTTCGACCAACAAATTCTCCGACATGTCAACCACTTTGAAGAAACTAAACAGAACTTGAAGTGCTATGAATGTCAAATAACAAGTCACCCACCCATCGAAGTTGTGATCACGGAAGCAAACACGACGATCCACAAAAGTCTCATTTGGAAAGATTGTATAAAACTTCTAAGAAAACGACAAAGTAAAATTTTGTGTAAATTTGACAAAAATTTACTTAGTTTGCTGGTTGAATTGCTGAACGATTTTGAAACTTATTCTCATCAGGAAGCCTTTTATACTTAGAGTGAGCAAAAGACGTGTCCTAATAAATTTTAACTGCTCAATATTCAGCAAGCTTCATGTGTTCTCCAAGAAAGTTATGAGATACTTAACAAGGCGTCGTGACTTTCTGCAACACGAGACTCAGCCGATAAGTTTTTTGATAATATAATTTAGCTGAAATATTTTGTTGCAGCGCATCAAATTTCAAAAATTTTCAACGATCTATGCTCCGAGATCAGGTGGCTTCAGTTCTACAACGCAATACATGAAAGCTACAAACGTTATCGCACGTGAGCGACAGCGAACAGCGCACAAACTCACAAAATTTTTATCTGGAAACATTCTAACTTCTGCTCTCATTTCGCGGCTAGCCTCGTAAGTGAACAGTCTCAAAAAATCTAAACTATCCAATCTTCAAAGTGAGTATTTGATTAACTTGACTTTCAATCAATGTCTGTTGATCAGCTCCATCAGCAAAATTTTTTGATTTGCTTACGAGCAAAACGAAAGTGTCAACGTTTGTTTTTGCTTATCGCTGTTCTCCATTTATCGTCATTTAAGTGTCACACCGAAAATTATCTGTCGCGGCAAAACATAAAGTGTTGATCAATTTATTGCAAGAACTGTGATTGTACTACGTAACGGTTGTGCCCGTGTGTCAAGTTTTCAACATGAGATTAGTTCATTATTAAAAATGACAGCTGAATCAATAGAGCAAATTTCAAAGGTGCAGAGGTTGGGGGGTCTAAAACCAAATTATCAATTGAAGTCAATGTGAGCTTCACGGACAGCGAGCGATAAATTTTGTTTATTAAGTCTCAATTGCCGGCTGGCCTTGACAATGTGTTTCATTTTGTTTTTCAATCTTTCACTCGCAGATGATCCAAATATACATCGCAGTCGCTGTGTTAGCGGTTTGTTTATACTTCAAGTTCAAATGCAGCTACTGGTTTCGTAAGAAAGTCGACGGGCCTGGTGAGACTTAGAATTAATTTTTCGTATTAAAGACATAAACATAAACGTTTCGTTCAAGCGCCGTTGCCAATTTTCGGGAACTTATTTGAATTTGTCGTCACGAAAAAAAAGCATTTCGGTGAAATCTATCAAGACATTTACGAGTAAGTTTAGATTGAGTGAGTGAAGCGAAATCAAATTAACATGAATTGACTTTTGATTACAGTTCGTATCCAACGGCTCGATACGTTGGCTTCTACAAAATTGATGGGCCAGCACTTCTCATTCGCGACTTAAACTTGGTCAAAGACATTTTGGTGACAAAGTTTACCGCATTCAACAAAAATGATTTCGCTGCTGATGCCGAGGTTTGAAGCTTTCAAAAGTCGCTTGTAATCAAAATTAACTTGCTGTTCAATTGGCAGATTGACCCGTTGATCGCTATAAATCCTTTCCTCGTATCCGGAGACGAATGGAAAGCCAAACGGCAGCATTTGTCGCCTCTATTTGTCGCCAACAAAATAAGAGCTGCGATTCCTTACATAAATAACATCACGAAAACTCTTTTGGAATACATTGAGGGTGGACCAGAGTCTGCCACAATGGAGTTTGACGTTAAAGATGTTAGAAATTCACCATAAAGTCGAACAACTTTTTACTAATTTTTTGTCTTTTTAGTTGTCCGCAAAGTTCACAACCGATGTAAGTTTCGACCCACGTCTGTGTTGTTTTATAAATAACGAACTTTGACAGGTCGTCGCTGCCGTTGCTTTCGGACTTGATGGGCAGTCGTTCACGAACCCAAATGCTGACTTCCGTCGAATGGGAGACGAGATTTTTAAGCCTTCGTTCATCGGCGGAATCAAACAGCAGATTGTTCTGTTCATGCCGTTCCTCAATAAGTTCCTTAGAGTCCCGTAAGCAAAGCGTCATCTGGCATAACTTTTCAAACTCTAACAAAATTTATCAGTTTCGTTTCAAAGGAAACCGATCGGAAACTTCGCTCTATCATTAACCAAGTCGTTGAAGGGAGAGACAAGAGTGGAACGAGACGCGAGGACTCACTTCAAGTCATTCTCGACCTGCGTGATAAGTTTGGAAAGGAAGAATTCAATGAGAATGTCATTGTTGGACATTCACTGACTTTTTTGGTAGGTTTGCAATACTAAATATTGTTGACCCTTACAATATTATTCAATTTTAGACCGAAGGCTACGAAACCAGCAGCACGACGATGTCGTTCACTTTATATGAGCTGGCATTGAATCCTGATATTCAAAAGCGCGTCCAACAGGAAATCGATTCCGTTCTTGCTGAATCGAAAGGAGAAATCACTGAAGACGTTATTAACAAGCTCGTTTATCTCGAGCAGTGCTTGATGGAAACAGTTCGCGTTCATTCTCCAGTGTATCACTTGAGTAAAGTTAGTTTGCAGGAAGTTGATTTTCCTCCTCAATATGAAACCGGAGTTAAAAATTTGAAAGTTGATGAAGGCACTAATGTCGTTATTCCCGTCAAATCTTTGCACTTGTAAGTTTAAGCTTAATTTAATTTTAAACTCGCTGAGTTTTGAATTTTTCTAGTGACAAGGATTACTTCCCTGATCCAAGGCGGTACAATCCAGATCGATGGGATAAAGAGCACCGAGAATCTATTCCAAAATATGCTTTCTTAGGCTTCGGTGAGGGTCCCCGCATTTGTCTAGGAATGAAGTTTGGACTGACGCAAGTCAAAGGCGGGATTGCTTCGATTCTCTACAATTACAACATCGTCCCGATCAACAAAACGGAAATCCCAATCAAGCTCTGCAAAGCCTCATTTATCGTGCAGCCCTTGAACGGCATTTGGCTGAAGCTTGTTAAAAGGAAGTGATCGACCGAGTTCCACCACAAAGCTGGAATTGCTGTTTGATTACAGTGAGAGAAGCTCATCACCTTGGTAAAATTTCCCTGTACCCCATAAGAGCATCTGTTCAAATAAAGTTGCTGCCATCAATCGAAAACGTTTCTCATTTCACGTTCTGTTCATTTTAACAGAAACTCGAGCGATGAAGTTGATTGGATTGCTTTTCACTTTGGCATTTCTATCGTTCATTGAGACGAGAACAGTTCTGAAATGTGGATACGTTTCGTCTGCATGTGTCCCGAAATTGAGTAACGGCAAATGCCCTAGAGATGTGCTTTGCCGGTCTGGTTTCAAAAGGAGGCCTACAGGTGACTCGTGCTGTTGCGTTTTACGGAAGCCAGCTTCGCCAGTGATTGTCCCTGCAGGTAAAGGCGGTCGAATTTCAAACTTCGTCAGATTATGAACGATAAAAATTTCAGGAGAATTTGACGAGGTGAAGAGAAAAATTGCGGATACGGCAGTCGCGTTTATGAGTGAAAATTACAACCAAGCGTTGAAAAATATCTCAGCGGGAAATTCAGAGGTGCAAAAAAAATTGATTGACGATGCAATGAGTAAAATCAACAACAGAATGATCGATGCGACGAAAGCGTTGGCATCGCTTGCTGACGTTGATTACTTCGAGCTTCTAGCAAACATCTTTGACGATGGGGCAACGGAACGCGATGAAAAAGTCTCAACAGTTCTCAAGGAAGCGAAGCTCGTTTACGAGACAGGCGAATCGTTCTTTGACTTCTTACAAGAATCTTACGCGGAAAACGAACTACGAAATATTTAACACTGATGCGAATAAAGTTTTGGTATAAATTTATTTCAAATTTTATTGTTAAGGAATCTGAAGTTTGTTTTGCATCAAAGTTAGGAAATATTATGGTCCGCTCGTTGCCGGAAAGAATTTTCTCAAGAATTTCGTGAAGAAACTTTTTATCGCGCTGATGAAGGAATCATTTTGGGGCTCCGCTGTTGGAGGTCTACTGTTCATCATGAAATCCTCTGTAGCTTCGACGGCAACGTGAATCCGTCCACTGTGATGTAGAAGTCTTGTATGGGCTAAGTCCAATGGCTCAAGAATGGATCGCTGGTGTCTTGACTGTCGCCGATTGTTGCTGACTGATCCGCGATACCATTCCGTACGCTGACTAGTTTGCAAACGCAGCGCAAGCAACCTGTGATTCAAGGCAGCCCTCTGTTTTCTCAAATAGTTCCTTGTTCTTCTGTCACCCACTCTGTTGTCTGCGAAACTCGCAAGATTTTGGTTCGGATGAGCTTCAGCGTATGTCAGCCAGAAATTTCGTCTCAACAGTTGGACGCGGAGACTTTCCTTTGAACCTCGACAGCTTCTTGGCATTTTCACGACAATAATTCGACTTGTTCACTTGAAGGATCGGTCTGCACTGTTTTAATTTTTTTCGAAGCAGCTTCTGATCAGCATGAAAAGCAGAGAGAACCAAAATATTTGGATTGAAATTTTACCTGTGAAATTCAATAGGCGGAGCTTCAGGACTGAGCGGGAGATGTTTGGGAATTCCATTAATTATTTCCAGAGACCAAAGACAAATTAAATTACTAAAATGTGTCTATTTTTATTGCAAGTTAATTTCTGATGTACCCGGAAGGATCGAACGAGTTAGCGCTTGCCTCGAACAACTTGAAATCTTTCAATGCCTTGCTGGAGCTTCCCATGTTGAAATGAGCCAATGATCTTTGAAACAGAGCTGCTTGAATGACTTTCGTGTTGTCTTCGTCGACAGTTAGAATTTCCGTAAAGTTTTCAATTGCAGCCTCGTGCTCCATTTTGACAAGAGATTGGTTTGCAGAGTCGAAAAGCGTGTTCAATGTCGTTGCTTTATCGAACAGCTTGAGTGCTCGCTTATGATCTGGGTTCATCTTGAGAGTTTCTTGGAATTTCCCAACAGCCTCCAGTAGAGAGCCAGACATATACAAAGCGTAGCCTTTGAGGAAAGTTAGCTCGTCTGCTGCTGACTTGAACTTCTCGATCTGTTCCATCAATTCATCAGATTCTGCAAACTTTTGGCATTTGATGAGCTTTTCCGCTTTCTCCAACAGCGCTTTTAACTCAAGTTTTCCACATGATTCTTTAAGTTCTCTGTCGACTTCATTATCCAATCTCGTAACCAGTTCCTTAATGAAGAAGTCTCGAATTTCCGTAATCTTCTTCTGAATGCTGTCGTTTGTCGGATCGATGGATGAAGCCATTGAGAGGATTTTAAGTGCTCTCTCGATGTGATTCATCTCAAACTTGACGTTCGCTGTAATTAATCAAAATATTAAAACTCTATGTCAATGACAGATTTCATTCCAACTCACCATCACAAATCGCTTCCATGAGATTCCTCGCTTTCTGTTTCAGCTCGACCGCCTTCAGCATCTCGTTTGATACGTTGAGTAGAATCGCCTGATCCAACTTCTCGACAGCTTCGTCTAAATCGCCTTGGTAGTAGTAAGCCTGACCTACCGCGAAATATGCGTTAGCGCACTTTGGATCCTCAGCGATGACTTGGCTGAACGTCTCTATGACTTTCCTGTGATTTATTTTCAAAGCCGTCCAGCACTCGGCTTGAAGTATTTTGTGCAAAACAAACGACGGATTTCTACCGAGCGAAATCTTTAAAAGATCCAAACACTCGTTGTATTCTTTTTTATGATAGGCCAGAGTGATTTGTGCATTTAATTCTGTCTGGTTGATGGATTCCATGTTGCTGGTGGTTGTTTATAATGTAGTCAACGAACAAGATGATACTAATTTGGTAAAAGCTCTGTCGAAAAGTAACTGAGACTACACGGACGACGACCTGTTTTATACGAGAGAGAAGTCATTAAAAATCGATCGATTTCTCTTTAAACGAGAGTCGCAATTGACACTTCAGGTAGCTAAATAATCCATCAGCCATCCGAGAACGTTCTGTGATGTGAGAGAGCTATCTAAACTAGGGTTAGCTTAAAATTCATTTCCAGGATTAAGATTTCTTTATAAGTTTTTAAACTTTTGCTTTTCCAGAGCTCTGAACGAATTGTGCTTGTAGACACAGCGAGCCTCACACGATGCTTTCGTTAGAAAATTGTTGCGATTGCCATTGCAGCCTCCATATTCAAACAGCTCACACTCCTTGGTCTCTGAGTTGTAGTGGAACCTTTCAATCGCAGCCTTGCACTCGCCAACAACTTTAGGCAACGGACAAATGTCTACAAGAAAAAGTTAGCTAAGAGCAGTGATTAAGTTCTTTTCTACTACCGGCATTTGGATGAGCGTCTTCTGGCCACTCGTCTGCTCTAACGATGAAAGCTAGTGCAGCGAAAACAAGAACAACTGTCGACTCCATGACTTCAACTATATTTCAAGTAGAAAACTCAAGCGAGAGCTTTTATAAAATTCATATGATTCGCCTCGAAATATCACAACAACTTAATTGTGATTCGTCGCGGTTATTAGTCGCGGAGTTTCACACAAACTGTCAACAGTCCCCCTAGTAGTGGGCGACTACCTATAACATTTATTTAACAGTTTTTTCCATTCTCCGTTTGTAGCTTTGCTTTCACGGAAAATTTATTCTCAAATTCGTACAACTCAAGAAGCGTCGCAATCACCATACGGAATGTTACAAGTGTCACAATCATCAATTGAGTTGTCGATAAATTATATATTTAAATATATTCTCAAAAAAAGATGGAAGGTTCAGGTTTTTAAAGAACTCGAAATGAAAAAGAACGAAAATTTGTTTACCAAAATATTTATTCAACAATAAAGTAAAAAGTTATTTACAAACATTCAAATTGTTCTACGGCTCAAGCAAGGTTCAAAATTATTTTTGCTATCCGCTAATATTTACATAGTAGCGAATAAATTTCTCGTCACAAAGATTGTACTATGCTTTAGTACAAATTATTTTTCTTAGTTTTCTAATGTAATGTAAGGATAGATTTCAAAATATTCTTTTGAAGAACTGCATAGATGGAATTTTTGCATGCCAAATCACATCGTTCGACACATTTAAATGGCGCACAATCCAAAGTAGTGAAGAAACTCCATCTGGTCCATTTGATTGAAATCTGTGTCGACAATTTCGATTGAAACTACCTTTTCCTTCTCAACGATCTTCTTGAACTTAATTCTAGAGCTGCGACGAATACTTGGATCTTCAACAACGGCTTGATCGACATTTTGCTTGAAGACCTCGTAGCGCGTCATTTGAACGATTGGCTTCTCCTCAAATTTTTCCAATTCCTTAGCATTTTCCGTGCTCGTTGGTGATGACAAATATTTACGAGTTACTGGCGTTTTCTTAGATCCTGACACACTAGCAACTGGTAAAAAAGACTTTGGTGTGCTCGTTTTAGTAACCGAGAGTTTACAAGTTACCGGTGAACGTTTAATTACTTCAGGCACGCAGACCACTGGCTCTTGGACAACTTTCTCTGATGAAAAGACCTCTGGTAGATTTGGTTGTTGTTTCTTTGGAGTTTCCTGATTCGCCGCTGCATTTTCTCTTGCTTTAACTTGTTCATAGTATTGTATAAAGCCCAAAATATGCTTTGCCATGAGATCTTCTGGCATTGGCATGCCTGTTGTGGCTTTGTACAGTTGAGTAAAGTTGTTTTGCATTAGGACTTCTGGAATTTTCAAGCCTGATGAAGATATACTGGTAACAGATGAACTGGGAGCAGCGAAACTGTTCGCCATTAGAGATGCAAGCATTGAGAAGCTTGTTGAAGGTGTGCTGGCGGTTGTCAACACTTGTCTTCCAATTTCGCCACTGGAATTTGCCACCTCAGAAAACTTACGCTTCACTGATCCTTTGGGTCTTCCGCGCCCTTTTGTAACTGGTGAACTTTGGTTCTCGCCAACGAATCTTTTGTTTTCGTTTCCGATGGAGTAGTCGTGATCGACAGAAACTTTTCGCTTTGCTGATCCGCTTTGTCTTCCACGCACTCCGTTAGCTTTTGACGTCTTTGGTGTCGAATCATTTGGAACGATGATAATGATTGGTTTTGTACGTTTTGTATTTTTTGGTGCAACTGGAATTCTTCTAATAAAGAGTTCCTCAGGCTTAATGTTGGCAAAAGCACGACGATTCATTTCCTCTAATGTGAGATCCATTTTTTGTGAATTTCCGATAGCTTAAAATAAATATTTAGGGAGCACTCGGATGCGACTTGTTACTTCTACTGTTCGATCGATAATGATAGTTCACAATAACGTGAGCGTCTTTTTATGATAATTGAGAAAATCTGGAGAAAATTGGAGAAATGGAAGAGTCGAAACTCGGGTGTACAAAGGCGGGACTAAGATATTTGAAGATCAGGTAGATTCAGCAAGAACTTGAGAGAATTATCTGTAGAAAGGAATTATGAGTTGAGATAAGTTGATTTTTATTTCAGTTCGTGTTATCTTGCTCCAACAAAATTAAAAAATGTCACATCTTAGGAGTGTACGCGATGCAAATAAAGTGCAAAATTTGCAAAATAATTTATGAAAACAGTGAAATTAATGGAAGCTTTTGAGAATCTTATTAGGAAAATGAGATAGATACTCGCCTACGAATCAAGATGGTCGACTTGGAGACTTAATTTTAAGAGCGAATATTTTAATAAAGGATTGAGCTTCGAAACCGATCTGCGATAATGGCGTATAAATTTTTTCAAAAATTTGTTATCAATTTATTTTTAAAAAAAATTGTTACATCAAATTGAAGCGACAAGTGATCCATTGATGAACTTCGAGCTCATGTGTCAGTATGATAACAGATTTTTATTTTCTTCGGACTTTCAGTTTCTTCACGAGCGACAAGAACGCAAGATGAATTATTTTTTCGCTGCAATTTCGATTTTTGTAGTGAATATTTTGGTGGTCTCAAGTTCGCAGGATTTTTGTTTGACTGCAGCTTGCAATAGAACGTCGGACTTTCTGGGTTTAGAAGCTTTAATAATCTCCACGATTAATCCGTGCGATGATTTTGGGGAATTTGTGAGAGATGGATGGAAGAAAAATCATCCAAAGCCGATTATGTCTGATGTTATCAACACGGTGTACGAGCGGACTGTCAAAATTCTCATAGAAACGATCGCGATCGATGCAAATGTCACAAAGGTCGCGAAGAAAATGTTCCAGAGTTGTCTCGATCCCGGTTAGTTCTGTTCAAAAATTCAGCCAACCTTTTGAGAAATTTTAAATCTTTAGCCAAGAACTTTTTGAACTCATGGAACGACATCGCTGACTACTTGAGATCTCTCGGATCCTCTCCCTTCATCGATGGACCTTCCTGGCAACCAAGCAGCTTTTCGTTCCAGAAACTTTTTAAAGCGGAGCCGAAGCTTGCCCTTAAAGTTTTCTTCAATCGAGAGATTCAACCGTGCTCTGGCCGCTCTACCAGTTCTCTTTGCTTGCGTGACATTGGCTTTGATCTGCTAGGACTCACAGATTATGAAAAGTTCCTACGCGGAATTTTTGACATTGAAAGCTTACAACATTTACCAGTTGTTCAAAGGATCAACGAGACTGTAACGGCTTTGAAAGAGTTTGATACTGAACGGGTGAGGTCTTAGATGCACAAATTATACTCTGACTGTATCTGAGCTTTTGCAGAGCCGATACATTCCATTCTTCGAAAAGCCAACGACTGATGTCACATTGCAAAAGCTGAAAGAGTCCTTGGACGTCAATTGGGTAGACGCTCTTAACGCGGTTCGCCAAAGTGACACCGATGAGTTGACGCCTGATGATTTTATTGGTATCGAATATTTCGAGTTTGGCAAGGAGCTTCTGCAGTTCGTCAATCGAGCGGATAAGAAATCGCTCGCTGATCGATTTGTCGTTCACTTTATTTACGAGTACCGATCAGCGTTCGGTAAAAGCTTTTTCAGCGACCTATTATCAGGCCTGGTTCCCGAGAGCCCAAAGTTTTGTCTTGTCAAGGAAATTGCTTTGTTCTTCCCTGTCCTGAGTTCTTTATACAACAGAGCATTCTTCAAACAGGAAATTAAACCTGAAATTTTAAAGGCGACGAAAGAAGCAATGATCGCTTTTTACGAAGAAGACGGGCTTCCAAGTTCCTCTATGAGTCTCGATGACTTGAAGATTCACGATGGCTTTTCGGAGACCGGTTGGGAACAGCAAGAAATGGTTGATAAGATTTATGCGAATTTCGACCTGACGGGAGACGAGAGCGAGTTCCAGAAGGCAAGAAAATTAGCTCTGAACCATAATAAGATTCGAGCAGAGCCAACTGTTTCTTTTGACTACAGCAGCCGGACAAATGCATTCAGTAAGTCTTTTGAATTCGTTTAACATTTTAGTTTTCTCATGCTCGATTCCAAAAAGATATTCCATCGTTCTTTATGTCTCATCCCGCCTGGTTTGATGCGAACAATCCAAAGTTTTATACAGCCGCTACTTTCACGGTTTCAATCCTCGAACATTTGACGAGAAACCGGCCTATCAATGCAGTCTCCCTCGCATTCAACTGTTATAAGAAATGGTTGACTAAAGGGAATCGAGAGCTGAATTTTAACAAGGGGAATCTCACAAACGAACAGCTTTTCTGGATAACACTTGGTATGGACACAATATCAAGAGAAGAAGAGCAATCACAAACTATGGGAAAGCCCGCGAACGAATTCCTTCATGTGCAGTTCAAAAGCAATGTCGGTTTCCAAGAAGCTTTTCACTGCTCAATGACAGAGGCTGAAGCCAAGAAACTTAAGGCTTGTGGTGGAGAGTGCGACGGGAGAACGAAGACACACGAGTTCTCAGAGGATTTCATGTTCTTTGTTTTGAAAGATAGTTTGATTGCGGCTCAGGATCAACGTTCCCGTCGGTCATTACAATCCTTTGATTAGAAGATTTTTCGACCTGCGCTTTTCAAAATCTGAAATGTTGGCTTCGCCATCTGCCGAGAATTAAATGAAAACAAATGAAGTAATCTCAAATTATGCATCACAGCATGAACTTGTTTCAGGGTTGTAATGGTCTTGTGTGGGAAGTGGAAAGTCCCTCAAATCCTTCCCGGCCTTTTTCCAACAGCCAATCCTAAAAAGCTGTCAAAGCTTAAATCATGATCTGTTCTCTTGCCCGGTTTGTAAAAATAAATTCATCCAGAGAACCGATCAGATACGTCATGTTTTAACGCACAGCGAGGAGAAACAATTTGAGTGTCAATTCATCGGCTGCAATCAACGATTTCGAATCAAGCCGACGATTACATGAGATCGTCACACAAGACACAGCTAAAGCTGCGAGTTTTGCAGAGTTTCTTTGAAGCAGAGAGTAAACGAATGTTCTCATCAGTTGTCAACTCGTTACTCATGACTTTGTTTTTAGAAACCTTTGAAACTGCATCAGGACAACTTTCATAGGCCGCACGCACGTCATGTCTGTGGAAACTTTCCACTGGAAAGGTACTTTCGCAAACAGCATCTACGATTGCATGTAAAGCAACACTTGAAAACTAAGCGGTGGATTAAAGATTGGCTGGAGGTGAATGTTCCCTTCAAACGCAAGAAGTTGGTACAACTTTAGCTATCCTTGAGACGTTGCCCGTTCGATACGAAGAGCTAATAAGTCTTGGCGCCTGCCTACACCAAGGTTAACGAGCACGGAGGACCCAGATGTACGATTTTGAATTTGTTTCTTACGCTTTTTCGTAAAATGACTGCGAACCAGCGAGCTGGAAGAAAGGTTGTTGTAAAAAAAGGGTTTCGAATCGTGAATGCTTTAACAAATAAACTGAATTTGTAAGGAAACTGATTTTCTTTATTAGATGAATTTATAGTTTTGCTTTTATCCGGTGCACGAGCTCTGGGCGAGCCACTGGACGTTATGAAAGTGCGCTCGCGGTACATTGATCGTCTTGCTTTCAGATGTGTTAGTTTTTCTCAAAAGTTGATTAATCGTCTCGTTTTCAGATGAGCTAGACTTTTTAGTAAGTTTCTCGTGTAACATGACAGCGTGCTTCTTCTGGCCTCCGCGTGTTGCAAACCTTCTCCTGCATTGGTCGCACTTGAATAATTTCGCTCTCATCTTTCCATGACATCTGTCCTGATGATTTGCTAGGCGCTTCCTTGATCCATATTGCTTGTTGCAATCACCACATGACACTATAAAATCTCGTGCTTGAGTCGGAGACGTTCGAATAGTTGAAGTTGTTGTCACTTCGTTTAGTGCTTCCGGTTCTTTTGATGAATTACTTTGTGTGGCTACTTCTCCAGACAAGACGATGGGAGCTTCAACTGGAGTGTAACTGCTGAGCTGTTGGTAAGCTGAGGTGGACACGAACTGGCTGGAATTGAAATGATCCCACGCTGAGTAATAGTTTAACTGATAATCTGACAACATTTGATTGTTGAACTGATGGAAAGACATGCTGGAATCTATTTGATATTTCTGAGAGACGACGAAACCGTTCAGCGCGAGCCTTTATTAGCTATTGACGATCTAATGTTTAACTGATCCTTATTTATTAGCACAGGACTTGAAGGTCAATTAAAAAACGATTAACTACTTTTATAAAACAAACTAGACGTCCAACTGCTCCAGGTAAAGAAATAAACTATCGATTGGAATTTGGGTCCAACTCGTTTAAACGTCAACCCCAAAATTTTGCTTTTCTGTTTCGAGAGTTTTGTAGTCAAACATTCAGGCGATCGTTCATGTTGTTCAGTCTCTTTTTTCCTCGATCGCTCTTCACGCAATCGCGAGTCAAGGCGAGAATGTATGAAGCAGAAAACGAAACGAATTCCACATTGCTTTCAGTCCGCTTTGTGCAGTCATCGCGATAGCAAGCAATCGTGCGCTGCGCTTCTTGTTCAAAAGAGATTCTAGGACCAAAGTGCCATCGAGTGCCATCGATTCGAAGCGCAACCACTTTGAAATTAAATCTGTCGCTTGCCGAAAACTCGCGTGTCGAGTGAAAGCAATCAAAAGTGCACCAAAATAAAAACTGTAATCATCGTCGCTGATTGCCAAATTCCGCTCCGGAGTCACCCAGCGTCGGGTTTTTCCTCGGCGAGAAGCGTGTTAAATATTAAATTGATAAATTTAGAAATTTACGCCTCGAAAAAAAAAACTCAGAACTCGTTGGAGACGAGAAAAAATTTAATCAAATTAATGAGTTGAATAATTAATGTCAGAAATTTGAATTAGTGAATTAGTGGAGTTACGTGAGTGGAAATTAGTGTGAAAACCCGACCGGAAGATTGTAAACAAACGAGCGAGAGAACTCGCAAGCGATGTCAAAGAGCGATGATGAAATTCTAACGAGGCAAAGCAACGAACGCTCAGGCTTATCAGTGTGTCACACAAATTATTCCAAGTGACCTGAGCGCTATCGACCGCGAACGTTTGCAATTTTATGTCGAGAGGTTTGACTGGATCGGAGAAGATGCTTTTGTCGCTACACGCACTCGGCCTGATTTTAATCGTCACGATTGCGAACACGGTGGCGAGTCAAAGTCAAACGCATCACAAAGTGCGCCATAAACACAATTCGCGAGGCTTGCGCAGCAATCATGTTAACGAGATTCGTGAAGCCTTTGACCAGTATCGCAATGCGCTACACAAGAAGAGACTTGAAGTCGATCATAGTGACGAATACGACGATCGGCCAGATAACAATCACAAGTTTGGCAGCTGGGACACGGCGAGGCTCCGTGACGATTCCAGAAGGTATTTAAACCATGAACGACATGTTCAGAAGCCTGCAGCGCCGGCAAGCAATTACTACTCGAGGAACAAGAGAGTTTTGACTACAACGACGACGACAAGACGATCAGTGATGCCGAAAGTCTCTGACGAGTACGACTACGAGGACGACGATAATGACACAGCCAACCGACGTCTCAGTGACGATGCTCAAGTCAGCTCAAGTCGCTTCAACCGAGATGTAAGTTAATTAAAGATGAATTAACTAAATCGACGATTTTTCGGTCATTAAGTGTCATTATGTTGTTAATGCTGAAGGGAGAGACTTTCATTCACAAAGTTGCGTCGCTGACGATTCGCTTTGACGTGGGTGGCATTGTGAGGTTCATTATTTGTTATGCAGCCGCCAGCGAATGCAGCGATGATTGATAATTTATCAGAATCGACGTGGGGTTGGTCAACGAAGCAACCGCGCGCTTAGACGAGGAAGAATCTCTGCTGTCTCGAAAATAAATCAGTTTCAATTACCGACTCAATTAAGAGTTTACGAGCAATTTAAATTGCCTCAAATTGAGAAAGTTTCCGGGGCGAGAGTCGCAATGGATTTCCTATTGAATGAAAGTGTTGGAAGTACTATGAAGTAATTGGCGATAAGACAGAAAAGTTCTGAGCTAATTTACAATCGGCATTGACCTTTAGCTGCTCGTTTCCTCGAATCCAATCGTGAGCTGGAACTTCGCTACTGGTCAAGCTAAGCTTGTTGGTTTCACTGCTTTCAGTTCGCTGAAAAATTCAGACAACCGTTTGGTAAATTGCAGCTCTACTCGTAACTAAATAACGATCGCACCAGTCGCGAGAATCTCCTTCTAGTCTTTTGTCTCGTCCAACCTTTGTTGCCTCCATTATTCAATTAACGATTGACAGTCGTTGTAAATCTTTCATTTCCTCTGAAGCAATCAATCCGCTTCTCATAATATTATGACTTTTAAATTTAATCAAACTGTTTATTGATTGATTCAATCACATGTCATTTGAAAGTGTTGGAGCGTTAGAGTCGGAAGTTGATTAATCGTCGACCCACAAACGTCCAACAGAAAGCGCGAGAGGGCTTCTGAAGCTGCGAGTGAACTTATCTCGCGTTATCAGTTGCCTAAAACAAATTCAATTTGTCCAACTCCGAAGGTTATCAGCGCAACTTTTTTCGTTGCGGCATAATCGTAATTAGTTGCTCAAACATGAATCTCAGTTTCAAGTGAAAGCGTTTCAATTAGCCTTTTGATAACGACGTTCAAAGGAAAGCCATCTGGATTTAATTGTGGGAAAGCGATTGCCAAATCACAGAGTAATTGCATTTGGTGGTTAAGAGAAATTCAAAGGAATTTTAAAAGGTTTTATCGGGTGATCGGAAACAATTGCAGGCATTGCGATCAATGAAAACCCCGACATTCTTACATTACTGCCAAAACGTCCCCGCTAAGACAATGAACTTGCTTTCATCCCAGGGCATTTGCATTCCAGAAAGGATTGTAATTGTTTCCCATAGCTCTGGATAAGATCTCGTTGTTCTGTTGTTTACGAAACGCTTGGTGTTTACCGACAGAGAGGCCGAGACAGAAAAATTTGTGGGAAGAGAAGATAAGCGAGTTTCACCTCGTTTTGACTTTTTTAGAATACTGATAGAGATAATCATCTTGCTGACGAGGAATCGCTGACAGATTACAAGATGAAGACGCTGGGATCGATCGACGATGTTCGAAACACTTTCCATAGAGAGATGATGAATAACGGACAAGGTTCGGTTATTGATCCATCCGAGAAAGTTTTGCTGATCGAATTAAATCCACAGACATTCATCACCACATCAGACAGAACATTCTGCGGACAAAGCAAGATGGACTGTGTCGCTGGCCCAGCAAGAAAGTAATTGAGATGCCTCAGCACGCAGCCAAGATGTACACGCCGAGAAAGTACGTCGTCTACAAGTGCAGTGATGACACGGCTTGCTGTGGATCGAGCGACAAAACCTGCGTAGCCAAGCAGTCGAAGGAGTTGGTCTTGTGGTTCCACGTAAGATTCGTAAGTTGACAGTTCTATCTTTCCGCAAGAATGTGGGTCGGCAATTGAACTCGATTAATTGCCCGACAATAACTCATGCCCAACGACTTTCGAATTAACATACAAAGTTGAAAGTCAATGAATTGCGGGCGGGAATGATTTATGGCCGAGACGATTTGTTTAGATAGAAAATTCTTCTAGGTTGATTCAACTGGCGTTGAGCCGCTGAAGATCACGAACGACACGGAATGCGAGTGCATTTACAAGGACCGAGTAGGGATCGCACGGCAGGCTCGTGTTCCTTATACAATATCAACGACTACCTCGGCGCCTTTATGTAAATGTCCCTCAAATTTTGAAGCGGAGATTGACGATGGAGCTTGCGGCTGCGTTTGTAGGGACTCGAATGGTGACAACATGTGTCGACTGCGCTTTGAAGGGAAGGAAGGCTTTACAATAAGCGATCAAAGGTTTGTTGCGATCTACGATTCTCGCGATAGATAAACTCGACGTCTTTTATTTTCAACGCAGATGCATTCTTACCAACGGATGTGTTCAACCACATTGCCTTCACGGAGTCTACTCAAGAACCACCGGACGATGTCCCGACAAGAACGACAAGATCAATAAAGGCTTTCAGGGCTCAAGGACAGCGAGACGATCAAGCTGATTTAATAGTCATCGTGTCTTGAGTTAATCACAATTCAACTGACTGAGTCAGAGGCGATCTGTCAGTTTGCAACAGCTGCGACTCACTTCAATCTTCACACTAGCCGACTGAAAGTATTTTCATCTCGTTGGCCGCAAAGCCTTTATTGGATTCTAGTCAATTCCCCCCTTGCACAATGTCACTAATCTACTCGAGTTTAAGGTCTTAAGACTTGTCGTTCGCTGTCGTTGCGACAAAAGCTGTAATTGAAGGGAACTTTCATCACGCAATCGCATGCCGCATGTCATTAAAACATTTTACTCAAACCACTCATGTCAATTTCAGATAGAGTATGAACAAAAAATTGCATTTATGTCACCGATCGGCATTAGAAGGCGAGCAGCGCGCTTTCTCAATCGATAGTGGCGGACTCGAGGGCAAGACGAACTTTCGGGTCAGATGATGATTCCGTCGAGTTCCTCCCTCTCGCGATCAAGCATGTTGTGCCGCGCATGTGTTGCCACGCAATAACAATTATTTTTAATGTCTTTTAGATGACGAGGAAGCGGAATGAGCGCATTTGTGCGTAGCTAGAGCAGTAAGAGCCGTTGATTAACTTAGAATTTTTATTACCAATTTTAAGATGGAAATAAATTTAAATTACGAATTGCAAAACTTGCGGACTTGGATTGATCCTGAAGGCTCATCAGACATACCACTGTGACTTCCGAGGGTCGATGCTGTCACCTGTTGAAATAGAAGAGTTAGATTGACTACAAAGTATGCTCAGCTACTCACGTCCTAAGCTGCTTCCACTGCTGCTTCGATAGCTGCTCATGCTATAATAACTCTGATCGCTCTTCGTGCTGATCACGCTGTTGCGATCGTTGCTTAGGCTTGTTCGAATGGAAATCAACGAATTCTTCCTGCGCGTGTTGGTCGCGTTTCTTTGTTTCTCTGGAATATATTTAGTTTTGCTATGAGTTGAAACGGATTCTGTGCATTAACGCAATTACCCTCCATGACAAACTTCATTAGCATTCCCGTGATCATATCATTCCATTCTTTAACTGTGTCGTAACTCGCTCGGAACTCGACTTCCTTTTGTCCACGTTTCTTGGCAAAAAGCTTGAACTTAGTCTTCCCTTCCTTGAATATGATTCCAAGCTTGTCGCTGCCAAAGTGTCCTCGATATTCCATATACTCGCGGTTTAATGCCTCAGTGTAGATCACGCCACGTTCGAATAGAAACACTTTACCTCTAAACTTTCTGCGAACCTCCATGTCGAAGATATCGAACTCGTCCATCTTTCTGAACTTTCCTTGACCTAGAACGTCAATCTAAATCAGGAAATTAGTTCGAGCGCGTCGTTTGAAACAATTTCTCGTCACCTCATAGCAGTTCCTAATGTCATTGATGCTCTAAAGAGAAACCGATTACATATTTAGCTTTTTATTTTCAGGCTCATCTCACCATCGACTCGTTAACTTGGATGATCAGTCGTTGCATGTTCTTTTCAGCCACGCAGCATGCGGCAATCGATTGCTTCTCTTTGTTATCTAAATCCTTCGACAAGTCTTTGATGATCTCTGTAAGCAAAAGCTGGTAACGAGGAAGTCTTTGGATTGGTTGAAGTAGAAAGCTGTTAATTCCCAGTCGATCGTTGCACTCGTTTTGAATTGTCTGGAAGCCAAAAGCTCAGTCATCGGTCGAGTTCATAATTCGGTCGTTACCTTCCAAAATTGACCGTCATAGTTGCACAAGAGTTCCGACCGCTTCCGATTGATTGCGTAGATAATGTAACCGTAAAAGAAATCTCGCGTAATGAAGCTCGTGAAGACTTCCGCAATCAACATGGGGTCGTCGCTGCACGCTCTCAAGCTCGGCAAGAACTCGTGCTGATGGAAGCTGTAGATGCTTTTAATGTTCGCAAAAATTCTAAAGCGAGGAAAACTCGTCAAACACTTTGTTGTTTTCGATAAAATTGTCACCTGTGCTTTTGTCCGCGAAGTGTTTTTGGAAGCTCCTTCCTGCTAAATACTGACATGTAGTTGTCAATTCCTTCTTTTAGCGACCGAACGTAGTTTTCTTCATTCTCTAAAAGCTCTCGAACTATGTTAAAAAGCTTTGAAGATGAGCTGAAAATTCAAAACGCGTCAAGGTTTTCCATCAGAATTGCAAATTTTGATTTTCTCACGTCGAAATTTGTGAGGCAGTCGAGACTGGGCGATTTAATCGATCATTCGTGTGCAAAGTGCAATCGTTTTCCTGAGCTTCTTCACCATCTTCGCTCTCATTGTCTGCGTCTTCATCGCCATCGTCAGATGCTGATTCGAAGCTATCGGAGTCATTGGTCTCGTTGTTGTCTTGATAGTCAGTGAAGGTAATCACAGGGAGATAATCTTTTAATGGGGTAGAAGGGCTGTTGATGGGAGTCGACGGTGTTATAATCAGTAGCGTTTCTCCTTTGCTACTATCACGAGAAATTTGGCTTTTGATCGACGACTGCTTCGAATAACTTTTCACGTCACTTTCAACCGAAACATTACGGCTCACAGTCTTAACGATCACGTCACTGGCTTCTTCTTTTTCAGTCGTGTCTACGAACTGCTCTTCGTCTTCCTCGTGTAGCCACCAGTTGCATTCGGAGTGGAAAACCTCTTGCTCTTTCGCAATACACTCGAACTGTCTTTTGAGCCTCTGAACGAGGGAAAGCGTTATTGATGACGTTGCCGACGACAGTGAGTCATTATCGTTATCAACAGATATTCCACTATCTCGCGCTACTTCTGTCATCTTTAAACTATCAATCGAACTGTTTCTATCGTTCACGACCTTCGCGAGGCTTAACGTCTCAATTTTCAGAGCGACTGCACAACTTTAGATAAAGTTAAATCATTTTCTTGTGAAAATAAGTTACCGCACTTTCGACTGTCTTGGCCTACACAATACAACTAACTGACTCGCGCTCAAAATATCATTTTCTTTCCATTCGATAATTGAACGCCAGGTGAGAAAATAAATGTTCATGTGAGAAAAAGTGTTCGATATCAGCGATTGTGTAAGAGTAGATCGAACGGGGTTGATGAGCGAGGAGTCAATTGTTTGCGAGATAAGAGCGATAGTGAGTAAAATCGCTTGGAATCCGTCGCGGAATTTTATTGCTATTTTTTATCTCATTTTAACGACTTTTTGAAATTTGAATTTCCGCCGGTTAAAATTTGAACTGATTTTGAACTGGAAAATTTGTGCGAAGTGTAATTTTGTAATTAAATCATGAATAAGTCTTTGTGATGCAAGACAACTACCGGGAAACATTGACAATCTAACGAAGAATCGAACAAGTGCAAAAGTTATTAAAGTTGTGCCGTAACGAATGAGTTTTCCCTGAAACTCGAAATTTATTTTTTGATTGAGCAAGAAAATGTAAACAAACGAGCTCCAGAGTAAATTGAATGAATCATCAACCGCAAATAAGATTGATTAGCGTCTTAGAGGCTTATAGTAAGAAGACACAACTTCGTGAGCAATATCTCCGACTGTAAAACGAAACTCCGCCGATGACAATTTCGGTTATCAGTGAAACTCTCAACGATTTAACGAGAGCGAGCGCAAAACTTCTCCAGCGAAACATTTCCAGTTGCCCGCGACGCAACACAACTCCACTGAAAGCCTATAAAACATAAAACAATTCGCGGCAATCGAACAGTCTTCAGTTGGTGATCGTGAAGTTAAGTGTCCTGAGCTTGAAGTCGTTTGTGCAAATTCGCTAGTGCAACCACAAAAGAAGAAAGCAAGCCTAAGCTAAAAAATCTAATTGAGCTTCGAAGTTGATTACGTGGAAACTTGTGATAAGAGCGCGAATAAAAGTTTTCGGTGAAAAATTTCATCAGAAACTAAAGTGAAGAGTTCAAGTAAACAAGGACGTGGCAAATTTTTTCACCAACATTTCATTCGAGAAAGCAAATTTTGTGATCTTCTAACGGGAAATTAATCAGACGAAATATGTGTGGTAAGTTGTTAGGAGTTCTTTGGCATTCTCTGATTATTCGTCGCTGCTGCTTGCATTGGATTGACACAAGAATTAGAAACTTGGTCGTTGCCTTCGCGGCCTTGACGAGACTCGCAAAAAACGAGAGTAGATTTTATGTTGAGCATTCATCTAGATATCTTCCGGCTTCGGGATTAGTTTTTGTTGCAGCGAAGCTGGAGTTCCTTCCGTAACACTCCTAACGAGCTCTTGCCAGAGGCCTTGTAAGACGGAAATGTAGAGCAACTTCCCGTTGTCTAAGTGACACTGGTTGAATTGTGTTTGCTCTCAGTACCCTCACTGATAAGCGAAAATGTTTCAAGATTTTAGCGGGAAATTTATATCGTTTGGGTTTTTCTCTTTTATCGTTTCTCTTCAAACTGCTGGTGATGTAAGACGCTTTTAGTTATTGACACTGACCGAATGCGATGAGACTCTCGATGATGTATTTCGACGAAATTTCACCCATAAAGTGAAAGCGGTTCGACGACTTTTCCGTGATTTAAGCATTAAAAATAATCGAAATGAAATTAAAGATCCGCTGCTGAGCGGACTGCGTTAAGCTTTCGAGATGTTTCACGTAAACAAAACTGAAAGTCTCTCGAGTTACTTTAATAGTTTTGAGTCTCTTTTAAAGGTTCTTGACTGCTTTCGAGTTCACACTTTTGGTTCTCACGCCTTCTCGACAAAAAGTAATAATATTTTGCATTCAAAAAGTAAATAAATCAGCAAATGCAATCAAAAGTGGCGCAAAAGAAATCACGAATTTAACGAACTGCAACTGCATAACAAAAGCGGCAAGTGAGAAAATGTTTGCTATCGTTGGCGAGCCGAAGTGAATTACAACATCGACCAGTTTTCTTTTTCTCTAAGTCTAGTCGCGATCAATGCTATTAATTGTTAGCATTTCGTCAGCGTGCAAGAGATTGAAAGAGAAGAAAATGAAGACCGCTGCTTGATGTGGGTCTCAAAATCTTGTGGGCTCAACGGACTCATTAAGCACTTTGTTGTCTGAGTTGAACATTGAACCCACAGGTCTCGCTGACTGAAAGTGAAAAGCGAAAGAAATGCAAATCTCACTTTTTGGAACATGAGGCTGGTCGCGCTCGATTGCTGTTGAAATTGAAAGTAAAGTCGTTCAGATGTAAATGGAATATCAAATGCAAGCTGCAAAGGAGAAAAGATTTCTTCTAACACAGCACAGTCGTTTTCTTGTTCGAGTGCTAACTTCGAAACGAGTTTCGATTGCATAATTTAAATAAGTTTGTCACAGCCAGTAAAGATAAATTAAACAAAACCAACGGAATCGAGAGCGAACCTTCGACTCACTGAAAATGATGCTTGAATCAACAACACCAATCTTGATCGGTTAACCTTTGGGCTGTTTCTTCATACTCAATGCAGTAATTGATTGTTTCGCTGAAGACACCAAAGCCGCAGACTTCGCGAATGATACATGAAAGCTGTTTACCTTCAGCAAACCCGTTGAATTGAACACTTTGCTCTATATTGCTGGAAAACGTTATGTAAATAGTTTCAATTATCGATTACTTTCCGCATTGTTATGCGATTAATTGGAAAGGCTTAATTGCAACTCGCCTAGAACTCCTTTACACCATCGGTCACTCGCTAGTTTCGAGTCTACAGAAATCACTAAGAGTTGTACATTGTTGAGCAAACAATAATTGTTTTCAAAATGTTTCAAATGTTTGAACAACTTTTGATTTGACAGCTGTAAGTTCGCAGACTTCTTAAGAAAAACAATTGCTGCCTGCTCGAGATTGGGGTCTGGCTTCTCAATTCTACTAAACATCGTCGCTAAGGCGTTCATCAAAGCTTACTCTTTAATAGCTTCAACAGCTTCGGCGCTTTTTCGACATAACAAACAAGTTTCAATCGATTAGGATCACAGACACGAAAATGTCACTCGATAAGCCAACAGAACCAGCCGGGTTCTGACCTTCACGCAAGCAGCAGCGATGAAAGCTGACATTTCGAGTCCAGATCGTGGCAAACCTGTTTCAAATCGCCCTCTTCTCGCCCCTCTAGGTATTTTTGCATATTTAAACTATTTGACGCCGAAAACTCGTCGCGAAGTTCTCGAGTATCTGGTCACTGGACTTAAGCGTTTGGAGTATCGCGGCTATGACTCTGCTGGCGTTGCAATCGACTCCGACGACTCTAAAGGAATCGTTTTGATCAAGCAAACGGGAAAGGTCAAGGTCCTTGAAGATGCAATCGCTGAGCAGATGATCGGTCACGATCTCGACTCAATCGTTAAGACACACTGCGGCATTTCGCACACGCGTTGGGCAACCCATGGATCTCCCAGCGAGCTTAACTCGCATCCACAACGCTCGGATGTTGACAACACTTTCGTCGTCGTTCATAACGGAATTATTACAAACTACAAGGACGTGAAAACCTTCCTCGAGAAGCGCGGCTATCACTTCGAGAGCGAGACCGACACGGAGATCATTGCGAAGCTAATCCACCACTTGTACACTCAGCAGCCAAACTGCTCATTCAGAGAGCTGGTCGAACAAGCCATCCAACAACTTGTGAGTATTGCTGAACGTGTAGCTTCATCATTCTTAAATTGTCTGATATTGTAGGAAGGAGCTTTTGCATTGGCCTTCAAGTCAAAGTATTTCCCAGGCGAATGCGTCGTGTCGCGTCGTGGATCACCGTTGCTTGTCGGCATCAAGACGAAAACACGTCTCGCAACCGATCATATTCCAATCTTGTATGGAAAAGGCAAGTCGAATGAGCGAATTTTCTTTCCAGTTTCGTTGCTCTCTCGTACAACGGATAACGTTAAAGTTTAGCTCTCTTTGTGTTGATAATTTGTAATACTTTCGATGTAAGAGTTTGATTATGTTGCGAATGCTTTGGAAAGAGTGAATTGTGAGTAAATGTCAACAGAGAGAAGATGAAAAGTTTGTTGTTTGGTTTCGAAGGTGACCAATCATGCGATTGAATCAGTTACTTGACGACCAGACAAGGAGCTAAATAGTCCAGAGATGAAGATCTCTGCAGTTTCTACCGACTTTCGCTGAATGGCAGATTGAGTCGGAACTTAAAAGATTGAATGAATTATTTAAGAACTTAATATGAATATTTAAAATTCAGATTTTAATTAACTTTGTGTTTCTTGTTTTGTGTATTTTTATTTTAATCCGATTTTTCTTTATCTTTCCTCTCCTCGAACCTGGATATCAACCTGTTCTAAATATTGGCTAAACCACCCAACAAATTCCAACCCGATCAATCCGACCGCTAATCCTGAAATTCCCTGGGTGCTTTAATTGTTTTGTGAAAACTGTTTGAAATAATTCTTGTGTGGTGATGAAACTGAAAATCTATTTAACTGTATAGACGAGGATAGAGAGACAAAAGGTAGATTTCCCTTTTTTTAGTGTTTGATACAACCAAATATACCACGCGAAGACAATTTACTCGTTCTAACACTTCACATAACAAGTTCAAACGATTTACTAAATAAACATTTCCATAGTTTAAAGATCACATATTTCGTCGAATTTGAATGCTCAACGAGGGCCCGGAAAGGACAGTCGTTCTATGGGCGTATCTACTTCTGCTGCACTGACAATGCTGCACCAGTGGACGTGCAAGAAGCTCGCGGGAGTGCGAGTGAGCACCTTCCTTTATCTGAATCTGAAACCTTAACGAGCTTCCTCGCGAAGCTGTTCGATTGTGCATTCAAAGCAGAGACTCTTTATCAGCTCGAAGCCAAGAGAATCGCTGGGCATCTCAGCTGCATCAGTGCTGATTAAATTCGACGTTATTCACGATCCAAATTCTCGAACTAACCAAAATATTTTGGAGCCAAATGTCACACAAACCTTCTGTACATATCACACTTCATTTAGATTTCAAAATTTCAATTAAAAATTTCCAATTCATTGTTGATCTAATTTGCTGCGATTTTAATTTTCTGCAAATTTTTCTCCTCGTGTCGCCTTAATTGCAACTTAGATTCCGAAACGCACACAGGTAATTCAACTCGATTCATTCTACAATGTTATTGGTTTCATAAGTTATCGGCTACCACTAACTTTCCACTCAGATGCAGAACATGCGATGATGTCGCAGTGCATTTGATGGAAAATAACTTTGATTCTAAAAGGAAATCAATCGGGAAATGAAATCTCTGATAGTTTTAAGGAATTGTGGGATGAAAACTTTATTCGGTGTGTGACTGGTGGTTGTGTGTCTTTCGATTTTATTGACTATTCGCGGATCAAAATTTGGTGAATGGACATTGATTATCTTTGCTCGTATTTTCTTGCAATTAGGACATCTCGTTCTAAAGGGTTAGTATTGGTTAATCATTAACTTTTCTGCTTTCACTCGCGGTGGCGGTTTTTCAATCTTAACCAACGTATCCAAGAAATGTAACTCATTTGCTATCGATCTTGTTTAGAACATCGCCCGCATGGAACACGCGAGGTTCCGTTGATCCCGCGAACTGAGAGCACTTCAGAGTTCCAGCCACTCGAAGATAAGGAAGTCGAGTACTTCTTCGCATCGGATGCGTCAGCTGTTATTGAGCACACGAATCGAGTGATTTACTTGGAGGTGAGTCAGTCGATTTCAGTCACAAATGTAATCTAATTATTCACTCTTGTGTTATTAGGATGATGACGTTGCCGCGGTCAAAGATGGAGCTTTGAGTATTCATCGTTTGAAGAAGTCGATGGACGACTCACACGCTCGCGAGATCACAACTGTGAAGATGGAAATTCAGCAGATCATGAAAGGAAACTATGAATATTTCATGCAAAAGGAAATCTTCGAACAGCCCGAATCCGTCATCAACACAATGCGTGGGCGTGTCAATTTCGTTAACCAGACTGTTACACTCGGAGGAATCAAGGAATATATTCCGGAGATCAAGCGATGCCGTCGTTTGATGCTTATCGGATGCGGAACTTCGTACCACAGCGCCGTTGCTACTCGTCAGTTGTTGGAGGAGTTGACAGAACTTCCTGTCATGGTTGAGCTTGCAAGCGATTTCCTTGATCGTAACACCCCAATTTTCCGTGACGACGTTTGCTTCTTCATCTCGCAATCAGGCGAGACTGCTGACACTTTGATGGCTCTTCGCTACTGTAAACAACGCGGAGCTTTAATCGTTGGCATCACCAACACTGTGGGAAGTTCCATTTGTCGCGAGTCTCATTGCGGTGTTCACGTCAACGCTGGTCCAGAAATCGGTGTCGCATCAACAAAGGCCTACACTTCTCAATTCATTTCACTGGTGATGTTTGGTCTCGTGATGAGCGAAGATCGCATTTCTCTTCAGTCCCGGCGAAAGGAAATCCTTTTGGGACTCACACAACTCGATAAACAAATCAAGCAAGTTTTGCAACTCGACGAAAAGGTTCTCGACATCGCCAAGGACTTGTACGAAAAGAAGAGTTTGCTGATTATGGGTCGCGGCTACAACTTTGCAACATGCATGGAAGGAGCTTTGGTAAGTCTACCAAACATTTAAATCGAGAGAGTTAGTTTCAATTCAATGTTGATTGCAGAAAGTGAAAGAGTTGACCTACATGCATTGCGAAGGAATCATGGCTGGAGAGTTGAAGCACGGGCCGCTGGCTCTCGTAGACGATCTCATGCCAATCCTCATGATCGTGATGCGAGACTGCGTTTACAACAAAACAATCAACGCGATTCAACAAGTGAAGGCTCGCGGCGGACTTCCAATCGTAATTTGCGAAGAAGGTGACACCGATACTGTCCAATTTGCCAGCAAAGTCCTCGAGGTCCCGAAAACTGTTGACTGTCTTCAAGTGAGTTTCATTATTTCTTCTCTGATGTAAATCCTAATCGAGCTTTGATTGCAGGGCGTTCTCACTGTCATTCCAATGCAACTGTTGTCCTACCACATTGCCGTGCTTCGAGGCTGCAACGTCGATTGCCCAAGGAATCTCGCAAAGTCGGTCACCGTTGAATAAATTCACTTCATCTATCCAGGACAATAATTCCAACTTTATTTTATATTTTGTACTTGCACAATCTTTTTTGTTACATTTTATTTTGACTTACAATACTCTAAGGCGCGAGAAACGTATTTGCCCGCATAGCAGAGCCTCTTACTACTTTCAATTTTGTTTACGATTGTTCGCGACGGTCGCATCATTAATTTAGTCTTATGTTCACGTTTCGAATAAAACTTTACGAAAAAGCAAATGAAATCTTTTCGAATCTGATAGACAGAGAGGTTTTCTTTGGCTGGTTGGGATTGGCCATAAAGTTTGGAGTTGAATGATTGTAGATAAACTGCGTATTCTTCTTTAGAGCTTGCAGGGTCAAGCTCTCGTCGTAAGCCTTAAAAGTAAAATGAATCAATCCACGACATTCGCAACAGATCATTAAAGATACGAAGAAGTCGACTCTTCGATCAAAGCTGAGCCTCTCTTTGTCCTTTGAAACAAGTTGACTCAATTCAGAATTGCACGCTTCAGACTTCATCGATTTTCCTATTCAACCGGACACGAGCTGAAAAATTCAAACACAAACCTTCGTCTCAGTCTATTCGTAAATCCCCAATTTGTTTCTTGATTTACTGCTGATTAACTCATCGACTTCAGTTTTATGGCTTTTATTCGATTCACATTATGGTCATTTCTCTCATAAAATACGTGTAAATTTAAAGAGCTTTTTAGTAAAAGTTAGTTCATTGCATAATATCAAACACCGACGGTGTCAACCGCTTCACATTTGCTTCTGATTGTTAACAGGCGAACACGAGTGACGCTTCCCGGAGAGTGTCTCGCGAATTGATAATTTGATTTTTGTTTCTTTGTACGATATTTTGTTTTTGTTTGGAACTGGTTCGCGGTTTGTCGCACAATTTCAACGTCACTCACAGTGTAGCCGGAAAAATTGATTCAACATTCATTAAGACAACACATTCGCATTAAGCTTGCAACTCATCTGTGAGAATTCTTCAAAATTTAAAACCTTAATCTTAAGCTAACGAGTTGTTAGTTATCCTCCGTTAGTAACTAGCGTTTTGAAAACGAAGTTTTGGGACTCTGACAGATGAACCTCCGTTCCGCAGATGATAATCAGCAGAACAACGAAAAGAACGTACTGAATCGCTTTCAGAAAGTCCCACAATTTATCACAGAAAATGCTCAGCAGCAACAGATCGAGTAAAGCGTGAACGTTGAAAATACGCCACAAGTAGGCAATAACGAAGAACCATGTGGACTTCATGATGTAGTTTTGTCTCTCGAATTGAGCTGGTGTCACATCATTCTTCTCGAGAATGTCTTGGTAAAATGCAATGTAACGATTCCAAGCGGTCGAGCTGAGGAGAAGTTGCGCCGTAAAGTATCCGACCTTGCGTAAAACTTTCTTCGTCGTAACTTTGACCTTATAGATTACTCCAGACTCTGAGGATTTTGAGTCAGTTAAAGGAATGATTGACTGAAGCTGCGTGTAACCGCGTCGAGGTGGCTAAAATTTGGTTTTTGAAAAGTGCTTTAAAATCAGTTCGAAGGGAAACTTACGTTGCTGCGCAAGAAAAGAAAAACTCCGATCATGAGCGCGATCACTCCAAGGCCATCGCATATGCCATCCACATAATATCCCATCGTTCCTATCTCGCTTCTCTCTCCTCGTATGTGACGTTTAGCTCTCGCCACGTGCCCGTCAAGGTCGTCAAGAAATGTTCTGAAACGCGGAGATTAGAAATCAAAAAGTCTGATGTAGATAGCCGTTTCACCTGAATTGAAACAACACAACGCCCAGTCGCCGGTAGCCGAGACTGTCGAGCGCTACCAATCGACCCGATAACATGGCAACAAACACGTGGAAAAACGAAATCATGTTGGGCGTGATGAGATCAGAGCGGCTGAAGCCGGCAAGGTCGTCGAACAAAGTGGCCATAGGCGCAAATATGTAGTGATTGGTTTGGTCTAGCATTAACGCCTTCACAGTCACATCGCAGAGAGGATTTATGTGACAGTTGACCCATGTCACCTCACTATAATTAATGACGGGCGTAAGAGACGTCGTCGATGGAATTTGCATGGCCAGCGTTCCATTCTTGTGAAAGTTGCGATCAATCGGATAGTTCTGGATTCGGAGGTACAAATGAACGTCAAGCCAAATGTAGAAGATGATCAAAAGAAAGAGCAGCGTTAGGAGAAACTTGCTGATTGAGGAACTTGGACCGATCATCGTCGTTGGGTTGGTTTGAGGAAGGCGAAGAATGGCAAAAGCTGGAATAACTTTTGTTAGTTTTCAGGAAACAGAATAATCGATAGAACTTACTTGCAAAGACTCAGTTATGCGAGAATGGAAAATAACTCTCCGGAGGCAAGCGATGGCAGCAGCAACACAAACGTAGTCAACGAGAACTGAGTAGATATTCAACAATTTACGATTCGATTTCTGTGATTCATAAAGCGCCAATTGATTCAGAACGTCACGGTCGAGAATAATGGAAATCACTTGGCTCAAGTCCGCGATCGACTTGCAAGAGCTGTTGGTCCCACTAACTTCCACTGGCTCTGATTGTATCGAATTGTTGTAAAAATCAGCGATTAGTAATGTAAACAAATGTCATGGTTTTTCAGGTTTGTCAAGCAACATCGACATTCCGCGGCACTTTTCTTCATCGTCACACCATCGCGAACTTATCAATCAATACGATCACACTTTCATCAACATCGAAATTGCGACGGAAATCTCTCGAATTAAATTTTTCGTATTTTCGTATTTTTTTATTTCCGTCAGAGTTTGAATTTCAAAATTCTGTTAAATTTTATAGATTCAAAATATTTTCCGTTGAGAGTTTCACGTCATTACTTCGAATTTGTCATCAGATCCAAAGTCTCTTTTAATTGAAATTGAATGAGGACTAGAAAATTGCTAACTATCGCTGCTATCATCTGGAACAGAGCCTGGAGGGAATCGCGTTATTTCTGTCTATTAATTAACTTACGAAGTATAGTAGTTCGTTGTTAAGTGTTAAGAGTTTACCAACGTGAATTATTATTCGTTCTTGGGTCAGTTGACATGAAAGGTTACCGATCTGAAGAATAAATCATTTACAAATGTATTTGAAGGCTTATTTGTTACTTACACAATTCTTAAGTCTCTTGTCCCTCCCTTTCGTGTTTAGGCAAGAAATCAGTTGCTGGTTTAATGCATCCGAATAATTCGTGTGATTGCTGCATCGCAGCATGTAGTAAATGTCCATACATCGAATGACTATCGAGACGGCAGCAAAGTATCGTAAAAGCACACTTCTCTGTGACGATAAGCCCAAGTAATCGTAGAACGAAACGTTGAAGATGTAAAAGAATTCAATCATCAGTGCGAAGAATGTTGAGATTAGCCCAATCAGAAACTGGAACTGATACATCACCGAAAACTCTCTGTAAATGTTGAAAAGCTCCGAATGAATAGTTGACATCTTTTCAAAAACATCGCAAAGCTCAAAATCGATCTTTAACATCGTCAGCCTCTCGTCCGTGTGAAACCTTAACTTCTTTTTCGCGGCGCAGACTAAATGATTAAACTTCTTCACGTTGAACTTTAACAGCAAAACTCCAATCAAATATTCTGTCTCCACCGTCAGTATCGTTAGCTTTGGCATTGACATTATAACCAATGGAATCACGTCAGTAGCACCGAGATCAGTGACGAGAATTACAGTTGATAACTGCAATAATATTCTGATAGACTTGATGACGATGCCGATGCTTAAGATTTTCTTGTACTTTGCCTTCTCGCAACTGATTATTCCAGCCAAATCAACCTTATGACTTTCTTCAAATTTTATAACTTCGTTTAGCAAATCTCTTAAGTTCCTACGATTAACACTTTGAAAGAAGAAGGCGGTGGCCATGAAGAACCAATCGATGTAATCTCGAAGAGCTGACACCGTAGTTGACAGAGACACATTGACTTGATCGAAAATTTTAACTTTCTTTACTATGCTTGAGTAAGAGCTAGGAAACCAGTAAACCGCTGAGAGACCCAGCAACGCGCTGTAGAAGGGAAACAGCTTTATGCAGTACATTCTGCCGTCTGCACCAATGTCGATGAAGATTAATCCAATAATTTTACTAACTCGCAGCCAGAAGGAAATGACAATGTCGTGAAATGACATGACTAGTGGAACTGACGAGTACATCTCATAGCTGAACGCGATTCTACAAAACAGTTCGTTGGTTTCCTTTAGGGAATAACTTGATAATCAATCTACAGGCGAGTATACAGCAAGAACACATTTTGGTTCTTCGCCCACTCATTCAACCCCATCTGACTCATGCTTTGTGTCAACGGACCGCCTTGAATGCTTCCAACCGACACCATACTGTTGCTTAACTTAATCAACAAACGACGATCTTATGCCGGTTGTCACTTGGCCATAAACAGCTTATCGGCACACTTGATGAACAATAAACTGAGCTTGCTATCTCATGAGCCGCTATCAGGTTTAGGAAGAGGGAAATAATCATCAAGAGCTCAGCTGAATTTTTTGTCGGTTATGCAATTCAACCGACAAGGAGTCGCCCTGCTATTGAAAACTCAAGTTTTGTTTTTTACTTTTCATATTTCATTTATTGTTTTTTCCACTGTCCTACGAAATCTTTCCAGAAATTCGATGATACAATTTAATATTCACGAGCTGGGACAGGATCCGCGGTTGTTGTGCCTGGGGCTGTCGTGGTGTCTTCGTCAATTGCATCGAAAATCCATTGAAGAATAAGATCACGAGCTCTTTCCTTGGTTTGAACTAACACGGCGTAGTCTGCTTCCGATGGACTACCAAAGTCACGGCCAGCAGATTGCACTAATTTAAAATTTCTTCACATCTGACAATTTTCAATAATTTTGAGAAAACTTACGAGACATGACAACAACTGGAGCATTGTCGTTCAAATCTTCGTTTGGTCCCAAGTTACGTCTTGGATCCATCTCGCCGTGGGTGAAAAAGACGCGATAGACGTAAGGACGCAGGCCACCGAAGAAATCGTTGGTTTCAGCAATTGACAGTTGCATGAATTCGCCCGTGAACCTTCAGGACAATAAAACAGTGATAAATGTAAATTTGAAGGGAATCGAAACTTACAGTTCCTGATCGAATGCCTGAGCGCACCACTGTTGGAAGAATGGAAGGTTGAATCTCCACCCGAAAGGATGATTCAAGCCTTCATTGGCGACGGCAAATTGCCCAAGTTGCGTACACTGCAGCCACAAATTTTGCCTGCGACCCAGGATGTTCGAAACTGTATTCCATTCGATTTCCGAGTAAGATCCTACGATGTAGTCGGCGTTGTTGTACATCAAGCATTCCGCATTTTGGTTGTAATCGTCGACGAACCAGAGGGCAAATGCATCAAGATCGTTGGCTGGAGGGTTTTGCGGTGTGTTCAAAGCTCTCATGGTGATACATTTATCGTCGATGTCCGGATAACGTGAGTGAGATACGAAATTGTAGGCGATGTCAGATGCGATTCCGTAATACAACCGGGCGATGTCTTCCTCTACATCAACATCAATCGGCACACAGAGTCGCAGACGTTCTTCAACGTAGGTTGTGTTTCTAGCACGAATTGCATCTTCAATCATTCTGAATGCACCGTGAAGAATGTTTCCGCATTCAGGTCCACCAATCGAGCTAATTGTGTAGAAAGTGTTGCTCATAAGCTCGGGATATTGCAATACAGCATTGATGGGAGCACTGGAAGCCCAAACTCCGTCGACAAGATTTGGATATTTCTGACGAGCCCAGACCGCCAAAGCTCCGCCATAATTTCGTCCCCAAAGAATTACGCGCGAGTCTCTTGCACCGTAATAATTTGCCTTGATGAAGTTAATAAACTGAGCCAAATCTGCTACTGCTTGATGGATAGTAAGGAAACGAAGATTGTCAACGGATGTGTCTGGCGTTGGTCTGCTATCACCGAAGAATCGGTGCTCAAGGCCGAACAAGTTTCCATTCAGCTCTTCAGCGAGCTCAAACATCATTCCAGATTCAAGAAACTCGTCGTAAATCTCAAATCCACCGGCCACTGTAAATGAATATCTTTAGTTCGAACCTAATGTTTGAACCAATTTTTCTGGTAACATTTATCAATTTCACTGGCTACCAATTTTTACCGTAAATGAAAATTGGCCCGCCCGCAAGCCAGTGTCTGTTGTTAACGAAATATCTTGCATCGTATGTACGTCTGTCGAGCGGGTTGAAATGATCCACACGTAAATCAACAACTCGAGCTTGAATTTCAGCCGATGCTAGGCCGAAAAGTGACAAAAAAGCAAGGAAAATCACTAATTTCATTGCGTCCTTGAAATGTTCCACTCCGATTGAATGTTGGAAAACTTGTGAGTAAGTTTCTAAATTTGTCACGTTTTTATAATCGATTTCTAACGGCTTATCAAGCAGTTCAGAACAACCTTTAATCTTATCAAAATTAACTTCTTCCTTTCGATTAGAACGGTAATAAAAACCTGAAAAATTTTATGTAGAAAAAACGTATCTCGAGAGTTCAACCACCGTCATGAAGACCGTGGCGCAGTCCACCATCGAATAGCTGAAATCAAGTTGATTTTCACTTTATTGCAAAGCCGTTTGAATAATTGTGGAAAAATAGATTCTTTATTAAGTTGATTAAGGGTTGTACAAAAGGCCTATTATACTTAGATATATCACCAACAAGTTAAGATTAAACAGATTGACTTTCTGCGGTTTTGTTTGAACGCAGTTGATTCATATATTAAGCTTATGAGGGGACTTACAATGAGTGATCCATCACGTGTTTAGTTTACATATTTCTTCAATTTTTTGTCCATAAAAACTGAAGATTGTTGTTTATGATTGACGATCACTTGCAAAGTTCAGCAAAAGCTAGTTTGTACTCCGTGTAAAACGATGGTCTTGCAGTACTTCGATAAATTAAATAGTCAACCTCGTATTCTTAATTCAGTCTCTGTTTAAAAACCTAAGGAAAAAAATGAAATTAATTTGTAATTTTTAAGTTCACTATATGAATAATAAATACCTTAAAACTTAAGAAAAGGGACAACTAACGCGAAAACTTCTTAATTGGAATTCATAACAGCATCGACGTCGCCAATGAGTTTTGCAAAGAGCTCTTTGACTTTGTCGCTCTTCTGTTCATCGATATCAGGATTTGCTTCGAAATTTTCCGTTTCATTTTTATCACTTCCGTCAGGTTTGAACATCCGCAAGAACAAATCGAAATCATTTTCTTCCTTTGGCAGATCGTTCTTGTCACATTCTGCGCCGTTTTTGGCACATGGACAGTTCTCTTGCACACAATCCTTGTCATAATCTGTAAAACAGGATCAAGATTTTAGAAAACTTCAAGAAACTTTCGCTACATGTACTTACATGACTGGAAGAAACTTTTCAAAAGAACTTCAACAATGAGCTTCTTTTTCTTGCATAAAGGCGAACAAACGCAACTGCAAGGTGTTGTGTCTTCTGTTTGAGATGCAGTGGTCGTGTCGCCACTTGACGTAATCGAAACCGTGTCTGTGGCTTCTGTAACCGTTTCTGTGGCTTCCGTAACCGTTTCTGTTGCTTCTGTAACCGTTTCTGTGGCTTCAGTTGCAGCGGTCGTGTCGATGTTTGGAGTTGTAACAGAAGTGTCGGTGTGATCACTCGATGTTTCAGAGCTCACATCGATGCATGTTGTAGTCTGAGAGCTGCTTGAAGTAATTGTTGAAACTGTCTCTGTGACATCTGTTTGAGAAGCGGTGGTTGTGTCGCTACTTGATGTAATCGAAACCGTGTCTGTGGCTTCTGTAACCGTTTCTGTTGCTTCTGTAACCGTGTCTGTGGCTTCTGTAACCGTTTCTGTTGCTTCTGTAACCGTTTCTGTTGCTTCTGTAACCGTTTCTGTGGCTTCAGTTGCAGCGGTCGTGTCGATATTTGGCGTTGTAACCGAAGTTTCGGTGTGATCGGTCGATGCTTGAGAAGCAGTAGTTGTGTCGCCACTTGACGTAATCGAAACCGTATCTGTTGCTTCTGTAACCGTTTCTGTGGCTGCCGTTACCGTTTCTGTGGCTTCAGTTGCAGCGGTCGTGTCGATGTTTGGAGTTGTAACAGAAGTGTCTGTGTGATCACTCGATGTTTCAGAGCTCACATCGATGCATGTTGTAGTCTGAGAGCTGCTTGAAGTAATTGTTGAAACTGTCTCTGTGACATCTGTTTGAGAAGCGGTGGTTGTGTCGCTACTTGATGTAATCGAAACCGTGTCTGTGGCTTCTGTAACCGTTTCTGTTGCTTCTGAAACCGTATCTGTTGCTTCTGTAACCGTTTCTGTTGCTTCTGTAACCGTTTCTGTGGCTTCAGTTGCAGCGGTCGTGTCGATGTTTGGCGTTGTAACAGAAGTGTCGGTGTGATCGGTCGATGCTTGAGAAGCAGTAGTTGTGTCGCCACTTGACGTAATCGAAACCGTATCTGTTGCTTCTGTAACCGTTTCTGTGGCTGCCGTTACCGTTTCTGTGGCTTCAGTTGCAGCGGTCGTGTCGATGTTTGGAGTTGTAACAGAAGTGTCTGTGTGATCACTCGATGTTTCAGAGCTCACATCGATGCATGTTGTAGTCTGAGAGCTGCTTGAAGTAATTGTTGAAACTGTCTCTGTGACATCTGTTTGAGAAGCGGTGGTTGTGTCGCTACTCGATGTAATCGAAACCGTTTCTGTTGCTTCTGTAACCGTTTCTGTTGCTTCTGTAACCGTTTCTGTGGCTTCAGTTGCAGCGGTCGTGTCGATGTTTGGCGTTGTAACAGAAGTGTCGGTGTGATCGGTCGATGCTTGAGAAGCAGTAGTTGTGTCGCCACTTGACGTAATCGAAACCGTATCTGTTGCTTCTGTAACCGTTTCTGTGGCTTCCGTAACCGTTTCTGTGGCTTCAGTTGCAGCGGTCGTGTCGATGTTTGGCGTTGTAACAGAAGTGTCGGTGTGATCGGTCGATGCTTGAGAAGCAGTAGTTGTGTCGCCACTTGACGTAATCGAAACCGTATCTGTTGCTTCTGTAACCGTTTCTGTGGCTTCCGTAACCGTTTCTGTGGCTTCAGTTGCAGCGGTCGTGTCGATGTTTGGAGTTGTAACAGAAGTGTCTGTGTGATCACTCGATGTTTCAGAGCTCACATCGATGCATGTTGTAGTCTGAGAGCTGCTTGAAGTAATTGTTGAAACTGTCTCTGTGACATCTGTTTGAGAAGCAGTAGTTGTGTCGCCACTTGACGTAATCGAAACCGTATCTGTTGCTTCTGTAACCGTTTCTGTGGCTTCCGTAACCGTTTCTGTGGCTTCAGTTGCAGCGGTCGTGTCGATGTTTGGCGTTGTAACAGAAGTGTCGGTGTGATCGGTCGATGCTTGAGAAGCAGTAGTTGTGTCGCCACTTGACGTAATCGAAACCGTATCTGTTGCTTCTGTAACCGTTTCTGTGGCTTCCGTAACCGTTTCTGTGGCTTCAGTTGCAGCGGTCGTGTCGATGTTTGGAGTTGTAACAGAAGTGTCTGTGTGATCACTCGATGTTTCAGAGCTCACATCGATGCATGTTGTAGTCTGAGAGCTGCTTGAAGTAATTGTTGAAACTGTCTCTGTGACATCTGTTTGAGAAGCGGTGGTTGTGTCGCTACTCGATGTAATCGAAACCGTGTCTGTGGCTTCTGTAACCGTTTCTGTTGCTTCTGTAACCGTTTCTGTTGCTTCTGTAACCGTTTCTGTGGCTTCCGTAACCGTTTCTGTGGCTTCAGTTGCAGCGGTCGTGTCGATGTTTGGCGTTGTAACAGAAGTGTCGGTGTGATCGGTCGATGCTTGAGAAGCAGTAGTTGTGTCGCCACTTGACGTAATCGAAACCGTATCTGTTGCTTCTGTAACCGTTTCTGTGGCTTCCGTAACCGTTTCTGTGGCTTCAGTTGCAGCGGTCGTGTCGATGTTTGGCGTTGTAACAGAAGTGTCGGTGTGATCGGTCGATGCTTGAGAAGCAGTAGTTGTGTCGCCACTTGACGTAATCGAAACCGTATCTGTTGCTTCTGTAACCGTTTCTGTGGCTTCCGTAACCGTTTCTGTGGCTTCAGTTGCAGCGGTCGTGTCGATGTTTGGAGTTGTAACAGAAGTGTCTGTGTGATCACTCGATGTTTCAGAGCTCACATCGATGCATGTTGTAGTCTGAGAGCTGCTTGAAGTAATTGTTGAAACTGTCTCTGTGACATCTGTTTGAGAAGCGGTGGTTGTGTCGCTACTCGATGTAATCGAAACCGTGTCTGTGGCTTCTGTAACCGTTTCTGTTGCTTCTGTAACCGTTTCTGTTGCTTCTGTAACCGTTTCTGTGGCTTCCGTAACCGTTTCTGTGGCTTCAGTTGCAGCGGTCGTGTCGATGTTTGGCGTTGTAACAGAAGTGTCGGTGTGATCGGTCGATGCTTGAGAAGCAGTAGTTGTGTCGCCACTTGACGTAATCGAAACCGTATCTGTTGCTTCTGTAACCGTTTCTGTGGCTTCCGTAACCGTTTCTGTGGCTTCAGTTGCAGCGGTCGTGTCGATGTTTGGCGTTGTAACAGAAGTGTCGGTGTGATCGGTCGATGCTTGAGAAGCAGTAGTTGTGTCGCCACTTGACGTAATCGAAACCGTATCTGTTGCTTCTGTAACCGTTTCTGTGGCTTCCGTAACCGTTTCTGTGGCTTCAGTTGCAGCGGTCGTGTCGATGTTTGGCGTTGTAACAGAAGTGTCGGTGTGATCGGTCGATGCTTGAGAAGCAGTAGTTGTGTCGCCACTTGACGTAATCGAAACCGTATCTGTTGCTTCTGTAACCGTTTCTGTGGCTTCCGTAACCGTTTCTGTGGCTTCAGTTGCAGCGGTCGTGTCGATGTTTGGAGTTGTAACAGAAGTGTCTGTGTGATCACTCGATGTTTCAGAGCTCACATCGATGCATGTTGTAGTCTGAGAGCTGCTTGAAGTAATTGTTGAAACTGTCTCTGTGACATCTGTTTGAGAAGCAGTAGTTGTGTCGCCACTTGACGTAATCGAAACCGTATCTGTTGCTTCTGTAACCGTTTCTGTGGCTTCCGTAACCGTTTCTGTGGCTTCAGTTGCAGCGGTCGTGTCGATGTTTGGAGTTGTAACAGAAGTGTCTGTGTGATCACTCGATGTTTCAGAGCTCACATCGATGCATGTTGTAGTCTGAGAGCTGCTTGAAGTAATTGTTGAAACTGTCTCTGTGACATCTGTTTGAGAAGCGGTGGTTGTGTCGCTACTTGATGTAATCGAAACCGTATCTGTTGCTTCTGTAACCGTTTCTGTGGCTTCCGTAACCGTTTCTGTGGCTTCAGTTGCAGCGGTCGTGTCGATGTTTGGCGTTGTAACAGAAGTGTCGGTGTGATCGGTCGATGCTTGAGAAGCAGTAGTTGTGTCGCCACTTGACGTAATCGAAACCGTATCTGTTGCTTCTGTAACCGTTTCTGTGGCTTCCGTAACCGTTTCTGTGGCTTCAGTTGCAGCGGTCGTGTCGATGTTTGGCGTTGTAACAGAAGTGTCGGTGTGATCGGTCGATGCTTGAGAAGCAGTAGTTGTGTCGCCACTTGACGTAATCGAAACCGTATCTGTTGCTTCTGTAACCGTTTCTGTGGCTTCCGTAACCGTTTCTGTGGCTTCAGTTGCAGCGGTCGTGTCGATGTTTGGAGTTGTAACAGAAGTGTCTGTGTGATCACTCGATGTTTCAGAGCTCACATCGATGCATGTTGTAGTCTGAGAGCTGCTTGAAGTAATTGTTGAAACTGTCTCTGTGACATCTGTTTGAGAAGCGGTGGTTGTGTCGCTACTCGATGTAATCGAAACCGTGTCTGTGGCTTCTGTAACCGTTTCTGTTGCTTCTGTAACCGTTTCTGTTGCTTCTGTAACCGTTTCTGTGGCTTCCGTAACCGTTTCTGTGGCTTCAGTTGCAGCGGTCGTGTCGATGTTTGGCGTTGTAACAGAAGTGTCGGTGTGATCGGTCGATGCTTGAGAAGCAGTAGTTGTGTCGCCACTTGACGTAATCGAAACCGTATCTGTTGCTTCTGTAACCGTTTCTGTGGCTTCCGTAACCGTTTCTGTGGCTTCAGTTGCAGCGGTCGTGTCGATGTTTGGCGTTGTAACAGAAGTGTCGGTGTGATCGGTCGATGCTTGAGAAGCAGTAGTTGTGTCGCCACTTGACGTAATCGAAACCGTATCTGTTGCTTCTGTAACCGTTTCTGTGGCTTCCGTAACCGTTTCTGTGGCTTCAGTTGCAGCGGTCGTGTCGATGTTTGGAGTTGTAACAGAAGTGTCTGTGTGATCACTCGATGTTTCAGAGCTCACATCGATGCATGTTGTAGTCTGAGAGCTGCTTGAAGTAATTGTTGAAACTGTCTCTGTGACATCTGTTTGAGAAGCGGTGGTTGTGTCGCTACTTGATGTAATCGAAACCGTGTCTGTGGCTTCTGTAACCGTTTCTGTTGCTTCTGTAACCGTTTCTGTTGCTTCTGTAACCGTTTCTGTGGCTTCAGTTGCAGCGGTCGTGTCGATGTTTGGAGTTGTAACAGAAGTGTCTGTGTGATCACTCGATGTTTCAGAGCTCACATCGATGCATGTTGTAGTCTGAGAGCTGCTTGAAGTAATTGTTGAAACTGTCTCTGTGACATCTGTTTGAGAAGCAATAGTTGTGTCGCCACTTGACGTAATCGAAACCGTATCTGTTGCTTCTGTAACCGTTTCTGTTGCTTCTGTAACCGTTTCTGTTGCTTCTGTAACCGTTTCTGTGGCTTCAGTTGCAGCGGTCGTGTCGATGTTTGGCGTTGTAACAGAAGTGTCGGTGTGATCGGTCGATGCTTGAGAAGCAGTAGTTGTGTCGCCACTTGACGTAATCGAAACCGTATCTGTTGCTTCTGTAACCGTTTCTGTGGCTTCCGTAACCGTTTCTGTGGCTTCAGTTGCAGCGGTCGTGTCGATGTTTGGCGTTGTAACAGAAGTGTCGGTGTGATCGGTCGATGCTTGAGAAGCAGTAGTTGTGTCGCCACTTGACGTAATCGAAACCGTATCTGTTGCTTCTGTAACCGTTTCTGTTGCTTCCGTAACCGTTTCTGTTGCTTCTGTAACCGTTTCTGTTGCTTCTGTAACCGTTTCTGTGGCTTCAGTTGCAGCGGTCGTGTCGATGTTTGGCGTTGTAACAGAAGTGTCGGTGTGATCGGTCGATGCTTGAGAAGCAGTAGTTGTGTCGCCACTTGACGTAATCGAAACCGTATCTGTTGCTTCTGTAACCGTTTCTGTGGCTTCCGTAACCGTTTCTGTGGCTTCAGTTGCAGCGGTCGTGTCGATGTTTGGCGTTGTAACAGAAGTGTCGGTGTGATCGGTCGATGCTTGAGAAGCAGTAGTTGTGTCGCCACTTGACGTAATCGAAACCGTATCTGTTGCTTCTGTAACCGTTTCTGTGGCTTCCGTAACCGTTTCTGTGGCTTCAGTTGCAGCGGTCGTGTCGATGTTTGGCGTTGTAACAGAAGTGTCTGTGTGATCACTCGATGTTTCAGAGCTCACATCGATGCATGTTGTAGTCTGAGAGCTGCTTGAAGTAATTGTTGAAACTGTCTCTGTGACATCTGTTTGAGAAGCGGTGGTTGTGTCGCTACTTGATGTAATCGAAACCGTGTCTGTGGCTTCTGTAACCGTTTCTGTTGCTTCTGTAACCGTTTCTGTTGCTTCTGTAACCGTTTCTGTGGCTTCAGTTGCAGCGGTCGTGTCGATGTTTGGCGTTGTAACAGAAGTGTCGGTGTGATCGGTCGATGCTTGAGAAGCAGTAGTTGTGTCGCCACTTGACGTAATCGAAACCGTATCTGTTGCTTCTGTAACCGTTTCTGTGGCTTCCGTAACCGTTTCTGTGGCTTCAGTTGCAGCGGTCGTGTCGATGTTTGGCGTTGTAACAGAAGTGTCGGTGTGATCGGTCGATGCTTGAGAAGCAGTAGTTGTGTCGCCACTTGACGTAATCGAAACCGTATCTGTTGCTTCTGTAACCGTTTCTGTGGCTTCCGTAACCGTTTCTGTGGCTTCAGTTGCAGCGGTCGTGTCGATGTTTGGCGTTGTAACAGAAGTGTCTGTGTGATCACTCGATGTTTCAGAGCTCACATCGATGCATGTTGTAGTCTGAGAGCTGCTTGAAGTAATTGTTGAAACTGTCTCTGTGACATCTGTTTGAGAAGCGGTGGTTGTGTCGCTACTTGATGTAATCGAAACCGTGTCTGTTGGCTTCTGTAACCGTTTCTGTTGCTTCTGTAACCGTTTCTGTGGCTTCAGTTGCAGCGGTCGTGTCGATGTTTGGCGTTGTAACAGAAGTGTCGGTGTGATCGGTCGATGCTTGAGAAGCAGTAGTTGTGTCGCCACTTGACGTAATCGAAACCGTATCTGTTGCTTCTGTAACCGTTTCTGTGGCTTCCGTAACCGTTTCTGTGGCTTCAGTTGCAGCGGTCGTGTCGATGTTTGGCGTTGTAACAGAAGTGTCGGTGTGATCGGTCGATGCTTGAGAAGCAGTAGTTGTGTCGCCACTTGACGTAATCGAAACCGTATCTGTTGCTTCTGTAACCGTTTCTGTGGCTTCCGTAACCGTTTCTGTGGCTTCAGTTGCAGCGGTCGTGTCGATGTTTGGCGTTGTAACAGAAGTGTCGGTGTGATCGGTCGATGCTTCAGAGCTCACATCGATGCATGTTGTAGTCTGAGAGCTGCTTGAAGTAATTGTTGAAACTGTCTCTGTGACATCTGTTTGAGAAGCAGTAGTTGTGTCGCCACTTGACGTAATCGAAACCGTATCTGTTGCTTCTGTAACCGTTTCTGTGGCTTCCGTAACCGTTTCTGTGGCTTCAGTTGCAGCGGTCGTGTCGATGTTTGGCGTTGTAACAGAAGTGTCGGTGTGATCGGTCGATGCTTGAGAAGCAGTAGTTGTGTCGCCACTTGACGTAATCGAAACCGTATCTGTTGCTTCTGTAACCGTTTCTGTGGCTTCAGTTGCAGCGGTCGTGTCGATGTTTGGAGTTGTAACAGAAGTGTCTGTGTGATCACTCGATGTTTCAGAGCGTTGTAACAGAGAGCTGTCTTGAAGTAATTGTTGATCGGTCGATGACATCTGTTTGAGAAGCAGTAGTTGTGTCGCTACTTGACGTAATCGAAACCGTATCTGTTGCTTCTGTAACCGTATCTGTTGCTTCTGTAACCGTTTCTGTGGCTTCAGTTGCAGCGGTCGTGTCGATGTTTGGCGTTGTAACAGAAGTGTCGGTGTGATCGGTCGATGCTTGAGAAGCAGTAGTTGTGTCGCCACTTGACGTAATCGAAACCGTATCTGTTGCTTCTGTAACCGTTTCTGTGGCTTCCGTAACCGTTTCTGTGGCTTCAGTTGCAGCGGTCGTGTCGATGTTTGGCGTTGTAACAGAAGTGTCGGTGTGATCGGTCGATGCTTGAGAAGCAGTAGTTGTGTCGCCACTTGACGTAATCGAAACCGTATCTGTTGCTTCTGTAACCGTTTCTGTGGCTTCCGTAACCGTTTCTGTGGCTTCAGTTGCAGCGGTCGTGTCGATGTTTGGAGTTGTAACAGAAGTGTCTGTGTGATCACTCGATGTTTCAGAGCTCACATCGATGCATGTTGTAGTCTGAGAGCTGCTTGAAGTAATTGTTGAAACTGTCTCTGTGACATCTGTTTGAGAAGCGGTGGTTGTGTCGCTACTTGATGTAATCGAAACCGTGTCTGTGGCTTCTGTAACCGTTTCTGTTGCTTCTGTAACCGTTTCTGTGGCTTCAGTTGCAGCGGTCGTGTCGATGTTTGGCGTTGTAACAGAAGTGTCGGTGTGATCGGTCGATGCTTGAGAAGCAGTAGTTGTGTCGCCACTTGACGTAATCGAAACCGTATCTGTTGCTTCTGTAACCGTTTCTGTGGCTTCCGTAACCGTTTCTGTGGCTTCAGTTGCAGCGGTCGTGTCGATGTTTGGCGTTGTAACAGAAGTGTCGGTGTGATCGGTCGATGCTTGAGAAGCAGTAGTTGTGTCGCCACTTGACGTAATCGAAACCGTATCTGTTGCTTCTGTAACCGTTTCTGTGGCTTCCGTAACCGTTTCTGTGGCTTCAGTTGCAGCGGTCGTGTCGATGTTTGGCGTTGTAACAGAAGTGTCGGTGTGATCGGTCGATGCTTGAGAATGCATGTTGTAGTCTGAGAGCTGCTTGAAGTAATTGTTGAAACTGTCTCTGTGACATCTGTTTGAGAAGCGGTGGTTGTGTCGCTACTTGATGTAATCGAAACCGTGTCTGTGGCTTCTGTAACCGTTTCTGTTGCTTCTGTAACCGTTTCTGTGGCTTCAGTTGCAGCGGTCGTGTCGATGTTTGGCGTTGTAACAGAAGTGTCGGTGTGATCGGTCGATGCTTGAGAAGCAGTAGTTGTGTCGCCACTTGACGTAATCGAAACCGTATCTGTTGCTTCTGTAACCGTTTCTGTGGCTTCCGTAACCGTTTCTGTGGCTTCAGTTGCAGCGGTCGTGTCGATGTTTGGCGTTGTAACAGAAGTGTCGGTGTGATCGGTCGATGCTTGAGAAGCAGTAGTTGTGTCGCCACTTGACGTAATCGAAACCGTATCTGTTGCTTCTGTAACCGTTTCTGTGGCTTCCGTAACCGTTTCTGTGGCTTCAGTTGCAGCGGTCGTGTCGATGTTTGGAGTTGTAACAGAAGTGTCTGTGTGATCACTCGATGTTTCAGAGCTCACATCGATGCATGTTGTAGTCTGAGAGCTGCTTGAAGTAATTGTTGAAACTGTCTCTGTGACATCTGTTTGAGAAGCGGTGGTTGTGTCGCTACTTGATGTAATCGAAACCGTGTCTGTGGCTTCTGTAACCGTTTCTGTTGCTTCTGTAACCGTTTCTGTGGCTTCAGTTGCAGCGGTCGTGTCGATGTTTGGCGTTGTAACAGAAGTGTCGGTGTGATCGGTCGATGCTTGAGAAGCAGTAGTTGTGTCGCCACTTGACGTAATCGAAACCGTATCTGTTGCTTCTGTAACCGTTTCTGTGGCTTCCGTAACCGTTTCTGTGGCTTCAGTTGCAGCGGTCGTGTCGATGTTTGGCGTTGTAACAGAAGTGTCGGTGTGATCGGTCGATGCTTGAGAAGCAGTAGTTGTGTCGCCACTTGACGTAATCGAAACCGTATCTGTTGCTTCTGTAACCGTTTCTGTGGCTTCCGTAACCGTTTCTGTGGCTTCAGTTGCAGCGGTCGTGTCGATGTTTGGAGTTGTAACAGAAGTGTCTGTGTGATCACTCGATGTTTCAGAGCTCACATCGATGCATGTTGTAGTCTGAGAGCTGCTTGAAGTAATTGTTGAAACTGTCTCTGTGACATCTGTTTGAGAAGCGGTGGTTGTGTCGCTACTTGATGTAATCGAAACCGTGTCTGTGGCTTCTGTAACCGTTTCTGTTGCTTCTGTAACCGTTTCTGTGGCTTCAGTTGCAGCGGTCGTGTCGATGTTTGGCGTTGTAACAGAAGTGTCGGTGTGATCGGTCGATGCTTGAGAAGCAGTAGTTGTGTCGCCACTTGACGTAATCGAAACCGTATCTGTTGCTTCTGTAACCGTTTCTGTGGCTTCCGTAACCGTTTCTGTGGCTTCAGTTGCAGCGGTCGTGTCGATGTTTGGCGTTGTAACAGAAGTGTCGGTGTGATCGGTCGATGCTTGAGAAGCAGTAGTTGTGTCGCCACTTGACGTAATCGAAACCGTATCTGTTGCTTCTGTAACCGTTTCTGTGGCTTCCGTAACCGTTTCTGTGGCTTCAGTTGCAGCGGTCGTGTCGATGTTTGGCGTTGTAACAGAAGTGTCGGTGTGATCGGTCGATGCTTCAGAGCTCACATCGATGCATGTTGTAGTCTGAGAGCTGCTTGAAGTAATTGTTGAAACTGTCTCTGTGACATCTGTTTGAGAAGCAATAGTTGTGTCGCCACTTGACGTAATCGAAACCGTATCTGTTGCTTCTGTAACCGTTTCTGTGGCTTCCGTAACCGTTTCTGTGGCTTCAGTTGCAGCGGTCGTGTCGATGTTTGGCGTTGTAACAGAAGTGTCGGTGTGATCGGTCGATGCTTGAGAAGCAGTAGTTGTGTCGCCACTTGACGTAATCGAAACCGTATCTGTTGCTTCTGTAACCGTTTCTGTGGCTTCCGTAACCGTTTCTGTGGCTTCAGTTGCAGCGGTCGTGTCGATGTTTGGCGTTGTAACAGAAGTGTCGGTGTGATCGGTCGATGCTTGAGAAGCAGTAGTTGTGTCGCCACTTGACGTAATCGAAACCGTATCTGTTGCTTCTGTAACCGTTTCTGTGGCTTCCGTAACCGTTTCTGTGGCTTCAGTTGCAGCGGTCGTGTCGATGTTTGGCGTTGTAACAGAAGTGTCGGTGTGATCGGTCGATGCTTGAGAAGCAGTAGTTGTGTCGCCACTTGACGTAATCGAAACCGTATCTGTTGCTTCTGTAACCGTTTCTGTGGCTTCCGTAACCGTTTCTGTGGCTTCAGTTGCAGCGGTCGTGTCGATGTTTGGCGTTGTAACAGAAGTGTCGGTGTGATCGGTCGATGCTTGAGAAGCAGTAGTTGTGTCGCCACTTGACGTAATCGAAACCGTATCTGTTGCTTCTGTAACCGTTTCTGTGGCTTCCGTAACCGTTTCTGTGGCTTCAGTTGCAGCGGTCGTGTCGATGTTTGGCGTTGTAACAGAAGTGTCGGTGTGATCGGTCGATGCTTGAGAAGCAGTAGTTGTGTCGCCACTTGACGTAATCGAAACCGTATCTGTTGCTTCTGTAACCGTTTCTGTGGCTTCCGTAACCGTTTCTGTGGCTTCAGTTGCAGCGGTCGTGTCGATGTTTGGCGTTGTAACAGAAGTGTCGGTGTGATCGGTCGATGCTTGAGAAGCAGTAGTTGTGTCGCCACTTGACGTAATCGAAACCGTATCTGTTGCTTCTGTAACCGTTTCTGTGGCTTCCGTAACCGTTTCTGTGGCTTCAGTTGCAGCGGTCGTGTCGATGTTTGGAGTTGTAACAGAAGTGTCTGTGTGATCACTCGATGTTTCAGAGCTCACATCGATGCATGTTGTAGTCTGAGAGCTGCTTGAAGTAATTGTTGAAACTGTCTCTGTGACATCTGTTTGAGAAGCGGTGGTTGTGTCGCTACTTGATGTAATCGAAACCGTGTCTGTGGCTTCTGTAACCGTTTCTGTTGCTTCTGTAACCGTTTCTGTGGCTTCAGTTGCAGCGGTCGTGTCGATGTTTGGCGTTGTAACAGAAGTGTCGGTGTGATCGGTCGATGCTTGAGAAGCAGTAGTTGTGTCGCCACTTGACGTAATCGAAACCGTATCTGTTGCTTCTGTAACCGTTTCTGTGGCTTCCGTAACCGTTTCTGTGGCTTCAGTTGCAGCGGTCGTGTCGATGTTTGGCGTTGTAACAGAAGTGTCGGTGTGATCACTCGATGTTTCAGAGCTCACATCGATGCATGTTGTAGTCTGAGAGCTGCTTGAAGTAATTGTTGAAACTGTCTCTGTGACATCTGTTTGAGAAGCAATAGTTGTGTCGCCACTTGACGTAATCGAAACCGTATCTGTTGCTTCTGTAACCGTTTCTGTTGCTTCTGTAACCGTTTCTGTGGCTTCAGTTGCAGCGGTCGTGTCGATGTTTGGCGTTGTAACAGAAGTGTCGGTGTGATCGGTCGATGCTTGAGAAGCAGTAGTTGTGTCGCCACTTGACGTAATCGAAACCGTATCTGTTGCTTCTGTAACCGTTTCTGTGGCTTCCGTAACCGTTTCTGTGGCTTCAGTTGCAGCGGTCGTGTCGATGTTTGGAGTTGTAACAGAAGTGTCTGTGTGATCACTCGATGTTTCAGAGCTCACATCGATGCATGTTGTAGTCTGAGAGCTGCTTGAAGTAATTGTTGAAACTGTCTCTGTGACATCTGTTTGAGAAGCGGTGGTTGTGTCGCTACTTGATGTAATCGAAACCGTGTCTGTGGCTTCTGTAACCGTTTCTGTTGCTTCTGTAACCGTTTCTGTGGCTTCCGTAACCGTTTCTGTGGCTTCAGTTGCAGCGGTCGTGTCGATGTTTGGAGTTGTAACAGAAGTGTCGGTGTGATCGGTCGATGCTTGAGAAGCAGTAGTTGTGTCGCCACTTGACGTAATCGAAACCGTATCTGTTGCTTCTGTAACCGTTTCTGTGGCTTCCGTAACCGTTTCTGTGGCTTCAGTTGCAGCGGTCGTGTCGATGTTTGGCGTTGTAACAGAAGTGTCGGTGTGATCGGTCGATGCTTGAGAAGCAGTAGTTGTGTCGCCACTTGACGTAATCGAAACCGTATCTGTTGCTTCTGTAACCGTTTCTGTTGCTTCCGTAACCGTTTCTGTGGCTTCAGTTGCAGCGGTCGTGTCGATGTTTGGCGTTGTAACAGAAGTGTCGGTGTGATCGGTCGATGCTTGAGAAGCAGTAGTTGTGTCGCCACTTGACGTAATCGAAACCGTATCTGTTGCTTCTGTAACCGTTTCTGTTGCTTCTGTAACCGTTTCTGTGGCTTCAGTTGCAGCGGTCGTGTCGATGTTTGGCGTTGTAACAGAAGTGTCGGTGTGATCGGTCGATGCTTGAGAAGCAGTAGTTGTGTCGCCACTTGACGTAATCGAAACCGTATCTGTTGCTTCTGTAACCGTTTCTGTGGCTTCCGTAACCGTTTCTGTGGCTTCAGTTGCAGCGGTCGTGTCGATGTTTGGCGTTGTAACAGAAGTGTCGGTGTGATCGGTCGATGCTTGAGAAGCAGTAGTTGTGTCGCCACTTGACGTAATCGAAACCGTATCTGTTGCTTCTGTAACCGTTTCTGTGGCTTCCGTAACCGTTTCTGTGGCTTCAGTTGCAGCGGTCGTGTCGATGTTTGGCGTTGTAACAGAAGTGTCGGTGTGATCGGTCGATGCTTGAGAAGCAGTAGTTGTGTCGCCACTTGACGTAATCGAAACCGTATCTGTTGCTTCTGTAACCGTTTCTGTGGCTTCCGTAACCGTTTCTGTGGCTTCAGTTGCAGCGGTCGTGTCGATGTTTGGAGTTGTAACAGAAGTGTCTGTGTGATCACTCGATGTTTCAGAGCTCACATCGATGCATGTTGTAGTCTGAGAGCTGCTTGAAGTAATTGTTGAAACTGTCTCTGTGACATCTGTTTGAGAAGCGGTGGTTGTGTCGCTACTTGATGTAATCGAAACCGTGTCTGTGGCTTCTGTAACCGTTTCTGTTGCTTCTGTAACCGTTTCTGTGGCTTCAGTTGCAGCGGTCGTGTCGATGTTTGGCGTTGTAACAGAAGTGTCGGTGTGATCGGTCGATGATTGAGAAGCAGTAGTTGTGTCGCCACTTGACGTAATCGAAACCGTATCTGTTGCTTCTGTAACCGTTTCTGTGGCTTCCGTAACCGTTTCTGTGGCTTCAGTTGCAGCGGTCGTGTCGATGTTTGGCGTTGTAACAGAAGTGTCGGTGTGATCGGTCGATGCTTGAGAAGCAGTAGTTGTGTCGCCACTTGACGTAATCGAAACCGTATCTGTTGCTTCTGTAACCGTTTCTGTGGCTTCAGTTGCAGCGGTCGTGTCGATGTTTGGCGTTGTAACAGAAGTGTCGGTGTGATCGGTCGATGTTTGAGAAGCAGTAGTTGTGTCGCCACTTGACGTAATCGAAACCGTATCTGTTGCTTCTGTAACCGTTTCTGTTGCTTCGGTAACCGTTTCGATGTTTGGAGTTGCAGCGGTCGTGTCGATGTTTGGCGTTGTAACAGAAGTGTCGGTGTGATCGGTCGATGCTTGAGAAGCAGTAGTTGTGTCGCCACTTGACGTAATCGAAACCGTATCTGTTGCTTCTGTAACCGTTTCTGTGGCTTCCGTAACCGTTTCTGTGGCTTCAGTTGCAGCGGTCGTGTCGATGTTTGGCGTTGTAACAGAAGTGTCGGTGTGATCGGTCGATGCTTGAGAAGCAGTAGTTGTGTCGCCACTTGACGTAATCGAAACCGTATCTGTTGCTTCTGTAACCGTTTCTGTGGCTTCCGTAACCGTTTCTGTGGCTTCAGTTGCAGCGGTCGTGTCGATGTTTGGAGTTGTAACAGAAGTGTCTGTGTGATCACTCGATGTTTCAGAGCTCACATCGATGCATGTTGTAGTCTGAGAGCTGCTTGAAGTAATTGTTGAAACTGTCTCTGTGACATCTGTTTGAGAAGCGGTGGTTGTGTCGCTACTTGATGTAATCGAAACCGTATCTGTTGCTTCTGTAACCGTTTCTGTGGCTTCCGTAACCGTTTCTGTGGCTTCAGTTGCAGCGGTCGTGTCGATGTTTGGCGTTGTAACAGAAGTGTCGGTGTGATCGGTCGATGCTTGAGAAGCAGTAGTTGTGTCGCCACTTGACGTAATCGAAACCGTATCTGTTGCTTCTGTAACCGTTTCTGTGGCTTCCGTAACCGTTTCTGTGGCTTCAGTTGCAGCGGTCGTGTCGATGTTTGGAGTTGTAACAGAAGTGTCTGTGTGATCACTCGATGTTTCAGAGCTCACATCGATGCATGTTGTAGTCTGAGAGCTGCTTGAAGTAATTGTTGAAACTGTCTCTGTGACATCTGTTTGAGAAGCGGTGGTTGTGTCGCTACTTGATGTAATCGAAACCGTGTCTGTGGCTTCTGTAACCGTTTCTGTTGCTTCTGTAACCGTTTCTGTGGCTTCAGTTGCAGCGGTCGTGTCGATGTTTGGCGTTGTAACAGAAGTGTCGGTGTGATCGGTCGATGATTGAGAAGCAGTAGTTGTGTCGCCACTTGACGTAATCGAAACCGTATCTGTTGCTTCTGTAACCGTTTCTGTGGCTTCCGTAACCGTTTCTGTGGCTTCAGTTGCAGCGGTCGTGTCGATGTTTGGCGTTGTAACAGAAGTGTCGGTGTGATCGGTCGATGCTTGAGAAGCAGTAGTTGTGTCGCCACTTGACGTAATCGAAACCGTATCTGTTGCTTCTGTAACCGTTTCTGTGGCTTCCGTAACCGTTTCTGTGGCTTCAGTTGCAGCGGTCGTGTCGATGTTTGGAGTTGTAACAGAAGTGTCTGTGTGATCACTCGATGTTTCAGAGCTCACATCGATGCATGTTGTAGTCTGAGAGCTGCTTGAAGTAATTGTTGAAACTGTCTCTGTGACATCTGTTTGAGAAGCGGTGGTTGTGTCGCTACTTGATGTAATCGAAACCGTGTCTGTGGCTTCTGTAACCGTTTCTGTTGCTTCTGTAACCGTTTCTGTGGCTTCAGTTGCAGCGGTCGTGTCGATGTTTGGCGTTGTAACAGAAGTGTCGGTGTGATCGGTCGATGCTTGAGAAGCAGTAGTTGTGTCGCCACTTGACGTAATCGAAACCGTATCTGTTGCTTCTGTAACCGTTTCTGTGGCTTCCGTAACCGTTTCTGTGGCTTCAGTTGCAGCGGTCGTGTCGATGTTTGGCGTTGTAACAGAAGTGTCGGTGTGATCGGTCGATGCTTGAGAAGCAGTAGTTGTGTCGCCACTTGACGTAATCGAAACCGTATCTGTTGCTTCTGTAACCGTTTCTGTGGCTTCCGTAACCGTTTCTGTGGCTTCAGTTGCAGCGGTCGTGTCGATGTTTGGAGTTGTAACAGAAGTGTCTGTGTGATCACTCGATGTTTCAGAGCTCACATCGATGCATGTTGTAGTCTGAGAGCTGCTTGAAGTAATTGTTGAAACTGTCTCTGTGACATCTGTTTGAGAAGCGGTGGTTGTGTCGCTACTTGATGTAATCGAAACCGTGTCTGTGGCTTCTGTAACCGTTTCTGTTGCTTCTGTAACCGTTTCTGTGGCTTCAGTTGCAGCGGTCGTGTCGATGTTTGGCGTTGTAACAGAAGTGTCGGTGTGATCGGTCGATGCTTGAGAAGCAGTAGTTGTGTCGCCACTTGACGTAATCGAAACCGTATCTGTTGCTTCTGTAACCGTTTCTGTGGCTTCCGTAACCGTTTCTGTGGCTTCAGTTGCAGCGGTCGTGTCGATGTTTGGCGTTGTAACAGAAGTGTCGGTGTGATCGGTCGATGCTTGAGAAGCAGTAGTTGTGTCGCCACTTGACGTAATCGAAACCGTATCTGTTGCTTCTGTAACCGTTTCTGTGGCTTCAGTTGCAGCGGTCGTGTCGATGTTTGGAGTTGTAACAGAAGTGTCTGTGTGATCACTCGATGTTTCAGAGCTCACATCGATGCATGTTGTAGTCTGAGAGCTGCTTGAAGTAATTGTTGAAACTGTCTCTGTGACATCTGTTTGAGAAGCGGTGGTTGTGTCGCTACTTGATGTAATCGAAACCGTGTCTGTGGCTTCTGTAACCGTTTCTGTTGCTTCTGTAACCGTTTCTGTGGCTTCAGTTGCAGCGGTCGTGTCGATGTTTGGCGTTGTAACAGAAGTGTCGGTGTGATCGGTCGATGCTTGAGAAGCAGTAGTTGTGTCGCCACTTGACGTAATCGAAACCGTATCTGTTGCTTCTGTAACCGTTTCTGTGGCTTCCGTAACCGTTTCTGTGGCTTCAGTTGCAGCGGTCGTGTCGATGTTTGGCGTTGTAACAGAAGTGTCGGTGTGATCGGTCGATGCTTGAGAAGCAGTAGTTGTGTCGCCACTTGACGTAATCGAAACCGTATCTGTTGCTTCTGTAACCGTTTCTGTGGCTTCCGTAACCGTTTCTGTGGCTTCAGTTGCAGCGGTCGTGTCGATGTTTGGCGTTGTAACAGAAGTGTCGGTGTGATCGGTCGATGCTTGAGAAGCAGTAGTTGTGTCGCCACTTGACGTAATCGAAACCGTATCTGTTGCTTCTGTAACCGTTTCTGTGGCTTCCGTAACCGTTTCTGTGGCTTCAGTTGCAGCGGTCGTGTCGATGTTTGGCGTTGTAACAGAAGTGTCGGTGTGATCGGTCGATGCTTGAGAAGCAGTAGTTGTGTCGCCACTTGACGTAATCGAAACCGTATCTGTTGCTTCTGTAACCGTTTCTGTGGCTTCCGTAACCGTTTCTGTGGCTTCAGTTGCAGCGGTCGTGTCGATGTTTGGAGTTGTAACAGAAGTGTCTGTGTGATCACTCGATGTTTCAGAGCTCACATCGATGCATGTTGTAGTCTGAGAGCTGCTTGAAGTAATTGTTGAAACTGTCTCTGTGACATCTGTTTGAGAAGCGGTGGTTGTGTCGCTACTTGATGTAATCGAAACCGTGTCTGTGGCTTCTGTAACCGTTTCTGTTGCTTCTGTAACCGTTTCTGTGGCTTCAGTTGCAGCGGTCGTGTCGATGTTTGGCGTTGTAACAGAAGTGTCGGTGTGATCGGTCGATGCTTGAGAAGCAGTAGTTGTGTCGCCACTTGACGTAATCGAAACCGTATCTGTTGCTTCTGTAACCGTTTCTGTGGCTTCCGTAACCGTTTCTGTGGCTTCAGTTGCAGCGGTCGTGTCGATGTTTGGCGTTGTAACAGAAGTGTCGGTGTGATCGGTCGATGCTTGAGAAGCAGTAGTTGTGTCGCCACTTGACGTAATCGAAACCGTATCTGTTGCTTCTGTAACCGTTTCTGTGGCTTCCGTAACCGTTTCTGTGGCTTCAGTTGCAGCGGTCGTGTCGATGTTTGGAGTTGTAACAGAAGTGTCTGTGTGATCACTCGATGTTTCAGAGCTCACATCGATGCATGTTGTAGTCTGAGAGCTGCTTGAAGTAATTGTTGAAACTGTCTCTGTGACATCTGTTTGAGAAGCGGTGGTTGTGTCGCTACTTGATGTAATCGAAACCGTGTCTGTGGCTTCTGTAACCGTTTCTGTTGCTTCTGTAACCGTTTCTGTGGCTTCAGTTGCAGCGGTCGTGTCGATGTTTGGCGTTGTAACAGAAGTGTCGGTGTGATCGGTCGATGCTTGAGAAGCAGTAGTTGTGTCGCCACTTGACGTAATCGAAACCGTATCTGTTGCTTCTGTAACCGTTTCTGTGGCTTCCGTAACCGTTTCTGTGGCTTCAGTTGCAGCGGTCGTGTCGATGTTTGGCGTTGTAACAGAAGTGTCGGTGTGATCGGTCGATGCTTGAGAAGCAGTAGTTGTGTCGCCACTTGACGTAATCGAAACCGTATCTGTTGCTTCTGTAACCGTTTCTGTGGCTTCCGTAACCGTTTCTGTGGCTTCAGTTGCAGCGGTCGTGTCGATGTTTGGAGTTGTAACAGAAGTGTCTGTGTGATCACTCGATGTTTCAGAGCTCACATCGATGCATGTTGTAGTCTGAGAGCTGCTTGAAGTAATTGTTGAAACTGTCTCTGTGACATCTGTTTGAGAAGCGGTGGTTGTGTCGCTACTTGATGTAATCGAAACCGTGTCTGTGGCTTCTGTAACCGTTTCTGTTGCTTCTGTAACCGTTTCTGTGGCTTCAGTTGCAGCGGTCGTGTCGATGTTTGGCGTTGTAACAGAAGTGTCGGTGTGATCGGTCGATGCTTGAGAAGCAGTAGTTGTGTCGCCACTTGACGTAATCGAAACCGTATCTGTTGCTTCTGTAACCGTTTCTGTGGCTTCCGTAACCGTTTCTGTGGCTTCAGTTGCAGCGGTCGTGTCGATGTTTGGCGTTGTAACAGAAGTGTCGGTGTGATCGGTCGATGCTTGAGAAGCAGTAGTTGTGTCGCCACTTGACGTAATCGAAACCGTATCTGTTGCTTCTGTAACCGTTTCTGTGGCTTCCGTAACCGTTTCTGTGGCTTCAGTTGCAGCGGTCGTGTCGATGTTTGGAGTTGTAACAGAAGTGTCTGTGTGATCACTCGATGTTTCAGAGCTCACATCGATGCATGTTGTAGTCTGAGAGCTGCTTGAAGTAATTGTTGAAACTGTCTCTGTGACATCTGTTTGAGAAGCGGTGGTTGTGTCGCTACTTGATGTAATCGAAACCGTGTCTGTGGCTTCTGTAACCGTTTCTGTTGCTTCTGTAACCGTTTCTGTGGCTTCAGTTGCAGCGGTCGTGTCGATGTTTGGCGTTGTAACAGAAGTGTCGGTGTGATCGGTCGATGCTTGAGAAGCAGTAGTTGTGTCGCCACTTGACGTAATCGAAACCGTATCTGTTGCTTCTGTAACCGTTTCTGTGGCTTCCGTAACCGTTTCTGTGGCTTCAGTTGCAGCGGTCGTGTCGATGTTTGGCGTTGTAACAGAAGTGTCGGTGTGATCGGTCGATGCTTGAGAAGCAGTAGTTGTGTCGCCACTTGACGTAATCGAAACCGTATCTGTTGCTTCTGTAACCGTTTCTGTGGCTTCCGTAACCGTTTCTGTGGCTTCAGTTGCAGCGGTCGTGTCGATGTTTGGCGTTGTAACAGAAGTGTCGGTGTGATCGGTCGATGCTTGAGAAGCAGTAGTTGTGTCGCCACTTGACGTAATCGAAACCGTATCTGTTGCTTCTGTAACCGTTTCTGTGGCTTCCGTAACCGTTTCTGTGGCTTCAGTTGCAGCGGTCGTGTCGATGTTTGGCGTTGTAACAGAAGTGTCGGTGTGATCGGTCGATGCTTGAGAAGCAGTAGTTGTGTCGCCACTTGACGTAATCGAAACCGTATCTGTTGCTTCTGTAACCGTTTCTGTGGCTTCCGTAACCGTTTCTGTGGCTTCAGTTGCAGCGGTCGTGTCGATGTTTGGCGTTGTAACAGAAGTGTCGGTGTGATCGGTCGATGCTTGAGAAGCAGTAGTTGTGTCGCCACTTGACGTAATCGAAACCGTATCTGTTGCTTCTGTAACCGTTTCTGTGGCTTCCGTAACCGTTTCTGTGGCTTCAGTTGCAGCGGTCGTGTCGATGTTTGGCGTTGTAACAGAAGTGTCGGTGTGATCGGTCGATGCTTGAGAAGCAGTAGTTGTGTCGCCACTTGACGTAATCGAAACCGTATCTGTTGCTTCTGTAACCGTTTCTGTGGCTTCCGTAACCGTTTCTGTGGCTTCAGTTGCAGCGGTCGTGTCGATGTTTGGCGTTGTAACAGAAGTGTCGGTGTGATCGGTCGATGCTTGAGAAGCAGTAGTTGTGTCGCCACTTGACGTAATCGAAACCGTATCTGTTGCTTCTGTAACCGTTTCTGTGGCTTCCGTAACCGTTTCTGTGGCTTCAGTTGCAGCGGTCGTGTCGATGTTTGGAGTTGTAACAGAAGTGTCTGTGTGATCACTCGATGTTTCAGAGCTCACATCGATGCATGTTGTAGTCTGAGAGCTGCTTGAAGTAATTGTTGAAACTGTCTCTGTGACATCTGTTTGAGAAGCGGTGGTTGTGTCGCTACTTGATGTAATCGAAACCGTGTCTGTGGCTTCTGTAACCGTTTCTGTTGCTTCTGTAACCGTTTCTGTGGCTTCAGTTGCAGCGGTCGTGTCGATGTTTGGCGTTGTAACAGAAGTGTCGGTGTGATCGGTCGATGCTTGAGAAGCAGTAGTTGTGTCGCCACTTGACGTAATCGAAACCGTATCTGTTGCTTCTGTAACCGTTTCTGTGGCTTCCGTAACCGTTTCTGTGGCTTCAGTTGCAGCGGTCGTGTCGATGTTTGGCGTTGTAACAGAAGTGTCGGTGTGATCGGTCGATGCTTGAGAAGCAGTAGTTGTGTCGCCACTTGACGTAATCGAAACCGTATCTGTTGCTTCTGTAACCGTTTCTGTGGCTTCCGTAACCGTTTCTGTGGCTTCAGTTGCAGCGGTCGTGTCGATGTTTGGAGTTGTAACAGAAGTGTCTGTGTGATCACTCGATGTTTCAGAGCTCACATCGATGCATGTTGTAGTCTGAGAGCTGCTTGAAGTAATTGTTGAAACTGTCTCTGTGACATCTGTTTGAGAAGCGGTGGTTGTGTCGCCACTTGATGTAATCGAAACCGTGTCTGTTGCTTCTGTAACCGTTTCTGTGGCTTCCGTAACCGTTTCTGTGGCTTCAGTTGCAGCGGTCGTGTCGATGTTTGGCGTTGTAACAGAAGTGTCGGTGTGATCGGTCGATGCTTGAGAAGCAGTAGTTGTGTCGCCACTTGACGTAATCGAAACCGTATCTGTTGCTTCTGTAACCGTTTCTGTGGCTTCCGTAACCGTTTCTGTGGCTTCAGTTGCAGCGGTCGTGTCGATGTTTGGAGTTGTAACAGAAGTGTCGGTGTGATCGGTCGATGCTTGAGAAGCAGTAGTTGTGTCGCCACTTGACGTAATCGAAACCGTATCTGTTGCTTCTGTAACCGTTTCTGTGGCTTCCGTAACCGTTTCTGTGGCTTCAGTTGCAGCGGTCGTGTCGATGTTTGGCGTTGTAACAGAAGTGTCGGTGTGATCGGTCGATGCTTGAGAAGCAGTAGTTGTGTCGCCACTTGACGTAATCGAAACCGTATCTGTTGCTTCTGTAACCGTTTCTGTGGCTTCCGTAACCGTTTCTGTGGCTTCAGTTGCAGCGGTCGTGTCGATGTTTGGCGTTGTAACAGAAGTGTCGGTGTGATCGGTCGATGCTTGAGAAGCAGTAGTTGTGTCGCCACTTGACGTAATCGAAACCGTATCTGTTGCTTCTGTAACCGTTTCTGTGGCTTCCGTAACCGTTTCTGTGGCTTCAGTTGCAGCGGTCGTGTCGATGTTTGGAGTTGTAACAGAAGTGTCTGTGTGATCACTCGATGTTTCAGAGCTCACATCGATGCATGTTGTAGTCTGAGAGCTGCTTGAAGTAATTGTTGAAACTGTCTCTGTGACATCTGTTTGAGAAGCGGTGGTTGTGTCGCTACTTGATGTAATCGAAACCGTGTCTGTGGCTTCTGTAACCGTTTCTGTGGCTTCCGTAACCGTTTCTGTGGCTTCAGTTGCAGCGGTCGTGTCGATGTTTGGCGTTGTAACAGAAGTGTCGGTGTGATCGGTCGATGCTTGAGAAGCAGTAGTTGTGTCGCCACTTGACGTAATCGAAACCGTATCTGTTGCTTCTGTAACCGTTTCTGTGGCTTCCGTAACCGTTTCTGTGGCTTCAGTTGCAGCGGTCGTGTCGATGTTTGGCGTTGTAACAGAAGTGTCGGTGTGATCGGTCGATGCTTGAGAAGCAGTAGTTGTGTCGCCACTTGACGTAATCGAAACCGTATCTGTTGCTTCTGTAACCGTTTCTGTGGCTTCCGTAACCGTTTCTGTGGCTTCAGTTGCAGCGGTCGTGTCGATGTTTGGAGTTGTAACAGAAGTGTCTGTGTGATCACTCGATGTTTCAGAGCTCACATCGATGCATGTTGTAGTCTGAGAGCTGCTTGAAGTAATTGTTGAAACTGTCTCTGTGACATCTGTTTGAGAAGCGGTGGTTGTGTCGCTACTTGATGTAATCGAAACCGTGTCTGTGGCTTCTGTAACCGTTTCTGTTGCTTCTGTAACCGTTTCTGTGGCTTCAGTTGCAGCGGTCGTGTCGATGTTTGGCGTTGTAACAGAAGTGTCGGTGTGATCGGTCGATGCTTGAGAAGCAGTAGTTGTGTCGCCACTTGACGTAATCGAAACCGTATCTGTTGCTTCTGTAACCGTTTCTGTGGCTTCCGTAACCGTTTCTGTGGCTTCAGTTGCAGCGGTCGTGTCGATGTTTGGAGTTGTAACAGAAGTGTCTGTGTGATCACTCGATGTTTCAGAGCTCACATCGATGCATGTTGTAGTCTGAGAGCTGCTTGAAGTATTTGTTGAAACTGTCTCTGTGACATCTGTTTGAGAAGCGGTGGTTGTGTCGCTACTTGATGTAATCGAAACCGTGTCTGTGGCTTCTGTAACCGTTTCTGTTGCTTCTGTAACCGTTTCTGTGGCTTCAGTTGCAGCGGTCGTGTCGATGTTTGGCGTTGTAACAGAAGTGTCGGTGTGATCGGTCGATGCTTGAGAAGCAGTAGTTGTGTCGCCACTTGATGTAATCGAAACCGTGTCTGTGGCTTCTGTAACCGTTTCTGTTGCTTCTGTAACCGTTTCTGTGGCTTCAGTTGCAGCGGTCGTGTCGATGTTTGGAGTTGTAACAGAAGTGTCTGTGTGATCACTCGATGTTTCAGAGCTCACATCGATGCATGTTGTAGTCTGAGAGCTGCTTGAAGTAATTGTTGAAACTGTCTCTGTGACATCTGTTTGAGAAGCGGTGGTTGTGTCGCTACTTGATGTAATCGAAACCGTGTCTGTGGCTTCTGTAACCGTTTCTGTTGCTTCTGTAACCGTTTCTGTGGCTTCAGTTGCAGCGGTCGTGTCGATGTTTGGCGTTGTAACAGAAGTGTCGGTGTGATCGGTCGATGCTTGAGAAGCAGTAGTTGTGTCGCCACTTGACGTAATCGAAACCGTATCTGTTGCTTCTGTAACCGTTTCTGTGGCTTCCGTAACCGTTTCTGTGGCTTCAGTTGCAGCGGTCGTGTCGATGTTTGGCGTTGTAACAGAAGTGTCTGTGTGATCACTCGATGTTTCAGAGCTCACATCGATGCATGTTGTAGTCTGAGAGCTGCTTGAAGTAATTGTTGAAACTGTCTCTGTGACATCTGTTTGAGAAGCGGTGGTTGTGTCGCTACTTGATGTAATCGAAACCGTGTCTGTGGCTTCTGTAACCGTTTCTGTTGCTTCTGTAACCGTTTCTGTGGCTTCAGTTGCAGCGGTCGTGTCGATGTTTGGCGTTGTAACAGAAGTGTCGGTGTGATCGGTCGATGCTTGAGAAGCAGTAGTTGTGTCGCCACTTGACGTAATCGAAACCGTATCTGTTGCTTCTGTAACCGTTTCTGTGGCTTCCGTAACCGTTTCTGTGGCTTCAGTTGCAGCGGTCGTGTCGATGTTTGGCGTTGTAACAGAAGTGTCGGTGTGATCGGTCGATGCTTGAGAAGCAGTAGTTGTGTCGCCACTTGACGTAATCGAAACCGTATCTGTTGCTTCTGTAACCGTTTCTGTGGCTTCCGTAACCGTTTCTGTGGCTTCAGTTGCAGCGGTCGTGTCGATGTTTGGCGTTGTAACAGAAGTGTCGGTGTGATCGGTCGATGCTTGAGAAGCAGTAGTTGTGTCGCCACTTGACGTAATCGAAACCGTATCTGTTGCTTCTGTAACCGTTTCTGTGGCTTCCGTAACCGTTTCTGTGGCTTCAGTTGCAGCGGTCGTGTCGATGTTTGGCGTTGTAACAGAAGTGTCGGTGTGATCACTCGATGTTTCAGAGCTCACATCGATGCATGTTGTAGTCTGAGAGCTGCTTGAAGTAATTGTTGAAACTGTCTCTGTGACATCTGTTTGAGAAGCGGTGGTTGTGTCGCTACTTGATGTAATCGAAACCGTGTCTGTGGCTTCTGTAACCGTTTCTGTGGCTTCCGTAACCGTTTCTGTGGCTTCAGTTGCAGCGGTCGTGTCGATGTTTGGCGTTGTAACAGAAGTGTCGGTGTGATCGGTCGATGCTTGAGAAGCAGTAGTTGTGTCGCCACTTGACGTAATCGAAACCGTATCTGTTGCTTCTGTAACCGTTTCTGTGGCTTCCGTAACCGTTTCTGTGGCTTCAGTTGCAGCGGTCGTGTCGATGTTTGGCGTTGTAACAGAAGTGTCGGTGTGATCGGTCGATGCTTGAGAAGCAGTAGTTGTGTCGCCACTTGACGTAATCGAAACCGTATCTGTTGCTTCTGTAACCGTTTCTGTGGCTTCCGTAACCGTTTCTGTGGCTTCAGTTGCAGCGGTCGTGTCGATGTTTGGAGTTGTAACAGAAGTGTCTGTGTGATCACTCGATGTTTCAGAGCTCACATCGATGCATGTTGTAGTCTGAGAGCTGCTTGAAGTAATTGTTGAAACTGTCTCTGTGACATCTGTTTGAGAAGCGGTGGTTGTGTCGCTACTTGATGTAATCGAAACCGTGTCTGTGGCTTCTGTAACCGTTTCTGTTGCTTCTGTAACCGTTTCTGTGGCTTCAGTTGCAGCGGTCGTGTCGATGTTTGGCGTTGTAACAGAAGTGTCGGTGTGATCGGTCGATGCTTGAGAAGCAGTAGTTGTGTCGCCACTTGACGTAATCGAAACCGTATCTGTTGCTTCTGTAACCGTTTCTGTGGCTTCCGTAACCGTTTCTGTGGCTTCAGTTGCAGCGGTCGTGTCGATGTTTGGCGTTGTAACAGAAGTGTCGGTGTGATCGGTCGATGCTTGAGAAGCAGTAGTTGTGTCGCCACTTGACGTAATCGAAACCGTATCTGTTGCTTCTGTAACCGTTTCTGTGGCTTCCGTAACCGTTTCTGTGGCTTCAGTTGCAGCGGTCGTGTCGATGTTTGGAGTTGTAACAGAAGTGTCTGTGTGATCACTCGATGTTTCAGAGCTCACATCGATGCATGTTGTAGTCTGAGAGCTGCTTGAAGTAATTGTTGAAACTGTCTCTGTGACATCTGTTTGAGAAGCGGTGGTTGTGTCGCTACTTGATGTAATCGAAACCGTGTCTGTGGCTTCTGTAAACGTTTCTGTGGCTTCAGTTGCAGCGGTCGTGTCGATGTTTGGCGTTGTAACAGAAGTGTCGGTGTGATCGGTCGATGCTTGAGAAGCAGTAGTTGTGTCGCCACTTGACGTAATCGAAACCGTATCTGTTGCTTCTGTAACCGTTTCTGTGGCTTCCGTAACCGTTTCTGTGGCTTCAGTTGCAGCGGTCGTGTCGATGTTTGGAGTTGTAACAGAAGTGTCGGTGTGATCGGTCGATGCTTGAGAAGCAGTAGTTGTGTCGCCACTTGACGTAATCGAAACCGTGTCTGTTGCTTCTGTAACCGTTTCTGTGGCTTCCGTAACCGTTTCTGTGGCTTCAGTTGCAGCGGTCGTGTCGATGTTTGGAGTTGTAACAGAAGTGTCTGTGTGATCACTCGATGTTTCAGAGCTCACATCGATGCATGTTGTAGTCTGAGAGCTGCTTGAAGTAATTGTTGAAACTGTCTCTGTGACATCTGTTTGAGAAGCGGTGGTTGTGTCGCTACTTGATGTAATCGAAACCGTGTCTGTGGCTTCTCTAACCGTTTCTGTTGCTTCTGTAACCGTTTCTGTGGCTTCGGTTGCCGCGGTCGTGTCGATGTTTGGAGTTGTAACAGAAGTGTCGGTGTGATCGGTCGATGCTTGAGAAGCAGTAGTTTTGTCGCCACTTGACGTAATCGAAACCGTATCTGTGGCTTCTGTAACCGTTTCTGTGGCTTCCGTAACCGTTTCTGTGGCTTCAGTTGCAGCGGTCGTGTCGATGTTTGGCGTTGTAACAGAAGTGTCGGTGTGATCGGTCGATGCTTGAGAAGCAGTAGTTGTGTCGCCACTTGACGTAATCGAAACCGTATCTGTTGCTTCTGTAACCGTTTCTGTCGCTTCCGTAACCGTTCCTGTGGCTTCAGTTGCAGCGGTCGTGTCGATGTTTGGAGTTGTAACAGAAGTGTCTGTGTGATCACTCGATGTTTCAGAGCTCACATCGATGCATGTTGTAGTCTGAGAGCTGCTTGAAGTAATTGTTGAAACTGTCTCTGTGACATCTGTTTGAGAAGCGGTGGTTGTGTCGCTACTTGATGTAATCGAAACCGTGTCTGTGGTTTCTGTAACCGTTCCTGTGGCTTCAGTTGCAGCGGTCGTGTCGATGTTTGGCGTTGTAACAGAAGTGTCGGTGTGATCGGTCGATGCTTGAGAAGCGGTGGTTGTGTCGCTACTTGATGTAATCGAAACCGTATCTGTTGCTTCTGTAACCGTTTCTGTGGCTTCCGTAACCGTTTCTGTGGCTTCAGTTGTAGCGGTCGTGTCGATGTTTGGAGTTGTAACAGAAGTGTCGGTGTGATAGGTCGATGCTTGAGAAGCAGTAGTTGTGTCACCACTTGACGTAATCGAAATCGTAGCTGTTGCTCCATTTGCAGCGGTCGTGTCGATGTTTGAAGTTGTAATAGAAGTGTCGGTGTGATCGGTCGATGCTTGAGAAGCAGTAGTTGTGTCACCACTTGACGTAATCGAAATCGTAGCTGTTGCTCCATTTGCAGCGGTCGTGTCGATGTTTGAAGTTGTAATAGAAGTGTCGGTGTGACTGCTTGATGTGTCAATGTTTTTTTGTGTTGTTTCAGTAACTAATTTCGACGTCACTTCGTCTGACACCTCGATACTAACGTAGACACATGTTGTTTTTCCGGTTGTAGAACCATTGGTTGAGTTTTTTTCAGTTGTAGTGGACGAAAGATGTTTGGTTGAAACAGCAGTTGTTTCAATAGGTTTGCTAGATGTTGAGTTAATGGCTACCAAAAAAATATTTAAATAATTTATAAATTATTTATGGCTGAATTTATTACCTCTAGAAGTGGCGGTTTTCTTAGTTGCTGGAGAAGGAGCCTTCGTTGTTGCTTTTGGTTTTTTAGTAGTTTCGGGTTCGTCCTCATATTCGTAATAATATTCGTAGACTGGTTTTTTCGTCGTTTTAATAGTTCCAGTCTTGAACGTCGCCCGTTTGCTTGTGGTGGTTTTCCGTGTGGTTTTTGTAAATGATTCGTCCGATTTTTCTTCGCTGCACGAATCGGATTCGAGAACCTCTGCAATTTGTTTTCAAATGTTATTTCTTCGTTAGATGTTAAACATGTTTTTTGACTCAAATATTAAGTTTCCTTATTTTTGTGACTCAATTAGCATCATTTCAAAATTTCATTTTGCGTACCCTGCAACCTTTAGCATAACCATTTAAAATAGAACTTTTTTTTAAGAAAAAGAGCATCGAAAAATTTAGCTTTGATAGTCATTGATAGAATGATATTTGAAGTAATTTAAGACTCTTGAACAAAGAAAACATGAATTTAAAAACTATTTATATGTGAAAATATTTAAATGGATAATGACGTATAACTTTGTAACCACTGAGATATTCTTTATGGAAAATTCTCTTGACGTTTAGTCAAATCTATATTTATTTCACATCAATTTTATAACTTTTTTTGAAAATTTCTGATCACAAAGAAAAGAGAAACATAATTATTGAGATAAAGCATATATCATTTGCAGTTGACAGCAATTCACTGTTATTTAAAATCCAATTTCGACAAGCACTTTTAAAAGCACTGTTTCAACTTGCCTGTAGACTTTTCTTCGTCGCAGCTTTCTGATTCTTCATTTTTTTTTATTATGTTAACTGCTTTATTAGACACTTTAACATTTTGAATTGGTGATTTAGCAACGACGGCCGCTATAAACACGAATGATAGAAATATGAAGATTCTTTTCCTCATCCCGCTTGTATGTAGTTCTTTGAAATAAATTTCAAATGACTGATTGCAATTGACTTGCGTACCCACTTATATACCCAATAATGAATATTTTTCATCGATCACTTGCCACCCTGATACAGCTGCAAGCGATGAAATGAAGAGTTTGTACGATGTGTTAAGCTTTTTGTAATGAAAACAAAAAAGACAAATGTGCAGCTCTGAGCGAAGAGAGTAAAGACATGATATATGAACCTCATGAAAAAAATAGTTTTAATGGTAACTGTATAACTGATTAGCCGATTATAGTTTTCCTCAATGAATATCCTTGACTTATATGATAAGCTGCAACCTATTAAAAGTTTCATCAGATCGACTTTGTATACTCTGCACTTTATTTAGTGGAACACATTTTTATAAATGCCGTTGTAACAATAAATAGCGTAAGACTTCAGTTACAAACTATGGCATGGGGATTACCAACCATATGACAAAACACATGAGGAAAACAACAACGTTCTGTCCTCATTTATCCAACAGAAATTCAATGAACTTTGCAGAAAAACCATATGTATACAAAACAAGGCTCTCTCGTAAACGTCATAACAAATTACTATCCTCATTACTTTACGAACGGTTTATTTACCTCGTGATCATCACGACTTGATGAAGATTGTGCATTTTGTACCACTGGAATAATGCAACCTCGAATAAACTTGACAAATCTAGGTTTTCCTAGGTTCCTAGTATAGGAAATCTCAATTTTCAATCTAATTATCTCATGAAAGTGTTTCGACCTTATACATAAGGTAGAACTTGAATGTATCGCAAGTTCAAATGCTGAGACTTGTGCCTCTGCGTGTGCAAAAATTTTGGGTGAAAAATGAAACTTTCTGATACTCACTGAGTTTCTTTTTCAAAAATATTATAGTTCGCAATATGGAAGATGTTTTAAAATTTTAAAATATAGAAAACAATACAAGAAATCTATAGAAATAATTTTTACCTGGTCGTGCAGACTGAACACTTTGTTGTCAATTTATTTTTGAAGTCTGAAAACTTTTTTGCTTCTTAAAGTATTTGCAAAAGTGAACAAAACTTATTTAGCAATAATAATACGCATGGATAATTTAAGAATTTGCAACTTTATAGGGGAAATAAATGAACATAAACGGCTTACGTTTCAAGTCCAGAACGGGAGAGAACGGCACCAACATTCATCAACTGACCAACCCTTTTGCTGATTTTACCTTAACGTTGTTGTTTTTAACGAGGAGATTTCTCTCAGACGAAAAAAAAACGAAGCAGCGAAAGTTTCGATATCGATAATCCTGAGCAACAAGAAAAAGTCTACTCGATATTTTTATAAAATTGTTTTTCTTGATCTTTCAACCAAATATTTATCTCATTAAATTTGTTTTCAATATCGATCGTCGCAATAAAAAACGTGCGTCAGAGCGAGGAGTTTGCAGTTCTGTGTATATCAAAGAGGCTGTAAGCATCAACAGTCTGGTTTCATTATTTCCTATGCTGAGTTTATCGCTCGGTATTTTTGAAACTGCAAGCAGGTTGATCAAACGAAAAACATCTGTAGAGCTCCAGATAGCATTCAGAGTACAGAGTGATGCAAAAGATCTCTCTGATAAAGACATTCGTGCATACCAAACTTAAAGAGAGCTAAAGTAAAAACCATCAGAGGAATTTTTACAGAATTTCATTTCGCAATCAGAACTTGAGCAAACAGAGGATGAGAAAAGGGTTCACTGATGAATTCGAAAATCAACAAGACTCCTATCAGCGACTGGAATGCGACTCTCATCAGCAACAACCCTTTCCACCCTCGAGACAATCATCATTTCATTAAATCTCCTTCTTCATATTCGTTGCGAGTTCTATTCTCGAAAGCAACTGGCCACGCTCACTGACTCTTTCCTCGTCCGCCACCCTCTCGATCGAATTTAGCCTTCGCCGGTCTAAACCCTGTTTGATAAAAAACGAAGCGGCATCGGGGTGAAATTATGTACATTACAACGTGATTTGAATTTCTGAAACAAATAACTTTTTGGTGGGAGACGAAGAAAAGAACGAAGGCAACGCACAAACTTCTCAATTCCACCCCTTCTTTTCGGACACCAGCAGCAGCGGCCGAGGCATGTATGGAGCAATTTTATCTTATTTTTTATTTTCACTTTCTTTCCAGTGAAAGCGTCAATCCTGCTGATGACTTTTCCGCCCTGCCTTCAATACCAATTGCTGTTCCAACGTTTTCTAGTTCATAGGATTTTCTGGACAATCTTGTCGCAAAATTTTGCAACACAGTACATACTGTAAACAATTTTTAAACATGATTGTTTCCTGTCTTAAAAAACGTTTCGTTCCACTTTCACACATATAGCAGAACTTGAAAGAGTTTATAATAAAGAAAACAGAAAATCCTACCTTGCTTATAGGTTGAATCATCTCTCTCACTGAAAATGTGAACACTTTTAAACTAGGTAAGGAGCATGCTGGGTATTTATAATACATTAGTGCTTGAGCATATCACTTTTAAAGCTTTCTGTCCTTTCTTCTAAAGTGAGTTTACAGCTCGGAGAGTCATCAATGTTCACTCAGCGCTTACGAGATTGAATTATGTCCGAAAAATGCTTTGCTAGCTTGAAGAAAATGGAGAACTAATTCGATATTGAGCAAGGAGATAAAAAATCTTTCCTAAGCAGCATCTTTTCGATATCACGGATTACATGTAAGTTCGGCGGTCTCCAACGGTAAAAGTTCCACGGCAACTGCTTGATTATGGAACCTGAATTATCGAATTGGTACGAGACAATTTACAAAAACTCAAGCAGCCTGAGCGAACTAACTTAAGAGTAGTGCACGATAAGAGCGCCATCAGGTTATGAATAAAACATGGGAAATTCTAAATGCCTTTTGCAACGAGAGAAGCCGGTCTACGTTTTGGCAATGAAATAAATTGCTATCGGACGCCAGCAGTGGCCACGGACGCACATAAGATAAGAAAGAAATAAAAACTTTGAAAGGAGATCAATTGGAATTTCAAAGATTCAATTTCGAATTGGAGTGAAATTTACATGACAAGCGAACAAATTTATTTCACCAACTTTCTCTCCCTTCGCTTCGTCGCAATTCTTTTTGCCCAGTTGAATGGAAGGGAAAAGCGTAGCGAGTGAAAGAGAAATGCTCAATTGCGTATCCCAATCGCCTCGAAATGCTATAAAGTATTGGAATTTATTTCGAGTATGGCCGTATTGAATTAAAATTGAACCTGCGAATTTCCAAATGGAATTGAAACGACGAAGTGGTCGAGAGGTGGAAATAGTGGGCGAGATCATAAATATCTGAGCTGAAGTTACTTGAAGAAGTTTTTCATCTTCATTCGAAGAGGAGTTGAGCGTTCCTTAAAGCTTCTTGAATTTCTTCGATCGCAACTTCTTGGCATATCGATCCTTAAATCACCGATTGCCTCCCCCTTTCTCGCTATCGACAAATTGCTACTTTCTTCCTCCTTGCCATCGTCTTCGTCAGTCGCCCAACAGAAAACACACAATTTCCATTTACCGGCAGCGGTGGAGAGCCATTCGAAAGTCGAACAGAAAAAAACACACAAATTCCATTTGAAAATAAATTTCCAAGGAGATTTCGTCAACCCTTTTCTCTAAGTCTTTTTGCTGCTGTGCCATTTGCTACGTCCAATCAATTTGCGAAACGTCGCTGGGGAGGCGGACGAAATGAAGCCAAATGATTGAAATAAATGCTTTCAGTCGATTTCTTTCGCGCGATTCAAATTCTTAAAGAAACTTTCATCTGTCGCGTTAATCAACCTCCGATATGATTAAATGGAAATAGCGAAGCAATTGCATTGTAATAAAATATTTGATGACTTTCCCTCGGTGACCGAACGTATCTTTTTATAGCCAACAAAGAAAAGCAAATCATAAAGGTGCTCAGATGTTGATTAGAAACACAAATCGCCACCTTAATTCTCACACGAAAAGCTCTTTTCAGATCTTAGATTTGCGATGAGCGGCCAAACGAAAATGCAGAAACAAAAATGAAAATCCTTTTTACGATATTCGGGAGGCTCAACGGGAGAAAAATATCAATAAAATAACGACGAGCATCGACATTCAGTTGGGGAGTATCATCATTGTGGGAGTCATAATAGTAAAAAAATTCGTAAGCCCCATCGGAGAGCGACGGAAAGATAAGAGAAAGATATTGGATGGTCGGCAGCACAGCGCCGAAGTTGTCACATGAATTGGAGACTGTAGCGAGAAACTATAACACGAGCAGCGCACGTAACAACAGCAAGGCATGAAGGAATAATAATATAAAATAATTTATTGTCAGTAATGAAAGCAAATGAAAATGCTTCAGTTTCGTGTTTGGCGAATTGAGTTGTCATCGTCGATGTGCGTGAACTTTAGAGCGAAGAGCTCGGTGGAATATCGAACAGGAAATTGGCAAAATTTCCGTTTAGGATATGAGAAAGATCAACGATTTGAGTGTCGCATCAGTTTCTTGCTCTCATTCGAAAGTTTAATCAAAAAAATCTTCACGGAAGTCGAGAAGTAGGGCCGGAGAAGGAAGCAGAATTGAAATTTCAAAGAAAAAGATTCCATTAAAACGCTGGAGTTTGTTTTCTCTGCTCTGAAGAGTATTAGCATAAATTATGAAAGCAACGAGAGCTGAAGGCAGCGAGTTCCTGTTAATGAGTGCGAGGATTGTCTTCGAATGCTTGTTGCGAGTTGATGGACGATGAAGACAACGACTTGTTTTCCATCTTGATGAATTAATGACGAACGAGAAAGGCAATTAAAAACGCGAGGTGGGGAGCGAATATGGAAATTGCGATGACATTTAATGAAGAGCAGCAGCACAAAAAAGCGGCGCTGATACATTTTTAATATCGCCTCGAAGAGATGTCAGCAAACTGGATGCTGATTTTTTTACGACGCGTTCGCAACCCAAATCAATTATGCATAATCCAAATTGTTTTCTTAGCTCCGGGGTCGATCAATGAATTTTCCAAACTTTTCAGTCGCGAAGCTTCTTTTAATTGCGTTGACAAGTTGAGTGGCGACAATTTGCATACTCGAGTCCTCACCTTCTCTCCTCGATTATCTTTGACTTCAATGACCTGGAAATTCATTAAAGGGCAGACTGAGAGACTTTCGTAGAACGTTTAAATCAGGAAAATTTGAGGAAAATCCTCCATCAAATTTACTTCAATGCCAATAAAAGTTATGGTTGGAAGTCCTTTTCGGCTCCTTTAGAAAAACCGACTAAACCTTTTTCCGAGTCGTCTCTCGACCTACATTTGCCCTTTTCCCCTCTCTCATTCGAGATCCTTGCACATTTTTATCATCTGGGTTGTATCATCCGTTGCCTTTTCTCTCTCATAAGTTAAAGAGCATTCCTGACATTTCGAATTTACACAGTTGAACAGTTGAGTGCACCTTCTCACAGACATACCTCAATCTTTTCGTCGATAACCCCTTTTTCTTTGCAAATCCCCTTTAACTAATTTGATTTCGCATGGAATTAAGATCAGGAGGCAGCTCTGGCCTGCAATGAATGGGACGAATGGCTTTGCCCTTTTCAAGGTCTTTTGATCGAGCATAAAGAAGTTTCTGATCTAATTAAAAATCAATAAATTCCATCGACAAAACCAAACAACTTTTTACGTCTCACTGATCGACTACGATAAATGACAAACATGAATCAAAACGCATTTTTTCTATTTTGCCAACGAAATAATTTGAGTGTGTCTCAAGTCGAATGAGCTGCATAAAAAATTCATTGAATTTTTCAGCCTTTGGCGAGACCTCAGTCAAAGAGAATTTTCAGCTTTCGTCCCGCATTGAAATCCAATACTCAATGTTTCTAAAGTACATCATCTAATCATTCAAAAATTTCTCTTCGTTGGCGAATCTATGATTGTGAATCCGAAGGAAATTCAGCCCGAAACAAAGTTCCGGGCTTTGTCGTCTTTGGAACATTTTCTCAATCCTTTTATGTTTAAATTTTATTCTCCCTCCTTCCCTTCGATGAATGTTTCACGTTCGAAAGCAACGCATATTCCGAGATGGACTTGTCAGACTCACCCCACTCTCACTTTCCATTTTCCACCCCGAGCATATATCAATTTACAACGGAAAAACGTGTTTCTTATAGTTTTATCTATAGTCACTGCGAGCAGATATGGCAGTGAACGGAGAGCCGTAAAACTAAACCATGATAACAATGTAATAATGTACATTCCGAGCTCACAAACACACACACAACACCCTCTGCCCGAATGTCCACAGACGAATTTAAAGTCGAAGAGAAGAAGGAGGATGAGGTGAGGTGGTCGCTGCCGAGCTCAGAATCTGGGATTCAAAAGTTGTTTGTTATGTGTATATTAAATTAACTACAAACTAGAGAAAGGATTCTCTATTGAAAAGTATTGTCTGATGTCTCGGGGCCTCCATTCCCATCAGTCCCGATCGATGGCAATCTCTCGAAAACTTGTGTGTGTCATTTTGCGGTCGAAACGTATATATCTACGGAATATAAATTCTCCTCGGAGATATAGAAAAACAGTTTTAAAATAGTTTTGTGTGTCGAGAAAGTGAGCGAACCGGGGGATGGTTTCTCATTAAGAATTCTCTCTGGCGAAGGCATGCAAACTTTAGTTGAGGATTCCACTGGAGAGGTTGGAGGGAGGACTTTATAGTCAAATAATGCGGGGGCGAGCGATGCGAGAGATGGAAATTTATGATATTTTAAATACACGCATGTATATTTAATGATAGTGGTGGCAAAGCGAGTGAGTGAAACTTTAGATTCTCAACCCCCCAACCCTCGCTTTAACATTTTCCAAATATAAGCAAACTTCCCTCCGAAAGCGTAAGGGAATTTTCACATGGCAGAAGAGATAAGGCATCGTAGTGGAAAAATAGTTTAATTTAATTTAATTGCTTTTGATCGCTCTCTGCCTCCAAATTCGCTTAGTAATTAAGATCTTTCCGGCGTCGTCTTAGGCTTCAATCAAGTTGTCTCTGACAATAATTCCTTGATTTTGAGAAGAAAAAATCACTTCACGCTTTGAATAATTGATAATTGTTGTTTGTCAACGTGACGACACCTGACGAGATTCTTCTCTTGAAGACGAAAAACTTTCTCCAGCCGTGGAGAATTGAGGTTTTGAATATTTAAATCTGCAGACGCAAACCAACAAAGGTTTTCCCAAACAAAATAAAAAGTTTGCCAGCGAAGGAGCCTGGCCTGTGCAAGCAGAATCTATCGATCGACTTTACATACGAATTCCTCGAATTTATTTTATTTCACTTCTGGCAGTGGTCTTCGCTCGTTCTCGCAAACCGTCCCGCTCCGTTCACTCTCCCCCCACTGACATCATTTCATTTTCCCAGAGATTTGCTTACACATGTAGAAAGCGAGTCTTTTTAAGAGAAAACTCGATTTTTTATTATATGCCAACAGCAGTAGCTCATATAACAAGGCAACAGCAGCAGCAGCTTATTTACATATGACCATCGCCCATTTCTACATCGTACAAGGCATTCTTGTTGTGTATATGGCGTGGGTGGCGAGCGAGCAGGGCGGAAGGAAGGAAGAGAAAAATGTTTTATTTTAGCTTTGACAATAAAGAAGAAATGTTTATAAGGTCGAAGCGGGAGAAAGTGAGTGAGTGAGATGAGAGAGAGAAGCAGAACTGGTAGCATACAATTCACTACTAAACATATATTAAACTCCCACCCCACGCCACTCGCCCAGCTTTCGCACACGAGAAATCTCCCCTATTTAGAAAATTTTCAGTTACCAGCACAAATGTCTTTTCCGATATTATTTTGCATATATTATAACCCATGAATATCCATTCACCATACATGCCCTCTCCTCCTTCAGTTCGAGGCGAAGAATGGAAAACATATTCGTCCTCCCTCACCGCCTCTTGCTCGCCGCTTTCGCTTTCTATTCGAGGGAAATGGAATTTTATGTTCAAAGAAAGACTCACTTTGGAGCGGAGCAAATTTGCATGGCTTTCAAAGTTGTGCGAGAATCATCATCAGTCAAGTCATTCATCCACTCGGTGTGGACAATAATAAGCTTTAATTTCCGGAAGAATCATTCTTGCCTGACAACATTCTATCCATTTGAGTCTTTATTTATTTATTGCAATTATTCTCTACGGACCGATTTGTGCGATTCCGGAATGGATATTCAAATGATTGTCGCTCTGGTGCGGCCCAATAACTTATAATGTCGTCTTCATCCGATGCTAACGCCTCAACCCAAAGTGAAGCTTTTGAAGCGAGAGACGCAAATTCTACTTTAATTATTGCGGAATTTAAATTTATCTCCCAAGCCATTAAAGTGTTGTGTGCACGATTATAAATGCCTAATGGGCAGGAACCAAGAACATCATTCCTTCGATATTTATCGCCCTATGTAGTACAGGAACATTAAAACCACCCACACATATTCGAAGGCTCCTCGCAGACCCAGATCGGAAGAACGTGTTTGCCATAGCAGAGGCCAGGCCAGTCCGGGATGTGAAATTTTAACTGTTGTTTATTGTTTCTAATCTTAAATTTATGAGTTTTCTTTAATCGAAGGGGATGAATTGAGGCAGAAAATTTGTGAATCGATGCTGAACGGCGTTCCTTGAACCGCTTAATACTTTTTCCCACTAGATTTTGCAGCGAATAGCTTTTAAATCGTCAGCTCGCCTAATCCGCTGAGGGGAAACGTGCCGCGACGAGCTCCTAAATTCAAAGTTCCGCAAATCACTGCAGGTGAAGTTGTGCCTGCATCCATAAACAAGTCAAATGAATTAATTAAAAAGCCATCGCCGCGCGATAGCGACTTTTAATCGTCTGCGACATTTGTTGTGAGTTGTAAAATATTAAAATCTTGAACCGTGAGCCATTAAAAGCCAAGGAATTGTTTCTTCTTGCTCACTATCGCGACGATCTTAATGGTTTGTTCTTCGAGTCCTCCTAATTATAATTTTTATTGCAAAAAGAAACAAGCATTCATTGACCGTGCAAAGCCAAGTGTTGACATTTAGAACCATTTGGTCGTTATACGGTAGCGTTGTGCAGTTTGGGACGTTCTCGATAAAACCAAATATCTTCTAATTCGAATTTTGATCTGCATCATTGGTAAAACGAGCGCTGGGCAATAACGGGCAATTTATTAGCAATAAAGTTGTCAAGCGTGAAGCCAACATCGAATTATTAATTGATACTTTGTAGTTTTAATTAGATGAGCATCACAGAGCTTTCCAGGGAAATGTTGGCTCGTAAATAAGTCGTAAAGTTGTGTTTACGATGATTTCATCAATTTAAAGTTTCGGTTGCAAGTTTGCCGCCACGAAAGTTTGATCGTGGTATCAATTAGTTGACAAAGTTGCTTTCAATTCGGCATTCAAAAGCGATATCGTTTATGCCATTAAAGTTGAGAGTTATTTTAAAAGATCTCAATCAAACGACTTTTCTCAGCCTCTCCTTCTCGAAACGATGCCTTTAATTAATTCGATTCTGATTCCACATAAAACAAATATCTAATTTATTACGCTTCGTTTGTACGTTCGACGAGACTTCGAGAGGGAAAAATGCCGAAATTATGAATAATTTTAATCGAATCGCCACACACAAGCTGATGAAAAATGAGAACAACATGGGAAAGGAATTAATTAATGAGCGCCGAGTATCGATGATATTTCCAACGAGATAAAGCGTTATCAGGAAATAATAAATTTATTATCGATAATTATTAGGTCCAGCACGTGAGTGCTGGTTTGTTACTACGCCGGATGAGCCGGCGGATGGAGACACAAAGAAAGCAACAAACTCTCGATCAAACCTAATCCTCAGCTAATGATCGTTTTATTATGTCATCACTCATCACCCGCGACGATTTATTTTGTTTTGGACGCTTTTTATGGTCAGAGGTGTCTGAAGTTGGATGAAACATTTTTTGTTCGATAGTCAACGAGCGATTCCGTAGTGGAACTATCGTGTTTATGATGACGAGGCTGACTAGATCGGAACAATAAACCGTTTAATTTGAGATCGTTCGATATGATTGTAGTTTTCAATACTGTGATAGACCGCGGAATTCTCATGAATCTCAACGCCTGTTCAGCCTTTTAGAATGAAAGTTATTGCTGCGTTTTCATATAAATCCTCCAAATCTCCGCGCATATCAAACCAAAATCTAGAGAAACGAAATTTAATTAGAAATGCTGTTTTTGTTACATTTTTCTGTTGAAAATTTATCATTCTCGGTTCGGGCTGCTGACTTTATTTATTCGCTTTGAGTTGAAAGAGAAAAGAAGAAAACGATGTGTCTTGCTAGCTAATTAATTCAATAAAGAGAGTTATGCGAGTCTTCGAATCTCGGCCGAAGGAGAATCTGAGCGGCTGCCGATTGCTTGTGTAACGATTCTCAGTGATCAATAAATTCCAGACTCGAGAAGAGCAACGACGAGGCCATAACTTTAAACATTTAGAATGCAATGCGAGCGATAAGATTAGAGAAGAAACGAATCACAACAACTTAGAGATTCGAGGAGGTGAACGAATTCTTGGTCTCGAGCAACAAAAATAAACAATTAAGTTACTCCAAAGTGACCTTAATTTGCATACGAAGAAAAAGTTTAATCCAATTAACGCCACCTCCGCCCATGAAGCGCTCATAAGCTGGAAACGATGAATGGTCGATTAAAAGGACAATCGTGGAACCTCTTTCTTCTCCAACTCCTTTAATTAGTTTGCTCAATTAAAATTAGAAGTTCTCGTCTCTGGCTATTCTCAGGCAATGGAGATAAAATGTAACTGAAAACCAAACTGGTCTGCACAATTTAATTAAAATTTAATCAGAAAAGGGTTGGTCTCTTCACCTCTCCTCGTCGCTGTCTTGTCATGAGACACATTTCTTAAAGCCGAAAGGAAAATGCCCGTCCAAGTAGTTGAACTTCTGCCAAACTTGTTCCGTCTTTGCATAGTCCTTTCATTTAATTCAATCGCAGTGGTCAGCGAAGGGTCAAACATCCAATCGAGACCTCTGTTGACCCGAAACACGTTCCAAAAAAACTTAAAATTTGTAAAATGTTAGAAGTGAGGAAAAAGAAATCAACTCGAAACCCTTTCTGCTATGTAATCATTAATGTTTATTGTTAGACTAAAATTTATGTTGAGCATTTGCACGCACAAATACTCAAGCAATTTATGACAGAGCGATGCGATGTCGCTTCATGTGGTGGAACTTTTATTTATTTTAAACTATTTTCAAATATAGCGACATGGTGAGTGTGTGAGTCGATGGAATATCTATGCTGCTCGTCTCATAAATAACCATACATCGAGAACCATTGTGAGCTGGGGTTGCTAAGTTCTCTCGTTCTCTCCTAAGGGAGAAATGTTTGGTCTGAGCAAACTTAATTACAAGCATGGAACAGATAAACTTTATTTAAGATTCAAAGATTTGCTCTACGCTAAAGTGAAGCTTTAGTAAACATTTGATACTTGGTTCTGATTATCCCACAGGATCTAGCGAAAATATTTATTGCCGATCGTGTGCGAGTCGATCGAGAGATTTTCATTGTTAGCACTTTAGGTTGAAATCTTCGACGCTTCGCTTCGTTCACGTTCTGAAAGCAGATGGAACTTCATGTGAATATCCATAACAAAAAAAAATCTGTAAAAACAATCTCGAGATGCGAAGGATGTGGAGAAAACCAGTTTTTTAATGAACCGTTTGTTACATCGCTTCTCCAACATCCTAAATTCATAGTTAACAGATAGACGCAAAACACTCGACGTGAAAAACTTCCTTTCCTTGTGTTTGTGTTAAGATTGCTTCGAGCCACCCACACGCCAAGGAAACAATAAGACGCTCTTCTGCCATTGAGACTTCGGACTTAAATATTTCCGTCATCTGGTAGATGAAACCTTTGAAATGACTTCTTGCATAGAAAATATTCATCGACTTTATAAAAAGGATTTACCACTCACACAGCCACCGGGAACATTTATCCTGAGTCCACTTCGGCTTTCCTCTAACACATCGATACGCCCACGAACGCAGAATCATCGAAAGCTCCGGCGCAACCAACATCGACGTGAATCGTCATCGAATCGGGAAAGCTTTCGATGGATGACTGGACCGCGAATGTCCATGTGTGAGACCGATTTTAAAGTTTTAATGCGCATCATCCGCAGTGTCCAGTAGATGATGGGCGAAAATCGCATGTTTTTAAAAAGGAAATTCTCGTCGCTAAGTCGAAACTGCGACAAGAAAATATTTAATTTAAAATCGAAATTCTGTGAGATGAAATTTCCCCCTAAACTATCTCGAAAGTTGCCATCGCTGTATTGGTGTCAAGCTTAACTTTACAGAAATTTGAAGAGAGGAAATTAGAATTTGCATTGGCGAAGCGAGTTCGGCGAAAAGCTCCGAAGACGATTTTCCCGCTCGAAGCCGTTCGTGTGGATTTTCCTCTTCGCACGAACGATTTCCTCGGGATGGAAATCTTGGCTGATGATGACGATGATTTTATTTAAGAGACTCGTCCACTCTCCCCACTACAGCTGCAGTCGTTTCTCTTCGCCAAAATAATCAAAATATATAGGAACAGGCAGCCGATGGTGTTGGTGCGTCGTGTCTTGTTCTCCGGACTCTTTCCTTCTTCTTTGGTCGGCCCGCTTTGGCCTAAACACAAGAATCAACATAAGATTTTTGCCATTCGTATTCTTGCATCGGATCGGAACGGGCGTTTTTTAAGTTTCACTCTCCATTAACTTAGTCGATAGTCAAAAATAAAAGAAAGAAGTTAAATTATTAGCATTTAGTCGCAACGTTTCGGGCAGCGCGCCAAAGTGAAAAATTTGTTGAGACAAAAGTTCGCAGCAGACGACGAGAGCCAAGTGTAATTATCATTTCAACTCTTATCATTTCTCGACTCGCTTATCGTTTTCGATTGTTTAAAATTCGCCGCCGCCGCGCGACTCGTGGAGAGGAAAATCTTCCCATTGGTGCATATCGGAAAGCAAATCAGAGAAAAGGAGAAAAATATTTTTTTTCGCGAACGCAGAATTGAAATTCGCGGCATTTTTGCAGACTTCGACAACGAAAATGAATTAAGCTCGAAATTTCATGATTTTATAATTTCAATTAATCTTTATTTTTTGTTTTTCTTTTCTTAAGAAACCGCGCCAAAGCTTCACCAAGAAATTGTTTCGAGTGATAAAAGAATTCAATGAGCGACATTAAAAAGAAAATTTAAACGCTGAGATAAGAGCGAAGGAAGGAATGCGAAAAGAATGTGGAAGTGAATACTAAGAAGTCGTTAAAGTTCAATTGCAATGTGCTTAAAGTTGCCGTGAAGCGACACAGAAAAAGAAAACATAACCTTGGAGCTCAAAAACTAGTGAAAGAAAACGAGCGAAAAAAAATATTGAATTGATTGTTGAGTTGAAGCGGCTTTAGAAAAGCAAAATCATGGCTAGCAATGGGGGAACCATGCCGGTTCCCCTTCAGAATCTGAACGCTGTATTGCCATGCACTCACTGTGGTTTAGTGTTTGATTCGAATAATTCGCTCAAAGTGCATTTGCATTACCAGCACGGTGAGGGCGGGCCTCCTCTCAACTGGGGCTCGTCGCCATCGTCTACTACACCGACCGGAGACGAAGCCAACAACAATCACCAGCCACTCGGCAAGCATCACATTAAAGCGATGTCACCGCATCAGAGCACGATCGCTGCTCCAGCTGATTCGAGCGACAACAATCCACCGACACCGCAGCCAAATGAACCAGGAACTCCTCAAAGCTACCAGAGCGGAGCAAACTCACCGTTTTCCAACACTCAGAATCCGTCATCGGGCGGAAATCCGCCAGCTAACAATGATCTCCACTCGTCATACCCATCGTATTACGATCAGTATTATCACGGAATGGATTACGGTCACGTCCCGCCAGCGCACCATCATCACTTGTTAAATAATGGACAGCATCATCAACAAGAGTACAAATCAGTGCCTTCATCACGTTACCAACAGTCATCCTTCAATAGTACCAGCCACAATACGCAAACAACTTCCTCAAACCCAACGTCAGTACAAATCACTAACAACGGCTTGAGCCCGCGCGTCGTTTCGTCAACTTCTCCATCAACTCAGACGAGTACATCGCCAGCTCACTTGATGCACATTCCACCAGGACAGCCGACTCCGTCGCCATCACCCAAGCAATGTGATAAATGTGGTGTCGTATGTGAGACCGATGGACAGTTGATCGAACACAGTCAAGTGGCTCATGCCGGTGATCTTGGTGCCAACGGAATTAAATCCGAGAACGGTGAACATCAAAACTATCCGCCGTTTCCGTCGTCACACCATTACCATCATCACACAGTAAAAGACGAGCCGTCATCGGATATACTCGACCTCGACTCGCAGAAAATGGTTTATCCAACTCATCCTGATGGCGCTCTGCCGCCGATGCATTCACTTCACCCACTTCAGTCGATGCAACGACATCCGATGATGTGGAGTCATCACGATGCTCACTTTATACCGCCACATCCTGGATATCAGACAATCAAACCTGAATATCCCCCAACACCGCCGATTAAAAACGAGTACATGAATGTCTCTTCGCACATGAAAAACGCTGGAGATTACACGCCAATTCTTCCACCGACACCAGTCTCAATGAAACAGGAATATAATCATATTAAAGCTGATTACAACGGCTCCACGGGAATGGCTCAAAGTGGTTCTCTGCCACCGGCGTCTTCAATCGGCAGCAAGAGCTTTGTCACTGATCTTTCCGATGGCGGAAATCAACTGACTACGTCGCCGTCTGATTTCCCCAGTACCACGACGCCTCATCAAGAGAACGGTGGTCAATATCAGCGATCATTTGAGCCACCAACGAGTTCACTTCCGTCATCAAAAGGTGCCAACTGGAAATCGAATGAAGCTCGTCGACCGAAAACTTACAATTGCACCGCTTGCAATAAATGGTTCACAAGTTCTGGGCATTTGAAGCGTCACTACAACACAACGCTGCACAAAAACGCTGTAAAATCGAGTGGACAGCCGGATCCAGCGACACTGCCTATAAGCGCTCATCATCATCCCAATCGCGATCCAAACTACATGGGAAAGCGGCGTTCACACCACAATCGTAATCAGGCCAACCAGCAGGCCCAGCAACAGTCGCAAGCCGCAACAGCAGCAGCTCAGTCAGCTGCTCAAAACCAACTGCAACAGCAGAATGTCGTATCGGAGTCGTCGCCTCGCAGCCCCGACTATCAGCCGCAGTTCTCACTGCCATCATTTGGATCGTCAGCTCTTCAGCAAGGCTTCCAGCAGTATGGATCGACAAATCTTCATAATCCCCCGGGAAACGGGCAAGCAGGTGAGATCAGAAGCCGCTCTTTATATCAAATGTGCAATTTCCATTTTTGAGAAGAAGGAACAAGCTCGCGTCGCAAGTGAAACTGTGAAAAATGATAAAATAAGAAATTCGATGGAATGTGAAAAATATTTAAAAATTTCTCATGACAAAATTTTCAAATTTTAAGGAAAATAATTTCCGGTGACTCGAACTCGTTCCTTCTAATTGATTCTCGCAATTAAAATTCTTTTCCCCAAACATTGGGAGGCACAAAGAAGTTAACGGAAAGTGAACACGGCAGAAGAGTTTTTCGGAAAAAGTTTCCACTCGAAAGTCGTTAAAGTCCCCCCAAGATGAAAATTGCTCTCGTGGGAAAACTTCTGCGTGAAAGTTTCCGTTAATTTTTTTCCCGTGAGAGAAAACACACGCAAAAAAGAAAAAGAGAAGAAGAAAATCTCAAGAAAAGTTAATTTTCTTTTGTCAAAAAGCAAAAAATATTTTTTCTTCGCAAGAAATTGATTTAATTTTTCTTATCATTTTTCGAATAATTTTTCATCGCGCTGAGCGAAGCAAAATTTTGGTTTTTATTAATTTATTTTTTCTTCTATTATTTTCTTCCCTTCCCGCCCTCTTCCGTACGTTGTCGTATGTGCGTTAATTGCAAACCGCGTAATTTTCTATTGCGTAAAGGTCCCTCAGTTCACGTTGCCTCCCAACCGAGGGGCCTGCATCAGTTTCTAATGAGCAACAGCAACTTAATCTCAACGGACCATCACCAGGCACTCCATCACCTGCCGGAGCAGTTGCATCATCAGCAGCAACACCAGCTGGAGCCTATTTCCATCACCACCACCAACTCCACCCAACCGCAGTCCATCACCATGCAATCGCCAGCCATCAACAGCATCAGCAATTCAATGGATCAGCAATATCCTTTGCTTATCAACACCAACATTCCCTTCTCCCACATAACCATCACGGAGGGACTGAACTATCACAATACTATTGGTAACTTGCGTCAATCCTCTCCGTCGGAATCTGCCGACGAGATGGAAACATCGCCACAGGAACATCATCACCAACAGCAACAACATGACGATCAACAGATTCTCTTCGGAGCTCTTCCATCGATCCATCCGAATTCTGGCCATCACATGACATCTTACGATCAGATATTGTCGCGTTACACGGGCGGAGCCGCTTACACAGGTGATATGGCGCCACCATTCTCGCCAGACATCCCTGAACAATATCATCACACGCAAACAACTATGACGGCGTCTTACGAGAGCGAAATGATGCCACAGAGTGCAGCGATGTTATCACCTGAGCAATCTTCGTCACTCGTATCATCGTCAGATAACTTTCAAGCGATGTCATCGAACGTTTCAACTACTACGTCGAAAGTCAGCAAGACTTCGTCCAATAACATTGAATCGCCTACTGGTGACTATCGCTGCGATATGTGCGAGAAAGTGTTCAACAAGACTTGCTACTTGACTCAGCACAACAAGACGTTCCATTGCGGCGAGAAGCCGTTCAAGTGTCAGCGGTGTGGCAAGAGATTCCCGTGTGATGCTACTCACGATGAGCACGTAGCCAAGCACGGCGGTGATAAGCCGTTTAAATGCGAGCAGTGTCCGAAAGCGTTCAACCACAAGACCGACTTAAGACGTCACATGTGCTTGCACAGCGGCAGCAAACCGTTCTCCTGCATCCAGTGTGGCAAAGGCTTCATCCGCAAGGATCACATGGTTAAGCATATGGACACGCACAAGAAAAAGCTGAACGGAAACCAGAAAAAGGCAAAGGCTGCTGGTAAGAAACGAACTAACTCCATGAACACTCCGCGAGAATCGAACGATTCCATTCCAATGCAGTTCACGAACTGTTGAACCGTCATCACATGCTAAAAGAAAACTTGAAATTGATAAAAGCGCTTTAATTGAACAGAACAAATAACTTGAACTTCAAATCAACTCAGAAATACTAAAGTTACCAAAGTTGGATCAAGAATTTCCCAATCTACCTCAAAACGATCAACAAAATGTAAAGACAAAGTTTTTTTGTTTTGTAAAAATACGAAATTTTTTATGACTCAAAAGTTTAAAGTGAATTGTAATCGATGATGATGCTGTCTACCTCAAGATAAACCTCTTTAAGAAATATTTACAATGGATGAAATTAAGTAGAGACGAAGCCATTGCAAGTGATAAAGCTCATCGTATTAAATTCAAATATCTCATCAGAATTTTTCTCAATCCAGAATTTGCTCAAACAGAATTTTCCTCGGCAAGGAGAAATGCAAAGCAATAAAATTTTCTTTTCTTTCCAAATCCTTTCGCCGCAAACGAACAAATACAGTAAATTGTGTACCTAAGAAATGAAAGAAATCTTCAAATCTAGAATGGAAACAGAAAATATTTATAGAAATTGTAAAGAGTAAATATAGAAAATTGTAAAAAGGAACTTTTCACGAGACTTGAAATTCATTCTTCCTTGTTTCTGCCGAAACCCGATGGATCTCAGAGCAAGTCAACCACCTTCAGCTTCCAGCAAGCGTTTCCTTCTCCAACGACCTCCGTTCGGTGGAAGATTGTGATGGTTGTGTTTAGGTTTTTAATTAACATTTTTTGCCATTTCCTAATTGTTTAATTGAATTTTCGTTTCGTCTTCGTGGTTTCTTCGCGTTGTAAAAATATTTGACGTTGAAAAAAAGGCCATCACCAAACAATAAAGTCCTAACCGATAAGCGCAGGAGAGAAAGATAATATTTGACGAAATTAATTGCCAACCTCCGCGTGTCTACCTCATGAATATAAACGTGATTCTCCTCCAGTTTGTTAGATACGAAATGTTTTTGTGCATTCGTTTTTTGCGTTCGTTGAATGAAACGAAATCCTTTCTGGGGAGGAACCAGCAGAAATTACGTGTCGCTCTTCAAAGAAGAGCGCTTAATCAAAATATCAGACGATCTCAAGATATTTTTAAAGCTCACCACGTAATTTCTACTCTCGCCCCAGAAGTTTGCCATAAATTTTAAATCTTCCAATTTATTTCTGACCTGAAACTTTCCGAGGAAATCGTTGAGCTTCGGAGAGATATTTCAATCAGAAACTTATTTTGTTACATTTGAGTTTTAAAGAATTTTCGTTTACTTACTTATGCTTACCTTTCTTCGGTTGAAGGAGAGAACGAAACAGTTTTAGTTACCAAAAGTCATCACAGAAAAGAGAAATTCCAATTACACAAACACTCGTCTTGTGTCTTTGATTATTTTGTAGTTTAATTGATAAGCAAAACGTGAAGATTTCTACTTTATAAGCAAATATATTTGAAAAATATGTTGTTTAAACCTTTTGCATAACACTAGAAAGAGAGAGAAATCTATGAGAAGTATAGAATAAATTTTTTATTTGCAAGAAATCGAAGGAAAACAGACGGCAAGTGAGAGATGGATCTAAGTAAATGAAATTTTTAGTCAATAAAGCACATTGCGAAGAAGTTTCTGGTCGTCGAATGCAAATTTCTCCTCCGCGCGCGCTCTTATTTCGGCTGCTTCTAAATTTTGTGATATATAATTTGATAAATTTCTGTGCGCTTCGGTTTCCAAACTTGGACGGTTCATTAATTAGTCCGCGCGTCGTCGACCAGCTCTGGGGCGGATGTCAGACGAAATTTGCATTTCCAGAAATTCCTCGCAACTCGAGAATGATCAAGAAGAGGAGAAAACTTTAATGAAAAGATAAAAGTTCCAAAGGAAATGCAATATCATTGAAACTAATTTACAGCGTGTTACCATATCAAGAGAGATGAAAATATATCAGCAAGCAAACAAAAAGCAGAAGATTAATTTACATATCGGTTGCAAAGAGAATTGCGCAAACGAGAAATGAATTTATTTCCATATCATTTTCGCCAGCAGTTATCAGAGATAAAAGTCTCGACTTTGGTTCTAAGCAAGCACACAAAAGTTTCATAAAGACGTAAATTTTTAAAAAGACGAGTTAATCATCATAATTCTATGTATTTTGAGTGTGACAAAAAGAAAAATTGAATTTAAATGAAAAATCTGGGAAATTCGAATATTTGGCAAATGAAAAAATAATTAGTGATAACTATGTAACTTGCTCAAGCATTGACTTTGTGACATGATCCGATGTTGCGTACTCACATTGAATATCATAGTTTAAAGCCCAAGAAAAATATCAATTGCAACACTCGACGATCGAGGAGGACAAGATGATTAATTGACATGTATCAAGCTGATGTTTTTTAATTAAGAGATTTGTTGAATATTTTGCGCCACTTATGAATTTTGTTGCCATTCCGATGAGAATCATTTACACACTCAATCCGCGCATTAATTCGTGTAAGTCATTAAGTAGTTAGATTAAAAATGAAGGAGAGAATCTTCTTTTCGCGGCTTAATCACCCAACCAAAACACTAAATCATCACACGCATTAGTTCAACCTGTAAATAATTTGATGTAATCAGAGATTTCATTTGTTCTTTCGGAAGGGAAACCCACAACCCATGTCTCGTATTTAGACGCATTTCTCTGTTTTTGTTTAGTTCTTAAGGAAAGATATTCGATGATGAAAAACAATACAGAAATTGTATGTGGCAAGGAGCACACTAAATGAAAGAGAAATCAGAAAATTTATTATTGAGATGGAATAAAATCATTTGAAAAATTAAAATGAAATCGCTTTTCTTCTTTGCCATATTTTTTTCAGTTACACTTGGAGTTCATTGCCAGGGCGCTCATTGTTTCACATTTCAGCACTTTATGGCTCAATTTCTTCTCGCAGCGTTGGAGAGCAGGAAGTCTCATAAAGAACTTCGCGCTTAAGCTTCGATCTTCAGTTCCACATTGAATCATTTGTTCCAAGAATTCTCGAAAAGGTTCTGAACAGTTAGCGATCAATCTTGTGCAATTCATCGAAGTTCATTCAACCTCCGCCCATGGAAAACAGCAAACTTTTCTTAGTCTACCATTTTTTATTCTTTAGCTTAATCAACTTAACTAGATTTTGAACAATTTCTTCACCAACCTCAGACGATGCGTTGAAAGGATTATCGAGGAACATCGGCGCCCCGGTGTTCTCTTTACTCATGACGTCCTCGTCCTCTGATTTGTAATCAGGGTCTTCCACGAGGTCTTCACTGTTTAAAATATCTTTGATCGTCTGAAGCTTCTGCTGATGCTTGGCGGGAATCCCGAGAAAGTTGCTTGTCAACGGCCTCACTCGTCGGTTAAACCTCAAGAAGCGGAAGAATAGCGAGAGGAGGAAGAATGATTTGATGAGCGCGAATGCTTTGAGAAACAAGAAGAACTTGAAGGGAAGGAAAAGCGCCTTCAGGACGATAAAAGGCAGCGCAAGAATCGCAAAACCGCCGAACAAATACTTCAAGCCGGTGAGCAAAACAGTTGAAATTCCGGGCAGATGATGTTTTTCCTCCTGGTGGCTATCATCAGATATGTGGAAGGTTTGCACAGTTGGCTTCTCTGCACACTTGTGATATCTGGATTGGAGGAGGCACATTGGAGTCAACAAAGTGTTTTTCTCGACGAAAGTTGTTTTCGACTGTGAAATTAATTAAAGTTCACTCACTCTTCGTATTCGTAGTCTGATCGAGGAGAAAGGTTCAACGGCCCCGTAGCGATCGGAACGAAGCCTTGTGCGTTCTTGAAACCCAGCGGAAAGTTCACCGGGCTTTTCCTGTTCACTTCGTACTGATGGTTCTTATAATAGTCCAGAGAGCTTGTCGGCTGCATCGGCTCGTTCACATTTCTTTTATTCCTAATGTCACTTATTAGATTCAGTCTGGCAAGGTTCTGTCTCATTTTGACTTCGTAATTGTGTCGCATGCTATCGTAAACTGAGTCGAGCACTGAGTTTTCTTCGTCAACTCCTTCACTGACACCGTTCAACGAATCATCTTCGGGGTTCATGAACTCACAGAGCACAAAAAGCTTAACAAAGCTGTACACAATCAGTAACTTTAGCATTCTTACGCAAATCATTTTCACTGTTCCGAGAACTTCTCTAGCCGATGAGACTTAGCAAACTGACAAGCTCTAAGCAACAGGTTGAACATATTTATAGCCCATCGAATAATCTTTCAGCGCCGATTCCCGAAAAGCAGAATAGGAATAATCCATTCATTCGTAATGGTGATTTACTTTTGTTGGCGAGAAGATTCTTGCGATGAAAATGAAAATCATTAAAAAGAAAATAGAGAAGAACATGATGCTCGTTGAAGTAATTGTCGAGCTCGCTCGCTCCCGGTCAGAAACACTTTCCTGTTGTTAAAAGCGTTCTGGTTTCGTGAACTCGATTTTAGAGACTTTAATCGACGTTCCAATTTGCATCGGGAATCGATCAATATGAGATTGTTACACAACAGTTGGACGCAACCCAAAATCGCAAACGAAATGTAAATAAATGTGGAGAGGGTTTTAGCTGGACTTGGTCGCGGTGAATTGTTCCGCTCGATTCTTTACTTTCCATCAGAACGCTTGAGCAATAAAATTATTTATTACAACTTCTACTTATAATAGACTTGTGCAGTTCTCGTCAGAATATTCGACGTCCATTCACGTCATAACCATTGAAGCGTTCCAGACTTGCGTTAAAATCTTTGCGCTGATTTCTCCAACAATGGGAAGCAATCTTGAGAAGATTCTAACATATATTCTCGATTGTTCACGGCCGCTGATCGCCCAGCGCCAATCAAATGTAGATGAAGATTTGTTCGGATCATTCATTCATCTGGATCGTCCGTTAATCGGTCAGGGGTAAACACCTAACGTTAGAACTTATTGTGATCGACTTAATCCGGGTTAATTGAATGATTCTCGACTGATTCTCCGCGCAAATTGAGAAGATGAGAATTATCGGCGATTAAATTATTCACAGACATCGTCGTTTGTATGTGCTCGACGACAACTTAATCGATTGATGTGTCTCAATCGTCGGTCAATGACTTCCAATGTTGCGCGCGGAAATTTAATTTTGATCGGAATTTTCATGGAATCGCTCAACTGCGAAACATCTCGTAAATCATCCCGGCTCGAGATGTTTGTGCACGTAAATCAAAAAATTCTTTTCCCATCGCTATCTTCCCATTCGATCCAGCAAGATGCTGACTTCTATCCCATGCATCTCATCCCTTCTTTATCACTTTTAATTTATTCAGCAAAACAAAAACTGTATCATCATCGGCCCATTTGAAGGATTGATAAAAAAAAATATTTAAACATCATTTGTGATCATTAATTAGAAGAGCTTCAAGCACAACAACGACACATCGCAAGAGATAGATGGAAAGGGTTGAGATCAGAGAAGTGATTTACTGATTTCGCTTTTTGTTCTCGTCGTTCTTCGGGGCAATTTTCGGGCTGATGGTTCCTTGCCTTGATGGAAGAGCAAGGGACGACGAGAAGATGATTCAACTTCCTTGAAGCAGCAACACGAGAGATGATGAAAAAATTGGCTGTTGGTGATCTCGAGAGTTGTCTGATTCCGGCTCGAACGAGAACCTTGACAAGGCTTCCCCCAATCAGACAACACACCTCAAACACCTTTTCCTCATTTCTCCCCTCACGGTCTTAAAATCTTATTATATAAATTTCATTTAATTTGATTTTCCACATAAGGCTGACGAGAGTGAGAGTCGGGGACAGAGAAACAAAAACAAAGCCACGTCTTATTTTCTCGGGAAGATTTCGATGAAAAGGCGCCTGTGAAGTTGCAGATAAAAGCTGATGAGAAAAATCTGCTGCTGCTGCTTTGATTTCAAGCGGAAGTTGCGAGCCAGAGGTTATTGAACAATTGAAGACCCGGTAACGATATTATAATTTCTTTCCACACTTCAAAGAATCGCCAATCAGACAAGGCAACAGCAACATAACTGAAAGAATAACAGATCGAAGAGGAAGGCACATATGGGAATAAACGAAAGGGTTCCACGTTCCGATATATAGGAAGTAAACCCTTTGAGAGGAAAGCGGGGAGAACGAGATACATAAGATGTTGTGTGTTCCTCAATAATAAGAAATAATTCGGCTACCACCTGGCTCTTCTTCACTCTTTTGATTTCTTACTTAGCCCTTTACGTTGCTTATGCATCGAGGATGCAGAAACGGTCTATTAGCGGCTCCACGGCATGGAAGCGAAGGAAGAATAACCGTTCGATGATTAACTTTGATGATCCAGCATATTTTCCGCTGAATTTCTTGAACGATTCGGTTAGCTCATATCACAAATCCTGGGAAACGATGTTTTGTTTTCGGCTCCTTCCTAAAGGGAAACTCGATGAAATCACGCGAACGCGATGATTGGATTGTCACAGCATCAATGTGCGCATCATGACTCAACAAGTACGAATGAGAAGAGCAAACGAGCGAGGGAGAGTCGAGAACACCTGAGACATTTTCACACGCACAGTTAACGAACATACGGCTGACGGAATGAAAGATGATTCACAGTGCATTAAATGCCATTTCTCATACCAGAATGCACCGGAAGCTTTGCATTCAGCCATAAATATTTGAGAGATGAGACATTTCAATGGAACCTCGACGGTGATTTCTTGCTTTGTGTTGGGACCTTCGAGACATGTGCAATTTTGATGTTCGGATTAATGTTGCGGTGGAGTAGCAGCAGCAAGCAGAGCAAGCAAATAGTCACATAGCTTTTCAAGTTCTTTCGCTACCATAACGCGTTTCAATCGACTCAGAATTTAATAAGAACAAGAATCTTTTCAGAAAAGTTAACAGTAATCGACAAACTGAAAACTGTGAAGTCGAAGAGGCGATCAACGTATTAAGAGAAATGAATTCGAATCTGTTCCAAGCAATTTCAACTAAAGTTCGTAATGAAGTTGACTCGATGAAATCTTAAATTCTACTTGAATGAGTTTTATGGTCTCTCTTGTCATCTGGTGTGTTATTAATCGAGTGAAGCCCATGCATAAATAAATGATGTCGCTTCGACACGATCGTTCTCAGGTGATCTATTCATTGATGAACCCAGAAATTTAATTGGTTTTCACCCCGACGACGACGACTAGGCGACTTTTGCCGAGACGTCGGTTGGCTCCTTGAGAAGTAATTTTTTGCTTGTCGGTTCTGCACAAGGAGTCATGTGAATCTCGATTCGATATAGAAATCAATAAGGAGGAGAGAGAAAAGGAAAAAGTTTCTAAAGCCCAATTGCAATTCCAATAAATCACGATTTATTTCATCTCTCGCTTTTTACTGCTTCAGAAGAAAAATTTTCTACACAAAATTTTTGTGTTTGGGTTTTTGTTTTGCTTCACATTTTTTTCTGAATTCTTTAGCTCCGTCGTCGTTGTTCTTGTTGCTGTTTCGTCTTCTGGAAATGTGAGGCGGCCGAGTGTGGGAACAGAAACGAGCAAACGAACGAAAAGAAATGTTTTGTGGAGAGAGAGAAGTTTGGCAAAAGGATTTCTTTCTTCATTGTTCTGTTTGTTGAATCATTTATTTCACTTCGTTTTTTATGAGTTCGAACAAGGCTCGATTGCAAGGCGACGAGACGAGGCTTCCAACGACGACGCTCGCTACAGCCCTGTCATAATCAATCGACAAGCAAAACCTGAACAGATGAAACGCACCAAATAGACAATAGAGACGAGAGGATTTCAAAGGAAAATAGAGCAAAATAAATAATCAGATTTCAAGCTTGCAGAGCAACAATAGACGAGAGCAAGCAAAGAAGACGAGAATCAACCAATTCCAATTGTTATCTGATTTAAAATTGATGGGGCCTGATTTTGGCAAGGGGGAGTTGCGATCCGCAGCTTGCAATGTGTTTCCTCGTTTCAGTGGAAATCCGTGCGGAATCATCAGGTTGGTGTGTGGGAAACATAAGCAGAAAACTTTTTATTCGCACGATCGAAAACGGTAAACGCAAATTCGCTTTGAATAAATTTGCAATTTTTCCCGCGAACGGTTTTCCTCCTTCCGCGATCTGAGTGAGAGAGAAAAGTTTGTTCCCATGATAAACTCCAAAGTGGCGCAAATAGGCAAACAATTTGTTTTGATTATGTGAGTAACGCGATTATTATAAACTTTAGCGGGAAGCTTCCAAGTAGGAGACAAAAAGCAACAGAAGGAAAAGCCATAAAACTCGGAGACGACGCAAAAGTTTTCTGCCGTGCTTCCCGCGGTCGTAGACTTTACAAGACGAGAGAAAAATATAATTGGTGGAATTAATGGAACGCGCGAAGAGATGAATTTCACAAGCGAAATTTTATATGCTCTGGATGTGTTTTTAAAGTAATAAATAAGAAAAATTTCCTTTTTAATTGCCTTTTTTCTCGAGCGCGGCAAACAACTTGGTGCCATTATTCGCCCCGGCTTTTCGCGTCTCTCTAACTCTGTCCATAGTAAGAGGGCAGATTCGCTGGTTTGCTACCGCGCTCCGGTGGTAATTAGCCATAAAAAACATTAATTTTGTTTATTTTCGAAATAAATTTTCACTGCGAAAGGAAGAGAAGAATGTTTTATAAAGCGCGGGATGTAAGAGAATAAAGAAATTTATCATTATGAAGGCGAGCGAGAGGGAAATGGTTGTAATATTCGTGTATCCACCCTTGTCCTACATTCTCAATCTCCCCATCGTCGGTGAATGATATTTCTCATTCATCGATTTCCACGTTTTTATGCCGTTTGCCCCTTGAGCCGGTAATTGCGTTCGGCGCTCCCTGTCTCTGATAATTTTGCCACTTAAAGCTGCTGCGGCTGCAGCACGGCGATTATTTTCGCAGTCCATCCACGAACATCTCTAATAACTTTAATCAATGAAGACGAATTCGGATGCGAAAGCGAGAGCGAGAAAAGTGCTTCAAGGCCAGTTGATGCGAGCGAAACGGAGGGCGAAACGATGCTGTTCATTCATTCAACCATTTCCCGAATAAAACCACTCATTATTATTACTTAACATTCGAAGAACATACAAATTTATCTTCCTTGGCCAGCGATGAAAGGGAGATGAAAGGGAGAAGAGAAAACATCTAACTTTGTTAGGCTAGTCATGTGCGTCGATTAGGATGCGATAATCAGCGGAAATTACGGCAGAATCCACTCACGAAGCTGCTCAAGAGCTTAACGATATTATTTTAAATTAAATCTAATCGAATGTCGGAAACTATCCGCCGCAATAAACTTTCCTTGTCGCGAGACAAAGACGTTAGTCCATTAAATCGCAATCTGTCCCGTTATTAACTTCCAAATCAACTCCAAAAGACTTTCACTTCATCTTCAACTCCGACTACAAGGAAAAATCGATATAAAACAGCTGTAGTGATAAAAACTCAGCCACAACATTATGGACTATCTCTCGACTCTCGCTTGGCGAAAGGGAGTCTTTAATATTTATCCATCGTGCAGCGGGCGGAGGAGAGACGGAGTGAAACAATGAGGAAAGTATCTCGAAGAAAACATTCTTGGACGCGAGCAAAAACAACTAATCGGGAGCAAGTCAACTGCTATTGCTTCATTAAGCTCGTTTTTCAAAGAATTCCGGCGATGATGATGACGACATTTCAGGCTTAATGTCTTCGATCGAGAGTCTGAGATAGTTGAGTGACCCATATCTTAAACGTAATTGAAAGTCGATGATCGAACTAATTAATTAAGCGGTTCTCGATGGCAATTGTAGTTGTCTTAAAGCCTAGCGGCTCGAGACTTTCATATGTCTGAAGTTTCTATATTTGCGCTTCACATTAACGGAGCATCTTCAAGGATATTTCGTTAAGCGAGGAACGTTTTTTCCTCGGAGCGTCATCATCATCATCATTAATGTTCGTCTTTCGGTTGAGAACTATTCTCATCCGTGTGATGTTGCCCTACATTATCGTCCAAGTCTCGTCGCTCGACACACATACGCACATTCCTCCTCTCGAATAATAGCTTCACTCTATTTGAAGGAACAAAAAATCGTGAAGGAAGACGAGAGAAAAAAACACATTAAGGATGTTTGAGAGAAATAAAGAATTATTAGACGCTTTTTTATCTCGTCGTTTGCTGTTTCTCCATATCTTCTTCTTTCGTCTGTTCATTCGGGTAATTTTGCTTTATGTTCTAATTGTCTTAAACATCTCCTCGTGTGTACGGAGAGCCGCTTTAAAAGTTTACTTTAACTTCCCTCTCGGCGAGCGCTGATGCCTTTAAAGTTTCCTTCTGACCACAGAATTCTCGCTTGAGCGAAATTCCCCACCGCCACTTGAAGTGGATAGAGAACATTTTCTTTGGCAATGAATTTAAGCTGAAATAACCATTACGAGGATCCTTGAGAGATTTTTGTGTTGTGGATTCAAGGATAAACCTATTAAAGATTGCCATGGAAAATAATGAATTGTGGAGTGGATGAAAGAGCCGATTGCAGGGAGAATGAGACTGAAGACTTTTGAAATCATCTGGATGAATGATGCGGCAGGAAAACTTCCCGAAGCTCCCGATGGAACTCAAATGACAATCAAGAAACTTCCAACGTCTTTATCATCGCGCATTGTCATCGAGCAGCGCTTTGTATCGCTAGAACTATTATTTAATTGAAATTGCGACTGACAACCTTGAAGACATTCCCTTCAACCAACTTCGCTTGTTTAATTTAACGGGCAGGATATTCAGCGAGAAGTCTTGGTGAATAGAATCGTGAATATCTTCATGATGTTCAATAGATGAGAGACTCGTCTCATCGGTACATTAGCACACTACGGGGAGGGGAAAGCAAACTATTCACGGTAAAGTATCTCGTTGAACACTTTTATGCCTTGTTGTCATATCTTATATCACAACGCCGTCATTACCTATTCATTTCTCCTTTCGACAAGCGCACACGCTCACAATGGAGCGAAAGATTCCGGAGGATGTTTAGCACGTATAATGATGTTTTAGAAAACAATTTTTTCCTCTGCTCCAAAGAGGAGAAAGAAAACGTCTCGAGTCTTAATGGGAAATTATTATTCCTCGAGTGATGTCGAGTCGTCTTTTCAGCTCTCGCAAAACTGTCAACTAATGTGTGGACATACATTCTCGTTCCTTTCCTCCTTTTCTATTCTTGCTGATGCTCACATGAAAATGTTTTCCAAGAGGAGCTCAGGATTGATCAAGGATTAGTTCGATCTAGATTTTTCACTCGAGGCACCGATGGATCATGAAAGAGACTATCTGTTGCATTATTAGGAGTCGCTTTTAGACAGAGAGCAAAAGGTATGTGCAGTAATTTCAAAGAAGTCACAGTCTAGATCAAAGTTATCTTTGATCAAACAAATTTCGCTGAAAAACTTTTCTCCTCTCCACACAATGCTGATTGTGAGCTGCTCTTGAATCCTTTCAGCTGAAGTGATTCGTTAGCATCTCCCACAGCCCAGACACTTTTACGCAATGTTACCAAATTAAAAGTTTCGTGGAGCTCGAGAACTCGAGTGGAGGAATTCAACACTAACGAGACTCCGCTCGCTCTCGTCGAGAGCTCAAAAAGGGATCGTTTCATTTTTTAGTGCGAATTTTTGTTTGCTTAGGACTTGTTTAGATTTTCTACAGTAAACAGTTTCCAAACTATGGAAAATGAGAATTTTTCTCCTTGGCTTCGATGTGTGCCGATTCAACATAAATATTTTACATGCCGGAACGAATAAAAAATCGTCGAAGCCTTCGAGGCCATGTGAAAGTTAGAAAATCATCATTGTTATGCTTTTATTTGCTCTTTGCTTGAAACAACAACTCGAGCTTGAGCGAAAGGAAATTAAAATGGAAAGAAAACATTGAAACTAACGTTTAACACGAGAGGGATGAAGAAATATCGGATTGCAGCAGATTCCGACGCAAGTAACAATTGAATTTGAATGAGAATTGATTCAGTATTAAGTGCACTTGAGCTTGTTGTTAATCTTGACAAACAGAAATTCATTTGAATGCCATGCAACGGAATCTCGCGCTCCCTTTGTCGCAGCAAGGCGCGGCGGGGATTGAAGTAATCAGAAATTACCATAATAATGATTAAGTGTCACATATCCCTGCAATCGTTTGCCTTTTATGATGTGCAGCGATACTCGAGCGAACGAGTGCAACAGGTAGCGACGCCGCGTTTCTCCCATTCAGAGAAATCCCCGAGTGTGTGTTTTATTATTCGCCGCCTTTTTACGACGCTTTTCCTCATCCAATCTGCTTTTCTCCTCTCACCGCGCGTCACGACTGGCGCAAAACATCGCGTGCAAGAGCAATAAACGTTAGAATCAGTTTTCTTACTCGGCGACACGTAAAAATCCCTCAGCGATGAAACATTAAATTCCGAGGCAGTTTTAATTAAATCTGGAGAGCTCTTCAAGAATTTTTTATTCAATCAAAATGCGACTTTTACTCCGTGCACTGGAATGCATGAGAAGCCTCGCTCAAGCCTCATAATCAGTTGTTTTCGTGTCAAAACGTGAACCCCTTAATTTAAAACGAATGCCTTGTCGAAACTAGGTCAAGTGCCCGCCGCTCGTACCAACTAATTCTAAAGGCGCAACGAAGAGAATAAGAGAAACTAAAAATAATATCCTGTTACCCAAAATCGCTCCCAGATAATCAAAAACATTGGCCGTGGATCTCTTTCGTTTGAGCAGACTCGTTCTATTGCAAAGGATTTCTCAAAGTTTTCGTTCGTTCACACTTGATTTCACGCTAAGAAACTCAATCCCATCGCCACGATTTATCTTTGCTCCATTAGCACAGAACCAAAAGCAGCGTTCATGACTCTGAAGCAGCGCTCTTGACTTTCTGAACGGATCGAAAGAGCAGAACGCGATAGACGTTTCGAGGTAAAACACAGTCTAATCCAGCGGCGAAAGAATAAATCCAAAGAAACCTGTTGTCGATGAAGCCGTTTCTGAGAATTTTTTGGTTTAAAGAACATCCAACGAGAATAACGGTGGACAGAGAATTAGACTCGACGACGTACACACAATCGACAAGGTGATCTGCAAGCATTCTCGGCTCTCGGCTGCTAAACGCGAAGCTGAAAGCGGAGGAAAGAAATAAGAATTCTTGCGCCGAAGAAGCTCCAAAAGAATTTGAGTATTTTATTTAATCGGAAGTAACATTCGGTGGCTTTCGTGGTTAGACCAAGTTGTACAACTATCAAAATTTCAAATGTTTCGTTGCCTCTTTCATTTTGACATCAAACATTGTGACTCACGACACTTTGATATTCTTCCAACACCAACTATGAGCTCGTGGCTGTCAGAGTCTCCTCTCGCTCGAGTCTTAATGACTCATTGTTGAGTTCTGCGTAAACACGAAGGATAGGAGGGAGGAGATAATTGTTACACATTCTTCATTCATGAATCAAATAAATTGCCGCAATGGTACGTAATAACTAGTCGAAAGAAAGAGTAATTGTTGTAAAGCGAAAACGAAATTCTCGCTAATTCACTTGGCCTTGTAATGATGATAAACACTCTTGCTGTAAATTGATTTGTTCTCCAAGGAGTCGTTTGGCAAAGTCGTCAGCGGCAAAACGACAACGACTCTTTGAACATTCCACACACTCTCGCGGAGACAATCTCGCAAAAAGAAACATTCTTCGGATTCCGATAAAAGTCACGCAGAGGGGGAGCAAACGATGATGTTCAATGAATCGAAGAGTCAATCAAACAACGAGCGCGGAAACGTGAAAAGCAGCAAAGTCACTCGTCGCATCATCATCATCATTACCGGAGCTGAGGCAGTTTTTGTTCCGTTTGTCCGCCGTAATTTTGACTAAATGCCAATCAATTAAGACACCAACAAACTGCAACTCGACGATTTGTTAGCGATCGAGTTTCGGTTGTCGGGGCGGGCGGTTAATTGAGCAGAACATTAGTTTCACATTATTCGCAAATTAACAGTTGCGTTCGCTCTGCCGCTCGATATTTTTTTGCTCGCAAGCTCGAGTGAAATGAATAATTGCCAGCGAACCAGAATCTCTCGCCGAGCGTCTTCTCAGTCGATTTGCCAAAATTAATCACAGACGAATGTGCGGCGATTCTTGCTAATTTCGCTGCATCAATGAATATTAAAATGTCAGAATGTAAGACCGCCCATAATACAATTGATTACTGCAAGCATCTCAGCAGCTATTGATCCTCGAATCAAATCGCAAATATCAACAACGTTCTAATTATATTCTGCAACGCTTGCAAAAAACCGCTCGACTGATGAGATGAAACAAAGAGAGATCAGACAGATCTCATTAGACGGGAAAACGATTTGGTTCGGTTACCGCGCAAAGCGCTCGAGACATTCATCAGCGAGATTAAAAAATGGCATTTCGGCTCAATTGCACATTAGTTGAGATCTCAAACAGCTTTTAAGTCTTTAGGAATTCTTTCGCGTGTTGTATCATTGGCTCAATATTTCTGGTTTTGGGCTAATCGCTGCGCAGCGAGTAGAGGAAAAAACTCAACACAAACCGCGCATTCTGCAATTCTCGGAACTCGACGCAAGCTGTAGAGGCACAACAACCAGCGACGACAACAACAAAACATGTTTAATATGTGGATCTGTTGTTTTGCCTTAATTTCTGCGATCGTTCCCCGCTACCCAGAAGTTTGACTTTGGCCCGAGATGGAAATTTCAGCATTCTCGTGAGTCATAAAATAAAGACGGGTCGAGTTAGTTATTTTTTGTAGAGCAGAAGGTCAACGTTTACGTGTGAACCACTTTGGACGGAGCTTTGTTTTTGCGGCGGTCGAATCATATCTCCGCCGGGGACGATGGCAACTCACAAGCTGTAGAAAGTTTATGTTGTTGGAAATGATTTAAATTGCCCACGCACAGACTTTATAATTGTTCTTGAGCATAATAGAAACGGACGCCTTGAGGGGCGATTGTCGATGTACCCAGAGATCAAGCGTGATCTCGACAACTTTTCAGCACTCATCAGACATCACAACAGAAAAGGTTCACTGGGATGGTTGCGTTTCAGTTCGAAGACATCGCGTTCGTCTGCGCATCTCGTGATATTTATTCAGTGACTGAAAATAACTTTGGCTATTAATTACGGGCGATACATTCACTACAGACATTTAAATTGTTTCGGTCATGAATCGAGCATCAGACACATTTGATCAGTCAAATTTAGAGGAAACAACAAGCGTTTGTGTTTAATTAAAGTCCAAGGCGCTCGAACTGATGTTGAATGAAAATCAGGATCGTCAGACACGAGCGAACGCCCGAGACGTTTGATTGATATGCAAAAACAAAGTCACAAAAAATTCAGCATAATAATTCCATGTTATCAATTAAAAGTGACAAGTTGGTTGAAGAGATCGAGACATGCTCATGTCAATTGACTTTATTATTTTCGGCTGCGATGCTCGAGGGAAATTTTCTAACGCTCGATCTCAAAAAACATTTTAGGCAAAAATTAATTATGGTAATTAACGATGAGCTATTACGTTCGAGAGCAGCAACAATGAAAGGTCTTCATCACCCCTCAGCACAGCAAAGATATAGAAAAGTGCAATTTATGAAATTTAATTTTGGACAATCAAACATTTCATCAAATTCGCATCAGCGGCCGCGGTCTCTGTTTCATGTCTCGTCGCTGTTTTTCATTTCGCTCCTTTTCCATTTTGGCTGATGAGTTTAATTCATGATGCAGTCAAGACATTCATCAAAGAATATGTTCTAAATGTTGATTCTCTGTGCTTCGACTGGAACTGTTTAGTTGCGAGACGTTGCATGATGTTGCCGCCTATTTCCCGTTGCCACAAAAACTCTTAATTGACCTTGAGACCATAGAGCTTGAGCTCGAACCAGTCAGTCAGACATTTGCGACTCGAGTCGAGAAATGCTGCTTTCATTGCGCAACTCAATTGTCAGAAGTAATTTAATTTCAACTTCACAAAACGCAGAAACTGTTCAATTTGAAATTTGATATTTCGAGCAGACTTTTTGTGGATGATTGAAATTCGATCGCCCTCGTTCTACCTCAGCAGTAGAATTTCGTTTGATTAACTCACAATGCGTAACATGTGATTTCCTCAACAGCGGTAACAGAGAGAAACTCCTTCAGAATTCCCGAGCCAATAATTTATGGTTTAAGAGCTCGGCTTACTCACTTTCGATCCTGGACGAGCATCAAAGGAATCTTAACGTGATTGCTCAACGCATTTCACTTTAATAGATGATTTCTCTCGCCTCTTTGGCCTTTTCCCTAAAAAAAAGTAATCAGTTGAAGAGCTGGGTGAGCCTCTCACACCGCCGAGCTGGTCTCGAATTTCACTTTTCCATTTTCGCAACCCTTTCACATCTTCCCACCATTCTGCACACAACTTTCCTCCTCTCCTTAAAACATAAATTTTGCTTTTTTCTTTTCATGCTCTAAAGGAGATGAAGAAAAGAAAAAAGAAAACACCACTCATTAATTTCATTTTTATCTCGTTAACGGAAAAAACAGCCAGCAGGAAGGGGGGAAGCGGACCAGTGGAACGTAAGACGCTTGCAGGGATGAATTCTCAATGACAGAACAAGGCTATTCGCGGAGGCAACACGAGGCGTTTCGTTACCGGCCAACGATTCCTTCTCGACAACAAATTCTCTATTTAACGAAACGTGCTCGCCTTCACCCCTTCAACTTTTTTTTCCTTTCGCTCTCATTGAAAAGAAATCAATTTTTACGACGAACACAGGAAAAAATGCTAAGCGAAGATGGACCTGAAAGACTCTTCAGCGCCGTATCTGTATGAGTGTCGTAATGAGAAAAAAGCGAGAATTAAAAAAGGGTTAACTTTCTTCTCGAGCTTCGCGGAGATGGCGAGTGCGTGGGCGGAGGGTGGAAGGAAAAAATCAATAGCATTTAAGAAATAATCGCCCCTTTTCTCTCCTCATCTCGAGTCGCTGCTCAACCCTCTCCTCCCGCGCCCGCTTCTTTCTTTATCGGAAAGAAGGACTTCAACTCGTTTCTTTTTTCCCTTTCGCCATGGCAAAGTTTTTTAATAATGAGGAAAATATACGAGGAGGAAAAAATCGACGCAAAAAACGCGGAGCTTAAGAAAGAAAGTCGTTTCTTTGTAGAAGGAGAAGAGTGAAAAATGTAAATTAAAAGAATCTATGAAGGGGAGAAAAAGCGGCGATGGAAAAAGTTGCGTGGACGTGACAGAAGAGTTTTTATTTTCGAGCAAACAGCGGAGGGCGAGCGGAAAGTTGTTTAATCCCGGGCAACTCTTGCACAAGTTTTCCGAGCAGAATTTACAGTCTTTAATTTCATTTTTTTTAACTTTTATTTCTTAATTACTTTCAGTTGAGATTCTCTGCCCGCCTCCGTAGTCCGCTATCGAACAACGTTTAAACGAAGCTTGTAATAATTGATGGAAATTGCCAGGCGAACTCTAGACGCGCTGGATTGCGACCAGATGGTGCAGGAGTTTTATTAATTACTTCACTTTTTCGCTAAACAACATCCCTCGCGCCCGACGAATCTAAAGTGAGATCATAAATTGAAAAGTTTCATTCCTCGGCAAGTACTGCTCGCAGCTAGCTCGTAGAGCTTAAGAAAGCAACTTTAATGCTGGCTGTAAATCTATGTACAACCTTTTGTGTTCTTCCATCCACTGGCCTTTCAGGTAATTAAAATTTCCCTCTGCGTTCTTCCTCAATCTCTTACACTTAGCCATCGCTAATAACGGAGAAATAGCTTTTACGATACGCTTGTAATTTGCTTTCTTCTCATCGTTCGGCGAACATAAATCGATTTTCGACACACAGCTCAAAGCATCTCCATGCTGCCTCTGATAGCTTTACGACCATTCAATGCACTAAAATAATTTGCGGGCTGTAAAACAAGCAGAAGATTGAAATTGCTGCAATCTCTGGGTTGAAATTGTTTTACGATCTGACATTTTTCTGCGTGCGGGGGTAAGCTATGTAGACTCAACTAGCAGCTTTAATATAAGAGAATCCGTCTCGATTAAATCCATCGCCAGACTCGGCAGCGTTTGTGAATGAGACAGAAAAGAGCGTCGGAGACACATCAACACAACAAAAATTATTCTAATAAAAATCCTCTAAAGAACCTTTTTCCAAAGGGGGCTTTCGGGTCGGCCTTGTCGGGTTAGCGGAGAAAAGAGCGACGCTTGGATCCTAAAAGGGTCCGGGGTCAATGAATTTCTCTCTCATCACATTCATTCAGAACTTTTTTTCATTAAAAGATCTAAATGCCAGACACTTTGTTTGACCTGAATCTGTTTTTTTTTTCTCGGGAAAGTTTTTATTTTATCCGAAGAGAGCATACAGCATTCTCCTTTTTTTGTGAAACGTACAAGTGTGCCCGTCCTTGTCGTCGGAGAAGGGAATCCCCCAATAATATTTCAACCCGAAATGCACCGGAAAAGGGTTAAGATCCCAAAACACAAAATATATCATTTAGACACCGACACGTAAGCAGAGGAGGAAGTTTCCACCAGTCCGAATGCAAAAATGATAGACATCGGAAGATGAAAAGAACCTTTTCCTTTTTGTCTCACTCGCACACTCGGGGGCGAGAAGAATTTGGGTCAAGTCCAAAGCGATTTAACCGAGAACCCTCAGACGGAATTGCACTACTTTCTCCTTTTCTTTCTTTAATTCCTTCCGTCGTCTCTCTCGTGCCGTTGATTAATCCATTGGGAGGGATACTACCTGAACATGAAGACATCAACGAGAGATCCAAACAAAGCTTTTGTTGATATCTTCTCGACTCTCGTAAGTGAAAACAACCAAAGATTTCTTTCCTTTCATTAAGTAAGCTTCCTCGCTCCTTGAGCGAGTGAAGACAACAAAAGCGGGAGACGAAACGAGTCGGCCGTCTCGCACAGATAAGGGTCATCTTAATAATTCGGTTGAGGAGAAAGGTCAGTAACTTTTACTATGGCATTAAACACAAACACGAGAGGTTTCCCTTCAGCCTCCGGTTTTTGTATTTGCCCCAAAAAACCGAAAGAAAGAAACCTCAATGATTAATATTTTGCTCCACTCGACTATTTCCTCCTTAATAAAAATACTTTCAGTATCTTTTTCCTTTCTTCTCTAGTCGAGGCCTTTTTTCCGCATTTCCCCTCCCTTCACCTACCACATCCTAGCATCATTTAAGTCAAACATCATGCGAGTCTATAAGTCAGCAAATGAATTTGTTTGTTTACTTTCGCCCAGCTTGGATGTTAACCATGAAAAAGTTTTATGAATGGCGGTGAAGGACACGGATGGGGCAATGGACTCAGGAAGGTTCCTGCTCTCTCTTTTCCTCATACAACATTTTTATTGGTGCATTTATAGTATTTTGCCCAATTCATCAGAGAGAGGAAAGGAGCAAGCGAGGGGCTCGAAAAGGCAAAAGGGACACCCTCATGTCTGGTAATAATTTTTTTGATGACGGTATCAAGTGGAAAAATGGATCAGATCCAAAACAGAAGAAAGAGAGAGCGAGAGCGTCTGTGGGTGCAGCAAAAGATTTATTTCGAGACATGTTTTACGTGAAGGCATTAGACATTCTTTAGAAGGGCCTCGAGACGAACCTCACCCAAGAGTTGAAATCCCAAAAGAACAACAAACACCAACAAGTGTATACAATTATCAATTACATCCTTTTTTATGGGACGAAATTAGGTCTTTGGGTCAGGGGATCACTTTTTTAAAGGCAAAGAAAAGGAGAAGGCATGAATGGATGTGCCAAAGGTTTAATGACCGCAACTCGGAAATCTCCCTTCGTTCTCTCCGATGATGCTGAAAGTAAAACCATTTCCACATCCAGTGACTTCCTTCTTGCTCTGTCATTATCTTTAACTCTTGAGATTTTATGTCTCGTTGGGCCTCGACCGTGTTAAGCCCAGAATCACAATCTCTCCCTTTTCACTTTGCTCATTAAAGAGCAGCTCGCCTTTGACAAACTTTCCCGAGTGGAAAAACTATCGATTATCTGCGATGAACTGCCTACTACTTTAACCTTTAGATGTGGACCACCCAAACGACTTTCCATCTTTAATGGAACCGTCGCAAGTTATCGATTCGCGCAAAGCTGAGTGGCTCGTGTTGAGATGAAAAGAGCGAGATGAGGTAATAAAACATCACAACTGATTAATTCATAATGTTTATGACGAGACACGAGACACACACCGCTCGTCTTCACAGAGGCAAGAAGGAATAAATCGAGTGAAGAAAGCGAGTGGAGAGAAAATCAACATGAAGAGCGATGAAGTATTTCAAGTCATTATGAATTAGTTAAAGTCGATACGGAGCTCCGAAGAGAATCGACGGCGTCTCGATTGATGACTTTATGATTCGAGGAAGCGAAGATCTTTCGTTTCGGCATCGCATCAAATTTAATGTCGTGACATTTCGATTGGGAAGCTGCGACCGAATACTAAAACTCAGCTCCTGCAAGGGGGGAAAATTTGTCGTTTTCATCGTGCGGGTTGAAAAATGATTTTCACTCGCTCGTGCCGTCGAGAAATTATGAAAAATTTATTTCAATTTTTCCCTTTTCTCGCTCGGCCATTCCGAAAAACACTTAAAAATAATTACTTGCTAATGCACAAGCAAATTTCCTCCGCTCTCGATGGCTTTAAAGAGCGAAGTGACAGTTTCGAATTTCGCGTGGAAGGAAAATTGACTCATTAAAAATTCAAGCAGGAGAATTTCCTTTCCGCGAAACAGAAATTAACAATTAATGAAGATTGTTTTTCCGATCGGTAGAGGAAAACTAATTTCGAGTGATGTCAAACTCAAAGTTGGGTGAAATCTGAGCGGCAGAAAGTTTTCAACCGCAGGATACGAAGCAACAAACCAAACACATCACGGCTGATGAAGCAGAATGAATGGAGAGTTAATAATAAGGCTTCGGAGGATTAGATTTTCAGGCATCGTCAGTTGTGCAATCAACTTTTGATTTCTTAATAGAAATTCCACAAGCATCCAAGAGATGTCAAGTCGTGTATGATTTTCCAATTTCTGCCTTCGGTTCGATGTTCATGAAAAGAGAAAATGATTTAAGGATGAAGTGAAACACATGACGCTGTAGCGAGCAGACGAAGCTAATCCTGATTGATAATTCTCGTTAAATTTCTTTCTTCTTCATGTTCTTGCTTTCATATTGTAACGACTTTATAAAAATAACTGCTCGATGAACAAGACACACGTACAGGTCAAACTAGTGTCCAGGTCAGAAATAAAAGGTTAAGGATGACCCGACGACGACAGTTAAAACTCTCCCGTCCCGCTGGACATGACACGCTGGTTCAAGAGGTCACCAAATGTTAATGTTGCGTCGAGGCATAAGATAAACGAGCGACTCGAGGAAAGCCACCATTCCCATGACGAAGAAATGTTCGCAGAAACCAGTTCAGAGTCCCTTAAAAAACTCTTGACCAACCAGAAACACAAAAATAAAATAACATAAAATCACAATTAAGGACGACGATGTTGTTGTGAAGTGATGCATTTGAAGAAGGGCGAAGCTTATGAAGAAGACGAGAAACCAGAGAGAGACCCCTAAGGACTAAATGAGGCCGCTGGCGCCTTTATGATTCTCAACTTTTAATCCTTATAACTGAAAAATCCAGAGATTGAACACGAAGAAGAACGAGAATGAACAGAATGGAGAAAAATTATGACCGTCCTTTGTTCTTCTCGATGGCTCGGGGTTGGTTTTCTGTTGCGTCGACTGCAATATATTTCGTGTGTAAGCGATCTGAAGGTTCATTTTCATTAAATTACCTTTCGGAACGCTGTGTGAATGATTCTGTGATTCTCTTGTCTTCGACTTCATGGTGCATCATCGAACGCCTTGGAATCGCTTTTTTATTATTAACGAGAATTTTCATCTGTTTTAGAAACAATTACTGTCAAATGTCGGAGATAAAATATTAGCCATCGCTTCTCCTCTCCTGTTCTTCTTCTTCGAGATAATGAACGACATCATGGATGGTGATTTTCTCGAGCCAACGATTCTCTTTTGTTTCAACATTTTCTGCTGTTCAGGTAAAGGAATTTTTATTGCACTTCGAAAAGGAAAACTTACAATCGGTGCGGTGGAATCGGGGGAATTACTGGGAGTGAACTGTTATCTGAGATTGATTTATAGTCCTTTCTCCGCACACAAGCGATGATAAGAAGAGTTCGCATGAAGCTCCGAGACGGAGAAGCGAGTGGAACATCAAAGAAAGTCGAAGCGATTTATCTTCTTTTGCATTTCCTATGTCATTAGAGACCATAAAATATTAGAAATTCGATTCTTCTAGCTTCGGTTGGGAACGCTGTAATTATTGAAATGAAACTTCGAGCATCATCGTGGACCTCAAGCATTTTCGTTGCGCTGATCTTTCGGGGAAATCATAAAATTCATGCTAAACCTATCATTATAATATTTCTCGTATTTAAATTAGGATGTTGACCTTATATTGTCTTGTGTCGAGATCTTTTTTTGCGAGTTGTCTTCTAGCTTACCGAACTCTCTCAGGTCAAATTGCTGCAAAAAGAAATCGCGACTCGCCTTCGAGCAGTCGGAGAAAACATCCGCCAATCATTTCTGCAACAATATTGTTGAGCTGTTTCAGCGAAATTCATTCAGGCTCGTTGAGCAGACCTTAAGCCTGAAATTGAATAGAAAAATCATCGGATCGTGTTGCACAAGGCTTAGACAGAAATTTATTAAATCTGCAACCGCAAGAGCTCCGGTGAATTTGAATACAAATTATTTCAGGTTTACGTTTGTGAGTCACTAAGAGCTAATGAAGTCTGCGAATATTCGAATCTAATTAAGTTTTTTTCTCATGGTTTAATAATTCAATCAAGATTTAACGACTCTTAGATTGATCGCTTACATCACAACAGTTAACACTTAACTCTACTCCATTATCGACTAATTATCTCTCATCGAGTTTCTGATCGAGCTTGCGATCGGCTGAACGTGAGACATTTGATCTCTTTCATGAATATAATTTCTTCTTTTTCAGCTTCGCCAATCTGTTGACTAATATTTTCGGCTCGATTTTTTTTGCTAGTAAATTATGGGCTTCTACTCTTAAACTAGATGAGCAACACATAAATTTATTTGAGCGAGCTTAGAATCATTTTTAACAATAAACTTTATCTTAAAATTTAGCTATTAATTTTCTGCATCAAATATTTAAAATAAGAAAAACGTTGCCTAAGTGCATTCGGTTCTTCTATAATCTGAAGTATCGCAATGAGAAACATCATGAATTTTTTGCTTCAAATTCACAGTTTCAAAATCATCACCGTTCAAATTCTAATTGTCTAATGGAACGAAGAATATTTTTCACAATTGTATTTTAACATCGGCTAGCACCAGATATTTGAGTTCCTGTATTGCGCACTTTGTTTTGTCACAGTATTTGGAGTTCTCGCGATGTTCCCATGAAACTCAATCGCGTTCCTAGGACGACTTTTCACTCTTCTGCTCCCTCACGCCTCGCTTCTCTTTCAAACGATTGACATTGTAGTTAATTTCTTTGATGTTTGCTTCCGCTTTTATTTTGTCGCGATTGACGAGATCGATCCGGATGATGGATCGGGTGTTAGGTGACGGAGTTCTGAGGCTCAGCGGCCGGTATCCAGCTGGGACAGCTAGCAGTGTCGGATTCTGTGCAACTGAAACCACGCCACTTGTCGATGGAGCGACATTGGAGGAAGCAAGTGGGATCGGTGTCGGCGTTCGACTATCTCCTGGCAATCTTCCAAAACTATCCATTTCGTAGCAGTCAAGGCTCAACAGGAGGTCAGTGTTAATGTTGTTAAACACATTCATAGCTATATCAGAGACACATTCATCACATTCATCATCCTCGCAATTTACGATGATGTCGGGAGAGTCTTGATGGGCTGCGTGACTCTTTTGACGTACCCGGCGTCGATGGTTTGCAATCAAAGTTCCCTGCACGATGAAATCGTTGATTGTTTTCATGTTTGACTCTTGCACAGCGCTACTTTTGCTAATCAAGTTCTGATACTGCACGCAGAACGGAGGAAGTTTCTTTGCTGATCGTTTCACATTTTTTGGTGCAAGAGTTTTTGCATCGGGCGCAATGTCCAGATTGCAAATTACCAGCGGAGTTTTCGAGCTTTCGGGTGTCGACGGGTCAGAGTTGGTCGTTTGAGGCGAAGCGCTTCTAGAAAATGAGATAAAAGAAATTAATAGAAGCTAGAGATTTATGAGTGGCGCCAGGCTCATGAGCAAAGGGAACATTCTACAAATTCTACGGTTGTCTTTCCGTTCGAGCTAGATATTTATTCATGGGCGAACGAAGGAAGACGATGCTGAAGCTAATGAATATTCCAGTCTCGCTTATCTGATTTCATCGTCATCCCGGAATTTATTCGAAAGAATTTCTAACTTCTCGCGAATCGAAGATTGCTCGCGATTAAAAAGATTTCAACTGAAGCAGTTTATTGCTTGTTGTGATTGCTCATGATAATTTGTTTGTCTGACCAACGTCTAAACATCAATTTACATTCATAAAACTGGGCGAACAGTTTCGCGTGTCTAACAATATTGTTTAAACGCCAAAAATATCAACTGAAGCGGTTCTCCATCTCGCTCACTCGCTAATTATAGTTTCTTCTTGCCTCGAACCGAAACAATCCATTGATTAATTCCAGTGAATTCACAGCCCAATGCCAATAAAATCACAAACGCACATGCAAAAAAAAAAAGATTATTAAAACTATCAAAAGCCAAATGCCGCGAGTTTGATCTGCTCGCAAATTGAAAACAGTTAAAAACTTGTTTCTCAGCCTTATTAAAACCCCGACGAATTTTTTTCGCCGATGTCTCAGCTGAGTCTCGTTTGATTTATATTTGTTGTGTTAATTGTTGGTTTTTTCTCTCCTACTTCAACATATTCATGAACACAACAGTTCCATGGAAATCAGACTGATCGTTGGCTGTGTTTTATCGTTTTGCGTTTTTTTCTGCTCGCTCGTTGACCGGGGCGAGGAATTAAATTTGAATGAAGATGAGTTTTTTAATGGGCCGAGCTGGAATCGCGGCGACCAAACGCGACTTATGACGATTTCGGTGAATCTCTCGAAGGCAGCACATGCTCGGATTCAGCGAATAAAATATTAATGGGAACATTCTCGACGATTAAAAATTAATTTCATGTTTAATGGCATAATTTAAATTTAGATTTGGTATCGACTCAAGCTCCCGGCCAACGATGTGGAGATTATCGATTTTTTAAAGCCATTAGCGCAGATAAATTTACCTAATTGACCGAATGCTGCTGAAGCGGTGCGGACTTTCACTCAAAGCGAAACGTTGGACGCACGGCCGAATCATCGGCGGACCGCTGTCACACTTCGAGACCCTCGGCGGTGGCTTGTATCGTCGCTCGCTCAGATGAATGCGCGCGCAGTTCATGGTGTCATAGGATGACGGTTTAGTGAGCGCCGATTCTGAAAACAGTTCGAAAGAAAATTTCGTTTTAGTCTGAAACTTTCAAATCGGCCGAACGACATTTTAATCAATGATATCGAGTTTCATTTATCAAGTAAAAATCTTTCTGTTTGCTCTGCTCTCTCTCCATTGTTTGCTTTGTGATATCTCAACAAGAATCCGTCTCGATTTGTTTAGAGACTTTATTTAAAGTCTTGTGAGTTGCCAGAGGAATATTGAGTTACATCGTCGTTGCTGCTTCAAGCTCAATGCTCAGCATTCTCCGAGATAAAATCCCTTAACATGCACGACATATTTAGTTTCTCTTTGATGTCGCTCTGCTATCGTTCAACCGTAAGCGAATTGAAGCTTTTGTGAGTAGGTGAGACGGGTGGCTAATTTAAAGCATTCAGTCTTCCAATCACACAAAATTCCTACGTGTTTTACCAACTTAAACTATGGGCTCAAGTTGAACAATCAAGCTGGTCACCCGCTTCAAATCAACTTTCAGAGAATCCTACTGAATAAATCTTCGTACTGAAATGCTTCTAAGGCTTATTGGAACTGACAATTGCTGGCTTAAACTGAATGTGAGCGCCTACCGCAACGGTCGCCACAGAAATCAGCGAAAACTTAATTCGCGCTTGTCCTCGAGGTGATTCCGAGAAATCTATCAGTCGACGTCAAGACTCATTTAACTAAACTTCTCAGGGTTGATCTGCACATGTTGTCTGAGCGCGATGTTGTCTGTGCCTTGTTTTATTAGTTCGCGAGATTGAACATGGCAAAAATTTCGTGACGATGAAATTATTTTTGTCAATCAATAGCTGTTTCGATCAAGAAAACTTATTCGGAGCGCGAAATTAGCTACAACGTCTGTTGTTTAGGCAAGTGTTTCGTGTCACTAGAACTTCTCGTCAAGTTAGTAAACAGTTTAATTCTCTTCCTAGAATCACTTCACTCTTGAGTGGCGACGAGAATGGCTGAAGATTAAACCAATTGGAATGGAAATCTCGCCCGCTACTAAAACGTGTCGTGATTTAAAATCATTTCTCTCGAGAAAGTCACTGGGTGGATAATTAACGCAATTAGCTGTCTTCGCTGGGAAGTCAATTTGCTAAGACGTCCGACGCTAGTCAAAAATTGGTTTGATGTGTAGTCGAGCGAATTGATGAATAAATCTTAAGACGACAACAATCCTTTATCATTAGGAGTTCCATTTCGCTGGTGATTGCTTACACTCGAAGCTCAAATCTCGATAACAAATTATGCTCGTTCCGGAGATTCAGTGGACCGGATGAAAGTGCTCATTAAAAACGCTTTAATTTCTTTTCCGCGAGAAGAACTTTGTTGTTGGAGGTGGGCGCGCTTCGGGATTCTCAATTTATTTTGAAAACAAACTCAATGAACTTTCGTGTGTTTTCGATAAACTTGAGCTGAAAACAAACGTCTGCTTGTAACAATAATATTATTAATTACTTTGTGACGCATGTGCTCAAAACGTTTGCAACTTGCACAAATTTCTGCGTCGCAAGTTGCAACTTCATTCGAGAATACGAATGTATTCTCAGACTGTTGGAGTTCTTATAGATGAATTTTGTTAGATTTTATTTGTTCCTCCATTCCACTCGATTGTCGAAAAAACATTTTTTCTGTGTGCTGCATTTGATAAAATAGCATAACATTTTAGGCGGGGGTGCAATCAGGGCAATTTCTGTCTGCGAGATCATTAAATCCTTTCATTGAAATCTACTTGGCAACGTTTCTTCTCGAGTCACCTATAAAACGCTCAGCGTGAAACATTTTAGTGTCGATTTTATTTTTCATTTTAGTTCAATTCCGAGCAGCGAAACGAGGTTGATGGAAGGGTGAAAGCAGCGAGTGCCGGAATTTCATAGAGCAAAGTGCCAAGTAAACAACAACAACTTTATACAATTTGGCAGCGATAAAAATTATCGATTTAATGTAAAAATATGAGCTCGCGGAAAATTGATTTAAATTCACCCTTTCAAGTGTCGGTGGAGCGGAGCGACGGCGAATTAAAATACATTTCAACAGTGCCAAGGCTGGTTTCTATTATAAATTAAAATTTCTGCAAAGTTCATCGTTCGCGAGTTGTCGTCGGCAGGATTAGAAATCGATTCAACTGACATCCCCCCAAATGCTGCCCACGCTTCTTTGCCTCGAAAACTATTTTTCTCTTTTACAGCTTATTATATTTTCTCAATAAACAAACGTGCACCATAAAGAATGAAATAGAGGAGAGAGATGAAGAAGAAATCTTTGGCAATAGCAGCTGGAAGTCCTAATTCTGAGAATTCAACGCACACAATAAATAAATAAAACTACGAAATGCATTTCTGCCGCTTGGAGGAGGCGGAGAGAAAGAAACGGCAACATAAATAATATCCTATTGTAAAAAGTACAGTTGAGGAATGACGAAAAAGTGGAATGGAAACGTTGAGAGTTAAGAAATCTTTGCTGCAAGTTGGTGGGCGGCTTCAATCAGTTCTGGTTCTTTCTTTAATTAAACTGGGAAGAGTGAAGAAAGCGATCAGGGAAGGTGAATTATTGCTGAGTTTAGGCGCTTCCATCATCTCATGCTCAAGTCGGTTCAGACAAGATCAAGCTTCAACCCAATTAAGAATGAGAAGCAAGCTAAAGTCGAACTCATCTCTTCCATTCCTTATTATTCTCTACAAGTCGTGTGACAAATTTGTCATATCTAGCCCTCGAAAAGCTTGTTACTCCAGCTAATCTGCAGATTAGTCTCGTGTCGTAAAGCGACGCAAGAATTGCAGGAAAGAAATTAAAGTCGAAAGGATGAAACGACATTCCTTGGAATTGTTTCAAATCGCACGAAATCTTTTAGGCTGTCACAGCTCGGCTTTGATTTCTTTTGGTCGTTAAAATGCCTTCACATCAAATGACTCACTCGATATTTTCACGTCCTTGACATTCTATAAAGATGGCAAAACACCTTTAAAGGGTATCGATGAAACGAGAATCTTCGCCTTGGCCGTACATAAAAATGTAGTCAGGAAAATAATTGGTGGCTCAACATTACGTAATCTCTCTATCTCTCCGCTACTTTCCTACGTCCCTTTCCCCTGGCTTCCTCGCCGTTACAACGCGGGAAATCCTCAAGCCGATATACTCTCAGACCGCCGATTATTTTATTTATTCAACACAATGAATTTATTTGTCTTGAGGGCGCTCTCAACTTATGAAAAGACGGCAAGAACGCTTTCTGTTGTTTTTCTTCCTTCGTTTGCGCTCTTTTATTTTTCTCCTTCTGGTGTTTACAACCACCTGTTGAACAGAAGAATCTTTGCTTTTCTTTGCTCGCGCGCTTGACAGCCACAGCAAGAAGACACACGCTTATTGAAGCGAGGAAAGCGAGAAAATCTTAACGGCGGAAAAATGTTTATCAACGGGGGCGGCAAGCAAAGCAAAAAGTCGAAGACGATGTTATTATATTAAATTGACAACAAAACATATTTATGTTTGTTGGCACACACTCGCGAACAAGTGTAAGGAAGTTTGGCGTTAAGAATAACAAATTTATCGACTTCGTCTTCTCTCTCGCTGCGATGCGAGGAAATTTATACAACGAATTACGCGTCTGGCGAGGGTGTGAACGAGGAAGCGAAGTGTTGACTGGCGGAAGGGGGGACGATAGAGAAAGAGAGACGAGTGTGTGTTTAACGGGGGAGCAAACATGTCATTTCTGAAGCTAAGAACTCTCAATCGGATATTAAAAAGTAGCGCAGACAATAAAAATGTTTCCCGTCAAGTATTTACACGGAAAGTGTTCTCCCACCCTCTGCTCTTGACATCGCACAATCACAATGTGAATTCAATAAAAAGAAGACGAAAATAACCTGACAAAGCAAGAAAAATCTCGTTACATTTATGTTCGAGTAAATAAAGTTTGAGCTTGTCGCAGTTGTCGGAGAATTTGTATAATAAAAGTCTCCATCAGCGATAGGATTGTTGTGGATTAATGCAATGAAGGTTTATTCGCTCGAGAGATGGGAAGTTATTATTGTTGGCATGCTCTGAGGGAACATCTCAGATTTCCCTATTGAACGGATTCGGGCGGAGGAAATTATGTGGAGAGCTTCGACTGATAAATCCATCACCTTAATTGAAACTTCGATGAATGGACGAGAAGTGCGAGCGAGAGCTAGAAGCACGTGAAAAGTGCGTTTGCTGGCCGGTGTGGAATTCAAGTCGCTGGTGCGTGCTTTATTTCGATGAATCACTGGAGGGCACTCTTCGTAAGTCACGCATAATATCGCATTAACGTTATTTACTTCTGTCGGAAAAATCCGCTTTTCACTTCGACTTTCTCACTCTTCTCGTCTGTAATGATGATGAGAATGAAGGAGATTGGTTTTCTGTCCACAAGCCCAGTTGGGAATCTTGCGGAATTCGAGGGAGTTTTTCCCCAAAGCCGTGACTCGTCGCGTTTCATCTCTGTGTGCAGTGAGAACATCAACAGCCTAATAAAATAAACATGCAAGGAAATCTGTTTGAACAGCGATTTTCTCAGCTTCCGCCGCAATCTTTTCCTCTGTTTGCCGTTCCCGCGCTTTAAAAGCCACAAAATAAATGTAAATTTTATGACTGAATGGAGTGGAAAATATGCTTGTAGCGGCAATGTTAAGCAGACGCTTCTCCATTGTGTCGAAAGTCGTTGAGGGGAAGCGGAGATTTCGCGATGCCGATAGGAGATGAAGCCATAACTTATAACATCACAATCTGCGATCAATTTGTAAAGTCGTTTGTCGTGTCATCAGTTTAATCACCTGAATACATTACTTCCTAATTTCTGTCACGTTCGCAATCGACTAGTAATTCACCCGGCACAGTCACTTCATCTGCCGCCAAAGAGAATTATTGCTGACAAAACGATTTCGATGGAAGCGTTACAGACGATGTTTGCATTGGCGTTGACTGATGGGGTCCCCCTCTCTGTGTCGAGAAATCTTCCCCCGATGAAAATGAAATGATTAGAGGGGATTGTGTTTCGTGTAATTAATCAATTTGCTATTATGCCGAAATATCTCTCGTGTAATCGCTGGCTCCATTACATCATCGACAACTTGTTGTGATTCAAATTGAATAAAATTGCGATAAAATGGGAAATTCATTGACTCTCGATTTGTGAAGAGAAATGTTGCTCGATTTATCTTGTGAATCGCTATGAATTTCATCAAGAACGATGGAGATGAGTTGATTCAATCGATTCAATTATCTTTGCTGACTTCTGGATTTCAACTCCATGGCTCGTTGTAGTAATATCGAGTTGAGACCCTGCGAGAACTGCATGCCAAGCAAAGTTTTTTCGCACCTCAATGTAAAACGAACTGTCTAATTTAATATTCCTTAACCTACCTTCAATTGTCTTCCGATTATCCTCAGAAATTCAAGAAAATGCTGGCACAAGTCGCTCCCGACTTTTCAAACTTCCGCGACCCTAATTTCACAACGAACAGGGAAGACAAAGCAAAACTGTTTTCCCTATCAAAGCTCCCCCATTGCGTTTAACGATTAGTTTATTGAGAATAAAGTCTCCTTCCGACTCCGCGACCTGTATGTTGTTGCCAGCACAAAGTTACGCGATAAACTAACAATTCCTCGAGGCGAGGCAGAAAAATTTTCATGAGCTTTTCCAGCGCGAGAGAGGCGAGGGAAACTATTTTTCAAGTTGCTGTTGTTGTAAATGTTCATTTGAATCGCGACGCTTGGGGCGAAAGAACTGCAGGCACAGGGTGAACCATCGAGAAGTTGGCTGGAAATATTTTTCAATTAGCATTCATTGCCTTGTCACTTTGTCTAGATTTACTTCCGAGTTTAAAGCACCGAGCCAATAAATCTATCACCGAGTTATTATTAGACTCTTTGTTTATAAACGCGTCACATCGTCGAGCAGCAATTTTCCTTTCGGCAAGTTCACTCGTTTTCCAGGGCTTTGAAGTTGTAAGGAATGTGCCAGAAGCTCGCTCTTTGATTACCCGTAACAGAAAATCAAATGATCCAAACCTCTGAGTCGCTCTTATGAAATCCCTCAAACAAACAGCATGTTTATAGAGTGCTGGAGCTCTCCCCACACAACGTGCGTTCTCTTCCGCATGATTCTCGCTCATCCCCATCGCACCGTTGGTGGGTAAACAAACAACAAAGCGAAAATATCGTTGATGGTAGCAATTGGCAAATAAAGTATAATTACGAGGGGATGATTCGACTGTAAACTGGACGTGTTTTCCCCCAACGCTTCGCTGCCGCGTTTAATGTTCACTTCGTTTATCGCTTTTTTGCCTCGTGTTATGAGCGAAAAAATTGCTTCGAATGTTCATATGTGAGCCGATGAGAGGCGAGGGCGGGGTAAAACAATGCTTAGCACCTATTAATTGCTTCTGGCAACAGTAAACGCTTGCGGATTCATTGAGCGGACGGTGAGTTGTCTCTTAATTTACTGGAAGCGAGCATGAAAATATTTCAATCAAATTTGCTGCCGCGAAAAATTGTAACAAGCTCAACTCAAGGCCGGCATCAACTTTTCAATGAAGCAATTTAAATTCTGGATTTTTTGTTGCGCAAACTTCCTCCACTGTTGCGTCGCTGCCGAGTGCGGAGAGATTTTCACGACGAGGCGAGGTGGCAAACTGTAAATGAAGCAGAGTTTATTAGTTTTGATGAGCCGTAATTGCTCGCAACACTGTGCGGTGGGGTGCGAGGCGTTTCAATTCCCTCCGCTTCCCCTCCACCTTACGTTTCACGAAAATGGAAACTTAAGTAGTTGAAAGTGTGAAATTGGATTTGAGAAGGGTTTTCTCTCGCTCGGCGTATGTGTTTATTATTTATAGAAACCCATCGAGTTGGGAAATCAATTGTGAGTGAGCAGTTTGCGCTCATGACATGATTCCAATTCCCCTTGCCCCACTCGCTTCCCTCACCCTCATTCGGAAGAGAGAGAGCTTCACGAAGCGCTATAACTACTAATCTTCCCATCCTGTTGACGGAACGAGCGATTTTCCGACAAATTTATTGCCCCATATCAACCTCATTTGTATCAGCAGAGCTGTGAAATCGGGGGAGCTCGTTTGGCTCGACCTCTCCTGCTCCTCAACGATTTTCCGCGGTTCACATGAGAACAACCGCAGAATAATTTATGGCGTGTAAAAGGCAATTAAATTTAATGCAACGAACACATTGTCTGTAAGCAATTCATAAGCGGCTCGAGTAACTGTTGGGAATGTTTTCGCGAGATTTCAGTTGAAGATTAGCTGAACCGGAGCTTCGACAAATGACGCACTGAAACACGCAACGTATGCCATCCCGGAATAACACAATTATTATCGTTCATCCTCAACTTCAACAACAACTTCCAGGCTCTCGCACAAAGGAAAAATCACGAGCTTCACTACTTTTGATAGGCAGTGCTTGGCATGGCTGTGAATTTTTTAGGCCCAAAGTCTCTTTGGAGAATCGCGACAAGTCCAATCCTAGAACGACACGCAGCGAGCTGCAGCGTCGCAACGGACATCGTTATAAATCATTTGTCGAGCTTGATAAAGGTTTTCACCTTAATATGCAAATAGAAATTATAATGTAAAATATTTTCTATGATGCACACGTTGTTATATTCAACTTATTAGGAACTGAAGCACACTGTAAACCTTGAAATCTGTTGTTTGATCAGTCACTTGTAATGTAATTTCCTCGTGTCAAGTAATTCGGATCTTCTACATTACCATGCGGAAGTTAAAGTCCTTCGCTCCGAGATAAGCCATTGTTTGCCAATGGAATTATTCAAATTATATTTTACAGAACCGATAGCGCTGATTCTAAAACATGAAAAATCCTCTGATCTATACATGAAAATTATGACACGAGTATAAATGCTGTGTGGAAAAATGACATTTTATTTACTTTGGGGAAAAAGTGTTCCAAAAAAGCTATGGGAAGACTTTGCGATCCAATGGAAACTGGCTGTTCTCGAGTACAATGTCTAGATATCAGTTGAAGACTTCAACTTGAAGTGGCATTAGAAGTAGACAATTATGCTTTGTTCAAATGATTTATGGTTTGTATTAAAAAAAATTCAATAAAATTTCTACAGATTTGATCATGAAAGCTTGCCAACATTGATGTGGAAGCCAAAGGAGTTAGGATGTGAAAATTATTGGTAATATGCATTTATCTATGAAGATCTCCTTTAACAAAGTTGATGAGAAAACTGGAAATCGCTTTTGGAGCTGCATTGACTCAACAGATCCAAACTTTCGGCGTGAAACTTCCTCAACTAAATCGAAGCACAGCAACAACTTGCGAACATGAACTTTTCAAAACGAAATCAAATGAATTACCTCGAAGTAAACGAATCGTTTAATCATGCGATGCCCTTTTCCACACGGAATGGCTCTACTTAAACTATCGTTAAAAAAGTTGAGGCTTCATAAACGCCGCGGCTCTCTTTTTACAGCGGGAACTATTCTTAAAGTTTATTTCATTTCTGTTCACTTCATGACGTTTCCAGTCACGCGAAAACTTTAATTCTTTGGAATCCAAACCTCGAACACAAAGAGACGATGATTGAAATTTACTGAAAGAAGATCACGCTTACACGCTAGCTTATAGGCGATGAGTTGAGTTGGTTCATGACTTACGTTCATAGAGACCAAGGATTATCGCGTCGACAAATGATTTGAGGGAGGAGACTTTCGTAAAACCGCCACTCAGATGATCCGAGATACATCGTCGCTTAATAAAACAAGAGAAAGAATAAAACTTTTCGCCCATCAAAGCCACGACAGTGTAGAGTATGTCGCTTTTCATAATATCGTCATGATTACATGGGAGAGGTTCAGGACGTTGAGTGCTGGCGAATCTCGAAGCGGCAGCGGAACTGTCGCACTGCTATAAAAGCTGAACGTCTTTGCGTGCAAACTATAAAAATCATAACGATGAACACGGAAAACTCTTTCGCAGGTTTCGTTTATAGATGCAAGTGGGCACTTAGAGAGCGCCGCTTGAAATATTCAGAAGTGCCACGACGAAATTTTGTTTGCCCAGTCGCCTCGACTATAAATTTTTACGTGCGCCGTGAAAACTTTAAGTGAAGGATTTTACGACGTTCTCGGTGTTTTATTTATTGACTGTCACACTGCCAAGCCCGACGGCGTTGAAAACTATAAAAATTCATTTGCGTTTCCAGAATTGACACATAAAAGTTCAGCGGAGATGCAGTGAAAAGTTTCGGAACGTAAAATCGCGTCCCAACTGTTGAGTAATAAAATCTTCTCCCTTCAGTGCTGGGCTCACCTTCGGAGAGGGAGCATAAATGAATTTAATATGCGTAATTTCATCATTTTTATGTGATGAGAGGTAAACAGTAAAGTTCATTTATTATGCTAATGCTGCAGAAATATGTTTATTAAATTCATAATTTTCTTTGCATTGCCCGCTTGCTCGCCGGCTCTTAATTTCGGCGATTTTTTTAATGCCCAACGAAAGTTTATTTCCTCCAGCGTGTTCAAAGCGGGATAAAGAAAAAGTTTAACGATGCTTCATGTAAACAAATCGTAAGATGTTCTTTAAGATGTGTCGAGGGACGAAGATGCCCAGTTGGGAAAATTTCGAGCTCGTTTCAGTAAGTCGATGAGTTCGATTCGACGTGGAATATTTCTGCTGACGGAACGATCAATATTCATGCTACGAAGGCAACAACATCGAGGCCTGTGCTCGTGGTTTTTGCAAACTCTGTTTATCATAAATGCCATGATGGTCTGCCTTCGTCTAAGCAGTTAATGGACTTTGGAAAACGCTCATCATTGAAACTTAAGACAACAAAGTCTTGCACATGTTTCCACCCTTGAAGCTATTTAAACCAGAGAATCGGCTGTCAAGTGCAGCACAATAGTTGACATAAATCACATTCGTTCATCTCGCTTCCGCTTAAAAATTCTCTTTTCAGCAATTTCTATTCTTGGCTGGATTGGAAACACATGTGGAGTTCGAGTTGCTAGCAAAAGTCGTTGGTCGATGATTGCGCAATGAAAAATCTGCTCGACACATGAAATTCGCCTTCCTTACCGAGAAAACTTTTTCATCATCTCGACAACGAAGACAAGAAAACTAATTTGCACTAGCTGGAAATAAATTAAATCAAATATTTGCATAACAAGTAACGAGCTCGTATGTTAACTTTGCTAATGAAATTTCAACAACTTTCGCTTTCTGATTACGTCCTCCACACATGTGTTCGTTCTCAAGGACCGACCGACCGACCGCCTCCCATCGGAAAATCTTGAAAATCTCTCTGGAAACAGGAAAAAGTAAAATGTTTTATGTTGGATGGAAAATTCTGCTGAATATTTTACAAGATGTTTGTGTTTGGCATTCTCCACATACTTTCCGATGATATTCAAATTCTCCACAGTTGTCCCGTCGCTTGTCGCATTCACTCGTCGTTCTCGAGCAGGTTGTAGAATAAAAGCAACTCTAAACTTAAATTCAAAGTTTTCCGAACTTGTCGTGCTAAATCTCCTTCGCAGCGACAGGAAAATTAGCTTCGTTAAGGCAAAGTTTGTAAAACTATGAAATCCACTGCCGAAAATGTCTCGAAAATCTAAAATTTCAATGCGGAGATGGAGTGAGTGAACGAACGAAACTATATACATCGTTATCATAGTTTAAATTCCCTCCAAGCTTCATGTTCTGTTGCCTCGCATGTACGTCGTCTCCAACATACATCTCATTCAAATGCCCCACAGCCCACATTTCCTCGACCCCTGCTTCCACCCGGTCCGCATATAGCTTTTGTAAATTTTACCATTTTAAATATCCACGCATGTTTTCCTTTCTCTTATGGATGGATGGAAGCGAAGAAGCAGCAGAGGAAAACTCCACCGAACTTGTGTGTAGATGTGAAACTCTCCCTATCTCATCCCCTCCGTCCCTTCACTCCCCCGCTCAATGGGGTTTTCATGTCCTTCAGAAAATGGGATTTAATATGTTCATACATATAGTTTTGCACGTATGTGGAAATTTTACAGCAGCAACTGAAAACATAAAAAAGGAAAACGACGAAGAAAATTTCTGTAAAATTCACACAGACACAAGTGGATTGGAGAGTATACAGAGGAGGCAGTTGGCCAGTTGAATACAAACACCAGCACGAGAAATTGGAAATTCTCGGCCATAAAAAGATGTGGAATAGCAAAAACAAGAATTTTCCTTTCACTTTTCAATATACGAGTGAGTCCTCTCATTCCAATTCATCTCTCGTCTCTCCTCTTTGTCCGAGTTCACATAGAACCATCATCTAACGTTGAATTCTACTTTCACTTTAATGTCGAACGGACTGGAATGGGTTAAGTTACGAGAGCTGAAAGCGGGGAGTGAATGTGCTGGCTGAAATTTTTTACATAAAAAAGCGAGAGTTTGAAAAAGAAAAAACGAGAAAATCTGCCGGCCCTTTGCCATAATAAAATAAAATAACCATGTACCATCTCATCCCCCGCACGCCGACTTCTCCCTCAATAACAAACGTCCACACAATTTTCTCATGCTGCTGTTTTTTTTATCTTTCTCCTCTCGTGCGTTCCAGAGATGGACGTCGGAGAAAGTGTTTCGAGTCTCGGGAGATTTCAAGTCTGACATCCCCTTCGAGTCGAGAGTTTTAAAGGCTTTTAACGCACACCGACGCACAGCTACCCCTTTCGCTTTCTCTGCTGCTGTTTTACATTAATTTTCAAGCGTTTTGTATCAGGCGGTGCGAGAAGAAAGAAAAATTGAGTTTTCTGAGCAGTTTTTTGTGCGAAGCTTGGACGGGCAAGGCGCTCAACACATTCGCATTGGATCTCCCCATCAACAAAAGAATTATACATAAAAAGCGGACCGTCGAGTGAAAATTATTCGTGTCACCCCTTTCGCAGTTTTTTCCTCGAAAGAAAAAAGACAGCGAGGCTTCTTCCTTTAAGTCCCACTCCACCTTTACAGCAAACACATTGCTTCACTTTCACTCGAGTTGCTTCGAAAAAAGACACGACGACGGAGATGCATGGACCATCAACTCGCTGTGCTCTGCTTCGACGAGGATGGGCCTTCGAAAGGATTTTCCTTCCGCCGTTTCGAACTTTCTTTTGGACGTTGTCAGCTTTTTGTTTTAAAGCGATGGAAAGGAGATTCCATTGTTTCCAGTAAATGATTCAATGGCCTATTTAGCGCAAGCAAACAAGAGACGAGAGAAGCGCAAGAAAAAGGGAAAAATGATTAAAAAGTCTTAATGGAAATTTGATAAAAGTAAAAAATTAGAAAAGGAGTTTGGGTTGACAGCCACTCAGAAAAAGCTGAGCTTCGACTCGCTTTTTAATGAAACGTTGCCGGACACCAATTGCGACGATATTCCTCCTTCCACTACATTAAAAACCGAGAAGCGTCCATGTCTCTTATCAATATCATTTATCATCTCTTCTACTCTCACTCGTTTTGCAGCTACTCAAACCCCTTTCTCAGCCTCCGGATGTCCATAAATTTCACGAATGTCCACATGAAAATTTCCATTTCACATAAATTTCACAACAGACAACGGGCCAGGAGATGAGAGAGAACGCAGTCGAGCACTAAGGGGGTTTGTTTGCTGATAATAAATTCGTCAGGCTCGAGAGAGATATGCACGAGATTTGAGGCTTGCGTAACTGGAGCGGGAGAAAATGTATTTTAATTTTTGGTGATAAGGAAGGAATGGTCCAAGCGAAGAGGTGGGGGAGATAAAGGAAGAGTGGAAACCATAAAAAGCCATCAAACCGGCTACGATTTTCATTTAATTAAATTTCATTTATCATTTTATAGTTGAGTATGCAAAAAAGGGGTTAAGAAAGATGCGGAGGACGTCGACGGTCCAAAGGGAGACTGCCAACGAGGAAGGGGTAACGTTTCGAAATGAATGGGCAGATTACCCACCCTCGATGAGCGAGTGAGCGAGAGATCTCGGAATTAGTCTCAAGGAGAAATCTTGTGGAAAAAGGATTACAAGAAAATCCAATTGAGTCATGATACGAACAGCCAATTTTGTTGCAGGCTGGCTCTAGAAAATTTACATCGACGGATAGAACAAAGACGAATTTAATAAATTAACCGTCGTCAATGATGCATGAATGTTAATGTTTTCGATCTGAGGAGATTTCCAAAGTTGATAAGGGCAGAATTAATGGGCAACGAGGGAGTTCGATGACTTGAAAGTTTATTTAGATATGGCGATGAGCTACGATGTCTAATGGTTTACCTGTATTTTTGTTACTTATCGTTTTGTGCTGGTCGAGATCGACATGCTTTTCATATCTTACAAAATAACTGTTCAGCTTCTAGCAAAATCTGGAACAAAAATGTTCTTGAGGAATTGCCAAAATTTCCATCGAGGGCTTAATTGGCGCACGAGGCCGGTGAACAGCAAAGAGAGAAAACAATTTCGAGCAGCAAAAAATCTCCTAGCTGAAGAATATTAATTAGTTCCAGCGGAATGGTTCGAAGGATGGAAATTAATTGAAAAGCATTTCTCCCAGCCATCATACAAACACACAATTTTTCTTGGCGAACATTCATTCCCCGCTTTGGTCGGTTGGTCCAGTGTAAACATTTACTTTTTGTATCTTCCATCTTTTTTGCCGTCCAACCCTTTCTCGCTTCTCTACGAACGCTTTTTCAACAATTTTCCGTTGCTAGAACTTGGCTTGCGCTGCCTTCTGCCAACGTAATTAATAAATATTTTCTCCATGGCAAAGAGTGGGGTGGGACGAGGGTGTTGCTCATTAATTTTCAATGCCTGATGTTGCCGGACACAGAACTCAACTCGTTTTTTATACAGCAAACCCCGAAACTCAATTTTCGTTTCTCGTCCAACGTCGAATAAGATTTTGCTACATCTAAATTGAAAAGATCTCGCTGGAGTCGAGCGGCTATAAACTTTACACATGCAACGGATCAAACACAAACGAGTCGATAAATTATTTAAAAGGTTTAAGAATTTATTTATGAGCTTTGATGGTCAGCGAAACGAGTTGATTAAGGGAGCTCCAGCCAGACCCTCGATGGAGTTGAATCCTCGAGGCAGCGAGCTTCATTAAGCAATTGCTGCGAGGTCGTTGATCAGGACGCCAGGTGAGCGAAGATGTATTTCTGTCTTATCAACTCCAGCTGTCGCGCTTCACAGACTTCTCGTCAAAGACTCGAATTTCAACTCGCCCTGCAAGCATTTATCATGTAAGCCTTTGCCGCCTACGCAAGTGGATGTTTGAAGCTCCATTAATCAATCGCCAGTTACCAGAAAAAAGAATCTCAAAGATTTCCATTCCGCAGAAAAGCGAAGCGGAAAAATCCTTGAAGCACGCACATTTATTTGCATAACATGATGTTGATGTTAATTTTCTTTTTTATGTTTATATACGAGAAAGGCATAAATAATAACAATAATGTGTCCAGCCGCCCGCTTTCGCATGTGACGGTCGGGAAGAAAGAGTGGGGCGAGTTTTCATCGAGCGGAGGGTCACCTCGACTGTCCAGGCAAACTCCAAACCTACACACACGCGTGGAAATGCTTTTCATTTTTTACATCCAAAAGAAATCCTTGCGATAGAGCTGCTCGAGCTCGGCTATTTTCTTTGATGCGAGCATGTAAATTTCCATCGGACCATTTCCTTCATGCTAAATCGATTCGGCTCCTCATACTCTCAACTCCAGCCCCGGAATTCTTGTCCAAATATTTATTGTTTGACGATGCTTTGCATACTTTTTGCCTCCTCGCAATTCCGTACCTTCGCCAGTGTCCATCTTTCAAGCGCACGATGAAAAATATCGAGTTCTCCATCTTCGGCCTTCGCTCCCTTTTTCCTCGGTGTCCAGTTCAAAGAAAAATTTCCAATTATTTTCGCTCTCTCATTCAAACGGATGTTTTTCCATCCGCCCCCGCACCGAATCTTTCAAAATTAAATAAATATATGCGCACATGGAAATTCGCCGCTGCCTCGCACGAGAAAAGGATGAAAGCAAACAACGAGGCAAGGAAAATAAAGAAATCTCATTTTTTACACGAGACGCTGTAGAAATGCGTTGAGCGATGTGAACGGCGGTCGCTTGTGTGAGTTTTGAGTGTCCGGCAAGATCGATAATGTAAAATAAGCGAAAATTCCACCCTCGCATTTTCACGTTGCTCGACACTCGAATTCCTGAGACGAAAATTGGAAAGAAACAGGTTGAAAGCATTGACAGTTTGACGGCAGGTGCGGGGATTGTGCAAGAGCGATACATGTGGAAATCAGAATTATTGGCTCAGGAATCACTTTCTTTTTTAAACCACAATGTTATTGAAGCTTTCAAAGCTACAAAACTATCAAATAGTCCCAAAGCTTTGTCAAAAACCTTTCTAACGTGAAAGAAACTTCAATTTATTTTGCACAAGATTTCTATATCTTTAATCAAACAGCGAAAATCAAAAAATTTTGAAGCTCAAAAAAAATTATTCAATCAGTCTAGAATCTAGATTTAAGTCTAGAGAAGATTTTTAAGCAGTGAAGCCAAAACAATCAAGGGGAAGTAAATGAAAACTTGACTCTTCATTCCAAAGCTCTGGACTGACATGACGAAAGTTCGGATTTCCATCGGGTGTAGTGTGATTACCACGTTCTCCAACACTTTTTGTGTTTGCAACTTGCTCGATGGGACCTTGCTTGGGTCACTCGTCGACTCGCCTTCTACTTTGAAGTGTACTCGGTCCATATCTCCAATCCACTGATTAGCGGCCAGAGCTGTTTCAGAGAACTCAAAATCGCCGGGGAAAATCTCCGTCAAGTTGAATGACACCGTCTTCGATAGCTCCGGGTCTTCGCTTTTCTCCAGAATGTGCTCAAACCGAAGAAGGAACGAATTGCCTCGCCACGGTTCGTAAGTCATCAAGTAAACGTTTTCAGGAAGCGGCTGGCCAATTGCTGAATGCTGTCGAATAAATTTGCTTGAGAAAAAGTTCAAGTTCAACAAATATAACTTAATATGCATACCGAGGTTGTGTACTTGCTTTGCCAAGTGTCGAGATTTGTGGTGACTGCGTCAAAGAACAGCCAGTTCGACATAAGCACTTTATTCTGCAAAATTCTTTCACGTGCTGCCAAGGTCGGGCTTGTTGTAGTTTTCTTGCCGTAAATCAACCAGTGCTTTCCACGAGCAATGAGACCCTCTCCATAGGCAACCTCGTTCAGTGCTTCTGCTACGCCAAACGCGTCATCACGAAGCAAACGTCGATGAACCTTCAGATGAACGTTTTTAATACAAGAAGAACTTCAAAGGGTTTCAACAACTCACCATCAATTCCACGGTTCCATCGATAATGCTAGAGCCTCCTTGAGCACGATCTGGAAGTACAGCGAGTCGGTGAGTTCTATCTTCAATAGCAATCTTCGTGTTGATAGGATAATAGTTTCCAGCGACAAACTCTTCGAGCGCGATGGGCCAAGTCTCTCTGATATCTCGTTCGCGTTGCAGCATCTCGCGACCGTTCGAATCGGTGAAGAAAAGTTTATTTGTCTGCATGGTCGTCTCGAAGCGAGAAACAATTTCTTTGCCAACCTCGTCATCAACAGGAATGGGGCCAACAAGCCACTCAAACTCGACAAAGTTTTGAGTTTTGTAAACTCTTACAACTTGGCTGATATATTCATTAAAAACTTGATGAACTTCATCCACATGTTCGCCTAAAACTGTGTGAATCGAAACCACTTGTTCGGTTGAACGACGCGCGGTTCCATCTAACGGATCTGGTCGGAAAATGTAAGCGCCAGACGACCTGTTGGCAAACTCTCGGTTATCTCCCATCGCGCCTTTATAAATCCAGAAGTTCTGAGTCAGTGCACTAGTTTCTCCATCGACAGTGATTTCCGATAAAAGCCCGGTGGCGCCAAAGGTCAATCTCAGATTATCACTGCCGATTGTAACCACCTGTCCGTTGATCCTTGTCGTTTCACTAAGTGTTGGTGCTGAACGCGAGACATAGAATGATTTGTAACCCAGCGGGGGAATCGCCTTTGCTTGGAAAACGATCTCTTGCTTTGCAATAGCAGTTCGATAGTGAATGTTTTTCACGGACTCTGCGATAGGAACGAGCTGCGAAGCTACCAACGTTTTGGTGTCATCATAGATATTGTAACTGTTATCAGCCACTGGAACGCGGACAAATTGGTTTGACAGTTGCGCGAGAGGATTGTAAACGGTGACAATAAAGTTCTCTGAAGTCTCAGTTACGGAGCAGTCGCTAATGTTGAGGTTCAAGCATGAATGGAATTCCAATTCAAACTTTGTGTCAGCGTTGGTCGAGTTCCTTCCTGTGGCGATTTGATCAAGTGACGCTTGAGTATTGGCAGCGCAAGCAGAAAAAGACGCGTCGAGTTCTCGATGGTAATCGTCGGCAACGTGTTGTTTCTCGGTTCCCGTGACAGCGTCATGATGTTGCATAACCCCCATGATCTTTCTCATGCGATCCAAATTTTCTCCATGTTCTGTTTGAGTTAAATTTGCTGTTGCTGTCAGTTGCTTGCAAATTTGTAAGAATTGATTGCCGGTACGCTCGAATCGTTTCGATGTTGGTCTCGAGGTGTAATATCCTGTCCAAAAAGCATGTGGATCGTTGGAATAAGGGAAGAAGTCGTCGGTTTTTTTGGGCCACTCGACTTTAGCTTCGTGGAGGGCTTTAAGATAACACGAGGGCGTCGAGTACAAGACATTAACTTTGTATTCACTCTGTTTCTCGTTGGTGTATCTGATAAAAAACCGAAACAAAAACTCGTTAGGAGAGACTCAAGTGGATGATCAGCTGGGTTATCTGAATTGCACAACCACGCGCTGATTATCAGACGCTAATTACTTGATGAGCTTATCCATATTTTTGAACCACAAGTTAGCTGACATGAAGTGGAAATCGTCCCCCATGGTCAGAAGAATGTTTTTGGTGCGATAACGCGTTGCTTGTGTATTTGTGTAATTCACGAAGTCTTTGACCTTAAAACCAAAGTTTGATTTGAGATTAAGTTTTTGAAATGAAAGGTTGAGAAAGTTAAAACTTGAGGAGCTACTGAATATCTGTTCTTACTCTCTGCTGAACGTTGTAGTCGGCACTGTGAATGTCGTCAATTAAAGGTTCGTCGTCACAGAGAATGTCGAAGCAGAAGCCGCTCGGTGGGCTGTAATGGTTGTACAAGGCAGAAGTGAAAATGTCCGTATTGTCTAAAGTCGGTAAAATAAATCAAAGAATTCTAGGAAAATCTTTCAAATCTCACCCAAATTTTCACTCGCTTTCCAAACCATTTCCATAGTTTTGTCGTTGAGTCGCTTTCTCTTATCTTGATAGTCCAGTCGTGCAAAGAAAAGTCCATCGTAGCCCATTTTGGCGAAAAGCGAAGCCTGTTCTCGTGAGTGACCAAAAGCTGCGAAGGTTTCCAATTAATTCAAGAACGTTGGATTATTTGCCAACTCACGATCGATCTGCCACCCAATTCTTGGTCGCGCACATTCACCAAACGTATCGTTTAAGAATCTCGTGCCCCATGTGAACTGGTCAACGATGCTTTGGTAATGCGTCGTTGCTTCATCGTTCATACTCCAGGCACCACCGATAAACTCTAATCTTCCCTCCTGCACCAGCATCTTCACTTGCTCCTTCAAATCATCTTCCTGTTCGTCCCACCACTTTGAGAAAAACGCTGATTCGACGTAAACGAATCGTCTCGCTGGGTTCTGAAGCAGACCTTCAATGACTGAATCGATAATGTATTGAACGCTGGCTTTCTGAGTGCGACCTCGGCTTCCGTAGTAATACTGATCGACTGTCTTGAGCCAGCCCACGTCATCGTGCGTATGAGACACAAGATGGACATTCAGCACATTTGGATCTGTTGAAGTCGCGTGGCAAGACTTGGAAAAACGAACTCAAAATAATTCAATTCACAAACGAGCGGAATTTAATTTATTTACGTCGTAGCCGCAAGATCCTTCACCAGCTTTCCCCGTGTTGATTGAAGAGGGAAGCGCGTTGATTGTCAAACACAGACATGTTATCACTAATATTGAATTCTTTATCCACATAACACCACCTTCTAGCTGCTAACTTGTTTAAACTTCGATGAGAACTGAAATATTTCACGGATTGTTGCTTCTTTTATAGTCGATTGGGTTGTTTATGAACTGAAGAAGTCACGTTATCAATGGCTATAAAAGGCTACTGGCGATACGATATCAGAAGCAACGATGATCTTTATGACTGTCGTTCACTTGAACTCTAAAATGCAGAGATGACGAGCAAGTTAAACACTTAGGGAAGCAATGACGATAGAAATCTGGAAAGAAAATGAAAAACTTTGATTGTCCAGGATTGCAATTTTATTGACGAATCGCATACAACGTTTTCATCTTATCCACCGCATCAATACATTCGTCTAGACTGCTCTTCAGCTTGATATGTCGGCCGCTGGATGGAATAACTTTCGTGATCGTGATTGGTAACACGATGAGTTTCGTTTCTCCGTTGATCTTGTAAGTGAAATGCAAATCTAAGCTCATTTCGTTTTTCACGTGGTCGATTTCTTCGGCGGGCAGAACAATTTGAACGACCTCCTTTGCATCGGCTATGTTGACCAGTCTCGAGATTGAACCGTTGGCTGCCTGGCGGTGGAACAGGATCGTGATTGAATGACCCTCAAGGATCTTCGCCAACTGAATCCTCAACTCGATGAACTCGGATCCAATTTTCTGATCTGTAATTCTACAAACGATCGTGCTGTCGGTTGATTGCGGGAGCAGTTGATGGAATGTAATGCTTGCCTCACCAGCGACAAAGTTTTTGTTCTTCGTGATACAAAGCAGAACAATTTTCAGGTTTTGCAGTTCCTTGGCTGTTTTCTCGATCGAAAGAAGTTTTGTCTCTTCGCGATTAATGAACTTCGCTACACTTGGGATTAGTTCGATATCAGCTGACCTGAGAACTTGGAAGTCTGTGCGACATGTTTCCTGGTCTCCTGTTATTGAAGGCTTCATGGGTAAATAGTAGAACAACTGATTGCAGCAGATGGCAATGATGAAATCCAAGTTTTCCACGATGGTGAAGCAGACGATTCCTTTTAAGTTAACTGAGGTAACAGCGGGGAGCAGAGGGCTGGAAATATCAACGAAGTAAACTTTCTTCATGTCTGAGTAGATGAATTTTTGTTGGTAGAATCGATAGCACTTGACTGCTCCTTCCAAGAAAACTTCTCTCTTCCTGACGATGCCCGTCGCTGGGCAGAGATAAAACACTGAGAGTGTAGACGCACCGTCAAGCATTAACAGAGAGCCTTCGACATATTTCAGAGCGCGGATGTTTCCTTTGCCGGTGGTAATGGTTTCAATTGTATAACTGTCTCTGGATCCGTCACGAAATCCTCCACTGTACTTGATCCACAAAAGCTTATCATCGGTACATATGAGAAGCACATCGACTATCGACTCCTTCTTTAGATCACAAGCAAGCAGCTCGGTGAAGAATCTTGAATCTGTTTTGCTTAGCGGGCCTGCAATGAATTCGACACACATCGTTTCGCTGTCACGCGAATTGCCAGCAGGATTAAGTGGAAGGCTAATATCGAACTCGATTGCGGGAACGTCATCGGGCTCGCCGAAGGAATGATAAAGTAGAACTTTGACTTCGGAGTCGATTTGCTGAACCAGAATAAAGCAGGACTCGGCGAAGAATTGAAGGAGCTTGACGTTAGAATGGTTCTTGAGCTCATAGATCTTTTTAAAAGACTTGAAAGCGTAGATTCGTCCATCGGCTACTAGGAACGAGTTGAGTTCATCTTTGACGACTGTGGATCCTAAAATTATTGAATGATGAGGAATGGGTTATGCTGTAGAAACTGAAAGAAAGCTTCCTACCATTGATGCCTTTGATCCTCGCGACATCATTTACCTTCAGAGGTTCATTCGAATTCTCAGTTACTGTGAGTTTAATTGATTTTATTCCACGACGCGACACTACAAGGAGAATCCCTTTAGATTCGGCGAAGACTGAGAAGCAGTCGAAAGCAACAGTTAAAGGCTCGTCGCCGAACAGCTCGCTATTAATGTTTTTAAGGCAAATCCAACTCATTTTACATTTTGTTTATTTACACGAGCAACTTTCGACCTTTTTGCTAACGGAAATTTGAAATTCAAATTTTTACCGAAACTTTCAACGAAGAAAAAATTTCTGCAGTGAACGCGACACAAAAAATCTGAAACCCGAAATCGCAATAACAAGGTGAGTGTGCTTTAAATCGTTTGATAAACAACACCACGCGACTCCGCGCACCTTAGACCTTACGGCTAACAAGAAATCCTTTCAATTTGTTTCTTAGTTATTGCTGAAGCGTCGAAATAAAAAGTCACGTCAGTCCTCGTTGCGAAATACTTTGGGAACAATTAGCGCGACAAGCTGCAAAATAAAAGCGCAACGAAGCGTCAACGAAAATGTTCAACTCGTCGCAATCGCAGTTGACGTTCACCGATGAGCTGGATCTGATTTCCCAGCCTCACGATTTCTCCCAACTGAACTTCAATGACTTCTCAGTTCCGAGTCAAACGCAAGCATCGCAGTCTGATCTTATAAGCCAGGTAAATTTGCATTGACGTGGACACTTCCCGATCGTCACGAGTTCCGAGAATTACGATGACGTCCCGTCTTACTCGAAATTGCTTATCAGTGACGACATGACAAAACTTCCCGCTAACCGCGAATACTTTTCATTTTAGCTGAATGGCTTCGACAAGTTGGAGTCGCAGACCATCACCAACAGCAAAATCAATGCAATCACTATGGGCATGAATGATTTGCAGTTCGCCGAAGAGGATGACGACGAGCGGATTTCATCCCGTGGCGTTGCCGCTCACAGCTGTCGCTATTGTGGAATCAGCGATGCTTCGACCGTCGTCATGTGCAACATCTGCAAGAAATGGTTTTGCAATTCTCGAGGTGGAACCTCTGGGTCGCATATCGTTCATCATTTGGTGCGCGCCAAACATCGCGAGGTTACTTTACACGGCGACGGACCGCTGGGAGAAACCGTTCTTGAATGCTACAGTTGCGGAACTCGCAACGTTTTCGTTCTGGGATTCATTCCGGCGAAGGCTGATTCGGTTGTAGTCTTGTTGTGTCGGTGAGTAGGATTCTAACGTTGCCACAAATCAGTTAACTTATCAAGGTTGCTTTATTCGATTTTAGTCAACCATGCGCAGCACAAAACTCGCTTAAAGACATGAACTGGGACCAGGAGCAGTGGAAACCTTTAATTGCTGATCGCTGCTTCTTGCCATGGCTTGTTAAGATTCCAACAGAGCAGGAACAACTTCGTGCTCGACAAATTAATGCTACCACTATCAACAAACTTGAAGAGTTATGGAAGGAAAACGTTGAAGCTGTCATTGCCGATTTGGAGAAGCCAGGAGTTGACAAGGAGCCATCGCAAGTTCAACTTCGCTATGACGACGGCTATCAATACCAGAACATTTTCGGGCCGCTTGTGAAGCTTGAAGCTGATTACGACAAGCGATTAAAGGAGTCACAAACGCAAGAAAACATCGATGTTCGCTGGGACACTGGCTTAAACAAGAAAACCATCGCCTACTTCACGCTGGCCAAGATCGATTCAGACATGAAACTGATGCACGGTGACGAGTTGAGACTTCGTTACGTCGGCGAGCTGCACGAGCCGTGGTCATCTGTTGGACATGTTATAAAAGTGCCGGACAATTTTGGAGACGACATCGGATTGGAACTGAAGCATTCCTCAAACCCGCCAACCAAATGTTCATCAAACTTTGTCGTCGACTTCATTTGGAAAGGAACGAGCTTCGACCGAATGCAACAAGCTCTACGGAAGTTCGCTGTCGACGATAATTCCATGTCGAACTTCATCTACTCTCGTTTGTTGGGTCACTCAGGAGCTGATGACGTCACGTTCCGCGTAAGCAACGCACCGAAGCACTTCTCAGCTCCTAACTTGCCAGAACTCAATCGCTCGCAGGTTTATGCTGTGAAGCATGCGATTCAGAGGCCGCTGAGTTTGATTCAAGGCCCGCCGGGAACTGGAAAGACGGTGACATCGGCGTCGATCGTTTACCAGCTTGTGCGATTGAATGGTGGACCAGTTCTCGTTTGCGCTCCTTCAAACACGGCCGTTGATCAGTTAACCGAAAAGATCCACAAGACGAATCTGAAAGTGATTCGCGTGTGTGCCAAGTCTCGCGAGGCCATCGACTCGCCCGTCAGCTTCCTCGCGTTGCACAATCAGATTCGAAACATGGACATGAGCACCGAACTGAAGAAGCTGCAGCAACTCAAAGACGAAACTGGAGAACTTTCGTCTGGCGACGAAAAAAGATTTAGAATGTTGAAGAAGCAAGCCGAGAAGGAACTTCTCGATGCTGCAGATGTGATTTGTTGCACTTGCGTTGGTGCTGGAGATCCAAGATTGTCCCGCATTAAGTTCAACTCAATCTTGATCGACGAATCGATGCAGAGCTCGGAACCAGAAGCGATCATCCCAGTGGTTCTTGGCGCACGTCAACTCATTCTAGTCGGCGATCACTGCCAGTTGGGACCAGTCGTGATGTGCAAGAAAGCTGCGAGAGCTGGCTTGTCTCAATCGCTGTTTGAACGTCTTGTCGTGCTTGGAATTCGACCTTTCCGTCTGGAGGTTCAATACCGAATGCATCCCGAGCTTTCTCAGTTCCCATCGAACTTCTTCTACGAAGGTTCATTGCAAAACGGAGTTTGTGCCGAAGAGCGAAAGCTTAAAATCGACTTCCCGTGGCCGTCTCCTGAATGCCCAATGTTCTTCTTGGTCACTCAAGGAAGTGAAGAAATCGCAGGAAGCGGAACTTCTTACTTGAACCGAACTGAAGCAGCCAACGTCGAGAAGATTGCTACGAGGTTCCTTAAAGCAGGTCTACGCCCCGATCAAATCGGAATTGTCACACCCTACGAAGGTCAACGTGCCTATCTTGTTCAGTACATGCAATACCAAGGAAGTCTCCACAGCAAACTTTACCAGGAAATCGAAATCGCGTCCGTTGACGCTTTCCAGGGCCGCGAGAAAGACATCATCATATTGACTTGTGTGCGATCTAACGAGCATCAAGGCATTGGATTCTTGAACGATCCTCGTCGCTTGAACGTGGCTTTGACTCGCGCCAAGTATGGAATCATCATTGTTGGAAACCCGAAAGTGCTGAGCAAGCAGCAACTGTGGAATAATCTGCTCAACTTCTACAAGGAGAAAAAGGTTTTGGTTGAAGGAAGTCTTAACAATCTCAAAGAGTCGATGATTCAATTTGCAAAGCCTAAGAAGATTGTGAATACTTTCAATCCTGGCCAACACTTCATGTCGAACGCTATGTATGACGCCAAGGAAGTTATGGGCGGCGGTGGTCCGCATCATCAATTTTATGGAGGTCCAGCAATGCAACCTCAGCATCAGCACAACCAAGGATGGAACGGAAATCACGGCATGGACATGTTCCGCGCTCACGATCCGATTTCTTACATTTCGCAGGATCATCGCGGCGGTCAGGGAATGGTGCCGGTTGGAATGTTCATGAACATGAATATGAACAACGTGCCACCTCGTTACTTCCAACAGCAACAGCAGAATGCAATCCAGCAAGCTGCCAAGCAGTCGCGTAACATCAGGAAGATGCCAGCTGGATCATCACAAAGCACGAGTCGCAATAGTCAGCAATTCCGCGGTCGCAGCAGTCAAGGCGGTCCGTTGACACAAGGCGGAATGAGTCAAATGATGAGTCAGCCAGGCTTTTCACTCAGTCAACAGCCAGACTTCTCGCAAGACTTCGGCGGAGGCGATTACGCTGCTGGAGGTCAATCGCAAGGCGACGGCTTGCTCTCGCAAGACTTTACCAACAGCCAAGGACCCGACAAGTTCTATGGAAACTTTCACTCGCAGTCCGGCAACAACTTTTGATGAACGGTCCACTGACGTCCATTTTGCAACTAAAATGAATTCAAGCAGCAACATCTTCCTGATCGAATGGAGCGATACAAACATCCGAAGATCAAAAGGCGCGCAGAGCGACGCGCAGAATTTTCGGGGCGACGAACATAAATTCTTGTGAGGATCATCGCGAGAAAAGGAACATAAATAAAACATTTCAACGGTAACAAACTTGAACTCGGCTGAGAGGCGATGATGAGACGAACGATAAAGCCTTCGACGGCTATGAGAGAGCTGATGACAACACCACAGGGTGAATGACAGCCAGAGACGAATCCCGAGCAATTTCCATCGCGTTAAACGAAAACTTTTTCTTTCATTCAAATTAATTAAATTTTTATTTTCATGGCATGATTCTCGATGACGGGGTTGATGAATGAGAGGGTGGGCGACGAATCAAAACGAAAACGCATTGTTGCTGGATATGAGAAAAATTACACTTTCTTCTTGTTGATACATTTTGTTTTGAATTGGAAATAAAAGGAAATCAGAATCGACAACAATCGAGTTATGTCTCTTATTAATATTACAGACACGGAGAAAAGCGATAGAAGCTTTCAAACTTACTCGAAATTGACTCCAAAATGCTACAATCTGCGCCAATTGTGAGCCGAACAGGATACGGACCTTCCAAACCGCACCAATATTGAGAAGCTATCAGCGGATTCTCAGAACCAACGAACCCTTTCAACCAGCAACCACCCATGCGAGATCTCAGTTACAAGCGAAGCTAAAGATATTGAAGTCAGAAGCGTTACAAATTTGATCGATGAAATCAATCCGCAATCCGAAATCAATTTTGTAGAATGGATCGGACCCACGAAACATCAAAAACTGTTTGCACAGTTGGATAGATTCGGATTCCTTACGCACAATCGGAATCGTTTCATGTTGGTCTGTGGCCACAAACAAAAGATTTCATTACCACAGGACAATGAAACGTTTGGCCTGATACGAGTAGAAGTGATCTAGGTATTAAATTATTTCGCGAGTGTCGCAATGGAAAATCCTCCGTCCTTTGAATAAAGCAATGAAAATTTTGATGCACTTGATTGGTTGACAAGTGGCACGCGAGCTCGATGAGGGGAAACGATAAATGTTTGCAGGTCTCTCTTCCCTTCCTTCGTCTACCTGTGATCGTTGAGCAAAATTACTAGTGAGATTCACAAGCATCAGTTTAAAACTACAGACAGTTTCGCAAGCTATTAACGAATTTTTTCGATGAAACGTTTTAAATTTTCACAGTCTAAAACAAACAGACCTAACAGCTTCAATTAACCCGCTTGACCTCATCTCCGATGCAAGGCTCGATCCAAAGCAAGGAGTTTTGATGAGTTTGATGTTTTAGTTCCGAACGCAAAAAGTAGCCGAACATTTGGTGAAACAAAATTGACGAGAGCGATCAATACTGTCCATAATTTCAAATTAAGATGTTTCCAGACCGGATCGTGATAAAATCCCTAAGAGGAGAGGCAAACTTGTTAGCGCCAATTCCATCACTTTCGCGCATTATCGAATTTTGATTCATTCGATGCAATTAAATTTGATAACCGAAGCGGATCGTTCAATCAAGTCTATCAAGACAATATTTAGAGGTTCGTATCGGATCTTTGAATTTGCAGAGCTTAGCAAAGCGTTTTCGAAAAGCTGCAGAGTAATCAAATCTGTATTTCTAAATATTTTGAAAATTCAGAAAAACTTTTATTAAAACAGGAAACAATTTTGAATTTGACTGTCAAGAAAAGAATTAGACCCCGAGAACATATGTTGAGCATGCTGTCGAGAACCTTTTCGTTTCTTGTAATGAATTTGAGTTCATGCAGACACAACGTCCTAGCGCACTGCCACATGTTTGAGATGAATTTATTGATGCACGTGTTCAATGAATTCGCAAATTATCAAAAGTCTGAAGGTGAAACTTCATTGTGATAAAACTTTGATCTTAAATATGATCAAATGAATCTCCGACGATCTTTTGTGATCCTTTTATAAAAGCTTAATGGGATAGCACCATGCTGAGCTCGATATTGATAATTATTCGTATTATGTTATGTGAATATTACATTTATAATTATCAAACGTAGAGTGCTTGACAACAGCTTACAATTTTGCTTTAGATTGTACAATTTATAAATTACAATATTTACTTTTAAAAAATATGTTCCAATCACTTTGATAAACGTTAGATGACGAGTTATTCGAGAACTCAGCTTCATTTTTGAAAACTTTTCAGACATCATCCTAATCAAATGATCGCTCAATCAGACGGCCGTATTTGCGAAACAATTTTCCACGGCTCCGAAAATCAAAGCAGTGGGCGTTTTGCTTTGACTTCAAATTCTCAGCTTCCGTCGAAAGATGTTAAGATTTATTTGAGGATCTGAAGAGCTACGAAATTGATGGAGAACGAAAGATTACGATGAACATAAGGACGGAAGTTTATATTCTTGTTGATAAATCATTAAGGAATTAATGTGAGTAAGCATCGTGTGATTTAGTTTATGGTTTGGACGTCGATATTCACACGCGATAACCGCTTAAGACTTTAATTCGATGCTGAATTGTTTCAATAGAACAAAAACCCTCAAGCGCACCTAACAGTTTATCGCTAGGTCTCGTCTTAATTGTTTGTTGTGAGCATAAGGTCTCATTCAGCAACAACAATCGAGACTCATTACGAAGAAGCGTGAAGTGTTTCGAGCCTTTCTTCCCCGCCATCTGTTACAGTTTCGGAGTTTCGAGCCTCGGAAAGCCGAAAACGGAAGTTATGCAATTTACCGTCCTCTTTCTCGTCGAGAACCGCTTACTCATAGCTTGAGATTTGAGAGCTTCACTGAGCTCCGAAAAGAAACTGTTGTCGATTCGAAACCTCACAAAAAATTAAAGGAAATTAATTTTTCATGTTTTCAGTAAAAAGTTTACGTTGATCGAGAAGTTTATGCCATATGGCTTTAGGGTCCTTTAGACATCGTTTTTACCTCAATGAATGAGCCAAGACGGTTTCAGTTCTTGAGCTCACAGTCTTCAACGGCGGGCACACATGGCTCCAATTCATTCCAATGAATATTCTTAGCGACGAGCACGTGTTGTTGCTTCAACATTTTATTAATTCTACGATTCTCTCGACGACTTAAAATTATTTGCTTGAAACGAGCAGGATACGAGCCCTCCGAATCGCCCCACTATTGAGAAGCTATCAGCGGATTCTCAGAACCAACGAACCCTTTCAGCTAGCAACCACCCATGCGAGATCTCAGTTACAAGCGAAGCTAAAGATATTGAAGTCAGAAGCGTTACAAATTTGATCGATGAAATCAATCCGCAATCCGAAATCAATTTTGTGGAATAGATCGGACCCACGAAACATCAAAAACTGTTTGCACAGTTGGATAGATTCGGATTCCTTACGCACAATCGGAATCGTTTCATGTTGGTCTGTGGCCACAAACAAAAGATTTCATTACCACAGGACAATGAAACGTTTGGCCTGATACGAGAAGAAGTGATTTAGGTATTAAATTATTTCGCGAGTGTCGCAATGGAAAATCCTCCGTCCTTTGAATAAAGCAATGAAAATTTTGATGCACTTGATTGGTTGACAAGTGGCACGCGAGTTCGATGAGGGGAAACGATAAATGTTTGCAGGTCTTTCTTCCCTTCCTTCGTCTACCTGCGATCATATGTATAAATTAATGCCGATGCGTTCGATCGATTTAGTTTAAGTTCGACCGTTGAGCAAGAAAGACGTCAAATATATTCAGTTTTGTAAAATGATTTCGGAGATTTACCAGCACCAGTTTTATTACACGCCCGGATTATTCAAAGCAAACGACAGCTTTTGCGTGTCTGGGGACGAGAATTTCTCGCCTAATGGTTTTGTGAAAATTGAGTCAACCTTTTTAAAACCATTCGATCGTGTGACCTTTTGCGATGGATATCAAACAACGACAAGTAGCGAGAGTCTACGATCATCTAGTCCCGAGTTCATTCCTTTGACATCAGCCAAATTCCTATCGTCAAACCTCGATGTTCAAACCCAGAACATCAGAAACTACGCAATGAAGCTAGAAAACGCCAGCGACTCGGAGAACACTTTCTCGGACTACACAACTTCATCTTCAGTGCCCACAGAAATCGTCGAAGGAATTCCAAAAGTGACAATCAGAAAACAACGACGATCAAAGCAGATCGCTCCAGTTGTTAAGAAGAAACGAAGACTCGCCGCCAACGCCAGGGAACGAAAGCGAATGCAAAGCCTGAACGACGCCTTCGATCGCCTCAGAAATTATTTGCCATCGCTAGGAAACGACAGACAATTCTCTAAACACGAGACGCTACAAATGGCTCAATCGTACATCTCAGCTCTTTGTGAGCTTTTGGACTAAGTTTAAGTAAATTTAAGAATCGTCACTACAGTTTAATTGTTTTATATCAAAATTAAAAATAAGAAAGTTCATTATACAAGCTTTAGTCTTCGTTAAAACACATGTTGATGCTCTGAATTGCAGTTTCGTTCCGGATGTTCTCATCCTCGGCGACTGTCAATCGACTGCGAAAGCTTTTGCATTCCCTCCAGTGTTCTCTAAGCTCTCCGTGCTTTTCAAAAGGCTCGTCGCACCACTGGCAGCTGTAAATGCATTCGTTATGAACCGATTTCATGTGGCGTTGAAGAATTATCTTCTGAGTGAAGGCTTTGCCATCGGGGCAGCTCGTACAAACATAAGGCTTCGCTCCGTTGTGTGTTCTCAGGTGGACTTCAAGATTTCCTTTGGTTCTAAAAGCCATGTTGCATTGGCCGCACTGGAAGTCCTTAGGGTTGTCCATGTGTGTTAGAACGTGTTTCTTTAACGCTGCTGAGGTTGAATAGTCCTGAGAACAGATGCTGCAGTTATGTCGCGTGCGGTCCATGTGGACTTTGATGTGAACCTTGAGATCCTTTTGAAAATAAAATCTCCTTGGACAGAGATTGCAGGCAAAGTCTTTACTTCGCGTATGCTTGAGTAGATGATGAGTCAAGATGTTTCTAGTGGCGTAAGATCCACGACAGAGATGGCAGACGAAGCGACCGCTCTCATCCTTGATCATCGGTTTGATTTTCTTTGGTTTTATCTTAAGAATGCTTCGGCTGTCTTCACGTCCATTTGTTTTTGATGTTGCCACTCTAATGTTGGTAGGAATTAGCTGAGTTTGTAGACAGTCGTCGGCGATAAATGCATCAAAGTTATCCAAAGACTCAGGGCTGAAGTCCTCGTTTAACGGCGAATCTTTGACGAAGCAACTGTTGTCGGCACTCACTTCATCCAACGCCTCTGTGGAAACGTCTATCTCATGTTGCGGCGACCCACCGTCCTCAACCAAATCTACAGCATCCTCGCTCTGGTCTACAACATCCGCACTCAGTTCGTTTTCCAGGATCATGTTGGCAATTATAGATTCCGACGAGAGAACTTTCTGTTGGAATTCATAGGAGATGATTGCGGTTTCTTGGCATCGAAAGCAAATGTTGGTCGATAGCAGCTCATGGCTTTGTCGCAAATGTAACGATTCCTAGAAGAATACAGCGATTAGCAAAGACCGAATCTTTTTCAGATGTAAACAAAACTCACCAAAATTTCTGCGAACGATTTCTCATCGACGGCGACTTCGTAAATGCACCGCAAAGGACAATCGATCTTCAAGCAAGTAGAACAGCTGCTTTGGATGTCAAACTCCTGCCACATCGTCGGAAATTCACTGATAATAATATTGTTAGGCTCCGTCGTCGAACTCAACGACTTTGGGTTGTGCAGAAGTTCAGTCGTCGCTTGAGCGGAGCTCGAAGTATTTTCAAAGAATTTTAAAAATAAGACAATTAGCGATGGAAATAAGTGTGATAGACGTTGGAGAATCGTGTAGAGCTTGTCTTCAAGCGACCGAATGCCTGGAATCGCTGTTCGATTTGCTGTTCGAGGATTCGCCGATGGAAAAAATCCTCGTTCAGCTAAATCCCAACCTGAGCATAATAAAAGGCGACAAACTATCGCAGCTGATTTGTAAAGAGTGTTCCTCACGAGCCATCGATGCGTACAAGTTCCAGCAGATGTGCGAAAGCAATGACAAGAGAATCAGGGCGCTGATCGAGAGCCAGATAAAGTTTGAGGTGGACAGCACGATCAAAACAGAGGAAGGCAGTGGCGAAGTTTTGCAAGACGAGCTGAGTCTAATAGGAAAGCTTCAAAGCGACTCCAATGATGTGATGATGTCGGAGCTGAAACCGCTGTCTGATGAGTACGAGTCGGAGCAAGATGGCAGTAACGAAGATACCGACGAGGAATCCACTTCAGAATCGGACGAGGAAGCCGTAAAATCCAACGAGTTCAACTGTGATTCATGCAATAAGAATTTCAGCTCTGATCGGAAGCTGGAACGACACTTTAAAAAGTTTCATCAAATGGACAAAGGTAAATCAATCGCATCAGAGGACAATGATAGCTCTTCTGGTGACGACGACGAGTCTGCGAAGATCTACACTTGCGATTCGTGTCCGAAAAAGTTCAAGAAGCCATCACTGCTTGCCCGGCATATCAAGACGCACGACCCAAACAAACGACCACACGAGTGCGCCAAGTGCCAGAAACGATTTCCTTCGCAAGTTGCTCTAGTTCGACACGGCATTCTACACTCGGAGTTAGTAGAGCGGTCAAAGATCAACCGACCTGAGCCTCAGGAATTCAGCTGTGTAGTATGTGGGCGGACTTTCAAGTCTCCAGAGTCACTGATGTCGCACCTGAAGACACACAAGAGTAAATCACCTGAGAACCATGAGTACACCTGCAAGTTGTGCCACGATGTTTTTCCTACATTCACCGACATATCCAGGCACTCGAAAAATCACATCGAGAATGCCACACATCAGTGCGCAATCTGCAACAAGCTTTTCGTTGTTGGGGACGAGTTGATTGATCACTTCTTACGCCACAAAGGTATGAAGCCGCATCAGTGCCCGGTGTGTGAAAAATCTTTCCTTAAACTCCACAAGCTCAACGTTCATATGAGAATACATTCTGACGATAAGGTGAGTTCAACATGAGCTGAACCGAAAATTAAAATGAATTGTAAATTTTTCGACTTGCAGCTGAGCAGTTTTCTTTGTCCGGAATGTGGAAAGAGCTTATCAACTAATGAGAATCTTAAGCGACACCTAATAAGACATACTGGAATCAAGGTAAGAAACGTTTGTGCGTCCTCGCAAATTCTCTATCTCAGCATTTTAGCCCTACGCGTGCTCGCTGTGCCCATCGCGATTCGTGTTCAAATCGGGACTCACAAGCCACATGAGCACACATACAGGACTGAAGCCTTTCATTTGCGATATCTGTGGTTCATCGTTCACCAAAAGTTCATCGTTGACGAAACATCACCGAATCCATACGGGCGAAGTAAGTCACAACAAACCAACGAAACCAGCTCTGCAATATTTCCATTTTAGCGGCCTTATGTTTGCGAAGTCTGTGGAATGCGATTCAACTCGTCAGATCATGTCAAACGACACATGAGAACGCATACAGGTTGGTTCATGTAGTCAAATTATAAAGCTTGAATCACTCATCATAATCGTTTCAGGTGAAAGACCTTACAAGTGTCAGTATTGCGACCGCAGCTACGCACAATCCAACGATTTACTGAAGCATACGAGAATTCACGTAGGAGAGAACACTTATAAGTGCAACCTCTGCACGGCAGCTTTTCGGCTTCAAGCTCAACTACGAGAGCATTACCGAATACACTACGATGCTAGCAGTTTGAACCTCCGCTCCGATTCGCTTGACCAGAAGCCTTCAATGACAGAAATGGAGATGATCGTCGAGGAGCAGCAACGGCGAGATCACGAGCTCCAATTCGTCCAACAGATGATGAAAAGCGAAGCCAATGACGATCTGACAGAGAAGCTTCTCTACCAACAGCCGGACTCAGGCTTCCGACATGAACCAACAAAAAAGCAAAAGCTAGACCAATGAGCAGCGAAGCGCTAACGTGTCTGGAGCAGTATTTGCATAAAATTTATAATGGAAATAGTTTAGAAAGGCAAGAAATAAACTAGATGATTTATAAGATTTAGTCAGAACTTTTCCTTCGGCCACAAAGCAATTTGGATAAACGTCAAAAGTTAAAGTCGACTTTGATTTAGAGCCAACCCTTCTCTACCCATGACTTCAAAAGCTTTTGAAAAATCATTTTGCAGGGCGGGTTGTTGTAAAGAAGCTTTCTGTAGGCATCGTCTTCGATCTCTTCGGGCTTTTCTATCTGATCAGCGAAAGCGAACGGAATGATGACGATCTGGCGCAAAACTTGCAGCTGACCATTTCTCGACAGTTCAGCTTTAAATGAGTCAAGCGATGGCGTTGGTTTGTTGAAGCCAAACTTCTTTAACGTATTGGCAAACTGCTCATGATAAAATAACAAAATTTCCTCGATTGGTAGCTCTCCGTTCTCATCTCGCTTCAGCAAATCAAACATGAAAATTAAATCGATTGCTGGGCTGCAGTAGATGCTTAATTGAAAATCAATCTAAAAAAGATTAATTGATTGCAATGACGATCACAAAATCAAAGCGAGTCACATACAAAACGTAGATCCTCCAAGCGCTGTTCTTCATCGACTTTGATAAGAATGTTTCCTTCGTGGAAATCCCCGTGATTCAAAACATTGAACCCGTCGCCAGATTCACTCGCTGTGTATAGTTTGCGTCCGTTCTCGCTTATGTTTCTCGAGAAGGTTTCTAGTCGAGAAACGAGATACTCATAATCAGGCCAGGAGCCAATAACTTCTCGAAAAACCTGCAAGGTTTTGTCAAAAAATCCTTTAACGATTTCGTCTGTCCGGAAAAGTGAGTGGTTGAAATTAGTAAAGTCGTGCTCGCCCTGGGAACAAAGAAAGTTTCATTGAGAATCTGATGAACTTGAAATTTCACCAACAGTTTCCGCCAAGTAAAATGAAGCAGCGTGAAATTTTGCTAATTTTCGAACGATTTTCTTAGAATCGGCAAGCGTGTCAGGTGGTTGGCTGGGCGACAAGTATCCATCAGCGCTCATATCCTTCAAAATTATGATCGGAAAAGGCTCCTGCGAAGCATAAATGATCCTTCGAGAAACATAAATTATTCACACTTCAAGAGAGAAAACGAAAACTTACTCTGGTGCTATGTCGATTTCCATGCCGTTACGCTTGAAAAGCTGGTTGATGACAGGAATCGTTTGCCTGTACATTCTCATTTCATTCTCGAACAAAGGTCCATCAGAAACCACTTTGGCATTGAAGCCCTCGCCTTGCGGTTTTGTCTTGATCACAACGTCCAAATGTTCAGGCTCTGATTTTATTGCTGTGGCGAATTCAATTCTAACTTGAGTCAACTCGCTTAAAAATGCATTAGAAGATTCATCTTTGACAACGAACGACAGAACTTGGATTGATGGGTCGCGTTTGTAAGACTGCAAAATGTTCTGAAGAAACGCCTTGTCGAGCCATTCGTTTTTATTCTCTTTAGTTTCTTGCATCTTGAGCTTAATTTCAAAGACTTTACAATTGGGAAACAATGTGGAATATTTGTAGCAGATCACAAATATTTAGTCTTACTGACAGCAGAGCACAACTAACTATAAACTAATATACACTTTACAATTTTTAATAAGTACTATTTACTATTTTCATTTCACTGGCGGTAAAGCAAAGCTTATCAGCTTATGACTGTGTGGTCACAACTTAGCTAAAATTAAACTTCAGAGGTTTGATCTAAATTTAAGACTTTAGACTTAAAATATTTGCTTGTCTGGTTCTCGTCCGCTGCGCTCCATTTTCACAACGAAATTTCCATTCGGTATGATGCGACTTGCAGCTTCTTGCTTGTGCCAAGTTTTTGAAATTAAATTCTTTACATTTATTCAAACAGTTTGATCCTCAACGGTCGTTCGATGTTTTTAATTTCCCCAGATGAAAATTATATCATACATATAATAAATTTAAATGATGTTAAATGAATCCACTTTAGATTTACATAAATGTCACTAATTAAATTAGATGTAGAAGATTTTTTGATCTCCGCTTGACGGCTCATGAAATTGATGACTTAACAAATTCATTTAAAGTTGCCAACCACTGTGACAACTCGGAGCTCACGCTTGAAAGTGATATTCTGGTGCGATTTCCACGCATTCTGAACCGAGGAATTCATGAGTGCTTTGAATGAAAATCTTGGTAAGTTTTCAGGTGGGGAACGCCATAAATTGCTTACCATTTTTCAAAAGCCAGCTTAATTGAAGTCTTACCGCTCAGTGGACGGGAATTTTTCTTTTTTCGCTCTGTGAAAATTGTTTATTAAAGTTTCCAATTGTCTGTGCATCCAATTGAAAAAGTTCGATAAGTTCATCGTTGAAATTATCGGCTGATCTTCAATCCTAAGCTCCACCAAAGCTCTTACCAATCGCTAATTTACCAGCCTAACCGACTTGGTAAGTTTCACTTCCGAAAATCAAATCAGTATGTGGAGGAATCGCTTACCGCGTGGAGCACTACACTAAGTGTTTTAACTTTAAATTCGTTCATAAAAAGCAGATGACTTAGTAGCAGTGAAGCATTCTGTAGAGCCTTAAGTCGAGCAAACGTAAGCTGTAGAATATCTTTCGAAATTACTCGCAAGCTTTGTGCGTTTAAATTCGGTTTGTTATACTGTGAATTACCGCATCATGTCTCGCGCATTAGATTATCGGTGGAAGTTACATAGAATCTTTCGAGCTGGTTGATCCGGCTCGAGACTACGACGTTAAGCAGTCGGCTTAGCGATTGAAAGAGCTTTGGTTTAAGAAGGTTGAAAAGTAAATTTCACGGTCAATTAGTCTGAACACAAATTTTATTCGATTTGTTCTACTTGACCGAATACCTAATCAGTGTTTAGCTGCTTGCGGTCTCCCTTGTGTTACGATTTCTTTGTTATTAATTATTTTATTCCCTTGTTAAGATCTTTTAAATCTCACGTTTTCTTGTGAGTTTTTCAAAATGATTGGAGTTAAGTGGATTGCGATGGCGCTTTTAGTTGCCCAAACGATCGCCGGTCGATATGAAAAAGGTAAACACACGAAAATTATTTTATAAGCTTGATATTGAACGAATTCTATCTCCAGCATCGTCATACCAAAATCAAGTTAGAAACAGCTACGATCGTGATCTGTTTTGGCCGAAATATTACAAGAAGAACAGCTACGAGCACGGTAACTTCCATGGCCGCAGATTTCCGCAATCATGGACGAAGTTCAACGATCACTCGTCGTATGAAAGTGATTCGAATGATATTTTCTCGAATGAAGATCCAGAATATTTGGAGGACGAATTGCTGGAAGAGCAATATGAATATGGTGATGAACAGTTCAGCTATGACGAAGACGATGAATTCGGTCCCAGCAATTGGTGGAAAATCAATAAGAACTGCAGCGGGCTCAAACAAAGTCCTGTGAAACTGTACGAGTCGCTCACATTTTCAGCTATCAATCCCGTCCCACTGACCATCGATGGCTTTGAGACGATTCCAGAAAAAGTTACCGCAATGAACAGCGGACACTCGATTGCTATACGCTTCGAATATGAAGAGGGAGAAACTGTTAAAATATTCGGTGGACCGCTGAACAGTCCCTACATAGTGCAAAACGTACACTGGCACTGGGGCGAAAACGATGATGAAGGAAGCGAGCACATACTCAACGGCAAAAGGTATGCCGCTGAGCTTCATTTCGTCTGCTGGAATGCAAAATACGGTGAGTTAAACCTTTTTTTTTAAATGAAAACCTAAATAATTTCTTGCTTCATTTAGCGTCAGTTACTGAAGCGTCAGTCCAATTTGAAGGTCTTGCTGTGTTAGCGTTCTTTTATGAGGTACATACTTAAATACAAAATAATTGTTCTGCCAGTGAATTTCACATCTCATTCTTTAGTTCGACGACTCTGCCGATGATATCAATGCCCTCCAGCTCGTACCAAACGTTATCGAAGCCAGCTCCACGTTTGACGATAACTCTAATGTCTTTTGCATTCGCGACCTAATAAAAACAAATGATTTTTCATATCTCAGTTACAAAGGATCGCTGACAACACCAAACTGCTACGAGACGGTGACTTGGCTTGTGTCCAAAAATATTTTGAGGATCAATTCTAAAGACCTCGCACAGCTGAGGCAATTGAAAGATCAATCCGATCAACCAATAATTAAGAACGTGCGACCGATCCAACGACTTAACCGGCGCAAAGTTACTTCGTATTAAGTTGTTCGAATTAATGATTGAAAGGCTTGAAACAGCCGCTTGTTTCGGAAATTAATTAAAACGTTTCAGTGAAATTTTTACTATTCTAAGTTTTGTTCGTGTTTCTGTAACATAATAAAATGATGTTGCAATTTCGATAAAAGCTTTTTATTAATTTCCTTTGACTATTTTTCTATCGTCAATGACGCCGATTCTAATCAGTTTAAGTCTTGATACGCATCGGATTAAGCTGAGAGAACGAGAGACCCCCCTTGGTAAAGTCTTAAGTTCTCTCTAGCCTAATGCGAATAGTTATAAACATTATGTTGAACTAGACTCAGCTCATTAGACAACTTGCAGTTACAAATAAGAGATGAGGAAACTTTAAAACAAGTTTAGTCAAAGTTTAGCTAATGTTTTGGCAGAATCAAAAGTGTCTCACAGTTTAGATTGCGAGTTACTCTTTTATTTCCTAAGCTACTTTTTGTTAATTCAATTAGACGCCTAAAAGTTAAGATGACTTATTTCAATGAGTTAATTTGAGGTACAATGTTTTAGATTTCTCGTCGATACTTGAGAGACATTTAGAGAGATTTAGAGATTCATTGAAGACTAGGAAGAGAGTACTAAATTATGAAAGCTTACGAAGCTTTTGTGATAAAACTTGCGGTTTCAGATAAAACTTATAAAATCTTCACTGGGTTGAAACGAAGCCAGCTAGAATCTGAACTAGAAGTTGCGTGATTACAAGTTTCTGATGTAGCGCGTTCGGCGAACCAACACGCAGCACGAAGTCAAACCTGAGGAATATTTTCCCAGCTCTGTGATGTTTAATACTTTTCTTGGAATGTCGATTTTGTCTGAAAGAATTTGCGTTGTGACAGGAATTTCGTCGATCGAACGATGGACTAGAAATCCATTGATGAACAGTACATTTGCGGCGTTCTCTTCGCTAACTGTCAGCGTTTGATAGCTGAAAGAAGCTTCACGTTCTATCCGCTTAAGGATTCCCTGAGAATGTGGAGAACTCGACACGCACAGCAGATCAGGCCCAGCCATTGAGATGTAGTACTTTAGATGTCGGTTTTCAGTCACCTAATGTGAACCAATTAGAAGGAACAAACTTATTAAAACAGAAATTAGAAGGCGGTGAAATGAAGCAATAATTTATCTAAGTCCAATTTCAGTGGTCGAAATTATTTCATTCCATTTGTTTTTAGCTTAGAGAAGATTTAGCTTGTGATATTTTAATAAGTGGAATAGTAAAACCAGTTTATGAGTGAAATCTTGTTGAAATATTTGAGAATGTAAAGAGAAATCAAAAATCAACCTCAATATATCCGCCAAGTCTGAGGTAATTGCGTCTTTATGTTCGTTTGAAGTTATCATTCAACATTTCGTTGGTCAGCTCACGTTCGCGAAATAGAAAAGAGCAGAAAACTTTTAACGCTAACGGGCATGCCGAAACTTACCTTTATAGGAACACATGGAAACTCTGGAAACGCATTAGCCACCGCTCTTGCTCCAGCTTCATTGGTGAAGTCAGACAGACCGACGAAGAACTCCTTACCGGTGAAGAGGACATCTCCGCCTTCCAATTTCGCTTTTGGATCTGCGATTTCGACCAAAGCCAAATCAAGTTCTTTCTTCAAAATCGCTCTGACATTTTCAACCTGAAACCGAGCGAAGTAAATCGTTATTACATATTTAATACTGGCGATAATATCAATAACAAGCAATACCAATTTCAATTACTTTGTAATTGGAATCAGGTTTCAAACAATTGAAACAACGATTGAACCATATCTGTGGGATCTATGTACAAGAGATAGCTGATGTGAAATTGTAAACCACGACCTTCCAAACACCGGTCCCGTGCTTTTACCAACTGAGCTTTAACATTTTGTTAGTGCTAGTTTCTTATAAAACAAAAGCAGCTTAGAAGCAAATCATTGATAGTAACTATTAGTTACGGAAAGTCAACTCAAACTTGAGAACACGCGCCAAGGAGTTGAGCAAGAATTCTTTATGACCATTCAATGAATGGCATTCATTCAACAAGTAGACATTTTATTACTTTAAAGCCTCGAATCGTTACGATTCTGTTCTAGTTAGTTTCTCCAACTCGCATCACCGATTGACTAGAGACTAATAAACAACTGACTCGGGCGTTGACGTTACGTAGCGCTCGGGCTGGGTTCATCGAAATGTTGTGGAAATGTTTATGTTAATTAAAATTACGAAGAAGATCGAAGATGATGTCACAATATTCCATGTTGGGTGCTTGTTATTAAGCAGGCCACGCATACCTAAAGGATGCTCCCTATATAACTTCCTCACCTCTTTTAGCCGCGTCGGATTTCCTGGCTTTGTGATGAGAGCAATGTTATTACAAACCACGGCGGTGTCTTCAATGAACACTGACTCTGGAAGCTCTTCGTCTGATGGCATTTCGATAACATCTAGCTCGAGCTCTCGCAGCAGTTGCACATATTTTTCATGTTCCTGCTTTGCAACATCAACTTCGATGCCGCGGGTTTTAAGTGAGAGTGGAATTCTAGAAAAGAGGAAGCAAATCAGAGTCTTGAAGTCATGTCGGGGATTCCCATCAATCTACAGCTGACAATTCTATTTAAAGTTTTATCGATTTTTTGCATCACAGCCGACTAGACACAGTGCCGACATTAAATAGGTTCGACGCTCACCTCGAGACTATTGCGTGGGTGTACTTGAACGTCATGTTTTCAGCTCTGACTAACTTCAACTACGGGAGCTCTACAATTTACTAGTAAAATTGAGCGAATGTTTCTTTCGATGGCATAAATACTCTAGTTTAACGAAACGTTGTCCAGCAAAAAACGTACATACATATAACATTAGGCATTACCGACTGTGGAAATATCTTTTATTCACCCAACATACTACATATTCACAGTTTCATCTGAGACAGTTGGAAGTTCAGCCTTTCTTCCTTGAATTTTCGGGTGGCAATCAACCTCTTGACTTTCATGAACCCGTCCAGGAAGTCACCCACACTCTGGTTACCATCGAGAAAAGCATCAACGGTGCTCTCGCACTCTGATTCTGCATTGGATACACCGATTTCCAGTAACTGTCTGATGTTCTGCGGAGAATATTCGCTGGCTTTGTCTTCATATTTTGCATTTGTTTGATTATAAAGAACGCCGAGGTTCAGGAACTCTACCGATAATGACTCAACGTTTGCTTTTAGGTCACAAAGAACTGAATTTTTCTCGAGATTCTTTCTAGCTAAATCTTCCGTCTCTTCAATCAATACGTCGAGTTCTGCGTTTAATGCCTTTATCGGGCTCAGTTCTTCCACGAAATCGTCCAAATACTGTTCATCGTTTAGCAGTTCAAGGAGCTGTCTGGCATCGAGTCCATCAAGCTCAGGAATGTTCGATTGCGCATTGGTGGGAAGCTCAGGAGGTCGTTTTTCGAATTCTCTGATGATCGCATGGCAGACTCGACCCAAATCACTGTTGACTGTGAAGTTGACCAGTCCAGGAAAGTTTTTGATTTCTCCATTCTCTATCCACGGGTGAGCTAAGCGTGGCTCAACGCTCAGCTTTGGAGTTTTGTAAGGAAATTCTGGTTCCAGCTCGATTACAAGCGTCACATCATTCGATCCCGACTTGAATTTTATCTCAAACTTTTCTTCATTTATTTCAAAAACGCTGAAAAATGATTTAATTGATGATTGAATTAATACTCGAGGATTATTATAAGCTCACTTGTCATTAAATATCTTGAGTGTATCAATTTGTCGTCGCCGCTGTTCTGCAGAATTAAACATCTTTAATTTTTGTCGGGGAAACGTAAATAAAACTTTGTGTTGTCCGCAAATTACGGTCGAGGAAACTTAACGAAAACTTGAAAATTCTATCAGGAAAATCTTATATTCTTTTGTATTTTTATATCGCAAACTGAAGATGAATCCTTTCATCTATATTTCACAAATCATGCAGGTGTCATAAGACGGATAAGAGACATTGGAGAAAACGAATAAGTTACTGAATCATTTCGAACTTAAGCTCCACGCGTGTGCCTCGAAACTTTCCCAGTTGATCATTCATGTTTACCAATAAAAAATTTTACACTTCGAGGGCAATGAATTGTTGAATAATTCCTGATCACGTAAACTAAAGATCTTGTCCATGATGGACAATGTTTTGCTTGGTGGTCTGTCGTCATCGTTCGCCACTGTCTTCACAAATCCTCTCGAAGTAAGATTGCTAAATCAAATAGAAAATTGCATAAAAAAATTATCTTCTTCCATAGGTGATTAAGACGCGTCTGCAACTTCAGGGCGAACTCGTGAAGAAAGGCACCGTCGTAGAGCCGTACAAGAACTTTCTTCAGGGATTTGTGCAAATTGCAAAGCACGACGGATACCTGGCGCTCCAACGCGGCTTGTCGGCTTCTTTATGCTTTCAGTTTGTACTGAATTCGTGCAGGTGAGTTTTTATTTCTTAATCCTAGTGGCTCAAAATTCAATGGAACTTTCAGACTTGGCATTTATACCACTGCTTATGAGAGAGGTTGGACACGAGCTGCTGATGGAAACGTCAGTGTTTTGAAATCGGCTCTATTTGGAGGAATTGGTGGAACAATCGGACAAGCTTTAGCTTCACCATTCTTCATGTTGCGTAACCAGCTTCAGTCGGCTTCAGTTGAGAAAATTGCAGTCGGATATCAGCACAAGCATGAAGGTTTCATTGCCGCTTTCCGAAAAATCTACAAAGCTCATGGAATCGCGGGACTTTATCGAGGAGTTTTGGTAACGGTGCCTAGAGGAATGATGGTAAGCCTGCTTCGTTAATCTCTAGAGATGAATTTTCTTTTAAATCTTCGCAGGGCTCTGGAACTCAAATTGCAACATTCGGAACAACGAAAGATTATCTACAAAGAGGTCATCCTGACGCCGATGCAACTGTGATCTCACTTATCAGCGGAGCGACGGCTGGAACTGCCATGGCAATAGCAATGAACCCAACTGATGTCATCAGCACGCGCTTATACAATCAAGGAGTATCGACGAGTGGAAAAGGAATTTACTACAACGGTGTCATTGATTGTTTCTTGAAGATATTGAAAGCGGAAGGAGTTGCAGGTTTTTATAAAGGATTTTGGCCACACTACATACGAATTGGCCCTCACTCAGCGCTCGTTCTGCTATTCTTCGATGAACTGAAACTCTTCAAACTCAAAATAAGCTAAAATTTCGCTTTGACAAGTCAATTGGTGGCAGATAGCCAAGCCGATCAAATTAGAAAGGAATCAAAAACTAGTTGTTATTAGAAGAATTATATTTTATTTTATCTTAATATTTTCAATAAACTTTTCTAGAAAACCAAAAATTTTCGATATAGAACTTAGCGGCAACTTTTTTCTATCAGCAAATGTGGTCAACATTACTATTGCAATGAAAAAACGTGCATTTTCCACCCGCATCGTATCGCACATTTTGCTTTTAAGCGGAACTTTTATCATCAGACTAACCATTCCCATGATTTACGAGTCCACATCGCGATCGTCATCACAAAGGCGAACATTACTGAGGCAGAAAAATCATACATAGGAGTTTGTAGAGAAGGTAAATTCCAATTCCTCGGAACGTGAAAACGGTTGCGAAGTGCACAACTTTGAGTCTGCAAAATTTCAAAGGTAAATTTTATGTTTGAATGAATTCAAGTTGCTCTTAGTTACCTCTGGAATCGCTTATGAGCTTCTGGAATGTTCTTGGGATCTTCCTTCATTAAATAAGTCCTAATCCCGTACATGCATTGCTTCATAAACAATGGCCAATTAACGGCCTCCATGTCGAAATAGAAAAGTTCTTTATCCTTCTCGTCGAGTTTGCTCCAAAGGTTCTAGATAGGAAAAGTCTGTTAGAAACTGAAAGTTCTTAAACGTGATTCAACTCACTTTTACGTTGTTGTTGGTGAATTTCCAAGTACGATTCGTGAAGTAGGAGAGAACATCGCAGAGCTTGTGAATCTTTCTGTACGTATCCAGCAATCTGCGATTCAAATACCATAATTAGTTTCGATTAGATGACAGGAACATGAGAACTTACTTCGGCTTTTTACCACAGATGAAGAGTCCCATATCGATGAGCACAGCCGGAATAAAGTGATATAGAAGAGTTAGAATCGTCACAAGGGCTTTGGAGTTAGACATCGTGAAGGAGTAGTACCAAGCAGTCTTCATCAGTGGCACTTGTTCACCGTACTCAGTCGCTAAATCACAGTACGCCTGCCAATTGATCGGATTTTTCGGTGACGTAACAAAGTTGTAAACTGGCGGTTCTTCATAGGAGTTGGTTCCAATATCGTAGCCACTTGCGATCATTGAGTTGACACACAAATCGACAGGAACAATCTCGGCATTATTTTCTTTTTTGATATGAAGAACTCGTAAGAGACCAGCAGCGACACCCACAATTATACCGGTTGGTCCGTACATCTATCAGAGAAGAAGAACATTAAGCCGAACATCAAATTTTTCAGACAGCTTACGTTATCGATCCATCCTCTAAGCGGTTCCTTGAACGTGGGAATAACGATTGCAGGTCGGACCACAGCGACAGGAAGACCTTTCGAATGATGTTTGACAATATCTTCTGCTAAAGCTTTTGTGTATGTGTAAGTGTTGGGCCACTCCTTGATCAATCTAAGAACAATTTTATCAAGAACAATTGACTACGACATATGTTGATATCACTCACTCAGGTGTAAGAAGATCTAACGTTTTGTCGTCCAAAGCATCTCCCAATTTAATTGAGTTATCGCCACTCAATGGAGTTTTGTAGAACTTTTCATCAATATCCAATCGATTGCAGTTGGCATAGGCAGTTGAGACATGAATCAACGCCTAACAATAAAGATTTTACATTGAGCTTTTGTCAAAAATAAATCTGCAAAAAGTTTGTTCGTGCTTTTATATTTGCGAGTAGAGGAACGAAGGTCGTTCAGATCATGGATATAAGTTGAGGGAGAATCCCCGTCTTAATTAAGCATCGGCAACAAAGAGCGAATCTATTTGAAGTATCTTTTACTTGACTGACAGCTCACCTTTAATTTTTCCATCTCCTTGGCTAATGTCAATATTTCCTTTGTTGCGTTGACGTTTATAGCGAGTGCCAACTTCAATTTCTCGTCGAATCTGTGAATGGAGAGAAAGATAAGATGAATATTGTTGACTTGCGTCGCGTGTGAGTCAAACACTAAGGTCAGGTTCGTCGCTGAAGTCTTTTGATTGTAATCACCTACCTTACTGTCGCTGCCACATGAAAAACAATATTGACTTGTTTCATCAGGAGCGCTCGCTCGTTCGGCTCGATGCCTAAGCCCGGCAACATGCAATCACCATTGATGGCGATGATTTTGTGACGGAATTTTGGGTGTTCTCGCTTCATTTGTTCAAATACCTAGAAGTTTGACTGTCATGAGCAATTTGTTATTAGAAAAGCTCTAAATATTACCGGATCATCAAAGATTTTTCCAACTCTTGTGTGAATGTCGTCATTTTTCTTGTTTCGTATGAGAAGGTAAATGCTTTCGACATCGCACGTTCGTAAAAGCTTCTCGATGAGAACTAAGATGATGGAGAAAAATTTCATGAGAATTCAAGTTTATCTTTAAGGAAGGAACATCTGAAGAAACGTCGGAGCGCTATTTTGATATGTAATGAAACTTTGCGATTTATTTTAGGGTCATTTGGCTTTATTTTGATGATGGAATCATTGGATATTTTTTCTGCACTTCTGTGAGATTTTTAAAAAATAGAAAACTAAAATTAGATTCTATCACATTCGATTTTTAAAATAAATAAAATTGTTTTGCTCTATTTCTTCCCATATTTGCTTTCAGCAGAAAAAACGCGTTCAACGTCGTAAACGCTTATATTAGGCTCGGAGCGTGGTCTGAAATGCTGCTTTGCTTGTTTGATATCTCCTTCAATGACCTTAGCACTCTCGTTACTCAAACTTCAAAAAGCGAAAACGAGGCAAGACAATGTTCTATGAAAAAGAATAATCCGAAGATCAACAATAGCAACAGCTAATTTTGTTTGTGGTAAGCGAGATGAAAAACGTGAGCGGCAGAACGTAATTAGACGGAGTGTGTTGGTAAAATAGTTTCATGCGGCCGAAGTTGTCCACATCAACATCTATTTCCTAGTTCTGTTCGTTCTTAAGTCAAAGCAAGCGCGATTGTTTGACGTCACGATTTCTTAATTTTCTGCTACTAGAATGTGCAGTGACGTTCATCGCGATGTTCTCTTAAAGGGTCAACGGCGTTAAGACGATGACACATGGCAATTCGTCACTCACGAGCAGACATGTTTAGTTTTTAATTTGTTTTCGAAGCAAACGCGCAGCAATTCTCAAGTTATCGTATTTGCTCTCTGCACTACAGAAATTTTTAAGATTGACCAAACAAACTTCCATTCTTAATTTTTCGCACGGTGTTAGGTTGACTTCAAACAATTCAGACAAGTACGTAGACTAGAAGTAGACTCTTCAATAATCTGTTCCGCTAATATTACAACACGAGAAGGCTAACAGCTTCTGGAAATCAATTTTATTTTAAAGCTTCATCTATGAACAGAGACAACCAAGTAGATTCAAGTTCAAAGTCAAGCTGTAAGCGTAACTAAAGCGACCTCGATATTAGATTCCACATTTTATAAATGAACTCACTTCATGTAAGCGAGACTCGCACTTTCATTTCTCACTTGATTAGATAACATCGAACTATTTAATTGACGAAGAACGTTTCGCAGCTGATTCCGGTCATTGTGAAGTGATTTCCTAATTGCGGGCATTTAAGTTTTATCACACGAACATCGCTTGAACTGATTTCCATAAGAAAAATTCATTCTCAGAACAGCTTCGCTTTTTTAACAGCAATTCATCTTGAAGTTTCAAGAAGTGAACCTCATCTCTAGGTCATTTGTTTCCCAGACGTTGCATATGAATTTCGTCACGAAAATCCGTCGCCTAACAAAATGCAGACGAAGATTGATTTGTCATCTTCACGCTCCTCATTTGAATATTTGGAACACGTAAATTTCTGCTTCATCTCTTTGTTGGGACGACGATGCTTCAAGATTACTCATCGCGACTTACGGTTTTGACTTGCGGTTTAACAAACGAATTCCAATTTCAAGGTCATTCGAGAGTGAAAATTACGGCTCGATTAGGAATTTTAGCCGAAAATTGATTTGTTCGCTTCAACTTGACAAATAGTTGATTGCATAATGATTAATATTGTCTTGAGCGCACGATTAAACATTGAGGAGTGGTATTATATGTATCTCGACTTACTTTTTCCTAAAAATCCTGTTCCACCAGTGATGAACACGGACTTCTTAGTGTAGAACTGTTGAATCGGCGTGCCAACTAAAAGGTAATAAAATAATTATGAAATCATTCAAAATAAATAAGGTCATCATGAGCAAAATGGTTTTCGTTGCGAGTAGTTAGCTGCGCTGGCTTAATAAATGGTCCGATTGGTTATGTTTCAGCTCGGACTTCCAAAGTTTAAAATAATATTAAATGTTTTTCTGCTCAAGGAAGTAACCTATTCATCGCGAGGCTCAACAACAGATCAAAGGTCTCCAAACAATAGTGGGATGGTTGTTGAAATGAAATTTTGCATGGAAACTTAAAAGAGCTTTAAAATGAATTGCAAAAAATATTAACTAAACAAATTGGAGTTGTGATGATCGTCATAAGAATCAATTAGCAGAGTGTTTGCTCATCTAATGACGAATGACATAAGATTTCTGGAGACTCCAGACTCTCTCATGGAAACAGTGGAAATTATCTGATCAAGTTGAGCTCACCATTATGCAGTCGGTCTGATGAAGTTATGATTGTTTCTTGAAGAGGAGCCATTTGTTGTAATCCTTTACCACGCTATGAGAGGACGAAAGTGTTAGCTTCCACGTTATGTAGCTTGATGTTATGCCATTCATTATTCGTGTCTCTCAATTTTGCTTAGATCATTTTTCATGATTGGTGAACTTTAGGTTTGAGCTCTGTTTTCTAAGAAATGCACTTCATAGTCTGAATTTATGGCTTTGACGGACAAAATGATTTTGAGATTAATAATCCTCATCTTTGTTGTGAATGATGTTGAAAACGTGACAAGAGAAATCCATAAGGTCATGATTTAAATTGTGATCAAACTTACAAAATAAACAAGAGTCGCCTATCTCGGTATCGTCGCAGCATAAAGAAAACAAAATCTTCAACTACTTTAAAAAGGTTTTCAAGATCAACACGGAATTGTTTGCATTAACCTTCATCGAAACATCGAAAAACTTTTTGCTTTGTCGGCCGTTTGCCCGCACACAAAGTAAATGGACAACCCACGTGTACTTATCATTTGGTTAATTACGACGTTCCATCTGACTGAGGTCATCTGATTCACAAAAACATTCGAAAGCCTTTTTGATTTTCCTGAAAAGACGTGAAGTCTCGCTAACTGAAGAAGACAAATTTGTTGAATCATCCTTCTAATGATCTTAAGTTGCGATTCCACATTGCGGAATTTCCTAATTTTTTTGTTTCTTCAACTTAAGATTTGACGCTCACAGCGAGAATAAAGTTCATTATTTATTGTGACGGGTGCGCGCACTGAATCGTAGAGTTCTCAGTCTGACGTCAATGAATCATAAGTTCAGAAATGGGCAGTTTTTGGTAGTATGAATTTTCTAGGTTTAAAACATTGCTATCGCTTTGCATCATGTTTAGAATTTACTTGGAAGTATCGCAATTCAACGAGTTGAGAACAATAACTTAAATTATCTCATTCTCCAACTGATTAGCTTCAGTAAATTTCATACTTGCTCATCTGATTAGAAATCTACTCCGTTCATTTTTGCGATCAAAAGCATCTTATTTTAAACTGATACAATCTTTCTTTTGATGATGAGTTTGAAGTTCAAAAAGTGTTTTTTGTTGACGTATTTTCTCACAATTAAGTCAAAATTAAGTTTGAGCTTCGACTTTGAAATGTTCGCGAAAAGTTTAAGTAAGTTTATTTGTCGATCGTCTGAAGTATTGCCGATAATCGTATTTTGGCCTTGTCTCAATGGCCCTCATTAAGCGATTTAGCGTTTTGCTATTTAGAAGCTACACAGTGGAAATTACAAACTTTAATTTTCGACAAAACTTAAGACAAGTTAAATGCTTTAAAAATGACTAGCAAAACTCTTTTCATACTCAATTTGCAATCGCAACTGACAACCGACGAGCGATAATTCCTCGATAATTGTTATGCTTCACACTAATTGTCACACGTCTTAATTCCCTCCAATCAAGATTTCCTAATTATCGATTTTATGACTTATTGATTCGGTTCAGATTTAATCGATTAAACACTTATCGTTTATCGAACATCGGCAAAATTATACAATAAAGTTTCAAGTTCAAAAAACTGTTTCTCAATTTTACACGAAAGTTTTATTCACCTTTAAAGAGTGTGTGAAGGTGTCAGAATTTTAATTGATAGAGGAATCAGAGAATGTTGCTTAATCTCATCACGTAGATTACTTTATTTCGAACACGTTTGCTATTCTCACTAGAAAACAAAGCAGAATTGTTGTGCAAATGACTTAAATTGAATCATATGATGCGTAAGACCGAACTTCAGACGCGGCGTTTGATGTTTTTTTCGCGACTTGTTAATGTCCAGATGATCGATCTTGAACCGTTTTCTCGTTATTTGAGAAGACAATTAACAAGTTCTACGAAATTGTTACAAAAAATTGCACATTGGAAAATAACAACTGAAAGAAGCTGACAGTCTATGACTCAATTTTTTGATGCCTTGAACGAAGACTTCGATTCCAAGTCTTGCACATGATTTTGTTCGCATATGATGCAACAGATTGTGCAAAGCATTGACTTGGACAATAAATCGATTTTCAATTTCGCATGCAAATCACATCCGAGCTCCAAATCATATTTCACTTCAGCTACTAAACACACGAAGCAACATTGCTGGTTTGGCTTTTCCATTGATCGAAAAGCGGCTGTGACTATCGAGTAATTGACACAATTCAACACATTACAACGTAAAACTTCTCGCTGAGGTTAACAATTTCACTTCAAGATTTTTGTAAACATCGTTGGCGGTGCAAGTGCAACGATAAAGTGTTTACTCTGACCTTCACGATCCTATTTGCTCGTCTTCGATGCAAAAGTGTCTCTTGTCCTTTTGCAAACCTTCGGATAGTTATGAAATCATTTGATACAAATTTACTAAATCTTTAGCTCCATTAAGAACAGCACTTGTTTTCCAATGTCTCTTTTAAGTGTCTAGCGACAACGAATAATGAATGGCACGTTTGAAAATTCACAGCACTTTAGGTCAAACATAACATTGCATCACTCAACATCAATTTAAAAATTACCGAAAAACTTAGATGATGTTTTCAATTTTTTTCTTCTTCTAGAATCGACTTGCGACTTTTATGTTTAAATAAATTTTTGAGCCTTAACAGCACGACGGATAAAATGAAACTGAAAATTTAAACAGCGTCTCTTACATTTTTATAACTTCCAGCTGAAGATGTGAGCGAATATTGCTGACGTCATAGATATCAGAGATCGCGATCGGTCGACAGGTAGTGAAAATGTTGTCGAAAAGCTTCGTTTTGGAACCCTGAAACGAACGAACTTGCGCTTGGGAGAGCGGAGTTGTGAGAGTGCTTGCTCTGAGCTTTTGCTCTGATTTGATAATTTTGTATCGTCGCTATCATGAACGCTACGATCAAGAGCAACTATCATTTACAAATTCAAATGAAACATTTCCTTGATTAATTTGACTTGCTTAATTAAACCGCTTTTCCCGATTTATGTGTAGGTAAACGATTGATTGCTCCCAAGCACTTAGGTATCTTGAGAATATTATTTATAGTTAAACCTGCGCACGTCTGGTCCACTTGAATGACGCACTTGATTGAAGGTGAACCACACATCGACAAAAAGTTCCATTGTTGGATAATTTAAATCGCTAGCATTACGAGCAACAAGCCAAATCTTTCCGGCTACAGACTTCTTGAAGTTTCGGTACAGACATAAGATCACGCTGATATGTTCTAAGATACTTTGTTTGAAGCAATTTTACAACTGGTACAAAACGGTCTATGTTTTTATTGTAGTTTTATTTATTTCTGTCATGAAAGCTAAAGTTCAGAATTTAAAACATTTATTTTATTCAAAAGAATCGTAAGAATAATAACTTTAAGACACTCAAGTTTCGTTGCGGGCTGCACAAGAATTAATCTCTGTTCCATTTTGTGCTCTTGACCATTCGTTGAAAAAGTCAAGAAATTTTATATTTTATAAAATGTTTGCATTACTTTTGTTTCGTAAGTTAAAATAAAAATATTTCGAAACGATTCGATAGGAATCCCCTAAATGAAATCTTTAGGAACGTCACTTCATTCTTCATCACGAACTGAACGTCTGCAAAAATTGGCATTTGTTTCAATTTTTCATTCATGAAACTTTACTTTTGACTGTTCGTAGTGAAGCAAAATCAGAATCCGTTATTAGGAACTTTAGTTTCAAGCGGTCGAGATCTAAAACCATCGGAAACCTTCTGCGAAATGACGAACGTGTCTTTGCCTCGCGTCTCTGGCATGTAGAAATTGAGAAGAATTGCAAGCAAAACACAAACGCTAGCGAATATGAGGAAGACCGAAGCTCCGAGAGCTTTTTGCATGAGAGGGAAAGTCATTCCGATTGCAAAGTTGCAGAACCACGACGACAGAGATCCCATTGACATCGCGACTGGACGCGGGCCGACTTCAAATAGCTCTGAAAATCGATATTAAAGTTTGTTTTATGCATCGGACAATGGTTGATCATACCGCTGCCACAGAAGAAAGGAATAGGACCAAGTCCAATCTGGTACACGAAGATGTAGGCCAATAGAGCAACGACGCACATGGCTGGAAGCACTGATGAGCTTTCCTGAAATTGTATAAGAAAGAATTTAATTTATGTTTCAAAGTATGAGAATAATTTTCGGCTTACAGCGAAGCTATAGAAAATGCTCAACATCAGCAGAAACAGAGCACAGCCGCAACATGACGTGAGCATCAAAGGTCGTCGATTCACCCTTTCCATTAGAACTGGACTGAAAAAGCTGACGAACAAGTTCAGACAACCAGCCGCAAGATTCGCCCATTTGGCATTCGTTGAGCTAAACCCTATCGACTCAAAGATCGACACTGAATAATAAAATACCTAAGAGAAGAAAACAATGTTAAAATTCTTTCAAGAGTGTGCAGAGATTCTTACAGCGTTGATACCGGAGAGTTGTTGGCCACCCTGCATTGAGCAAACAAGAACCAGCGGAAGCAGTAGTTTAGGATCGCGCAGCACATCCAATATTCCTTGTTTCGATTCGGTGTGGTCACTTGATGGATCCATCAGCTCCAGCTCTTCGACTGCAGTGTCATGACTATCGCAAAGCTTTTCCAATTCTCGTACAGCGCCAGTGCGATCATGAGCGACTAAGCATAAATATTTTGGGCTTTCGGGGAAAAGACGATAAGGCAAAGTGCAGATTATCAAAAATACAAGTTGAAAGCTTAACGCGTAGTGCCACGAATCTTCCGTCCCTAGAACTTCCTGCAGGCTAACAATCTGACCGACAACGACTCCACCCGTTATTCCCATGGAACAGAAAACTCCGAGGGTTCCTCTTAGACGCAACGGAGCGATCTCCGAGAGATACATTGGTAAACATGTTGTGGTGATGCCCGATGCCAGGCCAACAAATAATCTTCCTAACATTAACAGTTCGATTGAAGACAAAGCTCTACAGAACTGAAAGGCCAGTGATCCAATAATAAAGAGAATTGCGCAGACCAGATAAGAGCCTTTCCTAAAAAAAGTAATGTGAGTCATTTCGAGATAATCTATAAAGTCTAATCTAAAATCACCTGCCGACGCGATCAGCTACCAAAGATCCGCCAAGGGAACCGACAGCTCCTCCAACCAGGAAAATCGACACAATGAAAGACCAAAGTAAATCTATGCCAGACTGCGATAAAACGACGTCGTAGTTCTGGTAAACGGTATCATTCGCCCACTCCTTGATGTACTGAGATGGCGCATTGATAATCCCAATGTTATATCCAGCAACATTGGCGCTCCCCAAAGTTGTAGCGACCCCGGTGATAAGCAAAATTCTGTTCCAGCCGCGAGTCTACGAAAAATCAAATAAATTATGTTCGATGAAGATAAGAATAGCTCGCAATTACACGGGTGATAGGAAAGCAATTATCAGCGCCAAGATTAATCGAGGTTCTAGGACAGGGATTAGGAAGTTGCTTCAAGCGCAAAATGCAAACGGCAGCAAACACATTCTTGGCTCGCGTTCAGTTTATTCGTAGAACAAAGCGAATATTGAGAAAGCATGATGAATCAGCTTTGGGTTCTTTAATAAAGAGAGTTTTAATGAATGAAATTACCTTCCGATGCAAGTTTTGGGAATACGGCGACTTGTCCTTCAAAATTAGCTCTCCACGCTGCTCGTTCATCGTCACGAGATTCTTTCGCTAACTCTCTAACACTTTCTCTGAGTTTGATTGATCAATTAACATTGACTCTGAGTTAAGACCGAAATCGAATGAACATACACAAGTGAGCTTTAACTCGTAACTTAAACAAATTGGTCAAAAAGATTGCACGCGTAAAATTTTAAACTGAGTTGGAGGTAAATACTCGACTCGTCTCTCGCTTAACATTCGCTCTTATAAATTCGTTCAATCATCAAGTTATTCCGTCATCAACTTTAGAAAGGAAAAGATGAATTAAAAGTTTGATTGTCTGTTTTGCTATTTTCACATTATGTACTTTAGATCAGCTCAATAAGTCGGCTGCGATCCCACAATCAATCGACATAATATTTACGCAAGTCATCATTGAATTGAAGTTCACTTCCCCTTGTTTTCCCAATGATTGTTGTCGTGTTATTATTTTGAAGAGACAAGTCAAAATGTTCGTGTGGCTAAGTAGCGAGCACGTAAGGGATCTTCTGGCCACGTCAGCAACGATAACGACAGTCCTTCAGTTCCTCACTGGTACTCTGATATGCCAAAACTACATACGCAAGAAAAGCACTGGAGAAGTAATTTAGAATCTATTGTTAGAAGTGAAAGCTTACAGATGTTCATACGGATTTCTGCTTTTTAGACGAGCTCCCTCCCGTTCACCAGCGGTTTGCTGTCGTGTTCGCTATGGCTTCGCTATGGAATCCTCATAAACGAAAACGCAATCATTCTCGTAAATCTGATCGGAGTGATACTTTTTGCATTATACTGCATCGCTTACTACACCTTCACAATTAACAAGAGACGAATGTCGCACCAGCTTTTATTGGTTTTCCTCATGGTGACATTCTCGATCCTCTACAGCAAAGTAGAGCCAAACAATTTACAAGCCTCAAGATTAATAGGTAAACAGATGATTCGTTATCTCGAGCAATGTAACTGAGTTTCTTTTAGGTTTACTTTGTTGCTCCGTCGGAGTTTTCTTCTTCGCTAGTCCGCTCATAAAACTAAAGCACGTCATAGTTTCGAAGAACACCGAAGTCTTGCCTCGACCAATAATCATTGCTTCGTTCTTCGTCACACTGCAATGGTTCGTTTACGGATATTTGATCGACGACAGTTTCATTCAGGTGAGTTTGCAGCATGACGTTACAAGTCGTTACTATCACGCATCTCTTTACAGATTCCAAACTTCCTTGGATGCATTTTGTCATCGATACAGTTGACATTGTTCTGGATTTACCCGAACAGGACTGATGTGAAGTATAAACCGCTGACAACGGAAGACTTGTTGATCTGAACACTTCAGACTGAAAAACCTTGTCAGTAGTAAACATGTAAGATTTTAGCTGCGACAGAATTTATTTTTCTCCAACAATTTGTTACCGTGACGAAGGGCACTTGAAGCAATAAAGTTACGTTAAAAATAATGATTTGCTGTGGTGGGTCGAGCAGCATCACGTGTAAAACATTGGAGGGGACGAAGTCGGTAAGTTCAAAGCGAATATCATTTGATTGAGATGGCGAGGAAAAGTGGCCACTAGCAATTGCAATTAGGGTTCGAGATTGCTTTGCTTTGCCCGAGTTTGATCCCGTCGTTTGTCTCATCGTCTACGTTACTTTGACGGTTCTAAAATTTAACTTTGAGTGTTTAAAGTTAAAAGACATTTGATATCGAACAACTCACCATTAGCTCTTCGGCGATCCTTGCAAAGGCATTTTCCACGTTCGTGTTTTCTTTGGCGGACGTTTCAATTTGGAAAAGAATCTCGGGTATAAGACTGCAAACTTCTTCAGCTTCCTCGGGCGAAACTTCTCGCTCCTCTGGCAGATCACATTTGTTTCCAACAAGTGCACAGACAACGTTACTTGCTGTGTAATTTCTCACTTCGTTTATCCACTTTTGGAGTGACACGAAAGTATTTCGCTTTGTAATATCATACACGATGATTACTCCGTGGGCGCTCCTACAAGGCAAACGAGATTAATACAGCTGAGACTCAAGGGTTATCAGTGCATACCGATAGTAGCTGGATGTGATACTGCGAAATCGCTCGTGCCCTGCTGTGTCCTGAAGAAAGAAATCAAGTCGTTGCAAACGAGAAATTCTAACTGTGTCAAATACTCACCCAGATCTGAAGTTTGATCCTTTTATTGTTTATCTTGAGTGTCTTCATCGAGAAATCAACCCCGATTGTGTTCGTGTGTCGCTCTGTGAAGACATTTCCTGTCTTGAATCGTGTAACTATGCTGCGAAATTATTTTTCCATGGATGAATGGCTAACATGCAAAATTAAGTGGCCACTTACCAGCTTTTTCCAACGGCACAATCACCTATCAACACCACCTTGAAGAGCAAATCGAAGTCTTCGCTCATATTTTTGATATACTCGATCAAATTATACAGAAAGAATATGATTGAGACGTAAAAAGATTATCTTGAGTTTGTTTTTAAATTACTGAAAAAAGTCATTGAGAATCAGTAAATATTTTTTCAGATCACAACAATATCTGTAATCCTACTGATGATCAGTAAACTTACTGATGAACTTTATTTGAAAATCTTGTGAGAAATTATTTCGGTTATATTTATTGGCTCATAGAGAGTCGTTTCAGTTTTTAAAGTGGTTTAATTATCTTTAATAATTTTCATAATTGTCTGAAGTTTGTCTTCGTCAATACTTCTGCTTTTATTTGCAAGTTGTACAGGTTTGAAATCCAATAGATTAAAATTAGTATTCGAGGGCAGTTGAGATCCTAATAGAGTTCCAAAAAGCGGGGACGAAAGGTTGGAAAACTTAGATGAAGCTTACAGTCGAATCCGAAAGGAGCTAACAAGAATGTAAGAGTGAGTAAGAAATATTGCAAAAGTTTTATCGCACTCACTTAGTGAAATCAGAACTCTTGTCGATCACATGTTCAAACTCGGCAAACGAAAGCGAGCCATCATCGTCAAGATCTGCTTCTTCTAAAATATTTTGGATCAACTGATCCATGTCCAGATCCGTGAATTGATTGTTGAATCCAATCAGTCGCTGTATAACTTGCTTAAGGTCGTTTTTGCTGAGCATATCGTCGCCTGTCACGGAAATAAGTCTTTGTTAATAACTTTGGTTTGATGATCTCAAACGGAGCTTACCATCGAAGTCAAATATGCGAAATGCATGTTCAGACTTTACGGACTTTGGAGCTTGATCACTAAAAACGCTCATCATGTCAAGGAAGTCTTCGAACGTGCAATCGCCACTCGCATCTCCAGCACTGCTGAACACTTGACAAATTCTGTCAGCGAATGGATTGCAGGTCAGCTCAGCGATGCCACTAATCATTTTGCTGCACGAGAGCTTAGCGTTTTTGTTGTGATTCACTTTCTCGGGACTAATTGATTTGAATCTCTTGTGTGCTCTGAAATTGTGCAGAATTAAAGTTTGCTAATTGAATAAAAAATTTCTTTTGACTCACATTAAAATTTCTTTTTTGGTAAAATACGTGAGATCTTCGTAGTCTCGAAGCTCATCCTCGCTGAACTGACTTTGGTTGTTGCCCATGACGAGCTTTTTATTGCACAATTTCAACTTAAAAATTGGATATAATTATTTTCAAGCTTTTCCTTTTGAAGGTAGCGTTCGCAAACTTAGTATCGAAAATATAAGTGGGAGGAGGACGGGGGGGTTAGTGATGACGCTAATGACGGTTCATAATATTTGTTGTATTAAGAATAATTAAATTGCTTTAAATTTTTTGAAAAGGGAGAATGTTACTAGAAGAAGGGAGGGGGGTTAAGAATTGACTCCTTACCGATACTGAATAAACGAAGCTCTCTTATTTGATGTTGACAAACGATCTCTCGCAGTCAACGCCCCGAATCGAGCAACCTATCGAATCACATAAAAATCACATGAACATAAAAATGCGCGACAAACATTTTCAAACTTCCAACACGTGGAAGCCCAAGATTAACGGTTCCATAAATCTGACCAAATCTAATTGTACTACTCGATCGATTCACTCCACAGTCCCTACCAGACGACTGCCGCTATGTTTTAAGGGGAAATCCCACCGTTGCTTAGAAACGAGAAAGTGACAAACAACATAAACAATCCTTCAACGAGTCATATTCAGTGTGTCCATTCAGTCTGCGGTTTAAAGTTCGATACAAATCACCTTAGTCCACTAAGTTCGTGTAGCTAATGAATTTAAAATAAAGGTCACTGAGTCACATTCTAGAACACAAGTTACATGAAGGAAAAGTGAGAGTGAACACGATTTTTTGCTGAAATCGTTGCGAACAACAGGCAGAATGACCGAAAGCGAATTGAACCCGGAAATGGTCAAGAGGACTCAAGATAGTTTGGGTAAATTCGTGAAGAAGCCGCCATTGACTGAGAAGTTACTGAGGAAGCCTCCGTTTAAATTTATTCATGACGTCGTCAAAGTGGTAAGGCCGAGGAAAAATTTAAATCATCAATCGTCTATCGATCCAACCGAATATTTTGTTATTCTTGTTAGAAGTTGTTTGGGAAAAATGATTTTCCGAAAATCGATATTGACATCAGTGAGGGTTCAGTTTGTTTTTGTTTCTCTTATTAATAACAGGTGATTCGTGACACAAATTTTCTGGACGAACTTTACACCGACGACGAGTTGAATGCTGACAACATTAAGGATCGCGATGGAAAAATGAAATTCCTACAAAAGTTGATTGATGTTCTCAGTAAGTGCGACTTCCTTAAAAAGCTGAGCTCGGAAGTTTATAACATTTCGTTTCAGAAATTGTCACGCAAAAGGACCTTCAAGCTAGGTCGTCGAAAATCGTAGCTGGTCTCGAAGCCGACAAAACGAACGAGCTGTTTCAAGCAATCGCCTATGCTTTGGACAACAAGCTCGATAGCAGAGAAGCTGTCAATGCTGTGAAGCATGGACAGTTGAACGGAAATGAGCCTAAGCCTAAAACGAAGGTCAAAGAAAAAGAGAAAGCTGTGAAGCCAACGAAGCCTCCTCAAGCTGCAACCCGTGATCGGACGCCGGCAAAACCTACACCGAAAAAAGCAATATCGAGTCAAGGTTCAATTGAGAAGAAAGCGGTTCCAAAAGAAAAAGTGAAGGAGAAAGAGAGATCGACAAGTAAATCACGTGGTGTGGAAGCAAAGGACACGAAAAAGCTTCGGAAATCTACATCGAAAGATAAAGAAATTTCTCACAAAGTCAACGGCGATGTTGTCACGAATGGTAGTCTAGAAAGTCAGAGTTCGATCCAGTCGTTGCCCCAACAAGTTTCACTTGAAAAAGTGGAAGAATCAACTGCGGTTGTCAGCACTGAATCAAACCAGAAGCCAGTGAAGATTGAAGAAGATGCAAAGGAGCCTGAAGCGGTTAAAGTGAATGGCAACTCCCATAATGAGATAGAATCAGAGAAAGAAACTCATGTGGAAGTTCTTACTAATCCTCAAGATGAGCTTGCTGCAATCATCGACGAAGAGGCTGAGTATCGACGCAAGCAAGAGAAAACAAGCAAGAAATTATCAGCGAAGCATCGTCAAAAATCAGTCGAAGATACTCCACAGCCAACAGACACGAGCGACGCGAATCAGAGAGTCGAGAAAGTTGATAGATTTCAATCATCCTACAAGCGCGAGTCTGTGGAGCGGCCACGAACGTCGTTGCGACCTCCATCGGCTCGACCTGCTAGTTCTAGACCTGCAGCACCGCGGCGGCGGGACAAGAACATCGAGATAGTTCTTCAACCAGAAGAGACGATGAAACTGGGCGAGATAAACGTGAAAATGGAAAACTTCTCTAAAGAGCTTGAAGATGACGGCGAGAATTTGGTGATCATTGAAGATTCGGGAGTTCTCACTGATAGCTTTATGGATGAAAGATTGTCGCTTAACAAAAGCGAGCCGACAAACCTTGATGAGCAAGGAAAGCTCGTTCAGCAGATTTTAGAGACGGAGAAGAATTTTGAAAGCGCGCTCGGCATGGAAAACGCGAAGAAAACAGAAATTGTGAGTTGCCGAAAGTTGATTTAATTAGAATCAAATTTATTTGCTTCTGTTTTTTCTAGGAATTTGATGAATCGAAATCTCATACTAACGTTAAACAGATCGAGAATTTGAAAGACTTGATCCAAAAGCTAGTTAGGTCTGTCAATCCGATGGGAAAACTTATGGACTTTGTGCAAGAAGACATCGATTCTATGCAGCGCGAGTTCACGAAGTGGAATGAAATTTACAAGCAAGCGACGATGGATTTGAAGAAGGAGCAAATGTAATTCGAACCTCCTGGTTGTAATTTGTTTTGCTATAATTTCTTTAATCCGTTTTAGAGAAACCGCGAATGCAATCGAACCTCTGAAATATCAACTGATCCAACTCGACAACATGATCAAGGACCATCATCAGTCGATCGAGCGACTTCGAGGAAATTTAGTTTCCAACGAGCAGAAGATTTTCAAGCTTTTCACTGAAATGTAAAGGCAAATTTGATTCCAAAATAAAATTTCGATTTTCCAATAAAATTTTTGATTCTTCACAATCAATTTTCACTTTATTGAAATGTATCGATTGATTGACCATCCATTGAATATTTAATGTTGTTTCAAGTGTGGTAATTTACTATTTCGAATTACATGTTTTAGATTAATGCAAAAAAATATTCACAAGTGTTTCAGTTTGCGTGATGATCGAACTAAGTTGTCGAGTCTCTTCACACGGCGCGTCCGAGGGTTGCAGTGGCTTCATTTTTTCGCATGTGACATGATTGAATAATTTTTTTGTGTAGAGAAACTTTAAACATCTTCGTTCAATCACTGACATAGGTAAACGTGTCGTTTAGTCGAGGTAAATATTACGATTTAACATTTAATTATATAACTGTGATGTTTATATTCGATTTTTGTTCATTCTTAAAATAGTTAAAGTACAACTTTAGCTTCTTCATAATTTACACTTTCGCAGCGATCCAACAAATTTTCTCAAAGAATTCGATTAGCATTATTGGACTTCATCAGTCGTTGGAGTAACAAGCAAGAAATAAAATTAGGTTGATGGTAATCGAGGAAGGTCCAAACTTAGAATAAATTGCACTGTTTTCCGACCTAAATTTGATCGGGTGAAATCGAATAAGTTAAAGCAGAAAGTTGACAAATGAAAAGGTAAACTTAACAGCAAGTTAGTAGCATTGCTGTCGAATAAATATTTCTCTTAGGGCGTTTATCACAACAAATATGAAATAATATTTTAGAACTTTGCGTCTCCATCGCATTAAGGCAGAATTGCTTTTATATTTCTTTCGTTCATAATCTCTAGCATTGAATTTCCTTTTCTGTTATCTCTTCTTTGAGCTCAACGACGTTCGCGCCGAATTCATTGATAAGGTGTGGTGTCTTATTATTGGTTGTAATAAATAATTGGGACAAAGCAAACCGTTAAGCACAAAGAGATTGTTTTTTATCATCGCGTCAACGCGATTTCAATTAGATTTCTATCAATGTTTCCCTTAATATTACTTTCAGCTGCTTCTTTACTGAGCTCGCCTTTTGAGTCGGCGACTGTTTCGATGGAATAGAATTTGACTTAGACGGTCTTTGATCGTGCCTAACCGAATGAGATAGCTTGGATGTTCGTCAATAACTCGGTAAAGCTGCGCTTCGGCTATCTGCTACAACTCAAAGATTTCGTCCTGTTGTCTCTCAAGACGCTGGAGAGAGTTGCGAATGTGGCGGCCATCTCGTGTTTTCACAACCAAGCTAGACCCGTCGTTGCTAGAACCTCCTAGACTATGTCTTGCGGACTGGTGATCCATCGACTGATAGTAGTGTTGATATGACGATGACGACGATGAGGGATGGGCAAGATCGTAATTGTGATTGATAAAGCTGTTGCCAGAGCTATAAAGCGAGTCTTCGCTGTGGCTCGAAGTTATGAAATCGCTGTTCTTCTGCTGCTCTCGTACCATTTTCTTGGACGATGCGATGCTTGTGTCGATCTTATCCAGAAACTCTTCCATGTATTTTCGGTGTTCGTCATCTTCCGTTGGGCTCGTCAGGGAATCTATGGAGTCGTTTGGTGAAAAGTCTTTGGACGATGATGGGGCGGCAATCGTGTTTGCTCTCTTCGAAAGCAAGTGTGGGCGCTGCTCGGCGTCTTTAGGATAGAAAGGCGAATCTTTGCTAACTGGAATCATTAGATGCCCACGGAGAAAAAGGCTGTCGTTTGCGAATAGCCTGTTTGCCCGTCTTATTTGCTCCATCTACAAAATGAAGTGTCAATTAAGAGAATGGAAGATATTCCAATGATAATGCAGCGAGTAAACAAAGTCGAAGTGAGTCATATGACCAATGCTCTTGATTTAAAATTATCCACTTACCGAACATCCATATTGAATTGCAATCCCTTGGAGTGTGTCTGTTTTACTAAGGTCGTGTCGTATCAGCACTTCAGCCTGCTGGTTCCTCTTCAGGTTGTTGTTCGTCGTCGTTCCATATTTTTTGTAGTTCTGATTCGCGAATGATGATTTTTCGGAGAAAAACGTTTCCTGCTCCATAACTTGCATGGGGACAATGTTACCCGGGAGATCTGCTTGCTTCTGGTGGGACTTAAACTATAAGCTCCGGGCTGCAATCACCAATTAAGACAGAATACTGAAGAATACTTTCTCTATTTTTCTTTTAGACACGAATAAACGAAAACCGTACAATCGGAAACTTGCGAAAACCTTACAATGAATTCGAAAACTAAACCGCCGTTAATTTTTAAACGAACATTTTATTTGTCAAAAAGATTGAAAGCTTTTGAAGAGAACTTTTGTTACCAATGTTTGTCAGATGTGTTTAACATTTCTTTTATTATTTTCTGTTCGATGCATTCCTAGTCCAAGGCCATTTCTAGAATCTCTTCATCTGCAGTGTTTACAACGTTTTGGTGTGGCTGCCTGGAATTTGAAAAGTTAAATCGACAGCAAAAGCTGAGTGTCAAACTTAATTTGCAACTTAAACTATAAAAAAATGTGTAGCAACTTGAGATCTCAGCGGTAACTTGAGCGTTGAACCGCTAAGATACAACTTACAGCTCATGACAATTTCACCAACGAGGCTAAAAGTCAAAAGCTTAAGTATTTATTAAAGCGATAGAAGTCAAAAGCTTAAGTATTTATTAAAACGATAAAGCTCGCTTCAATTTACCAATTTGATCTGTTGATTTCGGGTGACCGCGGAGTTATCTGAGTACTGAGAACAATGTGGATGAGCATCATTGAATAAAAACCTATTGGAACACTCACCGTGACGTCCAGCTCGTTTCACGGTTGGCAGGTAAACTGAATGGAGGAAAGGAAAATTGAATTGAAAACATTCTGTTGGCAGAAGGAAGTTGGTGAGTCGTTCAATCAACTGCTGCATTCAACCTTTTTCTAGCTGGACATGACGACCAAACGAAAACTTAAAAACATTATTAGGGCCATTTCCTGTTCAAGCTCTCGACTGGAGAAATTTTCTCCCTCTCGCTCTTCGTCAGGAAGTTGATCAGGATGTTGAACGGAAGATTTCGCCTTACGCCTAGTCGGCGACTAATGCTACCGTTTTATTTCAGAGATTTCGTAACGAGTTCAGGAAGTGGCAGGGGCAAAATTGCATAAGTTTGTCGTTTCAACAGACCTGGACGTTGAGAACTGAATGTCTTCAATCCTTTCATACGTTGATGCTTTTTTCCGTTCAGGATGCGCACGAGAGATTTTTCATAAGAGTAGAAAAGTTATTAAACCTGAGTGAAGTTCGAGAAATACTTACCAAGAGATAGGGAAACCGGCGTCGAGATTGTCCAAAGTGATAGAACCAGAAATGACATGAAAAACAAACCTGAGGAAGTGATGAAAGTTCTTAGAATGTAACGAAAAACTTCCATGAGTTACCAGCAATAGGTTGCACGATGTGTCCACAGATTAGCCAGCGAATTCCATTGAAAGTATCGAACAGAGGTCGACAGCCAAACTGCACCAGAAGTTTTTGCAATGTCTCATTCCTGAATACTTCCAAGCTTGACTTTAGTCGGGTTCGGAAATTTTCGCTGAAATTCGCACAAATGAATGTTGAGTGATGGTCGAGATAGCTCTGAGATTGATTGAAGCTCTGCTTAATCTCTTTAACGCGCTGAATCCACGGATCGATGTGAAGCTCCAGTGCGGTCAACTGGAAAACGATTTCATTTTTCAGAATTTCGAGCGGTTGCAGCATCGTTGACTGAATGCGCCTCGCTGATGTTGCAAGCGTTGTCATTCGAGCTGCAGTCGTGTGGTCTTGTATTTGAAACGAAACTCGCTGCATTTGGTCGATGAAGTGACTGATGTCTTGCTCTGGCGATACCTGTGTTAGCTCCATGCGATAAGACGTGAAATTTTCAGGTGACTCTTGAATTAAACTATCGAGAATATTTTGAATTCCATGAGTGAAGTCGAGGAACGGTGATTCTGTCGCTCGAATGCTATTTATGGATCGCACAAGATCCAAATAATTTTCGTAGTTCAACACGTTCTTGAGATCGAGCAGGTTATCGATTTGAAATGTCTCGTAGGTCGATTTGTCTTTTTCACACTCGCGGAGAGCAGTTGACAGCGAAGTGTTGGAGAACTTTTGGGCATTTGAATCGGGAGTAACGAGAAGTTCTGCAAAGATTCCGTTCGGTGGTGTGCTCGAGTAGACAATACCAGGATAATCAAAGAGTTTCCCTAAAACTGTGTACTCGGGGAACTCAAAGAGAGCACGGCAGATGAAAACTTCTGCGTGTCCTCCAACAAGAAGCTCAACGATTGTGAAGATGCCGAGGAAGATGCTGAACACAGAGAGAAGACACGAAGCCATCACGAACATTACCCCCGCCAAGTTCCTAACGTGGAAGCAAGAGCAACTCAAAGGAATCAAAAGAAATAATGTAACCACGAGCGTAGACGAGCATGCCACCAATCCAATAAGCCAGCTTGTGTAGCCTGTTTCACTGAAATCGTCGAGCAGTGGAAAAATTTTCATCCAAACATCTCCAGTTTTCCTTAGAAGATTTTTCACGACAGCCGAGAGCTTGTTTAGAACTTCGTTGGCTCCATTTCGCATTAACGTCAATTGTTTTAGAATGTCTTCGCCCGGTTTTATGCTTTCGTGCAGCAGCTGGTGTGAGTAGTTGCGAAAGCTTCTCTTCGTGGCTGTGAGCTCGTCAGTGAGCTTCTTTAGATTGTTTTCCTGTAATTCATCATTCATTGTTCTGAGTTTCTGTAGAATTTTGTTTCCGCTGAGCTGAGAAAAAGCGACAGAAGAAGATGATAATTAGTTTGACTTGAAGGAAGTGAAATTAGCGAGCATCTAAGATTGCCAAAGTAATTAAGAAAAACATTTGGGAAGCTCTCGTTCCGGTTGGGAGTCTTAACGCTTAACAATCACGCATCGAGTCAAACCTCACCGTTCTCAATCGCTCGATAAAACCAATTTCCTCGAAGCTTTTAATCTTAAGAGTGTCACAAAGTGGTCGATCTCGATAATTGCATTGTCGTTGAAGCACGGAGAGCTGGATATGGATTTCGTCAATCTTCAACGCTGCATCAGCCGATAAAAGCAATGTTTTCATAAGCACTTCGTTCATCAGATATTGAACTCGGTGCGAGAGGTTTTTGGTGCCTGAATGAATTAGAACAAATTAAGCTACGTCAAAGTTTGCTAATGCACCAACTTTGTATGAGCTCGCCAGTCGAATCAAAGGTCACGTCAATTCCAGTCTGAACAGAAACTTCTCTCGTTATTCTCTCGCCAAGCAACTTGTCAACGTCTGCAACAAATATTAATCACTGTCAAATCCGAACTACTAAATCAAATCGTCACCTTCCAAATCAATCTTAATTTTCTCCCTTGCTCGGTCGAACTGCTCGAAAATCTCTGCCTGCATCTGATAATTTGAGCTTTTGATGAAATATTCCGTGTCTGTTAGCGCTGCCTTCATGACGTTTGGCGCGTCCTCGATGGCGATCGAAATCTTTTCGTTCACAATGAACATAGCGACGATGAAAAATCTGAAATTTCGATTTTCTCCGTTGAAGAATTGAAGTCCCTGGCGGGTGAATTCTACTCTTACATGGTCACGACGATAAGGGAATGAAGAATGAACACACAGACTTTCTTTCGGCAGTGATATTTGGTTAGCGTCTGCTTATCTAAATCTAGAAATCTTGTCTCTGCTGAGGCGCTCGTTTCCATAACACTGCTCATGCCATGAAAAGCTTTCAATTTGACATTCCGGGAAAAGCACCAGGCGATTGTGAAGCACATCGGAATGATGGAAATTAAGAAAATAGCGGCAACAAGGCAAATGTAACCAGATTCAACTTTCAGTGCCTGCAAGAAACGACTGAGATTTCAATTACGATTTCACTTTAAAAACTTCCCACCTCGAGGAGGATTTGAAAAGTGGACACTTTAGATTGGAATGCATCTCTCAGCAGCTCGATGATGCAATAAACTAAAAGATGGAAACAGAATAATCACCAAGGGCTCGCTTGGAGCGCAAACAAATCTTGTCTTACTAAGTGGCATGTCGTTGGGTGTAATCGACGACATAAAATTGGACACAGATGAGAATATAAACCAGCCATCGTCGAGTTGGAGCGATGGGATTATGTAGTTGCTTGCCGCATCATCAATCTGATTGTCGTAATAGAAGGAGAGTTTGATTTGAGTTCTCGGCTGAAGCTGTCGTAGGTCACTTCCACTCACCATCGCTTCCATTTTCTTGGATCGAATTATCTGCAAACTTTCTTCCAGACGCATAAACTTCACATTGATTTTCTCTTATCGATAAAGCCTTATCTCAACCTTCGCCTTAATGGAATCATTCACGGTGATTCCGCTCTAGTTACAGCAAGTAACTTAATTTCTTTAATGCACTTCACAACATTTCTCCTTCTTTACGACTTGCAGTTTACTAAATTAAATTGAAACGTGGCCAATAAAAGTTTCTTTAAATTAATTTGTCATGTTCCTCAACGAAACAAGAATCTTGTAATTAAAGGAAGTGACCGTAAATCAGCAAGCAATTTAGTGGTCGACATTCGGACATTTAGCATCAACACGAAGTGAGTTGAAATGTTCACGTGCTCTTGTCCTGTGAACATTAGATCCAAAAACTCTAAAGGGACTACATAGCCACTCGCTAAATATTAAACAATGTGCTTCGATAAACCACATGGCGATTGCCTTTGTAAAAAGAACTTGGCATAAATGATCCGATAACTAGATAATCGATACGAGGTGTGCAAGCCTAATCGTATTAAAAGCAGACAACTGGTAATTGAAAGCAGCGAGTACAATGACGGAAATTTACAGGATTTTCTGAAGGGACTTTTCGTCCAATAACCGATTTTGGTTTCACGCACAAATTCTGTCAAAATTGATTCTACAGTCAAATAAACAAGCAGCTTATGTCACATAAACTCTTAAGCCTTTCGCTAAACGAAAAAGTCCACATAGCTTTCGCGCGTCAAAGCTTATGAATAATTCCAACAGAAGCTTCTTAAGCTACATTCAGTGTTCATCACAGAGCAGCAGATTTGAATGCGAATGTAATTTAAATCATGAGACATAAATCATGCTCCACAAAAGTTCACACTGATTCTTTCGTGTTCATCTCATATGTGTAAAGACGGATTACAACGTTTGAATACTTCACTTCACAGCGAACGTCATTTTGCCGCATATGCGGCTGTGATATGAACAAAAGTATCGCGCGCTCAACTATGGTAGCGAATGCTGAATGATAAGTTTCCATTCTAAATCACGAGCATCTATATTAAGTACTGGGGGATTATGTCGTCGTCAGTTCAGATTATGTGGCAACGACAAGTTCTTTGGGGATCCAGATTGCTCTATAAAGTCGATCTTCTCACTTCACACGCTCACTTGTAAGTTTCCCACTCGAAGATTGTAATTATGAATCTAAATTTTGCTTCCCTCGAGCACTTGGTTGAAATGTTTCCTCGCACAACGAAATTCTTGCAGCAACTAAACTTTTCCTTACCCGCTAATTCAATTAGAAAAAGCATGCCGCATGCAGAAGCAAACGAGAGATTACGAAAGAGACGGAAGGCTTTAGTAAATTACGAGCAAAGTTCTATTGACCTTAGACTTGCAATTTCTTACAACAGCTCAAGTCTGAATGTATTTTAGAACGTCGAGTAGTTTTCACCCCATGAAGCAGTTCAAAGTTGCCTATTTCATTACGAGCTATCATGGTATTTAAAACCGAATTCAAGGCTTTTGATTGCCTTTTGATCTAAATTGGCATGGATCAGTCATTGTATAAGTCATCGATTTTGTCTCGACACGAAAGGAAAACATTATGATAACGTTTCATTCGTATGAATCCATAAGCTGTTCATGTTTTGTCGCCGGCTTCTGTTTCAAACAGAAAATCAATACTTTATCGTCAATAAAACGACAACAGGAGTTTTGATTACAAATTGCATGTTAAGCGCTTAATCGACTAGAGAAAATTTTCCTATAAACAAATGAATCGCAACGCTCAACAGGTTTGTGTTCTCACCGAATTTGATTACCAATTTCAAATTCACATCTATTATACTATCTATGCTCAGTAGAGCAATCTGATGTTCGTTTATATTAGAGCTGTGATTTGAGGTTCAGCCATTAGAATTATTTTGCTCAACAGTTCAGTTTAATCCAAATCAAATGCTGCTTAGCATTCGTTGTCGTCTCCGACGTTCAATCTAATATTCCACTCACAAGCTGTTGCAGTAAACAAAAGTCTCCTTGTTGAATCAAGCATCGTTAGCACTCTTATCTTTGTGGTCGCATTAAACTGCAAACGAGTGTTTGTCGTGAAGCTTTTCTTCTTTTAAACGATGTACTGTTTGTTGAGTAACATTGTAGCAATAAAAGCTGAAAGCAACAACATAATCACTTGATGGGAAATCGTTGAAAGTAAAATGCACAACGTGAAAACAAAAGTCAACTTTTCTTTTATTCTCTTTTATCGTCGTAATTAGAAACGATGTCGTTAGCATTAACATGCTACTTAGTTGCATGTACATACACAAAGTTCCATTGTGCAGTGGACTCATGTTAAGCTTCAAAATTAGTTGAAGAGATCGTTTGGGAACATTGCGCATGCTGAGAGTCCGGAAAATCCTCTCAACGTGCTTGACAACGATCTCTCTGTCCTATTTGTGTTTTGGAGTATTTCCATCGATATCCATGCTGCTTGAAGCCTAGAGAGATTGCTTTGAAAAGTGAAAGCTTCGAGCTGCAAATCCTAATGATCTGTCGGCAGTTTCGCTATTATGGATTGACATGAAATCCTAAATTCGCTTCAGATTGTAAGATCTGTTTTGTAATCACTTTATAGCTAGAAGAATTCATCGCTCACTTCTCAATAAACTTATACTTTAAGCTCTACTCGCTTGCATTTCTTGGCAGCATTACCAAAACTTTCAACCGAGCGAATCTTTATTTTATACATTTCGCTCCACATAATTCCGAACTTTGAAAACAAAGCGAAGCAGATAGAGTTACATGGAAAAACCATTGAAATTCCAATAGTTTTATCTTTTAGCTGCAAACACAAAAATCCTTCATGAAAAACATTGTGCAAAATTATAATTTATGTGAATTTCCGAAAACAGAAACTTTCTTCTGCTCAAGGAGAATTAATGGTCTGTAGTATCAAATGAATTTCTGGTCAAGCATTGATCACGTGGAGAACTAAGTTCGAGTCAAACTCTGTCTAACGAAAGCCACTAAGAATAAATTTAATATTCAGAGAAGTATCTTCAGATGACTCATAGCAAAATGCAAATCTACTTTGTCATTCTCATATCTATCAAAATGTCGAGTCAGGACTAAGCCAAGCACACCTGGCAATGTCCAAGCATTGAGCAGTTGCCTCGTTTGGGATCTCAATTTAAGAACTCTGAGCTTTGTCTTTTTGCTGGCTCGGAATTTATTCTTATTCGATATCAGTAAAAGCTAACGAGGATGAACTTTTCAGTTCAAACTTCGTTTCCATGACCTTGAATAACTATAGTTTTTTGTTAACAAGTGTAACATTGTTTGTGAACAGTTTCTAAATCCACGTGACATAAAATTCATTGCTTGTAATTTGTACAACATTTTCTAAAGTCATTAATCATCTTTATTCAAGAATTTAACTTTCTCATTACACTTTCGTCCCGTTTAACTGCTGGTAATAAAATTAAATGGTTTCTCGCTTCTTTGAGACGAAAACTTTTTATTATTTTATATCCTCGCCACGACACGAAATAATTTTAGTGCTGTCAAATTTCACCGACAATTTAGCAGGCTTAATGGCTGAATTGTGTTGAAAACATCTTTGTTATTTAAATTTTTTTGAAGTCAAGACGAAAGTCTACGAAGAAGAATGGCTTAGAGTCCTCGTTGATTATTCACATGAGCCAAAATTAAATCAATGGCTGCTGGAAAATACTCTTTGCATTCATGTCAAACGAGTCTTTAAATGTGCAGTGATTTCCGCAAAACGAGCAATCAATCATAGTTATCTTAACAGACGCTGCTGTTATTTATTAAGAGTCAGAACGAGAACATTTTGTGCCTCGTCGCCTTGCGAATATGAATGTGACAAACAAATCAAGCGAGCATAATTTATTTCCCAAAAACAGATCACAAAAGAAATGGAATCCGAAGATTGCATTGTGATTTCCATAATTTATTGTGTCGTGCAAACACGTAAACATACTGATGACCTTGTCCGAGTTTCGACTTTGTGCGGAGGATTTCTTATGTCGCACCTAAAGCGTTTTAGCTCCAGCAAGATCTACTCAGTACAAAATTTGGATTTCTTGGACTTTAACGACACCCGCAGACAGAGAAAAGTTGACGAAAGATTAATGCTTTAAACATCTTCTCGACACTTCTTAGAGCAAAAGCAATAAAAAGCTTTCTAGTGAATTTATGGGTGGGCCGAATAAGAGAAGAAGGCTCAAAGGGATGATATAAGTGACAAACGCCTTTGTTTTCTCCTAATTTATGAGCTCCCTGAAAGCGCTGGATATTAAATTTCTCTATTCAAGAAATGACTCGACAATTAACCGCCGTCGGATGTTTGTCAAATGACTTTTTTCAGATTGCTGACCCCGACATTCCAAATTTTAAGCAATCTAAGAGCATATTGTTGTGATTTATTCATCTTTTGACCGTCCCATACAATTTACGGGATTATTGAAGAGAAACGCTTGGACGATAAATCATTTTAACTTGGCATTGAACCGCTTCCAGAGTTCAAGCGACTCCATTTATTGCTTCTCGTGTTTACATTCATTAAATCTGAACTTCAATAAATTTTGTACGTTAGCTGATTTTTGATGTTATCGAATGTGATGATAGTTGCTACGAGACTTGTCTAGTCGGAGAGAGATTCTGGCAGCACGTGGCTGCAAGCCTCTCTTCCAAACCTACAGTCGCTCTCCCAGCAACATTCGCAATGAAGCAGAGAGCGGAGGGAATTTTTCGGTCCAAGAAAATGTGTTTGAGATTTGAGGAAAACTTTTTCTCGGCCAGACATTCAGTCGTTGGTGAAGTCGCGACTCGATCGAAATCGTTTTTTAAGTGTCCTCGCGCTCCTGCTAATTATTCAACTGAGTCAAAAGCAGAAATAAGGGATTTATGAAAACGTTGAAGCTTTATCGTTGATCGCGTGTAAAATCAAACTCAATTTAAAATTAAAATTCAATTTCACAAATTTCAACAAAATCGTCGCAGTTAAACGAACAGTTTTTGGAAGAACGGATTTCTTAATTAAGTGAAAATAATTAGTTGTGCAGAAGATAATGAACAATGGGATCATCTAATGGAAAGATGATTAGTGAAATTTGTGTGTGAACTGTTTGATTATAAGCGATGAAGAAAGAGCATTGATTAGCCTTCTGTTGTTCACCAGAAAAGAATGGAAATATCTGAAAGAGGTGGCGAATATTCATCTTCTCCTAATGAGCTTCAATGAGAATCTTTCTATAGTTTTAAATCGCAAATATTTGCGTTGTGTTGGGCAAATGATTGCTTAAAATTTCCAATGAATAAAATGTGAGAAAAAGAAAATTCACCGAAAATAGTTTTCGTGGTAAGAACAGCTTGAAGGTTTTAATTGGTTTTCTTCGTCATTTACTCTGCTGAACAAACTGTGTTGAGCGAATTATGTTCTGTTAATTTACCATTTTCTCTGACTCATGGCCGCAAAACCATTCCAGTTTGTTAAATGAGAAACTTTTGAAGCTAGTAACAGCTTAATTAGGCCGAGGGAACTTTGTACGCCGAGATAAGTTCATAAATAATCTCGCACAAAAGGCCCATTTAACAACAAGAAGAACGTCTCAACGAATGCTCCAAACTCAGTCTTTCCTATACATATCAGCGCGCTCGGATATGCCTGGCTGTCTTCGAGATTTCTAAGAGACTCCAACTCGTCCCTTCAGAAACGACAAAAATTCGCTCGCTCGAGGAAACATCTAATAAAAATTGATTTTTCCTTGCATGATTTTTGCCGGAAAAAGAAACATTTAGCTTTTTAAAAGTTGCTAAGTTCCCTCTATTAGTTATTTGCTCTTACTTTCTTATCACGTATCTGTCGAGAGCATTGAGATAAAGCTATACAATAGGACTTAACTTATCTCTTCTTTGAAAGTTTGAGCCACAATTGCGGCTGTGATCAACAATGAAGTGAAAGGCGGCTTTCCTTGGACTTGGAGAAGACGACAAGTCACAAACTTTTCGAATTAAATTAATCTCACGCTGCTTAGAGCAACGAAATTCACCAACACGAACTAGGAAATGCTCTTAAACTCAAGACGCGGGAGTTTATCATTTTCAATTTGCTTTTCATACAAACAATTTCGGGATTCATTTGCAACTTAATTTTAAATCTTTTACGTTATTTCTTTCGTAAATCACATTTCATATTTTGCTCCCTTCTTATGTGAAAGTCTCCGCCTTGATTTATGATGTTGTGTGGAAATTTATCTTCTCAAGTACTTACTGTTTAGGTTTCGGTTTCACTTACGAGCACAGTAAAAAGTACGAGTCGTCTTTTGTAATATTGTCGTAAAGTTCGCGAAGGCGTCTGCGGGTAAAAATTTCAAGCCAATTTGGTGTTGTAAACATTGTTAAAGCGATCTTAATGTTCGACGAGAAATGAGGTATAAAATGATGAGTTTTATGTGCGAAAAGCTTCAGGAGAATCGGAAGGGGAAAATTGTTTAAGGGAGGAAGCATTCAATTCTTAAAATTCATCGTTATGAGATCAAACAAAGTTGATAAGGAAATAAAAATACTTTCGAAAGTTTCAAATAAATTGACAAAAATATAAAACTGAAAGCTCTGAAAAGTCAAGTTTCGTCTAACAAAGATTTCAAGTTTCTCCACAACTCGTTCGTCTCATTACTAACTCCGTCCCTTAAACTCAAAAAAGCCCCTTAGATCATTCACGACTCCGTTTCTGCCACAAGTATGAGCAAACATATTCGATAAAATGATGGATCTTTGCAATAAATTTGTAAATATTAGCTCATCGCCCAATGGAATCCTTTGGATATTACTGACCTCAATTTCTAAACCCGAGGAATTGCTTTAAATTATTTCGCTCCACTTGAAAATAGCCAGAATAATTTAAGAGCATTAATTTAATTCGGCTGTGCTTTGTTATGTGCAATTAAAATTGAGGTTTGTACATGCACTACATTAAATTCAAGCGATTTATTCTCGATTATCGATTCACCTCCGCAAAGCAGAATCGATGCACGATCTATCAGAAAACTTCATTTGATATTCAACATTTTTTTATCGGCAATGAGTCGCTACTTTAATGCTCACCTAGAAAAACTTTGCTTTCCATTGCAGAGCTATGTGATGGATCAGAAAGTAACAATTCTTGTAGCACCTCTTCTAAAAAACAGCAGTTGTGACAATGTGAACTCTTCGACATTCCTCACAAACCTCGGTGCTACTGATGTACTACAGGCATTTTTCATCATGACGTTGACATTAGCAATCGTAGGATCGAATCTCATGGTCATTATTGTAATTAACTCCAGGAGATATCAATCGTTCATTCATCCGCAAGTACGTAGCTGCTGATAAATGAAAGCTGTTTGTTAAATTTCTACATTGCAGCCGCGATATTTAATAACATCGCTAGCATTAAACGACTTAGCGATTGGACTTTTAATAACACCTTTCGGAACTATCCCTGCCTTGTTACATTGGTAAGTTGGCAAGCTTAAACTTTTGAGAATCAGAAAAAAATCACGAGCAAAGTGTAAAGAAAATATAAGTTTCAGCTGCTTAAGAACAAGCGCGAAACGTAGGAAAAAAATCGCCTAGTGAAATTCTCTTTAATGTTTTCCGTTTTGTTTTCCTGTAGTTGGCCTTATGGAGAAATCTTTTGTCAAATACAGGTGACAAAAATAATAAAGTTTTAAGCTCAAAAGCTCATTTAATACTAACTGTCAACAGGCATTGTTACGAGGTGCACTCGCACAGCAGAGCGCGGTCATTCTAGTGTGCATGGCTGTCGATCGATACACGTGCGCTTTGTATCCCCAAAAATATCATCAACATTCGAGTAAAAAGGTGAGCAATCAGTTATGAACATCTTAAAGTGTCGCAGCTTTAATATCGATTTTATCTTCGCTTGAAATTGAAACATAAAAAGTTATGTAGTTTCACACAGACATAAAAGTATGAGCAACATCTTTCCTTGCGAGTGAATTACTCCATAAAAGTTGATAAGAAGAAATATTTCACAGCTTTTTCGTATGAAGAAGCAATCTTGAAAGACTTATGTCCAACATTGGAAGAGGGCGGCTTAAGACATACGACATAAGCTCGTTCTAGACTTTGCATTGTAGAGCGAATAAATCAGTTTTAATAGAGAAACTTTCTCTGAGAAAGTACTCTACTTTCGTCTTAAATTGAAAGTAAACTGTTGAACTTCTTGTGTTGTTTGATAGCAATAATAGTTTTCTTTATAAAGACGATCGATGACAAAGTTGCGACTGCATGAACCTTAAAGAACCTCCTCTGACAATTGAAAAGCTACAATGGAATGAATCGACTGGTCATTGCCAATGCTGATGTTGTTTTGCTCGAGGGAAATAATTTCACTGTCGAGGAGGGATAAAGTTATGGATCGATTGAGCGTTCATTCAATGTCTCGTCCAAGAATCGATAGATTTTATTACATTCTTATCTCTTTGCGCTCAACGTCTTGTTGATGCCTTTGTTGGAGAGCAAGTTCTGTGTTCACACTGTTTAACAATCATCGGAAAACTCTTTACGAGATGTTGTAAAAACTTTTCATGTTTCTATCAAAAAAGGAGATCAAGCTCGGGAAAATTTGTGAATATTTCGCTCTAATATTCCGAGATTTTGTAGCGATAAAACGAGAATAAAAACGAAGCTATGGCCGATTTTTAAAGGTTCGAATTCATCTTACGTTGGGTTAGAAATATTAATTCAACATTTTCTTATTTAACTGTTCTAATTTCGATCAAAACTCGATGTTAGGTTGTCGAATTACTTATTTGCTTTAGAAGAAGAGGCAATTTCCTTCGTCAAGCCACTAATTTTGTTCAAAACTATGCAAAATTATAAGATATAATATTATTTTATATCTGTTATTTCATTTCGGCTGGAGAAGAAACTTCATCCATCCATATTCAACAGATGGCCTAAGCATTCAATTTAGTCTAAGCCGAACACTCATGTCTGTTGCTTCTTGTTATCTTAATCCGTTTTCCAACAGGGTTGTGTAGCGATTCTCAGCGTAACGTGGATTTTATGTCTCACATTTTATGGCGTTCTCGTTCTACCAAAAGGTGAGGTTTCATAATTTTCTCTTCTTTTCTGCTTTGTGTGGAAATGAGAAAATTATCTCAAATTGCAAGCCACGATGAAACAACAAGATTTACATTTAATTAGTTTTTCTTGCTTCTCTCATCTTTTCAACTTAATCGCTTTGTTTTTATTGTCATAAATACCAACGTCTCTTTCTTCCTATGACAGGATATTATTACAATGCCACAGGTTTGTTGGCTTGCGAGCCATTCTACAGTAAGCCTTCCTACCGAATTTTAGCATCTTGCGCTTTTTACTTCCCCACAACGATGGTAAGTGATTCACGTGATTACCCTCGAACAGTTTTACGAGGAATGACTGAGGACATCTTGCGCATTTTACTTGCCCAGGTTTTGATGTACTGCTATGGGTCGAGCTTTCATGCAAATCGATTTCGACTGGCGTCAGCAACATCGTCGTCGGCTTTTACTACTCCCGCAGCCATTACGGAAAAGGTAAATCGGATTGTGAAGCAATTTCTCTCGCTTCCTCAATTGATTTCAGCCAAATCGAGCCAACCAGACATTTTAAATTTCAAATGAAATCTTTTCTCGGTAATTCAATTCCGTCAAGATGTAATTTGAAATTAATCACGTTCGCCAAACTTTCCGGCAATGTCTTTGTTGCAATTTAATCAACCGAGTTCGTGTCACTGTGTCTGTCCCAAGTTTATAAATTACTTCGAAGCAGCATCGCTGAGCTTCCACTAGCAAGTCAGCATGAATTGGCATGATTTGTCGTCAGCATCGAAAATCAAACCGAATCGATTTCATGGAGTTATTTGGCACAATCAGCAGAATCCCGTTTGATCCAAAGCTTCTTTTAAAGCTCGATTAGAGATTTCGATGATTCTCCACCACGAGCTGGCGCAACTTTTATGTCACAGCATTGCGAACTGGCACTCGTATAAAACTTCATGATTACGCTACATTGTGCAAGCGTAATGTCTTTGTTTTTACAGCTCCGAACCGTTGCAAACGGAAACTTATCGAAGCTCTCAAATTTACTTGCATTTTAATTTGTGTTGGCCTGGTTGAAATTAAATTTATGGAAGCGACTGGGGACGTTGCTTTTGATATCTTTTTCACCTTTTTCATCTCTCGTTTTCATTCCAACGACTTTCACACTCAGATGGTGGAGCATGAGAGAGTCTTAAGGGGATCAACGTCGAGAACGATGGCCGCAATTTCATTAGGTTTCATTGTTATTGTCACACCATACACGATTCAAGAGGTCGTCGCCGCATGCACGGGCTCAAAGGTAATCACTTTTAAAGTCTTCGCTTATGTTTTTCTGCCATTGTTATCAGCACAGTTTGAGGAAGAGAGAGAGGAGGCTGAATTAAAAATCACTCAGATAAACCAGTCATAGCGAATTCCGGATGCATTGTTCTACACTCGCTCCACGATATGGCTCGCTTTATAACGACCATAACTTGCAATTAAGTTTCAACAACAAAAAGAACTGGCGGAAGAGAAATGTTTTCGTTACTCATAAAGCGAGTAAACCTTAACCAAGAGACACATTCGTTCTCTGTCTGACAGTTTCCCTTATCGTCGGGCTCGATCAGTTGATTGTATCTCCACCAAAAGCTCTATGAAGCTACAAGCTTTCAAATGGATTTAGTTCTTCGTGAAACTTGTTTTTCCATCGATGCTCGTTCCATTGAACTAACAGACGAAAACAATGGAAAGTGCTATCTGCACAAAAAGGCTTATAAAAATTGAATAACAGAGAGAAAGAGAGCAACAAAAACAGTTTTAAACGACAGATTGCTGTTGTTAGGTCCATTAAATTTCCCTCCGGATCGACGACGAGGAAAAAGCTCGAATGAATAAATATTGTCACAAGTTAGCGATAGAGCGGAATTGGTTAGAACAAGAAGCGAGCAATTATAGCAATGCACATCAATTAATTATCGTTGAAGCTGCTGTCGTTTCTGTCTTGTTTTTCGAGCGCCCTTTTCCAACAATTTTAAGGAGAAACTCGTTGTCCGGGCTCCAGACTGAATTCACAGTAGACACGTTGACCCAAATAAAGGCTGTAAAAGTGGAACGTTAAAAAAACATCGCAGTGCTCGAATTAATTAGCATTTTTTATGCAGCGACAGAATTTTCATTGTTTCTATTTTCATTTTAAAGATTCCGCCGAGCATCGATTTCGCTGTAACATGGTTTGCGATCTCGAACGGTTTTTGGAACCCCTTCCTCTACTGGTTATTGAATGCTCGTTTCCGAGGCATTTCACATGATTTGATCAGGTCAAAGGTGAGACAAAGGTGCTAATCAATCGAGCCTGTTTCAATTCAATGTGTTGGTTGTTCACAGTGCTTCCGGAGTAAGCATAGCAAGTCAAATGGCTTCAAGTCACGCTGCTGCAGCATGAGTCTTGAATGTGATCATGAGATTCCCCTGCCGCCACTGCCAAAACTCGTTCCAAGCCGTCCGACTACCATAAATGGAAATCTCCACGCGACGACAACGTTAACAGACTTCGATGGCCTATCGGAGAAGTACTGGGGCGAGATCCTCGAGAGGACGTTCAGCTCGAACAGCTTGCACGCTCTCCAACACAATCATCAACATAATCACCATTCGATGCACAATAATAAACATCATTTCAGCAACAATACTGCGTTCAGTGATATTAATTTAAATAGAAGCGAAACAAATTTGTATTATTCCAACTCGGAGCCGCGACTATGCGATCACGATTTACATGATATCAATTGTGCAAAAAACAAGGCGTTTTTCGGTGCATTAGATAAGAACGAGGACATTTAGTATAACGAATTCGAAAAGGGTTTAACATGTAAAAGTTTTAATGAGATTTTTGTTGTTTTAAGCCGAGGGAGAATTTTCTGAACATTGTCATCAAAGCCGTTTGTTCTTAGCATGTAAATAAGTATTCACAAGACAGCACAAAACACAATTAGCTTAAGGTTTCATTTTAATGGGGACGTGGGGGTTCTGAGCGAATGAAAATGGTTGTAATAAGAACTCTGTTAAATAGAATCTGTGGGATCGAATAAAAACATTGAAAGGGAAACTTTCATTGCTGTTGACTTTGAATTCGACGTTGTACTTCCTTCTAGGCTTTAATAAATCTTACGACTCTTTAATAAATCGTTGTCACAGCAAATTTTATGACATTGTAAATTATTTTGATACTTCTCTGTTGATTGTCTTCTCCATCCTTTCCAGAAAGAACCCCTCGGTGATTCATCGTCACAACGGCGCTCATCGTTCTCGAATAAATAATATTTGACGGTGGTAATTAAGTTTATGAAAGCGCGATACTCCATCGTTACTTTGCGATGTCTTCGCTTGACAAAATTAAAGCAGAAAAGAAGTTTTACATTCAATTAAAAATCTCATCCTAAATGCTTTTTGTTCACTTGTAAGGTTGCGAGACTTCAAGTGTTTCCAATGGACTGTTGGTCCTGTGAAACTCTCAGCCGGAAATTGAAAGTCCAAGTCAACATTTCGTGTTCAACGGTTCCGTTTAATCTTCGAGAATGTCCTTGGGTTGAATGTGAAGCCTGAACCTTTGAAGCCAAAAATCTGCTGAAACAAACCGATAACTTGAATGAGAAACCTCCATAATTACTGCAGTTTGAGGTGGAAGACAGGAAACACAAAAATCCAATTCAAAGAGATCTATGGATCAACGTTTCTCATTCATTTTTTATGCACTGTCATCCCCCTTCAATTTTCAGATGTAATTGAGTTTTAATTTTATTCTTCCTTCACCCTCGCAGCAATTAGGACTGCGAGAAAATTTGAAACAAAGCGCAGGGCAGAAAAACTTTTCAATCAAAAGACCTTTTTGACTCCTCGAGTGAGCTCGCGAGGCTACCTTATTAAGAAAGGATAGCGTGATTAGCAAGTAATTAAGATTTCCTTAAGCAAACAGGAACACCACGAAACCTAAATTAGCCGTGAAATTCTCTTTCGCCGATTCATGCTGCGTCAAGATTTCATCAACACAAATGAAGCGGGAAAGGCACGAAACTCGATTTTCCAGTCGAACAATGAATCGGTGTGATCTCAACGCTCTCCACAGCTTGAGGGTGCCAAGTCAACAATCTGGACAAATTCAAAGGAATTCAAAGCTTGAGGAAATTTTTATTTGAGGATAATAAATTAAGAGTGAGCGAGGAGTGGAACTGTCAGCTCCTCTGACCTAAAGATACTTCTCAGGAAAAGGAACTCATCATATTCAAATGACTGTTTATGTATTTATCAAATTTATTTCGGTACTAGAAATAAATACGAAATGACCAACGAATTTACTTAAACTCTATCAAAACCTTAAAGCATTGCATTGTACCGATTTACAAGCTTTATGCGAATTTAAAGCTCATCGGATTTCCTACATAATTCTTTCTCCCTTTTATTGAAGCTGAATAAGAAAACAATCACGTACTTGCGAAACATTTGAGAGACGTACGCTCTAGGCTAGAAGTAATCTTTCGAGCCCTCGAGGATTCTTGAATTGTGTTCATGCCAGATAAACAGTTGAAAATCTGAGCTCAGGCGAGTCTTGTTCATTATTTGCCCAATTCTCGAAAGGACGAATTTCATCTTTTGATTCCTTTATCAAATAATTCGGATATTAATCGGTCCCATCATTTCTTCGATCATTTATCACTCGAAGCTGATTGACTTGGGCTCGAGTGACTTTTCAGATGCTTCCGGTCGTATCTTTTGTCGAAAAACTCGCTGCCAAAAACCTCACGAGAAGATTAAATTTCGCTTGAATGGGTTTTCATTAGAAGGAAAAAATCGGGAAATGGCAAATGGAACAACGATGCATTGTTCGGATTGTGGTTATCATCTGAGAGTGGCAATCATGAATCAAGTAGTGTCTGTTGTTTTGATTAACTGCTTGTGAATAATAATTAAAAATTATAATGTATTAAGCCAACAGATCCACAAATTCCAGCCGATACGAGGGAAGTAATGAATTATAATGACATGAATAATTCAGAAAATACAATCATGATGACGAAGTTTATTAAAATTGCAAATTTTACTGAAGTTTTATTGGAACTTAATTTCAATCTGCTTGTGTTATATGAACATGAACGACCACAGCAGTTGCCGAATAAATTTACATCACGGAATGCAACAATTTTATTGGGTCGATGACTTAATGACTGAAAAGTGAATGCTGCTCTTCAATTAGTTGAGAAGCTCATGAGCTTCGACCTTTAACAAGAAGTGAGTTTACATTGTGTTCTATGTTGCCGTATACAAATTTGGTAAATTGAAATGTTATCCAAGCAGTAAATATTATTATTTCGTTAAGTTATTTGTGGAATTCTCGAAGGCTATCACTACAGAAACTCCATTAGAAGCCAGTGAGCTGCTATGAATCTAATTTACAAACTCGCATATCTTAAAGCATTTCTTGGTTGAATCAAGTAACCCCTTTCGAGCCTTTTCCTCGAAGGAGCGATTGCTCTTCTGAATCTCCTTACTGAGAAATGGGAAAACCCTTTCAATTCATTCATCGCAAACTTTAAGCCGTTGGAAATTTTGTTCCTTAGTATTCGCTCAAGTCTATACATCAACCATTTTCGTCTGAACGGAAATTCATTATCGAGAAATGATTCCATTAGACAAGTAAATGAGCGAAAAGAAATCTTATTCTTGGTCTAGATGGACCATTCGCTGCAGTAAATTTAATCACAAAAGCTCGTAATTTCATTGAAAGTCAATTTTCTCCGCCAATAAAGTTTCATTTAGCCGCGAGATAAGAAATGAACCGACAAACTTTATTATTATGTGAGAAATTGATCCGTAAACAATCGAAAACTCATTTCGCACGTTGTCCTCACGAGCCAAGCTCACATCGCTGAGCTTTGCTGAGAAGGCGAATTGGCATTTTAAACAAGAAAACTTCGTTTGACTGCCCTCAATTGAAGATATCCGACATAAAAAGCCTTGCTCGATCCCAGCCAGTCTCATAAATAAAATGTTAATGATATTGTCAGTTCGGTTGACTCTGTTCACGTCCCTTTTTGCTTTTAACGCCTTTTTTGATGTCACTCGTTTTGATGACGCAACACACAAGCTCAAGACATATCTGTTCCACTCCCAAAGGTCTCGACTTCTTTTTCGGGTCCTTTCGAGACTTAGCATAATTTAAGAATTACGGCAAGCAATTTCTGTTAATTGATGAAGATTGACTCTCTTCCGATTTCTTTTCTTTAATGGACTATGAAATTTGCTGTCGAAGCAGCAGCAGCGGAAAGAAAGCGAAATTGTCTTGGTAATTTCGCTAAATGAGTCATTCTGAATTGTAAATGTGTCATGACCTAGATTCGCCAGACTTATCGCTATAAAGAGCTTAATCCCAAAGCAACCGAATATTGATGTCGAGACTCGACAGTTGAGCGAGTTAATGCTGAAATCAGAAATATGCGTGATGAATATCTTCATTAAATCAGCAACGAATTCAGCAAGGAATCTCGACTATGAAAGGAAACGTTTATTGTCTGGTCTTGAGAGTTTATTCAGCTTGCCGAAACGCAATCTCTCTTCCGCCTTGCCTTCACATCAAACATGTCCATTTACTCGAGACACAGAATTGAGTTATTAAATTTTCCGAATGAAATCACTGGCTCTTTACTTTGAGCAGTCATGTGACAGAAAGATCTAAACTCGTTGACGGTAGAATTGCTCTTTGTTGATGGTGAACGATAGCATGAAGTTACGGTCGAAGGCGGAAATCACCTGGCTGCTTCACCAAATAAAACTTTTCCTTTACGATCTCTAGAATTGAATTAAAGACTTATAAAATAATTTAACGTCTCAGTCATCCGAAGTGGTTGAAAGTGGAGAATTAATGGACTTTTTCATTCAATTATGTTTTCTTTTTCCATTATAAGGTTTCAAGAAAATATTTAGCAAAAATAAATAAAATTGGCTGATGCTGGGGACGAACAAAAAATTATCGAACGACAAAATGAGTTCGTCAAGCAGCTTTCACTCAAGCTCGCCCTACTATTTAGTGGACACAAATGACAATTGTATGGAAATGGCTTCCTTATCCGACCAAAAGACATTTCTTGTTTTTACCAAACTTTTGTCAGCCGACAGACGAAAAGATTTTACTATTCAAAAAGTTCTGATAAAAAATTGACAAATTGGAGTGAAAGGATTCGGACTGTAAGGGGCAGCTGTTTGCTCTATGCAAACTAAGAAGGACAAGTTGATTCTATGAAACTTTAAATGACGAAGAGTTTCGAGCATAAACCTAGAGACTTTAACGACCATTAAACCGATGTCTACGAATTTATTTATTCTGCTCATTATTTTAATTGGAGTGTCAAGGTACGAGCACTGAAGTATGTTGACTGCACTTACATACGTTCGATTGATAATCGGTTCAATGAGAATTGGAAAAGTTTAATCGATAGTAAAGTGAAATTTTACGAAACCCAAATAGAAATTTCTAGTTAAAATTTAACTGAAGATAAAACCGACACAACTAAACATGAATCAATTCACTTGGCTGAAACTATCAGCGCTTGAATTTCCATAATCCAGCTGATTAAAGTGTTCAACAGCACTGCAAACAGTTTCAACAGTTTCCCCGAGCAACATAGATATGCATGAGCAATTATCTGGTTTCACGAGCGGCGGCAACAGCGAGAAACTTTTCGAGAACACTGATGGTTCGATCGGAAACGTACCTACCACGCTATCTGCCACGCTATAACTTTGTGTGCCGATTATTCCTGAAAGAACTTCATTCTTTAACGATAAGCTTTAGCTTACAATATTTATTTACGAGATGAAAATTTGACCATCGCTGAGTTGCACTCGCTGAAATTTTATTCATCTCTTCGGATAAAAGTTTTTGTTTGAATTTGGATTCAATCCTTCGACGATTTATATTGAATTGCAATCGTTCCACGAGAACAAAAGACAATAAATTGATAACAGGTTTAGTTTAAATGGCTTGCGAATCAGATTTCATCGGATGGGTTTGGCAAAATGTTCCATTTCATCCACTCGACTGAGAATCAAAATTTATTGGCAACATGCAACTCTGAACGTGATTCAACCGAGGCAGATTTTAAAGTTTCTCCCTCTCTAGAACCGATTCATTTTCATAAGAATGGAAATGCTATCGCTATGTCGCTCCGTTTTGTGCTGTATCATAAGCGACGACAAGGAAATTTATTGCTTTGAAATTAAATCTCGAGGAAAAGTTTTGCTGCTGAAAGGATGAACAGGAGGATGACAAAATTATTTTGTTTTTCTTGAAAATCATCAAAGGAGATGATCGCTAGAGAAAGGATTAGGTCTTATGCAGATTCATCAGACTGTTAATCTTCTCCATTCGGGCAGACGCTGTGCCGAGTTGTGGCTGCAAAAACAATCTTTCTTCATATGGAAATTTAATTTTATTTTCAAGGCATGTTCTGGCAATGTTTCCATGCATTAGGCGGCGAAGGCTTAGATAAATTTTAAGAGATGAAGCCATCTGAATTAGAAAGGATACTCCGATACGAGGAGGAAGATTTTGGCTACGCTCGAACCCGATGGCTGACGATTCGCTGTGTACACGTTCATCGTGAGCTCCAGCTCGACGTCTTGCGGGCCATCAATGGGAAGCATGAGCAGCAAGGTTACTCCCTGCTGTGCCTTTTTCAAGCTGAGTTAAGAAAATAAATGACAAGGAGATTTCCAAATAAGAATCTATCAACAAACCTGAAGAAATGATCTGTGACTTTCTCAACGTGCGGTGGAGCGTGAACGTGCTCGATTTTTAAATCAAAATCGAGATCCTGACTCCAGACAGTCGTCTGTAGGTTGAACAATCCTGTTCCGTGAAGCGGCACAGTCATGTTGGGAATCATTGAGATAAAGTTGAACGAGTAAGAAGTTGGCTTGCGGAAGCAATCGTAGTCATCGTGGTCGCACAGCATGCTGATTCTCTTGCAGCGACTTGTTTAGGGAAATCAAATGAAAACTCTGCTCATACAATCGAACTCTCATCTTACTGTTTCCTGTCAGGATCCTTCATGTAGCCGTAGGGACAGTTGACCGGAATGCACCGGAAACTTCCTCTCAAGTTCGTGCAAATGTCATTACGATCTCGACAAACTCCGGGCGTTTCCTTACACTCGTCAATGTCTGAAGTTTGTATTCGTAATGCTTCTGACTGCAACCTAAACTCATATTCTTACCTTCGCACGACCTTGAATCGGCTCCAAGTCTGTAGCCTTCAGGACAAGCGCATCTATACGATCCGGGCACGTTCTCGCAGATTCCAACACAAAGCTTATAAGTCTTGTGTATCTCGCACTCATCTATGTCGTCGCAAGTTCTATTATTGGCGCTCACTTTGAAGCCTGCATCGCAGCCGCATTTGTAGGAGCCCCAATAATTTACACAGCGATGTTGACACAAGCCAGGATATTCTTGGCACTCGTCCACGTCCACGCATTTTCTATCGTCATTCGCCTCGTTTTTGAAGCCAGCTTTGCAGTGACAGCGGTAGGATCCGATGCTGTTGATGCACTCAGCGTTGGATGGACACGGCCGACGATCCTTGTAGAACTCACACTCATTAATGTCTTCGCAGTTGCGATTGTTTTTCGACACGAAGCCAGCAGGGCAAACGCAAGCGTAGCCACCCGGTTTGTTCTTGCACGTTTGCTGCGGTCCACAAATCGCTTCCCTGGTTGCGCACTCATCTACGTCGACACATTGACTGCCGTCAGCATTAAGTTCGAAGCCTCCTTGGCAAGTCAGCGAATTCAAGCAACGGAAAGCTCCGTTCGTGTTGACGCACTTCTGGCCTCTGGCGCATGGATTTCTCGCCTCACATTCGTTAACATCTTACGCCGCGGAAAACGATTACATGAATTATTAAAGCGAGTGGAATAAATGGCCTCAATTAGTAAAGAACTTGCAAGCGTTTTGAAAAATTTAGTGGTTTCTCGATAAAGCTAAGAAGAAAATCCGACCCAGAAGCATGAATAAATAATTGGGGGAAAGACGATTTTAATTTACATCGAACGGTAATGAAAAGGAAAAGTTTCTGATGCCTTACCCACACAAGCGCCAAGCGAGTTGCGTTCGAACCCAGGCATGCAAGGCGGCAGCTGGTCTCTCGAGCCGGAAGGAGAATTGTAGGGCGTCGTGTAGCGAGAATAGAAATCAGGACGTCGAGTGGTCGTAGTCGTTGTGGTTGTCGTCGTCGTCGTCGACCTCGGTTTTCTGACGCATCGGAAACTTCCTGTGGAAAACAGAAACCGTTTACGAAGCTCCAACAAGAACAGATGTTCGAATGCTACCTTTGCTGTTGTGGCATTCGTAAGGATCGAAGCAGTTGTGCCGACTGAGAGCACATTCGTCATCGTCTGTTGAAAGTAAGCGGAAGCATGATTTAAGCTCGAGAAGGTGATTGGGAAAATTGGATTTGTTACCTTCGCAATTTTGCGTTTCCGCATTAAACGTGTATCCCGTTCCGCAGCTCTGCTCGATTAAATGCTTTAGAGAAAGTCATGCAATCAAAGGTACGGCATTTTACCTGCGTTCGGATACAGCGGTAGCTGCCGATTGTGTTGTCGCATCGCTGCGTCTCTAAGCACTCGTGATTATTAATTTGACACTCGTTGATGTCCTCGCAAGCGTTCGTCAAGGGATCGAGAGTAAATCCGATTTTGCAGTCGCAGCGGAATCCGCCGGGCATGTTCGTGCAAATCTGGTTGGCGTCGCAAGTTTCCTTATCCGAGTTGCATTCATCAATGTCTGGAAAAGTCCGTTGGCCCAAATGAGTTTTAAACGATTTCCGATCAAAAGTTCGCATGATTCTCACCAACACACTGATCCTTATAAACCTGATATCCATCAGCGCACTTGAGACTCAAGATATTCCCCCCTCCCAGCCTGTGGAGCGATAAAAAGTTTGAATGTGGAAAGCTCTCCCCGCACAGCAAATATAATCAAAGTGAATCTGCATCACTTGTGAAGCTATGAAAAATTTATCATGCAAAGCTTTGATTTCTCACTCGATGAATGAATGAACGACTTGTTTGCATGACATTAATCTCTCGTATTTACGCCCGAAGGCAAGCAACGTTTTTCCTTTCATACTTGGGCCTTCGGAGGAGAATGCACTCGAACGATCCAATAGTGTTGATACACTTGTAGCCGTCGTCGCATGAGTCCGGATCCAATTGACACTCGTTAATATCTGTTCAGGAAGGAAGAAAATGAAATTCAGTTGATTGGCGAAATGAACGTGAAGAGAGAGAGCAGGAAATCAATCAAGCCAAAAAAGCCAAAGTGAATCAAATGGTAGCCACCTTCACAAAGCTTCGTTCCTGTATTATACTTCAGTCCGGCCAGGCAGTTATCACCAATTTTGTCCTGACATTTATAGCTTCCACGCATGTTTAAGCACAATTGTGTTTTTCGATTACAATCGTCCGTGCCTTCAGAGCACTCGTTTATGTCTGCAATCGAATCATTGATTTGTTTGTGCGCGCAAAAAAAAGGCAGAAACGAAAACAAATGGCTAAGGGACGACACTTACCGACGCATTGGCCAATCCTGGACTGATACCTGAAGCCCTCTTCACAATTGCTCGTACGCTCGCTAACGAGGATGTCCAAACATCTGAACGAGCCGATTGTATTCAAGCACGCTTGATTTGTGACATGACAGTTCGCCTCGCCAGTATCGCACTCGTTGATATCCTCGCATTCATCGGTGTCGAGGTTCTGTCTATATCCGACAGAACAGCTACGAATGAAAAGCACATTTGAGTAAACTGCAAACATTTTGTTGTTCATGCAATCAATGAATTGAAAATTGATTTGACTCGTTGGCTTCGTTGGAGTTGAAGTTTGTGGACTTTCAAGAGAGACTGAGGAGATGAAGTTGTCTGATAGAAATTGTTGTTTGCACTTACTCGCCCGCTGTCCCGTTCAAGCTGTGCGGTATTTCGTTATCAATCACGTTTGTTTTCTTAACACATGTAATGTTGTCTTCCAATAATTCATAGCCATCGTGACACTGGCAAACGTATGATTTATCCGTCGGCACACAGATCTGCGTACACAGATTATCGATTTGTTGACAAATGTTTTCTGTGTTGATAAAAGAGCACGTTTCGTTTATCGACGAAGGGGAAAAGAAGATAAAAGCGGATTCGTGACTTACTCTCCTCGATCTCCTCGCCATCGCCGTCTCGAATGTCTGAGCAGCAGTCTTCGATAATGTCGTCCCAGGGCGAGCCGAACGAGAAGCCATCTGTTGAGCACTGTTGACTCGTCGAGCCGATTACCAAGCCAATCTTGCAAGCCTCACAGCAATCCTTCGGTTGGAAAGAGAGGAGAAACGGTGGCGGATGAATATTTTATGGAAGCAGGAAGGAAAAGAGAAATTAAGTGGTTTTCTTGGGCTTATCTCCACTTTGGCTATTCGATTGCTTGCATAAATTTACCTTAAAGAATTCCGTTCCATAATTGTCGGAAGTGCTGTCGCAACTCGAACTCGATTTCGCTGCCACAGATCCGGCTGGGGAAATAAAAAGGAAATTCATTCGAAAACGCTCCAGTTCCCGAAGCGATGGCTCTGTACGTATTGACAGAGAATAAACATCCAAAGACGACAAACAAACCCGTGCACTGATAGATTCGATGTTGTTTTGCACAACAGATTTCCACTGTTGATAGACACAGTCCTTGTAAGCCAGCTGGAACGATATCTTTATCGAGATTAAACTTGTACTCGTTGCAGTGTTTCCGTTGGGTGCCCCATTCGTTCCCTTCATTGCAGCAGGCACTAACAACAGTTTCAATGTCGACGGCTGGAAGAAGAAGACACAGAAGCGGTTGAGATTGTTTGCTCGTCAAAGCGAGACAGCCTTGTCCAATATATATCGAAATATATTCTCTTCAGGCCTTCCCAAGTTGCGATGTCTCCAAGCGACACCTAAAGCACCGTGACATTCTGTCCGCGTTTCTCTCTCTCTCCCCAGAAAATGTAATTATAATAAAATTAAATTATCTTGTCAGCGCACTTAAGTGTCGTCCGCAAAATGCATCGGACGAGATTTGAATCTAGAAAGCGACGCGGAAACCTTTCCATGGCGGCCAAAAATTCATTTAAAAAACGAGAAAGGAATTTAAGAATTCACTGCACAATATTAACTTAAATTTCGTGCAATGATCTGAGTAATCGCTTTGAGTTCGTATCGGTGATATCTGCTGGTTTAATCGATGGGAATAGGTTACAGAATATCTTTCAGCGTCGAAGCTTTTAACGACGTGTCTGCCGCTATGATGAATGCGAACGATAATGAATTAAAAATTATTAAAATGTGATTCAACGCACGCTTCAGTGACAACGCGAATCAAGCCTCAATTAAAATCAATAATTCATCCATTTATCGTCAGAAAGCAGGTTGCACTTCTTCTATTAAACCTTCCCTTATTAATGATGTAATGGCTGAGAGGAATTGGAGCAACAAATCGAAGAGTTCGTTAAGGCAAACAAGAAGCTCAAGCATTGAGTCAAGCTCGTTGATGTAGCGAATATTGTGTGAAATTTTGATTTATAGTAGTAACCTATTGACTTATAGTATTGAAGTATAGAATATTGCACGACTAAACCATTTCACAACAATGCTAAGCCCAACTTTCTTCACCCACTTAATCGTTCATTCACTAAGAAGAAAATTCTTATCGCAGTCTAAACAAAGACAGGAATTTCGAGAGAATTCTTTCGTTTATCTAATGCTATGCTCGATGGAACATATCTCGCCTCGTGTGCGTTGTGAAGAAACGCGGACGAATCTATCATGAACTTGAACCCGAAAATCAGAATTAAATTTTTTGGAACGCGAAGCGATGAGCATGAGACCACGAAGAATTGTGTCAACTAATTGTTTCAGCCTTGAACTTCATCAAGCGATACTCAACTCAATTAAAGATAGGGAGAGAGGGGCCGGCCGCGCTCGAGCAACACTCACCAGACGCCGCCAATGCAAACGAGACACATAAAATCAAAGTCAAACACTTTTTATGTAACGAAATCATTTTTCTCCTTTGGGGCTTTCTATGAAGAACAATTTATATTTGCTGGAGCATGAATTTATGAGCACGTTCACACACAAACTGTTGATAACAATGTTTTCTTTGCTCTTTTCAATTGCATTCGAAGGAAAATTTCCACAAAAACTTCACACGATTGCTTACAAGGCGTAAGAAGGCAAAAGTTCCTGATTCCGGTCAATGCTCATCGAAGCAGTTTGTGGCTTTAGCTCCTTCGATTACACAACAATCTCTCCCGCTCCCTCAGAAAGTCATTAAAATTGTGCGATTTATCGTCGATGGAAAGTCGAAGCCGTTCCGTGTCGTCTCGCGATAAATTTCCCCAAGCGACAGCGAAGGCTCGTGCACTTTAAAAAGATTTTTCTTCTGTAAATTTCTTTTTACACTCCCGAACACGAAGAGGACTTGTTGGCGCGGTTGAGTCCGGTAGCAAACTGAAGCTAGAACTTAAAGTCTTCTCAATTTTTATATGTTTTCAGTCTCTTGATTTTCAAAAAATGAATGAAAAGTTCTATGAGGCAACGAGGGTCTCTCTCTGTTTGCTTTTTGATAAAACTCCCGAAACGATGTTTAACTAAGAGTGTGATCGCTATTGCCGGCTGACAGACTCGCTAGTGCCATTTGTGCGAGCACGTTCAATTGATGAGTCTCCATGAGTTGATTTTCTTCTCTTTTAATTGGACGTATCAATCACTCCGGAGCGAATAATTTTATTAAGAGGCGATTCTGTTTGAATTGTCCCATCGCGTTGATTAGACGCTCGACCTTGATTTGCTTTGTTGTTTATTTATTGATGGAAATGCTTGCGTTACATTTTAATTTCACTTTATGTACAGGAGAAAGTAAGCCAATGTCATTGTGGATCGATGGTGAACTTGAGGACACGATGCATGTTAAACTTGGTTAACTGTGGGACGCTGACGAGGAATGCAAGCACCATCGATTGGGAATCTTCATCGGATGGAGAGCGATTTGATGAGCGATTAACTTCGCCAGTTGTCCTTGTAGTTGTCCAATCTCGATTTCAGGAGCTCAACATCTTTGCTTCGCTGTTTAATCAGTCTTTTAACTGCGACGGACCTGTTGGGAGAACATTATTCGCTATGCTGTCGATAACAAGTTAACAAGAATGAATTTACCGTGCAGCAATCTTTTCATTTTCCGATGACATTTTCAGGATTTTCTTCTCAAGAATTATCGTCAGCACTCGGTACTTCTCATTGTTGTCCTGCTCACTGTTGCTTGTCAGCTGATGGTTGCCACTACTTGAGTTCTTTAAAGTCATCATCGAGCCGCAGGAAAATGAAAATTTGTTCGCGAGAAAAATGTTTGTTTATATTTTGAAACTGCGCAGTTTTTTCCCTCGCGCGCTGTTGTTCGGTTTTGATAAAGTTTGAATTATTTTTTGTCGGTTAAATTTCACTTTCAAACGTTTAAAAGCTTCCAAGTTTTCGAGATCACAAAATACTTTTATTTGGTTTAGGCAACTCTTCTTTATTTCTACTGCTAACCAAACTCCCACGAAAATACGTCTTAGTAGTGATATATTCTTGTTCCTTTAGCTCTAGTCCAACGAAAACATGTCGTTGATAATCTCTAAACTTTGGAGAGTCTAAAGTTATCTCAAGCGTTGTCATCTCCATTAACGACACAAGTTGAATCGTTTATCAAAGCAGAGCAAACTTTATGCTGCTCTTTCCAGTGTGCTTGGTTACATCTATTCTCAAATACCTTTTTAATTACATTGAATAAGTTTCCTACAAATACATAAATGCCGTAAAAGTTTGTCAAACGACTAATGCTTGAGTACACAACTAATGCTTAAGTACTCTTAAAAGTCGGTTTGATATGTTTCCATTTCCATACTGATATGTATGTTGATATGTTTCGTTCTTGGTTGAATTGGTCTTGCGACCAATTTACTCAAAATTAAAACTAAAGTTTATCGTTCACCGTACTTTCTATCGTCTAAAATTTATCATAGGCATTCAATTGACAGTCAACTGATTGTTGATTATAGTTTTAGGGTAATTGATATGTTGTAGGTTCCCATTTATTCACATAGTTTTCCTCAAAGCTACAATTATAGCTATTCGCTACTTTCTCAACAGGCAAGATGTCACTGAAGCGGGCGTCATACTTTAACAAATGTTTCAGTGTTCAAACAAAATTTCAGAGATAAAATTTACATCATCAAACCTTGAAATTAAAACTCAAATCATCAACAAACTATTAAATATTCAAGACTTTAAAATCACAAAATATTTAGATCATTTCTACGAAATTATCTCAAATTTAATGTTTCGAATCTTTGAAAGCTTTCAATTCCTAGTTTTCACTTTTATTGCTACAACACGCGCAACTAAAATATATTTCCTTTAAATCTGTTTTACCGATCAACGTCAAATATATTTTTTTACATCAATTTTCTAATTGTATTGATGTTCAGCATCACTGTGGTTTCTCCTTAAATCTCGTAATACTTTTTGAGAACTTCCTTGATTTCTAAATTTACAATTTAACAAGTCAGTGCAATCCAATCAACCTAATATAATCTCAATAATATCTCGTTTAAAGCTTAACATTGCACACGATTAGTAGGTTTAATAGTTTCATTTAATGGCCAGATAATATTTATTTGCCCAGCAAATCTCTCATGATGTCGAGAGAATTCTGCAGTGACTTAGCATAGCGTGAAGCGCTCGTGTTGTCCGCTGAGTAGAAAGAGGACACGCAGAAAACGATTTCATCGGGATGTGGATTGTACGAGCAGCCGTAGCCTTGTGGTGTGACCGGACCGTAGCCCATGAAGCTGTTGGTCGTGCAGGCAACCTACGATATCAGATTGAGGTCAAACAAGTTTCTGCTGTTAAACTTTCTTCTATAATTGATTGTGCAAATAATTTCATTGATACTTCCTGCTTCATCTGGCTGAGTAAATAGTAACAAAATTGAAAAACTTCATGCTGTGATAAATGTGCTTGTGAACTGTTTTATTGTGCAAACTTTTATTGGTAACTTACATCGAGTGCATGTGCAAAATTTAATTTTAAACTTTACTGCGAAAGTTACCTGACTCGTCGACAGTAAAAAGCATTGTGCGATTTTGTATGTTTCATCTGTGAAAAGTTCGTGGTATTCGCCGTCGACTTCTCGACTCGCCTCGCGAAGCCCAAGAAGCGGAATGTCAATTCCATTACCAAGAATGTTCTGCACCATGATGTCAGTCTGCCTCGCAACTGCTGAACGGAAAAGTTCCTCCAAGTGTTCTTTCTGCAGGAAATTGAATTTTCTCAAAGTTTGATTGACTTTTCCATGGCAAGACTTACGCTGTAGATGCTGAATGTGACTTTCCTCGCCGCGCTGTCCTCGTCTTCGTTAGCTTCTAAGCCCACGTTGGCGCCTTCACCTTGACACATCGCTTTAGCCCATTCCAACGCCTCACAGCTGGCTGAACGAATACAATCAACTCGACCCTAAAAGTTTGCTTATTAACAAATAAATTGCCGAGAGTTTGAGACAAAGCTCTCACCAACAGGAACCTGCGAGTTGAAGCGCTCTCATAAGTGCTAACGAGATGTCCGTAGAGTCTGGAAGTATTTATAGTTTAATAGGAACAAACATGATCGTAATGCTACACAAACTTGTAGTAAGCAAGCTGAAGAGCGAGTTGAATGTAAACGTCTGGGCTGACTTTGCACGACTTGATGAAGTTCTTTCCGTATGACTGGTAGCGGTAAACGTAAAAATCGAGATCTTCGATCCGTCTGCAAGAAAATGTATAAGCAATCCCATTCACAAACACAATGCGAAGCCAATTACCGGTTGACATCACGCTTAGCTTCTTGAGTGCGTTTCTGAATTTCCGGTCTTACAATCCACTCAATTCTCTCGGGCGAAGGCAAATGATGTTGCATTGCTCCGCTTTCCTCCGGCGTTGGAATCTCATCAATCTTATTTAGGATTTTCTCGAGTAGTTGAACAACGGCGATTCCTTCTGATGATGAATGCTCGTAGCAAAGGCCCCAAGCGCCATCGTTACACACAATGATTTGCATCGTCTTATCGAACCACCGATTCGACGTATTGAAGTCACTTCCGCCGCCATGAATCATCTCATGAGCCATATTAGTCTCGTCACGATCGTGCGCCATGTGGTAACTCGGAGTCGCGCCAACGAAGCCGTTTGCATTGAATGTCGGCGGCAAAGATTCGTCCAAGCAAAGCAGAATCAAAGATTGTTCAATCAGCTCAATGTTCCGACTGTTCTGCTCGTCAAGCAGCAAAGTTTCGCGATCTTTCGCCCAAACTCTTCTTGGTTCTGCCGTCAACAGTCCGATCATTGGTGGAGCCTTTTGCAAACAAGGAGCATCGCTTAGAATATAAAGCAACTGAGAAAATATTTCATCTTCTGAGAGTCGGCCGATCTGGTCTGCTTTCACGACGACGCAATACATTTGATTTCGGCAACAGACGATGATGTGCTGGTTCGTTGGGAGGTTCCGCATGTCTGGCAGATATTGACTGTCCCGTTCAATGCCAGCTCGACGACAAGAGCCAAGCAATCGGTAATACTGTGCCATGCAAAGCGGTTGGTTTTTTTCTCGAGATGCAGCTCGCTCCAAAGGTAAATCGCCCCTGGAAAGAATTTCGATTAGCTTTGAAGTTATGTGCTTCGAACAATATTCACCTGTCCAACATTTCCTTGTGCTCCAAGATGCCGTCAATGATTCGAGCTGCGAATCGAGCGACATCATGAACTGTTGTGAACCTGCGCGGAGGAAAAACCATTCCCGGATTCGAGTTGATTGGCAATGGTAGCGTTATGTCCATGTACATGTCGTTCAGCCAGTAATTGTAAGCCTGCCGTCGAAACAGTTAAAGTTAGTCATTCTATCAATGCGTAGATGGCATTAGCTGCCTGTCATGAGCTATGAAGATTGATTGCGTAATGATAGTTTACGATAAAACAGACAGCCACTAGAGGATTACTCAAAACGCTTCAATCAAAAACGTTTTCGCTTTCGTTATCAACCGGAAAACTGGTGCGACTGTAAGTTGAAATTCTGTAATGCAGAATCGCAGCGAAAAGTGAAACGCCTTCTGACACTTCTGGCGTCTTCTTGATCGATTACGGCGACCTGATAGCGAAAATTTTAATGTTTATCTCTGCTAATTACACCGTACTATAAATGAAGCCACATGATATGGGTAGAAATCAGTTTCGATCCTAAATTACACAGTGGAACTTGAAGAAAGAAAATGAAGACAGTTCTGCTATTAGCAGCATTTGCGAGTTGTACGCTTGGATATCCATCGACTATCAATTTTAATGCGTTTGCTGACTTTCGACTTTGTGGAGACGTCAACTCATTGCAAACTCTGTGGCCTGACTGGAACAACAACACAATATTTCACCAATGCATAACACTCAACCATTGGGGGACCCATAGCTGTCCAGGTACCACACTTTTCTCGTTCTGGGATCAGGTTTGTGTTTGGCCGTTTCAATGGAGAGCTCCACCAGATCAAGGAATAATCACGCCATTCCCGACTACTCAATGGCCGAGAGATCCAACTACAACTCACCCGCCGGGAACAACAGATCCCTCCCACACTGATGTCCCAGTCTCAGTTCCTCCCACCGATATCCCAAACACAAATCCTCCCCCCACCGATGTCCCAGTTACAAATCCTCCCGCTCCAGATGGAACGCCAACGGTACTTGCTCAATAGACAATTACGTTCAATTTGAACACTTTCAGTTATTATTTCCAAATTCATTTCCAGCCTCCAAACGCGCCTGATTCAGACGGAACTACCGACATAACTGTGAGACAGCTGATGACTTACAAGCATCTTCTAATATATTTTCTTTATAGCCTCCAACTCCCGATGGAACAGAGCCTCCAACTCCAGCCCCAACTGTTATTCCAACGCTCCCACCAATCCCAGGGCCACCAACTCCACCGAACGCACCGACCACAACAGAGGACCCAGGCAATACGCCTCCAACACACGATCCCAATTTGCCTGTTTTCACTCCACCTGCTCGTCTTCTTAAAATGTTAATATCGGCACTGTCGGAATAAACGGAAGTTGCCTCGAAACTGATAACACCAAGCGAAAAATAAAAATGATTAATTGCTCGAGTCTATAATGAGCTTTGGAGATTAAGGTTAAATCTCATCACTGTTCTTGCGATAAAGTCTTGTCTTTATCATGCGTCGAAAACGACTTCGTGGGAAATGCTTTATCTTTCTGATTATCGAATCAAATTAAAACCAGCGCGTCACCTCTGATTAACTTAATTACATTTACTCACCCAATTGTCTTCCGCCTCGCGTTTGTCGACCAGATATTGATGTAGCTTCGGCCCGGGTTGCAATGAAAACTGCTTGACAATCCTTTCAGCCTTGTCATACTGATGGGCAGCTACAATTGGTTTAAGAGCTCTGAGATATTCTGACATTGTGTGCTCCAGAGGTGGGACTGGAACTTTTGGGAGAGCCTGCAATGAAAACGGAATTAAGAAACATTGAAAGTGACTTTCCTCTCAACTTTTCCACACCGATGTATCAAGAAAATCCACATCTCTCAATCAATCGAACTCAACGTCACTCTGAGTGATTTATCCTTGCAGGATCATCTTCGATGTCTCACTCAAACCATACGAACAAAAGAAGACAAGGAGATAAAAAATCTTCCGTTTCAGAGTTTTCACGAAGGCCGAATATTTTAGTGGCTCTGAACTTTAGAGTGTGAAGGTTTAGCGTTTGAAATTTCTCGCTTCAACCACGTTTGCCTTCACCAAAATTGAGAATAATTCAATTAAATCTTTGCTTCGTCATATTCTGTTCCGTGCCTCAAATTCGATGAAGATTAATTTTGAGTCATTTTAAAATAAACCTGACATCCCCAAATTCATTACACTTGATTAAAAATGGGGAGTGCGGTGTAGTCAGAGACTAACGGAATTAGATTAAGGTTCACTGGGAATAATCCAGTAAGCTTTAACTATGTTGAACTCCAGTTACAAAATTCAAGAGTGCTAGACAGTAACAATGAACGATGGTAGCGAAGCTGTTGTGATGAAAGTCAATAGATATTGAAGAGCTATTCTAGTTTAGCATCGTAAATAATTAAATTTCCACAAAATGATGAGAGATCAACAACTGAAAATGGCTCAGCGGGGGATAGCTCAGTGAGGCATCAAATTTTAGCGACAACAACAGGTCGGAAAATTTCAGAATTTTCCCCTTTTAAAATTTTGTTGTATTTTATTTCACTGTCAAAACATTTGACATCGTCGTGAGCTCATTTCGTAAATTGGAAATTCTAAACCCAAAGTCAGAAGCAGCTTCGCTATCCCTAAAATTAAAGTATCAGGTTCTGATTCAGTTTTTCATGTCGAGAGCAAAATTGAATTTTCCTGAGCCGAGACAACCTTAAAGGTGCTCGCAAATTAAAGTGTGTCGCTCTCATCCACGAGAAAATTGAAGAGTCTGAAGCATGTTTTGAGTGATTCGCCTCCCCTCACTCAGTGCAGTTTCAAGATAGAATGTAATTCAACGCTCGACCTTTTCTCTGTTATCCGATTCTTTTTACCTCGAGAAAATGTACTTTGTATGTGTGGAAATTTTTTTTTTCGATCGATAAATGTTTCCCTCGTGTGCTCTCAAATATTTTTGTACAGAAAAGTTTGACAACGAATGAAAATTTGCACAAACAGGTTTACGTACTAATGATGCTCTCATGATTCATTCAAAAATATTTTACTGGTGAATTCATTCGCAGTCCATCCTTCAACCCTGTATCATCGAGTTGAAAAGAACGAAGCAATTTAAAACACAAACAAAGTGCGAGATTGAAAGGGAAAAGAGCGACGAGTCTCCAGGGAGATGGATGACTTTATGGGGAAATTTTCCGACGTTAAATTTATAAAACAGCTTCATGAGTCGCTGAAACATAAATTTTGCATTCGAGCAACGTACGAATTCTCTGGAGGAATTAAGTTATGCTCAACCGATTCCAGTTGAATCATTCTGCGATCTCATGAAGGTTTGAATACGTTTCGAGCCCGAGTTGATGTCATCGAAAAGAATTTTTGTTTAGATTTCTCCAGTTAACGATGAATCGAAAAATTTGACAATGAGTTGAACTTACGCCTGGGAATCCGTATTCGTCTGTATCTGAGGTTTGCGACAACCATTTCTTCGGGAGCGAGAGAATTTGATCTTTCCATCCTGTAAAAGAAAAAGAATTTTAGGATTAGCTGCATCGACAAATGTTTTAGAATTTTGCATCGACGATTTGCTTTAGTTAATTTGTTCTACTGTAAGAGTAATCTGAATAGAAATTCTTCTGAATGAAATAAGAAAGCACTGAATTGTTTCTAATTGAGTTAATTATTCCACCTTGCCGTTGTATAATAATTCTTTCTTCGAAAAGATCTGGAACATGAAAGCGAAACAAGACGTTGTAAATTTAATAAAAGCAATGAAATTGTTTTCTCATTTAATGAAAATTGGAAAATTGCGAAGAAAAGTGACTCGTTAGCGAAGGCAAAACGTGGAAATCTGCGAAAATGCGAGGCTGAGTTCCCTCGAGCGAGAGGGGAAAACTGCAGATGAACTCAGTGGGGTTGAATTTCCTTGCTCGGATGAAAGTTACAAAAGCGAATGAAAAGATGAAAGACGAGGGAACAAAACCACATGTTATTGAGGGTGAATATTATTATTTATACAATTCCGAGGGATTATTACTGCTTCTGAACAAAAGGTGAAGGAAGCAGCAAAGAGAATGAGACCAGAAGTAAATGAGAAAGTTCTACGTTGCCTCTCAGTGATTGATTGAGTGTTCAACAAATTACGAGACGGAAAGAAATAAAAGAAATCGCTGAGATAAGAAATCTGCTGAGACGGAACAAAATAGGAAGGCGAACCTTGAACACGTTCCACCTGCAGAAACTTTTCTATCACTAGTTTTTTCCCCTCTCTGACTATCGTTAGAAGTGAAACTCAATGAAATCGACACGTTTAACTCAAAGAAAAAATTTCCGGCACAATTTTCGGCTTCCTTAATCCCATTTCAATGGAATTCTTCAGCTTTTGTTTGGAACACAAAAAGATTTCCGCTCTCGACTCTTTCTGCTCTACAAATCTGACAAGCTTTCTGTCTTTTTCCTCCTTCGATCGATTTATTGAATTTTAAAAAGTGAACGAAGACTACAAAGGTGGATAGTCGAGTCTTTCACTTTATTGTACTTTAATTGAAAGGAAAACAATTTCCCTTCTTCACTTTTTTCCTCGTTTTCCGCTTGCATTTTCTGTCAACTTTTATTTCCTCTCCGTGGAACTTGGAAAACTTCACTCGAGCGACTCTAATGACGTTCGTCAGGCTTGGCATCCAATTAAAAAATGCCAAAGAAATTCGTGTTGTGAACGAATCTCTCAAGAAATCGATAGCTTGATTTGTAGCAACTCTGCCCACAGCTAAAATCAATTTCCATCGGAAAACATTTTCTCCACTCTGCCACAATTGATAATCTAGTTTCATAACCATGCATGGATGCGCAAGACAATCGCTCTGGGACTTTATTCATTTGCCCTGAAGCCCTTGACAGACTCTTCATGCTGAAAATTTAATGATCCCTCGTTCCATGAGCTTCTCTTTCGCTCTCAAGGAACAACATTTGAAGAGCTTCCACGCTTAAGCGGTTGATTGAAAATCAGCAGCATCATCGCTCGCGTAAACTGCAAATGGAGCTTCAAAGTGCTTCCTAGAAAAGTAGAAACCTAATTCACTGCAACTAGATGGAATAAAACAATTTGCTTCGTTCAGTAGTTCAGACGAACAAGCGGAAAGATGAGCTCTACCTTCGCTTCGACAAAGAAACTTTGTTTTGAGTTTCTTTTGATTTTCTTTAATCTTAGTTTTCCAGTAAAACTTTATAGAAAAAAACGATATTGGAAGTGACATGGTACAGAGTTTCTTGTAAGTTGTGAAGAGTATTGCAGCAAGCAACTCAACGTGAGTCAAATCGATTAAGTTTTCACAAATCTTTATGAGAAAATCTTGATAAATGGAAGCAATCGACCCCAGCGAAATTAATCAGACGGCAAACCAAAGTTTAATTACTCGCAATTAATGAGCTTCTTTCGAATTGAATTGTTTACGGTCGTAGCTTAACGAGTGGTGGAACAACAATGATGCATTGAGTGAGGAAGAAAATTAAAATTGCTTTATTACGAAAAACGATATGACAGAAAATTTCATTCTCTGCTTCCCGGTTGTAAATTATCGGCACGTGCCCTTTGTTGGATGCCTTCCGCTCAGCGGCAATTTACAATTTTATCGTTTTATACGAAGGATAAACACCGAATGACAAGGGCTGCAGATTGTGGAGTCTCACTGCTTTGATGAGAAATTTTACAGACAAGCTTGCAGGTTACTTAAAAAGGATAATGTTGCAGCATTACGAGAGAATCTCCTCACGTAAGTAATCAACGGACACAGAAGGAAGAAAAAGTAAATTACTACTCTCGCTTTGCGTTGAACTCTAAGAAAACCTTCCTGCTTGGAAAAAATTTAATCTCTCAGCATGATGAGATTTTCTGGCGAACATTCCTTGTATATACTTTAATCTCTCGGCTTGTTTTGAGGGGAAGTGCGAGAAGATTCAGCTTTAGTTGTAATTCCTGATGCTGACTGCTAAATTTTTCAATCTCACATCGTCATGTTCAATACCAGACCGTTGAAAGCAATCCAAGCAACGCGACCCTTCCAGCATTTCTTCGGCGAGACCTGCTACCCCCTGCATTCTTTATATCCCTCTTTCCGACACGACCTGCTAAAGCAAAGCTGTAGAAAGAATATTTCGAATTCTCCCCCAACAAGACATGAGAATCGTTACGATGTATTTTATCTGGATGCTTTAAACAAGAGATTTATTGACGTTGAAATTATTCTCGTTCATTTGTTTCACGAGATCGTACTCTCCCGCCCCAATATAGATCAGAATGTCTTCATTTGTAAACCGTTTCCAACTACATTATCTCATCTTTGTTGCGGATAGTTATTTGAAGAGCAGAAGTATTTCTCAGATGAAATTCGAATGATTTCGAGACACTTGGTCATAGCAATGAAGACCAGTTCAACGTTATTAGTTTAGTAACTATTGCACAGTTTCCAAACCTCATTACTCCTAGATCAGCCAACGTTTGCAAAGAATACATTTGGCAGACCCTCAGTGATAATTTATTTATGGGTTTTCATTATTTAATATTATTGCATCACACCCTCGCTAAAGTTATGAGTTATTATACAAAAACAGAGCCGTTCTATGATGACAACAAACAGATGAGAGCATCCTAATTCCGAAATTTATGGCTTTCAACTCGACGACAATGATCCCAACGACAGAAGCAAACCCTTTGCTCCTCCTAGAAGAGAATGAACCAATTTAAATTCCTTAATTCTTTTGAATAACAATCAAATTTCAAGTTCGTTTTATTATGCATTTTTCTTTTCATTTCTTTCAAGTCTTCGCATTCGAATTAAGTTTCGTCATGATGTTCTCCAAAAATTAGTTTTACACTCACTTGTGTGTTCTCGGCAATGCTTAATTAATTAAGGTTAAATATGTAGATTATTCACTACAATTAGTACTTTTGTTTCGGTGTAAATTAGTTGATATAACTTAAGATATGCTTTTCGGAGTTTCGAATTCATATCAGCGACTGCAATTAAACCAAGATATGTCTGGCGCCTATGTTTGATTGGATAGACGTAGATTACCGTCAAATCGACAATTTATTTGCTCATATTTTAAAACTTTTTTAATCTTCGTGAAACTAACGTAAAATGAATTTGCTTGGTTTCATTTTTACCATTGATGAATTGATGAGTATATTCCTAGGATGGAAACAATCGAACAAGCGGAAATACGATTAACTTTAAGCATCAACCTATGCTCAACAACCTCAGCTTATAATTAGAAAAGTGAAGGACCAGGTAATCGCCAAGAACTTTATTTTACTTAAAATAAATATTACACAAGCCGGCATGAAGGTTCCACACTATTTACAATGATTTCCGAAATCAAATCTAGTAGAATTGCTGACGAAAACTAACTTTAGAACATTGTGTGCGTTTAACATCATGTATCGATAATCTGAAGGTTGTCAGGAGAAACTGAACAATCTTTAAAGTGGCGAATATGCTGTTTGACTCTTCAGCAACGTGAATATGAAATCAACAACATTGATCAACATACAAACGCGCTATCGAAAGTTTGAAAGGTTAAACCATAAAGAGTTGCTAGAGCTTTGGTCTATTTTCATTATTCAAGTACTCTAAGTCAGAGTCTTTAATGTAATTTCGGTTATTTGTTATCGTAAGATATACGCGACGAATAATTTGAGTATTCCGGGTGTTCACGATTGACATGAAAATAACGAGTTTGGAACAGAAATCTAATTTTCGAATCGGGCTAGATTGAGTATGCTAGCTCAAAAGCCCCCGTAATGTCCACATATAATTTAGGTGAAGCTTTACTCTAATAATTGATAAGATAGAGAGTTTCGCAGCGTGTAGACACATTACTCTGCGCTTTTCATTCAACGTACTGTAATTCATAAAGACACACTTTCAGTTATTTTTACAATTTTTTTGTTCTTGATATTTCATAAAACATTCGGATAATTGGTTCGTCTATAATTTCTACTACGCTTAGCTTGACTTGTTTCAGTTAGCGCGGGTCACTTGCTCGCCTTCAATTCAAATAAGAACGTTCTCCTAAACGGCTTCTTAGCTGATTACGACCATCAACATCTATTTAGTTATGACATTTATTGCTGTTCTTCTCATTCGAAAAAGTATTTTTGTTCAACGTTCGGAAGGAAATTGATAGACTCGTATCATCTCAAAATTACTTACAAATAATTCAATTCTGAACAAAAAGAACTAAAAGAGATTTGACGGTTCAAGTTGCAAGAAATTGCTCGGCTTACTCCCAAACTCCGATACACAAGATTGAACATATTATCAACTCTATGGCTACACATTTTCAAATTGATTTTCGGGAGATTTCTTGGATTTCTCATTCCAGATTATACTTAAACGTCTAATGCTTTATGGTACAAGAGAACACATCGCGTAAGGTTTTCCTTAACGAACCAAGTGTCTCTACACTAACATATTTAGATAATGATTTGCTTTGCTAATTACACGTGAGTAAATTGATAATCGTTTGTTGTTAATCGCTAAGTATGTATAGGTATAATATCACTTTGGTAATAATTCAGGCGAGCGTGAGCTCTTGATATGTATTGTTACCTTGGTTGTTTCTTACGTTTAAAATATGTTTTTGTCCTTTCGATGGTCGCCACTTTCGTCGACAACCACCGAAAGTTTATCAACTAATGCAAAATCCAAAGCAAATGCCACCGGGAACACTCTGACCCTTCTTTACACCTTAAGAAAAACTGTTTTCTTTTTGGCATTGATATGTTTGCGATACCGATGTAAATCCAGGTCAGTTTCACATGTCGTCCAGGTGGCTTCTTACACATTACTTGTAAATAATACTTGTTAGTCATTGATAGTGCTTGAAATTTTTGGGACGAGAACTAAGTTCTATGCTGAATACATTTGGATTTTTTGGAAAAAAAGTGTGCCGTTGGTTTTCAACACTGAGCGCGATTCTAGTTAAAAGATTGTGTTGATCATGGATTGAATGGCTCAGCATTTTTCCGAGCCGAAGACCTGGCGGGAGATTCTAAAGTTCGACAAAAAATATTTCTGAGTTTACGAGGTGAGATTTTGAAATTTCATTTCATGTGAAAACTGTTGAAGTTGATCCTCGAGTTTTTCTCTGCTCATAAATTGACTTGTAAAGTTTGCAATGTATGAAACAAAATTAGTTCTTCACATTTACTTTAGTATCTAAGCCTTATACTATACTTTAAATATGATAAAACTTACTTAAGTTTTGTAGATTGATATGTTTGATGAATGGTTGGTTCACATTTGTATATTTGCATTTCAATAATTGATATTTATGTTTAAGCTTTTCCCTTCCTTTTTGTACAATAAAGTTAGAGCTTCTTGTTTCTCATTTCCGCTGATTTGAAGAAATAGCGCATTGAATATAAACTTTTTCTATCAATTTTAAACGATTCTTTAGCTATTGGAAAAGACAACACATAAAGCATTGAAATGCAACGAATCACATAGTTTCTTCCATATGAAAACATAACGAAAAGAAAAGTCAGAGAGTTTAGTTGAATCCAGATCGGAATGGATTAGCTGCTGTAGGCCTCGAAGGCGCTTGAGATTGCTGTTGCTGCTGCTGCTCTTGTTGTCGAAACGGATTTGCCACTGGTTGCTGTGGAAGGTTACGTTGGTTAAGCCCGCCTTGTTCTTGGTATCCAGGCTGGTATTGTTGTCCTCCTTGTTGTTGATAGCCATAGTCTTCTTGCTGCTGATATTGCTGATTCGAATAATCGTATTGCTGATCAATGTTCGTTTCTTGAACGCTCCCATCTTCTTGGAACTTTCCATATTCTAAATGATTTTTATAATCACCAACTGGCTGTTGATTATGCATAGTGTAGGTTTGATATTCCTTCGAAGGTGGATCGCCCATCAATATGTTGGCTTCACTCTCAAACGGTTTGAAGTCGTAAACATTTCTAAGGTATCGCAACACTGGCGCGTAAGCGAGATTTGTTATGGCGATGATAAAGTTCAGTGCTGTGAAGCCGATGATTTCGACGATTCCTCCGGCTATGATCGGCCCGACGGCGTATGCCAGTGAATATGATATGTCAGCAATAGCGTAGATGCTTCCATAAACGGACACGTATCGAGTATCGACCAGATATCCTAGCGTTGGCAGCAAGGCCGTATCGATTAGAGCGATTCCGAAGCAAATGATGCAAATGGGAATCATGAGCATTTTGTAGGACGTTGTAAACGGAATGATGAAACAACTCAAGCCTTCCAAGACGAGTCCAAAGGCTGCCATGCGCCATTGGTGTTGGGGATAACGCCGAGCCATTTTGACCGTTATGATTACGCCAAGAACGTGAGGGAAGAATGCGGGCAGCCAAATCATTCCGATTTTCCAGTTCTCAGTCGTCATGTTATCTTCCATCCACAGCGATATCGTAGGCTCGAGGAACGCGAGAGCGACATTTGACATCATTAAAGCGCCAGCGCAACATGCAATGTACGGATCCATCATGAGCTGCCAGATCGGAATTGATTCCGGTCGGGGCAGTTTGCTGTCAGAAATTTGTTGCTTCAGCGGTTTCATTACTAGCAGTAGCATGAACCCATCGATGAGCGATATAAGGGCGAGAATTAGGAATGGAACTTCCTTGCCAGCAAACTGGTAAAGCGCGCCACCGAATGGCGGAGCTACCAAGCAACCGAAACTGATGAAGGCAAGCGCAATTCCAAGTGCTTTCGTTCTCTCGGCTTCTTCGGTGAATCTATCAGCAATCATAGCTAAGCCGGCTGTGTCGGCAAATGCAGATCCAACGCCTTGCAATGACCTCGCGAAGAAAAGCAGCGAGTAGCTTCGACCGCATGCAAATAGTGACGTTGACAGGAACATAATAATCAAGCCAATCATCATGGGAATATCATATCCGATTCTGTCGATGATGGCACCCGAAAACGGGTTCACCATCAGCTGAACGATAGCTTTTGAAGCGAAGAGAACGCCGGTGGCTGAGTCTTGTCCATGGTGATCTCTCGGGTGGGGTGTTGTTGGAGGTAGTGAAGCGTTTCTCGGCTTGAGACTTTCCAAGTATTCTTCTTGATCCTCCTCTCCCCATGCGCCGATGTATCTTAAATAGTCTGGAATAATCGGTACGATGACCATATACAGCATGTTATCTAAAAGCAAAGCTATCGACACGATGACGAGGATAAGTTTTCGTTGCATCGTCGGCTCTCTTATCCTTGTCCACATAATTTCCTTCCATTCCTCCCACTCCATGTTTATGATTGGTAAAGGCGCCATGTTTGAAACTTCCTATCAAATTGCTTCTCAGTTATTTTCTTGTTCGCTTCGTCTATTCTTAATTAATTGCACTCTTTGTCCAGCTTTCCTACTCAGTGTTCACATCAGTTTGATTCGATGAAGATGATTACCGACGTTCCTTTCTCGGTTGTTGTGTTGTTGTCTGTTTATTTTGTGTGAGGTGGCTTATCCGCTAAGGCAACCTTGAGAACACAGAAACAATATTTCCGATTAGTTGTTTGTCATTCATCAGTCAGAGAAAATAATTATTTTAAGATTCGCATTGATATTTTACTCAAAGAATGCCAAAAATGTTTTCAGAAAAGAAATTTCCAACTCATAAAAGTTTACCAAAAGCTCCGAGCCAATTTATAAGTTTTTCTCTTTTTATGATTGAAATGTTGTTTCTGTGGTTTCGAGGATGCCATTTGAAATGAAAATGTACAAGTCGAAGCGCAAAGAAAATGAAAGTCGGTCAAAGTGATTTGCCAGCGTTTCTCCGTTCACATTTGAAGGCTTTGAAAGAAAAATTTTATTTGTTACATTTTTTGTTTCAACATTTGATTGATGAGCGGAAATCTTCAATGTTTTTCAACACACATTTCAATCATAAAAATTAAACTTAAAAGTAATCGCTCTGCTGATAAATTTCGTGACCTAACGAGACTTTCGATCGATCTGCTACCCTTCCACATGAATCCTAATTGAAATGTAAATTTCCAGGGAAGCACGCTCTAGTAAGCTTAATTTTAATCCCATTGAATTAAACTCTCGTGAGCAAACAGAAAATATTGGATTCGAAGTTTCACGTTAAACAAAACTCTAGAAAAGCGGCTTAGAAAATTCAAAGTGTAAAAATCCCTCTCGAGTGTTTTGTAAACGAGCCGAATCTGTGCGGTTCGCCATGGACAAGGCTTAGTTTCAGCGATGCCTTATCAGTGATTGTTGTGCTGCTTCCCGTCATAATTCAGAAGCAACATGGGGATTATTTTGATCATTTCCTCTCTCATTCACCCATGAAAATACTATGAATAGTTGATTCTCTATTGTGCGTTGAGGCCCCTTAACTTGAGGGTGTTTAATGAAATGGAAATGTGCAAAGTGGTTATCGATATTTGTCGTAATTTGTCATTCTTTTTCATGGCTGTGGGAAAACCGCAAGAATGCTTAATGGGCGTGAATCGTGACGAATCAGTTTTCGAAATAAAGAAGTACAAGAAATATTTCAATAACATGTCGTCTAAAGGTTGAATGAAGCTGAAGAGCTCGAAACAAATGAGTGCGAGCTATCTATGCCTAGAAATCATCGTTATATCGATTTTCCCCAGCCGTCCTAATTTAACATAAATTACCCTCTTAGTGCCACTCAACCATAAGCGTACACACAGAAGTGGAAAACTAGTTACAAAAACATTTTCCACCCTAAAAGAAATCGACGAAAATCATCGACAAAACGTGTATGTACTCGTGAAAGGTCTCGGCCAAAAATTTTCAAATCATAATTAGACACGCGAGCTAAATGCTGATGAGACTCACACAAACTCAACCAAAACGTTGCCGCGGCAAATAGTCGCTCGAAGTTGTTTGCGATAAAGTAAAGCACACACGAAATTTCATCAACTTTCAGCGAAAGTGGAGCGACTTGCCTTGGAATTATCGATTGAGTCAAGCCCTAGGTGAAATGTTTCGTTTCCAATCTGTTCTCGCTGAGAACGTCTCAGTCTGTATTAAATTCTCATTAAAAATTCATGCCGAATTGATGCCGAAAACATAACAAGCGAGGGTTACCTCGAGAGTTGAAAATATTTCATAAAATAAACTTTATACTCTCGACATTTTTCCAGAAATCGTGTGGAGAATTTCACGCAAGTCTGAAAGGGGTGGCGAGCGTTTTCCCTTTTCATTTAGTTGAGTATTTTCATCTATTTATATCTCGTTCTGCGAAAAACTCTTGCACCTCAGGCCAATCGAAATGCAAAGTTAAATTCAACTAGGGAAATATCACCGAACGCTGTTCCTCTTGAAGAAATTCTGAGGCCCAAAACTACAGCTGCAGAGTTGAACGCTTGTGAAAGTCAATTGACTCGATCGAACTCTTGGGAAATTCAATTTTCTCTGTCGCAACTGCTGGTGCTCAATCGCACTCAGTGTATGTCTGACCTTTTGTAGAGGTTAAGGACCCCGAATCACCGTCGCTCGATTTTTTACGCACGGCTGTTTCAGTTTCGCAGCGCGATTTTCAACGAATTTCTGGTTTTAAAGTTGAGAGATTTGTAGAATTGGAACTGAGACTCAAAAATTTTTATTCAATTATTTTATAGATCAATCATCATTTTCTTAACTGCAACTTAGAATCAATTAGATTTTTGCTCGTAATAAAACTAGCTTAGCGTTGAACAGTTAAATAAGCAAACTTGTTTAGCTTTCCGAATCTTGAATAATTTGGTAAAACGGAAATTACTTGGGAAGCAGGATATTTGAACCGGAAAAAATCAAATATCTAAATTTTTTATTTCAAGATAAATGTTGCTCTCAATTACGGCGACTTCAAAGAAATTGTGCTGCTCAAGGTTTCAGGCCAAAGTGGTGTGGAAAATTGGAGCGCTAGGAAATCGTTGAATGATATTTCAATGCCTCGAGTCTCTTTTAATCCTCCCTCTTCCACCCTCACTCCCTCCAGTTATGTATTTGAATTATTTAACAACATTCGTGTGAATATTTTATGAGCAGCCAGACGGTAAAGGGATTTACATTTATTTTATGTATACAAGTCTTTTTCATCGGCATCAGCAATCGCGAGGGACAAAAGTATTTTCCACCCTCCTAAGAAAGGTAGAGCACACCAAGACATCACAACTACATAAACGTGTTTACAGGATACCCGTAAAATCCTCGTTTCAAACTCACGAGCTCAGCCGGAGGCAATTTTTCTTCGTTCGTTTCTTCATTTCTTTTCGGTTGCGTGCAGTTGAGAAAAACAAAAATTTATTCGTTCATTGTTCGAGGGTAAATTTTTTTGGTCCGAATTTCTAAGGAATCGAGAAGTTCCAAAATGACATTTAAAGTCGCCACGGCGAAGTACAAAGTTCGAGACGTGTCCTTAGGGATTTGTGAATGCTTTCATTTGCCCGCAAAAGTGGTTCGAAGCTTTCACTCTGTCGCTCCAAATAAAATCAGTGAAATCGTCTTTCATGTAACCTCGTCAAGGAGTTTTATATTTTAATAATTTCCAAGAGCTTTCAGCTTTTTTGTTATCAGTCCCATTGCTGTTTAATATTCCAACGGTGTTGTAGGCGACAGAAATGTTTTGCTTCAAACAAAACCGATCGGAAAAACAACATCAAAATATTTGCAATGTTTTAATCAGCTTCTTTATACATTAGCGCCACCCCAACTCAAATTGAGGCACGACACCCTCTCGCTATCCTCCCTCGTTTGCATTTGATGTGTTAAGACATTTTCATTTGCCATGGTTTGTATCTTTTTTCTCTGGTTTGTGAGGGATCGTGACTTTCATCCCTCATGCACGCGCAGTACTAAAACAATAATGGGCTTGCAGGAAGAGAAACGAGAAATGAATGTAATGATATTACATCATTTCGGGAAGGCAAACACCGCTTGTACAAGGGAATATCGAATAAACAGAATGAGAAATATTTGCTTTCTGCAAGGCTTGCGAGGGTGAATGATGAAAAGAATTCTGGCCAAGTAGCTTTCGCTAATTTAGCAGCTGGAGAAAGGAATTTTATCTCACTCAAAGCTTGTGTTTGTCGATGTCGTTACCATTCCAGCAAATGTTTATTCATTAAACAATGTTTATAATTAAATTAACTTGTATTTGCCACTCATTTGTCGGCTGTCTTGTTCTTATCTTTAATCTCATTTTTGTTGCGGAATGAGTTTCCGAAGGAGAAATCTAATTTTATCCGTCGAAGCTTTGCAATAAAGCAATTAGTTACCAGAACAAAAACTGTTTCATTTTATGGGGAAAGCAAATATTTTTCAAAGGCGAACTCTCAAAAATCGATGGCAAATTTCCCAACAGCGCAAACCTGAAGGTTGCACAAGTTTCGGGAAAATTGATTCCAATTTGAGGTGGAAGAATTAAATAATTATATTACGTAATTTTCTATTTAGCGTCGGTTATCGATTCATTTCAACCCCGAGAAATTTTCGCAAGGAGAATTTGTTTCGAAAAATATTTATAGAGTAAACTGAGACTACCGATGAAATGAAAAGGCAGTAAGTTGGTAATCACCTGTATCTGGCACTGCAGGAATAGAGATGTTGCCAGGCAATCTATTCGACAGAAATCCACGAATATTTGTGACGACTTTTTGGGGTGATCCTGTGGCGGCCCCGAAAAGCGATCCTCCGAATTTCGTGAACAGCGCGGACGGTGATGATTCGCCCGTGGTGTTATTAGAATTTTCCTCTTGTGACGCCACTGTGCTTTTCTTCTGATTGTTATGTAATCAAAGTTGATGATTCGATTCAAAATTCTCTTCAATTCTCACTTTCTTCTTCTGATATGACTTTTGATTTTAGATAGATTTCAAGCTTTAACATAAAATTAATTAAATAAACTCTATCACCACTCGTCGAATTCTCTTTAATAGGATAACAATTTTCTCCTTTAACAAAGCTTTATAACATTTTTCCTAAACTTTTTCCCATTTTTCGATTTTCTAAAATGGTTGCCGTTTTCCACAGTTATGGACCACCATTTAATATATTTTTGGTCTCCAGTTGTTTCACACGGATTCCGAGAGGACTTGACCTGGTCGCAGCGAAATGAAACTTCTCTCTGAATTCGTCAGGAAAATTTTCCTTTTCGTACCAGTCACTCACATTCTCACGCTTACCTGGAAAATTCTCGCCAGCGCGCATGGCAAGTACGGAAAATTCGCACATTTCAATTGGAGGAATGCTTGACGATGACGTAAGCAGGGGATAAGTTGTACGCTACTTCACACACATGGACAAGACGATTTAGCGTACTTACATGAACGATGAAAACGAGGTTTGGAAAGCTCTCAAAGTAGGAGAAATAAAATGGAAAATTCATTCAAGAATTCATTTTTCTTGTAGCTCTAAAATTGTTTTGTCTTTAAGCTTAAAATATTAATTATTCAAGCAGACACATTCTTAAAGGCTTTTCGATTTGCAGATTTGTCTCTTCACCAGATCGATCAGAAAAAAAAACATTCAACGAGAAGTTTACGAAGAAAGTTCTGACTGTGCAAAAATCTAAATCTTGTGAGAGACAATGTCACGATTCATTGAACCTAATTTGTACACAACCCTTTCATTTGAATAAAAGCAAAGTTTTGATAAAAGCGAATTTATTTTATCTCATAATATGAAGAAGCTTTTCTTGCAGCGTAAAACCTAGAGAATTCTGACATAATTGGATCACTTACGACGGCTGTTTGACGAGATCATTCATATTTACAATCGACACACCGTTATACTGATCTTGAGGCATTTTTTTCTCGGTTCTATAACAAAATCATAAGAATAAGGCGCACAATTCTCTGCAAACTGACTTTAAAGGTAGCCTCCGCTTTCATCGTAAGCTTGAGGGATCGTTTCAGGTACATTTGGCAGTGATGGCGAGTCTGATGATGGTCTTCCAGATGCATAACCTCCGTCAGGTGCGTAAATGCTATTCGTGTTTTCTACGCTAGCGTCAAAACTTGTTTCTGCTGTAGAAATAAAAGTGGGATTATATTATTAGGGCACAACTATTGCGAAGAAAAGTTTACCACTAGGAGCTCCATACGAACTGGAAGGTGCTGAGAAATCAGCCTCAGGTGCGCCGTATTCAGACGAAGGGGCTGAAGGAGCTGAAGGACCTCTAGAATATCCGTTTCCGTTTTGGCCATTTGAGTTACCATTTCCATTACCGTTCATGGCTGGTCTACCGTTCCCATTACCACCGTTCGAAGGCGGTCCGTAGTTGCTTGATGGAGCTGGCGAATACCCATTTCCATTACCGTTAGCTGGAGGTCCATAATTAGCTGATGGTGTTGAGGGACCCCGAGTAGAACCGTTACCATTTGGAGCAGGACGTGAATAGCCATTTCCATTGCCATTATTTCCGTTTGAGGGAGGCCCGTAGCTGCTCATTGGGGCTGATGGTCCTCTAGGATTACCGTTGCCATTATTACCATTCCCATTTGAAGGAGCTCCATAACTGCTCGAAGGTGCTGATTGCGGGCGTGGAGAACCATTACCGTTACCTCCATTGCCATTAGATGGTCGTGAGTATCCGTTCCCGTTGCCACTATTTCCATTTGAAGGAGGTCCATAACTGCTTGAAGGTGCAGATGGAGTGCTGCCGAATTCATTTCCATTAGAAGGACCACGCGAATAACCATTCCCGTTGCCACCATTTGATGGTGGTGCAGGACGAGGTGACCCATTGCCGTTCTGAGCTCCACGCGAGTAGCCGTTGCCTCCATTGCCGTTCCCGTTCGATGGAGGTCCATAATTAGCTGATGGTGTTGAGGGACCCCGAGTAGAACCGTTACCATTTGGAGCAGGACGTGAATAGCCATTTCCATTGCCATTATTTCCGTTTGAGGGAGGCCCGTAGCTGCTCATTGGGGCTGATGGTCCTCTAGGATTACCGTTGCCATTATTACCATTCCCATTTGAAGGAGCTCCATAACTGCTCGAAGGTGCTGATTGCGGGCGTGGAGAACCATTACCGTTACCTCCATTGCCATTAGATGGTCGTGAGTATCCGTTCCCGTTGCCACCATTCCCATTTGAAGGAGGTCCATAACTGCTTGAAGGTGCAGATGGAGTGCTGCCGAATTCATTTCCATTAGAAGGACCACGCGAATAACCATTCCCGTTGCCACCATTTGATGGTGGTGCAGGACGAGGCGACCCATTGCCGTTCTGAGCTCCACGCGAGTAGCCGTTGCCTCCATTGCCGTTCCCGTTCGATGGAGGTCCATAATTAGCTGATGGTGTTGAGGGACCCCGAGTAGAACCGTTACCATTTGGAGCAGGACGTGAATAGCCATTTCCATTGCCATTATTTCCGTTTGAGGGAGGCCCGTAGCTGCTCATTGGGGCTGATGGTCCTCTAGGATTACCGTTGCCATTATTACCATTCCCATTTGAAGGAGCTCCATAACTGCTCGAAGGTGCTGATTGCGGGCGTGGAGAACCATTACCGTTACCTCCATTGCCATTAGATGGTCGCGAGTATCCATTTCCGTTGCCACCATTGCCATTTGAAGGAGGTCCATAACTGCTTGAAGGTGCAGATGGAGTGCTGCCGAATTCATTTCCATTAGAAGGACCACGCGAATAACCATTCCCGTTGCCACCATTTGATGGTGGTGCAGGACGAGGTGACCCATTGCCGTTCTGGGCTCCACGCGAGTAGCCGTTGCCTCCATTGCCGTTACCATTCGAAGGAGGTCCATAGTTACTCGAGGGGGCGGACGGTGATGGAACATTTGAAAAGCCGCTACCGCCATTTCCATTTGAAGGTGGTCCATAACTGCCTGATGGCATGTAAGAACCTCCGTTACCTCCATTGCTAGGTGGACCATATTGGCTTGATGGCACTCCTGCTGGATATGAATTCTCATTTATTTATTTTTCGACCACAAAAGCGATTTTACCCGCAGGTGGAGGATCATAGCTTGTGGATGGAGCTCCGTACGAAGGAGAAATCTCTTCGCTCGATCCTACATCTCCCAAAACAGGAGTTCCATAGCTTGTGCTTGGTGGTAAATAGTTCCTTCCCGGAAGCGGAGCTTTTAAATTTAGATCATTAAATTCACAGCAATTTATACGACGAAAAATTTTGATCTACCTTCGCAAAACACGGATGCCGCACAGCAAACTAACAGCCAAGTGCTCTGGAAAATATTTTAGAAAATCATTTATTTTCTTTTAATATTTTCCTAGCAAATTTTGTGGCACTTTATATTAACTGCTTTTACTTACAGCCAAATTGAAAAACTTCATCCTTCCCGAACTCAGAAATCCTGAAAAGTTTCAAACTATTATGTATTCGAAGTAAGCTCTCGTCGAAACTTTCTGTCGTCACTGTCCAAGCGAGAAATTATGAATTGAACTTGAGAACTATAATTTATGGATTTCTCATTGACTATTCTGACTTTTTGTCAAGCTTTTTCACTATATCGATAAGACTTTGTTGATTTGGATTGCCAAATTTATTTTTCTTATAAACTCGTCGCAACGAATGCACCAACTGACACTTTTTTCTGACAAAATTATATTTTGTACCTCGTGCTATTCCGATATTTTTGTTACTGCAGCCGGAGTAGATCACCAAACAGTTGAAACAAACAGAATGATGGGAAACCTCAAAATGTTCATCATTTTTATACCGAAAACATTATTTTTTGCAACTACTCTTTCTCGTCTTGCATGCACCGCGGGTTTGCATGTGTTCGGTACAACAATATTGTGCAAACCTGAAAGAGGAAAATATAAACAAACACAAAAGTCTTAGTAAGGTGTCTACGGAGCATAAGACAAAATCGGGCAGAAGATGAAAAGCAAATCGCGATGAGCGTTTTTTCTCGTGAGTCTTAAACATTTCATGAGCTTCAAGAGTTGAAACGCGAAAAAACAGACGTGATGAAGTACGACGAACTGCTTCAGTGGGCTTAAGCACTGCTTCGTAAACATTTTAGCATTGTTCTTCACGTGTCGAGAAATGCAATTATTATGCTCAGTGAGCTTATGCAAATTTAGCCGTAACAGTAAGGTGCATCTCGATTAACATTTTCTCAACTTTTTCGTTAATCTTGGGAAAACATTTTAAGTGAATAATATTGTGTGGAGTCAGGAAAATTTCTAAGCAGTTGAACGACGTGCTAAGTTTTAAATTACATTAATTTGTTGCACCTGATCTGTTGAACATGGAAATAATGATAATGATTTCTTCCAACGCTGCTTCTTCGTTCTTTTTTTGAAAGCATAAATTATGTTTACTCAGCAAAACATGGAAGAATTTAATCTGATAAGTCGCGAAACATTTCAACTTGACATACATTTGAGAGATCTGGTTAGGCGAAACATGCTGAGTATTTACATAACAGAAGAAGAAAAGCTTTCGTTTTCTGTTATCGTTCAAGTTGATTGATAAATTGATTTGATAATTTTCACTTAGACAGAAATCTTTGCATAACTGCTGGTGCTTTACAGTAGCTTTATCACATTCTCTAATTTGCTATTCGTGCAATTCAGATTGCTTTCAATTTATCGCAGCTTCTGGCAACGAAATGCAGAAAGAATTTCTAACGATGTGAGAAAGAGTCGTTCACGATTGTGAGGCAACATTTTCGTCAGTGATTTTATTTTTATCGCCGCAATTGAAAGCAAGCAAATTTAATTTATCACGACTCGCATGCAATATTTTGATCAACGAACTCAACAAGTTACTTAAAACAGTCAACAGTAAATTTTTGCGCAATCGAAGGAATTCCTACATGAAGAAGTGCCACATCTTAGATAGCGGCGTTGTGCTCAAACTTCACACTGCATCTATTTGAAAACGTGCTCATCAGAATCATTTTAAATGAATAATTGGCAAACAATTCAGATTTCGTTTTGATTGCGGCCCACGCCACTCAAAGTTAGCGACGAACGCGTTCGATTTGGTTCTATTTTTCGTGATCTGATGGAAATCACGGAGTTTCATCTTTGCTTTTGTATAAACTTTGCATGCCTAGATTTTCTATGGCTTAATTCTCTTCCAACGTACTTTAAAAAGTTTTGGCAACCACTGAAATCAAACAAAAACATTCTAGATAATCGAATATTGAATGCTCGTAGCCATCAACCTATGAAGCAATAACAAGCAACGATCTATTGGCATCGGGAAACCAATTAAATAAACCTTAAAGATTCATTCTTATCTCCTCTCGAGTTTGCAATGCATTATGATGGATCAAAGCAATCCATTTCAAAAAAAGAGATAGATTTTAGAGACATTCGTGCTAGGTGTTTGACGAGCAGAAAGGAACATATTCAACACTGAATGAAGGTTGCTCAGAACTGGGTCGAAATAGAAGTGTCGCACATCAAAGCGAGCATTAAACGTCACGAAATTATATTCATGCGCTTAACAATCATTGCTCCTTAAGGTGAAGCAAAAATCGATTTATAATTGCTTTAAGCTACCCGACCTTCGCCGCTGATCAAACGAAACTTTTTTTTTCAGAATCTCGATTCCATTAGTCCAGATAAAGCGTAATTATGTCACCCCGTCTCCTCTAACAATCAGCCATTCATTCACGAATTCCGTGTCTTTTTCTCACATGTCGAGCCATCGTGACGGAGATTTGAAAAGAAGTCTTAATGCGCGTTGAAAGAACCGCGCGAAATGACATGAACATTTACTTTTTCAGAAGCGATTTGTTCAACAAATTATCTATGCAGAAGTTGCCCAAGCGATGTTGTGTCATTATGCAACCTTCTTCTCAAACAAAGAGCTAGCAACAACAATCTAATTATGCTGAACTCTGGCGAACCGGGAAAAACTATCAATGCAAAAATAATTTAATATCGATTGTTTTAGTGATGAGAAATCGGAGGCGACGAAAGTGCAGGAAAGTCAATTACTATTGCTAGAAACATGAGTTCAAGTCGCATCGACGACCATTAACAATTTACTCGTGGATCGCGCCTTTGAGAAGCAAAATCACAACGCAAAGCAAAACTGATGGCAACGAGATGAGATTTTCATGCGCTTAGTTCATTTGATTCAGCAGATATGCATTTGAGTTAGGAATAGGAGAATGAAGTCGTTCAAATAAGCAATAAATTATATTTTAGCACGAATGAGTTCACATCGTGCCGGATGAAATATTGCGGCTCAGACTTTAATGGCACCGCATATTAATGGTTTTTAATCAGGTTTAATAATTAGCGGGGGAAGAAGATAGCGTAGTCAGTCTATCCCTGATGATTCTGAAAGCTCTTTAAGATTTCAAGGATTCAAGAATCTTAAGGAAAGTTCTCGTTCATCAACAGCTTCTTGGGATTTGTTACAAAGTATCAAATCATAAGGTCAGTTTTAATGGAATCGTGTGTCCAATTACCATTAATAACCCTGGCTATCTTTCTCATTTCATCGGAAACGCAATAGAGAAACGTTAATTCAATCGTCAGATTTTTACACTTTGCAAACAAACTCTGACATATCTGTTGATCCGATCAGCACGAATCATAATGTTTAAGCGCAATTCAATCACTTGACTCGGTAACAATGAAGTCATTAAGAAACAAACCACGGTGATCTCGGAATGCCGACATTGTAACATATTTACAGCAGATGATTTGCTAGCGAGATCATGCTCAGAACAAAGTCCAATGTCTTGTCCTATAAAATGTAATCACAAAAACCTTTTAAGCCATTGAGCTTTTAAAAAGCAGTCAAATTCAATTGGGAGCTCTGCTTTGACTGGCTTGCTAAACGCCAGTGCACAGCATCGGGAACACATCAAGGACAAAGCTGATTCAAAAATTCATTAAAATTTCCGATAGTTTCATGAACTTCCATCTTCAATGCAATGCGTGATGAAATCATTAGAATGTTGGCAGATCAGATGCAAAGCTCTGATGACCTGGTGAATGGAACGATTCGTTTCATTGTCAATTATTAATTTGAGAAATCCGAATTCGTTTTATTGGCAGCATTGCGTACAAGGTTTAGAACTGAGATGAGACAATCAGCTCGAGTTATTTTTAATGACTTGCTGCGGAGAACGTCTATCAAGTAATAGGCGCTGCAAATTAAAATAAATTTGAATGCATAAATCATATTCTGAATTAGCAAGAGCGACAAAGCGCTTCAAGTCTCGCGAGCGCATCAAGCTCAAGGTTGAGTAAACTCATTGAAGATCAAAGTGAAGCAAAGTAAAAGCTTCGCTCGTTATGAATAAAACATGAAAAATCATTTCTTTTGTTCCGGTTTCTGGTGTTAGTGAAACGACTGGAGTGAAATGAAGACTTTTATCGATGATACTGAGGCTCATGGCTGAGAGCCGAGATGCTTGGGGTTTGTAGTATAAATTTTGTACGTAATAATATGGAGACGACGCAAGTCACGAAAACAGGCTAATTAGCTGAATAAACAATTAAGCGAGATTCCTAAAATTTCTATTCGCATTGACTATGAAATTCTCTCATGCCGAGAATTTCATTCAGAAGTTGAAAACTACGAAACTTGCATATCGATCTGATGGAAATTTCATGCGAAACATTTTCCGGAAGTTCTCATGGTGTTGGTAAGAGATTTTTCTGGGAGAGAAGAAAATTTCCCCTTCGTTTGGCTTGTGTAGGTGAAGTCGATACTTCCACTGACGACGAGCAAACGCTTCAAATTATTCACAACATTGATTTCGTTCCGCTTTTCGTAGTTGAAGTTAATTTTTCGATAAATCGGCATGCCAAAGATGAACGCGACTCTGCACCGACAAATTGTGGATACGTCAATCGCTTGATTTTCCTGCGATGACTCCCACGACAGCCATGTTTTAGTTGAAAGCTTAAAGGCTCACTCGCACACACAAATGAGCTTTCCAATGCCGAGCGAGGCGAGAATTGCTCTACACGCTAAATCTTAACAGAAAATCTTTAATCCTGAGCGTTTGGAAAGTTTTATTAGGTTCATAGTGTAGAACGGAAAATCGTTTTACTTTCAGCTAAGAAGCGTTCGATTGCATCATAATTGTTTTTTAATGATTACAAATCACTTTTGGTCTCAACCGTCTCGAGCTAAAAATACAAATCACCGCCAATTGAGATTGAATCTCCTCACGTTTTGCCACCATCGTTAAAATTTTACATTTTACATATTAATTGCTTATGACTCTCGAGTTATTGCAAATTGACTCGACTGCACGTGAAGAAGAGTCTGCCGCTTGAAGCAGAAGTGCTAAAACGTTTATACACTTAACATATCTTGAGATCTTCAGCTTCAAGCTAAACTGCTTCGCTTTTCCGTTTTGCACCATTCGATTGAAATAGATTTGATGTTGTCTGGAAGCATAAAAGTAAAAGTATGTCAATTAGCTCGGGACACATAAAAGTAATGGTAGCTCGACAGAACTGCTCGTTGCCTCATGCAAAGACGTATTTCTACCTTCGACAGCTAATGAAGACGTTTTATGGTTTGTCTTTGCATAAATTACACAACGGATGACACAAGTGAAATAGCATAATCAAATTTCAATTAAAGTTTCAAGCGATTCGAGCAATCTTTTTCTCGCGGTACAATATAAAATAAATCGGTGTCACAAGTCGCACACGTGTAGGATTTAAAAAGTGCTTCTTGCATAATTCTTCGAGCCAAGAGTTGACAGTTCAACAATACTATCAATCTTCAACATCTTCTATCTCAAAGTTTAAACCTATCGAGAGCTCTTATCTGACGCTCTAGATATTCCAAGCATTCGTGAACTTGCACAGTTTGTCTTCACTCTGTTTTCTCCCTCTTCCTAAGTCTATTTGAAACTTCAACGGCAGTAAAACACTGACGTTAGCAAACATTGAGAAACAAAAAATTGTTACACAAACTTCGAGTGATTATTTATCACTGATAAAGCGTCTATTAGCTTCCGAGACTAATGATAGGCAGGAAACTTATAAGCTGCACGTGACGCAGAGACAATAAATTCTATTGGCAACCATAACAAGACATTTACTGACAATTGTGCGACACGTTGGTCCAGGAGACCAATTACAATTCATATTTAAATAGTTACAGTTCCTCCGGTTCTTCATGTTCAGACAGAACTTGACTTATTGTGAAAACAGGAGCGAACTACGACGCTTCCACTTTATCGATTTTCTGTTTCGTTTCCCTCTATGGGAATAACTGATGAGATAATTGCCTCGAGGGATTCCTGAGTGACTTGCTGACTACTTTCCGATGTTTTGCTACGAGTGTCAAATTTGCAGAATCAAACGCCAATGTTAAAAATGCATTCAAAGCCGATGGAAATATCGAAATTTCACTTTAGCCTATAACTCGAATTTGCGACCGAAGAAACGATCGGATGAGTGCTGTCATGATTTAAATTGATTGCTCTGCTTTACGACCACGATTTATTTCGATTCATAAAAACAGTGAAACAGCCATCGATTGCCTTGTAAGTATTACATCGCTTTTTCACATTCAAGTTCAACAACCTTCACTTTCAGCCGACAGTGCAGAGAGATTCATGACAGATAGTCTCACGATTCAAATTTCCGCTTAACCTTCGTTGTCTCTCCGATCAAATGTCAATTTCTTTTTCTTCACTTCCGAAGATGAAAGAGTCCAAAGCAGTTATCAATGTGGTTAATGCGAGCGTGACTAGGAAGTGTTTGAATTGAAAAGTTCGCATGTAAGAGTCGCCCTCATAGGAACATTTGAGCGATTAAATAATTTTGTGCAATTTAAATCGTCAAGTGCAAAAACTGAAGTTGTGCAACTTGAGAGTTTGTAAATATGTCAACGTGCACGCCTCGCGTCTTTATGAGTGTTTGCGCTGCTGCTTTAAGCGCTAAATTAAACGCTTCCACGAACTTTTAAGTCGAGTAAGTTCGACTTTTCTGAGAACAGTTAAAAGTGTTCGAGGGTCTTGTGAGTTTTTTGAGTCACTGACATGAAAAATCTCGGCTAAGTATAACTTATCGATCTTCGAAGGAAATCTTGAGGTCAATTTGTCATTGAAAACGAAAACATCTTTATTGGTGCAACAGCTGATTTACGTGGCGTTAATTCAAAGCAAACCCGCAGTCATTTACGTCGAGAGTTGAAGCTCCAAGATCATTCGCCTCGGCGCGAATAACAATCAGCAGAGAACCGACAAGAGATTGTAAGTGGCTTTTTTCCCTTCAATCAGCATAGAGATGCTATTCGAGTTTATTAATCGAATGAAATTAGAGGCCGAAGCAATTTCACTCGTCCGAAGTGTTCTCACATTCATAACGAAGTGGCGACAAGCGAGCAGGAAAGATTCAAGAATGCTGTCGCAACTTGCTGTTGAGTAGTTTGTTATTTCGAGACGAGAATGAAGTGACCAATTTTCGACGATCCAGAGAATAAACGATTTGTTGATTGCCAATTTCATCTCTTCATCCTTCAGTATTTTGAAGTTGAAGCTGCTTCCGCAACGGTAGATTTTCTCTTTGAGTCCATGAAAATATAGAAGGCGGTTGTGTTTCTAAACGTTGGTTGATTACTTTCGGTTCAATCAAGTCACTGATTGCGATGTTGGTGCAAAAAGAGTTTCTCATCGATGGAATGAATGATGTAACTTTCCTTCCAATTTGCATGTTTGTTCATCTAGGCTTGCTGTACGTTGTAGCCGTAGATGGGATGAACTCAAGTCATCCATATTCTTGCATAATAATTAAGACTGATGATGTTTTGTTTGCCGCCTGAGGCGTCGGCTGGTTGCTCATTTATTCTGTCCATGTTCATTACAGTTTTAATCCTTGGTGATATCTCTGAAAATCCTTAGCTATTTAGCTCAGATGAGTTCAACTAACAACGAAAGCTTTTTCCTCTCGATAACATCACGAATAAATAAATTTTATTTTTCTGTTATGTTTACTGATATGTATGAGTGTGATCATGGGGCAATAGATTTCAATGTACTTCATGTTAGTTCCGCACCAAACAATCATAGAATGCTTCAAAGATTATCATTCCTTTTATCTTTCTATATATTTCTCTTCTCCTTAGTAGTTATGGAAGGACACCATTCGGATACTTTCACGGCATGCATTTGATTGATGCTTGTTGGTAGGTTACACGTCCCAGGAGAAGCCAACCAATTGACTCCTAGAGAGCTTTGGAAACACCCAGCAGGACCAAGATGGACCTCAGCGGGGTAAAATATATTCTTGTGACATCTAGAACTGCTCCATCTTAAATTCTCTTTAACATTTAATTAACATAATTTTATATCCCTTCTGCTCTTAAATCAACTGATATGTATTGATTTTTTCACGTTTATCATAGCTTAAGTGCGATGTCTTCTCATTCCTGTGATGCATGAGTTTATACACTTTGATATTTCACTAAATGTTGTTTTTATATATCCTAAGATCAGTTCTAATCAAAGCTTCGGGTTTTGTAGCGTTGTTCATTCGGAATCTAAAATAAATTGCAAAACATTCTCTTTCTATCAACAAAATGAAAATGGTAACTTTCAGTTGAAACGTTATAAATTATTTTTTAACTCTCAACTTAGTCGCGGCTTAAGGAATAAATTGTTTAAGTTGGTCAACATAACAAAGTTCTTCATCTTGATTAGCACCTTCCCATTGCACTCTTAAGTGTAAGTGATTAGAATTGCTTATTCTTAAGCAGTTCCGAAAGGGTCATCGTCTGCCAACGGAACGGATAACAATAAACCAAAATCAAGTAAACTTTCTGAAGAATGAAAATGTTCTTTGAGGTCAGAGCTTAAATGAATTGAACAAGTCGATAGAATAACAATTAGCCAACAAATAACTCAGCCAAATTCTCTTTGCGGTCTCAATAAACCTAAGATTCGTTTACATAATTAACCCTCGTGGCTAGTTACGTGTTTGAGGGCAAACGACTAATAGAGCTCGAGTAGCAACGCAATGCCTTCAAACCAACAAATCTGCACACTCATCCAATCAGCTAGATGAGCCTAAGTAAATTTCTCTCGCTTGAAATCGTCGCGTGCCACCTAAGCAGAAACATTTTCTCGAGGTTTCGTCTAATCAGTAATTAACCGTGTACATCTACAGAATATTTTTGTGTGTCTGATTCTTCAGGTTTCACTTTCCTCGCTAAAATTAACGCAAATTTGTAATTGATATGTATGAGTTGCACATAATTTCGTTTCTTGATATGTTTAAGTTGCTTTCATTCTTTTAGGTCCGTCCTAAGTAGTAGTTAAGACGCTTAATTTATTTGTTAAAACGCAGTACTTCCTTGTCCTCCGGGGACCTTTCCGCTGATCGAGGCTGAGGCGCTGCTTATTGCCATTTGCTGCATTTGTCTTTGTGCTTCCATTGCTGGCAAATCGTCATCAGCCTCGAGCGCGGGATTAATTCGACCGTTTCGTTCGTCTTTGCCGACCATAGTCGCAGCTCCATACATGCGACTCATCGTTCCAGCCATCACGGATAGCTGAAAAAGTTTAAAACGTTATCAAAGTTGCAATTTGTATTCAGTCAACGTACCTGTTCTCCTTCGACCTCTGAAGGATCCCCGACTCTCTGATGATCCTCAGGGATATTCACAACGCATCTGAAGTAATCGTAATGCGGCTCAAGTCTGCCAGTTTCAAACAGCCACCTGGGAAATCAAATGCAGATCGTTTAGGCTTGAAATTATTTGAGCGATTGCTAGGTTCATACTTTGATAGCCACGAAACAAACGCGAGCGTGAACAGACTCATCAGCATCGCCATCGTTCGGAAGGGGAAAAGTTGTTCCTTAGTCTCCTCGTCATAGCCTGGGAAGTGAATTGCCGCAGGCAATCCGAGAATGGGTTCGCCTCCAGCCAACCGTACGAAGAATGCAATGAGATATGCAGATAAACTTCCGTACGTGTTACAGTGATGTTTGAAATGAACAACCATGAGTAACTGCAAGGAGCGAAAAAGCAGCTGTGTTAGTCTTTAATCTTAAGAGAAACACATTCAGATTAAGGTCATAGATTTGATCTCTATAAAGTCTCCAAGCTTCAGGGAACACGATGTTGGAAAACCTCAAATGCAGAGAGGAAAATGGAAATAAATCCTCTCGAGGATTTCTAGCTTTTCATTCCCATAAATTTACCACAAAGTATTATAAGTCCAATGCATGTTTTCAAGTTTTGATTTCTCACCTGAGGAAATAGGATAACGTAGACGAGATCCGAGCACATGGACCTGGAACGAGCAAGATATTAGGTAAGATTTGAACAGCGGATGACAATCACTAAGCTTACCATAACCCATAGATCGAAGGTATTGTCAATGCCATGATTGTAGCGAGAATTCCAACAACGATGATTCCGCCTCTCATTACCCAAATGATTTCCATTTCAGATGCGCGCTGCCGGAAAATGAGTTTGTACACGTTGCGGGCGAACATTGAAGCTGCAGATAATACTGAAGAGTCTGCTGATGACATCACAGCTGCTGACACGGCTCCCAAACCGAAGAATGAAACGAAGTCCGGAGTGAGATATTGGAGGACCATTGGCAAGATCATGCTCGTCTCCTCTGCCGTCAAAGGCCACGGGCCAGGATAATCTGTTTCGTTCCAGGCTAAAACGATACAAGTTTAGACGTTTGATTGATAAGATTTATCTTTACTTCTTACGGGTAGCTTTAGCAATAGCTCCAATAAGAACTGGTGGGATGGCCATGGCGAGACAACCAAAAGCAGCGACATACGAGAGAACTTGAGCTCTTCCCGCGGTTTTGCTCGATAAGACGCGTTGGAAATACACCTGAATAAGTGAAATTTACATTGAGATATTAGCGCAACTTTATTGAATAATCGATTTTACCTGCCACGGAATACCGCCGAACACAAGAAGCAGCCCGTAGTCGATATAGAACCAGATTTTCTTTTCTCCGATTTCTCCTATCCAGTCAACCTCCATGCCCGATAAGGACTTTACGTGGGGATTGGTCCATGCGAAAGGAATGCACATCCAAAGGCCAATAAATATGCAGAACAGCTGAATGACGTCGGTGTAGGCGACCGAATACAATCCACCGAATAGCGTGTAGAATACGGCAATACACGCCGAGAATATGACCGACGTCTCCTTCTCCATATCAATAATTACTGCCAATGTCGCTCCTGTCTCGGGCAAATCAATAACAATTAGAGTCACATTAAAGGTTGATTCAATTTCTTACCCAAGGCAGCCAAGATTCCGGCGGCCCAGAAAACTTCACCGCACAGCGCGGGAAGAAACAGTAAACCTCCCATTCTCTCGCCGAAGCTGTCTTGCAAGGGATCCAACATCGTGACGTAGCCTTGCTTTCGCATTGGATTCGCAAAGAACAAACCACCTGTGAAACGGAGAGATTGAGTTATATGCAAGAAGCCATTCCAATCCCTCTCGTATAAACTCAACAAATGCCACTCAAATGCTAAATTTAATTTACGTATGGAAAATTCTGCAGGTCGGAGGTATCAAATATCATGGAGCAACAACCAGAGCGTTGCCGCCTTTAAGGCCACCAGTTGACACGACCGTCTTGAGTGTCGTAAACAAAATTATTGCGTCACTTAGTGCGAGAGGGAATTTTATTTATAGCAAGATTCGTGTGACTCCACTCACCGAAGACTAAGCTGAGAGCGTAGCCGAATGGAGCTTGACACCACACCAAACCCGAGGTATAAATTGCTTCTGCTGTGCCGTTGATGTAACCGCCGCCGACCCAAGTTGCTGAAATTTTATGCGAACCGTCAGTAATATTACAGACAAATCGTAGTCATCGCTTACCCGTCATCGTGAAAATTCCAACGAAGAGACCGATCGATCGACCCGCAAGCATGACTTCTTCTTCAGAGTCATTTCCCTCCTCTTTCTTTCGACCAGCCCAAATACCAACGCCGAGGATAAGCAAATAAAACAGCGTAATACTGATAACTCCCGCGATGTTGATCATTTTCTTGACTCTTATTGGCTTCCGGTGGTTGAGAAGTGGATCCTTTTAAGGGATTATAGTTGGTTGTCAGACAACTGCAAAAGATGAAAAGAGATTCATAAGTAAGAGAAAGCTTTTTGCGTTTCGCCAGCTTAATTCAATTTGCTCTCGTCGCATTCATGGCTCGGAATAAATTTTATCAAGCATTAATTCTCATGGAAGTTTCATGTGAGAAACTTTTTCTTAGAAAAGGAAAGACTGGAAAACCCTTGAACTTTCCCCTCGCACGTAATTCCACGAAGGCAACCCACGTTGAGAAGTTTTCTCGCCTTGGGCTGGCTTAGTCAACGAATGATTTAAGTTGCTTTAAAGTTACAAGTCGCAACATTAGCAAATCTATAGCGATTTCCTCTCTTGATTGTTTAACGACTCAAGTTCTGTTCCATGTAGAAGCCACAAAGTTATGCAACCGACCGTGAAGCAAGAAAATCCGAAAGAGATCCGAGCTTTTCTCGAAGAGGTTTCCGTAGAAATCGTGATAACCAACACGACGTAAATTCCGACGAATGAGACTTGGGAGGTGATCAAAAAATCGTCAATGCCAGCAAGATAAAGCGTGCGTGACGTGGTTGTTGCTCTGTCAGTCCCATGAAAGTAGCAAAGTTTCTTCCTCCGAACACAAGCAATTGAGCAGCCATTAATAACAAATTACTAAACACAAATCTCTTAGAATCAAGTGGCAGGCACAAGTTTTATAAAGAAAAATTGCGTCGAGACTCAAAGTTAAACTTTGCAGTAACTGGATGAAACTAGATTGCTGAGTAGCTTACTACAAAGCTTGCACCGTGTAACGATAAATGAACTCAATGCCATTGAAAGTTTTCAATGTAAACGGAAAGGTTTTGCTACCGCGAGCTCGTTGATTATGTTCCGATAAGCAAACGAAACTGTTGGCGATGTTGCAGACACAAATCTCCAACCGAAATCCCAATCGAAATGAGCTTTTCTCTGAATGAAAAATTCATGGGTCCGTGTTCCGTGAAGATATTTTCTCGCGCCTCTCGCTCACGATATTTGACTAATTAAGTTATGCCGCGAGCGGAGAGAATTTTTAATTTCCGGTAATTGTCTTTTTAAGTCTTGAAGGTGGGGATGTTGTTCAATCATTTGGAGCCCGATTTAATCCACCGTTGTCGGCATGCGTCACGAATTTTCTCTCCTGCGTTGTCGACCTCAAATTGAATTACGTAATGTGCTGGTTGGAAGCAACGAGAGATTGTGTGGAATTTCGAGACAAGAGGCACAGCCAAGACAACAATGAGTAAAGTGATTGATTGCGGGGGCGTGAGAAACACAGAAGATACTTTCAGATTGTTCTCTCATGATTTCGTTTCCCACGAGATTGAATCGATGACTAATGGCCATAAGTTAAAGGATAGAATGGCTCTGGTGTCCTAATAAATCTCTTCATCATTTTGATGCTGTCCGATGTCGATTGTAGAGCGATAGCGGCCCGAAAAATCCATTTCTCGGAAAAGGCTTCATTTGTAGATTGATGTTTGAGCTCGATTGAATCAAATTTTTAAGACCAGGTTCAAGTTGAAGGCTAATTTAATTAAAGCGATGCCGAGATTTGGCACGTTGCATGAAACACAAATCGGAAAAGCTTTCAAGAATTGAATTTTGAAAAAGGGAAACGACTGACGTCATTGCTTTAGCTCGCAGCTGAAACCTAAAACTTGAGACCGTTCTCTGATTGAAATAAAAGTTGTTCCCTCAATCTTCTCGTTTCGGACAAATTCAAATTAGCAAGAGTTTTGAAAGGATTTCAAATGACTGCAGACAACACTCAAATCTATAGCCCAAACATTATAAGAACATCATCGCGATTTTTATCTTGCCCGGCTCATTAAGACCAACGGCAATTTTTCATTGACTTCGGTGATGGCAGAGCAATTATCTTTCCTTTCGCTTTCTTCAAACTTTGCCCGCGTGATAATCATTGTTAGCGCTCGATGTTTAATTAAATTCTATTTTCACTGTCGATCGATATATTTTATCAACCGGCTCCGATATTTACAAAGAATGCGTGTTGAAGGTATCGTTTGAAAACAGAAAGTCATTCATGAATATTTAAGGATCTTTGTTTCCCCTCAGGTTGATTGGGAACTTTCAAGTTTAGCTGTCGACAAGCTATCACGTCGTGGAGAAGGAGAGATTAGGCCTTAGCATTGCCAACAAACGGGAAGTCATACGAATGAAACAGGCGCGAACTTCATTACAATCAACCCTGATTAAGTTGCTGCTACGTGAAAGGTTGCATAATTTATGATTTTGCTTGCTCAATGGATGGCGACTTATCAGCTTTTCAAGCTTCTAATTACAAGGTATCGCTTATCGATTTGCTTGCAACGAAACCTGAATCGAGGCAGAAATATTGACCCAGCGCTCGTTTACAGAGCTGGAAATGTTCCGGAGTAAATAATTTATTTCTCTACCGAGCAGAAAAGCGGGAACAGCGACGTAGGAGGCAAAGCCCGCAAAAAATCAATAGAAATGACGTCGAGCTTTTCCACGAAAGCGAGCAAAAGGTGAAATAAATAAACGTATGAGCTGACAAAGTTGTGAATTCGAATTAGTTGCATAGTTTTTCATTCGCGGGTCTATTTATAAATCCAATTTGCGTCGACTTTCCAGCGAGCGAAATGGAATCGCGAATAAAATCTTCGCAAAGCGCTTAACTCATGGAAGAAGCACTTCAAGCTACGGCATTCTTCAACATTTCGTTATCCACTTCAAGCGTGCTTGCGATCGTCTTTTCTTCAGGAGTAATTAAAACTATTGCTAGTGTATCTTGAAGGGGCTTGAGCTAAGATGGAAACGAGCTTTTGGTGTATGAAGCGAGAGCTTTTATGAATGAAAGCGCTTGATTTCAGTTCACATCTGATTATGTAACTCTCTACGATTAACACACTCAAAGTCTCGAGAATGTTTTGCTTCACACAATAGACGTTGGAGACGACGACAGAGGGGAGCAGAACTTACCCAATAACAATTTAAAAATGGTAGGTTGTGCGGCTGTGTGAGTACAAACGATTTTCTCCTTTCCACCTACACAATCCAGTCGACGAAGCTTTCACTCACACACGTTCCTCGTGAACTTAAATTTTCTCTCACCCTTCCTGAAGAACTGTGAACTTATTCTTTAACTCGCTTTAAACTTAAATCACAGATTAGCAAAACTGGTTCCTCATGAATTGCATCAGCGCCTGATAATTCATTTTCACAATTTTCTATTTTCTTTAGCGAATATCTTTGAGCTTTTAAAGCTTCCGACTGAATTTTGTTCAATTAAGCTGACTTTGTTCACTGAATAGAGCGATGCATAGAGGCGATGAAAGCGAGTGGTGGGTTGGCTCGAAAACGGGAAGAGAATCTAGAAGCAGAAGCAACTGTCTCCCCAGCGAAGGCTTGTCCTCTTGGATGGACTATTTCGAGTTCTGAAATTTCGTAGCCCGCACATGTGCTAAGTCTCGCTGAATTTTGGTGATACGACCCGCGGAGAGAAAAGGTTTCAACCGAAGAAGGTAACCAAAAGCCCTGTTATATCGCCAGACGGATTCCACTGTTCGTCTTTCGTTTGAGGTCAAATGGAGAACTTTCTCTTCTTACAGTTTTCCTCGACTTTCGATCGAGGAGTCGACTCCACACACGCGAAATAATTGGAGAAGCTGACTTTACGCACTGGTTGTCTTAATTCTTGTTAATTCTTATTATTTTTTATAGAAAACTGAGGGAAACGCGACGAAAACGTGAAATGAAATTTTCCTCGACTTTTCACAACGGCAGTTGGAACGCGTCTGCTGGCTCAATCAGATGGAAGTCGGGGAGAAAGTTATGAGGGTTGGAATGTTTCTGTGTTGTTTTCCATGCAGTCGCTTTCCACATTGGCTCGCGCGCTTTCGTTCCATTTTCACGTGAATCCTTCTCAACAATTTGAAAAGATTTTCCGGGTAAATAAATTTAATTAGTCTCAGTAGACTTTTCATAAACTTGTCGACTTTTTCAGTCATTTCTGATCAAATTTCTTGAGTTATATTACACGTCGTTTGTAAAATGAACGAACCTCTTCCGTCTGAAGTTGCTTCCATCTGCGGCAAGATCGAGCATTTGCTGGCGCACAAGAAAATTGATCTGAGATCACGTTTCGACTGTTTCGATCCAAAGCAGACGGGGCTTATTTCCTTAAGAAACTTCTTCATCATCGTATTTAATGATTTGGCCAGGGATGCAGGAATCTGCAGAGAAAACGTTGAGATGTTGGCGAATCACTTCGGTTCAAGGGATGGCGTTTGCTATAAGAAGTTCTTGGACATCGTCGAGTCAAAACCACATTCGGGAGAACCTTTCGTCACTGGATTGGAGTGGGAGGATCATCAGCAAATCAATGTTCTGTCACCATTTGAGACGCGTCATCTGAATCTCATTTTGACTAAGATTGCTTACTCTTGTCGACTTCGCGACGTCAATCTTCTGTCACACTTTCAGGCAAGTGAAAAACTGGTTTTATTATAATTGCTTTATCTCCAACTCGAGCAGGATTACGAGCGAGTGTCTGGAAACAGTGGAACTGTAACTCTTCACCAGTTCAAAAAGATTCTGAATTTTGCTGGGATAACTTTGGGTCCGGTTGAGTTGCAACTTATCTCCAAGCGGTACATCAAACATGGCTACACGATCAACTATTTAGCCTTCGTCGGCGTCATAGACAACATCATGAAGTGGTTCGAATCTCATGGTTTCCTTGATTGCGACAAGAGTTTCCTCGAACATTATCCTGGCCGAATTATTGTCGCTGGTGTCGACTCGCTTCCCAGACCAGAAATCGGGAAGATTGACGTATCTGAAATGTTTGGGACGGAGAAAGTTTGTCATCCTTCTCTGAAGAGAGTCGATAAGAGATGCCACAACAGCTTCCAGAAAATAATGCTGCGAATTAAGAAACACATCTTGGACAACGCCATCAGAACGCGAGAGTTTTTTGAAAAGTTCGATGAGCTTAGGCGAGGGTTCATAACAAAATCTCAGTTCAGTCGTGGACTTGACGCGATCGGAATTTCCGGACTTCATCGCTTGAGCATCGATGCGATCGACCTAGAAACGATTTTCGACAATTACAAGGATTTATGTGATCCAGAACGTGTTGCTTGGAGTCGATTCTGCGACGATATCGACGAAGTTTTCACTATCAAGTCAGTTCACATCGAATGTGGCCTTTACTTCTCCTAATTTCTTGTCTTCTAGATGTTTAGACAAGCAACCGCTTGTCATAGTTGAATGTCCACCTGAAGAAGTGAAAGAACTTTCATGTGCTGGAGCTGTTGATTGGGATTGCGTACCCAAGTCCATCAAACAGCTGACACAGGAAACAGTTCTTCGCATTCGAAACTTTGTCGAGACGCGCAGAATTCACATCGAGCCATTCTTCAAAGCTTTCGACAAAGCGAACAAATTCCACGTGTCGCGATGCCAAATGCGAAGAATTCTGTCGTCGCATTCGATTTTGCTGTCAGAGACGGAAGTTCGAGGGCTGATGGAACGTTATGGTGACGACATGGGCTTCAACTACTGGATATTTCTCGACGAGATCAACGAGAAGCTTTTCTGCGAATGGAAACATCTGGAGATTCTGCGACTCTTAAAACTGATCCACGAGAGAAAACCCGCGCCTTGCTCTAAGCCCGACTTCTCCGTCATTGAAGTCTTTGCAAAAATCAAAGGACAAGTCACGCGTAACAGAATCAACGTCGAACAGTTCATGAAGCCGTGTGGACAAATTGAAGAAGGCATGATAACGGAAACAAAGTTTCGATCAAGTTTCAGTGCTGCTGGGATCATACTCGATGACTGCGAGCTCGACGTTTTGTGCAAGGCGTAAGATTCGCCACTAACCAGCAGGACAACTAAAGTTATAAAATCTCATTCCAGGTTCAAAGTTCCATGCAAATCTGGCTTTGTGGATCACAAAAAGTTTTGCTCGATGGTCAACCAAGCTTTCTACCGAACCGAGCTGGAAAAGCTTCCATGTACAGTCCCAGTTCAGCATTTTCCCACGACCGATGACTCGCTTAACTTTCTCAATTTCGATGAGCGCTGCGCCGTCTCACGAGCTTTGCAGAAACTCTCTCGCTATCACGACGGCGCATCAAACATGAAATCTTTCTTCGACGATGTCTCACAGCATGGAATCATCAACAAGGATTGTCTCGCACGTGTCTTGACAAGTGGTGGACTCATGGAGCTTATTAATCAAGATGAACTTGATGTTATCTTCAAATGCTTCTCCCTGCCCGACGGATCCACTCGGAAATTTGACTACAAAAACTTCTTGATGGTCTTGAAAACTATTAAATCTCTGTGACAATTTATGTTAGATAAATGAATTTATTAAAATCTCTCAATAACCGTATTTATCATTGAGGTGAGTGGTTCCATCGCCAGTTTGGTTCGACGGAGCCACCCAAGTTGAAATCTTCTCTTCGTCAATGAACTCGTCTGCATCGTTCATGTCGATATTCTCGCGAAGTCGATTTCTTATGCGCATTCGAGTCTTTCTTTTCTTCGAGGAATCTTCAGTCACGGTCTGGTTGATGTCTGAAGGAGTTTCCGTCTTTTGTTTCTTCTCCGGAGGCTCATCAAGTGTTGCATTGGTGGAATCGTTAAGAGATGAGGTTGATGGAAGCTCCGCGATCTGTTGCTTGACTTCAGTCAACGGCTTCTCATCTGCTTTCAACGGAATCGGCTCAGTTGGTTGCTGTGTCTTCTGCTCTGTTTCTTCAGCGTCTTCCTCGACTTCAAAAGTCTCTGGAGTTGTTTTGGTTGCGGGAATTGGAAGAGTTTCACTTTTTCTGACACCAAAGTTTCTGCTCAAGCTATTTCGCTTTCCAAAGAGCGGCAACTTTGCTTTCGTTTCTGTTGCGATTGGCGGCAGAATTATCGACGGTTTTGCAATGTTGATGAGCTTTTTGACTTTCTGCAACTCAATTTTAAGAGTCTGGATTTCTGTCTTGGTCGTGCTGATCGCGAATTTATCGACTTTGTGATCCATGCTCGATAAATTGTTCATGAATTGATCGAGGTCATCGTCGTTCTGCATTTTCTGACGCTTTTCGATCTGCACCATGAGCTCAAGTTTGTGTTCTTTCGTCTGCATCTTGTCAACGATTTCTTTTTCCTGTTCCAAGAGTTGTTCATAGTTAAATACTTCGGGCTGAGAAACTTGCGTCTTCTTGAGACGTTTCTTTTCAACGTCGCCTGTTCGATCGAAGAAATTGTCGTCATCAGAATCGTCGTCGTCTCCGGCTCTCTGAGCTCTGCGAGGCTCGTGCCTTGCTTGCCGTAACACTCCATGACGATCGAGGATCCTGCAAGCCTCCAGAGCGCACTGTGCAACGCATTCTTTCTTCTTGCCTTTGTGTTGAACTTCACAGATTATATTTTTACCGTACTCATCGTCGATTGGCAGCTCAACGCGGCAAATGAAAACGCCGGGCGAGAGCTCATCACAGCGATACTGCAGCTCGTATCCTTCCCTCTCGAAATAGCCACGTAATGTTTTCTTGGGGTCGTCGAGGAAAAGCTCTTCGTTGTTTGTTTGAGCGAATGGATTTTCACTCAAGTCAGATTCTTCCTCTGCATCTTCAGCCATTCCCCAGCTAATTCCAGCGTTCTCCTTCTCTTTCTGAACTCTTTCGTGTTCTAATTTCTCTGCAGCTTCTTTCTCTCGAAGGTCAATTTCACGCTGAACCTTTTGCTCTTTCAGTTCTGTGACTGTGAACTCCGACTCGTCGTCTTCGTCTTCAGATGGTCCTTGCAAAATGTAGTTCCTTGTCGAGTTTCCTAGCTTCAGTTGATGGCCAACGCGAACTCGAACGTACGTTCGCGGTTTCACTCGCATCTTATTCAGGAAGGTGCCGTGAGTTGAATCTAAAAAACTCATGAGTTATCGTAAAGTTTAGCAGAAGTTCAAGCAGTTACCTAAATCATAGATGAACCAGCCAGTCGGAACTTCATGCTCCTCGACATCTGAAGAGCTCGAATTTCCTTTGAATTGTAACACTGCGTGGAATCTTGAAACTGTAGGATGAGCAGCTGTAATATCAACACCGGTTCCGACGGGTAACCGTCCAATCATCCAGAAGGATTTCTTCTGCAAATCCTTGACCTCCTCGACTATAACACCGTTTTTCAGAACCTCGAACGAATAAGTTTCTTCGGCTAGCGGCCCATTGAATTTGGGCACTTTATACGGTATCTCTGGCTCATCCTGCTTCTCCTCCACTTTCACCGGTTTCGTAGGGAAGTCTGGAACTTTGAATTCTTCCTCCATCACTGAGAACTTAGGCTTGACGCGATGTTTTATCAAACGATTTGTAACAATTTCGATTTCTTTTTTGTTGATGTTCAGTTGCTTTCGACCTTTGTCGTTTGAATTTTCAGTTTCCGTTAGATTTTGCAATAGAAAATCCGTAGTTTTGACCCTAAAAAAATTCAAACGCGCCAAAAAAAGAGGAAGTGCAAATTAAAATGTATCAGGAAATCCAGAAAGCACTCGGATCCCTCTTGGAGTGCCCAAAAGTTAGAACAACAGCCCTCACGTTCAAGTTGTTAACTCACGTCACGGTTATCATTTTGTTGGGATTCGCAGCGTTGGTCTCGCTCTCGAAGATTTTCGGGTTAGAACGCTTCGAAATTTTCTTTGAATTGCGCTTTAAATTACTAACTTTACAGCCACACAATCGAATGTTCCATTCATGACAACAACCTCAAGGCGATCGTCGAGACTAAATGCTGGATCGAAGGAGTTTATGTGGACAAATCGCTCTTCGAAGGAACAATAGGCAAAGATATCACGAGGTACGGCGTCGGATCACCACGAAAATACGATGAGAAGAACCAGATCAACCAGCGGTACTACCAATGGATCATTCCCGTTCTCACGCTGCAAGCTCTGATCATGTCCTTGCCTCGCATCGCCTGGCACTTCTGCGAAAACGGAATCTTCTCGAAACTTGTCGCTGGATCAGGTAAGATTTGTGCTCTTCTTCCACACAGAAATATGAACCAGGCGATGGGTTTTCAGATGATCTTATTGTAACCGATGTATGGAAGAAAAAGAAAGAGCTTCTCGTTCAATTCTTGTTGGAATCACCTGCCAACGCACTGAAACTCATTGCCATCAAGTACTGGATGTGCGAGATTTTCGCATTGGCTGCTTTGGTAAGCATCTGTAATCGTTCATCGTTACACTTGGTTACAATGATTCCAAACAGGTCTTCAACATGTGCCTCATGAACTGGATCTTCAACGACTTCTGGGTTGAGTATCTGCCAACGGTCAGCGCCTTTCTCAACGCAGATCCCGAACGATTCTGGCGTAACGCTGCGAAACTGTTCCCGACACAAGCCAAATGCAGGTACATCGACTTCGGACCTTCCGGCGGACAGCAAGAACGCGACGCTCTCTGCTTCTTGCCCCAGAACACACTCAACGAGAAGATATTCGTTTTCCTCTACTTCTGGCTCATCCTAATGTTGATTGTCGGAGTCTTGCACTCGCTCGTTTCAACGATCTTGTTCTTCACTGTCGCAGCCCGGAAAATGTGGATCCGCCGTCGACTCAGTCGATCGTCCGCACAAAACGACAGACTCGCTAAAGGCTTCTCGGACGTCGGATCTTTCTTCATGCTCACTCGTCTCTCTATGAACCTGGGCCATAATCTCTACAAAGATCTCTTGGACGAATTGGCACCGTACAAGAAGAAGGCTGAGCTTGTAGGAGCTTCAGTTTAACAGTTGCCTTCCAAATTGAACAGCAAAGTGCTCCACTCTACATAATTGTAAAAACCAAAAGACTGAAGCTTTATCCTCCTTGATTAGATAGTTTAATGGAAACTCAAGTTCCAACCAAGTTAAAATATTTGTAAGAGGCTGTAAGTCTTAACTTGTTATTTAGTTGAACTCTAAATAAAACTAAATTGAAGTGAGGTGATTCCAGAAGCATAAAAGATATTTTTATTAAATTGTCGTGCGATGAAAGCATGACCAATGTCAGCATAAATGACTTATTCATAAGCGGTTAGGCAAGCCATAAACTTCAGTCACGCTTTAAACTTCGTCCATGTCGGTTGTTATCCCTAAAATGCTGAAAGCTGCTTCGATAAAGAAATCTCTGACGGGTGTCGAGAGAGTTTTCGAGTTATCGGGCCTCCAGTTCTTCTCGCTAAGTTCGGATCCGCAGCATGAAACTAAAGCGATTTCTAAGAGGCACAGGTTGTATCTCGTGACTGTGGCTTTAACATTGTCGTTGCAAGTTTTTGGAATTGTTTATGCGATTAAACTTGAAAATTCGACTCAGCAAAACGCCAACGTTACGACGGCATTGATGGTTCAGTTCGCCGCTTACGTTCTGATGGTCGTGGTAATAGCGACAGCAGTCGGCAACGCCTACAAATCGAAAGCTACGACTATGCAGATCTTCAAGAGCTTCGAAAGGATCTCAGCGATTTTCTCTGTGAGTTTGGCAGAGGTCGTTGACTATGAAAACTTCAGCAAAAAGTTTAAAACAACTTTTGTGAAAGTGACGTTTTGCTTCATCACTGCGTCCGCATTAATGTTGACCTTCATCTTCCAATACAACCAGTCGAACATTTTCATCTGGGCCTGTTTGGCCATTTACCCTTATTTCTTTTACGAGCTTTTGTTCTGTCACTTCATTTTCATGATAAGCCTTGTTAAGGAGCATTTGATGTCAACGACAAAATCGTTGGTGAAACTTCATAAGCTTCATGCGGACTCTAAGTTGAGCTTGAAAATCGAGGCACGTGCTCAATGGTCTTGTCGGAATGACGAAGAGCTCATCAAATCGATAACGAAGCTTCGAACGGTTTACGGAATTTTAACTTCGGAGTCTGTGATGCTGATCAACAAACTCTTTGGACTGCCGTTGATGGTTGCAATGTCCGTTTTCATTCTGGGAAACATTTCGGCTGGATACAAGGTCTACTTGGCAATGATGAATGAAATACCGGCTGAAAGGGTTGCAGGTGAGCGATTGTGACTCGGTCGAAAAGTATTTCAAGTCTCACCATTCAGTTCCGCTCTACACGATTCTCCTGTCCGTTGGAATACTTGGAAAGCTCGTTTTCACATCGAGCTCAACATGCGAAGTGGCTGGCAGCATTTTATCGAAGCTGAGCACTTTTGAGTGCGATAAAAAGGACCGCGAAAGCGGGCTGCAGTCAACGCTCGCAGAGTTCGCAGCGCAGATGTCCCAACTGCCGATTGAATTTACCATCAACGGATTTTACGCAATCACGAAAACTTTTCTTGCCTCGGTGAGTTTCAAACGACCGTTGCCAGCAGACCGCAGCTTGATAACGGAAACCATTCCAGATAATTACCGCTTCAATGACCTACGTGATAATCCTCGTTCAATTCTACAAAAAATAATTCAACTGCACCCTTATCAATTGTTAGCGCCTTCGCTTGCCTTCTACCCATGTGTGAACAAAATATTATTGCAATTGAAAGTGTTTCAAATCGCCATAGCAACCAGAATGGAAACAAACAATTTAAGGCTTCTCAAAATTTAATCCGAGTTCACGATGAATGAATTCGTTCCAAACCGCTACAAAATTTTGCAAAAGATTGGCGAAGGTGTCCATGGCATCGTGCTGAAGGCAATAGACACGATGGAGAACAACAAAGTCGTGGCAATCAAAAAGGTTTCGTTGCGAACCAAGTTCGGAGGTTTGGATTTAAAGCGCCACTGCTTGCTGTCTCTGACGGTTCTCGTTTTAGGAATATCACCCAATACTCTGCGAGAAATTAAATCGCTCCAGCACTCAGACTGCGAATACGTGAGTTCAATCTTCATCATTTAATCATCGACATACTAATTGACTTTTCAGATCATCAGCCTACTCGACATGTACCCCGATCTCTCGGGGCTGGCACTCGTGTTCGATTACATGCCCCACACTCTCTATTCAAGGCTGAAAGACGAAGAGAACCCTTTATCTCGTCAACAGATTCAATCCTACATGAAAATGCTTCTGCGAGGCCTCGTGTATCTTCACGAAGAAATGAAAATCATGCATAGGGTGAGACTGCTTTTGACTATGCAATTAGGTCGACCTCAGTCTTTGTTGTAGGATATCAAGCCAGCGAATCTTTTAATCAACGAGCACGATGTTCTCAAGATTGCTGACTTTGGACTCGCTCGTTTGTACAGCCCCGAAGACCCCAAAAAGTGCTATTCTCCACAAGTCGCCACTCGCTGGTATCGAGCGCCAGAGATTCTTTGGGGCACTCAAATCTACAATGCGTCGATTGACCTTTGGTCCGTCGGGTGTGTTTTCGCTGAAATGCTTCGCGGCATTCCGCTGTTCGCGGTGAGACGAAAAATGTTATTGGCCAATTAAATTCAATTCAACAGCAGACCTTTTTCATCCTACACATTTTCTTGTGCCCAGGGCAACACAGACATCGAGCAATTAGCGTTGGTTATCAGAACGCTTGGAACGCCGAGTATAGTCGATTGGCCGGAAGTCAAGAATTTGCCCGATTACAATAAAATCAGGTGAGAGAGAATCGCTCCTTTCAACGAGCTCGATGGCACTCGGCGGGAGATAAAAAATCACTTTCCGCCTTTCTTTTTGCGATGTTTCGTAGATTCCCAAACAGCAAACGCGAGGAATGGGAGACAATCTTTCCGACATTCACGACAAAGGAAGAAATAGGACTCGTAGACGTTTTAGTGAAGTATAACCCAAAGCAGAGATTAACTGCAGCAGAAGTGAGTGCCAGTTTTAGAGCGAGTGCTTGCTTTGATTTCTTGTAGCAGTGGCAACAGAGAACTAATCGAGATGTTCATACTTTCAGGCACTTTCACACAGATACTTTACTTGAAAACCCCCAAGAGCTGTTGCAGTTTGGAGTGATGGACTGAAATAAAATTAAAGTGAAAGAAGTAACAGACAACTTTTGATTTAGATTGACGAGTTTTCAGATTGTTGCTGGCTTTTAATGGTTTCTGCTCACGTTGAGTTGTTAAGAATAATATTTTTACTAACATGAATAATTCATCAACATAACATTTTACTATCGAAAGCTTAATTGTAGCTTTTCGAGCAAATTTGATTTAAAGCTCTTCACATGAACATTTACAACTCAATCGATCTCGCACTCGCTAAAGTGAACTTGAAAGGAATTCACTCGAGTAAGCGAGCTCATCTCGAGTCGTTAATCTTGAAAATAATAATCTCGAAGCCTCGTCTCAAAGGGGAGAAATGTTTGAACACATTTTCATGAGAGAGTCGTCCTTACGCTCTTCAGCTGGCGTGTGTTGGAAGGCCAGCTCATGCGCATCGCAGCGAGGCTCATCAAAATTTTCATCAATGAGAGAACTGAAAAAGTTCCTCGAGCTAGTTCGATTTTGCATCTCGGAATAATATAAAGTGAAAAAGCTTTCAGTCAATTTTTCAACTCAGATTTTTATTCATCTTTTATGTGAAAACTTTTCCAACTAATTGTTTTTCAAAGCTCCACCACAACCCGAGGCGACTTAGTCGTTTGAAGTTGACGGAAAATTACCTCGGCCACATATTTCAAGTGGATATAATCACGGAATCGTTGATGTCAGTTATATAATGTGAGAGTTGTACGGAGACCAGAGAAGCTTTTCGGTGTTTGGTGTCTGGAAAAGTGAATAGAAAAATGCGAGGAAAGAATTAGGCAGAAGCCATTGCGAAAATAAATTGAATTTTCCTCGGAAAATGTTGGCTTTGCTCGGAAAAAGATACCAACGCTCATCAACGACTCGTCCATCTTATTTCATGGAAATTTTCTTCTATTTTCGCTGAAATTTGGGGAATTTCTCGAGTCGAGAGTGTTTCAAGAGGAAAATCGTTTCGCGAGAATTTTCCTGAAGGTAAGTGATTTGCTAATGAGACTTGAATGAGGCTGAGTGCTCTGTAAAGTTTGATAAACGCGGCTGAAATTGGAGAGTTCTGCGAATTCAATAGTAAAGTTGAGTGAAATTCAAATGAAACTCTGTACGAGTTTGTGAGATTTTCTCGGTATAATTTCCATTTTCGCTGGAAAAACTAAGCAAACTTTCCTTTGATTTATTCAGTGCTGGCGATAAACCTTTCGCCTCTGAATGAATCGCTCATTAAGTGAATCACAATCGTTACGAAAAGACTCGACTGATACCTTGCAAATTTAATAAAGATTCGATCAACATAAATTGATGAGATTGAGGTTCGGAAATATTGAGTTCAGGTCGTGTTTGTATTGCCTCCGCAAACTTTCGGCTCAAGGTTGAATAGAAATCACGTAAACCTTCTCGTAAGTTGTTTTATTTTTTCGGGACAGACGCAAACGAGAATGATTGTAAACAGAATTTATTGCGAATGAGCGGCGATATTTGTAGAAAGAGACGCGACGATATGTTTTGGATTGGCTCAGTCCTTCTTTGCCTTCTTCCATAAAAGCTTTCGATGGAAATATTTACTTGCGTAAGCAGAACTTTATTGCCGCTGCTCTCATACCATCGCAGCGCGTCTTCAAAAGATCTAAAAACAGCTCTGCAAACAAAAGATTCGTAAGTTCTATGGGTGAACGTTAACTCCATTCAATGTCTTGTTCCATTCAGCGTCTACCTATGATGACGATTGACAAGGAACTTGATTAATAAAAGTTGGAATTTACGAGCTTTCTTTGCAACGTTGCTGTCTTGTTTGGAGTTCGACAAAGCTGTTACCCATTGGGACCGTCAAACTCAGACAAAACTCCGCCGCAGGAGCTTCTCAAGTGTTTTACATTTACTTGACATTCTTGCTCTTAGCTTCTTGACGTTCTTCTCCAATGGAGAAAGCTTTTAGGGAATCAGAAGCTCGCAACACGCTTGAAAAGTTTCTGAATTGGCATTGTCTTCGACGACAATCGTGCTAAGAATTCATCGCGAGATTCATCAACGTCTTGCATCAATATTCTCGGGCTCGTCCTTTAGAGCAAAATGTCTTTGGTAACTTTGCTTGAGTAAATATTCGTAAAGCATTTCAAACCTTTTCACAACCCAAATCTCTAAATTTAATGACTTTCGTGGCCGACGAAAAGGTTGCCTTCCAGTTGATCATGAGCGAGCTTGATTGTGTAAGTACAGACGGTTAGGCTCTAAGTTTAGAGAATCGTAAATTAACCGTTTTGCGGTTAACCTCTGAACTTTGAGAGCTTGAACAGTTCACGTTAATTTTCAACCTGAAATTCGATTGAACTTGGCCTCGAGAGTTCAAGCTTTCGGAGAAGTGGAAAACTTTTTCCAACAAAGTTATAAAGTATCTCCCATCAAGATTCGATTATCTTTGCATGTTGTTACAGACGAAAGTTGAAGAATCAAACTGGCGATGGGGAATGTTAACAAGCTCGTTTAAAACCAAATCGCTTCTGTTTCACTGATAACCACTGGCCATATGGATGCTACACCCTTTCTTGTGAATTGCTTTTCATATTTTCCGCCCCAAGATATTCTAAGTCGGAACATTGAAATTCTCCATTCGTACTCTTTTATTGCAGATATAAATGACGATGATGACCGTGGGCACGATGAATAATTCATATAGAGTCCCAGCGATGAGGCTACTCTTGCTGTTGATTACATCCCTACTGCTTGCAAGCCAATGTATTGACTGTCAGCGTCCGAGTTCCGGTGGGCGAATGGATGTTTACATAGCTGGATTCTTTCCTTACGGCGACCGTGTTGAAAATTCAGACATCGGACGAGGCGTCATGCCCAGCGTTAAATTAGCCCTCGATCATGTCAACGAACATGCACTGATATTGAAAAACTATCGACTACACATGTGGTGGAATGACACGGAGTGCAATGCTGCTGTCGGCGTCAAGTCGTTTTTCGACATGATGCACAGGTAAAAACAAGCTTAACACTAATTAAGCTGCCAATATATTAATGTTTAATGATGTACAGTGGACCACACAAACTGATGCTGTTTGGTGCAGCCTGCACGCATGTGACAGATCCGATTGCAAAGGCCTCGAAGCACTGGCGGCTAACTCAGCTCTCGTACGCCGACATGCACCCGATGTTCACGAAAGATGGTTTTCCCAACTTCTTCCGTGTCGTTCCAAGTGAGAACGCCTTCAACGCTCCTCGGCTCGCTCTACTAAGGGAATTTAATTGGACGCGTGTTGGCACCGTTTATCAGAACGAGCCACGCTACGCGCTTCCTCATAATCACATGGTCGCCGAGCTCGATTCAATGGGCCTCGATGTTGTAGAAACGCAAAGCTTCGCCACCGACGTAAAGGAATCGCTCGAAAAGCTGCGCGAGAAGGACGTGAGGATAATTTTGGGCAATTTCAATGAGCTGTGGGCGCGTAGGGTGTTTTGCGAAGCATTCAGGTAAATGTCAAGATAATTGCGAACACGAAGATTTTAAAATTAAATTATCTCTAAACCTTCCGCTGCTCTCTTTTCAACGCCGCTTCCTCATTGTTGTCTCGCTAATGAACCTCAATCGTGTCATTGAATAAACAATTAAGGCTGGAAATGTACGGTCGAGCGTATCAGTGGCTGATAATGGGCCCATCGCGAAAGGAATGGTGGAATGTAAGCGACACTGATTGCACGATTGAAGAGTTGAAAACAGCTCTCGAGTTCACAATCACGACAGATTTATTACCTCTCTCGTAAGTATCTTCCTTTCATCTGGGAATTTATTATTTATCAAGCTTAATCGAATTGTCGCTGACGAGTTTCGTCAATGATTTTTGCCAGGAAAGGAATTACAGCTCAAAGAAAACTCGATTTCCTCTCGCAGTTTCTTCTCGCTAACAGGCTTTATTCAATCTATTTCCATTTTCTATAGCACTTCGGGCGATATCACAGTCTCTGGAACGGTAAGTCGTTGCTGCCTTACAACTTAACAATCGCTTAAGCCTTGTTTTATCTTACAGACGGCAGACGAGTACCTAAAAGAGTACAATAGACGTCGTGGCAACGAATACTCGCGCTTTCATGGTTACACTTATGACGGCATCTGGGCGGTTGCCATGGCCATTCAGTATGCTTCACAGAGAAAAGACCAGATTCACCAGAATTTCCAATATCGCGCAAAAGATTGGGAGGCGATTTTCCTCGAAGCGTTGACCAACACAAGTTTCGAAGGCGTGACTGGACCTGTGAGGTTCTATAACAACGAGAGGAAAGCGAGCTTCTTGCTGAATCAATTTCAGAATGGTTTGGATGTAAAAGTTGGCGAGTACAATTCGTTACAATCTCATCTCGACCTGACACGCGGAGAGCCATTAAAATGGGCAAGTTCACCATCCGCATTAAAATAAATCGATTTTTAATCCACGACAATTTCCAGGTCGGACGTTCACCACCCAAAGATCGAACGCTTCGAATCGTTGAACATGCTCAAGTGAATCTCACAATTTATCTGATTCTCGCCAGTTGTTCAGTGCTTGGGATTGTGCTAGCGGTTAGTTTTTTGATCGTGAACATAAAGTTTAGGAACCAGCGCTATATCAAAATGTCGAGCCCGCATTTGAACAACTTGATTATTATCGGCTGCATGCTGACCTACCTGAGCGTCGTGTTTCTGGGTATGGACAGTGGACTTAGCTCAGTCACCGCCTTCCCTTACATCTGTACTGCTCGCGCTTGGCTGTTGATGGCTGGCTTCTCCCTTGCCTTCGGCGCAATGTTTTCGAAAACCTGGCGAGTTCACTCAATCTTTACTGACCTCAAGCTTAACAAAAAGGTCATCAAGGACTATCAGCTATTCATTGTCGTCGGAGTGCTGCTCGCAATCGACATCGCCATCATGTTGACTTGGCAAATCGCAGATCCGTTTTACAGAGAGACGAAGCAGATGGAACCATTCGTAAGAACATAAACTGCTTATTGCTCTTCCGCATTGAGAGGCTGAAACCATTGTCTTTGTTTAAGGCTCATCCACATCTGGAGGACGTAATAATAGTTCGAGAGAATGAGTATTGTCAGTCTGAGCAAATGAATATTTTCGTTGGAGTTATCTATGCCTATAAAGGAATGCTGTTAATCTTTGGAGCATTTCTGGCATGGGAAACTCGTAACGTTTCGATTCCGGCTCTGAATGATTCTAAGCACGTCGGCATGTCGGTTTACAACTGCGTTATCATGTGTGTAATGGGCGCCGCGATTGCTTTGGTGCTATCAGATCAGAAGGACGCTGTCTTCATTCTCATCTCGATCTTTATAATCTTTTGCACGACGGCAACTTTGATTTTGGTCTTCGTACCTAAAGTGAGATTACTTGGAAAATTTTCCCTTCAATTTCTAAAGAAAATGCTTTGCAGATCATTGAACTCAAGCGGAACCCGAGTGGAGTCATCGACAAGAGAGTTCGAGCGACGCTTCGTCCGATGTCCAAAGCCGAGCGACGCGATTCTTCCGCGTGTGAATTGGAACAGAAACTTCGCGATGTCAAATCAAACAACTGCAGATTCAGAAAAGCTCTTATGGATCGTGAAGCGGAGCTGCAAGCTTTGATACGAAAACTTGGGCAAGAAGCATCAAACTGGCTCGATGGGGGAGGCAACAGTGAATCAGAGCCTATCCTGAAGGATCAGGCTCGGTTATCTGTTGGCCCGATAAGGAAAGACTTGCCGAGTCAAACAGGTAATACTAAATTATTTTTTGGACTTCGCGATGGCTCTGCAAATATTTTAATGAAAGTTTCATCAGTTACAGAAGTCACATCAATCGGAAGCTTTGTATCAAGTCATGAAGACTTAGACTACGGATCTAACACGCCCGATACAAAGTAAGTTTCATACTCGCACCACGCCAGTGACAATAAATATGTTTGACTTCATAGGAAAAAGCGTGTCAGCATTCAAGGAGCGCAAGACAAAAATAAATTGAGCAACTCAACCTCGCAGAGTAAGATGAATACTGAGCCGAAGGTCGTCTCGACCCAGACTACAATTTCTTCGGCCAGTGTCACTGCGGAAGTGAAGCCACAGCAAGTTCAAGCACACACGCCAGATCACAAAATATACGTCGCCGAGATCCGAAAGGAATTAGCGGAAGCTTCAACAACGACACCGACGTGGTCGCCGGGACATAACGGACTTTTGATGGTAAGAGAGCGAGTCACCCATCAAAAGAGACTTTTACATTGATGTAATTTTGTCCCATCGCAGGATAACGACGATTATCAAACTGCCAACAACTTGACGAAATTCAATACTCACATAAATTCGGCTTCGATGACTTTGTCAAACAGCGAATTAAACAACATTTGCCCACACGGCAAAGGCAGTTCAAAAAGTGAGTATGCAAACAATGTGCAAAGTGGTGGAAAAAGGGCGTGTGAGCGCTAAATATCAGATGACGCTGACGGTTTGAACGTAACTGTTGCTCAACGTAGGAGACAAGGAAATTTGAAGCTTTCTCCTTCATCGAGTGATTGATGACTTGTGTAATTAATTCGCACGTTGTATCTCTCTAATCCGATAGATCTGAACATGAGCGAGCAGCAACGCCGACAAAGTATGGGAGCGGCTATGAAGAGCAATTTCGTTGTATCGCAGAGTGATTTATGGGACACTCAGACGCTGTCGCACGCGAAGCAGCACTCGCGACACTCGCCCAGGAATCAGCAGTCCCGTTGTCCCGATCACACCTACGTGAACGCTCCACTGCAGCAGCAACAATCACAGCCTACTCCTTCTTCGTCGTTGGCAACAACGCCTCAGCATGAGCAATATCACGAGAATGGATCACCCGGAGCTATTAGTACTGGCAGCGGAAGCGGGGTCATGCAAAGAAGCGTTTCTGAGAAAAATCGAAAGCATCGCCACAAGCAGAAGATTCCCGTTTGTCAGAGTGAGACCGATAGTGAACGTGAGCAGAGGATGGAAGCTCAATTATGCGCTCAAAATCGAAAGCTTGTGAAATCGCATCACTCCCATCATCAGTCAACTCCCAATGTAGCACCTGAGAGCAATCAAAGTAGCGTGAAGCCACATAAGCACCGCTCAAAGAGTCGAGATCATCACCACCATCACAGGTCATCATCTAATATGTACGGCGCCTGTTCAGAGTCGGAGCTGCTCGACAGCGACACTGCAATACTGCCGATCTTTAGGAAATTACTGACCGAGAAGGAATCTAGATACAGAGCTAATAGAAGTGTTGTAGGCGCTAGTTGTCCCAATATATCTATTAAATGTGATATCGTTGAGTATTTGTAAATTATTCGAGTAGACATCGAGGATATCGACATTCCTAGCAGAAGAATTCCTGTTCTTATAGCTGAAGCAAGCGTGAGCGGGTTCACGGTTCAGTTCCACATAAGGACGTTAAGAAGAATCAAACGCTTTTTATGCGCAATTTGCTCAACTCTGTAGTGATGGAAATGCTCCACAAGCTTCAATTTTGCACAACAAAGGAAATCCAGGATTTGAAACTAAGGAACTAACGAAAAACAAAGCAAACTCTTGATTGAAACGAGCAATGGAAACATTTCATTTTACGTTTTTCACAGGACTTTTGTTAATAATTTCTCAACCTTCTCTGTCCTCATAATTCGAAGCCTTTGGAAAGACAAAAAGCTTATTAGGTTGACTAAAGGTCGTTGAAGCTCTTGAGTAAGAATTAATTAAAGTCTTTTCCATGAAGTCGAGGCTAGGAAATCAATTTTCGAGTGGATGCTTTTCCTCAATTCATTCGATTATCCATCGTTATCATTAAAGAGGTTCCATCATTAAGATGAATATACTGAAGAGTTACAGCAATAAATTGTAATTCTGCCTGAGTTAGTCAATCCTTGAGTCTTCCTTTCTGATTTTGTTTCTCTTCACTCATCAATCTAGATTAAAACATTTCCGCAGTAATCAAACAGATATTCGAATATGGAAATCTATGCGTCAATTAAGGCTCGAGGCGAGTGTTTATGATTTCAACTCCCTACCCAGTAATGAAGCTAATGCTACAACCTAATTCAATTTCTAACTTAATGTTTTAGATAAATGTGTTAAAGTTTGTAAATAAATTGTATGAGAAAATAAAATTAAAACGAAAAACTAATTTCACGATTTTATTTATTTTCGTCTCGTTTCGGTTGTTTGTGTTGTCTAAAACATCGCAGGAATTAATTCTCGGCGCGTTCTGCAAACGAATTGGATTCAACGTGGAGTAGCAAACTTTAATTTTAATCCACTCGGATCGTATTCCCTAGCGATTGAATTCAATTTCTTGATCTCGTGATGAGAAAACACTTGAGCTCCAAGCTGTTCGAGAAATCGCTCCACTCAAGCTTCTCTTTACATTATTCTATTGATTTTAATTCGCCAAATTGAAGCAAAGTGTCGCTAGCTCGATTTCAGTTGCTTATTGTTTGTGCCGATAAGCGCGAGGAAGATTCGGCGCTGCGTGATTGTGCAAAGGCTTCCCGCGGAAAATTCTGTTATAAATTCTCTCCTAATCGCGTACCAGAAGACGAGCCAGGATCATGCGCTGAGAGGAAATTGTTTGTTGTTCCATACTACGAACATCCACAATACTTTTCATACTTATTCAAGCCGCTCCCCAAGAAAAATCTTCAGTGAATCTCGAAAGGAGAAAACATTTTTATAACTCTTGTGGATGAAAAAAGTTACATAAATTTTTAGCTCAACTATAAGACTCGAGTTGTTAACTTTTCATAAAGATAAATACGTGGTTGTAGTGTGTTTTTTAAATTAAAGTAAGGACGGTGTCGAGTTTCCGAGAAAATTATGTGGAAAAACATCAGAGCGAATTCCATTTTTCATAGTTCGATGAAATCGAAACTAATGAAACAAAAGGAGAACTAAATGATTGCAGAGCTTTCTCAGACTGTCTCGTAGTGCTTCTAGTTCACAGTGAACAAGCTTCCAGCCAGAAAATACTGAGATCGGGAAAAAAACCTTCAAACTGGGTGGTGACACGAGTGAAAAATAAAATCCATGGAGTGTTTTTTTCTGTTCCTCCTTTTCTTGGAGAGAACCAAGGGAACAAGGAAAGAGATAAATTGAAATTATGTTAAATATCGTTGCGGTAGAGAAAGGCATGCGAGGATATAAAGTGGAACAATGGTTGGTGTACGGAAATTTATTATGCATTTGACGCTGATACAACAGCAAAGCGAGGCAGAGAGCAGAGAAAAAGGCGGAATGGCCTAATTTATATTTGGGATTATCAATTATACCAAATTGTTTACTTTGTGTTAAGACGATTGTCTTTGAAAGGTTTTAACGAAAGATCATAAATATTGATCCACTTTTGTTCAATCAAACCTGCTGTCGACAATTATCTCCTTGCGTAGTGAATTGTCTTAGAAAGCTTTCAAGAGAGATTTCGTTGACCTTCAAAGCGAATAAAAAACTCAGGAAAAAAATCCTCGCCCTCGTATTCATCTTGATTGAAAACCCGCGAATGTAAATAGAGAAATGATTTTCATTGTAACCGTGTGAATTGGAAGATTAGGGCGAAGAGAGAAATCACACTGTCTTTCTTTATTTGAACTCTCGGAGTGTCTTGCTCGATTCTTTTTCGTTCTCGTTAGCTTTCTTTGCCATCGTGGATAAACTTAATATTTTCCTTTTATCTCGCTATTCCTCACGCTGAATATTTTATTCCTAATCGTGAAATGCTGGGCTGCGTGACAGTTTTGCTCTGCTTCACTCCAACAGATTCTTCCATTTAAATTGGAATTTATTGAAGTAATTTTGCTAGAAGAAGAATTAAGTAGTCGAGTTCAAGTTTGTCATTCTCTAAGCCCTCGAGCGATTGTTTCTTGCTGCTTCTCAGGAAATGAGTTGACTCTTCAAACAGACTCTTGTGGACATCTAAGGGAAGCAAGGAAAAGACATTGAGAGGAAGAGAATAATAAAATATTTTTAAAGGCGCGCCATGCGCCATGCTGATAACAATATTCACATGAACACTGCCGAGCCAACGTCACAAAAGAAAAGAAATTTCCGCCAATCTCTCGATTTCAGTTAATCGTGGGCTCCGACACTGCTGTAACAGCAGTGCTGTTGCGAATCGTGTCGAGAGAGAGAAAACTTTCACATGGCTTTGTGTACGTTTCCGTCCCTCTGAGTGGAACTTTTTAAAGCGATCCTTTTCTTGCTTTTTTTCACCTTTCCACGTTCATTATCAACTTTCTTTTTCGTATCTTTAGAAATTGAAAATTGTTTAATTTGCCGTGAACTAACTTTTTCAATTTATTCGAGGAGATAGAGGCAGATAGTGAAAGCTAGAAAACTCTTTTTGTGGTTTCTCAAACGCAGCGTTAGACTTAAAGTGAAGTCTGTCTCAAAAGCATAACGTGAAAAATACTTTAGTCTCCTTTATAAACTTTTGCTCTGGTGTTTTTTGTCTGACTTTTATAGCTTTCTGCTTTGAGAGAGGCGCTGTCATTGCATTGCAAAGACGACATGTGCCAAAAGCCAAGCGACTGAACGATTCCCAAGTGTCTACTGAACGATCAATATAAAGTTCAAAGTTCTCATCAAGCTCTCTTGATCGTTTTTCTTTCAGCTTAGCTCAACAGTTCATCAAACTTAATTTGATGTACAAAACAGAGAACGGAGTGTTTTAGTGAAGTTTCAAGTGACTATTGACTAGCCTGAACAAAGAGTTCTGTTCCTGTGTGAATAAGTGTAGTTCAATTGATAAGCGGAATAAATCAACGTAGATTCTATGTGAGTGTAAGCGGGAGCGATCAACATAGAATAAAACTTCTCGACGTGAGCACCGCTTTCGAAATTTGAACGTGTTTATGAATACCAATTAAACTAATCGGGGAATTATAACTCGAAACAGCGTCAAATTAGTGAACGGGTGAAACTAATTGTGAGCTGTCATGGTGAAGATGATAAACAGCAATTTGCTCTTTGATGGGTAAGTGCTGCGAAAGCTCCGTGTCAAGATTTTCGAGAAACATTTGCGTTGTTGTCTTCAATGGAAAAACACCAAACGTTGTTCGTGTGAAAAATCTTGCGTCAGAACATGTTGAATTGAAGCTCGAGCTGCTCATAATTTCCAAGAGTCCTCGAAGCAATTAAAAGCCCCAATTACTTCAGTCAACAGCTCCGTGAAATTGGAGAACTTTTGATGAATAAATTCAATTCATGCAATAAAATCTTGCAAATATTTGATAATTCTTAATTTATATGCTAAAGAGATGGATACAAAACTTTCCACTTTCCCGCTTTGTCGATTCCTGGGAAGGTAGAAAGTTTGTTACTGTGAAAAAGAAGAGCCTTATCCGATATTGTGTCTCACATTGTTTGTTGTGTTTGTTTGTTTTAGACGGCAGATCTCTCCGAAGTGCTAACTATGCTAACCAGTTAAAACGAAAAGATATGGTGAGTGTGATGACAATCTTTTCTAATGAACTTCCAATATTTATCGAAGGACGTTGACAGTAAAATTTAAGTTAGGCGACGTTCTTAATATTTCTGAGATCAACCTCTCTAGAAAAGCTTTCCTTGTTTAAGGAGGAAAACGGTTTTCATGAGATTGTGCTACGTACTAGCTTCTCTGAGCTTTTATCCAAGTTCCATGTCGAATGGATGTCCTCGGAAGCTTATCCGATTCGAAGCTGTTGAAGCTTTTACAGACTTCCCATTCTTCAAACCATTTACACCCGCTTCATTCGCTAGAACTTTAAAACTTGTCTGATTGAATTTCAAATTTATTCAACTCAAAACTCGATCATAAACAGAAACTTAGATGAACGAAATGACATCTTAAAGCAACTTAATTTGTAGAAGAATTACTCAGACTCATTATGATGTTTTCGCAAAACATTTAGGGCAGTAAATTACGGATAATGCTCAACCGTGAACTGAGTTCAATGAGATAATATCTGAATTACGAAAAGACTTTGTAAACAAATGGAGGAGAGATTCACTCTTCCATTCATAATCGCTCTACTCTCTCTGATAAAGATCCATAAATTGCGTTCACGATGACTAAGAACAAGCAAAGAAAATCTAATCATGGCAATGAAAAATTATTCATTTTCATGCATCAATGGATCGCACCCGAAATTTCGTCTTACGTGTTTATTAATAGCTCAGAGAGGTTTTGCGAACCATCAAGATGAAAACAAAATTCCGAGCTGTCTTCTCGTGTCTGGATGTTCTCATTCAGTGTGAGGATCTGCTTATGACTTGAAACGATTTGCATTGGAGTTCAATGGATTCGATTCTTAAATATCTCGAGAGTTAAAGGTTTACAAATGCTCGGAAACTTCCTTTGATAAAGCCTAATGGATTATTCATGTGAAAGGAGATAATGAGCTGTTTAAAAACCATTTCAATAATTGTTTTCAAACATCCGTTCGGAGCTATCATCTTCGTCTCCGAGATTTATGCGCCTCTGGAGACGAATTTATGAGCGAGCGGTCTAATAAAATTATTTCTAATCTCTTTCACTCAAAACAACTTTTCACAGGGCACAACAACAAGATATGGCCCGGAAAGTATCAAGCAACAGGCGATCATGTAAAATTCAACCTGACAACATCTTCAAGAGCAAACGACGACGAAAACTCCTGGAACAATGTTGGACCTCGTCTTCACACACTTCAACATCCCAACTAAATAATTCACTTCAAGCAAACAAAACTTACAATTCGCCTAAACACAGATGGAAACTTAACACGAAGGTTGGAAGCAGGCAAAAGTCAATTTCCGATGGAAATTGCATGACAAACACTCGCCAGCTTTCGGCTCGGCACGGTCGATGCTTCCAGCTTAACAACACGTCGCATCAGCAACGAACAAAAGACGAGAATTGTAACCAACGTGATGAAAAAATAATTGTAAACCGAGAACACAACGGACATCATTCGATTAACGCCAAAAGTTTTTGCCATGTTGACTGTTCGCGTCAACAAAGCCACTTCCCTGACGTGCCAACGGGCGAAACTAAAAAGCCACTACGACGTGATTTCATCAACTGCCGAAAGCTTCGCGATTGGACGACTCCATGCAGCGTCAGAAAACTGTTGCCAATTTTTGTACTCGTTAATATGCTTCCATTTTTGTATGCAGGTGAGCCATCAAAAATTCATTTGCATGCTTTCTACCTGTAGTTCGTGTTGTTGCCACGTCAGTTATCTCCGACACGTCCCATCGTAAAATCGAATGGAATTTCTGATATTAAATTTGAATACAACGAAAGAGAGAAATATGCTTTCTACTCAGACGATATTTAACTGAAGAGCTTTCGAGGAACCGGAACTTTGTCTCAAGTTTACCAAGTTTCTTTCAAAACTTATAGTACGTAACTTTAGAGTGCAGTCAAACATAGCTTAGTAAAATTCTCTATTAGTTAGCCTTAGTTATTTCATTGGAAAGACATGAAGTTACACAAGTTATCTCTTAATATTTTAATGATAATGTAGCGTTTGAATAATTTCGAATAAATAATCGGTGGCTTTTATAACCAGATCAGGGCATAATCTGTGAAATTTAAGATGCAAAAATGTCTACGATGCATTTTAATAAATTGGGAAATAAAAAGTTGGCCGTTCTGGCAATCGTTAGAAAGTTTCAAATCTGAATCAGAACTTCTGATAATTTTTTCAAGTCTCAGAGAAGCTTGAAGTCCTTCAGCCTTACTGTGAATAAAAAATGAATCCAATTAAATAGAGCTGAAGGCGCAGATGTTTTGGAAATGAAAGAAAAAGTTTTCCGGCATAAAATCGTTATGCGAACGTCTGAAAATTGTGTGGCATCTAATGAAGCCACAAACATGTGAATTTCAGCGGCTAACTTTTAAGGTACCGCAAGTGAAATTGAAAGTATTTTAGTTTTTGATTGTGCTTTTCACGATGACGCAGCTTATAATAACGCTTCCTAATAACCTAAGCTTTCGGCAACCTTTCTTTATCCTAATCCTCCCCATAAATAATCATCTAATATTTTTAGCATCTTTGAAAGACAGTTTCAATGTATCAGTGCGTGTCAACATTCAGTTTAATGATGGAAGCTATCTGAGAGAAAATGAGATAAATAAGCTTCTATGTACTCTGCGAATGATGGAAACTTATTCTGTTGTTGTCTGGGGGGAAGAAATGAAAGCTAAAACTTATGATTTAGCGTGACAGCTTTCGGAGAATTTCAGTTTGTAACTGCAAAGCTTTCTGAATCGCCAAACACTTGGCAGAAGTTCTCAAACTATTTCCTTAGATCCGAAAAAGTAAAATTTATCGCAAAGTTCGTTGAATGAAGCTCAACGAAAGCAAAAATGCAGAATGAGATTCCACCCTTGAGACTCTCCAGAGTGCGAAACTCCATGCATGTGTTCAAATGAGTCTCTTCGACACCAAGGTTTGCAAGCCAGAGCTTGTTCTCTAGCATTGACGTTCAGTTGAAGCATTACCTAACAACGTTAGACTAACATGTAAATGAATGGAACTTTTGCTTGTGAAACCTCCATGAAAACTTTTTGCTATAATAGTCAGCAGAAAGTTCTACTAAGCAATTCGATTGTTTTATTGTTTGGTTGAGTATTTTCACAAAAATGCTGAGGTTGTTTTCTCTTTTAACGAAGTAATTGAAAAAGCTTTCATGTGTTTATTCTACCGAGAGTTCTGCTCAATTCACATGAGACTCATATTGTGAGGCTGCTTGGCCTTCAATTCAATTTATTGCAAGTCGCGGAACAGCTGCTTAGACGTTATTGAACTTTGCTTATTAATTTTTAATGTCGGTTAATTTTCGAACTCTGTGTCATAAGATACAGCTCAGACTGTAAATATAAAACGACAGCAAGACAATATCGGGCCTTAGTTTATGTGGAGACATCCGTTAAGGTAACAATGAGTGGAAAAACCTTGGGAAAGCAATAGCGACTTGATAATGACATTTAATGACAAGAAGACGATTTCAATGACGAGCATTCTTGCCTCATGCACTAGTTATTCCGACTCTGCGTCTCTCCAGGCACCCGAATAATTATCTTGGTGTAAGTTTACAGCGAGATATGCGAGTGTGCGTAGCCGAACCAGAGCAATGATGATGATACATAACCCGAGCAACCCGAAGACTGAAAGGAAAAGCTGCAGAAGCATTTTCCGAAAACTAAAAACACGAATACAAGGAAAGCGCTCGTCTCGGGATTTTCCAGTCTCTTCTTCACGTTTAGTCAGTCGATGATTGTCGGCCAAGCTGGTACCATTTTTAAAGCGAGCTCCCGTGAATAACCGATAACAGTTCTCACGTGTTGTTGCCAAGCTGTACAAATAGTTTTAGTTTCGGTCCTTGCGTGTCTCGGTGACGAAGAAAAGTCAATCAAGGCGCGTTCAATCGGAAGTCGTCACGTTGATGATCGTCACTTTATTTAATCGACATCAGGGCAAGGAATCAAGTTGCACGCGAATAAAGAAATCGAAGTTGTGTCAAAGTAAAGACTTTGCTTTAAAGTGACAAATCAAGAAATAACCATCAAAGCAACAAGAAGATTGCGTTCGAAATGTAAATATTTCTGTCGCTGAAGGAAGGATTGCGGCAACGTTAAAATGAATAGCTCGGGATGAAATTGCTTGGCGTTCTTTTCTCCAGTTCAAACTTGACGAAAGGTTTAATTAAAGAAAACTGCCGGAGTCTGCTGCGCTTGTTTTCGTCGAGAGTTTTCTTCTCCGAAAGATGTTTCTAAATTGAAAAGGTCTGGCGAGCGATCCAATTGTCGACAACTTTAAAAGGTTTCATTAAAATTCCCATTATGACCCAACGCACTAACTTGGAAATTGAGCCTCATTAAAGATAGCGATGGCAATCGCTATAAAAGTTTATGAATCACGCGAGTTTAAAGCTATGGCAAATGAAAGCGACTGATACTTAACAGATCCAAGTGATGAAAATATGTTAATCAAAGGAGTGCTTGTAATTATACAGCTTAAATATTATTCAGGCTCCTGTTCAAATGAGGTGCGATTACAATGAATCAGCGAAATCTCTCAGACGGTTTATTCATGACTCATATTTAGTAGAAATGAAATGGAAATCTATCCCGCTCGACATCCAAACTCTAATTGAGGCGTGAATTATTAAAAATGTTTTCCAATTAAATTTCTCATGTACGAGGGAAATGAATTAATTTTCGCGTTTCATAGTCATGTGGAAAGTTTTATTTCGAAATTAACGAGCAAATAAGCGTGTCGAACAATTAATTTGATGTCATTTAAGAGCGTAAATTATTATCACAATCACGGTGTGAACAAATTGTGCTTTCACTGAGAAGTGAACTGAAAATTTGTGAATGTTGCCGACAGCAAAAGATCATGAATTGTGTAATTTGGTTACATGGGGTTTCTTCCATTTCGCGGAGCCTTTGGCAAATTTATTCAATTAAGGGAGCCTGCGAAGTATTGTCGCCTGTTTCAAATTGATTCCTCCTGTTCCAGAGTGAGATTTCTAACTCAACCTTAGTATAATTGACTGGGTAATTAATTCTCAAACACATCAGAGTGAGGCTGATTGATTAGGAGAAAGTATTTCGATGTTCAATCTTCTCCGAAAGTTGAAAAGCCGGAATCATTTCCTCCAGAGATCAAGCTCAGTCTAATCAATGCCGAAGCATTCCTAAAGCATTAATTGGTAATTGCGTGTGGAACTGAAATCAAAATATCAGAGAAATTTTCTCCTACAGCTCGAACACTAATTTTCCATTACACTTTCTCGTCTACGAAGTCAGCAAACCAAATTGGAAAATCTTTTCTTCCTACTCAGCTAGCTCTTATACGAACAGAACATCGATCTCCGTTGTTGAACTTTGAGTGTCAAGCGTTTCGTGAACTCAAAGCAGATTCTCATCAGCGATTTAAAGTTCCATTATGTTGACTTCCTCTGCAGAGGTTTATATAGTTTTCTCTTGAGCTTCATTACGGAGTTGATTACTATCGATCATTCGCAAGACTAAAAGTGTTTTCCTTGATAACCTTCCGTCACAAACGCTCGGGAGGAAACATTATTGTTCGCATCGTTCACCTGTCGTATATAGTTGTCAGTTAATTTCCTTTTATTTCCTCGATTCTTATTTTATTCCATGGGAATTAATCTCCATCAGGCTCTCGTGTCATTAGTTTCAGTACAGCCGACTCACATTTTACATTCATTGTCATAGCGATGCTTGGCACTCAAGGTATTCCACTCGCTGTCTTGCGTCTTGTGCTCGTACAGTGCGCTATTAAAATGTACAAAAATATTTTCTTGGTAAATTTTCTCGTAAATTGTTTGAAGCGTCTCGTTCCATCTTCACGATGAATTCCTTGTGACAAAGCGCGAGTGGCGAAAAATTGCTTGAACACAAAAGCAAATTTTCTTTCTCAATGACATCGTTTAGTACTTCTTAATGCTATTGATGTTACTGGTGCGGAGAGATAGGGTGAATCGACAGGAGCGAGGGATCAAGAAAAGTAGAATAAGCGATAAAGCTCAGCTCAGAAATAAAGGGAAAAACATTTGAAAAAGGTGTTTGAAATATGTGAGAGCTGTCATAAGAACTCGCTCAGTTTTATCTCAGCAGTAACAGTTTAATTTCGTTAACCCGCTCCGGGGCCTTCAACAACCTTTCATCGCTTTAAATGGAAAACTTTTTATGCGTTTTGGGTTTTCTTTATGGTTGGATGAAGGAATTCTTCTAATGAAAGAAACACGTGTATTTTCGTTGTTTCTTTCTGAATTTAACGAGCGACAATTTCTTTCGGCGCGAGAAATCGTTAGGCACGTACTATCGTCTCTCCTATTGCAGAAGATGGGAAATTGAATCGATTGTAGAGAGCGTGAGGATGACAGGGAATCCATTTGCTCATCACGCGACCACTTAAATTTGAACTTTTTTGTTCAAGCGATACCGTTGAAAAGACGAACTGAGATCTCGCTTTCTGTTAGCCTTATACAACCTTGAGTGTTGCGATAAACCAGCCAGGGCCGTGACAAGATTTATGACTTTCTAATAAAAAACGTTTCTCCCTAAACGTAAATAATTCAAAGACATTTTTTGTTGAACTGTATTGACTGCGTTGCCTTCTCCTTCCTATTTTTCTTCTACCACAAAAGCTCTTCTCGAATGGCAGACATAGCTTTTAACTATATTGATTTCTCATGGGCAACTAGGCTTCTGTGAGAAAAAAAAATGAAGCGAATTTCTGTTGTTTGCTTGATACGTTTACGGATGAAAATGAATAATAACTTTTTTTTATCTGATTGGAATTTCTGGCTTCAACGACAGAGAACTTTCAAGAGGAAGCTTTTCCGTCCTTTTCTTCAGTAAGGCTAAGCGAGGATGAACAACAAAGGCGTATCTCTGAATACTTACAATCTTCCGCTGTTCCTTTAAACATTTTTCAGTCTTCTTATTATGCTTTGTCGGAAGCGAGACATGTATTGAGCTTCAATTGGCGCTCACGTGTTACTTCTCGTTGCAATCATTTCGTTTGCTTTCAACAAATTGTCAAGACGATTTAACATGTAATCAAAAAACTCAGCTAAACTTGAAATTTACATTTTTCAATCAGGAGAGAATCCTTTAACTTCAAAATAAAAATGCCATAAACTCAAATCTCAAGCGAATCTCATTTTAAGAGAGTTACGAGTTGATAAGCGAACATATCAAGTTGAATCATAAATAAGTTTCGATTGCTACATTCAGATATAAAAACATACTTCAACATAAAGAAAATCAATTCCTCTCGAACGGATTTATTGGGAAAATCTTTTTCTCCACTTCATGAAAACTTCAGTACTGCTCAATGGGAAATTCAGATGATTCTCGTCGCACTCGACAATTGTAACCACTAAGCCTTGACCACTTTCTCAACTAATAATTTGGATCATCAAAATATACTTCGGAGTTCCCCAAGTGGATTAATCAACACAATCATTGTCACTATCTAGCTCCTTCTCCGAGACTAAATCCTAGTTTTTGCTCTCAAGGACTTAGCAGAAAATGAATTGGCGTCAATTAAATGAATATTAGAGAGGGTGATACGGGACGAAAAACACATAAATTAAGGGCAATCAACATTAAAGTCTCCGATCCTTTCTGGAGCTCAGAGCGTAGCACACAGATACAATCGGAGGCAGTCGGAAAGAGTTCGAAAGTTTATTGACAATGCTAAGTGAAACTGTCTCAAACAACGTTCTGTAACGGCCCCTTAAAATAGACTCAAGAAGAGGAGAAAGGAAGAAGGTTTAAGAGCGGCTTGATTCTCATCTCTGCCATTGAAAATGAACGACTTTAACCTTGGCATCATGTCAGCATTTTTCCACAACTCTCCCTTTACTTCTTGGCGATATGATTTTAAAGCTGTGTGCAAGCAATTAAGCCAACGCCGTGTTAGCAAATTCCCTTGAAATCCAATTATCACGATAAAATTTCATAATCGGTAGTTTGAAACCGTCACGAGGCTGATGCTAGAGAACTTGAATCAACATCATTGGTTGGCTCGTCCAAAATTGGGTCGAAGGTCGCTCACATGTATAATTCATTCGCAAAGCTTTTTCATTAGCTCTTTGGAATGCACTGGGTCTTCTAAGGTTCGCGATTTCGCTCCCTTTCATCTGTTTTTATGGACGATACTGGACAAGAGCTGGGATGTTTAAAGGCTTCCTAGTGAAAATTCATGGGAAAGCCGATGCTAATTACTTTCTCCTTTGCGAATGTGCTTTTCTCCTCAAATTTATTAAAGCCTCAATCCAGATTCATTATATTTTACTGCTTCGCTAGCTGATGTTTGGGTTTTGCTGGGTGGCTCAGAAAAAAGAATAAACCGAGACGAAATACTTCGCTTTCTATTTGCCGAGGTGCTTCGAGGTTTCAAATTTCGTTTCATCTTCTCCTCCTCTTCGTTCTATTATACTCGCATAGAACTTATAAGCGTTTCTGAGACGTAGTCACTTTCTTCAAAGTACTGACTAGTTTGAGAAAGTTTGGTTGTCTCCACATCAGTAATTTCTTTCGTTTAGTTCAGAAGAGCGGAGTTACAAAAGGGTTGGAAATTCAAATCGATGAACTAATTAGTGAAATTTCTTTTCAAGTGCTAGCACAATTTCCATCGATGGAAGAAAATGATTCAGCTGCAATTATTCGTAATTGCATTAAAAAGATATCAATATTGCTGTGAATGGAACTTGACATAGTTTTCGAACTCATTCTCTGATTGGAAAAGAGAAGTGATGCAAAGTCATTGAAATGCTTGTCTGTTGAGAAGAGACTGGCAACCTTGAACGTGTTGTTCAAAATGTAAAGAAGAAAAACTTTTCAACTCGATGCTTTCGTTTCATATTCATCAGCAATTAACTCAACGGAAGCGGGAGTTCATGAGCGCGGAAGGAAACAATTTAAAAATTGCTTCACAGAATCAGCGTCGATCGATGCCGAAATATTTTTACTTAGGCGTAAACCCAAAAGAAGCTTACGATTAATTGAACATGGTTGACAGCCACGTCAATGAAGATTCCTTTTTGACATTGAATCGATAAATGTGAGCACAAAGATTAAAATAATCAGCAAATGTTTAACGTTTGGATTTGAAGATGCTCGAAGCTGAGCTTATATGCTTGTCAAAAAGCGGATTAGACTTTATAATTTCAAAGCTCGAGTCAAAGGGAACTGGTTTAAAGAAGCAAAGCAATTTCAGACGAGTCCCGAGGGTTCAAACATTTATTAATAATATTTCGTCCTTGTCGCCGCTTAGAAAATGCTTCGAGTGCTTACAATCGATTCTACCACATTGATTACGAAAGTTACAATCAAACAGTGATTTATGAGAAGGCGACACATAAGAAGTCAAGGAGCATAACCAAAACGGAGTGTGAGATAAAACGCAATGGTGTTGTGAGAACAAACAGATAAAGAACCGAATCAAAACAAGTAAAAGTGAGAAAAATATGTCGATCGCAAGCTGTCATAAATGAGAATCAGAAGGAATCCAGGCGAACATTTTCTGATTTCTTTCTCCTACTACTTTGCAAATCTTCCACAACTCTGCGTGAAATCTCGTCCTCATTTCGAAATCAACAAGCATCTGTAGAGCGACGTTGAGTGTGCTGTGCTTCAACCGAAAACAAACGAAAGTCTTTTTTAATACGAAGATAACAAAAACCCGGTCTTTAATGAGTAATAGCGCAATGGTGGCTGTGGCGATCTGTTGTATACTCGTCCTCTTGGCCGTATTCATAGTGCTCATAATCGTGGTCGGTCAGACAATGGGCGAGCCGAAGTGAGATAAGCTACAGTTGGGGCCCTTCGGCACAATCGGCGAGAATGGATAGCCAAGGCCCCCAAACTGTTAGGAACTGTGTCAACCTGCAGAGCATCGTTTTAAGTTAGAGTATTATAAAATAAAGCAAGAGGCTGTCAGTTGAAGGAGTGTTTTCGAGGCGCTGATACCGAGTTTCATCAAATCCAGCATTAAAACTTTTTCTTTCGGATTAAAGCATCTGCAAGTTTAAATCGACGATAATTTTAATTCAAATTTTCCCATTTTTGCGACACACAATGAGCTTGAGAGAGAGTATTAATTCAGCGAAGGGCTTGGAAGTTGAACGAGTTGAGTGAAATGTGAAAAATGTAACAATGAGAATCCGTCGAAACAAAAAATCTGTTGCCAGAGGAAGCCTTGTTTGTAGACAGGGAATACTGACTGGGAGAACAAATAGCGATGACGGAAGCGAACGTAACGAGAGTCAAATGGAGATTGAAAAGAAGTGAGCAGTGACATGACAACTGAACTAAACAAGACCGTTTCTAATAGACAAAGTTATTGTTTTCTTTTGACCGACTTTAGAGTTCACAAAAAATGAAAAAGTTTAAGACATTTTAATTCATTTGACTGAATGTATTTGCAAGGCGCATTGAGATTTATGATTGAGTTTCAGTTTCTACGTAAATGGAAAAAATTTGTTACAAATATTTTGAATGATTTTCAATCTAATGCGAGTAACATCGAACTGTCAAAATACCAAATTACTCTTTGGTTTTCCCTTTTTGATTCCGTCTTTTTCCAAGAATTTCGTTGAGATAATGAGGCAAGAATTTTCATAATTTTATTGATTGAAATCTGAGAGGAGAAAATTGCTGACTTGAAACCTGAATTTACGTAAAATCCCGATAATTTATTTTTCATTAATTCTTCACATCTGCAAATGCTCAATCTGTAATTTCTCAAACTCGCCCTTTCGAAAAGGCAAGCGAGAGATAAATTATTCTTTCTCATCAGCAGAATGAGAATTTCAATTAGCAATGCGCTTGAAAATTCAAATCAGCACAAGTTTTTCCGCCTCATTTGGGAGAAATTCTCTTGTTTTCCGGACGGCTCTTTAATTGCGGCTTGTTTTCATTTCTTTCAAAGATTGTTGGGGATCCCTAAATAAATATTATTAGAGACGTTTGGTTACTGTGCGAAGGGCAGAAGGCATGATAGATAAATATTTGGCCAAAAGCAAAATATAATTTGATGAAATTAAAAATGATTCCAGCTTCAAACTCCCCATCATTAGTCAACTTTTTGATGTACGATGAACATAGATATCTAGTGGCTTCACATTTAGCAATGATTGAACATATCAAAATACATAATTTACATATAACAGCGAGATAGCCGAATGTAGTCCTAAGTTCTGAACAACAAGCGTCAAACACTGAAGCTCAGGAGATTATTCCGACACTTTTCCATAGCTGCTGCTGTTTCAAATTAAAATCAATACGCGCTCGCTTCTCTATCAATCTACAGAAGCATTTGGAAATACCAGGAAAATTGCGGAAATGCGCTTGATTATTAAAAGTTCCACGAAGCGAGACAATCAGCAGAGGCTGGAAGAGCAGTTAGAAATTTTCCATTTCCCCTATTAGAGCCTTCGGCTATCGATGGAATATCGCGCTAGAAAAAATTTCAACAACTGAACTCAATTTTCATTTCACAAACTTTTTAAATTCGACAAAGCTTTTTCAGAACTTTTCTTTCCGTGCACTCACATTCGTTTCTCGCCAACAATTTCAATTGAACTTTCATTTTAACTGTGTAACTGATAACCTAAAGGCTTAAACTCTGATCGGATCGTCAAAGAAATCCAAAATTTTCGCTAGAAGTTTGGGTGAAACTGTAGGATTGTTAATTAATGCGTAGGAGTAAATCGTTACTGATTAAGGTGTGAGTTTTGATGTACTTCTTAACAATGACTTTTTAGAGTATTGCTTAATCCTCACGAGAATATATCGATAGTTAACGAACGAAGTGTTATATAAAAGAGAGGATAACAGTATTTCCCGAGTTTTTTTGTGGAAATTTTCTCTGTGAACTGTTAGATCGTTTTAAAGCTGTTAATGATTGAAGTTGTACATAAATTAACGGATGAACGTTTTCATTCGATGACTGACAAATAAAACCACTCAAATGAATTGATTAAATGGAAATGAAATCGTGAACTTAGAGAATAAATTGCTTTTGATTGTAGACGAACGTTAAATTTTAAGTTAAGGACTTTGTCGACTGCGACTAATTGCAATTCATCGTCACTTCAACAACTCAACAACACATTGCCAGTGAACGAAAACATTTAATTTACTTCGATATAAAACGAAAACATAAAAACTGTGCCAAACAAGTGAAAGCCAAATAAATCGTTTCCCCTTTGTAACGTTGAAAATATTTGCCGAGGAGAATCTGCTACATAGTCGGATAATATTTCATCCCAGCATAGTTTGTTTTCGCAAAAAATACATAAATCGGTAGGTATTGTACTGTCTGCGTAGAAGCAAAATTCAATTACGACGAACAAAAACAAGCGAAAGCTCATGCTTCGCAGCGAGTGAATCGAGTGGTCAGCAAACTTTTCTGTCTGATTACACAAACAACACAGCTAACACTAACAGTTTTAAAGTTCTGAAAACTGACTCGGCTCTACCTTTAAAGGTTGAGTAAATCACGACACAGTTCTCAAATCCGATTAGCGACAAACACTTTTTCAACGGCGTTGTTTCTATGCAGAGCTTTTAAGCTGTTAATGAGTGAGCGATCGAAACAGCTTTGAGATGAAATAGGAGCGTAACAGCCATAAACATTTTACGTAAAAGTTCTTTTTGAAATCCTCGCTTCCATTTCTCGGCACAAAAGTTTCCCCATCAAAACATTAAAACGTAATAAAATCCAGCTGAAAATGATTTTCATCATTTTTCTGCCAGCCTTTCATAGTTAACTTTTATTTTAAAAGCGAGGGAAGGTTGGTGACTACGCATTTTCCTTTTCATTTCGATCCTAAGAAGTTCACCTCTGGCCGACATCAAATCTTTCGCCTTCCTTTCGAGCCGAAAAAGGCAAATGTAACAAGAAACTTTAAACTTGCCACAGCGAGCAGAGATGAAAAAGACTGAAATTGGAACGTGAAATCGTGCCCTGCATGACCAAAAACAAAGAAGCCACAGCTCCTTAATTCATTTACTGACTATGGCCGCCGTAAACATAACAAAAGCAAAACTTTTCTTCTTCTCTAATGAGAAAACAGAGGGGAAAAGTTGTAAACGCACATTCTCTCGAATTTCTATTCGTATCGTTTGAGAACTTTTTCATTAATTTCGATAATATCGGAAAGTTTGTGAGGAGTAAACAAGAGTATAAAAGAAGGATGTTCTGGGAATGAAAAATTGATTGAGAATCGGGAAGAGGAAGAGAGCTATCTACCTCTACTCGTGTCTCCAGGTGTTTCAATTTTGAATGCTGAAATTGCAATTTGTTCCGAGGCTTCGAGTTTAAATATTTTATTACAAGAAACAGCCGCGGGGTGCTTTCCCGATTCCCGCTCTCGTCTTTGTCATAACTTGATTGTTATGCCGCCAGCACCAGAACGTTTAGGAAGATGAGAACGTAACTGGCTCTTATGTAAGAGCTACCGGTCTCCACGAGGACTTGTTGGACGAAAATCAATTCTTGTGCTTGTCAATTCCGAATGATGGAGTTCAGGGACAGGGTTGTAACTAACTGTGATATGTTCTAAACTTGAGGAATCAATAACGAAGTTTCCGAAAATCCAAATTAGGTCGTCTTTCTGAATCAACGAGAAGGGAAAATAATTCAAATTTCTATCTTTCAAAGCTCTTCGATTTATTCATCGGGTTTGGGATGAAAGAACTTTGTGTGGTGGCGAGAAAAAGGGTTGATAAGTTTTTGCCCGAGTGCCCAGACTGTCGGAAGGAAAGTTGCTTAACAACTTCCTCGGTTCGTTTCTTTTGCGACGAAAAAGCTATCGCTTCTTGACGCCTCAAGTCCACAATTCCAACTTCTTAGTGGAAAAGTGCATAAGTGTTCTCAAAAGCCACTCGACATAACCTGGTTAGACGTGCAACGAAAGTAGGTCAAGCGCACATGTGAGATGCTGCTGAGACGAGGAGAATTTTCAAGGCAAGCGAGTGTGAAATTCGCAAGCTTTTGTGGCGCGACTAAATTAAATTTTAAAACAAATTCATGGCTTGGTGAATTTTCAAAGTTCCATCAAGTGTTAAGCGTAATGAGATTTAGCCTTCTTTGAAACTTTAATGATTTTCCTGGATAATTTCAAGCCACCCGAAATAAATAATTAATCGATCAACGAATGCACAGTAGAAAGTTAGATAGTTCGTGTTGTTTAGCCGCTTCCATTGCATAAGCCTTTTGTCCTAATGATTTTTCTCTTTCTCCTTTTCTCCTCTTTCCGTCTCGACAGTGGCGTCCAATGATGCGTCATTAGTTTCACGCTCTAGGATATCAGTGATCGAGAACTTGGAGCCTCTGTCAAAGGCACCAAGTACGTTGAGTTGAAAACAGAAAAGCTGCACTTTAAGTTAGAATAGAAAGCGATGCGCAAAGCTTTGCACTTACAGCTTCTCATTTGTTGACTCACGATAAATTCAAACATCAATCAGTTCCGTCGAAAGCTCAAGCCTTATTAATTTGATAGCAAACTGCTTCGAATTGAAAATTTAAATCTCATTCTGTTACTTTCAGAATGTGATCAGACGTTTGTATCGCGAGCCGGAGGACCGCAAAGCGGAGTTTTCTCAGCGCCTCAACTACTCAATCCCACGAACATCTCGAGACAATGCCTCTACATCTTCCTAGCGGGTCCAGGTCAACGTGTGGATGTCGTGTTCACAGCTTTCAATCTTCGAGGAACTCTGCCAGAGTATGAAAGTTCAAACGAAAGTTTTCGCTTGCCGAGGTTAACAAATTGTTTTGTTTCGCTTTCAGTGGGGCTGCTGTTGGTGAGCTGCCAGGGTAAGAGATTTAATGACTCATGAAACTGTGGGGCCTTGAGGGAGCGGAAGACTCATCAACAAGTCTTGATTCCGTTGAAAATACGACGAGTCCGTCGAGGCTTTAAAGATTATTTCGAATTTTCTAAATTTATGGAAGCAATCAAAATTTACATCAAACATTCCTCCTCCAGATGTGGCATCGAGTACATGGATATTTACGCGGAGGTGCAGTCTCCAGATCCCGCTGAGCTCATAAATTCTCCGTTTGGCGGTCGTTATTGCGGGCCCATCCCACCACGTCGGCGAATTTCGCTATACCGCGCCATAGCACTTTCATTTTACACCGGCAAAAACGAAACAACTCCTGATTTGTTTGAGGGACGATACTCGTTTATCAATGAATGTAAGTAGCGGCAAACACACGTAACGATTCTATTTAACACTCATGTTTATTGCGCCACAGCTGAATATGAAGTTGGTCAACCAGTCGTCGGATCGCCGTGTTCCTATGTAGTAAATTTTGCTCAAAAGCGTTCTGGTTTCCTAGTTTCGCCAACGTATCCCGGTGCCTACCCGAAAGATATGTCGTGCACATATCAGTTTATTGGCAAGCCTGGTCAAAGAGTTCGAATCGAGTTTCGTGATTTCGATCTCTTCTATGGCGGCCCACAGTAAGTTTAATTCATTACTAGATAAAAGAACAAAGGAATTTTGAATTGGTAAAGCAGTTGGAGTCTGAATTTGACAGTTTCAACTGTCAAAGAGTTAATGCTTGTCATAAACGTAACTGCGCCATTTCAACCCTTTGATTCATTCTCCCTCTATCGTCATTCGCACTCATTGCGAACGAGTTACCACTTCGAATGGTTTCATAGCCTGAGGGCGTGGACAGAAATCTAATTTATGCAGCCATCGAAATTGTACGCTCGATTAGAGGGATCGTTGTTGCACATAAATTGAACTAATCAAACCAACAAACACTCTTGACAGCTGTCCATTCGATATTGTGCGTGTACATGATGGCATTGACAACACGTCTGCAGTAATCGGAACATATTGTGGCCAGCAGAGGAACTTAGTGCTTTATTCAAGTGAATCAAACCTGTTTATAAACTTCTTCACGCTGCAGCGGACGGCAAACACTCAAAACAGGGGATTCAAGGGCATCTTTGAATTCAGCGAAAGCTTTGTAAAGCTCGATTTCATTCGTGAGTTTGTTTGCTCGAACCTTTGCCTGCGGACGTTAACGTAAACAAATCCTTTTCAGGTGAAAACGATGGTGTTCACATTCGAGGATCTGAATGCGATCAGAAAATATTATCGAAGAAGGAGTCAACGGGTTACGTTTATTCGCCCAATTATCCATTTCCCTACGTACCAAAAGTAGTTTGCAGGTGAGCACGAGCTTCAACACTGAGTGTTGACTCATCTCTAATGGAAAATATCGATTCCGTTGTTATCCTTCATCGCATCCGTTCTTTCTTCTCCAGATATTTCATTTACGGCATGCAGGATGCTCAGAACCTTGAACGAGTGAAATTAGAATTTTCAATATTTGATATTCCAAAAGGTGAACACAAGCCGAAGAGCGAGTAAGTGTGCCTACGACTCTCGACATAATTTTAATCTGACGAATTCAAAAGCTCAGCGAAGCGGAAACACAAAAAATTTGCATTTGAAAAATTGTTGTGCGCTAGCTAGCTACGAGAATTTCATGCTTTTAGTTCTGAGAAAGACTCGGAAATCCGTTGAGCTCACTATAATTGTAGCTTGAAAGTTGGTTTTAATGAAATCTATTTTTTCCCTAATGAGATCAACCGCACTCATCTGTCATTTCCTTTTCACTTCCAGCTCAAACTGCACCGACGGGTATTTGAAAATCTACTTGAAAGGACAAGAAACAATGGACGCTTACGATAAGTACGATCATGAGTTCTGTGGAACGGACAAGCCGTATGCGGTTGTGAGTGAAGGCCCACGTTTGGTCATGGTTTTCAGTTCGGGCGAGCTACAGGGACGTGGCTTTAAGGTATGAACTTCTCACAGCCCGAGAGAATCGTGAATTGACTTTGAATGTTTCTGTTTCTCCAAAGGGAAAATATTCGTTTGAAACCGAATACAAAATTCCTGGAACGGCCGCGCCCGATGGAACGTGCAGCTTCACGTATCGAAGCACATCGAAGAAGAAAGGCGAATTTAACTCACCACGTTATCCTTCCAACTATCCATCCGACACAAACTGCTCCTTCGTGTTTCTCGCAACGCCAAACGAGCAGGTGACAATTATTTTTGATCACTTTAAAGTCAAGGCAGACAACGCCAACACCACAGGTGGTGCTTACGGGTGAGACGAGACTTTTTTACCGAGTGTTGCTTCGACTAAAATTTCACTTTTTCACAGAACATCTGTTTGCTCCGAGGACTGGCTCGAGATGTATGTGATATATAGAGATGGAACCGATCGCTTCCTTGGCCGATACTGCGGCTACACAGCTCCCGGACCCGTTGAAAGCCCTCGCGGTGCTGTTGGAATTCGTGTCGTTTTGCACACCGATCAAGAGAATGTTGCCAGCGGTTTCAAAGCTAGATACATCTTCGAAGTGGCCAAATCAGAGTTTGGCGATTGTGGAGAAAACTTTACGGGGTTGGATTCGGGAATCATCACATCGCCGGGCTATCCATCAAACTACGAGGGCCCCGGCAAAGCGCTTGCATCAAAAGCTTGCAATTGGTACATCACAGCTCGAACGGGATACAAGATTTTTCTCAACTTCGAGCTGTTTGGCGTTGAGGGTGACCCAGCAAGTAAGAATAAATCTTTATACAATTCAAAGATATTTCACCGAGTCGATTCCAGGCCGAGGCTGTGCAGCTGCAGCAGTTCGTTTATGGCTTCTTCCCGACTCTGATTTGCCGCCTCTAGAGTTTTGTGGAGAGAAGGCATTGAATGAACATTGGCAATACATAACACAGGGACAATCTGCTAGAATAAGTTTCACTAGTGCTGACAAAGCGATCGGTGCACAGGTAAGCGGAAGCATGTTGTAATTTATGAGCTGTTCGATATAAATGATAAACATTCTATGCAGGGCTTCCGTGTTGTGTGGACTGAAGTGCAAGATACCGGCACTGGACCGCCATCGACTCTCTCACTGCTGTGTGAATCCACCTACCATTATCAATGCCTTGTTTCCGGCTATTGCATATCTGAGCGGCTCCGATGCGACGGCATCAAGAACTGCGGCCCGGATGATAATAGCGACGAAATGCACTGTGAGTCGTGAGTGAGTTTGAACGGTTTTCAGTTCATTTTTCTTTGGTTTTTCTTCTGAAATTTTTATTGTTACGTAATGAGGTTTATGAAGCTTTTTGTTTGTGAGGTATCTTATTAACTTGTGTAGTGCAGTGAGGTGAAAAGTTGGGAAAACAACTTTCTTCAGTTTCCTTCACAACTTGCTTTAGTTTCCTTTTACTTCGCAGTAACTAAGTGGCTATGATCAACCGATTATAAGCAGCTTGGCGACTATTATTCCTTGGTTGAAACTTACTCTTCCGTTTCTTAAACGTTATGATTGATTATAAAAGAAACTGTAAACTGTTCAACTCTAACATCATTGAATCTAACCGAAGTGACTTGAAAAGCTTGGAAATAAATTTCCTGAATGATAAAATTTATCCTTAAAGCACGTCAAGTTTTGAAGCACGTTTTTCCTCTCGATTCTTTCTGTTTTATCTCGTCCTCCTTTGTCTCTCCTTTTTTGATGAATTGACACATAATTTCTCTTCGTCTTGAAAGTGTGGGTGGCCTTCATGATAGGAATGAAGTGAAACTGTAGCTGGAAACTTGCAACTCAGCCGCCAGGTTTCAGTTTTCTATAGAAACTTTCGTGGTTGGATTATTTTAAATTGAAGAGAGCTGCAGGTTGAAGAGTAATGATGTTGAATAAAAGGATCATAAACTGAGACTTGTAATTTGATATTTCGTTATAAGAGAAAAGGAAATCTCGTTAGTGTTTAGTTCCGAACTCTAAAGAGCATCTGAACTTTAAATCTGTCACCGTATTTCTTTTAATTGATTCAGTCGAGTTTTAATCAAAAAAGCAAAGTCTCGCAGCTCAAATCCTCAAAGAAAATCAGTATACGGCAAAAGCTTAAACCAACTCATTGTTCTTTTAAATTGCTATATAAAAAACCATAAGAATTCTCTGATGCGAAAAAGTTTTTTCGCAATTTTTGTTAAAATAATCTACTCGAATATTTCCAAATTTCTTTTTGGTTCTTTCCTTTTGATGATGTTTTTAATCATTTCAATCTCTTCGTAGTCGAGCGTTCGAGCTTTGTGGAAGTTTCTTTTCGCATTGTTCACAACTTTTCCCGATTTCAGTTCTCATACTTTCTCCTCCATCCAACAACTTTAATCTCCTCCCGGCAACTGAATTTCTCTTATATTTTGAACTATTGCTGACGTTTTCCCTTTTCTTTCTCTTTCTTTTCTTCTTTCTTTCCCTCAACCTAACACTTGAATTCCTTAATAATGATAACTGGAAAACAAATCTGACCGAATATCTGTCATGTCGAAATTTGTTGCTAACGCAGGTGGCAATGGCATCTCGAACGGAGGAAAAATCCTCGTCGTCTTCGTGACTAGCATAATGTTAACGTTTTTCATATAACAATGAAGGAAGATTTAAGCTCTGCAACTATCCTCCCCTCGTCCTTATCACTGACACTTTCTTCAAAGTCCTTTCCTTTCGATCCGACAAGATGATTTCAAGCTTTTAATCTTAAGCGAGGAAATTCAATGCTATTGTCATCGTTCACGGCTAAACTATTTTTCCTTCGAGATGACAAGGTCGCACTTGTTTGAACTAGCGACGAACCAAAAGCGACATGACCGATCTAATCAAACATTCTAAATGTAGACACACTCAGAGACTCTGTTTAATGACAATTTTTAAAGACAAACATGTGAGTTTACAACCTATTAGACGAGAAAGATCAGTTTATGTTGTTTATTGTTTGAATATCTAGACATGTAGTTGACAGTCTCTCTCTTTACTTTGGGTAGAAAACTTGTAGACTCAACATTCATCCATTTATCATTCTTGTCGCATAGCTTTTTTCACGAGTTTTGCATCTCATAAGCCCGGAGAGAAGTTTGGTTCCAATTTGGTTGTAAACGCAATCGAAAATTTTCCACGACTTTTCCGGGAATATTTTCCGCCTAAAGCCTTTTTGGGTAACACGAAAACTTCGCTCCGCTTTAGTGTTATGCGAATGGATTGTTTTGCTACATGAAGTATTATGATTTCCATTTTCGCTTTCTCATCTTGTTGTTTCCCGATTGAAAATTGCTCGCTCCGCTGAAAAAAATAGACAAACAATAATTTCATAGAACCTTAAAAAACAAAAATAAGCAAGATTTGTTGACTTGACAAGGAAAAATCGAAAAAAATTAGAAAAGCAAATACACATGAACACAAACTCAGATTCAATCGCATAAAAAAGTCATGAACTTTGCCTCTCGACGTCATAAACTTTGTAGTGCTACACGATCGACTGCACTTCGATCACATCTCAATTTACTCATTCGAGCGTGTTTTCTCTTTTTCCGACAACTCTAACGGCTGGATAGGCACGACCGAAGCGCCAAAGGAAGATCACGGGGTCTTGATAATCTCGGTGGCAGCCGTCGTCTCGTTCCTAACCTGTCTCCTATGCACCCTCTGTCATCGAAAAAGAAAACGTCGACACCATAGACAACTCCATCGAAATGCACATTATGATTCTACAACTAGTGCTACTGGTAAGTCTTATGTTTATTGTTGATGCTTCATATCATATCTCTTTGTGTCGATTTCAGGTCTCAACTCAAGCCGACGAAATCTTCAAAGTAGTTTATCGGGAAGTGTCCACGGCATTAGCTCTGGATCATTGCGTATTCCTCCAGCGCCACCCGCGCCAACGACACTTCCACCTCCACATGTCTGCATCAGCGGCGGAATTATCGATGATATGAACGACCCCAATGACGACGACATGGACTACGATGACGATAATCTTGAGAATGATGAGTGCCAAATACATCTGAACGACGATATGAATGTCATGGATGCGGAATTGAATAATGATCCGTTCATTAGTATAACAAGTTCAATGAATAATGCAAACAACAACGTAAACCATTACATGAATATCAGTAGCACCATAAACCCGATTGTTAACAGCAGCGCCAATGATTACTATCAGAACGTAATGCAAATGCAAAATGGTGAAAGCGTATAGCAGTAGAAGAAATCGTGCCAACGAATTAACATTGTTTGAATGCTTTCATTTCGGTTCTGGTCAATGAAACTTCAAGCGAAAAACTCTTCCAAGCATTTGGTTAACATGAATTTAGAAAGTATGCTATCTATGTTGTTTGGCTAGCATTCGAAGGACGAACACTCACTCTTCAGCCAATGATGACCTCAAAGGCTAATACTCAATCTTCCACTCATTTCCAACTTGATTTCCTTTGATATTTATCGCGACGACGACAACAACAAGATGAACCTAAACTCAATTTGAAGCAATTAAAAGGGGAAATGAAAATATTTTAGTCTTACACACTGTGTCTATTACTATTTACTGTTTAAAGTCACTTAATTTTCCTTCGACGAATAAACTATGTAGGCGCAAAAAAGTAAAAGTTGAATGCATGCACGTCGTAGTGAAAAAAGCTCAAATCACAAAGAATAATAAAAGTTGACATTTAAATACGGGCAAAGTTTCAATCTTGATTGGGATTGAGACGATGATAACGATGATATCAGCCGCTGTTTAACGGAAGAAGTGGAAGGCATGGAGAAGAAGTAAATCCTTTATCGATTTTATAATCCCTAACGAACGAAGATGAACGAGCACGACAAAAAGAAGCGAACCCATGAAGGTGAAAAACGAATCGCATTTGATGTGAAGGTGAAAAATATTGTTAACATTAAAGCAGAAAGCAGTTACTCGATGATAGGACGAACATTAAATTTCTATGTAAATTCTTACGTTTTTAGTGTGTGCCCGTAGGACAATTTTATAATGTTGAAATGAGAAAACGCGTGGGGGTCAAGAAAGTGTTTTCGAATTTTTAATAAAGTTCACATCAACTCCATTAAGAGATCCACGAATAATAATGCACAAATAGGTACACATACATCAAACACAAGTTATGCCCTAAACTACAAAATCATCCACGTGGTTAGAGTAACTACAAAACCATCAAGAGCTTCTTTGAGTCTCACACAAGATCGAAGCTCAGAGCTTTCCCCCAATCCTAATCAACAGTAAAAGAAAATCCATCAAATCAGTAAAGTATTGTTTGAGTATTTTTTCCGGTAAAGTTATTGAAGAAGCGCGTAAATTTTGAAACTGAAATCACTGCCTGAACATAACACAAAACCAAGCGAACTCATCAACTTTCATTTCGTATCAAAGTGAGAAAACCTTCCAAGCAAAAATTTAAAAATGCAATTTATCCTTCCTAAAACTAAACTAAAACTTATTTCAAAAAAGAATTGCAATTAATTGTAGTAGATAAACTAATGACGCGCTCAAAGTTTGTGAGAAGTTTTGCAATTGCGAGGGTTTAGAGGAAAGTGTGTTCACTTTGAATGCAGCCTGGACGTGTTTTTTGCTACGAAAAAAAAATTTACATCCAATACAGGGAAACTAGCAAATTAATTTCCGCTTTGAGAAAGCCCCGTTAACGATGATGTCAATGTTTTAACAGCATCGAGTACAATTTCCTCTGAACCTTCGACATTCAACTGCTACAGATGTGTAACAGCAAACTCTAGCGAAAAGAATTATTAGAAATTGCGCAAACATGAGGAGCATGAAATGATTTGTTTAGTTTTAAAATGCAAAATAAAATGTAATTCCTAACGTTGTTTGTTATAATCCAGAACCTTAACAATAAAAAAATTATCAAATGCCGAGTGGTTGTTGTTACATTTTACTATAAAAAGTGTGGAAGAAAAAGTGTTAGGCATTTAGAGATGATAATGAATGATTTAATTAAAAAAACCACTCACATATTGATAGCTGTGTCATTTATTTTGCAAGCCCGATTTCAGATCTTTGATTTCAGGAAGATTTCTTGGACAGATGTAGCGAAAATCTCTTGGACAAATGTGGCAAAAGGAGCATATTTACAGGATTACAGCTCACGTCATAAGTCTCAGGCTGAGAATCTCAGCACACGCCAAGAGTTATTGGATAATTGTGGAAAAAGCTTAGTGAAAGCTCCGCTGATAAAACTTTTAACGGCTCCCAGAATTTCAAAAAGTTGTGAGGTTTTTAGAAATCAAAACAAAAATATCGTCGGCGGTATTTTAATTATTATTGGACAGAAGCGATTGTTAAGTAAAATCCACCCACTCAGATATAACAGGTAAGAGTTAGTCAATCGAAAATGTATATCTGAATTCAATTACGATCTGTCAATCTTTTAGAATGTTCAAGTTCAACTTCAACTCTGAAGCACATGAGCCAAACTATAAGGAAATAAAGACAGAATCGTCCACTGTCATTTCTAAGGAATCCAAGCACATTGACTTGAAACCTGAGCGCTATCTGGAAATAGCAGAAGATGTGAAATCAGCTAAAGTGAATTGCTTCATTTCGAACGAAACCGAAATTGGATATTTGGACAGCAAATCTCTGACCGATGAAAGCGACACAGACTTGATTAGCGGAGTCTATGAAGGAGGTTTCAAGGTTTGGGAATGCACACAGGATCTGGCTGATATGTTTACTGGGTCAGAAGAAAATGAGCTTGAAGGGAAATCCGTTTGTGACTTGGGTTGCTCAGCTGGAATTTTAGGAATCCTGGCGCTCGTGAACGGGGCGAAGAAAGTTGTCTTCCAAGACTATGTGAGAATTCCTTGAATTGCTGAGCTTCTTTTATTCAAAATACCTTTCTAGAACGAAGACGTACTGGAAGCTTTCACGATCCCAAACGTCATTCTGAGCTGCGAGGAGCGAGAGCTGCCCGACGATTTCACGAAATGCTCGTTTTATTCAGGAGATTGGGAGAGCTTTAAGGAACTGACAGCGAGTGAGGACAAATACGATGTCATTCTGACTTCGGAAACGATTTACAACCCGGACAACTATAGGAAGCTGACGAGTTTCTTCAAATCTCGATTAGCCAGCGACGGCAAAATCTTTCTCAGCGCGAAATCTTACTATTTCGGTGTCTCCGGCAATGTGCTTGATTTCTGTAAGCTGCTCGATGACGATAAAACTTTTTCTTACGAGACAGTTTGGAAGTCAGTCGAAGGTATTCAGCGGGAAATTTTGCTAATAAAATTTAACCAACTGTGAAATAACGAATCTGATGTAGCGAAAGGATTCTTGTTCGACTTCTAGTCCGAAATTGTGTAACATTGCAGAGCTTTCGAAGTCATTTTCTCTCGTTATCGTCGTCTCTTTCCCTCCAAAGACATCAAAGCTTTTCCACATAAAAAACATCGACAAGGAAAATTTTCAGTCGATTCTGTACACGAAATTTTTGTTATCGCGTTGACAAAAGTTGTTTGAAACTGAAAGTTGCAGGAGTTGAAGTGCGAAGGTCAAACCAAAGTGGAGACGATCGTTTGTCGGTGAAAAGCTCGAAGAAAGTTACGAAAATCTCTCGAAGAAAATTCCAGCTAATATTGATTTGTGTCATCAGTGTTGGATAAAAGAAAAGTTGATTAATTTTCTTTGAACTTGTCGAGAAACTAAGAAGCAAAAGTTAATAAAGTAAGAATGATTCTGTAACTTAAATTGTCAAAGCCTCAATCATAACTTAGTCCTTTACATAAGGCAGCAGAAGTGATAATCAGAATGAAATTCCCAACAAATTTTCTCTTCTTCCCTTCCGCCAAATTGTGTGGGTGGGCGACAAAAAAGAAAACTGACTATGGTTGTGTTGTGTGAGCTTTCCTCAACTCACTTTCTGTTGTTAAAAGAGATGGTGCGCTACGTCACGAAAATAGAAAGAAGGAACCAACACAGCCATGATATGGTTGAACAAATATGCCTCGAGTGAAACATTGTGTCGATGGTGGAGCGAGACGAAAAACGGGAAAATGGGCGCAAAACCTTCCATCGTAGTCGATGCGTGTTCGTGACCGAAGCTCCCAGTCAATTATGTCTCGTCACTTCTTGAGATTATGAGAGATTATTGTTGCTCCAGAAATCCACTCGTCTGTTATATAATTAATAATGGTCTGGCGAGGAAAAAGGTTCAGAAATCGATAAAACCATTTGAAATCCTTCGGATGGCAAAATCATTTTGGCTAAATAAATAGATCGTTTCCAATAAGATGCGATGATATTTTCGGAGAAGTTGAACGCTGCAAGGTTGCCAGGGAGAAAACAAAAAAGTTTTCGTGGAAAACACTTTCAGTTTCTTTTCTCGTCGACTCCGAAATTTTCTTCGTAGAAATCGCTCAAGCATTCAGCTTGAAAATCATAACTTTTTATTCGTGAATCATCAATTTTTTGCATGTCAGGAGCAAGAAAAAATTTGGAAGCTGCGATCTTCATGCGCGCACACCTCCCACGTAGAGGGCTCGAGTGAAACGATAGCTAAGATTTGTAGACACGAAAAATATTTGTTGCATCTTGAAACGACTATGTGAGCATGATTGGAAAAGTTCCATGTCAACCTTCTTCGAAGTGCACATAATAATTTTCTCCGCTTGATTGCGTTTCAAACAAGTTCTCCTGCTGTACAATCTGCTCTATTTGTTCCGAGGTAATCATAGCTTCTGTTAGGAGTCAAGGCTGAGCGATTACATTGCCACATTCAACGACAATGAGCTTACGAACAGAAAACTTTCGTACGAAACTTTCGAAACTTCTGTCGTGTAATTCGATGATATCAGCAACTGTAAATGAAATCCAATATAAACCTGTGGCTCTGCACGACCCTTCTTCGAGATTACACGCATCTATTTATGCTTTGTCATGTTTATCTATTCAAGTCGAAGCAAAAAAGTGGCAAACAAATTTATCTGATAAGACACGAAAATGAATGAACAGCGTTCGAGCGTCGCTTTTGATTGTTAGTCACTATTTATCAACTTTATAAAAGTTGGTGGACGTGAACAATAATCGATTCTTGTGAACAAATTGTTATTTGCATAAATTATACGCTCCGGGGTTAATGCAAACGAAACAATGAGGGAAACTTGATAAGACTCGAAGGTAGAAACTTGTCGGAAAGTTTCCACAGGCCAATGTGGAGAGTTTCATTAATTGTTTTGTTGCCTTTCCAGTAAATTGGAAGCTGCTCCGCTCGCTGAGAGCGCCCGCGTGTGCACTTGGAGCGAGCGAGCGAGTGAAAAGGGAAAAGAAACAAATTCAGTCGTCCTGTTTTCCTGCTCTCTGTTTTTATGCTGTTGCTCACGTCAGTATCGTGCCGTGATTAAAAGCGAGTAGAGGTTTATAGCGACGGATCTGGTGAAAAAAAAAACGGGGAAAAGTGCTCAAGCCCAATCGAGATTCCAGTTGAGACACTCTCAACGATGATGTACGGGAGTGAGGTCAAGACAACAAGTGTTTTTAATGGCTACCATCAAGTAAAAGTCGTTCCAAAGCTCGATCGTCAATAAAGTTTCTCAATCTGCCGCCCCACAAACGACTTTCACTCTAACTTTTCCAATGGATTTCCGAGTTTATCGCTCACAATTCGCAGAAATATTTCATTAAACTTTGCGTTCGTCAGGGGCAGCAGGAAAAATCAATAAAATTTACTTTCCATTCATCATCATCTCGGCTGGCGGGATTAATCTTGATGGAAGTAAAACATTAATACACTCGCTAATTGATGTGATTGGGGTGGATTTTGAAGAACTAAAATCTGCAATCAGAGACGGGGGCGACTTAATGAAATCGACGCGTAATTAAAACTTTCTGTCGACAGAGGAAAATTTCGGGACTGAAGCAAATGAATTTTGCGCCCCAGGTCATTAGTTGATTCAGGGAATTAATTCGTTACAAGTTAAGCGCTGCTTGTGCCGACGGCATGAGCGTTTGACTTGTGAGTCTTGGTAGAAGCCAAGGAAACTTCACTTGAAAGTTTGTGACGTGAGAGAGAGTTGGAGGATTGAAATGCTTGTCAGATGGATTACAAACTCTCCTTGCGGTGGATGTAATTTGAGTCTGCTGAGAGTTGCTCACAATGAAAAGTCATCTTACGTACATAGCGCGAGGGAATATATTAGTCTGTTGATCGGCGACGGAAGATTCAAATGATCCCCGATTCATGAATAACAATTCACCCAGAAAGCTCTCTCATGATATGTGGGATGTTTCGGCTGAAGCAGCTTATTAAGTTGGACGATTTGTCATGCCCTTTACGACAGAAGCGTCCTCCTTGTTTGTGCTTCCCATGAACCTTCGCCAGCTTTTTTCTTATCAATTTGAGTAGAACTTGAATTTGTCAGACCTTTGCTGTTGTTTAAGGCGTATTAATGAATTGAAAACGATGTTTTCAAGGTGCTATTGTAACTATCATTAGACTAACCTGTCGCACTTTCGTTCTAGATGGCTGGTGGTGGTGATCCGAAATGGCAGAAAGACGCAGCAGACCAGAACTTTGACTACATGTTCAAGTTGCTAATCATCGGCAACTCAAGCGTCGGTAAAACCAGTTTCCTGTTCAGATATGCGGACGATTCCTTTACGTCAGCCTTTGTTTCGACTGTTGGCATCGATTTCAAAGTGAAAACCGTCTTTCGTCACGACAAGCGTGTTAAACTTCAAATTTGGGTAAAGTTCAAACTTCATGTAGTCGTGACCAATTATGCTTTGCTTGACTGTATGATTTTCTCTGCTTTTGCTTTCGTTCCTGTCACACCAAATGTTTTTACATGTAAATGATTCCCGTAAATGATTTGAATCGACCTTGAAACACTTTCTCCACTGGGAAAACAGGCGAATGTTGTTAATGCTACACGATGCTTGCGAACGAGGTTTGTAGTGAGAAGAAGAGAAGCCTGGAGAAGATAGGAACAGAGCGAAGAAAACGGTTTTTCCACTTGAGAGAAATTATTAAATGTTCGACAAAAGAAAACGGAAATTTTCAACAGCCTCTCGGGCATCTTCCGATTTTCTTTCAAAACAAAACCCACGTTCTATATTCCCAATCTTCGCATTCATTCCATTTGCTGTATTAGGAAATTGCGTCCCAAAACCTCAACATTTAGAGAGAAAGAAAACATCTTTAAATTATTAAAATTTCGACAAATCTCGGTGAACCTTCTCTATAATTTTTGATGATAATTTTATTTGCAAAAACGTCTTGGAAATCTTTTGATTTTCAGTTGCTAACCTAGCATTATCCTTCACTTAGGTTTGTGTCTAGAGGTCGCAGTCAAAACGACTACCTACTCAAACATATACACGCATTCCTAGAACGCAGACTGTTGCTTGAACTCGTATCCTTCGGGCATCAAACATGTTCAAGTTTTCGCATTTGCGCTAGCACAGCTTCGTCTTGCCTGAACAATTTCGCTCAAACATAATTTAAGTTTTTCCCATGAGGTTGCAACCTTTTCATTAAATTTTCATCAAGCTCACTTTATCCCAACATTTAATTTATCTTAGGACACTGCCGGCCAGGAACGTTATCGAACAATCACCACAGCTTACTACCGAGGGTAAATTACGACCGCCACATTGTTTAAAGCTTTCGGATCTCAACTCTATTTCTATCATTTGCAGTGCTATGGGTTTCATTCTCATGTACGACATAACAAACGAAGAAAGCTTCAACTCCGTTCAGGACTGGTGAATAATTAAGATGCAATTTAAACTATACCAAGCTTGACACTGTCGCTTTCAGGGTCACACAAATCAAGACATATTCATGGGACAATGCACAAGTGATACTGGTCGGAAACAAATGTGATATGGAAGACGAGCGCGTAATATCATTCGAGCGAGGAAAACAACTAGCTGACCAACTGGGCGTGGAGTTCTTTGAAACGTCGGCCAAGGAAAACATCAACGTTAAGGTGATTTCAGCTCCTTCCTTAACTTGCGACATGAATAAATCTTCAATGAATATTTTATCTCTCCGTAGAATGTTTTCGAGCGCCTAGTAGACATAATTTGCGACAAAATGTCGGAAAGCTTAGACTCTGATCCGACTCTTGTCGGCGGTGGCGGCCCGAAAGGTCAACGCTTGACGGACCAACCTCAGGGAACTCCTAATGCAAACTGCAACTGCTAAGCTCCAAATCTCTCTGCCCAAGACCCCAAAATCTTTCAACATTGTGAACAGACACTTATTTTCTACTGGATGCTGTTTACGGTTCGCAAATCGACATTTCAATGAGACATCCGTGGGCTCTTCAGTCATAATCTTCAGACGACATGTATCGAATTAGAAGGTAAAAAAGGAAATTCCCAAGATCCGCATTATTTCTACGAGCAACAGCAAGGCAGCGATGAAACAAGAGAATCTTTGGAGCTTGAAGATGTTATGAGACAATAGTTTATCGTCTCGAGTTGAACTTTAAAGTATATAGAATCCTGTGGATTTACTCATTCAAGTAATAAATTTCCGCTCATCGCTGCGTTGCTCGTTGCAGTTACATCCATTTGCTCTCTGCTGCGATTAGTTTTCCCGTTTGCTGAGTTGGCGCAATTAAGAGTTTCATATCCACAATATTTTAAGACCTAAGAGGTAGAAAAGTTTAGCGATCCTTATTTCGGCTAAGTCGTGTCAGAGTTGCATTCATATGAAGATATCAATTGGTTCGTTAGTGTAAAAATCTTGTAAATACCAAAATGAATTGATGCATAAATATGAGTCACAAACATTTTAAATTAAAAGGCAAATCACTGATTCGAACAAAAACCTAGAGTGACAAAGCGGCATGAAGAAATTTATTGTATTGTTATGTAATAATAATGGTTTTAAAGTTGGCGACACTCCGTCGGATGACAAAGGCAGAACAAGTTGATGCTGTTCCGAACTAATTCATGAGTGTTTATGCATGTTTCGATAACAAAATGAAAGTATTAGAAGGCATAAAAGTATTTTGTTTGACTCCTACCCACAACGGCGAGAACTCTAATCTACCTTTAGGCAGCAACAACAAATCACTGGTTATTTGACGAGTATTCAAGCGGCTCGAGCAGCACATGCTTCAGAAGGAAATTCCTTAAAGTATTTCTCTCAGCATCTGAAATAGTATTGGAGGAATTTTCGTGCCAAAAAAGGTTTCGAAACATTTTTCCGTGGGTCGGAAGGAGCAAATATTCTTCGGGGTTCCTTATGACGACGACGACGACGCAGAGAAGAGCTTGGTTCAAAATCCCTCATGAGGTTGCAATACATGAAGATTATCGTGTAAGAAGTTCAATTATCAAAGAAACAATCAATGATTAACTTTTGTTTTTTCGAGACTTAAATATAAATGTTTGTAATTCATGTTAAATCAGTCGAAAAGAAAATTATTTTACTTTTCGTTTTGCAGTTGTCAGTTCGGACATAACACGCACAGTTTTAAATCTAACCATTCATTTTCCCGCCTCCACATTGTCTTTCCTTTTCCTGATAATTCTGTGAAGTAGATCTACCCAGTTTGATAGCGAACGACGCATAATGTCAAACACGTGCCTATTTCTATGAAAACGTGTATCAACCCAACTTGAAAAACGACGAACAACTGTTGCATGATTGAACCAATAAATTAACTGCAACCTTTCAAAATATCTCGCTATTTATCATCAGAAATTGAATCTTTCCAAGGAATTAGAAAGTCGTGTCAGCACCTTCTCTGTCTATTATTGTAGTCTCATTGAAATAAATATAATCCCATTGCGAAGTTTAGCTTAATTCTTTTTATACTTAATTTCTCTGTATGAACCAATTTTTACTACAACCGCAAGAGTCCAACAGTCTTATGGAATTTATTATTGTTCAGAGAAATTTCTTGAATTGTCAAACATTGTTCCGTTCTTAATAGCCGTTTTATCAATATAGTTAAATGAAGAAATGGATTGAAGCGATCAAAATGGATTAATAATTGTAACTAGAATTGAATGCATTAAAGAAAATATTTAAAATGTATGCATAATTTAATCTACATGATAATGAAAACAAGTAATTGGTATCAAAAGATGACAAAGATAAAATAAACAATAAAACACTATTATGACCTAAACTGAGAAAATGAGATTTAGTTTTTCCTTCATCAGCTTCGAAAGCTCTGGAAAGCTTTTGACTGCAAGTAACTTGTACAACCGTCGAGCTTTTACTCGAAAGCTTTGTTCATTGGAAACTGTGAATTTTATTACATTTTGTTAATCGGAAACTCAACTTGAATTTTAGTAATTTGAGGAGATTTTGTTGCCATGAAAGTGTCGCCAGCTCCGAGTAACTTAATTTTCTCCTTCATCATCGTCTCGCTCTCTGGCTGCTTATTCATGTCACGAAGCTTTCTGGCTAACTTTTCTCTTTCGCGCTTCTGAAATCAAGAGAAAGGAAACACTAAATCGAATGACGCTCAATCATTGTCCAGCTTACTTCATAGATATATTCCATTTTAGCTTGACTGAGATCATTTTGGAGCTTTGCAATCTCGTTCTCCTTCAACTGGAGATCACCGACGTTCGCTTGAGAGATCGCAATCGCAGCTTTCATTCGTTTGGTGTTGGACTCGAGTTTCGACTGAAAATATTAAAAAGTTAAAAAAGATAAAATTGAATATTGTTCGAATACCCTGCTAAACATCAGTTTCTTCTGCAGTTCGATGCTGGGCTTTTGATTCTTTTCCAGCTCTAGAACGTTCAATTTAGCTTTCAGGGCTTCGATCACCTCCTCGGATTTCGCAACGATCGCTGAGTTCCTTAGCACCTTCTTCTGGAGTAGCTGGCATTTTCGCGTCAACTCCATGCGCTTTGCATCGAACCGATGAGTTTTACGCCAATGATGGACATTCATTGGTGTTAGCATTTCCTTCTCGAAGAGTTTAGCTCGACTCCGTTCTTGTTGTAGCTTACGATGGAGCTGCAAGACTTCATGGCGTAAGTCCGTTGTGTTTTCTAGACCTCGTTTAAGTACATTGCATTGCGACCTAAGGCTTAAAACTTCGTTAGTCATGAGCTTGATGTCCTTCAATCGATCGTTATAAGAAGCTTCGCCACGCTCAATTGCAGTTTTCAGTGCTTCCGATTCTTTTTCACGAAGCTCATTTTCATCAGTACGCCGAATCATCTGATTAGCAATCAAGTTTCGTTCACGCAATAACTTGTCCATCTCGCCCTTCATTTTCACGAACCGAGAGTCATTTTGACGCAGTATTTCTTTGCATGTTTTATTTTCCAAGCGGACGCTCTTCAACTCCTCATGAGTTAGGTTCAGATTCTCTTGGCAGCGCCCAATGTCGCGTTTCAACTCTCGATTCTTTTTCTCCAGCCTCTTCACCTTCTTCAAAAGCTCGACCGTCTCTGCAAACTTGGCAACAAGTTTGCTTGTCATGTCCTCAATCTGATGGTGACACTTGTACATTCGGTCTTTAATATCGAACTCTCTGTCTTGACATTTCTGGTACTCCTGTCGCACTTCTTTCAGTTCCTTCACTGTCGAATTGTGCACGTGCATTGAGTGAGCTAGCTGGGTCTTGAGGTCGTCTAAAAGCGTCTTCATTTCCTGAATTTCCTTATTTCTTAACTTCAAAAAATCATTCGATTCTTTTAGCGACTCTGCAATGTAAAGCTTTTCCGACTCGATCATTTCGAGCTTCGTGTGGATGTTCCTGATTGTCTGGATCGATTTTTTCTCACGATCACCTGAAAGCTTCAGTTCTGAATCAACAAGCTTTTTGCTTTCTTCAAGAAGTGAATTCTCCGTCTTCGCGGTGCTGAGAGCATCTGCAGATTGAAAGGTGAATTGTATTGCAGGCTGCCAGTTAATCACTTACTGTCGCGCTTCTTGATATCATCTAACAAGTTCTCAACTTTTTTCTGTAAAGCATCCTTGTCGCGCTTCATATTATCACTTGCTTTCTTCATCGAATCGCGTTCTTTCTCAGCGGTGAAAATCTCTTTCTGCAGGTTCATGATCTTAGTTGCGTCCTGCGTTGCTTCATTCTCGAGTCTAGAAATTTTCCTCGTCAACTGATCAGCTTTCTTGAACTGCCTCTCTTGCTCTAACAGAATTTTCCGGTTCTCGTCTTCCTTCATACGCATGAACTGCTTCATTTGGTCATTATCGATTTGCAAGTTCTTCAAGTTATCTTTGCATTTTGCCAAAGCGTTTGTCATATTTTCTGACTGCGTTGTCAAAGCAGATTTCTCAGATCGAAGTCGCTCGACCTCTTCACGCGCTTTCACAAGCTGCTCGTCACGCTGGATCAACCGAGCGTGACGAACTTTCGATTGATCTTGATAATGTTTCATGGATTCTGTGGTTTCTTCGAGTTCCTCTGACATTGTTTCAAGCGCTGCTTCAAGGTTCGCCACTTTCTTCTTGTTACTCAAACTGTCATTTGTTGCCTCGTCCCACTGACGGAAAATATCTTGTTTTTCGGCTTGTAGCTCTTGAAGCTTCTTCTGAGTCTCAACTGTGTAAGCTCGTTGTATCTGCAGTCGCTTGTTGAGGTCTTCCACTTCACCGACAAGACGAACGACTTCCTCCCTCGTTGCCTCTTTTTGTTTACCCGATTCCTTGTCTTCGGACTGCTCTTTCGAGCGAGCGAGTTGGACTTGAGCTTCATCAAACTTCACTTGCAATTTATGCAGCTTCTCGATCGCTTCAATTTCTCTGCACTGCGACCGATCGTGAACTTTCCAAGCTTCCAGAATTTCGTTTCGCAGGCTTCTGATCGTATCTTGGTCTTTCTGCGAGATTTTGACAGCTTCATTGATTCGTCCAGTCGCGTTGACTTGATCATGTTCCAACTGCTGTAGCTTTACTTGTTCGTCCTTCAGCGAAGACTGGAGATTCTCAGCGACTGCGAAGATTCGTGTAATTTCATTTGCCAGCTGGTTGTCTTCCTTCTCGCGTAAAATCCGGATCGTCGTCAGCACCTTTGGTCGCAAAGCATCGAAGAACTCGTCAGTGATGATTTGAGGAACTTTCTGTCCTCCTCTGTCATCTACTTCAAGCGCTTCATTCTCAGCCATGATGACAGAAACTTTTCAGAAAGAAATCGCAATGGTTTGTATGAATAATTTGATTAATTAAATAGCAAGGCACGCTTCAATCACGAGTCAATCAACTAAAAAGCTTTTATCAATTTTGAGCGTTCACACGAGCGAACTTTTCTGCGGATTTTGTCTACATTGAGCTTTCACTTGTCATTCAAGCTAAAGTTCGGTAAACGCTGTCGTTTTACATCTGAATAAATACATTAAGTCTTTATGGCTCTTCAACTACTGGAAACTTTCGCGTGACATTGCAAATGTTCTGTTCTTTTCAAGTCGCTACAACCGGAGGTGAGCGTCTGTGTATGCTGTTATTAGGTCACCGCATAATCAATAACATTTGTTGTGTACATGGCACAGACATTATTACGGGTAACTCAGGAAAATACATCAAGGGCCATTGCTTCATTTATATTTCAATTCTGTAGCTCAAAATTGAATATTCATGCTAGAGAATAATGCAATGGAAATGATGAAACTTCAACTTCTGCCGTTGACTGTGAACATTAATTCAATTCTTCTGGAGAAAAGAGTGGTGACATATCTCGAGTCATAAGTTGTCGCAGTCGAATTGAAATCTGTCGAGCATGGGTAGAACAAAGGAAATCTTGGACCGAACTTTCAAGCTTTCCTAGACTCTGGTGATTGTAGTGTCATTATAGACGACCCTTTTGTCACATAAATAATGTCTCTCTGGCTTGCCCTCATCGGTTGGACAGCATATAATTTGAAGTTCATGAATGTTTCATTTGTGGCTTAGAAGTACCGCTTAGCTTCTATTTTTTGAGAAATAAAAGTTTCATGTTTAAATTTTTCTTCTTTATTCTGTATGACAAATCGATACAAAGCTTTTACGCTTCCGCTATATTCAAAAGCACTGCCGAAATGTTCTTTTTTTGCTGAGGAGCTTACGCATTCTTAAAAAACGTTTCGCAAGAGATTAGCACACAGAAACCTTTGTTGAATTTTCGGTGGTTCGATTTTGTATCAAAACAAAAATGATTTTAAGGAGGTTCGTACCATGACAAACAAGCCGAACAGCGAACAATTCGTGTGTGGCAATTAATCGTGAGACTCCCGGCTGTTTCGTGAACGAGCTATAAAGCCCTCCGGTCTATTTCATTCAGACTTAGCTATAAATGTTGCCCGGCACTGCCGTGAATAATTTAGTACAATCGATATTCGTTTGCCGTTCGCGATATTCACTAATTATTGCGGCGCACGGCGAAAAGCTCATGCAGGAAAATTCTCGCTCTCGCAGCTCGAACGCGTAGAAAAACGCAAAGAAAGAACAATTTAAAGTGAACCAGTCTCTGCACGGCGAAAGCTTGCTCGGGACTCGCTCTCCTGAATAAGCTTTCTCTCTCTCTCGCGCTCACAGTCTGTACAGGAAAGAAAATGAATTTTCATTTATAAAAAGAATTTTCACAGCCAAGTTCAACTGCTTGTTTCGCTTCGAGCTTAGTTGATTTTGCGACGCGCTACCGGTCGGACGTTGCGGGTAAAACTCAAAGCGAAGAGAAGAAAATCTAAAATAGCAGTTTTTCTTTGTCAAGATTCTTCTGAGTTGACTTTCTGTTCCTCGTTTCGATTGACTCAAGACGGTGGTTAAAAATAGCGTTAGAAAGTGATTATTTTGAAATAGTGAATATTTTCAATGCCATTAATAAAACTAGAGTGATTTAGTAAAGAAAAATAGAAATCGCCAGCGATAAAAAGCCACTTAGTCGACAGCATTTCGTGATTGAACTCGATACGCAGCTCATCCTTCGTCCAGAAATAAAAGAACCGAAATATTTTTATGATCTTCGGTGCGTGCGATTTCTAAAAATACGATCCGTCAGCATCCGATTATTTGCTCTTATGTTGAACAAGCGACACTTTTAAAAGTTGCATGACGAGACTTCGGACGCGGAACACCGCAGCACTTTTGCTAGAAATTAATCACAATTTTCGCTAATGCTCATTCGGTTTTCTTATTTTTCAAGATCTCGTCGAAAATAGATTTCACCCACAATTTTTCTTTACACCCGTTTGAAGCTCAAGAAATCAAATAATTTTCTTGATTCCTCTTCATTTTCCCAAGAGAAGGCGAACGAACACTCGAGAATGAAAATAATTGATTTCTGCTTCGCGATGAGTTTCAGATAAACTTTAGTTGAACTCTTGAAGAAAGCAAGTTTGCAATCAAGAGGAAATCGGACACATAAAGAACAGTGCACGACTCGAGCTATCAACACGAGTGAAATCTGAAAAAAATCTAAGCAAAGAAAGTTTCGTGAGTCTACACGATCAAATTCAACTGTTGATTCAAGTGTAAACTATCGTTGAATTTTAAAGCGCTGTGGGGAAGAAGAAAAATTTATGGCTTCATTCCTATCGTCTCTGGCGGAGACTCTCGTTCCTTGCATGCTAACACAGTCTAATACAAACAGACGTGCACAAGACGATATCAAAAAAGTTGCGCAAACAGTTTTCTCTCAACGCCATTAAAATTTAATTTGACAACTCTTTCGCCTCGAGAGAAAACTAGTTGATCAAAGAGATTGAAATCGTGTGACTTGAACTTGCTGAAGATCCTTGACCTATTAAAGCGTCGTGTAGTTGTGCAAGTCATAAAGATATTTATGGACATCGAGAATAAATTGAATAAATATCAAATCAGAAGCTTCGCTTTGTCATTTCCTTTAAGCTTTCCGGCGATTCATCGTTCGAGTGCAACTCAAATATTTTTCGAATAATTATTTTATTATTCCGGTTCTTAGTTCGCTTTTCGCTCAGCGCGCTCTCTCGTTGCTGGAAAATTCTTTTTAATTGAAGAGCCAATTGGATTATAAACAAAACGAATTGAAATTCAGCAGAAATATTCGCAGAGGAAACGTGAAAACAGAGATTTAATTAGACGAAGTCAAAAGATTTCGATGGGAATCTGAAAGAAAAACAAAAACCTTATTTCCTTTTCGTACTTTTGTACCGAGGGAAATTGTTCTTGTTGGCTCAATTTCCTCCCGAGAAAATCTTTTGGAAACTTGCTGCGTAAAACGAAGTGCTGTTGGCTTTGTGCTGGAACAGAGTTCAAGGGCTGAAAGTCTATTCGTTACTTCCATCTAGAGAAGAGCAAACAAAGGCAACGGAAAATTGTTTCAGTGCATTCTGAAAAATCACAAGTGCCGTTGTCAAGTTGAAAAAGAAATAATCTTTTGTGTGATAAACGTGGAATAAATCACAAAGGCAGTGGGAAGAATGCAACAATAGTTGAATGAAGTAATTGTGGCTGTTGGCTCTAGAGCGTGTTTCGACGAAATATGAGGTAAGTTGAACTGCTTTGTGAACTTTCACCCTTTTCATGGTTCGATAGGGCCACATGTCATTATTTCCAGTCTCATTTCATAAACTTGCTACTCACTCCGAGGAGTATAAGCTCAGATTTAAGGCAAACATAGCAAAGCTTTCAAAAGGCTTCGTTCTGCTTCAGTTTTCAATTAAAACAAACGAGTCGACCCAATAGAAATTATAGATGAAGCGCCTCGAGAGCCTCTGCAACTCTTTGCCACAACCTGTCGGCAAGCTTCAACGTAATGTAATTACCTGTTGCCATGTTCAAAAGGAGAAGCCTTTGAAATGCGACTAACGTTCCAAAGCAGAGCTTAATGCTTCAATGGAATCAGCAAACCACTTTGCTTTTTGTTTTGTTCTTATAGCGTTGACATTAAGAAACTCTGCTTCCTCCTTCTTCAACCTTTTTTTTCTGTCGAACAAGTGCTAAGACGGCATAATCTCATTATATTTCACATACAATAAAACACTTTCTGTTTGAAATTCTACTCTGAAGTTCTAGAAGAAAGGAAATCTGGAGAGCTTCTTGCCTTGTTTACAGTAGCTGTTAAGTGAAACCTTCGACTTTGTCAGTGTCGACTTTGAGTTTTGCTTGACGTTAAGAGAACCAACCTTTGTTCATGTTCGAAGAAATATATAGCACACAAAGCTTTCAATTTAACAGCGAGATTCATGGACTTCGGTCCCTCCAGCCATTGTCAAAGATTTTTTTTGTTGCTTTTCATGCTTCCTCGTCAAGCTCACTTTTCTCAGAAAAACCGACAAGCAGCAGGCGTATCTAGATAGCAATAGCTTTAGTTATCGAGCTCATTTCAACATCAACCAACTCGTCGGACACCTCAAGCAGGCAACTTTTTGTTGTTATCATGTGACAGCTTGAGTTTCTGTAATTCACGCAACGATTTGGTTTACAGCTGTTCGATAACTTTGAGTTTGCGTTAACTTTTCAAAATTGCGAGACTTTCTTTTGTCTTGAAAGTATCTGAAAGCGATTTATGCAGAAACATTTCGAATTTTCCCGCATAAATTTGCCATATCTTTGTGCTTCGCTTCGAGAGTAATCGATAAATATCCTCAGGAGAATTTGAATTTTATAACATCCAGCCAATTACTTTTAATGTTTCGTCTGGTTTGTTCGAAAGTTATGAACATCGAATTACTCAAGGTAAATCAACCTGAAATAAAAAGTTTCAGCGATTTCTCCTCGCTCTACATGTTATCGATAGCACTGAAGATTGTTTACACACTTCCAAGTGATTCGCTTGCGTTCTAATTGCGATCCTTCTAAACAAACAACTCGTTACTTTCATACGGTGCTTTCATGTGTACGGTGCAGATCACATGTCTCGTTCAAGATCTTAATTGCGCAACGAGAACAATTAGCACTCAAAGCTTGAACTCCTAACATCGCACGATTTTAATTGCTATTCTCTCACGTAGCTCACTGCAGCTTTCCTTTTATTCTCGTTTCAATGCTAGGATTCCAATCGCTTTCTTGGCAGCCAGCTCTTAGCTGCTGAATTATTCAGATTATTTTTAATATAAAAATTCAACGCGAAAAGCAACATTGCCTTTCAAAATGTGAAATGCCCGGCACCATGATGAAATATTTAAAATAACATTAATGGATTATTTAAGCCCTGACCAAATTAATCACAACAAAAGGTTCGCGTAGATCCCTTTATTATGGAAACGAAAGCTTACAAGTCGGTGTAATACAAGCAAAACCGTGGAAAAAAGCAACTAGAGGAGGCCAACGACTCCTGGGAACTCCCTCGGTCGACCCGCAACTCATCTCTTGTGTATGAAAATGTTAGCAATTTAAGCTCACTAACTGCATGAGCAAAGGTTCATGCTAAAACTAATAAGAAAGTATTGCATGCCCAGAATTAACGGAGGGTTTATTCGCGTGGCTTCGAGTTCATAAAGTGAAACAACGAGACGTGAATTGCCAATCATATTTCGTTATGTGGCAAAACGTACGACAGCAAATAACAAACTGGGTACGAGTCAGTGACTCGTCGTTTTTGTGAGAAAGTCGACCAAAGTTCTGTCTCACCAGATCTCGAAATCGATAGCTCAAATCCCACAGCAGATAAAAGCATGAACGCAGTTGCTCGCTATCCTTGCTTCACGAGGTATTCTAAATTTGTCAAGATTTTTGAAGTATAAGCCAACGTTCACTCACGATGTTATTTTTTTAAGAGCACGTAGCTTAATATTTTATAAACTCAACTTGTTCATTTTTTCCTGTGGTCGGGAGAGAGAGCGGAAACACTCCGACGAAATGTTTTTGCGGCAAATTTAATATCTGAGTCCTTATCGTGCTTCGAAGAAGAAAGAACAAAGGGAGGAAAATATTTTTTGTAAAAAATCAATAGCTCATGAATTATTAATTACGAGTGAAGCGATTTCGTTGAGAGTAAAGAACTTTAAACAATTATCTACAGTTGATGAAATGTGCTATTTCAAGCTGGAATTCGCTAGGGCAACATAAGGCTGAATTTGATTATAATTGTCGAGCCAACAGCTACGTCACGGAAAGCAGCTGATCTTGAACTTTTCATGGGAACATTCCTTGTCTAGGAATTCTAGAAATCTACGAGCAAAACTCTCGATGAATATTAATTGAAATATTTATCATGCTACTATCGGCACTCCTCATGTTGTGGAAGCCGCCAGCGGTTGATGTTCGTGTTCAAGTGATAAAAATTTACATGGCGTTTCCCTTCATTTAGCCCGATGCTCCTCGATAAAGTTTGAATGTGTCTGAACAGCTTTCTGCTTCATTTGACAATTTCTTTCATGATCGATAAAGAGCTACATAAGAGCAGCAGTGCATTGGAAAAAGCGCATATCTCCTTTTAATGAAATGCTTTCACACCATTCCTCTCGCCTGCCACTCGACAAAATTGTTCGACATTTATTTTTACCATATTGACTCTTAATGGAATTCCTTCAGCATTCAGGAGAAGCGAGCGTGTTCAACATAAAAACTTTAATGATTATGCACACGATGAACATAAACTCTCCCGATCAATCCGATTAGAAGTAAAATGTTTTCCTTAAATTATTCAAATGGAATTCTCGTTCTTATACTGCCATTCTCGGCGAGAATAAATTGCAAAGTCCAGGGTTCAGTTAACTTTTCTGCAACAGTTTTCTTCGTGGCCCACGACACAAACCAACGAGAAAAAATTCCATCACGTCAGTTGAATTTTAGGACAAGCAATCAAAAACATCTCACGATTAAACTCGTTTCGAATCGATCGATAACAGAAGGCTCACTCCAAATCTCGTAAATTTTACGACACTCAAGCTCGGGAGAGATCAGGGGAACGCATTTGTCAAATTAAAATTCCCTACAAACACGTGTTTGACATTATAATTTGGTGAAGGCACAGATTGCTCGAAATAGATTTCGACGTCTTTCAACTATTGGCAGTGACGTCAAAGGATGAAAAGGATCGACGAGGAAAAGTGGGCTGGAAATTTGAATACTCGATTTCCCTTTCTGCCTGAAAGGCGTCTCGAACCGAACAATCGGACAGGAAATCATTTCATGTGACATTCAGCCCAAGCTCTCAGCCCTTTCAAACCCTTTAAAGCCGCGGAAAACTTGACGAAGAGAAATCTGGAAAAATACTTAATGTACAAACTTTGTTAAATTATATCGTCGCTTCCATTAATTCACGTTTAATATTGTTCGCCCCTTGGTTGCTCTGCGCGTGTTCAAGGCTTCAGCGAGACTTTTATATAATTGATCAGGAAAGCTCTCAGGAATTCATCACTTCTGTTCATGCTTTTCTACTTCAAGCAACGGCCGAGTGATTGAACGTTCGACTGACACGCTGCATTGCTTAAGAATTTTAAACATATCGCATAGGATCGGATACGAGTCAAAAGAGTTTGTTTGCGGCGATAATTTTTGCGAGTTCTCTTTTGCCTTGCGCCTCATTTCTCATAATATTCATGAAATGATTGCAGATGAAACGAATCATGATGTTTTAGTATCTCTCATTTTTCATGATTTATGCATTTTATGATTTATTTGAGGAAGCTTCGTAAGCCACGTTAACATACAGACAGCTCTAATGTCTGCGGGTTTCTGCTCCAACACTGTCGGAACTCTAATAGGAACGGCAACACGTGACTTGCGAATGCTCATAACTCAATTTCATCCACTGATGCCAGCTGAAACTTTGTTAAATTATTATTATTTTTTTGTTTCTTTTCTCAGTCAACGTCCCGCACCATTGGAAATAAATTGAGCTTTTAAAGAGGAGAAAAAGCTAACGAAAATGTATGAAATTTAAAGTGCAATTACATTGATGTTGTGAAGCTTACTACTGTTCTATAAGACGAGAAGCGCTGTTCGATGGTTGATCGCGATGAGAACGAAAATCCGGTTCGTAATTTGATCTAGGATCATGAGTATTACACGATATTAAAATTGAAGTGTCGCAACGTTGAGGAGATCACGAAATCTTCGGTTACAAACTGAAACTATTTTGTCGAGTTGAACAATCAAACGAGGAAATAAAGGGGACACAAATTTGAGATTACAGGCCGAAGTCCAGCCTAAAACTGGAGGCGCGCCTGATGTCGCCATGCATCGTTGTGAAGAGGAATGTACGTGATATTTCCAGCCGATGAAGTAATTCTATTATCATACGGTTACGCACAAAACCCACGCTTTCAAAGGAGACCCACTCTGGACAATTTGCAGGAAACAATTGTCCCATCCCAAGGCACTAGGCCTCCACCCAACCTAGGCGTTCAGTCAAACCATAATTCTTTATCGCGCCAAAACGAAAGCCACCTACGTTCGTCAATAAATTCCCGGACGTCCTCGAAACGAGATCCTAGTCCAAACGTGTCATTCGCTGACGATTTTATGAACAAATCAAGTTCAAGCGTTGTAGAAGAGAATACATTTAGAGCAGAAATTAGTTTAAGTAGCGGTAGCAATACATTAGAAAAGAAGAAAGGTAAATTCAAGGACAGAATATCGAAGATATCACTGGGAAAGTTGAGTAGGCCGTCGTCCAATGAGCAAGCCGAATCAGCTTCATCGCGACTACGAGAAGATCTCGAATATCGGGTAACGAATCCGACGTTCACACACGACAACCTGAGGCAGAAGAACTTTGATGCATTTTTCGCATCGGGTGAGCCTGTCTACTCCCTAGAAAGAAAAGATCGACAGCTTTCGTACTCCTCGCTGTTGACCCCAATAACTCCACTCTCCGCGGCAACGACAATCGACACCCCATCTTCGTTCGGTCCCTCGCCAACCACACCCAATTTAATCTCGAGCGACAAACCGAGAAAAAATTCCATCGCAGCCCTCTTCTCGCCAAAGTTCACGAAACAATCGTCAGTTGGTAACAGCAAACGTCCGAATAGTGCCGAGCTGTATCGGTCGGCGGAAGGCTCCGTGAAAGGTGACAGGTGCCCCATTCAAAGATTTTGATGAATTAAGCGAGTTGTGTGTGTTTGAGAGTGTTTTTGTTCGAGTGGTATTTATCTAAAAGATTTAATAGAAAGTTTTCATTTAGCTTGGATCCACCTGAGAAGATTCGATTTTCCTTGCTGCGATTGCCTTGCATTGCAAGCAATCAAGTCAGTTTGCATGCGAGGCTTCCGAGAAGAGAAAGATGAAACAACTGAAGCGCGGAAAATTATTCACTGTTTCAATTTTCAAGCTGAACCAGTCAGCCACCTTTTGTCTGTTCGTCTGCATTGTTAGATTTATGACCTGGCAACATTTATCTAAATTTGCTCGTCACTAAGCTCGAAGCTTTCGAGTTCATGATGTTGTAGTTGAATGAAACATAAATAGAACACCTGCCGACAAAAGTGAAATGTTCGATTGGCTGGGATCCCTTAATCATAACGTTCCACATCGTTGAACTCGTTGAGCTCACCATTGAATTTAGATCAGACAAAAAATCTACTCGTGAGAACTCGGTTGCACTAAATCAAAGTCAATTACACGATACAAAGTTGAAGGATTTCGGTAAAATGTTCAGACATAGACGAATGTGTGATATTCAATTTACACTCGCTCATTCGATTATTTGCGCTCCGTTTTTGGAAGCTCTTGATTTTCCGTGAACCTTAAACGAAGTAAACTCGAGTCTCATAGAATTCAATTTTCATTCTAAACAGGCTTATTTGAAATCTCTTCATCTTCGCCTTGCACGCAAATACTTCCCTCGGCGCTGCTAAAAGTTCCTATTTCAAATAGGCTATTTGACAATCCACACGTGTGTGATAAAAAGTTTTGAGCAACGATCCGTTCGACAGATTCCACCGGCAACGAACTGATTCAGATCGCTTTCTATTTACATCGGGTTCTCTATAAATATTTAATTTGGTAATTACGAGCTAGCTCTTGAAGTGTGTAGCTTTCAACGGAAAGCATTCATATACTTCCTCGCGTCAAATATGCTCTCAAGCTGTGAAAATTGTAGCAAACAGATATTATTTCATTCGGTGATTATTAGGTTACGCCAAGCGAGAAAAAACGATTTACTCGTGTAAAAGTTATGGCTGGATTTTCCCTCATTTTCTTAGAATTAGCCTTTTTCTTCTTTGCTCTGACATCTCAGCTTTTAATTAGCTTAACTGGTGTTTAATACTACGACGTGTGATGGGGTGACGACGTTCATTCATGAATAAACATTAAAATAATAAAGAAATTCAAGGCGTAATTTGGGGAAACAGCCGCTTTTTGTTGGCTGATCCTTGAATTGCAAATTATTTAAACATCGGAACAATTTCCAAGAGGGAAAACGAAAGGACAAACAGTAATTAACACGAGATGCAGAATGGCGAGAGGACTCGTCGACGGGCTTACATTGTATGGTCGAGACGGTATCGTGCTCGAATCTAGAACGGAAAATTTCCTGGCAATTTCCCAATAAAACTTTTCACATTGAGATATTTAATTATACGAGTTCAAATGTGTCACTCACTGTAGAGGAAGCGCTGACGTAAATGTACATATCCAACATTCCACGGGATGATCCTTTGCAAATGCGCTTCAATCCTAATGGGTTTCCGATACTTTCGTTGACCTCTACCACATATTTTCTATTCAGTACGCTTCGTAATTGATGGCTTTTTAATATCGCTAAGAGTGCGAGACATCGCCGTGTCATGCGAGCAGGTGTAGTAACTTTGACGTTTACGACGAGAGTGGGAAAACGAATATCCGGATATTAAATGGATGTTCGATTTTTATTAGGGCGACAGCTTCTTCCAAGTCAATAAGTCAATTTCGTGATTGAAAAAACATCCATTGTTGATTTTTCGCAATTAACTCTCGCACGTAATCCACCGGAAAGTCGTTTCATCAGTCATCAATTTTCTCCTAAACGAACGCGAGGAGACGAGAACATTGCCATCGGTTGCCCCGGGTTAATTATCCCTCCAATTAATCAGTTTGAAGAATTTTCAGCTTTGATTTTTCTGAACAATTAACATTGCTTGCGTTGGCGTTTTCCATTGAATGTTATTGACCTTTTCTCCTTTCTGATTTCAGAGCCGACAAAACCAAGTCGTCGAATCTTTGCGTGGCGCGGATTTAGTCCAAGCCGCAGCAAGATGGCCGCTTCATCAAGTGGAGGTGCACTCAAAGATCTCGTGCATCCCAGCCTGAACGAAGCGCTTAAGACCCAGAACAGTGTTACATTCAAACTAGTCAAAACTGGTGAGCAAAATCTTTTGAGATTATCAAAGCAAGTCAGCTGACGTTCATCTCCTACATAAGAGGCATAAAATATTTTTAAACGCTCTAAAAATACCGAAGCTACAGAACCGCGATATGTTTACGCGACAATTGTGTAACGAAGTGAAAAGTATTTTTATTTTTCATGCAATTGTCGCCTCAGTTGAAAGAAATTTCGGGTAATTGCCGAAAGCGCTAAGCATTGACCTTCGCAACTGAGAGAGACGGATAGAGAGAAGTCTCGCGTAAATATACAAATTAGCGCTTTTAGCACGTCAGACATCTGAAAAATGTTTATTGAAGTATTTAAATGTGTTCAAATACGAGTAGAGAAAATAATCTGATGATGGCGCAGACGACGAGCAAAGGAGAGGAAAGAAAAATCTTGGCTGCGCGTCAAACGAAAATTGAAGCCAATGTCAAGAACAAGAAACATGTGAAGCTTGAAGAGCCTTTTGCCACTCAGACTGTGAAATTGAAGAACTTTAAGTTCCGGATATACATTCGAGCCACTATCGAGAGTACGAGAGCGGATTCCGATCTCAATGACAACACACAAACCTCATTCCGAATCAGTATGAGCAAACAATCGCACGGGAAGCGGTTTGGCAGGAAATGAGAGAGAACCGCCCCGGGCTACTGAACTGATACCATCTGCTCGACGCGGGCTAATTTCGCCAAACAAAAATATTTTCCTACGAAATCAATCGATGAGTTTGAAAGAAAAAGACAATTGGAAAAGTTTGTTCCCAAGTGATTTCTCCGTCGAACTTAATGGAGTGAAAAACTGTCAGGAACATTTGTCTTCTCTTGGAATCATTTCTAAATTATAACGGCTCACGAAACTTTCTCGGCAAGAAAGAAAGTTTTGATTCAGTCTGACATAAGGCCAAACACTAAAAGAAATAGAAACCGACAGTTTCTCCTGGAAACAAAAACATTTCAGGGTTCAGAATTAACTTTGCTCTTCTTACAACTTCGTTCTGCTTGCTCTGCTTTGAACACTTAGCAAGTTCAACATTCAACAAGGTAGCTTGCAGCAGGATAACTTCAACTTGAAATCTATTTAATTTCATTGTTCCAGAAAATAAAATCAGTCCCGCTGAACAATTCTCAGGTCGTAGTTTCCAGGCACTTGCTCGTCACGTGTCACTGCTCTAATTTACAATTCAAATTTCCGCCTTCTGTTTGTTAACTGTCATCAAAAGCTGTAAAGATTTTATTTATTAGACTGCTGAGTTGCTGTCGGAACTCAGTTTTCTTAACGATCCCTCGAATCAGATCTGCGCGACTGTTTTCAATTTTCCTGTCGGATGAAACTGTTTTAATTACGCGTCAAACTGACAGACTGGATAAAATGCTCGATAGCTAGCGTGTCAACCAATTATCATCATTATTACTCAATTACTTCGTTAATAAAACGTGACGTGCCTTGACGCAGTGAACAAGAGCAGCTGCAATTGTGTTCTGTCAGCTTCAGGATCTTTTATGTAGCTACATAACGTACATTACATTACCAACGAACAAAATGCATTACCACGGTCTCGTCAAAATATCAACGAATCTCTTACAAAAGTGAGAGAAAACTAACTTTGAACCCTCGCTCGCCAAAGTTAAAATAAGTTTTCTTTCATCGAAAAAGTAGTTTGTAACGTTGCAGGAGTCTTGAAAGCAAAAGTTTCCCTAATGATGTGAAAGCATTTGGTTAATGAAGTTTGCATCAGTTAAAAAGCTGGAAACTTAAATATCTGCTTAGTTACTTGTTCAAAAGTTGTGCCTGCGAATGATATATGTCATTATCTCTGACGTGCTTGTCATCGTCGTGGGCGAGAAGAAGACTATCGAAAGATATTATCAAATACTCATGACATTTTGAGGAAAACGATTTCGCATTCCAGTTTTATTTATCTACAACAAATTCCACCACTCGAAAAGAAAGTGGTCGAACAAATATATCACTTTGCTCTCTCAAAGATTTCTTTTCGTTTTGCGTGACTCAACTGGCGAAAAGCAATCTAAGGCACGTTCTGTCGACCTATTTGATTCAGCACCAAACGTCAGAAATGGATTCTCGAAGAGTGTAAAACGATATTGTCAACAAACTCAGAACTTAAATGGCTTTGGCAAGGCAAACATAATCGAGGGCAGCGTTCCGTGATCAAACTTTCGTCGCTCTCTGTTTTTTTTTTGTGTTTTAATGGGCATCACGAAAACATGAAACATTTAGCGTTCTTATTAATTTGTTCTGTGTTCATCTCCTCCCCTAGAGTTATTTCTGTTTGTTCAGCAACGTAATCGCAATCACGAACGTTTCTTCGCCCAAGCCCGCATCGAAATTACTTTTTCCAAGCGCTCAATTTTGACTTCCAACACTCCATTTCTGCATTTGACATTCGAATCGATCGAAAGCCATGCTGTGAAGACCATCACAATAAATTCAGCGGGTAGATTGTACTTTTGATGTCATCATATTTTTATTATCAATCATTTGTCAATTGATAGATGGATATAAATTGAAATGGGATTTACGATTACATGATTTCTGATACCTTTGATAACGGATTACGCTTCGGATTCGCAGCGTCATAAAACGCTATCGTCGAGGGTTATTACGTAAATGGATCGGAGATGCTTTGTTGCCAGGCTTAGCCCCTAAAGCAGTGCGAACCTGCCGATTAGTCTCGTCGGTTGAAACAATGTTTACGATGCCGTGATTCAGAAACACACTGTTTGGAACAGAAAATTATTCGTAAAAATAGTAAACGATCTTGTTTGTTTTCTTTGACTTGTTACTGTCAAATAAACCTCTGAGAATTTGCTCCTCCTTTTACCAACAAATGTGAAGATTTTCCTAAATCGCGGAGTCAAATAAATAAAATTCACTGAGGCATCGAAACCAAACGTTATCTTGTGACGACTGTTAACCCACGCATTAACTTATCTATATCACAAGCACCTCATCAGTGGCATATGTCGGAAATTGAAAGCCTCGCTCGAAGAAATCGATTGAAAGTAAACGAAAATGTTTGAATCACAAAATATAAGTTAGATACTCTTCAAAGAAATCACTTAAACATTTTATTACGTCGGCATAATAATTTTAAATATCGGACGATCGCGAGACGTAAATATTTGCAAGTTTAGGAGAAAGTGTTCGAAGGTCGACTTCTCCCCTCAGGGAAACATCATCTTTTCGTATGATTTATTATTGTTTCTTTTCATTTCTATCTAACTACATCAAGTCATTCCGCCAGAGACTAGACTTCTGAGCTGCTCAGCCAGTAACTCTTGAAATCATTTCTGTCAAAAGTGTGCGGTAGGAGAGAAAGCTTCAGCTGAGAGAGTGAAAATTAGTCTCGGAAAATTGTTTTCCTCTCGCAGTCACTCATCGGCCTCTCCCAACTGACATTCGGCTCTCTGGTGTTCCCAGTGGGAAATTGTTTCAATCAAGCTTTTCTTGATGTCCCGCGGCCTGTTAATGAGATCATAATTTCCTTCGAACAAGTCAAACGAGTGTCAGTTTTCATTATTTTTAAGTAAGCTATACAAAACTGCAGAAACCGCACGGCGACCTCGATCTAAATCTTTTCTCTCCTCCAACACTTTAACGAGCTTGATAGCCGTGAATATATCTTCTAGTAAAACATTCTTCTAGTTTTAAACATTCGGTTATTAACATGAGACGAGCAGCTTGAAAATATTTGGCATCAATCCATCGCGATTATAAACAAACTTAATGTTGTTTATTTTTTAACAGAGCTCAGCAGATGCGAGCCATTTAGTATTACAAGAGAAGGCAAGAAGAAGAGCCTCAATTCACTCAATGACGAAAGTAAAAAAGACATTAAACAACCATCAAACAGTTTTATTCAAACTACACAATTCCAACCGCATTGAACCGTCGTGGCAGTAAATTGTACAGCTCGTGATTTGTACAGAGAAAGTGAAGAATGATCCTTTCATTGCAATGGTTTATTGGTCTCGTAGCTGGTTCATCTCACTGCTTGAGCTCTTAATTTACTAGGAGATATACTAATAAATAAATCAATTATTGAGAGGAACGGAAGCAATCAATTCAGTTTTAAACAGAGGTAAATCTGAAGATTTTGAGACTATCAAAGCGCTAGTCAATTAATTAATTCGGAATTTTCGACGCGAATTAGAGTTTGTTTACAAAACTTTTCTGGAATTGATTGAGCAATAATTAAGAAACGCCTCCGGGCTTTGGGAGTTTAAATTTAAAATAAGTAATTGGAAGCAGATTCACGAAACTTTTCTAGCAAATCTTCAGCTTCTCAGTTTTAATGAGAAATTTGATTGTTAGGATCTGGTAGCGAACTGTAATCAACTCCGGTGGGCAAGCAATTATTTGAACCTCATCCTACATTTGGCAAATACAAAGCCTTGCTCGACGACAGCGAAGGAGCTTTTGAAAATTAACCTCACAGAGCTTATTGGTTGGTTTACACCTCTCAAGTTTGGGAGAACAAATAATCGAAACGCTCGCTCTGTTTCATCCACGCTTGACGAACGTCAATCAGCGTCAATGAACGCTCTCTAATATTAAAATCTTATTTCGTCGAAGGATCGATTTCTTCATAATGTTGATATCTAAAATTTATGTTGAGCGAGAAACTCAAAATGCGTTTTTCTTGTTAAAACGTCGCTCTCGTGATTTTTTCAAAAACAATATCACGAAACGCAAAGCGAACATTTACGCAAATATGTATTCAATTTTCAGCGGCACGAACGAATGAATGAAAAAAGTAATATTTGATCAACTTGTTACAGTTTCTCTGCATTTCAAATTGCATCAGAATAATACATTAAGTTATGTCACGCTCATTGCCTGAAGAGTTTCATTAAAAAACGCGCAGCCACTTTTTCCATGCTCTTTGCATTTGCTCATGTATGTGAAACCAAACAGCCTCGCAAGGAAATGAACATTAGCGTCAAATGATAAAATATGTACTAATAAACTTTTTTCGGTTTTGCAGTTTCCGACTTCACTGAAACTTTAGCGCAGCTCTATGAAAAACATGCCGAAGAGCTCCAAGCACTTGTTTCCAACTACCGCAAAAAGAACGGCGAGCTGCGAAAGGAGGTTGAGCAGATCGATAAATCAGAAGTAACTTAATTTTAACATAATTCAATTTGCAGCGTCCACCATGCCAGTCGGGCTTGTTTCACGCATGGGAAACGTTCTTGCAAGAGGTCGAAGCTGATTCACAAACAACTGGAGAACTTTCGAATTTACTATCGAAACAGGTAAAGGATCATTTTCACTTAGATTTTATCAGCTTAATGGTTAAACTTTTAAATGCTTTCAAACCACTGTTGCTCAGTACAACAAGCAATAGTTTATCGAACGTAATCTGAGCTCTACGGGAAGTTTGAATAGCTCACAGTAATTAACTCATTTAAACTTTTAATTATTTTGCATAGCTTAGAGGCTGACATTATCAACGCAAGCTCTGACTAATTGTTGAACACTCGTAATCGATATCTCAGCCTTAGATGAACAAAAGATTTTCAATTTATCCTAAAGAAAAACACAAATAATTTAGATAATTAAAACTAAGTCCTGAAATTTGCTGCAGAATCTCAAAATTCCCGCAGCTTTGGTTCATTAGTTCGCTTGTCTGCGTTTGTGATCGTTGGAATTTCATCCCACTGGGAGGTTTGATGTCTGAAATTGTTTAATTGATGTTTTGGAAACATGAAAAGAGAAGAAAACTCATTAAATTACGTAAAACCAAAGACAGCCTAAGAATTTGAATATTAATTATTTGAGCCTCTTAAGTTGCTAATTACTTCGGTACCTGTTTAAAACAAATACGGTATTTGAAATACCCCAAAGCTACACCAGAAAGGAAATGAAATAATTGATTCAATTTTATATTTTGAATTGACAAATAATGAGATTTCCTATCTCCACAGGTTTCACGTCCACTACTTGAGCGCTCGTTCCATCGTAAAGTGCAGAGTCGAAAAGTGTTTACGCACCGAGAATCATTCGAAACGATCATTGCAAAGACTGAAGAGAAACTCTCAAAGTGCCGAATCGACTACAAACAATGCTTCAGCGCTCATCGCCAGAACCCTACACAGAATTCATTAACGGCATACATAGACTCTCATAATGCATATGTTCAGCAGTTACATGCAACGAATGCCATGCTCGAGGCTTACAACTGCGAAACTGTACCTCAGCTGTTGCAGGAGCTCGAGGAAATTTACACCGATTTGTGCAACATCGTCGCGGAAGCGATAGTGCAAGGTGCAGAAGCCATTTCAACTCGTGTAAGTACTTGGTGAAGCCAAATCTTTACAGCAAACAATTTGGTTACGACGCAGTCATTATGTTTAATTACGACAGAAGCAACAGCTTTTTCCACCTGAGTTTTAATTAGCAAAGTTACGAGTTTGTTGATTCACATCAAACGAAAAACATAAAAATGCTAGGTTGAAAAACAAAATATTCTCAAGCGCTTTTGAATGGCAACGAAAAGCTTTCTTCACAAAAGGTTGTCCACAGGTAAAAGCAGCTTTTCTTCCATTTGGGTTTCATTACTTGATATAATCTGACGTTCTAGAACGGTCAAAACAAAATAAAAAGCGTTCACATCATTTAGTCGGAAAAAGAGAATGAGGTTGGCTTGAAGCTTTTGAGACTGGCACACCGCAAGGAATTGTATCCTTCCCTCCAAACTTCGGTAAACATTGTCATAATGTTCACCCAGTCTCCGACAAAATCAACCCACACAAGATTTCCGAATTGTGCATGACGTTGCCACTGGAAACATTCAATGTTAGTTTGGTTTTGACAGCAGCTCTCTTTTACAATATCTTTATATTGGTGTAAGTCTTAATGCTGGTTATATTCCATTCATAACGTTCAAATTGTCACCAGAAACAAAACAAGTTACTTTGCATAATTTCCGGTAAACATTGATCCCTTCCTGAAGATGAAAATGGCTAGAGGCAGTGGAAATACTGAATGATGTGTACATAGAAGCATGTGATTTGTCTGTAAATCCCCCCACGTGTGCCATATTCATCTCTATTTAGCCAGAAACGTTGCTGCTTTTCGTTTGCTCTCTAATACTTCCCCAAAGCAGGCAAAGTAAATATTTCATCAAGCTCGAATTGTGCAAGTAAAGAAAGAGAAGAAGGGAACGTAAGGAGCGTCGGAGTGTAATAAATTCGTGAGCATTAAATTTTCAACGGAGTGTCGCTGCAAATTGAAAAGGGGAAGAAGCAGCAGCTTGATTTCAAACCTTCATTGTGATCCTGAACCTTTGAGCTTACGCAAATAAATTCTCGCTAGCAACAAATTCACGACACCTTTCTTGAAATATTCATGCAATTAAGTAAAAATAAGTGAAGCCTCGTAAGCACTTAAAAGCAGCCATAAAGATGGTTGAGCTATGAGCTCCGTGATGATGATAGAGTTGTTTACGAGCGAGGAAGTTGTCAGAGAAAGTTTCTAGTCATGACAAGAATGTCACGTTAGACGCTTATGAATGAATAAATCTTCAGCAGGAAGTGAAGTGGATCGGATGATTACTCAAGCTACAGTCGCTTCGTTAAATACTCATCGATTTTCCAATTGATACCTTAAGTTAATAAAAACCTTCTTCTTCTATCAGGCAATCGAGCAATCGAAACGCTACGACGGTCTCGTGCAGCACAGCAAGAATATTTCTGCCCAGCAGGACCTAACTAACTTCGCCAGAAATACTCCCATATCGGCGAGTCTCCTACGGGTACCGAAAAAGATTTTCGCTCCGCCCCAACCACCGGGCGAAGGTGAAGAATCACTTGAATACAACGTGAGTCTACTCCTGTGACATGTGCCGAGAGGATATAAAGGTCATGGCTCAATTAACGAAAGTGCTTTCTCATCTTCAACAGGACAATTTACCTCCACTTTTCAAAAACGAACTCATCATTGAGCCTCATGCTTCGCTTCAACTACGCCCATCGTTAGACTCGTTGCGACGAGAAGCACAGGACTTGGATGGCCAGATACGACAACTGCAGGTATAGCAATAATGATGATGGTTTCTAATTACGTGTGAGCCGGAGGGCAGTAAACGGTTGCTTTAGCACTCTCATGACAATTGGAATTCTCGTGAAGCAAATCCTCTCCATTTCGTTCGTACCGTTGTTTGGATGTCCATTAACACGTCTCATGACATTATTGTCAATTAGTGTTCAATCTGATTTTCTTCTTTTCTCTTATCCGTTTGTAGGACTCAATAGATGCTCTCGCCAGGAACCAACAACGCGGTCTTGACAGCTCTCTATATAACAAAGCAAACGAGCTTCAAGAAGACATTTCGATGAAAAAGTTTGATTTGAGAGCGAAACAGATCCATCTGTCTGCCGTTAAAGCTCAGGTAAGGACTCGGAATTATTCGTGTCTGTCAAAGTCCATAAAATGTCAAAATATTCAAACCGAAGGCATGTCGACACCTCTGGTCTATAACTTTTAATTTCACGTGACAAGCTCATCTCTCACAGGAATTTTTCACACCCTCGATGTCTTCTTGGCTGACAAATTTTTTCAGCATTTTCGTTCGCATTCTTTCTAAATGGGTTAAAGAAGCTCAGTGTGGACTTTTCACTGCTTCCTCTTCGTTGAAAGGTTCATCGTATCTACATTAGTCAACCAATGAGCTTTATTCCAATCATTTGTCGCCTCGAGCGAGCTTTAGAAAAAGGTTTCTGCTTATACTGAAAATTTTCAGTTCAACATCTCGAGAAATTCCATTAAGCATGTCGTCACTCTCAATGCAGACTTAATAAACTCTTGAAATTCCAAACTGGAACAAGCCATGGGGAATTCAATTCTTTCGACATTTAATAATAAAACTTTGAACTTTATTCATCCCGTGAGAATTAAATTTATTTCAGCACTTGTTGTCCGAGCTCATGAATTTTTAATTATGGCTGGAAATAAATATGTTCAAAGTCAGTTGCTTTTGCCCCTGGAGAGAAATGCCAAAAAATTTTTCAAAGAACTCGGCTAATTATTTTGAAACTTCAAAGCTCTAGAGCTTTAAAATCGAACTTCAAATGACAAAAACTTTTCATGGTCATCACAAAATTGGGAAAAGAAAACTTTGAACAATATCGTTGAACTTGTCGTGAGTCGCATGAAGGAAGGTACAATCGTTTTGTCACGAAGCGTTAAAACGACCTTGATTTAATTAAGCAGTTTGCCCTTAAAATCGATATTTCTTCGCGAGGAACCGAACACCAATAAATTAATAAATTATAAGCTTTGCTTCAAACTTTCATAATAGACATTCCATCGTCAATTACCAGAAAGTAAGGAGGGTTCAAGACAAACATTCACAAACCAGGAAATTATTTTTAAAAAAGCGCTAAACTCCTAAATTTGAAGCCTTTAAGAAAGTTTCCATCTGCAGTTTCTCGTGTTAAATGATGCAGGCGGAAAACAGGAAGTTTTTCTTGCCATTTAGTTGGCTCCTTCACTTTCACCAGAGAGTAATCGCTGCCCGCATTCAAATAATTAGAGCTTTGTGAGTGTTTGAATCACACTCACCAGAATCATTCAAGCTTAATGAGTTTTTACTTCACGAAGAGCGACAACGCTCGGAATATTTAACGTTCGACTAAAGCAGCAACCCTCAAGCAGAAAGTTTTTGTCCGTTAGACGAGTTTTAATTGCAAAACTATTCATAAAGTTTCAACAATTGCCGAGAGCTTTTCGAAAGCTTTCGCCCAATTCTACACTGGAATTCACAGAGCTTTCAAAATTCTTGTTTGCACAAAATGCAACCGTTCGTTGAGTTATGTTAACAACTGTTATTTATGAATGAAAAGGTTTTCTTATCGCGGAATGACAACATTTAATCGTTTTCATATCAAACCGACTTCTGCACTTCGATAATAGCTTTGTTAAATCATGCATGATGTTGAAATAACTTCAAATAAATGTTTCAACGATACCGGAGCATGTCATGAAGATTTCCACGTTCCAAGCAGAAACGTGGAGCTTTTGGAACGATGCAGTTTGTTTCTGCGCACGACAACTGCTGGAAATAGAAACGATACTTTCTGGAAAACCCACACGACAGACGAGAATTCTGTTTGGGCTTCAGTTCGTCGTTTTCCATCGCCCGTATTAGACTGAAGAAAGTCGCGTTCGCTGTCGGTGTTGTGAGGGAGAAAATCTGGTATTTGTGAAATAAACATGATTTAATGAAGCGGTTAGTAGCATTCTTGACATGCTAAAATGATTAGAGACACGAGGATTAGTTGAAGCTAGAAAAAACCACTAGAAACCCCATTTTAAAGCCAGAAACATAGCGTTTCATTAATAGAAATAGTGAAAAATTTCATTGTCCTCGTTCGGGATTTCCAATAAGCGAAGGGAAATCATACGATGAAGTGAGACTGAGAAAGAGAGAGAGTGTTTGCTATCTCGAGTGCAACCAGAAAGGCATGGAACCTATAAAAACATCTCACAGTTCGATTAAGCGCTCGGACTGATAACGTGAATCCTTTGGAACGCAAGCTAGATAGTCTCTAGATAATAAGTTTTACTACCGTTTGAAGTTCGTGGATCGTTCCAACGTTTCTTGTTGAAAGCAGTTGTGATAAATTTCTCGGAAATAGTTGAATGTGATTTAATAATAAGAGGCAAATCGCCGGCAAGACAATTAAACACGCACAATCGATCCAGTTATTTGATAGCAAAAGTTTTGCTCTGCAACTATTTGACAGAAGAACGAGGCAAGTCGTAAATTTAATGCGATAAAGAGCATCCGAGAGAATTAAGTTGAAGCTAAGGCAAACTTTCACGATTCAAAGCAGTAAAAGTTTAAGCAGATTGGGAGGAACATATAGAAACTTTTCCGTTTCCATTCGGCATTGATAACAAACGCAATCTAAAAATAATAAAGAGGAAACTTCTTGGAGACAAAAATTAATATCTGTGAGCTTTAGTTGAACATTTTCTCTCATTCATTTTGCATTCAACCTCATAATGCCCCAAATTTTGATACGAGTAAAAACTGCTTAAAAAGATTTTGAATAATTTTCGTCGCTGTGAACTTTCAAGCGCCCGAAAGTTTTGCTCTTGGAAAATATTTGTCTCTCCCCTGCTTGCGTCTCGAGAGAACCAAACATCGTGTATCTAATCAACTCAATTTTATGCTAATAGCCGCTTTAGCATATTGTGCTTGTGATCGTAGCGACACGTTGAGAATGCATTGTCATAAATTTGGGAGTCAAGCGACCACTGTAGGACATTCATAGTAATCTAGTAAATGGGTCTTATTTCACTAAAACATAAAATCGTAAGTAAATGCACGTTTTTCCTTTTTGTAAAGTCTCCTTCCATATTTCTGCTACAGCTCATTGCGCTCGAGCGACATCTCCTGAAAGCTTTAGTGGTTATTAGGATCATAAAGATCGAGAAATCGTAGTTTTTCACTTCACGCTTTGAGAGAATCTCACAAACTTTTTATTGCTGCTCATTGGAGCCATTACATTTGTTCTCGGAGCCTTATACGAAAAGCCATTCTGGCGTATCGGTAAATCTACTCACATATCACACTACTCTTCCGTACTCTCTAGCCGTTGCTGCAATTTGCAATGAATTATGTTTACGGTTTAGAGAGGCACTTTACAGGCATTGTACGATCTCGTGTATTTATTGCTCGAGCGAGACAATTTAAAACGAAATAGTGCGCGTAATTAAATATAAATCTCGTCCACCATAAGGATTTTTCTTTTGGCAAAGCGAACCGGTCACACGACATTTGTTATCTCTTTGAAGCTGAAATGTTCCGCAGAGGCAGAAGAAAAGCTTTAAAATCTTTCCTGCTATCGAACGCTGAACCTATGCAAAGCTTTCGCCTTAAGACGATAAGCAGAATCGTACACTTTCAGCTTTTTCTCGTCCTTCGCAAAGCTCGTTTAAAAAAGCGATAATCTCAAGCGTGATATGTAGATGCAATGTAGGAATTTGCTGAGTCTACACTTATCGTATTTGCTGCCATCAGCTGTTCGCAGGCGGAATGAATGCTCCGACAGCAAAAACAAGAAGCGCGTGAAGTTTGCGTGTTGCTGTTCGTTCCTTTTACACTTTTTGCTTTGCCTAATCTTCCTTACATAAACAAACATACAGCATATTTCCCTTATTAAATTCATAATTCATCCCATTCAAACCTTATGAGAACAGACAAAATAAATCGCTGAGTCGCAAGGCAGAGCAAAAAGAAATTGTGCGTAAATTTTTTATTGTAAATGGCATTGAAATATCACAAAAATACCAAAGCCTGAATAAGGAATGAAAAATTCAACATAAAATTTGAATTTGCCTTTTTCTCTTCTTGCAGAAAGAGCTTTTCCTGAGCAAACTAGAACCCGGTTCACCCAATCCTGGTGAACGTAAAATGTCAACAGCCTCCTCGACATCAATGAAGACAAAGTGGTTAAAAGCGTTCCGAAGCCTCAAGCCGGCAGGAAGTGAAAAGTGAGTACAATCGTGAACAGTTCGCAACATTCTTCTCTTTCCTGAAAACTTCGTCGGAGTTTTTCAATTGAGAAAAAAGTGCAAGCGATGAAAATGAATCTTCATCCTGAATTCATAAAATATTCATGAAGTTCTGGTAAAGATCAGATTCTGACTAAATTGCCATTTTTCTCTCAAGGAGCTTATAATTTTTTTGGCAAACAATTTCATGAGCGTTTGCCTCTGCAGAGCGAATGCAAATTTTGCTTCCCACTCAATGCTCAACATTATAAATGTTCTTTTGAACATTGTAAAATCATTAGACACCCGAGAAAGTTCCTCTACTCCAGAACTCTTTAAATCTTCTATTTTTTTAACTTTTCGAGTCAAGAGCTTCAGCGACGAAAAACAAACGAGCAGCGATGGGGGAAATGTATTTTAAAACGATTACAATTTCACATGCCAAAAGCTCTCGTGCCGTGCCGAGATAAAAACGAATGGAAAACCATTTGTTACGACGAAAGCTCTTGGAGCAATGTTTATAGTTTAGGCTTTGTTGGCATCCTCTTTATTCTCATGTCAACATGAAGAAAGCACGAGGCATAACTTGGAGTCTGACAAAGAATTATTTGAGGCGTGAAAAGCTGCTGAAATAATTGCTCAACGGGAAGGAAACGCGAGAAAGCTGTGACCTCCTCCATTAGTAATTGCGACAGAACGATGTCACTTCGCACACAACGTTGTATCTTCCATATCAGCAGAGCAATTGGAACCGACCTAATCATTTCATTTTCTTCTTTTTCTGTTTCACACTTAAATCATTTAAAATTTTCAACTTCAACCTATCGAATTCTTGTGTGGTTTTGTCACTTATCTAACAAAAAAGTCCAAGTGTGGCAGAGACAAGTAGTAACAGTAACAGCAATAACAATAATGCAAGACCAAATACTCGTCATATGTATCATGCCGTCTCGACAGTCCTTAACTTGAGGTAAATCTAGTTGAATCTATCACTAATGGCAAATAACCAAGCGATACATTAAACAGCACGCTAAATGTCCAGCTTCCATGTGGTTCCCCAATGTAGCGTTCCTCTGATCACAACGATTTATTTACGAACGCAGTCACCTATCAAGCTCCACACGATGGCTAGGCTGTCCAGCGAGAGCTCTCCGATTTTAATCTTTCAGACAAAATTGACTACAAAATTTAAAATCATGACGGAAACAGGACAGCCTATCGCCCGTTGATTTTGTGTTGACCTTAATTAGATAACACCACCTAATTATGACTTTAAACGATGTCATAATTTAGAGCTTAACCCTCCCTCCCTCATACAAACCGTTCATATTTATGTTTGCATTGAATCTGCTTTAGTGGAATTGGCTTAAAGCATTGTGATATATTTTGCATACGTAAATCTAAATCACGACAAATTGCTGTCGAATCCACCCTGTGTCATGTTGCTGAACTGCCGTGCACTTTGTTGTCCCCTGCAAAGTTTTAGTTTATTGATTCATCGCCCGTATTATCGACGACACGTAAACTGTGGTCAACGTAACGCTGCGTTTTCGCAGTTGAATATATAAATATTGTTATTAGTAGATTCGCTGCGAACGTTGGTTGATTGTCCATTACTCTTTGGAAGTTTAAACAGTCGTTTGAGTTCCATGTGTTATTAAAAAAACTTTGATAGACTCGTATTCAACTTCTGTATCTAAAGATCTTTGGCTTTAACAAATGATTGTAATAGGATATTTTTTATGAAAGTATTTCTCATGATACATATCATGGTAGCAACGAAGTTGTGAATGTTTGTATCATCTGGCCTTTAAAACCAGAGAAACCGGCTCCGGCTTGTGGATAGACCACGACGAACATTGCGACAAAAAAGTTTCGTGGCCATAATGATATTGTTAATGTGTTTGAAGCATTTATTGGAAAAGTTTATCGCTCTTAAAGTTTTATGGAAAAGCTGTTATAGATGACTAGATTAGCAGAAGGCGGCAAGTGCCGTTCTTTATTAACGTTGATGAAGCCACAAGCTAGACTGAGCTTTGATTTATCCATATTACGCGTTGATAATAAATTCACAATAATGTGCCGCTAACAACTTCATACTAACAACTAATCAGGAGAATTCTTAACCTTGGAGCTATCTTGCTGAAGTGGACATGATAAGCGTCTTCAGATTCCCCACTCCATTTTATTCCAGAAAAGAACTCAAGCACAGAATTTTAATTAGAAAAAGATATGACTAAGATGTCTTGAATGAACGGACTTCAGAGTCTTGAATGACGAGAATGTGAATAATTTAGAAGCGAAGGTTTTCATAGAACATTCCATGACACACTTTAATGACTTTGATCACGTCTACTGAGGAGGTTTCAAAGATATTTGAGATTGAAAACTTGAATCGACGAATGTATTTATGCAATTTCACATGCCACCAGATTTACCTGATGTCAATGACGGCGCATTCGCGATAGAAAGTTTTTACATTTGTTCCAATGAAAATGCTTTTCTGGGTTTGGCATGCCAAGGAATTTGAGTCCAGTGATTGACAAATGAAATGAATCCATCGGTTAGAATTAAAACGAATTCTGATAAGGATCCGTGTCCCAATTAATATTCAATGTTGTTAGTCGGTGTTTTGTTTAAGCATTTATCGATTTTGTCTATACTTGTACAATACCCACGCTACCACCTCTGCAGTTGTAGTGCTAATGTGTGAAGCCCCGCACAACAAAAGAGCAATTTATGTAAATACTGTTTCAACCACAGAACTTCTCTGATTTCTCTAATTCCCAACACGTAAATATTTTATAAACTTTTTTAATTCTTTAATCAGGAAAAATGGCAACGCCAGCGCTAGCTCACAAATTCGCATCGAGTCGGAGCATAATCTACAAGAATACACATACAAGAAGATCACGCCTTGTGATGTTTGTTCTCAGGTCCTCAGGGGTGAGTTTTGTCTACACTTTTCCTTTTGCCTCTAAGCTGTTCTTCCCTATGGGCAATGTTATTCATATTCAAGTTATAACAATCGTTGTTGTTATCTTAGACATGGAGATATTTCAAATAGAAACTTACATAGAATTTAAACTCCGATAGACTTCGAGTTAAAAGCTTTGATAAAATAGATTTCTGAATTTATAGTTAAAATTAGATATGAGAAATCGGCAGGGCTTAAAGCCCACACGAAATTCTTTATTCGTCTCTTTCCCCTGCCCGAGTCAACCCGAAGAGATCAATCAAGGAAAACCTAAATACTTAAATTTTCTAACCTTTCGTTCTCACCGCAAACCTTTCTCTGAAATCGTACAGGACACACACGACAAGGGGTTCGTTGTAGAGTTTGTAAAGTTAATGCTCATGCTGACTGCGCCTCACAATTACCAAAGTGTCAAGTGAAAGCAAAGCTCTTAAGACGTCAGAAGAGCACATCGGAGATAGAGAATAGAGTTGATCAAGAGGAAGAAAGTGAGTATTTCGTTCCCCAACATTGCCGTCTGAACGGAGTAGTTGTTTTAATCCGTTCGAGATCGTTACGTTTCCATTTCTGATGAAACTTGGAACCCGCATATCGCTTGGATTATAACCAGATTTATATGGAGCCTGCAATCCGCTACAGGAGTAGCGAGAATAATACTTTTCCTTTTAAAACACTTCTACGGAACGGAAATTTTTGGCGAGCAGAAATGAGAAGGCGACAAACCGTTTGCGGACGTGTCTGCTTTCGTTTTCCCAATTTCCGAACGCATTCATGCTGAAAAATGAAACAAATTTTGCTGTAAATATTTTACCTTTCTCTCCACAAACCCAACTGAGCGAACTAGTGAAAATAAAAACTCAAACGTGCTAATTCTCCTTTCCACCCACCAAACAAAACTCTAGTTGAAGGGCCGACGCTATTGTCACGTTTCATAACCAATCGGGGAGCGCTTGAGCTAGGTTAGAACCACGAGAAAGAACTTGAATTTTGATATTTTGGTTTGGTTTGGAGAAGCAGTTTAACTTGTGCTGGGTTTGGACGTTATTGTCGCTTATAAATGTAAACATCGACAGCTTTGTTTGTCGAGGAATTAAAATGCTTTTGCAATCATCCAATTAACGGCGCTTAAACATACTATTCGATAACAATGCTATCATCAGAACTCTCATTCATTCCTAAAAATTCAGAACCAAATGATCTAGACACGATTTACAAAGTATTGAAGAAAGCAGGAGAAATTTCTGCGGCGGCCGAGAGAAACCAAGCAAGTGGTTCGTCTCAACCGATTATGGATATACCAACGGTCAATGTCCCTGACTATCCGGATCGCACGCCCCGACGGACACAGGTCAAGGTGTCAATGGGACCAGCTCTGCAACAGAGACAGGGACTGACAGCACCATCGACAGCAGATGTTTCCTGCTCAGGTCCGAAAATGCAGCAAATTTCTCTCACTCACTCAATATTTATTTTGTCTTCCTCTGTTCATGAAAACAACAATGAAGTTGTCTTTTGTACAATATCTCGCAGACACAAATCACATCCCTCACCATCTGGCGATTCTAAAATGTTTCAAGTCTCTATGACTTCATTTAGCTTTCTTCTTATTTTCCCTTAAGTATTTCGCTCACACAAATTAGGTACACCAAAGTGACTCAACTCTTATCTTATATCTGAAACTGGAATGCAAAATGTTTTCTGAAAGTTTATAGAGAACATTCATTAGTTGTTGGATTGAAAAGGTTCAAAAGCTTTGAATGTCATTTACAAGTTTAAGTAGATTGCTTTAGGATTTTTTGTTCCGTTCCAAGTTTGATTAGCCACCGCAGGAATTATTTTCTGTTTTTAGTTTCAAAGTTTCGTCACGACGAGCAAGCTCAAACAAAAAGCTCGTCGAGCTTTGAGTCATTTTTTATGACAATAAAACAAAGCTCGCAACAACATAGAGTTGAGATTAATACGAAGTTCGTGATGTATCGGTCATGTTCCATAACGTTAATAATTATAATTGGGGGGTTTGACAAATGAGACAATTCATTGACTCTCATTACGATAGCGGGAAAATGAAAACCAAACCTTCTCATCCTGAATGATTACGTAACTAATTATCCTTGAAAATGTTAGACCGTCAAGCTGGAACGTCCTCTGCAACTGCATCAACCAGCCAAGTTTATGATCCCGGTGTTAAGCGACGCTTGTTTGCTGGTTTTCGGCCTTTGTCTGGATTTGGCCTCTTACGGATGCGATCCCAACAGAATCGCTCCATCTCCTTACCAGAAAGTAAATCCCAATTAAAGTTTAATTTATTTTCAATTTCCGTAGAATTTACATTATTTTTCTATTTCATACTTTTTGATGCTGTAATGAAAGTCATTGGGCAGTTTTTGTGTTCTAGAAAATGATGAGATCGTGATATCTGTTACGTCTAACTTTTCTGTCCTTTTATTTCGTCTCTTCTCCATCTTCATTCTCACTTCGAAATCAAACTGACGACTTTGTTGATTGAATTGAAGGAACTGTGTTTGATGTTTGTATGAAACAAGAAATGATTCTAATTTGTTTACACGTAAACTGTATATTGAATGTTGCATTTCGCACACAATCATTAGAGGAATTTGAAATTACGCAGAAGAAAACATTAAAATCATAAGATTCTGTTCGAAATCATTTTGACAAAATGAAGTTTCAGTAATTTCAGAAGATTCAGTCGAAATTTGTAGTGTCAAGTTGATCATTTCACTGTTTTCCTTTAGCGAATCACATGACAAAGTTAGTTAGTTTCCCTTATGAATAAATAGATTAGAATCAAAGCTTAGATTGCAGACCTACCAAACCCCCAATGTAGATCTACACTCCCTCCCTTTCCAAATAAATGATTGTTTCATGGAGAATCTTTTTAAATCAATGAAATATGAAAGGTTTCGACGAATTTCAAAGTTTGAGCGTGCAGATAAAACGACAATGATTAGGATAATGGAATCGCAATCAATTCTTTCCATTCCCAGAGCATTCAAAACTCCATTCAATTAGAGAATGATTTTCCAATTCTGACAATTCGATGCCAATGCGCTCTCATTTCAAGCCGCCAGGTCAACGCTCGGATATCCACAGAATAAATGTTTGGTTGCGCTGAGCATTGTACTGTAACACCGAAAATTATCGGGGAACAATTAATTTCGTTAGAGTTTTAGGTTATTGATTCCGCCTACGCCCGACTAATTCGATTGAAATCCCCACATTGTTTCAAAATGACACCAAAATTTTGTTTGCAAGCAAATGTTGCCTAAACCATTTATTGGACAGTTTTGATCGAAATAATTTCTCAAATCTCTCACAGGGACAAAGTTCAATCTCGCCCTAAATTATATTTTACAAAGTTGCTCTGCAAATTTCTTGTCAAAACGACAAAGTCGCAGTGAAGTTTCATGAAAATAAATTGAATTTCTTTGTGTTCTTGATTAATAAATTGAGATATGATCTAAAAACCTATTTCTCATCTTGAATTCCTCGCTCCCGTTTTCGAGCAAAGATGGCAAAGCAATTTCTGAATGAAATGTATTGTTCTGACTTTCTGCAAGTTCTTATTCAAGCAATGCAATTAATTTGAAAACGAATTTGTGGAACAGGAAATTGTATCGAGCCGTGACAAAACTGCAAAGATATATGATCCCAATGAATCGGAAAAATCATTGTTTCCTCTTCCATAGCATTGGATGAAATCGAGACCTTGTTTTAAACATTTAAAAGTTCAACTTGTTGGAGCAGTGCAGTTTTTTTTCGCCGAGTTGAATCGAAACACTGCAAGTTGCAGTCTGCAACGAATATGCGATTGATTTGTAGCTTTCTGTTGTAATTTTGTAAAATAGAAATTGATTTCGTCGTCTCTGTGATTGTTACAACTGTTAACAAACTATCATTAAATTAGAATTATTTATTCATTGTTAGTTCTCATTATCATTTTTCGTTTTTTTGTCAGTGGCGAATAAATTTTCATTTCATTTAGGCTAGAAAAACGAATATTTAAAAATCAAATCTCGGACAAAAAATTCGTTCTAGCTTCTCAAATAACAATTCTGAATCCAGTCTAAGCTATCAGAAAGTATCATTAGCTTCTCATCCACTCATGAAACTAGTTTAAAATATTAGTCAATTAAATAAGCATTTCATTTCAAGCCTAACAAGTTCAAGTGAGAGCTTTAAAGCGTAGATTATATCGCTAGCGCGTTGACTATTTGCCACAAGTTTTTCAGAGTTTTCGTTGAATATTGAACAACACGAATTATCAGAGTGCAATTGCGAGTCGATTTTACACTTTATGCCAAAGTCCTTAGCTATAAAGTGTTGGAAAAAATCTGTTTTCCTCTTTAGTCTCCTTTTCATGGAAGTATTTTATCTTTTCCGTTCATAGATGAAACAGCTTCGAGGCATGGAAGACCATTGCGTCTGACAAGCGATGATGAAGAGCCGCCAGATGACTCTTACTACTCTCGAGGTGCACGGCGAAAAAAATGAAACCTTTCAGTTAGAGGCTAGCTTTTCAAAAGTTTATTAAGAGAGCTTAACTTGATAGTTAAATGCGAATCAAATATTTTTAGACTACATGAAATGATTGTAACACTGATCGAATAAACCAATTTTAGGATGAAGTTAAATGATTGAAATATTTTTCTAAGCTAGAAATCCAACAAAGAATTTTAATTTAAAGTCTGCCACTTTCTAACGTCATAATATTAACTCGATAGAAAGTTTCCATGCAAAATCTCGGTAGACATCCCGTCGCCGTTCCGATGAAGTTGCCTGTCTTCCGTTTAAATTGACCGTCCATTAAATTCCACCGCTTTTCATAACCCAATTACACGAGAATGAAATTTTCCGCATCATAAACGACAAGAGTTTCAGAGCTCTGCCGAGGATCGTGAATAAAATATTATTCCGTGATGGCTTTCGATGGTAAAAATCGAAACGGTAAATTACATAATTTGATGGAAAGCGCCTACGTTGCAAAAGAGAATTCAAAAGCTAATCATGAAATCGCTTCCTTCAGTTATTATCGAAATTTCTTTGTTTCAGATATTTGTTCGTTTTAGTCTTTAATAATTTATCAGTTGAGTTCTAATCGGTGATGAACATTGTGTTTAAGTTTATGTTCTCACCTTGATGTCAAACTATTGATTGAACATTTTCGTTAGTCAATGTAAGTGAATCACAAACCTGATTGAGATTGGTGTGGAAATGTTGTGAGATTATTCAACGTTGTGTCACCTAACAGCATGCACGCTTACACTTTACGAAATTAGTTTGTGTTTTTAAGTGTATGAAGATTCGAGCAAAGACAGAATATTAAAATCTTTTATGAAATCATCACCATTGTCTAAGTCGAACTAAGCCTCAACCTTTAACCCTCGTCAAAACTTTCTAAGCGAGGCACGAAATGATCCCAAGGAATTCTAAGCTATTCAGAAAGCGAAATGATTCAGAGTAATAAAATTTCAATTTTCTATCTCAGTCTCTGTAAGACAATCCTCATCTTAATTGAAAAACTTTGACACTCCTCTTCAAGCAGAAATTATAATTATCATCGTGATTAAAACAATTTCCGCCAGTCATTAACAGAAAACAGATAAAGCTTTTTCACCACGAAGTTCGAATCATTTTCCAATGAAGTAATTGAAAACTTGTAATTAGCTAGTTCAAGAGTTTTACGCTTTTCTTCTCGACGTTAAGTGAAAAGTCATTTCCCTGTAGACTCCTTAGTCATTTGAGTGTTAAATAATTTATTAGAAGTACCCCATTCCAAGTCCCATCCATGCAATACACTTGTAACAAAATAGAACAGAAACAGTTCTTTGCGCTTACATATAGTTTAGCCACGCTTTCCAGATACTATAAAGCTTTTAACTTTATTACTTACCTTTCACTTTAATTTTCTTTCATTGCTTTTCTGTGCGAATAAAGCGTTAATAGATTTCGTGTTTTCCCAAAGCAGCACCACATTCGCCTCGTCGTCAGAAGCTCAGCAACCGCATGAAGTCGCTGAGCTTAGACTCTCCTGACGCGGCAGAGATGCATGGGAGCAGAAGACGTTACCCAAATCAGAGCACATCCGTCTATCATCATGGATCTGGCGGTCTCGAGCAATGCACTCCACCATCAAACAACAGTCGACTGCATTGTAAGCGCTTTGTCTCTCGTGTTATATAAGAAGATAAAAACATTTCAATTTTTTATTTAGCCCCCTCGAGTCCGTCGGACAAAAAAAAGTTGCTGTACGCCACTCGTGGTCTCAAAACAGGATCTGTTGACCTTCCAGATGAGATTGAGAAGAGCTTATCATCAGCCAGCACTTCGCCTTGTCCATCACCCGTAAGATATGCTCAGGTGCAAAGCTTTTTTTGTCGGAATTTGGTTTCCCTCTTGAGTTCAAAACAAAATCGATAAATTACTCGCACGCTCTCATAGCATTATGGAAAAGTTTTCAATGCACTTAAAACGATAGAAATCCCTTTAGATTTCTTTTCCACCTCTGTAAAATTTCAATCACTTGGAAGCTTTGAGAAAAAGTTTTCCAGCAATTTTCTTCTTCACCGTATCCAATGAAATGAAAATTGCTTCACGTCGAACACAATAAATGTTTGAGTTCTTAAAAAAGGTTTCTTCCTTCCGTTTATTGTAACAGAAGCCACAACGATTACTGCCGACAAACTTGCACGTTGTTCTCTACAATTTCAAGGCGAGGCATCAGGATGAACTTGATATGAAGGCAGGCTACAAAGTAAGTGGATCAAGGTTTGCCTTAGATTCGATTAACTTGAATCTCCTCAAAGGTGACGGTGATTGACAAATCTGACCCAGACTGGTGGAAAGGAAAATGTCTCGGGAGGATCGGATATTTCCCATCAAAATATTGCGCAAAGCTGGCGGCGGGTGAAAAGCCCCTGCAAGTTACTCACAACCTACAAGTTTCCGACGGGGAGAGAGGTGAACTGACACTATTGAGAGATCAAATTGTGATTCAGGTAAGGTATTCGTTTCAAAAGATTCCATTCAACAAAAAGGTTCGTTCAAAAGCCCCACTTTCGATTAATGCCAGGGAACTTTCCGTGAACTTACGAAGCTCACCAGCCACTTTCAAAACAACTCGTATCGAAAGCTTTTGGTAAAATGAATTCCCTCGCATCTTCGTTTTCTGTATAAGATTCTGACCCCGTGCAATAATATTAAATAAAGCATGAGAAGCTTAGCTCAAAGCCGAGAAGTTGAGCAATAATCAGCTTTTATTAGATTGAATCCAAGATTTAAGCTCCCAATTTTGGAAGAAAGGTAAACGAAGCGGAGAATTATTCTCTCCTACTTTGTGAAAAGCTCGACAAATCTCTCTAATGAGAAAGTACATTCGCAACATCTGATAAGGGAAAATAAATATACAAACGGGATGGGGTTTGTTTATTCAAGAGCCTCTATTTCCTCTGCAATGGAAATGAGATTTAACAAGACACTTGTTGCTTCTTTTCGTCCCTTTGACAACGACATCAGCTCTCGGAAACTTAATTCCGAATGGAGTAAGCAGTGCTTTGGTTTGCATAGCTAATTTCTTGACTTTCCCTTATAATATGGGCAGATTGGCGAGGAGATTAATGGAATGATGATGGTGCGCTCAGCTGATAATCGTCAAGGCGTCTGTCCATCGAAATATCTACAAGACGTCTGACAACCGGAAGACCGGAAACTTGAAAGAGATCGCGATAAGCGATTTGCAAAATCTACACCCTCGACCACAATGAAGAAGTCTACTAGCAGCTTTAGTTTTAGTCAAGTTGCTGCATCTGCATCAGGCGCTAAGAATTTGAACTTTAGTCAGATTGCAGCAGCAGCCACAAACAGTAGAAATAAGAAACCCAGCCCTTCAAATCAGTGTAATCAGTATAAAGGAGAGAAGAAGAGCGGAGCCAACGTAGAAAGAAGTCTGAAGCAGTGGGAAGAGTTCCGTGAGAAAAAGCTCGAGTCGGCGAAAACTCATAAGCACAGCCTTGATCGACGTCAAAGATCCGACGAGACATCGTTAATCAAGTATAATCATCATGAATCTATTCAGCCACCGATAATCAAGCCACGCAATCTGAGTCAACACAAGCTCACGCGTCATCAACGAGAGCGCGAGCAAATGCGCGAACATGCTCGATATCATCATCGTCGAAAGATATCTTTGGATCCAAATTGGTACACAGACAACATTTACACGAATCAATCATACGATTCAGATTGTGACAGCATCAAACGACCCTTGACGACATCCGCATCGTTCCCACATTACAATGCGAGAAGTAATCGATATAGCTCTCATAAAAATAACTTCCACCACATAGACTTTAACGGGAACAACAAAACAAACAACATAAACATTAATATCAGCAACACGGCTAACACGAAATTGCACGGTCATTCATCATCTTTCGAGGATGAAGCTTATGATGTCAACACGCCATACTTCGAGAGACACCGCAACTATCCAAAGTCACACAGCTGCAGTTTTGCCGAGCGTTATCACCGAGACCGAGACCACGAAGCCGTGCCCGACGCTCGATCTCGAAGTGTACCAAAGTCGCATTCCTTCAGCTCAAACCGAAGTGTGATGCGGCAATGTGATATGGATTTGATAGAGTACCAAAGGTATAAAAGGATGATGGCGCAAAGATACAGAGATCGTGGACCGTCCACGTCGGTGAGCGATCCATCCGTGAGGCGAATCTGTGACCGTCCGTCGTGCTTTAGTGAAACGTGTCTTGTGAAGAATGTTAACAATAGTCAAAATATAAGCATCAGCAACAACATAATTAACAACAACCATGTGAACTCAACGCGGATTATGAACGAGTGGGACATGCGTAATAAAAATAGTGAAGACCGCGACGGGCGACGTCGATTTCCCAGAGAAACTTTAATCGATGACATCGATACGTTCGACGACGATGACTTCATATTCAACGACGGATTTTCTTTTCAAGAGTTTCCCTGTCAGCCATCTCGACCAAGTCGGCAGAGACCTTATCGTAATCCCTATTTCTCATCAATGCGCTTCGCCAACTTCTCGGATCACTTCTATCGCAGAAACAGGACTCACGATCGCGATTTGGATGATTTATTCCGCCGCGAGCGCTCAAAGGTTCTGCTTAGAAATAAATTCGACAAGCTTAACAAGTACAGTGATGAATTCATGGACGATTATCAGAAATCATACGAAGACTTGTTTCTCGAGAGCCAGAATAATCCACACGGTCACAACTTGAAGCCTTCGAAAACAATGTTGGAAGTTAAAGCGCCAAATAAATACGACGACACTGAATCAGATTCCACTGATTTGGACTTGGACGACTTCAATCTAGATTTCGAAAAATATTGGGAAGAGTTGGAGGAGAAGAATCTTTCAACAACCTCAACGCTCGAGTTGGCAGAGCAGAACGAAATTTTTGACTCAAACAACAATCAACTCGAAACTAAAATTTCTAACGACTCCAACAACAACCCAATAAGCTTCATCGACGACTTTTACAAGCCAACTAAATATTCCCCACTCAACTCCAAGCAGCAAGATTACTTCCAAAAGATCTTGCCTGTAAAAAAGATGAACATTCCCAGCACAGTTCGTCCGCTTGGCGTCGTCACGCCTCATGATGATTTTTTGCTGTCGATGAAGCGGCCGCTAACTCTGAACAACATAATTGAATCGCCGATGGGAACTCCGACTCCATTTCACCATTTTCACGACGAGAACATGGAAACAGCGAAGTTTCAAATCATTCCCAACAAGACTGGATTGAAGATTTCTCCGCTCTACAACTTCGAACATGACCATTTTCATAACGTTAATAGTTTTAACAACGTTTTCTACGAGAACTGCAACAACCTAATTAACAAGGGAAAAAATAAACTGAGAAGCACTGCACGTCCGCTGCTGTTCTGGTGATTGCTTATGAGCTCAACGATCGAAGATGTAAGGAATCGGGCTGTTGAGGAGAAAACATTATCGTAAAAGCATAAATAAATTATGTGATATTTTGTGTGTAATTGTACTTGCTTCAATAAGCAGACATTTGTCCAACAGAAACTTTAAAATGATTTTGCATGCAGTGGGATCAATCAATGATTTTACGAAGTGCTCAGCAAGCTTTTCAATAACCAATGAACTTCTTATTTATGGAAAAGCTTTGAACTTTTGTAACTCAGAAAGCTACAAAAAGTTTTATTGAACAAAAAGCTTTGAACTTCTACTGATCATAAGAAAGCATTAAGCGTTGGTTTCCGATCTCTGTCAACGATGAAAGTTTGCGGATCACAAGTGAGGCAAAGATAAAAACGAAGCGTTTGAATCGAAACAAAAGTATGCTAAGGAAAATGGAAGTTTGTGAGAATTTCAACTGCATCTTATCTTACAAATGCTGGCTAAGTAATCGCATAATTTGAAGCTTTCGACTCATTAAACAGAAGCTGAGTTAGTTTGAATGATATCTTTGTAAACCTTAATCCTGAATCATAAACATGAATAATTTGCTCCCTTCATTTCACATAGGGCGTACGAACTTAGTTGAGTGTTTAGACAGCAAAAAAAAAACAACTTCAGCAAGGCTCCGATTCGTTAAGAGTATCGTAGAATCAAGTTAGCCACTCGAAGCTATTTGTAAGTGACCATCGAGTCGAGGGTTCTCGAACGAGTCCAATAAAGAAATAAATCGGATCGTGTTGCGGAAACCCAGGCAAAACCAAATTGAATCGGAACCTTGCCGTTGACTTCTTAGTAATTTAAAAAAGTAAAATGAAACTATATTTGTGAAAAGAAAAATATGAATTATTGAACGCCGAATCTTATGAAAAAATTGAACAAAATCTGTTTTGTAACTGAAACAAGAGATGAATATCAATGACATTTTAATCGAGAAGCAAGAAAATAGCAAAGAGAGAACTCAAATATTTTACATTTATCTATCTTCTTAGTTTCTATAGAGCGAGGCTCGACAAAATTTTTGCATGATGAGGAGACAGATGTTTGATCAAACGTCTAACGTCAGAGCTAAACATTCACAAACGTTTCATTGGAGACTACAAAAAATTATTAAATAGGAGAAAATCACAAAAACCTAAAATTCCTTTGAAGAGATGTTTAGTTTGCATACTATCTGATTCTATCAAAAGAGGAAATAGAAATCTTTGTTGAATGTTAAAATATATGTTATGTCACTGTTGAAGCACGGAAGTTTGTGTTGTTAACGTAAAGAAAGAAATCTATCCTGGACCTCTAGTGAGAATCAAAATGGAAAACCTAACACAACACATGAAGCACCAAAGCCTTCTCAAATGTAAACGACGAGAGTTCTCGCGAATGAAGTCTAACTGCATCATTAAATAAAAGTATTAACTCCTAAGAATTTGCACCTTCATGCCCTTAACGATAGTTGTAAACTTTAAACCGAATTCGAACAGTGAACTTCTATTTGAAAACGAAATTTTGATAAATCGCGAAAGAGTTTTTTAAACGTCGAGCTGAGGATTTCACGCAAACTAACTTAACCCGAACAAGTTTTTTAGTAAACACACTCAGTGTTAATTCAAAGAGAATCACTCCTAACTAATTGCAACTCCTAGGATATATTTTATGTTGAAGTAACGAATTAGGAGAAATAAATAAATGGCATATAAAAAACAAAATCGAAATTCAATTTTAATTTCTCTTTTCAAATTTTGATTTATTTTTCTAGCTTAAAATTACATTCGTTTAGAAATTTGTTAATTCTATATTTATCACAATCAACAGTTTTGGTTTCAGCAGGTTTTTCGTTGATTTTGCTACTTCGACCCACAACAATTCATTTTGTCGAAAGATTCTTTCATACTTAAACGTTTAAGCAAATCAGTCACAATATTCGTAAGATTCTATTGTTTTATCTAATAAGTTTACGCTGGACTTGACGTGGCTTCATTGGTACTCCTTGTTCGGTTGCTAAGAGGTATTGACGTGTCCATGGAGACAGGTGCCGATGGAGCCGAGGGCAGGAACGTTGCAGACGACGGAGTGAAGTATATTGACGTTGGAGCTGAGCTGTCAGAGTTTGTAGCGAGGTTGAAGTCTTTTGCTAGGGGGAAAAGTGAAGAATAAGGAGGTGGCGGATCATAGTGTGGGCAATTGTTATCCTCAATTCTCTCTTGAGTGATATTCTCTGAAGGTTCTCCGTTGTTTTGAAACTGCTCGAGCACGTCGTTCTTCTGAACTCTTCTTATACATTCCCAAATTCCACACATTAGAAGAACAACTGAGCACATCAGCATTCCAAGCATCATGTAGCCCCATGAGCCGTATCGTGATAAACTGTCGTTCCGTTGATTTCTTCGAGGAGTTTTGATGAACCTGACCTCCGGGACTTCAGTAGTTTTGGCTTTGGACTGATTGTTGATGGCTCGTTCATTGTTATCAGTAGCTCTAAGGTCGTTGTATCGATGCGAAGAGAGCGATGGACGAACGTCACTGTCGGGATGGCCCGGAAGTGGATTCATGGACGAGATAGCAGAGGTAGATTCGATTGGCCCGAAAATGTTTTGGAAAATACCCAAAGTTAAATGCTGCCAAATAGTCGATTTCTATAAAGATAAAAAGACGTTTGAGATGAAACCGAATAAAGAGGTGTGAATGAAATTTACGTTTCTGAAATCTCGGTCATCAAACTGATATTTCCTGCATAATAATTCATCTTCGTCACTGAACATGCCACCGCCTATCGGGCAATTCCTGATGCCATCGCAAACCAAATCGTCCGAAATACAAAGCAACGGATCGTCACTGAAATAAAATTTCGTTAGATATGCTCAACGGAGCAAGAGACCTCGTCAAGAACTCACCCAAATTTTAAACAAGGATGCTTCGTCTTGTCCCTGCACGCTTCATTTCTCGAAACCACAGTGATGCTGAGCTTGTAATGCGGGAGATTCGATCCGTGGACCCACAGAATCTTCACCCGCCCTTGCATAATCTTCATATGCTCATCATTCTCCTCGTTGACATCCATTTGACAAGGATCGAAGCGCCACGGTGATTGATGCTCATCTCCCATGGGGGACTGAAAGCGAAATAAATAAGAATTTGATGTGAAAAATAAGCGAAGAAGATAGCAAAAGAAAATTATTCAAATGCTTTCTTAAATATTTAGTGCTGAGCTTTGAAGATTAAGTGGAGAGCATAGCAGAATCATTTAAAATCGCTCATTAGCGAGTCAATATTTCAAGCTCCTTCACTCGCTAGAACGAGCAATTCAATGAACGATGGCTAATTTGTCAGATCGTTTGACTCAGATGTTTGAAACTTACGATGCTGATCGGACAATATGCGGTGGAGTTGTGCAAGTTTAACGATTTCATCGTTTCATTGAGTGAATCGGTCCTGATGAGTTTGATGAACAGTCCACTAAATGTGGGGGCAGTGAAGAAGCGTTTGCATGAGCTGATTGTCTTTCCCGGATTCAAATCGATGAGTAAGCTTGAGTCAGGCCCGTGATCCGGGAGAAATTTTTCTTGCTCCTGGCTGTTGCAGAAAATTTCTCTTTTCGTGGGCGGTTTGTTGTCGCTTGGAAAAAGCGAGTCACTGTCTGCAAGAAAAAAGAAAACATCAATTACATTCAATCATCATTAGCCAAGTGAAATTGTTTTACAAAAACGACCGAGACTTTTTCAAAGAGAACTTTTACGACCACTGAATCATCGTGCGAACTCGACGAACCAAATCAAGAGAAATTGGCGAATGTCAAGTCGACGGCGCGATTCCGTTTTCGTCAGTGAAACCTCGCAGACGATCACGAGTCGAAATGAGTTACGTAAACTTTGGGTGGAATCAAATCATTGACGGACCAACCTTTCTAATAATAGAAACCACAAAAGAGTCGGCTGACCAAAAAAGGTTGAAGTAAGAATTTCAAATGAGTGCGATTTAATTTTGACTGAAGCTTTACTTCTAAGCTCGCTTTCATCAAAAGTATTGATTTTGCGAGCTCCGAAGAATCACAATAGAACTTGAACAAAGAATTTTTGCGCTAGAGTTTTCTTTAAGTCTTTAAGAGTCTAGTTGAGCCTCATAGTAAGTAAGCATTACAGGACTAGCTTGTGCTAGCTGCTTGCCTTCAGAAAACAAAGAACCATTTCAGGCACGTTTCATTTGACGTGAGCCATTATCTTATAACAAGTGAAATGTGTGATAAATGTCCGCTCTAGATCATACAAACGAACGCAGACGGAATTTCCCATTAGTTTCTAAGTTCATATTTATGGCGCTGAAAAACACGAAGCTTTTGTTGCTCTCTGTGATTGCTAATAAGCGGGCGAAAATGTTTGATTTAATGAAGGTCAGAGATACTCGAAATACGTAGCAATTATTTATTCCGCCGTTTACAGCTGGAAACTCCTGGACAACAGAAGAAAATCGTTTGCTTTTTTTCGAAGCAATCGCATCGCGGTGACCATAAATGTACCGACAGTCCTACACATCAGCTGTCGTTAAACACGGTAAAGAAAAGAAATCGAAAGTTCATTGGCGCGAGTCACGTCAGGTCGGAGATTAATGTGTTCACTTCTTCGAACATTTTGGGGAAACTCGAAATCTATTTTAAGTGCGGTCATACTGAAAGATAACGAGGAAATGGTTTCGATCAAGGCGCTAAAAGGCTGATGATTGATGAAGTCTACACACTGAACGAGGAAGAACAAATTAGAACGTTCTGAGTGAAGGCACTTGACTGCGATGTTTGATTTAAAAACGTTGATCAAATTTGCCTGCTGAGTAAGTATTTAAATAGAAGCAAGAAGTCACAAACTCGTTACTAAAAATAAAACAAAAGTTCAATCGTAGCAAAGTTGAGTTGAAGAACATTTACATTGGGGTGTTGATTATCTTTCCTCCGCTCGGCAAAATAATTTTCAGCAATCGAATCGTTTGTTCAACCGCAATCGTTCAATTCGCGAGGAGAAAGGCAATAAAGCGTTTTCATCACATCCCGCACAATCGATGTTTCCGCTTAGTTCTTGCCAATTCAACCTTTGACTCCCATTCCGCAGCAGTAGGTTTATGCTATGATGAGCCTTAAAACAACCCGCTGCGATGTGCGCCAGTAATAAGAACGAACGAAGCAGACAACTATCGAGGAAATTTCCGGTTTCCGGCAGAATAAACTTCTCGAGCCAAAGGCGAAGTTTTTCGTTTTGAAGGCCGAAACACAAACAGAAAAACAACACGGCGTGGCAACAGCCAACAAAACTGAAAACTTGAAATGAAATAAAGTTGAAGTGCGAATGAAATTCCATGCGGGTTTAACGCGCTCTCGAGTCAAATGATTTCAGCCACGCGACTGAAGAAGCACGAGTGCGATATGGAAATTTAAATTCGATGAATGAAGTCTTTAAATTCTCTTGCGACAGAACTACAACCGCGTAATATTCTTTGCTTGTTATCAATTATCGTTTCACGCCTCTTTCCGTCGAATGTGTCTTGGCAAATATTTCCGCACAATCATCGCAAATATTTTAGAATGATGAATGGGAAATCACGCAGCGAACAAAATGTGACGTCACGTGGAGAAGAAAGAACTCAAGGTCTCGTGACACTTAAGTTGAGCTCAAAACAAACAAGAAACGTTAACAATTCTTGGAAAAGTGGGTGTGTCAATTAAGCGAAACTTGCTCTGCCAGGCTAAGAGAGCCCTCGGTTCTGCGATGTGAGATTGCAACTGTGAACAAAGCAATTTCCATAACGACATTCAGTGATTACATACATAAACATCTAGTTGAATTGCGTTCATCAAACGAGTTTGAAGAATTGTGTTTGAAGTTATGTGTCGTATTTATTCAAAGAAATGTAGTAACAGTTGAGACACTCACGAAAGCCTAGTGTTCTCATTAGCTATCAAAACAGAAACGGAACCAATCTGAGTCTCAGCTGGAGCTTCTGACCGACTAATGAACAGTAACAGCTTCTCATCTTCTCGGGTTTTAGCTTAACGGTACATAGCAATACAAAGCGAAGGCTATCAGGTCGAATTACAAACGATTGAAAGTCTTAATGAATTGAAATGCGGTCAGCCTAACAAATTTCCATTTGACAAGTTGCTTCTCTTGAGAGATGGCTCAACCAACGTCACACACTCGCTCCCTCGCAGCTAGCTTGAAGTCATTTCAACATACAATAACTTGAAGTACTTCAAGTCTCAGACACGGAATAATCGATTTTCTGCCTGAAATATTTACCATTTCCTCTGGCTCAACATTGCACATCGTTGAAATCGTTATGTCACGTACAATCTCAACTAAAATCGCTTTTGAAAATTTATCAAAGCCATCAGCGTCAATGTTTGCCCTTAAAAATCTCCCGGTTTACCAAGCAATCAACTCTCGAACAAGCGATGCGATTGCATCAATTATGCAAGAAGCATCAGTTGGTGCCGGTTGGCAAACATGTTTCGATGATGGAGCAAAAATTATAGAAAAAATGATCTCATTCCGTCCAATTAGATAATAGAATTTTGACACTTGTTGTAAATGTTTTGTGTTGGGAAAGATCGAACAACGCATTTATGAACGAATAAAGTTGAAGACTTGTGCCAAATCGTTGAATCAGCTCAAAATTGCTATTCGTCATAAAATTGTCTGTTTTGTTAACTGAATTTGCCTGATTTAGATGACGAACTTTTTCCCGAAAATCATTTACATTGTCATTCGTGTCATGCTCCAAATAAAGCAAAGTAGCTATTAACACTGTAAATTTTTACGAGCTGTTAATTTTCCGCTACCCTAAATCTCCCGCATTTGGATTATCTATAAAAGCCGTAATTCATTCTTTGAAAATGTTTTTGGTTCTCTTTCTTTAAAGCTCAATAGATTGATTTAGAAATCAAATTACTGGATAAATATTCCAAATGTCTGGAACCATGAGCATTTTAAGGCTAGCCAAGGAAGTTTATGTTTTGGTTTCAAGGCTTTTGCCATGTCACCAAACTATTCCTTTGCTGCAGATTCGATTGTGTGTAGATTGTATGCTCGCATCTAGTGCCTAGAAGCTTGTTTAATAAACTGCAATTTTGCTGCAAGTTGCATCATGTAAAAACTTGAGATTCAAGTTCTTCGACTTGAATGTGGAACACTTTTATTGATTAGCGAAATGAATCGACCGCGACCGTGAACTTGCCGGTTGATTTATTTCACGCCAATTAACCCAATCTACAGCAATAAACACTGAAGGTTACTTCTAGGTGTTCTGGTTATCACAATGTTCTACCGAACAACAAGTTTGTACTGCAGTAGCTTAAAGCTGACGCTTTAAATACAACCAACAAGTGATGGCCGCGAACTTTGAAAGCTTAATACAATAAAGTTTTTCTTGCTTGCCAACTGATCAACAACACATAAATCTTAATTAAACGGACGCGTGAGAGGAACAACATAATTGGAAGCGCAAAACATTTTATAATCGAAATTAAACTGAAATACCTACAAACCTCAAAAAACGAAAACAGTTTAATTTGATCGATGAACCGATAATTAATATTATTTATGAACCTATGGCGTGTTGCTGCAAACACATTGGCCGAGCAGGCTCGAACAAGCATAACAACATGAGGGAATGAGAAATTGTAAATTAATTGAGCAGCGAGTCAATTTAAAGTGCAAAGAGGGTTCATGAAGAACATGTTGATTATTTAGAGTGGTCAGCTGCTCCGTCGTGTTGTACATCTGGTGAATGATATGAGGCTTGTTCGGGAAAGCGTGGAAATGGTTCAACTAAATGGAATTTCACTCCTCGTTCACAACGCCACACCGGATTGCAATCAGAACAAAAACCTCGTCTTCTTTACAGCGGCGTTTTGTATGAAATCCCATCGCCGTGTCATAATTTCTTCCGCGGATTTATCACAGCGGAATCGACCCATGAAAATTTAAGCGCAAATATTATTTCATAGCGGGTTTACAACGGGAGCTGCGGAAAATCACTCTGACGGTAAATAAAGAGCTCAGCATTAATAATGCGATAAATCACAGCTTGAACATATATGAGGTGAGTACGCACATTGGTCACTTTATCTGACCGATGAAAGTAAGGAAACGATGTGGCGGCTTACGTCAAACTCCGTTTCCAAGGCAAGGAACAGTCGGACGAAGAAAGCTGAACACAAAAAGCCGGATGATTGCTTTCCTCGTGACATAAGGCGCGGATTTATAAATGTGATTTTTCATGGAGACGAGCAGGTTGTGCTCCAAATATTTATTCTACTTAGAAAATACTCAGACGACGAAGAATCTGAATAAATTTGACACGCTTTGACTTTAAAGAATAGAAAAATGTGTTTTAATGAATGAAGTTTTCGTTCTTCGTGGCTTGGTACATGAACCAAATCCAACTTAATTCATATCCCGGCTCATGTTAGAGCTGGCATCTTCGCCCTCTCATCAATTTTATTTTAGAACGGAGACTACAAATGTTTCATCGGTCGATTTTCTTTCGTTTTTAATTTGTTGAAAATCGAAAACATGAAAAAGTTAATTACAGATTGCTCGTTCAACGGCTTCTCATGTTGTCTGACGTTCTTTGAATCACGTTTCATTGCGAGAACTTCTTCGAAAAAGTATCGAGTTTCAACGGGGACGTTCGAAGCGTCTCTCAATCGTTCAGAGAGCCATAAAATCTACCGTATCTTCGTCAAACGGAAAAAGTTTCGACACAGCAACAATTGCATTCATGACGGATTTAAGATTCTCGGAGCAATCATCGGAGCATTTAAACGACTCTTCCGTGTGAATCATCAAAACGTTATCTCATGCAGAACGAAAACACGAGTTTATGATCTCGCTTTGACGAGATCCGTATCAGAAAGGTTCAGAATGCTGTGTTCTAGCAATGAACACGTTTACATTCACTGTGAGTCAACTGAATCCTCTTCAAACAAAATGTCTCGTTTTCTCAATTCGAAATGAGCCGTGGTGTTGAATGACTTCATACCGCTGAACAAGATGAAGAAAAGTAGCAATTCAAAGACTAGTCATCGGAAAAAATGCCCGGTGTTTCATACCAATGATGAAACTGTGTCCAATATTTTGACTTCTAGTTAAAATGATTCGAGGCAAATGAAACCAACGCATTGGTGACTCTTGAGATTAGAACTTCAAGAGCAAAGGGGACTCGTCGTCGTTTGTTAAATGTTTCACATGTGTTCGTCGTTAGGCCGATCAATGAATCACTGCAGGGGGTAGACAAGCAAATCCCAAGTATTCTGAGTTCACTTTCTCATCTAATTGAGTTGGATATTTTAATTAATGGCTTCGATGCATTGGCAGTCGACATTAATCTGTTTTATTTCTCTCACAGCTGCACTGAACGTGAAGATCACGATTTTTAACTGGAGGAGTTCCCATGATCTCGATTTAAAATTAACATGAATTTGGGAAATCGAACTTACTTGAGTGAATAGTTGCACATAAAATTAGCTGAGTCGACAGCGTGAAGATCGACCAATGCAGCACCATCAGTCTACAAAATCCCATGACTTCAGTATAACTTAGTAGTTTTGTTTTATTTTCACTTTTTAATTTGCGGTCGATCACGAATTCGTTTCTCGGTTTCGTTTCTTTTCGTTTTTCTACAATTACTTCATAGCAATTGGTTAACGATCCGTCAAGCTATTCACCAACTTTTATTTTTATTTCTGCACTTTCGACCTTCTCAAATTTCTGTGCCGGTTTGTAATTGATGTTCCGGTGAATTTTATGCAGCCACACAAACTGCGGAAACGATCCACACGAACCGACGTTAACATTGAAACTAACCACGCTTTGCCTTTGAGCGAATGAAACATGAGAAACGAAAGAGAGATCGCAGTGTGATCACGAACACTGTCAAAGCTTGTGCAAAGAGAGACCCATAAATGATCTTTGTTACACAAAAGGAAGAAGAAAAGATGATCGAAACATCTGTTAATTGAACCGTCACAAACTATTCAGAAGGTTCATTGTGACTGCGATGGTAACTGTCTGCACCAAGGCTAGCAAACAGACATTTCATACATTAGACACTTTGGGGATGAAGATATTTGTAAAATAAAATCTAAAATACTTATCAATCAATTCAATATCATAAAAGGCAATGAAACTTCTCCTAATAAGTGCAGCCTATCATTTCTTCAGATCACCTCATATTAGCTTGAAACATCAACAAAGCGAATTCTAGCTTATAGAAATGTTTGACAAAGATGTAAGAAACGATTCATAAAAAATAAAATCTACCTGAACAAATATAAGAAAGATCCCCAGTCAACAATCATGTGGATATGAGAAATTAAAAAGTATCTGGATGGCTGAAAAGTAAAGCGCATTATCTCTCAGCATCTCAAAGTCTGAATATTCTGATGTCATAACAAGTCGATTATTGTTTTCTAACAATTGCGCAATTAAAAATTCCATTTTTTAACTCGCAAATGATAATAATTTATTCTATTTCAGAGTAAACAGCTTTAGAAGTTTTCAGCGCATCAGCCATGGAGTCTTCCATTGTCACGGTGATCCATAGTTGATTGATCTCCTTTTGAGAAATCGTTTATTGAATTAGGAAAGCTTATTAGCTTATGGATTGGCACGTCTACCCTAACTACTTTAAAACTACTTGCAACTGCCACCGAACGTGACGGCGCAACGAATCCGTTTGTGTATTTACGAAATCGCGACTTTTCAATTTGTGTTGCATTTAAATGATTCCAGCGATTGTTTTACATCGTTTTCGAAAGGTTCCTCGGCGAAAGACCAATTGAATTTGATTTGCTTATTCCGAAATACTCTCGGCCTTGGCATTGTTAACAGCTCTGAAGCTTTGCGTTCAAACCAAAATTAACACCACAAAGCTTTTCGGAGATTGGGCTTCGTGGGAAATTGACACGACAAATCTTGATGGATTGATTAATCACGCTATCGAAATGTCAAGCTGGGTACAAAGTTTTGGAACCTTCGGACAATTTGCACGATCATGCGAGAAGATTTGGCGAGACGACACACCCTCTGATATTGGCCAACGCTCGTGCTACACTTTATCAAGAGACGAAAGCTTTAAATAAAATCGCTTTGTAGCTCGCCGGCAAAGGCCGATTATAGCGAGTCTTTAAGATGATAATGAGACTAATTGAAGTCACACTGAGAGTTTCGTGACGTCGAAAATTAGAATGTTTTAAATGAAAGTATTATTAGAGTCACATGCATCAGCTGATTAGTTGTCGTCAAATTCGTAAAGTCACTTGTTTACGAAACGGAAGAGTTGTTTCATCTAATTGATTGAATATTCATTATTCAATAACACATCGGTCAGATGATTCAGCTCGAGACTCTCGGTCTCAATATTTCGTCATCTTCCTGTTGCCAATTGAATCGATGATTCAATTTAACTCGTCGAGACAATGAATTGTCGTACACCAGAGCGACCAGGAAGCCATAGATAATTTTATTATCTCCGTCGACTTCATACGTCTGATTTGGGTGCAGAATTTCATCTTTCCTCAGATAAATCTCAGCAAGTTGAGGAAACCAGCGCAATCTTTGATGTAAATTGTGACGCAACAGGTGGTTTATAATTAGAGACTGAGGCTTTATAACGCAGCCATTCGCTTAATCTGCCAACTCCTGATTACAAAGAAGCAATGCTGCGAATCATTACCGTGAATAAACGTTGCATGAAAAGAACGTTCAGCTTAAAGCAGAGTGAAAAACTGCAAATCACGGCAATTCACCATTCATAACTGTAATCGTTGCTCGAGCGCCGAGAATGTGAAAACTCATAAAATCAAAAAATATGCTTCGAAAAACGCTTATTAAAGTGCAATATGTTCTCATGCTTGCTCCGGAAAGTCACGTTGCGTTTTCTAGTGCTGATTTGAGCTCAGCATCGGAATCGAGAGCTACCGAGTGTGGCTGCACGAGCGTCAGCAAATGCTCCATTCCCGCGTTTGCTTGGTTTCGTTGCTTCCAATGCACTGCAATGTGACATGAATCGATCGTAAATTATTACGGAAGGAGGCTTGATTCAAGCCCCTTGAAGAATATTTCATCTCACACATAAATCATTGAATGGAACTTTGATTGTCGAGAGATTGACGAGCAAGGAAAACTCATCCTTGCTTGAAACGCTTCCTCACTTTTTCCTCTGAAACGCTTCTGCTTTGACGGGCGCTCAAACGAAAAAGTATTTGGCTTCCAATCTAGTCACCAATCTTTATCATTGCAAAGGCAAAGTCTGGAAGATCTCGCCGGAGACAAATTCCTCGAAATTTGTCACATTTTTGTTATGCCGTTGATGCCACGAAAAAAGTTTTATCTCTCCAGTGTCGAGTCGACAAACTCGCTTACCTGCTCAATATATAGGAGCATCATAAACTATGAATGGCTGTCCATAAACGAGTTTGTGCAATAAAAAGTGTCTCGTTTCAAATCCCTTTTCCACCGACACTTCATCGTTCTCTGCAGGATTCCGAGAGGATAACATAAACAGAAATGCATTTAAAACATGAGACGGTGACGAACACACATGATGAATAGGCAACGATTCTATCTCTCGATGATAAGGACGAAGTGGAAGGAATTGTTTTTGATTGCTTGAATATTTTTTAAGGCCAGAGGAGGAACTGAAACACTTGAAGAAGGAGAGAAAATTCACCGAAGAAAGGAAAACAAAAAGTCAGAAAGTTTTTTAAGATTTCTGGGATGTGAACAGCTGAAAATCATTAGGAACGAAAGGTTTTGACCCTGAAAGGCTTCCCGTCCCAAACCTCGAGAAAAACAAGAGAACGATTTCATTAAGAAAGCTTCGGTAATTTATTCATCTTCGCACTACCTGGACTTAATTAAGCTTAGAAAATTATCATAAATAAGATGAAACCACTGAGCCTTAGATGAGCTCCTGACAAGGAGTGGATCGGCCAGGAAACTAATGAAACAGTCTACGATTCTCTGTTATTAATTTGTCTGGTCGAATAAATAGTTAAAATGAATTGCATCGCTGAGTTTTTCTTCGCTAATTAAGCAAGATCAACACCACGTTTTACGATGTTGAATGTAGGCAGCAAAGGTGAAGGCTTGCTGCTATTTCTGACAACAGTCAGACAAAACAATTTTCAAGTTTATCTCACGACTTTATCTTCCTAAGGAGTTTCGAATTGTTCTGCAAACAGTTCTTGGCGCTTCAATCAATATTTTCCTTTCACCTTCGCTGAAACCTTGGCGCGTTTTGGGGGCTCAGCGTTTAGTTAACTGATATGCCTTTTTCGATGTTTCCACGCGACATGCTTCTCGTTGCTTGTCTTTGACAAACGAAACTGTGATGAAATAAATGGCGCAATCAGATTGTTTGCTTTCAGTCTGATGGAATACTTTCAAGTGGATTGCAAATCGATTCCCGTCTCGGTTTCCACCGAAACGAGCTCCAAGCCTTATCTTCTTGATTCTCTATCCATCATCATCATCGGGCGTTTGTCGCAGCAATGTGGAGTTCCCGTTCACATGGCAGCATTTCTGTCGAGAGCACACAGCTGATAAACGACTCAGGGTTACTTGAGAATCGCACTGTCTTTCATGGCTTCAATGTAGTCGTGATTCAAATATTCGCAAGTTTGGTCGTCAAATTTTACACAGATTTTATCACATGACATCGAACGCTATCGAGTCGTTATCTCCTTGTCCATGTCGATCCGAACCGAATTATTTCGCACGTCGTTATCAGGTACAGTTTGATTAAAAAAGTTATTATTGTCGTGAACGGGAACGATGAAGACCCTCTGGTCTTGGTATTTCTGCATGACCGTCGCCTCAAGATAGTTTGGTGGGGCAAAGTTCTTGTAGCTGGGACATGGCGTCGGTGGACTTGTTCTAGTTTCTGCTGGTTTCGCCACGCGTCCTCGATTGCACGACTTCTCGGTGCAAGCCATCACAACGAAGAAACCGAGAAGCGCAGTAAAGGTTGTCAGGTACCAAATTATAGTTAGCGAATCCATTCCCAGAGGCTCGTCGTCGTCCGTCTTAAAAAGGCGGGGCTCTGTTTGCTCCTGATCAACGGCAACTGTTTGCTCTTCCGCAAGTGCCTCGAAATTTATGTCTTCAATTAAATAAAAATTACTTACGGGTCAATGCACTTAACTAGCTTTTCTTGCTTACCAATCGATTTCACTTCAGATGAAGGAGCATCGTTTATCGTTTGGACGTCTTCCAAGTTCTCCTGCGTAGCTTCAGTCGCTTGTGATTTCAGAAGAATCAAAACGAGTAGCACACAAGCTCGTCGCCCAACTGTTGAAGAGACAGAATTTGTTTATTTTGTAACACTCTTGTCAAGGCGCGATAGTTGCGCTCAACGTGACCGAAGCAACTGAAATCGAAAAATAAAATTGCTCGCTGGCATTTGTCACAGCTTTATGGTTCGCTTTATCAGTGAGAGTGAAAAAAAGCGCCCGAAACGTATTCAATTGACACAGATAGTGGATTTTCCGGCATGAAACTCTGTGGGAAACTCAATTTGCTAGTCGAGGGACAATTGATTCGATTTCTCTCGCTTTCAGCTCTTGTCGAGGCTGACGAATCGACCCGTTTTCTATTTTTGGCTGAACAAATTCTGCTGAACACGGTTTATGGAAGATTGTAAACGAAAATCTGATAACAGTCTGCGAGGTGCTCGACTTGCCTCCCGAACAACAATCTTGGAATTTTCCTATCAGTGGCTAATGAAGTCGATGGGGGCTCTGACGTTGGCTGTTGGTATATTTCGGACTTTAGAATATCCTACGACGAGAAGTTAAGCTGACGAATCTATACGTTGTCGTAGCTCTGAGTCAGCTTGGCTGCAATCATATTGAGCTGGAGATTTCAAGCGTGCAACAAGCTTTGAGAATTGCGAAATTAATTATATTGAAGGGCAACGAAAACAAACTCAGAAGCCGCTTCACTTATAATACGAATAATGCACCTGGATTGTGATCAGTTGTTATTGTTTTCGAGTGGGCTTGATTGATTTATGTGGATCCATTTTAAACCCTCTGAAGTGGCTATAAATTTTCATTGATAATGAATTAACAGCTCAAGTTGTTATTGTTTGTTGCTATCAGTCATTCGTTCCTAATTTCGTTTTATCATCGATTAATGATAGGGTGAAGAGGCTCTTAGACGATTTTATGAATGGATGACGTTAACATTAAGACGAGTAATCGAAATCAAAGCAATTCTTTCCCAGAAAGTCGATTTATTGGTTTAATTAAACCATCTGCTTCCAAGTAATTGAAAGGAGCTGCTAATGGCTTAGGTAAGAGACGAGCTTCTTACAACAGTAGAGTCTGATGCCAGTAGCTGAGGGGTTCACTCTACACATGAATCACAATTCGACTGCGACTAATGAACCAGTTTAAAGCAAACAACAACCTGATCGAACTGTTTGCGTCTTATCCCATGACTAACGACTTGTCACGATCACAGCATAATAATTTACCTTTTTGTTTGTTCATTTCTCGTATGGCGTCGTCAATAATACTCTTGTTTGTACGCCGAAATTACAGTTCAACGTCACTAGCACCAACTTATCTCAGCAATAAAGCAATTGAGATGCTCGGATAACGTTTTATTTTTGCGAGCAAGTTCTGACTAATTTATTTCTTAGCTCCGCACTCGCTTCACTTTTTCTCACTCGAATATCACAACTGTTACAGCGGCAAATATTTGCAGCTTCGGGAGCGCGATTTCAATGTCTAACGACTAGTTTGAGAGTCAACACAAGACTGGGAAGGCAGTAGCCGGTCGCGCGCGCGAGAGTAAAACGATTACGCGATAAACGTGGTGCAACAACAAAGAACTTTTTTCTTTCTGCCACAATTCGGTTGAGCGTCTAATTGTTACTGCTTTTTTCTTGCTGCCTGTTGTCGGTCATATGTACGAGCTCTTGTCTTTTTTTGTGGGTCAATTTAGCAATAAACTGTAACAGGAAAACGCTTCTTCACTTTGTCTAGCTTTTCAGTATTTCACTTTTATGTTTCATGTGCTTCGATCGGTGGCTTAAATTAAACAGAAACTGTAAACAGTCGCATGAGGCGTTTTATAGTCCGAGAGAAGGCGAAGTTTAGGCAACGAGTAAGCAATCTCAAGTGGATGATAACGGCGATAAAAATTGTTGAACCTTGAGATGAAGTGGAAACAAAGACGCTCTCATTAAAGTGCTCGGACTAGATACTCGCTGGTTACGATTGGGGTGCAGATACTTAAGCAGACACTCCACTTAAGCACCTTAAGATGAGACAAACTTCTAGACAGGGAAATGCTATGACGTCGACAATTGAATCTTATCACACAAAGCCGTCATACACTTCAAGATTCGATTATTGCCATAATTAATAAACAATCCAATGCGAGTGACAGTTTTTATTGGCGTGTGAACCAACAGTTTTCGAGTGTTTGTTTAAAGATTAAAATTGAGAATATTTGAATTAGCACTCGACTGTTACTTAACAATCTTATCAGTTGTCCAAACAGACGGCTGAGCGGTGTTACCTGTTTCATGCATTAAATCATTGTCAAGTGCCGCCCCCCAACAAACGCCCAAACTGATTGAATTGCTTCTGATAATTTGTTACTAATCTTAGTTTTCTTTATTATGCTCTTCAAACTTCGCTAATCTTTGAAAACGAACAGTTTTTCTCTCGAAAAAGATCACAAATAGGAAGAAGATTACGATTAAAATTAGGAATATCAATTTTGTTAATCGCACAATTTCAACTTCAATAAATTCCAATCGTCATGCAGCAAAAATCGCTTCTAAGTAGAAGAAAAACACTTCAAAGTCTCCGTAATTGTAAAACGATCCTGGACAAAACTCTTCTCATATCTCTGTTAACTTTTATTTCCACATCAGCTCGGCCAGTTACGAGATCTTGGTTGACTACAACTTTCTAATACCGCTTAAGCCCTTCGCTAGGCTGGTGAGAAGCCGGGAATTTACTGTGCAAGAACCTTTAAGTATTCAAGCTTCGGCTAACTCTCTAATATTTTCTCTTGAGATGTTGCATTGGATTTGCGTTTCAACTCTCAAGTCGACGCACGAAATCAATGAACCAACTCGATTACATTCGAATTTTCCTAAATATTTACATGAAAACAATAATAAAACTAATAAAACTTTTGTGACTCGATTACTTGTGCGAAACTCGTCTCAACTTGGAGATCCTTATTGGTGTCGGTTTTCATCGGAAGACCTCGAACAACCTTTCTTAGAAATCTTAAGTATTTGGCGTATCCGGCTTTGCTCGCTCCGGGAACAAAACGTCATACGAAGGCGGAAGATCGTCTTTATCAATTGGAGGCGCTGACGGTGATTCATCTGGCGTGACTGCTGTCTCTCCATCGGCTTGATTGTTTCTCCTTCGTCGTCTGCGATGAACTCTCGTTGTTGTTTGCGAGACAGGCGCAGGACTCACACACCGTCTAATCTTTAGAATAATGTATAGGAAGCCTCCACAACACAGCATGGTCAGAAGCAACGACGTTATAGCACTCAAGAAGATTTGTGGAAGATTATTAATCACTGTCGGCTCCTCGGTAACGTTTGACAGCGCAGAGGACGACGTACACCCAAGTCGTTCGTCGCTGCAATAAGGCTCAAGACAGTTGATGATGGAGTCGTTAACGAAAGCGCTGCTAATGCAGCTCCGTCGCACGTTCTTCTTACAGTTGAACTCTTGCTCAAGATCCTGACAATCTGTTAGAGATTAAAGTTTAATAGGACAGTTCAAGAAAGAAGCAAACGGTTCTTACCTCTGAATGCAGTTGCAACGATCTGGAACTCGACATAATCGTCAATGTCGTTAAACGGTGTATTTCTGTCTATGCTGACGGTGATTTTGACTTTTCCTTTGTGGTCCTCAATCGATCTGATTTCTCCACTTGGCAGCTCACCACAAAATCGCCGCTTAACGTCGTCGTTGTACTTGACAGTGATGGAGTCGATGCAAACTCCTGTGAGCTTCACTTGCCGCATTTTCATTTTGAGAATGTTGACGTAGATTCCCGAATTCTTGCCGAAGATTTTCGTGTCTATTCTGAACGTGCAATCGCTCTTGAGTCGTTTGACTTGAAGGGCGCTGAATCGCTTCTCCAGAACTATCGAATTCACTTCGCGGTTGAAATTGATTTCATATTTATTCATTGTTTGCGTGAGGAACGTGTACAGCGTTCGCTGATTTCCACATAGGTTTCCATCAAGGTTTTCCTGTCGATCTAAAAAAAGCAGACGAAATTAGATCAGCAGATTAGTCGAAGAAACACTTGCTGGATGTTTACAGTTGAGAACGAGACTTCGTGACTCATCGTCATGTCATCACGATCTCCGCAGTGGTAGTTAAACTTACAATATTTTTGACACGAGCATTTGAGCGTAGCAAGAAGCAGGAGGAAGCACAAGGCGAAATATTTTATCAAACTGTTCATAATTGCGCAAAAGAACAAAAACAGTGAAACTTTGAATTTGGTCTTCTAATGACTTTCTTCGGCTGTCACATCATTTAATAGCAACTTTGTGTATTCAAGTGTGCAGATGGAAGAATTTAGTAAGACTTTAGAGCACTCTAAAACATGAGAACAAAAAATTCTTTCCCCGATGTTTTTCTTTTGACTTTTTACTAGTTCAAAGCCCGTCAGAACTTCGGCGATTAAATTGATCGGATTTTGTTGATTAACTCGGCTAGTTTCCTGTTGCTATCGCATCGCTACTTCTTCAAAAAGGTTTGCCTGCTATTCTTACATATTATTCAAGGAAAACAGTAGACAAACTTGGATTCTTATAATACGCAAAGCGCTTTTTCGATAAGTGAAATCATTCAAGTTGTAAATGTAAACAAAAATATTGGAGGCAGAATGGAGTTCTGTCATTTATGCTGCAAGAACAGCAACGCTCTCATTGAGATGGACTCGAATTCGTTGGAAGTTGGAGATGAAATCATTGAGTTCAGTGATTTACTGATGAACCTGCTCAACCTCAGAGTAAGTTTGTTCTTTTGACAACTCCAACCGGGACATTAAGACTTCACTCATTTCAGCTAGACAACGGACTCATCTGTTCCGAATGCCAGGATCAGCTTGTCCAATTCTATCACTTTAAGAAGATTGTGGGGCAAAACTTGAGCAACTTTGAGTGGAACCAGCGAAATGAAATCATACAAAAGTTGAATCTTTTCCTGGACGATTTTGATTTTGCAGAAGACTTAGCAGTGCTTCGCTACAGACAATGTTTCACGGTTGTTCCTGAATCCAAGCGAGAGATGATGCAGAATTTTCAAAGTTGGCAGCCGCGGGTTTTGTTAGACGAACTGTCGGAGGAACCAGAACAAGATCCAGTAGAAGACAACTTGTTTATCGCTGAAAAACCTGCCGATGAGTTTGATGAGATGATTGTGGAAGAGAATCAAGACTTTTGTGAGATAATTGAACAAAATATCGTTGTGTTGGAGGAAGACCAGGAAGAACCGAAGGAGTTGAATATGCTAGAAGAGAAGCGTTTCAAGACTTCGAAAGAAAAACGACAGTGGGCGAATGAAACAACGAAAGCTTGTTACTCCATCGAAAAGCAAGAAGACGCAATCGTTCCAGTTTGGACTTGCTTGTTATGCGCTAAAGTATATCACAGCGCTCAAGCTCTAAGACTTCACCTGCTAGCGAAACACATAAACGACGAGGACTCTCATCAGCAGCCGCTAGACGAAACCAAAAATTGGCTCGAGAGTGAAAGCCGAGAGCGACGCGTTGAAGTAGAGACAGTCAACGGGAAAGCTTTTGCTTGGGCTTGTCGCATTTGTGAGTTCACTTGCTCATCCACAGAAGCTTTTCAAACTCATCTGATAAAAAACCACAATGCGGAACGTTCTACAGGATTCATGACGCAATCAACAAACTTGAACCATGACATTGAAAGCAAGAACTTCACATGCTCGAAATGTTCATCGCGTTTTAGTTCCGAAAATAGTTTGCAAGTTCACTTGCTCGAACATACTCAAAGACCTTCAGCTCTCAAGCCAAAATTATTTGCTTCCAATGCAACGCGACAGAAGAAAGTAAAAGCCAGCAAGCATAATTGGACTTGCAAAGATTGTTGGTTCCAGTTCAGCAGCCAACGCAGCTTTGATTCACACCGACGGCTGCACGAGACCCTTCAAGGCTTGTGTCAGTTTGTGGATCTTCACCAATGCAACAACTGCAGCATGTTTTTCAGAAGCCACGAGGATCTCACGGCGCACACTAACGGGCATTTGAATGGAGACACAATATTGATTTCTGCAGAAGGCGTTTCACTTCAGAAAACGATTCTCTTCAAGCGGCTGCCAATCCCAGTGGAGAAAGGAAATCTGGTTTGTGGACACTGCGAAAGGAGATTCGAGAACGAGATAAACTCGAAAAGTCATCTCATGATTCATCATATCAATCCGCTTGTTTGCCCGAAAGATGGAAGACCATTTAATGCGATCCAACCGTACATCTGTCATCTTCAAAAGGTCCATTCCGACATTTTCCCACAGTCGCTGCTTTGCTCACATTGCAAAATGCAGTTCGATAACATCTACGAACGCCTTTCGCACATGAAGGATTGCGATTCAAAAAAGTACTTCTGCGATCATTGCGACAAGAAGTTTTCCAACAAGAATTATTTAAACAGTCACTTGAAACGAGAACTGGGACTGCTGAGCTGCACATGCCAAGTTTGTGGCAAGCTGCTCAAAGCTAAGGATGAGCTGAAGATTCACATGCGTTCGCACACTAAAGAGGTGAGTTCAAGCTAACGAGAGTCTGAGGAATATAAATCATTAACGCCAACATTCACAGAAACCTTACAAGTGTTCAATTTGCTCGAAGAGTTACACGACAACCTCAGCCCGAGCTTCTCACATGGAGACGCACAAGGATACCGTAATACAATGTGAGCTCTGCTCAGTGAAATTCATCGCTCGACGTCACTACATCATTCACTTCAAACGATATCACGATGAAGACTATCGACAGCGAAAATTTCAAGAGCTGACTTGCAATTTCTGCGATCTTCAGTTTCTCCGGAAAGATCGGCTCAGGGATCACATTCAGAAAGCTCACGCACCGACAACTCTATGACTGAAATAAAGTGTGCAAAGCCAAGATTTTTATAAAAAGAATATTTATTGAAAGAATTGTTTAAACGTTACATTTGTCGCCTCGAGATTGACTCAGTTCAAGGAAAGTTTCTCGATCATGAAAGTTCGGAGGACATGTTTGAGCTCCTGCTGGGCAAATTCTTGTGGCAATGGAAGTCTTTCGAGCGCTGTTCGCATTAGCGCGCAAGCTTGGTTGCCGTAAGCAGCCGAGTTGGCGTAGAAGTTTCGTATGATGAATGCTAGCTGCTTGGCGATCTCGCATTGACACAGGCGGTGCTTTGGCGTTGGACAAGGGAACAGACGAATGACGGAGCAAAGATCCGACAGCTTCGGACTGATCTGTTCAAGGAACAATTCTTCATCGGCCTCCTCGTTGCTCTCACGAAGTGCATTGAACTGAAAGAAACAATTATGCTTAGATTGAAGTTTGATTGACTTAAGGAAGTGTTTACCTTTTCGTTGAGTTCGATGAAATGGAGCAGAACTTCTCCCTGCGTCTTCCAGTTTTGAATGTCTCGTGTCACTTCGAATTGCTTGAGTAATGACTTGAGGAATTCGATTTGATCGTTAATGACGAGATCCGGAGCAATGTGCTGCATCATGACATCGTGAGCCTTTGACCACTGACGAGCTTTCAGCAAGTATTTGATTTCTAACTGGTGGCTTCCCAACGCTCCTGATCGAACAGCTTTCGCGTAGCTCAACCACTTCTCTGGAATCATCAACTCGTCGAGAACAAACTTCTCCTTTTCTTTGTAGTCGTTTTCGTCGGTCTCTCCATCGATGCGAATGTGACGGTACAGCAGCTGTTGAACTGCTGCTTCACGATGATTTTGGTCGGCGATATGCAGCATGACCCACAACGACCACTCCCATAAGCCGTTTGACTCCAGCTGCTCTGCGAATGAAGTGTAGATTTTCAATCGACAAGCGTCACTCAAATGGTGATAACCGAGCGTGTCGAGTCCTTGCAGCAACAGGAATGAGAGCCGGTGATCCATCAAGTCGGTCGTGTAGGTTGCGGGATGAAGAAGAACTTCGAGTGGATGGCTTCGTTGGCTGAAGAGTTTCAGAAGATGATAGCGAATGTCGAAGTACTTGAAATCTCTTTGATCCAGCTGATTCACGTAAGGTGGCGACGGTGGCACAATTTCTAAATCATCTTGTTGGAAGTTTTTCTCGTAAGCAAGAACAGAGTCGGTGATCGAGGCTACGGGCGACGAAATGTACCAAATTTGAAGAGCCAAGTTCTTCAGCCAATTCTGCTGGTCGAAAATATTGATCAGCATTGGCTCAGTCTGCGAGGAACGGTTGTCTTGTTTTCTGTTCTTCTGCATTGCTGAAACTCCAGCGATCATCATCATGATTCGCAAACGACGTTCGTCGATGAAAGCGTCGGCTTCTACTTCGTTCCATCCTGCCAATTGATGCTGGATAAGCTGACGTGTCGGTGGGCTACCACTTGCTTGAGCCATTAGAAGAGCTAAGTTGAAGTCCGAGTTCTCCATCGCCAGTTCGCAAGCTTCGTTCACTTTATGGCACATCATTAGGTTTATAAGACGATCCAAATAATCGACATTCGACTTCGTCAAGTCGTTGTCAGTCACAACACTTTCAATCCAAACGGATAACAAGTCACGTCGAAGCATAACGATCGCGTGTTCCTGAGGGTCGATGGTGTCAGTGAATCCCCAAAGCGAGTGCATCAATGCCCAAACTGTGCTGTTGAACTGCACTTGTTCGTCTGACGATTCTCGAGAGAGTTTCTGAGCAAGTTGATGGTGCTCGAGAAGAGCGTCGGTGCCTCCGTTCGCTTCAAGTAGAAGGCAGTCGGAGTCCTGAACTCTGATTCTGTTATCGTGTGTAAGCTCGATCTTCAGGTGACCAATGATTGACTTCTTGAAATTCTCGTTTGTTTCATGTGTCATTGATTTCAATTGCAGCAACTTCACAATTGATTTCGTGTGATCGTCACTGAGTCGTCCTCCGAATGCTGAATTCTTTTGTAAAGTTCCTAGTGTCGAGATCTTGTTGCCACAACCAAAGCTAATCTTAAACTTCCGTCCATTGAAGAATGAAATGGTATTGTTTTGCTTCTCGTTCATCGCGCTCAAGATGGAATTTTCTAACGGTAGCATCATGTCGCTAATGTCGAACAGCATCACTCGAGGTCGCACTATGAGCGGAGCTGATTTCGGTCCAACTGGCTTGAAAACTTGTGATGGAACTGCACCTTGTTTCCTTGTTGTCGTTTTCTCACTTTCTTCTGCAGCAGGAGCGGACAGAACAGGCTCGTCATCAATAATTTTGGAGCTCGTAAGCAGCAACCGACTGGCGAATGCAGACTTCTGACCGAGCACTGTCGGGACCATCTGATCGGGACTCTCTCTCCCTTCCGTTGTGTCGCTCATGATGGATCTCGTATCGTAGTCATCCTCAACGAAGAATGAAGCTTTCATCAACTGCAGCTTGTGCGAGTTGGTTCGCATTTCTTTCGCAAGTGCAGCCGATGGACTCGTTGGCTCTCGCGAGAAACTCGAATCCTCATTTGATTGAATGTCTGTTTGTAAAAGGTAAATTCAGTTAACGGAACAAGGAATTATGTTCAAGATAAGCTTACAGGGTTGGAAACTTCTCTGGCCAGTGTGCTGCCCGAGATAGAACGTCGACTCTTGTTGTTTTAATCGTTGCATCCCTTCGCTAGCCGCCAAAATCGTGTTGGCTTCTTTTCCATTTTCCGCTTTCTTATCGTTCAGGATCAGCTTCGCTTTTTTGGGATCTAGTCTAGGCTCGCTTTCACCTTCGTCCTCCGAATCACTTAATGTGTATTTGGAGAAGTGATCGACTTTGAAGACGCAACTGCCTGACTCCGGGCGATATTCAAGGAATCTTGTGCCTCGCTTTTCGCAAATCCTCCTGAGCTTATTTTCATATCCTAGCGCTTCCAACCTTTCTGGATCTTTGATTGGCTCGTGCGTGTTCTTATCGTGCGGCCAGATTTGATCTAATGTCACTTGAGCCTTGCGGTTAAGCCCTTCACCTACTGGCGGTTTGTTCTCATCATCTTGATATAGAATGACTTCCTTGTTGCGGAAGTGACAGATCTCGTCCAAGTTCAAGCCTGAAACATCCATTTCCTCGTCGAAGTAAACGTTTCCGTAGCCTCGACGACCGATAGTGAAGTTTGGAACAACACAGCGGCCTTCAGTGTCCATAAAATCAACAATTTCATCAAGTGATGGAATCGTGTAATATCCAGCGCGTCGCAGAATGATTCCGGTTGGATGGGGCTCAGCTGTACCAGTGATGATAGAGATGTCGACTTCAGCCTGCATGTCTTCGATAGAACGGAACGTTTCGTTCAATATTGAACTGTTTGGTTGATCAGCTTCGGCTTGATTTTGTGAAGTTTCCCGTTCTTTGTGAGGTCCACTTTGAATCAATTGCGAGAACGTTGTTTCTCCCACTGTTTCATGAAGCTTTGGTCGAGCTCGAATGCCTTGCGAAGGTGCCGTTCGCAGCCACGACACTCGTCTGTCAGTGTCTTGATCATCTGCTGGCGTTTGCGAGACGGGAATTTGATTGTGAAATACTTCAGGCTCGTTTTCCTTTTCGACGATTTTCAGACTTTGCTTAATGGGCTCATCGCGAGTTTTGAAAAGCTTCGTTTCTTCAGTTGGACGCGATACGTTTAGGCTGATTCGCGGTTTGATGATCAAGCGCTTTGGATTGGTTTTGAGGCTGAAGCTTTCGTCTAATGAAGCATCATATTCCTCGAGTCCGTCAAAAAGCGATTTCTTCGTCACAATTCCGCTGATCGGCTTCACTCTGAGCTTCGACCCGGCGTTGGGAGAAACTTTGAAGTTGCTGCTGTTTTCAAGTAGCGCCTTTTGAGCTGCAGGGTTTGTGACTTTAAGTGAATCTTCTGATAAGCCAATTGATGGCTTTAAGTTCTTAAATAAGTCGTTGTCGCCATAAGGATTGCTCGTTAGTGCCAGGATCTTTTGATGAATCTCCGGCCCAGCTTGAATTTGACTTTGTTGTTGACTGGCGCCAAACATATTTTGTTGCTGATTGCCAAAGGACAGATTCGTGTTTCCTTGACCGAAGCCTGTGTTTGTGTTGCCAAAAATCCCGCCAGACGTTTGGTTGGAACCGAATAGACCGCCACCTGTATTGCTTGGTGTGTTGCCAAACAGTGAGCCGCCTGTATTTTGACCAAACGAGACTGCTGGAGTTCCTTGCGTCTGCGGTTGACCGAAGCCTCCAAAACCGGTGGCCGGCTTTTGTTGATTGAATAAGTTTCCTCCTGTCGATTGGCCGAAGCCTGTGAATCCTGTATTCGATGTGCCAACCTGTGGGGCTCCAAAAGGCGTAGCACCAGTGTTGAACGCAGGTTTCTGTGCGCCAAAGAGTCCTGTGTTTGCTGCGGTGTTGGTTTGACCGAATCCGAAACCAGTCGATTGCCCAGTTGTGCTACCTAAGCCGAAAGTTGGAGCCGTGGATGTAGGATTCGTTCCGAAAAGCGACGTGCTCTGAGCTGGCTGAGGTTGTCCAAAAGTTGTTGATGCGCCAAACGTGTTAGTCGGAGTTTGTCCGAACGCTGACTGGTTCTGCCCGAAGAGACCCGTTGCTGGTGTTGCTGTAACTTGTCCGAAAGGCTTCGCAGCCCCAAACGTTGAAGTGTTTGCTCCGAAAGCTGTAAATCCTGTCGAAGTTGTTGCTGGTGGCTGCAGAGGCTTTCCGAAGAGACCTCCGCTATTCTGTTGACCAAATCCTGTGCTCGGTTGTCCGAATGTATTTGCTAAAAGAATGAAAGTTGAAACATTTATCCAAATCTTCGAAGTATCTTCTTACCTGCACCAAGAGTATTTTGCGCAGTTCCGAACAGTCCGGTCGTTTGCTGAGTGTTTTGCTGTGTACCGAAAAGTGAATTTGTCTGCGGCTGTTGTGTGGCTGCACCGAAGACGCCAGTTTGTTGTGATCCAAACATGCCAGCTCCGCCTTGTGGACCTTTACGATTAGCTGCGTAGTCCTCGAAGCGAAGTTCTTCCAATGACTTCTCGGCATATTCTCGCATGAATGTGATACATTGCTGCTTAGTCTGCACGTACGACTGAGTTGATCCTTTCAACAATGTGTCGGTTTCTTGTGGCGCTTGGAACTTTGCAATCGCTGTGCCTCCCTGTTGTTGGTTGTTGGCGAATCCAGTCGGCGCTGTGCTACCGAAGAGGCCACCGCCGGTTGTATTCGTCGTTCCAGTTTGGCCGAAGAGCGACGTCTGCTGTGGTTGAGTTGGTGTCGAAGAGAACAGCGAAGTAGATGGCTGTTGAGTCTGTCCGAAACCGAATCCTTGTGGCTTTGCTGCCCCAAAAGCTGATTGCGGCTGTGAGCCAAATAAAGATGTAGACCCAGTCGTGTTAGTAGCTCCAAATATAGATGTTTGCTGCTGTTGTTGTTGCTGCTGGCCGAAGGCTGCAATTTGATAAAATGATGAAATTATTATTTGTTATGTAAACAAAGATAAGAGATTCCATGATTCACTGGAAACCGAATACGCACCTCCGAAGCCTTGTTGCTGGGGGGGATTTGTGGCGCCGAACAGAGAAGTTCCCGCTGCCGGTTGCGCTCCAAACACATTTGTATTCTGTTGACCAAAGGAAGCTCCAAAACCTCCGACGGCTGGTTTCGAGAAGGCGGACTGCCCAAAACCAGTCGTAGGCTGTTGCTGATTGAATGAAGGGAACGCTGGAGTGGCAGATGGCTGTCCAAAGGTGTTATTCTTCGAGCCACCAAACATTTTAGGTTACAACTTAGATTTTCACTGTTTACAGTTCAAACTTAACATTCACCGAGTGGAATTTGACTTTAGAATGTTCGGAACTTATTTGCAAGCCGATCTCAGGTCTTTGTTATATAAACTCTCGATGATTTGTGGCGTAATATTGAAATAAAGTCTGACGAAAAATAATTCCGCTAGAAAAGCGACGACAAATTTTGTAGAGAAATTTTTTAGCACAAGATTCAAAAAAGATTTAACAGTTAATTTTATTTCTACTCAGCAGCTCGAGAATTGAATTTAATTATTGGAAGCTGATGCTGTTGCTTCTTGATACGAGTCAACCTTCTCTCCACACTCAAATCTTTGGAAGTCAATAACTTTGACGTTGTGCTCTTGGAGGATTTCGCCAATTGTCAGTTCTGGATCCAACAGGAACTCCTGATGGATTAAGCACTTTTCGTCGTCTTTTACTTCATTCGGTTGGTCGGTTTCAGCGTTTCCAATCTTCTCCGGCTTCATTCCAACTATGTGCTGACAGATTTTGCGGTGAACCTCGCGGATTTCTTCAGTTTTGTCGCTGTTGCTGTTAAACGCTGCGATTGCTCCATACTTGCCAAGCAATATCTTTCCTTCCTCGATTGATACCGGAGCTGGGTGAGTGTAGCCACACAAGCGAACAGTTTCCGGTGTTTTGTAGCAGATCGCACGTTTCAGTGTTGCGTTCTCGCCGACAGTTCCAATCATCAAAGCCAAATGGTCGCCGAGAGTTTTTCCATCGTCGGTGTTCAGGTTGCGTAACTTCTCGCTCTCTAGGCCGATTTTCGTGATCTTTCCAGTGCTGTCAACTGTCGAAATGTACTGCGAACAAGCTTGCGAAGCTTTCTCGATGAATTTCTGGAAGTTTTCGTTCCTTGCGACAAAATCAGTTTCACAATTCACTTCGATTATTGTTGCGACGTTGTTCTGGACGAGAACGCCAACAAGTCCTTGGCTCGTAGCTCTTCCTTCGAGCTTTGTTGCCTTTGACCAACCAAGAGCTTGAGCTTGCTCCTTCAGCCAAACCTCAGCCTAAAATTAATCAACAATAAGAAGCACTGACGATTTCAATCATCTTTACCTTTGTCAGATCACCACCGCTAACTTCCAGCGCCTTCTTGCAGTTACTGAAAGTGTATCCAGTCTTCTTCCGCAGCGTTGCCAGTGCGCTTTTATCAGTAGCGAGAACAGCTCGCCCGACATGAAGAAATCTTCCGGTGAAGTTTCGCAAAAACATTTTCAACTCGACAAACCTTAAAATATTAGGATTATTTAACTTCCTGGCGATAGAATGAAATCAGCTATGATGACAGTTACCTTGATGGCTGGGATCAACGAGGATTTTAAGCAGTAAGTGGATTTTAACCAAGAGACTCGAGAAAATGAAGTGCTAAAATTTCAGCGAACCTCACTTTAGTACATTTAGTTCTAAATCAGCTGAGTGTTTGTTGATTACAATTATTTCATTTTGCTGCGGAAGTTCGTACTGATTGCAGCCGAAAATGACGATAACGCCTGGAGCAGATGTTGACACTACAAAGTTGAGTGAGGAGAACATCAAGAACTTTAACAAACAAGATGATACGAGCGATGGAAAGAAATGGGTTAGTTGCGAAATCTAAAGTCCAATTTTTCATGTAATAAACTTCCGAGACTTATCCAGGGCTACGATTTGTATCCTGAGCGAAGAGGCGACAAGCTTGAGAGAAGCTGGACAAACGTTCTCATGGGCAAGGAAGGAAAAGAGCCGATAGAAAAGTTGAAGTGCGAGCAAAATGTTTACAAATGCATTAAATCTTCTCCACTCGTTAAACTCATGGTGGGAGCATTGAAGTCTTCTGGTGAGTGGTTTGATAAACCTCTGTTGAGTTTAACGAAAACGTATTCAAGGGTGCGAGATCGACATTCGGCGTCACATTTCCTGCGAGATGTGCGACGTTTCGGTATCTGGCGGCTACGATCCAGTTTTGAATCAAGTCGTCGTTTGCCAAAACATTGCAACGTCAGAGGGAATGGTCCAAGGAGTGCTGGCGCATGAGTTCATACACATGTTCGACTACTGCCGAAACGATCTAGATTTCAAGAATATTGATCATCTCGCTTGCACTGAAATAAGAGCAGCCAACCTTACACATTGCTCGTTCCTGTCTGCCGTCAGCCAAGGAGACGCTTCGTTCTTCAATATCAAAGCGACCCACCAGAATTGCGTGAAGACCAAGGCACTCGCTTCTGTATTAGCGGTCAGGCGAGTCACTCCCGAAGAAGCTATCCAAGCAGTTGAACGCGTGTTCCCAAAATGCTACAACGACATGGAACCGATCGGCCGACGTTTGAGAAGGAACAGTACTGATATGCATAAGGCTTATCTCGAAGCTCCTTACTATGGCTACGACGTCTACTGACGGCTTCATTTCTAGATATGAATAGTTCTACTAGACCTGCCAGCGGTAACTTCATTAAACATTGTAAATTGAATTCACAGAGTTCATTCGATTTGTACTGATGAATAAAGTGAAGCCAATCGACCCATTTGCAGAATCAATAGAAATTCATTTATTAAAAAGCTTTATTAGCGTCGAAAACTGTTTGGTTTAGTTGACATATCACTCTGGAATAAAATAAGTTGAGCTTTACTCTGCTCAAGAGATGTTAAGTTGCGGCCGCTTAGAATGTGTTTCCTGAAATGTATCCGTAGTCCGGGGACTGGTTGGCTCGTTGCTTGCTGCTGCCTATTTGAATGGATTGTGAGTCAGTCAGTTCTTGTGCAGGCTGCACATTTGTTATTGCATCTACGTCGATGTTGTTGGCTCGAGCAATCACTTGCAGCTTCTTCTGTGTATCGAAAACAAGTTTTATGGAGTACAGCACAAATTCATTCGTTGTCAGTTTGAACGCTACTCGTTGTGAGTAAAGGCTTTTCAGTTGGCTGAAGAACGCGTCGATTTGGTTCATCGGGCAGATGTCCATGTGATTATTAAGTGACTTGACGCTCATCATTCTTTTCTTGCAAGAAAAACATTTCTGTTCGATGGCTCTGTTGACTATCTTTGTTGTTGACGGCGTGATTTTGATGTTAGCCCCTTTGAACTGATGCAAAAAGTGAATTTCTTCATTTGTGTCTTCCTTGTAACTCTCCAGCTCTCGCTTGGTCACTCGAGTTTGGTCGATCTGCGCGGTTTCCAGTTGAATTGAATTTTTATCCGAAAGTGCAACAGCCAGTCGAAGATTCTTCGAGTTCGCGATAATCTGCAGTCTCATATCGTAAGCGTGAGCCAAGTAGCCTAAGCAGTGTTCACAGATAAACTGCGGAAGAAGGTCATCAGACGTCACCTGTTGGAATTGAGGATTAGACAAAGAATATTCAGGATTAAAGCACTTACAGCTTCACCAGAAATTTCTGAAATGATCTGGGCGATTGGAACATCCCAACTCGGAGACTTCTTTCTTGTCTTGAGCTTCAGTTGCCATTGAGAAATGATGGAATGTATGCTTATAAGTCCATTGCTGCTGCAAATTCGACAGAGTTTTTCCAAAGCTGTCGAAGCCTCTTGATTGACCGTTTCTGTGATGTTATTACTTGGATCCTCCACTTGGTCTTCGCTCTCACTTCCCGCGAAAAGCAGCTCCCACTCTTTGAACGACAGCATATTGTTTAATTTCTAATTCGTCACAGTTTATTTTATTTTCAAAATAATATTTTGTTGTGATGGTCGAAGGGTTGGAAACTTTGGACGTTGAAATGTTTAGAACAAATTCAAAAATTCGACCGTTAAATTTATCCGAGACACAATCAGTCGACTTTGAAAAGAAAAGGTCAAAAGAAAAGTGACTGAAAAATATTGCTGAGCTTTTTCTCGGCTTAAAATCATAACTTAAAATTGTGTCAGCAGCAGTAAAATGTAACTAGAGTGCTCGGCAGACTTGTTTTCGTTGTCCTTGCGACTAGGACTGCTGTAATTTCCACGCAATTCTCTCAAGTCCGAAACTGTTTGCGCCTCAGCGGAAGGAAAATAAAAAGTCGTCAAATAAGATAACAGAAATAAACACGAAGAAAGTTTGCGTGCGATGCTGGTGTGGGGACGTCAATTGAATGACACTGGCTTGTTATTTATTGGTGACATCGGACCATTACAACTAAATTTGCTCTCGTAAACGTTACTTCGAAGAGTTCTTTGAACTGCAATCGTTGAGTAAAAGTTTCATCGAGATATCTTGATAGTAAATAAAACTGTTGGCGCATCGTGCAGCTAGAAGTTCTATCTTAAAGTTCACATTAAGCATTCACTGATAACAATTTCTTCCTCTGAAGAGAATAGCGCAAAGTACAAAAGTGGAAAGTCTTAGTCGCATCGACGCAAAAGTGAATCGCAATGCAAATAAAAGCAATTTCTTCTTTAGGCTTTTTGTGTAGTGAAGATCAGCGCTTAAACTAGTTCATCGTGTGTGCCATCATCCTAGGATTACTTCACGAGATACGGTAGGTAAACAACAGGGACTTCAATTACTATGACCTTTCGGTGAACTTGATCTGGGCGGCAGCGGCGCTGCGCGCGTGTTGATTCACAAACTTTTCGTGAGTTTTCTACGCGGTATAGCTCACGTAGGACGAAAATGTGTCGCGTCGTTGAATGCAAATCCTTTGGGCAGCCTAAGCTGCACCTTCGCCTCTCTCGGCGTTCTCGTTACAGCGACGCCGATAACATTCGATCCTTCTGGTCCCATAAATCACGACAGATTACTTGTTATCATTTCTTAGTCCAGCTCGAGCTTGAGCTGCGATAAGTGTCAGCAGAATGCAATATTTCGCAAAATCGTTTGGCTTGAAGTTTTCTTTTTGTGAGTCTTGCGGCTGATTCGTTCGAGCCAATCGTCTGCAGACGAAGCCCGAGCCACTGGCTAGTCGACGCTTTGTCGGCTCTAAAAAAAGGATAAGCTTAATTCAAAATCATTCAACATTCGTAAAATTGGATCTTATGACGTTCTCATCGCTTTTCTTAAATGCCAGACGATGAAATTTTCTTCGATTTTCACGAAGTTTTCACACGTCGAGCGAATTAAAAGGAAAAGTAATTGCGCGTCTTTGCCCTAAATTGATTCAAGAGAGTTCGATTGAAACGCAAATGTATCAAACTTCATACACTTCCTAGACAATCGACAGTTGCACCTGGCTGACTCTACGAAATTAGATTGCCGTCTCGAAATTACATAACGTCCTGACAGATTTTCTCTTTTATTTTAAGCGGGTTGATGAATCAGACGCAGCCGACCAACGACGAGCAAGCGCAAACTCCTCCAAGACAGACCACAGGCAATCAGTTCCAGCCACCGACACTCTCACGCATATCACAGGCTTCGGCGTTGGAAGCCGGTAAAATTGATGCAGCAACGTCGCAATTCGAGTTGGACCAACAGCCGAACTGCGTGTCATCGATCATAACAATGTCGTGTCGTGGAAGAGCTGAAGCCTTTGCCAGGAGCTTGCAGTCACGATTGAGAACGCTGGGCAGTCAAGTGCGACTTTTGATATTTTTCTCTAATTCTCTCAAGTTGAAAACCTATTTTTATATTCAAGAATGAACATCAAGCGCTAGACACAACCGACGCGTCGGAGTCAACATGGATCAGCAATAGCATCAACAACAACAGCAATAATCCATCAGGAATCACTGATAGCCAGCCGAGAATGGGCGCAGCGCCGATCACGAGCGAAGCCGCAGATTCATATTTCGACTTCGACATGGAACCAGAATCGCCCGGCTCGCCTGTCGATGAATGCGAGTACACTCGTCTAATCGAAACGAATGTATCGACACCTCAGGAGCAGCAAGCACCGGAATCGGGTTTCATCTGCGCTTCACCGAGTTCAACGGGAGAATCACGTGGAAGTGCAAGCAGCTCTGATGTTCAGTATTTCGACCCTGAATCGTCCGATACTGGAACAGAATTTTTCGATTGTCCACCAGAGCTGAGACCGCCGCGACGTTACCAGCACTTAAGCCATCACAGGGTAGCCGTCAAGCCGCCTTCGCCAATTCCCGCTTCCCAAAGTTCTTCAGAGTCATCGGCGACGCCGACAAGTAAGATGAACGGCCACATCAGGCTGCTCGAAGAAGGCGAGAGCTCCGATTCTTTCCCTCCATCTCAATCAACCAACTCGGAGCTTTCATCGATTTCGACTGCGTCAAAGCTCAACTCGACGTCAAACTCGAACTCAACTCTGCAAGATGCTGAAGGCGAAATTGCCGTCGACGGAGAAATCTCTGTAGACGCAAATGCCACGGACTCTCAAGAGTTTGATGAAAAGTGCTCGATGCGCCACTATGAGGTCTCGAAAACAAAGTTCATCAAATACAATGATAACGACTTTGCTGACGAGGTTGATGAGGCAGAACAGTCCACAGTTAATCACGGTCTTGAGGAAGAACCTTTCGATCAGGAGAAAGTTTTGCAAGAGATAACGACAATCGATGCAAGCGAGCAAGTAAAGGAGGAAGTCGAGCAAGAGTCAACAGCTAAGAAAGACTCGGATGTCGACGAGGAATACGAGCGGCCGACAAGAGTTCGACGATGCTCGTCTCTCAAGACTGGAAAGACACCACCGGGCACTCCAGGCCGGAAGAAAATCGTGCGCTTCGCTGATGTGCTCGGTCTGGATTTAGCGGACATTCGTACGTTTCTTGACGAAGTTCCTAAAATACCAAAGTCTGCTTATGAAGATCTGATCGTCACGTTGCCCTCACAAGCTGTGCAATTAGGGCCGCCGTTAGAGAAAGTATTAGTTCCGCTGTTTCAACAGCCTGGCTGCTTGCCCGGCTTCATGGAACGTCTTCGTCAGAACCAAGTTTGCCTTGAAAGTGCCGCAGTGACAGATCCAGTCTCTCTTACAATCACCGGATGCGTAAGAGTGAGGAATCTCGACTTCCACAAGTCAGTCCACATCCGTTACTCATTGGACAGCTGGCGAAGTTATTCGGACTTGACCGCAAGCTACGTCGAGAATTCTTGCGACGGGTTCAGTGACAAGTTTAGCTTCATGTTGTTTGGAAATTCCTTGCAAATTGGCCAGCGAGTTGAGATGGCCGTAAGGTTCCAGGCGAAAGGCGAACAGTTCTGGGACAGCAACTATGGAACAAACTATTGCTTCCAATGTCTACCATGCAACGCTCGACCCAGCAACTCAGTTGTTGATGTCCCCGAGTGCAGCTCTATGAACAACGACGTTTTTCCCGACAAAAATGATGGAAACGCCGATGAGAATACTAAGATTCATACTGACGCCATGGGCAGTCAGCAGTGGTCGAACACGTTTTTGTATTAAGTTTTATCATTTTACTGAATTCGACGAGAGCGGAGGCGCGAGCAGGAGATATTTATTTGCATTCGAATGTTTGATTTGTTGAAAACTTTACTAGCAATGCCGCCACTGAGAAAGAGATTATTGTGCAATGTCTTTGAGACAGCAACGTGTGATTTGCGAGAGGAAGGAAAAGAATCTTCGTTGATATTTTAACGTCAACGATCAGCTTATCGAACTGTTAAATAATGAGAGCTTTAAACAAAGTTGAGGAAGTAGAAATGAGAGTCAAGATATTTAGTTGTAGGAATGATCCCAAAGATGAAGTTTAAGGCGAGCAGTTAGTCCTCTCGTTTAAAATTGTACTGGAAGACTGAGAAGCGTTCGCACATTACTACCAAGACTTTTATCTTCTTTTTACGAAAGATTTTACTTTAGACAGATCGAACGCTTCTTGTCTCCTTTAAATCTTGTTTCGATGAGCTTCGCCGCCGTCGCCTTTTGTAAATTTCTTTGTGTTTTAAAGTTCTATTGTTGAATAAAAATATTTCTGTTATCTAATTGAGTATCTAAATCAAAACCTAATCGACAAATTTACCTCAATATCAAATAATTTATTGAATAAAGCCACCGCAGGACAGAGAGAATGTCGAAGTTCTGCGAACATGGTAAAATTATGTGTGCAATAAAACCTGAAATTCTATCAAACATTTTTGCCATCGCACGTCGCGAAAATCCTTGTGAAATGAAAATTTATTAGCTTTCGATTCGTCTCACAAACGGTTTCGGGCGGACATCAATTGGAAACAATGATAGTGCTGGCGGATACGAGCGTGAAGATTAAATTAAATTAAGGAATTTCTTTTAATAAAGATGAAATTATTTTTACAAATCGATGTGGGAGGACGTGACGAGGTGGCGGCTATTTCTTCGTCTGCAGCACATTACTGAGCCAGTCCATTGCACTATCGAGGCCTTCGCCCTTTGTAGCTGACGTCTTGAATATTTGAAAGGTGCGGTTTTTGAGTGCATCGAGACCGAGCGCCTGGTGAACTTCGGCCACTGATAAACAGCCTTCTATATCCTGTTTGTTTGCGAGAACTAGAAGTACAGCACCGGCGAGCTCCTCCTCTCTGAGCATGTATAATAGCTCATCCTTGGAAATTCCTATTCTATCTTTATCAGCTGAGTCCACCACGTAAATTATTGCGTCAGTGTTTGAATAGTAGCAGCGCCAGTAAGGCCTGATACTCGTTTGGCCGCCCAGATCCCAGACTTGGAACTTCAGGTTTTTATACGTGACCTGCTCTACGTTGAAGCCAATTGTCGGAATGGTCTACGGAACAGCAGTAAAGTTTGTAATTAGTTTCTGCTTCCAGATGGAACTTTCGCAAGTCAACTTACAGTCACAACTTCTCCTACTTGAAGTCGATAGAGGATCGTGGTCTTTCCGGCACCGTCAAGTCCGAGGATAAGGATGCGCATCTCACGTGAGCCAAGTAAGCCACGGAAATAGCTGACGAGTCCACCTAAAAAGCGAAGTTCGATTAAATTTATTCTTCCGAATCTTGACAAATCATCATCGGCAAGAAAATTCGGTTATCTCACCCATTTGTGTATTTGATGATTTGACGTCGAAAAGAAAGTTAGTGACGAAGCTTCAGGACACTTCCGTTTGCTTTTCGCTTGGTATCTCGCTTGATAACTCGAGATTTTTATAATATTTTTAAGCGAATATGGTGTGAATGTATTGTACTAAAATTAAATGTACTAAAATAAGTTTTGCTAAAATGTTTCAAACAAAATCCGTTAAATTGTTACAATTTTTACTCTTTGATTTCTGATTTAAACAGTCAAGTGTTGAAGCTATTAGACAGTTCAACTACTTATACAGAAGAAGCGAAGAAATATTCGATAGTTTTTGATTTGTTTAATTGATTTCTAACTTTTTAGATTATCTGAAAGTGCTAAAGTTTTAGCAGTGAAATTATTTTCTACTCTCGAGTTCGGCGAAAAACAATTTAATTGAAAACGAGCCTCTAAAATGATTCGGTCGGTTTCTTCGTTTCCTAGAAGTTTGGTGCTGAGGCTCAGCAGTCGAAACAGCCAGGTACAATGTGCTTTCAATTGTAAATCCAGTGAATAATGATATTTCGGTTGCGTAATTTTTCTTCATTTCTCGTTCTCTTGTTCAAGAGAAACGAAAAGAAAAATCTTGACTTTCGCTTTCATTTACTTAGTTGCGCACTGAACAGATCACGAGAGTTGAAATGAACTTGATTCGCACGTGTTAAGTGATTGTTGATAACGAATTGCAATGAATCATCGGTGAATCATGAAACGTGATTTTGTATCATTGCAGATCCAGCAAAGCTTGCGCAAAAACCTTCACCAGCGCGCGGTGCAACAGATTGTCGTCTCTACCAGCCCAGCATCATGCGGTGTTCACAGCTCGTTAGTTTACAGACGCACAGATGTGCTTCGCAGTCTAACAACCGAAACATTTCTCTTGTCCTATTTTCAGCGCACTTAAAAATAGATTTTCGCTGCAACAACATGTTAGATCCATTCAGACAACTTCACAATTGCTTGAAATCGTTAAGGTTCCACCTTTCGCCGACTCCGTGTCAGAGGGTGACGTGAAGTATGCCAATCCAAGCAGCCCAAAACAAAAAACTAAACCCTAACGCTCTTGTAGGTTCGAGAAGAAGGTCGGAGATGCTGTTGCCGCTGACGAGGTTGTCATGGAAATCGAAACTGACAAGACGACCGTTGGCGTTCCTTCGCCAGCTCACGGTATCATTGAGGAAATTTTCGTTGCCGACGGAGACACTGTGAAAGCCGGACAACAACTTTTCCGTCTCAAAGTCACTGGTGAAGCGCCAGCAGCCAAACCGGCAGCGGAAGCACCGAAACCTGCCGCTGCAGCTCCTCCACCACCGCCGCCACAGGCTCCAAAACCAGCTGTAAGTTGATCAAATCCTTGCCTGCATATCGATCTTACTGTGTAAAACTTCCAGGCCGCTCCACCACCTCCACCAGCTGCTGCTTCAGCACCACCACCGCCTCCTCCTAAACCAGCAGCGCCAGCGGCTAAAGTCCCGATCGCAGCTATTCGTCATGCACAATCGATCGACGCTGCTACTGTTAAACTGCCACCAGCAGACTACACAAAAGAAATCACTGGAACCCGCACGGAGCAGCGCGTCAAGATGAACCGCATGCGTCTCAAGATCGCCTCTCGCTTGAAGGAAGCCCAAAACACGAACGCAATGCTGACGACCTTCAACGAGATCGACATGAGCTATATCATGGAGTTCCGCAAGCTCCACCAAGAAGCTTTCCAAAAGAAGTACGGAATCAAGTTAGGCTTCATGTCGGCCTTCGCTAAAGCCACTGCATACGCCCTACAAGATCAGCCAACAGTCAACGCTGTCATTGAGGATAACGTAAGATTTTGCAATCAATCCGAGCTATAAATTTTGATTTCGAAACTTTATTTGATACAGGAAACTGTTTACCGCGATTACATTGATATTTCCGTTGCTGTTGCCTCGCCAAAAGGTTTGGTCGTTCCTGTTCTCCGTAACGTTGAAAGCATGAACTACGCTGAAATCGAACTCGGCATCAACGCTCTTGGCGAGAAAGCTAAGAAGGGAACATTAGCAGTCGAAGACATGGACGGTGGAACTTTCACAATCAGCAACGGTGGAGTCTTCGGATCATTATTGGGAACGCCAATCATCAATCCACCACAGAGTGCCATCCTGGGAATGCATGGAACATTCGAGAGACCAGTAGCTGTTAAAGGACAGGTGAGATTCATTGGACCGTTCGTGGTGGTCAGAGACATTAACGTCACAACTTCCTTAGGTCGTCATTCGCCCAATGATGTACATTGCATTGACTTATGACCATCGCTTGATTGACGGTCGCGAGGCTGTGACATTCTTGCGCAAAATCAAGGCCGGAGTTGAAGATCCACGCATCATCTTGGCAGGAATCTAAGTTGATAAAATCTCTAAATTGTAACGACACCATCGTGGACCTCCAATCTTCAACATAAGTTATCGTTTTCGTTTATCATTCATCTTTTTCCGAGAGGAACACGTCAAATAGAACGTTCAAGTGCAAAACAAATTTAAACACGAGAAGAGAGAGATCGAAGTGGACGCGAACAATATTTGGAATGCTTTGAATATTCTTTTTCAGTAGTTGTCGTCTTCGCAAAAAGACGAAACTAAAATATAATTTATTGGAAACTAAAGTGAAATAAAACACGAAACTTAGGAGAAACTGTCGCCCGCACCTTCTTCCTCTATGTTGATAAAAAATCTCGAATCACACTTTTTATTGTCTGTTTGTTGAGCCGTTAATTGTTCATTGAGGTTTCGTGTTATCACTTCGCTGGCGATAATGAAAGCGCGGTGAGTGTCTACACACTTGTGGTTCATTAGTGATGGTCTTATCGACGACGCGTCGACTTCACGAGACTTCATAATCACGAGGAGAGCTAAAAATAACCATCGGAAGAGAACTGTGATGTCGGTAATGTACGAGTTGAAACAACTGATTGACATCACCTTGAGCAGAGGAAAACGAAAAGAGAAGAAAAGCTAACTCGTCTGAGTCTTCGCGTACAGAGAAAATGATCGGAAAATGATTGAATAGTCCACAACAATATTGTAATTTGCACCTTAACTTCAATTTAAAAACATTCGGATTATTTTTGAGTTTAATTTTTAAACTAAATGGAGATGAATCAAGTTCACTGTTGGTGTTCGGTCTTTTAAAATCGCTGAATTGTTTTTAGCTAAAATAATAAAACCAAAATCAGTAGAAAATAAAAAGAAAATTCTGTCAAACATTCGAGCAAAATTTTTAAAAATATTGAGTTGCTAAACTGCACAGCCAAGTTTCGTTTCATAAACATCGCTCGGGGACTGAGAATCTCACCTCCGTCTTTCAGCAGGAAAGAGTCGAGAAATGCCTTTGAGTGGTCTCGAGACAAACTGAAAGTTTTGTGGAAAACATTTTCACAGAGAAAATGAGTTTCTCGTTAAAACTTCAAGGAAAATTCGTCAGTGACGTTTGATCTCACTAGAAAGAATACGAAGCGGATTGGAATCGCCCGACACTTCCGGTTGACGACTTTTATCACGAGAAATCTCCATCTTATTCAAGAAGAAGTTTCACTGGAAAGTTTCGCTGACTTTTCACCAAGTCAACGACGAAACGGAAACAAAATTTCCATGAAACGAGCATAAAGAACGAAGAAGAGTTTTATGACTTCACTTACTTGATTTATGTTTCTCAGCATGGAAACTTTGAGGATTCGAGAAACTTTCTGAATTTGTTAATGAAATCTCCAGTCAAACGTAAGTTCAGCTCAAGGGTTTAAACTTTAAAGTGCAGGCTATGTCTACGCCTCGGTACGATTTTGTCAGAGTTGAGCAGTCGAACAAGAACCAATTCATTCCCTGAAGGTACAAAGTTGACCTCGACAGCTGTTGAACGTTCATCCAGATCGAACTAAACGAAACTGAAATACGAATATTACGTAGTTTGATCTGATGTCCCGCTGAAAACAAAACTTTCCATGTAAACAACTTGAAAACTTATTTCTTGAAACATTTGAAATTTATTGGTTGGAGTAATTGATCGATTTTTCTACAGATTTTCACTTTGTGAATGTCAACGAAGATACAATTTGAGCTTGGCCAATTTACAAAATATTATCATAAATTTTCTAAATTTGATTTTTGTCAAGTTTTGCATTCTAGAAATGAACAAGTGAGATAACTCATACCCGTTTCTTTATCGTCTGATCATTATTTATTTTGCGAAACTTTTAATTTTTTCGCGTTCGAACTTGTGTAGGAAAAGTTTGGCAATTTGTAATCGTAAACTAGTGAAGTTAACTCTCGGTGAGTTTTGTTTTTGCTCATTTGAAATTTTCCGAGTGAGACTTTTTGCTTCTTCCAGACTTCTCCCGCTTAATGAACGCGTGGGAGGAACAGATACATTAAACTATTAAATTTGTCAAAGTTTTACAATAAAATGTGATAAATGATCATTTAATGAGCTTTCTCTGAATTTATAGCCGTTGACTTTTTCTTTCTTTTACTGTTTTTGCCTTCGTCAACTTCTCGTTTGATTCACTTTAATTTATCATGCCGAATTGCGCTCTGTTGAAGCTCATTCTCTTCGAATGGGGTTTAGTGGTCGGAAACGGGTTTTGATGTGATTCTTTTGCTTATTGGCAAACTGCTTGCCACAAACTTAACTAAAAGTCTCAAGAAAAGGTAATTTGGAGTCCGATAGTTAACTGAGAGCTTAGCTAATCATCCATTGATGCGAGGTAATCGAGTTGATTGTGATTTTGTACATGAAATGTGAATCCATTAAATGTATTAAGAAATAAAAAAAAATTGAGTTTGTAATTTGAGGAATTTCGATCGAGCTGAAAGACATTTGAACTTCATTTTGCAATGAAAGCAAATGAGAATTGGACTCTGTTGACTTCTGTGCGGTATCTTTTGATCAAACCAGGCACACGGCTTGCTACGAATGAAGCTATTGAACGGACAACCCTTCCGACCGAAAAGGGTCACAGTTTCTTTAGAGAGCACTCGAGAATGATTATCCGCACACAAATGTATTTCTAAGTTGCTGGTTGATTTATCTTTGAATTTGTTTTCCCTTAAATCGTCATCGTCATTGAACTTGCATCTAAACCTTTTCAGTGTTATCAGTTTCTTCCCTCTGATTCATTTTGAAAGTCTAATCAGTTTCCTTTGAAAGATTCCGTCCTTTCAGGCCGAATGATTTATTTTCCTCTTGCTTAGATTGTCCGAGAGATCAGTTTGAGTATTTTCTTGTTTTGCGGTCGAGAGGAGTTACGTAGATGATGTTCAATTATGAATTTTGTGTCTCTAACATGTCTTGATAATCAAGGTTATTTCGAATCCATCTAGTGATTTTTCCCTCAAGAAAATACTTCGCCAAAGTCGAATTTTTCAAGGGAGGAAATAAATTGCTTCCTCTTGAAACTCTCGGGCTGAATATTCCGGTTTTCAAATTACGCAAATGTTTTCGAAACGACTGTCAACTCATTCCGATGAAGACAGCAAGCCAAAAGACTGTTGAATTTGCAACCCTTTCAAATCTTAAAGTATTTTGCAAGTTTGGTAATTTTATTATTCTACGTTGATTGAATAGTTCAAATTGTAAGAAAATGAATTTACGACGAGATTTTTACCGATTTTGTCTCGTCAGGGTTTTGCTCTTGACTGCCAAATGCTTATGAAATGTTACGTATGTTCGTTTCTTTTAGGATGCGTGACTTCTGGATGAATAAATTTATTAATTTCTAATAATAATTTGATGAATTTCTCGATTGGAAGTTGGCTTGAAGAGGGTTTCAAAGGAAGCAATCTCTGCTGCTTTTATTTTCGGGTAGCGACGAGTGTTCACCCTTGAACGTTTCTTGCCATCGTTCGCCTTCATTGTTGCAGAACAAATTTCATGTTCCGCTTTGAATGATGAATGAAATTTCAAGGAGTTTCAGATATTTCGTTATCGTGAAGCGTTCATGATGGCGGATTTGAAATGAAATGGAATTCCCTCAATTACAATTCTTAAATGGTAAATAATTTATAAATGAAAAATCAATTTTCTTTGATTTTCATATTTTATCTTCTTTTATCGTTTCGTTTGATGAATCCAAGTGACCGCTTTTGCCAGCAGCCTCAGATCAAGCTGAATAAAATCAGTAGAATGTTTCGAGATTTATACTTTAAAATGAAATTAATGGATTCCTCTCTCTAGCTTTCCTTGTAAGTCTTTGGATCAAAGATTTCATCGAACTTGTCACAGAACTTGTTAATGATAATTTGAGTGTTTGAACAACTATTGCAAATTTATTTGTGAGTCTGGCCAACGGATTTGTGTGTTTGAAGTCGAAAGGTGAGGGTTTTCGTTCTGCTTTGTCAATTTTCTGCTGAGCTGGTTGAACTTGATTTCTATTGGTTTGAAAATTGAAGTTCATCTTTGAAAAAAAGACAAAACTGAACAGTGATTTTAGTTGTAACAAGTCAACGGCAAAGTACTTTGCTGTTGTAACAAGTTCGATGAAATTTTAGTTTGTTTCGGACATGTTTTAATTTGATTCTCGATGGAATTTTCAAGAAAATTTAATCATTAGTTACATTCAAATCAAAGATTGATAAAAAATAATCTTGCATGACGAGTCGTCAAATTTGATTTGAAATTTCACAAACTTCCGGTCAAAGATTAACGTCATTTTACCGCTTTGAGATTTGCAACAATTTTGACAATTGGACTTTGTCTCGATAAACTTCCAACAAAATTTTTAATAATGTAATTTCAACGCACCTTTCGAATTTTCTTCATTTTTAATGATAAAATGTTTGATTTTCGTTCTGGATTCATGTAAAGGTAAAGTTTCTTGTGTACAAATTCTCACAAATTCTTCGAGGAAAAATTAATCATTGATTGCGGCTAAAATGTTTCGCAACGACTCTTCATTGCTCTCTTGAGATTAACCATATTTCGTCTTTGGTAAGTTTTTACTTTGGTAGTTAAGTTTATGAATAATAAATTTCAGTTTTGCTAAAGAATTTCTCGAAAGAAACAGAACTTTGATGCTTTTCCAATAAGGTTTTTCTGCTATAAACTAGTCGTGCATGAAAGAAATATACACAAGAAAACTCTCAATTACTCGTTGAAGTGTATCGGAAAATCTCTTTTTGCTAAACTTCCTCTTGTGTTTTTGTTAAGTAAATTTCAAGCTGCACATGAGTTTTTGCAGGAGTTTGAAAATAGTCTTAGTAAGACAACATAATAAATATTAATGCTCGATGGAAATGCTTAAGTGGAATGCTATTAGATCTGCATGGTTCGATGATTCGCAATGAATTTATGGAACTAATAATTAATATTTTGCTGTCGAGAGTGTAAGAACAAAATCTTGTTCTTACTAAGAACTTCTTAGTTTTTGTTTATCAAATATGCTTTTTGAACACTTTAAAATTAATAAATATTATCGGATTGGCTCGGGTTTTAATTTTGTACAGACTCTTCATGGCTGTTTTGGATTTTTCGTATAAAAATGACAATTATAAAATCTAAAGAAATAAAATTTGTCGGCAAAAAATATAAAAAATATAATAAAAAGTGGAATTTGTTAATTGTTTTGAACTGCTGATCTTGAACTAGCCGATAACGCAAAATCTTCTGTGAAAGATTTGTTTCTGATAATTGCTGCTGAAGTTTTTCCCTTGAAATACTGAACGGAAAATGGGAAACAAAGATGATGATGAAGAGGGTGAATCGAGAAAAAATGAATGCTGAATGGATTTTCTCCCTTACGCAGAGTCGTTAATTTGGATATTTAATGTTCGCGGTTTGAATTGAAAGAACAATTTTGGCGTTTTGTCGAAGGCTTTGGAACTTCCCGGAATTCTTTGTATAATTTATGACAATTTTAATGTCTTTAAAGATTTATAGGAACAAAGATGGAAAACGATTTTTTGCGAGTTTTTCGAGTTTTTGTCTATGAATTTGTAAGATTTTATCGTTTTTAATCTCCAGATTTAAATGGTTGACAAACTAACTTTGATTTTTGTTGACTGAACATGTTTTGAATCTTAAGGAAAATGAATTTTTATAATGTCACCTTAGAGGCGACTAACACTTTCCTGAAGAAGTTTTGCTTAACCGAACTGCAGAATTTAGATTTAATAAAAGTATTTTAGATTGTTGTTTGAATCTCAGTCTTATCAGCGCCTTGACAGCTCGCTTTCACACAGGAAAGCAAGGCAAGAAACCTTAGAGTGATTGCTACAACGTAAGCACAGCCATACTGAATTGTATTTAGTATTTTCATCCATAAGTTACAAATTGGTTTTTCATTGAACTTTAGTAAAAATATTTCAATTGTGTCTCGATTGTGAAAAAGTGTCTCAATTTACGCTTGATTATTTGACTCTGTCTGGTTTATCAGCTATTTTTCTTTAAGTTTTGCTTCTTTTTTTTGAATTAGAGTTGATTTAGTCTGAACAAATTAATAGAACCCTTTACCTTCATCAGTTAAACCATCACCACTTAAACATTTCCACTGACATTCCGTAATTTTCACTTTCTAGATTTGATTTTTTTCGTTTCGTCAACAATGACTTGAATTCATTTTCAATTCTCGTTTTACCTGTAGAAGAAATATTTGAGAACATTAGTAAACTGTTGATTAAAATAATCATTTCAACTAAACCTTAGGTCGCAACGTATATCATTGAATTCTCTTCATTTAAGCCGAGAATAAAATTTGGTTTTCCATTTGAAATTTTCTTTTTAACGAAAACATTTGTCGTTTATATTTAAGTCCGCTTTCCTCATAGTTTTCGATTGTCTTTTAAGTTGATCAAGTTCAATTCTATTGTAACTTAAATTGTGCTATTGTTTGGATGTAGAAAAATTATAATTGACGTATTGTGATTAGTTTGTGATACAATAAAATTGAGACTATCTCGTGTAAATATGTTTTCCTTTCTCGTTTGATTTTTAAAGTAAAGTTTGCTTTCTCACCATAAATTGTGTTAAAATTATTAAAAAAAAGTGTTATACTTATGCATCGTGATGTGTTGAAGGGGATGGGAAGCTTTTGATACGAAAGTAAAACTGAGTTTGCATGGTGTGAGGTGCGCTCCTGCCTCATCCCACCGCACTGTCCTCATCATGTATGTGAGTGCAGTAAAATTTCTTCTCCATTTTGCTTCAAGTATTTTCTTTTGTGGTGAAAATTTCTTCTCCTCTCTCGGTATGATTAAAAGTTGTAAAATTCCCCTTCAAGTCTTTAAACGTGTTGGTAATATGCAATCCTCTTCTCCGTAATTTTGTGTGCCGAAGGAAAATGTTCAATTTTATTTTCTCCTTGTCGAACGTTTACTTGTCGTGGTGTGTCAATTGTTGACTTTTTCTTCTAGTGTAATAATTTTTCCTCAATGATGATGACTGCTGATGCCTCTGATGAGTAATACTTCGTGTATCCGATGATTCTTCTCCGTTTGTCCGAAATGGTTCGATGTGATGATTCCCACGTTGCTTGAGACTTTCGAGTTTTTTTTCGAGCGCTCAGTGAAGAGTTTTCCGCTTCTTTGAAGATTAATAACGTTTCGCCAAACATTTGACTTTCGAATTTTCCTCATATTTTCATTCAAACCATAATTTCCTCGCTCAACTGTGCGCGTTTCATCTGGGAAAATACAAGATGGCGTTCGAGACGTTAGTTCCGTTGTTCAATATGCTATCGATGACTGACTTCGTCCTTACGTTTAGTTTCAAATTTTCCTCGGACTTTGATTTCCGAGCTTCAGCATACATAAATTATTTTAAATCTCGTCGATTTGGATGTAGCTAATGCTCTCCTGAAAGCTTCGTCGCCGAGCTCTCGCTGGCATCGGTTGATGAACAACTATTATGTTTTTCGATGGCCAATTTGTTGCTTGATGGTGTGATCCGCTGTTTTTGGTTGTTTTTCATTGCATTTTTAACTGGTGCGTACTTTTTTGTCATTTGAAAATTGCTAGAATCCGCTGTTCAAATATTTATTTTCCATATTGTTGCGATGGCCAAGTGATTGCTAGACGATGTGTGCGATGTCGCCAACATTTGTAAAAGTTTCACTGTTCTTCTGGTCATTGGATTTTAAAATGCACATTTGCATTTCGCTGCGTTTTTATTGACTGTCCATGGACACGCGTTGCGCTCAATCGTGATCAGGGTGGCTCGGACTATGGAAATTGATTTTTCATTTTAAAATTTCATCAAATGAGTTTGTTTACATCCTTCGCGGGCCTGCAATGGAAGACGAAAGCGAGAGATTGGATAAATATCGATGACAAAAGTCACGACTATGTCAGCGACTGCGATGATATTTGTTTTGTACTCGCTCGCCTCGGACCGAGTGTTCAGAGACTTGTCTGTCATTAATTTCAATTCAAAAATATCAACGAGTCTTGCAACAGGAATTGCAGTAGAAAAAGCTTGTCTGGTTGCTGAACAAATATCAATTTTGCACGTAAAACTTCCATAACGCTAAGTAGAATGAGAGACTTTACATATTTTTAATTAGCATCAAGGTACAATAATGCTGAAAGCAACTTAATGTGTGTAATTGTAACGAGGCAACAAGAAAGTAAAGTGTGCAATTGTGCAACATTTGGCCGAGAGTGTTTCAATAAACTTTCCGCTTAATGGACTTGCGATTATTATCTCTCCGCCTGCTTGGCCTCACGTGCGCGAATTTATAGATTGAGTGCAGTTCGTGCACTTTTCCTTTAACCAAACTATCGGCTAATACTTACACATCAAAGAATTTCATTACGTTCATTGAATTTCACTGAATTTTATTAGAATTTCACGCATCATTGAAAGTTTCTGTTAGCGTTAATTTGTCAAATAATTTAGGATGCTTTCATTCTGATTTTCTGATAAACTGTTTCGGTTCACGTTAAGTTTTTGAAGTCTTCATGCTCTTCGGAAACATGGCTGGCTCACTGATCGAAAGGCAATTTAGCACTGAACTTGAAAATATTGCATCGAACTGCGAAGACCAATGAATATTTTTTGATGTTTATTGTTGGAAGAATTTAATCAAACTGATTTTTATTTTCAGATCCTTGACATCACGAAACATTAAAATCGGCAAATGATTCCCTCGTCTACCTTTTCAGCGATTCCGGTTTCGCACGGAAAGCCGGCGAACAATTATGTTCACGAGGATGGGGATGGAAAAAGAGTGTGAGCGAGATAGACGCGAATGCTGCAAATCTAGATGAAATTAAATGTATCACGAAGCACCTGGACTGGACCACTCAGTTGCCGAACACGAAAAACAAGTTTTTCTAGTATCTCATTACCTCTCGGTCAGTTGAAATTTAACGGCTATTTATGCAGATGGCAATGCAAAGGATGCTAATTTTCTTATAGTGACGATGAACTGGTTTCTATTGATCTCGACACAAAGAAATTTTCGTAAATCCTAAATTAAAATCGAGACCATCGTATCCGATCGAAACCAGTTTCGCTTCGTGCAAGCGTCTCGTAACAAATTACCAGCATCTCAACAGCTAAAAGGCGGATCGATTATTATGAGAAGCGTAGAATCTTAACTCACCCTCCTTTCACATTCGTTGCAAAATGAATTTCCTACCCTCGAGGAGACAGAAAATCATGGAACCGGTTTTCATTTTGTTTTCTTCTGTGTGATTCGCAATAGCTTTAGCATCAAACTCTGACGCTTGAGGGAGTTTAATCACGGAGCAGTTTCGATCTCTCTTTACAGATATTAATCTCAAATGAATTCCATTATAAGGCCCGTAGATGGAAGTCTTGTATCGGGATCGAAAAGGGTGAAGATGAACCCAAACATGCCATTGTTTCATGAGATACAGATTTTTCCTTTTTCTCATTAAAAGGCTGAAATTTCAGAAAGTAAAAGTTGAAGTCAAGCTATAGCTGTGAAGGAACAGGTACTGGCCAAACTGATGTTGTCTAAGTGACAGCGCTGAGGCAAGTTGCCCCCTTCGTAATCTAAATGAAGTCGAGCGAAATTCCTTTTCGAGAAAAACCCAATTCCGTCAGTTTCTGAACCATCTGCAATGAAAATTTCGACCCTTTGCTATTTAGAAAACTCAGAATTTAATCTTTTTAGTAAAGATAAGGAAATTAATAGTGTAGGTTTCTCCATGATGTGTTATCAAAATGGGAGAATTCACTCGTTTCGTCTCAGTTACAGCAAGAAGTGACACTCTACTCATGTTTTGACTGTAGCTGCTTGGGCTTCAGAGACCGCAAGGCCGACCCATGTTCCTCTTTGGGAAAACCAAATGTAATCTTGAAATTTATTTGTCAATTTTCCGAATGTCCCTTTTCCCCATATTTTTATTGGCAGAGGAGGTTTATCAACTTGATGAGTAACTTCTTCTGTCTCGTTAATGTTCATCACTGCTGGAGAGCTTCGTACGAGATAAATAAAAGAAGGATAAGCTGGCTGGTCCCTTTTTTAATTGTTATCGAAGGAAAGCCATGGAAATTTTTAACGACTCTAAGTTGACAGCGTTTCTCTGGCTAATTTCTACTCTGAGCAGCTGATAAACTTTAATACATTTTAGCCTTCATTGTTACATGTAACTCCAAAGCGATGTCTTTAATAAGCCAGAGAATAAACTTATGAACTTGCGGTTTATTTGAAGCTAAAATGCATATCGATTAAGCGAATGCTGTTGAAGTCCCATGCATGAATTAGCAAACTATCTCAACTGTTCGCTAATCTAAACCTAAATTTAACTCAAATGTAATAATTATTAATTTTAATGCAAATGACACAGTCAAAATAACAACAAACAACGAATAAATGGTGGCACATCAGCCCGCAGCGGACCGAGTAGTGAGCTAAATTTGAACCAGTCACAATGAACCGACCCACTCATGCTTTCTCCATTTTACTTTGTCCCGTTGCGGAATAATTGCTGGCAATTGGTAAATTATAAAACTATTGTTACCCCGAAGGGTGCGAGACGAGCGAACATAAAAACGTGTTCGTAAACTCTCCAATCTCGCACCGAATCTCACATTCAGCATCGTTCAAAAAGTTTGCTTTCGAGATAAAGAAAAATCACCTCCCATCGCAGCACAGTCGTAAAAAGGTTCTTTCTCTTATCGTAACAATGATAGTAAAAAGGTTGCCAAAAGGTTTCGAGTTTGAAAATCATGTTTTATTTCTCTATGTGCCTGGCTGCTAATGATGTAAGATGTAAGATATACATTCCTCGAACGGAGAGCTGGCTGAAGCCTCTTGAACTCAACGGCGATAGATTTTCATTTTCAAGTCCATCGGGCTTCGTCTTTGAATTTCAGCCTTGCAAGGGAAATTATAAGTTTCTGGCGAAGGAAAGCAAGGAACCGAGAAGCTTGGAAAAATCTTGAGACGTCCTTTATTCAACCATGGATTGCCAAAGGACATAAATAAATAAAATAAATAAAGAAAATCTTCGATTACCAAAGAGGCGAAATCCAAGTCTCCTAAGCGCATTGCCTAACTTTGAGGGGATGAAATTCCTCGTCGATATAATCGAATGAACGATTTAATTAAAGTTTGCGGAAAGGTGGGAGCTTGCGGAAAGAAGAAAATTTAATTATTCAAGAGACAAAAGACATGAAATTTTCATTCCTCTTTTCAAAAGCCCCGAGGAGCAGGAAAAAAGAAAATTCGACTGAGAAAGTAGTTTGTATGTAGATCGAGATATGTGTGCAGTAATAAAACGTCGTGCAAAAATTGCAAAGCTCATAGCTAAGAGGGAGCATCAGACATAAAACGAGCATTTTTAAGCGAGGAAATGAAATTTAATGTACACATAAAATTTTATAAGTTTCGAGCTTGAGAAACATAAAATTCATGAATGCTTCATAATACATGCATGCTCACAAAAGTTTCCGTTTCCTTGGCTAAATAATCGGAGAGATGCTTGCAAAGCAACAAAATATAAAAAGTTACTGTGTTGGCTTCGAGCAGCATCTCCTTGTGGGTGGAAAGATGGGGAGGAGGCGAAGGAAGGTGGCAGAAGACTGAACGTGCTGTAAAAAGAGCTATCTATCTTAATAGCACCATGCTCGTTGTATCCATATTTTATGATGATGTATATGCAAAAAGTTTTCCTTGCTAAGAGCGAGTGAGAGAGAGAGGGAGAAGCGGTGGCATGGAGAAGAAGAAAAGTTTCTCCTCTGGACCCTTGCTGTGTTACATACGAGAAAAGGCTCAGACTTGACATATAAGTGACTGTACATAATCTTCTTGGGTTTTCTCTTTTTCTCTTGGACGTAAGGAATAGCAAAAAACCACGCCTCAAACTTAAAAATAACCCTCTCGGAACGTTAAGGATTGTGCAGCTCTTTCTTTCCTTCCTCCTTTTCTACTCGTGTACATGTTGTTCTGCTCTCACACTTTTCTTATTACATTATTTGTGTAAACCTGAATCCAAAGAGAACTTGGTGGTATTTAATTCGAGAATGCTTCTAATGAATTTATGACTCCATCGACTTTGTTTGGTGATGAATAGAAAGGAAATATCAACAGGTTAATGTCGCATTTAATCAACATTTGTCATTGAAATGATTTAAAAACCATCAAAGTTTTGACAACAGCTCAAAATTGTTAGCAGGTAACATGAAATTCGTCGTCAGGAGTGACGAGTCTGGTTCGTATTGGTTCCAATCATTAATTCTTGAAATTTCGGTGCCTAGCATTCTTCTACATACTATCCAAGCAAGAGTTCATACTATCGTCTCTAGTTCCTTTTTCCTAAAGCAAGACCAAGCAAGTACGTACATGGTTATTGTCGACACAAAAAGTTATTAGAGTTTTTGTTCAAATTCTGTTAAAACATAAAACAAGATGAGCAAGAACTTTATAGATCCTATAGAGAGATAACAAGTTGAATTCTATTGCGAGCTGTGTCAAAACCTGAGAGCTTCATGCCTTCAGCCAACTGTTCCGACTTGTAGTCGTATAAAAAATTTATTAAAAGTTCCATACCGAGAGAATATCAAGAGCGATAAGAAGAATAAGAATACGAACGAGCTCTTTTCACAGATAATTTTATAATTTATTATATTTTCTATGTGTATGAGCACAATGAGAAAGTTTTCCTCTTCTCTCCTCTGCCATCGACTCGAACAATGACAAAGACAAAATTAATGGAAAATTTTCAAATTATAAAGTTTGTCCCCATCCTTGGCAGCGGTTTGTCTTACCCATTTTGCTTCTTTCATTTCTAGAAAGGCTTTAAGCCCCTAGACTTGGCTTTAAGTGTCGAGCAATTTCACAGAATTTCAAGCGTCGTCGAGGTATTCAATGTAAGACGATTACGAAGAGGAGCATTGATGCGTCTCGAATTTTCCATCGTTCCAGAGCTTGGAACAAAAAAATGTGATAGAAATATGTTCGAACAAGTGAAGTCAATACTTGAAGCTGGATAAAGTTAGAATGCAAAGAATCCTGATGCCCACTGTTCAATCTTTTCAGCCCACTATAATTTATTATGAGTCTTCTTTTCATGAGACTAAATTGACATAGATCATTTTGCTTTTAATATCAATTTGATGGGCTGAGCGGAGGGACGAAGTTTTAGTGTTTTCGTCTCATTCCATTGCTATTGAACCATCAGCGTCAACTTTATTAAACAGCAATTTTCTTTTGAAACACCAACGACACTTTGTAACTTTATATAATTAATGTAAATGGACGTTGTTGTGTGTAAGGTTCAGAATTTATCAAAGCAATTTTATGTACTTCGAGACGGTTCGTTTCATGAAATTGACATTTATGATTTATTACGAAACCAAAGAAGTCGTAGGGAAGAGGAAAGAGTTCGGATGATCGGAGGTACTGAAGCATAAAAGAATGACTAGGTAATTTGAGCATCCACCGACTCATCGTAATGACATTAGGGCTCAACTAAATATTAATCAATCTTTCTATAATAAAAGAAATTGATGCTTTTCAGTCTCCGTGCTCCAAAAATAGTAAATTGACCGAAAATGATGAACGTTTTAAATTTCCTACGACAACCTTTTCTGCACAAAATGTCACATAAAGGTGTACAGATGATACTGGAAAATGAGAAGCAAAGTTGAATAAAGAAACAACAGTTGAGAAAAACCTAAAATGAAACAGGAATTTGTCTTCGAAAATTCTGCAGCTTCTCACGGTCCAGCAACCCTTTTTCAGAATCTCTCTGCATCTTCTTAGCCGACGAAGGCAAAGGTCAGAATGAACCTGATTGTCCACTTTGAGAAGCAGAAACCAGAGGGTGAAGCAGCGAACATCTCGGAAGATGCTCTGCAAGTTGTTATAGCCAAAGCAAGGGTTGAAATAATTCTCATTTTGTTTCCCCCCTTAAGTTACTTAGTTAGATGTATGCAACTTCTCGTGAGTCCGTTGGCAAAAATATTAAGAAAAGTGTATAGCAAGAAACAAGAAAGTAAGCCTGATTAATGTTGAAAATGTTTTCGTGTCTCTGGCGATAACGTTATAGAATTAATTATTTTCTCTGCAACTTGTTCATGGAAGCCCTTTTCTTCTCGACCACCATGCTTTTCCACCCCATCGTCGCCCGTCTGATGGAAACAAGGCAAGAACGTAAAAGTTTTATCTTTAAATCGTCGCTTAGCAACCACGACAAACTGACCGACTGATATCTAGGAGATGAAAAGATCGATGCGAGGAGATGCTAACGTTTATGGATGGATGCTCTGCACAAAGTCGAGGGTGTGTTTGCCTTGCTCAGCTTAGAAAAATAGTTTCAACAAGGGTTCGAAATAGCAAAAAAATATGTGAATCTATAATCTCCTTGGAAAGAGCTTGGGATGTGTGTAGGATATCTTATGTTGAAACTATATAAACCTCCTTTGCTTATGTTTTGTGGACGGACGATGAGTCTATAATGAATGAATGTAGAAGACTGAAAGTATAAAGGGCAGTTTTATCTTTCTATCGTCATGAATCACTGAATATTTTACTATTAATACTCATCGATGAGACTGTTTTTGCTGGCGCTGTCGATACGAAATCAGAGACAAACTCCTTAAAATGATGGGACTACTATAAATAAAATGAAGACAGGAAAATGAACTTGATGAACGTCCCGCTTACATTATCGACTTCATTGAATCCCCCATCCAAAAGAATAATCGATTCATTGCTCTTCTATTGATAGAAGGTGGCAGCTTGAATCGTAGCAAAAACATAATGTAACGTTCTCGTCTCGATGGGGGAGATTACCATGCTTCACTAGTTGTTTTGGGGATTTCAGGGATTTGTTTTCCGCTATTTTTGGAAGGATGAAGTGAAAGTAAAGACATCGTTGATGATTGAAGCGAAATAATTTGAAATAAGAAGAGTTGGGAATCTGTAGAACGAAAGGAAATTGACAATCAGTTGACTCGAGAATGTTGATTGCGTTCATCAACAGGGAGGTCCGGTTCCATTGATACTTCAAAACTTAAAATACTCTGTAAATGAATGAGTTTCAGCTCGTTTCGTCTGAACAGCGCCAGCAGCCGCACCATGCAACGAACTAGTTTTTGAGGTTCAGTCTTATAAATTTATGGATGCGAGAAAAAGCAAGCAATTTATTTGTATAAAATATTTAATTTTATTATGCACACAATTTTGAAACACACATCATTAATCAAGACTTATAGAATAGCAACTTCTCGACCACCCAGCAGAAAATATCATTTCGGCTACAAGCTTTGAGCTTCACTAGCTCAACTATGTTGTTTCCGCTTGGGCTAAAAAATTCAAAAACTTTCGTTCGAGAAAAGTTTGATGATGAGTCCAAATTCCCTTCGAATCTTCGTATTTTATTAACAGAGTGGGGCAGAGGGAGAAAGTTAGTTCTGCACATAGAAACTACACGCTCCTCTCCAATAAATTGTATCTACAGCTTGTTGTATATTCAGTTGAGCAGAGCCCGAGGACCAAACGAATAAATGAGCTTCAAGATGAAAAGAGTTAGGAGGAGGATGAGACTAGATGGCAGAGAAGCTGATGGTGTTATCCTTTTACCTCAACGATTTTCCGGAGCCTGCTAAATGATGGCCTTCTTTGGGGTTGCTGAGGCGAGGGACGGAAGGAGGCGAGTACGTCAAAAGAGAGAAAATCGTACGTTGCTAGTTCTCCCATAAGAGTAAAAGTTTGCCGTTAGAAAACTGCAATTAGAATTATTAGAAGAGGGACTCGAACTCACTGCTTGTTCTGGTTTCTTCAACTTTAAATAATTCTATGACTTTAAAGCTTTAGCAACGAAAATGGACAAAAATGTGTAACAAGAAAAGTCGAAGAGTACATTAAACAGCTTTGAGTTGCAATGATGAACTCATCAATTTGGAACGCAGTTGAGAAATTGCAAAAATTAAATAACAACAGCATTAGTTACGTTCTAAGTGGCTTCGTAAGACAAGCCACAAAGTCGCTGCATAATTTAATTACATGTTTTCATTACAACCTTAACAGATATGCGAAAGGTATCCGCAATATTTTTTCAGTGGAGAGTAAACAAAGCAACAAGTTCTCCATGTTCTACAACAGGTCGAAATAAATTAACAGAAATTAAGTTATTGGTTCAATAATGCGATATTTTAAGAGAAGTGTTGTGTTAGATTTAGTTGAAACATCTTGAGCTTGGAGTTTAATGCATAAACATATTTATAAAAACATTAGCTTTACAGCTTCAATCCGCAAACGGAATCATTCAGTGTGTTCTTCAAAAGGTTGCAAGAAGAGTCTTTGACTCAATTTTGCAAGAAGCTCTCACTAATAATTCCGTTCTTGTTATCAAATCTTATTATCTCGCCTTAAAAACTATGCTATGAATGAAACTTTGGTACAATTTTATTATTTTCCATTATAAATTCTTTGTTTCAGCTCAAGATATTCAAGTCTCAAATTGTGTTAAGATTATATGTTAAATATTAAAACGCTATGGTTCATTTACTTGTTTTCATTTTGCGACGATGCTTGCCTTCAGATATTATGAAAAATTGATGAAACATGCCATCTTGAAATTCCCTACAACGTGGGTTGAGGGAAGGTTGAAATTGAAGCGTTGGTAAGAAGAGTAGAAGTTGCCTTTTCTGTACGAAACCCTTCGTGTTCTTTCATCATTCATCCCGGCCTTATCCGCTCTCCTTCCACCGACAACATTTCCATTCTACGTTCGTGTGCGCACACCCTCATCCCACCCCATTTTACTTTCTGTCCGAGCGCTATGAGTTCGCTTGAACGAGAGTTTTCTTATTTTTGTTTAGAAAATATTCCTTGAGCTCTCTGTAACATTATTCTCGGTACACACAAAATTTTCATCACTTTCACGTTTCAATGTTTGCTCGTAAGCAAACATTTTCTTTGCACAATAATTCTACAAACCTAAGTGAATTTCCTATCAGTTTTAATGAGAAATGATTCTTATTATGGACATAGTAACGATAGTAAAATTAACCGAACTGCACAAACACCGTTCTTCAGATGGGACATCCAACTAAAATGATTTGAACAACAGCAAAGACGTTTTTGGTCCTGAAAAAGAATTTCGGGAAACTGGTCCAACAAGAACCATAATTTATGGAAGGTCAACGTTTAAATGCTGCAGCAGAGAGTGACCGCTTATATCTTAGCGTTGATTTAAAGCAGCATCATTTCGTCATACATTTCTGGTAAAGGGGGAAAGATCTTGCGAGTGAAATCTGGTTTTCCCTGAAAAGATTTCGCCGTGAGAACGAAATTCATGTCTTAAGAATTTCGATTCAAAGCCAATTCTCATCTGGTACATTGTGGAATCTGTGCTTGGTGAAACTCAACCATGAATATAAAACTAATTTCTGAAAAGTTTTTCATAAATGAACCTCTTTCATGTGTCGGCTTCAAAATCTGATGGGAATTTCCTTCACAAACCCTCAGCAAAAATCAGGCAATCAAACTTTGTGAGATTGAAAAGTCCATGATAAAGTTCTTTTTGTTCGGACAGCTACGAGTAGTTTCTATAGCTAAATAGAATAATTTAGATTGTCAACTTGTTACAAACCCCAATCTCCCCAGATTTCTGCAGATTTTCAACTGAAAATTTTTGCCTTAGAATTTCTCAATTACTGTAAAGCAAATTAGTACAAGCTTGTGTGAGGTTTGTTTGCCTTGATCGGCACCTTTCAAGCGCAAATACTTTTCAAATTTCGACGAATTTACAATCAGTAAAATATGCTTTTAAATTTCCAAAGAAATCTGGAAACCATTGAAGCTAATGAACTGATTCAACTGATACCTTCAACATTTCTGTTGCTCCATCTACACGAAACCGTAGCAATAGAAAACAATGCTAGCGACCGTTATGTGTCAGCACGTTTATATTGCAACGGATTACCCAGAGGGTAAAATCAAACTTGTTTTGGAAACTCGTTCAAACCCTTCCTGTCTTATAGTTCCATCTATTAAACAACCTTTTATTATAGAATATTTTTCTGTAGAGAAAAGAGTCCAACGACTTCAAGGAATGTTCTTTAAGATTTGTATCTATTTTGAGTCAATTCTGCTAGGAAGGATTGTAGTGGCAATGATATTGCTCATCTGTACATGTTTGTCAGTCGCTAACCTTTGGCTTTGCTCGCCTTTTCTCTAGAGTTAAGTAAGCAGCAGTATTGACCAATTCCAAGAAAGAATTAATCGTCTTCAATATCATTAAGACGTTCAAATAGTTTCTTAATTATCCCTGGATTTATTTCAACTTTCTTAGATAATTTAAAATGGCAGCTCGCCTCTCATTACTTGATAAACTTACGACTTTCCACGGAATCATTTCCTCGCACACACGGAAAATGGAAATTTTTCTAAGGCGGAGTACATTTTGGATTTTCATCATTGACATAAAAAAGAGCGGCTTTTAAAATCGGAACGAACACAGGCGCACGCAGAACACATAATGGAGTAAAAAGGTTCGGAAGGGTTTAATTTTTAACAGCGAGCAAAAAGTTCCTTTTTTCTGTAGGCGGAGTTTGAAAAATTATAAAACTCTTCATCCTTCGGGATGTGTGTAAGTGAATATATTTTTACGGCACGAAGCGACTGCAAAAATTACTTTTTCGTTTGAGGAGAATGAGGTTTTTCGAATCACCGAATGTTAAACATTGTTTTTGGTTTCGTTATTCCGGGAGTATTGGAATGGGAACCTCACAGAAACAGGGTGGGTGGAAAACTGATGTCTGTATACTATGTGCACGTTTCCAGCTCCCAGGTTTTTTCTCGCAGCGATAGTGGAATGGAGCCTCACACTGCTGATTATGTACGGAGCGGGAATCGTTGCGGGCACGCAGTAGAATGAAATAAATAACAGTTTTTCATCCACACACTGTCGGAAGGATTTTTAGCTTAGAGATGTGATTGCAGACACATGCAGAATAAATATCCGTGCACGCATCAACAACGGAGAATTGTTTATTTCAGAGCGAAAAGATATCGTTTGTCTTAAGCTGGCTGATGCTGAGATGAGAGGCTGAATCTTCGCAAACAATCCATTTAGAAACAGAACAGTTTTCCTTCCTTTACAGAGTCTTGGTTTCTATTTTAGCTTAATGATGTTGCCGTGGAAATGATGATGAAGAAATGCATCTGAGATCATGTTCGAAGATTTGTCTGCAAACAAAAGAAAAGTTAGTTGTTGTGAGGCCAAGGTCTTTCTATTGTTGATCATTTCTGCAGCAGATTGACATTCACAACGTACAACAAAACTAACTACGCTGTGAGAGCGGAAACGATAATAAAGTTTTCACAAATCAGTCAGGTGACAGTTACTATTGAAGCCGCTTAAATCCCGCCTATGTATTCATAATGCATTTTTTTCGCGGATTTTTAAAAAAATATATAAATTAAAAAAGTACACACAATTATACGAGCACGTGTTTCTGGACGAAAAAATGAATCTGTGCCAGAGAGGGCGAAAAAATTCAATATTTTTTCGTTCATTATTATTTTCAATACGATGTAGCGTGATACTTCAATAATTAGTGTCATTCAGCGAGCACTTCAAGGGAGCGACCCTGAAGATTGTCGGAACTATGTGAAGTGCTACAACTCAAAGTTCACAAGATCAAGAGTCAAGTGCAAATAGTTGAGCCATTGCAAATGTGATTCGAACATAAACTTTCGCTTTCTAAATTTCTATGCTTCTCACACGAGCATATCATAACATTACGAACCTAACAATAATGATTATTGCAATCGAATGAAGTCGAACACACATTGAGGCTTTGATATCGATTATTTCGGTTTAAATTTGCATATAAGCGCATTGTGTTAGATTCGAATTAGTTTAAACTTTAAAGTGATGACAGTCATTAGGAACAAAATTGAAAGCTGAGTTTGCTTTGCCACTGAGTTAACAGGTGTAATGCTATTAAAATCATTTGATAGCGGCGAAGAAAATGCGACGGGATTGTGATCGTTTCGTGGAATTACAGCGAAGCGTCTTTGATTTGTTTTGCAATTTTTCTGATCTAATGTAGAACATAAATTTGTAATTTCACTGAGCTTAAGTTCAACTTGCTGTTTCGAAATTTTAATATTTAAGCTTTCATTCAGCGAGATAGACAGAACATTGAGAGCTGTAAAACATTTTCGGTCAGCATAATTATAAATTTATTAAAAATTTTTGTTATTAAAACTATAAACTGCTTGATTATTATTTTCATAAATAAAACAATTTCACATAATAAGCTGAACACATACAGTGCAAATTATCAAAAAACTCAAAGCCTCGTTTAATTTGAATTTCAATTTCGAGAAAAGTTAACCACAGGAAAAAGTTATGAAATATTTTTGCCAGAAATCGGGCGTCTAATGTGTTGGTTTTAGGAATTTAATATCATGCATCCGCTTGGCCGTACAACTGTTTAATTTGGCAGCCTTTAGTTTTAATTAATTCCAAAGCTTCCTGTCTCTCGCTGCCATAAAACTTTCCCCTGAGCTCCGTGTGGAAAGTTGGAAAATATCAAGGAAGATAAATAAGAAAGTTTTAATTATTCGGAGCTCTAGACGCTTAATGCCTTCCTAAAACTCCCAAATTAATTTTCCATATCTGTTTTTTTTGGTGACTGTACGCCAATGTATGTCGAATCTATTGATTTTTTCGTCGACTGCTTTTATTTTGAAAAGCGAGGAGCCTGGAAAATTTTAAAATTTGCATGACAACGACAGCATCCGAATAAAAAGAAAATAAATTGCGATGCAGTTTCGCATCAAACGGTCCTGGGGATATGAGTGGATGCATTTTTTGTGCGAAATTTTCATTGCATAGTTTTTAGTGCATGGTGTCAGGCGCTCTCTTATGTACAATATTTCAATTGCATGCTGCTGAGCCCATCATCCCACAGGATTTGCTCCCCACACTGCGATGCACACAAAACTGCACACGCAACCAGCGCTTTCTCTCGGAGACAAAAATGCATTTTTGCAAGGAGAGAAATTGGAAAGCTCAACTGAATTCGCTATGGAATTGTTTTGGCTTAACAGCTTATAAAGTTTCTTATATTCCCAGTAACAAGATAAGCTTCTAACGAACAAGAAAGTCTCAAAAGTGCAAAGGAAACGGATGTCTCCAGAGCAAGAGGAAAGAGATTTTCTTCCATTTCCGAAGCGCTCGCATCGTCTGAATTTTTCATTGGTCGACGAAACGATTTTTTGCTGTTGAGTAAAACCGTCGAAAAACTGGAAAAACATAGGAAAAACTCCGCCCCATCATCAGCGTGGAGGAGAAAGTTTATTTCTCGTTTTTTGCGCTGAACTCAAACGCTGGAGCATTTGTACATAGATACGTAGAGATGAATGGATGAAAAATGAAGGAAAATTGATGGAAAGAGTGTGGTGGAGGTATGTACTCGATGTATGGCTTTTGCTTTGGCGCTCTTGGCGTGAACGTGTGAGAAGATGCGTTCATCGTTACAGTGAAGAACGCTATCGTCGAGAATCTTGTGGATTTAATTTATCATTATGAAAATTTATTCGTTGTTTATTCGCTGCCAACATGTCTCATAAGTCAAATTACGCTTTTCCATTTCTCTTCCCTCTGTCTTCCGACTTCTGGAATGTCATTTTTCATAACGCTTCACCGTCCGCTCTTTTTTACTGCTCCCTGTAATGCTATTTTTCTTCGCCTTCGCAGCATCAAGTTCGGGATGAATAATCACGTTTTTAATCTCGTTAAAAATCTTGATGGACAATTAAAGCGAATAATGAAACAGAAGATACCTGGGACTATAGCATAGGCCAACTACAAAAAAATCTAATTAAATCTCAAGAGGATTTCAATCATTTATGATGCATGATGAAAAATTCTCAACTGATGTTAGTGAAACGCAAGGAAAATGGAAAAAATGTGAAATGAAATATCGAAAATGAAAAATGCGTATACGTGAGTGGGAAGCAAGAGATGGAAATTTAATTTTAAAATTCCTTCTCTTCCTCGTCCTGGCTTGAGCTTCATAGATGGAAAAGACTCCAATGAATGCAAGTTGATTTCACAAAAAAGCTTCATCAAGATTTCATCATCATTCAACGAGTTCTTCAACTTTAATTGCAATTTCAGAACTCAGCCGTTCAACTTTGCACTTAAGGATCTTTGATTCTCGTTGATCAATAAAACGTTCATGTCCAATCTGCCGTAACAAGCATTAGAAAGTTTCAATATTTGTAGAAGATTCCTTGCTGCGCTAAAGCTTTCACTATGAAATGTGGAATTACATTTCTGTTTAAGCTGTGTACGTGCTTGCATCAACTTTCTGCGACAAGAATTTTCAAACAAGGGCGCAATGTCAGCAAATAGCTAAGTGGCAAGAAAGCTTATTTGGAGTTTTTGTCTCTCAAAGAAGTCAGAATCCACAAGAGTTACAAATCTATCGCGTTTGCAATTATCCAAACATCCATGGTTGCCTTTCTAAAACAGATATTTACGTTAATATAACCCAATGGTTGTGAATAATTACTCGCATTTATATTATTTGCTCAGCAATACGCTGTAAGCGTAAAAGGAAAGCATGGAGTTCCTCCCTTCAAATTAAGACCGACATGATCCGACAAAAGAAAAATTATTCCCCATTCGTTTTTGCTGATATACTTTTGCGATACCGAGCGGCAGTGGATATGATTATTCTGAAAAATCATCCTTTTCATGTACGGAGCTCGAAAAACACGCATTCGCACGGAATAATTAATAGATGGGAAGAGCGCGATCTTGTCCGGAGAGCGGTCGAGAACTCTTGCATGCCAGTAAAACAAATATAATTTTCGGATGAAAAACAATCATTTGTCATGCTTTTCGTATTGTTTTCCCTTCACCTCCTCGCTTTATTGTCCATGTGTGAATACTTTTTTCTCATGATATAACTTGAACGCAGCGCAAAGGCTTCGAAAACCTTTTTTTGCCTCGCAAGTCACGCTATTTGCGATTCTCTTACGACCCCGAATAAAAAATTAACGATTAGCTTTGACGTTCCACATTACCAAATTTTTACTAACTGAATATTTATTCTAACTGAGCTTCAGTCTAACATTTTGTTGAATCCATAGAAATTTATCTCTGGCCAGCGCAGTTTCATTCTTCCTTATTTAAAAAGCTTAGGTTAAGCATTAGCATAAAACTAAGATATTCCGGTGCTCTCCAGACATTAATTAAACTCGCCTTCTCGTTCCTTTTTATCTTGCATCGGGCAGTGGTCGAGGATTAACTATAATTTGAAATAGCTGAGTAGGATGGTATACTTCGCTTTCATTCTTCACGCTAGCCAGCATCCTTCACCATAACATATCACGTTCATTATGTATTCCGATCTTTTACCAGGAGGAGAAAATGGCCTTTTTTTACTGGAATTTTCTATAGATCTCCACCATTTTAGCCGAGAGGGATTTTCTATTTTCAAAAGAATAACTTTTCACATCCTTCCACCGCTCGACATCAAGAGCATGAATTTATTATTCTATCTTTTATCCCAAACCAAGATAAAGTTGAATGGTTTTTCTCTTGCTCTACGATGCTTAAAAAGGCAGCAGCAAAATCCTTTTCTCCGTTGTATAATAGTTGAATGAGAACGAATGGAAAAAGTTTCTCCTTTTTCTTGATTAACAAGTCAACGTCGCTAGTCGTGATACTGCAATCTCTTTGCTTGCTTTAATCTGTTCAAGAGATTCTGGTTAACGATTGTCTCTTGTGCTTAGTTAGATTAAAAAAGTTGAATTATTGTGAGGGCGGGCAAGGAACTTTCAAGCTCTCTGCAAACATTAAAATAATTTAATAACAATAGCTTGGGCATATCTCCGTCCTCTACTTCACCATTGCTTTCTAGCTATTATTATGTTGGGACAGAATTTCATTTACAAAGGTATTTTGATTATAAAAGTTCATGATAATGGAGGTTTTACAACCTCCAGTCAGCCAAATTGTGCAAGGATGAGAAGTGATGGAGTTATCTTACTGCAAATATCTCAATGCGCTCTACTCAAAAATGTAAGAGTCCTCTCCAGTCGGTAAGATGGATCGGAGCATTTGTTTTGATGACAGGATCAAAACTAAATTGTGCCATTAATTCAGCAGAAAAATGCACAGATATCATAAAGAAACAACGAACAGTGTTTAACTAAACTAAACTTAATCAAACGATCACGATAGGAATTGTATCAGATCAGTCTTTTTGTGTTAGGATGTCTAAGTTTCATTGTCACAAAGTTTCGAAACCATTGGTAAATAAAATATTACATTGATAAAACCATGACTGCCTTGATTGGAGTGGAAATTGTAATTGAAATATCTAGTATGACTTGTTAAAAGGTTTTTAGTTAAAGTTCGTTCTGATCGACCAAGAAGAAGCAATTTAGCCGACTGCTTTTTCGTGAGCATTTTAGTGGCCAAAGCCAAATGAGATTGGCGTAAATTTTAGTCGTCTACATCTAAATTTTGGTGTGGAATTTGAGTCGAAAAACCTTTTATGCTGGAGCAGGGAAACTAAAGTTCTAATTACTGAAAAAGAGTTTATGCGGCAAAAAGTTGGTGAGTTATTTTGCAGCGCGGAAGAAAAAGTTTGTTCTTAATTCTTCATTCTGACTGTTGGCAAGAGAAAGTTAGCCCGGAGCTGTAATTCAATTGCTTTCCAGCAATTGTTGGAGCTTGAAAAGCAATTACTTTTTACTTTTTATAATGAAAATTTATCGTTCGTTGGCATGAGCAGCAACTTTTGTCTCCGAGCCTTGCGCAACACAAGCATTTCTAATTTGCCTCTAAATCGTATGAAATTAAAAAGGGCTTGATTGTCATTTGATTACTTTAAAGAATACTCAGGGCTTATGCCCAATTAAAAATGAATAAATGAGATGTAGACATCAGAATAATGTAATAAAATTTTGTAGGTTTGTTCTAAAATACGAAATCTATTTACTTATCTGAGGTTTTAAAACTTAGTTTCATCTAGCAAAACATTGAAAATTGGAGAATAAAATTTGAAAACGAAGTTATTGAGTTGTAAGAGAATGAGCTCATGAAATAAAATGACCAAATAACTTGTAACCTAGCTTATTAAGTTATAAATTGAGTGCAAATGAGATTGAGAGATTGTTTACAGAGCATCAAAGTTGGATTTGAATTGATCCTCTGAATGATTATTGCGTTCATACTTTGTAGCAGTTTTACAGATTTCAAATCGAAAAGTTGGAATCATTTCTATTTGGTGGAACTTCAACTTGAACGTGTCCAGCCATCGTCATAGCATTCAACCCAAGAGATTCGTACATTACACGTTGCCATGTTGAATACCGCACATTTGACGTTATGTAGACGCAGCGACCCTTCTTTTGTGATGATGCTTGTCCGAGTTCCCCTTGCATTCAACGAAACTTTCACAGAGATAGACCTTTTTCCCTTATTAATGACGGCTTCTCAGTCCACATGGAATAAATTTTCTAATGCGTTTCCATACACAAGAACTTTTTACAAGAGAAAAGTCTGCAATGGAAATTTTCACGCAAATTGCTGTGCGAGCGAAATGAACCTTCTTTCATAGCAGCAGAAAGTTTCGTAAATAAACGTGCGATTTAACCCTTTTCAAAATGCCTTTTCGCATTTCGTTTCCTTCTCCAAGCAGAATGTATTAAACAAAATGCCTTTTCAGTACCAGAAGGGGATATTCAGACTGAAAAAGCGGCAGAAGACTCGAAATGTTGAAAGGGACGCGAGATTTTCGGCCCTTTGCGGCTGCTTTCCATACACATTGCTGTTAATGGGGTGATCGAGTCTATGGAGTGAGCTCGTTTGAGACGTGAAAAAAGGCATTCATTAAATGTAGAAATTTTCTCCGGATGTATAGGAAAAATTTTCGTTTTGCGAGTGCACACGACAGACGTGGTGGGGGCTCAAGTGGAGCGAGAAAACCTACGGCCACACACACATAATTTTTAGGGCGATGGAAAGAGCCGCTTCATTGTTTGAAATTGAACGCGAAATTGTTTTTTAAAAAGAAAAATTCTCCCTCGCTTTCATAGCTCGGCAGTTTAGAAGAGCGCTGGAATTTGCTTGCAGATTTTAGTTAATGTTTTCTCATGCTTCAACTCTTTCTTGCTCGCTTGATAGTTGAAAAAGAACATGGAGGGAATTTAATTTTCTGTGCGTGCGTAGAAGCGAGAACGTCGCTTGTGGGACGAGATGAGAAGGGAAACTTTTTGCTTTGAAAAGGTTTTTCTTTCTCCATTATATGTACAGCAAAAAAGCGGCGATGGTTCCTTTGCGTCCCTCTTATCACATTTTTGCAAATGGCTGAATTTTAAAACTCATTTCCTCGCTGTTGTCTCGAGCGGAGATTCCTTCTTTGATCGTGGAAATTTGTTTGTCAGAGCGATTAGGCCTTTTGATTCAAACCCTTTAGATTGCTAGCGTGTAAGCTTAGGCTGGATAAACATTTATTATTATTAAGAGCGATGAAACGCAATTCGTTATCGACTTGGAGTTTTTATGCAAATTCTAGGGTTACGGAAGAGATGGTAAAATTCCTATACCTCGCTCGTTCACATCGAGCGAGTTTCCTAATGATTGCCGAGCAAAAAATATAAAAAGTAAATGAGACGGGCACAAGCGTCGAGTCCAATTCCGCATAATTAAATTCAAACAGAAATATTTCAAAACCCAGCCCGACAAAACCAAGGGATGAACTTTTTAATGTCTCGAGTAAATATGCGGAGTTGGCCATAAATTTTGCGCCGAGTAAATTCGCTATCGAAGTAATTTAAAATAATAACGAAGCTACATAGGTTTTATAGAAGTTTTTAGTAGTCATACACATAAATTGTTCTAATCCACTACGATCTGAGAAATCGGAGAAAAACTAAACATGGATTTAAGGCCATTTAAGGTTTGTCTACTTTAAATTTTATTAAGGATGTTTGTTTCGACTCTTACTGGTTGAATCTCGATGTGTAATTTTTCTGACTCCACTTTAATCATTGTATTTTACTGAATGAATAGGATACGATGACACTTTATAAAACAAACGGCGTAGTCAACTAAACAAGCTAAATGTTTTGAGTAATAGTTTTATCTGTAACTGAGAATTTTTCTCTTACAGATATTGCCAAACATTTGGCTTGTGACACATTGTAATCTCTCAAAAGGAATTGGCGCGTTTGCAGACTTTTCAGCTCAATATTCTGAATATTAAATTTCCATCAAGTTAATAACTGACCTTGCATATGAAAATGAACATTTTTTCTCTCAAGCGCTAAATATCATTTTTTGGCGGCGAAAATAACGAATGCAGGATCAATAATCGATTTCGAGCTTTCACAGTGTATGTGACAGACTGAGCGCTGTTTTACGTTTATCACCAATGACATCAGTCACTTTGGGTCGCGAAAGAGTTTCGTGCTTATTCATGTCATTGCTGATTCGTATATTATTAATAGAGCACTCCTAGCTTCATCATAAATCAAGTAGGCAGTACAAAACCTCAAGAAACGAGAAGTAATTTCCAATCGAGCGAATTTGGTCACCAATTTCTGGTTTATTTTTAATTTGCAAATTGAGATAGAAATTTCTAAAGAGCCTGTTGCTCCTTGTCAAACGTCTTCGATCTTTCTTTAAGTATTAAAATAAAACTGCGATATAAATCATATTTAAACAACCGAAAGTCTAGTAAATCTCTCCGACTTCTCTCATTTATTTTTCCTCTCGACAAGAGGTGCCGCTGAAGGTCAGAACCAAACCCGTTCGCCTGAGCTTTTAAATTGTGAGTGAAAACACGCTGGGTGAGGCATCGGAAAAATATCTGGATGGATGTTCAGAGACTCGATATTGATGTGTGAGTATGATGAGGGTGAAAAAGAATAATATGAGAATACAAGCGGAATGAAAAATCGCCGTTGCAGCTTTCGCTCGTCTCCCCTATTCTGATATTAACGAGAAAAAAGTCGCTGCTCTGCCATATATGAAAATACCCCCCACAACAACAAAGGCACACGCTCGCAAGAAAAATCGCAGCATGAAAAAATCGCGAGTCGGGATAAAACACAATTTTTTTCATATGCTCGGCGTTCCGCTACAAATTCCGAATTAGAGACAGGGATTTTTTTCCAACTGCTGAGTGCTTTCTCGCTGCAACTCTTTTTCCGTCCCGCAACGACATAAAACAATATTTTTAGGTTTTCCATTCCCGTTATTCAGTGCGAAAAAATATTTTGTTAGCTGTGGTGTGTTTTTTATAATTTTCCCGCGAATCTCAGTGAAATAAATCAGATCAAAGGTGACTTCGAGACAAGAAGGCCCACACACGTAAACAATTGGTTTTCTTGAAGACGAAGGAAAGATAAAATTGAAAATAGAGGCAACGCCGTTTTTGGAATCAGTTTGTTTGTTTCCTTGTTTTTCTTACTATCCGGTCATGGAAGCAAACTAAGAATTTTACGAGATGTCAAGTAAGTTGAATATAAATTATAAGCTAAAGGAATATTGCACCTGGACTTAAGGAACATTAGACATGTCGCTCTGTTTTAAGAATGGCGCAAATACGCAGTAATTTTGATAGCAACATCATGGTGGTGGGGGCACGAGGGATCGACCGTATGGCAATACAGAAGCCTCCATGAGCAAAATTTTCATATTTCCGATAAATGCTTTATAGAATTATAACCTGATATTGTGGCTGTTTATGTCCAATTAGTAAATAATTATAATTTGTTTGAGTTCAGTTTTTTGGCAATGATGAGATGGTGGAATTTCGATGAAAATCTCGGGTTAGTAGTCAGCGAGAATTTTATTGAATTATTTAGCATAAATTTTCAACGAAGACTGCTTGAGTGCTTTAGCTTCAGAAGAGCTAGTCAGCATACTGAGCCATTAGAACTAATGATATAAGCTTATTATAGTGGAACACATGCAAAGCAACTACACGAAGCCTGAAAAACTAAAAGCTAAAAGCGGCCAAGAATTTTGCGTTATTTTCTAATAAGCGTTTTATTGATTTTTTTTCTTCTACAAAAAGCAAGTTACTTCTTTCTCGACTGATGTTCACTGCGAACAGCTCGGGAGTTACCACAGAGTTTTCATAAGATGGCGACATAGTCCTGTTATCTCACTCGTTTTCACTTTTCACCAAATCGCTCAAAAAACAGTCTTCTTGTTCATTAATTTTCCTCAAGTATCTGGAAATAGATGAAAGTGAAATTTATGTGATAAGTCATTTGATATTTGTCTATTAATTCAAATCAATAAAATAATTTAACTATGGACGAGCGCTTCTCTTGCTATTAGAAGCAGTCCCCGTTCCAACTTATCCCATGAACCCTCTCGCTACCCTTTGCATTTACCATTTTTACTCTCGGAACGTTTTCTGAGATCGTCTATGAAAACGAAACTTCTGCGCAGGCATTTTTAAGCATCATTTTATTTTTCACCCCTTCACGAAGCGATAAAAAAGCAAGAGAAAAATGAGAGGAAACTCAAATGTTCTATGCTTAAAATGGGGGTGCTGAAGAGAGCAAAGCACAGATGGTGGCGGGAAAACGATGGAATGTCGAAGATGTAGGGCGAGCAGGCACCAATACATAGTAAGGTTTTTTGCCCTGGCTCGAAAAACTGCAAAAACTAAATTTTTTATCTCTCGCGATTGCGCAAAACTTCGCAGCTTCCTTCGAAGTATTCGAGAAATACGTCAATAATTTCCTTTTGTTATTAAAAAAATGCTTTTTAAATTCCATTGATTTTTAAAAATCCCGAACATGAGTTCTGTTTAATGAAGCCAAATTGTTGAAGCTCAATGCTAAGATGCGAACTGTTGCATTTCATTCATAAATATTGATTTTCTGTTCTCAATGAAATGAAAATTGAGTTTACGTTGCAACAATCAGACACAACTCAACAGATTCGTTCAGAAACTAATTTTTATTTGCGACTCGATGCAATATAATACCAAGTGCAACTTATCTCGCCAACGTGTTTTCTGACTTCAGCGTTAACATGGTATAAACAGTATTTTGTTTTAATTAAAAACACTTCATGCGAACACGAGGATGAGAGCAGTATCAGGTATAATTGTTTGGCTTCATTATCGTTGGAGAGCTTGAAAGTTTCCTCTCTGATCATTTCAAATGGAAAAGTTTTTCATAGCGCTACGAAAAGTGCTGGCAAAATTGCATTTTAATGTAGCAGAAATATTATTTTAATGTTTATTATGTAGATATTTTGTTTACATTTTTTCCAAAGCTTCCCGTCTGCTCAACAGCCAAGCACGATTTCGCAAATATTCAAAAATTAATGTTCTGGACAGCAATAAACTCGATGATATGCTCCGTCGTTCGTTTAATATGAATCTTACGAGCGATCGCCTAGGGCTTTAATTATCGTAAAAGATATAATTTCTCTTTTCGCAAATAAAATTTCAAGCATTAATGAAGAAAGAAAATTTAATTATTTTCCGGGGGAAGGAAAAGCCTTTCCTCGCCGTCATCGCAAAAGCGAAACTCAGTGAATGGAGTACGTAATTACATTTTCATTTTCGGACATGAAACTGAGTGTATTTAATTTTTATGTTTATGAATGACATTCAAAAATAAGGAAATTAATTTTCTAATGTGCTCGGAAACTTGTCTGTAGTATCTATAGCTTTGATGGAGTGGAAACACTGAACTTGGCAACGTTTATAAACGGACATATTCAAGCGATGATTAATAACTTGGCTGGATTCGAAAACTGATGAGAAGAAAGCCAATGGCAGAGGAAGTAATTATCTTTCAAATATTTGAATAAGTTCTCCGGTTTTCTAGATAAGAATATGAAATTATTTTCTGTAATTCATTTCTATTCAAATGAAAAGCAACAGAAGTGGATGAAATAGAAGTTGAGTAGCGAGACGTGAACTTTCTACGTACAATATTTGAATGACTTTTCCATTTTAAATGGTTTCTAAAAGCAAACACAACTGTACGAAACAATCCTACGTTTCTCGTGCAGACCCATTACTCGAGAAGGGCGAGAGTTTTCACATTATTTCGTTCTACTCTTCGTTCCCCTTCCTTTTCTGCCCCCAGCTCTTACATTTTATTTTATTTAATCTTTCTCGGTACGGAACATTTTTCTTTCAAATTCAAACTCGCAACTCTCCTACGAATTAAATTTCTCAACCATTGCTGCAGCCGACAGATCGAGAAAAATGCCTGAGACGGTCTCGATGCTCTAACCGCTTCTTTGCCAATTTCCCAGTGAAAAGTTGCAAGAAAATAATTAGAATTCTTGGCGCTAAACATTTCGACTTGTTCGTTGTCTAGTAAATCACAGCATCCAATAAATTTCAGAGTCTGTCACTTCTGGCGCTCGAGTTTCTATTTCGTAATTTGTTTAATTGAAATCTGAGATTGTCCAGCTTAATTATAAAACTCTCGTTGCGCAATCTTCATTGTGGATTATCAACACGATTGGACAACGATGTCACTAAATGCGAATGGGCTTAAGAACAGTCGTAGCGTGATTTGTCGTTGAGTGGTTAAATATTTTATTGCAATGGACGAGTTTCTTGTAATAGCACTGATGCATTTGTGATGAAGCTCAAACTAGAACAAGTTTTAATGAATACTGCTCCATAAGCTTGAATCAATCTAATTCACCGTCACTGTGTGAAGTATATTCTATTAAAATAGTTCGTTCGTTCAAAAGCTTGGCTTCGTGCATAAAATTTCCATGAAAATAATTTCTCGGTTTAGAATTTCAAAAACTTGTGCCTTGAGCGCTTTTCCGTTTAACTATCTCTCGCTTTAGATTATGAAATATTTTTAATGTCTTTGCCACAAAACCCTCCTTTTTCCATCTAATCGAAAGACCAGAAGATGCTATGGAAACCATTTTTGTGCTTGAGGCTATGCACATGCGAAGCTATAGTTTTCTACAATATTGGCATATACGCTCTATGCGAGTTACATAGTTTTATGAATACGGTGAGTTTCGACCTTTTTTCGGGTTGTCCGATTCGGGTTCTGAGAAGATTGAATACATAAGACAACAATTCTCCGAGACTCGAAAACACTCGAGTACACATTTTACCATCTCCTCGATTTTGAAAAATAATTTTCCGAAAAGAAAAACTTTTGTACATGAAAAGTGGTTTTAAAATTTACATGTTCGAGCAAGGTTTTTCGTTTAGGAAAATATACTCGCTCTCTAGTTTACAATACAATGGACACTCGTGTATGCATCTCAAACCCCTTTTTCCTGAAAGCACTTTTGGGGGAAGCTCGGTTTCGTCTTCCACAAATAAAGTGAAGGAAAGTTAGATATGAGAGTCGAAGCGCCTCGTCTGAATAGTAATAACCACCCACATACACCCGTTCTTTAAAATGGCAATTCTCTCCCTCTGTGCATTTATAAAAGATGATAAAATTTTTCATCCCCTTTTGCCGAGAGTGCTCACAGTTTGTGCATGAGATGGACATTGTGGCCCTTTGGCTTTACATACGAGAACTACCAGCAACGAATAATGGTGAATTACTACTTTGTCATGTCTTCGAGATGAAAAGTTCTGTTGAAATTTCATTACGGAATTATTTGGTTTAAGATGTAGATACCGTTAGAAACTGCTGAATTTAAATATCTACTCAACTAGAATAAGCATTCAGCGGGTTTGGTCATAAATTTTCTGCCCTCTATCTGAACCGTGAAGGTTTTCGAAGTAAATTAAAATGTGTCGACTGCCTGCGCAGCAAACGCTCGCATTTATAAAGCTTATTTTCGAGAGCACTGCGAGCATATTGATATCAAAAATCGAATTATTTTCATTCTACTTATAGTTTTGTCGTTATCGTCGAGCGTTTCTTTTTCGAAGCAGAAGCTTTGTTTGCAGATTAAAAGTTTTTTAATTAATATTCAGTGCACGATGAGTTGTGTGCATGTGCGATATAAGAATTTTATTGTCGTCGTGATCGTGAAACTTTACCATCTCCTCGTAGAGAGGCGAATTAATAAAAAGTATTACAATAAATTTCGCTGGCGCTGCTGCAAGAAGGGCGATGATAATTTTGTCGTTCGATAAATATTGTAAATGTAAGCAATATTTTAGTTTTAAATTATTGTAAAGTGAATAGGGGGTTTCTCTCGGTCCCAAAGATTAATGGATTGCCTTTTAGCATTAACTATCCCTGCTCGGAAGGCATGAAACTGTCAGAAAAGGGGATTTGCCCAAATGTGTTCTCTCAAGTAAAAGTTCTTGTTCTCAAAACAATGAGCTCTTTCATCCACCCACAGCTTGAGTGAAAACAAACATAAATTCGTCCCAAAGGGACATTTGTTCAACCCTCTTTAGAAGTCTTCTACGTGAAATGAAAGATTAAAAATGTTCATGGAGCCAATGCGGGAAAAGCTTTGTATTTTATTGCGTACGCTTTATTTTTCTCTTGAAACTTAATTTATACGCGCCCACTAAATCGTGTGATTTATTGAGGTTTGTAGTCGGAAGACAAACGCATCAATTCAGTTTTCTAAACTCGAACGTATCGAACTATACGAGCACCACTAACTTTTGTAGAAGCGACATGAAATTCTCATGAAATGTCTCTTCAAATGTTTGATTAGGGACAAAAAATACCTTGTGCTTTTTATATTGATTTGCCCGCGAGGTCGTTCGCGCAGTAAAAACATTCTCCCTCACAACGTGCGATGCTGTGCTTCGCAGACGAGTTTTTCCTACAGCCGAAGGACATTTTGATGCTGCGAGATGCAAATACAATAGTATCACTATGTAAACAGCTGCATGTGTTGCAACGTGTTCCGAGCATTTGTTATTGCGCCAGTCTCGAAAGCGAGCTTTTCTTTCACCTCGAGACTTAACGCTCGAGCACATTCAGTGTCTGTTGCATCTAGCAAAGATTACGTCATACCCGTTGCAGTCGAAAGTTGAGATCCAAGTGTTTCAACGTGGAAATTCCCCCGCTCTCAACATCCTGTGGGAAACATTCGTGGAATAAAATTCCGACGAGGAGCCCAAGCCTATTACACTCTCGCGCGAATGTGTGGAAAACCACGGAAACCAAAGGACACGATTCTTTTTTCCCGCTTTCCTATTAATTCTGGCACTATAAGGAATGACATAATTACCTTCACTGTTATCACACGTTTAATCGAAATTCGATTTTTTATCGAATAATGGTAACCGTAAATATGTAACATTACCGACTGAAGATGAAGAAAAACTGATGCTGCGACAACCAAAGCATCACGAAAAGGCCAAAATCATCAAATAAGAGAATTAAAATTGTCTCACGCTACAAAAAACTTGTTTCTGCCCTTTCATTCATCGTTGTGTTAAGACGAGTTGTCTGAGATATCTTTAATATGCAAAGATCCTGATCTTTTGACATCTGGTCGGACCAGTCTTCTCAACCCTTTGACTCACACCACAACGAACCAGCTCCGATGACTTCTCCTAATGTTTGTCAAAGTTCTTGATTAAATTACTCAGAAGCAAACAGTCAAATATTTGCTGCTCATCGAATCATCATCGAAAGGATATTTATAGAGAAGTAAATATTTGGAGTATGCTTCAAGGATAGGAAGCGTTCGAGAGACAAGTCGGTTGGTCCCAAACTGCTCTGACAGTATCAAATTTCCGGCAACTCATAACTCCGCTTCGCTCATATTTGAATAAAATGTTAAGTTTGTTTGACGCAAACAGAAAACTTTCTAATCATTTTCTGGGGCGTGAATGCTCTCGAAAATTTTAATTATATATTCTTCCTGCTCGTCGCTCCACAAGCGAGATCTGAAAGTGTTGAGAGCCGAAATTCGAATGTCAAACACAGCGACTCGTTGCACATCTCGAGAGTATTTAAACTGGAGCGAGACTCTTAACTGATTCAAAGGAATCTAGAGTGGATGATCCGAACGATTTCTAATGAATGAACGAAGTCTGACCACTAAAAACTGCATGCTGAAAGGCTAGAATTAATAAATTATCCCGCAACTTTGCCGCTTCCCTCTACTTCCTCTAAAAACATAAACATGAAACAAACTTTTTCTTTGCATTTCTGCTCGTAAAATATTCTAGTGGAAATTTTATATAAATTCAAATTAACAAAAACCGAGAGGTTTTAATCGTGCCGAAAGGCAAAACTTTGACTGGATAGTTTCTTGTTGGATACGTTGCGCTCATCCACAGTTTTGCAAGGGTCTCCTTTACCCGAACACATTTACTATAAATTCAATATAACAGAAAATCATTGCAGGTCCGGGGCGGAGTTCCATCACTAAGCATCTCATAAACTAACCTGAAAAAATGACAAACTTCCCCATTCTCTCTCAGCTCGAGATCAAACTTTGGCATCAGAAAAACCGACAGAATTTTCATTTAGAAATTTTCAAACCAAAGTTTTTATTTTCTAGTTTCTGAATAGTTTTTCGAAAAATGGAAGAAAAATATTTTTAATCATAAAAGTTTCAGATATTCTGGTTTTATGGTTACCAGAAGTTTTCCTTTTGTTGGAAATTCTCTTGAATAAATAGGGATTGCAAATTATTTTGTTGAAAAGACGAGATGGAAACGTGTGGGTTAAGTCGAGTCGACGAAGACTCCAGATCTCCACTCTGGAATGGGCCGATAAATTATTCGCTTTCTATTCTGAAAAAGGCTGGAAATCCTCATTGTAAGATTCATTGAGTTGTTGTGTGGAAAAAATTTAAATAAATAATTCGAAAAGGGTTTGCCTTTAATTAAAATTTCTCTCATCTCTCGAAGGTTTTTGCTTATGCTTCGGAGGAGAATTCAGAAAAAGCCAAACTCGAGGCAGAAAAATTCGATTAGGTCCGAGTTGTGGACCTCTTTGTTAAGTAAATTACGTTCCGGAAAACATGTATGTTAGGATCCTTATCTGAAAGGTTAGATAAAATATATTAGAAGCTTAACGATGAGCGCCCTCGCTCCATTTCTCATTGTCAAAGCAAATCTGCGATTAGAGGAAGCGGTCAGGCTTTTCCCAGAGGAGTTTCATAATGAAAGAAAATTCTGTCATCCGCAAGAGTAGCAAGTCAGCATAACGCCAGGCATCTGAAAAACTTCTTCTCTGTGCGTGGAAGCAACACCCACATTTCATCGCAAACTAAATAAACGATACCTTTTCCTTTCCCGTACCCTTGACTTGAGCAATTTAGAAGCGGCATAGAAAGAAGGGTTCGCTCGGTGAGGGAAAAACAAAATGGCTTTAGAGTTTTCTATTAAAATAAATTAGTTTGTCTGTTCTTTCGGGACGCAAAACTCCTTCACCATAGACGATGTAGAGCGCAATTACTTACAAGGCAACCTCTCATTTCATCTCTCACTTTCGTTGTATGTTTTATCGAAACGAGAATCTCGCTTTGCTGCATTATATTATGAATAACCAGCGAAACTTTCTTCCACCCTCATCAGGGAATCTTAAGGGGGACCCTAGCGATGAAACCCTTTCACATCAACCCTCATCGCAATTTATAAGAGAAATGAGCGAATGTGGGTGGGAGAAATTTATAATCCTGGCGATTCTCCCATCGTTGTAAGCAGAAGCAGTTTCTTTTTATTCAAGTGGCTTTTGTGGCTGTACAAATTTTGAACTAGAAATTGCTTTAGATTCTCTGCAAATCTCACTTCAGATAATTTTATTCTTAACACTTGTAACTTGTCTTAAATTGTTATCTCAATACCACGAACATAGAGACAATCATGTCAGCCTCATCCTTCTTCTCCTGTTTCTCCCCTTTGGGGAACTTGTATATCTATTTGCAAAAGGGGTGACTTGACGGATGAGGGAGAACTTGGAGAACTGCCATTAAATTTAACGATCACCTAAAGTCGCAAATATGTTCAAACATCGAGAATATTTCAGATTCGTCCGAAAAATCCTCAAAATTAATGTTTGTTTGCGGCCAGCGCTTTAATGAAAGCAAGCACACACCTTCAGAAATATAATTGTGGGATTATGAAGAAGAGAAAATAAAATTTCCTCTCAGCGCTGCGGATAAGGTGGAATGTCGAGTGATGAGCGGATAAATTAATTAATCGGCTCAGCTTAGGAACAGGTTCGTTGAATAGAATATTTGACACTTTACCTATCGTCCCATTAGAGAACAAACTGGGGCGACGAAATCAAAATCCTACGGGCCAACCTTTGAACGGAAAACCTTTGCTTCATTGTCATGTAAATTTCTCAAGCATCGAGGGTCCCGTTTGAGAACAGGCGCGTGCTCGTTACCCCTTGAACTATAGATTCACAGTTCCGACGAAAGAATTCACTTGATCTTACGGACCGCGTAGAGGTGTGAAGAAAACCACTTAGATTAAATTTGTAAACTTTGCAATCAATGAAACAAACATAAATGAAGCAAAAATTCTCATGGCTCGAATGTTATTCTCACATTCATGATTCTGACAGATTCAAAAATATTCACATGCTTAGCTGTGAAATCTTTTGCGTTAGGGTTCGTAAGAAACCAGCTTTTCCACTATTCCTCGATGTAATCAAATAAATTCTTTAATCAAAAGTCGGCCCCTTAAAAAGCGACTGCTGTACACACAGAGCAGCGTTACTAAAGGATGAGCGACGTTTTGTTGAGATAATTATCCAGCTTGCCCTTGTGTGGCCTTTCTTCGTTGTGGGACCGAGGCAGAGCCAGATATTTATGAGCAGAGTCATCGCTGAAGCAAAGGAATTTTCCACCCTAAAGGAGGGAAAGCATCGTCCCCAAATCTGAAAAAAGCCCTCGCTATAAATTCGAAACCCTCGAAATTAGAAGGTTTAAAGGTTGTTTTTGCCTCCGTCTAAGTAAGAGCTCATTTACAATATCTGCTGGATGTGGAAAAAGTTAATGCAACATATATTTTTGGATTAGCACACAAGGGAAAAAGAAGCTTAGTTTAATAACGACGCACCTTGTTCTGACATCAAGAAAACCGCAAAAGAAGGTTCCGCGATCAGTTAAAAACTCGAACTAGTTTTCGAATGATGAATCGGTTTTAATTTTTCCATACTTTGCGTTTCATGACATAAAGATAAATTCAACATTTACTTAATATTTTTCCTATGTAATTGAGATGAATAAGCACACAGAGCACGTTACTGAGTAAAAATGTCCACGAAGGAAGCAGATTACAGCCTCAATTCTTTGGATATCGAAGAACACAATTTATTCCAATGGGTTGCCCATTTAACCCTTTTTCAGACGAGAATATTACTTCAGACTCGTTTCCACGACAACAGATTGGTCTTCTTTTTGTTATTAAGAAACTCATGACTAGCATCGTCAACTAACGGTCGAAACAATCTTCCAACCCTTCTCGATTAATTTCACATTTCAAAGGAGCGGAGAGCTTCATCGCCAATATTTCCTTTACGGCTGTCAGACAACACAGAAAATTTGAGTTTCATAAGTTAATATTAAAATTTGTAGCAACGTTTCTGGCTATCGGAAAAGTCACCCACGCTACTCTTGATGGATGTTAACAGCAATGTTCATCAGATTATCCATTAAAACTATCGATTGCAAGCACTTTTGCCATCTCCAAATCCATTAATGGACTTTATTGTTCAGGAGAGCCATAAATTTTCCAGACATAATTTTCATATTTTGCATTTCCATCCCGTACGAGATCGCATGTGATTTTTGCTTTCTCACGTCTCTCGGCCGCTTTTTTCCGCGAGAATCTAAGCATGCGTCGACTGCATGATGCATGAATATTTCAGGTACATGTGGAGACGAAAAGAATACAAAAAGTACATTATAATGCATCGCCTGAGGACTAAATTTTATTATTTACATTCCTGCCTCGCATTCGGAATACGAAATGCGTTTTGTGTGCATCGAAAAGACACTCTTTTTCCAGACGATAAATCATAGGAGCCAGCAATGTTTTTCCAACGTTTTTCCCTCGTCCAAAACGTAAGCAAATATTGCGAAAAAATGGAGTTTTCTTGTTCCGTGGCATTGAGTTGCATAACGTTCGAAACGCAGCGGCTCTCGAGGGCATAAAATTTATAGGCCTAGGCAGCAGTTTCGCTGTGGCGTTTGAACGGGAAGCGGGGAAGAGTGGAGAACGGTGGAGGCTGGTGAAGGAGATTCTTCTCACTATGGCAGCTGCATATAAATCAATATTAAGCGATGCGTTTTTCATCTACACATCAGGAACATGCAGCGAGAAAAAAGTGGCGAATGTCCTGGCGCGTTGTACAAGCATCAGACATATATTTGCATTTGTATATGTGATTTTGCAATTTGCGATGTTAGAGTCAACGGATTTTCTCGTCTTTTTTTTTGGAGCCGCTTTGCCTTTTTTAACGCGGGATGCAATTTTCGCCTATTGGAGGCGATGCACAAAAAAACCGCAAAAAGAGACTGAAGTGGGATTTGCAACGAACGTGTGTTTCGAGCACTCGATGCATGCACGAATCAAGTCGGATCTCAATGCGTTCCTTTATCATTCGAGGATTCTTTTGCAATTGCAATTTTGATGATTGCTAATGCGACTTTTTTCTGCACTTTATGCGACTTTTTGCAAAGCTTCACGAAACCTTCCAAAGCTCCAAAACCGTTTTTCAATTTTAATTATTCAGCTTTTCATATTTTCGTCAAAATCACACAATCAGAAAAATCGATACGACGAGATATAAGCGCCTGTCGATGGCGAATAATAGCGGACTAAGTTTTAATCTGATGTGAACTCTATTCGCTTTACGTCGGTTCGCGTTATAATGCGCTCGACATCTCGCAAAGATTGCAGAATATTCGTTTTTAGTAGCACACCAGACAAGAATAATTTGATAAAATTTCATCAAACTGTTCGGAAAAATTCTGTAACAGATGTTTAAGCTCGCGATGGATTGACCGGAATTTGTTGGAGATAAGCCGATTCAATTGATACATTTGTAAGTTTTGGCAAAGTTGACATGATGAATGGTGCTTTTTTATCAACATCCGCGATGTCAGCTATCGCCTTCCAAATTACAAGGCCTTGAGTGTTCTCTAAACTTTTCATTGGACGGGTGAAGAGCCCTAGAGCGCGCAGTAAAACCGTTAGCAGCCTCCAACATATGCTCGAACCTCACACAACGACAGTAACATTGCTGCTTCGCATTAAAATGAAAATCTATCGCCAAAAATGCATTTCATTTACACAAAAACTGCAGCATCGCCCGAAAAATCGCCTGAGTAAATGCTCCGCTCGCTTTTTTATGTGTACGAAGCACATAAATTCTCTGCATTCACAGCTGAGAAAGCATCGGCTCGGCTCGCTTTTCAATATTTTATAAAGTGCATCGCTCTACATCGAAAAATTTTATGTGACATTTCAGTCAGAGTTTCTGTCGGCGAATGAAGATTTTTTGCCCAATGGATGTTTTCGAAATTCATAAATTCTTTTTCTATGCTGGGTATAATTTTAAATGACGAGCCTCCTGTCCCTCGCGAGGGTTTCCATGTTCAGAATGTCGCTTGCACTTTTAAGGAAAGAGGGAAATTTATGATAGCGTGTTCATCATCAGTGCAACATCGTCCGTAGCGTTTAGAAGATTTTTAGTGAGATTTATAGATTTCTGTCAGTTAGGGGCTTTGGACTCTAAATGAAGTAAAGCGATGCACGTGGTTGCACGTGGATTACATTAAGATGCAAATTATGAGTGACAGGAAAACAATCAACAAAACGTCCTTTCCCTGACATTGACTGAAAACCTTTGACGTCTCTACTTCCATCTATGAAACAGAAACAAGAGCGGCGAAAGAAAATTCCTCCGTCCATAACCAGATGCCTCTTAGTACGCTGTTTGGTTGAAACAATTTTAATCCCATTCCACTTAGCGTCGAAGCACATTTTTACCCCTCAAAATACAACACAAAAGCAGAAAGGCGAGCAAGTGGTGTGAGCGAATGCAAGTCGTATACAGCCCGATGAAATGAGAAACGAAACGGGTTTGAAAGCGATTATAATATTGAGCATAAACTATCAACGACTGAGCCTTTGCGAAGAGCGATGCGAGGACGAACAATGGGATGAGATTTCATTAAGAATTCAACTTCTCTGCGCTGTGTAAAGTCATTGTCACTTCGTCACCCCGCGAGTCATTAAACTTCAAGACTGGAACGGAACTGGCCTAATGGATCATTGATAGCTCGGACATTCATAAAGTTATTGATCCTTCCGCCAATTTTGAAAGCTTTTAAAGAAATCTGTCGAATCAGGTATGGAGATTTGGCTCGTTCATTGAATCAGATTTAGACTGTAACAATATCAAACAACATGCTAAAGAAGCGAATGTAAAACAAAACTGTTGCTAGATTATTTACACTCGCTACGATTCACGTTGTGCCAGCCAATATTGTTATGTTGGAATCGACCGAGCTCTAGCAAGGACGTCAAGGTTATCAGTTGCTTTAGCGGGTGACAATTAAGTTCTGCTTTTGTTCATGATAAATCTCTAAATATAAATAAATGCGCGCGTAATACCCACGACAATGAGAAGTTACGGCGAGAATCTGACCACTTGCGTTAGCGTTAATTTGAATATTTCTGTCTAGCTCGCAATAATTTTGTCACACTGGGCAGTCATAACATTTATATCTTGAAAGATGTAAAGCGTTTAACGTAGAACAAATTACCAAGCGATTTTTGCAATTCTTCCTCACTCATTTACCCATTGCGACATGAAAGCTGCAGTCTTCCATGAGGATGATTTCGGCACCTTACGCACGCAGCCCATGAAAATTTATAATTGCTCAAAGAAAAGTGATATCGAAGGGAGGGAAGGTACTCGCATTGATTTTTCCCGGTTGAATGATTTCAAGGTTGTGTGCAGTTGCGAAGTTTGTTGGAGTTTTAATGAGAGACTTTAAATTCAAGATTAGGCGGAGGAAATATGCCTGCTCTTTTTTTGTCGAATTCATCAATTGAAATTTATGTTCACAAATCGTTAAACGATGAAAACAAAGCACGGCAAAAACAATCTGTAAATTGAGTTTTTATTTCATCAACAAGAACAACAAAATGTTTATTCGCTTCATAAAGTCCCGAAAACCACAAAACAGGTTTTATTTTCTTAGAGACATTTGGTCTCCGTCCCCGAGACTCAAAAGTTTATGAATAGTCATAAAACATCGTTCGCAGGGGTTCGCCTCATTCCTTGGAATCATCAAGATTTGCGGTCGAGGCTCTTTGTCGACTGTTCCCAAACTTTTTTCCAAGTCATGTCCACCTCGGGAGATCTCATTAAACTTTTCAGCGCGACTCTTTCTGCACCGTCACTTGAGCGAGGAAATTTAAATGCTTTCACGATTCACATGCGTAATAAAACGGGCATAAAAGACGAAATTTGCGGAAAGGCTTTTCTGTCGCATCACTGTGGCGAGAAAGATATCGAGAGAAATATTAAAAATTGTATCAGCATTAAATCTCGCGTTTGTTATTGCTTTGTGCAAGGGAGAGAGCTGAAAATATGTTTTTAATTTCATATGCGAGATTTTTATTTGACTCTTTTCACATTCGAAGGCAGAAAGCTACGTTTGATATAATTCGGAAGAGGGTGATTTATGGGAAATGTAATGGGAGAATTTATGAAAAGTGTTAAATAAGATCGTAACAGAGAAATTGTCCCCGCTGAATTGCCAAAAATTATATTTATTTAGTAAACGATGAAAGCGGTTTAGTGGGAAATTCCTTGTTGTTAGGAAATTCTTCCTCCCCCTTCTGTCGGTTTTGCTGATGTGATGACAATCAAACGATCTCGCTATAAATATCGACAGAGATCTGAGTGTGGAAACACGTGACAGGAGCATATGGAAAGGAAAATCTTTTACACCACGATTGATTGAGCAATCGTATTAGGCAGCGCCACTTGTTTGATTGACAAATTGTTCACCTTGTTTCATGTGAATCGTTTCAACGAGCGAATCTAGGTCGACGCCACCAAGCGGAAGTCAACGTTTAACCGATTAGCGATTAATGAAGAAAGTCTAGGCAAAGAAAATTTCAACTGAAAATTTGTAGTTTTAAACAAAACGCGTTTATAAGGAAACTTGAAGCAACTCACGTTTAGCCAAGCGATGAAAGAAAAAGAAACTTTTCGAAATTGCAATTGCTCCGCATGGTAGAAGAGGAAAAGTTTTCCGTCTGAAAACAATAAAGATTGCACAAACTGCATCGGGCTTTCCCTCAGAAAGTTTTCCGAAAAATACGGAGAAACTTTGAATGCAGTTCGCCGTTCCAAATGAAAGGCATGCAAGCCTAATTAAATCGTGATTTACTCGGAAAGTGTCTTATCAGCTGGGCTGGGAATATGACTTCATGTTTTTATAATTCACCATGTGAAGCGAAGCACATTTCATGATTTCATGAAAGCATTTTCGACGTTTGTGTCTTCCTTCGACAACCGACTGGAAAATGTAGGCTGTTTAATCGTCCGACCAGAATGCTGCCTCCACACAAAAGAAAAGAGAAAAGTTAGGAACATTGACAGGTGTTTTTATTGGCATTGCGAGGAAAAACTAGAAATGGAATTTTCCTCCTTATCGCTTCTCCTTATCTTTCACTTCTCTTTATTTTTCGACATGCGTCAGAGACTAATTAACATATGGCTCAACATCGAAGCCGAACGGCATAGCCGTGTGCTAGAAAGCGACAGAAAAGACATACGTCTGCTTTCGACGCTCTTGTTTATTCTAGAGCCGATAAGATAAAACATTGGGGAGGGGAACTTGTTTCGCATCGAGACATAAATCCTTAGGAATAGCGTGGCAACGTTTTCTAGATTGGTTTTTGGCAACGAACCGACACCGTGGAAAACTATCGATCAACTCGATATCAGCTCGGTGAATTGCAAACAGAAAAAAATCATAAATTTCTTACCTTCTCTGCTTGAGGCTTCGGTCGAAGGCTGCGGCGCAATTTTACATGCCATTTTCTCTTAATGTTGAAGGCGATAAGATAAGAAATCAGTCCAATATTTAATTATTGCCTTGCGTTTGTCTATTTATATGAGTTTGCACAATGGCTCGTCGTATGACAACAGTTTAGACATTATTGAAGGTAAAGTCATAAACATTTTTCCTCTGTTTGCTTTTGCCTTTTCAACGTGAAGGCGTTTTAGGGGGAAAACTCAATAATCAATGAGTTTTTTATCGCTCGCAAGTGTGTTTGCCCAAACTCGACACTTTACCTCGCTGTTGAGCTTGCGAACCCTTCGCAGGTGAAATGATTTTCATCAACGATCAAAGTTGATCGATAAGCTCGAATCGAAAGGCTCTGGACTAAATGTTCCGATCGATTTTCTCTTTACAGACAGTTCGTGCTAAACAACATCCTGAATCAATCATTGCTGACGTAAAGTTCTCAGGTGAGTCAACGACAAAACACTTTTCCGCAATTGTTTCCGCCTTAATTAGCCCGCGACAAATCCATTTTCTTAATTAAATATATAAGGAGGACAAAGGAAACTCGACTAATTTCTTTATCAGCGAGCGCTCGATCTGACGCGACCAGAGCGGTAACAAACAATTTCCTCCCTTTACGTCTTAGATTTCATGTTCGCGATAAATTTTCCCTTTTTATGACAACGTTGTGTTACAGTTGCGGTGTAAATGTCATATTGTCTCCATTTAATTGCCCACACAAGCGCGCGCTCGTCTTTTCGCGTTCTGTATTCAAAGCGGTAGCAAAGGACTGCAATATTTTAAATGAATATTCTATAAGCTTCGCCTGATGGCAGATAATGTAACGAGCGAAATGATTTCATAGCGTGTTTCTTGCCTGGAAAAGTGACCCGATCGCACAAGTCACACAAAGAAGGAGCCGAGTTGCGTGATGGACTAAAGCTTATTATGGATAAACATTACAATATTTATAGTTGGGTTGGCTAAAGGAAGACAAGTAGTGGACAAGTCGATGAAGGTTTATTGGTGGAGAACACGAGTCAATCGCGAGACGTCCCGCTCCAAGCTGTAGCGCTCGCTCCATTTGCCATATTAGTTCCAAAGCCTTTACGTGTTCACTTCAAAATGCAAATGCGATGGAGGTTCTCTCGCTCGCCTTTTGCTTTTCCCTCAACTCGCGAGTTATGTCGTGTCTGTTTCAAAGCCTTCCAACCTTATCGCTCATCTCCGATCTTTCGATTATTGATTTCCTCCACAACCACAGACTGACTACATGAAAGACTTGAAGCAATCGTAATTGACATGTGGCGATGGTTATCGTCCACAAATTACGCTGTTGCGAGTTTCCTTAGGTGACTGTCTCTATCTCTGCTCATTTATGTGACAAATGGCAATAAAGGAAAACTCTACGAACGAAACAAATATTTTTAAAGACAGAGGTTTTAATAATTCATTGACAACGACCATTGTTTGATATGATATTCAGTGCATAAGCTGAGATAGCGGCCGGTTTGTGTGCGACATTAGAGCTAAGTACTCAGAGAGCGACATTAATTTTCTTCGATGACATTCGACGGACAAAATCTTTTAGTCTCCCACAGCTAATGTTCTTCCTACAGAAATGTTTAATGAGTCATTAGGGCTAGAAAGAAAGTTATAAATGGCTCGCGCTCCTTGCCATGCATAAAAGAGTCTCACGCTTTCTCGAAGTCAGAAGGACAATTTCTTAATTAATCCATTCTACTTCAGGCTTTAGGTGCGGTATCGCGTTGTTGGTTTAGCTTTTGATGAGAATTTATCGTCAGTAATTTGTATGGAAATTTTCTTGGAGCGCGAGTAGTTTAAAAGTTTCTGCATCTTAGGTGTGGCTCCACTTGCCATCCTTGGGGAGTTTTTAATTTTACTTGTCATTGAGCCGACTGTCTTGTTCCTTGCCCACGCTTGGTATTGCTCGCACATATGCGAATGATTTAATGAATTCATTTGATGAATATCCGAGCACACCCCTTTAAGGTAGATAAGTTCCAAGTTTTTCGGTGAAAAATTCACCTTTAGGGGTTTAAGAAGTGACATGTAGCCTCAGGTTCATCAGTTCTAATTACATTTTTTCCATTTCATTTCGACTTTACGACTGACACGACATCACACTCGCTTCGAATTGGAATTGCGAGCCAGCTCGCCGCTCACCGTTGCGACTTCTGCATGATTTCTTTTTTAATTCAATTGTGTAATAAAATTAAACGTAAATTTATGTTTGTGATCATTCTGAAGAACGACAGAACAGCCCAGAAGGAGTGGCTCGGAAATGTGGCTACGAAGTCAAGGTGGAAAACACCATTTCCATATAAAGATGATAAAAGTTTGATAATGCTGTAGTTAGTTGTTTATACACTGCTCGGAACTTTCTTTTTATGCAAAGTTATTCAAACGCTGGATTGGAGGCGAGGCGAGTAAGACACGGGCAAACAAACCCTGCTTAATCTGCTTAATTAAGACGAAATTACTCGTTCGAGTAAAGGTTCGCTAGCGCTCTCGTTTTCAATTTAATTTGTTCTTTAATCTATCAATCATTCCTTCGAAAGTTTTCTCTTTGTCCTGGAAGATTCGAAGCAAATTCAATTAAACGGCGGGCATGGAGCGACTCGACACATTGAAGCCTTTCCTGTTATATGTTGCTTGAATATTCGAAAACAAATCCGTTTCTAATTCATGACAGCATGCATAATTGCACAAGCAGTGGACGTACGACCCTTCTCCCCTCATTGACCGGTCAAGATAAACCATTTCCCTTTTAATGACGTTTAGAAAAATTTGGATATTCTTCTTCGTAGACAACATTCGGATGATGTTGGCCTCCTTGTTGATCTCGTCTCAAGGTATCTAAGTCGCCCAGGGCTCTTACGGAAGTCAACTGATTGCGGAATCTTTTGTCTCTCGCCCTTCTCGTCTCATTACCATTCCAAACGGCCAGTCACAGAGATATTTTAATTTCGTTTCTTAATCTTCAACTGCCGATCTTCAAATAATTTTAATAAAACTGCAAATATTTGAACAACACCCGACACGTGTGAATCCTTTCGATTTGAGTTTCTTGAATGCTAACTTGAGGCAATTAAACAAAGTGATCTCAAATGACTTGGTTTATTAGCCGAGAGTTATTGGAAGGATTCAGTGTAGTCCAGTTGGACGTTGAGTATCTGCCCTAAGTTTGAATTGAGAGTGAGGCAGCGTTCGACTTCAGAATTTATTGCGTTGTCCACATCATAAACTTTCAACTGAAACAAATGGGTTAACATCGGGTCAGAGTTTTTCCTAAGCACCGAAACTAATTGCGGTCAAATCCTTCTTTAAAATCGTTTTTACTTACTCAGAATAGATTTCTAAGAAGATTAAGACGAAAAACTCTCAAGGAAATTTTCCTCAACTGACCGCAAATCTTCTGCTGCGACTGACAGTTTCTACAAGCTCTCCTCGAGCTCTTCTCCAAAATTTACTCTAGAAAAGTTGACGAAGGTCTGCTCGAAGGAACAGCAGCTACTTAACCCAGAAATTCTTTTGTTTTGCTTCTCTGACGTCTACGAAGAAAGGAAAATAAATTGCGACAACAATGAACTGATAAAAACTTTTTAATGACTCTCTTTCAATACGTTTTTCGAATGCCGAATAATACGAAGCCTTCGAAGAAGGGTTACAAACTATTAGAAGAGATTTATACAGGATTCCCGATACAACAACGTCCTTAACATGGCAAGACAGGCAAATGAAAAGCTCTATCCTTGGGAAATTGTCTCGTTCCATTCTGTTTGAGGGAAAACTTCATGTGTGAGAATGCGATAAAGAAAATGCTTCAGAGTTATAGCTAATTAGAATTAATGGGTGCTTGTCTGTGAAACATGGAAAAAGACAGAGAAAAAGTGCCTGAGGGTGTATCTTACCTTAGAAATCTTTATGGGCAATCAGAATTAAGGTATATGGAAAAATAGTTAATGAAAACTCGAGCCATTATTGCTTGCTCGGGATCGAGCTTGTTACACTAGCTCGATGTCACTAGAAAGTAAGTTGGAAATGCTTCAACTCGTGTCGTGTCAACTTATTTTCCTCTCAGCACGCTCGAGGCTGCCAATAGAACCTTTTTATCAGCGGAGGACAATCACGTCTTATTATACACCCACGCGTCCATCTCTTTCCTTTATAGTCTTTCGCAAATAGTTCTTTACCCTCGTTCTTCAGTCACCATAAATTTAATGTTTATCCTTTTTAATTGTCAATCCTTTTTGTTGTTGTCTGTTGTACCTCGTTCAACCATAAGATTCTGAAAAAGAGTGGGATACAAACTTTTGTTTGTACGAAGACCAATGGTAATTAGATTGCTATCACCAGAACTCACAACCTTGGCGTGAACGTAAAGCAGAAGCGAAACGAAAGACTGTCGTGTTGTTCATATTTTCAGCGACTTATCGATACGTTAAAGTTACATGACAGTTCAAACAAGAATCTCACGCTGCGCGTAGAGGTCAAGAAACCATACACGAGCGATCTTTAATTGTTTTCCTTGCTGAGACATCCGTTGTATAAATATTAACGACAGCTATAATTGATGTCATTCTCCTCTCGAGACTCTGATCGGTTCATTAAAACTCATCTAGGGGGTGAGTTGATGAGCTTCTTTGAAAGAAAGACAAAGAAAATAAGAGGGTCGAGAAGAACTCAATAACTATCTGCTAAGATATTTCTGTTAACTGACTCCGATGTTTTATGTCTTGCTTAATGTGTTAATGTTGACGACTCGGAGTTTATTTATTGAAGCTTTCTTTGTCTACATCTCAATCGAGTTTCATGAGTTTGCTGATCCTTCAGTGAACCGAACTTCGGAATATTCCATTCTCCTGTCCGCGCACCGTACTGTTTTTGTCGTTGGGCAACAGGTGAATTTATTCGATTTCGTATTCACATTGCTTTCATCGTTGATTAAAATATTTACGTTGCAGTCGAGATATTTTCTCGTATCGATTTTCCGATACGTCGATTGACTTCGATAGAAGAAAACTATTCAAATGTGCTACGAGGATCAGAAACAGTTTTCTTCTTCAAATCAACGGCATGTTTCTTCTTAACCTCGATTGAGCTTACATGATAGCAACTGCAAAGAGACCAGACACGACGACCATATATCGACTATAACTGTGCTGTCGACACAAGGAGACAATAAAATATTTGAAAAGTTTTTATTTTCGTGCCAGATGGGAACAAAAGAAAACTCTGATCATGTTCAATTTATTCGAGATTGTCATTAAAATTTTATTGCTCTTAGTCTTCTTTGCACTCTCTCATTGTCTTGTTTTCTAATGGAGCCAGAGCCAGATGACCAGCGACCACCGCAATATCGAAACTCCACACCAGATATTGACCATCATTTTAATTAGAAGAATATGAGAGAATTTTCTTCGGACGTCGGGAGCGGTTCGGAATAAAACGGAAAATTCTGTAAAGCAAGAGAACACGCTTTCCATCCACACTGTGCTGTTCCTCACGAGCTTTCTCTTTCTCTCACGTCTCCTCATTCTTTTCTTGCATCGACTAAGGGACTCGACGTTTAGAGGGAAAAAAACGTTCACATTTTCTATTTGAACTTGTTCGTGTGAGGTTGTGTGTTCAAACAAGCGAAGGATCTTACGAAAGGCGAACTCGATTTGTCGAAAGATTGTTTTATCTCGAAAGCGAAATGAATTTCGAGTAAGACGTGGAAAATATTAAGCTGAAAATAAAAACAATTAAAGAGGAAATAGCGATTAAAATTTGATTGGATAAATGTGAGTACGATCAAATTGTTGAATTGGACCGGAGTTGAATGCTTCATAAGTTCATTTAGTAGATAGCTCTGCTTACTTTTCTGTTTCTAATTGTGTATCATCAAGTGAAAACCAGATTTTTATGTTCCAAATAAGATCAGGTCGGTAAAGAGAGCTTCAACATTTTTAAAAATGGTCACAAAATTTTCTTTGATTCTTTCAAAATCTTGAAACATGAGAATATGAATCGACCCAAATCCTTATCAACTTTAAATCGAAACTAAAATTTTACCAGTTATTTAAATTCAACTAACAAATGAGCCTGATGATCCATAAGTCATGAAAGCTTCAATGTATTTTTTACCAATCGATAACCGCTCCAGGACACCCCGAAAACCACAAAAAAAACTTTCCTCCCGGAAATTGAATTTAAGAAGATGGTTCGTTTAATGGGCAGTTAAACAGCACCAAACATTAATCTGGTTAAAAATGTGTAATAATTACGAGATGTCTCGTCATAAAAATCATAATTAATGTCCAAAGCCACTTGTTGATTTTTGTGTCCAGAGCCATCACGACGCTTTCGTTTGGCAATTAATTTGATTAAATGTGTTTAATCAATAGCAGACGAAAGCTTGAAGAATTTTGACTTGTCGAAAGTGACGAGGTGACTTTCGATAATTAATGATTCACCAGGCTAACCCAAAGCCCTAAAATCACCCATAGCTCAATTTAAATTTTAATTTTTAATTATGCCGAATGCGGATTTGCGATCCGATTGTTCCGTCAAATTTACAATTTTCCATCACGCTTCTTATTCACTGTCATTATGGCACGTTGAGCATTAATTTGTTCGTGAATACTTTTTAATTAAACATTTAAAAGTTCGACATCCCGCGCAGCTGTTAATTGATTTTCCCTCTTCAACGCGGAAAAACTTTAAAAATCGATAGTTTTTCCGCAGATTTTTTTCGCTCGCTCTCTCCTCCCGTTATTTTCACTTTTCATTACGAAGAAAACGCCTGAATGAATTCCGGCGAGTGACCGCACGCGGAACACCGACAAAAAATGCCATTGATTCATAATTAAATTAACCTTCGACATGAACAAACAAGTTGCAGGAGATGTATGTAAACAGTTCAGTGGTGGTTATGTCGAAATGACTTAGAACTTTTCTCGATTGATTAAGCTTTGCATAAGTCAATCAAGTCTGTTAGATACTTCTTCCATTATCTAATTGATACATAAGTGATGTTAGATGACAGATATTATTTTGAATAAGTTGAGGAGCGCACACAGAGACTCCATCAGCTACTCTCCGTTGATGGCAGCACAAGTTGATCAAGAGCTTGTTTCCTTCAGAAGCTTCTTCAATTTTCTAAACATCTGATTGATCTTCTATTGAATTTTCACACCTCATCTTCGTCACATTCTTCACTCTAGCCACAAGAAATTGCCTCTCGATAAGATTATAAATAATGCAAAGTCAATTTCGGTTAAACTATTTTAAAGGACTTTCAAATTATTTCGTTTTGTACTAACACACACACCGCTTCAATCACCAACATTTTGATAGCACGTTTTCCAAAAAACTTTTCACATTAGAAAACTCTCTGCTTTTTCCGAACGCTCATTTCACCCCTTCGGTTTCTGAAAAATGCAAACGACGAGAAGATTCTGGGCGGAGCGAGAAAAAACGCAAGCGCATTTTTCCGCAGCATTTTTCCTTCCATGAGTCGGTTTTTTCCCTCAACGCAGAGAAAAATTTACGAGCCGACGCATGTGTGCGTGAGTGGGCGAGTGGGTGGCTGATGAAAACTTTATAACGCAGAGAGCTTTTTCTATTTTGTTCGTCGATTCTTTTTCGCTATAAAGTTGACTCTTTTCCGGCGTGGTGGATTGTGGGCCGCTGGGTGGCTGGTGTCGGCGAAAAATTTATGATATGTGTGCACGTCGTGTACATAAAACAACACGAATCTCGCGCGAATACTTCGCAACTGTATAGGCCGTTTTCCTGCGGGTGGGTGGAAAAGAAGAAGAAATTGTATCGATGCCCTTATTCGAGCGCGCATTCGTTCGATAGTCGATTCAGTCACGCTGGTTCGCGTCGTTGTTCATAACGAATTTTCGCGTTTAAAACTACGTATATATTTTATAATTTTTTTCCGCCAGTTCGACATAAAGAAAAAAGAAAATTCGCAAAACACTTTTCACACATTCAAAAAGTTCCTCGCTTCGTTCCGCGTCGACACGACCAGCAGCAGAAATTTGTCGTCCGCGGATGCCAATCTTCAACCGGCATCCAGTTTCTTTAGTTTAAGTTTTTAATTCAATATGTAATCAAAGAAAATTAGAAATTTTGCAAAACATCCGGAAAACCAGCTAAAAATAATCAAGAAAATAGAAAGCTTAATTCAAAGATCCAGCAATAGTTGAACAATAGCACCGAAGAAAAATAAAATCAAGAAAAACTTTCCGTTTTCTTTCGTTTTGTAGGACTAGAAAGAAAGAAAGAAAGTGACTTTGAAGTGAACATTTTTCGGTCAACTATCGTTTCTCTGTGAAAATTCTAATCAAGTGTGTGCGAGTCAGTGAAACTTAAACTTTAATTTGTTCGATGCGAAATGACTCAGTTGCAAGCGAACCAGTTTCGTGTCCACGACCTTAGTTTGTAATGCGTTGAGTGACAGAGTTTAGTTCGATGCTTTTCATTCTAAATTTATCGACAAAAAAGTTTCGAAGAAAATCAACAACGACCAGAAAATCCTTTGGACAAGAAATGAACTAAAGTTTGACTTTTTCGAGAGAAAATTCTTTTGGCAAGAAAAACATTTTGGGAGAAAAATATTCTAACAGTTTGGTGGAGATTGTTCTGAGAACAATCTTAAGAGAGATCATTAATATCATAAGGAAAATAAAACGAGAGAAAATCAACATCAATGTGCGAGTTTCATAAAATTATATGCAATCAACATCATTTTAGGTAAGACGCAGATGACGAGGTTTGGTGGGGATAAACGAATTCTTTGCAAAAATACGACGACGACGATCTCGAGTCAAGACGAGATCCAAAAAATTCTCCTTTCCTCCGTGTGTGATAAATCTGTAGGAAAAAGGGTGAATACTGGACATAGCATAGTTGCTGTACGGATGAAGATAAAAGTTAGAGTGGGTGGCTTGGGTGGTAAAAACAAACACAGAAGAGTTGACTACGACAGGAAGCCATGTGTGTATATGAAGTAGGCGAGGAAAAAAGCATCAAAAACCGACCCGAAATGAAAGGAGATGGTTAGAAATTATAGAAATTTAGAGAGGGCAGCGAGGCGCATGTGTCATAGCTTCCCCCTTCGTCTCATGCCTCCTCAATCTCCGATGCATGAAGTGAATAGAAAAAGCATTAGAAAGGTCGACGCGAACTTTTTGTGCGAATTTTATGTGTTTTTTCTTCTCCCCCTCAAGGAAAAACCTCCACACGCTCGCATACACACACACGATTGCGTCTTGTTCGTGTCGTCTCGGGGGTTTCGCATCCCTGCCGCTTAGATACTGCTGTAGATGTTGAGGGATATATGTGGGAGAGAAAATGTGTATATCTTGTGTTTTAGAAAATCTCCGTCGTCGTCAGTCGTTTAGTAAAAGTCGAACCGCAGAGATTTTTGTCGTCGCGTTACACGGAAAAATTCTAAAATGAAAAAAAAAATTAGTTCAAAAAAGAAAAATGTTCATTAGCGTTGAGGAATTTTTGTTATAATTTCTAGTGATTTTTAAGTTTTCATCCCACAATATTTTTCATTCGATGGATAAGCTGGAAAAATGTACAACGAATAATTAAATAATTAAATTCAATTGTGTGCATGGACTGAGTTAGATTATGAATGGAACTCGGTTGTGGAGATTGCCGGTTGTTTAGAAAATAGTGAAAGAGCGGCAAGCGTAGTCATTGTCATTGAAAATAGTTATGAATCATTAACACGACGATGATGATACAGGAGCTATTTAGTGATATTGTGGTGTGGAAAATGAAGGAAATTATGTCTCAAGTCAACTCTCTCCTGCTTTGTTCTTCTCTTGGCGCGTGTGTGCATCTTACTCGTGTGTGTGTGTGTAAAAAGGGGACGGAAAGAAGTAAAAAACGAGAAAATTTTCCTTCTTTTACTTGGCCGGTGGGAGAGAAAGGGTCGGAGGAAGCAACAGAAGAGAAAGCACACACACAAACCACCCACAATCTCCGAAGAACCCGAGAGTCTTACGACGCAGACCGAAAGCGGTAGAAGCAGCAAAAACACATTTCCTCTACCCCTACATGATTATAAATTTATTATTATTCCTTACATTTTCCCAACAACAACATCATCATCGCAAAGTCGTTCGTACTCTCGGCCTGCACACATAGCGCTCGCTTCCTCACAAGGAAAATTTCTCAACTTTAAATATTTTTCGCCTTGGTCGGTTCACAATTTTCTCCAGCAATCGTCTGTGCTTTCGTTTAGTCGTCTTATGAATATAAAGTGTACTACGCTAGGAAACTGAGAAATCATATCGCACTTGACTCCACATGCGATCGGACGCAAAAATTATTAGACGAAAAGGAAAATTTTCGGGAAAATATCAAGGAAATTCTGGAGAAAAATATTTTGTTTGAAAAATCGTGAAAGTGAATGGAAAAATTGAATTTAATCTAATCGAATGAAAATAATCGTGTGGAAAATTTTGCTAATTTTTCTTTTGATGTAGAAAGACTTAAAGGAACAAATACGAACTCGTGAGAACTGATTAAAATTGATAAAAAGAAAGGAAAGTCAGAGCTGTAAATTATTTTCCATTTATTTTGACATAAAAAAAAGAAATCAATGTAAAAAAATCAACTTAATGTAAAAAAGTGTATGAAATTAATTAAGCGAGTTAAAGTGTGAAAATTGAGAAAATTATTTTAAATAATTTTTCGCGGAATGACGACTGAAAAAACTGTGAAAATTCGCTTAGAATTTATAAGAACGATCAAGTAGCAGAAATTCGGTTCACAAGCGAGGCAAACATTGCAAAGGAATATTCTAATGAAATGTTATTAGATTATGCCGCATTAAGCAACTGAAGGTGATGACTTAATCGTTCTGAAGCGTGAGAGGTAGAGTGAAATGTGACGATTAAAATATCAAGTGGCTCATGTTAGTTGGCTGCTTTGGCACTTCGAAAAAAATAGTGTGGATTTCAATTGTTTTTGAGAAAAGTGAGAAGAGGAAAACACTTTGCTTTACTCATCGCATACGTTCTTCGCCTGTGAACCAAACGAGCAGCAACCGTACATGCACTTCGCTCTCATGTTTGCTTCGCTCCACTATGTTTGCACATAAATTTCCTTTGGTGTCGTTCCTTGAAAAAGAAAGGAAAAAATAAGAGGAAAAATCTAACGAAATAAAAAGTATCGGAACAAAAGGGAAAACGTCAGACGTGTGAAATCAGTTTATCAAACGTTTCGAGCTTAGAAGAAAGGCGAGACTCGGAAAAATGTGCTCTTAGTGCTGCTGCTTTCCGATTGTCATTCGTCGTATGCGTTAACACTTTTGTCTTTTATACTTAACGAGCATAATTATCGCCTGTTGTTTGTTATTCTTTCTCTAATTTGAAGCCTTCGAGATGAATTATCTAAAAGTGCGGACTGCAATTTCAATTTTAAACTAAACAATTTATATTTTGTGCTCGCTAGCTCGCAGGGGCAAACAATTCTGACATCGTCGTAACTTCTAGGCGAACTCAAATTCGTTTGTGTCACATCCGACATTTCTTTTTTCTTATTCGTCGTCTTAAAGAAAACTGTCTTGGCCCAACCCCTTTTTCGACTAAGACTTGAACTCCCAAATGACTAAAATATTAATTTAGTTCATTCTTACTCTCTTTCAGATTTCTTCCAAAAGTTATTAAATTAGTCATTACACCGACTTAGATTTATTTCGAAATATCATTGCCGCAACACCCCAACAACCTTCAACACCCGAAAATTGTGTTTATCAGGTGAGTTTTGAATGGTAAAACATTTAGAAAAATTAATGAATGACGCAAGCGACTTTCGTCTGCTTATCGAGTCACAAACACACTTGAATAAAATGCATGACAAATGAACAGTGAAAAATCGCAAATGAATCGTTTCGGGCGGCCGTGATATTAGCAAAGTGTAGTGAAACAAAAGGTGTTGACAACAATAGCTAATTTCCCTCGATCTCAAGCCACGAATTCCTGTGCAATGAGTTCACGATTGTCGCTTGAAACTTTGCATAAGAAATAATGTGATTCACCTTTAAGATTTACTCGCAGTGAATCTGAGGTATCTGGAAATTACGAAATGTATTTAATCAAGAAATGTATTTAATCAATCTGTCAAATCTGCTGTTATCGAGCGTAGTTTCTTATTTATTTGTGAACTTGTTGTCATGTGCACGACAAATGTTGTGACTTAAAGACTCGCTCGAGAGGATGTGATAAGAAATGTTGTTTTCATTCTCTTCTTCTTGACTTGATTTCATTATCCGCTTGTTGTTCACAAGAAATTTATCTCGAGCTCGACAATGTGGAGGCGTAATTCTTTGTGTCGAGAACTTGGCGCGCCAGCAATCGCCAGATGCTCGAAGTTCACTTGAAGCGAGATACGAACAAAATATCTTAAAACATTTCGCTTCGGCTTTCAAAGTGACGGCCAAATTATTTCTTGAAACGCTGCCGTTCACGTTGTTGATTTCTCCCTGCTCGATGACAAGAAACGAGTTTAAATAGAAAATCCTTCGCTTGCTTGAAGAGTGCAATACAAATCATCGTTGCTGTACACGCGACTTGAGGTCGTACCGTGAAGTTCCACTGTGCAGGCGCATGCAAAGAGTTCGCCAAAATATTCAAGTCGTTGGCGCGATCCTCCACTGTGGAAATTCTCTTTATGATACCTTTCAACCCTTAAAATAATAGTCTTTCAGCGATTTCAGAAATTGCAATTTTCTGCTCAAAAAAATAGAAACGCCAGACTTCTTGTGAAAAGGCCGCATTTTGCATTATTTTCTTTGGCAACACTTTCATTTGCATAGTTTTGTTGTTGCCATTCCTAACGATATTTCGAAGCCTTTCAATAAAAGAAAATTTTAAATCAATCGATTTCCTCGCTGAAAGGCTTTCGAAATTCGGGAATGGCATTTCGTCCAAGGTGTCGAGTTTGTGATAAAAATGAGTTTATGCAAGGGAGGAAGTTTGAATCAAGGACAGACTTATCAAGAGGTTTTTACTCAACTTGCTTGGTGGTGAATTAGCTTCAAAGTTCATTGACTTCTTGCAGACTTACAAAGCTGTGAATTGCTCGAATTATTTTTAGCGAATCGCGAGTTATCTAATTGAGAGAATTTCCCCTGAAATGGAAACATTGCAATCTCGTTTAAACAAAGTAGAAAGTTATATTTGATATCAAAAGATAAAGCACATCTATGCTGTTATTAGGAGAATGGATACTAAGATAACTGCACATAAACCTTGACGAATTCAAAGTTTGATTTATTGCATGATTCACCTACACTTTTCATGACAGATTTTACCTTACCATTCATTCTAAGCGTTTCACTATAGCCGACAAAGAGCATTTCCCAACCTGTAAAATTATATGCGAGTTGAAGATTTTTTATAAGCCAAACATCAACAAATCAACTTCCTCATATCCGGTGTATTGTCGTGAATTCTGTTCATTTAAAATTTACTTTTTCCCCGATGTTTGAGTTTCTCAATTATTCTAGTTACGATGCCCGATGGGGTCAGGGCAAAGAAATCTGGATCGCTAGTTCGTAAACTGTGAGGTAATTTTGTTATAAAAAGCCCACAGAGACACACTCGCGTAGTTACACGACAACATAGTTCTACTCGTTTTTTTCTGAATGGCACGAGAACTTTTTACGAAATCGCTTAGCGCTCTCTTCGCTCGTAACGAAACAAGAATAGAAACTACAGTAATAATCGTTAGAATCGTGATCTTTGGACAGTAGTTCCGGTCCGATTTTTCACCCATTCGCTCTAGCGACGACGACGGAAAAAGATATTGCGGTGGAATGCGATTCGCCAGCTCTTTACGCCTTCAGCTTCAATTTGAAATTTAAAATGATTGTTCCGAAGTTATTATTTCGATTTGCTTGCTTTTTGCTGCTGCTCTCCCTCACGAGGTATAAACAAGAATTTAATGAGAAAATTGTTTCCGACGAATCTTTTTCTGTTGTTCTGCCGTCGAAATGAAATCGCGGGGTAACAAAATAATGTTTCAAAGAGCTGAAGCATTTTAATATTTTCAATTAACTAATACTTCCTGTTGCCCTCCTTTCGCGAGCCCCTTTTCGTGATTTGAATGATTTCTTTTAGATTGGATTCTCGCGATACTCGCCGAGCTCAGGAAGTGCTCGCGATATTGATTGAATCATTTGCAGTTTTGATTTCAAGCGAGAAATTAAAATGCCTCTGCGATTGAGAACTTGCATGATAATTAAAAAATGAAAATTGTAATTCTCCTATCTTATTGGACTCATCAACGATTTACGAAAGCGATTGCGGAAAGTGGAGCGCATTTCTAAGGCTAGCGTGATTCTCCTGGCGAACGGAAGCCAGAACGACAATAAAGTCGCTGAAATGCAAGTAGAGATTCGCGCTCGCTCTCTCGACACGGCCCGTTGCTGATTGGCAATCTTCATGATTTTTACGCTCCACAAACCGCGAAGATTCGCGGTCGAGTGACTTCAAATCGCGATTCTTTTCCCTCGTCATTCTTAATTCCTTCGCAAACAACAAAATTCGCGAGGCGAGTCTTTCAATAGAACAAATCAACGAATGGAAATTAGTTTCAGACTCTGATTGATGGAAGAACATTTTCAACGAACAATATTCAACTTCCGTTCGCCATTTGAATAGAAAATCCGATTCTTTTGTGAAGTTCGTTCCAACTTCTTCCCCACCATATGGCTTGACCAATGCGAGCGAGTCAAGCGTCTCTCGGCTCGATCCAATCCCCAACGGGAGAATTCTTTTCTTCAGAAAACCTCCTTCGGAATTTGGCGAAAACAGATAATTAGATTTGGTCGACTTCATTTGGTTGAGAAGTTAATTAATTTTCCAATTTGAGCGAGCTGAAACTCAAGAATTGAAACAAAGGTCAAAAGTAAATGATAAAAATGCGCTCAATCCAGCTCGGGTTGTGCGTTACTGTTGCGTTCCATTTCGCTACTTTTCCTGTAAACACTTAGTAATGATGGAGTAAGAACGCTTGGCTTGGCTCATCGTAGTTTAATTACCTTGAAAAGGAGAACACGTGCTATTGTCGAGCACAACAGTGTTTGGAGATCGGACAGCGCACAGTTTTTCATGCCTTGTATGCTTAATTGATTTACAGACTGGGGGAAATGCTTAATTGCTGTGTATCAAGATTTGACGACTCTTTCCGATGACGACTCATTCGTATGTATAGAGTTAATTATTGTCTTTGCACGGTGATTCACTCTGTTAAATAAGGTGAAATAATGTTCGGCGCGAGGTGGACCATTAAGACGACGGAAGGATTTATCGTTGATCGCGCAGCACTCGACGGCAAAATCCCTCATTCGTATCTCCGCGACATTGTGTCTTTCTCGCTCTTGTCGGATGTTATAGTTGAACCCAGGTGTGCACCTAAGCAATTCGGGCATTGATTTGAAGTAGAACTGCACTCTTGGAACGGGTTTGACGAGATCTGAATCCAGTTTTAAAAAGCTTTCGATGTCCGGCTCGTGTCTTTGGTTACGGTTGATCGAATCCAATAATATTAACCGGTAAGTTTCAAAGACAATCGCGACGTTTCCAATGCGCCCCTTGCATATGAATTACTGTGAACGAAGCAATAAGAAGAATCGTAACGAAGGGTGATTGAACACCGCACACGATTCTCCCTCATGTCTAAAGTTCATCCAGCTGCCTCTATCGCAATGTTTTCCTGACTTTACCTTCATTGCCTTCTCATCTGCAATCTGAAATGACTCTCAACGAATTACGTTTAGAAACTTCTACACTCGATTTTGTAAAAACCCTTCGACTTTTCACAGCCGCAGGGCAGCGAACCACTAAACTAAGAATTTCGTTAATTAAAACTTTCTCCGTCTCTGGATAAAACTTACAGCAAATTAATTACTAGAGAATATCACACATGAGCCTATTTTCTCGAGTGAACGAAAGTGTCACTTGCGGTTGCCTCCAGTATCTTGAAAACATCGAGAAGTTCATATGAAAACGCGTTAGAAGAGAAATGCTAGAACAGCTTGAGTCTTTGTGTCCTTCCTCTGTGAATCGCGTTTCTTTGAGGTGTCGGAGCTCCCTCGAACGTTGTAGGTGTTTGACGCAAGCCACAGAAAATCGCTGCATCGCTGAGCAACTCTCGAGATCGCCCACCCGTACTGAAGCGCTCATCACTCATGGAAAAACGTCATACTAATTTAATTGCGCTGCATATGAATCACTTTTTGTAGCATATTTTTCGAGACTTAAAACTTAGTACAAGAACCAAGTTATTTTGTTGTTCCAGTCATAATTATCGTCTCTGCCAAAGCGAATACGACAAGCTGTGGAACTAACTCAATCGTGAGATGATTGATGTAGAATCTTTTGTGCTCAAATCCTTCGAGATTTCATTTGAAGATCCCACAAAGAATCCTTTCTTACCTGCGTTCGAACACTTTCTCTTCTTTGACCTTCTTTAAGATCACAGTCTCCTTTGAATAACAAAAGCTGCTCTTCATCGACAGGTTGCGAGTTGTAACCAAATATTTGTGTACAGTGTGGGAATCAATAACTTCAGCCCGAAAATAATTGATTAAAGAAACACATTTCTCGGAATATTCTTTGACGGGACAAGAATGGAAATTTTGCCTGTAGATCAAAGCAGATGGTAAGTCTCCTGATTGCCAAAAATGTGTGAAAGTCTTCTTGATGAAAATCTTCTTCCACTTCACCAGCTCGTTAAACAACAAAAGATTCCGCGCGATGAAATTCCTCGCCACAGTTTTCCCTTTAATTAACACGAAGCATTTTCATAACAGAGTAAACAACTTAATGTTAAACGGAGCGATAAATCTTAATCTTTTCTCCCCCAATGACCCCAGCAAAGGAAGGAAAATATTTGTAAGAAAACCCTCTTGAACACTTGTTGCCGTTGAGCGGATGAATTTCCTTGAAAGGAAATTACTGTCGACTCGAGGGGTGGCCTGGCTTGCCTAGTGAGAAATTCACTTCGTCGTCAACAAGTCAAGGCGATAAATGTCTTCCAGTTGGGTTTTCCTTTGTTTGCTTTTCTTTGCTTCTTATTAAAGAGCCGAGGGTTGTAGCGGGATCATTTCAACGGTTTCAAGTGCAATTACATTGGGATAAGCTCGAAACATTCATTAGCTTCTCATATTAGCCGTGCATTTGTGCAAAATTAGCTAGAAACGTGCATTAACCTGGAAATGATTGAAACTCATTGAAAGTTTCTGTCTGCTAGGCGATTTCATTTTTCAAATTTAAAAACTCTCGAAAACGCATTGGAAAGCTGCTGAGAGAATGGAAACTCCTCCAATAGAGCTAACGAGTTTTCCTATTTTGCAAAATATCAAGCCGGAGATCTCTTTTGAAACGTTGCAAAGTGAGCTGCACTAAACAGAGGAAAACATATTTACGCGGAATGTAATGAGCAAACAATTCGGAGGCTTCCACGTACTGCAGTTGAAGTTAGGATATCCAACTTTTGCAATATTTCTCCTGTAATTTGTTTCAACGTGAAATAGTTAATTGCTCCATTCTTACCACCAGACCAGTGGCCAGCAGAGTAAACAACTTGCTGTGCCTCCTTCTGCGTCATAGCATAAGTTCACAACGTGGGAAAAAGGAAGTTTCTTTTCTTTATTAAGATCTTAAGGACATGGTTCAATAACAATAACGAGCTGAGTTCCTTAAATGGTTTCACTTCGTGCTTTATTGTTAGTTCCGTATAGATATTTGAAACAAAAGGAGAGGAAGAGAACAAAAATTAATGTTCCGTTCACCCTTCTATCAAAACGCGTCCCACGGAATGTGAAGAAATTTCGCAGAGAAACATATAATGACCCAACGGCATATGGCGTGTTCAGTTATTCCTTACTCCGCGACTTTCCCATAGCTCACCGAAACTTCGTTTTCCACGCTTGACATGGCAACTCGTCTGATGGAGGAACTGATAGCTGCTTCTCTGACCCGTAAAGCAATTAACGATCCTTGAGACAATTTTCGCTTCAATTTAAAACAAATCATTGAGCCAGTGGTAAGAGAGATTTCCTCAGCTATTCCTCTTTGATGAATATCTCAAAATTCTCACATTTCTGTTATTGTTGCATGTGATTTAAATTAGAATATTCTGATACCTTTAACATGCTTCGCAAGTCTTTAGAGCAAACTTGATGATTCAAGATTGACTTGAAATCATGAGGAATCTCTGATCTGTTTTAGCAAGCAATTGCATTGTCTAATCTTCTAGACACATTCCAGACTAACATGTTTGTTCTTCGAATTTTCCAGTCATTTGAAGCCAACATGTTTTTGAATGCAAATTATAAATCTTAACACTTAATGGAGTTATGTTATGGTATGAATTTAATGTCCTTATCACTTCGCCACACAATAATATTTGTGTGTTGGCCTTAGATGGCTTTCTCTGGTCAATTATAATACGGGACTTAGTTCTCATTCAATACAAGAGCGTCAAATCAACAGATGCGTATTAATTTGCAGGCGATAATTTCATAGTGAGATAATTGAAACTAAAGAATAGAGAACATAATAACCCTGAAATTATGTCTTGAACGTTACTTACTTCCGGCCACAGCTTCGTAAATTTATCTTGAGCAATTATCGCAATTTCAAAGCTTCATATTGTTCTCAGTGATAGTTTTCCTTCGACTAAAGCAATTTTCTTGTTCCATTTGTGGTAACTTGCATGCGATCATATAGTTTACAAGTTCCCTGAATTACGGAAGTCAGAAAGGGAAGTGGTGCAACTCGCTTCTTCCGTTCTTGTGCAGCGATTCGAATCCGGTGATTTAATCAGGCAATAAGAAAAGGTTCTCATGCTTTGACTTTCTCACCGTGGAAATTTATGCACCCACAACTTGTAGACACTCTCAGCTAATTCATGATCCAGTGAAGGTAACAACCAGTTGAGTTTTCAATGTAAAGTACGCGATTAATTTCCATGTGACATTTCATTGGCATAATTTCAGCTCGAAATAAAAATGCCAGAGTTCCCTTTCATTCCCTCCGCATTTTTGGGAGAGGTTTTCGGTCCCATTCCACTCATTTCGAGGCAAAAAAAATATTTTAAAGCATAATTGCTGCTAATAAAAAAATCCCCAATCAATTGGGAGTCGCGTTGGAATGATTTCAACTGCAACAATGTGAGGATAATTTTACGATGATTTATCGCATGAGCTTTGAGCGACGTACTCATTGCCAAGGTCGTTGGTTATTTTTAATCAACATTAGCGTTTGATTTGCAATTACTCCGTAATGATTTAACGATTTATTTGTGTACGGTTAGTAACGTCATTATGATGTGCACGTTTCAAGAGCAGCTCCAGTCACATTTGCATAATTACAACTGTTGCCATTTCACTCAAATTTTTTGTAATAATTTGGGCCTGAATAAACTGACTAAGTCGCTGCAACTATTTTTGAGGTCGACAAAAACTTTCCGAATGAGTCAAAATCAATTTCTCGGATTGTTCGATTCGGTTAACCAACAAGCACGCGTCGTCTTCTTCTTTTAATGACACTTTGATTAACAAAGTACGTCAAACTAGTTTCAACTTTCTGTTCGCCCTTGTGTTTCATTCGCCGCCGTCGTCGTCATCAAAGTATTCAAATCATGAATTTCAAACGGAATGGAATTCCAGTTTGAATGACGAGAAGTGAGCGGCTTGATTAAATTCAGTTACCATCGCGCCTCATTGCAGTCTTATTGTATTCTTAGACGACAGATGTGATCACTATGCTTAATAGTGATCTCATATGTGTTAGTTCCGATTGCTATTATTCCCGCGATGATCTGCTTTTCATTTCTTTCCCAATACCCTAAGAGCAGGGGGAAGGGAAGAAACTCTACCAGTTTATAAAATTTTCTTCCCCTTCACCTGTACGTCATCGATGCAGCTGCCTTGTTCCATCAAAAATAAGTACAGAAAACTACACAAACAATAAAAGTAAATACAGAGAATAAAGGCGAGAGACTCGGCGACTTGTCTAGGGGTTGCAATTTGCTAAGGGTCTTATTGTTCTCCGCACACAAATTCAAGTTAGACTTACAGAAACTCGAATGAGTGAAAGACGAACTGCTGGCTTGTGTGAGCGACTGGGGTTGTGAAAAGTGCTTTCTGATGAGTTTCAGTTCAGACATTCCGGACCCTGTAAAAAGCGATCGTTGGGTCGTGCCATATTGATGCAGAAATTACGAGCGCTACGACAAAGAAAATATAATTTTGATATAAAACCTACGGGCAGATGTTCACGGGAAGCGTCGTCTGAAGCAAGCGGAGCATAAAGAAGCAATGTTCGTTGGCTCTTTGGTCGCGCGACAAACTCGTTTGGAAAGAAATAAAATTCTAGTTGCATTGCGACATTATCGGAACGCTCCAAAACCTCTGACTTCTCATCGCAAGACCTACGGCAAGGTCGTTTCACTTCCTCACTATTTCTTATGCAAGTCTTACGGAGATTCTTACACAATCAAGAAACTCGCTCAATGTTTTACGTCATCATCTTTCGCTCTTTTCCTTTCAAGACTTCGGATTTCCCCTGAGTTCTTATAAAATTCTCAGCGGACAAAGAGCGGCGACGCTCTCAAGAACCTTTGGAAACTCTTATAAGACGATGAGACTTCGTTTTGATTTGTTAGTAGAGCGTCGCGGCAATTGCGCAAGGTATTTTATTTTTTCATTCGATTGGTTCGGTAGAAAGGCGTTTGACTTTTCTTATTACCATCGTCAGTCTTACAACTCTTATTAGAGTGTCTCAAGACTTTGCCCGTTGCTCGTAACTAATTGCTCGATGTCTTAGCGCGGGACAGTTTGTATCGCTGTTTACATGATGAAGCATGAAATTAGATTTTAGAGAACTTTCTAAATGAACGTTAAAGGCTCATTTCCTGGCGCGATCGGCTGATGAGCACGCCATATGATGAGCACTCATAAGCGCTGTTTATGATTGAACATCTTAAGGAAGTTCACGATTGTGTTTACGTTGCCATGCGCCCTCAAAACGATCATATTTATCAAAGAGAAACGAGAATTGTTATTTATGATGGAATCGACGGGATCATCCCAGCGAAGCATTTAAGGTATAATTGGTGCCAGGTGTCGGGTGAGAGAGACCGAGGGCCCGAACCCCTTGAAAGACAAAGGTAGGTTCGTCTGCGCTCAAGACACAAACATAAAAAGCCCATTCGGAGATTTTGATGGATGTGCAGTATGGCTTTGCATAGTATCGACTTACCTTACACCATAAATCCATCTAAGTCGTCGAAACAAAGCGATAGTTGAGCGATCTACGGCACGAGTCAGCGCCACAAAGGAAACGAGAGTCTATTAGAGCGCCAATAAATTTATGAGAACGAAATGTGCAACGAAAACCACATGCGGGTCTCGAATGGTAATTCTGGAATCTCAAACATTGCTCGCACATCTTGATCGGACAACAATGAACAAACGTGGCAGAGAAATTAAGTTAAGGATTTTTTGCTGCCGTCGTAAACGGATCATGATGGTTTTATTCCTTTCTAACAGCGCCGAATAAAAACATATGTTTGGCCCAGTGCTTGCTTTTGGCACGGCAACTTTTAGAATTCCAAAGCAAATCTCAACTGCTACTAGTCACATGTCGGAATTTCATTGTGCGCCTGGAGAAGGCGATAAATTGGGAAGAAAGGATGACGGCAAGGCTGCTGCCGCTTAACAGATTTTCCACACCTTGTTCAGGCTTCTTCAATTGAACAGCAGCTTCATTGCTCGTAATTTCAAAGACACAGCGGTCAATTTGTCAGTCGCAAGCAAAAAGCATCAACAGGAACCAAGACTTCTCGTCATTGTTTCATTCTTCGGCAAAAGAAATTTGTTTAAATGCGTAAAATTACACCTGAGCGTCTTCAAAGAAAACTTCCTGGTACGTTTTTTTGTGAAGGATAATGAAATTTAATATTTCAATTGTTGCCAAGTCGAGAATGAGCAAATACAAACCGCCCCGAAGACAAAAGCTAAGTCGGATGAAGACGAATAAATTTCTCGGTTCCGGTTTGTTTGTCGAAGTGTTTCTCCTTGTTTCGCGCTGAAAGGAAATTAGGGAGCTTGGCTGCCGACTCACTTTTGTGATGGTAAACGTCAAGGTGAATCTTATTTGTCATCTGATACATTATGACTTTTGTCTTTTGAATTACGTAAACACAAGAGCTCAACGGAAACTCTTTACGATGACTTGGCAGATTTTTTCTATCTTTACTTCACCACCTTCTGCCTCAAGAATCAACAATGAAGGGAAAGGTGTTCATGGCTTGTCGGCTGTTACTCGATGCATCTCGTAACTGTAACAGCGCATTCGATGCAATCGATTTGCTGCTTTATTGGCCCAGCATTCTCAGTACTTGCCAGATGAACGAGGACGTTTTCAATGATATCTTAATGAACAGATATTCTCTGAAGTGGGTAATGATCACACATTGTTATACGGTTAGCTTATTATACGGGCAATTTTTTATCAAAATCTTTTCTTGCTACAGTTCAAAACCTAGTGAAATAGAAACTTTGCATAAGTTGAGCACACTCGAATGGTTCGAGACACAAACTTCTAATGACAAAAAATCTGACATAATTGTGATCTCATTTACGTATGTACTCTAAATCCTGCTGGGCTCTTAAATATTTCCTCAAGATTCGATGCAAATTAGAAACTCGAAGACGCATGGCGGCCTCCGATTTGCTTTCGAACGTTTTTCTTTCACAAATGTGATTTAACAAGTACCCGGATTCCTACGACTCGGTCGGTGGCCTGGTTCGAGTGTAAGGCAGCCTCGAGACTCGTAAACTAATTACCCAATGAAGATATGAAACAAAGTCGACGTGGGAATTGGCAGCACGCGATGTCGTAGAAATGTAGGACGTAAAATTTTGTCGGAAACTTTATGAGTTTTCCAAACCTCAAAGACTTGAAAAAGACGACGATACGGGTGATTATTCGTGTTAATGTCAAGTTTCGTAGTGTTTCTCTTATTCTCACTCTCCCACATGCTTGTTCTTCAATAGCCAAAATACCAGCGACAGATTTGTTGAAAGAGGTTTTCTGGTGGCAAAGACAAATTTGCTGTCGGCTCTTTCACTCATCTTAAGTTTAACGATGGCAAAAAAATCTTTTAATTAAAACGAAACTTTTTCTGCTCGAGATTCAGAATTCGCTCAAAGGCTCCATTTACACCTCAAGTCATCAAGGAAAAACTCTTTTCATCGGAACGAAATGATTAAAGGCAAAGACAAGACGGGGGATTCTTTTTCTCTCTTGCTTTATTTATCTTTCTGTGGTCGAGTTATTTGCTTTCCTGTGCACTTCTCGATTTCATGCAAGAATTATAAGATGGAGATGGATGATAAAGGTTATGGAAGCAAGTCATCCAGTGATGAGATTTGTAAGCAACTCGTTCCGCTTTTAATTTAAAATTGCGTATATTTGTTTTGGTGCTGACATCGTCGTCTCTTTCTTTAAGCCTTATCGCTCTTACAGAGAAGGATTTTATTGAAGGCTCTGTTCGGAAATGTAAAAGCAAGCATGAAGGGAAATCCAAGTCTATGCAAATATTGAGTGGAGCGGAAGATGATGAATACAGTGGAAATTCTTTTATGAAAAGGAAAATGCAATTCTCAGTCTTGAGATGACGAGTATGCTGCATCGCTCTGCAAAATCTCACAATAGCGAGAGCTCAATATTCGAATGAATGAATTCCACAATTAATCAAAGGCTTTTCTGACTAAGTATGCTGAAAGCTGCAGAACTTTTACTTACCATTCACAATCGACGATCGGAATTTTGTTGCTTCTGCAAGGCTTAAGCAGAGTTTTGTGGTCAAACAAGATTTCTTTTGTCACAGAAGTTTTGTGAGATTTTTTACACAAACATCGTTGAAAGGAAGACAAATGAATTGGGAGACGAGAGACGAAGTAAAAGGAGTAAAGTCGGCAGATTTGTGCTTATGTTTGAATGAAAAAGTAACAAAACAGAAACTTGCAGTAAAAGAAAAACTGCATGTAACTCGAGATATAATTTTTATACTCTTCGAGTTTCATCCTTTTCTCTCGTCTTTGTGCAATGCACCATCAATGCAAAAGCACCTTGACACATGGAAGAATCCTTTACATCGTTTGCAAATTATCCTTCAGCCAAGCAAAGAGATTTAAAACTTGATGTTCATTCTTGAATTTGTGACGTTACCCCGCCATCTTGATCGTTGTTGCTGCCGTAAACAGTACGTCGTACAGAAGGATTGAGCTTCTTCAAAATAATTCCTTTGTCCACAAAAGTTTTAATGAAGAAACTAGCTTCTTGTTGTTCTCCAACTTACCGAACAAAGCATGCGAGGAAACAAAGCATCGTTCTCCTCCATTAGCCAACAGAAAAAGCATATCCTAATTAAAATCTGAGCGTTGAGGAATGAACAAGTTCTCCATGGCTTAAAGCACTGAAACTTCACAAGCGGTCAAAGAAAACTTGCAGTAGGAAATCTTTGAAATGCATTTGAAAGCCTATAAAAGATTAAAGCGCTCCATCACTGTTCTTAGACGAACCTTCAGCCATAATTCAACAATGAAAACGTTGTCACATTATCGAGCCGTAAATTGAATAGATTCGTTGGCGCATATTTCGTGAATGTGTTTGAAAAACGAATGTGTTATGTCGAGTCCTAACTGCAAAAAGCGCACATTTTTTTCCACTTGATATTTCCCATTAATTTGGCAATGTAAGGCCAGCAAAAATTCGCGGTGTTTGGAAATTCGGTGAATTTACTGCTGCTGCAATCCCACTCCATCAGACAACGTCCAGGGCATTCGATGCCTCGTAAATGCATAAAAGTCCGTCGAACAAGCGTCAGGCATTTCCACCCACTTCAATCCCTCTTCAGCGATAGTCCCCCCGACTCCCAAGCGGATTATATTTTCTATTTCAGTCTCCACTTGCATCATGTTCGTTGCAGCAGAAAAAATCAAAACTTTTTTATTTGTTCGCTGAAATTTCCGGTTTTCCTTTTCTCGTGCGAGCTTTGCGAATCAAATTCCGACTAAGCTGAAGGGCATTGAGCTTCCTCTGTCAATTAGGCTGACCTGACGGTGCGATTGTTGGCGACTTCTCTAGTTTGAGTATTTCTTAGAACCCGTTTCGCAAGTTCGCTATCGCATTGGCTAAATCTGCTGAGAGACGAACGATGAATTTTCTATCGAACGAAATATTCCTAAAAACTCGCAGCGTCTGCTCGCGAAGTTAAAATCGATTCTCGTTATTTATGCGTTGCAGCTCTTTCCTCCCACGCCACCCACACTGCGATCCAGCTCGCCTCCATTGAAACCGTCTGTCCATTCTTCAGATGAAATCGGAAAATGCTTCGAATGTTTTATTTCTTTTTCATGTTGAATGGCAGGAAAACGAGGAAGAAAAAGACATGAGAATAACATAAAAATTGCAATGGAACTTAATTAATTAAAAATTGAAACTGGACGTTGTTAGTTGCCTTGATGAATGAAGCTGATGGCCGAATTCTTAATTAAGCGAAAGGATCAAACAAGGGATGTGCTCTTCATTCGAAAGAGCCTTACAAGAGCGGCGAACACTTAGTCGTCTCGGTCCAGTTTTTTCAATGATGGCGAATGCAGAAACGAGTCTCACTCCACGGCCGTCGAGCGCCCGCTTTGCAGCTAAAAATGGGAAATATCTTCCTCGTTTCGCAGCAAAAACCCATCCAATTTGAAGCCTACGAACACTCACAAGCCATCTATATACACAGAACACTCCGGACAGGACGGAAAATTGCATATTTTGCAAAAATCCGTTCCGTTCCGACTGAGTTCAGCAATAAAACGCCCATTCCATGACGGGTGGAAAAACTGCAGAAAATTTTTCGTTCTATCAAATTCGGACTCTCCCAATCCTGTTCAATCTGCATAATTCTGTACTGTAGAAAAGGGTTGAAAAATATCGCACTCGTTTTTATCGGAATGAAAAAAGCTCTGACTGAATGTCGGGAGCGGTTTGTGTGTGTTTGTTGTTAAACTATCAGTTCGAAACTAGCAATGACTGCACCAGAATGCATTTATAGGCCCGCTCCAACGCTCGCTGGGATGGGGAAAGACACGAGGGACATCGAATGCAAATTAAATGCATTAAAAAGCCGGGCGAGGTGGGTGGCTTGTGCCTCGTCCGCTTTGAATTTTAATACACGGGAAGGGAGACGTCTCGTTACTTTATCGCTCAATGAGCTTTCCCCGAGTTTTTTGTACCGTTTTGCAATGCAGAACGGGATTATCTTGCATATCGGGCCTGACAAGAGAAATTTTGAATAAAATCCTTTTTGATTGTTGTCTAAGTGAAATCAAGTTGGCTCCTCTCAGTTCTCACATTTGAATTCTCGGCGTCATCGACGAGCAGGTCGACGATCTGACCTCATTGACTCGGAGATTTTATTTTGCAGTTTTAATTAAGAATTCAATGGAAGTGTGGAGGTTTCTGCCTTCCCCCCAGTAAAGAGTTTCGTGCACTTTCCGCCGCCCATTCCTCAGTTTCAAAGGGGAAGAAAAACTCAAAGCGAGATAAATTTAATTATGACGTAAATTTGTAAAGCAAACTTTTCTCGTGCCAATCGAGGCGCATCGTTTTGCAAGCATTCTTGAAATTTCCCTCAAACATTGCCGTTGAAAGTCGTTTGCACAAATTGCACAAGTTCCCTCTTGCCGACAAATGAAAACAAAAAACTCTGATTGCATTCATCGAGCATCCTTCAGACAGCGTCCATCAGATGGATATTTTTCATTAACTTGCACATATCAATAGTTGACGGTTGACTGATCTGAAGAAGTCGAACAAAGTCCGCCGTTCTGAGCAAGTTGAAGGCTGAATGGAACTTTTTAATTAGAGTCTACACGACTTCCGAACTCAAGGGAAAAGCTGGAATCATAACAACAAAGTTTCACCGTTCCGTTGCATTCGTAATGCAAACAGAAAATCCGCGAGGATTGCCTCTTACCATCTTCCTGTCTCTCTAAATGATCCAAATTGACACTTTTCTGGAAACAAGTTCATTTTTTAGTTATGACAGACGTTCATTCATTTTGCCTTTTTTCTCCTCCGTCCAACCGAAATTTTATTTTCGTTTCTTTCCGACCCGGAATAAACGCAAAAATCCTTCGAATGAAAAAGCTTTCTGGACGAAAATCAATTGTTTTTAATATTGTCTGCCGAAAAAGCAGCCACAATCTCCAACGTTCGATGCAATTATTCCGAACATATGGATTAGTTCCTTGCTCCAGCCTTCGTTCTTTTAAAGAAATGACATGATGAATCGCATGGAAGTTTTTTTTCTCGTGCCCCGGCAGACAACGCACACAGACGAGAGACGTTCGATGCCAAAACGTAGCTCAGAGAACACAAAATAAAATCATTAAAATGCACTAAAGTGCAAAGTCATCCAGCGCGCGCTCAACATAAACAGCGGATATTTCGAGTTCTCCAGTGAGTTGCATCATGAGGATTCCTTTCGGCGAAGCATATCGAATCAAGTTTTGTCTATCGCGTTCAAAAATTCATTTTCCATGATCGAGCAACATCTTGAGTCTCCGGTGATGCGTAAGCGTTTTTCATGCACCAAATTTTCGCTGAATTAAACTACGAGACAGTCATCACTAGCATGTTGAATAGATGTGGTATCCATGCATCGATACGTTTGAAGTTGATTCAAATAAAACCAAATGTGCACAATCGCGAGATTTTATGTTGTTTGAACATATGATCTGACAACATTGGACTGCTCTAACTCTTAGCAACACACGACAAAAACCGACTGCATATGAAGTTGGAAATTGCAGAAATTTCCACGATTTAAAACTTAAAGCATCTAGACAAACTTCTCAAGCTTAATATACGTAGACGGGTAGAATGGATGAAGAAAGGGAGGAAGTCTACATGAAGAGAAAGAAATGCTATTCGTCTCGTAATTAAAATTTTCCATGGCATTTTCCTGCACTTTTAAATGCGCTCCTCAGCAAGGGTTTTACCGTTATTCTCATTTCTTTAGTTTCCACTTGAAAACGAGTCGAAATGGAAGGCGCACGGTGTATTGTGTCGATTCTTTAACTTCCCGTCTGCCGGAAGAAAAATTAATGAATGATGGCGAAAATTTTATGCAGGCGCTGTGCAGCGACGAGTTGGAAAAAAGTCTCAGGCTTAATGCATTTTCTTGATTTGAACGATGCAATGTCCTTGAATATGAGATGATACTGCGCGTTGCTAGGCCACCGCACATTGCCGTAACGACAGAGTCTTGCCAAAACTTTCGCTTCATGTACGTGCGACGCGAGTGCATCAACTCCAACCCGATATCTTCACGAGGAAGGCAAGCATGTCTAAAATAATAGGGAGCGAATTTTCTTTTCTCTTAACGCAGTCTTGTTTCCACCCACTCGTAGGGCTGGAACACCCCAAAGATTGCATGGAATCGATTCACTTTCTGTTTTTGTGCATTTGGAACGTTTCAAGTGTCTGTGGTGTGAGAGGCGCAGTCGAGAGGGATAAAGTAAATTGCAATTTTCCGCAGACGACGGAGAAGGAAAATGCTTGAGAAGCAGAAATATTTGCGGAGCTTTAAAAGAATTCTGCAGACAATGAGTTGGCGACGTAAGCACACGAGTCTGCAGCCGCCCGCAAAAGGGTTTTTTGTCTTACACTTTGTTTACAGGCAGTTCAAGGGCTTGCTTGTCTCGAGGCCCTCTTCATGTGTTTTCCGACTGGAGATTATGCACAACGGGGTTTTGGCGAAACTGGAATTGCACGGGACTTGATCAACCCTTTCCTGCAATCCATCCTGTTAACAGAAAGCCAGTATCATAAGAATCGAGAGACTTCAATCTTTCGCTTTTATAATTCTCCTTCGTTCCTTCGTAATGTTGATGAGGAAAGGCAAGGCGAAGTAAAAGCGGGAAAAAAGATTATGAAAAATCAATAAAGCCGAGTTTTGCATACGAGAAACAAAACGTTGTTTTTTAATGATGATGATTTTTTGTTGTGGGAGGGAATTTAAGTTTTTCATCTTCTCGATGCAAGATTCCCTGCAGAATAAAGCGGCCAGAGAGATGAAAGGGTTGGAATCGAGATGCGATGCGACCACGTAGCTCGAAATCTCCTTTTGTCAAGCAGAGAACAAAAGTTGAATAGCGAAACTCGATAATTCATTCACGTTATCGAAACGTTCGACGGCTCGGCTAGCTTTGTTCTTAGTTGGCAGTTGGCAGACGAGGTTTGCTATCGAATCTGCAAACATGGTTTCACCTCAAACAGTTGGGGATGTTGAAAATTCACTGCTTCCAGTAGCTCCAACAGTAGCATTCTAAAGTTAATGAAGAAGGGCGCTGGAACATATTTGACTTTAAATTTCAAATAGAAAGCCAATTGATTCCGAATCAAGCAGCTCTCACTTCTGGTGACGTAAATTGTGTACAAACAAAGTTAGACGGCCGATGCAGAATAAAATTCATTTTGCTGGTGATGTATTGCATATTTTATGCCAGAGACTCGAACACATTTTCCACATAAAAAGCTCGTCTCCCTCCCTCGAAAACTCATTTCCTGCTCCTCGCGACACCATCAGTCGCGCGTCACAGCCATAATTATTAATTTCTCTTTTTTGTGTGCGACGCTCGTCGAAAAACTTTGTGTCTATCTTGCCAGCTATCCGGAACGCAACGGCCAGAGTCGCTTTTTAGTTTTCATCACGTCGCATCTATTTTCCACTTTTAGACTGAAGTTTTGCTCTTTATTGTTTTTTTTTGCTGCGCTGCGATATGAGCATTCATTAAGACAAAGCAGAATAAAGCGACACACATTCACATGCAATTTGGAGCTTTGCATCACCATCACTCTGTATGCATTATTCAACATTAATCGCTTGTGACTTTGTGTGATGAATTTCTCTCCTCCAGCTCAGTTTTGTTTAAACTACGCTTTGTACATCATAATTACCACTCTTACCCATCACTCCATTTTAGTCAATTTACAATTTTCATTCTTCTGTCTAACCCCCAACAAGCTCTTAACAGAAAAACCGAAGTAAATTAACTTAAATCAATTCAAACGAGTGCGCACTCTTTCTTGGGAATACGACAAGTGTTGACAAGTTTAGACCTATTAATGTTCGTAAGGAAAATGACAATTGAATTTCCTTTCGAACACGAAGCCAGAAGTCGAATTTGTAAATCTACAGAAGTCATTAGCTTTGTGGACGCTTCGTTTTATCAAAGTCAAATGAAGGGGCGAAAAGGCGTCACTCACGATAGCCAATTTAGCTAGAAACAAAAATTGTTTTATCAGCTCAACTGACTAATCCACTCAGTCACTTCGGTGTGGAGGCATAAATATTCAATTATTGTGAGAAATGGGCGGTTATATCTCGGATTCTTTATCGCTTTCAGTACGAAGAGCTGCGATGATTCCGAGTTTCTTGAACATGTGTGGATTATCGCATCAGATGAATGTTTAATAACGAAACGTTATAACTTCATAGAAACTTTAAATCGAAACTCGAAGAGTCTCCTTTCGTTCATAAAAAATTTATAGGCCTCTGCAGGTTGACGGTGATGAATTGTTAATCACTAATATGTCAATGTGTCTGTTTACTTTCGAGACTCTCAATGTGATGTTTAACGGCGCATTTTATTATCAATAATTCCCTCTCGAGAACGTTGTGCAGTGTCAGAGTCATTAGAACGATTGAATCATCGCCTTAATTGCTATGTGGTTGGAGAAAATATTTAAATTAATTGCGACAAGATTTCGCAAACTCCCACGAGCATTTTCATTAAGAATGTGAGTCATAAGTGAAGACAGTTAAATTGTTGTGTGAACAAATTCTCGCAAATTATATTTTATCGCTTCCAAGCGTTTATAGCCGTGCACTTCAATTGCATCGCTGCACTTCCCTATCAGAGCGAAAGATAAGTGCAAAGAAAACTCGCCGAAAATCTCATTTGATTATAACGTCAGAGCAGAGCGGGACTCGACATGCTGCCTTAATCTTCCACTTCTCGCCCCACAAGCGGCAAGCGAAAGCGCTTCGTCATGAATATTCATCAAAAAGGCAATTTAATTTGTTTCGTATAAAACAATAAAGATGTATGACACCAAACGGAAGCGTCAATTGCTAGGAAGAGAAACTGATATTCCCAAAGAGTGACGATGAAAGGAGCGATTTCAAGTGCGACGTTTTCCGCGATGCTTCGCAATTGATAAAAATTTGCAATTAAATTCTCGTCTATTGCAACGAGCGGATGACGCGCTCAGATCATTCAAGACATCAAAATGCCAACAGATGGTCCGTGGAGTCGAGTTTCATGTCTATTATTCCTCGTGCCAAACGGGTTGTTTCAAGATTATCGAGATTGCTGATAATCGATCGTTATCAATGATTCTTCATTTAAAACAATTTCACTTCGACAGCTGTTGTAAACTTTAAACAAATCAAAAAAGATTTGTTCAAAACGAATGACCGAATTCTGTTTTTGTCAGTTTCGTTCACTTCCTCTGACTGCACAGAGCGAGAGAAAAACGACAGGGCGATTTTGATTTGATATTTCCTCCGCGATTCCGTGACTGTAAATTGGCTAAGTTAGCAAGAGGTGGGCTGCTGTTGTGTCTATCTTGAACCAAGCTAAATAAGAAAGCAAAATATTTCTAAGACGCAAATATCAAATGTGATTTACTTAAAATTGCAACGATTCATTTAACGTCATTGCGATTTGCGATGCGTTTCTGATCTCGTCTTGAGAATAAAACATCGCAGTGAATTTGGTAAATTAACTGGCTAAGTACAAACAAAATATTAAGAGGAAAATGCTGCTTTAACGTCGAACGAAGTCAGACTCTCATTGGGATTAAACTGATTTGTTTTCGTCATTGCTCAGTTCTTGGATGAGAGATCGCATTTGCCTCTGTTAACGTTTCAATCTTTTGTGATTATTCAAAGAGTTGGTGCAGCCATGCATTGCATTGTCTTCTCATGCATTTGCTGACTGCAGGACTAAATTGAGTAATTGAAAGATGAAAATTTAAAGCAGCACCAGCATCTTGACATCCTGTCGCTTACAGTTTCTCAGGAATATAACTGAAGTCTTTCGGTTTTGCGAGTAAAGCTTCAGCGATACTTCCTCTCACACAAACCGTTTCCTATCTGCTCGTTCAACCACGATCGGATAATTTCGCTTTGCCTCATCTTCATCACCGTCTTTTGTCTCCTTTTTACATCGTCTTTGTCTTTGCATCAGAGTTTTTTTTTGTCAACAAGTGATATCCGGACGGAGCTCGGTGTGAAAGCGATGAGAACAATTGATGTAATTTTTCGGGTTGATTCCATTAAGATTTCTTCATTGGAGTTGCCGAGGCGAAGGAAAGAAAGTTAACCGCCGTGAATTATATTCGTTTTTACAAGTGACGCAAAGTCTCTCATCGCATGGAGAATTGCAGCGGTTACACAATATCCGTTGACGAACTCGCTTTGACTACAACGAAACAACATCTGATAAAGCACCGACGAGCGTTTCGTGTCACAAAAGTTCCAACCCAGTGCTTGCTTCCCTTTAAATTTTCTTCAAGACGTTTGTGCCAAACGTAGCAGGAATCATAAGTTACCCGGCGCATGAGACGAAAGAATAAAACGACAAAAGGTGGTTGAGCGAGACGTGAACGTACTTCGGTGTTCTGCTTTATCCTGGGTTGTGCCCCTAATACATTTCGGTTCTGTACTCATAAGACGTTTTACAAGAAAGCACATTGCGCTTCGTATTTGCTTCTTACCTTTCGTGCCAACGGACTTTTTCCTTTTGTGTTCCCTCCGTTCCATATGGATTGCGATCTCGACTCGATTGAGGCGAAGGGTTTCTTTTCCTTATTGTTATTCTTTTGGTTGGTGATTACTGGATCGCAGAGTGAGGAAACTTTGAGACTTCAGAAAATATTCACGCTAAAGACCTGTGAGATACTTCGGGCTTGAAAATACGTTGAGCGCGTCGTGTAGAGTAAATAAAGCTATCGATTCTAATTTGTCATTCTACTTTTATATGTCTGAATTGTAGATAATAATTAACTAATTGCATTTGTTTCGACGACCAAATGAATTTTTCAACTTCCTTCAAGTTGCTTTAATTAAATTAATGTGCGACTTGCTTTCGTTTGATCGAATGCCGCAAAGTTGTCGGTCGGAGAGTCGTCGAACAATTTGACATTGCAGTCGGAAGGAAGTAACGAAAATTCTAATCGACTAGATTTGACATGAGCGGCTGCGATGGTACAAAAATTTGTATCGAACCCACCAAATTGCTTTTTAAAAATAAATATTGTTATAGAACGATTAGTAGCTTGTGATCGTCACCCATATAACCCGCAGCTATTTAGAATCTTGCTGCTTCTTATGCTTGACATTGTACGGCTTGTTCCGTTTAATTTGGGCCCAAACCGCAGATTCGAGGAAACGTAAATTGACGTGTAAACGCATCTCCATGGGAAAGTCGACGATATCTTCCGATGATTAATCGTGCGGTCAATATGCAAATTCATTTTTGATTACCGCTTTTCATATGGATCGCGGCTTCATATTTTATCGTCGATGGTTTTCTTGTTTGAAAAACGCATCATTTGCGAATGTTGAACTCTACCTAGCAATGAACCAGCTGACGTTAAGGCCTTTCTAACCCTCACTAACATCAAGCAGCCACGATCGCATATCCAGCTGGCAGAAGAACCCTAGAAACGATTCTTATTCTTTTTCAGTGTTCGTTAGGCGAAGGCGAATTATGGTTTTTCAAAAATTCGTCGTCGCTTCGCTTGTGTGTTTGTGACTTGAAACATTCTTTGCTTTCTGCTTCGACTAACTTTTTTCATTCTCTCTTTAGGTTTTCATCGAACAGAAAAATAAGGGGAAAATGCGGTTCAAGATCGTAATCCAAGCGTGTCGTACTGCATACTGAAAAGAGCGAAGTCTTTCTAGGGTGAGAGAAGAAGGGGAATTGCGCGAGAGCGAAGAACGAGGCGACCCAATAGAAAAACGAGCTCGACAATATTCGTCTCGGGAGGTGAAACACAAAACGAGAAGGAGAGGGGCGACCCTTTCTTAGGATGTCAGACAACAACTCAGATTGTTTCAGTAGTTTGTTTGGAGACGACGACAAGTTAGGATTGCTGGAAAGAGAACAGTTGAAACGTAACAGGCAACGCGTTGACGCTGGCGAACCGAGAAACTCTTATTCGTCAATACCAAACTTCAGTTCGCGTTCGTCACTGATGAGTAGTGGTCTGTACGGGGCTATCTTTAGCCAGCAGTCGCAAAATTTTGGTGGACTTTTTCCCGCGAATTACGCGCCCGCAAAAATGCTTAACGAGCTTCTCGGTAGGCAAGTGAAGCAGGCACAGGATGCCTCGAATCCCAGCAACAACGATGGGATGCTCAATCAAATGGAATCTGCTTCAAATAATAATAATAACAGTGTGAAGTTGGAATTTGACGGGAGTGGTGGAGTTACACAAACTAGCGCCAACTCTGACGGCGCTCAGTCGCCTCCGACCACGGCGAACGATCTTGCCCACCACATGCTGCGAAATATTTTGCAGGGCAAAAAGGATTTAATGGCGCTCGATCAGGAGCTGCGCCAGGCCAACTCGCAAGATCGCCACTCGCCCGATTCAAATCAAAACACGATCAAGAACAGCAACATGTTGAACAATAATAATTTAATTAACATTAACAACAACTACCAAGACGCGACAAAGAGTGATAATGTGAATGGATCTTGTGATCCAATGAACGATTCGACAAATAATGTTTCAGTGAAAGTGACCTGTGAGAAAGACAGCGCAGCAAAGCAAGATGATCACTCTGAGCTCAACGGCTCGAGTGACGAAAAAAAGAACGAAAATAGTGAAAATACCGACGATGACATTTTGATGAATTCCTTGGGCGATGGAAGCAACTCGATGCCCTCGCCAGCATCAGCAAGCAATGTGAAGATGAAGGAAGAGCTCATGGACGGTGATCTCGATAAAGATTTGTGTCGATCGCCATCTCCATCGCCTAGTGCATCGAACAAAAGTGATCAAGGTGCCGTGATGGACCTCAAGCGTGCTCGCGTTGAAAATATCGTGTCAACGATTCATTCCAGCCCAGCGCTAGGATCACAGGCTTCAATCCAACAGCCACAAGTGAACGGATGTAAAAAGCGAAAACTGTATCATCCTCAGCAGCATGATAACAGTGCAGTTGAGCGGTACGCAGCTGGTCTCTCGATGGGACTGAACTTGCACAATCTCATGCTCAACGATGACGACGAGGACGATGAAATGGAGCCGCATATCCATCAGAAACGGACTGAGAAAAATGTTTTAAAGTCACAACTTCGATCGATGCAAGAACAACTCGCTGAGATGCAGCAGAAATATGTTCAGCTTTGTAATCGGATGGAACAGCATTCAGAGACTACTGAAGATGTCGACGATGCGACGAGTGATCTTGTCGATGATGACTTAATGCGTGAGAATATGATCGAGAAGCGATCACCTTCGATGGGAAGTGGGCAGCAGCTGCGAACACCTAGCACTTCGCCTAACAAAGATCTATCGAATAAATCGTCTCAAGTCAATCACGCTCAAACGATGTTGAACCAGATGATGAGTAAGATGATGTCTGCAAAGCTGCACCATCCTTCAATTCCATTTAATGGAACTCATCCGCTGCTTCAACATATGCAGCAGCAGCAGAACGCTGAACATCAGCATCCCGCTTTCAACAATGCAGCAGCGATGTACCTCAGTCAGAAGCTGTTGATGGAACAAGAAGCTAGACTCGCCAAAGAAGCCGAAGATAGAAACCAGCAACATCAGATGCAAATGCAGCAGCAACAGCAGCAAATTCAAAAGCAGCAAGAAAAGGTGCAGCAGGAAATGATGGCTCGAGAGCAGCAAGCTCAGAGCATGCAGCAAAAAATCCATCAGATGAACCAAGCGCCAAGCAACATTCCGCCGATGAAAACTTCGCCGCAACAGGGCAATCAACATGCAGGAGGAAAGCCCAACATTCCAACTGATATCAACGATCGGTTGTCCATGATGCGCGCCAACGCTATGCAGTCGGTCAACTCAATCGGACCTGTGAGCGGACAAGACCTTGAGGGACTCGCTGAAATTCTAAAGACGGAGATTAACTCGTCATTGTCATCTCTAGTCGACAACATTGTATCACGCTTCGTGCACCAACGAAGGATGATGGGCAAGCAAGCTGATGCCGCTGCACATGCAGCCGCCGAGCTAAACAAAGACCTGATGATGGCTTCACAAATTCTCGATCGTAAGTCGCCGCGAACGAAATCGAGCGGCACCGATCGCGTTCCATCGTCGAGCGGAGGCAACTCCGGAAATGCTAATAGTCAATCAGGTAATGGAAATAATAATAGCACAACTAACAGTAGTAGTAATAACACTAACAGTAGCCACCACATGGCACCGGCCAATTCTATGACTCCCATCCAACATCACTTAGCCCACCAGTCAATGCTTAACCAGCAAATGACATCGAATGGTAACAATAGCGTGAATGCTAACAATAATCCATCTTCGAATGGACAACAGCAATCAATGTCTCGCGGTCCATCGTCGTTTCCAACTCTTGGACAACACATGGCACCCGGTCAAGCACCACAGCCCAATGGTCTCTCCGATCCAAATAGTCTCAATAGCCTCACGCAAATGCAATCGCAAATGAATTTACCAACTCATGTTCGTCCTTCTCCAACAGCTGGAATGTTTCAAGGTCCACCAAAGCCTCCAGGTCCGTCGCCGATGAATTCAGTGGCAGCAGCCGCACTTTACAATTCGATTTCGGTGATGAACGGTGCAAGCGCAAACGGAAACCCGTTCTGCATGCCCGAACCTCCGCGTGAAGGTACTAACGAGCAAAATGAAGCTTTGAGTCTTGTTGTGACGCCGAAAAAGAAGCGTCATAAGGTGACTGACACGAGAATAACTCCCCGAACTGTGTCGAGAATTTTAGCGCAAGATGCGCTCGCTGCCGCTCAGCAAAACCATATGGAGAACCAAAGACAAGAGCAGAACCAGCAGCATCAGAATCAAATTCAACAGCAGCAACAATCAAACGGACAAAACGGATCCAACTTGCAAAACGGATCGCTGACGAACAAACAGTTTGGATCAAATGGACCGATTAATATTCCCTCGAGCGTCCCGAACGATCAAACTTCCCCTCGCGGAAGTTACCACCATTCAGCTCCGTCATCAATGTTACCTGTCTCGTTGCCGACTTCGGTCGCAATTCCGAATCCGTCGCTACATGAATCGCAAGTCTTTTCACCGTATAGTCCGTTCTTCAACCCGCATGGGCCGCATGGACCGCAATCTTCGTCTTTACATCACATGCACATGTCGTCGAGTCCGCCAGGAATTGGCGCATTGATGGATCCGCGAGATTCACCGCCATTACCTCATCCACCTACCATGCTGCATCCCGCTCTTCTGGCTGCTGCACATCACGGTGCTTCGCCTGACTACGGTCACATTCGCGCAGCCATGGACGCTAACGATCGCAACTCCGACTGCAACAGTGCTGACATTTCCTACGACGGAATGCAACCGTCGATGTCGTCGTTTTCGAACGCTTTTTATAAACAAATGAAGTGAGTACACCTTGAGATTTCAAATCGATTTTGAATGATTCATAAGCTCCTCTGTCTCACTCGACACTTTACACTTTGCGAGTTTAAACGTTTCCCTTATTCTTCTGACGCTACTCGATTCAATTATTTAGAAAATCCTATTGCATGCAATTTGCACAACAGGCAAAGGACTGAAGGAAACTACTTAATTAGGCTTCGTCGTAAAGTCCGATTGTCTTCATATTTTATTGACGAAGCACTTGCTGTGATTCGCCAGCGAAAAGGGAAAATCGAGACATTAAAGGGTTAAATGGGGGAAGCCTTACGGCCCGCCAAAAACTGTGGAGCTTATGAGTCTAATGACTTGAATACAGAATAACTTTATTAATCTTTTGCCTTTTCACAGCCACAAATCACAAAACAATGATCAGAATCAAGATCAATTTTCCTTAACTGCCGTACATTCCGCCACGCTAACGCCGATGCATTTGCGGAAAGCAAAGCTGATGTTCTTCTGGGTGCGCTACCCGAGTTCTGCAGTGCTAAAAATGTACTTTCCTGACATCAAGTTCAACAAGAACAACACCGCGCAGCTGGTCAAATGGTTCTCCAACTTCAGGTGAGCTCACTTCCCTCGTTCTTCTAACGACGTTGATTGCGTGAAGTGGCACACAGCGAGTCACTTATTCAGTGTCTCATTTATCGCTTAAAGTCTCACGGAAGCTTGTCACACGAAACGATGTTCTCGCTCGAATTATGTCGCTCTTGATTGCCTTGAATCGTCGATGGAGTGGGCGAGGGTGATTTGATTGAACTGAATTTATTAGTCGCGGTGAAAACATTTTGCGTTAGGCCGAGGGTTATTAGAAATTCTGTTTAAGTTTCTCCCTCTTGAAAGCCGAATAAAATTAATCAAATAATTGCATCATATCTACGGAAAACTTTTTTTTTCGATGACTCCATCGACGCGACCGACAAAACAAAATAAAATCCTTTCATAAATCGATTACCTTTTGGTTGAGCCCCTGTTTTTGCAGTCGCAGCTATTGTGCATCGCTAAAAACTTTTTTCTGTCGCTGCATCTACAGCGTGCATGGGCTCAACGTGGCGGAGAGAAATAATATCTAAAAAGCGAGATGCAAGTTTCTGAAAAATCGTCCAATAACGAAGAGAATATTGCAATCGATTTGATATCGCGACCGGGAGTGAAAGGCTTGATGTTTGATTATTCCCCATTGCTGTTTTATTGCTTTCACCTTCAAATTATTCATGGCGCTTTCCATTCCTTTTTTTGCGAAGCGCAGCAAAAACTGCAAAACGGCGCAAAAAAGCCTCGCGATTGCATGTCACATGTGCGGAAAATTTGATACTGAGGGGATCAAAATTGCATTCTCGCGATGCGATGTGCAATGTAACGCTGGACAATGGCTGAAAAATTGATGCAATTTGCATTTTCCAGAGAGAAAAGACCGGAACGTGGACTTCAGTTTAATTGCATTTTTGATCCTCCGCGTTGCGAGAATTTTTCGCGAGAAGAAGAATAGCGGGTCCATCAAGACAGCGGAGTTTGCGTTTAAATAACATGAATTCAAAGCGCGTCTGCTATCAATTTCGTGTTGGATGTTTTAGCCTCGTCTGACTGTTGTGGAGACGATTTGCAAAACTTTTCGCATCTGCTTCTCGCTGCGTTTCATTTCTTAGAATTGACGATAAGAAACAGCAGAGTCGAAGCATGACGAGATTACACCAAGACATTTGCTTTCGCGCCAAATTTTCTATATCATTCACCTCGAACGTTGAAGCTCAAAGCAGAATGTGCTCGGATATTCGAACGAGTTTGGGGCACGCTTACACGCTCTGAACAGGACGAAGGCGTTCGTCATACGTAGAGAGTCAAGAAATTGAAAATTCTTTATTTCGTTTCTTAAGTTTCGTTCTTGCAAACATTCACACAGCGTGTCGAATTGTTCCTTAGCGATTCACAAGACATTTAATTTCCAGTACGGAACAATTTAATTGAGGGGTGAAAAGTTCGTTATTTCCTCTTTGTATTGGTGACTCGTCTTAAGAAACAATTTTAGTTTCTTAGCCGTAAATTTCCCATTGTGTTCGAGCGCGGTGAACGATGAGAAATTTCTCAGGGAAGCAATAAACTGGTTTGTCGTAACGGCTTTTCACCTAGTGCTCTTTGAAGGCTTTCAAGAGTTTGTCGGCTGTAGGCTTCCAGGGAAATCTGTTGTGACAATGCCTCTCGTTGAAATGTTACCACTTCTAATTATCGGTGCTTACGACCTCGAGTGTAATTCATCCACTAAGTGACTTGAATGTTTAACGCGATGAAACTATGGTAAAGAGCAAAACACTTGATAGCGACAAAGCTGACACAACTAGCGACACTTGAAAAGCTTTGATGTGTGAAATAGCATGAAGGATTAGTGAAACCGCTCAGGATAAATATGAAGAAAAACCAATCATGAAATTGCAATTTGCTGAAAGTCCTCCGAGCTTTCGTGTTCCTTACTTTCGTTGATTGACGACTTTGCAAATTGAAGAATTTTAATTACACGATTCGCTCTTAGCTCGTGAAGCCTTTGGGAAATTAGCGAGAAAAGCTTGAAATCTGCACATGCAGTAGATGCTCATAAAATCTCATGTTGCCTCCGGCCTGACTTAACAAAACATAATTACGAACTTGTGATAAGCGACAGCTCGTCTTCCTTTCTGAACACAATTTTACTGAGATTTAACTTTTCTTTTCGCAGGGAATTTTACTACATTCAAATGGAGAAGTATGCCCGTCAGGCGGTCAGCGAAGGTGTCAAGTGTGTCGATGACATTCACATCAACATGGATAGTGAAATTTACCGTGTGCTTAATTTGCATTACAATCGCAATAATCACATTGAGGTATGCAGCCATCAGGCAGGCGAAAGTGTACGCAAGGAACATCGAGTTTGCTTTTAACATTAAATAGCGCTTATCAGTTCTCTTGACTATATTATTTGCCCTGAAGAAGCTTTTAATTGATAATCCAAATAACATCGATCGTTTCTAAGGCTCATTTTACTTTCCAGGTTCCACCGAATTTCCGATTCGTCGTTGAGCAGACGCTTCGTGAGTTCTTCCGAGCGATCCAAGCCGGAAAGGACACTGAGCAGTCATGGAAGAAGTCAATCTACAAAGTCATTTCGCGCATGGATGATCCCGTGCCGGAGTATTTCAAGTCGCCAAACTTTCTGGAGCAACTGGAGTAAATGAGAGCTGCAACACGCTTTCCTTTAAATTTGTTCGTATCATCGTGTCTATAAACAACAACTGAAGAATGAAATGAAAACTGTTAGTTTTTAAGCAAGAGAAAAGATCAGTTAATCGATCGATTCACACTTTGTGGTTCCTGAAAATGTAGAGCAAGACAAAAAGCGACTGCAAAATTGACAAAAAGAAAACAAACTAAAAATCATTTCGACGATACTCGCGTTTCGGCCTTCAGACAAAAAAAAAACTAAATTCTTTGGGAGATTGAGACCGCAATGTAAGAATCTGGAAGCTATCAATGTTTCATCTTCGCCCAAATTGCGAGTTTGAATCATGGCATTCAAAATTCTTCTGCTTTGCGAGCTCAAACTTTAATCCGTTCAACGGTCGAAAATCTCAGAAAAAACCTTTGGTCTTATTAAAAGTAAATCTAAATATTCTTTCGGATAACATCAGAGAACAGAGATAAGGAAAGGATTATCCGCCCCAGCCGCAACAAAAAGATAGAAAGCGAAAAAGAAACGTCTTAAAGAACACTCTTAAGATAATAAGAAATCAGTCATTCAAGCCCCAGGTCAAGTAAACTGCAATAACAAAAACCTCTTTGGCAAAGATTCGAAGTAACATCATGAAATTTAGTTCTATAAGACGAGATTTTGTTGCTCTGCTGAGCGACTCGACAGACGAAACTGCCGGTCGCTCCGCTGACCAACGAAAAACTAAACTACTGGAATTTAAATCAGATTTAATCTTAGGCTTGTAAGCATTCAAACACATTCAATTGAAAAATCCAATCTTTAATTTATTGACTTGATTAGAAATTGATGTCTGCCAAGTGCAGCACTTGAAAGAAGTAATTTGTGTAAAAAGAAAATATTTAATTTATCGTGGGATACTTAGAAATAACAAATTGTGTGAATACTAAGAACGAGGAGTTTAGTTAAATTATCGGAAATCGAATTGAAAAATGTCTAACCAAAATTGATCTAAATTGATTTATTTTGCGTTTGCTAATCAAAATAATCCGCACGACATCCGAACCGATGAGTAAATTACTTTTCCTTGAATTCGTAGTAAATCTAGTTTGGAGTAGCCGAGGAGGTCAGTTGAACTGCTGAAGGCTTCAATTGATCGCTTCTCGCTAATCGCAATAAGTTAGGAAATTTAGTTTAGTTATAATTGAATTTGATGTCATAACTTTTGATGCATCGTGAATATACCAAAAATATATTTAATTATTTTTTCTTAAACGTATCATTTCGTTTTACTTTATTTTCCTCTTTCAGTTGTTTATCGTTTCCATTTCTTGTACGATCGTCGCTTTTATGTTCAGCGCAGCGCTCAATCGAAATTTACAATTTATGATTTTCAAAATTGAATCGATCATCACAAAATTTAAAGTGAAGAGAAAAATTTAAAAAGTTATCATGCCTTCAAAATTAAACGACAAATGTAACTGAAATTGTGATATTAAGACAAATTAAATGAAGAAATTGAGTCGTCGGCGGTTTTTTTGGAGGATTCAGTCGGTCGCGATCGTCATTCTCACCTCCTTTCGATTAACTGAATTAAAATTTTTACTCGAGAATGGCGTCGCAACCTTTAAAACTGTCTCCATTGTGGGAAGAACTCCTTCCAGTTCATTCAAACTCATTGCCGACGACCGAGACGAAAGTTCATAGTTAAATTTTTTTGAGTTTTTCTCGTATTTCAAAAATACAAAAGAAAAAAAATGTTTCGGTATATTTTTAGGCAGTGAATAGAGAAACCCGTTTGGGAGGAGCTGACTTTGGACCTCGCAGATCTCCTCCCGTCGAAAAAGAAACAAAGATAATTCTGTACAAAGCAAATGTTTGGAGTCAACTTGCAACTTTTCGGCCAAATGATGATGAAATGTTTCGGAAACATTTTAGTTAGATAGCTTTGGCTAATGGAGATATGAAACGCGTTTAGGCAACATTGTTTTCATTTTCAAAATTACCCGCGTGTTTCGGCCAATGTGAAGTTTTAGATATCGCGCTGACATGACTTTTTGTTGATTATTGTTTAGTTCGTTTCTATTTGGTTCAATCGATGCTTTTGAACGGAAAAATGAATCCAATATTTTAACGGCGGCGTTTGTGTTTTTCGTCTTAATGTGAGCTGCTAGCTTTGAAAGCTCGACATGTTTCGGGCAGTAAATCATTGTCAAGCAATCCTTGAACATTTGAAAATTTGCGGTTTCGTTTGTGCGACTTATAAAACATTTCAATGAATTGAATTTAATCGTTTTCATAAGATTAGAGACAGTTTGATTTTGTCGAAACTTCTTGCGAACCTGAAAGAAAATATCCCACGATCGTTTTTCGGATAAAGTTTTTGAGAATAACGTTTGAGATAGAAAGTAAAACATAAATAGCCCAAATGTCTTCAGATATTTGTTAACATTATAGTTTATTCAAAGACAGCATTGAACTTTTAACAAATTATCGAGCAACAGTTTTAGTACAAGAACAATAGTAGATACAAAGCTGAGCAAACTACGGACGTCTTGTCATGAGATTGTCTCGATTAGTTGGCAGCTTTTAACATTAATTTTCACATCCTATGTTGTACAATTATCCACAGACTGCAATAGAAAAACAATTTGAGGAAAATGATCAGGGCTTTGAGAACAACTAATGATAGTTTGGAAGATCACAAAATTTGTAATTAAGTAGAAACTGGTCGGGACAACACAAATTTCAATAGATTCCACTGACAATTTACAAACTTACCTCAAATTTCAAACGATTTTCAAGATCCATCAAAACTTTGGATTCAAATTAACAACTCCATTGATTTAGCTGAAATAAATTACCGAACTAACAAGAGAATCAATCGAGAAAATGAATAAATTTGAGGAAAGTTTCAACAAAATAGAAGTTCTCAAGTTCCTCTCACATTTTCACTCATAACCGGATTAGGTTCTTAAATAAAGGAGAAGAAATGTTTCAACCAAAACTTTCTAATCAAACTGCAAACAATAATTTATCACTTCACAAATTTTCTCGATAGAATGAAAATGTGAAACTGCGATAAGAAAAAGAAATGAAAATTTAAAATCTTAAGATTAAAATGAATTGCAGTTTACGACGCCATAAAGGATGCAGAACATCAGAGTAAACCACAATCTGTAACACGAGAAAAGTTTTGAAATATTTATCAAAGGAAAGCTCAAAATCAACCAAATGAAATAGAGACAAATGATTTGAACTTTAGTTGCCATACACAAGCAAACACAAAAAAAGAGTGAAACAAAACAGTTTTAATTACAATTCTAATTCAATAGACAGTGTTCCTCCGCTGGAGCTTTCCTGATTAAAGTTCCAGCGTTGGTTCATATCACTTAAAGCTCCAATCTGAAAGAAGTTAGAACAATCGAAATAGTTGCTCAACAGAATCAAATGAAACCTCCCAACGGGTGGACAGTAAGAAGAAGAGAACCTCATCCGTGGACACCCGAGGTTTCACATTACCAATGATGACAAGTCACTATAATTTACAGAAAGTCACTCTGAAACAGAAAACAAACCAGCTGAAAACAATAGAACATAATGAAGTAAAATCTTATTTTCTAAATGTTTGTATGATTTGTGAAGAAAGAACTAAAACAATTGAAACTTCATCGGAAATATCTTAAAAAGATTTCATTGAGCTGGTAGAGAATCATTGTAAAAATTAAAGATAAGTGTTAAATAAGACATTAGATTAAGCAGTTGATGTAACTAACCTAAACGACTTTGCAAACTTTCATAGAACTATCAACAAAATGACAGACGATGATGTAATTTATCAACTTCAGTTTTCGTTTTGTTTTCAATCGAATACTTTTCCAGTACTCTCATCATTTTGAATTGTAAAAAACTACGATTTGTAATAATTGAGTACCAGATTCCAGTTGAAATATCACCAAAAATAGAATGACAATTGACTTAAAATTAATCGGAATATATCTATGAACAAATTGAGAAATAATAAATTTTCATCCTATTGGCAAATCTGTTTGACACAAAATTCTTTTCATATTTTATTTTCGGATGATATTTTCCATTTAACGTTATCGAGCGAAATTTGTAAAAAGCATAAACTTACTCTTTGAACTACATTCGAAGGTTTGAGAGTGAACTTCACGGCGTTTAAACTAGGGGAGTGAATTTAATGAAACTTTTTCCAATTGGTGTGAAACATTCAGCAGAATTTCTTCTCGATTGGTGACTCAAAATTATTTCGTGGAAAAGTTTAGCCGAAATTCATGAAGCTTGTTTGACCAGGTAAGTATGAATTGCTACACTCTTGCTAATTCATTGAACAATATTCAGATATTTTAGGCTTATTTAAGATAAAAAAAACACCGTACAGGAGAAAAAATTGTAAAAAATGTGTTTACAGCTTCGTTTTCATCCACAAAAATGAAACAAAATTTCTTACGTTAAATGAAATTTCATTCAACTTCCAATGAACCAAAAAAATCTGATCACAGAAAACTTTTGACAGAGCAAAATGATTTCCATTTTCTCTTTCGACACAAACGCCACAAAAATTTATTCCAACAAGTCATTAAAAACGTCCTAAGTTGCAATAGATTGAGAGATGATCCGTCTCTCACCTGAGCTTATCATTTTACCTGTAAAAGTTTGCCAATCCAAAATTTGTACAACAGCAAAGTTTGAGACGCAAACAAAATCAACCGAACAACGTTTCTTGTCGCGAAATTCAAAAATTTTCAATGTTCCGACAACATCAAACATAGAATTTCCAATTAATTTCGTCGAATTCTCATGACGATTGGAAACTGATACGAAAAACTTTTTTCACAATAGAACCGGATGTTGGCGTTCGCCAGCAGTTATTCTTAATTTCAATCAAGTTTTCCTCAAAGTTTCAACAACAACATTTCATAATAAACATTAATTTCAATATTATTCTCCATTTAATTTGCAATAGAGTCTGAGATCGCAGAAGTCCAATTCTGTCAGAGACAACAAAAACCGGAATAATTTGAAAGTACAAATTTACAAATCGTAACACAGTTTATCGCCACCACAAATTGTATTTATGCAACATTAAAGATTGCGTAACTGAAGAATTATATTTTTATACAAGCAACTTCAAGGAGACGAAACTTTTAATCGCGTAAAAGTCGAGGGAAAATTTCGTAACTTTGAGCAAATTTTTTGTTTGCAACATCCTAATTTTCGACTTACCAGAACAAATTATATGAAACTGCAATAGACGAAACCAATTGAAACGAATTGGGAAACAAGATAATCTGAAATTTTTACTTTAAACTTTCCCGAAGGACGGGAAATTCACACTTACACACATACACACGACAACCAGAGACTGTTAAAGAAATGTGATCAGATATTTTTAATATATTAATTAATTCAATTAGTGGGACATTATCGAAACTTATATCAATGGAGGAAAAGTGTATTTAGCTGAAAACATAAGACATTTTGTAGCTCATAAGAGTTTAAATGGAATTTTTTGCTATTGAAGTCAACGCGCGGTCGTGAATCGGCCGGAAACAGAAAGTAAAATATATTTAAATTGTCGAGAAAGAAGTCTATTTATTAATGTTTTTTATACAATCACTGAAATGCAATAGTCAAGGACGGCATCCGTGCCGAAATAACAAACAACTGGGTTTAAGTTCTTGAACACATTCACATACACCGACAAAATCTTTTCGTTTCCATATCCAGTTCATTTGCAATAGTCAATAAAAGAATCACAGATGATGCAACAAAATGGGAATGATCTAACGTGACCATTTGTCCAGTACAAAAAGGCGAGTGCGACGTGGAGATCGGTAATTATTGCGGTGGCTTTTCATCGCTTCACGCGCACTCCGCTGATGTTAATCCATGTTATCCTTTCTTACACATCATTTAGACATGCAGTTTGATTTTCCTTTCCGATACAGTGACATTCTTTCTACTTTTTCCGTTGCAACAAATAAACTTTCTCACGAATTTGTAAAGGAAATGAAAATTGTAAAATTCAAATGAAAAGAAAATTTCAAAACTTGAAACTTAAAAACACCACTATAACTATTGTAAAGTATCGACTAATCGCCATCATTTCTGTAACTCAGCGGGTCGCTGACAGCAAAACAAATTCGATGAAGGTTTATGATTTTCCTCAGATGAAAATTCAAACAATAGTGCCAGAACCAGTTTTTTATTGATCGATTCATAACGATCAGCTAGCATAAGATGAAACACTTAAGGTTTAAGTTGTCAGTAAGGTAAGCTCTTAGATATAAACGCGTAGACATTAAGGTGATGTAGCTTACGAAGTGAACATGTCATTTAAAACGAGGAACAAAAGTTACTAATGATGAAACTAACGTTGATAGTTTTATGAAAGTTTAACAGAAGCAAGAAATCGGAAACAGCAAATCATCTCGAAAACTTTTTGAAATCAATCGAGATTCAAAGAAATTTCAATAGACGCAAACAAACCCAACAGAAGAGAAGAAAAGTCTTTTTAAGTATTCCCGATGAGTTTCAATTAAAAAACAGAAAAGCGTCGCAATGTTAATGTTCAACATTGAAGCAGATTTTTGTGTGAAATCGGATTTCAACATGAAGCAAGCGCACCAATTAAGATGAGCGCGAAGAAAAAGTTGCGGAGGGTTAACGACTAACAGATACATCAAACGTTTCGGCCGCTGCATATTGATGGTAAAAACCCCAAAACATAATGAATTGAGTATCAAAACGAAGCAGCATTGGAGCTCTTTTGAAAAACTCCGATACGAGTCCCAGTCGTATAAGCTGATCCGGGTGTAACAATTTTAAATCAATCTCAATAGCTAGTCAACAGTTCGAACCCACCAAATGCAATCTACAGTTGCATCGAAATTAAGCAATCGACTCAACAGACTTTTAGGAATTTAGAGACTCTCTGAGAACAGCTTTCAAACCGACACTCCGGTATTGTTTTTCAAGAGATTCTTCAATGAGATTCAAGACACAAAGTGTAGTTTTATCTTCTAATATTTTAGTCTATTTGTGAAACGTGAGTTTGAAGGCGAGAAACGGTCGGAAAGGTGACGGGGAAAATATTTTAACGTAAATTTAAATTAATTATATTAAGTCAATATCTCGAGAAAACTACCTCAATATTTAATTTTTAAGTGCGAAAAGAAGCATAAATGATTTTAAAAATGTCAAAAGAGGTGAAAAAGATTATTTTATACGACTCATTAGGAATATAAATAATTGCAAAGGTTTTGAATTGAGTTTCAAGCTTTCACGTGATAAACTTTCGGCATTACGATGAGAGAAAATTCAGTTTCGCCATTCGTTTAGGTTATCAAATAAAACAGTTTCATAAAACGTTAGAAGATAAAACGAAAACCCATTTTACGTTAATAACAAACCTGTACGTTTCATTTAAAGAGCTCAGCATAGCACGAACAAGAAAGACCGACAAAGCTCATCAAAATATTACAAGAAATAAGTTTGACCTTTAGGAAAACTTACAATAAAATCATGGACGGGCCACTTAGTGAAGCAACAGTTTGTGGCACATGAACAATTTGGAATAGCAAGCAAACCTGAGTAGCCACTGAAGGCATCTTAAAGTTATTATTTGATTTAACTGGAAACTGATCCAGCATTCGCACACACACGATAGAATTAAGAATGTAATTTTTGGAACCAAACCCTCCTGGAAACTCTCGTGACAACTTCAATTTTCGGAACAAATGAAGTTTGCTTTTTCAATACTTACGTCCGTAACACTATAAGTTTACAAATATATTTCAATATGATTTCAAGCCCCAAACTAAATATTGATCCTGAGCATCAATTGAACGAATTTTCAGTTAACAGCTTTCACAAGCTGCTTCCCAGTGAGTCACAATGCTCCAAAATAATCATAGAGCTCACGACGAAAAATAAAGTGTGACAATCACTGGTTTGAGCATAGAAAATATTTTGGAACAAAATTTTCTCAACCTTTACCCGGACATTTTCAATGCTTTCAGACTCTACATAAAAACCATTTACCCTTTTTGGATAGAGTTCAATAATTTTAAAGCAAACCATTCAGTTGAAAACACACACAATGTTAATCCATGAAAGACTCTGTGGATGACTAACTACAAACAATAAATGATAACATGATTAAATGAAACAATAACGAAAGAAATCACAACTGAAAGAAATAAGAAATATCAACATCACAACATCAAATACGTTGCTGAAATTTTTCAAAGATTTAAAGTCTCGTTTTAGGTAAAGTTTTAAATGCTTTGCCCTTACGAAGCACAACACGATAAAGCGTTCAAATGAATGTGCAGTCAACTTGGTTGACAGATGTAGTGTCCACAAACTAGCGCAAAGCTGATTGGACCTCTGGCCGATTACTGAGGCTTCAACAAAGCTTCTACCAACAAACTCCAAAACGTTCAAACTTCATCTCCGAAAAGACATTAAACTTTTGAGATATTTCAGCAGCGTTTCTTCTAATTTACAGTAAACAAACAGGCTCTTATCGAAAAAAATGGAAGTACTTTATTTTGGTTTACAGTTTCGACAAATAAACTATTCAGACAAACATGTTCTCGGCAAAATGTTTAGGACTTTCCCGGTCTCAAAGTATTTATTAAAGGAAAAAAGATATCACGAAAAAAAGTACAAGCTTGTTTAAGCACCTTCGCGCCTTATCTAAAAAATTAAAGAAAAAAAAAGAAATTTAACATTTTTTTTTGTCAAAAAGAAACCATTATTAAAGAAGAAGAGATGAAACGATGAAAGAGAAAAACAGACAAGCGACTTGAGCAAGAAAATAAATTGTGTGTAATTTTTACCAAAATCTGCCTTACATTATATTTTCTTATACACGAAAATGAAAACAAACGATGATAACCTTAGGATTTTTCAAAAACGAAACTTTTCGAAGCCCTTCAACCTTCAAAAACGAAAACCTTTTGATGATTATTTAAAGTTACTCCCCAGCCCCCAAACTCATAAAACATAAACCAAAAACTCAAATTGCAAAATTCTAAATTAAACTCATCAAAATTTCATCAAGCATTAATTGTACAAAAACTTATAAGTGTGAATTTCATTTCGATTTCTTCACCGTCTCTATAGTTTCTGCAGTTCTCTTGATTCAAATCAATGAGTTTCTACGGTTGCAATTCACGCTCAATTCTTTATTGCTTCTAAAAACAATACAATCTCATAAATAGTAAAACCCGAAATAAAATGAAGTAGCAGTTATTGAAGCAAACTCGCACCACGAATCTCTCAAAATGGATCATCAACCAAAAATTACTGTGAAAAAGAATATGAAAAAAATAAAAGTGTAATTGAAGATCACTTTTGCGTTGAATGGAAAATAATAATTTAATGAATATCGGTTTTAAATTTTCTCAAGCTAAAATGAAAATCAACTTAATCAATATCAGCAGACAGCCTAATTGTAAAAGCTAATTGAAAGTCATAAACTTTGTAGCCTCTCCAAAAATCAAGAACCGATAGTCATAAACTCTCCGATGAAAATCGCAATTTCTTTTAATAAAAAAGGTCGACGGGAACTTTGAAGGAAAAATGCCAAAAAAAACGAAAATAATTTTCAAGAAATAATTATTGTAGTGACGCAAAAATCGCATAATTGTTTAACACGAGTGGATAAGCTGACAAATGGAGAAACAGAAATTTCTTTCTTTAAACCGTGGAAAAGTTTTACTATTCTACAACTTACAAGAATAATCAACCATATAAGGAATGCATATTTACTTCTACTAGATTGAAAAGAAAATGGTTCACTTTTGAAAACAAACCTAAAACTAATGTTAAGAAGTGCTAATTGATAAGTTGAGGAGGCCAATTTATAGTCGAATTTTTATTTTAAAACTACAAACTGGACTAATTTATCTCTTTAATATAACAACAACCTTCAGTTTATAATTTACAGACCACAGCGTGGCGTCAGCCACAACATCTACATTGAAGAAATTGTAAATTTAATTCAAGATTTTGGGTTTATTGTAAACATTGAAAATCAACGCTCAACAATAGACAGACTAGGTTAAGGTCCTTCGAGATATTTATGTCCGTTCAAACTGCGAATGATGCATAATGCGATTCGAGTAATTCATGCAAATAACCAATAATTCTCAAAAATAACAATAGCCACATTTAAATGTCTGACAACACATCCAAATCCGAACTGCAATAGAAATGAAGGCAACTTTAAAGGAAACAAACTAATTCGAAAACACCGGCAAGTTATAAAACTTTATGTTCAAGTAGCAGGTGCGTCGGTCGCTCATGTGAGAGGGCGGTTGACTGTCATCTGTTGTTTTCGGCAATAAAATGGTTTTTTAATAAAATTCACTCAAGACTTCAGATCATTTTGACGACACACAAGAAACTTTTGAGTTGAAGAATTTTTTCGATAAAATGAAGAAACACTGGGCCACTCTCGTCCGATCTAAAGTGCCTTCAAATTATTAATGAAAAAAAAAGAAGTATTTAAAAAGAATAAAAAAATGTTGATTTTTACAATGAAAAATTATTGTAAATTTTTTATTAAATAAATGAAAATCGTAAAAAAATGGGCCCACATAGACTTCTCGCCCCACCAAAATTATTGGTTATTTGCATGGGACCTGAAGTTACTTATCTTTTCATTGCTCGCCTCTATTTTACTAACATTTCAACCTGTAACAGGATTTGTATTGTAAAACACATTTATTGATAATGAAGGATGTGAAACATTAAGTAGAAAAGATGTGAAAAGAATTTTCGAAGCAAAAACGCAGGAAATTTTGAGGTTTCTTGATGGCACAATGAGTTCTTGAAAAAGTGCAACTCGACTCATATCAAAAGAGTAAATATTTCGAACAAGATCGTTTTGGTGGAAGCCAAATCAGTAGTGAACCAAAATCAATTAAAGGTAATCGAGAAAGCAAATGAACTTTTAACTAAAACTTCTATTTTGAAAATCTTAATTTTGAACATTTTACCATTGAAGAGGTAGAACGTTTTAAAATTGACACACCCAGGTTCTTCTGCATTCATCATTTTTTTATGGATTGAGAGAGCAGACGTGATTCGAAGTGTTTGAATAAGCAAATTATTTTTCACTCCTTGTTGCTGACAAAAATTTGCTTTAGTTTGTGGAAGCCAATGAAGCTCCACGACCTTCTAACATGCCACGTATAGAGAGGCACACTTGAAAAAATGTTTTGAATTAATCGTTTTGATTAATATTCGAATTTCTTAACCATGACGAAGGAAAGCTTTTGACGCTAACAATTTAGTAATTTCATTAATCTGTGATCTTTAGTTGTTGATAGATTTTGTTTCCTTACAAATCATTTTGTTTTTGTTACCAAAAAAAGCAGAGACAGTTGAGTTAAAACTCCTTTGTGTTCGACATTAAAGTTTATCTCTCACTTCCTCCCCAAAATCAATGGTGTAAAATATGAATTGAATTTCCCCAGTATACAGACAGTTGCAACACTTGAATTGCAATGGTAATAATTAAAAGAAAATACGCAAGAAATATTGTCATAAACTTAATCAAATAAATGCAAAATCCAAGATGATGGTATAAAAAGAGAAATGCGGCGAAACAAAGGCGGATGCGGCTCGGTAGGTTTTCATACCATCATCCTTTCAAATTACTAAGCCGTTTTTCAATTTGCAGAAAGTATTTATCCCGTGAATTAAACACTGAATCCGTACACTACCGTGAATAAAATTAATCAGACTGCAAAACAGAAGAAAATAAAATTTACAATAATTTCTCACTTAATCTTCCTCTCAAACTACAATAAATCAGCAAGATATTAGTGGACATTTTAATCTTAATTTTAAACAATACATAATTAACGAGTCATCTGGCAACGCTTTTGGCACTTTCTGAAGCAAAAATTAATGTGGTGCTTGAGAATAAATAACATCGTAAAGCTCAACGAACATCATGTTGAGCATGAAACATCTGCAAACTCAAATAATGAAAATTTCAATTACACATCCTCGGTTCGTTTAAATCAATCAATCCTTATTAAGCAACTATCTTCCGTTTTGTTTTGTATACAAACCTGCAAAACACTCACTGACAATTTACCATCAACCCAACAATAGAGAATGAAACAAATCACACACATAGAAAGCTCAACTTTCCACCATCGCCCATCAGCGACTGTCGAAAGTTGAACTTCCGAGAAATCGAACACAATTTTCACCAAGACAACTTTTAAGTTCACAATAGATCAAAGATCAAAAGCAAACAAATGAACAAAAATGAACTCTAAGCTCATTATCAAGATTTCAGTTACAATAGATAAATGAAATGGTCTTTTTTTACAGAAAAATAACAGAGATAACAAACGACACGACAGACATTGTGTCGACAAAACTTATTTATTTACATAAAACTAAAATGTTTCTAATGATGAAGTACCTAAACATCTTGAAAGAAGAAACAAAAGCGTTGAGAAATAAACCGATTTTGATAAAAAATTGTGCCAAAATATTGACAAGAAAGCTTATTTCCGAAACCTGCGTATGATTTCAACACTGAACCGATTGGCAACGTTGAAAGTTTATAAATTTACAGCTGGATAATAAATGGAAAGAATTTTGAAATTAATCAAAAAATTATTCATAAAAATTATAAAGAATTTCGAGCATTCCAAACATGAAAAAAAAGTTTGTGTTTATTGATGGAACAAACGTTTTCGGAACTTGATGACACGCTTCGCTTAGCAGCTTTTCGAAACTCATTCATTCCAAAATTGTCTTCTGTTATACTTTAGATAAAGACAAAAATGAATGTGTTCATTTTCGGAGAAATTATTTTATTTGAAAGTTTAGATCAAAAATTTTAGACGAAACACTTATTAAACTTGTGAAAAATTGTACAAAAAGAAAATCGTTTAGGCATAAAATACTCTAAATTAAAGTTTAGGCCATGTCTGGAAGTGTAAAATAGAAGTGTTGTGGATCAAAATCAAAGTGGAGACAGACGAACACATTCATCGAGAAAAAGAAATTTGTAAATCTTTGTAAAAACAAACCTTTGGACAGTTTCATTATAAACAAATTAAATTCATATCTAGTTTGGATATTGAAACGGTGAATATCCTCTGATGTGCTAGCGACTGGACATCAGTAAATGCACACCGTGATTATAAAACTTGTTCAGAACAAAAACGTACAAAATTGAAAGCGTGTCATTTCCCAAAATTTTTCTACAAAGGAATAAAAGTAAAACTGTAGTTGATAACTGTTTGGTGTTATAATGAAAATTCATGGGAGAACTCTGGAAATTTGACCATTTTCCCTTTTACTGATAAAAATCAATTCTCCTTAGTTTCTCAATAAAACCAGAAATGTTTTGAGCATTTTAGTTTGATATCTTAAGACTCTTGAACCAAAAAAGAACGAAAATGGCAATGAAAATCCATGCAAAATTTACTACTCGAGGAAGAACGAAAACCAAAAACCAAATTCCATCAAGAATTTTCGAACGATAAATTTGTAAAAAAGTGAAAAAGTTTCGTTTGTAAAAACTTTTGACAAGTGAGAAAAGAAAATGTGGAATGATGAAAATTAATTTTAATTATTTATTATAAAAAATCATCGTATCGAGGAATTAAAAAATACATAGGTATTACAGCTGTAAACTTTGATTTTAAAAACACTTAAAATTAATAATAAATTAATTCATAAACAAAAATTTATTTCAGTCTTTTACTCAAATTGTGTTTTCAGGCTGACCAGATTGCATTTCATAATCGTTTGTTTATTGTGTTGTAGGTCTTTTGAAAAGCTTCACCTTACTAAGGAGATGTAACTTCAAAACATGACACAACAGATCTTTTCATATCAAAGCTTTAGCGACGACAGATGAGTTGATGGTGTTGATGACTACAAAACATTTTCGAACGCTTTCTAAATCACCTGAGAAGATATTTTGAAAATAAAAAATATCAAGCTGCCAGCTTTTAACTTAGACATGCATGGCATTCTCTCTGAGTGTTTTTGCAGCGACCTGTGTCTAAAATTACGATTGAACTTTTCATTCAAGAATAGCACGAATCGTGAATTTTCCATGAACAAAAAAATCATCGTAAGCCGATCAAATACGAAGATTTTCAATTTTTCATCTTAGTTTGAAATCTTTCGCTGGTCTGAACAGAAGTGCGTTTTGAACTCTCGACTGCGTAAACAAGAGACTTGTTATAAGTTTTTCTTTTTTCGTTGGAATAAGAAAGGTGGGAAGTCAAAAAAAATTCCGGTCGCTCTTATAATGATTGTTTGGGTTACAAAATGTTTTCCGAAATCTGAACAAATATAAAGTTTTTTCGAGTTTTAAAATAGATGAAAATTCTTCATTTATTAAATTCCAACTTCAATTCCACAATTGATTGACAGTGGGACCGCGACCGTGTCTAGTAAAATCTTCCAGTTTGCGCTACTTCACTTACGCAATGAAACAACTAAAAATAAAATTTCTCGGTTAATTGAATTGCTCATGTTGCGGATGAAAATCGCGCGGAAAATTATGTGTTATTACAGTTCGTCAATCAACGTGCCATGTTAATCGCTACGCTGACAAATGAGCCACGTTCTCTTCATTCTAACATAAATTAAACGGCAAATCTCTTTTATTTTTAGCGCCACATGCCGGTAAACAAAATTAATTCGGTCAAGTCGGTCAAAGCGGCTGAAGACGCGAGATCAGCCGGCAATCAACTCTACCTCGAGCGAAGCTTCTTTGACGCTCTTGTGAAGTACAACGAAAGCTTGTGTCACTCAGATGCTGATGCAAATATCGGTCTGTGCTACGCCAATCGATCTGCTGTGTACTTTGAAATGAAGCTTTTTGAGAGAAGTTTGAGAAACATAAGCCTCGCCAAGTCGAACAGTTATCCTGAAAAGAACTTCGCGATTCTCGATAAGCGAGCTGAGAAATGCAACGAGCAAATAGCAGCTGGAAACGCTGCTCGAGCTGATGAAAACTCTCTCGATTTCATGAAGCTAAGCTACGAAGCGAATCCAACGCTTCCGTTTGTCGCCAAATGCTTGAAATTGAAGGAAAGCGATAAGTTTGGTCGATACATAATAACAAACCAAGATCTCAAGGTCGGAGACATCGTTGCGGTTGAAACGCCGCACTTCAGGATAATCAAGTCTGATTCACGATACGAAAGCTGCCAGCAATCAAACATGTATCAAAGATGCAGTTTCTGTCTGAAATCAAATTGTCTCGATCTGATCCCGTGCAGCGGCTGCAAGACAGCAATGTTCTGCGACGAAAGCTGCTTAAGTCAGGCAGTTGAAAGCTTTCATTTCTTCGAGTGTCCGATCAATGAATTGCTTTTGAAATCCGGAATCATGCAAATGGCAATGCGAGTTTTCTTTCAAGCGGTCGCGATGTTTGACGGGTCCGTGGCAGAGTTAGAGAAGTTTTTGATTGAAAATGACAGCAGCGTGAGCGTTTACAACTTCGATATGAGCGAGAACGATGAAGATTTCATTGCCAAAAGCAATTTGCTTTCGCTGTTTAGTCTAGCGAGAAGCTCCACAGTTTGTCCCACTGATTCTCCAGAAGCTTTCCTGAAGTTTCATCCGCATCTCAGCGCCGCTTGGATCTCACACGAGCAATTCATCAGATCGTTTGTTCAACGAGTTCTTCAGGTTGGCGACTCAAACTTCCATGGCATCTGCGGTTGGTCGCTGAAAAAGTACGAGAATCAATCTCCTCAAATGAGTGGAATTGGCTGTTATCCGTTCATCTCGCTGGTTAATCACAGCTGCGCTCCAAATGTGACAAGAATTTACATTGAGGAAAATATGCTTTTGCTTGTCGAGCGGCCAATCAAGAAAGGCGAACAACTTTTCGACTGCTATAAGTGAGTAGTTTTGTATTCCTTGCAGCTATTCAGAATCTCCTAGCAACTTCAATTCCAGAACAACGTTCTTCACGCAGGCCAAGCATGAACGTCAGGCTGAGCTTCTCGAAAGCTATTCCTTCCATTGTGATTGCGTTGCGTGTGTCAATGATTTTCCAATGTTCCAACGCCTGAAATCGTTCGATAAAAAACTTTATAAGTTCGCCAAGAAGGGCAAAGACGAGCTGACGAAACTGGAGGAACGCCAGGCAAAGAAAAGGTTTGCAGAGTACTGCGATGCCGTTCAAAAGCACCATGAGAAAGGTTTTCCATCTTCAGAGATTGTGATGCTTCAGGAGTGCATCCAACACTGCGTCTCGATTATTACAAAGCCAAAGCTTCTTTTTCAATAAATTTTACTTTCGATGTAGCTTCGTAGTTGCTATGAAATATATTTGTTTGTATTTAAGTTTTGTGTTGCTTGGGCAACGCAGAAAAGTTTCAGAAAATGTCGCTGCCAAACCTTTTCCTTCTGATAAATTTGGGCTGTGAGATGCTTTTCATCATTGATCAGCGACTCACCGCTCAGAACATAGCAAAGGATAAATCAGCACAAGGTGAATATTGAGTAATCCGAAGAAGAAACTTCACAAAATTTCCTTTCAGTGCTAAGAGAAGTGACATCGGCGTTGCTGTCTCCCAACTTTTTCCAATACATCAGAACTACTTTCACCAACGACCTGATCTCGATTGCCCAAGTCAGAATCCTTCTGTCTGATATTGCTTGCTGCTCGCTAATGCGACTCGATATCCATTCATTGGACAAGCTTTTGGACTTGATGGTGATGGTGTTCAAGTGGCAAATGTTTCTGATGTCGTCACCGGATGACTTACTCAACATTACCCTGCGGCATCTCCATGGAATCGGAAGACTCATGCCCGAGCAAACCAAAATGATCGTGATAGATCAAACGAATCAGTTTTTCTTCTCAAACTGGAACGCGTTAGGCGACGAAGATCGTTACGGTCTCGTGAGGAAGCTCAACACATTCCTTCAGCCTTTCAACATCCGCATTTCGCTTCTGATCAGGATGAAGCTTCAGAATCGTGATGGAACCTTCGTTGACAAGTGCGATGCGGCGTCGAGTAAATTTTTTCGATATTACGTTGAGAATTTGGGAGAAAATTTATACGAAAAGATTGCACATTTCCCGCTTTGCCAACCGCAAGATCCAAAGCCACCGCTTCAGAACACGAATGAAATCGATTGCTTGTTCCAACAGTTTGCCGTCGACCTTAGTGGATCTGTAGCTGAAACAGCAGCAACATCAGAAAATAACCGAACTCAGACCAATGTTGAGGTCGTAGAAACAGCGTCGACCTTAGATGAACTGAAAAAGAAATGCAAGCTCGACTTGGTCGATGAGGCGCCGCCAGTTTACGAGGACAATTTCGATGAATTACTCAACATGCTCGGCGAGAATTCAGTGTAAGTCGAAGGATTTGAATTGGATTTGTGACTTTAATTAATGTGAGTTAAGCTGACAAAGTTTTTCTTGACATTTAGATGAAGATGTTTTTGTACTTAATTAAGAGATTCTTGATTTCCTGAGTGTCGCCTTTCTGGAGGATCTTCGCGGTGATTTTACGTTTCAAGGTTTCTGCTTCAAACTTCTTAGAGATCTGAGAAAAGAATGAATAAAATAAATGTAACAAAAGTTTGTTAAAAGCTTTTCTTACTTCATGGGCACGTCGAATTATGTCCAACTCGATTCCAGCCAATTTCGCTGCATTGAATCCAAACGACTTCGGTGAACTTCCGGTTGTGTACTCGTACAAGAAAGTCACATTTTCTTTTGTAATGTCTTCTGAGTTTTCGTTCTCAACCATGCACGCCATGTGACCCAAGTGAATTCGATCATCGCCATAGAAGTTGTCGACTAACGTGTGATAATGAGTTGAGAACAAAGTGCGGCATTTCATGTTGGCGAGGAAGTTGGCCACAGATTGAGCGATGGCTGTTCCGTCATGTGTTGACGTTCCCCGACCCAACTCATCCAACAAGACAAGGCTATTTGAAGAACAATGTTTGAGGATCAAGGAAGTCTCGTTGAGCTCAACCAGGAACGTTGATTGGTTGGCCATGATGTTATCGTTTGCGCCCAAGCGCGTGAAGATTCGATCAATGATGCTCAGCTCCATTGACTCCGCAGGGACCATGCTGCCGATCTGTGCCATTATGCTTAGCAGTGCCACTTCACGCATCAAGGTCGATTTACCACCCTAGAAATATATTGGCCTTAGCTTGAAAAGTGTAAATGTTATTGTTGTGTTACCATGTTGGGTCCTGTGATGAGCTCGAAGAACGACTTTCCGTTGCTCGGAATGTTGATGCCATTGGGGATGAAGTCGTCTGAACTCATCATTGGATGAATTCCACCTTTGATTCTCAACAAACTTTCGCCAGGCTTCGATCCAATCTCGTGGATTTCTGGGACGCAAATATCTTTTTGGTTTCTTGAATATTCCGCCAAGGATGCGAGAAAGTCGAGCTTGGAAACGAAGCCGCAAAGCTTCTTATATTTAGTGTAATCGAGAGAGAACTTCTCGTAGATCTTTCGAGCAAAATCGTTCAAGAAAGTTTTCTTCGTTTCCTCCAGTTTCTGCATTCGTTTCAAGAACTCCTTGGTCTCACTGGTTGTGAAACGTTTGGCAGATTTACCGCCTGCGCTCTCCAAAGTGTATTCACTTGGTACTTTGGAGCTTTTCGCCACCGGCACCTCAATCTGATATCGCTTGCGATCAGTTCCAAAATACTTGAGCTTGCAGCCAATAACTCTTTCTTGCTCTTTCAAATAGTCTTGAATTTCAACTTCGAGCTCATCGATCTCATTGAGAATCTCATCGTATTCTTGATCCGCGTGTTTTTCGGGAACTGCGAAGCCAGTTTTCTTTGCTTCATCGATGTCGAATGCGTTGGAGAACTTCTCAATCTGCTTGGTCATATCCTCGAACATTCCGCCGTTATCATTCGTTTGCGTAAGAGTTTTCAGCATCGAGCTTTGACAGTCAGCGAACATTGCAGGCAACTGCATGACGATCTCGAAGGCTTTAAGAAGGCCAGCGAAGTCGGAAATCTTGTTCCGTCCATAAGTTGCAGTTTCGTAAAGGATCGCTCGCGAGTTGGGATGATCTTTCATTGCGGCGCTGTTGCCGAATTGGTGAACTTGAGCCAGCGATCGTTCCATGTCGACGTTTAACGAGTTCAGAAGTGTTCGTAGGTTTTGTAGCAGTTCGGCGTTTTGGTGCAACTCTTTAACTGCTTCTTGGCGATGTCGAATCTCGTGGATGTCTGCTGACGGCGAGCAAAGATAGTCCATCAGAAGCCGTTTGCCGAATTGAGTGCAACAGTAATCCATCTTCATGAACAGCGAGCTGTCTTTGCTGACCACATTCAGGTTGCTCAAAGTAATGTTATCGAGTATCATGAACTTCTGGCGAAATTCTTTCACTTTCTGATCGATTTTGTGGTCTGGTGGAATGTACAGTTTGAATGTGGCGAGAGACAACACTTGGCTGACCAGCAAATTTCGTTCCAAGTACCACAAGCAGCCGCCGAGAGCTTGCAAAGCCAAATCACTTTCCTGGCTGTCTCGCAAATCTTTCAAGCATGGAGGGAACGTTTCTTGATCGCTGTAAAACTTCTCGGATAAATATTTGAGAACTTTGCTGCCATTCCACATTTGCTTGTCTTTTGTTAGCGGTTCCTTAAGTGCGTTAATGGCTTTGATAATCTTCTCTGTGTGTTGAGCTTTGCCATTTCGTTCATAAAGTACAAGAACAGGCGAGTAATGTGCAAGCATAGTCAGAAGTCGCGAGGATTGCTGGTCATCATCAAACTCTCCCAGTGTGAAATCACCGATAGACGTATCAACGAAGCAAATGCCGTAACGACTCGTGGCAGAAGTTAGCTTTCGCTCGGTGATCGCCAGCAAGTAGTTGGGGTCGTAGCTCGACGTCATCTTCGATTGGCCGTTTGAAAAGATCTGAGTACCGCGGTCAGTGATTTGACAGATTTCGCGCTTCATCACTTTGCTGAACTTGTCTTTGGTTCCATCGCGCTTGCATCGCTCTTCCATCATCGCAGGGTTCTCAGTCTGCTCCACTCGAGCAACTCTATAGCCTTTGTCGATAAGCTGCGATGCCATCTTCTCATAGCCTGATTCGGGAAAGCCGGAGTGAGCCCAATCGTTAGATCCCATGAAGTTGAATCCCAACTCGTTAACGCCAGTGATTGCATCATGATGATACAGCTCATAGAACTTTCCGACTTTGAAGAACAAAACGCAGTCAAAATGATCCGATTTCAATGTCCACCACTGAGCCATTCCTGCAAGAAAGTGAGTTTAGTGAACGTTCAAAAAGTAATAAAGAATTTCATGCTTACCGGGAGTTTGCTTTTTGATGAAATCAATTGGAACGAAAACTGTTCTTGGATCGTAGTCAGGATCGTTTGGCTTTCTTTTGTTCTTGTCTCGTATTTGATCGGGTTTCAAGAAGTCTAAAGTATCGTGAAGCCAAACCTTGTTCAAGTTGTCGACCTTCATCAGCGATTCCTTCTCGGCTGCAGGGCTATCGTCGTCTTCCTTTGATTTTGACGGAGTTTTCTTTGCAATTTTAGCTTTTGGGGTCTGGATTTTGGTGATCGGCTCCTCATTAACTCGCTTCGATGTGACTGCAGGCACCGGTGCCGCATTTTCAGTGTTCTCCTGATCGTCATCAGAGTCGATTATGATTTTGCGTTTTTTCAAAGTCGGTGGGTTGATCTTCTCTTCTTCATCGCTGGAGTCGAGCACAGAACGTTTGCCTACATGGTTAACCTCCTGATAGTCTCGTTGGTCAATGCACATTTAGAGACTTACCGAAATCGAGCTGCTTGCCTTGCAGATTTTCTGTGACTTTCTTCTCGGCGGTCTGCGGCGTTGTCGCGTTGTTCTTAGCATAGTAATTGAACAAAGTGTTCTTCGGGGATGGTTTAGGCGTTGACTTCTTGTTTTGCGACATGATCTGACTAATTTATTTCAACCTTTCTGCTGCTTGTCAACAAAAATTTTTCGCGCCTTTTGAGAGTGAACGAAAAAGATTTGGGACGAGCAGAACTTCTGGACTGAAATTTTCTAGTTATTTCACGATAATTTGGAGCTCAAGTTATCTGAAGCTGTAATAACAAACGATAAATCTTTTTGAGAAATTGGAGCTTTTAATGCAAAGGTGGAATAAGAAGTTATAAAGTTTTAGATGAATTTATCGTGGTGGGAATCGCATCATTCCTGGTGGTGGGCCAGCTGGTCCACGCGGGGGCATTCCGGGAACCATTGGGGGAGCGCCGCGCATCCCCTGCATCTGCGGAGCCATGTGAGATTGAGACCTAAAAGTGAAGACGGTGAGGAACTGCTTGCAATCGAATGAATTAAAAAGAACTTACGGTCCTCCCATACCACGAACAGGACCTTGCAGTCCTGCGGGAACAGCTGAAATTGGCGCTGGCATTCCACGACCTTAAACGAGAGTGTCAAATTAGTGAAACGCTTCACAGTCTAATAGATTGAGTCTACTCACCGGCAGCTCTGCCGATTCCTTGTGCAGCTCCAGCTCCTGGAATTGGAACTCTCGGTAATCCTTCCTCTGGAGGCGGTGGGCCTTCCACAGTCAACGATACGATGTTCTCTCCTCGAAGCAGCACGAATCCCAGCACACGCTTCTCCTCGCGATCGGGCAGCTTTGTGTTCTTCTGCTTGATTTTTCTGAACTCCTCGCAATCTCCCAAGATCAGATTCATGTGCTTGTCGAATGCCTTGAACGTTCCAATGAACGTTCTCGAATCCTGAAGCACAATTCGAACCCGGTAGTTCAGGTGCTGGATCATTTTATTATTCTTGCCGATAGTCTTGAAGAAAAACATAAACATTTGAAATCGTACTAACCTCTCCGCAGCTTTTCAACGCTTTAAAGAGAAAATCCTTCGACCTAACTCACCATCTTGACTTCCTTTTGCTGCTCTCGTTGTTATGAAATCGATTAGAGGTTTCTTTCCCTTGTTTTAGACGATAGATTTGATATTTCTTCTTCACGTCCGAGCCGCTACCAAAGTTGATTTCGTCGACTTGTTCGACCAACTCAAACGCGCTTTCTCTGCCACTCAGCCAAACCTTCGCAGTGTTTCAACTTTCCAGGTTACCCGCAGTGCATTTCTTTTTTGGCAAACATTAAAGCCATAAATAAATCGAGTTGCAGGTCTTCGTCCTTACACAATAACTCCTCAGTTATTGTTTTTTCGACTAAACATTAAGTGTGGCTGAGAAGGATAAGAATCTCGATGATCAAGGCAAGTCCACTTTTCCTATTTACAACTTCAATCGATTTCTTTCTTCGCAAGTGCACAATGATCATGCGATTCTCACTTTTCAGCAAGTCCTGAACGGATAGACCACAACGATAAGATAATGCCATCAGCCATTAACTCGGGAGCACATCTACAACAAATGCATCATGAAGAGCGAACCAACGAGGATTGCGGCATCCGAGAGGTTTGGCGTCACAACATCGAAGAAGAATTCGCGTTAATCCGAAAAGTCGTCAACAAGTATTGCTATGTGGCGATGGACACAGAGTTTCCTGGTAAGTCCTAAGTCCAATTTCCTCCAAAGTTTCTGTTCTCATTGTCCTGTCTGTATCTGAAGGGGTCGTCGCCAGACCCATCGGAGAGTTCCGCTCCACGGCCGAGTATCAATACCAATTACTTCGCTGCAACGTCGACCTGCTAAAGATAATTCAGCTCGGCCTGACCTTCATGGATGAGGAAGGCAACACTGCCACTGATTTCTCGACATGGCAATTCAATTTCAAGTTCAGCCTCACGTGAGTTCATTGCATCTCTTGTCGTCTCATCGTCTTATAGCTAATTGATGGAATGATTTCAGCGAGGACATGTATGCGCAAGATTCAATTGATTTGCTGCAGAACTCTGGAATTCAATTTAAGAAACACGAAGAAGAAGGAATCGACCCGATTGACTTCGCTGAACTCTTGATGACGTCGGGAATCGTTCTAATGGATAACATTAAGTGGCTTAGCTTCCACTCCGGCTACGATTTTGGATATTTGCTGAAAGTTCTCACAGATCAAAATCTTCCAGCCGACGAAAGTGAATTCTTTGAGCTGTTGCGAATTTATTTCCCAACGATCTACGATGTCAAATATCTAATGAAGTCATGCAAGAACCTAAAGGGTGAGACGCGAATGATAAGTAACAAAGTTTTCTATTTAAATTGATTCAATATTCAAGGCGGATTGCAAGAAGTCGCTGAGCAGCTTGACATCAGAAGAATAGGACCACAGCATCAGGCAGGATCCGATTCACTACTCACCGGAATGGCCTTCTTCAAGATGCGCGAGGCAAGTTTCCCTTTCGAACGCTTCGTTGCTTTCAACTCAAACTCTTCTTTCAGATGTTCTTTGAAGACAACATTGATAACGATAAATATTCTGGCCATTTGTTTGGATTGTCGTTCAGCACCGACCGCAATAATCCAGCAGAATAAGCGCCTTCAAACCAAACATACATTTATCCAGCATCCGACCGCTCATCCAACATAATTCTTTTGTCGGAGTTTCAAGAAACAAATTTTCAAGCTACATACTTCAAATTATAAGCTTCCCAAGTTTGCACTCAGAATTTGAATTATTTAATCTTCGAGAGAAAAATTCAACTCTTAATGTCAGCTACAACAATCCAAATTAGTACTTGAAATAAAGAACTGTCTTCATGGCAGTTTTCTTGAAAGAACTTTTATGCATTTTATGTTTTGAAAGTTTTAATTATTGTAACGTCTGCTTATTTTTTGAATTTGAATCCTAGAAATTCGTTAAAGTTAGTTTGAACTTGCACCGGGAAATTCAAATTTAGAATCGCAAATTGTTTACTGTCATTATTTTTTGTAAATTAAATTGTTATCGATGCTTGACAGCTTCTAAATCGCTGCAGCAAGTTAAGTTATCGTCCACTGGTGTGATGAAGAATGATCGTAAGTTGAATCATCGAAGATTTCATTCAATATTCAAACAAAACTTTAAATGTTTGCTTTAGAATTGAAATCGTCACCGACTGACGTTGAAGACAAACAAGTCATCAACAAGATTCACAGTAGACCTGAAATGAAAGAATACTGCAGTCCTTGTAAGATCACATCTTTGTACATTTACCTTTTTATAAATTAATCTTGTTGCAGCAAAGCGGCGAAAGCTCCGAGATCAGGAAGAGAAACAAGACATCGAAGACTCGAAACTAGATAAAACGATTGAGGCGATGAAAGACAACTCTATTAAATCAGTAACTTCTGACGAAGCAGAGAAGAAATCGAATTCTACATCTCCTAAGTTTAATGACTTCGACACGCTGTTCGTGTACCAAGGAAACCCGGAGATCACAGTTAGAATGGAAGATTACAAGGTAAAAGCTTAAGCGATTTAGCTGAACCCTCTGTCACTTGTTTCCTTATCTCCAGTGCCTCGACAGTTGCCAGCTAATCACTAACACCGATCTCGACTTCTTCCTGCAACATATTCTGAACAACAAGCTAACTAAGCAGCAGCGCGAGCGAGTTCACATCTTCAGCTCGCATTTCTACTCGATGTACTCGATAGATTCAAAGTTTCCGGGTTGGAATGACGAGGAAAATAAGGAATTGACCGCGTCCCAAAAGCGATACGCTCGCGTTCAAGGTTTACCATCAATTGCAAATGTCAACATATTCGACAAAGATTTTCTCATCTTCCCGTGCTTGGACAACGAGCACTGGTTCCTCGTAATCGTTTGCTATCCACGACTCGATGGTGCTGTGCCAAGCGATGACAATCGCTCTGTGATCGTCGAACTAATGGATGATCCTGAAGGAAAACCAGTCAAAGCTCCAATGATCCTCGTCTTCGATTCTTTGCGCGGAAACCCAGCTCGAGGCACAAAAGCAATCAGATTCATTCGCAACTACTTGGAGTCAGAACATCAAACAAAGTATGGAGGCCAATTTGCTTTCAAGAAGTCCAAATTGGTTGGCTGCCATGTCGACGTAAGTTGTACAATTTTCCTGATTTAGATTTGATTATGAACTTCTAAATATTCAAGAGTCCACAACAGAAGAGCGGCACAGACTGCGGATTGTTTGTCATAGAATTTGTCGAGCATTTCCTTTTCAAGGCTCCAATCGAAGACTACCGATATCCAATCAAAAGATCGAACTGGTTTCATCCAAAAAGCATCGAAGACAACAAGAAGCGCAAGGAACTAGCCAACATCATGAAGTCTTTGACTGACCAAACTATTTTGCCATTACTCGACTATGAGCAGGATGATAAAAAAGAAGAAACAGCAGTCATCAATCTCGATGCTGAACAGAATGATGACAACAACAATGATGAGAAGGCTGATAAGAATAACCAAGGAGAGTTGGATGAAACCGGGAACGTAACGTTTGCTCCTTCAGGTGACTTGTGTTTTACTAAACTAGAGTCTCAAATGCTGCCACTAGAAACTGAAAACCTTGATCCGTGTCTCATATCGGAGCCATGTCGAGACATTTCCATAGCATCGTCTGAATCTGATGATGTGATCACGATCGATGAAGATTAATCTCAGATGCTAATCGAGAGAGGTCAGGAGTGCAACAACATGTAATTATAATAAGTCAACCAAGTCAGTACAAATCAAGATTTCAGATTTCGATGATAAAACGAAACAAAAACATTACAAATAAAAATTCCAATAATATTTTTAACGGTTTAATTTCAATTCAAACTGAAAGCGCTTTCGCCGTCGTTTCAATGTCGCGTCAACTTTCCCAGTTTTCACCCAAATAAAATTGCAAAAGAAATAAATTGTGCACTAAAATAGACAACAGAACGACCTTGCTAAACCCAATTCATTAACAGTAAGTACGAGTCATCAAGCGGATTGACGAGACGCCGGGGATTTCTGTTTATTTCGGCCGAAAAACACGAAACAAGAAAAGAGAAAAAAGTGACGAAGTCAAATCGTTAATTCTAAATTTATCCACCCGAACAATTGTTGAGATGCATTCGTGAATCAGTAATTATCTCTTTGATGCATTTACTTGCCAATTTCAATCGCGGCTAGATCGAAAAATTTGCCTTCTCGAAATTAATCGATTTTGCGACATCCAGTTGAGATCAACATCCAGTAAACGACTTCAACATGATTCCAATCGCTCCAATTCAGTTAATAAATAGTTTATTGAACCCAAAATATGAGGCTTATGTAATGTCGACTAAATCCTTGCTTTTACATTTTAGGATCCGCGCATTTGAGCCGAACCACGGGATGACGGACAGCAAATACTTCACGACCACCAAGAAAGGTGAGATCTTCGAGCTGAAGTCAGAGCTCAACAATGACAAGAAAGAGAAGAAGAAGGAAGCAGTGAAGAAAGTGATTGCCAGCATGACCGTTGGAAAGGACGTGTCAGCTCTCTTCCCGGATGTCGTCAATTGCATGCAGACCGACAACCTGGAGCTGAAGAAGCTCGTCTATCTCTATCTGATGAACTATGCAAAGTCTCAACCCGACATGGCGATCATGGCCGTCAATACTTTCGTTAAGGTGAGTGAGATGACTCGAGCAAGTGCGAAGACGAATTGTGCTTTCGAAACAATGAGAATCTTCTGCCTCTCCTTCCCGTTTTGCTCTTAATTTTACTCCTTGTAATTTGAATGGAAGGATTTGCCACATTCACGATTGATGAAGGTAACATTCAGTTATTGAAATGCGTCCAAACTCATATTTCATACTGTAGCATCGCAAGTTCTGGCTTTGCATTTGCTGATAAGAGTTTTCGTTGGCCGATAAATCTCATTCGTAGCATTTCAAGTTAACGCTTATGAGTGTTCCACGCATTAATGTCGTTGCTGGCTTTCCTATCACTACTTGCGCTTTACTTATTTGTTTCTATAATACATTTTAATCGTTACAGGATTGCGAGGACTCGAATCCGTTGATCCGTGCGTTGGCCGTGAGAACGATGGGATGCATTCGTGTCGATAAGATCACCGAGTATCTCTGCGAGCCGTTGCGCAAATGCTTGAAGGATGAAGATCCGTACGTACGCAAAACTGCAGCGGTTTGCGTTGCCAAGCTCTACGACATCTCGTCCTCAATGGTCGAAGATCAAGGCTTTCTCGATCAACTAAAAGATCTGCTCTCCGACTCAAACCCGATGGTCGTTGCCAATGCTGTTGCAGCCCTCAGCGAGATTAACGAAGCTTCAGCTTCTGGACAGCCACTGGTCGAGCTCAACTCAGCCACGATCAACAAACTATTGACAGCGCTAAATGAATGCACTGAGTGGGGACAAGTCTTCATTCTCGACTCCTTGGCCAACTACACGCCAAAAGACGAACGCGAGGCTCAGTCTATCTGCGAGAGAATCACACCAAGACTCGCTCACGCTAACGCTGCTGTTGTTCTCAGCGCGATCAAAGTTCTCATGAAACTGCTCGAGATTCTTTCATCGGACAGTGATTTCTGTGCAACGTTGACAAAGAAATTGGCTCCGCCGTTGGTGACATTACTTTCTTCTGAGCCAGAAGTTCAATACGTTGCATTGCGCAACATCAACTTGATCGTTCAAAAGCGACCAGACATTCTCAAGCATGAAATGAAAGTGTTCTTCGTCAAGTACAACGATCCCATCTACGTCAAGCTTGAGAAGCTGGACATCATGATTCGCTTGGCTAACCAGAGCAACATTGCACAAGTTTTAAGCGAGCTGAAGGAATACGCAACCGAGGTGGACGTCGACTTCGTCCGTAAGGCTGTCAGAGCTATCGGACGATGTGCTATCAAAGTTGAACCGTCCGCTGAACGTTGCGTGTCGACCTTGTTGGAGTTGATTCAGACAAAGGTCAATTATGTGGTTCAAGAGGCCATCGTCGTCATCAAGGATATTTTCCGCAAGTACCCGAACAAGTACGAAAGTATCATTAGCACTTTGTGCGAGAATCTGGACACTTTGGACGAGCCAGAAGCGCGCGCTTCGATGGTTTGGATTATCGGCGAGTACGCTGAGCGCATTGACAACGCGGACGAGTTGCTTGACAGCTTCTTGGAAGGATTCCAAGATGAAAATGCTCAAGTTCAGTTGCAACTCTTGACAGCGGTTGTAAAGTTATTCTTGAAGCGACCTGCTGACACTCAAGAGCTAGTTCAGCACGTTTTGTCGCTCGCCACTCAAGACAGCGACAATCCCGATCTACGTGATCGCGGTTTCATTTACTGGAGGCTTTTGTCTACCGATCCAGCGGCAGCTAAAGAAGTCGTCTTGGCCGATAAGCCGCTGATTTCAGAGGAAACTGATTTACTAGAGCCGACTTTGTTGGACGAGCTCATCTGCCACATCAGTTCTCTGGCTAGCGTTTATCACAAGCCGCCAACAGCATTTGTCGAGGGACGCAGCGCCGGCGTCAGAAAGTCGTTGCCAAACCGCGTACCTGACAGCGAGTCAAGTAACAATCATGAAGCTACCGTCATTCCAAACCAAGAATCTCTCATTGGAGATTTGCTTTCAATGGACATTGGAGGGCCCGTTCCACCTGCAATTCCTTCATCCGCTCCTCAAAGCAATGTCGATCTCCTCGGCGGAGGCTTGGACATTTTGCTAGGCGGTGGACAGCCAGCCGCCGAGCCAATCATGAATACTGGAACGGGACTTCTTGGCGACATCTTCGGGCTTAGCACTGCTTCCAGCACGATGGCCGCCGTCCCTAAGATTACTTGGCTGCCAGCAGACAAAGGAAAGGGCCTTGAGATCCAGGGAACTTTCGCGAGACGAGGCGGAAACATCTTTATGGACATGACATTCCACAATAAAGCAATGCAAGCAATGAACGGCTTCGCTATTCAGTTGAACAAGAACAGCTTCGGTCTCGTTCCGGGTGCACCTCTCCAAGTTCCATCTCTGCCGCCCCAACAGACTGCCGAAGTATCTCTCCAGTTGAACAGCACCGGGCCCGTTACTCGAATGGAGCCCATCAACAATCTCCAAATCGCCGTGAAGAACAACGTCGATGTTTTCTATTTCGCTTGCCTCGTTCATGGAAACGTGATGTTCGCTGAAGACGGCCAGTTGGATAAGCGAGTTTTCTTGTCAACCTGGAAAGAAATTCCCGCGGCAAATGAAGTTCAATACAACCTACACGGAATCGTTGGCAATGCAGATGCAGTCGCGGCTCGTATGACGTCGAACAACATCTTCACAATTGCGAAGAGAAACGTTGAGGGACAAGACATGCTTTATCAGTCGTTGAAGCTCGAAAACAACGTCTGGGTCTTGTTGGAGCTGAAATTGGCTCCGGGCAGCAGCGAGGGAACGCTCAGCTTGAAGTCGAGATCTGTCGAAGTCGCTCAAATGATCTTCAACGCGTACGACATCATTATTAAATCGCAGTCTTAAGCGAAATCAACTCTGTTGTCATGTTATTTAAAGTAAACTGGCGAGAGAAAATTAAGCTTGTCGTCGGCATATAAATCGCATTAATCTTGAATGTAATCGATATAAAAGAATATTCCAATAAAATGTTTAGAAACAAAAAGTGTCAAATCTTTTAAAGGCTGCAATGAGAATTAAATAATCTTTAGTACTTTCATTCCTACAATTTTAATTGCACAATCCTAATTTTGTTGTCTATAATTATGTCGAAGATTTGTGTCCAAAAATCCTTTTGACCGCTCGGAACGATTCAAAATGCTACAACGACTCGAAGTAGGTTAACAATGAACTCGTTATTCTCCGCGACTCGCGATTTTCTATTTGTTCGAGGATCGCATGATTTATTAAATCGATGCGTGCTGTTGCTTCCAGAGCTTGAGCACAGCGCCTGCTCTCGTTCTGTCAAGGATTGGCTGATAGAATGCGAAGCTTCTGACACGACAAACAAATTTGAAGCGTGAGTGAAATATGATTTTCTGCCCTGCCCCCGAGCAAATGATGTATCGGAACGCGAATTCATTCTTTTTCATGTTTTCGTAATTACATTCAATCGATGATTACGAAAAGGATGGAGAACTTTCCCAGGTTAGAGTAGGGGCAGTGGAAACTCAAAGCTGTTTGGCTGGGTAGGAAAATGCTCTCGTTTCCCCTCAGGTTTGCGCTAAGCCTCCACGAAGCTATTTGAACATTTCTGTTGGCCGCAAACTTTTCTAGCTGGGCTCCAAGCCGTTAGAATCCTCAGTTTGGTTTCCAATGTTTATCGACATCGCTGAAAAACAGCAGAGGGAGGAGACTAGAAGCTCTAGTTTAAGCGACGTTGAAATGAAAATTGAAAACGAGTTTTGTTCTGATGAGAAAGCCGGAAAAAAATCTATTCGTTTAATAGTCTTCGAGCCGATAAAACGCAAATTTCGTTGTGAGCTGCTCAAGGAAGTCTTCAACTTAGTTTCGAGAACGTGATGTCGAGAAAACACGAAAGCATCCGGTCGGCGATCCGACGATTTGAGTATTTCAAAAACTTCTCCGAAGAAAAGGTTTGCTTGAATCTACCAAATTGTTCAGTGATTGATCTCAATCTTGACTTGCAGATCACAGAAACTGCCGGCATCTCCAAGATCGAACAGTTTAGTCCACAAGAGATAATTTTCTCGCCGACTGAAATCGTAAGATTAAACTAAATATTTGACAAATTCAGTTTGATTGATTCCGAAATTTCCAGACAAATTTTTCGCACTTCGTGTTATCTGGCAAGTGCATGATCCTTCAGTGCCTGAAAATCCGGAAATCAGCCAAGGGAAAACTCGAACTCCTTAACGAGAAGGAAGAGTCGAATGGCATAGAAATGCCGATTCTAAAATTCCCAACGCGGCAGCTTGCGCTCGCCTCGATGACAGAAACGAAGGATGACGTGCAGCTCCAGTTTATAGACATTGGCAGCTTGACCGTCGGCGGAGTTTTTGGAGTCGGAGAAGAAATGATCAACCGCATCATAATCGCCAGAAACGTCGTCCAATGTCTGCTCATTCCACGTCATTTTCTATTCCAAAAAGCACAAAACATCGGAAACGTGTGGCAGCGCATCAATCTGTTCCTGAACTCGTCGCTCCCATCGCAGAAACAACTTTTCGAAAGCTATCTCGATAATCAAAAGTGGAAACGATACAAGAAGAAAACGATCGACGAGATCAAGCGACAGCAAGGCATCAGCACATCCGTCACGAAGAGCTACAACATCCCGGTCATCTGTCGTATCGAGGAGACTTGAACTCAAAACATCTTTATTTTAATTATTTATTTGTGTCTGTCATCGTTGACTGATAACGGCAAGACTCAATTGCTCTGTGATGTTTCACATTCATTCGATCGATTAAATTACACGTGGACGACATAGAAATCTCCTTATGGCGTGGAATTACATACTTTTAGTGTAGAATGAAGGATAAGAAAATAAATTAAAATTACGAAAGATTCTATTGAAGTCTCCCGGGGTTTCCTAGAAAGAGATTATTGGGAACGCCGTGGTTAAGCGACAGAATCTTCGAGATTATCCTGAAGTCGTCTGCTGATCGCGCGTTGATTCCCGAATGCTGGAAGAAGTTTTGTAGTTGGTTATCTAGCGAGTGGGTGATTGGGTCGATCTGTTGCTGCTGAATTTGGAAGCTGTTTGCGTCGTTGAACCCGAAGTTGCCGGTCTGCGAAGCGTCTTGCCGGAAAACACGAGTTCGACCTTGTGTTTGAGGCACGATGTCAGTCAGCGAGGGAAGAACCGACAACGGAGCAGAGTTGAAGGTCTGGAAAGGCTTCTGGGGAAGCTCGAGGTTGGCTGGCAGTTGGACTGACGCAAACTGCACGAAGTTCTGCGCATTTCTCACAGGAAGTTCCAGATTGTTTGGTAAGGGTGAAGCTAATGGAAGCTCGCGGACCTCATGTTTCTGAATGAACTGTTGCTGCTGTGCGAAGCCAGAAGGTTGTTGCGGCTGTTGCTGAATTTGTTGTTGTGGCAGTGGCTGGAAGAACTGTTGGAAATTTTGTCGCTGGTTAAACTGCTGCTGATTTTGAGCGAATGACCGTTGAAGTTCGGGTCTGTCGGGGTTGAATTCGACCGGTCCCTTGAATGGCAATTGCTGTTGCACAGAAATTCCCACTGTTTGGCTTAGTGGGATGCTCGGGATAAATTGTACATTCGATGAAGGCGATTGTGGTGCAATCAAAGGCTGAGTTTGTGGTTGTTGGAGAGATTGAGCTTGTTGTTGGCGCTGAAGGAATTTCTGTTCTTGGTCAAAGCGCTGGCGACGTCTTTGTTCCTCGTCGAACTGCTGGCGTTGTCGTTGTTCTTCCTCAAACTGCTGCTGCTGTCTGGTCTGAAGGCTTTGGAATTGATTGAACTGAGTTTGTGGTCGGCTCTGTTGTGACTGAATCTGCTGATGCTGCCGAATGATTTCGTCTTGCTCTCGCTGGCGAGCCTGAAGGAATCGAATTTGGTCCTCGAGTTCTCGCTGTTTCTGTTCAAAAGACGATAAAAGATCTTGGTTGCCATTGCCGTTAGGAAGTTGAATCAAAGGCGAAGGTGTGATAGAGTTAGGAATTGGCTGTGAAGCTTTAAATTCCATATTGACAATGGTTTTCTCGTTGTTAGCATTGATGTCGCTTTGCGCCGGGTTTTTGAATAGTGAGATGACTTTCTCTGGTCCACCTTCTCCATGTTGTTGCACTGTGAATGCAGCTAGCAACGGTGCCTGCAAGATCTTGACGTCATTCTTCAACACTTTGTCTGCGTTTTGACCTTCAGCGTCGGTGATAGGCTCGGGCGTAGTCGTGGGAGTAGTTGAAGATGGCAGCTGAGTGCTGGTCGTTGCGTAAGCTTGATGTGTGATCAAAAACTTGTTGACTGTCTTCTCCGACGATTTCTTTTTTGACTTTTCTTCTTTTTTCTCAAAGATTGGAGTCTTGCCGAAGATTGATGATTTCTTGGGCACATTTCGAGGCTCAGTGCTGCGCACCGCCTGAAGGTTTTCCGTTTCATCGCTCTCCTCGTTGACTGGATCGGGAATTTTTTCCAACTTCGTCTCGACGTTATCTTTGCGCTCGCTAATGTCATTCGAAAGCGGTCGAGGTGGTGTCAATGTCGTTCTCGGACGGGAGATGATGATCGTTTTGATAACTTCATTTTCGTCAGACTTGTCGCCATCAATAGCGAATGTGTGAATTTTGACCAAAGGCGGTAGATCCGTTGAGTCTTCAATCTCACTGCTGGACGTGGTATCAACCACCTCCGTGCTGTCTTCTCCGTCATAATTACTCAAAGCCTCCAGTAGCGCCTTTCGCAATTTCGGGTTGATTGTAATTGCAGTTGCCTGGGTGGCCGTTGCCATGCTCGTCGGCGGTGCCTTTGTTACAGCGGCAAGCGAACACGTTGCGAACGCGAGCAAGCACAATCCAATCATCTGTAAAGAAGAAATATTGTCAGTTGAATTTAGGAATTTCTATCAAGTTTATGGTATCAACAGCAATTTCATTGTCTGCAAACCAGCAGGATTCATCGCAATTACAATTCGTGAATTCGATTTCGATTTCCCGCCGACCGTAAGAAGACGGAAATGGAGGTAAACGGTTGCCAAAGATGGTTCTTCTACAGCTTTACGTAACGAGACTAAGCAATCTATTCAGCCAAATTAATGGTGCGAAGATGAATAATTAATCTGACTGGATTGCTGAATCTCGCTATGGTTGCATGAAAGTGCCAAATTGCGATTGAATCAATCTGATTGATGGACTTTAAATTGAAACTTTGTGGTCTCTCGCATCGACTCAACTCCGGTTTGCAGTTAAACTCTTCCGGAAATTACAAAATATTATCTAAGGTACCACAATGCCGAAGACAATTACGCTTGATATTCATACACTGAGGCACTTATATGGGTACGAAAACTTTCCCGGCGTTTCCAACGCTTGTCATATGTAAAATTAAAGCTCGTCACATTGTCAATTAAGCCAGGAACCACTGACGAACACTCTAAGTTAACCAATCAATCAATTACAGTGAATTAGCTTCATGCACATTAGTGAGTCGGTGATAAGTTTTGAGCTCCTTCACGACTCGCGGAGCATAACCTGGAATGAGGTTTATGATAATTTGCGAAATTTCCTTGATGACAGTGGACCGACAAAAGCGATAGTCATGATCTCGTTGGCTTCGAGGCTTCTTCAATGAGTCAAGAGAGGATCACTCGGGGAACTTTCTTTTTTCTATCGAGCGACGTGTTAATAAGTTGCATCAGTAGTCGAAAGAAATTTCTGATCGCTCGATTGCGCGGTAGTGAAAACGTTCATTACTCGCTTACGCTTTTCGGTTTTACCCAACTCAACGCTGGCCAGAGGCAGAAGTTCCAAACGTCCTTAATTGATAAATTGCTGTGAGCCTAAAACAACTTTGGAGCGAGTTGACAAACGATCGAGATTGAAGACTCCAGATACATTTCGGAGACGAAGGTCGTGCTATTTAAAAATCACTTCGAGATTGAAGATATTTGAGTCCATTTGAGGTTTCAACGCGTCTAAACAGACGTTTGAAAGCCACTCGCCGAGTCCATAAATCACAACTGCGACGATGAAAAATTTCACTTTCAGTTCTGCGAATAGTTTCAGTTTGGTTTCGACATCGATTCATTTGTCGCAGATTCTGCGATAGAAGCAGAAACGAGGTCATTAGGTCTTCGAACTCTTGAAATGCATCGTAGAAGTCGAACAGGAAGAGAATATTCGTTAAGTGTGTTAACGAATATTCAATCAGTGATCGAATCGATTTAAAGCGATCAACCTGTCTCTTAAAATATTCCTCTTTACGATAACGAAATGTAAATCTAAGCCACAAAACTTTCTTTTGATGTCTAAAGATTCGCCTGCATGTTTATGCTTCAGTCGATCGACTTGGCGAACTTTAAATTCTTCTCTTCGCATCTTAAATCAATGTCATAAACATATCGTCTCTTCCTCGAAAACTTTCACCGGCTCTCGAGTTCAAAGTGACGTCGATTGATTGCTTGATCTGTCGTCAGTCTTATGCGCAAGTTCTTGCGTCATCACAAATCGCTTGCGTTCAACAAGCTGGGATCATGAGAAATGAGTCATTATAAAGATGGATTCCTTAATTAAGACTTCAAAGCTCATTTACATCAAATCTTAAGCATCAATGGTGTTTATTTTTGCCGTGCTGCGCTGCCCAAGAGAATTCAATGCTCAAAGCAATTTGTTATGCAAATTATGAGATATTCCCTAGAGATTCTTCGCACCCCAAAAAGTTGATTTCTAATGAAGCAAAATATGCAAATTTGAAGCATAATAAAATCCATTCAAGAGTTGAAGCAAGCGAGCGCGAATGAAATTGAAGTTTCAATTGTTTTCTTTGCTCTCCCGTTGAGCCTCGATGCGATATCGATCCGAAAACAGTGCTCATAAGTATCAATGATCAGGCAAAATTTGAAGTCAAGATCGCTTGATCAAATTTACCGACAGTCAGCTGAACTGTTGCCGTTGGTTCTTTCAATATACCGAAAGATAATCTGTTCAAAGGCAGCTAAAGAATATGTGAACGACCAGGACTGACACAGAGTTGCATTTCATAAGAAATAGTCTGGAGAACTCAAACAATGGCAACATAAGTTTGCTTGCAATCTCAGCTCGATCTCACCTAAAACGAGACATGCCATAGCGAATCGAAGTCTCACAATTATTTCTAGTTGTTACGAAAGAAATTCGGTGCCCGTTGATCTTTCACGATCCAAATATTAAACAAAATTGAGATTGATGTTCGGCTCACTTGTTTTGGACAAATTGGTGAAAGATTATGTTTGATTATTCCAGACTTTCACAGGTCGGCTACCGCGTGCGAGCGAGGTAAATTTCGTTTTCGACTGTAACAAATGATCACCATCTGTTCATATTGTCTCATCTTACATATCCTCCTAATCTTATTGATTGATAAAGATTATAAAGAATGACGCAAAAGACAAATTACGAGGAATCTTATCAAGCGAGCAATCAATAGCTGAACCTAGCTGAATGATTTGATAGCTTAATAAGCACGCTCCTTGGAAGAGGTGCGGCTGGAATCACGCAAGACTTCGAATAGCGATGTCTTGAAAGATGTCACAAGTTTTTATTTACACAGCGCGTGCCAGTTGGCTTCCAGATCTAACAACTTCCACGTGGACTAAATCCGAGAATTCCCAAAAATTAAAATTCAGATATTTTATCGATGCAATCAAAGACAAATATTTTGACTCCTGGCATGTGCCTTAAACATAAAAGAGATCTGAATTGATTTTGAAATTCCGCTGATTCGATTTCTCTTCCAAAGTGTTACAAAATTCTGTGGTTGTTTCAACCTTTGCTCTCAGCACATGTCGCGATGAACACGATGTTCGACCTACGAATGCGTGACATCGTTGACAAAGGTTGCTCGGCTAAATTGCAGCCTTTCAAATAATTCACTCACGACTTTCTGTTTAGGTTTTAGTTTGGGCGCGTTGCCTCGAGCTGATTTTTGGTTTTTGTAATTTTGGATTACTCGGTGATCTTTAACAGATTTCGACGGCGATTTAAGGCATTCAACTGAGGCTTTCCAACAATTTTCATTGATGCTTGAGACTCTAAAATTGAAAGTCGTAAAGTTTTATCGCGAATAATTCGCCTCGATTTCCTTGCAAATTTAATCTCCAATTGTCTACGCGAAATTACCTAAAGTTTTACAAGTTTTTCAGCGGCGCGTTTAGGGTTCAATAAAGATTTTTATCTCGCTTTACTTTACAACCAAGCTAAAATTTGAAATTAACACAAACAATTCAATTTCAGATTTCACTGTAACTGCGCTGCCAGTCGACTTAAGCTCGTGGCTAGATCTTTAATTTGTAGACATAATTGAAGACGATGAAGATTATCTATAAGTTCAACCGAGATAATCTCAAGTGTGCGTTTAAACTCTTCACTTACGTTTGATCAAATTCCAATATATTGTTGAACACAATTTAAAATCAATGCCAACTTTTAACTTACAATATTTGATGCATAAACTTGTACGCCAAAGAAAGCGAAATATTTCAAAAATGCAGAAACGATGAAAAATGTTTAGCTTAGTCTGGGAAATTATACAACTGCCAAGTTCCCAACTTTTTCTGCCCTTTAGAAAGATGTGAAGGCAGAAGAGAGAAAAATGAATTATCTAACATCGCAGCGCAACTTGCTTCTCAGACTTATGGCCTCAAATTGACTCAGTTACAAGTGCCTTCATTGGAAAACACTTTTCACGTCTCATCTCTATAATCGATGGGCGAAAAGACTTCAATTTAAATGCCGAAGACAGCGGCACACACAATAAATATCGGAACGACTAGCACGTCTAATTATCGTCTCTCAATCAACGATGTGATCACTAATGAGGAACGTCCCGCGATTTGCATGTCACGCTTGCGTGCGAAGACGAATATTTTTCTCATCTCAATTTAAAGTGCAACTCGACATGTACCATTCAATTAGACATTTCTACAAATATTCATGAGGACCACAAGGAAGTGAAATCTTTGAGTCGGCCGGAAAGAAGAAAGATATTAACTCGCCAAAGCTTCCACAGAGAAAGTTGACTCGACAAAGAAGAAAACGCGAAGATGGCATTGAAGATGTTTGTTTAATTTATTTTATGAATTTTATGTTTGTCGCGAAACTGGTCCGGAGAACAAGTGAATGTTTATGGCAGTGTGGGAAATGAAAACTGTTTCGCAAGCACATTTCATCTGGCTGCAGCCATATGAACGTTCGTTAATTCATGAGTTGATTTGGCAAGCTTCAGTTTGAAAACGATTTGAGCCGCCGGTATAATAAATTGCTGCAGATAGCATGCAAGTGAAAGAAAATAAATTGTGTTCAATTGAAAGTACAGCCGTCTCGATCGGTCAATGAATCGAGTTAGAGAATACACCGATCGATGGTTTACGTGCTTTACCGTTTGAAGATCAAGGAAAAGTTGAATTTCATTATCGTGTTTTACGAGTTTTCGCTTTCCACTCGGCTCGTGTTTGATCAGTTTTTGAAGATCAAGTCCGCACTCATTCGAGATGGAAATTAATTATGCAAACAGTCAAATTTTGATGTCAACGGCTCTCGTAAAGTTGTTAGGAATGCCAGGAAACCTTTTTAACAGATTTATCGTTATGAAATCGAGTGGGCGTGTTGATTATCCTTTGGGCGAGATCCAACACAATTCGGTAAATGCTTGCACTCTGAACCAACCTGAACTGTCAGTCCATTCCACAAATGGCAATGCATAAAATAAACATTTATCAACGGTGATTATTGATTGAAGACGAATTTATTATCCAAGTTTGTTCAACACGAAAGTGAAACTTTTTAAGTCTCATTGGGGAACGATAATCTCGATGGATTGCTTTTAAATGAGACCTCGTCACGACTTAAAGCGAGCGTATTCTTCAAACAAATTTTTCAACCAAATCTGGAGTCTTCGGACATGATCGTTTGTCAAGTCACACTTCAAAGCTGATTCAAACTCAGAACATTGTCTACGACGCATGCGACTTGGTTTGATAACTGACGACGTTGAGTTAGCTTAAAGTGAATAACCGAAGACTTGCGGATATGTAAATATTTTCATTTATTAATATTTTACGACCACTGACCCAATGTCATTCGATTTAAGAAAGAAAGTTTAATGATCGATGTTCACTTGGCTCACGTAACTAGTGAGGAAGCCTCGAAGTCAGCGAGATAAGAAGCAATAAATTGTTCGCGCCCCTTTGTTGTCCAACGATGCAATTTCGCGCAGTTTTACGCTGGCTGCTTTACGGGTCAACTGAGTTTCTCTTTTCATGCGCTGCCCGATAATGAATTGAATAACTTCCCGCAATCAAATCATCTCCAGCTTGCCGCCAAGACATTTTTTATCTCTCGACTTGCCGCCTGAATTATTTGTAACTGTAGAAATTAATTATAATCATTTTGATTGTTTCGATGGGAAGACTAAGTGAAGCGCATGTGTTTGTTACTCCTCGTGTGACTTCAGTCGAATTGCTCATGACTTCGAACGCTATCTGAAGTTGAGATTAACGCGACTTCTTTGCCATGCTTGATCTCGCTTTCTTGTATTCTGCTCCACGTTGAGCTTGCGACGGAGCACAGTTTGTGTCGTAATGATGATGATTTCGAATCACTCGCTTCAATACATCACCGTGTGGAGAAAGACGAAGAATTAAATTTTAAATCGATTTCGATATTTTCCCAGAGACGAAAAAAGTTTTTGTTTATCGCGTGGAGATTTGTGTTGGGCGAATAAATTTCTGCTTCAGCGGGTGCGCGTGTGCTACCTGGATGAATGAGTAGCTGGTCAAGCTGAAGCCTCAAGTTCAACAACTAATCAGTGAGGCTTCTGCCTGCGTGAAATTTCCAGCGCCAGTGGCGAGCACAGTCATTTCGTAATTTCACCTTAAACGAATATGTTTTAATGCCTCGTCTCATACAGCAAGACGCCGAGAATAGCAACAAAGGCACAACTTACACAAAAACTTTCTCTGGTGAACGCTCGGGTACTTAAGTTTCAACAACAGAAGATGGTACAAAATGTGCCGAAAAGAGATTCGCACCCTGCAAGAGTTTGACATAAACAAAAACTTAACGTTTCGGAACTGAATAATTAAGCGAGATTTAATCTTACAAGATTAAACGACCAGCTGCTCTGAATCCCCCGCTGTTGCAACAGTCACAACTTTAATTCCCGATGACGCTAATCTTAGTTACTTAATAGCTTCGATTTCAATTAATTGACACATCGCTATTGCTTAATAAGCAGCAAACCGATTACGCGACTAGAAGGATGCTCCAAAGCATTGTGAATCTAACAATGGCAGAATAATTGGCGAAGTGAACACTTTATTGATTTTCGATCCATCTCGATTTAACAAGAAGCGTCTCGGTGAAATCAAAGCCTAAGGAATTAATTGTTTTAAGTGATGAGCTTTCATAAATTGAAAAGCCGCGTTGTGCAACTTCCTGTCATCGAAAGACTGTTGCAGTCTGGAAACCGTTGAAGCTTAACTGATGAACTTTAATTCTTTTCGACATCAGGCGTCCCATCAATTTATGAACCGGATGAGGTCGAGATATCGCGCGATCTTTGATACATAGAACGAGCTTGTCTGCTCATCGACATCGATACGAACAAGACCATCCATTCATTTGGCCATCCCGCACTCTACAAAAGGCGGCGCAAACAAAAGTATCGCTGTCGTAATTCTCATTCATGCAGTATGAGTTTCGCAATGATGCTGTTATGGAGCAGCTTTGAAGAAGCATCTTAAACTCTCTTAAGCTTAGAAATTTGTTTCTCGAGTGATATGATTGATCGTAGCGATTTCATATGAATTACGAGCAATTGAAATGATTGATACTTGCAGGCATGATTTACATGGTTCACTCTTCAGAGACGATCGCCGCTCGTATAGTTTAACAACTGCGAGATCCAGATTTGATGCGAATAAATTGCAGGACATCACTCAAGCTTGCCTTTTAACACTGTTATCGTTTGAGCTCGTCGTTGATTTGCGAGAACATTTCACACGCAATGAACACACATCACAGCTTTGAGCCATGCGTGACTTGTTTTCAAATAAACAATTCAATTCAATTTGCACTCACCGTGTTCATGGTCTCAAGTTAATCCAATATTTTGAACGTCGCGCGTCTTCAAAGCGAGAGAAAACTTCTGATTCCGTTTTATTAGCGTTCAAGAAAAGAAAGGGAAATCACTTTGAATCTCAGTTTCACTGTGAATTGATGCTAATTGATCTTGATAATTTCTTTCATGCCGTTCTGTAAATTTCTCGTAAATCACCTTTGCACAGTTTTCAATTTCAGACTTCACTCTTGGAACGCTGCTAGTCGATTAACGGCAGCAGCTACAAAACTGAGACTCGTGAAAGGTCTATCGCCGTGAGCTGCTCGAATGGAAATAACACAGCGAAGATCTTCAACACGCAAGTCAAGCTGAAGCAGAAAGCATTTTTCTCTCTTTCAGTTTCGTTCCACTCTTGTGAATATTTTTGTTGAGCGATTGAACTTTTGCTTTCGAACTCAAATTTATGGGTGGAAATTCTCAACGAGAAAAAGCCCTACAGATTTAGCTTTTCTTTCACGTGATACACGCGGGCGAACCGAGTTGAGAGTCGTTCTATGTAGGTCTCAGGAAACCAAAAATCTGTGAAGAATCTAGTTTGGCATTTTAAGATCGAAGTTTAAAAAAAATCTGACAATCGGATTCGGGTTATTTGACCATCGTAAAACGAGAAGGGCGAAGCTCTGCATAATCAATTTTTGTTTGTTCTCCAACGCAATCTTTAATGACAAGCGACGAGGCTAACAGTTATCAATCGATTAAATGACGCAACAAATTAAAAACGCGAGTTTGGAATCGTCAGCTTTCCGAAGCGTAAACTAAGCATTGTACTCTTGCCATTCATACTTATCCATTTGACTCGTTAATTTCTCATTTATTATCCGATTCTTTTGTCTTGACGCCTCGAACCTTACGCGCGCTTCTGTTGTCGTTACCACAAAGGCAGCGAAATAAATTAACACTCACTCAGGAGATGGAGATCAAGCCGAGCCTCGAAAGAAGAATTCGAAAATATTAATAAATATTATTCGAGAAAGCTTCGAGGAATGTGCCATCTGAAACTACTTACAGAGATAATAAAGCACAATGTGCGAAATGCTTCCGCAAACTTGAGCAACGGCCCAGTTCAGAAGAATAGTTGGGGATGAAAAATCGAGAGTTAAACGATTGGACAAGAGTAATTACCATTAGTTTTTGCGCCTTGCTCACTCCAGCGACCAGCGAAGCGCTGTTTGCATTGACTTTGCATGAAGAGCCAAAATCAACTGATTGAAATAATGAGGATTTTTTCATTCGCAATGCTTCAACGGGAGAAAGCGACAACAACGTCAACTTAATTAAGCGATTCAGGACGCTCAAGCGCGAAACTTTTGCTGCGATGAGATTGTAGAAATTTACAAATTTGTTTGTGCAAATTTCGCAGCCTCACCTTATTCGTTAAGTCATCGACATTATCCACTCAAGATAAACAAACTGTTGGGTCATGCGGCGAGTCTGCGGCGAAACGATTAAAGTTACTTACACTGCAATCAAATCAGCGATATCGGAAGATCGTCTTCATCAATTTGTTACGGAATTCATTCAAATACTGGCGAACATTTTCGTTTTCTCTGCAGCTTGAACTCGCGAGTGTTCCTTACCAGAAATTATGGCTAAGAAATGTTCAATTTAGTAGTTCGATGTCTCTTGGATGTCTCTTAGACATTAGTGAAATTAGAGACATTGATTAAAAAACCTTCGTTTTGTTAACTGAAGAGGTTGAACTCATTTATTAATGACAACAAAGAACTTAAGTTGCACAAAATTTCGGATTCACTTGAAATTGCTTTTCCTTCGTAAAGCAACACAAGGTCCTGGAAGCGTTTGCCTTGCTCGTACAGACTTTGCTTTAATTCGGCTAATAATGCTCGTACATCGGAGCGTTATAAAGCAAATCGTCGAGCCTCTGTTTGTTCTTGTTTTGCTGCGGAGCTCCACAACCTGGTCGTCCCCAATAACTGTCGAAGTTCTGGAAGTGACTGCGACTGGTTTCCTCGTCGCGCTCACGGGACATCTAAAAGTAAATTTAAAGTTTTATTATTTGACACGTTTTTAAGGTAAATATTTACTTGGCGCATTCTATTTTTCTGCATAATTTGACGGTCTAGATCAGTTAGATATATCCCTGGATCTCCATCTTGCCAGCTGCAAAGAAATTCCATTTGATTCTCTTTTCTTTTTCGCCGTCGAAGTTTGATGTGAGATCTTTACCTACTTTTATTGATTTTGTATTTCGTGATGTCGGTCGTGGACAAGGAAATCGGGCGATCATCATCCCGTCTCTTGGCTAAGAGTGGCACAAGCTCAACGCCACCACTAACGAGCGAAGTCTTTGACGTTCTCTTCACTGGTGAAATTTTCGGGGTTGGCCTGGAAGATGGCTGGGTAGTTTGGTCCTGCTGGCGGTTGCATTGCATTGGCATGGCGTAATGCGGCAGTTTCTTAGGCGACTTAAAGTAAGGCTCATCGTTATCAGTTCGATAATTTTCCTTCGCTTTCGGTGGGCTGGTAGATCGGAGTATCGTGTTTTCGATTTTCTTGATGCATTCGCATGAACAGCGATCGCAACAAGCCATTGGCCGCTTCTTGTAATTCGGTGAGAGTTTGGGCTGCAAGTTTCTATCATTAATCTCGGTGTTGATATTTCGAAGCGTCTCTTTGGTCGTCCACCCCATTGACTTCAAAAAGTTCTGACCGACGTTTTTGGGATCTCGCCATGGCGCTCCTCCTGGGCCTGGTCTTCCCCAAGGGTTGGGCTCCATTTGCTGGAAAGAGTTTGTTTGAGAAGAACAAAAATTGTCACTTAGAATTCTCACATTTCCGTTGTCAAATCTCTCGTTGTAGCTCTGACGTTTCTTATCTTCAATCATTCGATCCAACTCCTGTCTGTAAGCATTCTTTTCTGTTGCCGTCGTCCGGTACCTTAAATCCTTGTCCACATAGTTCCTCGTTGATTCGCCGAACGTGATTGACGGATCTTCTCTAAGCGGAAGCAGCATTCGTCCAGACTCATTTCGAATCGGCGCTCCCGAACCACCAGACACTCCAGCCATTCCAGGGCAATAATATTTACTCTTCTTCGTAGCTCGGGGCAGCGTGCTGAACTGTCGTGGAACCTAAAGAAGATTCAACTCAATTTACTGCGATAGGGACAAATATAATCATAGCAATAACAAGAAGGAACTAATGTTCAGTACACTTTTATTGACCGGATAGAGCTCGTCCATCTCAAGGTTTCTTATCCTTGTATCGACGTTCGGTGCGCCATTCCCAGGCTGCCCAAATGGATTCCAACCCATCTCGCGGTACTTCGTTCAATGCAAATTTCGGCATAGAACAATTTGAAAGAGAATAAAAGAATTTATTTCAATTTTTGATTAGAGGAGTTCGTGATGTGTGGTCAACTTATATGAAAGTCTCGATGACATGACTGCATGTTTGTGTTTGTCAGTTTATATCATAGAAAGCCGTCAGTTTATAATTGTGGAATTGATTCTCGAGGTTTGCTGGGAAAATTATTTAAGTGTCGAAGGACAAATGTCGAATAGAAATTATGAGAGAAAGAGCGTCGGGATTCCTATGTGTAAATATTGCATGTTTGAATGATATGCATTGTGAGCCTAGCCTTGAGCTTATGCAACGCCAGTGTCGACGAGCTTTTGTAGCAAGCGATGATAGTCATGATACAGAGAAAATCATCAAACCTTTAGCGTATGGAAAATACTACTCGTATTGATATTTCCCCTTGCTGTTGGCATGTTCTCGGTTTGGCTTGCAATCTTTTCTTATACAAACCAAGCTTTCAATTATTCGAAGCTAAACATTCTGATGAAGGAAATGACAAAAATAAATCAATCGTTCACTGAGCGAAATGCTTCCATGAATCGTTTGTCAGAGCGAAAAATCAATCGGAGCTTTAGTTTTTATGCTACAAAGTTCCACTGAACCGTTACATTTAAAATGAGCTCACAAATGTTTGTTGAATGCTGGAGCCTTCGGAGTTAATTCAGACTGCAGTACACTAGAAATGGCAGTGACTTTACTTTACTGTTATCACTGTATCGATCACAGTTAGTACCATAAATTATCTTGTAGTGAATTCCTGTCCTGACTACTAAGTAGTGACGGATACAAATCTATTTGCGAACAGTACTGAAGGCTTTTACATCAACAGATAATTCCGCCTTCTCAACCACGATCGATCGAAAAAAATATTTATTATCAGGATAAAACTGTCACGAACGGAATAATTTCCATAAATATTCGAGCTTGCGATAGAAATATCAGGAGCGGAACAAATTAATTGATTGTGTTGTGGAGTTGTAAAACAGCGATTTTAAGTACCTTCAATGTTAATACGCGACCTAACGATGACGATGGGTGGGTCAGAAGAATGTCACTTAATGTAAGTGGTGAAGGATGCAAAAAAGTATGACAACTAAAGTATGATTCTCTTGTCTTAGTTTATATTTATCACGCGAATTGCAGGCTCTCACACCTCCGACTGGTTTCGTAACTTTTCACGTTGCTTTAAGCGCTCTTGAGTCTTCCACACGCTATAGCATTCATGAGCCAATTTCCGCTCTTCCCAGCGTCTCCTGTCTTCGCTCCACAAAATTGGATGTTCGATGAAATGATTGTAATATGAGGGTGGATACCACATTTGGATATGCGCTTCACAAAACCATAATTTCACTGGGAATAGAAATCACTTTTGTTTTCCCGGACTTCACGATTTTAATCTTCACTCTTCTGGCCCCGAACCGCGAATGAAAAGGAAAATTTATTTGTGGAATTTACGCTCATAATGCACGTAACGTAAAACTGAAAAGGCAGAAGCAGCGGATTTCGTACCACGAAGCGATATCCACATTCCATTCGATATAGGACAACAAATTTAAGCTCGCTGTTGTCACTGAAAAAAAAAACGGAGAATTGTTATAAAAAGTTTCGATTTTTCCTCGAGTGAATTTCGCGAACTCATCTGAAGGGCAAACTCTCTCGTCTGATTCTCACTGATTCTCGAAGCTGAAAGTTTTTGAAATTTCCCCTGCATGAAAAGTGAAAGTTCATAAGAAACTTCAAATTTCAAGAGAGAATTTATTCGATAAATTTTGACGGCGCATCCTCATCAACGCGAGCGCCTTCAGAGCTCGCGTCTTGCATCCTGAAATAAGAAACAAAGCCCAACTGATCGTTTGTTATCAAAGTTTTATTTTCAATATCTTTTATTGGCCATCATGCTTTCGAGGAATTGCGTTGTGACAAGCTTCCCGATTGATAACAAAGTGTAATGTCTTTCTCGATTTTCTCTTATAAAATTGTTTCGTGTATAATTGCGTATTACAATAAATTTATAGTTACAGTTTCCGATAACAGCGAACAGAGGAAACTGCTCACTCCAGAGAAATCAATAACGTTCAATTTTTACTTTATCTCCCCTCGTGTCGAGTCGTCAAAATTAAAAATCTGTCGTCAACTACATTTTGAATTCACAACAAATATTTGGAAATAAAGAAAATGGAGAAAAAGAATTGGAATAAGGATTTAATGTATCAAGTCTCTCACTCGCACCTACCAAAAGTGAAGTCATTTAAAATATGTTCAACTAGCCCTCATTCATGCATCTCGCTATCACGCGGATTATTTTATACAATTTCCATTCGCACTCATCTCGTCCGCTCAGAACAAATTAAATTAAAAACGAGAACTTTTTTCTGTGTCGCAATCATTACAAAGCTAATAAATAATAGAAGAAAAAATTATATAATTGGCTTAAAGGCAGTTTAACTCGCTCGCATCTCGTTCTCGAGCTGCATAAAATAAAGAAAGTAGATAGCGATGGTTTAATATGACTTGAATAATCCACCAGGTGAGCAAATAATGAATGCTTCTTGATAGAAGGTAATAAGAAAAGATCAACAGATTTTTCAAGATTTCGAGCAACAATTATCGAGTGCTAGGAGGTTGGTTTGCTCCCATTTGCTACTCGAACTAACTATCTAAGTCCACATAAAGTTGTCGATTGCACATTCGCCTAATTCGTGGTCTGAATCAATTCCCAGGGCTTTCGTTTGCCCAACACGAGGCTCAATTTCAAACAATAACAAGCAACACCGGAAGCGGCAGAAGAATTTCAATAAAATAAATTTTAAACTTAATTTGAAATCTATAATCATAATGAAGAAATAAAAGTTAATACAATATTGCATCGCACTGTACAGTTGTTGATTATGATGGAGAGCAGGTAAAGGGGTTAACTCAGGACAGAAATCTTTACGGAATAATTTTACTTCTCTGTTTCGAAACGCTTACAATTTTTTTTTATTTTATCTAAAGTATTCGTCGGACGCATTCAGCACTTTGATTGCATCGAGTTTTAATCATTAAACAGCAAACGCAAGATTCATACACGCATAAAAACGAGGCAGCTCTGGATTATTTCATTCTATTCAGTACCATATCCGTGACATCGGCGAGGCCCTTTTGGTATGGTGATTCAGCAAGCTTGTTGGATAGTTTTATGGCTTCTAGGCAATGCTTGCGGGCCAAGAAGCGCGTCTGCTCGAGCCCTTGCGACTTGTGCACCAGCTCGTATGCTTTCTCAACATCACCGGGTTCTTTAAAACGTCTCATGATCATGGGATTCAATTCTGGGTACTAAAATAGAAAAGAAGCAAGGTTTATTAACGTCGGCAATGCCTGATGAATGGTAGCCAATAAAAGCCTCCGTGATAATTCATTTTCTTCATTGGAATCGCCAGCAACAAAAACGCGAAGAAAACGCAAACAAAAGCAGCGAACATCTTTAGAAATTTCATACTGAATTTCACTTTCTATTTTCATGTGAATTCACTGTTGTTCGGTGCGATGACCAACAAGAAGCACAAATTACGATTGTAAAATCAACGAAGGCTCAGACAAAAAAGTTTTTTTTGGTTATGGAAATGTTACGATTAACAAAGAAAATAATAACTTCGTTCCAGTCAAAAATCATGTTTAAGTTTGTAACATGCGGTTGGACAGTGGAACGATTGAATTGAAAAATCAAACTGACGGATCATCTGAAGCTTGGTTGAATTAGCAAGTCGAAATGCAAGTTAACAGCTTTTAAAGAATCTTGATTCCAAGCTTGATGAATGTGAAAATTCTTAGCCGATTCTATGAATTTTCATTTCATTAGATTTGAAGGTTTAAGCTTTACATCGAAGTTAAATTTCTTGTCAAAACCTTTGCATCAAAATTTACTTCAAAACTGATTTGAAATGTTGAAGATTAGAATCTTAATGTGCTGTCAACTCTGTTGAGAGTTAAAGACGACCTCGTGGTAGGTATATTAGCTAATATATCCTCCTGCAGATTACAGAACAAATCTTAAAGCCTCAATTAATTAAAATTTAAAAAGCTCTTCGCTACTAGCTTAACCTGTCGGAACGAATCTCGCCATCAGTGATTTATTAAGCTTAAAGCTTTGAATCAACGGTATTTACCGAAGCACTCACGTTTTTGATGATCAAAGTCAAAAACTCAGTTCGGTGAAGGCAAACAACAATCAATTAACGTGGAGCTCCGAAAGAAGGAAATTAATTTGCGATTCCATCATCAACGGCAGTTTGTTTGTCTTCAATTGTTCAATACGGAAATTAATCTGCGAGGTTCTTCATTATACACTTGCGATTCACGCGGGTCTTGAACTTGATTCGTGTGGTTTTTCTTCGGCTTCGGAAGTTGGCGATTTCAATTATCAAATTACACACTGACCTTTTCGCAAGCGAAGAGCACGGGCGCTGTGGCCAGACCGAGCTTAAGATCAGCAGCGGCTGGCTTGCCCATCGTCTCGGATGATGACACAAAGTCCAACAGATCGTCTACGAACTGGAAGGCCAGGCCGAGATTTTTGCCGTAAAGGTAGGCGGTTTCGACAAGTGGAGCGTCAGCTCCAGATATCAAGGCGGACTAAGGAAAAAATGTTGATTAACGGCGCGTGTGGATTGTGGCGATGCTAATACTTACAGATTTTAGACTGTTTGCAATAAGCGATGCTGTTTTTCTATAGGTCTTTGTGAAGTAGTGCGAAAATCTTTCGTTTTCTGTTTCTTTCGCTCCAAGCTGCATGAATTCTCCTTGTACTAAGTCATTCAATACCTTAAATTAAAGCAAGTTTATGTTGATTAGATAAGTTAGGAAGTGGATCAATGCGCAAGTGGCGCAATGGAAGGGCGGAAAAGAGTTTTTAACATATAAACTAGATCTGGCGTTTCATGGACTTGATGAATTATTTACAAAAACTTCAAAGCTTGCAACTTAAGCTACTACCGTGTCTCGCTTCTAAGCTTAAATATAATGAACTTCACTGTTCTTGAAGGCTGTGATATAGAGGACGAGTATGTGATAAACAGTTACATCATCAACTGCCTAATAAACTTGTTTTCAGTTCCAACTTTGCAACATAAATGTCGCTTTTTGTTCGTTCGCATTTTAGCTCACTCAATGGTTATACAACTGTCCATCTTATGTTGATATTTCTTTCTTCATTTCTTCTCAGGTTACAAAGAGAAACATTTTTAGAAAACGGAAAAGCGAAGAAACGCGGAAAATCTTCGCGATGGGAAATCTAACATGCTCTGAATGAAATGGCTACGAAATCATTAATAATAATCAAAGGTTTTCCTTCTCTTGGAAATAGTGAAGTCAAAAATACTTGTGAAATTTTGCTTCCATTTAAAAATCGCTATCTTTATGACATTAACCTACACACCAATACATAAAATAGGAAATATGGGTGATCTCCTTTTGGGGATTAACGCATAACGATGCTGTGTTTTATCGAAAATTTGTAGTTCGGAGAAGTCGGAGTGCCTCTTAGTTTGACTGGCTAGCAGAAGGAATGTGTCAACACATCAACAAGGACTGTCAGACATACCAATGGCTAAAGTTGCAATATTGAGAGATCGATTACCGATTCAGCGAACGTAAATGCAATTCTTTCGAATTTTGCCTGTCATTGTTTCGCACCTGCAGCGTCTCGTGTGGCTTTTTGTAATAGACAAACATCAAGTGCAGTGCGTTTAGCCTTTGCTAATCCACTGAAGCGAGACCCGCACCCACAATGCCTTCAAAGTTTTCTGCACGATCGCTAATGGTGAATTTTGCTCACTTCATGGTTCGTTGCTTCTAAAACTAAGCCCACGATTTTATCGCTTCATAGCAACTTTGAGGCGTTTAAATAAACAGGAAATCCTAAATGACTGGGTGGTCGTCGGTATCTTCGTCATTAATCAGTTTTAAATAAGTTGCGATGGTCAGTAACTTCATAATTCCATTGCGCGATCATCCAATGAATTCTCCAAATTTTGAGTTTCCTTCTCCTCAATTCACCTTTATTAGGTGTTTGAGACAATATTTACGTTATATAGCTTCGCATTTATAACGCGTTTTGAATATTCATAGAAGCGCAGCATCCGAACTTTGAATGCCAGCTCGCAGCTTTCGTGTTAAGTCAATGACTCGCGTTGGTGGGAGCCGCAAAATATTTATAACATAAAAGTAACAATGGAATGTGTTTAAAATATCTAATGAGCTTTTATCAATAGGACTTCATCAGTCGGGGCGAGCGAAGATGAGAAATGAATAACAAAGTGAGTCGTTGCCTTCAGGAAATATTGAGTGGAGTAACGAATCGCCAAGCAGTTCAATTTATCCTCCGATGGGAATTTTGATTTAAAAAAAACTCAATTTGAAATAATTCAATTCTCAAATCCGATCATAGGAGATGATGAAGCTTTTAAATATGCGAACTATTCACGAATAGCACGAGTACGCTGAACGCACAAACGATCGCTTACGAAGCCGAGTTAGCTCTTACGGTCATTATAGAAGGAAGGGCATTGAAGTTTTTATCAAACAGAAGCTTACCTGACTGAGCATGAGTGTCACTTCGTCGCTTTTAAGACGCGAAAGCATGATCGATGCAATTGCAAGCACGTAGTCGCCAGCTTGTGTTACCTGTAAAGAAAAGTTATCGATTAGACTTGAGAAACTATCAAAGAATTGAGGGCAATTTTAATTATTAAATGCTACGCAATCATCAAAACTTCCCATCAGTTCGAATCTTATCGGGAGAGTTAAAAATAGTTTTATAATGTTAAGCTTCGAACATCCTAAAATAGCAGCGCGAGTGAACAAATCACAGCCAATAAGCTTTCAACGAAAGTGTGTTCGTTTCACTTTCTTTTTTTCGTTTCTTAAACGACGTTGGTGTGGATCTAGCGTAGTGGAAGCGCTGCGCTGGTATCATATCTATTCCAATGATCCACTTAAAAAGCGACTCTCGCATTCTCCACGATCGTGGGTCAATTTCAAGCCTTATACAATTATCTGTGCGCATTTCTGGTAGTGAATAGTTGATGATGACCGTGCTAATTTGAAAGGTAGCATAAATACTTCATTTAAAGGTCATCATTAGCATCTTTTGTTTTCCATTTCCACTCGGGTGATTTATTCATCAAACGCTCTCGAAGGGGAATTTTTAAATCAATGAACTGTGGATCTGTTACTGGAGCCTAACAAAATTGCATCAGCGTCACGATTATATTAAGTTGAAACGAGCAAGTCGTCAATCAATTATCGTTAGTTTATGTGTCTTGACGATTTTGCTCGAAGTTTCCGTTGCCCTTGTTTTAACTTAGCAAAGATAAAACTTTGAAAAGTACTCGATGAGTGATTTATCTTTGGTTATATGTACATGTATGTAGACCTAAGCCAAAGAATAAACGAACTCAATTGGTAAACGATCGCACTGCGTAAGGTCTGAGAAACTCGCGGAGAAGTGTAAACTTTTTAGAGCCAAACCTATTACAGCGATGGAGATTCGTTCTTTCATCTATTTCTGAAGTATTGAGTGGAGTAAGATGCTCAATTGACATAGAGCAAATGTTTATTTAGCGATCGTAAATGAGCTGTCAAGGACGAGCTAGTGCCAGGTTGTTGCACATAGCGTTAGTGTGATGTTGTCTCGACGAAGGCGGATCCTGAATCATCGGATTACTCAGACGCTGAAGGTTACAAATTGGCTGCAAAGCCCTTTCAGTGATTCAAGATTTGAGGGTCATTTCTGATCAAGAAAGAAATTTCATTTGAAAGTCCTTAAAACAATTTTGCTTCTTTGAATTGGTCATACTTTAAAACATTCCTCGCGTTTAAGTTGTAATCGCACTTAGCGTATTTTCAGATCGCAAATTGCTAAGTTTCATCCCAATCGATTTGAATTCAAATATTTGCTCATCGGCAATAAATAATTCAGTACAATTGTCCGTTGCGATTCTCGAAAGGAATTCCAAGTTGTCGCGTGAAGAAACAGTGAAGTTGTTCAGCCTCATTTTTTGAAACCTTTTTGTTTTTAAATAAATTCAAGTCGATATTGCGATTACGCAACAGTCTTCGGGCAACCGGATATAAATATTTCTCGTCTTCGCTGGTTGTTGAGCTGCTACTGCTGTGTCATATAAAATATCATTTGGAAGTGTGGATACATATTTGCTTAACAAACTCTTTCCCTCGTCGGACTAATGTTGATGAAATCGCTTTGAGTTGATAGCGGCCGCTTGTGTGAGACACACGACTACGTCTCTTTTTGCTTATTTCACTACAAACTTGTCACAATTTTCATCGCGTCGTCTACAATCGAAATCTTTTGTTTCTCTCCAAGCTAAACGCGGCGCGGCAAAGCGCTAAGCATCACACCCAGCTGTCTCATAATTTCACTTTCAATTTACAAATGGAACGCACAAAGGCTCGCGATGGCAAAGACACCAAACTGTTTTATCGGATGAAGGTTCTCGTTGCTTGGAAAATATTAATCTAGTGTTGGAAATGCTCGCGATTCATCAAATTATACAGGAGCGAGAAGAAGAAAATTATTAGATTTCTTCGCTGCTGGGTTAATCGTCATATTAAATCTTCTTAGCTTTTCATCGTTGTCATGTTTGGCTCCGAATGTTCCTCGAAATCAACTTAATTTAATTCATTTGTCTTGCCAATTAAATCTTCTTCCAAGAAGCTTCTAATTTCACTCTAATTGATGGCTAATGGCATTCGGTTAGATCATCGCTGCCGTAGACTTTGGGGGTTTACACTGAAAGCGAAACTGGTAAAACCAACGAGATTAATTGCTTCTTGTTAAGAATACAATGACGCGCTTTTATCAAACGAGGTGACTCGGAAAAGAAAAATTTACACTTGTTGCTGGGCACTTTGCACACAATTCCGTCCATTCCCTCGAGAAGTTCATTCGTCATGTTTGTGTAATTTCGCGACCAACAAAAGGACTTTCCCTTCACCTTTCTTTTTGCATAAATTCACGTATTTCTCTCTGCACTGTTTTCCGTCTTAATTACACTGAAAGCAACAACGAGCGACCGCGCTTTTGAATATCGCTTAAGCCGAACAGTCTCCATTACTCAGATCACTTTTATGATTCAGCTCGCAACTTTTCTTTTCTGCTTCTTCCTCGTTTCGTCGTCGGAAAGAGCGAGCGAAAAAGAAAGAAGTCAGCGCTCAACAATTTCGCCGAAATTCCACGGAAAATGTGAATATCTTGCACCGATTTCCAGTTTATAATTAGCTTGAACGGAAATTAAAGGGCACTGCTTTCAGTGACAGGTGCAGACAGTTTATCAAAGTGAGCTCAGATCGAGCGTGGAACATAATAGAGCAACGGAATGAAGCCACATTGAAGGTTCGCATATGCTAAATTCCTTTCGATATGTCAGCGAAGACGACGACTTGCAAAAGTTCATCACGATTACGAATCAGTAATCGAAAAATACTTTAAATCTTGCTTCAGGTGTTCAGACTCAGATGCCAGCGAGTCTCTGCGTGTGTGTACATCGCATTCTTTCATCATCGAATGCTTTCACTTTTGTCGGTTATGAAATTTTCGGCCACGAGACAACTTTGAATTTAATTCTGATGATTTCACTTGCTCAAATATGACACACTCTAAGTAACAACATGAAATTTCCTAATGATGCGAGCACATGGGAGCCACGAACTTGGAACAAAGGAATTGAATAATAAAACTTTGGCTTTCCCACGCCTCATAGATTGGATCTCCCAGAAGTTCGAGGCGAATGAAGTTGTTGTGCATTGCAGAAACAATAGAGTGTTGAACATAACGCGTTTCGGCTACTTTGCGGAGCCCCCGATTGAATCGATACGATGCGGACTTTCGAGGCCTAACAGGCCAACTCTCGGTAAGTGTAAAGACGCCGCTCATTTCCGGTGAAGCGCGACCGTGTCTCACGCTTGAAACTATTCCAATCTAGTGCACGATAAGCTACGGATTTCAATGTTTATCACTCGGCAAATGATTGCAATTAACTTCAAGCCGTCTATACTCGCGCTCAATTAAACGCGTCTCAATCAGTTCAACGTCTGTACGTATAAATTACAGTGCGTTCACGAGTGTTTCACTCTTCGTTTGTTATGCAATGCGTTGTTGATGCTTTTTGGGTGTCGCGAGCTCGTCGTGTACACGCTTTGGTCTGATCATATTTACGAGCTTCTCCTTGGCACAGAAATCACGCGCACGATCATAGGTAACATAGAAACATTGCAACTGGTCAATTAAAGACAAATAATTAACCCGACCGAGTATATTTAAAATTGCACTTTAGATCTTTGGACTGAGTCTACTCACTTTTTTATGATTCCATATGACATTGACGCTGGGTTTACCACGCCGGGAGAATGACTGATCGATAACATCGTCGTGAATTAAGCTCGCTGAATGAATCATCTCTGATATCATGGCTATTTTCCTCTGAGCATTTACAATCAGCGGACTATAAAGAAACAATTGTAAGTTTATGGTTAGCATGAATCGTGCCGTCAGTCTCTCGTTGCTGTCATGCGAGTGGATTCCTATCTATTGAACCTTGACAAGGAGCACAAGGAGAAGAGTTCAACAATCTTTTAACTCGTTTGCCTCTCAAAATCTTTTAGCATTTTTGTTGATTAATTGGAAAGATTTTTATAATCGGGAGAATCCACTTCATGGCAACGGACTGGACTTGAGTTGATTAGAAGGGTGAGCAACATCTTACGAACCTGTTTTCTCTGTGCATGTGATAGTTAATAGCTTTACCCATCAACAGTGTCACCATCGGTCGGAGAGCTTTGCCTTGTCCATCGAAATAATATTCGGCAATTTGTATGAGCTCCTGCTGATTGGTGCCTTGGTGTAATTCCTGAATGCGACCGGCGAAAAGAAGAAATGAATAAGATTATGTAAGCTTTTTACTGTCATTAATGATCAGTTCAACGGTCGAAATGTTAAAAGCATGAACAGCGCGATGAGGAACAAATTGATTTATTCATTCGAAAACATTCTGCATTCAATCATCACCAATTTGCGTGAACTGAAGCGAGCTGAGCAGCTGCATAGAGAGCCAACTTTATGTAATTTGAGTCAATGTTAACAACATTCGACTCGATGGCTAATGGGAGCGGTCGAAGAAAAAGACTTTACGACGTTGGAAGGGAAATCTTTGCGATGTTTCGGACTTTCATGCCGTGCAAGTATCACTGGAGATGCCACCGACTTGTGAAATCCGGTCCTTAAATTCATTTGCTGGCTGTCCTTAGATTTATTTAGCGTCTAAAGATTTGGACAATCTTCAATGATGCAACCGACCGAGGCAATAAAATTATCATCGAGAAGCTCTGAATATTAATGAATTGACGTCTTTGAATCTTCTTGGTCAAACTTTTTATTTAGGCGATTCGCAGAAAACAGGATAGAGAGGAAAAGATTTTAAAATCAAGTCGACCACCTGCTCTTTTCGCCAAAAGAAACTCGTTGTCAAGTGGAAACACAAGGCTTAAAATTCACGTGAGAAACGAGTCTCGAAAGACGAGCAGATTAAAGCGATTCAAAGTTCATCTTCGACAAACGTGGCTCGTTCACACTTAATAAAAGTTCAATGAATGACAAAAAAATGTCAAATCTATCGGCGACTGAAGCCACGCCAGCAGTGAAACCGGTGGACCTCGGTAAGCGACACGTGTTAGATGGCTTTTAGAGATAGAGACGAAACCAACTAAGGTCAATTTCTACGATCAATGAAGAGTATCAAGCACTAACCTGTCGAATGTCCTCGAAAACGTATTTCAATTCATCTTCTAGTAAGATGTACGGGTCGATTTTGTAATCCCTGATTGGTCCGGCTGGTTGTTGTGTGTGGACAGAACTGTAATCTCGTGTACTGTGCTGTGAAATTGCAGCCGACGAAGTGCATGATGCCTGTGAAAGAACGGAAGCGAAAGATTAGTCGCAAATGTCAGCAGCGTCGTTTCAATGTCAACCCAAAGTTCTAGTGGCAAACAAGCGATAAGTGTGGCTGCAAACAATGCGTCTTCGACTCGTTTTTGTTCTTCAATAGAAACCCGCGCAATTATCTGCTGGTGTTTTGTTTCAAGTGTTGATTGAATGGCGCTTGTTGAAGGAAAGAGAATTTCGTTTTTATTTGCGGTGGAAACTGGCCTTGAATAAGATGAAGGTCTTCCGTCAGTTATTCAATTTTCGTTGCTCACCGCGTGTTACCTCCGAGACGAACAACTGAGCGAGAAAATTGAACTCGGCGTTTCAATTAGGATCGTTGCTGTGTTCTGATGCGAGCGCAACTTTGCGAGCTTAATTTATGATCTTGAAATCTTTAAATCTCGCTTTGCTTTCTCATGATTGATTTTGTTGCATTGAACGTTTCGCCAAAAAAAAAAAAACGTGGCATTGTCCGTTTCCTTGACAGACTTTTCCGACTTTTTATTCAACTTTTTTACTAGAGTTCAATGAGCATTTGTTACAATAACAAACATTAAGATCGCAAATGAATTATCTGTAGTTAGTCATAATAAAAAATTACGAGACGAGGAATAACTTCTCGTTCGTTGCCTGCCGGCTTCGAGTCATCAGTTCGATAATAAAGATCGTAACTCCGACTGGCGATCGACCGGAGCACAACAAAGTACAAAGGTAATTCAATGGTATGATCAGTTCAGTTTTACGATTATTTTCGTCTCGCTCTTCAGTCAATAAAAAATAAAATCGGCTTAATACTAAGATTACATTTACAACTATGTTGTAATAAGGGTTGATCAAGTTCAAGCAACGATTAATGACTAAATCGCATGGCTTAGGTGTGTAAACTCATCGTTTGTTGTTATTTCCGATGAGTCTGAATAGAGCCAAATTAATTGTGTCTGACTTCAAAGCTGAAAAAAGCTCCAGCCAACGACGGGAGATTTTCTCACGATGATTAGTGAAAACTTATGTGTCATGCGAGCGATTTCGTCTGCTTTACATCCGACGGTCACGGTTCATAAAAACGCAATTTAAACTTTCTTTTCCGTTTGAGGAATTAAAGAGCATGCCCTTGAAACATGTGATCGCTTCGAGAAGTGATGCCGTAACCACTTGGCTTCGTTACATCGTTAACTCGGTCCGTGATTTTTCCGCAAATGCAAAACCTCGCAAGTTGCGAATCTCAACCAAGTTACATTTTCATAAACCTTTAAATTAGAATCCGCATGAAGTGACATTGACTGCCGCGGAGAGGTTTTCGCAAGAATGGGCCCAGGTAGATTCGTAACATGTCGAACGAATTTTTAGCAAGCGACGACGTTACACAATTCCTCAACATCAATCGACGACCACCGCGCTCTGCAGCAAAAGACTTTCACAAGTCATAATCATTACGTCGAGAAGTGTAAATATTTAGCAGCTCAAAGGAGTCCGAGCCGATTGATTAATGTTTTATTCCACCGCATGATACGCAGTTTCGATTCGCGAGAAATCATGAGAGCAATTCAAATTAATTATCGTGGAGCCTTTAACTCAAAGGACTCTAACCGAACTTGTAAAATTAATTTATCTTGAAGAGGAGTTGGAGATCAGAACGAGGCGCAGCATGATCTAATTTCCATTACCTCTGTTCAGTTAGCGATTCAGTACGAAGAAGAAACCACCAGCGCAAGTGATGAAGTAAAAAGAACAAATAAGAAAGCGACTGCCAACGATATTTCGGGATAGCCAGTTTGCCTCAAACCGCTACTTCGCCTCCAGCGCAAATTAATAAAGAAGTAGTAACAATTTAGACGCAGGCAGACGTGTTACCGCAAACGAACGAAGGGAACTTTTGAATATAATTGCTCTCGAAGAGCAGTTGCTAAATATGTACAGTGCCAAATATGAACAGTTTCGGTTATTATTCGACTCCCGTTTCTAATTCAGTATCTGCTCTAATAATCGCTAGCATATCTTTGAAAGTTCAGGGCACTGAAAACTCACTCAACTGTCTTCTTGAAGTTAGTCAGTCTCGTCAATCTCGAAAGTTTGAAACAGAAACGTTTAACGAGAATACATGTACATGTAAACGAGCAGTCGCAGCTCCGATACCTCAGCATTGCAAACTAGACTTTGCACATTCCAGCGGTAAGTAATATCTTGGCGTAAGCTTGTGAAGAGAAGCCATCGGCATCCATCCAGAAAAACCTGATTAAAGACACACTGCTGATAAAAATTGGGCCAGTATGTTACATAAACTAACAAGACTCGTTTTCCGATTTTGTCGTCTCTCTTTTGGCTTTTCTTGCCTCGCTACGTGCCAGCTTAACATACCGAAGATATTCCTATTCAACGTCGATCGCCCTCTTCGCTGCAAAAGCATTGTAGGAATTATTTTATGAGCGTCGTTACCGCTTGGAAATTGAACGCGATCCTCATTGAGAGTCACAAACAAGCATAAAAGCAAACACAATTGAATTATGCAGAGGCATCGACGGTTAATATGGCAATGAAAAGTAGCGAAATTCACTCGCTGAACTGCATTCGCTTTTGCGTCCGCCAAAATGGCAGGTGGACTGCTAAAAAGTTTCGAACAATAACGAAGCCGTCGAACTGTTCAACATTGTCGCACGAAGTTATCGTCGCGAAGAACTTCAATTTGTATTAATTAAACCGCGACATTTAATAACAATTCACTAATCTTTTCAGCATTTAACGAAATACATTGATTATCATGCGCAAGCCTGAAGCTTCCATCTGAGCTTTTCGAGAGGAAGGGATCGTTTTGATGCCAGTTTATTTAAAACCGGCTCAAGTTTGGAAAAGTATTTACTGAAGATTGTGGAAGTATTCATTTTCATATGGGAAGGTAATACGAGTTGTGCACACGACGGAAATGAATGAATGATTCGATCCACTTCAACATATTTCTATCTACTTCTACGTCTCGTCAGCGATGAGTTTTAGCGAGTTGAGCATAGCTGTCGACCAGCATCTACGACTGTCGCTTCTCCTACTGTTAATATAGCAATTGTCGTGTATTATAAAGTCGTCGGAAAGCTGTCTGTACTCACTCAAAAAAGAGAAAGTCCATAAATAAAGAAACAATTTTTAAATTAAAGTCGCTCCATCGATTCATTTTCTCTCGTTCACGAGCGCCTTATATTCGATTCTCATCAGCACACATCGGCAGGTAAGCTTGAGCTTGTGTATTATCGGCCAGCCAGAAAAAGAAAGAAACGTCTTCTCTCCAGCAACTTGATTGAGTTGGACCTTGAATCAACGGACCTTTCGTCTGCGCCGAGTGTAAATTGTCACAGCGATTGCGAAAGAAAGGTTTCCATTTAAAAAGTTAGCTCAATTAGCAAATTTGGATGCGTGATGTACGCTAGATTTGAAATTATCAACTTAACTCTCAGAAAACTTTCGATTTCTATTCGAAGGATTTTAAGCTCTAAATTGTTTGTCAATAAAAAGATTTTCAAAGTCGAATGCCTAATGAACAGCGTGTGACAAAAGCTGACAGAAATCTATCACTGTCCTGCGAGCCTTAAACTTTGCAAACTAAACCCGCCGAGATTGATAACGCTTTCATCATCTTTTCATTAGTTAAAATACTTCGAAAATTTTCGGCTAACCTTGAGTTTAATGAACCAACTTTTGAATAATAATTTCGGAGTGATTCACGTGAGTCACAGACAAACCGTTGGCATTCTTCAAGATACGACGAGTGTGATAAATTCCGGAATTAATACTTGCAAAATATCTCTCATTCGTTTCGTCGTCATCCGCGTAAGATTTCACTTTGCACAGCCGAAAAGAGTGTAATGAGACGAAGACCTTAAGAGCAGCAAGACTTGTGCGAATACTTCAGCCACTCGCTCTTAACACGGATATGAATGGAGTAGACTACACGGAATTGAGTTGTGTGAGTTCAATGAGCTTGGCTGGCATAAGCTAATGAAGGTAAACAGTCGAATGTCGCAACGTGAATTTTCTAGAATCTTGACTGATGCACGACTTTCGATATTTATAAATCTTCTGCTCATCACTGGCTCGTCGTTTCATTAAAATCATCAACTGCTATAATAAATTGTTGAAATGTGAGCTTTTGCGATTTTTATTCACGGCAAGCTCTGGCGATATCGTAAAAATACTTCACAAATGTCTGTGAACGTCAAACGTACCAGCAATGAGGAAACGAAACCAGTGATGACAATTTTTTGCTTCTCCTTTGTTTCATTAGTTATCCCTGAGATATCTGACATACGAGAAAAACCCCAATTTTTTATTGCGGCGGAATTACTTAGCTGGAGTCGGATGGCGGATTTATATGTTTGACCTTGTTTTGTTTATTTTGATCCGATCGTGACTATCCGCAAAGCGCAAACGGGATTTCCGATCCAAAAGGGCAATCTTCTTCATCACCTTTTTCAAGCCAATTTCGGGGGAAAACCGAATTGTAGTTTTTCTGAGACGCAAGGTCGACAAGTTGATTCACGATCAGTCAGAAGCCTTTTACGCTGAAACAATTATCAACCCGCCAAAAAGCACAAGACGTCAATTCTCTGCCAAAAGCTTGGGATGTTTTCCTTGAAGTTTAACTTCAGCATCGCGGGGCGGTTTGACTAACACTTGCTGGTTGCGCCATGGACTTGTTTTCAGCTGTTTCTGCAATTGCACATTGCAAACTCTTTCGTTCGTGCAAATTCCATTTCCAGTGCAACTGAAGCGAGCAAAACCAAAAGCGCGACATCGTCGCGCTCGAAGATACCTGGTTGTTACTGCATGTTAGTTACAATACGCGTATAGCCTTACACAGTTTGTAATCGAGGTGAAGATTAGGGAGCTGAATTGTGTACTTGAAAATCCACGGCTAGGAAGCCTCGAATATTCTGAGATCGTTAGCGATATTCGATGCCACTTCAGTATATCTCATTGATCTTCGAGAACTTATTCAATCGTCAAACTTTCAGCGAAGTCGATGATGTTCACGAGAAGGAGGCAACACAAAAACTTTTCAATGAAATCGCTTTTTTCTCTTCGTCACTTTTCTCGTCGGCTCGATATTGTCCCACTTACTCAACCATTCGACGTATAATTTACTGTTTTATCAGCAACTGGTTAATCGCTTATTCATATTTTTTCGTTTTATTTTGAAAAATATCGAGTTTTCTTCTCCTCTTGAAATCAAGGCCATCAAGGTGCGCTCACACCACGAAGAAGCTGCAATACCCATCGACTCATCTTCAGCTCGCGTTGGTATGAAGCGGGCAAACACGAACCGTTGGCAATTTTTTATTGGTGATTGAGCAACTCAAGTTTTTTTTTCGTTTTGATGTCTAATACCGATCGATTAGGCTGTCGATTGAGTTGCGAAAAGCCCCACAAACCGAAGACAGTGAGAATAAATGACATGCAGATTATGACGTCATAAGACGCATTTTACATTTGACATGATTTCTCGTTCGAAGATCGCCGATGATTTCAAATATATAATGCCACGTTTAATCTGAATAACCAAGATAAAAGCTCTGGTGTGGCTCTAAGTTGATAGTGATGTGAAATGTTTGAAGCTTTACGCTTGATGCAATTCCTTAACTTATCAAGATCAGTAAGAGAAGAGTTTTTAACATTGTTTATCGGCTACAAGATTGCTGAGATTTTGGATGTCGAACCAACACAGGAATGTTTCATATGCCAGCGCGACACAACCAGAAGCTTGATGGAAATAGAAGTGAAACACAAAATATTATCAAATCGAGTCGCGGACGATTTACGAGTCGCACATACTAATTTATAATGGGCTGCGAACAGGCGCGGAAAGGAATTCAACAGAGTAAAGTTTACCGAGACGCTCATGCAATATTTGCAAGTGGAAATCTTATAAATAAAATCGATGATATCAGCTAGTTATTCCCCTTGAACTATTTGATGAAAATCACACGAGAAAAATGTTGAGAAACAGAAGAACTAAATGCCAGGCAAACTCCAGGAATGTTGGACGTTGGAAATGTTTGTTTCTATGCGAAATGATGGCCACCTTCGGTCAATATTGTAAGCTTCATGAATGAAATATTCGAGATAAGTCGCGACACTAACGAAGCGAGCTAATATTGATCAATATTCAATGCCATCTAATTCCGACAAGCCCATCAGATGCCTTGTCATAGTTAAGAAAAATCACAAATTGAAAGGGAAACTCCAAGACGAAGCGACGCTAAAGAACTTTAAAAGCGCCAAAATACCCAAGGGCTATTTAAACAAATCTTCATTGTCCACCGATGAGGAGAACGAGAGGAAGAAAAGCCAATTTGACTTGTGATTTGATAGCAGCAAAAGATCACAAGCGATTATGCAACATAAGCGAAAACGAATTTACCACACTCGATTGTGCGTAATAAGAGGTTTCGCGTGTGTTTGAAGAAGAATAATTGGTGTTGTTTGAGTTAACTATGTCTTCCCGATACTCTCTGAGTCGTCTACGAAAAGCTCATGAAAACTGATTGAAGCCGGAATCACTTCACGGCTGTTTGACTTTTCACGAATATGGAAGTTGCGTGCTGGGCCATAATTGAACTCTGCGGAAAAACGCGGGCTAACAAAGTCGAGTGCGGTCAACCGAGCGCTGACAAGTATTCACGTTAGACTTGGATAACATGTGGAGTCGAGCATGAAACCGAAGACTGCTCGGAAGTGAAACCAAATCGCAGCCGCCAAAACTAAATCGCAGCCGCCGAAACCAAGTCGCAGCAGCCAATGCAAACGGCCAATGAAGTTCCTTGTTTGCTGGACAATCCGGTTCCTTACACTTAAGTGCACTCGTGACTGAGAATCAACATTTCTCGAACAAAGTTCAAGTTTTTCCTAAGCTAAAATCGGAAATCTAAACCTCGAGATCTTTCACGCATTTTTCGCATTGGCGAATGCAAACAACAATCGAAAGAGGTTTCTGCCTTCCCACACAACTCGCTAAAATCACATAAAAGCAAGAGATGAAGAAGCAAACTGTTTGCTGAAGATTCTTTCTATCAGGTGTTTTATGATCTTTGGACGTTTTTTTGGTATCGTCGCTTCGTTCTTGGCAAAAAAAAATTACCAGCCTCATTTGCATTTTCTGTCTTCGTGATGGATCGCGGCAGAGAATACCAAACGACGGCAGAGTGTCTTCGTTGGCTTCTTGATGATTCTTGGCTGAGAAGTCTAAGCGAAAAAAAATTAACTCGACTCGGCAGAGCTAAATGTTGGATCTTAGAAGCTGAACGCCAAGCTTCGGCTAGTTGATCTCATTGCGTATCACGAGAGAATCTAAGTGTTATCAAGGTTTGAAGAAGTGTTGATTCGCTCTTCGTTGGTCGACACGATCAGTAAGAGACTCAACACATCTAATAATATTTAAATGATAAAGCGTTGGAGCTTTCACACAACGCAATGTCCCCCAACATGTTTCAAAGGTGGAGAAACAGGTTTCAGTTTGAAGGGCTGAAGTGATCGTGCAGACGACCGAAGGCAAGAGGAAGAGAGCGAGAGGGATGGCTCAGATATTTGTATGTTATTTCCTTTCGCTCGTCTGAAGTTCAATGAAAAAGCTCATTTGTCAAGGGACTTATTCACACAACGCTAAATGAGACATAAAGAAACTGTCGAAAAAAATGAAAATTAAAGAAAGTGACGAAGAGAGAAGCAAAAAATGCGCACATACTTTTAATGCTGTAAATACATATCGAACCGCACGAAAACGAAGGCGAGCGAGCGAGCTATCGAGTGACGAAAGAAGAGATTGAGAAAGTCCGCAATAATGAAAACAAGGAAAGCTTTTATAACAAATATTGGAATTTATACAGAAAAAATGCTGTGTTTATATATTTATTTGGTCGCTTGCGACTTCTTTTTCTCCTCTTGTATTTCAAGAATTTGTAACCTACTTAATCGTTCCACAGCGCGCGATGTGTGGTGACTCTCAAAGCGAAGAATGAAGACTTTAAAAATGCTTCTTTCTCCAGCTTGCGCACTTTTCCGGAGGCATTAAAATCGATCGCCGTTCAATTTCAATTGAAGCAGGAAAGATTCGAGACGAGAGAGAGAGGAGACCATCAAATTTTGAATCGTTTTGGAAAAATCACGCACCGAGCGGTGTTCTACATTCGATCGCCGCTTAAACTCAATACTTTCTTCTTTGCCTTCGATCGGCGCTATCGAAAGAAAATGTGGAAAGCAAGCATCCAGCAAACGTCGCTGCTTAAAATGGAAGTATTCGGTTGAAATATCTCGATGATCTCAACTGTTTCGGCTACATGGGCCTCGTCGAATCTCGTCTTCGATTGATCATACATTGAATCGCTGGATCGTAGCTTTGTCTTTTTAGCGAAAAAAGAGGAATAAAAGTGAAAGGCTCGATATTTCATAAAAGCCATACACATATCGATACATTCAACGGATCGCGGTGGACTGGCGAGAGATGAAAAAAGAAATTTTTCTTCCGAAAATCTATTGAGCTGCGACCGAAGCTCTGCTCTCGATCAAACATAAGCTCATTGCCTCGCTCCTCATGTAATTATTATATTGCTTCATCATCAGTTTTCTGCACATCCCGCGGTGTTCCACATACCGAAAAACTTTTTCTCGGCGAACTGCAACATGAAATTTCTTTTCTTTTTGTTTTGCAATTATTTTCTCCGTTAATTGCTTTAGATAATTGAGCTTTAATAAAGTCGACCGACTAATGAATTGAATCTGCAGCTCTTTACACTTTCAACGTCGAGGAAATTCGTTGTTTGAATTGTTTATACTTTCGGAATCTGCACGAACAACTTTGGCTTATCACTCGCAATCACTTTGGTTCATCGTCTTCCTCCCGATCTCCACACGAGGCTTTACTCTTTCAGCGAGCATTCTTATCAACAAATTCCACTATCACCGCGTAATGTAAAACAAAAACAAATCGCAAAGTCGAAATTGTGTTATGCAACGAAATTTTGAACTTTGGGGAAAGTGTCAAGCTCACCTGACTGTGTTTGATAAAAGATCCGAATTTATTGTTGTGCTGATTGATCCTCAGGAAAGGAGACGATTGTGTTGATGTAGGAAAAACACTTGTTCCTAAATTCCTTTTCGATGTAACACACTTTTGTTGATTAAACAGCAAATTGGAAAATTTCTCTTGCACCAAGCGACGGGCGTAGACTGCCCGATTCGAACTTACACTCATGATGATCAAATTGTTTCTGAAGCGATGGCTGTTCTCTTCAAGCCTTAACTCAAATCGAGAGGCGAACTTGCACACGAATGAGTGTTGTGTGTTTACAGGGACATAGCTTGAACTCCATCTACCGTTTTATGAAGAAACATTTCGCCTGCCCGACACGTTCAAGCCAGTTTGTAGTTTTGTAGTAAAGTTGCCTTTAAAAAACACGAGCAAAATGAACTCTTTGATAAGTGAAATTCGAGTTGCTCTTCAGAGATTCGAGGCGATTCTGCCAGCGCTTCTTGGCCGCTTTCCTTTCCCTCCAGGTGAACTTCAATTCATGACCGTCGGGCTCCAGTTTGATGAGTAAATTATGCAATTTCAGGAAGTCCCGGGTTGGCTTTCGCCGGAACATCTGAATACAATCCCTCGACAGCTTCCCCACAAATTACAGTGAAAGATTTGATCGGCGACGGCTTCGTCTGGGGCGTTCCAAAGCATCGACGAACGCTGGAAACCAGAATGACGAGAAAGTTTGGCACACCTGGATTAGTTATGAAGACACTTCCGATTAAAACGTTCTTGAAGGCCTGCGACACTTGCGGTAATCACCATGAAGTTGGAATTCTCTGCGCACATTGCTACGACAAAGTTCGAAAGGAAACCGAGCTGATCAAGGACAAAATAATGAAGAAACTTGGCCTTTCCCCTGTCGAGTCAGAGGTTGTCGTTCTGTACGATGGAGAAAAGGTTGACGAATCGAAGGAGTTTTGGAAGGGAAAGCGGATCGTTGAGATGGAGAAGCCTCGACCGCAATGGTTCAGCAAGAATCTGCTGGAGAAATCGACACAGCCCAACGCAGAGACCAAAGACGTCAAACCGGATGAGCTGGGTTGAAGATAAAGACTCGTTTCCTATCACTAGTTCGCTGGAAGCAAATGCAGAAGCACTGTGTATTTGTCAGTTCTCATTACATAGTCAATAAAGAGATCCCTCAACAATAAATCTGCCGCGAGAACTCAAAAGTTTCCGACGCTGTGCGAGACCATCTCGAAGTTTTTCTCAAGGCTGTGAAGCTCGATGTCGCTCTCATCTCGGAAATGCGACTCAACGTGCTCCTGAAACTCTTCGAACAAGATGTCTTGCGTATAAAACTTGCTGCACATTGGACAGATCTGAAAAGCAGAAGGTTCAACCAGTTTGTCATTTTAGTATCGCTGCATGGTAGTTCACCTTGTCGGATCGATCAGCCGCTCTTTTCTCTTCGATGAGGTCAATCAAAGCTTCGGTCTCGTGTTTCGTTATTTCAAAGTTGATTGGCGAATCAGGCTCACGATCATAGTCCAAAGTCATTTCGCGATCGGTCTCGAGGTTTTTGTCGACCATCAAAGGTTTGCTTGACGCTCCTGCTTTCTTGCACGAGCAGATTTCGACGTCTTTGAACGAGAGACATTTATTTGTGAACTTCAACCGTCTAAGACAAAACTTACTTTTCATCTTCCTCCAGTTGCTCAAGGCGACTTTGAGATCGCTGTTCTGCTTCATCAGCTCTTTCTTGATATTTAACATTCCATCTGTGCATGCTTTGCTGTCAGCGTCGATATCCTCCGATCCAAATGTCATCTTTTCTGATGAGAACCCGCAGTCGTTGATGAGTGAGATGTCCTCAAGTTCACTGTCATCAGCTGGCCCAACTTGCTCGAGCTTTTCTTTCAGCAGCTGATGTGGAGAGTTCTGCGTGAAAGTTTTCGACCGAATGAGGCTAACTTTCGTTGCACTTTCGCTGAGAGGCATCACACTTTCTTTCGTCATTTGGCTTAGTCGCTTCCACAGCTTTCGGTTCTCGGTAGATATCATCGTCAGGTTCTCAGTTAGCTGACTCTTCTGAAGGTTCAGTTCAGCATTCTCTGATCTGAGCTGTTCGATTTCCGAGATTGAATTCCGTAAGTCATTTTTGTTATCTTCGTTTAGTTTGTTGAGGCGCAGTTTCGAGTTCTCCGATTCCAGGGCACATAAACGTTTCTGGAGATGGACGCATCGCTCCTTGATCGTCTGCAGAGCTAAGTTCAGAGCGAGAGTGTTTGACCACAATTCCTTGTTTTCTTCCATTGAATCTCTCGAGGTTTAGATTATTCTCATTACAGATAGACGTTAAACAATTGAACAAACTATGTATGACGTGTCCAGTGACTCAATAAATGATAACAAATAGGATAGCTGTAATATTGCTTTATCTTGCTTTGCAATTGACTTTTAAATTTGTATTTTTTCTAACAAAACTTGCGCAGCTGATCTCCCTGTTCTCGCCTGAATGGCAACGTTGGTCAATAAAAGATATTTTTGCTACTTTATTGAGTCCTATTTACTTCTAAAGTCATCTTGATTAACTATAAAGTAAATATCTATATATTAATTCCGTTTTAGAATCGAATTTAAAACTCGCAACGTTTAATTCGTTTTCAAATTATTTGAAAATAAAAAGTCGTTAAATATTCTGAGAAACATTTTATAAGCGAGTCAGCTTTAAGTTAAGCTTTACTATATAACTAGTCAATTTCGAGCTTTCTAAAGCTTCCTTGGACACCATAAATCGTGTTGTCGTCGCACCGACTGGCTCTTTCGAATAAATCGGGTGAATTGAGCGGGATTTTGAGCATTTCCAGTGACCCTTCTATGAACGCCTCCGGGTAATATTCCTTAGCTACTTCCATTTCCTTATATTTTAGATGAACAGGACGGTTCTTCAGCAGCATGTCCCATACTGGCTCTGAAAATATTCGATACACAAATCTGAACTCAACAAATCAAGCTGTTCTTACTCGCCATCTCTTCCATTGGAATTATTCCACCGGATTCCTTCGGCAAATGCTCCTTAGCTATGAAATCTAGTTGATCGAAGCTGCTGTAAAACCGAACACGTTCTCTCATTTTCTGTGGAGCGTTTTTCAGACCTAAAATTCAACAAATATTTCATGATGATCTAGCTAAAAAGTTTATCGAATTTACCCCAATTAAACGCAATCGCCAACGCCGGAGCAATGTTAACAAAGTGAAATCCTTTGTGTCTGCCAGCCAGACATTTCTCTGAATTCCTTAAGAGCTTGATAACTTTGTCTACGGGAGCGATTTTCAGATATGAGGCCGTCATGCCTGACACGTCAAAGATATAGACAATTCCTCTGATGAGATATTCTTCAATTTCATTGAGCGATTCCATGAATGTGGCGAAAGCCTGAGAGATAATGATTTAATAAATTAGCTTTGCATCTATCACCAACTTTACCGTTGTAATGTCTTGAAGTATGCACGGACTGCCGTCTGGTTTAACTTGTCCACACCTGAAGAATAAAATTGGTCGACCATGCGGATCGCGTTTGGGTAGAATGCAGACTGGGCTGTGAAGTTGTATAAGCGATTATGAAAATTGATTTGTTTTAATCGTTAAGACTCACTTGGCATCAAAAACCTTTTTCACGCACGGTCGGAGCACGTCTAGCTCATAATGCCAATTTTCTTTGCAATAGTTTCCAGACCTGAAATCGATCTTGAATTTATCGTGGTCCGCAATCTTCTTTCACTAACGAATACCTTAGTACCAAATGCCTTTCCATCGCCTCCTGTGCCATCGGAAGAGAGTATTTCTTAAATCTCAGGTGCTTGAGTAGCCATGCTGAGTCGAGCCTCATTTTCTTGATCCTCGGGTTTTGCATTGCCCATTCGCGCATGGCAGTGATCGAATGGTTTCTGATCTCTTCTGTCTCTCGAATCTCCTTCTCGAGAATGTCGAGCAGATCTTGACTCAACGTGCATTCGTATTCGTCAACGATTGTTACACTTTTCGATTGATACTATAAAGGAAGAAAATTCAATCTTCAAGTTCAAGAAAACTTTGTAATCTTATCAATGTTCGATCAAGAATTTTAAGGCGAAAAAAAATTTCTTCGAATCAAACAGTCGAAGATATTTAGCCTAGTTTTTTTCTGACAGTCATGCCGTTGACTATTTTGGTGCCAAAATCATTTAACGGTAAGCTACGTCACGATATTTCATAACCTGCGCCAACTTCTTCTTGAATTTTCATTTGATCAGCATTGATAAGCTTCAACTTTATGTTTGCAAGACTTCAATTGGCATAACAAGACTACAACTGAAAGATTCTAATTCCTACTTTGTTCGACTCCATGATAACTGCACAATTTCTAACTTATTCGTTCCGAATCTCTCTGGTCACTGTGAGTCAACTAATTTTTGGGCCTTAGCGAATGATGAAAATGTAAAAGAAATTAAGTCAGAAAACTTGTTTTGAATTTAGGCTCGTCTTCGGAAGAGATTTTCGCTTCTGTCGCGGTGCAGTCGAACGACTGCTTGAACCCGAGGGCTTTGAGATTGTTGCTGCGATTGTTTGGACGCTCTAACGTGTCGGTGGCCTGTTCAACGGTTTGATATCTTGGACCAACCTAGGTGAATAAGTGAATGAGTTTTGTCGAAAGCTCACTGAATATTTGAAATATATTTAGATGATTTTTCAACATTAATCCATTCAAACAGCAACATATTAAGCACTTTTCCGAAAATAAATTTCGGCGTCGAATATTTAGAATATTTATCTTATTTAGAATATCTTATCCCATTGGTGAAACATTTAGCTGAAACGTTTAACTGAAAACCTAAATTTATTGTCGTGAGAGGTTTAGTACTTCACGGGGCATTCAGCTAACTCTACTCATTGAAATTAAGAAAATCAGAAAGTTAAAAGCAGTTTTCCGGTGTGGAGTAAACAGTTAAAGTGGCATTGATATCTTTACTACAACAAACACCAGCCATAGTGTCGTAGGAAAGCGAAGTTTAGCCGCAAATCGTTCGGGAAAAGTGCAAAATCTAAAGTGAAATGTTTCGTTCGTAAATCTCCTCCACAACAAAAGGAAATCAGAAAAAACTTCAGCTCGATTATGGAGACTGTTGGTGACTTTGAATACAACCCTAAAGAACTCATCGGCCATGGAGCGTTCGCGGTTGTCTTTCGGGGAAGATACAAAAAGGTACGAGCGAGAAAATTATCTGAAAAAATTGATTTCTTTCAAGCAGTGGCGTCCGATTGGTAAACGAAAAGGGGCGAAAGTTTAAGTCAATGTTCACGACACTTTCGAGCCCAAGTGTTGACTAATTCCTGGCAAACTATCTGATAAAATATCTTATCAGTTTGTCCCAGCAGATGCGAAACTATGTCAGTTTGTTTTAGTTGCCATTTTCGCTGTCAGATGTTCCGCTCGCCGTACTGCGCGTGCAAATACGCAATTTTCTCAGTTCCCACTACTCGCATTTTACTCGCAATGGAATCTCGAGAAATATTCGCGGAAAATTGAGGAAATGCTCGTTTGGCGATCTGTTCCTCGATCAGTTCCAATGTTATCTGGTAATCTCAGTTTATATGGCCAACGAGGCTTCCCATTCTCCTTCCTGACATTCCACCCTCCCGAATTATCGTAAGACGAAGAAAAGTTTTTGTTAGTCGACAGGCCAGGCGGAAGCAAAGCAAAACATGAAAAAAAAACAAGTCAGCTCTCACATTTTGTGGGCGAAAAACGAACCTGCGACCAGCAAAATCCATGTATTGATTTGCTAAATCGTTGTTCTTACTTGCAGAAACCCAGCTTTCCTGTTGCCATAAAGAGCATCACCAAGAAAAGCTTGGCCAAGTCGCAGAATCTTCTGGGAAAAGAAATCAAAATCCTCAAAGAGCTCACCGAGCTGCATCATGAAAATGTCGTCGCCCTGCTGGACTGCAAAGAGTCTCAACACAACGTCTACCTTGTCATGGAATATTGCAACGGTGGTGACCTTGCCGACTATCTTACGGTGAAGGGCACGTTGAGCGAAGACACCATCCGATTGTTTCTAATACAACTCGGTGAGATTCAATTTAAATCTAAGCCTTGAGTCTCACTAATCTGTTTCCTATTTTAGCCGGTGCGATGAAGGCTCTCTTCGCGAAAGGCATTGTACACAGAGATCTGAAGCCTCAGAATATTTTGCTGTCCCACAACAGCGGCAAGACTTTGCCCTCGCCAGCAAATATTACTTTGAAGATCGCCGACTTTGGGTTCGCAAGATTTCTGCAAGACGGAAACATGGCAGCCACTTTGTGTGGATCTCCAATGGTTCGTTTAGCTTAATTGCTTTCACTTCTTATGCTAACTGTTTCTTGTTTTAGTATATGGCCCCTGAAGTCATCATGTCACTGCAATACGATGCTAAAGCTGGTATGTTGATCACGATTGCTCTCTTGAGTTTTGCTTTATTATCGTTTCATTCAGATCTCTGGTCACTCGGAACTATCGTGTTCCAGTGTCTGACAGGCAAGGCTCCATTCCAAGCTCACACACCACAAGAATTAAAGAACTTTTACGAGAAGAATGCAAATTTGGCACCAAAGTAAGTCGAGCTTATTTTTGTTCTTTGCTTGATTTGATGTAATCTTTCTTTAGACTTCCTGTCGGAACGACACCGGAACTCCAAGACCTCCTGTTCGGATTGTTGCGCCGTAATGCTAAAGAAAGAATGCCATTTGACGTCTTCTTCAATCACCCATTCCTGCAGCGTCATCCACCGGTTCAACAACAACAGGCAGCAGGTGAGCATCAACAACTATTCTCGCTCGCTTCAAATATTTACAGCGAATGTCGTTTCGCAGCCGACTTGCCGTCACCCTTCACACCATCGCAAAAGTCCAACATCGCACAGAACACAGCACCACCCCCTGTTCCAACAAACAGCAACAATAACAACATCAACAACAATCTTAACAATCTAAAGCTCGGTGAGTGTTGTCGTGAGAGCTGTTCCAGAATATTTGTCTAGCTGATTCAAGCGAAGCGGTCGTGATTGTTCATTCGCGAGCCTAACAAATCTACTCGTCGCCCTTTTTTGCGATGTTGTTTTATCTCTGATTTTGCAAACTGTTCTTGTTTGCCCTATAAAATGAAGCGAAAAAACGTCGACCGAGTTCGACGACACTTGACTTTGTGTCCTTCAAAATCGCCTCAATCTGGCGCTTGCTAAATACAATGTGCTCATTGTTGAGGACCTCAACTTGAGGCCGATTCAAGGAGCTATTCGTTCATTAGACTGCTCGACAAAACTCTTAAGAACCTGAAGTTCAGACTGTTGTAACGACTAATGTAAACACCCGAAAGCTTAATAAGTAATTGTCATTGCTCTTCACAGAGAAAGCTGTAACGATCACTGACGTCACGACCTTTATTTGTAGCGACGTTTATTTTACTATAGTCGTTGATTGGTATTGATGGATTGCTTCAGCAAGTGCGTCAAAAGTTCGCGACTAGGTAGTGGAAAACAAGAAATTTCCGTCATTCACAATTAATCCGCGTCAATCACTTTTATTTTGCATCTCTCCTGACGATCTCGCAGTGATCGTTAGTAGGGAAATCTTCTCTGAACGAAAGCTATTTTCACTCGTTTTAAAATCTACAAAAATAATTAACGACGGTGTTCAGTAAGAAAAATATCGCAAGGAGAAATAAAACGTCATTTCGCATTGTTCTCGCGCTTGGATCATCGCACAGACAATGGGGCATTCGTCTAGACTGGAACTCGCAGCAATACTGAAGAAGTGTCTAATTCTATTTGTAGCTGAGATCGATGAGCTTGAAGCTACGACGACATACGAGAGCATCGGAGACGGAACTAACAACAACAATGCATCGAGCAGTCCTGAGAACTCTGACGACTTTGTTCTAGTGCCCAACAACTTGCCGAACGTTGACGCTCAGGCCTACGACAAAAAGTGAGTTTGAATCATCAATATTTGTTTTGACTCGGCCATCAATTCTTGCTTCATCTACAGATACAACAAACAACCACCCAACTCAAGTCCACCTCGTCCAAGCTCACTCCCAATCTCGGAACCAAAGCCTGTGCCGTCTTCCCGGAAAATATCGAGACTTCAGTCTCCAACCAAGGTAGAGTTGAATTCATGAGATGATGCAATAGTTTCTCAATGTTTCTATCTGCAGAACGCAGCGTCGAGTGGCATTCCTCGATCACAGCCCATCAACATGAAGCAGTCGAATCGTCGCAGCAGCAATTGCAACTGCGACATCAACTCAATTTCACCACCAAGTGTCCAGTTCGCTATTGGAACGCCACCGAGTGCGTCGGGCAATCGAAGACGTTCGTCGTCTGGATGCGGCGGGCATGAAACCCCTCCGATACCGCCAAGCACCTGGCAAATAAGTCCGTCGGCTACGACTAATTTTCATCAGTCACCGTCAGCTTTGAGACGATCAGGAACTGTCGTGTCACCATCGCTACCATCAAGTGCCCTCGCTAAGCTACCAGCGCTATCAAGCCCAACGCTTCTAGCTGAGAACAACAATAATCCTTTAGGGACGAGAGCTTTCACTTTACCAGACTTGGGAGCGGCCGGTGCAAACGGATTCAGTTTACTGCACAACGACACAAAGAACTTGCTTGAAGACCACCCGATTACCTTCTTCGCCCCTGAATTGCCGGCTGAAACTCTTCTCGACGTAAGCATTTCGTCATTAAGCGTAGCAATCGATTTAATCGCATTTTATTTCAGCGTGAACATAACGAGACCTTGGCTAAGCTCAACTTTGTTCTGGCGCTAACAGATTGCATTCTTGAAGTTGCTGACCTGCGTTGCGCTCCACTCTCGGCGTTGATGTCTGCCAACGAATCACCAACAGTTCAAAATCTCACACAACCACACGCACCTGAGCACTGTAAACGAGCGGAACGATTGATCCTCTTGATTAAAGCTCTGCAACTGTTGTCAAGTGGCCTCAACTTGGCATCGCAGAAACTAAGCTCTGGAAACTTGAAGGCATCAAATACAGTGAAAACTGGTACGCACATTCCTCGATTGTTTGTAGAGCAATTCAAAGACAAGTTTCTCTTACAGTTTTATCTACGATGAACTCAAAATATCGTAACACATTAAATGAGTCAAAGAAACTCAACGCCGCCGGACTTTTGCAAAAGGCAGCGGCCAATCACATAACTGCTGACAAGATTCTCTACGATCACGCTATTCAAATGGTAAGTTAGAAATGAAGTTCACCAGAATCCTCAGTTTTCAATCTTCAATTCTCCTTTGCAGTGTCAGACAGCAGCTCTTGACGAGCTTTTCGGAAACCCCGAAGAATGCTTCAACCGTTATCAGTCGGCTCAGATCTTACTTCACTCACTGGCTCAAAAGTGTACTCATCCGAACGACAGAATGCTTTTGAGCAAATGTAAGTTGTCTTGCTTTGTCATGTCAACATTCAACTGACCGCTCATGCATTTCAGATAAAGATGCAGTAGAGAAACGACTGTACATCCTTCAGAAGCAAGGCTACATCTACTCAACAGACTCGGAAGAGTAGACGGTGAATAATACTGTTTTAGATCCCCTGACAAAGAGAAACCATCTAGGTAGTTTAACGATAAGCGAGTCATTTACATGGAAACGTTGATGTTTCGATCAAAAAGTTCACAGCGATAAAAACTTTTCCTCCCCAAACGACAACTTCTTTTTTTTGCGAAATTTCATGTAGAATACTCGGAAAAAATGTTTCACTGCTTGCTACAAGAAAAATTTAAGATAATTGTGATAAGAGTAGATTGCATCGTGAAAGTAGAACGAGCAGGTGGAACTTTTACTAATTGATTACACTTCATTATGGAAACAGCTTTTCACAATTCCCTAAGTTTCACTTTGATGATGATTTTCTGTTCGAAGTTTCAAATTGATTTGGTAGAGATGAGTACAAAGGAAAGCGAACGAAAGCTTTCGAAATAACAACCGATAAGATCCGCTGCGATGACGTAAATTGAGCGTTCGAGTGTTTCCTACGTTAGTTTTCTTATAAATAAGTTCGATAAGAGAACATAAAGAAAGTAAAGAATAATGAAGACTACCGTAAACATAAAAATAATGAAGGAGAAATCCGGCTTAAGTGTAAAGTATAACCTTCTAAATAATAATAAAGCAAAACCATGAAAGTTTACCGAGCTCTTCTCAAAGTTTATTTTCCAGGATTTCAGCAAATTATTCTCATCCTTCCTACGCCTTTCACTCCACCCGCGACTAGCTGCAAGTCAATTCATTCAGATCATTAGCAACGTTCGTTGGTGAATGACGAAACCGAGGCGATTCATAATATATTGAAAGCTTTCTCCTTATCACCGTCGTTGTCTTCTGTCGTGTCACCTCGAAACGAGGCGCGTCTTAGTTTAGACAAAGCACAAGGTAAAGATATCAAAAGAGTTAACGATGTAGGCGTTGAATTTTCATTTTTGTCGTCGACGATGATGCTGAATCTTTGACTCGCCCAAATTTTTTTACTTCTCTCGAACGTACAATTAATCATTCATGTTCAAGACGGAGCGAGGCTGGGGTGAATAATTCATGACGAGATAAGAGCGAGCGCTTGTTTGTCAACGCCACCCAAAAATTTGTGAAACTCGGGTTTGTAGTTTTTCTGCCGTCACCTGCCTGGAGATTTCATTCGATTCGAGAAATTAAGTTCCATCCTAAGCACGAGTGACATTGAGTGAAGGAGAGTAAAGTGCCTAATTAGAATAATTGCGATTAAAGCTCCGTCTCTGTTCACGCTTTTAAGGTTCAATTTTTCATTTCGTCTCGAAAGAGATTCGTTCCAAGTGCTGCTTCTACCTTGAACCCCGTCGACATACGATGAATTACAAGCGGGATGATGAATCTGTATCTCCTCGTGAAAATTAGTTTCCACGCTCACATGTTAATCTCACAGGAGATTGATTGCAAAAGCTTTTATTTTGATTTATTTTTATTTTCTTTCGTTCTGCCGCTTGCTGGGAGAGAGATTCTATATAAAACAAGGCGAATAAAACGGTTTAATAAAAAACGCGTTAATTGAATTAAAATCTGAGATGAAAAATTTGCATAAACAGGATTCCGGGGCGGACGAGAGGCGCCTCGAGTGAACGGAATTGAATTGAAATGAGAATTTCGAGCACCTGTTTAAAACACATTTAACGCGAAGTTCAATTGAACGAGGGCAGGAAGTTCAGTCATTCGATTGTGTTTTGATTCGGTGAGGCTTTGCGAGAAATCGTTCGGATGGTAAATGTCGAAAAGGGAGAAAAATAATTTAATTTCTTGGGCAAGTTCTTGGGCAAGTCGCGCTGTCCTGTCACCCAATCAGCTTCCAACGTCGTTTAATAGAATCCATCGCCAGTGGGATCGTTGAGCCATGGATAGTTGTTGGGACACCGAATGCATGTCTGTAGGTTCAACGTCTCTCCGGGAACTTCCTTCGATGTGAGCTTGCAAGCGTTTGGAACCCAACAGGCTGGCGTTGAGAACGTGTCGATGTTACACTTCTCCTTCCATGGATCGAAATTTTTAATCTCCGAGGATTGGCGAGGGTTTTGAATCCATTGAATGACTTGGGTGTTTGTAACGAAATAGACGTCGTTGTGGTTCGCCAACACCTCGTCAACCCAGTACAAGAAAGCGTCCAGGAATTCGGGATTGTTCTTGAGCCAGGCGGCATGATAGTAAAGGCCTAAAGGCGCTCGGTTCTGATCGTAATGGCGCTCGAAGTTGTGATTCAGGAAAGCGTAGAATTGATCACCTGTCAACGGAAAAATTGAGTAAACTGGTAAAGATTGAAGCTTTAAAACTCACCAGTCAAAATGTTCGAGCACGAATCGACCATTGCACATCCAGGGATGCTTTCGTCGTTCGATGGATCTTCACGTCGATCTAATTCATTCATGACCATCTCCCAGACTGCGTGACTTCTTGTTGGGCAGGTCTGGAGGTTTCCATGGCAACGATGTGGCATTCTAAAGTACATCGTGTAAGGCCAAAGCGGCGGGTTTGAGAGTGGCGCCGTGATAGTCGAATCATAGAGGAACGCTTGCTCTTCCATCATGGTGAACTGATTATTGCCACCCACACGCAAATAAGGTGCACGAAGTCCTACGACCGAATTGTCGGTGATATTTGCATATTTCTCGATGATGATTCTCTGTCCGGCCATCTCCTTCGCCCACGTGTCCACTGTCGCATTCGACCAGAACCGTTCGTCGTCATTGTGTCTGCATGACAAGGAAATATGAGTGCTTGTTAATTATTAATGCAATCAGAAACTCGAGCAGATGAAAACGTACGTGATTGAATGAACTGCAATTTCGTGTCCTTGTCGGTGGAGCTCCTGGATGGCTGAGTAATTTGAGTATTTATGAGAAGCGAAGAACTGCGGAAATAGCAGAAAATAATTTTATTTTTCATTGCACCGAGCACTTTACTCTCGTCGAGAGTAATAAATTCCACGATAAATATTTAGAGCACAACCGCCTTACCGTCGCTCTAATGTTGCATCCATTAGGATTCTTTCGCTTTCCGTTAAAGATTTCTTTGTACAAGTTAATGTTGTTATTGTTGATGGCATCGTCGAAGGTGATTGTTATCATCATGGGAACGTTTTTCGCTGGCAGATCTCCGGGAACTGTTGTTCCGTCTTCGGAGCAGAAGCAATCTGGCAAAACGCAGACAGCTGGATCGCAAGGTGGAGCTCTGTTTGGATCGGTCTCGATATCTGCAATTTCAGTTTGCTATTAAAAATCAATTTGTTAGCGAGTTTTCTAGAGCAGAAAGATTGCAACCAATTTATCGGAAACTTTTTGCTTTGAGTGTTTTCATCACTTTTGTTCGTTCTGCTGTTCGAAATATTGCAAGGTGAATCGATATTTCTGCTTTTCCAGCTAGATCATTGACTTGATTTGATGAAATTCCAGATTATTCATGAGAATTTGAGCAGAAGTTGAACTAGATACCACTCAGAGCTTCGACGTCACTCACCGCAGGAATTTTCATCGGATCCGTCGGCGCAATCCTTTTCGCCGTTGCAGAAGAGACCACGCTCGACACAATTTCCATCTCCGCACGCCAGGAAGCCGTCTTGGCACAAAGGCTCGTCGGTAACCAGCAGCGGCTTCACCTTACGTTCCTTGTTTTTAAGCTTGCAGTTTTTAACAGCTTCCTTCCAGTCGCACGTCTGCTTCTCTATGTCGAAGTAGAGACCAGCAGGGCAACGAATAGCTTGCAGTCCCTGAGCACGATAAAGTCGTTTATCATTTCTCTGCTGTCATTAAATAATAATGAGCTTACTGAAGTGGTGCATTGAATGACATCGCGGCAGGAGTCTCCCTCGTTAGCGACTAATCGAAACCATTCTCCAGCGTCTTTGTCTTTGCACAGCTCCTGCTCGAATGTCTCCTCGGTCTTCTTCTCTGATTTATCTTCCTGTCGTTTGACACGAATTCCATTTACTGAAATTGGTAAACGAAATTCATTGTCACAGCGGAAATAATTTTGTCTGGCGTAACTGTCTGCTGTTAAACGTCTGCTTTCATCACGTTGCATTCACACTTGATTCGTTGAGACCGGTTTGCTTTCATTACGATGCTCAAGTGCATTGCGTAATACCGTCACGACTTAAACTTTCTCGCTGTCTCGCTCTGAACTACATAAAAAGCTATCGATTACACATGCAAAATTCGAATTTTCTTTCTGACCGTGGACTTGAAATAATTAGAGAGACATCAGAATCTGAACTTCAGATGTTTGACGTGTTTTTCTTTCTCAACTCAGCGTTTTCCAACTGGGGTAAATGTGTTTGAACACTCATCAACATGTTTTGTCGGTTCGTTGAGCCAATGATGACTTTGCTTAATGTTTGCCGATTTCAATGAACAAATATTGCAACATTAAAATTGTTCAAACTTATGCTTTCGCCATCATGTTGCAGCATAGAAACGATCGTTGCTTGTGTTCATGCATCGCGCAGGAAAAATCGAAGTGGAAATGTTGGACAGGCAGTTAATCGAATTTTCCTCCGCAAACTTCTTCCCAATAAATTCTTCTTTCAATTAAGTGTACAAATAATTCTATTAGGAATTACAACTTTTCTCGGAAGCGCAAAGTTTTCTCCCGCCTTCATTAGCTCCACCGCCTCCGTGTAAACTTTTTATTTCTGCTCAACGCGCAAAGTTATCGAGAAACGTCAGCGATTTTCCCTCCTGACCGATTTAACAAAGTTAAGCGCCGAGTAGCTAGAGCTGAATGTCAAACAGACAATGAATAATGCCTCAGGTATCTGATGAAAGCTGAAAAACTATCGATTTTGTGACTCGATGGACGCGAGAGTTTGATGGCGTCAGAATATCTCTCAAGATTAAATTCTAGTTTGAAACGTTGAACGACGGAAATGTCGTATGACGTAAAAAGATCAGAGACATCGCTGTCGTCTGCTTTCTTAGTCGATCGGAGACAAATCGACCGTGATAAACCGGAGAACGAAACTGTTAGGAAAAGCCGAAACTTAGACGAATTGTATCGCGTTTTTCAAATTATTGATTATCTAATTATATTTCGCTGAAAACTTCAAGCAATCGCAGCAAAATTCATAGCAATTTTGAACTGTAATCAGATTGTATAATCAAATCGCTTGTAGCTCAAACCCGTTAAACCCAGCAATGTTCAAATCAGGGCTGCTGCTAATTCAATTAAAGGTATTTCACACGAACTTGTGTGCAATCTGCCGGCAATCGTGTAAAGTAGTTTGATGAAATTTGTTAAACGTGCGGAGCCCGTTTGGTTCTGTGTGTGTTAACGAGAGCTCTCGTTGCTCTTATGACAAGAATCAGAATGTGGAAAGCTTGTCAGACTAGACAAAGGAAACCCACAATTTTCTTGAATTATATTGAGAGCTCTAGTTTTCCCTTAAGGCGCTGAGACATTTCCTCGACATTGGGCACACTACATTGTTTAGATGTTTAATTAATATGCCTGTTGGCAACAGCAGAAATGAAAACCTGTTCGGTTTCTTTAGTTTGTATCTCGTTTTGTATATCAACTCAATGTATATTTTTGCATGATTTAAAGGTTGGAAGGCAGCAGATTGGCATTTTACTGTTACAAATGACGGAGAACTGGTTTCGAAAGCTGGCAAAAAGTCGGCTTCCATTGGGCACATGTCATCCACGTCACTTGCATAAAAATGTCTCTGGTCTCTATTTATCCTATTTGAACAAATATGTAAGGCCGATATTTACTCGAAAGAATAAATTAAAATTGTCTTTTGTGACAAAATTCACTCTCAAATTTCACTTTCAACCAAGGTAATCGGCATTGGCTGTTATGTAAACGAGACGTCGATCGGTGAAACGGTTTCATTTTTTTCCTATTTTAATTTTCTCTCTCTTTGGCAGCAGCAGCATAATAAGCTGAGTGCAGACACGAATCAGTTTGTTGGACAGTGGTACGAACTGTACTTACTTGAAGCTATCACGAGCAATAAAATTCCTAATTGCTTAAGCGACATCACAATTAACTTTAATTGACTTTTTTCGTTACACTAAAAACTCAATGAGCTTATCAGGAAGTTTCTCTTTTATTTCCTGAACTTTTTAACTTTTGATTGCCCGACTTGATGAGAATATTTTATTGTAATCCTCTCGTTCACGGTCACAAAAAATTTGTACGTGAAGTAATTCCTATCATCGATATCAATCAACTGCGGTTTCTCTCGCGGCACTAAAACTTCACGACAGATGTGAACGGCCGCAATCACGGCACTTCAACGAATAAAAGCGAAAACCACGAAACGAAAGAGTTTTTATAGTAAAATTTCGCTTTCACCGTCGCGGTCGTGGTGGGATGAAAGTCGCTTGCCCAATGCCAAGTCTGCGCTTTAGTCGGCTTTTTCTCCAGACAATCAAACATTTGATCGGAGAACACCAATGCTAAGTCTCGTTTCCCCTCAAACTCTAAAAAGTTTTGTCCGTAAGCTAACGAAATATGAGACTAAGATTCGGCCCATAAACTGACCGTATTGTCTTTCATGGAATAAGCCCTTTGGGCTTTAGATATTGCGATCCAAGTATCGTCTAAAAATAGGTTTTAGATGAAAGCTTCCTTTCTAAGATATGAAATTTATTTCACATTCTAAATTACACAGCAGTTAAGCTCCACAAATTGAGGTCCTCAATTTTCTTCAATGACCTTGGTGCCGATTGGTGTCCTGACGAGACTTTGCCGACGTGGTGCACATTTACCCTAATCTCGCTTATTTTAGCAGGGCAAAGTATTCACAAATGTTGTCGGATCCGAAACTGGATTAACTGTTTACTTTGCATAATTTGAGTTTGCGTGGGCGAACGAGCCATTATCAAGTTGTTGAAATTCCTTTTGCATTTGTTGGTACAGCTCGTTGTGTTGATTCTCGTAATTTACGAATCGTGAACGGAGTCGAAATGTTGATTTAATCAGGGAAGCTTCTACTCTCGCAGAGAGTGAAAGTCAACTAATTAGAAGCTTTTCGGGTCTTTCTGGCTCAATGACATAAACTAATTTCCAGGCTTTCATAGGTCAGAGAAAAGTTCTTCGAGCTCCCATGTAAATATCGATGTTTTGTTTATGTTGCCCAACTGGGAAAACATTTCTCGTCCATCAGCACGAGGAAGCAACTAACGACGATAACTAAGCAATTAGATCTCGAGACTTGCCAAGTTTTATGTGGTGAATTTGTTGAAGCTTAAAGCTTTTCAGACTGCAGCTTAAAGCTTTACAAAACTTTGGGCTGTTTCAAACGAGCGTGTTCAACACAAAACGTGATCAACAGTTCAGTTCCGAGTTTTAATTCGCAACTTGCTGGAGAAACTGCTGAAATAAATAATAGTGGGCAGAAATTTCTCTTCATCCTGTGTGAATTCAGAACATAAAGCGGGCGAGGGGATGAAGCAAGAGCTGCCAAACAAAAATTTATAACTCATTGTGCGAGGCTTCGTCCTTTTTTCGTCTTTACGACACGTCGGACTTTGCCCCCCTTTGAGTAAATTTATTCATCGTGAACACAGTTCTCAAGAAAAATGTTTTATAAATGTTCCATTCGATGCGGCTTAGTAACGAGCAATAATTTTTTGTGGCCAGCACGTTAAATAAGACGCACAATATTTTCAATCGTAAAAACATGAGTCTGTAAATTTTTACAGCAATCAACCTGAGGGATGGACATATCCATCTCACACTCAATCTGATAGACAATAAACCTCTAACTATGCTTAAGGTTTAATTGAACACGTTCGTAGTTCCAAAAGCTTTTATGGCAGCAAGAGAACGACGTGGCTTACCGCACCAGCTCTTTGAACGTCTGAGAACATAAATATTGTTCAAAATTTGTGCTGAAATCAAAGCGTTCGGAAGTAAATCCAATCAGCATATGAACGAGGGATTTCTAATATTGATTGAGCTTTACAGGCTTTTGATGATTCGTTTCTACAGGAGAGCTCGATGAATAATTTATTTATTTCCCAATCCCAACACTAATATAAACACCAGCTGTTGGCGATCTGTTACACTGTTTGCAGGTCACGATACGACTCGACGGACATCGTCTCGCTGTCCTAAAATACCTGTCGAAAAATCCTTGGCATGGCATCCAGAATTATGGGCTACATTATCAAAGGCAAGTGGGGTGTCCGATTTGTCTCGTAAAAAAGATCTAGTGAATAAATAATGCTCCTTCGGAGAGATCTGGCCGAGCACACCGAACAGATTTCATTAAATTTATTGCGAGAAGTGAGCTTGCACATGTGTTATTGCTGTAGTCCTGTAATGGAGTCTTACAGATTTATAATTAGATAAAAGTATGAAACCCAGCTATGTGTTCGACCAACTCTCTCGCGCTAGTTCGATAGTTATGCAAGTCGGACAAACCTTTTAATGAAATCAATACGTCAACGATTGATTCATTCGTTTAAAACATATATTCTATGTTAAGACGAAATTTTTCGTCACGAATTGCTAAAAAGGCGCGATGGCGGTACGATAATTGCGTTAAAGATAGAATTTACGCGCTTTATTCGATTTAAACTTTGTTAATTAATTACTTCATTGATTCAGTGAGGTTGAACGTTGCGCCGAGAAATTCCATTAGGCACCGCGTCGTGTGTTGAGGCCAAAATAGCATACACTCACTATAATAGAGCGAAACGACCTTGATCTGCAGAACGGCTTCTGACTAAAGAGGACTGAGAAGTTCGTGACTCGAAGGTTCAATAATCTTGCGAAGGGCATCGCGAAAGTCTCGTTGCTCACTGCGTTCTTCTCAGTCGCTCACGAGCCCACGAGGGATTGCGTTTCTTCCAAGGTCATTCAATAGAATAAAGACGAATCATCCAAGCTGAAATGTCTACATCACTCAAGGGCTTAAAGCATCGTCAATCATGAAAATATCCATTCATAGGCGCACGCAATTTTAGATAAAAGAAATTGCGTGAATCATTTCATCCGGAGGATTGTGTAACGTAATCTCGAGACATTAAGTCTCGCTTTATTAAGACGCTCGCGCCAAGTTTTTTCTTCAAAAATCGCAAGCACATGAAAGAGAAATTCCGATAAGCGCGTGCAAACGAAATCGTCAACAAGTCGCCTTCATTTTCATCAACACTTTCACCAGATTGATCCCATTTTTGCACAATCACATAAAGAGAAAATTTCGCTGATCGATGCCAGGAAATTAAATTTATAAATCAAAAATTCAATACTCGATTCTGACTCGTTGCAGGCGGGTCAAGCGGTCCCTCGTAATCAAATGACAAATGACGATGAATATCTTGATTCAAATGCGCCGGCTTAAAAGCGTTAATTCGCAAATTACTGTGATTATCTCCGCCACGAAGCTGCTCGAATTAATGTGCTAGAAATCAAGAAAAGTAAAATTGTAATTATCTTCATTTGTTTGTCTGAAGAGGCTCGGTGAGATAACTGGCATATTAATTTACCACAGAATGATTGAATTCCTGTAATCAAGCCAAGGCTGATGGGACGGAACTGAGTTATTAATCTTAAAAGTATCAACTATGGGGAAAAGGTTGCGGTCAAGAAATGAAAGTCTGGTAAGGTTTACAGTCTGGGAAACTCGTATAACTTCATTTAGTCAAGTGAGTCTACGCACGATGACGAAACAGCCAGCTACAGTCTGTAGCCTAAGAGATGTCAATTCGATAACCGGTGCAGTAATTTTTTCTTGTTGCCTCTACGTACGCATTTCCACCAAGCGCACAGAAAAGCGAGAGGTGAAGGAGATCGATGCAAATGAAACTGTTGCAGTACCTTTAAGTGAACTGCATGCGAAAAGTGAAAGACCTTGTGGAACCGGCCAGCTGGCCATCGACGAGCGTAAAGTCATCTGCAGTCAAGTTCTTCGTTATATTCTTGTTTACCGCGACATCAGCATTCGCCAACAAGCAACTCAACTCACTCAACAAGTATGGAACGAATGATTTAATTACCCAACTTTTTGCTTCCTAGCCAAGCTATAAATAATTTTTTGCATTGCCAAAATGTTCAGTAACTGCGAAGTTCGTAGACATGTGTGACACCACAGGCACGAGGTTCTGTAGATTTTTCAAAGCTGTTCGATTTACCGGTTCTTATTCCTTATAATCGCCCATTCGATCTCATGTTGCCATGCTCCCGAGGTTTTTGTTATAAAATCAGACGATTAAAGCAATTAATAGACAAACGATCACTAGATCGCCGTGTCATTTCAATAGAGATTCAATTATCCGCTTCATGGAGACACAGACTATGTAGATAATATTTGTTTGTAGGTTGTGCTAATTGTAGCTTAGTCGAAAACAGATTTGTTCAAAAAAATTGTTTGAGTTTCAAACTTTTTCTAGGCGAGCGAAGCGTTTGATTGCGAAACACCTGGAGCCGTAGTATTTGCACGAGCGAATTAATCTAGTAGGGATTTGATGGCGCACCTCGTTAGCGTGGCAATCTTAGCCTTAACTTTTCAAATTATCTGCAGAACGTTTCCCAGATAGTTCAACACCCGCCAATCCTGTGAATGTCTACTGCTCCGACCCCAAAAATCTTTCAATCATTTGTTCAGCCTGAGAATGGAAAACTCAAAATTTATGACCGCTGACTGATATTTAAGTATTTATTGTTACCATTATCTCTGTTTTATAAAGCTCTGTAAAAAAATTGCTCGCTGTTACTCCTTAGACACTGAACTGAAATTTCAAGTGTCTAAGTTTGTTGAACAAACTCTGGTCATGTTCCAGCACCGCATTCGATTCAAAACGTTTTACATGCCCTGAAACATTTCCTCGAGAGACAAGCGCGCCAATTCTCAAAGCTCCCATGACTCATGTTCGAGCTGAAATGATTTATGTTAGCAGCTTGAAACTGATTTTGTCGACGGAGTTTAGTTTTCATTAAAAAAAATCAATCGACTAAATTCCGAATTTCAGTTAGACTGCTCTTCTGTCTGAGAGTAATTGCGGTTGCTTAATTGGTAGCTTCAATAGGTCTTTAAGGATTCAGATCGTGCGGCTTGTTGAGCGGTTCATTCTCACCAGTTAAACCTATTGCAGCAAGAGTCTTACCGAACCTTTATCTACGAGTGAACTTTAGTTCAATTAAATGTTTGTAGAGCAATTTGCGGTTGGAACCTATAATTTAATACGAAGGTTTCACGCCAACAATTAGAGTAATTTGATCCTTGGCAAAACTGTTGATAAAGATTGATATGAAGTCAAAGTTTATTGCTCAATTCACCTTGAAACGTCGATGGGCGATTCGATTGTGTGATTATTTATTTTCGCACTAATAAATTTTTCACCGTCTGCGATATTCGAGACATTTATCCATTGCTCCAAAAAAACGAGTCTCAACTGGAACTGGTCTTAACTCTCTCCTTTGTTGACTCCCAATGCCATTTGCCCTGAATTACTTATGTAACAAGAATGCTCGTACTTGCATATGATGCAAAGATCAATGCAGGTAAACGAATGGGTTCAAGCCGACTGCATCTATTATAAAACTTCCTCTAAAGCTTAGCATATAAACTAACTGGGTATTGAAATTGCCCTTTTTGCAACAATCAGCTTGAACCAGCATCGATCGCATGAAAGTAAGTTATCTTTCCACAATTTCATTGTTACACTAAAGGTCTCTCTTTCGTCTCTCAGCCACATTCCATTCGCTCACGGCTTGGCTCGCAACACAAAACTTAAGCTCGAAATATGCTGAAAGTGAGACAAAACTTTACAAGCTTTTATTTCAACTGAAAGCGAAATCGCGAAATGAGAGAGACAACTATAAATAAATGTACCATTCCCTCGACAACAAGTAGTTGCTCGCGATCTTTTGTTCGTTAAACGCGTATATTTAAGTCAATCCACAGTCGGATAGTTTTTTAATCAACGACGTTGTGACGTTCATGGTACGTTGCGTTAAGTGAAAATAAAGCTAATGATTGGAAATTGGTTCGTGTGCGATAGAAGAATGAAGAAAGAAGAATTGAAATAATAGCAAACATCAATAGCTACGAGTGCATGCCTTCCAATTAAGCTTTTTGAATGATTTGTAGATGTATGAAGTGTGAAGTAAATAAATCGATACTTACTTTTGCTCTATCGTCGTTTGCGGGTGCTCGCAGACACTTCACTCCTCCACAGAGTCTTATCTTCCTCATCCTGCGGAATAAATATTGTCGGTGAGTGTTTCAAGAATAGTCAGAACACAAACAAGAAAGTCAAAGTTGAGTGATTACTCTCTTTGACGAAGAATAAAGACGAGCGTCAACGCATGAGCTCCTTTCAGCTTTATCCTCAAAATTAGGACGTAAAAATTTACCTTGCGGTGTTTGTTTTTAATCTCGAAATGATGAAACTTTCCTTTTTTACCTCGCATGCTCCTGCACATATTGGTAAATTTTTTACATTTTCATATCATTACGTAATTTTTCCATGAGAAACTTTTTCTCTTGAGTTACTGAAATCAAGAAACGAAATTCACGGCGCGGGAAATCGTCGCAGAGATATGTGCGACTGACAAAGCAATATAAATTGGATTCCACTGTTGTGCAGAACGAATAGCAAAGATGAAGTGACAGTTGAAAGCGACAGTTCTTCAGCAAAGGCGCTTGAGTTTCATCGGCTCTCACAAAAAACGAAACAAAAAATGGTTTGAGTCTGCTGTTCACTTCAAGTATTGCTCTGACATGATTGCGATTTAAAGCTTTAAAATTTGAATATCGCTCAAAGAAAATAAACAAAAGTAAAAATTTTATGATGCGCTAGCTTTTAGAGCGTTGCGCTGCATTTGGATGTGACAAGTTTTGAAGAAAATTTTTAAGTGATCGACCAAACTGAAATACAAAACACCAACGTGACAGCAACAAAAGATTCGAAAGCAGATTCAAATTTGCAAGACTCATTCATCCTGATATCCATTTAACACGTGATGTTAATTTATATATGAAACCTTTATTTAGTTTTAAAAGCAAACCTACCACTTTCCTTGTCACAACCATTTCCATTTACTTCTTTATTACAACGCAAAACCTTTCAATCTCCTCCAGTGCGGATGATGCTGGAAGACTGAATAAATTTTGCCTCCTCTGCTCATCGCTCGCTTTATGGCGCAATTTTTCGTTTATGTTGCTTTTATATCGAAGTGATAACAGGTAGCTCATATTTTAGCTTCCTCCTTTCATCTTAATACATTCAGTACTCTCGTCAGATCCTGAAAACTCCCCCACATCGTAGTTCCCACTTTTTTTTATGCTTGCATATGTCAAAACCCTCGTTGGGTTTTATTATCAACAAAAAAATCTATCTTGATAAACCACTTGTGAGGGGGAGAAAATTTCTTTTCGGAGACAAAATCTTTCTTCGATCTTGCTCACTGTTGAAGACATGACACAGAAACGATTCACCTAAGTTGAACCGCAAACGACGAGAAAGATGAAGCGTAGAAAACCCTCGCGGATATGGAAATCCTAAAATTAAACATGCTTTCGTTAGCGAGAGGGAAATAATGTATGTTAGCAATTCAAAACGGAAACAAGAGAGTTCTGCAAGCGAAAAGGGTGAAAATCTCGCAAGATTGGTTTATGCGAGCCCAACTTTCTCCACGCTCAGCGATTCCGATAAGCCGAAAAGGTTTCCTCGAACACAAATTCCTTCACATTTCTTTCCGTGGCTAGCAATGCTAGCAAATTTCACCGATAGGATTTAATTACAATCTTGTCAGGGGCGGCAGGATCTTTGGAATCGGCACAAGAAGGGATGTATAAGAAAGGATTTACAAAAGTTGTTCACAGCGAACAGTTTCTTCGCAACAGAATTACGAGAAAAGATAAAATTTTAGATGAGACAGAAAGTGGATTTGTAGCTCGTTTAGTGGAAGCAGCCTTTCTATTACTCACTGTTTAATAGTGATCCCTGCCGACTCCTTTCTCCTCGTTACTCAAGCCGTCAAAATGTATGAAAGACCCCGGAGAGGTTTAAGCCTGCAACGAATATTCCAAAGTGCAGAAGAAATCAAAATCGTTACCAATTAAGTTTAATAAATAGAAAATATGTTCTCACAACTCGGCGATGCTAAACCTCGCAATTTTATTTGGAGTATAACGAAGTCTACTGAAGTTTCGTTTCAAATGAATTTAAAATCTCAACAAAAACGAAGTATAAATGTTTGTACATCTACACCAGTACGAAAACCCTTATAACAATGAGTCGGAATCTTTTATGCAACGAGTTTCCATTCCGGTTTTCCATCTCATCCTACGACATTCAATTAACATTTTAATCAGAGGTGTCAAAGTGTATGAAACATTATTTGGTGGGATTTAAAAACCAACAATGAGACGACATTTCTTCTGCATGTTGAGATCATTCATGAGAGCTAAAACCCCTTGTTCTGCCATCTCCGACCAAGACAATTGTAACATAAATGTTAAAATGAATGATTCCCTTGCGGGGTATCTCGAGTGCGAGAGCAAATTTTTAGCTCTCATCATTAAAACTTTTGGCAATAAAACATAAAGCACGTTGCTAACAAGGGCAAGTTAAGTCAGTTGAGAAAAGGTAATGAAAAGCATTAAACACACAAACGAGATGAGCTAAAACAATAAATTATGTAGCAATTAAGTCGATTCCGCTTGAAATTGTTTGTGCAAAACTCGAGCTTTTCGTAACAACTACAAAGCGATGCGAGATGTCTCCGTCTCTCGAAATGTGTGAAACAGTTCCAGGTAAATAACGAGATCGTGAAAATTAATTAAATGCGTTTAATGGGGTTTTGCGCAAAAAGACGAAGAGGAAGCCGACAAACGTAATTAAACGTCGTTTTTACGTCTTCAGCGCAAACCCATTAAGAGTTTTTCTGTGAAACTCTTAATACTCCTAATCTTAGTCTGATTCTATCAATCGCGGAGAAGTTCTCAGAAGTTTCTTCGTTTTCACATCATTTACAACCCGACTCCCCATTCTATTTTCGTCGCATTTCGACTCTTCTAGAGTTCGAGGCTTAATGAGTTGTGTCAAAGCTCTTGACGAGCTCGAAGAGATTTGTTTTGATCAGCTCTAACGACGAAACGACGAGGCATTTATTTATTGCTGTGCTCTCGCCTACACATTAAGAAAAATTCTTTAAATCACATCACAATAGAAATTCTCAAGTTGAGGCACACTTCGGTTCCATCCGTCGGATTGCTCACACAGCCTTGACCTTGCGCAATAATGAAAAGAAAGCCACGATAAAGGGAGCATCAAGACCACTTATGTGAGGTTTTTACAGTCGTTGAACAAGTGAAATTTGTTTCTCAACAACCGTTTCAGTAAACTGCTTAATCCGACCCGGAGCCTCCGCATATTAGACAAAAGAATCATAACGTCGTATACGCAATTAAAGAGATTGCATTAACGGTGGTCGAGCTTCCAACGAAACCGTCTTTGTAATTCGCCTATTGCGCTAAATCATTCAATGCTAATTTACTCAATCAAGACTGGGAAAATAATCTCTCCTCAGCAATGAGAAACGATTTGCATTATTCAGCTCAATATTTACGTTCGCACTACGGTTCAATCTCTCATGAATGTATTCGATTAGTTGTCTAAACATCACATTGCTCTTCTATTCAAACACTTCCGATGGAGAAGCATTCATGCATAGCTGATTGGCTAAATGTTGTTTGCAAACTCAGCCTACAAATCTTCTCCTGTCGGTATTGAAACCTCTAATTTCCCAGAAAGAGAGCTCACGTGTCTAGCGTCAATTTGTATAGACCAGCGAGTCGCTCCAATATAAATGATTTCATTGGATTGGAAACGATCAGCAAAGCTTGAAATTTTTTGTGTGAAAACAATTGATTGCGCTCATACATTTTTCTTTGAGTTTACATCAACTTGACCTTAGCTGGTGAGTTTTGTTGTGGCAGTCTTTTTGCCATGTGGCGGTAACAAGTCAAGAAACTGCTCGATTTAATATAAATCTTTTAACATAGTCATTATTTGGAGGCCTTACCTCTGAGTTACGTAGAAGCTCACTAGATTGTATAAATTTTTCGAAATCATATTTAAACTTGAGTGATCCATCGACCTCTTCACAGCTTTTGGAGCTAAATGTTGAAACGAATCGAAGCATTTTCAAGAACGACAGACAAGTGTCTGTCGATATGTCAAAATATTTTGCATTCTATCCAACCCACAATATTTATTTACTCGAACAATTCTGCAGCATGAGCTTGAAATTGATCTTTCAATCGGAACATTTTACATTTAACGAGCACACTGTTCGGAGACATTGTGCTTGCTGATTTGAGTGTGACAGGAAGTCAATCAAAGACATAGAGTTTCTATTTTTTAAAATCATTTCACGCCAATTACAACAATTGCAACTCTCTTCACAAAGTTGCTTATTTACCCTGAATTTGCTGGTTCATAAAGTATGCAACTTCGGTTGTTTCCGAATCGCAGCCGTCGTTCTCCTTAGGGAGACGTTTTCGTCTCAACTTCCTCCCTTGACAAGAAGCTCGAAACTTAATTTCCTAATCGTAGGCAAAATCTGTAAACCCTCAACAATTTGATTCAATTTCAGCTCAGCCTGTCTTACCTTTTGGGATAACAGTTTATACTTAGATCATGTAATTTTGTAACCAGGGATTCCCTAGGGAAGAAGAAGCAATTTTAAATCTAATTTCAGTCACTTTACCTTTGAATTATTCTCCTCCCTCCGGATTTGTCCACTTTTACTTTCCATTCAACCACTGCCAAACTTCCTTCGATAACTCTTTGGCTAAGCAGCTCATTAAAAGTTTCAAAACTGTAATCTTGGTATCCCATTGAGAAATAGTAGATGGTTTTATATAGATGTCTGAATGTTTAAATTTTAAATTGTTGATTTCGGTATACAAACAAAATGCAAAGTCACGCAGAGCGTAAAAAGGTTCGAGCGATGTTTAATAATCGCGCGTTTTGATCTCGCGAAACTCATCAATTACAGCCGTTCCGATAATTTCCGACAACGTGGTGGGTGGATTTTTACGCAATGAATTACATTTTTCGCACGCCGCTCCATTAATGCGATACAAAAGCGCTGCGATCTGCTTTTGATTGATTGGATTTGAGCTTCATACAACGAAAATTTTTGCGAATGAATGAGCGGTCTTCCGCCCCATGTTCAATTGCCAACTCGTTTTCTCCCTTCGTGAGAATTGGCTCAGCGAAAAAAATGGAATTCATTGATTTTTGCGTTAATTGAAGACCTTCGCAAACCTTGGGAGGCATGACTTTCACAAAAAGCAAACGGAGCTGAAGTGTTGATGGTTGGAAGACCCTTCATTTGAAAGGTTTTATGAAAGAAGCCCATTGCTATGGTGATGAAATTAGCTTGAATAACTGCGTCGATATAAATATTTAATATAAATTTCCCATTACCGTACTACGTGGAATAGATTTTGCACGTACTCCTGGATGAAGAAGAAATCAATTGTGAGAGTTTGCTAATGCCACAGCGCGTGAACAAAAAATTAACTTCGCTCACGTGTCGGACAATCTCTTCGGTTATAGCCAAGCTATCAAGGGCTAAGTCAATATTGAAATCCCGTCGCACGATAAGACATCAATAATCTTTCACGCAAAGAACAAGACCGATGTCTCGTTGGTGTAACAAAAAGCAGATTGATGAATAAACAATCTGGAAGAGCGATGTGAGCTTGTCAGCTTCACGATTTTCTTATGTTACATTCTTTAATAAGCCTTAACTTTTCGTGAACAAAAGTGAAACAGAATGTTGAATGATTTAAGAGGTAGAACTGAGACAGTTTTGAAGACTTAGTTGAAACTATTACCGACACGATGTCATGTATGGGTAACCAATATGTTTGAACTGAAACTTTGAGCTTAAGCTCTTCGCTCAAGCTAAATATTATGATAAAGTTTTGATCGTGAAACTGACATATTCAATTTAAAAATGAAACTTTATAGAAATTTATTTGCATTTCGTTCATGATTTCAAGCGCAGACGTCCTCGCTGCTCAGCATTCAGAAAAGAAATCTGGCTGAACAATTATACTCTTTGGGTACTCGAATTGAAATTCAACAACGCACTCGAAAACTCACTTCGGCCTAAACCCTGTTTCGTTCTCAATTCTACATGACGCAGAGAATGCAAAATCTTTTCGTGAAATCTGGCCGGCGTGACACATTACACATAAATTTAATTCCCTCTAACGCCTTCCAAATATGCATGCACATGCATATTTATGGTGATTGCTGTCACTACTAACATAAAGTTCATCGCGTGAACATAAATTATACATGACGCGTCAACACACTCGCGGTACGCGCAATAACTTATTCATCAGCATAAGTAAACATTCCTGGCAAGCAGCGTCAATTAACTTGACTGCATTTCACGAGACGCAAAAATCATCATTCATGCATGAAGTTTGCACTGCGGATTGCACGACATGGAAAGGTCGGCTCGATGCGCTGTTACGATTTCGAGTGATTGAATGAAATGAGATTAATGCCTCGATATGCATTTGCAGTTTTGTCGGTTTAATAATCTTATTCAATGATGATTCATCAATTCATCATTTTGAAAAAAGTTTCATTTTGAATTCGCTTGCCATTTTTGGTTGCCATCGAAGCAGATTATCTATCGCATATCTCAAATGTATCCCTATATATGACTAGCTTTACAACCAACAGACACATGCGACTTTACATATAAATAAGTTAGAAGGTGAAATTGCTTACTCGACGGCATTTTCATTCCTGCCTCGATATTTGCTTCGCTCGTACCATGAAGGAATATTGCGGGGATTTCTCAACGATCTATTGATATGCCGACGTCTCTATTCACCCTGCATTGACTTGTTTTCATTGTTGATGTCGTTGACACTGAAGCGATGAAGATGAATGTCAGTAAACTGTTGTCAAAATTGATTTTAATAAAGTCTCTCAAGTCTGTCTGAGTGTTGTCGTAACTGGCGACGCAAAATAATGGAGTGACTTTCATCTCCAGGAAATCGAATTAAAAACGAGAGTAGAAATAAACAACAGATCTTCACGTTCCGAGTGTAATTAAGGGCCATTTAAAACATAGCTATATTTTGCGATAATAGACTTTTGATGCCAGAGAATATATTTTAACGATTCATCAAGACCTGAAGGACAATTTATCAGACATGTCAATGATTGATTCCCTCGACTTTATTAAGAAAATAGGCGGAAAATGGTTTTGTGTGATAGAATAACAGAGGAGTATAAAACAGACGATCAAGTAAGATCAACATCGCTTTCTCGCTCGGCTCTCGGGCAGCGTAACAGAAAGACACATAGACAAATCCGCACTTGAACTTCGACACTTGAAGGTATCTCACGTAGTTGAAAAAGCCCTAAAATTTGCTTGTCACACATCTGGTGGCTGTGGGGCGTTAAAACGCCCTACGAACACTCAAATATACCATTATTCTGAACCCTTTATGAGCTTTTCTGCTATTGAATTTCTGCGTTTACGATTCAATATAGCGAATTCATAGCTTCAACCAGAAATTTTAAATCCCATGACGCGCTTGAGAGTGAACGTGAAATATTTCCACAAGAACCGCATTTTTCTGTCTCCAGCTTTCGGCAACGGCTAAGGGAAAGACGGATAAAAACATAATAATGTGGAACGAGCGGAAAAACAAAATGAAAAAGGTCTTCCTGCCTGTTTCCATTATACTCTTACACAAAAAGCTCCTGACTTGGTCACATGAGACCCTTACTACAAGCGAGGAATTACTAACATCCCATTCAAAGCCACCGGAGAGAGTGAAACAAAAACAAATTTGCTCTCCTCGAAAAAAATTCAATGAATAAAACGCCCGAAAGTAAAAGCTTGTGTAATTCTAGCTTATTCGCTAGAAGCAATCTACAGGTTCACAGCCGTCCAAGCGAATTAGCGAGAAACTCTATCAATTAAGGTCGCTTAAACGCGTTCTTAGCTAACGTAAAGTTCGGTCAAGACAAAGGGCACGGGAAAGATGCCGCGGATTAAATCGATATTCTACTTTAAAGGTTACGCTCGAGATTGAATTATTAACAAGAGGAGCGAAAAATGTTTATTCGATTAAAGGTTTACTCTTGAGAAACATTCGCTGTTCTCAGTGTTGGAGAGATGATTTCCCAATTGGATATTCCCAGAGAACAGAAATTAATCTCCGAAAGATTTCTAGCTTTGCGTCGTGTTGAAGGTGTTCTACATTGTGATATTTGGTGTAATGCCATAATTCTGCAGCTTTAAATAGAATCGCTCTCTTCAACACGAGATGAATATCATAAAATTTTAATCCCTTTCCTCATCAAAACTCTGGCTTCCATGGGGATTTATTATTATTTAAGCATTTCCTTTCTTCCTCTAACCATCAAGTTAACTAAATGAAACTTCGCAACGATCACAAAAGCGAGCAAAATGGATTAAAAATGTTGTTAATTTAATTTAAAATAAATGTGCATTATTAATGATTCGACAGTAAACTCTGCTGGGTTTATCGCCGACGTTGTTTGATTCGTCCAGATATGAACTTAAGGTTAGTCGCCATCTGGCTGCCTCATTAAAAATTAATGCGCGTAATCATTTGATAAAAGTTACTCAAGCTGTCGCTCCGAGCGGTCACACGGGGGATAGGCAAAAGATGCTTCAAGTCTTCTTCCAAGATGATTTTATCTCTCAAGACTTTCTGAAAGCTTTGAAGGCTTACATATAAATAAATAAGGAGTCAGGTAGGAATCGATGACAGATTTAGTTTGCGTCACTAAAAGGAAAAGGAACTTCTCAGTATTTAGTTTGGAAAACGAAAGTAGCCATTTCCTTTAAGCAGCTGAAGAGTTCTGAACTATGACATTTGAGAAAATGAGGAAATGTTTTAATGGAATTCAAGAAGAAAGATTCTACTTAGAGCTCTGTTCAAAATTCATGTTTTTTGATGACTGCTATCGAACAAAGCTTTATTCATATCGCCACCAGTCAAGATTCATAGCCTTTTGAAATGAATTTTTTCTAAGAGCAGAACATCTCGCTCGAATGAAATTTTTTATTCGAAAATCGATCGAACTTGGTTTTAATATTTTGCGCACGACCTCGCTTTATTTTCGAGCTTTTCTTCTCCTGCTCAATTGTTGCCAGTTCATCCTTTCATTCATTTATAAACTCTTCTCTCCACGTCACTCAATGCATCTTCGTCTCGTGCCGAGAGAGTTTCGGTTGAAAATGCAATTATAAAGTGAAACAAAGAGTCTGCAGTTTTTGTCGTAATTAATCTAATTTTACGAGAGGTAGTTCATGAGTTCGCATGAAAATTGATCCAGGAGCAGTTCTCCTATTAAAGTTGCCCCAAGCTGTTTGAATGTTTTAATTAACTGCTTCGAGTTTGAAAGGAAATCTCTCAGATTAAGTTTCAAATTAAAATAACTTTTGCGAGCAAAAGTTTCAGATGAAAGGGTGCGACAAGTATCAGGTAAGAAATTCTCAACCTACGATCGAGGCAAACCGCAACATTGCCAACGTCTTCGCTCGAAAGATTTCGTTTCTACCTCTAATTCCCAAACTTCTGCAACTTGAACTCTGCAATGTGTGCGAATTTCAAAGTAATTTAACTTTTAATTTGAACCGATTTGCATGTTGAATCGTAACAGGAAAACGTTTCCGCAGCGGGATGAGTTAATTATTGAATAATTTAACTATTAAAGTTGTAAAAGTTCAAAACTTATTTTAATTATCACAACAATTTTCTCTCGTTCTTGTTTCAGCGGATATGCTTTTGAGGGAACTCGTTAGGCTGTCGGTACTGGCATCGATAATTATTAACACAAACTGCGTGGGTGAAGCTCCGGTAGAAGTTATAAAACAATGGAGCTTAGTAAACTTTGATTTTCCTGCGGATTGGCCTGTGACCGACAAAACCTTGTTTAATCCCGAGCAAGTTGTTACAACTGGTTTTGAAGTTGGCGACGATCGAATCTTCCTCGCCACACCGAGACTTTTCTCCGGAGTCCCAGCGACGATAAGCAGCGTTCGAAGAGACGCTGTTGGCGATTCGCCTGTACTTCAAGTAAGCACGAAAAGGAAAACTTCGCGCATCAAATTCAAAGTTCTTTTTGTTCCAGGCATTTCCTAACTGGTCACATCACACAGCCGGCTTGAAGCAATATAATTGCAGCGATCTCGGGTTGATATCGGTTTACAGATTGAAGATTGATTCGTGCAATCGCCTCTGGGCGCTTGATGCTGGCGTATCGAGATCCCTCGAAGATTTTGAAATCACGTGCCCGCCCAAAATCCTTGTCTACGATCTGAATACTGATTCAGTTGTGCGGAGGTTTGTTTTCCACTTTGTTTTGATTTGATTGAGTTACGGAAGAAAGCTGAGCAGTCAAATATTTATCAAGTTTTCGTGTTTCCTATCCGTTATCACATCGGCATGAATCAAACTTTGTCAACATTTCAAATTGCAGAATCGATTTCCCCAAAGAAGTCATCCGGAAGGAGTCGTTGTTCACAAACATAATCGTTGACGAAACAACCTCGCTGCCTGAAAATCACTGCGACGATGCTGTCATATACATAAGCGATACGGTAGAGCCAGGTAAATAAATTGATTCAATAATCTCTGTGGTGTTCTTAATGACGCTTAAACAAGCAGTTCATTGCTAACAAAGCTTTCAACGTTTGCATGCTCGAGCTTGTCGAAACATCGTGAGCTTTTCCTTTTTTCATTGATTAAAAAATTACATGCAAATTTTTGATTGACTTGTATGACATTTATTTGGATAAAGGAAATTGTGAAAGTTCAACTACCAAGCCACCCTTAGTTGTAACGACGTCGAATGTGTTCGCCTCATGCAGTGAACCTACACAAACTATGCGGAAGAGGCCATATCCGATAAACTCGTATGATGGATTCGCACGATACTATTAGATCTGCTCGAACGACTGTAATCAATTTCAATAGTCAATGCGTTCACGAGTTATTGTGACTCGTTGCGGGGTTGATTTCGGATTTCTCTGGTCGTAATGGTGACGTCCAGTCGAGCTGGAAAGTGATTTTCCGAAAAGCATCTCGCACTTTGCTCAATGTCTAATGATACATTCAATTTGATACCATTTATCATGCTATTGTTATCGCACTTAACCGCATTCTCCCTTCATAACTTGTCATTTTCAGCTCTGGTGGTTTATGACTCGAGACGTGATCTGACTTGGAGACTGAGGTAATTTCTGCTCGCAATCGTTGATGCCTTCTTGTCATTCAAGATGTTTTTGGTTCGTCATAAGGCGACTGAGTGATTTTCAATTTTTCCGATCATTTTTCTTTTCTTGTGCCACAGTCATCCTGCGATGTATGCGGACCCTCAATTTTCGGAATCACGCATCGGGTGAGTGACGATAAATAAGGTTGATTGGGCTCGACTGATAAAAGTCGATAGGATTTACGGCGCGTCGTATAATTCAATTTTCCTCCGTTCACACTTCACTAAACCAGAAATGATCGTTTTAATCTCTCGGATGGTATTGTGGGCTTGGCCTTTGATGTGGAATCGAGCATCGTTTACTTCCAGCCGCTTGCGACTGATAGGTGAGTTCCCATCGAATATGTTTCCAATTTTAGGAGAATCCAAGTTATTGTGTACGAAAACCATCGTGACGAGGAAAAAGGACCCGAAAATAAATTGAATTAATTCTTTTCCAGGCTCTTTTCCGTCTCAGCTGCTGCGTTACGTGCTGGCCCGCTACCTGTTGGCAAGGAGCTGCCTGTGAAATTGGTAGGGAAGAAGTCGTCGCAGGGCATCGGATTAGGTGCGAGTCCGTATGGTGGAAACATTTTCTTCTCACCCCTGACTGAAACTGCCATAGCACAGTTCAACCCAAAAACGAATGAGCAGAGGTAAGCGTGACAACAGAAGTTTTTACCGCTCGATCCACTTGAACGCTCGAGAAACTCAATGGAATTTATCTCTCGTATTTTAGAACGCTGGCGTTTGACTTTGACACACTTCAGTTTATTGCTGATTTCAAGCCAACAGACAAGGATCCCAACGCTCTGTACTTCGTCTCATCGCGCTTTCACCGATTTTTCTTGAAGAACATAAATCCTTTCGAGATAAATACTAGAATCATGAAAATCAGCGGAGCCGTTCAGTCGTTCCCGTCACAGCAGTACGGTCAATCAATCCATGAAATCCCTCAATTTCAGCAAAACACTTTGCAAGCATTCCCTTCGTTCGCCTCTTATCCTTACTCTCCGTCGCCATACCCACTGCATGCATCAACAATTCATTCAACCAAGCCTACAAATTCGCTTTACAGTTACGGCCATCACTACACATCGAAGGCATCCCTCTTCCCAGCAGCAAACTCCTTGTCATCTCCATCGTCTTACACGCCCACCATTTCTTATAGCTCCGATACGAGCCCTTTCTCTTTCCAGTCTAACCCTTTCAATTCATTCTTCAAGCAACAAGGACCAAGGCCATACGCTTATGAGCAATTCGGAAAGCCGAATCTTGGGTCCAACTACCCTTTCCAACGTTTAAATGCTGGTGAGACTCTGCCACAGTCTAATACACTGGTTAATCTCAATTTCGGCAACGAAGAGTATCGACCAGCCGCCCGATTCGTGCGCAACCCAACTCAAAATGCCACATCGTATCACTGAATTGATTACTGACAGTCGCTTTAAATATAACGCCTCAAGACTTCAGTCCCCAACCCACACGAAGCAGATATTTCTCCATTCATCCATGCGATCCCCTTACTTTCTTAAAGAAGAAAACGTAACGTTTGTTTTTTCACTTTTCTTCTTTCATGCAAGGGGATTTGATGAATGAAAAATGAACTAAAAATGCCATGAAGACGAATGAATCTTTTATTAACATTATCATCATCATTTAAGTTCTGTTCCTTTGCTCGCTTTACAACTTTCAAGCTTCGTTTCTACCATAACGTTTTCTCCACTCCTCGTTGTCGTCAAAACTTAATCACACTCTACCTATCAGCGAGCTTTTCCTCCCATGCTCCCGTCGGATGCGAAAACTTCCTTCAGGGAAATCATTTCCTCACATAAAGATTCTTGCACCTCACGCTACGACGAGCGCGGAGCTTTTGCCTTCATCCACGAGATTGCTTTACACCGATGATTGTTAGCCATAATATTTGCATATGTTCAGTATGTATGTCGATAATAATTTATTTTTGAAATTCGTTTCGATATTGCGTAGTAAAATTGTGTTGTAAATAATTCCAAAGGAATACTCGAATACCTTTTCAAGAAATAATAAAACGAAGTTGAATGAAATTTAAGTTTGTTTAATTAAGTGACGAGACGTAAACGTAAATGATGTGAAAGAAATCGATAGGTTTCAGGTTTGGATTCTCATACTGACACAACCGAAGAACGTTTCCGCTGTAAGACCTCTCTGCGACCCCTGGCGATGAGTCGCCGGTTGTTTTTATGTGTGATAACAAAAAGCGAATTAGGATTGGTAATGATCCACGCTCAAACGTCATTGATGAATTCGTAACTCGAAAACAGGTTTGTCGCGAGTCGGGTGTTCTTCTTCAAGTTTAGTCTGAGGCCTGAAGTGAAATAAACTGCTCCGTCAGAGACGCGGAAAAAAATTACTCGGGATAGTGAATCAGTTTAACCAATTCACGGAATTTCCACTCGCTCCACTATCAAGTTAGTGCTAATCAGTCATCCGTGAGTGTCAGTGCTCTGTTGTTTTCAGAAAATTTAGAAACAAAAAATTCATACCAAGCGGCGTGGCTATCAAAAGAATCCAACCGCAAAAAGAGTGTTAGAGTCTGGCAAGCATTTTTCAAAGTGTCGAATCTCAACCCAAAACGTCATGAGTAATATTTCATCTCATCCGCTGATGGGCTTCGAGCTTTTCTGATTTAATTAGTCTTGGATTTTTCCGGTTTCTCGTTTGAAATTTTAATAAGCCAAACAAATTTGACTTTTGTCAGTCCACATAATTAATTGAAATCTCTCGCTTAATTCAATTACAGTCGGCTGAAAGTTTTCAAGCAATTTAAATGCTAATCAGTTGAGGAAACTTCGGCATATAATTACATTGAGATGCTGAATTTCACTCATTTTCCAAATTTTCAATTCCAGACGAGAAAATTCTGATTCGTGTGGAAAATTTCAGATATTTTGAGATGTAAGTCAGCATCGTTCTGAACATTCTGAATTCGTCGTTTCAAATTGAGCAACTGCTAATTTTCTGCAAACTTTGAAGTTCTAATTATTGTTTAATTAAATTTGTAGCGCCACAACGGATGCAAAATGAAAGTTCTAGCGATTATCATTTTGATATTTCAAGCCTCAATCTGTTTTAGTCAGCTAAGTCTCGTTCGGGAATGGAAACAATTGGATTTTCATTTCCCAAATGCCAATGTTAGAGCTGATGCCATTCACAAACAGCTGTTTGTCCCCGAAAATGTTTTCCCTATCGACGTTGATGTGGACCATGCAGGTGATGTGCTTATTAAACTCCTTGCGCCTGCAGCGTTTCCAAGTTGCGGTGTTATTGTTTTAGGTTCTAGGCTTTTCATCACCACGCCTAGATTCTCAAAAGGTGTTCCAGTTGTCTTAGGCTTTGTAAAGTCACCGAGAACAAGCCAACTACCGATTATATTTCCATACCCCGATTACACATGGCATTCATCGCACGGTGCTAACTGCGATGGAATGACTTCCGTATTGCGGGTAGCGATTGACGATTGTCGTCACTTATGGGTGCTCGACACAGGCGTCATTGGTGATGAAAGGAAATGTCCCCCGCAATTGCTGGTTTTCAGTCTCTCCAACGACCGACTCATCATGCGCTACCGATTCCCAAAATCACAATACAACGATGCAAGCCTGTTCATTACTCCAGTAAGATTAACGAGTGAGAAAAGCAATTTTGGTATAATTAAACTTTTAGATTTTGGACGTCGAGGATCCCCCGCCATTTGGCTCGTGCTCGAAAGTAAAAGTTTATATTGCTGACGTGACGGGATTCGCTTTAATTGTCTACGATTCTTATGCAAACAAATCGTGGAAGATCCAGAACAAGCTGGTTTGTAATTTTAAGACACTGGAAGCACTTATCGAGACTTTTTGTTTCCAGTTTTATCCCTACCCAAATTTTGGCACGTTTACCATAGCTGGAGACTCGTGGGATCTAATGGACGGCTTGTTCTCCATGGCTTTGTCGAAAGCACCATTAAAGGATTTAAACAGCAACACTGTGTCGGGAACATTCAACCGACAGTCTGAGAAGACTTTGTACTTCCATGCATTGGCATCAGGCCACGAAAACGTCGTGCCGTGTTCGCTGCTTAATAACGCATCCATCTGGGAGAGCGATCCGAACTCGTATCCAAGAGCATTCAAACCGATTGGTGTGAGAGGAATACAAACTGCAGGTGAATGAATGAATTCAAAGTTTCAAACAGACTAAAGAATTTTCACTTGGTTTGTTTGCACAGCAAAAGCAATGGATAGCAACGGCAACATGTGGTAAAGTTAAATGCAAACTTGGCAAGCAAATTGGCAAACAAACTGAAACTCTCTACAGGTTCGTTCTACTCAACCCCGTGGCACTTGCATGTTGGGATTCATCGCTGCCGTATTCAACTGATAACGTCAAAGTCGTGGTCGAAGATAATGATAGGCTCCAGTTTGCAAGCGGGCTGAAAATTGTCAAGAATTTGTCGCAAGAGGAAGAAATCTGGATTATAACGAACAGGTTCCAGGTATTAAAAACCATAAATTAGCATAGTTTGAAGTTGAACCTATAAAGTTCTCTGCAGAAAATCGCCACTGGAACGATGAACAAAGAAGAAATCAATTTCCGAATTCTGCATCGCTCGATCCGAGAGCTTCTGAAGGGAAACACAAAGTGTACCGGTCTACAAGTCAACGCCGGATTCGTCTTCCCATCATAAATTTGGTTTAAAACATTGAATAATAACTTTCACCTTATGTTTCATATCGAAATTATTGTTCGTTTTCTTTGAGAATTTGTGCTTTCTAAATAATGAGCATCACGCAACTTGAGCCATCGCCAGACGCTCATTTGAAAAACGTAAAAGATTACTTCGATACATTCATCGAACCGGACGACGCGAAACGTCTGACGAAAAAAATTATACAACCAAAATTTGGAAGAGCTCTGCGTCGTTCAAAAACCTGCTCTTCAGTCTAAAGTTTTTCGTTCAGCTAAACGCTCGCGTTGAATATTTTCGTTCCACCTCAAACAATTTAAGCTTCGAAAAAGTGAGAAAGCAAAGTTCTCGGTTAAGTTTTCCTAATTTAATTTCGTGAGACGAGGGATAAGGAACGTTACTCGCCTTTTCCCCGTTACCTGCACGATAAATTTTAATTGAATGGCTTAATTTTGGTTAAGGCGCGTCGTGACATCGAGCGAACTTTGTAGGATTTGAAATTCAAATTTTCTTCTTTTACGCAGAATTGCGTGAATAAATTTCCGTGATAAAAAGTTCTTGAGTCGAAAAGTTCTGTTTGCCAACGACATACTTAAAAGAAATTCAACTAGATCGTGCTTTCGATCCGCGGGCATTTCGAAGACGCTGAAAAGTTTTCCGAGTTTTCGGCTAAAGTGATATGACTGGTTCGCGAGTCGCGCGACGACGCGGGGTCACATTGATTATCACCACAGCAATTTGTGCACAAAGTGTAAACATCAAATTAAGAAATCTTGTTCTAAAGCTTCAATTTGCAGAATAGAAAGCAAAACAAGGAACAAGTAACGTGTTTCTAATTGCTTCTCCAATTAGACCGCTCGTTTTCGGCTCATGATATTTTGATGACTTGTCGAAGGTTTGCAGGCAAAACATTCCCCAGTAACATACATCAAAATCTTTGCCTCAAACTGATTCAATTACCAGTTATGAAATCACCTGCTGATAAATTTTGACTTGAAATATTTCATATTTGATTAAGATTAAACCCGGCAAACAAATTTCTCTGAACAAGAAGTACAAAAAGTTAAACAATTAATCATCCGGGCATAGCTTTAAAGCTGAACGTAACAAGAAATTAACGTATCTCCGCGTTCCGCTTTTAATTAAAGGAATTTTGCCAGCCTTACGCTAGGGTCGTAAGACATTTGGAGTCAAGAAAAGTTTAATTCGATCTGTCAGGACACGAGAAATATTGCAGTTGAGTTCGGCATCAGGTCCGCTAACTTCAAGGGTGAAATATGATTAATCTTCTTCGTTTTTGTTGGAACTAGATAAATATCTACCGACTGGTTTCACACCTGAGTTGCGTTTATAACAGCAACGCTTGGACACTGACCCTTCAGTAAATTTCTCGCTTCGTCGAGAAAGCCCTAAAAACAATAATTGCAAAACCATTAGCAGTTCAACAGACTAATAATTGATCCAATTAGCTTAGGTTAAATTTACGAGTTGATTATTTCCATCGTCGACGCATTGAAAATTTTCGTTCATTTGTTGACTGCGGGCGGCATTCCTTTTGTTGAAAAGGTACAAAGTCAGTGCTCAAAGTGAATGAGTTTCCTCCTATATCTGTTGCGGAGCTCATTGACTGTTTATGTGATCCACGTGCTTCGTGTGGTTGGTTAGCTCAGGCACAGCATGCGTGCACGTTCGAGTACATAAGAAATCGTGCCTAAATCTCGGTATTTATGGATAAACTCGTTGAAGCTTTGCAGAGCATGAAAACTGTAGCAATTCTCCTGCTGGGGATCCACATCTCGTGTGCCACGTTCGGATCAAGTGACAATAATGGGCAGCTCAAATTAGTGAACGAATGGAGAAGCATTGATTTCAACTTCCCAACGCAGTTCTTGCGACAGGATGCAATTCAACGGCGCCAATTTGTTCCAGGAATGGCAGTTCCCATCGATATCGATGTTCATTATAGAGGTAGGTGAATAGAAAAGTGTAGAGAATAGCTTCAGCACACCTTCGGTGGTTTTTACTTACAGCACCAAAATTTCCTTCACCATATCTACCTTGGAATTTCGTTCCCTTCTTAGGACCAGTTAGCGCCACTCCTTTCAATTCCTTTGAAAAAGGTTTCTCTACCTAACACTTCGACACCAAACATTCTTTAAATTAATTTGTTACTTTCAGAGCTCGGAGCTGATTCACGAGTCTTCATCACTTTCCCTCGCTTTCGTGATGGCATTCCAATTACGCTTGGAACAAGATCGACTGCACGAGCGGCTGATGGCTCAGTGTTAATCGATCCGTTTCCGGATTACACGTGGCACCAGAATCCCACGCAGGATTGTAATAACAAATTGGTTTCTGTGTTTCGCATTGCTGTTAGTCGTCTTCCATAAACTCGTAATATCTATTACATGGATCTTATGATATCTTACAGATCGACGAGTGCGAGCGTTTGTGGGTTATGGATACGGGCAAAATCGGTTTGTCTACTGCGCCCCAAGTCTGCCCCCCAAAACTTTTAGTGTTTAATTTGAATACCAATCAGCTCATCCATCGTTACATTATCCCACAAAACCAGTACAATCAGAACAGTTTATTCATCAACCCCGTAAGTGCTCCCACGCAATGTTTGGCCGCTTGAGTGATGGAGGAGTTTATTGCAGGTCGTTGATGTGTTAGACCCAACCCCAGGCTTTTGTTTGCAATCTAAAGCTTATATTGCTGATGTTGCTGGCTTTGGAATTCTTGTTTTCGACGCTTTGACAGACAGCTCTTGGCGAGTTGAGAACAGTAAAGTGGCAGAGAGAGATTCACATGAAGCTCTTCCATATGCTGTGGGAGTTCATTGATTTCTCTTGCGAGCAATAAACGTGGCAGGCTCGTGTGAATCCCTCGGAATTGTAAATTGAAATTGCATTAATGTTCCTCGTGTCCATTTAGATTTGATGATGCCAGACCCGGCTTTCAGCACTCACACAATTTCAGGCGAATCGTTCGTTCTCATGGATGGTAAACGTTTACTTTTTATTACGAAATGAAACTTTTATAATTTTTTGTGCAGGAATTTTCGGTATGGCCATTGATAAAAGAAATCGACAGTTGTACTTTCACGCTCTCGCTTCGCAAAATGAAAATTCTGTGTCCCTTGATGCGCTTAACGACCGTTTCGCATGGGAACAGAACAGGAACGCTTACCCTGAAGCCTTCCAGGTTCTTGGTCCAAGGGGGACTCAGTCCGCAGCCTCCGCCATCGACTCAAATGAAAATTTATTTTTCGGTCTGAATAGTTTAAACGAAATTGCATGTTGGGACACCTCAAAGCGGCCATTTAACAGAGGAGCTCTGAGAACGCTGGTTAAGGATGATAGAAATTTACAGTTTGCCAGCGGAATGAAAATCAAACGAAACACGGAAGGCGAGGAAGAGCTTTGGCTCGTAACGAATCGTTTCCAGGTGAGCTCTTCGGCTGTGTGAACCTAGAAATTGGCGAAACGAAATTCGGAGCCTTCGTTTTCTTCTCGTTTAGTTGGTTCGATTCAGTTGAACAAAATCCAATTAAACTTTCGTGCTCGCTCTTCGAATCTAACAAATTTTTTATTTATTTTAATGGCTATCTTCTTTTTTGAACACAGAAAGTTATGACGGGAACTATGAACACCAACGAAGTTAACTTTAGGATTCAAGCCCAAAGAGTTTCACAGCTTCTCAACGGCCCTAAATGTTTATAGTAGTTCTGCGAATAATAATAAATTCGAGTTCCTCTTGTATGTATTTAGAGAAAAATCATTTTTCTTTTGGGTCGTCGACGCTTTGGATCCCAGTAGGAGCAAAATTTCCGCCCACAAATTTGCACAAAGTTTATTTAGCTGCTACAGTACAATCAAATAAGCAAATTTAATAAAAATATAGCTGCACAAATATTCGCAGAATTTATCAAACGGTATCATTATTTTTCAGTGAATTCTGAAGCTTGACAACTTTAAGCTCCACGTCTATGTTCATTAAGCATTTGTAAGTTCAAATCTTTATCCGAAAGCTTTCATTACGAGCTTTTGAGTGTGCAGTAAAAACGAGAAACAAACTTTTGACCTTAAAATCAAGATGAAAACATCAGTCGCATTTGTTCGTCTTGTCCGCAATGTATGGAGTGTGTGGTACTCTAGGAAAACTTTAAATTGCTTTTCAAGTTGCTCAGATAAAACAAATTGCGGAAATGCATTTTAATTAAATCGTTTTGCGTGTTTCAATGCTTTCGAACAAGCAAGACTCGAGCTCAACGAGTTAGAAACAAGTCGAATAGCGCTATGAATCATTCGAACAGGGAATCCATGTAAACTCCCATTCACGAAGAACAGCAATCATATAAAATGGAAAAACAGAAGACGCGCCTTCCTTATAAACAGCTTCTTCTCAACAAATGCTCAATGCCGGGTGTAAGTCTAAATTTTTCTGTGAAAATGAGATTGCTTCAATTGTCTTATCAGTCACAATTATGTCAAAGGTCGCTCTCAACGCTCCATTCAGAGCGAGACTCCGATTTATTTCTCAGTTTAGCTTGAAGTTTTGAGACAATCGGATCAGCAAGTGACTTGCTGCAAGTGTAAGAATGCTGTTTCGTACTCTCGGCTGCGTTCTGTTTCTGGCTTTTGTGTCCGTATCGTTTGCATGCAAGAAACTGCCACCAAAAACACTAAATTACGGCAAGAAGCAAAGTGGCGATAACGGTTATAGGATTGGAATAGCTATTGGAAGTGGCCTCGATGATGGCTATGAGCCAGGAAAGATTTATAACTGTATGTGTTAATTGAATTCAGTGCTCTGAGGGGGCTATGATTGATAAGTGGTTCTTTTCACCCTCACAGTGTTTCTGGTCGGCTCCCGAAATTATTTACAGGTCCAACATTTCACGCACTTCATGATAACAGCCGAAGCCATCAATGTCGAAACGAATCGAACATCTGTTGCAGGACCAAAAAGAGTTGGACGATTCCAGCTGTTCGGAGATTCTTTGACAAAATTTTACGAGAATTGCGTTAACACTGTCTCCGAAGCGGATGACTTGAGGAAGACAGAAGTTCAAGTAAGTTTAAGTGAGAGATTGTAAGTGACTTCGCCCCATGTTTCACGAGTCTCTTTCTTGTTTTACTCTGTGAGTGATTGACAGAGTGAAACTTGTAATCTGTTTCTCGCTCAGCCAGACTTGAGATCGGTTCATCGGAATCATTGAGGAATACAGAAGGGATTTCTAGACTTTCCGTCCGCCTTAACCACTTGAGCTCTGATATTTCAATAGATGAATGAATGAATGTTCTCTGTCATTCACAGAGCCATGTCGGGAAACATTTTCTTTTATCGTGCACAATTTACAAATTGTTTACATTCGGAAATATCAAAATAACTTCGAGCACCGATAAAGCTCGCTCCTTCAGGAATTTCAAAGTCGCAAAGCTTGTTTTATTTCCTACGATTGTTTCCCCCGCTGCGAAGCATAACACTTTCCGTCAAAACGGGTCGTGATGTTTGACTAGGTGAAGATATTTAAGGTATTTTAGACGCCGAGCAATTGACAAAGTAGCAATACAACACAATTCAATTTAGAAACACGAATTTTGATGAAACATTCGTAAGACGGATGAAGATTTCACGACCTAGAAAGAGAGATAAGTCGATTGTAGCCATGGAGACAAACTCATTGAATCATTCAATTTCAATGAAAGACGAAGGTATTGAAGATTGTGAGCTCTTCCGTCTTGTCCGCTACAAGAAAAGTTTTAAATTCGATTACAATGATTCTCATAGTCAAGAGGCAATTTAAGTTTATCTTTTGTTACAAACAACTCTGAGTCTGCTGAATTATATATTTGAACTGAAGTAAAACGAAGCAAATCCATTGCAACCCATAATTCAAAACAATAGGAAAGCTCAGTGGCAAATGTGATGTTAGAATAAAGTAAACTTGGCCATATACTTTCGACCACTTCCCAAGGATTTTCCGCAAGTCGAAATTACCTTAGCAATTCAACCGACAGCAGGTGTGCGAGCCGAATCAAAAATACATATATTCATGTATGTATCAGCGCAGAGATCTATTAATAACGAAGTTAATTATCGTTTGCAGAGCTTTTTGCCATAAATTGTTCTTCAATGGAATTTTCAGATCCATAAAGTTTTGCTTGCCTCTGTTGGGTGTCTCGTAAACTGGCTTGTAAAATGTTTGTGAAGTCGTAAGGAAAGAAACAAGAGAATGAAGCAAATAAGAGGAGCGCCTCAAAAAATGTAAAACTGATTGATTGCTCGGGAAAATTGAATTGAAATCTCTCTGACTTTCATGTTTAATGCACGTTTCGTGTCGATTTTTCGTCGTTTTCCGATTATTCAATTGTTTTACTTCGCATTAGTTGACTTTGATAAGCAAATTTGTTTCTGCTTTTTCTCTGAAAAGACGGAAGCGCAGAGCGAGAGCGTCTCTCGTTGTTTATGTGAGTTTTACGACAACATGTGTTGAGGGAAATTGGAAAAGTTTTCACGTCGTTTCTTTAGACCAGAGCGACCTGAATTACAGAATCGGTATGTTTTAGTCTACAACAACTCTCACAAAATTTATGCTCCCTGCGAAAAGAAGCCCTGCGAATGGTGCTGGAAATTTAAGCTTCTGTTCCTAGAATGAATGAAACTTTTTCTGTTTCGAAATTTATTTAAACGATGATTTCTCGCGGTGTTGGTTGGTGGTGATTTCAATTTCAATTTGATAAAATTTATTTGACAGACGTTGTGGGTATATTTTAGGTCCAATACGTCGCTCCTTCAAAAGGATCAGGTTGCGTTCGTTTATCGGCGATGATTTACGAGGGTAAAGATGCTTGGTACGCGGACGCCGGCGGTCTCGTGAAAATTGTTTGTGAGCAAAAAGCGGATAAAACGAAAAAGCTCATGAGCGAGGACGAGTGCTGTGCTTGCGACGAAGCGAAATACAATGTGAGTTCTCTTTTCTCCACGTTCGAAACATTCATTCCGTGCTAAATAATTCCGGATTTTTCTGTTTTCCATTTTTCGCCCTGGCTGCTTTCATAATCTGAATAATCGCGCGAAGTTTGTTTTTGAGGGAATTTGGTCGCAAGGTACTCATCCTAGAGACTACCCGTTCGCTGTTTGGTTGACACACTTTTCTGACCTGGTGGGCGCTTCGCATGACGCGAACTTCTCTTTCTGGGGAGAAAACCACATTGCAACGGACGGCTTTCGCTCTCTGGCCGAATGGTGATTTTGCCGTCTAAAGAATTCAATTTATTTCAATATAATCTTCGAAATACTTGCAGGGGTTCTCCCAGAGCTCTTGAAGAGGAATTACGTGCAAAGGGTGGCCGCCTTCGAACGCTTATAAAAGCGGGGGGATTATGGTATCCGAATGTTAATTCGAACACATCCTCAAGCTTCAAGGTTGACAGAAAACACAATAAACTGTCGTTGGTATCCATGTTTGGTGAGGTTTATTAGACTCTTTATTATTTTTCCATAAATTATACTCGCTTGAAACAGGTCCTTCGCCTGACTGGGTTGTTGGGGTGAATGGCTTGAATCTGTGCAGAAAGGACTGCACGTGGGAGCCTTCTCTGGATATTGATCTCTACCCTTGGGATTCCGGTACCGACAGTGGCATTTCTTACATGTCACCGAATGCTGAGACTCAACCGCGTGAACGAATGCACAAAATCACTACCAAATACCCGGAGGACCCACGCGCTCCATTTTACAATCCGCAATCTGACAGCATGACACCGCTGGCGAAATTATTCATTCGTCGGGACAAGGTCGTTACGAGAAACTGCGACGATGAGATCCTTCTGTCGCAAATTGTTGACGTTGCCGAGAACGATGATGAGTCCAATAACAATCGTAAGGATGCGAGATAAATGATCTTTAACGTTCGCTCCACTTCCGTCTTTTCTTCTCGATTAAAAGCTGAGTGTGAGGTCACCGATTTTTCGGCCTGGTCGCCGTGCTCAGTGACCTGTGGCAAAGGGTTAAGAGAACAAAGTCGCCGTTATCGCAACCCTCAAAAGGCAAGTGAAAAAGGATGTTCGCGTCAACTTGTGTTTAAAGAGATGTGCGTCGCTCGGATTCCTGAGTGCGAGACGGATGCGAACGACAGCTCTGAAAATTTGGGGCTATCCGAAGCGACTGTTAACGAACAGGGGGAGGGATTGGGAGTCTGCAAAACCACTCGATGGTCGGATTGGTCTGAGTGTTCAGGTATATACGAACTAATTCAACAAATTCCGAATGTGTTTCGACTTTTTGACATAAGTCGTCGAAACGAGACTGAAATCAATTAATAATTTCAGCAACTTGTGGAATCGGAATTACGATGAGAACTCGAACCTTTTTGGATCGTGCTGGCAGGAAGAAATGTTCACATATTACAGTCGGTAAGTCTTACCGAGTCTAAATGTGATTTATTTCCAACATATTACGGTCGACGTCACATAAACCCTTTTTTTATTTTCTGTTTCTCTTCGTGCGTTCAACAATCAATCACGTCCTTTTAGTTGAGAAGCAAAAATGTATGCAACCAGAGTGCTCCATTACTGACATGGAAATTCCTGATCCAAACTGTCCCATGACGCCTTGGTCTGACTGGTCCCCATGCTCAGTATCGTGCGGCAAAGGAGTGCAAATCCGAACTCGTTTGTTGCTGCTTGAACCGGAAAAGGAAGGCGACTGTCGCAGTAAAAAAGAGCTCAATCAACAGCGTCAGTGTGCCACGAGACAGGAATGTGTCTTTGACTTTGAAACTGCTACTAAAGTCTGCAACATGAAGGCCGAAACGGGTTCATGTCGTGGCGTTTACAAAAGGTTTTACTACGATCCTTTGCAGCAGTCGTGTAACGAATTTGAGTATTCCGGGTGCCGTGGAAACCAAAATAACTTTTTAACGAGCGAGATCTGTATGAGCTCATGCTCTTTAATTAGAGCAAGCGTCCCCAGTAGTCACCAAAATGAGCAAATCACTCTGCAGCCAATTACAGCCTCGCCTAGGGCAATCGATGCGCGTTCCAACGGACGAGAAACAGGCTTACCTGTTGACTGCGTTCTTTCGGAATGGAGCGATTGGTCGCCTTGCTCAATAGCTTGTGGTAAGAAACTGAACCCGTCTTAATTCGCTTCTCCTTTTTATGAGTATCGTCCTTCGGGCGATTTATTGTTGCCTTCACAGGTATCGGATTTTCAGAGAGAACTCGACAGATTTTGAAAGGTACAGCCAACTAGTCCTTAATCATTTTGTAATCTAATATTGTTTAATTATTTTAGAGCCTGCAAACGGTGGGCAGCAATGTTCAAAGCTTGTGAAGCGACGGCGATGTAATGGATCATCGTGCTGATAAATTTAACACCCTAATCTTTGTTGGATAAATTTTGTAATTGAACTCGAATGAATTTATATTCAGATCCTTCGACATAGCTGCACAGATTTGCCAACCCTCTCAACACTTTTCTTTATTCCCTTCAACACCAACCAAACCGTTTAAGCTCATGTTCATTTCAAATGTAGATTTCCAGAATAATTTCAAGAAAAGGCAAATTAGCTGAATAAATTATACGAGCTTCTCGTGCCTGACCTTACTGCAATGTTTCTGCTCGCAATTCCAGCTGAGTGTCTCAAACTTACAGAAAATAATAACAAAAGTGTGTAGCATTTTCTCATTATTAATTTTACGAGACATCTTAATCTCAACAAATCCTCAGCGCGACAATGGCGGATGGAAAATTTAATCATGCAGATTCAAAGCAGGTTGCCGAGTGAAAGACGAAGGAAGGATGACGATAAATAAGGGAAGCCGTCTGAATCGAGATATAAGAATCTGCGGAGTTTCTGAAAAGGTAATAGCGCATAAAACTTACTAAAAAGAATAAATTCTAAGAATAAAAGCGTTTGGGTAGCTTGTTTCGCTCCAAAAACGCGTTTGCAGCGTTACCATACAGAACGGAAATTGGTTGTGAATGACGCAGAGAGAATGAAAATGAGATTTTTAATGGATCAAAAAAAAATGTAGCATTTGAGTTTGCAGATATTTCTCATCTCTTTTCTTAAAGCTGGAAAATCCTAAAACCCGTTGAACGCATTCGACTTGCCTTAGGGTTTGTGGCAACTTGGATCGGGCTGAGACATGAGCTCGATCTTTTTTTGGAAGCGAACAGAACGTAATGTCACAAACGAAAATCAATATTGTATTGAATCATTTAGAAATACTGAATATTTCAATCTAAATATTCCATGTGGACACAGTTGCTATATTGCTTTATTTTAGGCCCAAAATTTATTTATTTATGTCCTTAAACAATCCAACGTTGTGAAAAATATTTCCGTAAACAGAAAACAAAATGATCACAAAAATTGATCAGATATCGATAATCAAATTTTATTTTATTTAAACGTGCTAACTTCAATTACGAACTGTCGGTCAAACACTCGCTGTAAGTATTGTTTCAGAGCTTCAACAGAATTTTTCGTGGGAAAGCCCGAATGAAATTGTAGCTTTTATTGCGACGAAATTCCGCTCGCAGCACTAATTTAAATGAGACTTGCTTCACGCTTGACATTTGAAATGATAAAATGCGTCGGAAAAGGAAACAAATTATTCACCATACGCTTGTGTAAATGACAGAAAGAGAATTTTCTGTCAATGAAATGTGACTTAAACGAATTAATATTAGGGGAGGAAAATGAGGAAAACTTTTCCTTTCTCCAAGAAATTCTCGCTTGACCACTGGAATAAATTACATTTGATGTATTTTCACTTGATTGAATGGCTTTTATGTTCAAATATTCAAAGATATAATCACTGCGAACAAGTTGGACAAACAGAAATGGTATCAAGTGAAATACTTGGCAACGATGAAAAAATCGATTCTATTAATCACTCCGCTCACGACGATGATTGCGAGCGAATTCAATGAAATCGGAAAAAGCAAATGTGTTGACATATTTACTCGAGGTTTTGTTTGTACTGGACCAACTTATTTTCGAGATTTGCACGCTCGATTGCCTGCTCATTATTTCTCCTAATCGATGTGGAGTTTTATTCTGAAAGCTTTGCGAACTATAACGCCGTGTTAAGTTTCTTCATTAAATCGTAAACTATTGAGAAGCGGAAAATATGTTTTGATATCGATCGGACAACTCGGCAGTTGGTGTGAAGTTTTATTCAAAACGAAATACGGAAAGAGTTTCATATTTGATGCATATTCGTTAATTTTTAATGGCCAAGGTACATAAATTACCAATTGGCTATCGCAACGATCCTGTCAAAGCCACTACTAGGAGAGATTAGAAATGAGAAACGTTTGTGAGAGTCTAATCAGGGGATTAAAGTTTATAATGAGAACTTTGCTTCGTTTTTTCACAAAACCGTTCGCAGAGTTTTGACCTCCCACACTTCTTGTACGACGCATTATGTTAACGGAACCTTAGTCCAAGGGTTTTCTCCGGATGCGAGTCACTTTCGCCCCTGTGAAATTGTGGCGCCTAAATCTCCTCCCGCTGACCTGAGATAAGCGTGGCGGTGAGTCGAACGGTTTAACAGTCGACCGGATATGAGAAGACCTTGGGTTTGGTCTCCCTAACGTCACTGGAAGGAATATAAAGATTTTAACAAAATTAGTTTGCAGATCGAAGGAAAATATGCGCAGCATGCTGGAGAAAACTAATTTATTTGTTTACGGAGAGGAAGCAAAGCGAAAGCGCGTAAACATTTCATTTTAGTATTTGAAGCTACAAGATTTGATGTATCGAAAGGATTTGGTTTCATTAGGTATATGAAAGCTTCTTAGAAGCGTTTGCGCGATGCAGAAGTTCATTTTGCTGCTTTTAAATAGGTTGATAGAGTAGAAGTTTTAAGAGGAAGAGAATAAATTGAATGCCGAGGTTTTTTTAAAGCATTTTGAGCTGAAACGCGCGTTTTCTGCTTATATTTTTTTGTCTGCCAGTCTGAAGGCATGCGCAAAATATCTTTGATGTTTTATGCCTTCGGAGCTTTTAACGTTTTATAAAGCACAACAGCCAAATCAACGTTGAAAGCTTCGAGTGGAACATTCGACCCAGCAACAACTTTACGTGCTATAGAAATAAAACATTAGTCAAATTATGCTTCCATCAATCAAGCAGCGCGCTGTGGAAGTGATAATAGGAAAGGCCGAAGCTGAGCTTTTGTCCTGATGACGTAATTTCCAAATCGAGCTGCAGCGAACGAAATGAGTTCGTTAATAATCGTAAGACCTTTCATAACTTAAATTCGTGTGGGCAGAAAGAATGATAAAACGTGACGATGAATTGTTAGGCGATCGATAGTTTGTTTTGTCTGAACCTGTGTAGCATGCTTATGTTCTCGAGACATTCACGACAGGCAGTCGTTTGAAAGAGGAAACTTCAAAGCTTTGAGCTCTCGCTTTGTCTTACGGCAAGACAACTAAGATTTTTAAAAAAAATTGCAGGAATTCTTCATTCATTAATTGAAGATATGGTGGCCAAGCAACTCGCAATTCGTGAGTTGCGAGAATAAAAACGCTCACGAAGGTAAATTAAGCTTCGTAAAAAATGTAATCTGAGTCGCGTCTTTAAAATTATAAGTGTAGCCGAATTCAGCAAAATTATTTCGACCACGACGAGTGGAGTTTTTCCTCTTCACAAAGCTCTCTTCCAATGTTTTCGCCAACACTGACAGCCGGCTCATTGTTTCCTCTCTTCCCTAGCGGAATTTTCTCTCCTCGCGCTGATAATCGAACTGCTCGTCTAATGTTTTCCCTGATGTTGCCAGTTCGTTGTCATCTCCGGAGCGCACGAGAACAGAAAATATTTTCTCGTTGTCCGAGACATACATTAAATCAGTTAGAAAATAATTTAGAACAGGATGATGAGCACAAATGAGTTATCAGTTTCAAGTGGAGGAAAAAAGTTGACTGTGAAAAGGATATCTTGGTCAATCGAGTAAAACATAATAATTACGGACGCATTATAGCCGAAAAAAATCCAACAGTCATTGATTCACACTTGGTTTTTTCGTCAATCCGAATGTGTTTAGTCGGAGAAATAAATAATTTATATATTCATGAGCAGAAAAAATTGATTATTCAAAAAATGAGAGTGAAATAATCTAGAAGAAGTTTTAAGGTAACTTCAAAGACGAAGAGGAAAATGTAACAAAATCGATGCTATAATTCGACGCTAAGATTGCACCGTGAGAAGACCGTGATAACGACTTTGGTTGATGTTCGTCGGATTAATCAAAATTTTAGATTAAGGCAAAAACAAACACAAATGTCTTATGGAACAAAGCAGATAATGATAAAAATGATGATGTGGAAGCGCTTTCTTGCGAACGCGGAAAATAAATAAACAGTCTCGTCCAATCGTTCGCTCGATTTTGATAAATAAAATAAAATAGGTGTTAAATGACGTGTGAAAATACCTGAAAACAAAACGGCGAGTGGAATTTGAGTAAATTGAAAATTAATCTTGTGAATTTTTTTGCCCGCTCCCGATGGCGGAGAGAGATTTTTTCCACACGCCTTTAGAGTGCGTCAAGAAATCCAAGTAGCGAAATTTCCATCGCAAGTGTAGAGAAAAGTAAAAAGCACAAATTTGTAATTAATGAGAGTTTCTCATTTGCTCAGTGAATATAAGCAAGAAAGTTAATTGAGAATAAATTATCCAAAGCAGAAGTTCAAAATTTAATCTGCACGGGATTTGAATTTCATCATCGCCTCGAGATTTATGATACTTTAATCGACGCAATCGTCAGAAGTCGTGAAAGAAATTCTGAACGAAATTAACATTGACTCGGCAAACTTCAATAAGAATTTAAAAACAGGTAAATTGTCCTTTTTCTTTTTGCATGAACGCAAGGTGACATGAAGATGCATTTGACACTTAAGATCGCTTTAAACTTGACGGAGCACAAAGCTCTATGCTCCGGCAAAATAAATTAGAAACCACAAGAGAACGGCGGTCGCATGGGGGGTTGTGAAAATCTGCTAAGTTCCGGTCTGAAACAAAACGATTCTACCTGAACAGAGGAGACTAATGCAATATTCAACGTAGTTCAAATCCTATATATTATCATGAAACCTCAAGCACAACTCGATCACAAAGAAAAGAGCTCGTGTGGTGAACGCTCACTTGCCTCAGCGAAGTAATCCTATTTCGATAAATGTGTCAATTTTATTTCTTTATCAGAATCGAGTGAGGCGAAAGCAAGGATTCTTCTTCGCTTATCGCTTCAATTTCAATGCCGGTGAGAGTTTCGCATGGCGATGGCGGATAAGCGACAGCGTGATCAAAATAAAGTCTATAAGATTAACGTGTCTTCAGTAAGAATATCGGCATGCATCTCTAGGTGGAACGAACTCCAAGTTCACCAAAGAAATTCCCTCTCTCAAGCTTAATTTTCTCGCCTCAGTCATATTCAAATCAATATTTTCATATCAATAACGAAAGCCTAGTTTGAAAAGAAAGAAATTCAATTCGATTGTTCGCTTTCAAAATGGAAAAGCTCATAAGGAAACCTTTAGTTTAGCATAGAGCCCGAATCACAAGTACTTTTAGGCAATTGCCTACTTCCCTCTTCAGAATTATATTATTACGATTCATGAATGAATTGGAGGCGACATTAATTTCTCTCGCAGTAATAGCTTCGAAAAGCTTTTTCTTCATCCGCTTCTCCTCTAAGTCAACCATAAGCTGCTTTCCATTCTCATTCAAATTGAATTGTGTATAATAATACCTGACGGTTCGAAATATTGAGGAAACATATTACTTTTTGGTTTGGATTGAAAAAGCAAAGATATTCGGAACTACATCAAGAGTGAAATCTGCCGGAATGTTTGAAACTATCTACCAACTTGTGCCTCGCATATTTCGCTTAACTTTTGACTTCATTCAGCGAAAAATTCAGCGCGCACCATATAATCTTCCTCTCTGTGGTTCAATTCATGTTTGAAAGGAAAAATTCTTTCATATTTCTTTTATTCTGCACAAATTCTCAAATCATTTATCATTTCTCAATGGCTATAGAATGCTATCAGCGTCGAGCTCGGAACCGAATGGGAAAAATTGGAAAGAGGGGAAAAGAACAGAGGAAAAATGATGGATTAAGAAAAGATTTATCGATTTATCGTGTGTAACTGAAATTTAGCTCGAGAATACCGTGACCAGTTTGTTGACTCTTCGGCAATTTGGTAAAGCTTTTCAGTCCCCGATGAGGATTCCTCAGCAATTGTAAGTCTGAAGAAGTTCATTATCGTCACTGATTATGGCTTCCGATTAATGGGAGTTGCAAAAGCTGGTGAACAATCGTAACTTCCTTTTCAATTTTACGCTTTCAAGGGATTAGCCATCAACATCATCCTCCTTTCACAGGTTTATTGGAAAACGTACACTCATCACCTTTCAGCTATATATTCTTTGATGTGTAGTGTTCGTGATGAAAGGAATTTTATACGTTTCGGAGCGGATATGCGAATTCTGAGGGAGCTTTAACTTCAAGCTGCAACGAATTTGAGTGTTGGCTGCCAACGGCGAAGAAACTTTGTTTGATGTGTGAAATGAGATAGAACTTATTGGTTAGCGAGCCAACAAGAAAGCACAAGTCACATAATCCCGAATGCTTTTAACATAATGTCAGACTTTCGATTCTTCACGCTTCATTTACTGCTACGCATCGAAACTTTGAACTGTCAGCTTTTGGCACATTATTGAAAATGTCTTGTTGAGTTGTAAAACATTCAGAACAGCTTCCGTTTTCTTTATCCCGAAATTTTCTAAACGAAAACCTTCAAATGTAAATTAGCGCTCCGCATGCCGCATGCTCCTTTTTCTTCTTTAATGGCTCTGAGAAGGAAGCGGTTATCAAAATTGTTTCGCTTTGGTTTTAGTCTCTTCGACACGAAAGCGTTGGATTATCAATGAAATCTGCTTTAATTCTCTTCAAGTGCCAGAATTTAAATTTCATTTAAATGTCTAAATAAAACGAAAAAGCAGAAAACCAGCGAAGAAACTCGACCTTTCAAGTATCAAGAGCTGAAATTACAGATCGGAGAGCTTTAGCGCCCCTTTTCTAGCACAAACACTCTGCGAATTTCAACTAAGTAAACGCTCCAAAGTTATTAAGTTAGACGAAACTTTATTGCTTCTGTATTTTGAAAGACTTTTATGAACTCAATGTTTGAAACTTCAACAACTTAGCACGAAGCCGAAGTTAAAAATAGTGGCTTGCTTGAAGGAGCTAGTGGAGCAGGAAAGTTTATTTGTTTTTCTTATTAAACATGCAAATTTTCCCACAGAGGGAAACGAAAAACAATTTATGAATTTCCAACTTGTTGGCTTTGAGACGAAGACAGCATGTCGGCAGATTGATTCAACCGAAGCGAGTATCACAAACCACAAATGACTGGATCGATAAACTTGTAACCTTTGTCAGCGTGGTTGAAACTTTTGCCTTTGATTTGGATTTTGTTATCTTTGAAAAGTTTTTGAAATTTTCTAACTTTCTGTCTCAGCCAGCAGATTAAATTTCGAGAATCGTTTCAACAATTCAAAGACTTGAGTAGCAATCGACGCTCGCTCCCCTCTTTTCCGTAGCCAACTTTTTTACTCAACAAACAAACCAAAGTTATGTTCTCGGCGAGAACTTGGCGGTTGAGCAGATGAAAAAATAATCTTCTTTCTCCCAGTAGTCGAGGCGCTCAAGGAGATTTAGCTGATATCGAATGTTTCTGCAGCAGCTGAAAGCGAAACTTCTCAATATTTCTAATTAAAATGGAATTATTCTTCTCCGCCGTCGAACAATGATACCGCTTCCTACCGCTTATGCTCGTTAACTGCTTGGGGTACAATAAATAAAAGTTTCGTGATGGGGAAAAAGCTTTTGCATAATAAACAGGCTCCGTTGACTGTCGAGAAGAAAAGGCTTTGCTTTGGAGCGTCGAGAAAGTTTTTAATCAAACCGAGTAGAAATTTTTATTAATACGACTTTCATGAGCAATGAAAACATATTTGATTAAGTGACGACATGATGCGCGTGTCGTTAAAAGTATTAAAGAAAAGAGACTCCCGGCATCGGACATAACTAGCCAAGGTTTCTACGAATATGAAGAACTGATTGTGATAAAAAAAATTATGATATAGTTAAAGAGATTTCCATGGTGTCGCACGCAGTGAGAGATCTAATATTTGTTTGTAAAATCCGGCTAACGTTTGCCGCTCTTTGAAGTTTCTTGAACCCAGCGGGTAGAGAAATTGAGTTGCTTCATTTAATGGAGGTTGCCGTCCCGACGCTTCGGGAGTTTCCGACAAGTCGACCAAAATAAATTAGAAGGGAACAAAAGAAAATTTAATTATCGCGCGAGCAAAATACAAACAATTACTGAGAATTTATTTCTTATAGCAAATTTATTTAGTTTTCCTTTTTCGAAGTGATTAATTTTCATCAACATAAGACGATGCGAGCGACCGAAATTCAAGAGAAGAACGCGTCTGAGAAAGCTATTTTTATTCTTTTATTAGAATGAAGCAACTCGTCAATTAAATGAGTTGTAAAGCTTATTAAAGTGCGGATGAGCTAATAAATGCTGCAAGACAACGTTAGTTGATAGCACAAAACGAGCAGAGGTGATGAACCTTCACACAGTTTTGCTCGGCAGCTAAATGAAATGATCTGCAGCTCCGACGGTGAGCCGTCGAAATTGAAATTAATGTGCAGTGGAATTGAGGACATTTCCGAGATTAACGAAATGGGTGAAATTGCCTCATGAATCGTTCGCTATTAGACCGGCGAATTATCTGAGCTGCAAACTTTGTAAGCACAGCTTCTGACTGATTATCATTGTAAGTTATAGGCCGCGCCGCAGACGCTGATTGCTTTGCACTTTTACGGAAGTCTACAGGCCTTGTTGATAAACGACGTAGCAATCTCAACTTGGCTGGATAAGGTGGGAAGAAGACATATTCACGTAGCAACATAGCGGGTTTTTCGAATTAAATGTTAATATTGACGGTAGTAATTTACGAACAAATCCTACACACTTCTACAATTGTCACTCCTTCTCTGTCTCTCACTTCAAGTGACCTTGCGATCGTAGACTGCTTCAGTCATAATTTACTTGATAAAAACGAGAAATGTGTTTCTCATTGTCATGGAATTGATAAGGGCGCCGTTGAATGAATGAAGTTCGTTGAATATCACAGCGAGCTTCATTGCTCTTGTGTTTTTGTCGCTGGCACTGAATTTAAGTTAGTTGGCTGAAGTGCAAGCGAAATGCCCGATAAGTAAATCGATTTAAAATGCTATTTGGGAAAAATGTTTCTCGCTATATGTAGATAGATTAAACGATGTTTACACGTTTACTTTTAGTTCTATTGGCTCGTTCATTAACATCGGAGGTTGAATGTGTTTGGGAGCCACAGATGTGGAACCGCATCAGCACTGCTCCAATCGACGCCATAAATATTTGAATAAATGTTTCAGCTCAGTTTAGTTTGAGCGAAAAAAAGATGTAGTTGATGATGATGAGAGTAAGAAGACCGAGACGTAAGATAATTTCTTGAAGTCTGAATGATTCCATGCAATCATTCTCGCGTCGTCTGATTCGAAAAACAGAAATAAAACATGTCAAATGAATTATTCATGAAAGTCCGCTCACTGATTTTGATTTAATAGTCGAATCAGATTGATTTTCTTCTATATATAGATTTCGGTTCACGATAATTTAGTTGCCGCATCAGTCTAATTATCCCTGAAAGTAATTTTAACGATGGATTAAAAAAGTTAAGAATCAACAAACACCTGAACACTCGTCGAAGCTTCCCACATCGAGTCAAATGAGCTGAACTTTAAACTTTTTTCATTACAAATGAATCCGGTGATTAGATGTTTGTAGATGCGTGAGTGGAGATATGCGAGGTGGAAAACGACGACTCGATTATCGACAAGGTTGAATGGTCACAAATCTGACTTACAGTTCTTCTGAAGAAACACTAAACATGATTTTGCGAAACGTGAACTTCCTCGAAAACTATGTTGAGTTCATTTTTGTTAGCCCATTGACGTCAAATTTTGTTGTCTTTCAGTCGTTAATAAATACGACATGCGTCATTGAGCAATCATTAAATCAAGCTGCAAAAATTTTCCGCCCGAAATAACAAATCGGGTGAAACTCATCAGCGACGCATTCTTACATACAAATATTTATGTTAGTATTTCAGAGACACTTGTCGTCTTGACGACTTTTAGAGTTGGTATCAGCCGGTCGTGCTTGAAAGACACTTCTTTCGACATTTCACATTCTTAGGCAAGTGGTCGCTAGCTACTCTTGAACTTCGAGAGTTCGGGAATTTACCAAACATCTAGTTTAAGAAATCTTTCAAAACAAAATATTGAGCTTGCTCTCTCGAGACTTAAACGGCGATGTTCCATCAAAGATGATGTAAGAACCATGACCCTTACTTATTCGATATAATCAGCTTGTAGCTCTAAACAAAATTCGATCGAATCCTCAATTGAACCTTGCAGGGGTCAAAGCTTTTTGTGAGAACGTAATATCTTTTGTTCGGTCATCAGTAACTATTGAACTCTGGTGAGAAATATTGCCGGTGTCGTTATAATCAAGGTTATAATTCAACATTTAAAGCTTAGTGTTTATATCCGTGATTGCGAGTACAAAACACTCGCTTAAATAGCAAAACATGAGACACTTTTTCATCGAAGCAAAAACGTCTGAGAGATCGGACGCTGATATGAAGCTTTTTTCTTCATTCCGAGCGCCAATGGTCTCATCGAACGATAAAATAATGGTGAAACTTTCAGGAAAATTCTCGTTCAATCCTTGTTGATACGGGACGGTTTACTTCCATAGAAAGCCGCTCTCTTTCCGTCAAATAAACAGTCTGATAACAAGTAAGACTGAGCAATATTAGTAACTTGAACACGCATTTTACTTATTTATGTCGGACAGCAGAGTTCTCCAAGAAGTTTGCCTCACATTAATATTTGCTTGACTTTGTTTACAAGGCAAATACGTGTAGCGACTTTTGAACTCTCACTTGAGATAATCGAGCGGCTGCGAATGATCATTCGACAGTCTGAGTCTTATCGAGTCTCGAGCGTTAATCAATACAATGCAGTCATTTCAATTATATAAGTCGTTTCTGAAAACTCATATATTCCTTATCGTAAACGCTGCGGACAGGAATGTGTGTAAGGTATCGATAAGAATACTCACTTAGACGTTTGCCAGCTTCGTGATTTATTTATATTTATCGTAATTTCTGACTCATTACTGACGAATGTTATGCTTCGAGTCTAAATATATTTATGGCGAATTCGACTTTGACTAATTTCCTGTTGACTCAACGTGAACGAAATAGTTTGGACAAGCCAGGATGCACACTTGAAGAAACTTGCCGGCAGAGCCAGCTCGCTAACAGAAAACTGCCTAATACTCTTAATGCTCATTTGTAGAAAATAGATTGCTCTACCGCCACAAAGCTCGTGCCACATCTCGTGGTTCAAAATCTTCTTCTCTAGAAAAGACTCCTCGAGCAAAATACAAATTTAATAAAGGCCATGATATTGATTTTGCTTTAGAGATCAAATAATCGATGGAAGAGAGGTGAAAACATAAATCAAAGTGTTCCATATTACCATTCCTACTTTCACACAAAGGTTCGGGACATAAATTAGTTCAAAAATAGGGTCAAGTTTATGTAGGAAAGGTTGGATTCCATTTGAAAATTTCCAATCTCTACAGCTTGTAACGAAGCCGACCAACAGCCTAGAATCAAAGCTAGTTGCTTTGCGTTGACACTCAGCTTAAATTGAATCAAACAAAAAACTTGCTCGAGAGTGATAGATAATTCAAAAGAGCAACGCAGCAAAAACATTCGTTCCCACTTCACCAAAGGGTTCTGTTTAAAACTCTCCAACGCTGCAAAAAATATAATCGATGCAGCAACGCTGGAAAATAATTTTTTTAAAAAGGAATGAATCAAAGCTTTCGTCGTTCGTCGTTTGCTTCAGTTTTCATTAGATTACATTTTGCTGTCTAAGTTCTGGAAAGCTTCATGTGAATAGCACTAGCAGTCTAAAAATAGCAGTCGACAAAAGACAAGATGATTTCCGATAAAAAATCCAAAGCAGCTGGAGGTGGAAAATAATTTTTAATCCGTTCTATTATAAGTTGTTCGAGCGAAGTTTGTTTTGCAACTTTAGCGACGCATACCAAATACAAATCTATATTAAATTTAATGAGGCTGCGAGAAACTTGCTCTTGTTTACTCCAAGTAATTTGACTGGAAATAGCTTGAAGCACAATCAAGGCCGAAGATTCATGGCAAATTGAATCGCTTAATGTTTACAACTTCTCTAGGACCCGCTAATATATTCTGATATCGAAAGCTTGCCTTCGAATCAGTGGCGAAACTTTCCTCGCCCCAGAACCATTTCCATGATTAATTTTCTACTCGTGCAACGAGCCAATCGCTCTTAAAATAAATATTTTCAAGACGCTCAGGGAACTTGGCAGGGGCGACATCGTTATAATGTGGAAAACTCAATAAAGCTTCCGAGCGCGATCATAAACGATAAATTTGTTGCGTTAGGGTTTCGACGCTAATTTCGTTTTTTATGGCGATGACGGTTACCTTACTCGTTCGCAACTCAACGCTGTACTAATGATTGCTCGTGTGATTCACTTGTTTCCTCTATGGTAGCCCTGCTGCACTTTAGAATTAAATTTCCAACTGTGGAACTAAGTTTCGAGGCATCGCTGGAAAAAAAAACTTCTACTCATACGTAACGGGAAGCAAAATGGATTGTGGCCGTAATAACTTCCGAATGGAACGAGCAGTTGGGCTTTCTGACTTAGCAATTCTGTAGATTAAAAACAGATTTTGCAGCAACTCAAGTTATGAAGTTGATATACAGGCGCTAAGGTACAATGGTAAAGATAAGAGGTTAAACTCTCTTTGAGAACTACTGAGATTTCTTTGATTCTAAACTACGTCAAGCATCTTGCCAAGTTCTGCTTGATAAAAACGTTTTGCGGGAAAATAACACTCGCCTCCGTTAGTGACGCTATGATTTAAAAGCAACACTCGTTGCTGAATGTAAATTACTCTCATTTGGCGCTTCGAGTATTAAGTTTCTCTTTGGGGTCTTCACGTCATCGTAGGAACCATCCACTTCGATCTAAGACGTGCGAGACATTTTCATTCATGCGCGTTAGAAAATATGCTGAAAATTGAACATTTGAAAACAAAATCTGATGCACACAATGGCCAAGCAATTTGAGTCGTGAGCTAGCAGTACGGGGACGTATTGATGTGTTTAGGTTGACGTGACGAATTTAAAGAGAAATAAAATGCTGTGTGTGTTTTCAGTGAGTCGATGAGAAAAAAAGTTACTAACTTCGGTATCGCATGAGTGACAATAATTTACTACTACATCCAATTAAGTCGGTGGCGGTGAGAGCGATTGCCGGAGCCACGTGGTGAAAATTTTCCATGAATTTTACGACCAATCTGTAGGCAAAGTGTATGTGAAATGTAATTTTTTACATAAGAACTATTTTTAGCTTTCATTTTACGGTAGAGTACGCTGACTAAATAGAGTTGATTGCAAAGTGCCGCCCGGAAGTTTAACCAGTAATTCTGACATTTTGTTCACCAAAACCATTTAGTTAAAAGCTCGATGTGTAGAGAACAAAAGATCCAATGTTAAAGGGCTGTCGCTCGTTGGCTACAACATTATCTATTCCGCTTGTTATATCGCTCATCCGTGTTGCAGTTAGACTTTTCCTTGTGTTCGTTAATAGCCATTTCCACATTTTCCACTTGATATAAAAATATTTTCTAGACTTCAATCGCACAATGAGTGAAAGCTGCTTCTAAAATTAGATCTTTGTTGCCGCTTTCAAGATTATTTTGCTCGCTGTTTTGTCCATTTTGCTTACGTCACAGCATATCTGCGTTTTGATTACAAAATATATTTTTTCGCAATCAAGTAGTGGAAGAGTTGTGTATTCGATTGTTTACATTAACCGGACTGAGACTACCTATTGAACATTCATTCAAGCTATTAAACATTCCGTAATGATACTTAAAATTTTGAGAGGAGTGAAGTAAACTTACGGCCTTTCAAATCACCGAATCACTCTTCCTGTTGCAGGTTAATTAGTGGTCGAAACTAATCGAAAAGACATGAGTAGTTGATTTTTTTCTGCCTATCGTTGAATATGCTATCGTTGAATATTCAAAGTTCATGAAAGAGGCGCTTATTAATCCATAGCCGCAAATTTATTGATGGTAATACGCATCAAACGTTACAAAGAAAGCGTGTAGAGAACCGGAATAAACAGTCGGAAAATCGACTTGGCGAAAAGCCCATTCAATAATCACGTTTTGACCGTGAACGAGAGCAGCAGAAAATATTGTTCACATTTTTTTCCGACACTTTGTGGTGTAATTAACCATCACAGCGGAATCCGTTTGGTTGTAAATAATCATAATTATTATTAATGAAATCTCAGGCGCGTTTGTAACTAATTTAACTAGATGATGATGAAGTAATACTACGAACAGTTAGATCAAGAATGAGGACATGGGATTACGGGAGATGTTTTAATTCCTATCGAAGGCTAAAGGATTAAAAAATAGAATTCCAATAAAATTATGATTTTTACACTTTCATTTGGCACATGAGTTGACCTTCAGTTGAGCAGACGAGTCTAAAATCGATATCGACTAAAATTGCTTTATGTTCTCGTGCGCATTATATCAGAATGATGAAACGATGTTTATTGAGTAAACACAACGAATTGTTGTTCTTCTACAACGGCAAAGCGACAGCAAGCCTCGCAATTCCTTGCCGAGATATCTCCGAGTTTCTTATTTGAGGAAAACAAAGCAGGAGAATGATAAATTTGTCAGGTAAATTAAATATGTGAGAAATTGAACGAACAAAGACAATAACGGTCCTTGTGCTCATGAGGTTTTCTATATTAGAAGCGGAATGAACTTGAATCAATATATTGAGTATTCGATTTATCAAAACGGAGGAATGAACCACCGATGTAGCTAACGAGCGGACTGTCAAACATTTCCTTCGAATGAGTTATTAATTCAGGATTGAGGTCACAAATGCTCAGTTGACTGAGAAAAGAAGCTTCCTCTTGTGCCAAGTAATGCTGAAAAATTTACAATGAATAATGATATTCTGGATGCTTATTCAAGTTGATTATGATTTCCCTTGAAAAATATGAAAACTCTTCGTTGTAGATATCTTTTCTCACAACGAATAAGAAAGCCAAACAAGATTCAACTAAGCTCTGGGAGCTCCCAGAAAACAAATAATTTATAATTGCAATCTTTTATTCCTCAATATAATTTTATGTTCGTGAAAGCATGTGTCGAAAAGGTCGTTAAGAGAAGCCTTGTTGAATACGCTGTTCTCGATTAGAATCTTAATTGCGGAACTACACAGAACTAATTGAATATAACCGAACGTACAGATTTTGCGAGCATCTTATCTAACGTCCTCGCAGCCTGCAAACTTAAGCTAATCGATATTTCCCTTTTATATCTTTTCAGAGGCTAGAATAACGGTTCGAGAGCGCATAATGACTAAAATATGAACTTCAAGCGATTCGAGTGGAAGAGATTCCATGGCCAAGCTCTCCAAGGAGAATGCTCGAGGGTTTGAAGCGTATCTGAAAGATTGAAGTCTGCACACAAGCGTCATGAGAGATAACGATTATTTCGGGCCAAACATAGCAAGAGAAATCCAATTACCACAACAAATGTCACCAGCAGATGCATCGCGTTCTTCCCCAACAAATGTGACAATAGGAGCAAACAAGAATTTGAATGAATTCATAGCGCGATTGGCCTGCGAATCGCTTACTGAATACGTGAAGCTGCATCCGGCATTGTTGAAATTGTACCCGGAGGCGACGAACATATTTTCATCGAGAGATATTTATTTAACGGATCTCACAACAATCCATTGAAAATGATTGCACCTTAATCATTCCAATCAAGTGTTGAGTTTTCTTCGAAAGGCGAGCAGGCGAACGAAGACTACATTTTATGGATGAGCTTATGGATCCAATGTCATATATTTTCAACTTAACAGATGTTAAATTTACAATCAACGGATTGAACTTGTCTCAAGAAGCTTTCAGTGTCAGTCTGGTCGCGTCAACGTCGCAGACGAGTCTCCTGAAAAACCTCACGAAATATTCAACAGGCACAATTGCACCGTTTCCATCATTAGTCGAAATCACGTCGTCGTCGTCATTCTCATCGACGCCAACCCTCACCACGCTATTCGACGACGATGAGAGTGATGACGAGACGGCGAAGCAAATAACTATCCAAACGATTCTAATCAGTATTATCCTGTTAGCAGTAATCTTAGGAACAATAATTGGTAATATTCTAGTATGTGTAGCGGTATGTTTAGTTCGTAAGTTAAGGAGACCATGTAACTATTTATTAGTCTCATTAGCCGTGTCTGATTTGTGTGTTGCCGTTTTAGTCATGCCCACGGCACTGTTGTACGAGGTTCTAGAAGAATGGCGCTTTGGACCATTATTTTGTGATATTTGGGTTAGCTTCGATGTGCTCTCGTGCACTGCATCAATTCTTAACTTATGCGCTATTTCTGTCGATCGATACTGGGCAATCACGAAACCGCTTGAGTACGGTGTGAAGCGGACGCCTCGGCGGATGATGTTGTGCGTGGCACTAGTATGGCTTGGAGCAGCTTGCATCTCCTTACCGCCGTTATTAATTCTAGGGAATGAGCACACGCTCGTAGACAGGCCCGCTTGTATAGTTTGCCAAAACTTTGGCTATCAAATCTACGCAACGCTCGGCTCTTTCTACATGCCACTCGCGGTGATGCTCTTCGTTTATTATCAAATTTTTCGCGCGGCGCGTCGAATAGTCATGGATGAAAAGCGCTCACAGATGAGACTAGAAGGCGCTCTTAACAACGGCGTGCCGCAACAAACGCCGGAGAAGCCTATCAATACGATCGGTTCGCCTCACCAAAAGAAATTACGTTTTCAATTAGCCAAAGAAAGAAAAGCATCAACGACCCTCGGCATAATCATGTCCGCCTTCACAGTGTGCTGGTTACCCTTCTTCATCCTAGCGCTAGTAAAACCCATCACAGGCGCCGAATACCACACACTTTCATCAATCTTCCTCTGGTTAGGTTATGCCAATAGTCTTTTAAATCCAATCATATACGCGACGCTTAATCGCGACTTCCGCAAGCCGTTCCAAGAGATTCTCTATTTTCGCTGCTCGAGCTTAAATATAATGATGCGTGAAGACTTCTATCACAGCCAGTATGGTGATCCCCATTCGCAGCGAGTTGTTGTGAATACGGAAATTTCTCAGCATACAAATCAGGGTGCACGCGAAAGCTTTCTCTGAAAATCGACGTCGACAGCGTTAAACCTTGGGCCAGAATGCTGAAACATAGTTTCGTTTATGAGTTTCCACGCACAAATAAAGATCTCATTGCTTGAAAAACATTGAGCTCGCAAGTACTTGCACTTCAAGGGATGCTCGAAAATCGAGACAAGAGCACAGGGGGATTCGAGAAGATGAAACCAATTGAATTGCCAGCTCAAAAGAAGATCTCAATGGTGTAATGTCATGCACTCTTGAAAGAAAACGAATCCTCGAGAGACGAAGCGAGTGAATAATTCGAACACAAAGGAACGCGCCGTGATGTCACCAGATAGGAGCGAGACATTTATCGACTGAAGGGGCACGACGGAAATGAATTAGGCACGTCTAAGGCCGAACGAACGCCATTGATGTCATTCGATATTTTATTTCGATCCGACAATTTCCAGCGAGCATTGTGCAAATGTTTCTGTTATCCTTCGAGATGGTGCTTTCAAAAAGATCTTCATTTTGGGGGAAAAAGCGAAAAGACATAAATGGCAACTGAAGTAGAATCAATAGCGTGGATTAGATTTCACTCTCCGATCGGCTTCGGACGATTGACATTTTGCGGTTGATATTATCGTCGACTGACTATCAAAATCGATCAGCTCTGATATCCTGATTTGAGACTGCTTCATACTCAGCTAAGTTACTCCTAACGAGCGCAACGAATTTAGAAAAACTTATTTTGATATCAAGACGGATTCCTTATCGCTTGAGATTAACTTTTTACACAGTTCAGTTGACTTTGCTTCGAAACCAAATATTTAAAACTTCGTGGAGTGAGTATCGAACAGATAGTTTATATTAATTCTCACTGTGTAGACAAATTGCTACGAATTTGGTGGAAATGTTCTAAGTGACTAAAATAAATGTAGCAAATTTCTTTGAACGATAAGAGAAATAAAAAGGACGTGAAATTTTTAATCGACGCTGAATCGACTTCGAAAGCAATGCACAATAGAAAAATATAAAAATTCAAGCTAATGTTGGGATAAGTGAATCCGAAGACGTGTATTTTCTGGCACGGAAGGGCAACTCATTCGTTTGCAGGCGACTTTACGGGGTCCCCATTGTTTCAATCATTTCTAAATCTCATTATTTGGCCTTGGAAGTTTCCCTAAAAAACGAGAAAAGTACACGCACCGAAAAATTATCCGACAAACATATCAATTTCCTCTCAACCCAGAAATAATATTTGCATAACAAATTCTACTACGTACGGTATAAAAATGAGTATTACTATCCAACGCACTTTAGTCAACCCATCTGCCCCTCAAACCCTCCACCCGAACAGCTTTCAACGCGGATTGTCAACTGCTGAAGGCAATTTGGCGTGATTGTGATGCTCGAGTGAATACGTCAAAGGATGAGAAATGATTCCTTCCTGGAAATCCAGCCGCAAATTTTCCACTCTCATGTAATTTTTATTTCAAATTATAAGACACCCGTGTCGAGCGATGCCAGTTCGCTTTGAGCTCTTACTCTACTGTTTACCTTTGCCCTGGTTTAAATTCGTATTTTCCCTTCAAAAGAATTGAAAGCTCACTGGAAAAGATCCAATTTCATTCTCCATAATTTCTGCTGGTCATAAGAACAAATTTTGCCCTAATTCGAAACTTTTGAGCCCGGAAAAAGTTTTCCACTCGTCAGGTTAAAGTCATTTCTGCTCGTTTAAGTTTGAATTCAAATGTGCCTTTTATTTTTGATTTATTGTTCCTGATTCAAGTCAGCCATTTGAAAGTGAGAGCTAGGCCTTGAATCTGTTGTTTAACTTTGGAATTGTTTGCAAATACAAATTTTTCGGGCAAAAACTTCTACCAATTCTCAATCTTTCTCCATATAAAACTTTGTGCGAGAAGATGCGGAAGCTGCAAAGAGCGATGTTCGTTGAAATGAAAAGGTTCTTATCGAGCCTGGCGACCCTAGCCTAAGTCTGCGGGTAATTATCGACAGACTGTGCGCTTCCGCAACTCACGAATCTTCCCGTCGAACCGAGGAAACTTTCATTTTATAGAAAAGGTGCTGACAAAATAAACATTATTTACATAATATGAATAATATTTACTAGAAAGAGATTTTAAATATATGAACATACTGAAAGAAAAACTGATGAATTTAAAAGCGAATCAGCACCACTTAATGACAAAAATCGTCTGACAATCTAAAGTTTATTTCGAGACATGGCAACGGCCTGGCGATAGGAATGTCTTGGCTCTCATGCTCTAGCCGATGCTGACTCCATGGAATTACCCGTGTAGATGCAATAATTGAAACGATGATCATCTAAGGCCGTCAAAAAATGAAGAAGATAGATCGCATTGCAAATGATTCATGGCTAGAATAAAACATGTTCAAAGTATAAAATAATTGATTTAGACATAAAATAAAATTGAAAAAATAATCACTCGATATATTTTTCCTTTTTCTCTTTTAGGGAGAGCAACCTTCGGGTATCTCGCGCTTGTATTGTTCCTGAATGTTCAACTAAAGTTCTGCGGCTCTTTTCCTTTCGTCGCTATAAAGCAATTTCTTGAATGAGAGAGAAAATATCTTTTGACATCGTGCACACAATGCCTCGAAGCAGCTTTAATTTCCGTCTTTAAATTGATGCTCCGTACCGTCCTTTTTAAGATCCACTGAATAACAACCACATATTCGATGCAAAATTCGTCAAATTTGCAGATGAATACGTGGGAGGGGGAAAATTGATCGATTCTTTTGAGACTGCAAAATGGCATGAAGGCAACTGATGCAAGGAGCTGTCAGCCTTCATTTCTCTGACATTGTTTGATCTTTGTTTTGCTTGCAGAGTGCAACGAAAATCGTTTAACCGTTTTACTTAAGTCTGGCAGCTGCTCATTGCGACAATTGCGAATTTTTCGACTGTCACTCCGAACGGACAAGTCGTTTTTTTGATTTATTTTCCTCAGCTGAGGGACTCGGCAGATGTTTCATGTTTCAGGAAATTTCTTCTCGTTTCAAAATCTCTTTAATGCACAATAATGAAAGCAAAGTCTGTAATGTATTAATCTCACATCAGTCACGAAACGATGAATAATGCAAGGCCGAAATCGTTGCCATACTCTGAGGACTTATTGGAGAAAGCCAAGCATCTTTTCCTTATAACTTGTCGATGTTCTTAAGCTTTGCTCGCATCCGATCCCATGGCTCGTTGTTCACAGAAGGCGTTCCGGAGAGAAGTCAATTTATTTTGAAATCATCGATTGTATGAATCCGAACTCGCAAATTTTTAATTTCCTCATTGTAATGCAATGATTTTAATGTAATTACTGAGTAGTTATATAAATTACCGGAACTTTGATAGCGCGAACGAATATCCAATTTCATTTCAGATTCAATTTCAGTTCCAACCTCAGTCGCCTCATTTGCCATCAGCAAACTAAAAGCTTCATGTCAAAAATCGATCCCTCTACTCATGTACTCAACCCCCCGCCCCCACCTAGCCTACCCAACTTGTTCGGTACGTCGTTAGTGAACGAAACCCGTTTGGACTAGTGAGCGTCTCAAACGTTTTTGGCAATCGCAATATTCTTTATTTACAGGCAAACTTGTCAACTATGCTTTGCATAATATAAGCACAAGTCTTCGTCCTTGCAAGCTCTTCCTGCAAAGCTTGCAAAGAAAAGTTTCCTGAAAGCTTTTCACTCTGAGAGGTGAAATACAAACTCACCAGTCGCCGTAGTAACTTCATTTAATGTAGTCGAATTCCCCAGATGGAAAATTAGATCAAATAAACAAAAGAAAATTTCTGACTTCGATTCTCGATTCATTCCTCAGGACTTTTCTGTTGCGTGTCCTTGACGATGCAATGTTGAGCAAGAACTCTGTGCTTTCTCGATTAACTGATTCGTTAACATCTACGAGCCCTCAGCGACAGCCAGAAGGTAAGTATTACATCTTGTGTGTCCTTCTGTTTTCATTACCATTTCTTTAGTTTTAGGATCACCAAGTAGAAACGTAAATGTAAATGATGAGCTCAAGAGCAAAGTGGAGACGAAAATCATTTCGTTATGGCAAAACATGAAGTACGGATGGAGCGGAAAAATGAAGTCGAATTTCAGCAAGGAGTCGGCGATTTGGGTTCTCGGCAGATGCTATCATAACAAGGTCACTCCTTGCTCATCCATGGAGGCTTCTATCGAGATGTCAACTGTGACTTTCAACTTCGACGACAAACAGATGATGACTTCCTCGATGCACGAAGAGCTGCCAGCATCAACTGAAATGTCCAAGACACCCACAAGTGATAATGGCTCGATAGAAGGCGCAATCGAGCCTGCTGAAGAAACAGGACAAGATGTGGCTGGAAACTACGAAGAGGGGATCGACGGGTTCAAGAAAGACTTCGTATCGCGTCTCTGGATGACTTACCGCAAAGACTTCGCAATGATGAATGTTGAGCCATCGAACAATGGATCAGGAGGCTACACGTCAGACTGCGGCTGGGGCTGCATGCTAAGGAGCGGGCAAATGTTGTTAGCCCAAGCTCTCGTGATTCATTTTCTAGGAAGAGCCTGGCGATATTCCTTCGACGATCCGCAAGTCACATCAACTGCCGAAGACCACATCCATCGAAGAATTGTCAGATGGTTCGGTGACCAAGTGTCGAAGAACAGCCCTTTCTCGATTCATGCTCTTGTCGAACTCGGACGAGCCAGTGGCAAAAAGGTTGGCGAATGGTACGGGCCTGGCGCAGTTGCACATCTGTTGAAGCAAGCTGTGAAACAATCGGCTCGCGAAAATCTCGACCTTTCTTCGCTTTACGTTTACGTAGCACAAGACTGCACAATCTATAATCAAGACATTTTCGACGAATGTTACTCGCGAGAAAACCAATCAGTGCCATGGAAACCGCAGCACAGCTCGACTTCACAATCACGAAGACCTCGTGAGATAACTCGAAAGTCTCTCATTTTGCTGATTCCGCTTCGGCTAGGCCACGATAAGCTGAACCCGATCTATGGCGACTGCCTGAAAGCGATGTTGAGCCTCGAGTGGTGCATTGGGATCATTGGCGGCCGACCGAAGCATTCTCTATACTTCGTGGGATATCAAGAAGACAAGTTAATCCATCTCGATCCCCACTACTGCCAAGATATGTGCGACGTCAATGCCGAAAACTTTTCCCTCGCCAGTTTTCACTGTAAATCGGCAAGAAAAATGAAGATCAACAAGATGGACCCAAGCTGTAAGTATATAAATCGCTTCAACTCAAGCATCTGATTTGATTTACATTTCTCCGTAGGCTGCTTAGGGTTCTACATAGCTTCGAAAAACGAGTACGATCGGTTTCAAAGCAGCATTCAACCCTACTTACTTCCTGTGAAGAACTACAACGAACGATCCCAGCAGAACTGCGTAGCACCGCAGAGGAACTATGGACTCGAGTACAACTACCCAATGTTTTCGTTCAGCGCTGGTCGCCTCAGAGATCAGGACGTGGAGCATCTCATAATTAGAAACAATTTCCCCTCACCCGACCCAAGACCACATGGCAACAGATTAAGTGAAGACGAAGATGATGACGGGATCGAAGAGTTTGTGATCGTTTGAGTGTTTTATGGTCCAATTGCAAGACAAATTTTATTTTAAAATTCACACAACTCTCGACTCGAGTCTTGAACATTGAAGACATTACTGAACAATAAACTTATTACCTTATTATTAGACACTGAAAAATCGTTGGTTCATTTTGCTATCAGTTGTCATTTGACCAAGCGATTAGGATTGAGTGAGTTGTTGACAGCATAGCGCTATAATCGTACTAACGAATTGAAATACGTCATCGGATCAAAGCGGAAATTATCTGATTGAACTTCTTAAAATTCGAGAGCAATTAAAAGAAACTTTTTTCAATACGATCTTGGGCAATGAAAAGCCTTTGGGTGTCTCAACACTCCCTGAACTTTCCATTCTTTGCCGCACAAGGTTGAAACTGAAATCGAGTTTTCCGGCCTTTGGCGCTTCCTATAAGTTCTTGATTGAGCATAGGCAGCAATCTCGTAAACATATGGGAACTGTAAACACCTCATAAAATGTGCGAACGACCCCTTCGATCTTATAAGAGTGTCGGATTTCGGTATAGCGATTTCCCATCAAGTCGCGTAATTATCAACAGAGAGAAGATGTTCATCGCCTCCTCGGTCTCCTTGCGATCTTTCCTCTCTCGTCTCAGTGATTCGCATGTTTGGCAACGATTTCCATTACACTTCGTGTTCTCTAAACCACTCGCTAGTCAACTTTAAGCCACCGCAGTGCGAGGACTTGCAAGGAAGAAGCAAAAGTTTTTTTTGTCGAGAAAAGATTCAAGTGCAATCATGTCGGAAGCAACGATTCTGTCTGGCAACGAGATCTCCAAGTGGGTCGAAGTGATAAGACAAATTTCTATTTCGGGGGAACTTTTCTTTCTTACGAGAGAGTTTATTGATCAGTGACAGTTTGAATCGATCGCAATGAACATTCGAATCGTTAGAAACTTTCCTCGTTCTTATGTCACGGTCGTCAACTCTCAGAGAAAAGCGAGGTTTCCATCGCAGTTTAAAGTTTAGAATATTCACGTAAGTTAATCTAATCGACAGGGAGATCCGCGAGCGGCTCAAGAAGGAAGTCGCGAATCTGGCGAAGCAGCTGCCCGGTGGAAACTTCCGTCCAGGGCTCGCAATCGTGCAGGTTGGAGGCCGCGAAGATTCAAACGTCTACATCAGGATGAAGCTGAAGGCTGCCGCAGAAATCGGAATTCACGCCGAGCATATTCAACTTCCAAAGACGATCACGGAAGGAGAATTATTGGCGAAGGTGTGAATAAACATCGAGTAGATTATTAAAGTTTGAAGGTTTATCGTAACATTTTGATATTAAACAGATCGACAAGCTGAACATAAACCCGAATATCCACGGAATCATTGTTCAAATGCCGTTAGACTCGACGAACAAGATCAACACGCATTTGATTACCGATGCCGTCGTTTCGGAAAAAGATGTCGATGGACTCAACACGATCAACGAAGGAAAAATCGCCGTTGGAGATCTTAGCGGTCTGTTGCCCTGCACGCCAAACGGAGTCCTCGAGCTGATCAAGCGAACTGGCATCAGCATTGCTGGCAAGGAAGCTGTCGTGCTCGGACGCTCGAGGATCGTTGGCACTCCTTGTGCCGAGCTTTTGAAATGGAACCACGCGACCGTTACCGTTTGCCACTCAAAAACCGAAGACTTGAAGAACGTCTGCGCTCGCGCTGACATCCTCGTCGTAGCAATCGGCCAACCGGAGATGGTGAAAGGTGATTGGGTGAAGAAGGGAGCCGTAGTAATCGATTGCGGTATCAACGCTATTAACGGTGAGTTTCTGGCAAGTGCTGTACACATTCCAAAATAAATAGTTTCCCTATAAATTGACATTTCCGCTCCAATCTCACAACTCGCGCCAAGAATATCATTCTTCGCACCCTCACGATTTACATCAAAGACGAAATAATTTCTGTATCAAAGAGCATTGATTCAGATGCTGGAGGCGCAGCCTTCAATCGTCTAAGGTCATGTGTCAAAATCTTTATTTCAAATGGGGCGATAACGCTTTATCTCCGCTGGGAGTCGAAGAAAAACATCTTTTTGTACATAACTAATTGTATATACGTAATGTTTTTGATTACGTTGAGATGGATTCGATTGAATTGTTGTAAACATTTAGCGCTTTCTACTTTAAAAAATTCTTAATCGTTCATTAATCCTTAGACCCATTGACACGCAACGGACAGAAGCTCGTGGGTGATGTGGCTTATGACGAATGCAGAAAGTATGCGTCACATATCACGCCAGTTCCGGGAGGCGTAGGGCCAATGACTGTCTGTATGTTGATGAACAACACGGTCAGATCAGCTGAGAGATTCGCAAACAGATTGATGGATACCAAGTGGAACCTGCGAACTCTTCCACTTAAGCTGCAGAAGCCCGTGCCGTCTGACATTGAAATTTCACGGTCGCAAGAGCCGAAGGCAATCTCAGTGCTGGCTGAAGAAGTTGGTTTGTTGCCAGCTGAGGTCTCGCCGCATGGTAATAAGAAGGCAAAAATATCTCTGGATGTTTTGCAACGACTCAAGGATCAGCCGGATGGAAAATATGTCGTCGTCGTTGGAATTACACCGACGCCGTTGGGCGAGGGCAAAACTACCACTTTGATTGGATTGGTGCAGGCCTTGGCTGCTCACAAAGATAAGAACGCATTCGCTTGTCTTCGTCAACCGTCTCAAGGTCCAACGTTTGGCATCAAGGGCGGTGCAGCTGGCGGCGGTTACTCGCAAGTAATCCCAATGGAGGATTTCAATTTACACTTAACCGGAGATATTCACGCTGTAACAGCAGCCAACAACTTGTTGTCAGCCCAGCTTGACGCAAGAATCTTCCACGAGGCAACGCAGACAGATCAAGCGTTGTACGATCGCTTAGTTCCTGCGATCAACGGAGTCAGGAAATTCTCGCCGATTCAATTACGCCGACTCGAACGATTGGCCATCACGAAAACTGAGCCAGAAACGTTGACACTCGAGGAGATTTCGAAGTTCGTCAGGTTGAACATCGATCCAACGAAAGTTATTTGGCAAAGAGGTGAGAGAATCTTTGATGAAAGTTTTCAGATTACCTGAAACTTTTTTCCAGTCGTTGACGTCAACGATCGCTACTTGCGCAAGATCACCATCGGCCAATCGCCAACTGAGAAGAACTTCACCAGAACGGAGTCGTTTTCAATCTCTGTCGCCAGTGAAATCATGGCGATCTTGTCACTTGCGACAAGCCTCGGCGACATGAAGCAGAGAATGGCAAGGATGGTCGTCGCGTTTTCAAGGACAGGAGTTCCAATCACAGCCGATGACTTGGGAATGACAGGCGCTTTGATGGTGCTCATGAAGGATGCTTTGGAACCAACAATGATGCAGACTCTTGAAGGAACTCCGGTCATGATTCACGCTGGGCCTTTTGCTAATGTGAGTAGTAACTGCAGCCCAAATGGATGAACGATTTCAAACTTATTTCGTCAACAGATCGCCCATGGTTGCAACTCTATACTCGCTGATAATATTGCTCTCAAGCTCGTCGGCCAAGATGGATTCGTTTTAACCGAAGCTGGTTTCGGGTCGGACATCGGGATGGAGAAGTTCTTCGACATCAAGTGCAGAGCTTCGGGCAAAGTTCCCAATGCTGTCGTTCTCGTGGCAACCGTCCGAGCATTGAAAATGCACGGTGGCGGACCAGCAGTTGTGCCAGGCACTCCTTTGAAGCCCGAGTATACCCAAGAGAACCTAGAGCTTGTCGAGAAGGGTTTGTGCAACTTGATCAAGCACATTGAGAATGGAAAGAAGTTTGGCATTCCCGTCATTGTCTCCATCAACGGTCACAAAAATGACACGAAGGCAGAACAAGAGCTTATCAAGGAAGCGGCTCTCAAGAACGGAGCTTTTGCGTGCACAATTGCGAATCACTGGGCAGAAGGAGGTGCTGGAATAATGGATACTGCTTCAGCCCTCATCGACGCCTGCAATCAGAAATCCGAGTTCAAATTTCTCTACGATCTCGATTCATCGATTGAAGAGAAAGTTAACAAGATTGCGAAGGAAATGTACGGCGCCGGGCAAGTCGATTTCAACGCAAAGGTTCGTGAGACTATGCGAATGTACGCCGACAAAGGCTTCGCGAAACTTCCCATCTGTATCGCTAAGACATCAAATTCTTTAACTGGTGACCCGAACATCAAGGGAGCTCCAACCGGCTTCCGACTCGTTGTCAACGACATTTCCTTGTCAGCCGGAGCTGGATTCATCGTGCCTTTTGTCGGTGAAATTTCTCGCATGCCGGGATTGCCAACGAGACCGGCAATTTACGACATTGATGTTGATGAAACGACCGGTGAGATTGTCGGATTGTTTTAATTGCTTATTGTAAAATTGATTCTCGTAATAAAGCTTCAACTTACTACTTTCATTAAATTTTATTCTACGTTGACGATAGATTCCATCACACTATTATCGTAATTTAATTGCTGCTCTAAACTTAGCTGACCGACTTCTCGGGTTGTCCTCGATCTCCTCGAAACGCGGAGTTAAAACATGCTTGTGCAGTTGATACCAATTAGTCTCCATCAGCGAATCGATTTTAAGTTTGTCGTGGCAAAGCATGTGGCTCGTGTATTTCAAAGCAACGGGATTGGCAACGTCGTCCAGGATGTTTCCCATCAAGTGTCGCTTCACGATTGTGTCTTCCAGCGAATGGAAGGTTATTGTGACCAGTCGACCTCCGATTTTCAGATACTTCTCAGCCACAATCATTCCGTAGTTGATTTCATTCAGTTCGTTGTTGACGAAGATTCGAAGCGCTTGAAATGTTTTCGTGGCGACATGCGACGGACGATCAAGCTTGTCGACTCTCACTTCGCCTCCACAACAAGCATAGACGAGATCAGCAAGCTCTCTAGTCGTTTCCAGTCTTTTAACAGCATAGCGTGCGTCGATTACAGCCCTCGCTATCTTTTTCGCATACTTCTCGTCGCCGTAATATTTGATAATGCGAGCCAAGTCGTTCTCCTCAATCTTTGCTAAAACATCAGCGACTGTTGGCTGGTCGGGACAGCGATCCTTGTCCATTCGCATGTCAAGCGGCCCATCTTTGTTGATAGAAAATCCTCGCGCAGCTTCATCGAATTGCATTGACGAGCAGCCGAAATCGAAGAGAATTCCATCAACCGAGTTTTGTTTCACTTTGAGTTGAGTAAGAAGAGTTGGGAGCTCTGAGAATCGTCCGAGAATAGGAAACAACCGATCAGGATATTTCTCACTGAGTTCCTGTGCCAACTTGTGAGCAACTGGATCTCGATCAAGAGCGATTACTTTGATGCTATCGGATGACTCGAGAATCTTTGATGTGTGACCGCCAGCTCCGAACGTCATGTCAATAATGATTTTGCTTCCTGATGGATTCAAATGCTCGATTGCCTCGTCGAGCATCACTGGGATGTGACGCTGAACTTGGTTCTCTTTTTGTAGATTTGGTTGAAGGCTGGAGAAGCATCGATGAAGTTGGAAGGACGGAATCTTTCTTAGCAGCATGTTACTTCTTTTTGTCTTCGTTCAAGTGCTCGAGAAACTCCGAAGAAATCACCTGACGACACTGCTCGCCGGTTAAGCCTGTGCTGGTGCTCTTGAGCTTCCGAGGGTATTTCAATTGATAAGTGTTGTTTGCGATGTTCTCAAGTGCCTGGAACTGTTTGTCTAGCCTTGAATCGTTGACCGACACGATGTTGGATCCACCAAGAATCTCCTGCAACTGATTCCTCAAGTATTGCCCAAGATCTCTGAAAAATAAATCATCAAATGTTAACTAAAGCAATATTAAGGATTCCTCACCGTCCCTGCTTCGATTTATCAACGGGCCACTTTTCAAGCAAACTCAGGAACTTCTTATAATGAACCGACATGGTTTACAAGCGAGCCATGGAGTCGATTTTCTGTGTTATTTAAATTCACCTCAGCTCCGGATGGTTTGTGTTTGAAGGGGACCGAAACACGTGCGAAGTTTCCGTGGCGCTCAACTAAATTCACTCTCGAAATCAAATGGAAATCGATCAGGAAACACGGCTAACGACTCGTGCCATTACCTCAGAGCTCAACGTTCTTACTCGGTCAGATGGCTCAGCGATAGTCACTCAAGGTTTGTTGCTTTAATTCTTGGTTGACAAGTTACTCATGATTTCATTTATTTTAGGCGGCTCATGCTGCATCGCATCAGTCAACGGCCCATTGGAAGTGACTTCAGCTAATCTTGACATGAACAAGTCCTTCGTTGATGTTATTTACAGACCAAAAGGAGGAATTCCGGGTGTCAACGAGCGCTACAAAGAGATAATCTTGAAGAGTTTGTGCGAGACTTGCATCATAACTCAGCTGTACCCGCGAACGCAAATCACGGTGCAGACACAAGAGATGGATGACCACGGTGGAATTCTGGCTTGTGCCATCAATTCTGTGAATCTAGCAATCATGAACAGTGGGCTAGAGATGAAATTCCACATGGCTGCGGTTCACTGCGGACTCAACAACGAAGATGAAATCGTCATCGACCCAGATTATCTTCCCAGCGCCAATCTAACGTATTCCCGCATCCAGAAATCCAGCAGAAGTCAAAACTTCAAAGGAAACTTCACATTCGTCTTCGACAGTCTCAAGCAATCGGTCATCGGAGTCACCACGGATGGAAAATTCACATTGCAACAGTACAACGAAGCTCAGAATCTTTGTCGCACAGCGAGCCGGAAGATATTTGATTTCTACAAAGAGATGGTGAAGAAGTATGGGACTGTTTTGTAAGCTAGAAACTAGGATAGAAATGCAGATATTTTCATAATAAAAGTGGCGATATCACTTCTCAGCAATTGCACGATTTTGACCTTAAATAATATTTAGGAAATCCAAGGGTGATTGGACAGCTTGAAGGAGTGAGGGAAAGACGATGTATTCGTGGGGATTTCTTGTAGTTTGTCTGTTGTAGATTGCCACGTTCAGAGCCTTGAGACATTAGGAGGGGGAGAGGATTAAGGAACGTAATACTTGAACGTTCCCCTTTAAACCAAGAGTAGCAAAACAAACAAAATTTATCAAAACAGTGAGATGGAGAAAGTTAGCTCAAATAAGTCAGCAGTGTTCATTGCCAAGCGTAATTTGGAGCTGCAGTTGGGGGACGATTGGATGAAGTACCTTTCACATTTGAGGAAATTCTTCCGTCACGGGAATAAATTGGAATTCGATAGAGAAATCAGAAGTTTTTTGACCAACAAGCAGATCTTCTATCACAACAGTTTTCTCCTCGCTATCTTGAACACGGCCGATGTCACAGAATCAGCAAACTCAGCAGCAGCGATCGACGTGAAGGCGGAGGAAATTGTCGAGCCACCGCAGACCTCCAACATCGCCAAACGCAGGAGAAAGAACGACATGAACACAATATTCCATGTCCAACCAGTCAACGAGTTTGTCAAGCCCATCGATTGCGATCCCACACGCAGCAGCACAATCAGATACGCGGCTCAGGAACTCTTCCTGCCTGACAACTCGCTAATTTATGGTCGATTCCTCGCTGGGTGTTGGGATGTTGGCCTGGAGTTCGTCGACGACCAAGCGATCGAAATGATAGTGCTCGGAGTTCAAATGATCTTGAAAAACATTTTATCTCACTGCATAATGCACCGGAAACACTATCGCGTCAGCTCCGACAAGAAGTTCTACTTCGACATTGGCTGTCAATTGAGAGATCCAACAGTGAGGAATACAATCACGAGACAGAAAATTGACTTAGAGTTGCCAACGATCGAGAAGAAGGCGCCAGACGATTCGATCTACCTCTCCGCGCTCGAAGATCCTTCTCACTTGCGTCGCAAGATCTCGCTGATGGACATTTACAAGACTCTCCGCGACAAGAATGTCGTGCCGTCACATTCAATTGCAATGTTGTCGATCGAGAGACTCACAACATTGATTAATCTTTAAGCTGACAATTTATTGAATAAATATTTGGACTGAAAGTTTATAGTTTAATCACGGTTCAACCAAGATGATCTTTGACTTCCAACACTCCCAGACCGTTTGCCCTTCAGACCGTCAGCTCCTTCTTTCCTGCCCATAACTGGAGAGTTGCCAGACGAGATGTTCCTTATCAACGACTTGAAGCCTCGTGACTGCGTTTCGCTCATGTTCAAATGTTCAGTTGTTGCAATCTAAAATAGAAAGGAATGTCATGAAGCTCTATCAACAGTCGGAAGCAACTTACAATGAAGAAATCATCTACGAGATGGATAGGAGGTGAAATATCGAATGGAGCGATTTCAGTGCTGACCGGGCGACTCTTCTTCTCAAGGAACATTTGCTGTCGAGACAGATGACTGTTGGCAGATCCTGCTGGCTGCTGTTGCTGTGCAGCTTGAAGTCTTTGTCGAAGCTTGGCGTTCTCCTCTTGCAGCTTGCGTATCTGAGCTGTTTCGTTCTCAGTTCTCATCACAGTCGGCAAAGGCATCGACTGAAAGCAAGTGGCCAGGAAGTTTTGCAATGACAAGTAGAGAGTTTCGATATATTGCTTAGTAAAGTACACAGCGAAGTTGGAATGTTCCTCGGGGTTCTTGCAGTGTTGGAAATAGAACCAGTCACGCCAATCAGGAGAGGAATGAATTTCTGGAGCCATTCTGATAAAGAAGTCGTTGATTTTCTCTGTTTGCTGATTCCGATAGGCCACGACAAGGAAAACCTTCAGCAGGCCCGTCTCCAGCTTCTTCACAGCCTCTGAGAAATACTGCTCAAGTTTGCTGAAGAAGAAAATGTCCAGATTCTTCCAAATGTCTCTGAGCTCCTGGAGATCAGAAGTGTTCACAGCTTGTTGGATTGATTCGAGGATTCTATCAGCGCGAAAACTTTTGTTCTTGTCGTTCCTGCACTCATTTTCGAACGATTTCAAGCAGCACGTAAACCCACGGTAGTTTAGGTATTCCTTGATCAAGACTTCAGTGTTTTGCATGTGCGCCATGGCGAGAAATTATTGAAAACACTTTCACTTTATTTTCGTTTGTTGTGACAAAGATTGAACGAAACGCGGGGCGACGAACTTCCATTGACTTCAGTTGCTTCGTTTATTGGAATATCCTATTTAATAATGTCTTCAAGCCGAGTTAAAACCCGTGAAACAAAGTCAGGAGAGATCATCGCGTACAGCGAAGCTGCAGTGCGACAAAATCTCGTCAACGTGGAATATGTGAAGACTTCGTTGGCTTGTAAGAACGAAACTCGTCATGAACTTTGCAAATTTTCTAATGTTTTCAATTCATCAGCTCTTGCAGGATGTACAGCAGGCATCCTCGGTCTCACCGGCCTTCTAGGTTTCGTCTTTTACCTCGTCTCACTGCTCGGGTTCTTCGGATTGCTGATCGTCAAAACTGGAAAATCTTGGCAAAAATATTTCATCTCTCGCAAGTCTCTGCTGACAAATGGATTCTTAGGTGGCCTCTGCACCTACACCCTCTTCTGGACATTCATCTATGGGATGGTTCATGTGTATTAACACGTGCATTTGTTTAAAAAATGTTTTTTTTCCTCAACGTAAGTCAGAATAAATTCCAAACTCCAAGCTGAACTTCGATTGGATTAATATCAACTTGCGTGTGTTCAGGTGCACAACCTATTTCATCATTACGCAAGGTTTCACAAGCATAGTTCCCTGTTAATCTCCTGTAAGTTGAATGGAATAGGGACAGCACAACGCACGAAGAGATTATCATCCCACAATCGTCACCCTCTTCAACCAAATCAATGTTTAACCAGTAGCAGATTGTTATTGTAACATCTTCCCTCTGCAATAAGTCAGTGGCTGGATAAATAGTTTCGCTGCACGACTCGTTACCAACGCATGACGAACTCGCCACCTCTGCAAAACGCTTCCTGATTCAATTTGTCTGATTGCTTTTTCAATTGAAAACATCAAACACGGATGAAATGAGATCACGGTGATCGTAATCAACAGGCGGTTTGATGTTCAGCCTAATCATAAAGATAAACAGCCCACGCACGTTTCTTTATCAACGTATCCTTAAGTACCAATCGTTACCCGTGTGCGATGAAACAGTTTAGGACTTTGTTTGTCGAATGGCTTACACTTCATTATCTTGTAAATTTAATAACTCTATTGAAATTGGTTCGAGTGGTCGCTGAAGAAAGCCACGTTTGTCACCAGGCGGTGACTAATAAATGAACACGAGTCGATATAACATCAAAGTTCGAAGATGGAAGCTTCCTGCAAGGCTTCGAAATCCAATAGAAAGAAATGTTGAAAGGCTTCCTCGGCCCAACGCCTGCGGAATCGTAATTTGAAAATCGATCGCCGGAAGAGAAACATTTCGCCCTCAACGCTCTTTTTCAGTTACAGTTCGCCCACTTGCGGTTCTCGATTTAATTAATTTGAGCTAATCGTCCACTGGAAAGGGGTCATAACGGAGATAATTAAAAGCAATGAAACTCGATACTTTCTTCCCTCGATTGATGCTCTTGCTGCCGTCTGAGATTGTTTGGTTGATTAGTTTGAAATTGCGAGAAGGAAAAGCGAGAGAATTCAATTCAGTTTTTATTTCCTATCAACTTTTCTATTTCTCGTTACGTCGGTGATGGCTCAACATTGTCAAAAACTTTTTCGAATCCTTCGACTTGAGTTAGTCGGAATTTTAGCGCCTCGTAAGTCTTCTGCTCAGCTTCAGTGAGCTTAAGCGTGGTGTGAGGTACGAAAACGTGTTCCGCATTTTCAACTATGTAGCCCATGTTGAGAAGAGTCCTCTTAACTTTTTCAATGTCGATCGGCCTACAGATGAACGTCGCCGATTTATTTTCAAAGTCGATATCTTCAACTTCGTGAGCGTCGCATTCGATTGCGTCTTCAGTGAGCTTGTTCTCGAAAGCAGCTTGATCGGCGAACTCCTCGTCGCTTCTTAAGACCTGAACTATCCCAAACTCGTCAAACATATGCTTCACATCAGCGAAAGTGGTGTTGCCGGCTTTTCTGACCGCGGTGTTTGTTTGAATCTTCGCAAGCGCCAGATTTTCGGTATAAAACTCGCAGATTAGGAAGATTCTGTTCATCGACCTTAACTCGAACCAGTATTTCTTGAGCTGGGCGTCATTCGCGTTAAACTTCTTGATTTGGTTGTTAATTGTTGACATCGGCATGTTTAACTTCATCGCCTGATCCAGCACCGTCCGGAGATATGAATTCAACTTCGGGTCAGTCGAGCCACCGCCGTCCTGAATTGCTAAGCGAATGTTCCGGCTTAGCTTCGTGAACACGGTCGCCCTTTGTTGATCTTTTATCGCCTTATCATGCTTGATATTTGCCCACTTGCTGTGCCCGGCAAATCGTTTCACTGTCAACTGGTAAGCAGCTGAACAAATCGCTTTCGATCTAAGCATTTCTGTCGATTGATTCTCGATGACTTCAACGGAAAAATGTAGCTTGACAACTCAGGAATTTCACGAGCTATTTTAATGTTAGGGATTATAAGCTATCAGCTTTAAACTACATAATTTCTCAAGTTAAATTCCTTCCAAATAAAAACAAAGTTTTACTAAACGACACTCAGTTCAAATTTTAACGAATTTTTCACTGTCGACCATGTGACGTATTTATTTATATTTATCTGGATATTAAAACTGCGATAACTGCTGCTCGAGACACTGCTCAAATTCAAACAGTTGTAACATAAAAATTAAACCAACTTCTTGCGTTTCAACTACTCAGCAGTTCAATCAGCCGTGAGCAAAAAGGAACTTGACAAAATACCACGTGAACGATCGCAAGCAAAAGGAGAAGACAAGGTAGAGAAGTTTTATGATAAAACATGTTCAGCAGGGAACTGTAATCGATACTTGCCTTGGTCCCGTTCAGTCAGTTGGAAGAAGTTTCCTTTCGATGGGAAATTAAAAAGTCGAAGGCAGCCGATGACGATTTTCGGAGGCTTCGTTGAGTATGTAAAGAGAGACGACGCGTAATCGAGTCAATTTCAACTAAAAAGGTCATCAGACCTGACATTTCTCTCATCCTGATCACCGACGGTTCTAATCGATATCAACAGCAGACGATAACACATGGGAAATGAGTGAGTTCTGGATATCACTCCAGGCATTTCGATGAAAGGATTGAATTACGGGTTGGCTGCATCGGTGGTCGGACAAGCAAGCTCACCGCTTTTTCGAAAGAGTTCGCCTTCACGCAGTGGGTAATCCGTTGCGTCAAGATCAATTCGCAGGAACTTCGCAAAAATTGTAACTCTTTTTAAATCAAAAAATTGCTTTGCACAACCTCCTGAATAGCTTGCGATTCATCCGCCAAAACATCTCTCAAATGAGAGCTACATAATAAAAACCCTTTCCCTTGCTCGATCTTCCCACAACCTCTTCCTTCACTTGCTCGATAGGCTGTTGCGTTGACATTCGACACACAAGCAAGCGAGCATCGAAGAAAGAATGGAAGAGAATTAATGAATGGGAAACTGAAGTAGCGCTAAAGACTCTCTTCGCTCCGAAGCCGGCAGCCATGAATATCCATGTAAGCCGCATTTTTCTTGTTGTGTAAATAGATGGGAAACAAGCGAGCAAGGAACCTCTCGACACACACATCGTCGGCGGTTGGATTGTCTCTTCACATGTATTGACGGATTTAAAGTTCTCGGGGACTCTTTCATGCGCTTTCTTTTTTGTTTCGATCGAGCCACAAATTAGTTCCACGATAGACATCGCATTATGCTGATCGTCGAGCGCGAGCTTCGCATAAAATCGAAAGGATTAAAAAAAGTGTCAGCGGAAAAATTCTTGGAAACGAAAATAATTTCAATGTGAATTCGAGTTGGATTTTTCCAGTTTAAGCTCAAATATGTGCAATCGGAACAATTTAAAAGGAAAAGTGTGAAATATAATTTAGTCTGATTCTGTTCAGTCTTGGACTACGATTCACTCTCGTGTGGAAATTCGTTCAAAGCTGGGTAGGCACGCAATTTGAACTGAAATACTCTGATGACTGTCAGAGATTGTCTGAGATGTTTGGTGATGATAAATGAAAAATATTATTGATGTGATAAATCTGACTCAAACCAAAGGAGGTAGAGCTAACTGTCCTGTTTTTCTGATGCCTTTTACACGAAGCAATTTGCTTCGCTTTTCAAAAAACATTGATTTTACTCTCCGGAATGATTTTCTAAAATTTTAAAATCACAACGAACCTTTGATTGAATTTGTCATAAACTTTTGGTGATAAATTGTTCAGTGAATTCAATCAGTATTTCATAATTGAAGCACTTATTTAAAAAAAAATTAAAAATTGACTGATCAATGCAAAAAGAGATTTTCCTCATTTGAAACTACAGAAAATAAATCACATTTTCTAGCAAAAGTCTTTTAAACTTTATCGCTCTTGTTCTATCTAGTGCACAATTTGCATTTGTGACCCAAAGCAAACTTTAATGAAACTGAATTTCCAAGATAAAAATCTTTGCTTTTCGAAACTATTTCTCGATGCATTTTCTCATCAAACCTGGGAAAATTTAATAAACGTTTCGCTATCGAGGACGAGAACGACCAAAGGCGGCAGTACGCAAGTCAGAACGAATGCGATTGGTTGCCATGCATGTAAAGAATTTCAAAATGGGGTTGCTTGGGCAGAAGGAGAAAGAGTCGAAACGCAATTGAAGAAACTCGACATGAACAGGAAAATAATTGCAAAATATTTCGAGATTTTCCTGACGCCCCAGAGACGAAATGGCAATTTTCAAAATTCATATAAGCGCCGAATTTTATTGTTCGCCTGACTCGTCATCTCCCTCTTGTCAGTCATATCACGATTTTCTTTAAAAACTTTCCGTGTCATCTCTGAATCTCCACGACGACGATTCCGTCTTTCCTTACGATTATTGCAAAGGTTTCCTTTTGAAGGTTTCTCCTTTTATCATTCTGCCGGCTTTGAGATTACAAAATTAATTACATCAGCGGGGAAAAACTTTGAGATGACTCGAAGGGTTCCATTCAGAATTCTTCCACCTCTTCTCGATTTATTAACATTGAGTTCGTCTCTGGATGAACCAAAATGAAATCGTTGAAATGTTGCGTAAATATTTTCCTCCTCTTACCCGCACCGCCGTTTTGCAGATTCCGTAGAAAGTAATCACGAAGGTGGAGCAATGTACATCGAATCATCACCACCAAATGCTGATGGATATGTACCAAACAGCAGTTTATTTGGTCCTTGGATCGACAGCCCGACGCAGGTGAAGCTTTTTCCTCGCTTATTATTAACAGTGAAAAAAGAAAAGTGGAAATTTATGGGAAATTCAGGAAGTCAATTTAGAAAAAACGAAAGCATAAAACTAAAGGAATTTTGTAAGAATAAAATGAATCAATCAATTTGTGGCAAAGTGAGAAATACTCAGTTGAAAATTAAAAGAAAATGAATAGAAAATATTAGTGAAAATTTGTGAAAACTTATGAAAATTATAAGAAAGTTACTGATTTTTCTAAAGAAGAGAAAACCCGAAATTTCCATAAAAAATTGTTTCAAATTTAATTTTTAAAATTGCATAAAATGAACATTGAGAGTCTCACAGTCTGACTTTTGCTCATCGCAGGAATGCTCAGAACCGTCTCCAGTTTGTGGTAACATTTGCGCCCTTCCATTGTCGTCCCTACACGGATCCGATTTCGTCGACTGCGGAAACTGTCTCAGCTTTGACCACTCGCTTAGGTAAGCTGTTCTCTTCATGTTTGCTCGAACCGTCGCTGAACTGCATGCAAAATTCGCATCGTTTTCACTGAACTTTTCAGTCACTCAGGTGGAAACTATTGCAATATGAGAAGAATAAGAAAATTGTCTCCGTAAGAACTTTTCAAAGCGATGCATCGTAAAAATATCTCATCCTTCCTTTTACTCTTCGAGCATCAGAAATTGATACTTTTGCCTCTTCTCCCGACTTGCTCATTCATATCGTTTCTTTTCGTCTCGCTGTAAAGTCTCACACAACCCATCGGAACGCATACGAGTTATTGGAACGACGAGATGAGTTCATTCGCCGGATTGCCACCTCTTGAAATGGAGCCCTTACCAAGTCTGTTTCCCTTCTCGCCCTGCGGTTCGGCAAGCTACTCAAGGCCTGAGCGACCGACTCATGATGTGGCGGACGTTTTACTGTCGCTGAAGAACGCTGTGCTTAAGCCAGGAGCTGATAACCATCCTTGTCACCAGTCGCCGTCGCTACAATCTGCACAGAATTACGGAACATCCCCCAACGGACTTTCTTACACCGTTCATCACCCGCAGATCCTTCTCTCGCCCTCACCTCATCATCACTACTATCAATGCCATCAGAATCAAGCACAGAACGGCTACTCTTCCAATGGATACTACGATTCAAGTCCGTCGTGTGCTGCCCACCAACATTACCCAAGCATGAGTGTGAATGTCTCGATGAACATGACGATGCATGGCTACAGCGATGTCCCTTGTTCCCAGGTGAGTCATTAGTTTAATTTCAACCCGGCCCGAATGAAAATGTCGAAATTAGATGCAGTGGAATCCGCCGCCTGCGTCGTCATCGTCAGCCCTCTGCCCTCCGCCATTTAGCCCTGCACCTCCTTACCCCGGTGCAACTTACTCCTTCACTGCCGACTTCAGGCCACCGACAAGCGGAAGTCACTCAGCACAAGAAAACATGGATGAGTCGATGTTGGAGCAAACCAGAAGTTCATCTCCACTTCCTGCGGTTGACGAAAAACCATTTTTCCAAACGAGCACATGCTATTCAACACCAAAAGTCTCACCGACGGGCTATGAGGTAAGACATGAGAAGAAAAATCTTCCTTGCAAATCAAAGAATGTTCGCACAGGTGAAGCCAAAAATTCTTCTATCATCGAAGAGCCACCAAAGCATCGGATACGAGCCTGAAGAAGACAGCAATAGCAACGACGACAGCGGAATCGGAAAACCAAATTTGTGTCGTCTCTGTGGTAAGACATACGCTCGACCCAGCACACTGAAAACACATCTGAGAACGCATTCAGGCGAGCGACCATATCGATGTCCCGATTGCAAGAAAAGCTTCTCGCAAGCGGCGAACCTAACAGCGCACGTGAGAACACACACAGGTGAGTTAGGTTGAAATGTTCCAGGACAATGTGAAAGAACAATTTTCCGCTAGGCCAAAAACCATTCCGCTGTCCTATCTGCGATCGTCGATTCTCGCAAAGTTCATCCGTCACGACTCATATGCGCACTCATTCCGGTAAGCTGGCTGAGCTTTTCTTAGAAATAGATTTGACTGGTATTCGTTTGAAACAGGCGAGAGACCGTATCGATGTCGCGCGTGTAAAAAAGCTTTCTCGGATTCGTCAACACTTACGAAGCACTTAAGGATACACAGGTGAGATTCGTTCTTGATTAAGCTTCTCTCATTTTACCGTCGCATGCAAAAGTAACAATTTCCATTCTTTTCATTCATCAGCGGCGAAAAACCGTATCAGTGCAAGCTCTGTCTGCTCCGTTTCAGCCAGTCCGGCAACCTAAATCGACACATGAGAGTGCACGGCGGAAACGGAAGCTTGCTTGCTTGACACAAGAACTTGAACCCGACAACATTCAACCTGAATTCGTACTACGAATACAACAAGAAGTTCTCGAGCGCTTCTTCGACGATGATTTCCACTGACTGTTTCTACAAGAGCTATGCGAATCCAAATCAATCTTTCAACCACAAGATTTACTGAGTTATTCGAATCGTTTATGTTTGCTAAACTATCCTAAAAGACGATTGGGCAGGCTAATAAAATTAATTGTGCAAATATATGATGTTCTCGATGATGATGTTCTAGTCAAGAGACAACCAGTAAATATTCAGTGTCAGACAATTTAAAACGAAGTTGTAATGAAAACGATGTTTAATGAATAAATATTTGGTCAAAATAAGAAATGAAAATGAGTTTTGGGCTCGATTATGTTTCAGATAAGAAAGAAAGCAGGACAAGGAAGTCTAGTTGAAAAAAGTTGAAGTGAAAGAAATAAAATAACGAGCCAAACTCTTCTCTTAAAGCAGTGAAGCTTTCGGCCATAGAACCTAACTAAGAAACCTAATCGACAGAATAAAGGTAATCCTGGAATTAGGAAAATGCTCAAATTGACTGAGCTGCGTCCATGCTTGGTCTTTATTCTTCAAATGGAGGAAGAACATCATCGTTAATAATGTGACATGGAACTCACACGAAAATCGATCCACGAGAATTGTCAAAACGCTGTCGATTGTAATTTAGTATGAAGAAGATCATGAAGGGAAAATTATAAATCTAATCGATTGCTTTTCAAGCACAACTGAATCTCTTTAAATATTTTAACGGTCTTTCTATTTTTAAAGCAAATTCAAATCCCCGCGAAAATTAACCGCAACCGTTTCGGCTTTCGTAGTTTTCGCTCGACCAACTCGGAAAGTTGGAAACTGAAATTAAAACATTTCGTGACTACAGTTTAGCACTTATCTATCGCTCGAACGTAACCCAGAAACAACAAGAACATGGCCAAGTTTGATTTAACAACGAAGAACTGCGAGTTCCTAGATCGCCACTTAACATTTCCGCTGTTGGAGTTTCTGCTGAGCAAGGATGTAAATATCAACTTTTCAGTGCATTTTCCTCGCACATATAAGTGAAAACAAGATAACTTCGGTTCAGCTTAAGCTTCTGCTTAAGTTAATCATTGTCTCACTGTCCCTTCATCGGTTTTTGTGAACCTAGTGAGACGTGGAATTTTTCTAACCTTTCTGGATCTTTTCCATTTCAGGTTTACGATAAAAACGTTCTACTCAACTTTGTGTTGGAGACAGTCAACCGAACCAACATGATTGATTACACGACCGACATCCGAAAGCGCTTGGAATTGGCTGAAAGTATGCCAGAGGAACTTTCACAGAAGCGCCAGACTGTGGTGGATAACTTGAAGCTCCTTCAAGCTGACGTGAAGCCCTTGATGGATTGTATCGGGGAAATTCAAACTAGAGACATATTGAAAGATTCCAAGAACTTGGCGAATGTTATTCAGTCTGAATACAATGTAAGTGAACAAGTTGATTCCTTCCAGTGGTTGGACTAAGCCGAGTTTTGTTGTAGATCGATATCAACATCATCCAGACCGTTTACAAGCTCGCTAAGTACATGTACGACTGCGGCAACTATGCCGAGACGACATCATACTTGTACATTTGCTTGATGATCATGCAGCCCAACGACAAGAACTACTTGAATGCTTTGTGGGGAAAGCTCGCTGCTGAGATTCTTACTCTCAACTGGACATCTGCGTTGGAAGATTTGAATCGCTTGCGAGAGTTCATCGACAACAGCAACTTCAGCAGCATGCAGCTCTTGACACAACGCACTTGGTTGATCCATTGGAGCGTTCTCGTCTTCTTCCATCACCCGAAAGGTCGCGACTTGATCATCGAGACACTGCTGTACAAGGCGCCGTATCTCAATGTCATCCAAACGACGTGTCCGCATATCTTGCGGTATCTGTCAGTCGCCGTCATTGTCAATCGTGGTCGTCGTAACGCTCTGAAGGATTTGGTGAAAGTTATTCAGCAAGAATCTTACTCGTATAAGGATCCAATCACCGAGTTTTTGGAACATTTGTACATCAACTTCGATTTCGAGGGCGCCAGCTCGAAGCTTCACGAATGTCAGGATGTCATCGTGAATGATTTCTTCATCTACGGCTACCTTGAAGAGTTTGTTGAAAGCGCGCGTATGATGATCTTCGAAACATTCTGTCGGATTCACGAATGCATAACCAGCGAGTAAGTTATCATCCAATCAATGCTCTCTATTAGTCTGACAGTTTAATTTTAGAATGCTTGCCGACAAATTGAACATGAATCAAGATGAAGCCGAATGTTGGATCGTCAACCTCATCCGTAACGCCCGTTTGGATGCCAAGATTGACTCGAAGTTAGGCTACGTCGTTATGGGCGGCCAGCAGCTCAGCCCGTACCAGCAATTCGTCGAGAAGATTGACTCACTCTCAGTTCGTTCGGAAGCTCTCACTGAGCTCGTCGAACGCAAAACTCGCGTTAAGAATCAAGGCGAAAACAACTGGAAGTATTTTTAAGCAGCAGCTTCTAAGTATTTAGATGGATCAAAGTGTTTTGCATAACAATTGAAATAATAAAATGAATTTTCATCTAAACGAGACGATAAACTTGCAATGACTTTCAGAATGCAAGACTCTGCAGTGGGTCAAAGCCTGTGGAACTATGAAATCTTCGAGTGTGGACGAGAATGCCATTTGGTTGTGCTGCATTTAAAGATGCAAGTCGGCATCAACGAGTCACAATAAAGTCATTATCATCGTTGTAAGCAGAAGAGCTCAAAGAAGCAGCCGCGATAGACTGAAGGAACGAACGAGGGATGTTTCGATTCACTTCTATATCTTGTGATGGGATGTGACAGAAGCATTAGTTAGTCTAACTTAGACTGCCGTGATCTTACTCGTCTTAAATAACATTCCGCAGCCAACAATTGAGATCAGCAACTTCTATCTATCTCGATTCTACAACAAATTTTGAATAAATCAAATGCGACGTCTTCATCTCGACAAAGATCAAACGAAAACTTTCTTTTTTATCTTTATTTCAATTAATAATCTTTAATTATAATTTTTCTTTTTATCAATTATTACCATTATACTCAAAAAAAAAAAAGGATTTTACAATTATATCATTAAACTGCATCATATTCATTTATCATCAATTAATGTTCCATTCTTCTCTCACGTCTGTTTATCTTTGCCTTATACTTAGGTAGTTTCACTTTTTCTCATTTATTATTTATGCAATAGGTTTGTTAAGTTTAAATTTCTTACATTAAAAAACGCGATCGGGGAAAATTTGAAGATAAAAAATATTAAACAATGATTTCTCTAGTCGCGCCTTTCGAAAGCCTGAGGGAGCTTTGCAGCTTCGCTCGCACGAAAAATCCTCTTTGAGTGAATGTTACAAGTCGCTAAAATGATTCATCTCTATTGAAGTTAATCGACACATAAACTATGGATCCAGTTCTGCTTCATCTTAAAAGTTAATATTACAATTTTCTTTCTTTTTACAAAATAATTTTTTTGTAGATTTTTCTCGTCATTTTCCCTTGCAATGTTGACTACTGCAAATGTAAAAATCTATACAATAGCTTGAAGTCCTAGCAAAGTCTATACGATTTCAGTGAAACGGAAAGAAAATTGCTCGTGTCGAGGGTTGGACGGCAAGGAATCTTTAGCAGCTTCTCATTACTAACAACTTGAAGAGTTCCAAATCCATAACATTTCCCTGCCGTCGCCCTCTCAATCATCAACTGCTCTTGCTCGTGAAGGAAACTCAAGTTGCCAACTGTATTACCGACTCTCAACGAGACCCTCTTCGAAAGAAATACTTAGGATGAAAATCATTTGTACCATTTTTCGATTTATTTTGGCTGCGATTTAATACAAAATCTGTAGAAAATCTGGAAGTTTTGTCGTCTTAAGTCATCGGCGACGCCGACTCGGCATCAAGAAAGAAATTCGAGGTTTGCAAACAGCTTTCAACGGCACGAGAAGAAACTAGAGCTGACAAGCGTTCGAGAAACTCGATTGGGAACTGGATTAGCTTCCGTCAACCATCAAACTATTTAGCTTCATGTTCGCAAGCCTTGTCTAGTTGCATGACGAGCCAACGAGCAGTTTAGATTTCCATTTCCATCCAACAAACTGGTCAGACAGTTCATCGGTTTCTCGTCTGTTTCCCTCAATTGTTTGTTTATTTCTAGTCGAATTTTATTACTTTCGTTACCGTTTCATTCTCTCGTCAGATTGCTCACAAGATTGTGAAAGTGATCAACGTTTGTTAGCAACCAGAAGCTTCTAACTGGATGAAAATTTTCTCTTCGTTTCAACGGAACGCTCGCGGACTCGCGAGATGTTTCATGATTGTCGATAATCCAGCTATTGTATCTGTTGGTGAGGGGGAAGCATTGTCGACAGTGTATCGATTGCGTTAAGTCGAACTGAAATGATTAAATCTTAAAGGGCCGGCAAAAGGAAGTAGTGCCTCAGGCTTTGATCTAAATCGTTTTAAAATAAAGTGACGCAAGCTCCGTCCAATTCTCTTCACGTCACAAATGTGCGAATTTTCATGTTCTCTAATGATCTGCAGTTTGTTTCTGGTAATTCTTAACTGTCCTAAGTACTTATACGAATCATCCTCGATCGAAAAAATCTATTTTATAAATTATCATTTATCATCATCTTTAACATCGTCATCAACGCTAGCAAGCGAGCGAAAGAAATCTTCAATTAGTCCTCCGTCAACAAGCATTCGTCTCCTCTCTCTCTTATGCCGTAAAATTTGATTAGGTAAAAATAATTGAAACGAGTTTTGTGTCACCAAGAGTTAAACTTGAAGTAGTAAATGATAATTAAGGAAAACTGAACTTATGCGACATTTGTGTGTATGTGTTTGAGTGTTTATGGTGATGACAAACTAGTGAACTTCGGATGTTTCTGGCTTGACTGACGAATGATGATTAGTTGGATCCGGGGCACTATGAGGCTAAAAAGTGAACGAGAAAACCTTTGATTAATTCATCAGTCTGCTTCGAGATTCGCATAGCAAACGATAAGAGAAAACTAAAAAGCTGCAAGAGAACTGATAAGAATGGAGACAACAAACATACCGATTTGCTGACCATTGCGTGTGGTATACCTGGAGGTGGTGCAACAGCGGAGGCGGCTGGTGGAGCGGAGGGGGTCGACTGCTGTTGTGGCGGGCCGCTGGAAGCGTGGGTTGACCCAGCGCTGTGAGGCGCTTCTAACGGCGTTGTACTATGGGCTTGTTGTGTATGCAGTCCACCTGAATAATAGCCACCGTTAATGCCAGCTGCGAATGGGTTCAATTATGGTTTGGTTTCAATTTTCTTTCTTTCAACAAGGACATCGAGCAAAAACATTTGATAAACTTGGACGTTATTGCTCATGCAATGAGTAATGTTTGGGGCTTTGAGCCTCAATTCAAGACTCATGACTCGATTGGTGAAGCCGAAGGCCTCGCAAATCTCAAGACAAAATGTTTGAAACGAAATCATAAGCACGTTGGGACTAAGAGTCTCTAATAAACGTCAACCGATCCTCACCTTCCGAATATCCCGCGGCACCCGTTGATCTCATGAAGTATTCTTTATTCACACAATTTCGCAAGCATTCAGGGATGTTGCCGATGATCGCTCGTCTGATTTCGCTTGCGGCCATTTCGCGTAATTCTGTTGTGGCAGCTTCACTGTAGAAGGCAGCGTGCGGAGTACACAGCAGATTTGGTGCATCTTTCAAAGCGCCCTGTCGTGGAGAAGAGAAAGAGTTAGTGATGACTTCAGACGAGTTCTTGTCGCGTTTGAGCTAAGCGTTTTAGCTTTGGCTTGTTTTTGTGTTTAATAAAAACCTGAAATACATTATATGGCTCATTCTCATGCACGTCCAGTGCAGCCGCTCGTATTCTGCCTTGCTTCAGCGCCTGAGCAAGCGCCTCGTCGTCAACAAGTCCGCCTCGCGCTGTGTTTACTAAGAATGCACCAGGCCTCATCTAAAAAGAAGAAATGTCACGAAAATTCCATTGAAAGCGAAAGGTTCACTCACCTGTTTAATAGTGTATTCATTAATAAGATGATGATTATGTTCGTTTAATGTACAGTGCAACGAGACACAGTCCGAGTGGAAGAGAAGCTCTTGGAGGGTGTAAACACGGTTCAGCCCGAGTGATTTCTCAATGCCGTCGGGCAGATATGGATCGTAGAAGCTGACATTGAATCCGAAAGCTTTGGCTCTCAACGCAACTGCACTGCCAATACGACCGAGACCAACGATACCTAATGTGTCGCCGCGTATCCGCGCACAACCCTAAAATGATATCAGATCGATAAGTCATTTTGTTAGACCATGAAAGCGTCTCAATGATTTACCTGAGCGGCATCTCTCACTTGCTCTGGACCGGTGAATTTCTTGCCTTCTCGTACCATGTTTGCCAGCCAGTAGGTTCGTCGATAGAGATTGAGTATCAGACAGAGCGTTGTGTCCGCGACTTCCTCCACTCCATATCCGGGAACATTGCAAACGGCAATGCCAAGTTCACCAGCTGCCTTCACGTCAATGTTGTCGACTCCACTGCCAATGCGCACAATGATGCGAAGGGCTTTGAATTTCTCAAGATCCTCCTTTGTGAGAATTATTGTGTGCCACATTAATGCGCCTACAGCTTCGTTTAATACCTACGAGTGAAGTGGAAGGTTAGCGACAGTAATTGGCCAGCGGATTTGAGGATCAACTTACTTTCTCGTGAATTTCAGATGTGCTTTGTGCATCGCAGAACGCGACGGTCGCAACATCTTTTAGTATTGGCATCTCAATGGAACAATCTCTACCATCTAATAAAGCTACGAGAGGCCGCGTTTGCATGGGGCCATTTGATGATATCGGACCACGAACCGCGTCCATGCGAGAACGTTTATTCGGCATCATCTTTATGTCCTTTTGTAGATCAATGTCTGCGCCTTCACTCAAAATATCGAAAATAATAATAAAAACTGAAAGATTCGTTCACGAGTCTTTCACACTGCACTGATTTTCCGTATTGGCTTCAAGGACTTCAGTGCTTCCTTTTGGTTTGAACTGATTTCGCTGTCTCTTAGTGTCTGTTATTGCGATCTTTTGAGGATTTGCGTTGTCAATAACTTTGAGTTTATGCACCGAAAAAAACTAAAATGCTGATTTAATCACTTTTCTCTTAGTCTTCATTATGCAAATTAATCTGGAAAGAGACAAAAAGTTTCTTGATTAGTTTTCAGACTTTCAGGCGTTTGAGCTACAAAAAGTTTCACAATTTAGGAGGCAAATTTTTGCGGGGACACAACGGTTGCCACTTCAGAGGTTAAGGGCTCATCGGCACACTTCAGAGCATATGAGCAGAGAAGGGAATCCATCCATTTCAATTACGTTAAATGGCTTTAACTAAAATCACATAATCTTATGTACTCGAGCATTTACTTTTTATCGTAAAGCTCGAGGAACTTTTCCTCCTCTCATCCCTCGTCAACAAAGCGTTACATAAACATGAATATGTCATGAAATGTGCTCTTAACAAGATTCAGAAGTTTCAAACAGTTTCCGAGCAACTGTAAAACTTTATTCGCAGCCCCACAAACTGAACTTTGCAGAATTAAAATAGTTTGCTGAAAATTTAACTAAACAATTATTGGAGAGCTGATAACAAGCGGAAACTGCCGGCATGGAGGGAGAGGGAGTGGGAAGACGGAAAAGTTTTCCATCGGAAACTTCCTCTGTATTAGCAAAGATTTAAGTTTTCTTCTTCTCCGCTTCAAGAACAATTTTTGCGAAACTTTCTCTTAACGAGTAAGCTCTGAAAATTTTCCATGTATGGGAAAACTTCTTGACAGTGTCGCTGCGAGAGAGAAGAAAACTTTTGCTTTTCTGCTGAAGAGAAGTTTGAAGCTAATAACTTAGCATTCTTCTTTCTTCAACTTCTACTTGATAGGGTCATGAGATGATTGCGAGTTTCGAGGAAGTCGAGTTTTGCTTAAAGCTTTAGGAAGATTTGACGAGAAGTTGGTGCACGTTTGGGCTGACCAGGGAGATCTTTTTTGCTAGTTTTACTGGGATATCAAAACAGAGAGACGACAACGCTATTCATTAGATTGAAATGTAGATAAAACAAGGACATATTCAACTGCTTCCAAGCTGTCGCCATCAGCACTAAATCACAAAACTCACTCCACTACTTTTTGTAGACCATCAACTGCAACTTTATTCAGAAGTTTCCGTCAATCAAACGGAAGAAACCATTGCAAGCCTTTCGCTACCAGCTGAACCTGTCACCCGATCACAATCTTAAGATTCTCATGAAACTTCTCGGCAAAACAAAAGGATAATAATAAACCTTCGTATTGAAGCAAAAGTAAAGTTTCTCGTGCTCGCATTCAAAGTTTCTTTCTGGCAAACAAGAAAGAGCAAGCGAAGGGAAGAAGAATTGAGCCAGAAGTTGGTATGAAATTTCTTCGAGTTTTCTATTTAAACTTTCATAAAAAAAGTTAACTGGAAAAAGTATCGGAGGAGTTTGCTTGCGAAAGAGAAAACTCATAAATTAAATACTTTTCGGAAAGAAAAGTTTTTCGATCAAAAAATTCTCCTTCTCCTATTCACCGCCCACTTTGCCACCCTTCGCCACGAAAACAAAGTTTTTCAGTTCAGACTTTTCGCAAAAACAACGCTGCTATTCAACTTTGCTCCTCTGTTTTAAGCCTCTGCTCAAACGCCCCAACTCTTTCACCTACTCTCCCCTCAACCATCTGCCTCATCCTTCGTCTCATCCCAGCTTCTCGAAAACTTTTGGAAACAAATTTAAACTGCGAAAATCGTTTACGAAATATTTCGAATTATAAAACTAAATTTTTCATGCATAATTTCCAAGAGATTCAGTGGATTCGAGCGGGTGTTGAAACCTAGTTCAACTTCTCTTTCAGCGTTGAGTTGCATAGAAGTTTTATTGCTTCACACAACAGAACTCGACGTCAATTCATAAAGGGCGAAGAGGAAAAATGAAAAAGTTTTCCATCAACATTAAGTGAAAAACTCTCGAAAAGCTATGAAACAAATTTCCTAAACAGCTCATAAAGCATAATCTCCATGCTCTGAACGCTCATATGCTTCAGCATACAGTGCGAAACTTTGTCTGTTCTCTCACATTAAAAAGTTTGTTTCCGAATAGCTGCGTTTTCATATTTTCATCGACCCCCGAGTGGAATGAGGTTTTCACCACGGTTTAATATCAAACGAGTGAGCGAGAATTTGTTGCCAAAGCTTCCAAATTATACTTTTTGAGTTTTTAAATTCAATTTAGTCATTGAAGTCGTTTCGGTACGCTCTTGGCAGATTTGCTAAGCTTAACGCTTAAGGGTCAACGACTGGTTGAGCAATAGTCGAAACAGTTAAACTAAACCGAGCACGAGGCGAACAAACAAGATACGTTAGCCTCACGACGATTGAGTTATACTTTTCGACTCATCACGAGCTTCAACATCGCTAACAATGTCACAATGCTCGGCGAAAGTTTGTTCGTTGTTTAATTATGAAAAGTCCCTCAATTCAAAACCGGATGAGAGAAAAAGAAGAGGAGGAGGAGGAGGTGGAGTTGCCTTGGGGGGTTGAAATTATTTTGTGATGAAAATTCTATTCATTATACAACAAACAACTTTTATCATGGAGGCATTAAAAACTTTTGTTAATACGACCGTAGATTGCTTTTTATGAAATATTTTTTGAGAAAACTTTTCACTCTCCCGGGCGTGGGACGCGTCCGAGGGAAGAGGGCAGGAAGGTTAGTTATGTTTTGACTTTAAACACTTTGTCGAAGAGAGTGACAATGATTTTAATGGGAAGCAACTGAACTGGAGCTGCCATCAGGTTCAGCGAATTGCATCAAGTACAAGGAATTTTTGTCTGCCTTGATTGTAATGAGCGACCCTAAAGGCAAATAAATCAGAGCTCTAAATAATTAAAATTGTTTCTAATTATGAAAATCATGTAATTCAACATTTTCATTTACGAGGGACGCTACCTCGTCACAGAGCAAGAGAAGTGCCTTGCCCGGTAAATCAGAACTGAGGCAGCTTTCATGAGATTGTACAGCGTCACGATGGCGATTCGCTTGCTTTAGAAACGTAAACACTTCTGGAAATTCTGGGAACCCAACGACACTCACAAGTATAAACTTCATCGAACAGCAACAAATCCCTTCAAATTCCATTGAACCGGAAAAGGGATGGCATTAGAGATATAAAGTGAAGACTCGTGGGTGAAATGTCTCCCAGTTTCCACAGTTAAACGGCCTCCGAAGACGTCAAACGACCGAGCCGTTCAAGCTCAGAAGGAACGAGACATTTGAGGCTTCTTTAATCTTGTCATTTGTCAAACTTATGACTGAGAACTTTGAAAACATTTTCGCAGTTAAGCTTAATGCTTCCCGCTCCCGCTTCATCATCAGCATTAATTCCCAACAAGTAAAGTTCTGAACAACATAATAACTTTCAGTATAAAAAACTTGGAAATGATTTTTATTCTCAGTCTCACAGTTCAAGCGAAAGGGAGCCGGTGAAGAAGCAAAGCTCTTAGCAACAACCCACTCTAAGAGATCTTTGATATCCTCCTTTTTCACCCCTAAATGTTGTTCGTATTTTTCAACGAAGGAACTTTGTTCTTGCTTCTATTAAAATTATAATTAAAAGTTGGTGAAGAGGGAGAGGGCAGCGTCCCTACGGAGTTTGATTCAAGGCTTTGTTTTTGTTAAGAATAAATTCAAATTAATGTTTTGTGCCTTCAACACACATTGACATTTTCTGGTCACCCATTTTGTCCTAGATGTTGTTGTTTACAGCCGAGTCCATTTCTCCCAAACCCCCCAATTTCAAGAGCGAACATTATAAACAACTTTAACTCGACAAACAAAAAGTTACTTTTTGTGTTCCACAAATTTTCTGTTGTTGTTCTTTCTGTTTTGTGCTTGATAGAAAATGGAAACAAGCAGTGGAGCAACCTAAGGCTACCGTTTGGTTTAAGGGCTTTTTCTTAATCACAACATGTTGATGTATCTATCCAGGTTAAATGGACTTTTAATTTAAAAATGTTTCGAGATTTATTAGGCTGATTGGAAGTTGTAAATCTCAAATAACATCGGTTGATCCACCTTCAACATTACAAAGGATTAAGGAAACCGATCAGGGTCATCCTCAAGCTCACTGAAGTCAGACAAATATCCTTTCGACTGTCAAAAGAACAAAGCTCGCTGCTTCTTTCTTTGGCCATTGAAAAAGCCCAAAAGTCAGAAGTTAGTTGGACACTTCTTCTTGCTTCTTCATGGAATATTGTCTGTCGAGAGACAAACCGGCGAAAGCATGTAAAAGTTTTATTAAATTGTCAACTTTTTTTCGGTCTCAGCATTCCCCATTACCCGTTGTGACGCGTCATCAAATAAAGTTTTGAGTCAGAGATAATCCCAATCGCGAAATTGATACTTTTTTGTTGTATTTGCTTCTTCAGGAACCAGAAAACATTTTCCGCATAAAAATCATTAACTTTTTAATGTGCCGCTGGTTTTAATATTTTATCATATTTACGACTCGTTCTACCACTTTTAATATCCCCAACAATGGCCCTTAATATTCCTCAACACAGCCAAAGCTTCATCAACAATGTGTTCGATCGGGAAGGTAACGTTGGGCGCCTCATTCTCCTAATAGATTTTGTGATTCAACTGAACCGTAAAGGACAAAAACGATAATGATTTAAATGGAAGGAGATTAGTCGGAAAACAATCAGACAATGCCAATGATACATTTTTGCAATGCTCGTCAGCTTTTCTCTGTTACTGTCATCGCTCCATCCCATTCTGGCGCAATAAAACGAAGAAAGAACGAGAGAAGTTTTTCGGAGTTTGCGTATGTTTCGCCTCCGGTTTTCACAATAATTTTCCCTGGGATTCCATCATACTCAGCACAACATGGAAACATTTTCGCCGGCTTTCGTCTTGTCCTTGCTTGTGTGGGTTTGCTGTATCATAAAATATTGTCGCAAACCCGAGAATCATCGCAGTGAAGACAAACTAATGCTACGACAGTAATAAAATTGCCGAGTAGCAGCTCAATAGACTAGTCGAATCCGCATTTCATGAACCGACAGACGAGCCAGTTAGCTTAGAAGTTGAATCTCGTTTAGCCTGCAAACATTTTCCTCCCTCATCCGTTCCGAATCAATTATTAAAAACTTCAATCCGCTCGCTTCCATCGTCAGCATGAAGAGCGAATCTTCAAGTTTCATTTGTCGGCGAACGAGAAACGAAACGACCTTTTCACTTTTCCAAGCGTTTGTGCTGTATCTAATGTTTGTTTGTGATCGTGGGTTCCTGCGCGTGATAACACAAAAGTTTTAAAGGGGATGCTTCCGTATTGAGCCTACCGAATTAAAGATTCTCTCGAAGGTAAAGTTCGTTCTTCCAGCTTGAACATGAAGCGGCTTTGTCGAATAACAAGAGAGGTCGACATAGAATAATTACCATTCTACCTATAATTTAATCAGGCAGGATCAAACGTCAGGCAAATTTATTTTGCGTTACATTGCATCCTGTTGGTAGCAGAGGAGAAAATCTATCCATCTTGTTAGTGGAAGAGTCGAGAGAAAATCTATCGACAAGAAGTTTATAGAAATTAAAACGGTAGTCTCAAGCAAACGGTTTAGGTTTGCCTTATCGCCTGATAAAATTGAAGGACTCGTCGCACTTACTCAATTTATGTAATCACCTTCGTTAGCTTGTCGCACTAACACACAGGAATCTGCTGCAAAATGTTCAAAAACTTTCTTCGTCGAACCGGCGAAACTTAGGCATTGTTCTTCAATAAAACGATTGGAAACTTTATTATGTTTCGACGCCTTTATTTCCATCGCCTCATCGAGTCAGAAGCGGTGTGAGGGGAAAACGAAGCTCGCAAGGAAAACTTTTTCGACACAACAAAAGCACATTTAAAGCAGAAAGACGGAGAGAAAATCCCAGAGCGCACAAAGTTAAAGCATACAGCAGAACGTTGATGGCTGCTTACAAACTTCCACCCCCTGAATATTCCTTTTCAATAAATCTCACCTCGCTTCGATCTGTTCGAATCGAATTGAGTCGAGAACTAGGAGGATATTAATATTTATATGTTGCTGTGTGCGAAGGTACGATGGACTAGGAGCGATTGTATTTCCTCGGCTGATTTATTTCTGCGTCCAGTACGAAGTGGGAAGAACTCGTGATACTGCAGATGGAGCCAAGGACTGATATGAAGGCTACAGTTGTGTCTGTGCACAGAGAGCAAACTTTGTTTGTTTAGGATGTTGGTCGGAGCATAGAAATGATTGAACTTTCACCGTTTTCCTATGCACTTGCGTTTTGAATAAATGCGACGATAAATCTAACACAAAATATCATAAGAACTTTCTAGTTCAACTTGTCTGTTTTTATCGGAAACGCCGCAAACTGTGCAGGATTTGCTTGACATGTCTCAACTTATTTTGTAAATTTTTCGAGCTGCCAACTAATGAAATTTGATTCTTTTAATTATCCTCAACTCCTGGAAACTCAAAACGCAAAGTTTTAATTAAAAAAAGTAACTTTCCGTGCCCACTCAGCATCCACCCACCCCAGGCTTCGTCAAAATGTTGGGTGAGTGAACAAGCAACGGAAAACTTTCTCCGAAACTTTTGTTGCTTTTCTCTCTCGTTCTCGTGTTGAATGTATCGTTGAAGTCTGTGCGCCCGTTTCACAAGCTTCTTGTTCGTCTACCCATTTAAACGGAAAATAAGGGAACGAATTTATAGGCTGAGAATATCGTTGGATAGAAGAGAAAGTTTCGACGGAAGACTCTTTCTCCCTCTGTCATGAATTTGAAGACGAGATGATTTTATGCTTATTGAACCATAAAGCGAGGCGAACTTTTTCTAATCACAAATTTTGAAGCAGGCGCCGACTACGAAAGCCCGGGAGTAATTATAGTGAAACGATGCCATTACGGTCGCGTTGAATCTTTCGGTGAGATTTCGGCGAATTCGCGACCACTTAGCCTTCATGGAAGGTACGTGGAAGGGTACGGAAGCGTCCAAACTTTATTCCGATAATTAAAAAAGCTGTGAGATGAGAGCGCGAAAAGTTTTGCGAGAAGTTCTGAGTGCTGGTGATTAAAGAAACTTATTAATCTTTTATTCCAGCCACCCCGATCGCGACGTTGAATCTTATAAAGAATTTTTAACCGAATTCAAGCGCATAAATTAAAAGGACTGTGAAAAGTTTGGCTCTGATAACTTTAAGGCAAAAATGGAAACTTTATCGACTGAAGATGGAGCGAGAGAAGAGAAGTGAAAACGAAGGAAAAGCTGTGTTCGGAAACAAAAACAAACTTTTTCGCTTGTTCTCCGGACGAGAGCGCGCTGAAAAAGCGAAGACTTTCCTAACTTTTTACAACATCGAACTGAAAAGAAAAGTTTCGCCGAACTTTTGAGGAAAGTTTTTCGATCTCAGGACACTGCTCGGAAGGAGCGGGCTCGACGTTCGTGTCGGAGGAACGAAAGTTTTCAACTCCTCAACCTCTCCGCGAAATATTAGTTATAACTCTGTTAAGCGGGGCTCAACCCTCCGCCCATCCTTACGACGGTCGGCAGCTCACAAACAGATTTATTCGATCTTGCCCTCAAGATATACTTGACAAGCAAGCACACAACGGCACACCGGCAGCCAGCCCATACCAAAGTTCAATCTCTTAATTTCTAGATGAAAAATTCAGTCTTTTGCGAAATTTGTAATGACAAAAGTTTGTTGTTCGCTTTGTTTCAAACAACGACGAACTGTGTAACTTCGTGGCAACGTCACCGCCCCTCAATTGCTTTGGGAGATCTTTCATGAGTTATCTTGATGGGAAAGAATATAAGAAACGTACAGAAGTAAAAACGGAACTTTTGAATAAAGAAAATTGTTTGAAACAAACTTTGAAGACGAGCGACCGAGATAAGGAGGGAAGAGGAGAGTGGAAAGAGAAGCGTGATGGAAAAGTTTTCCCTTATTTTAATTGTTTCGAGGAGAAGCAAAGGAAGAACTAGCGGGAAAACGAAAGTGGGATAGGAAGAAGTAATTGATGTTGTTTGTCATGAAAGGAGTTTATAAGTCCTATAATTATTTTAGTGTGAGATAAACATCGACAGTTCATCGGGACTGCTTCTCACCCGATCGATAGTTGACAAACTCACAGGGAAAATAATTAAATTTGATAAAGCGCTGCCCGAAAATATCTGCCGAGCTTCACAAGTGAACAAAGTTTTCAACTCTCTCCCCGCCCGCTATCTTAGCTACTCGCAATAAAAACTCATTCTCAAGCAGGCGAGAGAACTTTGCGAATCAATCTTGAGATGAAAACGAGCACAGAAAGTTCGCTTAACTTTCACGTCTCATTCCCTTGTTCGTGGCATAAGTTTATGTTGGTAAAGCACAACCTCCCCGGCAAAATTTCCGTCCCACCCTCTTAACATTCTCTTAATTTTTCACCCGGAATCCTTAAGAGTTTGTTCTCTTGCTCTGAAGTTAATTTAAAAACTTTTCCAGCACGATGCGGACGAGTCGGGGATAAGTGGAGAATTCTTTCAAAAACAGTAAAATGGAGATTTTAGGAAAATGTTCGAAGCGAAAAGTTTTCGAAGCAAAAGTTTCAATTTACTTGCGATGTGTACGGAGCCCCCGCATTTCACTCGGAGATTAAATCGCTCGCTCTCGATACAAAAGTGTGCGGGAGATGGTTTCGAGATAAATCAGAACAGCTACTTACATTTCACACTCATCTCAGTTCTTTTTATTGATCGTCATTACTCCATCGAACGAGAAAGCATGAGAAAACTAACACGAAGCCTCTGGAAAGAGTCAGGAAAGAAGGAATTCAAATTAGAATCACATCATCGAACGGAATAAATCAATGCGGATAAGGCTGATCAACTGATTTGACAGAGACGATCTCTGAAGCTTTGCTGATCTCAGATCAGTGATTTACATTGTGTCAATCAATGTTTATGACTAGCGACGAAACACAAGCGAACGATCAAGCTTAACGATTTTATTGAAATCGAGAATTGAGGAAAAATCTTTCACATTGGCGAACGTGTAGTCGAGCGAGCTTACATTGCATTTCAAGCAATTTTTGATGTCTAAACACTTGAGACTGAATGAGTTTTCACAGACCGAGCAGCGTGCTGGGAAGTGTGGAAATGTTTGTTATTACTCTCACTGAATTTTCCACATTTGTTTTCGAAAGAAAATTGATACAAATTTGATTCTCAAAGCGACCGCGAACGTGAAAATGATTGCGTGAGGCAACAAAAGCAAATCGCAGTGATTACGACTTCCATTGTATTTGTTGGATCAAATAAGACTTGAAATCATTTTTAATCGTGCGAAGCGTCGTTGCTGTTTTTCTGTTTTCCGAAGCAAATAAGACAAGAGATTTGTCCCAAGAGACCGCCGCGTTTCGCGCTTAATTCGAGGGCTTTTCCCGATGTCTAGACCGAGTCGACTGACAATCTAAGACTCCTAGTTTTTTCTAAAATGGAGCAGTTGATCAGGCTTGGCTTCTTTATCCCATAATATCTGTTCTCGAGTAATCTAATAGCAAAAACAAACTAATTTACTTCACCGAAAAAGCCCAAAAAAGATACAAGAAACAACGCGGGGATCTTGCGTCTTGCTATTCAACAATGAATGATTGTTTACCAGATCTCGCCACTGACATTTGAGGAGGAGATGGAGAGCGGACAAGAATCCATTACACATTTTGCGGTACATTTCTTATTCACGCTGTGGCGAGCAAGAGGAAAGTGCTGATTTGCTTCAACTGGAAATCGCTTCCTCGTTTGTAAATATCTCGATTCTTGTAACGAAAGCAACTCGCGCGCCTTTTCCATGACCTTAGTAAACTGACAAATGCTCGTACGCTTTTATTGTTTGACAGATTGATTAAACTGATGCCACATATTCGACCGAAAAGTTCTCACAGGCTTTGAGTCACAGCAAACTTTCTTTTTGTTTCAATCGATTCGTCGATCGATCAACAACAAAATGTGTGATATCTCGTCAATTTTACAACACAGAATCGCCAGCTGACTAGCGACAACAACAAATGCAGTGGCCATCAAGGCCATCGGACGACCGATTACAGCTGAATCACTAAAGCGAATCACTGCTGATAGCTTCTTTTGCAAGAATGCAGCGAACGTGAGTCAGTCGGAAAGCTCAAAGACTTCAGAATAAATAAAACTGTAATAATAGACATTTTTGTTTAAAGGCAGTCGAGGAGTTTGCGAAGGAAAGTCAGAAGTTGCAGACGCAAGCGAAAATGCTCCAGTTACGAGCCGCTCAAACACATTGGCCCCGAAATGAAAGCGCTCGACTAGCAAATCCTTTCGAGTTTTACGTCTGCCTCAGCGTTTTCCAACTTGACTTTCTGCTGATGACGCTGCTCACATTCCCGCAGAAATCACGAAAAATACAACATAAATACACTCTCCTCTGCTCTGGACGTTTGCGCTGAGATCAACAAAAGTTCCGAGTCTAGGAAACACCTGAGTCGGCAGAAACTTGCTTCACATCGTGTCCACTCAACCGCAAAGAAACCGAAACGGCTCAATTAAATTGTTGCGAATTCATAAGCTTCGAGAAATCAGTCATCAAGTGATCGAGATAGGGTTGGCCATCGGTTGCTTGAAAGTGTTTTCTGGCCATCGTTGGGGTCAAAATATTCTCTGCCTAGCTTTGACCTCATCGCCGCTTGGATCAGCGAAATCATTTTTTAATGCGATGCAACGCTTTATTTAGATTTACTTTTCGTTTCTGGCTTCGGCCGTTTTCAAACGTTAGGCAACAACAAGAAAACTGGAAATTCATGTACAGCGTGAAGCGAATCGGGCAAATCAATGAGGAAGGAGAAACAGTGAGAAGTAAAATAACAATTCTTCAGTGCTCGCTCGTTTTGAGCTGAAGCGTTTTTCGGGATTTTTCAATGTGGTTGAGATTTATTGGCTGAAATCTGACGGCTCTGGTGATTGAGAGAATCGTCAGTGTTATTAGAACCGCTAGAAATGGGTCGACTTGGTGGTGGATCAACAAAGAAATCAACAACTTTTAATTGACTCGAGTCTGTCACTTAATTGAATTAGCTAACTTGAGACTTAACTCGACCCCCCAGCATAGGTCAAAAGCCCTTTGATTAAACGCGGTTTCTATTGTATCATCCACGTCGCTTTGAAGTTGAGCACAAAGGTGAAATATGAAAGGGAATTTCACAAAGAAAAAACATTTTCTTTTCTCAGCGAGCGCTTCCAGTGCGTCGTGTCTCGTTATTTAGGTACTCTCAACAAATCTTTGACACTTTCGAAAAGTCAACGCCTTGTTGTAGTTAATCAGACACGAAAAAATGTGTTCGAGAAAAGAAGCGACTAACGAATCTTCGCTTTTGTTGAAGAATACGTTCACTTAGTAAAGCGAGATGAGTGAAGCGATATGAAGTACAACATATCGATCGAATCACAAAACCAATGCCACAAAAGCGAAACAGTTTCGGAGCCCTGTCAAGATTGAACTTTAAAATGAGAGTTCATCCACTTCGAGAGGTCCATTCACCATCTTATTTTATTATTTTCTTTCTTAAACTTGAAGTTTATCGATTCCCTGTCTGTCTTCCTCTTTTCGTCTTGCAGAACTTTTTAACTTTTTTCCATTCGTGGCTCGCTCAAAGTGCTACAAAAAGATTTCGAACAAAATGAAGACAAGAGTGAACTGAGTGGTAAATTACGAGATCAAGCTTTTGAAATTGTAAAGAAAGAGCGCTGACCAAGCGGCAAACATCGCGCAAAAAGGAAAGAAAAGAAAAATGAACTGTAGAGGGAGAGAGAGAGCAATGCCCGACCTCATACTCTTTACATTTGTGTCTCCAAACGGCGCGACCGCAACCGAATCGCTTCCATAATTGATGGGCTATAAAAAGTTGTTCACCTTATCGAAACCGAAAAAGTCATTAGCGCAAGTTCATCGTTGCATTCGCCGTCTCGACGGCAATCACGCTGCTCATGACTTTCCTAAATGGCCGACAATCGATTTTTAAGCCGGCCGAGCGTCTCTGTGTTTCCATTCGACTTTCGTTCGATTATCCAAGAGCAGCGAAACTTTTCCAAATGTATTTAATGATGCATGACGAAAGCTAATACTCGGAAAATGTTGACGTTCGCCTTTCGGCACGGCGGAGAACCGCGAAGTAGACGAACGTTTCTGCTAGTCGATTGCGCACTCAGTAAGCTTTTCTGCATATCCTGTCCACAGCGACAGAGAACGAAAGGTTGCGCAAGATAAACTCAAACTTGAATTCATTTAAATTTCGCTTCGGCATCGCCAGAACGGAAGCGACAGCGCCGCAAGGCCTTACATCGAGCATCGACGACTAAGCCGCGTAAAACTAAAATAATTTCTCAACTTTTCAGGTTTCTACTTCTCTTCTTCTCGTCTTTAACAAGTTTCGGAGAATGTTTACTTGCTGTTTGATAAATCATTTGAAATAAACACATACGAGAGAGTTCACATTTATGTTAATTTCTTTGAAAGTGCTTGACTTGCGCTGCCTCGTGATGTTCTTTCGAACGTTTCTCGCTTCTTCTTCTCTCGCATTTTGACAAATCATGAATCATGAAGGGGCCGGTGCTTGTTATTGCCATTCGTTCTTCGCTTCCTAACATCACAAATTAAAATTTATTTAGGGAGAGAGCAGCCTGTGATTAATGATTCGGCATTCAAGTGGAATTTAAAGTTTGGAATCCCAAGTTTGGATGCGAACTCGTACAGGGACGAATCACTTCATGAATCTCCGATGTCCAAGCATAATTTTAATTACCTTACTCTAGCAGTTCCAAGCTTTAACGACCCACATTTGTCACGACAGATTCTCGTTATCTCTCATTGAGATGTTTTTGGCTTTTAGCTACCGCTTGTCAATCGAACGACAGCACAATTTTGTTGCCGACGACTCTCGACTCGAGAGAAATGAGATCGAGAGTTTGATTGAACGTTTCTAGACTAATGCGAGCTGCATCCATAAATTGAACTGCACGCATTTGCCCATCTTGCAATGATCAAAATGCGGTGGAATTTCCAAGATTCATCTGACTGACAGCCGCAACCGGTGAACTCAAATTCAGTGCAAAATCTTTAACCATATTTTTAGCATGAACATTTCCACGCAGGCTCTGCTCACTACTTTAAAGAAATTTTGACAATTCATAAAGAGAAATACATCTTCACTCACTTCGAGCTTATGAAACAGAATAAATCATCGGCAAACATCTGGCAAGTTTGTGTGTTTCGGGAAGTGGCTTTGAATGTATGCTCTCGAGTCTTCAAACATTTTTTCTTCATAAATTTAATCTTGACGAGTTTTCATTTACACACACGCACGGAACTACATCGCAGCCAACATCGGCATCGACTCATCGCTCAGAGAAGACGCGAAATAGAAACATCAGAAAATGCTTTAATAACTTTTTGTTATTTTTAGCTAAACGAGCAGAATCTAATTTCGGACCGATAGAATAACGAGAATGAAAGGAGACTTAAGCATGAGGCGATGATTTGAGGGCATGCGAGAACTGGAGATCCGTGATCATGATTTGTGCGAGAGCGCTTGATCGATAGCTGACTCGAAATCGAGTTTAATCAAATCGAGTTTTGCCGCTGTCCCTAATTAGGGAGAGGTGAGACAACTCTACTCCAGAACAGTTTCCGATTAGCAGAGCTGTCAGTAGATAATTCATAATCTTAATTACATCACAGCGAATCTGCCCAACTTGTGAAGAACTTTAATATTTTTCAGTAGCTCTCTTCTTGATTGTGTGACTGAACACATATTCGGTCATTTAGCCGCTCTCAATTATTGATTAGTCGCTGCTCTACGTCACGAGTTGTTTCATTTCTCGGTGAATATATCATCGAGCTAAGTAGCCCCGCATCCTTTCCACAAAACGCAAACGCGACTGAACGTGATGAATCCATAGTTCCATTTATGTTCATTTGCCATCAACCGTCCGGCGACAACAGAATTGGCGAGAAGCAGAAATTAAATTTCAAGCTCGGGCAGACACAATAAAGTAAAAAGAAATCCAGAATTTTTCGATCGGTCGTAGGCGTTTAATTCCATTGTAAACTCACGAGTACAAAAACAAAGCGGAGATACTTGAGCGCGGCGCTGTGAGCGAGACACGAAGTGAATTTCCATAAAATATGATTCGAAAACCAGTTTGAGAGACCGCGAGACCAATTATTGAAAGACGAGTCATTCGAGGACTTCGCACAAGCGAACTCAACGGATTGCACACAGGAAGTTCGTCGAGAGGGGGAAACTAAACATCTGCCTTCAAGAATGCAACAAATATTTATGACACAAACTTTATGTTGCTTCATTGAGCGTCGAGAACCGAAGCAATCGTCGCCTTGACGCCCGCTCGAGTAACATCATTCAGAATAATCAGACTCGGTGCGCGGCTGAAGGTTAACGCTTCTTCTTCTCCTTTTTTTCATCGCAATTCCGAAGCAATGGCTTATTTACGCGCGCAATCAACTACGCCGGGCTCGGTCAACATCTCCCTTTCTCTTTTGATTTCATTCTCATCTCTTCGTGCGAAGGAAACGAGAAGAACGAAAACAATCGAGAACTATCTTTGGCCAGCATCAAGACAAACGTTCGATGGATTTATAATGCGTCGTTATAGAGGACGTGAACTTTATAAGAACCAAACAGAGTCAAACGGCGCAGTCATGAACTTAGACAAAGTCGCTTCTGACGAGCTCTGTAATCAAGAGCGAGCAAGAAGAAGATGACGAAAATGATAAATACCGACAAGGTCAGTAGCGAGTTGGAAGTGAGCGGCAACCACAATGGAATTCATACATTCACATCGCCCAGACGAATTGATATGTACTGCTTGTGCTCGTTTGAGGCAGAAAAAGATAAAGCGCTTCTTTCTCCCGATGACGCGGCGCGCACATTCGAAGAAAATATTTCGCCACGTTTTTGCGGAGCTTGCATAAAAGGTGAAACATCATTCTCATCTGACTTTTCATTAACACATCCCGCGAGCTCAACATCTGACGCAACGGCTCACGAATACTCGAGCAAGAGCGCCGACAACTTCAGAGTCTAAATTTCAGACATTTTTCAATCTTCGAGTGAAATAATTTAATAACAATGAAATAATGGCGGCTAAAATGAAAACAGAAACTGTTACGAGATATGTGTCAGGCGCACATCGGTCGCAAGAGCACGAATAACAACACAGCGATGAGATTGAGCCGCATCATGAAATTAACGTTTTAATGGGTCGCGCTCGATTGAATTGATGTCGTTTGCGTTCCTCTCTCCCCGGCGAACCGCTTTTAATTTTCGATTTTCGACGCCGTTCCCTCCCACCCGATGACCAAGCTTCGATTTATTGCACCCGCTATAATCGTAGTTGATAACAGTTGATATGCTTCGAAATCTTTCTGTGAAAAGACTCGCGACAATTTCATAATCAATATTTCCCTCGATAGCTGATAAGTTTTCTCGAAGAAAATATTTTCGGGGCTCATCGAGTGTAGTCACAGCCATCTAATGTGTGAGTGAACGACCGTAATCGCCCTTTAACGCTTCATCTGTACATTTCTGTCTCGAAGAAAACTAGAGATTTGTTAATAAATTTATGTCGTTTGCAGAAACAAAAAACGCTGCAGCTTATCAGCCTTCTGTCTTTTTGTTGTTTCGCTCTATTAGCACGTTTGCTGAGCAAACTTTGTTCCCGTTCACTCACTGATGTATATTGAATTCCGCCATTTCACAACACATTCGCCCAATCAACTGCTGATAGTGCGCGTTTCAAACCGAGTATCACCTTCTTATAGCGCATAGCGATTACCGACGATTGTGTCATCGAAAAAGCAATATCAGCAGTTTCGCATCTGCCTCGACGAGTCAACGATTCACTCGACTCGCTCCTCATCCACACGCGTTCATCGATTACTCAAACGACATATAATTGTTCCGAAGTTTTAAATTTTGCTCATGCCACACGAACTGTCGAAGAGCAAGAAGTAAAGGTGGATGGAAATGGGAAACATTTGCCTCTGCGAAGCCAGAAAGCGAAGACAGACAAAAGAATTGACAAAAGAAAGCGAGGCAAAGGCGATGTGGATGTAAGAGAAGCAGAAAAGTTCTTTTCGATTTATCGTTGTTGTTGCCTTCGATTGAATTTAATGGGTTTTTTCGAACTGTACAGCGTTGATGCTCGAGAAGACTGTGTCGTTCGTTAAAGGCGAACACACCGGCCCACAATAAGAACAGTCTCTCGAGCAATAAACGCGCGCGGAATGACCGGTTTTTTTTCGCTGGTGCCTTTGCTCTCTCTTTCTTCATCTCGTTTGATGTTTCTTATTCTCGAAAATAAGAAAAAGCTCACTGGCCATCTCCAGACTGGCAACGACGATGATGGAAACAGATAATGTGTGTGCGAGACACGGAGAAAAAGCGCTTTTCATGTTTGGTTATGTGTCCAATTAAAATCGGCGCGTTCTAACTTTTTCACCGCGTCCATTCATCGCGACAGAGATTATTGAAGATGACGAATTCTACTCACCGGAAAAGTCTCAAGAGCGATGAAAATATTTAAAGGAATAATATCCAATTTTAGATTATTATGTCGCACACAATTGAACTCTTTTCTTTTCTTTCTTTTTCAACCTTTAATCTTCTTCTTGGCTGCGCTTAATCCACACGGCTTGCTGCTCACTCGAACGATCTCCTGCCTTTTCCGACGCAAATTGACTTTCGACAATCACCTTTGATGATGAAGACTGAAGCCGATTATGTGTGTGTGACTCTTTTCGTCTGAAGTAATCCAAAAAATTGTAATGGGGACTTGCTCCCTTCTATTTTTCGAATTTCACTTTTGCACTTTCAATCCGGTCACCCGAGACTTATTTCGCAAGTATCGCTTTTGCGAGAATGCCGTGAGCATTTATCGATACTTTTCAGTGGAGATCGAGCTGGTTTTCGATAGAATTAAAGCCAAATTTGAACTGACTGACGCGGGCTGCCGAAGGTATTTCTAAAATGGTCTTCGTCCATAGATCACGGCGATCTAGACTGCTCACGTTTCCGATGGGATTGAGAGTGGTTTGGAAATAGATTAGCGATGGAACTTGCTACTGAATTAAGTCAAAGATTATCGCTTGATTATCGGTAAGAAATTTTCAAGTTAATTTTAGTTTCGCGATATTAACTTTCTAGTTTTATTAGTTTAAGATCAAAGACCAAGATCAAGTTAAGATCAAAGTTGCCCGATTTGAACTTTGTTCAGATCAAATTAAGATCGCAAGATCAAATCAAGGAAAAGTTAAAAACATTTTGATTATTTTGAGCAAATTCATCTGCGGAAAAAGCTGAAATGTCGGAGATTAAAAGCATAGAACACCCGACTTTGAAGGTAAAAAGAAACCTCGAGGGTTCGACTAACGAATCAGCGAAATTTCAGGCTGCAAAGTCAAATCCTTTGTCTCAAATTTTAGGTTCCCTACGAGGTGCTAAACAAGAAATTCAGGCTGACTCAAAAGACTTTGGATCGCGAGCTGAGTGTCATTTTGCAAACAGCTACAGATCTAGAGCGAGGCCTTGATCAGGAAGTGCCGATTGTGGAAAACATCGCTCGTTTGCTGGACGGAGTCGTTGACAAGTTACACATTTTGAAACGCAAAGCTGAGGAGTCGATTGGAGAGGAACTCGCCGCTGGCTACGTGTGCAAGCGACGATTGGAGCACCTGAAGCAGAACGTCAGACCTTCGCAGAACAAAAGAGAAGCCGAGGATGATCCTGAAGAATCGCAGATATCAATTGCTGCTGATAATCAGTGGAAGAAAATCCGATTAAATCGCTTGATCGTCGAACATTTTCTACGTCTTGGCTATTACGACACAGCTGAGATCCTCGCAAATCGAAGCGGGATCAGAGAAATCTCTAACGTTGACATCTTCCAAGTTACGCGCGAGGTCGAACAAGACCTGAAGAACCGCAACACTGAGAAATGCATCAAGTGGTGCGTTGACAACAAGAGCAAGCTACGCAAGATAAACTCTGACATCGAATTCACATTGAGACAGCAAGAGTTCATCGAGCTGATTAGAAGCGACAGACGTTTGCAGGCTGTGAAACATGCTCAGAAATATTTCCCCGGCTTCGAAGCAGAGCAGCTCAACGAGATCAAGAAGTGCATGGCCTTGCTTGCCTTTCCTATCGATACAGAACTCGAGCCATACAAGTCAATGCTTGACGTGAAGCGATGGGATGATTTGCTGGTTAACTTCCGCCTGGAAAACTACCGCCTGTTCCAAATCCCGACTCAAAGCGTTCTCTCTATCGCTGTCCAGACAGGTCTCTCCGCTCTGAAGACACCTCAGTGCTATTCCAAGAACTCAAAGAACCCGAACTGCCCTGTTTGCCAGCCACACATCGCAGAGATTGCTGATCCACTTCCCTTCAGCCATTGCGCACAGAGCCGATTGATTTGCCGTGTCACCAAAAAGCCATTGAACGAGAACAATCAGCCAATGGTTCTTCCCAATGGGTTCGTCGTTGGAGAATTGGTATTTACACGTTCTTGTCCCACCGACTCCTTCTGACATTGCTTCTATTGCAGGCTCTATCGGAAATAACCAAGGAGAATGGAGTCGTTTGCCCTTTCACTGGTGAAACCTGGAGTAACCCGAAGATCGAGAAAGTGTTCGTGATGTAAAGAAGCTTCATCTGCACATATTTTCTATCACGATAAGAAGACCTGACGGATCGTTTTGCATGCAATACTGGATTCGATGTTCTTGCAATTCTCTTCAATAAAGCTATGAGATATTATGATTTGATATTTTCGTAAAACATTGAAGTCTTCTCGCAAATTTTCGAAATTTCAATAAGGCTGAGCTCTCAACAAACTCAAAGTTTAAACTTACAGATGCAAATTTTTATAACAATTTTATTATTTGATCGACATTCAGACGAGGGAATTTGTCGCTTTCTAGTGTTCTATGTCATTCAATGAATGTTGTTCGTAGCTTTAAACTAAAAAAGGGTTCAACGACGTCACGACATCATATCGATGTCACTAATGAGCGAGTCGGAGTCAGAGTTCAGGATTGCTTCAACACTTCCATTCTCGTGGTTCGAGTGTTTCTGCATTGATATCAGTTCGTAGTTGATCGGGTCGATTGACGACATATCAAGCGTCAACCGCTGGTGGTGATTGTTGTCGATAGAAGCTGAGAGCATCGGATCGTGAGTGAAATGTTCTCGACTGAGTGAGTTTGTGGTCTTCTGGTTGTTGGTGTGAAGCAGCAAAGGATCGCTTCCTTCCTCCATAAAGTCGACGCGTTGCATGGATCGGACGTCGCTGATGACATCAGGCATATGCTGAGGGATTTAACTTTCAATAAAGCCACGCAAGATTATTGATGAACGCTCACCTTTCCCAAGTCATTGGGTAACTCGCTCTGATGCTGATGACAATCAGCATTTCCATTTGAAGCAAAGTAATTCCAGCAGCTGTCGTTCGATGCTGACTGCTCCATCACATCTCGTCGCGATTGTTCCAACTCCTGAAAGTAAATGTTAGCAAAATTTCCAAAGAAACCAGGAAATAATTACCTGAACCCTCAGCATAAGTCTCTTGTTCTGCAGCTCCATATCCTTCTGCTTAAGCTCAGCCTTCCTCAGTCGGTTGATCTCGTGCTTCAGGCATTTGATGTAATCGACCGATGACTTCAGGATTGTGCCTTTGTTCGGTCTAACGTCACGGACGAGCTCGTAATACGCCTCATTGTTCTTCGGCAGCAATGTGCCCAGCTCCTTAATGCGATCATTTATATTGAACCGACGTCGTCTTTCAACTAATGGCAAAGGAGAAATTGCGATCAAACGACTGACAACCAACTAGTCAAAGATTTTGTAGCATACTCATGTTGTGATTGTCTTTTTTCTGTCGGTCTCTAGCTTCCGCCTCTGAAAAGACTTGCGGCTCTTCCTTGATCCTGATGTCGTCCATAGTCGACGGGTCATATTTGAGGGAATCGGCGTACGACTCGCCGTTCAAAATATCGTCGATGTAGTCTTCTGCCTGTAAAGAATTCGAGATTAGTCATTTAAAAAGCTAGCGAAAGCTCAAGTTTCCGAAATGTAAAACCTGAGAATTTGTACTTTGAGTTGAGTTCAAGAAATTCGTGGAATTTAACAAAAAGCTTCAGTCATTGACATAAACTGTGGGTTCATAAAAGAGACATAAACATTTTTCTAAGCAAGTCGACTCGGTTTTGACATTGAACTGATTTATCTCAATCGAGGGTTATTATCGAGATAGCAAGTAAAGTCTGATGGATTGTGCGTGGAGTTTAGTGAGCGAATGCAACTCATTGCAATTCTCTCAACATTGAAACAAGCATGAGCTCGCTTATGTCTAAGCTTTGTCAACCCAGACATTCGATCAATAAAAGATGAATTAATGAGACTTCACAACTGTTGAAATTCAATGTGGCCCTGATTGCTCATGATTCCTCTATTGAAGCTATTAAATGAACTCTTGTGATTTCCGATTGATACCCTAAAATTATGAGGGCGGTCAATTGATCATGCGAAATGGATTTTCCAGAAAATCTTCACAGCTCAATTATTTCTTTATCTTATTATTTTAACTAAAATTTCACTTCCAATAATTTGCAATTTTTGCGACAATTTACCCGAATTTTCGATCGTCGCTTTATCTTAATTACTCTCGACTTCATTGCAGACTTGAAAATCTTCTCTGTCGCTCAGATTACTTATTAAGATATTCGATATCATTTAAACAAACTGTGTTTTGTTATTAACAATCCACAAGAACTTTGCGGACTGTGAGCGGCACAAGAGCTCGAGGCAAACTGATCGTTGTGAAAACTGAACTCGATATGAACATCAGAACTAAACTTCGCATGCATCAGCAAATGTCTAACATGCAACATACGAACTTCTATCATCCAATGTTTCGTTGTTGTGCCGCGCCACACGCGCCAGCGTCAACGATTTTGAAAAGCTTCTTCGCATCGGTCGGGGATTCCCTTGCACTTCCTTGAGAGTTGCCGAAAAGTTATTCAAAATATTTTATGTCAACTTGGTCAATGTCAACACATGGCCAGTGACCGTTCGTCCCGAAGTTTTAGGAAGCTTTCAAAAATATCTCAATGCAAACGATAGCCGAAAAAAGTTGATCGCATCTCAAGACTGCACAAAAAATGTGTCGATTGGCCTTCGAAGCGACGTCGCGATGGTCTTGATGCAAAAACTTATCAACCGCAACTGTCTCTTGAGACTCTTTCTCTCTTTGGACGTCAATAAATCATTCGATTTCAAGCTTAGATGCGAATTGCAATCAATTATTTTATCACAGAACTTTTCTGTTCGTTTACAGCTTAGCCAATTGCACTCATAAACTCTTCAATTAATCTCAACTCAGGATTCGATCAAAGTTAAATTGATTCTCGTTATCGATTTTAGAGAATGCACAAACGATTGGAGCGAACATTTGTGAATCACTTGCGATCTACAGTTCTAAGAATTGAAGAATTCCTTATCAGTCTGAACTACTCACTTAAAGCTCGCTCGCTTCGTTATCTGGCGAATTCCTGAACGAATACAAAGTAAAACTCACCTCTGATGCACTGGTGACGCTCGTAGCTGCTGAGCTCAAAGCTGGCGACATGGCGGACGATGCAACTTCCGATGGTGAGGCGGTCACGTTGCTGTATCGTTGTTGGAACATGAATGGTAAGCTGGTGTTCGACCCACAGAGACCTGACGAGTACTCCAAGCTCTTCTGTCGGTTTGCAATTTCGCTGGCGCTTTGACTCAATGTGGACCCGTGGCGATTTGTGATATGATTGAGAAGTCTGAAGTTCGTGTTGCTTTTAGATGTTGATGAGTTGCATATTGAGGGCGGTTGGGACTTTGGAGACGCCGATGGAGCCATCGAGCTGTGTTGGACGACTGGATGAGGTATCAAATTATGAAGCGACTCGGTGGACTTGAACGACTCGCTCAGAAATTGTTTCACTTGGTTTGTCTGCTTCTGGATGACGTGATAGCGAGTGGGATTCGCTAACTTTGTTCGCACCTGCAATCAAAGCAGGTAAAATATTTGAGTTATTTGATAAGATATACAACTGACCTGAAGGATTTGAGGTGGCACATCGACACCGATGCTTTGCAGTGGAACTTTTGAGTCTTCGCTTTTCTGCTGCTGTTGCTGTCTCAAAGTCTTTTGTTCGGCTGCTTTACGCTCCGCTTCTTGCAGCAACTGCTCACGTTGGAGTTGCTGTTTCAACTGAGTTCGCGATGTCGGCGTTATCGTCTTAAAAGTCGGACTGAGGTAGTCACCGGAAACGAAGGAAAACAAGAAATTCCGAATTAGTCTCCGTGAGCTTCGATCCAACAAAAAAAAGTCTCAAGTCTGTTAATCTTTGATGCAAAGTCGCGTCTTCAAATGAAAGTGAATCATTTCGAATGGCATTTCGATCAAATATCAGCGCGACAAATTGATTGCCGGCCAACAACTCAATTCAAACGACTAAAACGTGTTTCGATCGTTTCGCATAAAGCTGACCGACTGCTGACGGTAGAAAAGAAAACGGCGCTAGAGATTCATGACGCGTGCTCTGTGTCGTGTCGTCATCAATCCGCACACTGCCAAGGAAATTTTCTTAAACAAATTGCTCGGCTGATTCCTCTGATGTGTGCGGTTATTTGAAAACAGATGATCAACTTTTCGCGCTGGCACAGTCAACTTACATTTTCGGCGGCAAGCCCAGTGTTTTGGGACCTTCCACTACTTTTGACGGCTCGTTGATCGCTCTCTCAATATCTGCCGCATCCATCAGGCTCGGATCCATCTCAAGGATCATTTTCAGGTCTTCGTCGATGCCCACATTGACCTTGATCTGTGTCAATTTCTTGTCGTGGCGACGCTGCCGACTCGATGTTGATTCAGATGAAGTTGATGGATTTTCAAAGTGTTGTTCAGAAGTGGTCAACATTAAATGTCGCTCACAATCCAGTTCATCGTTGATATTTTCACTCGTGTTCATGCTCATGCAGTCAGTCAGTGACGGACAACTGTCCTCGTAGAAGAAAATGTTATCCGCGTTCATCTCATTCGATGAGTTAAAGCCACTGTCGCCTAAGCCCGCGTTAGCTTCCGCTCCAGCTTTCGACATGTTGAGAAACTGGATCGAGTTGATCATATCACAGAAGACGTCGTCGCTTTGCATCGTAACCAATTGTTTGTTTCTCTTAAAACGTTCGAGTGACACACTATCGACGTCACAATCTCGCCGACTTCATCGTTGGAATTTTGATAAAGAATACACAATAAAACAATTAAACTCAATCTGCCGTTGATTGATATTTTCACTGTCTACAAATCATTTGCACGATTCCAATTTAATTGAACTGAATCTTAACAAACATAAATTCACACATCGATCGCGAAGAATGTAGTGGAAAGAAGAGGATTTTCAGAGAAAGTTTAGCCACTGACGTCACCGATCAGCCACGAGTCGACAAAGCAAGTCCGAGTGGGAATTACGCAGAATTATCTAACTTTCAAGTAAAGTTTGTCTGTCTTATCGCATGTGCCGACACCGACAAGCTTACGCCTGCGATCGTCGCGTGCGTCGAACAACGATCGATTGACGATGTTAACTTTGGTTCGGGGGTAATGAAGATTTTCACGGCCAAAGGAAACTTTTCACTTGACTTCTGCTCGACTGGCGACTCGCGAAAAAACTGAGAGACTAAAAATAATTTGCCAAACGACGACAGCCACACATCCATAAGATCAGCAGCCGACACCGAATCTTTATTTATTTTTCCAATTTAAACACGACACAGCCAACACTCTCAACCTCTCGCCAGCCGAACGCGAACATTTTTATCTTTCTTCCGAGATATCAATATTGAGCTCAGCGGCGTGCGAGACTTCGCGCAAGTGAACTCGCCACTCGTTATGGACGTGTGCTTAGCTGAAGATTTTTCAGCTGATCAAATTAATTTGCCTTAAGCACTTTGAGAATGTGATAGATAATGAAAAATAACAAAGAAGACATTGGCACACTCTCAGAAGCACGCTGAGATGATTGGATGGTGGTCGTGAGCAGCGCTGCTTAACCGGTTAATTTGTTTTGGCAATTCCAACTAAGTTTGTTAGTGTTTATTGTGAATCATCGAGATTGTGCCGTTTAATAACAAATACTTTCGAATCGTCTTGCCGATGAATCGTCCCAAACCTGACATTCGACGTGTTAATGCTTCTTTCGGCGATGTTGTTTAACAACAAGGTCAAACCTAGACCATTTAAGTCCGGAATTAACCTTTCTTATTCTTAGTTACTTAGTATTTTCTAAGATATCGTTATCGACAAATCCACTTGACACTCAAACACATAATTATCTGAATTGGTTGCAGTTGATACGTTGAGCTTTTTAACGCTTATCAAATCTGCATTAACACGCGCGTTCGATTTCTTAGCGCAAAAAACATTTCAAAGCTTAAAAACTCAATCAAGAAAACTTTATTGATCCAAATATCCTCACTCATTTGCAAAATGTATGCAAATGCCCTCGTGACAAGAGTGGGCTTGACTACGCTCATCGATTCCGTGTCGAAACAATTATTTCGATGTTTTGGTATCGAATGTTACCTAATTTCTAGAAGTTGCCGTATTATCGCATTATCATTACTGTATCCATTATCGAAGATACTTAACTTCTTATCGCAACGACTTCCTTGATACAAAAATCACGCATCGACAATTCGACGTCAAGAGTTGTTAAGCCAGATAGATTAAAACAAATGTAAAAGGATCTTGTGGCTAAGTTTACATCCGTTTCCTAATAATTTGTATGCTATTAAGTGAGGTTCGTCTTTCCTACACATAATTCATTCCTCTTGATCTTTCAACTATTTGAACTGTAGTTCTCCTAGTACTTATTAGAGTGTTCGACCACACGCTATTGGCGCAATCAGTTATGATACCTAATAATGTGTACTAACTGGATAGGACGACAAGAGATGATGCGATAGAACACGTTATATGGCGAGCTGTGAGCTCAACGAGTCAAGGTGCCAATAAACTTCGAAGTTTAATTGTTATTTGACACAACCATGGCTTAAAAGTACATATAGGTTACAAGCAACAAATAACAAGTTCCTTCACTGTTTTAAAATCAAAACAAAATTTACAGTGTACATATGTAGACAGAAAAGAAGATAAAATAAAAGCTCACGTTCGGCTGGCGAGAGGTTGAGAGTGTTGGCTGTGTCGTGTTTAAATTGGAAAAATAAATAAAGATTCGGTGTCGGCTGCTGATCTTATGGATGTGTGGCTGTCGTCGTTTGGCAAATTATTTTTAGTCTCTCAGTTTTTTCGCGAGTCGCCAGTCGAGCAGAAGTCAAGTGAAAAGTTTCCTTTGGCCGTGAAAATCTTCATTACCCCCGAACCAAAGTTAACATCGTCAATCGATCGTTGTTCGACGCACGCGACGATCGCAGGCGTAAGCTTGTCGGTGTCGACACATGCGATAAGACAGACAAACTTTACTTGAAAGTTAGATAATTCTGCGTAATTCCCACTCGGACTTGCTTTGTCGACTCGTGGCTGATCGGTGACGTCAGTGGCTAAACTTTCTCTGAAAATCCTCTTCTTTCCACTACATTCTTCGCGATCGATGTGTGAATTTATGTTTGTTAAGATTCAGTTCAATTAAATTGGAATCGTGCAAATGATTTGTAGACAGTGAAAATATCAATCAACGGCAGATTGAGTTTAATTGTTTTATTGTGTATTCTTTATCAAAATTCCAACGATGAAGTCGGCGAGATTGTGACGTCGATAGTGTGTCACTCGAACGTTTTAAGAGAAACAAACAATTGGTTACGATGCAAAGCGACGACGTCTTCTGTGATATGATCAACTCGATCCAGTTTCTCAACATGTCGAAAGCTGGAGCGGAAGCTAACGCGGGCTTAGGCGACAGTGGCTTTAACTCATCGAATGAGATGAACGCGGATAATATTTTCTTCTACGAGGACAGTTGTCCGTCACTGACTGACTGCATGAGCATGAACACAAGTGAAAATATCAACGATGAACTGGATTGTGAGCGACATTTAATGTTGACCACTTCTGAACAACACTTTGAAAATCCATCAACTTCATCTGAATCAACATCGAGTCGGCAGCGTCGCCACGACAAGAAATTGACACAGATCAAGGTCAATGTGGGCATCGACGAAGACCTGAAAATGATCCTTGAGATGGATCCGAGCCTGATGGATGCGGCAGATATTGAGAGAGCGATCAACGAGCCGTCAAAAGTAGTGGAAGGTCCCAAAACACTGGGCTTGCCGCCGAAAATGTAAGTTGACTGTGCCAGCGCGAAAAGTTGATCATCTGTTTTCAAATAACCGCACACATCAGAGGAATCAGCCGAGCAATTTGTTTAAGAAAATTTCCTTGGCAGTGTGCGGATTGATGACGACACGACGCAGAGCACGCGTCATGAATCTCTAGCGCCGTTTTCTTTTCTACAGTCAGCAGTTGGTCAGATTTATGCGAAGCGATCGAAACACGTTTTAGTCGTTTGAATTGAGTTGTTGGCCGGCAATCAATTTGTCGCGCTGATATTTGATCGAAATGCCATTCGAAATGATTCACTTTCATTTGAAGACGCGACTTTGCATCAAAGATTAACAGACTTGAGACTTTTTTTTGTTGGATCGAAGCTCACGGAGACTAATTCGGAATTTCTTGTTTTCCTTCGTTTCCGGTGACTACCTCAGTCCGACTTTTAAGACGATAACGCCGACATCGCGAACTCAGTTGAAACAGCAACTCCAACGCGAGCAGTTGCTGCAAGAAGCGGAGCGTAAAGCAGCCGAACAAAAGACTTTGAGACAGCAACAGCAGCAGAAAAGCGAAGACTCAAAAGTTCCACTGCAAAGCATCGGTGTCGATGTGCCACCTCAAATTCTTCAGGTCAGTTGTATATCTTATCGAATAACTCAAATATTTTACCTTCGTTTGATTGCAGGTGCGAACAAAGTTAGCGAATCCCACTCGCTATCACGTCATCCAGAAGCAGACAAACCAAGTGAAACAATTTCTGAGCGAGTCGTTCAAGTCCACCGAGTCGCTTCATAATTTGATACCTCATCCAGTCGTCCAACACAGCTCGATGGCTCCATCGGCGTCTCCAAAGTCCCAACCGCCCTCAATATGCAACTCAGCAACATCTAAAAGCAACACGAACTTCAGACTTCTCAATCATATCACAAATCGCCACGGGTCCACATTGAGTCAAAGCGCCAGCGAAATTGCAAACCGACAGAAGAGCTTGGAGTACTCGTCAGGTCTCTGTGGGTCGAACACCAGCTTACCATTCATGTTCCAACAACGATACAGCAACGTGACCGCCTCACCATCGGAAGTTGCTTCGTCCGCCATGTCGCCAGCTTTGAGCTCAGCAGCTACGAGCGTCACCAGTGCATCAGAGGTGAGTTTTACTTTGTATTCGTTCAGGAATTCGCCAGATAACGAAACGAGCGAGCTTTAAGTGTTCAGACTGATAAGGAGTTCTTCAATTCTTAGAACTGTAGATCGCAAGTGATTCACAAATGTTCGCTCCAATCGTTTGTGCATTCTCTAAAATCGATAACGAGAATCAATTTAACTTTGATCGAATCCTGAGTTGAGATTAATTGAAGAGTTTATGAGTGCAATTGGCTAAGCTGTAAACGAACAGAAAAGTTCTGTGATAAAACAATTGATTGCAATTCGCATCTAAGCTTGAAATCGAATGATTTATTGACGTCCAAATAGAGAAAGAGTCTCAAGAGACAGTTGCGGTTGATAAGTTTTTGCATCAAGACCATCGCGTCGTCGCTTCGAAGGCCAATCGACACATTTTTTGTGCAGTCTTGAGATGCGATCAACTTTTTTCGGCTATCGTTTGCATTGAGATATTTTTGAAAGCTTCCTAAAACTTCGGGACGAACGGTCACTGGCCATGTGTTGACATTGACCAAGTTGACATAAAATATTTTGAATAACTTTTCGGCAACTCTCAAGGAAGTGCAAGGGAATCCCCGACCGATGCGAAGAAGCTTTTCAAAATCGTTGACGCTGGCGCGTGTGGCGCGGCACAACAACGAAACATTGGATGATAGAAGTTCGTATGTTGCATGTTAGACATTTGCTGATGCATGCGAAGTTTAGTTCTGATGTTCATATCGAGTTCAGTTTTCACAACGATCAGTTTGCCTCGAGCTCTTGTGCCGCTCACAGTCCGCAAAGTTCTTGTAGATTGTTAATAATAAAACACAGTTTGTTTAAATGATATCGAATATCTTAATAAGTAATCTGAGCGACAGAGAAGATTTTCAAGTCTGCAATGAAGTCGAGAGTAATTAAGATAAAGCGACGATCCAAAATTCGGGTAAATTGTCGCAAAAATTGCAAATTATTGGAAGTGAAATTTTAGTTAAAATAATAAGATAAAGAAATAATTGAGCTGTGAAGATTTTCTGGAAAATCCATTTCGCATGATCAATTGACCGCCCTCATAATTTTAGTGTATCAATCGGAAATCACAAGAGTTCATTTAATAGCTTCAATAGAGGAATCATGAGCAATCAGGGCCACATTGAATTTCAACAGTTGTGAAGTCTCATTAATTCATCTTTTATTGATCGAATGTCTGGGTTGACAAAGCTTAGACATAAGCGAGCTCATGCTTGTTTCAATGTTGAGAGAATTGCAATGAGTTGCATTCGCTCACTGAAACTCCACGCACAATCCATCAGACTTTACTTGCTATCTCGATAATAACCCTCGATTGAGATAAATCAGTTCAATGTCAAAACCGAGTCGACTTGCTTAGAAAAATGTTTATGTCTCTTTTATGAACCCACAGTTTATGTCAATGACTGAAACTTTTTGTTAAATTCCACGAATTTCTTGAACTCAACTCAAAGTACAAATTCTCAGGTTTTACATTTCGGAAACTTGAGCTTTCGCTAGCTTTTTAAATGACTAATCTCGAATTCTTTACAGGCAGAAGACTACATCGACGATATTTTGAACGGCGAGTCGTACGCCGATTCCCTCAAATATGACCCGTCCACTATGGACGACATCAGGATCAAGGAAGAGCCGCAAGTCTTTTCAGAGGCGGAAGCTAGAGACCGACAGAAAAAAGACAATCACAACATGAGTATGCTATAAAATCTTTGACTAGTTGGTTGTCAGTCGTTTGATCGCAATTTCTTCTTTGCTATTAGTTGAAAGACGACGTCGGTTCAATATAAATGATCGCATTAAGGAGCTGGGCACATTGCTGCCGAAGAACAATGAGGCGTATTACGAGCTCGTCCGTGACGTTAGACCGAACAAAGGCACAATCCTGAAGTCATCGGTCGATTACATCAAATGCCTGAAGCACGAGATCAACCGACTGAGAAAGGCTGAGCTTAAGCAGAAGGATATGGAGCTGCAGAACAAGAGACTTATGCTGAGGGTTCAGGTAATTATTTCCTGGTTTCTTTAGAAATTTGGCTAACATTTACTTTCAGGAGTTGGAACAATCGCGACGAGATGTGATGGAGCAGTCAGCATCGAACGACAGCTGCTGGAATTACTTTGCTTCAAATGGAAATGCTGATTGTCATCAGCATCAGAGCGAGTTACCCAATGACTTGGGAAAGGTGAGCGTTCATCAACAATCTTTAGTGGCTTTATTGAAAGTTAAATCCCTCAGCATATGCCTGATGTCATCAGCGACGTCCGATCCATGCAACGCGTCGACTTTATGGAAGAAGGAAGCGACCCTTTGCTGCTTCACACAAACAACCAGAAGACCACAAACTCACTCAGTCAAGAACATTTCACTCACAACCCGATGCTCTCAGCTTCTATCGACAACAATCACCACCAGCGGTTGACGCTTGATATGTCGTCAATCGACCCGATCAACTTCGAAATGCAGAAGCATGCAAATCTTGAGTATGGTAGTGGCAACGCAATCCTGAACTCTGACTCCGACTCGCTCATTAGTGACATCGATATGATGGCATAACCTCGATCAACATTTTACTTTAGTCAAAGAAACTTTCGGTTTTCAATCTTCGTTACCAAGTTTAGTTCAAATTTCTGTGCCTGATAAAATTTTGATAGACTTATCATTACTCAAGTATTGTAGTTTACAGAAGATCTTCGAAGTGTCTGTAAGTTCCAGAATTGATTCGATTGTTGATTAATTGTTAGACCAAATTTTATTTGTTGTTAGTTGAATTTGATTTTATTTTCACGCGCATAAATTACTTCAAAAAAATCTGAACATCTTTTTCTCGTGTCTTTCAAGCTTCCACATTTTCCTCGAGCCAAGTTATAATTTTCTTGCCATTTTTATCAATCCAAGCAATGTTGGCCTCTGCCCTCTCAACTGCTTGTTTCAAGGTGCGACCCTCCTGTATCTCGGTGTCATTGAAGTTTCTTAATTCCTCGAGCTGGCTTCGGTCTGTCAACTTTTTCGTCGAGTACTCTATCAAAGAACTCAAGTGGATAACCGACGATCCCTCGAAACTGAAATGTTGAATGGTAAATATTTATCATTCGTATATTGAATTTCTCTTACTATTTCCTTATTCGTGTCCAATTATCACGAATGAATGTAAAAGCTAAGGATTGTCCCCCGACATTTCTCGATACAGACCAAAATACTCGATAAACGTTTTGCTTTCTTATTGGACCATTCTCTGTGATTGCCCGTTCTAAATAACGAACTGGAGAATAAGAAACTTATACTATGTCACTTGAATTTTTAACTTGTTGATTCTCACTTAAAACCCAATGCTCTCTGCTACATCCTAAAGCTCGCATCAGTATATCCTTGTCGCCTGAAGTCGCCCTCAGATATCTAGCCCACGCAAAGTCCCACTCGAGGCTATCGCCGTGTTTTATCGCGGTACAATACACAATCCACTTGAGATTGGGAGAAATTCTGTGAATCACATTTTCAACGTTTACTCAGCCAACAGAAAAGGGTTTATCTTACGGATTGTTGTTATCTGGATCACCCTCGTGCATCCACTGGTGAAACTGTCTTATCGAATTCGACACACAATCTTTAAGTCCCAGGTGGCAAGCGGCTTTTAAAACCTCGTAACGATTTAGGATGGTCACAACGTCACCGTTGTCATTGAAGCCCAAATAGTTGTAAATGTTCTCGATCTTTGATAAAAAGTATTTCTAAGGAAAAAAAACTTCTACAGATTCAACCCTCACTATCAAAAACATTTTCCTCACTTGCATTTTGTCGTAGTCTGGCGTTGTAATGAGCATTGAATCAATATAAAGCAAGTTACGGATCGCTGTACTCCACGGAACGAATTCTTGCTCATGCCTGCAAAATAAAATATTATTCAAACTGTTCGTTCAACTTCTTTTGATTTGAAGTTTGGTGATTTACTTGAGATATTTCGTGACGTCAAGCGCAGTCGTGTAGTCAAGAAGATCGGCTCGTGCAAGGTTCAAAGCATCGTCTATGAGCTGCGCACGGTTAACTACATGAATTTGTTCAAAGAGATGCGGATCGTTCAAGTGCTGGATGATGAGTTTCCAGTTAGCCATGTCGTAATTCACACGATAGAATCCCGTAACTTGAAGGTTTACGATCAACCAATCATTGACATTGATCTCTTGATCGATGATGATGCTTTTCTCAGCTTTCATCCAATGAGATGGTCGCGTGCTTGTGAAGTTTAGTTCACTTTTTGTCGTATATGATATTGGAACCCACCAAACTGGATCCTTTTCTTCAGATACATAGCTCGAATTTGATTCCAATAGAACAAAACGCTGTTGTTTGAAGCTGATCTTGCTGTTTTCGTAATTTCTTGTGACTTGAATGTAAGGATATCCAGTTTGCAGAGTCCAACCGTCCATGATTTCCTTGACTGACATTTCGTTATCAAAGACACCAGAATGTCGAGCTTCGGCTGTCAAAATGTCCCAAAGATCGTTTTGAGTAGTTGATTTATACGAATACTTTCTGAGATAAGTCGTTAGCCCTTGTCTGAAGACATCGCTCGTGAGAATGTTTTCCATCGAACGAATGATCGAAGCTCCTTTTGAGTAGGAAATAGAGTCAAACATTTCGTCTATCTGATAGGAATTCGACACTTCAACTGATATTTTGTGTGAAGTGGACAGAGCATCTAAAGCCATAACTTCATGAATCTCGTCAACAACGAACTGATCCTTGCTATGCCATGTTGGTTCGATATGATCAACACAGACGTGTTCCATGTACGTTGCAAAGCCTTCATTCAGCCAGAGATCGCTCCACCATGACGGAGTAACTAGAGACACCAATGAAACAATTTGTGTTTTAGCAAGTAGAATATTTACTTCGAATTGACATACCTAAATTTCCAAACCACTGAAAAGGAAAATTTAAGCAATAAAGAAGGAAAGAGAAAACCAAGGCAACGTACCTGATGAGCCATCTCGTGACAGACCACGAAAGCCACGGACATTTTTTGATTAATTGATGTTATTCCGGGCTCATAAAAAATAACACTCTCTGCATATGTGATTAGCCCCCAGTTCTCTGTAAAAATTTATTTCATTATAAAATCATCTTGAAGCTTTAAAGTGTATCAACTTTCCCATCGCTCCAGCTGCAAAGTCTGGAATTGCTATCATGTCAGTCTTCAACAGCGGATATTTTATATCGAAGAAACCTTCAAGGAAATCTAACACTTTTGGGCCAATTTGCAATGCGTAATCCATAGTTCCGATCGCATCCTTTCGTGACCAAACTGAAAAGTTACTTCCGCTTTCCTTTTTCGCAAAGTCGCAGACAACGAACGCGACCAAGTAGGTTGACATTGGCAATGACTCCTTGTAAACATCGTAAACATAGCCGTCAACATATTTATTTCTGATGTCTTCTAAAATCGTTTTCTCGAGTGGCATGTTGGAGATAGTTTTCATGTTCTTTGGTCGACCCAACGTGAGCTTAAACTTTGCTTTCAAGTGTGGTTCGTCCATGCATGGAAATGCTCTACAAATTAATCATAAAAATGAAACGAAAACAATAATTGAACCGACTTACCTTCTCGCATTTGTCGCCTGAAATTGTGTCGATGCGAGCCATCGCGTTTGCGAGCCAACTTTGTAGGAAGATTTATAAAATCCTTCCAAGTTGTCTTGACAATTTCCGGTGAATTTTAAACGAACCAAATAAAACGAAGCAGCCTCAAGCTCTTTGTGAGTCTCAAGCACAAGAAGTTGTTTCTCCTCGACAAAATATTGCTTGTGAATCGACAAGTTTTCAGCTGTTTTTCCGTTCGCGTCGATCCTTTGTACATGAGATTGGTCCCAAATCATTTTTAGCGAGTCTGAGTGCAGTGTAATATTTTTACAGTTCTCTAGGACTTCAACTTTTATTCTTATTTCTCCGTTGAAGGTAAAATTGTCTGGGCTCATGAACGGCAAGAGAACGACATCGTAGGAAATGGGCCTAACTGATCTTGGCAGCCTAAAATCTTTTTCAATTTTGTTTTCCTGTTGCAGTGTTGAAGTCACCAACGAGAGCGGTTGGGTAGTCGACTCGTTGTAATGATCTTCATTCATTACAATTCCGTCTTGGTCGCAAGATGAAAAGTTGTGAACCAGAAGAGCCACAGCAACCAAACTACATAAAACTATGACCACTAAGAAGAAGAATCCACTTTTGGTAAAATTCACAAAAGGCTTTTTCAAGCTGTAATGATCACTACGACTTGCGTTCTCCATGACGAAACTGTTTATAAATGCGAGAATCTGTTATCGATTTTATTCCCTAGTTAAACTGTCATTTTCTATTGTCATTCATGATCTATGTACACTTCACCATTGTTGTATCCAATTTCGGTTGCACCGGCAGAATGCCATCATATTATGATGCAATGTGGGTTCAAGTCCGTGGGTTCAAGTATTATGTTACGAAATCGGCATCAGGATGTGGGATCATTTACTTCAAAACCTATTAGCAGAACAAAAGTATCATTTTACTGCATGGCAACCTGCGAACGCGCCTGGCGATAGTTAGAATGAAATCTTCCAAGGGTTCTTTTTAGCAGGGGTCGCTAAGACGTCTTGTTCAGGTCAAATTTGCATTCAATTACGAGATCTGCACAGAGACGAGAAAGCCATTCATTCAAGAGCTTGTGAAAGATTAACTTGATAATATTTGAATCATTTTGAATGGGCACAAGAGAACTAACATTCAATTGATGTTGTGCAAACACTGTCAAATTTTCAAGATCAAGCTTAGAAACCCTATTTAGATTTATTAATCTGATTTGAGTCAATCAGGAAATTTGACGAGCTTCTTAGACTTTCTCCTCAGTTTTGCTTCCGAACTTCTAAATATAAACAATGTTTTTTCTTAAAATTTTCATCGAAACAAATGTGTCTGACTTAATAAAATTATATTTAGTCGTTATACGTTGGAGTTGATTGAGTTCAGCTCGCTACTTTTTCTCTCGTAAAGTCTAGTTCAAGGTTGGTATAAATTGAATTAAAAGTCATCTTGCTTTGACACTACAGCTGTGACAATGAAAAGAAGTAGAGCTGGCCGACAGTATTTTCGTGGAAAACGTTACTGCAACATTAAATTGCGCTAAAATGTTGAGCTTGGAATGACGCAATAAGAAATGCCATTTGATGCGGCTTGACGCAACTTCCGAAGAGCTCACTTTGACCGTAAACAATTAAAACGTGAACACCGGCCAGTCAAATGAATGTAGCAAGAACTTTTTGGCTATGCTGAAGTAATAACTCCACTTAATTTTAATCGAATTTCGAAGTTGAGTAGATCTGATAGTTACAGCCGATTTATTTTATTATTGACACTTGACGACGCTTTAAATTCCCATAGGTAATTTTCTCTATGAAACTTCACTCTTTTGAAACTATTCAGTCAATTTCAAAACCATGTAATTAGGAAAACGCACTCATCATCACTCGTTAGTTGAACTCATCAATTCTTATTATCGCGAAATAACGAAAAATATGTAAATTGTTCAAACGCAAACCAATTTAAGCAACAGAGATCTCGATTGCTTTTTCAAAGTCGGAAGTTCACATGAACCGAACCAAGAGCGTTTCACTTTGAACGTCTTATCGTGACGAAGAACCCGGAGAGACTGAGACGTTTATTATTTCGAGAAGATCACAACTGAGCTGAGAGTAAACGAATGAACCGGTTGATCGATGCTTTAGTTATTCTGATTTGAAATTAGAGTATGGGAATAGAGTTTAAAACTATGAAAAAGTCGAATTGCCAATTGTGTACTCGAACCCAATATCCGGTCAGATGCTTGATCAATTGAGTGGTATTGTGATTTCACGGCTTTATTTACTGCCTCCGACTATTTCGCTCCTTGATTGCAACTCACATACTCAACAATTTATATAATTTTATTTTAGTGTTTACCTATCACGTCGTTTAATTTTTCAAAAAATTCTAATTTTTTTCGGAAAAGTCATGTCGAAAGTTGCAGAATGCAGGTTGGAGTTAGGACGACATAAATGTTTTATAAAATTTATTTCTTATTTGCACTGTAAGAGTGAGCTTTAGCTGGAAATTCTACGTGTCATAAGGCCACAGCAAGTTGCCCAATGACTTGGGCAATTGTCAATTGTCTTCATCAATAGTCTGTCGTTTGTTGTACTAACATACCTTGAGTGTGGCCGTTTAAATTCCAAACTCAATTAGATTCAAAACTTCTCAAATGTTTCTCTCAATCCGAAAGCTCGTTTCAAAAATTTTCGCATGGAAGCTTTTATGGAAATCCGTGTTTTATTTTTCACAGAAATATTTTCTGTATTATTTTTCGTATTTTTAGGTTCAAAATTAAGTCCCTTTTTCATTTAATATAGTTAAGCATATGATGAATTTACCAAGCAGTAGCTGTGATGAATAAGGAAAGTGTCATTTCTACGTCTACATTGAGTCACAGATTGCCCTTTATATTCTAATGGTGCTGTCCTGCTATTTTTCTCTGTATGAAATGCGACGTGATATTTACGATACCAGAAGAAATTTTCATCAAACATTTAACCACTGAAATATCTTTTAATCTTTTACAATGTTCTGCATCTTAAATGCAACAATTACCTTGGTAGACTAATAAATCTGCAATGTAAATGACTTGGTTTATTTTCCACATCTTATTTAATACTACATCTTTCACAGGAGCCGGTTATGATCACTTGTTCGTTACATAATAGTGCAATACAACATGTTTAAATACGCTAGAAACTGTGTCAGCGAAAATGAAAGAGTTTAGAGAACGAACTTTGTGTCAATAATCTCTTCGTCTTATGAGTTTGGGAAGCAACCGATAAATAGTTTTACATATTATTAATTATTAACAGTTGCTCGGCAGTCATAATCGTTTGACTGCTCTAATTTTTTGAGAGGTCAAGCGGGTCCCTGTTATTGGGCCGACATTAAGGTCAATCTCGGCGAGAGGTGTTGACTCTGCAAGCTCATTTGGGAAGGCTATTTGTAAAAGCAGAGAATTAAAACAACGCGTTCGGAACATTTAACGATTATGCAAGCGAGAAGCTGAACGATTTCTAAAGCAAATATTAAGGTCATCGCAGACTCTTTGGCGAAGCGTCTACGAGTGAGAGGAAAAAAGATTGAAACCGTTCAGACTTAACGCTAAGCTTTCGTTTTCATGAATGAAAGCAGTCGGTGCAGTTTCGTGAGTAAACTAGTCGCAGAATGTTTCAACACTTCTTAAGCCTTTCATCTGATGGGTTGGATTACGATAATTCCAATTAGTGGAATTCAATCAAGAAAAGGAAAAGTTGACTCATTTTGGCATTCATTTATTTTTCGTTTCTCGAATATTTTTTCTGTTTCTTCTTTATAAATACCTAATTGTATAATATTACAAAACTGTATTTATGCGATTCGTTATGAGAGAGACAGTTTAAAGACGCTCAATTTGGTTTCATGATTTTTGTGATGCTACTGTAGTTATGTGTGATGTCATGTTGATGTTTGCGAAACAGTTTTGAGCAAGAATGAAAAGTAAAGATTTAAAGCTGAGATACATGAAAGGAATACTAAATCAATTAAGTTTTATCACAAGAATATTTAGTAATGGTGTCCATGAGAATGTTCTTCGTGGTGTTCTTCATGATGGTGTTCATGGTGCTGTGGCACTTCAATATGATAGGGTTTGTGCGAGTGCACGACATGTGGGACATGTTTTTCGATTTCAATTGGGACTGGACGGTCGACTGGAACATGAACTGGGTATTTCACCTCCTTGTAAACTGGATAAGGAACTTCCTTGTGGACTGCATAAGGAACGTTGTAAGGAACCTTCACTGGAACTTCAACGCGCTTCTCCTTATAAACCGGAACGGGGTTGTCTACATGCACATGAACTGGATATTTCACTTCCTTAACGACAGGCACAGGCACTTTCTTTTCATGATAAACCGGGTAAGGCTTATCCACGTTGTATGGGACAGGACGATCAACATTTACGTGAACTGGGTAGTGCTCGATTTTTTCAACTGGATAAGGACGGTCAACATGCACAATCTTCTCGACTGGGTAGTGGACGGTCTGTAGAGAATATTGATTAATAATTTTTCAAAATGTCTCCTCGAATTCAACTCACTTTCTCGACGGGATAAGGCTGTGGTACTTTAACTTCAACGGGGTATTTGACTTCCTTTACAACGGGGTAAGGTTGAGCAACTGAAAGGATATCAGTGATTATTAATTTGTTAAAGATTGCGATGAATAATGAAGTGTCTCTGCTTGTTACTGAGATTGAGCAATTGGTAAAAATTTGGCAATCTCTTACCTTTGACTTCATATGGAACTGGTTTGTCAACATTGATGTGAACTGGATAGTGGACAATCTGCAAAATGAATTGGTTAAAGCTTTTGTTTCCACTTTTTCACATTTTCAGGATAACTCTCTTTACGTTTTCCCATTTTCACATTTAACCAGCAAAATTAAAATTACCTTTTCAACTGGATAAGGCTTGTCAACATGGACTGGGACTTTGACAACTTCCTTGACTTCATAGGGAACCTATGATAAGATAAGAGAGAATATTATTATTTAAAATGGTGTTAGAACATGTTAAACTTACATGTTTGACGACTGGGTACGGTTTTGGAACATTAACGTGATAAGGAACGTGAACTTCCTTAACGTGTGGAACGTGAACAGTTTTGTAGTGGGGAACTGGGACAGGGATCTTCTTAACAACCGTCAAAGTCTTCTCCACATGATGTTCATGGTGTGGAACTTCATGGTGGATCGTCTCATGGTGGTGTCCAAAATCGTGGCTACCGCCAAAGCTGTGTCCGCTGAAGTCATGGCCACCGAAGTCGTGCTCGTACAAGCCGCGTTTGTCTTGCTTTTTGCTAGCTTCAGCCTCAACAGGTTTCTTCTCTTCACTCTTTGGTTTTTCATCAGCGGAAACTACTATAAACAACATCAAGGCGATGCCAAGGAGCACCTGGAGTTTGTGTAACAAAAGGCTTTTATTAGTTAAACAGTTGGCACTTTCAAGGCACAGTTTTTCTATTCTTCTTTTCACGAGGTTATGATTTTTAAATAATTAAAACATTAGTGGTTTTCTTTTGACTCAATTCACTAGCTATTGCATTTTTTTTAGTTTTTTCTTTATGCTTTGCTTGAGTAATTTTTTAACTGCCACTTAAAGCTCATAAAACATTTCTTGAGCAGGTCAGGCCATTGTTCCGGTGACAAACGATACGATCTACGTACCATTAACTTCATTGTGATGAAACTTGATTCACTCGCAGCTTAAAGAAAATGTAAAGGTGAAGAACAGAAATGAACTGGCTCAGCAAACAAAAATGAGCGTCTTATATAGAGATACACGTTGAAAGCTTTCTTGTTGTTGTTATTCGTCTCTCCCTCTACCAACATAGCAAAAAGCTTCAAGCTTGTTTTGCTGTTGCTTGAATTTAATTTTTTTTGGTTTTTTTTCAACTCTAAAACGAATTGAAATTTATAAATAAATTAGGCTCGATTGAATTGTTTTGTGATGAATATTGTGCGCATAAATTGGATTAACATGTGGGAAACACTTTGTGTTTTGATAACATCGCGCATCACATAAGACGTCTGAACTATGTTGAACTTCCTAACTTATAATTAAACTTTTGCACGCTATCTGGAAAATCGCAATTAAAGTCGGATGCGCTGGTTTCGTCGGCAAATAAAATATGTGTTACATTGGCTATGGAACCAGAAACAATTAAGCACTCGTCGGTTTCTGGCTTCCGACAATTAATGCCCCTGCAACTGAAGCAAAGGTTATGAAGATCTATGTCTCGATCTATTAGTTCAATCGTTTAAAATCGTCTATGACGAACATGAGAATCAGTTGTAATCGTTATGAACTAACAACCAGTTAATGGAACACTCTATGTACGCTGCTCTTAAATTACAAATTGTAACACATGCAAAGCATTAGCTTGGAGATGATGTAACAATAATTGTCCCATTTAGAAAAAAAGCTTCAAACTTGGAGCAACTAAATTGCTGATCTCAACAGCATAGCTTTATGCCGAACACCTCGAGGCGATGACAAATTATAACATCTCTCGATAAAAGAACGCGAAAATAAATGAAATTTCATAAAGGAAATTTTGTTTCATTTGGCGTCTTATGCAACTTTTGACATTGACTTTGTTTCCCATGAAACATTGGGCAATAAAAAGACTTTCATCTACAGCTTTCGTTATATGTGTCAATTCAACTTGCTGTGAAGCTTGTTTGGTTGCTGCTTCAGTTAGGGTAATGGAAGGCGAAGCAAATGTGGAAGTAGATGTGCTTAGTAAACTGTCCCATCTGCTCAAATATACGCTATGATTTCTAACATTCAATGTCTGACTACATAATTTTTCGAGATCGCAACAGAAGTTTAATTGCTTGAACACCGTGCAACGATGACTTCAGTTGAATCGTATAATTACATTTACAACATGTCAAACTTCAATCGAGTTAGCGGTCATTGCGCTTTCATTTTGCTTGCGTTCGGATTCCGGTTGACTGCGTGATTGAAAAGCTCCATCGATTCTCTCGTCTACACCGCTGCATCGCTGTTGGTTAACGTTAAGACAATGCGTTCCTCGGGACTTCACGAAGCGAAGCTTTTTATGTCGTCTGATGTGTCAATGATGTCGACATGTGGGGTTGGATTAGTTTCTCCGATTCATCAAATTGTTTAAACCCCGAAGAAGAACTGGTGTCAACGCACTAACGTCAATAAAAATCACAAAGGATTCCCGAGGCGTTTGCCTAAACGAACTCGCTCCAATCAACAAGAAATTGTGATGAATTAAACAATTCTTAAATAGAATAAATCGAATTCTGGCACAACCGCAGAAGTTTAATTTTCACCTCAAATTTTTCTAAATAAATTTAACATTCTTAGGAAAGCTTTTGAAGGAAGCATAGAAGCTTTTTCCAACAGTCAAAGCTTTGCTTTTATTATCTCTTTCGATGACGGTTGCTGTGCCCGCCGATTTCGTTTTTCAAATTCAAACCTTTTGTGGGTCTGCGACTTCAGTTCCGGAGCTTTTCACCCCAAACATTTTCCACTGCTTCCAGAGAAAATTGTGAAAAGCTGTTTCGCGTTGGATCAAGTGATTAGATGGAAGTGATCGCGATGTCTCAAGATGACACATCACAAAGCTTCGTCGATTTCAAGCAGCAAATTGTTGCAGTGCCGAGTTGCGGTCTAAAGTTCAAGTTTTCGCAAAAGTTCTCTGAGAAGGAAAATTACTCGCAAAACTTGAAGCCGTCATGGAAGCAGCTTTGGGAGTGGATGCCGATGATCTTCCGCTATGTTCCCTACTACTGGCGCAGCTCGCGCTCAGGTCAACCTGTTCTGATGGATTACTTCTCCATGCAAAACAGCCTCGGCATCTACGGTTGTCCTTTGGGTGGAATCGGAGCCGGTGAGTTGGCCTTGAAAACTTCCCTAGTCAGCTTTCAATGTATCGATTTTTATAGGAACTATCGGCAGGGGTTTCGCTGGCGAGTTCTGCCGCTATCAACTCAAACCCGGCCTCTATGAGTACAACATAGTCAATGCTAATCAATTCATCGTCAACATCCGCGATGAAAATGATAAGACGATTTTCCAAAGCGTCATGTCAACGTACAGGTGAGCTGATTATAGTTTTGGTTTGTGGATAATGTAAACACCAAAGAACGAACTAATCCGCGTCGGCTAATCCATGAATCAAACTCAAGCCTTTGCCGTCTCGTACAGTGTCAGAGTCGAGTGACAAGTTCACATCCACTAGGATTACAAATCTCCCCTCATTTTGACTTATCACAGTGCTGATAACTGACAAACTTTTCTCTCGCGCTTATCTGCAAACATTGCGGAATCAACAACCTCCAGCGAGACCTCGAATGATTCTTCTTCGCCTTCATATTCATTCATGAATATTTAATTCGAGAACAACAGAAATCGATGAGAGAAGTCGTGAGTCGCATTCAGTTTGCGTTTCTTTCTTCTTGAACCACACGCAAGCAATTAACGTCGCGACTCTATCGATTTTTTCGGTCGTAAAGTCGCGTGTTGAGTGAGATTTACTGAGGGCAAGAATGTTATTTTCGGTTCGCTGATAAGCGGCGTCGAAAGATAAATTTCTTCAGCTTTTGCTGAGATTGATTGGAGACTTCTTATCACTGTACTGTCATCAAATCCACTGTGACGTGAAGATTTTTATTCTATTCGTTCTTTTCCATCTTCCTAGTCGCCCGAAGAATCCGTTGTCGTCGTGGGAATTGAATCTTGACGCCTCGAAGTGCTCGTACACTGCACTCTATCCACGTTCCTGGTCTGAGTTCGATCTGTCTGAACATGGCATCAAGCTCATCTGTCGTCAAGTCTCGCCGGTCATTCCACACAACTACAAAGACTCGTCGCTGCCTTGCTCAATGTTTGTCTGGCAGATCGAGAACGTATCAGACAAAGAGAGAAAAGTTTCGATTACTTTCGTCATGAAAAACGGCACCGGCAACAAGAAACAGGATTCAGCCGGAGCTCCAAAGACGAAAACATTCGATATCGAAGACATCCGCGGTGCTTCAATCTCCCAGACGATCTCTGACATGTCTTGCATTTACTCGATTGGAATTCACAAGTCGAGCGATGACATCAAAGCTGCAACAGTTGCGAAGATTGATCCGAACGGGAACGGAAGCTCGTTGTGGAAGGATTTGAAGGAGAACGGAATTCCAACAGAGAAGAGCGAAGACAAAAATCTGAAAGACGGAAAGGATGTTTGTGTCGCTGTCGCTGGTCAGAAAACGATCAAACCTGGAGTTGTGGATGAGCTGGAGTTCAGCTTAGTCTGGGACATGCCGAAGGTGAAATTCCCGCAGGGAACAAAAGTCTACTCAAAGTATTACACAAAATATTTTGGCAACGATGGAAATGCAGGCGAAAAGATTCTTGATTATTCCTTCAAGAACTACGGCAAGTGGGAGCAGCTGATAAGCGATGAATGGCAACGCGACGTTCTCGACGATGAGTGAGTAGAGCGATCTTCTAAAAGCTTCTCTTCTTAAACTATTGCTTTATTCAGCAAACTTCCCGATTGGTACAAAGGCGCAATCTTCAATGAGCTTTATTTCATCGCTGATGGCGGAAGCTTGTGGGTCACAGTCGATGAAGACGATGAAATGCCTGCTGACGATCCTAGGTGAGTTTACAACTTTGAAGTTACTGCTAAGTCGGGGGCTCTTGATGTATTTACAACCGCCACGCGAACGTTGGAATAGCTAAAATTTATTTTTCGTCAAATCGTGAGTGAACAGTCAAAAGTTCATAATCTTAACAGGTGTGGACGAAAGTTTTAGTATAAAATAGGAAAACGAAGTGAAAGATTAAGTTTAGTTGCTTGCAAGTTGTTTAGGATGAAACTGTTCGTAGTTACTCTCGTCGCATTGTGCATGGTAGCCGGAATCAAGGCTGGCGGTGGTACAGGTGAGTTTTAAAGTAATTTGAGTGAAACCTCATCAACCGATGTCGTCTCTGCAGACTGGGAAGAGATTTGCATGAAGCCACAAGACTCAGGTGAACCATGCAACCCGGATACGACTGAAGCTCCTTCCATAGCTTATTCCTGGGATCCCGTTTTGAAACTCTGCACCAGTTTCCCATACTTCGGATGCGGAGGAAACGACAACCGTTTCCCCGACCAGAACATCTGCGAAACCTTCTGCGGAAGAAACGGAAACGCGAGACCAACTGGCGAACTCGAATCTAGCGACTCTGCTGGCGAACTCGATGAGGAAATGTAGAAAGTTGGTGACATCATTGTCTACTGAATTGATCAATGGATCGACTCACCCAGAAGGAATGTTTTAAATAAACACAAAACGAAGGCAGAATAGCGTTATATCTTTTTTCTAAAATTGGTCGCTTACGTCCTCGTAAAAAGTTGGAGATTACCATAAAGTGCAACATGAAAAAACTTTTCTGATCGATTGTGTCATCATCCTAATATGACAAACTTCTAAGTTTTATTTTAAATTTGTTAGGATGCTTCGTCTCGTAAACTATAGCGAACTAACCGAGTTCACGATTTATTCAACGGTAAATGAGATATCGTGAGCTTAATTTAATTGCGGAAGTTGACAAACGAAGTTGTCGTGAAAAGCTCTGCTAATTCCACAAGTTTTTAAAGAAAGGTTTTGTATAAATAAGGCGATTAAATTGATTATCGATATCAAATCAGTCACAACTCTTCAAGTGATATAGCATTCTACTTAATCGAGATGAAATTCTTCGTCGTTGCTTTCGTTACATTGTGTATGGTTGCGGGAATCAAAGCTGGAGGTGGCGAAGGTGAGATCTAAATTTTCCAGTAGACTGTTTCCGACATATTTCTTCGATCTCAGACTGGGAAGTCACTTGCTCAAAGCCACAAGACTCCGGCGTAACATGCAACACGGAAACAACTGCAGTTCCTTCCACTGTTTACTCCTGGGATCCAGTCTTCAAATTCTGCACTAGCTTCGAATACAACGGATGCGGAGGAAACGCCAATCGTTTCCCAACTCCAGAAACTTGCAACGACTTCTGCAACCGAAATGGAGACCCGAGACCAAGCGGCGAGTCGCTCGAAAGCTCTGGATCTTCAGAAGAAGAAGTTTAGTTCTCTAAGAAAAGATTAACTATCACTTGCGCAGCACAATTATTGTCAAATAAAAAATCAAGGATTTTTAATGCTGAACAATTCTTTATTATTTAATAGAACACAATGATCAATCATGAGCTTTATGGTTGAAATATTTCCCATCTAATAATTCTCTTTTTCATTCGCAGACGAGCTTACGGACGGTTCGTTTATCTCGAAGGCCACGAGTACCGCATGTACAACACCTATGATGTTCATTTCTATGCTAGTCACGCTTTAATCAGCTTATGGCCGAATCTTCAGGTACAGAACTCGCAGCAATCTTATTCAATCGTCATTAATAATCTCTTATTCATCACACGCAGGTTAGCTTGCAATACGATTTCAAAGATAGCATTTCTCAAGAGCTTCCTGAGGTTCGCAAACATCTTTATGACGGAAAGAGTTGCGCCCGAAAAGTTAAGAATACAGTTCCGCATGATCTCGGCGATCCGGCTGAAGATCCGTGGCAGCAAATTAACGCTTATCCGATTCACGATGTGAGCGAATGGCGCGACCTTAACACAAAATTCATTCTTCAAGTCTACCGCGACTATTACACGTTAAATGAGTTCGAGCAGTTGAGTGCCGACAATGCAAGCAAATTCAGCAGTATCGAGTTCATAGACAAGGAGAGCTTAGTGGGCGAGATGTACATTTTGGATAACAGGAACCGAATGATGGATGATAAGAGTAAGTTGACTCCTCTTCAGCTAATTTCCGAGCTAATAATCTCATTCAACAGGCAAGAAATCAGCGTCGATGTACATCAACGAGACCAATGGCAAAGTCTACTTGATGAACGCGTTTCAATACCTCAAAGACATGTATCCAGTCTGCAAAAGTATTATGGAGAAAACGCTTGAGTTCGACAAGGACGAAGACGGATTGATTGAGAATATGAACGCTCCAGATCAAACTTACGACACTTGGAATATGAGTGGGCCGAGTATCTACTGCGGTGGCTTGTTCCTTGCGGGACTTCACGTCATGTCAGTCATGGCAAGCATTTTGAATCAGCCCAACGACTGCATAAAATACCGCGACATTCTCGAGAAAGGACGCAAAGCGATAGAGGAAAAGTTGTGGAACGGTAAACATTACAACTTTGATGCCAGCAGCTCGAAGATAATCATGTCTGACCAAATGTGTAGTCAATGGTATTTGCGGGCGAGTGGATTCGACTACGAGATTTTCCCGAAGGAAAATGTTAGAAGCTCTCTGCGAACGATTTACGAGAACAACGTTAAGAAGTTCGCCGATGGGCAGATGGGAGCAGTTAACGGCTTTTTGCCGGGCGAAGGCGAGAACGAGGGCGGGCCAGACTCAGGCTGCATGCAAGCTGAAGAAGTTTGGGTGGGAGTAACTTACGCTCTGGCGTCGTGCATGATTCAGGAAGGAATGTTTGATGAGGCTATGGAAACTGCCGGCGGGCTTTACAAGTCGTTGACCGAAAAAATCGGACTTGCTTTTGAGACTCCAGAAGCAGTTTATGCAAAGTCGTTCTATCGTAGCCTCGGCTACATGCGACCGCTTTCAATTTGGTCGATGCAAACCGCTTACGAAAGGAGGAAGAAGATTCGCGATTAAATGCTTTCGATGGACTCACCTCGAGTCGCTCAACCAAAGATCAACAGAAATAAATATTTTCCAGAAGTTTGTTCTTTGTCACTTGACATGCTTTCCACAATCCAGCATCCGCATTTTCAAAAGGGCAAATACAAGCAAAGACAATTGAGATTTAAAGTACAAACCTTCAACTTTGGGGACACAAAAATCTACAGAAATATTTACAAGAACAAATGTCTAATTAAACTGAATGTTAATCCGAGACAGACTTCGCCTAAAGAATAATTGAAGAATTTCTTTTGCGAACCTGTAGATTCATCATCATCTTCCCCCTCAGAGCTTGAATCTTAAGCTTAGCTTTTTTTACCGTGCTGATTTATTTAAAAGATAAATATTTCGCCGATGGGCAGATGGGAGCAGTTAACGGCTTTTTGCCGGGCGAAGGCGAGAACGAGGGCGGGCCAGACTCAGGCTGCATGCAAGCTGAAGAAGTTTGGGTGGGAGTAACTTACGCTCTGGCGTCGTGCATGATTCAGGAAGGAATGTTTGATGAGGCTATGGAAACTGCCGGCGGGCTTTACAAGTCGTTGACCGAAAAAATCGGACTTGCTTTTGAGACTCCAGAAGCAGTTTATGCAAAGTCGTTCTATCGTAGCCTCGGCTACATGCGACCGCTTTCAATTTGGTCGATGCAAACCGCTTACGAAAGGAGGAAGAAGATTCGCGATTAAATGCTTTCGATGGACTCACCTCGAGTCGCTCAACCAAAGATCAACAGAAATAAATATTTTCCAGAAGTTTGTTCTTTGTCACTTGACATGCTTTCCACAATCCAGCATCCGCATTTTCAAAAGGGCAAATACAAGCAAAGACAATTGAGATTTAAAGTACAAACCTTCAACTTTGGGGACACAAAAATCTACAGAAATATTTACAAGAACAAATGTCTAATTAAACTGAATGTTAATCCGAGACAGACTTCGCCTAAAGAATAATTGAAGAATTTCTTTTGCGAACCTGTAGATTCATCATCATCTTCCCCCTCAGAGCTTGAATCTTAAGCTTAGCTTTTTTTACCGTGCTGATTTATTTAAAAGATAAATATTTGTATTAGAAAGTAAGACAAGCTTTTCAAGCTGATAAGCGACGTAATGTTACAGTCAGATATTTGCGTTCGGGTGATGTTTAGCTTTTAAAACTCATTCCTCTCCTGTTGGTGAACTTAAATAAAAGCAAAGCTTTTGGTGTTTGAAAAGGTTTCTTTGTTTTATTCGAGAGCTTTTCTTGGAATGCTAAAATGACTGAACGGGGAATTGCAATATACAAAAGTTTGAGGTAAAAAATAAACTTCAGCGGCCTCAAACGACCGTCAGAAGATCTTGAATTATTCTATTTAAAATTGTCCGACTCATCACGATTTCTTTTTGATTGGAACGGGCTCGCTGAAACAAGTGCCTCGAGAATCCTTCGTTATTTTGATCTTGATCGGCGCATTGGTATGTTTTTTGACGACGGTTGGCGCAAACTGACTCGCTAGTTCTTTGAGTTTGGCTATAGTTTCTTCCGGGTTTTTCTTCGGTCTTCCACGTTTAATTCGGTGTTTATTAGTCGTCAGGTCAACAACATTTGCTAACTCGGGATTCTTTCGCTTCCTTCCTCGTTTCTTAGGAGCTAACGGACTGATCAGAATAGATTCACGACGTTGTCGCATTGACTTCTTCAACGGCAGAGGATCTATGAGCTGAACCGATTCCCGATTCCAATTACGAACTACTAATTGAGATTGTATTTTCTCCAAAATCATCGAAGACGGCCATTTAGCGGGATTTGAAGTTGTTACATCCAACGTTTGCCCTATTTCCTTTGTCCGATCTGTCTCGTGAACATTTATTTCAGTCTGTGTCGCTTCGTCTTCATCAGCCTCCGACGGATTGCTTTGCTCGAAAATTCCTGAAGGAGTCGAGACGTCAAAATCGGGTTGAACATTGTCGATCTGACGAGGATCGTTCGGCTTCTCGCTATCTTTTCGTTGGCTTTGTACAGCGATTAACACATTCGGTTGATTTTCGCATGGTTTAAAAGGAGGTAGATGATCAGTGTTAACATCAGTCGATAAAACATTTTCCTCGTTCGTTTCAGCAACGTCTGTGTTTGGTTGTGCTACGTTGTGCTGATCCTCGGCTTGTTCCAGCTCATGTAAATCAGCAGTGACCGTCTCTGATTGTGCTGATACAGCCTCAAGCACGGCGACTGCTTGATCTCCTCTTAAAGCATCGTCTTCAATCACAGTATCATCAGAGTCTGTCGAGTCAAGTTCCACAACTTCTCCTTGACACAAGCGATAAACGAACTGCATTTTGTCGGCCTTATCATGTTGCAACGGCGAAATTGCTATGCCTATGCAATCGCCAAGAAAAATTTCTTTGTCGGTGCTCGGGTCAAGTTTCGTGTCGTTCACGAAAGTGCCTTTCGTTGACTGTGGAATGAAACTTATTAGACAGTGAAATAGCAAAGATTTCTTAGGTCCCAGAGCTAATCAAAACATTCTGCACTTACATTCAGATCTCTGATGAAGATCTTTTTATCTCGGAAAAAAAGCTCGCAATGATCTTTCGATATTCTGTCGGACGGTAGACGATAGCTAGACCCGCTACTTCTTCCAATCTTCGTACGGATCTGTTTGAATGGAATGTAGGAGTGCTTCTTGGATCCAATGACATCTCGCTTCAGCTGCAAGTTTTGGCTGTTGAAGCTCATTGCGCCAAAACGCGACCGTTATCACTTGCACAACAGTTTATCACTCCGATCTTTGGCGTTGGCTCTGGCCACACTGCACACTTTGAATTCAAACATGAATTCGACCAGAGAGCCCAGAAAACTTCCTTGAAAGTTTAATCGCTTACTAGATTGGAAATCTAAGTCGATGGTACCAGAATAGCTCAATGTTATTGTTTTGGTTTCATTGTTTTACGGTTCGATTGGCTTCGCGGTCCCTCGTCGGTTACTGATTTAACAGCTTGCGATTATAATAAGATCGGCAACTAAACAATATCCTAATTGTGTTCGATAAGCGGATAACTCACGCTGTGGAAACTGATGATCGTCACAAGAAAACTAGGGAAATAAATGGTTTTTAATAACAGAAAAAAACTAAAAGTCGGTGCGACTTGTTTCGTTGCACTTTTACGAATAAACTGTGAGAAGAGCAAGAGCGCTCTTCCTAAACAGAGATAAGAAAAAGGTCAATCATAAATCTTATCACAACAGTTGAACTGCTAATCCAACAAATTGACCAACAACCAAATTAGCTTAACAAGTTGTGGCATTCATGGGAAGATCACCGTTTGGATGCGCTTGCCACTCGCTATCTTGGGATTGTCTCCGACTCTGGCAGGTCGCTGAATGACACACAAAATGATGTCAAAATAAATTTTATTCTCAGAAAAGTTATTCACATCTTTTTTGCTTTTCCAGCTTTGAGTTTCATAGATTTTCATATTCTATCTAAGATTTTGCTAGCTTCTGAATTCAAGTTCAATTAGCTCAATGGTTGAAAGTGCTCGATTTACTCCGATACAGTTAGCAACTCATGAATTCAAAGTAAGTTTTCATCCAGATGAAGAGTTTTTAAAATGATTTCGATCGTCACTTAAGTCTTGACGAGCGAAATTTTGACGTAGATCACAGCGAGATCGAAGTTGTTTGCTTACAGTTAAAAGAAAATCATCTGGATGATTTGCTTGTTCGATTCATTTCAGGACAAATCGATGACCTCTTGGTGGTGAGCTTCATTCGGAATAAAATTTCGGATGAAAACTTTCGAGCAAAAGTTTAACTTCTTCTTGGACGACAGCTTTGCAGAGTTTTCCTTCGGCGAAAGAATTGATTTCACGTTCGCTGGTGTGCTTTCGAGCTTGATGATGTAGCGTCTTTTGTGGTTGGGCTTCACCTTTTCTTCCTCTGAGGAGTCATCGTCCGAGCAAACGAGATCGGAGATCAGCTTCGCACCTCTGTACTCGACAAACTCTTCACAATCTTTCAGCTTCTTCTTGCTGGGAGTTTTCGTTAGGCAACTTGTCGGTGACACTGACAACTTTTTGGTGGTTTTAGGAGATTTGACAGACGATTTCTTTGATAAAGAAAGCGGTTCCTTACGTCTGCGCTTGCTTTTGTTATCAACTTTTGCGCTCTTGTCAACTTTCGACTTTGATATTCCTTCAGGCTCCGATTTTCTTCGTTTCGCTTCGGGTGGTTCAACATTGCTGCTCCGTCTTCGTTTCCGCGAGCCTTCGAAAAAGTTCTTCAACGAGCTCACAGAGCATGTTTGAAACATTTTGTTGAGCGTTGTCGAAAGTTTGTCAACCTTGATCGAGATCGATTTGTTCAGTAAGGATTTCGCGATCTTCAACGGAATCTCATCCCACATCTGCGGCGAGTTTAGCTTATCAGTTTTTAGTGGCAGTTCGAGCTTAATCTTCTTCAGTGGTTTGGCTGTTGGTGAGTCTGAACGCCGCCGCTTGACGCTCTTCGTCTCGTCATTTGATCTCTTATCTTCGAATAGTTTTGTGCTGATTTTATCGAGTATTATCTCCTCAATCCTTGGCGCGGTCGATATCAGTAAGGACTTCGTGTCGTCTTCATCGTCGTCGTCGAGATGGCTAATAATGTCTGAGATCTTCGCTCTAAGCCCAGAATCAATTGAATCAGTCGACTTGAAGCTGAAAAATTCATCATCTCGAGTTTTACTCTTGTCAGTTCGTTTCAGAGTGTAAACGAAATCTGTATTGCTAACATACGAAGGCTGACTAGGATTAACTCCGAATCCAATGCGATTGTCGACTTCAACTTTTGCTTCATTCGTGATTCGCTTATCGTTGACGAAGGTTCCGTTGTGCGACTTCCTATCACTAATAAGAACTTCCTTTCCCTTTAGTCGAATTGTACATTGGTGCTTCGATATCTTTCTCCCTTTCATGACAATCGTCGAACTCTTGTCACGACCTAAAAACGATCAAGCAATCAAAAATTGAAGTTGCGTTGATTCAAAAACTCTCACCAATCGTTATCGGCTGATTTGAGATCGCGATAGTCTGAAGGATCCCATCGTCCGGTCCCTCTCGTTGCAAATAAAACTCCATTGGATCGCGGCTCGTTACATTCTTGAATTTGTTTACGCTGAATCTCCAATTTCAAGCATTGGGATTTGTCAGAAATTTCAGCTCTTCAGGTCGTTGACGGCAAAATCTTCAATCAAACCATCTCAAGGACTCGCTTATAATCACAGCAAACCGAAGCTGTCGCTTCCACAATCGATTTCTGTCACAAAAACCATCAATTTCTCTGAATCTGAATTGAGTTTCGCAGCGCAACGTACTAGAATGGTTGAAGGCAATTCCTGTTTGAAATGGTCGCTTGTTGTGGCTGATACACGTAAGCGCAAAACCCTCGGCAAACCCACAGGAATATTTAAGGGATTTCTTGGGAATTGATGTTGCAATCAAAGGTTTTGTGTTAGTGAAAAATATTATTTCGAATTATGAAGAGTTTAATGAGCTAACAAAGTTTGTTACGTTTTGATAAACCTAATGAGCTAACGCAGCTTCAATGTAGAAAACCTTTTTCTAAACGAGGGCTAACTGTAAAGCGAGTTAGTGGGTGGATAAAAAACCTTCCTGAAAGTCGTTCAAAGTTGCTTTTTGCACTCAGCAATAAGAATTTTGAAAGTGATATGTGAACCTCCCGGTCAGTTGAATCGTCTTCAGTTTTTCTGTCTAAAACAACGATGAATCGTCGTCTCTTGGTCGGTTAATATATCATACTCCAATTTAGTTCCATGGAGACAAAAAGCTTTGAAAGCCCGCAGGCGCACTTGAACGTGCTTCGTTTTCTCCTTCGCAACTTATCGCTCGGCTCTTATCAGGACCTTTCTTCCTTGATGGTTCAATCTCGACTGCGACAAATGATCTGGAAACAATTTTGTAAGGCCGGTCACATTTCAACTTCCCTTGCTTCCTCCGATTGCGATTCAATGACCCTAAAACAGTTTTTCTTATCAACGGTTTTGACTTTTTATTTTTCATCGAAAAAAAAAAATAATTAAACTTTTATAACAAATTAGCAAAACGAGAAATTATGAAGTTTCATGAAGTAAAATGATTTTGATTCATGACTCGTGAAACACACCGAACAAGATTTTTCCTTCGCGGAGTAATCTTATTAAAAAATGACGTCTATCCTCGCAGTATCAAATTGTTCTAGTTTGATTAAATATGTTTATAAATATAATCTTCCTCTTATACAATCAACATCAACAACAGATAATTATTTTTTCACCTTCTTCGTTCGAAAAGGTTCTCGTAAGACGGAAGGGTGGGAGGAAGGCGAGGGGATAATGACGTTTCCTCCGCTGACACCCACCGAACATTTAAAATGGACATTTGAATTCGACTAGTTATTCATTTAGCTACGTTCAAGTTTTAGTTTTGGCTTCTCTCGTCGTCGTGCACGCCTGCAAGTTCCTTGAATCTTTCTCTAAATTCACTTTTGCTGATCCCCGCCCTTTAATTGCTTTAAATCCACAACTTGCTTCATCGTGCTCAGGGACTTTCACCGTCGACGGTACAAAAGATTTTCTACTTAAAGCTGTCCCGATCTACAATTTTGTCTAACTAAGTCTCGTCTGCTTAGAATCGTTCGCCTTGTTACCATCGATAAATTCGTGATGAGTATTGGATGCATAAACCGAAGCAGTGAAACGATTAATCAAGAAGTAAGCTGTGCAAAGATTTGTGCTTTGTATGAGCAGCGCGCCATGACGTCGATAGGCACTTCGCTCCAACTGCCTTCATCGCGGTCAACTTGTTAAGATTTCATGAGCTTTAAGGAAACTTTAAAAGCTTTCTTGAGCTTCTTGGAAACATTCGCTGGACTCAGTGACACAGCAACAAATCTCGATGGCTTAAAGCAGATTGCTGCGTCAACAAAAGGAGCTTAAATTAAAGCTCCGCGGTTGTCGGAAACTCAGGAAATCGTTTTCCATTTTGAATTGAAACTAAAACTTGGCTGTCGACGCTCTCCGGTCGATAAAATGTGCTTACTCTACGGATTAAAATTGTGTTCGTTACGGAAAAATAATATTTTGGCATCTATGAGCAGCTATGCGTACTTTTGTCGCCTATCGCTTTCGTTAGAATATTATGTGTCATTGATTTTAGGATGTGCGCATATCAGAGTGTCGGTATATGTTACAAAAATCAATATACGGCTTATCAAAGATTTCACTGTTCCATTCCTCAAAATTGTCTTCAAAGATTTTACCTTTGAGTAAAAAGAGTTAACATCAAACTTGCATTAACTATCGACGTGTGCCGCCGACCGGAATATCGAACCTGTAAAGAGTTTATTGGCTATTGTTGGCTTCCCCTTCGAGTTTTGCTTAATTAACTAGTCTAAGTCTATGCTACATAGACTGCTGTGAAATCACTTCCTAGTGAGAACCGGCAAGTCTAACTAACTCGCTTATCTACTCTGAATTGCGCCAAGGTTCGGAGCTACTGGAGGGTCCGAGAGTTTCCATTTGAAATTGATTCCGAGACTTAAATCGCACGAGTTTCCTATGTATCTCATCATTTGGACGGAGTTGACGATTTTTCTGCATATCAAAAATTTTACTACAATTTCTCAAGACGCGGCCAGGAAACGGGAAGGTTCCAACGAGGGTCGCCTGGTCACCACTTTGGTCTCTTATTGAACCACTAAAATACACAAATTCACTATGAAACATTCAATTTAACTTCAACTAAACCGACTTTGAGCTATCAAAAAAAGGATACAAACGAACGAACTTTTGATTACAATTTCAACATTTATAAATATTTTCCCTCTTCAAACATCCACGACGACTACACGAAATGATTTGTTACAGAACTGCGTCGCTCAAGTTGGTTTGAAGGGTTTTTTCTTGAACTGTTCAATATAAAAAAGATCGACAAGCTTAGCTTTGAGTGTACTAAGAAATGTTAACCACAAAGTCACGTTTAAGGACGACTGATAAGCCAGAGACAGCAGTCTGCATGAACGAATCTAAATCAAGTGCAGCTGGAAACTTACAAGACTTTCTAACTCTAATGTCGTATGGAAAAAATGTTAACAAGACTTCTCAACTTTTGAAGAATTTCTTTGCCATTCAAACGGTTCGTCAACTGATTTGACTCAAATGAAACATCGAAACACTTATCGATCATTTTCACATCAAAAATATTAAATTCTCTTTCTTGCAGAGGGACGAGCGATGAACATGTCAGAAGACTTAAGTTATTTCTTCCAGCTCAGCTAGAGGCTCTAGCAGCAACCTAGTCAATCCTGTTGAACTGTGGTGATGAACTTCATCGCTCTATCCCACCCGCTCCACTTAAATCTACTAATTCTTTTATCCTTCATTTATATTTAGAGTCTTTTTGAGTATAAGTGCCTTTAACTTTTCTCTTATTGTTTTCTTCATTGAAAAACTTTTGTTTGTTCCGCACGAACTTTTGCTAATTTAAAATTGTCTTACGAGCGTCTCTCTGCCATTCGAATGCGGAAGATTCCAAGAGACTTGGCAGGTTTTCTCAGTTTCCTTTGAAACGAAAAAATAGAAATTGAAATATTGCTGATTCTGCTTTCATAACTCCACAAAGCGGTAGCTTGGCTGGCCAAGGCGCCGCTTCAAAAGATTCATTAAATGCCATCATATTTTCGTCAACCTTTGAACAAGAGGGAGGGAAGTCATCTCCCTTGCTTTGACGTGAAGAAAAAGTTTAAAAAGCCGCAAATAAAACAAATCAAATGCTGTCGTGCTATAACTTGTCCTGTCGATTTGGTCGCGGCGGAGGCTTCGGTTGTGTTTGGTACTGTTGATGGTGCTCCTGCTGGAGAAGTTGATGGGCGGCGAGGTCCATTTCCTCCTGTGTCATGTCGAGGGCTTCCTGTAGCTCGCGTGCAACGAAATCTGGATCGCAATATTTGCCGAGGCCCTGTTGGGCGAGAACCTGTCAGAGCGAAAAGTTTTAAACTAGTTGGAATTACATCGAAAGTTTTGAACTTACACGACCAACTAAGCTTTCGGCCGAGCCAATCACCTCAAATGAATTGGGTCGACCACCCTGGGGACTCGATGGCGTTGAACGAGCCATCCGCTGATTAATACCGTTCCTTTCCGTCCCAACTGCAAGAGAGAAATTTTGCAATGAGTCGAAGGTAGGTCATGCGAGAGTTGGAAACGATTTCATCTGAGTTCGTTTGTATTTACAGCAAGCGGTTAGTAGAAGTGGAAGATTATTGTCGGTTACACACAGCTTAGCAAAGTTTACGATTCCAATTTCTTAGTGAGATAGCGGCATGCATCCTACACTGATTACGACATTCAATAGCATCATAGTGACTTTACAGCGCTAGTACAATCTCTAGTCGATCTAAGCCGCTAATGAGTCGTGCATGCAACAGCGAATGATTTGACTCTCATCCTACGTAAGCGTTCTAACAATCTTCATTACAACTTTTCCTTCCCGCCACAACCACAACGTTCACACGCCTTGACGCTTTTCGTACATCAAATGAGTTCCTACACTTAGATGTTACATGGAAGAGATGTTTTATCTTACAACAGTCAACCTCAAGGATAGATAAATGGAATAAGAGAGTGAGAGAGCGACAGCAATACGTCGACATCATCAACAGCGAGTTTACTACAGCGAGAGTGTCACAAGAACTGAACCTTTTCCGTGGTAGGAACGTGAGCGCTTGTAGGAACCTTCGTCTTGCGTTGTGAGCGAGAGATTCGTTTCGATGGTATCACGACCTGAGCTGCAGGTGTTTGGACTAATTGTTGAAGCTGTTTTCACTGAGTCCTCGTGATCAACCGATCGATGACGCATGCCTTGTTGGGCTGACGGAAGAGTTTTCAACTCGATTGCTTCAGATGAAAGTAAGCCCGCGTGGGCTATCGTCTGATTGTGAGCCATGTGGATGCCAGCAGCGACTCTGTGATGCATGATTGGAGGTTGCGGCATTCCGTCGTCTGACGAAGATGGATCCGAGCGATTCTGATGTTGAATCCTTAGAATATTTTCCGTTGCCATCTTGTGTTGCTGGAGACGTCGGCGAATTTGCAGTTGACGCTGCTGAGCAGATGGAGTCAAATTCAGTTGTCGAGTATGCGACGTCGATGCAGGAGACGAAGCTGACGACGCTAAATAATTTTGTTTTGTTAAAATTCAGTTCAAAGAAAGGAAGAAGATTGAAAAGTTTTCTGCAAACTTTTGCTTGTAGAAAACTTTTCGAGTTTCATTCATTTCTCATCACCGGTGGTTGTTGTTGTGATCGATGTCATGTTGGAGCCATCCGAATCATCGATGGAATCGTCAACCATAGAATGATAGTGACTCTCGCCTTTCAGACGGAACCGTCGTGGCGGAGCGATTGGCGGCGAGTCTAGAAGTTCAGCACGAGTTGAGGTGCTTTGCGACGGGTCTGACGGAACGAGGGGTTGTCGAACAAGGTTTTCATAGTGATTCTGATTTTTTTGGTTCATACGACTATAGCGGAACAATAGAAGACGTTGGCGGTGCGGAGCGTGATAAGCAGAAGGCGCTAAAGACTCGATTGCATAGCCGCCGAACGACGATTGTGCTGTGAGTGCTCCGTGCTCTGCGGACGATCTTCAAGAGAAAGTTTCATTTGTATCGTTTTGTGCTGGCCGAAAGCTATGTGTTCTTAAAGTTTACGCTTTATCATGTACATGTTTTTCAGCAGCAACAAACACGCGGAAGAAACTTCGACGTTGGTAGCCAACTTTTCCCATCGAGTTCATCAATTTAACTCTCTACTTAAACTCTAATAAACTCGTCTATCAAAGCGAAAAGAAATGTGCTTAGCTAGTCTCCCTCGTAGGAGTTTTTCTTTGAAGACGGTGTTGATGACGTGAGGAAAATGTGATTTAAGGTGGAGTGAAACGAAAAACGCTGAGTTAGCAAACAGAGGAAGAGATGAAAAGTCGAGAATTTCCCACTCAAAACAGAAGAACTAATCAAAACTCAAAAGCGAAAAATAAGTCAACAAAAAATGTTTCGTCAATGTCTTACCGTTGTTATGTGGATGAAGTAATAATGAACCCCGATTTACCAATTTTGTGCTGCAAAAATTTATGCTTTTCATGGAAATCGATTTACTTTCTCTACAGCTACGATTCTAAGAAGCAATCTTGATGATGATATCTTGAAATCTGCACATTTGTAGCTTTGAATTTGATTTTTACATTTCGCTAAACGATTGCAAATTATGTGTGTGTGTTTGTTTTTCTTTTCTTTGTTGCAATTTTGATCAATGACTTGCGGGAGCTTTCGTGAGCTTCAAAAGCTTTCAAACATAATTAATCAAGCTTATCAATGATTGAAAGCTTTCCGATCGCTAGAGAAAAATCAATAAGAACTTACGTCACGAGCAGTGAGGATGAAGCATGGATGTGAATCGCATTCTTCACTTCAACGCTCTCCACATAATTTAAAATCCCACAAAATTTAATTCAGTAACTCAACTTGAAAGCTTCCCGATCCAATTTCCCCGAAACTTTCTATTCTCGTGGTTTCGATTTCAATTTACAAATTTCAATCTTGTCTCTAGTAAATTGCAGTTCCTAAAGTGCAAAATTAGTTGACAAGAGAACTTTTGAAGGCTTCATGTGAGCGCAAGCTCTCACCAAAGTTTCCAAAAGCTCTTAGCTGAAGTTGATTATTCAATTACTCACTCATTGTTCTGACCCTGTTGATTGTGCACGGGGTTGGCTTGATTTTGGTTTCCGTTGAGAAGAAGCGGGCGTAGCGGTATGTCATCGTGTTGATCGAGCTGTCCGCTGACACCTCGCTGCTGCAAGATGCTCTTCGTGATGTTGTTTAGTCCATCAGCTAACCGATCTCTCTGTTGGAACATTGGGTTATTGCCTAGCTTCGAGTAATCGTTCCCTAAGTAGTCGCCAGAAAGTGCCACCGTGGTCGATGCCATGTTGTGGACCGCAGACGTCGCAAGGTTCATCGTGTTGTTGTTCAACACGTTGCTGTTGTTGTTATTCGATTTCAGCATTCGATTACGTGAAAACGGCTTTTGCTTTCGCATCGATGACCAAACGGATCCAAAGAGCGTGTGATTGCGCTAGAGAGAAAAACATTGAATCATCTCACAATAAAGTTTTCGCTGATCTTACTCGATGCATTGGCTCAGGATTGTCATCGCTCATCTCGTCCAAGTTCCCTGATATCGCTCGTTTAAGCTCTGGCCCAGCCTCGTGGAGAGTTCTCAGACCAGCTTGAAGCGTGACTGTGTTTCCGTTGAGATCGCCATCACCAGCGGACTCTTCCTTTCGTTTCTTAAAGCGTCGGAAATAATCCTGAATTAGGAAGGTTGCGTAGAACTTTCCAACGGTGACTTCATCGTCCACGCCAGGTGGAGGAACGACTTGATCTAGAAGCTTTGGACTGGTCCGCTTCCAGATTTGTTTAATTGTTGCCCGAAGCTCCGCGTTGGCATCGTCAATGTTACCCTCCGTTTTAATTTTCAGTGAAGTTCTGACGACAGCGAACAACGTAGCGTTAAATAGAACAGTGCCATCGCTATTCAGCGGCATATTCATTGACACAAGTCGTTTGCACGCAACGCGATGTGGACAAAGCTTTCCAAAGCCCAGGGGAGGCGATATTTTCCGCAGCAGTGTGACCACGTCGAGATGTTTGATTCGACCTTTTGCGTCGGGGTCGTACTCGCTCCAAAGTCTAATGAATTCATCTAAATGATGTGGGCCAAGAATCGACCAATCTCGAGTGAGATAATCAAAGTTATCCATGATGACAGCGACGAATAAGTTGATAATCTGTTGAACGAGAGTTTCGGATGAATCAGAATACAGTGCAAACTTCAAATAAGTCTTACCAAGAAGGAACACAAGACATAGAAGGAGATGAAGTAAGGGAATGCCATGCTTGATCCGCACGTGTCGTTAGTCGGCAGACCTTTATTTTCTCCTTCTTTGTGAATTCCCAAGTCTGATGCGAGATCGCACAAGACTTCTTCACGGTTCGAGCAATCGAGCATAATGTCTTGCCACGCTTCACCAGTCGCAGATCGGAAGAGCACGAGGACAGCTTGCGGAAAAGTTTGAAAGTTGTTATTCCGGGTAATCGCCGACTCGCCGTCGTTGTTGTCCAAAGCAATTTTACCGAATACCTGTAATTAAATTCAACGAAACTTGAGTCGAGGGGGTCGCTTAGCAGGAATTCCGTTCCCATGTTGACAGTTGGGATGCTTTTCGGAAATGTAAACGAATGGAATAAAAAAGCAAACGTCGATTGTGAGCGATTAAACGCTTCGTTAACTCTCTTCATCATGAATGCCGAGGCGGCGGCCTTGTTATCAGCCGCTTCATTAAAGCGCGCTCGAATTCGGTAAAAAGCTCATTTGTGTCGACGATCTGGGTTAATTTGGAGCAGAGTTCTTGCGATGAACACGTTAGCGTACGGTTTTCTGATGAGTTGCTTCTGGGCAATCGTTCTACTGCAAAAGCTTTGCAACGAGCGACCACCAAACGATCGGGTTGATTACTTAATTGAATGCTAATTGACTAATTACCATAATTGTTTTTCTAGGACGCGTTGTCGTGCTGTTCCCGTCTCCCTAACATTGTCGACCTGGGAACTATCGAAGTTTGCGTTGCAAACTATTCCCGGAACTCGCAAAGGCAACTCGAGGAGAAGAGCGAAATGCCCAAGGGAAATTGCGTGGCTGAGTGCATCGCAAACATAACGAAGATTTACCGAGGCAACGGAATCGTCGACACGATTAATCTGGCGAGACTTTTTCTAAACTCGGTCAGTGGAGATCGAGAAATGGGGGAGATTGTGTCGCGCGCCGTCAGCCTCTGCACGAACGAGAGTGAGACAGAAAATTGTTTTTATCCCACAAACTTTTTTCATGCTTCGTTTTAGCCCGATCCATGGCAAATGAGTTTCGACAAGTTGCCAGCATGAAAGCGACCTTTGCAGGTGAAATTCTCTGTCATCCAATATCGGGATATCTGATTGGCTGCGTCAATACTGAAGTGTTCAAGCTATGCCCGAACATGACGCAATCTATCGAATGCAGCGCTCTGCAGAATTATAGCTCATCATGTCACATCTCATCACGATACAGTTGAATAAAGAGCTTAATAATTTACAAGAGATTTTCTTCTCACCTGCATTCCAATGACAGCGTAGATAAAGAACAGCATGACGATGAGCAGAGCGACGTAAGGCAGAGCTTGGAAAGACTTGATGAAGGTCCACAGAAGTGTTCGGATGCCTTCACCTCTACTCAGCAGCTTCACCAATCTCATGACACGAAAGAGACGGAAGAAGTTGATGGAGATAATAGCCGACGACTTTGAAGGGCCGCCGCCAACGTTTTTCATCTGATTAACCTCGGAATAAACGATATCAATGAAGCTCCCGAGAACGATGATGAAGTCGAAAACATTCCAAGCGTCGCCAAAATAGTTCTTGAAGCGGAAAGCCGCGAGCTTGAAAATGAACTCGAGCGCGAAGACGGCCGTGAATATCATGTTAAGCACGTCGAGCGCATCTGTATACATCTCAGGCTGGCGGTAGAACTTCATGGCGAGAGTGATGGTGTTGATCATAATGAGAATGAATATGGTATACTCGAACGGCTGCGATGTCACAAACCACCAAACTTTATACTGAATTCGATGCTTCGGTATGTATCTGAAACGAGAAGGAAAACATTTCCTTCGTCAGTCATCTTAAAATGATTTTCGCAGTTAGCGGGGGAAGGAAAGGCAAGAGGAAATGAGCCATTTACCCGCTGCAAGAAATCACATACACAGAAAGAATAAAGAAATTAAAAGAAACTTCAAAAGCTCGAATAATATTTGGGGACAGTTCGTAAATTACTGTACAAAAGTTTCTTCTGAAGCTTATGATTCTATGTAAATTGAAATAATTTACGAACTCTTCCCACATCACGGACTCCACAGCCTTTCTTCACCACCGAAACGTGTCACAAATATAAAAATTTTCAATCCGAAATCGGTAAACTCAAAGTTTCTCATCACGTAAAGTCGACTCACCTCCTCACAGGCTTTGCTTTGAGTGCGAACTCAATGCAGTTCCTCTGATTCTTGTCAAGGTCGCAATTCTTGTACTCCTGTTCGCCTTCGTTCTGGAACGTGACAATGACGAAACCGACGAAGATGTTTACCATGAAGAACGCGATGATGATGATGTAGACGATGTAGTAAGTGGCGACAATCGGCCGGAAGTTGTGGATTGGCCCGTAATCTTCCGCATTGGAGTCGATGGATACATAAAGCAGTCCAGGCCAACCCTCAAAGGTTGACACAGTGAATAAGGTCAACATAGCTTTCGCGACATTATCATAATGGAAACGGTTAAGCTCCCATTCACGATCTTTAATCTCAGGCTTATCAGTCTGTCCATCGGGGAAGACCAAGAACGTTCCGTAGCAATCTTCCTTCGTTCGTTTCGATCCGTCAGTGCAGCTGAAGAACTTGCCCTGTGTGTGTTGGTAGGGGGGAATTGAGACGAGAAAAGTTTCATAAATTAATGTGTGGCCTGAATTCAAATCGACATCAACGACACAGATAAGGAGAGGAAAAGAACGTCATAACCACCCACGCTGGAAACCGCAATTTGTCGTCATAAGAACGTACGAGAAGAGAGATAGAAGGTACGGGGAGCTAGAGATAGCGAGAAAGTCGTTGTGAAGGTGGAAGTACGTCGTGAGAGTTCTTCTCGTCAATTGTCAATTTAACGTCTTCAATTAATCACGTTACTCTAGGAAGAAAGTAGCGTGAAGTGCTTAATGGGGTTAAGTAAGTAGAAAACCAGACAAACTATGCAGTATTAAGAGTTTGAGTGTTCGAGTCCTAGTTGAAAGCGAGATTAAAGGATTTTAAGGTGAATTAGAAAGAAAGTCCTCAGATTTCCGTTTGCACTCAGACTCAAGGAACCTCTCGTTAGACAGCGGAATTAATAGATAATCATTTAGTTGAAACCTCACTTGTTGTGGCCATTACCTTAAACAGTTGCACTCCAATCACAGCAAACATAAACTGTAGCAGATAAGTGACCAGCATTATGTTGCCAATGGTTTTAATTGCCACAATAACACACTTCACTACATACTGAGTGATTTGAATTAAAAAAGAGAGTGAAAGAAGTTTGTTGTGGGAAATGGAAAAGGCGTGGGAGCAAAAAAAGAGAAAAAGAAAAAACTGTTTAGTAAATTTATTTTCTGTTTAATCAGTGTAACGCTGAGAATTCTCTGTCGGCTGTTACGTTTTCGGAATCAGGAGCAAGAGTTTCATGTTCATAAATTATTCAATTAATTGATTTGCGGTCTTTAATCACTTTTGGTTGAGATTAACTAATGGAAATAAATTATAGTAGTCGGAGGAACTACGAGATGCTAGAGCGTCATGCATAGCCAAGCGAATAACGGAGGAGAAGGATTTTACGTCAAAGGTGAAAGCTTTTTAGATTCGCAATCGTCGATTCCCTGGCAGCGAAGCCTGAGATTTTTCTGTGATCAATTGAAGCGAGACGTTATCGATAAATCCTTTTCGTTCGTTTTCGTTCTCAACTTGCCTTACTGTGTCACAACTCGAGACATGAAAACATACAAAAATGCGAGACAAGCGAAAGATGAGAAACTTCAAAGCCAAAAAACATAAATTTTCCATCCAATCGCATTTGGTTGCTCATGTGAATCGCGATTTCCGATTCCCTTGCTGGAGAGAAGAGAAGCTTTCAGTGCCTGACATCAGCGGAAAATGTTTTCGAACACGGAATTCACAGATCTGGCTGCAAAACGTAGCTTGAGCTGCATTCTCAACAAAACATTCGCAAGCACAACTAAGCGACAAAACAAACGACATGCTGCCTGGTAGTCTTCCCGTTCAAGTCCGTGTCTGATGTTCACGTTTGTTTCATGTGTGTGTGTATGTAAGTGATTCAATAATAGAAATGCTATTCGTTTGATATGATTACGACCAATAAATGAAAGAGGGAGGTGAAGGGTTCAGATAGTTCAGCGACTTCACGAGAGAGGAAAGAATTCCCTTTGATGCAAAGACAAAGAAACTTTCACGAAAGTTTGTTTTTGTCGTCACTTCATTGTGCCAAGTTGAACAATGGAGAAGGTAATAAACGTAAGCTCGGCAAGGCGGGAAGATATCGAGAATAACAAGCATGAATAAAAGATATTATATTGACAAAACCGAGCGAACGGGCGGGAGAAGTTTTGAACAATGGAAATTTATTTTCTAAATTTAACTTTGAGCTTTGGACGTCGCGTCGCTTTTTATTGAACATTGTGTCGCTTGTCACCACATAGAGAACTTTTCCGTCAAGTCGTAGCGGGGTGGTGTGGAGGGAGACTAAACTCTCGAGAGTCACATCGAGGGATGAGCGAGAAAATTGAATGTGAATAGGTTTCGGCGTATGTTGTGTGGATAGTGAACACGATCATTAAGTGTAGCTGTGTGCAATGGAGTAGAAAAATATTGAATGTTTTGTGGGGTGGATGGGGCCAGAGGGGGAGTAAAGGAAGGAAGAATTGAGTTTTATTGCGGGGAGCTCACATGATACATGAACAGATTCAATGAAGAGAAATGTGAGTTAGACTCGTCCCTTCCCTTCACTTTACTCAATCGTGCATCACGTTTAACTCAATTTAGGGGATCGAGAGAGATTTGGAATGCGAATCAGATTTGTTCACACGAGGACAGATAGCTGGGGAAGGAAGGATTGGGCTGGATACTGAACAAAAGTTTCCTACCTTGAACAACTGAACTCCTATTACAGCGAACATAAATTGCAGTAAACATGTAACAAGTACAATATTTCCAATAGTTTTAACAGCCACAATTACACACTGGACTACATGCTAATTAATTCATCATTGCATAATGCGGAGAAGAACATTGAAAATGTAATAAAAAGAAAAGTTTGTGTAAATAATAATTCTCATCTGAATACTGAAACAGCTGCGGAAAGCTTTGTTGAAGTTGGTGACGTTCATGAGTTGCGTAATGTGTGACGACTTTTGGCGTGTGAAATTTTTGGCATCTAGTTATGATTTTTGGCATAAAAACGAAAGGCTTAGGAGGTTTTACGCAACTGCTGAACGTCTCCTTCAAAACTCTGGAATTCAAAATTCCATCGCTGCTTTCTTTCACTCTATTATTTTGCTTAAATTCTCGGAGAGTTTATCGAACCTAATTAAATCAATCAATGTCGGAGAAGTGAAATGAAACGTTAAATACCTTCAGTCCCTTGGCGCGGTTAATGGCACGTAGCGGTCTCAACACACGAAACACTCGAAGAATTTTCACAGCCGAAATTTTATCCGAGCTAAGCGATGGAGGAAAATGATTTAAATTGAATTAATTTGTACCTTAAAGACTCACTCGAAGAAGATGGCAATGAGCGACACGCAAACGACGAGCAAGTCGAGGAGACTGAAAGCGGACCGGCAGAAAGCACCTTTGTGGAAAAGGAATCCATACGAGATTAGCTTCAAGAACAGTTCAATCGTGAACACCGTGGTGAAGAAGTAATCGAAGTAATTGAGAATCTTTGAATAAAATTTGAAATTTAATTAAAGTTCAAGTGTTTGATATTCAAATCTCACCAAGTTCCTCGGCGCCTGTGCGTCCATTGGATCTTCAGCTGCCAGCATGGCCGACGAGAGCATGATACAGACCAGGATGAAGTTTGAAAAGTGCCCGTGATTGCACAACTTGTGACAAAGTATGCGAAACCTTTATACGAGATTATCGAAGTGTGAAGAAGAGAAAAGAATTAACGAGAATTTTCGCGCAGGCTGTAAAATTAATTGAATTTCAATCGATCGCGCGTTTAATTGTATTCCCAACGCCCGAAGTTAATCCGATTCTCGCCTTAATTGCACTTGAATTCGACATCAGATGGATCGCATTAAACTGTGCAACATGGAGAGCTCTGTTCAGCTTGCTCGCATTGAGATAAGTTGGAAAGCGCATCAATCCATTGCATTGCACACTTGAATGCTCAACGATTTTCTGTCATTCGCAGCTATAGGTTTCTAATCACAAACTTCAATGCTAAACCTTTGAAATCAAACAAAACTATCGGTCAAACGAGCTAGTTGCGAGACATGAGATCAAAAGTCTATGTTAGGTTCATCGAGTGCTGGTGTTTGTTTAATACGACAAAAACGTTTGACTAGACTTAGGGAAACTATCATCTACGAGTCAAACCACTGCAGCAGACAATGCTGGAGGGTGTTGAATCACCTAGAATCGTGCAGCTGTGGGGACGAGTTGGGGTTGTTAGTGACAAAGAGTCTACGCTAGTCAGAGGACAGACTATAAGAGGTGAAGATATTCCTACTGTAGCCATTCAACATTTTAGCCAATCTCTACCAAGACTGATTCATTGTGATGAGCACTAAAAGTTTATTTCCATGTTCTCCTTCACTACGGCAATCTATTATTCAGTGCGCCTTCAAACGAAAACATAAAAGAAGCAGAATCGCTCAACATCTAACTTCTTCGTTCGCCAGCCGAGCCGCTTACTCGTCAATTATTTAAATCGCCCTTAAAACGCTTATGCATGGTACGACGCTAGGTAAAATGTGCTCAACAAAAATAAACTAAAACTATAAAAGCCGAACCGGGTTGGCTGTCGAGGGAATAATCGCATTCAACGCGTGTCTTTTGGAATAAATTAACATTCTTGTTGTTTTATGGGCTTTTTGTTGCGACGGAAGGTTAGAGTGATCAGGGAGAAAGAAAACAACATACTCGACAGGTGCAGAAAGCACGCGTGACGGTTTACAACTGGCGGAAAGGAAGGAAGAAAGAACACAGAGAAGTGAGCGCCGAGAAAAATGACCAAGGAGTTTCCCTCGGCGTCGTTCATTTTCTCAGCGTTTTGAAATGTAAATAAAGACGAGAGAAAGTCAACAGACAGGAAAGTGTGCAAGAAAGTGTGATAGAGTTCCGCTTCAGTCAACAGAGAAAACAGAAAACTTTGCGATGCGATAAGAAAACGTCAACCAAAAAAAAAAGTCAAAATAAAATCTCTCGTTCATCTAATGGCTTCAAACTCAAAACAAAATCTGTCAAAGTCGTTTGGGAAAAAAGGAAAAAAGAAAATGAAACCTGTTCGACTGTGAGAATATAAAAAAGGACGTTGCTGGCGGGATTGGTTGGATGGTCGTCGCCGCATTGACTTCCGACATTCGACGTGGACGCGCTGACACAACGCCATTCTCGTCCTCGCTTACTAAGCCATCCAGCTCCTGCTCGTCTGCAAATCAAATTGTTTTGTTTTGGTTTCAGAGATTGTTTCGCTTTCATTTCGAAGTGGAAAAAGTTTTGATTTCGCTTTGCGATATGTTTGCATGCACCGAGAGTTTCTATGTTAACAGCAGCCGATAGCTTGAGGGTTTTAGTGAAATCTGATCGCATTTAAAGTTTGCTATGCTACAGAAATCTAGTCTAGATTCGAGTGCGGTGGGGCATCGAGAAAACACGTCGAAGATTTAATTTCCAAGAGCTTTTGACAGCTCAATTATTTTGAAAGCTCTCTCAACAAGCTTTTCACCCAAATGTCGACGTCGTGATTCAACTTTCGCACTCGCCCCACCACACCAAACTCAAACGATACGAGCACAACTGATGACAGTGTGAAACGAGTCTGACCTAAACGAGATTAAACAACAAGAATAACAGGTCCAGCACATTTCAATGAGGAGTTGGGGTTGACTACCGTTTACCGCATTTTAAATGTTTGACCATCAGACGGGCGAGTAAAAAATATGTCGCGCTTTTTCTGCCGATGACAACTTACTTGTTGGTGTGAGAGAAAATGAAAAACGCGCTTCCCTTTGGAATTGGCTTTTTGTTCTTCTTCACGCTGACTTCGGACATGCGACGCGGCCGAGCCGACACTGGCTCCATTTTCTCATCATCCTCGTCTTCCTCCTCGTCCTCGTCTGAGAGTTTCGTTTGCAGCATTTAAATTTGAGAGGATTTTATTTAAATTTGGATTTTCATTGTTTCGAGTTAGTCGTGCGGAGAATGGTTAGAAAATGGAAATGTTGGTTGTGCAGATAAAGGAGTTTTTGTGTGTATCAAACCGGGAATGGGAGGGTTAGAGGATGAAAAAGAATTTTCGTAATTAAAAGCAGCTAGAAAGAGGTTCTTCATCTCGTGTGAAAGAATAAATCAAATTGTTTTTAATTGCGGCCATGTCGCCTTAGCGTGGGAGTTTCTCCACCCGCAGCTACTTTACCTGCACTCTCCATGTTGTCGTATTCGTCTTGCGGCATTCGTATCTTGGTTTCGGATTCCGTTTCCTCGTCTCTGTCGTAGCTAATTAAAAGCAAGTCAGATACCATTTGTATTCAAAAGGAATCGCAACACTTACAGTTCTCCGTCGGTTTCTAGATCATCGTCGTCAATGCCCATATCATCGTCAGCGTCAATGGGCGTTGGACTGTGAGACTTTTTCTCGCCATCAGCTTCCCCTTCCTCTTCTTCTTTCTCGACAGTCGTTAGTGAATCAGCGTCCGCTAAGTTATCGACAGCGATAGCCAAGAAAACGTTGAGCAGGATGTAGTTACCGCAAATGAAAAGGATGATGAAGTAAATGCAAGCGAGTGCGCCGAGCGATGCGACGCCGCCATACGCGCGAATGCCATCGTACATCACAGCGTTCCAATCTTCACCAGTCAGGATCTAATTAGATTGTGAAATGTGATTCAAACTTCAATGAGTCTGACGCGATAGAGACACGTACTTGAAACACCGTCAATAGACTCTGCCAGAAGCTATCGAAGTTGGAGCGAGGCTTCGGCTCTGCAGGGTTGAAATTAAATTTTCCGCCAAAGACTTGCATGCCAAGCAGCGCAAAAATGACGATGAACAAGAAGAGCAGCAGCAACAGCGAAGCAATCGATTGAATCGAGTTGAGAAGCGATGCGACGAGATTGGAGAGCGATCGCCAGTATCTGATGCAATTAAAATGTAATTAAAACTTCGGAAACGTTCGTAAATTAGCAGCGAAACTAACTTTGTGACTTTGAAAACCCTAAGCAGACGAACGCAACGGAGCACAGAAATACCCAGCGGAGGCATGATGTGCGTGCGGTAAAGGATTATCTCGCCGATACTTCCGAACACGACGAAGCAATCGAATCGGTTGAACAGCGACACGAAATATCCTTGAAAGCCTAAACTATACATCTTGAGAAACATTTCCATGGTGAAAAGCGCGACGAAGAACATGTTTGTGTATTCTGTTGAAAGAGAGAAACTCGGTTGATTGATGCAGAAATTTGAGCTTCGTCGAGCACCGAACCTTGGAAGTTATCGAGCCAAACGCTCTGATCGTAATGTTCTGTTGCGAGAACAACGGTGTTGAGGAAGACCAGCACGATGATGAGCCAATAGAAAGCTTGAGACTTGACTGCCCGTCGACAGCCCCTCCTCAACCTTCTATTGACCCGATCCAAGTCTTTCTTCTTTTTCGTCCCCCAACTCTCCTGATGCATATCGCTCTCATCGCCGAGCTGATCAGTCGAGTCCATGTCATTTTGAGCCTTGTCTTGATTATTGCTGTTTTCATTCTCGGGTTCAATGTCCTCGGCTTGCGTTATCCAATCGAGATAGCCGCGGAGATCTTCCTCGATTTGTTGCTTCTCGCGGAGCTTTTGAAAGTCGCCACGATTCTTTGCTTTGGTTCTTTCTTTGGAAAACTCACTGCGAAAGATTAAAAATCAGTCTATGGCGAACAAAGCGAGAGAGAACAATGAACTTACCCACTGAGAACACCAAGAATTAAGTTCATGACGAAAAAAGCTCCTAGAATGACCATCGAGATGAAGTAAATCCACTGCCAGCTGTTTCCCATCGCGTCTTGAATGCCTGATGATTTGAATTTTCAATTTACATGAACATCTCATCATCGTGGATTAAAGAGCTTACTGTAGAGAACATCCGTCCAACCCTCGAGGGTGATACACTGAAAGACCGTCAACATGGCGAGTCCAAAGTTATCAAAATTAGTTATCCCAAAGTTCGGTCCTTCCCAGTACAGGCTGCACACCATCGGATCTCCCTCAATATCGCCAAGATCTGAACATTGAAAACCATCTTCGCCGCATGGATGCTCGTCCGGCATCATTTCCTCAGTCCCGTTTCGGAAGCAGGTCTTGTGAAGCTTGCCGGAAAAGAGCTCCAGACCGATAATTGCGTAAATGATGATTACAAAAATGACGAGAAGTGCGATGTGAAGTAAAGGCACCATGGCACGTAGAATTGAGTTGAGAACGACCTGAAGACCTGTTGTAAGTAGTTAGAGCTCAGTTGAACTGTCGGCGTCAAGGATGAAAGATTAAAAGCTTACTTGGAACGCCCGAGACCAAGCGCAAAGGTCGCAAAACACGAAACGCCCGCAGTGCTTTCACATCAAACCCTTCTTTCATGACGCTGGTTAGAACTGTACTTAACATACTGGAAAAGGGAAAATTAAAATGATTAACTAGTGCTATGATGTGCTTGGGCATCGTACGTCAGTTAAGGCACCATGAATATTTTGCTTTTTAAACTTCTTGTCAAGCTTTTGATCTAAAATATATCTAATTAAATTTAAACTTTTGTTACTTCTTAATCCATTGCGCCTAAACTTTCGCACTTCTCCTGAACATTAATCAAGAAAAACCTCAGCTCACCCTATAACGACAATCGTAAAATCTAGTAAATTCCATCCGTTTCTCAAGTAAGCGCCTGGATGCATCGCAAATCCATACGCAATCACCTTCATCACGCATTCGGCGGTGAAAATGACAAGGAAAATGTATTCGATCTTCTCCAAGTAAGCGTTCGTCTGGTTGGAGTCGCTGTTTGGAAACGGAGTGAATACGGCTAAGGCAACGCAATTTGCGAAAATTGTTAACAGGATGAGATACTCGAACGGCTTCCACTCCACTATGTCGATGCAGAGCTTTCGCAGCGGATTCTTTAAAGTTAAACAAAAGAGGGCACGTTGAGGTCTGTCGGGTTGAGGCTTGCCACCTCGTCGAACTGGTCTTTTAGGAGCGGCTGGAGCAGCGGCCGCCGCTGCGTTTGGTCCTGGGGCCGATCCAGGTGTTCCGTTTGCGTTCGCGGCTCCATCGATTGTCGTCTCGGTGCTAAACTGCTGTTGAGGCTGGCCGTACATGGCCGCCGCACCTCCCGAGGCGTTGGACGTTGGCGCTGCTGTTGCTGTTGTCATTGTCGCTGATAATGTTTTTTGCCATACATCCGTCAGTGATGGACGTCGACGTCGAAAGAATATCGATCGTTTGTTGTGGTGATGTCGAGTGAGTTTTGGCGGTGGCGGTTGTTCGAGCTTTAGTGACTCAGTTGTGGTCGGTTCGTTATGTACTACTGTTTCTGTTGGCTGTTCACTGTCGTTTGCGTCGACTTCTGCTGTTGGCTCTTGGTCATAATAATGATGGTCCCCTATGGAACAAGTAAAAATAGTCAAAAAATGCTCGAACCTCAAAGCTAGAGAACGAAAGTCTCTTCATAATTATTGAAATTGCGGTCAAATCCCTGCTCATGACTTTTAACGTAATTTTCATGCACACAGTCTCTCCGCAGGTTTGAACTACACCGCACTGCCCAAGCGAATAATTCAATCGCAAGACAGAAACGGACAGCTGTCTGATTGCTAATTAAATCAAGCGCCGAGTCATGCAACACGTTGAAGCTCGCGATGCACGAATCGAAACGAAGTTAGTTAGCTCGAAATCAGCTTCACTGTGTCAAACGCGGACAAGTCTTCGATTATGTTTGTGATATTAGCTTGTCGAAACTTTATGGATTTCGCATAGGAAGAGAGCTAACCTTTGAGTAAAATAACTTTCAGCCAATACCATTATACAATGTTAAGTCAGTCATTATGAGTACGACACACTAAGAGACTGCCAGTAATTTTGAAGAAATAGGTTTGAATCCCGTCAAAATATCCAAAGGTTTTCATAGCTTTCTTTGCGACTTCTTTTTTGCTACAAACGGCGAACTGCCAAAGTTTTGCAACTGTCTTTAGCACTCGAACATAATTAATGAGATTTCGATTGAAAAGTTTACTCGAAAATAAATATCGCAAAGTTTTCTGCTCAACCGTTAATGATTAAAGAGCTTTTAATGCTCGAGGATCTTTCGAGCGCAGTGAAAACCTTACAAATCAAATTCAGCAACGAGCGTTTCAATTAAAAACACTTTTGAAAGCTTTCAATTCATGCTCGCTACGTGATTTTTTACTGAAATGTTTCAAATCGATAAAAAATATGCTGGAGAGATATTTCTAACGTTCCATTGAAGGAGTGGGTTGGTACACGAGCAAGCAATGCGAGCGTAATTAAATTTATTTACTCAGCAGAACATTGGAATAGTTATTGAGTACTTGAAATTAGTCTTAATGAAATTTGCTCTCTCACAATGCTCCGTTTGCGGCATACGAATCGAATATTTTTCCATTTGCCCCACTGCCCTTTCCCATTCACTATTCATCATCTCATTCATTCCTCCCACGACTTTCGTCTCACAATCTCTAAATCTAGTTTCAAAGCGAGAAAACTTTGCCATCCTTCGTGTATCCGCCACCAAGCTAGACTCGTCACGAGCGTGAGCCATTGCGTAACCGAATGTTATCGATGGAAAAAGTCTTAATTCAATTAGCAAAACGATGATGAATGATTTTCGTCACGAGTTTTCGAAATCAAATTTCGTTTTATTGTTATTGCCACATCGAGCAAGGAGGAATTGAGAAAAATGAGAAGCTTTCAGACGACTTTTTCGTCGTCGCCTCTCGCGCGCACTTTTTCGCCCCAAAGGGAAATTTGTCTCTTTTCTCGACGTTCAGCGACTCTCGCAAATTCGATCCTTTAAGCCCGCTCGGGACTTTCGCGCTTAGCTAAATAAATAAATCTATTTTCCATATGGTGAATGGGCTGATAAGGTTCAGCCTCGTCCTGAGAGAGTCATTCACGGGCCTTACCATTATTAGTTGAGTCTTTATCCATATTAACCGGAGGGCCGCGCGCACAACACACTGCCGCCCTCACGCAAGATTTTCTCCCTTATTAGCACACTTATTAGGCGAAAACTTTTTCGATTTTTCGCCTTTCTTGCACAATTCTCTGTCAACTGCCTCCCCGCGTCAGACGGGGAGTCGCTGTCGCCTCCTTTAAATGTCTTTCGGAAGTTTTATGACTTTCATGACTTTCGATTCACTCTCTTTGTTGGCACAGAACAAAAGGGAAAGAATCCTAACTTGTTTGACTTTCTGCGTTTTTATTTGAGGGCAAAGTTCACCGGTTATGTCATCGGACGTTTGCCTTTGATTAGCGACCGTCGTCGCTAATGGCAATCGCGGTTGAACGTGACACAACAGACAAACTGTTCCCGTTTTGATGAAGGCAACAAACGAAAGGCGAAGGCAAGTCAAGAGTTTGCAGTTCGAGAAATTGGAACTTTGTGGTCGCTCGAAACTTTATGAGACGTAAAATTCATCAATTGAACTTAGTCGTCGGTTAGAAAACATTCAGGTCTCCTTGCGGTTTCTCGTTCGCAAGGGAATTTCTCAACTAATCACTAAGCGGGAAAGCGCCGGAAAGGCTCTAATGGATGAAAAGTTTACGGAAATCACCGCACATCATCGCTTGCTTGACAACAATCGTGTAACTTTTAACATAAATCGGATTTGCGGATTCCTGCATGGCTACTTGGACGCTTCAGCAATTGCAAATTAATGTGAAAATGGGAGGAAACGGGTGGCTCGGGAAATTGGGGCGAATTTAATTCCGAAAACGACGGGGATTTTCTTGTAATCTGCTCGTCAGCATCTCTCGATGTAAACGGAGCTTTCATTAAACTTTAATTCACATTCACTCGAGGTCTCATGTTCCACTTCGAAATTTTATTTCTCTCGCAGACTTTTTTCTCGTTTGTTACTTTAATGTCGCCGTTTCTGCAGAGAGTTCTATTAACTAAGCGATTCAACTACCGAAACGATGAAAAATAAACGAAAAAGGGTCGACGAAGAGGCACCGGAGAGTCCACAGACGAATTGTAATCCAAATGAAGTGCAGCAACCGCTGCAAAACCGATAAGTGGAAAAAACGTTCTTGCCGCGGTTTTTCTCTAGTTCGTGTCGGGTTGTTATCTTCGCGACAAACTAATATCGACTGAAAAATAAGAATTTTCCTCCTTATTCGTCCGCTTTTCTCGAAGTGCCGAGAGAACGGCGAACGCATGCGTTTAATGGCAGAAGAGAGTGATAAGAGCGGATGGATGAGATGACGGAAAACAGGAAATGATTAAAGGGAGACGCGAGGCAATGAATGCCAACCGCATACGACATCGCGAAATTGAGAGCGGTTTCCACATGTAACGAGCATTCTTACTCTCGATTGCCAGCTCAAAAGCAGCGAAATTCGTATTCAAAAATTTATGAGGTGAAAACAAGCACAAGGAGAACGACGACGGCGACGATTCCATCATTCCGACCCGCACGTGGGGCGAGAGCGGGAGGGTGGATTAGGTTGAAGCGATGCGTAGGTTTTGCCTCTCTCCTCTCAAGCTCGCACAACGAGAAAGCATCCAACAGGTGTCCTTGACGAATTGAACGTAAGGATGAAGGAATCAGGGAAAAGATGAATAAACAAGGAGTGAGAGAGCTTTGCAGTGCCCGAGGGAGCAGAGGGGAAATAAGTAATTTCTGCTTTTAAAGATAATTCAATTTTCTCTGCAACTTACTTCACGAAATTACTGATCTGAGTTTTTATGAAAAGTGACAGGATTTTTTTTTGATTGCTTTAAGGCTTCTTGTAGGGGAAACTCAATTACTTTGTTCACTCTGTGTGGCTGTGTCTCGCAGGAAGCAGAGGTTTCGGTTTCGAGCGGCTCCAGGGAGCGTTCATAAATCACGCAACAGAGAATGATTTGTCATCTGTTAAGTGCGGCGCTCGTTAAACTTCGCCTGAACATTTTAACAATTTAATTTCCCTAAATCAATAATGAGGTGAATGGAGAGAATGAGGCGAGAAGCTCTCGGGTAAAGCCTCCATGTCTTTGCTGTGCTTCATTTGGCATCCCTTGAAATATAGAGTTTCAATTTCATCTCGGAGCGTATGATTAAGTGCTGTTCATTAACAATAGAGAGAAGTGGAACAGGATCGAGGGTGATTCGGTTCAAAAGACTAAAGCATTGTAACGAAGGAGCTTTTATTCTATTAAAACTTTCGACAAGGCGCAGGGGACGAGACGTACGTGCTTATTTGGGTAATCGTTCACGACATTCCTCCGACTCACGTCAACTAAACTGAGCTTTCGAACGTTCACACGTCGTCGTCGATAAACATCAAAATCTGACGAGCCAACCCCAAAAGCTTTCAGTCGAACAAATATTTAGAATTTTAATAGACGAAAAGTTGCTTGAAAAAAGCTTTCTCGCTATTATTTGCATGTTTCTTCGGAGAACATAATTTACTATTTAAGTAAACACTATAAAAATAAACAAAATCGCTCGTAAATTATGGTAAAGCGAGAGAAGCAAAAAGGAAGATGAAAACATGAAATGCAAAATTCATCGTAACGAAAATATTTTCATGAAAACTCCGCTCGCTCTCGGCGCTTTTCCTTCTCTTGTCTCTTCGCCGCTTGCTCCGTGCTCACGAGAAAAGCCGAGTGGAAATCGAGAAACCGTCATCGAAGAGTCAGTAAGTCACGCATTTGCCGCTCTCACTCATACTTTGCCGCTATCGGCGAGAAAAGAAGCGTTGTTGACGGAAAAATAAGTTTTCTCATTCCTTTCTTCTCACGAGATTAGCAAGGGATCTCGTAAATAAAGAAAAGAATTTCTTCTGGTTGTGAGCGTACAAAGTAGCTCAAGTCTTATCACGACAAAGTAGCTAAAGACTTAGCGCGAGGAGAAGAAAATTGTTTTTGGAAATCCGTGACGGCGCTCGAAGTTTTCCTTCACATAAACCGATTTTCGAGACATCGCCGGATTAAGGAGATGTCAATTGATTCTCGTGATCGTGAAATTGATTTTCCGGTCGATATTTTGGCGATTAATCATGAAACTAGATTTAACGAGCTTACGGGCTTGACCTGAAATCGCTGATAAAAGCAAACTTTGTCAATAAAGCTTTTGATTGATGCGAAAGCTTTTGGAGCTCACCGAAAATGCGAAAACTTCCTCCACGAGACTTCGGCTAACTCTCACAGTTTTTAGTGAACACTGACCAAGAAACTATGCTGAGACTAATCCTTCGCAACGGATCTCGAGTGTTTCTTCCTGGCGATGAACGCGCCAAGCTTTTACTTCGCTTCACGTGCTTCCTTGTCTTTTCTTTTTATTCGTTTGAAGCATAAATTTTCCGACTTTTCCTCATGCAACTTCTTCTTGCTTCTTTCACAATAATCTTCTCATCACCAGATCACTTTCGCGAGCACCGTGGGTTTTTTCTGGGGCGAAAATAAAAGAAAATTTTTCTTTTCTTATTCGGGATGAATCACTTGAAGAAATTTCGACTTTTTCGTTCGATTTCGATCGAATTTTCACGAGAAAATATCGCGATCGGATTGATTTTGCCTTTCTCTGCACTTTTCAACAACTTTTCGCCACTTTCGAAGCGATTTTTCCAACTTTATTCGATTTTCAACTGAGACACGCAAATTTTTTCGCTCGACTTTTCATCTGAAAATGAGGAAAATTTTCAGATTTTTTTAAGAAAAGAGCAAAAACGATCGCGGATGAGAGAAAATGGAGACGATCGCGAGAGAAAACAGGGAAAAAGCCACGAGTTGAGCACGTTACAGGAAAATGCGATCAAGCGATCTTCTTGAAATGAATGTCGAATGACAACTGAGAGGGAAAAACCTTTTTTCGTGAGATGAAAAATGAGACTGGCGATCGTTTTTCGTGAGGATTTTCTTCGGGTTGCCATATGAAATGAACCAACTTACCAAGAAAAAGTTCTAGCCGTTACCAGAATCACGACAAGGCTAAGACCAAATTTTAATCGGCTACCTTTAAATTGATAGATACTCAGACAACCCTTTGAAGTTTCTCAATGAACAAATCATTGAATTCATGCGCCGCATGATCGCTCGCGATATTTTTTTGTCGAGAACGCGTCATTGAATTCGGAGAAGGGAAACCTGTAAATTGTTTTTGTTTGCGTTTCGATCTAAAAATATTGAAGCGCATGCCGTCGCTGTCATCAGCTGAATCATTGTGCATGAGGGTTTTCTGAAAAGATTTAATTGACTCGCCTTGTTTAAATGTGCGAGCGGTTAGTCGCTGAAGAATGCTTGGCAGTCAAATTGCTTCACATAATTTGTTGATCGAGATAAAGGTTCTGCCAAGACTGTGGACGAAAATAAATGAAAAAATGATTAAGATCGAAATCTTAATGGGAGTTCCCAACGCTGACGCATTTGAATATGCAAGCGAAAAAACAAATTCTCGTTTGATTTACAACTTTTATTTCTTTTTCGTCTCGTCAAATTAAATTCTTCACATTCCATAACTTGTTTCAAGGACGCGGGTGAAGAAATACTAATTGACTATATAGCAACAGGATTAACTGGATCGCACTTGAAGTGAACTAGAGAAATGAAAAAGGAGAAAACTTGAACAAAAAGACTTGTGAAATTAAATTATTATCTCCGATGAATCCTACAAACTAAACATCTAACGAAATATTTTGCAGTTGTCGTAGGTGATTAGTTTGTCACATCGTGGACTTTCCAATCACTTCCAAAGCTCTTCAATGGCTGCTACTAAAAATATGTCTTTGTATCCTAATCTTCAATTTCTATTGCGCAATTTAATTCTAACAACAAAATAACAAAAGATCTTGAGCATCGTGAACCAAGGGATGAAAAGGATTGCAGACAATCAAAATCTACGCATCTTATGTTAAGAGATTACTGCTACGTAAATCGTAAATTATTAGTTTGTTTATCGAAGCTTTTTACAAACTTTTTCTTCGTCTCTGTCGTTCAATTATGACTAAAGCAAAGAAAATGTTTCTCGTCACTCTGACTCGTGAATAAAAGTTACACAGCTTAAACTGCCACGTTTGATGCTGCTTTGTTATGTTTTAGAACTCGGTTAAGTCACTTGAGGTTCACTTTCATCATTTGCATATTTCGAAAGATTGAAAAAGAATTGTTTTGTTTTACGTTGATCGAGTATAGTCAGAGATTATATTGTTTAGAGTCTACTGTATAATTTCTTGCGTAGTTTTGTATAAATAGTATCTTGCTTTACTTTAAATTCTTTACGACTAATGAGCGATGAGACATATTAACGAGAGAGAAAAGAAAAGTCAATCTACATAAATTTGGGGGAGTAGATATTTCATCATCAATAAGACTTCTGCAACATTGGCACTTTATTTTATTCATTTCGTATCTCTTCCTGCTTCTCTTATAAATTTAAGTTCTTCGTCAAACGAAAGGGGCTGTGCGTAAATCACGTAACGTCTCGAAAAGCTTAAAGCTTCGTAGCTTATGGACAATCAATAGCTAAGTTCATCATCCGTGAAATCTCTCCGGTAACAACGCGTGACGTAATTTACGTATAACCCCCAAACAAAACACCGGTTTTATGTGCATCTTTTATTGTAAATCATCAGTGTCACTGTGCGCTAACATTTAAATTACTTTCTCATTTTCTTTCGCTATCAAACATTCAAACGGTAAACTCAGAAAGGCAAAAAGGAAAATTGTCTACGGTTTTCTTCTTCGTTATCATCTCGACTACGCTTAATGGAAATTTTCAATTTAATCTCACTAGATGTTAATACGCTTTTAAAAATATTAAATTACTAATAATCAACAAGTTCCTCTCTCAATTTCTCGGGCCGGGAACGCAATGGCTCTCAAACTCATTCCCAGCTCTTTTCACTTCGTAAGTTTATAGTCAGAACGAGAGTTTCGTGATTACTTGGCTTCATATATAATTTAGGTTTTCATCTTTTCGAGTTAAATGTTGCTTCTTATTAACTTTTCAATAATATATGTTTAGAAAAATATATGGTAGTATTATTGTATAATCGTTGTTTTAGCAAAGTTATCATCATTTCCTACGGTTTCACTTTTTTTCGTCTAAAAACTTGAAAAGGGAGGGAAGAAGCAATTTTATTGCTCTAGTTTACCTGGCTGTGTAACTCAAGCTGACTACTTGCCAATGGGGTTTGTCTCGATTCAAACAAAGGTTTCACCGACAAGTGTCTTGTCTATCTTTAGCACCAAATGTTTTTGAAGTTCTCGAACAATTTTCGCGGCAATTTTATGCTTTCTAAAGGAAGATAAGTTATCATTGTTTGAATTCAGCACACTACTCAATAGCAAAGAGAAACGTAATCCTCACAAGAGAGAAAACGGGAGAAAGGGAAACGAGAATTATCCTTAAGTAAGTGGCTTTACGTATTGTTTAGAATTGTAGGAGTTATAAGTTTCAAGCAAAACACTCGCACGATGATTTATTGTCGAATCATTTCTTTAGTTTACATTCGATGGTTGTTGATGGAAGCTCGAGCAATGAACTCGCGAATTTTGCAGTTGCTTTTGAGTTGTTACTCCTGCGAGTGTCGACGATTCTTGAGTATTTTTTCTTTCGTTCAAAAACAAATCTCGAAAAGGCAATTTTTGGCTAAATTTTCTGACGCGTTTCCTTATTTTTCTCTCTGATTTGCTTTCGTTAGTGACGTCAATGAAACTCTTTTAATGTCAGATTAGATCAAGCTGATGTTCTTAGACTGCTTCCTAAGCCTTTTTTAAAGCTTTTTTGACGATTATTCTGTAGCTTTTAAACTTCTTTGACATCACTTACGATTAATCTTTGCGATTTCTCGTTTTCAATGAAAACTTTGTCAATCTCCTTTTGATTATTAATTTGATTATTTTCGTTTCACTTCGTCTCAATGGAACTTTCATCCTGTTCATTCTTCCACTAAGTGGAGCTTAAGTAGGTGGATTATTTAATTATCCTTAGTAAACAACTACGTAGTCGTCTAATGAAAGCTTTTAATATCATCTTATTGCTTGTTTTCTTTCAACTTCAAAAAGGAAATTATAATAAATGAAAAGTGGTTTGGCCTCATTCGGGTGCTCAGCTTTGCGTGGAAATCGAGTCGAGCCAGACGCTGAAACGCACTTCACTCGTAACACTGGAACATGGGAGTAAATAACGACCTAGTACAAAACGTTACTAATTCACATCTTCGCTCGCTGCTTCACAGGCGACGTTGAAAAACTTTTGAATACTTTTTGCAAGTGTCGGAGTCGAATTGCAAAGTGTACTAAGGCACATTACCTTAGGCTTCGAGTATTTTCATTAGTAAGACTTTTAACAAATATCTTCACAATCGATTGACACGACTACTTAGTAAATTGACAGTCTAAAGTTGAAGATTTTGCTTAGAGCACCTCCGGTTTGGGTGAAATCAGAAGATTTCCGTGCTTGTCGATTTGGTGCTGCTCGATTGAATGGTTAAGGATAGACGTGTGGTCGCTGGTACACGTTATGGCAGCAGTTGATGCTACAATCAGCCCGTGGTTCATGTGTGCGGTTGAAGAATCAGATGATGCTGTTGGTGTTTGAAAAAATCTATCTAAAAAAGAGCGGGAATGGATAAGTTTTAAGAACAAAATTGATAGAGCTTTTAGAATTTCAAACGAGACCTTCTTCCATCAGAATCACTGAGTTAGCCTCGGGGTTATTGCTCGAAACGGGATGCGTCATCATGCTGAAATCTTCTTCGAGCAGGAACGGATTGTTCCATCGGCTGCGAGGAGTTGTCCGCGGCGTTGTCACGGGAGTTGAGTAAAGACTCAAGTTCGTTGGACTAATCACACCAGACATTGAGCTGGGGTAACTGAAAAGCTGTTACCATAATTAGTTTCCGCGTCGGTCAACTGTCAATGAACTTTTACCTGAGCTTGTGAAGAGTGGAAGTGGTTGAACGTATAATCGCGGCCGTTGGAGTAAGGGCTGGCGATTCTCGTCAATCCCTTTCGTTCCATTTGCGACTGTGGACTAAGTGGCGGTGATTGATTTACATCGTTTTGACTCATGTGAGAGTCTTGATGCTCTTGATGGGGTGAAGACATCGTTGTCGGCGGAGTGATGGATGTTGGCGGAGAATTCACCATCGTAAGATCGCTGGAGCGGATGATTGCGACAGGACGAGCCATGGGAGGAAGTGGAGCTGGAGGAAGCATCGTGTTATATTGAGGATACTGCTGAGATTTCGGGCTGTTTCTGTGGCTTTGATTCTGCCCTTGCTCCGTCTCTTGACATACAAAAGTCACAAAGTCCGACAGGGTGTCGTGGCCGTTTGACTGGCACTCTCCATATTTTCCATTAGGCCCACTTGAAGCTCCATTGTCGTCTTGATTCTGATTATGATTGTCGCCAGCATTAACGTCTGACGCTGATGGACTGTGCTGATAGAAAACAGATCCGGGACTGACAGCCTGCTGCGTCAATGCGCTGTGTTGTTGCTGCTGGTGCAATAATACTTCGTCCTGGCGCGATTGTCCGACAGACACAAGTCGAGTAGCTGGATGAGAAGAATAGCGTTGAAGTGACAGTGAATCGTGGCCGGGATTTGTATTGAGCTGATCGCCGGGTCTTAAGATGACGGAGAATCCAGAGTTTGCGTCGACTGAAAAGAAAAGAAATAAGTCCAGAAAAATTCGTAGAAATCGATCAACGACCAACTCACTGTATCCACCTGTTATAGCAGTGATCGCCGGCGAAGGGTTTTGAAGAGAGTTTGAGTAGCTATTGCAGTAGTATGAATTTGTGTTCTCGATCTTAATATTGCTGGCGTTGTTTGTTGTGCTGCCGTTACTGTTACTGCTCGCGTTCGAGCCCATTGTGTTTTCGCTTGTGTCTTGAAGGATTGACGCTGGAAAACAGTTTGAGTTTCTTACTGTCAATTCGGGCCGATCGAGTTCTTCTGACTCACCCTTTGACATCTTCCACAACTCCTTCGACGAGAAGACGCCGGTAGCGAGAATGATGTCGTTGTAAACGACACCATTGTAAGGGTTGTGCGCGTATACTTTGTGCTTTCGTTCTTCATCCTTTTTGTTATTGTTCGTTGGACTGTTGTTATTGTTGATCGTGTAGTTTGTGCTGTTGATGAAGTCTAGAGAGGAATTTTCCTTAAAGTCGATCACAAGAAGAAGATGAAATCTCACTCACCATGACTGTTGATGAAATTCGCCAGATAAAGATCAAGTTCACGAACGGAGACGTTGATGTGATACGGGTTAACACAGAGACCTGGCTGCGAGCACTCGGGGTTCTTTTCGAGCCGCTCGCCGTCAGTGCTTTCAAGCGGGATCGCTTTGAAGAGAATCACCATAACAAGATCAAGCCGCCAAACCTTTATAGAAAAAGTCAATAAGTTTTGATAAATTGAGCCATTTTATACCACAAACCTTATCTGCCTGTCTTAAGCAATCGATCCGCCGCATCTTTCCTTTCTGATCAGGGTTGGAGAGAACGCATATCGATTGTCTTTTGCCCGTTATGCTCTGAACGAAATCCTCGCGGCACTCTTGTGTTATGTCTTTGCGCAGCTTTCCTAACAAACGGGAAGCCCATTTCTGCTTCACTTCCGGTTTCTCATTCTGGGAATCGGAAATAAGTCAGCAATAAACTTAAAATACGTCGGGTAACAAACCTGAAGTTCATCCTTGCAGTGTCGCTCTTCTTCTAGCGACATTCGCTTCTCATGCTTCTTGTAATATTTTCGTTTGGCGGCTTGGAGATTGAACCATGTGTATGAAAACGACTTGACAAACGGCAGTAGAGCCTCAATGAACGGATGAAATTCATCCTAGAACAAGGTAGAAATGATCGAAACGTTAATTTCGGTGTCGAAAACACTTCGAGACAATTTTCTGTCCAATTTACACTCAATCTACTGTTAAACATCGAGGAAGCGAATATCAAATGACACAATCAGGACGGCGATTGACTCAACAACCCGTTTCACCTCCTTTGATATTCACACACAAGTGCAACAAACATGAAATCAACATCAAAATACTTCGGTACGGTGATAAAAGAATGAGAGAATGAGTGAGTTAAAAATAAGACAAAGAAACGAAATCAGTTTGTGTCAATGCCAAGTTTAAACTGAGTTTTCTCGTTGATAGTAAAATAGTTTCGAGTTTCAGCGAGTCTAATCGCTCCAACACGCTGGGAAAACTTTTCCTTTGTTGCACGTCATGAGGTTTCAACACAAAAGTGGGTGGAGGAGGGAGAAGAGTTTCTCAGATGAGTTCGAAAGAAAGAAAATCAAGTTACACATGGAGACAATCTTATACACCAACCACTTAAGTATGAGCAGCTATTTCAAGTGCAAAAACTGAGGAAACAAACTTAAAACCAGCAACAAAGACCATGCGACCGAACGATGAAGTTTTCGAATCAAATCAAAGTCAAATTGAGTTAAAGTTTCGTCGATGTAAAAAGTTGTTTAGCATGCTTAGAGTTGGAAAGTTAGTTAGGAACTAGTTCCATACCATAAAATATGAAGTGAAGCCTCAGCTTTCAAAAGTAATCAAGTTATCATGCGGTCAGGAGAGCAATCACAAGCTTGGAGCTTTCAATTAAAGCTCCAGCAAACTTTCAACCTATGAGTTCTCCCATCAACCTCAATCTTTTAATCTGTTCCAATTTGTTTCCACTGCAGACTCTTGCAACTGTATTAAAAGTAAATGGAGTGAACCGCCCATGATTCACCAACTCGAGCGTCAGCACCAACGCGGTATCTCATTATTAAATTGCAATTAATCTAAATTTATTTTCGACTTCTCCTAATGAACGTTCGGAGATTTTCCCTCATTTCCGCGATGACGGATCGCATCACCACGACCATCCCGTCACTATTCGTGCAGTTCGAGGAAGAAGGCGAGCGACAAATTTAATGCGGGAATCAAAAACAGGTGTGAAGATTGAAAACGAACGAGCGCAAGAGTTTAAAGAAGAGAGCGACGTGAGAAGTGCAACGCAGAGTTGTCACTTCTTAATCAAGGGAAACGCTCGGCTTGACAGTTTTCTCTCAATTTCTTGCGTCATTTTCCGAGACTTTTTTCTTCTTCTCGCAGTTTAAAAACCAAAACACACAGAATTTTATTTTTCGCTTCATTTTCTTCTCTTTTCTGGCAGTTAAAAATAGATCATCAACAACGACGACGACGACCATCAGCAAGAGCAGAAACAGATTCACAGACATTGATGCACATTACACGCCAGGCGACACACGACGTAAAGATTCGTGCAATTTACTTCTGTTGTGATGAACGCCGAGGACGGCTGGGACACGTAGAAAATGCGCGAAGCTCAAGCAGAATATCAATTCGAGCAGCCGTGTCTCCAATTTCTCCATGATTTGTTTGCTCTGTGACTTTTATTGCACATTTTTGTGACTTTCTGATTTCTGGGTTGGCCGACAAGCCCAGAGTGAGAAAAGATGAATTGGCTCTGATGCCGAGGAGCAGCAGTCAGCTGACAAAAGCTAATTTCCTTCGATTTAGCTCTCCGCTGGAAGCTTTGCGTCTCAATAATTCAGTCTAAGCTGAAGATATTTCTTCTTGTAATTGCACAATTGTTAAATGATATGGAACACATTACCGATAAGCGCTGCGCTTCGTTTTATTAGGAAAATAAGTGAAGGAGGAAGTTCAATGTTTTTCCCGGAGAAATTCTCTTGATAAGGAAGTGTCCGTAAGCGAAAATAGACTGAAGGAAGCTCATCGTGACAGCTCGTAGACAGTTTAATGTTGCAGAGCAAACATTTTCTCCAACATATTTAAAATTCAAATCTAACCGGAAAACTAGAAAGTTCGCTATGAATTATTTTAGTGGCGATCACACCAAATAGCTCATTAGCTAGTCAATCAAACCATCATAAACTGAATTAATTATTCAGGGCACAAGTCGAACTAAACATGTCACAAAACATAGATTTGCACTTTTTCACTTGTTTCAAGTGCAATGACAACCAAACTGGCATCCTGTGACCAGAATAATTAATTATGAGAGACCCGATCAATTTGCATTTTTCCCGCGTTGTCCGCTTTAATGATATGCGTAAAAGTGCATTTCTTCGTTTCACCGTTAATCGGTCACCAATCCGCATTCATCTGCACTGATGGTGATGTGACTTGCATTACTTTAGATCGGTTTGGTTCAAATACAAATTAACGGTCGAGCATTCAACAAGCGCCGATTGTGGGAAGCAAGCACGAACTTCATTCTAGGTGGATCAAAGACTTTGGAAGTGAAACATCGAACCAAGGCTCGCAGATATTATTTACAATTCAAAGTAGCAAAGCACTAAAGATGTCGGAAAGATATTTTAAAGTATCGCAGACGATCGCGAAAATTGTTTCAACTCGTAGGATCGTCAATCACTCAAAATTAAGACAACATAAAACAGTTCATGCAACATAAAAGTTTCACTAAACAGCGAGTAAATGAATTTTCTTCTGATTGCTTGTCTTGGTTAATTACACATGATTTGCTATTATGGCTCATAAAAGTGGCACGTTTTGCATCGGAAGAAAACAATCTCACGCCATCGCACGCAGGAATGTTACTTTGCACCGTGTGGAGTGTCAGATGAAGTTGTTGGTGTTTAAGATCCACCACGGACTAAAACGTTTTATTTCTTTTACGGCTTGTCGACGACGGGTTAGTCAAAGCAAGAGATTAATGAGAATTTGTTTTAGTCGAGCCAATGTTTGCGAGTAGAAGTTTTTCTTTTCGTGGTGGGAAAATCAATTTTCATCTTTTTTTGTTTTGTGTTTTTCTCAACCTGTCCAGATGATGTCGTTTGAAGGTAAGATGAGACGTCCGTTTCAATCATGCAGCTTCGAACTGTTTCAGGCAGGAACATTTAAAGTTAAGCTAGTTTAGCACCAGTTTGGCGATCACGTGTCTCCAGATGATCGGCTTGGCGAAGCAATCAATCACTCGGTTCACTTCTGTTTGACTTGTTCGCTTTACTCTTTATCACACAACATTTTCTTTTGCGTAACTTGAACTTGAATTTTCACTTATTGCTTTTCATTTTTCTCATCACTCTTGCCGTCGTTAGGCGAAACGTGACGTTCGAGGTGAATTGACGGCTTATTGTCGTTGCTTTGGTTTCTGGAAAAAGAAATGAAAGGATATTTTGGAATTATAATCGTGAACGTGGACAAACTGCTGAGCAGGAAGGTTAAGGGATTCATCAATTGCTTATTACTATCTTTGTTCTACGCCTCAAAATTGTAAAGAAAACTTCTGGAAGATCTGGTTACGCTCATCATTAAACTACAAACTCACGCGAATTACCTACACGACTTTACGATTTTCAGCTGTTCACCTCAAATCAATGCCGATCAGTTTCAATCAATAAATGTGAACTTTTCGCGCCGTTTACGTAATTTATTTCCCACAGTCGTCATATTTTCCCGCGACTCTCATCATCACGAAAAACGCTTCTGTCTTTCTCGCAGTTTTCAAATATTTTCTTTGCCTTCAGAAAGCTTGATCATAAAAAAAACGTAAAATTTCTTCTTCGCAAAAGGGAAAAGTGTTGTGTTGGAGAAACAGAAACTAATGACACAACTTACACAGTGCACACGTGGTGGAAAATGAAAACGAGGAAAAATCGACTCACACACACACACGTCGCCTCGAAAGACAGACAAGAAGACTTTATAATTAGATTTTTCTCTTTATCTCTCAGCTCTCATGTCTCGGGAAAGCGCTTGAAAGCAGAAAAGAAGAAGCGAGTTGGTTACATCGAAGCTGCTTCGAAGAGACAAACTGGTGAGTCCTGCCTCCCCAAATGGAGAACAGCACAAAAAATATGCGAAAATTATTTCTGCAAACTTTTGTCGCGACAGAGAAAAATATAATTCTCGCTCAAAGTTGTTTCTTCGGTGCGCACAAACACCAGCGAATGGGAGCAGTTTTGAAGTGGGCTGGAGGGTTGACGGCTGTGGGTGGCGGGGAGGATGTGATTTACATCCTGGAAATGCAATTTTCGTCGTCTGTGAACTTTGAACAGGATTTGGGGCGCTCTTTAATGAAGGGGGATTTTTAGGACAAGACTCTGCGGCTGGGATGGGATCGCAGACGGGAGAAGCTGATGTGGAGCCTATCTACTTACGTTTGTGCACATTTTCCAAAGCGATTTCCTTGTTCAATGTTACGCTGGATCAAGTCAAAAGTTTTAAAGCTTTTCTGTCACAACTTTGTCGTATTTACAAAATCAAGATTTTCGATCGTGAAAATCCCTTTATTTTCAAGTTACACCGTGAAAAGTGAAAAACTATTTGACACACAAATACACACACATTTTATAATTAACACATTTAAACTTTTGGTTTTTCTTTTTCTGCCTGTAAATGAAAATTCAATCAAATAAAGTTGGGAAAATTTATCGCGAGCTTTTCCTCTGATAGGTTTTGTGTTTCTCCCGGTAATTTGCGAGTGCCACCGATTTTATTGTCACTGAACGATCAACGAGCTCAATTGTCTTCCTTGTAACCCACAACCTCATTCACCGTCAGTGTCTCGTTTTATTTTGTGCAATTTCAATTTTGTTTCGCAAACAAAAACAAATGAAAAAATCTTCTCTCAAATTTTCATTTCTCGCTCTCGCCCGCTCGATTTTGCACAACAAAGTTTTTCTACTCATTTCCTTCTCTCGCACGAAAAGTTGGGATTTTTTGAATTTTCTTTTTTTGTCGAAAAAAAGAAAATTATTATATAAAATTTTCTCGTCTTGAACTGCACTGATTTTCACCCAAGACGAGAAGGTCCGCGAAAGCTCCCTCGAATCCGCGACACGACACCGATCACTTCCACGATTTTTCCCGATTGTTTTCCGCTTTTGTTTACCATCCGAGAACTTTTGGCCAAAGCACAAGAAAAAGTGTGAAAATGCCAAAAAGAAAATTCAAATCTGAAGAAAGAAATTCCTCTCGAGGAAAAATTTTCTTCGACCAGACGCACACAGCTGAGACTGAACGACTCGCACGAAAACGTAAAAAGCGAATGAGGAAAAGTGTGGAAGAAAATTTCTGATTTCGAATTTTCCTCTCTCCTAAAACACGAGGGGAAAGTCATTGATGCGAATTCTCTTCTCTTTTGTATGAGATTTCCACTACAAATATTTTACAAAAACATTCAAAAATTGTTAAATAAATTATCCTCATGATTTTCGAAAATTTGCCAACTCCGCTTCTGCAATTTCTGTTTGTCGCGTTTTCGATCATGCTTGAATTCTCTCTCTCCTCTTCCTGTGTGTTGGTTCGTCGAGGTTTGGTGTGGGGAGCGCACTTTGATGTCGCCATGTGCGGGTTGATAAAAGAAGAAAGCGATAAGCGGCAGTGGGAAAGAAAAAGAGGTAAAATGCATTTTACATTTCGCAGGAAGCTTTTGTTCTCGAATCGAACAACATTTTAGACGACAAATATCCTGAGATTATGCGCTTAAAATTTAGATGTACAATTCCGTTGGTTTTGGCTGTTGGCGAAGTTCAGGCTTAACTGCAACTCATAATTTGTCGGCCGAGGGTTTTCCGGATATTTTCGTCTATCGAGCATCGAATTCGCAGCGCAGCTAAACTGCATAGAAATTGATCCCAATTACAACATGAGCCGTTTACAAATCGTTTCTAGGGTTAAAATCTGCTTTTTGAGGGATTTCAGCAAACGATGAGATTTCGTTCTCTTTATTTATGTTGTGGCGCATCAAATGCTTTTTGTTCTGTTTTCCAGCTGAAACATTGCCGATGGTGGAGCGTCGGAGGACGGGGAGAGCAATTGGGAGAAAAACTAAAAACTATCATGTGCACTTTTGGCGTCGTCATGACTTCACTGCCGTTTCGTCGACAGTCTGGTGCATCATTTAAAAAGATTTTTCTTTTTCGGGGGTAGAATGAGGAAATTTGGATTTGTGTGTTTTTTATGGATTTTTCAGCGGGGAACGGGAAGAACCTCGCACAATTTAGCATTCTCGATCTCCATCGCATGCTTGCAACCGCCTCGCTCCAAAGATGAATGCTCACCACGCAGCGGGAAAGGAAAACGGGTTAGACGCTTTGAGGATAGGGAGCGTTGATAGGAGGATTTATGTGAATTGCGTACACTCGAATCTGCCTCGCAATTTCATCGAATTGGATTAAATCAGTCGAATAGCTTAGGTGTGAATTTTGTGTGAACATTTTACTCGAAGCATCGGTTTTCTTAATCCATTTCGGATTTGAATCAAAACGAATCAATAAAAGTTTTAAATGAGATATCGGCACAGACGTGATGATTATTCAGTTGCTTTTATTCTCAGAATTCTCACTCTCTCCAACTTAATTCGTCACCAGAACCTTCGACATCAGCTCACTTCATATAATTACCAAATTCTGTTTGTTCCGCTAAGACAACAAAAGAATTCTTTGAACTTTTTCCTCTCAACCTAATGAACACGGATTAAAAAACATTCCGCCTTTCATTCGATTGACAAAGAATTCACAATGAAGTCACAAAGAAAAGCGCTTAAAGCTGTAAGAGGAACAAGAATCTTTTATGGCGATGAAAACACATTTGGCTTTGTAATCATCTTGTAAGTTAATGCATAACAAACGATTTTATGTTTTCTTTATTCAGAGTTTTTACTTTTTCACAAAATTTTCATTTGATAAATAACATTTTAAAGATTTACGGAGGGAGGATTGAAAGACTTTTGACATCGTCCCCCGCTTTTTACGCCACTCTTCGAGCTTGTCAATTTCTTTTAAGATTTCAGTAAAGATTTGTAAAGACTTGAGCGACTTGAAATCGCCTCGACAAACTTATCAAATTTAGTTTCTTTGCTGTGAATATCGTGTGTATGATACAACTGGTAAACGCGTTGTTGAATTCTTCGAGGCTCGATAGCTTATGAGATAATCGGAATGAAGTAGCGATGGAAAAGATCGTGAAAAGAAAATACTCATTAACGTTTTTACATCTTTGCGTCTAACTGACTCGTTCGTTCCTTCCGCACTTTCAGTCACAAAATTATTTTTCTTATCTCGCTTCTCTTAAAAAATGGACAAACGGAATTATTTTCCTTTCCACAATTCTGAGAAATAATCTCTGGAAAACTGAAAAACTATTGCTTCTTCATCTTGAAAAGTTAGCTCGTGTTTTATTGCTGTTGTTGCCAAGAACCTTCAGCAAGTTGCGTTGAGCTTTTACGAAGCATTCAAGTTGTTCAATTCCTCTGAAAAATCCACTCTACCAAATGCACAACGAAACTTGCCGCCGATTTCTAAATTTCGTTTCTTTCAATTTCGTCTGACTAAATGTTGATTTCAATGGATTCATGAATAAATGGAACGAAATCTAAATGCAAAATGTTTCTCGTCTACTTCTATTGATGCAACTTTTCTCATCGTCGCAAGCATATCGTCTGCTCAATCGCTTTCCTTTTCTCGCTAACTAATGATACAATGTTCAAGTGTTAAAGCTTTTGAATATGTTTCTTGTTCATTTTAAAGTACAATTTTATTTATTTCATTAAATATTATTTCTCTTCTATTTTTTCTTGTCCGCTATTCATATACTTTTATCATCTCTTCAACGATTCGCTAATGATATATTTTGTTCATAGTTTAATAGTGTTTATGTTTATCACCTTTTGGCCCATGATAGCAAACTAATGACGATTTAGAAAATGAAGTAAATTTGGGACAAACATTTGATGGACAGCAAAATGCTTGAAATCTTGATACAGCCGAGAGCTCTTCTAAGAACGGTAAATGAAGCTTCTTTGTCCGTAGATTACTTTCTATATTGTTGTGGTCCAAACACAGAAAAATGTCACTCGCTCTATTGTTAAATTAATTCCCTGTCCTCTTGTGACGTTCTAGACATTTTCCACAAACATTTCGCTTCTAAACTGTCGTGTTTCGATTAAGCTCAACTAAAGTAACTTCAACAAAACCGCTGGACAACTTTACTGTACACGAAGTAATGTATAGCTAGTTTACGCGCTATAAAGCTAAGAAACACCGAATTTCACTAAGCCACGAAAACTCTAACAATCATCTCTTTGTTTTACTCTAACTGTTCGTTTAATTATAAGACTTTATCCTTTTATGATCGCTTAATAAGGCAGCCTATACACTATGTTCATGTTCTTCTTATTTGCTTTGTTACTTCAAATATGTTTTTGTCATTCTTCTTGGAAAGCGTCGTACGAAGTTGTTTAGGAGGATATTTCGAAAAGGGAGTCAGGAAGTTTAAGTTTTCCTGTCAAGAGCTCGAGGAGGAAAACGAATAAACCAAAAATTTAGGCCTCGCAAAATTAAGGGTACGAACGAAAAAAGGCTTCGACGTCAAGGTTTCAAGAATTACATTGTTCAATGGTATCACGATGATTAATAGGAATGAACGTTTATCGCAAGTCGTAATTGGAGCTAAAGATGAAAATGCTTAGGAAAATTTCACAGCAATCAACAACGTTTCATCATCGAATAGGTTGCATGACGATGCGAGATTTGTTCACAAGATAGCGACGACTACATGGAGGGTAAAACAGTTTTTAGAAAAATGATCGAAATAATAATTGTGATTAAATTATTAAAGTAGATTGATAAATAATAAAGAAATTACAACAAAAATTTGGCAAATCAAAAATTTCTAATATAAATTTATCTGTCACAACAAACAGAAAATTCTGAAACATCCTCGAACACAAAATAAGCAACAAAAGCTGGATGGTTTGCCTGAAAAGAAACACAAAATATCACTGAAAGTTCTAAAGCCTGTTCGCCATGCTTCTTAACAATGAATTTAGGTCCCAAAAGATTTATTGTTTAGAGCGTAATGAGAGTGAAAAGCTTATGAGAGCTTCCAATTCAAAGCTACGAGCTTTAAGCTTTTGATGAAGCTTTGAGCTTTAAGCTGCCAAGCATCCTTGATGAATTTCCGAAGAAAAGATGAAGCAATGGAGTTAACTATTTATCTATGTACATGAGACCATCTCCTTCCCCAAAAACCAATTCGTTCATAAACGACCTCCTCAATTAATGTTTTGAGGTTTGAAAAACCAGCCAACTTTCAGTTTAAGGTTCGTTAAACGTGATTTGTTATTGTAAAGAACTTCGTTTGATTCACAAGAAAATTGTTTCAAGTTGAAACTTTTAACGTTCGTGGTCGCGCACGATAAGACGAGAACAAGAAGAAAGGAAGAACTCACAAATATATATTATCTTCGACAGGATTAAGTTAAAACGGGACAGGTTTATAGCACGCGGAGACTGTCCGCCCTAACTTATTGTTGAAGTTTTGTGTTCTGAGAGCAAACTTTAGGGTTTGAATATTTCAAGATATCTATTTTAAAGGCAGCGTTGTGTGTAGCGAGCGGCAAGTCAGTTCCACAACGCCGCCCATTATTCATGCAACGCTGCCTCGCTTTCATTTGAGATTAAATAGAAAAATATTTTTCAAGACTTTGTCTTCTGCTCACTAAATTGTTCATTTTGATTAGAGAGGATAATTAAAGGTTTTCTTGTTTATCGAGAAAAATAGAAGAGATTTTGAGAAGAACGAAAAGTTGTTGCTGTCGGTTGCTGTAACTCAGTTGCTGGGTTGTTAGTATTCAGCTTAGAACCAGCTACCACTGCCAAATTTAGTGCTTAACCCGCCAATTCCCTTTCCAAGCAAATTACCAACACGATCCTTAACAACATTCGTGACACTACCGACGCTGATGTTGCCATCTTCGTCACCGAGTTTATCAAGAACTGGAAGTTTCGAAGATTTACTTGCGGCGACCGAAGCGGCGCCATCATCATCGTCACCATCACCGAATCTAGAAAATAGAAAAAGTTTTAATGAGCGCTTGTCCTGGAGCTGATAAGCTGTCACTTACTCATCTTCACCGTCTTCACTCGTCATCGTAAGTTGACACGTCGCCTCCTCCGCTTGCATTCGTTGAGCGACCGTCTGATATGCTTTCGAGTTCAATTTGTCTTCCATCACACCTTGCAACTCAAAGTCTGAATAAATTTTCTAAAAAATACCGAACAGGATTGAATTTCCATCATCTGGCGCACTTCATTGCATGTCTCACCTTAACAATTTGCGACAAACAAGTGCATTGGAACACGTGCAAGGAATGATCCAGACGCTCGGATAACCATGTGCACAGAATCGTTATTTGCTTCGTGTACCATTGCTCGTAGAAGTTTAGGATCCACAGATCATCGTTAATCTTGCTACGAATCAGGTCAATATTGTTTTGCGTGAACTTGACGTAACCCTGACCAAGCTCCCTGCCGGAGCCCGTCACGTTCTAAAATCAAATCAATTAGCCTCCGACGCAATCGTTTAAAATGAATACTTTACCGTAAAGCTCAGCAAAGACCCGATTAGGCTTCCTTCATCGTAGCGTCCAAGCTTCCCTAGCGTTGCCTCAAGGACTGACACAAGCTTGTTGATCAGCCCTTGGGTCATCGAAGCTAGCGCCTTGTCGATTTGATCATCGATCTTTGCGTGGTATTGGTACTTAATGAAGGAGAGAATGAAAAAGAAAGATAGATTTGGCAAGAGAGTGTTTGGATGTTGGTTTTGTTGTGTCGTGAGTTCGAAAACAGTCACGGACAGCGACAGAAGGCAGAGGTAGAGGAAAGATTTTATATTTTGTTGTTTTTATGTCGTTTTTTTGTCAGAGTTCAGAGCAGAAGGAGACAGAGAAAGATCGTCAAACAATAATGAGGAAAATTTCAAAGAAAATCATAAACAGAGCAAAAAGAAACGAGAAGAGTTTGCAATTTAGCAAAAATGTCTTAAACATCTCGTTATCGCTGCAAGGAAAGCTTTGAGGTTGTGCGTAGGATCTGTCGTTTCCAAATTATCAGAACATCGTTATAAAACTTGAAAGCTTTTGGCTTTAAAGTTCAACGTCGAGACAGAGCCTCCGAATCTCCCTCGCAAGCTTCCCCGCAATGAAATTGCAATTTCCCTCCGATCCAGACCGGTTGATAAATGATTGCTTTCCCGGATTTCCCTGCGTAACGAGTCAATAACTCACCACATCGATTCCATCGACTGAGCAGAGCTTGAACGACTGGTTCTTCGCATCCAATATCACATTGACCATCGCGCACATTTCTATGCTAATGACGTAGTCTGTCGAGGTGAAAATCAACGTCTTCTTCAACCATGACTGGAATGACTGCTCGGTTCGCTGCAGGCATGACTCAATCATATCACAGGCCATTAGCTTCAATCGCTGCTCGAGGTGTTGTCGGAATTCGGCATCAGGCCAATGAAGGTCGCGGATAAAAGACTGGAGAGCGTCGAGCTTCCAGAAGAGATCCTCCGAGGTTGCGCAGCCGTTTCTACATTACGTTAAATGCGATTTGTGTGAAGTTTATAGGTGCAAGTCAGGAAGAGTGTGTGGGAGTGAGTGAAGGATGCGAGAGAGTTGTTTTTGTGGTACAATTTGGTAAAGTTTCATCGGTGCAGAAAATGATTCATTGTGCGTGTTCCAAGTTTCAAATCAAATTTTACCCAAAAAGAAATCAATCGAATATTATTTCGAAGGACGAGGATCGGGAGTTTGAGGGGTGGGACGAAGATATAAATTCATTATTAAGTTGTTTCAGATTCAACGTCGTCAACAAGTTACATTAAACGTTACGTTATAGCATAGACATCGAGAATCATTGTTTTTAATTGTACGTTACGAATATTTCCAATCGTTTCGATTAACATTTTACACATTTATCAGCAGCAGCATAAAAGTATTTCGAGTTTTATGGTTTTTCGGGGAACAACGAGAAAAGTTTTGTTTCAACAAACGGGATCGTTATGAAAATTAGTTTTTTTATCAAGATTTGGTCGAATGTAGAGAGGATAAAGAGACACATTGATTACAAACAGCAGACAAGCAGGACGACAGCAATTGGCAGCGGAAAGAGTTACAGTTCAGTAATCGATTAGATTTAAGGGACAGCGGAGTTAGATGAAATCAAAGAGTTAAATTATTGAGAGATTAAATGAAAATTCGGGTTAAATGAAAAGTCAAATCAGTTGGAAAGTAATTTACATTTGAAATTAGTGTTGAATTTGAAGTTCATTGGATGAGTTGAATTATAAGTATGAAACAAAGAGTCAGATTGGATCAACGTTCACATTGGGATTAAATGAAAAGTTTGACAAATTCAAAGTAATTTTCATAAGCGAAATGAAGCAGACACAACATGTTTATCAATATTTCACAAAGGATTAGTGCAAATTGGTTAAATAACGACAGTGATTGTGAAATTAGAAGAATTAGAGAGAAAGAGAAAAAATCGGGAAGAAGAACGGCAGACGGTTAATAAACATCAATGCTCGTGTGACCTTTACCCTTTACTCTCCCACCTCTCCTTCTCGAAGCCCTTGTGGATGGACTGAGCGATCGAGGACTCCATTAGGTCAACGTAGCGCACTACAAGAGGTGCGAAAATCGTTTGTAGCTGGTGGTGGAAGCGACCATTCTTCAAATTATCTGTGGGAGAGGAGAAGTTTTATTTGTAAAGTTTGATTGTGATTAGGGGAGAGAGCGTTCAACAGTTTTGTCACTGGCGAGGACGATGAACGCTCCTCAATGAATTTTAGTTTCAAAAGCGTTTACCATCCATTCGGAGATAATCGTTGAGGACTTGGAAGAGCGGGAATGAGTCCCAAGTGTCAGGTGGCTGTTCAGCCAAAACACGCTCCATATCGCACGCAAACATCGACCAGAACATCTCCGCGTGTTCCACCAGCAAGTCACTGAACCATGCAAAGGCCTGTGTGATTCGGAATGAAAATGATTTCAAGACAAGAAATAGAAGAAGCAAAAAGGAAAATTCCTTTAAAATTTCCAAACAAAAACTTTTCTTCTGTGTCTTGTTTGCTCAAGAAGCAGAAGAAAAACTAACTAGAGAAATTTTCTCAAACAAAAAGTTGCAGTAAAGCCTAAGAAAGAATTGTGAAAAGGGAAATTCTTTCATTTAAAAACGCTAGCTGAGGCAGAAGAGAGAGAGAGAAAGAGTAGAGTAAGATAGTGGAAAGCGTTTAAAGTTTTCACGCAAAACTAATTTCAGTGTTTAAATTAAGTGAAACTTCAACCAGAACAGAGAGTAACGGAAAGAAAATAGTTTGTCTAACTTGAAAAAGGTTGTTCAAAGCTGACACATTTGCGTCTTGAAATTATACAGTGAACCAACTATGTGAAAACTCAAAGGAAAACGCAGCTTTCGTTGTAAGAAAAATGTTTGTGTTTGTGTATTTTCCGTTGTTGATTTTCGCTCATAAATTTTTGCTCATTTTCGCTATCACGCTCTGGATTATTAACTTTTCACATTCACGCGAATCGCTGGCCGGTTTCATCGAATGTTTTTTGACCCAATTGAGATTGAAAGACAACGGATTTCGTCGCGTTATTACCAAAGCAGACAATGAGTAAGCACGAGGTCACGTGGGATGCAGTTCAAGTCAATTTAGTTCACGGAAAACAGCCGGCAAAGCACACACTGAGCATTCCAAATAGTATTTAGTATATTTCTGTACAAAAATCATGCGATGTGAGTCGATGGGGAGAAGGCAGAGGGAAATTAATTACATATCGCGCAGTCACGTTCGGCTTCGGGAAAACCATTATTCAGTTTCAGGAGTTTTCATGTAGCTCGCAAGTTTAATTATTAAACTTTCAAGCTGGACAAATCTCACTAAAGCTCGTGACTCTCGTTACGATCGTTCCCTTGAGGCGAGATTAATTAAAACCACATTTCAAAGCTTTCCCCTCTTCTTCTGGAGTATTTTCTTCTAATTACGGAACATCGTAGAACAAAAATCACATCTCACCCCTTGTTCTCCCCATCAACCCTTGCCCCCTTCTGTTTATGAATATCGATTTCATCTAATAAAAGAACACCGAACGAGCATTTTCAATTGTTTTGTTTCTTTTTGTTATTCACCGGAGAAAACGAGCCAAATAAAAATAACAGAACGAGGGAGAGGAAAAAGTTTCAAGGTGAACAAAAAGCGGAGAACTTTAATGCGGAACCGCAAGGATTCAGCTTATCGCTATCTGGCTTCTGCTCGTTTTTCAGGCTTTTGTTCAATGTCACAATTAAAAGGCAACACCAGCGGTGACATGTGAGAGGAGAGAAGGTTTTTCCAACTAACGTAATTAGAAGCTCAGCACAAAAGCTCCAGTTCACATCGCTGGGTAAAGTTTGGGTAAACGTTAAAGGTGATGAAGAAACGTTACCAAAGCTTAGCGATCGAATTTCTAATCCTTGGCGAGAAAGCTCTGTCCATATACATCAAACACAAAACATATTCAGACAGAAAGTCGCGACAAAAGGTGAGAAAAGCAAATAAACAGCAAAGATTTCTGTCAGCAAGGCTCGACTTCTGTGTCAAGCGTTGTTGAGAAAATCTCCGGAAAATGAAAAAACAACACCAAACACTGCTAGATAGACAACAAGAGGAAAGTTTGACTCAATCACATCGAATTAGATAGTCTTTGTGTGTGGTACAGAGATAGAGAGGAACATCTAATCAATCCTATTTCCACATGATTTTCGTTTGTGCGACGAGAACGGCCGAGAGAATCATGTGGAAAAGATTTTCATTTTCCATTCAACATCGATTAAATATCCGAATAGATTCGTTTATCTGTTTTCTCTTACGTGCTGTTTACAGCAAGACAACAGCCCAGCAGTGTTAAGTTTATTTTCGATGGAACATAGAAAAATATTACAAAGTCATGAGCTATTTTGATCGAAAATGCAAAAGAAAAACTCAAGTTAAAGTTGAGGAAAATTCATAAGGAAAAAGTTGAAAGCTCACGTGAGAAATTAATCAACAGGTGAAAAGCATAAAATTGAATCATTTACCGAACTCAAAAGCAACTTTAAGAAAGTTTCGGGAAAGCTTTGAACTTAAGCATTTCAAAAATGAACGCTCGGGCGATTGGATTCATGGTGGGAGAAGTTTTAAGTTCTCTCGATAAGCTTTCGATGGAGGAAGCTTAATCGTAGCCTCGAATCATCATTGCGAATGATTTCAAGATTTATCTCAAATGAATTATCTCAAAAGTAATCGCTGGAAAAGTTTCTGGAAAGTTTCCAAATCTTTTCTCTGCTTTCAACATCTAAATTAATCATTTCACTCCTCAAAGCTTCACCTTCCGAAATTCATTCGAGCTTCAAATGTTTGAAAAGAAAAATCCATCTCGCATTCAAGATCAACTTTTCTTCATCGGATCTGGCAGCTTGAAGTTGAGTCATAACACCGAACGTGCCATGAAAGCTCAAGGCTCGAGGAAAAATCGAACTATCAGTTCAAAATCAGCAATTCCCATGAATCCGATCCGAGTAAAGATAAAATCAAATCTAATAAAGTTGAACCTCTATGTAAGCTCATAAAGATTATTCGAAAACAAACTGAGGAAAATCGATAAAGAAATGTCCATTAAAGGGGAGGAAAGAAGTCGAAAAGTTTACAGTTATTTTGGGTGGTTCGTAAACGGCGTGCATTGGCATGCAATATCGATATGGAGCGGGCGGCGCTGGGTCTTTCTTGGCGGCATTTGCGTTCGACGCTGCGCTGTTTTTGGCATTCGGTGGACCAGCCTCGGCGGCTGCTGCTTGCGGATCGACTTCCTCCTGCTTTGGTGGCTCTGGCTCGACGGCTCGCAACTTTTGTTAGAAGTTTAAGTGAGTTTAATGTTAAGTTTTAATCATGTTCTTATCGAATGAATAAAAGTTTGTTGTGGCTTGAGAAGATAAGTATGCACTTTCTTAATCGAGAAACAACTTATAAACTCATCAATTGAACTCATGTTGGATGGAAATGGAATGTTGCTGGCGGGGGAACAGAAATGAAAATCAATTTGCACAACAAAAAAGAGCAAATTGTTGAGTGCGCGCGAAGCGAACGGAATTTTTTTTTTCTTTCGAATATTTCCACTCGGATTTTAAATGAAAACCATAAAATGGCATGATGCGACAAACTGAACGGAATAATAGAAAACGTGATGAAATCTTCCGTCAATGATGTAATCATGTTGAACTTCGGGAGTGTGTGGGGAGAGTGAGTTGAAGGTTTATAAAAGTTGTATGAGAACGCGCAGCTGAAAGCTGTCGTCGAAATGTTTTAATAAAGAACGCGCGAGGATGTCAAATGGTTGAGAATCGTCGCTGGAATGTTTAAGGAAGTGAGCGAAGAAAGGGATTATTCGCATCAGGGAGTCAGGGTCAGGAACCGATCGTAGATTTACGACCAAGCTTTTCAGAGTCCAGAGCTTTTCAAAAGCTCATAAATTTGAATCCTCCGAAATCCCTGACAACTTCCCTCGCTCTAAATTCATGTGTGTCTGTTGTGTCATTTCATTCTTTGCTTCCACTTCTCCGTATAACGGAGCTCCCGCGACCCGCTGCGTGTGTGAGCTTTCGACTTTGCATTTCTAAGAAGCTCCTTGCTCGAACAGAGACTGTGTGTGTGTGATGGTGGATTAACATCGAGCATATTCCCTCTGTACAAAATATGACATCGACAAATAAAGTAGTCAAACCAGTCATCATTACAGGAAAATGTAAATAAAGGAACAGCACATCGAGAGGATAACTTTGGGCGTACACACATTCAGTAGAGAGCAAGCAAGCTCGTCGAGACAGGAGAAAGGGGAAAGAGCGAGCGAGGGAGCATTAAGTACTCAAAAAATATGCGACATTTAGATACACAACATCATATCATAATCATCATCAAATCATTGCGGACATTAGAGTGAGAGTGTTCATCGCTAAATAGACATCAATAAAACCGAAAGCATAATAGGAGAGCTGGAAACGGCGATCATTTATGCAAAGAGGGTAGTCGTGAATATAATTTGCATTTATTGGGAGGCTGTTTAGTAATTAGGTGGCACGCCAGCCCTTCAAACACGCGGAATTTTCAGGTCATGTTGAGGATAAAGCGAAGAAGTTTGCATTACAAAAGTTGCGAACAAAGTTTAGACTCAAGATTCTTGAAAAAGTTTTGTTACGAAGCAATCAAACATCGCTTGAGGACATCGGGACTTTCAGCTACTCGATGTTTGGTGAGCAAACATCTGAAGTTACTACGTAAGACTTCGATTTAAACGTTTTCAGCTTTCGATAGTTTTAAAGCTTTACAACTCGCTTTGTTAAGCTGAATGTTCGTTTAGACAGAATGCTTCCATAAGCTCTCGTCCATGATTAGCTTGACATTTTGCAACTTCTCAGCTACAAACTTAAAAGCTTTATGGAACTTCTCGACCTCGCTTGTAATGAAGACGTTGTCTTCGCTCAAGATCTCTTCGAGCATCATCGATAAGTAGCTACAATCAATCTTAATAGAAAGCGACGAGACTCGCTGAGCAACGAAAAATATCATGAGAGAACAGAAAGTTTTAGTTTGTTAAGAAGATTTCTTTTCTTTTAGCGACAGGAAAGTGAGTAGGATGAAAGGATCGTTCACCAACATGATTACAACATTTATTAAAAGCTAGACAAAGAAGAGAAAATAAAATGGATGAAACAAAGGATGAGCCGAGAATGAGCTTTTCGTTATGAGCAGCTAGGATGTGCAAGAGCTCAATGAATCTCTGCACTCCCACGGTAGCAATTTCAATCTTGGCTGTGATAATTCACAACCAAGCGAGCACTCCATCACGTGAAAAATGTTTCACGAATGAGAGATTTCTCATCACTGAACGCAAAATAGTTGTCTCGAAAGGAAAGAAAAGTCTGTTAGATAAATAGTGACAACATTGATGAATGGTATGAAACCATAAGACAGTCAACCACAGAGACCACGAGTACAAGGAACAGAGGCCGGACTCACCTCGGCATAGTGCTCTTCGTTTTGCTGCAGCAGGTCAACACACAGCTCAGCCAAATGAATCAAATCTTCGAGCTTTTTAGCGGCCGGCACCATCATCTCTCCTCGAAGATCCTCTGTGCAAACAGAACAACAGAGTTCATAACAGTTTTATTGCTTCCATCACAGAGCTCACCTTCAATTTTGGCCTCGGCGGAGAGTCGTGTGTAGTTGTCCAGAGCTGCGTTCTCCAAACTCTTCTTAATCGTTGAGCGAACCTCCTCGGGCGGCACTGGCGTCACAATATCTTTCATTAACACGCGCTCGAGAAGCGACAGTGTAGCTTTTAGAGCGCCCTCAGGTCGTCCGAACGGAAAACAATATCTGGCAGGATTAGATTAACAAAGTTTCGGATCAGGATTAAGACCATAAAAGCTTTTACGCTTCAAGTATTGCATCGAAATGTTCGATGAATAAAGTTATCAAGAAGAGTTCTCACCTAAAATTAGTTATTTGATATTCTAGTAAGACACGTAAACGCTCTTTAATATCCTGAAACTTTTCCTTCTCCTCGTGCGTGATACTCCCGACACCGTCTGGTCGACTGCCGTGAACATGACTCGCACAAAATGCAAACGAGTAATGAATTAGGGTGGGATCGATCATGTAATTCTTTTCGGCGCGGTCGAGGAGATCGGAAAGATAGCACAAGTGACGGTAGCAGCCTCTAACACCGTAACGCGCACAATACTCATCGAGAACAAACACTTGACCAGGACTGAACCAACCCTGTGAGAAAACAATATTCTTGAACTGTTCGAGAGCTCAAATACGATATCTTACCATCGAAGCAAATGGATCATTCAATCGATAATCGAGAGTCAAGTTTTGAAGAAGCTTGAACAGGTGCGCGTGCTCGAACTGACACGGATCGGCGCTGATATAATCTTCCATTCCATGTTTTCGTGCCTTGTCGGCGTCGCCCTGAAGTTTCGATATGGATGAGTTTTGACCCGAAGTTAGAGGTGGCGTTGGCTTGTGTGATTGGCCTGTTGCGCGATACAGTGCCATTACCCACAAGCTGCACTCGTTCTCGTCATCGCTCGCGAACAGAATGCTGTCGCCCTCACGAACTGCGTTGAAGAAGAAGCGACCACCTTCCAGGTCCATGCCGACCATCAAAGCCGCTGTGACAGAAAACATTATAAAGATCAAGGGACTAATTGATTACGGTCGTCTTACCGCTAGCCGCCTCAATATAATCCACGGTGTAGCCGTCCAGTTGCATCATTTCCGCAGGCTCAGACTTTTTCTCTTTATAAGTGCACATCGCAAAAGTATATTGTGAGACTTGAACTAACACAAAGTATCGCTTCTTCCACTTCTTCCAGACACCTTTGCCGATGCCGTAGAGATAGCCGCAGTGTTTCATGTTCAAAGGCTTGTCCATTCGGCAGGCGATCTTAATCCGAAGATCTTGATCCGGAAGGTTCTTCGCAACGTTTAGCCGATGCCACTCGGGAGCTTTCGATGACAACGGTGTTGGTTTTAGCACAATCTTTCCTAGCTCCTTGTCTTCAAGAGCCAACATGCCGGGATTCTCAGTATACAGCTTCACTTTGACTGACGGCAACGGGTGAGTTGTGGTGAAGTCGCCTTGCGTGTCCCACCTAGAGCAGCAAGCAGAGAATTAACAACACGAGTGGTCAATGGCTTAACGGCTTTCGTGTGTGGAGATTAATCAAGCTCGCTAAACTCCCACAAGTATGTCACTGAACTTACATTGGCTTCGATGCTTCAGCCTGATCCGTTTGCAACTTCTCGCCGTTCTCCACCTCCATAGTGCAATAAACAATTCTATTTGGAGCCAGCGACTTTAATCCTTTGACTTCCATCACGACAACTTCGAGTTGAAACGTGAGCACGACGTCCATTTTCGTAAGCTGCGTGTCGTTGCCGTCTGCATCGCCTTCCATCTTAGCGAGCGATCCCTGTGACCTGAGTATCATTTTTCTAGATAGTGTATTGGTATGAGTTGCATCAACAATCATGTCTTAGAATCGTTTGTTTAGTTATTTTATATTTTCGTTTCGTTTAAGGTAGAAGAGACAGAAAGTGAAAAGTTTGATGCTATGTGAGTGTCGATGGGTGATTTTCTCAATTCGTGTGTAAAAGTAATAAGTTTGATTTAATTGCTGGGTTGAGAATTTCTCGCGAATGGGATGAGAAACGTAAAAGCTTTAATAAATAACGACGTTCGTGAGAGGCGGAGAGTGGGAAGCAAAGTTCTTTAAACTTTCAGGAATAAGTTCGAAAGCTGTTATCAAACAATTTCCTCACAGCACTGATCCCTCCCCCCGCCAGCAATCACCGAACAACATTCCTTAAATGCATTCTCGTGTTTGACATGCCCCATTTGCGCCACAGGTGCTCACTTAAGTGCTTGTTTCTCAGTTAAACGAAATACACAAAGCAGTCCAAAGGATTTAAATCACTTGAAGCATTCATTGAGTGGTGGGAGCGGTTATTAATGACGTCACCAGTTGGATTTGATAAATGAACTTTTGTCACAAAAAGCTCCGGAATCGCTTTTCTCAATTCGTCTAAAAGCTTCTTAGAACATTACTCATCTCCAGCTAAAATATCTAATGATCTGTTGAGGCGAAACTAATGAACCAGTCCACCCACTATGTTTGCTATTTGTGGGTAGCGAGAAAGTTAAATTTAAAGCAAATCAAAAGTGACGGCAGCAGTGATCTGTTCTGTGTGTGAGTGTTGGATGCTTCGTTTGATATTTCCAGTAAACATTTATTTTAAGATAAATCAGAAAGGTCAGCGAGTGAGTGGGTTGATAAGTAACGTGAGCTCTGCTGATTGATCAGGAGAGATTGCATTAACCAAGCGGAAGGAAAGGAAGATTGAGAGGAAATGAAGAAGAAGAGAACTGAACTCACCTGAACGAACTGGAGCTTTTCATTTTCTTTCCAGAACTGCATCCGTTACACGTGCGGTCGGTGGACGACGAGGCATCAACGGTTAACAATTAAAAGTTTCGTATAGAGTAACCAAGGAGGAAGGAAACGAAGAGAAGAAGAAGAATAACAAAGTAATAATGTGATTAAAAGCTCTGCTTCCGACCGGACACAATCGCCGCGCTCCCCTGTCCATTGAACTGAAGAGTCACATTCATCAGTTGTGCAAGACATCGTGTAAGGGAAATAGAAACTTCCAACATTAATGTTTGTGCTGCTGCAAATCATTGCATAACAAGACTGTCAACGTTTCCTCAATCGTAAATCAACTTTAAGCAGTCAATAAATATGTTTAAGAGTCGAACTAAACGACATTTTAAGCTTTAAATTGCTTGGTCTCGCGAACAAGAAGCAGAACCGGCAAGACTGTTGTTCAATTTGCCAGCTGGAGACTGTCGTTCCCGCTGCGGGATGGAGAATCATTCAACAGGAGACATTTCATGGAAAGCACATTTCACTTGTCTCGCATGGAAACTTCGTCGCAATTCTCCGGAAAAATGAAATAAAATGTTGCAAACAAAATTGACTGGCGGAGAGTCTGCGGAAAGGGGAAGCTTCGGCATTTGCGTCGCTCCGCAATCGACAAATTTTCCGTCTCGGCAAGCTGGGAGGGTGGAACCCGATAAAGCTCGAATTCCCTCGCGACTCTCGCCACTCAACTTTCTTCGTGGGGGAAAATTCCAAATTGAACGATAAAAGTTTGATTGGAGTTTAAAAGCGACTAAAACATTTGCAAAAAAAAACTTTTCCATTCATCAGAGAGCGAAAAAGGTAAAACATCGCGTGAATAATTTGTGGCGAAATTGATTTCGAAATGAAGGCTCGAGAAATTTATTGGAAAAAATCTATAAAATCTTTCCTTTTTAGCAACAGAATGTGTTTTCATGGGTTCTCCGTTTCTGAGAAGTGCGGGAGGGGAATGGGAGGATGAATAAAATCGATCGGCAACGAATGAAAATTGCAAAGTGATGATGATGGGCTGGAAATCGATATGGGGGTAACACCGAAAGGTTGAAGATGAGGTTGCGTAAACGAATAAAAAGATTTTCTCTTGTTCAAGGCGATTTCCCTTATTTTCCAAGAAGCGTTTTTTGTGAACTTGAAGTTTTTTGATGTTTATCAAAAGATGAGAAATAAAAAGAAAGCTCGACATCGCTGAGGATAAATGGTTGAGTTTTTAATGCGATCGCTTTAAGGGTCGGCGAGAGACGTGACAGCGATGTAGTCGAACGATAAGCGCTCCTACGTCACTGCACCGAATGCCTCGAGGGCTCACCTGTGATTATATTTCTTCTTGATTCCCAGGCCGTATTTCGAGTCCATTGAGCCCTTCGACACGGGTAGCGACTCAAGGTTCGCCATGAGCAAGTTTATCGACGACTTTAACTCCTCAATGTACAGCGTCTCCATATCTTTGAGCACGAACTTTGGCATCAGCTTTCGATTGCTTTCCATTTGTGTTACGCGCTGCATGCGCCCGTCGAGCTCTCGGCGAATAGCGGCGGCTTGTTCATCGGCGGAGTCAAGCTTTGTTATGGAAGAAGAATAGAAGAAAAGTTTTTTTTTCCTCGTTATCGACAACAAGTGGATTGAGTTTCGTAAAAAGTTTACCATCAAAGCGTTGAACAGAATTTGATGTTCGAACTTTTTCACGCCCAAAATTTGTTGGAACATATCAAAAAGTTGCTCCTTGGTCAGGATGCTCTCGCTGTTGAGTGGCTGCATGCGTGTCGGTCTCTTATGTTCATCGTCACCTAACAATTACATCGTTTCAATTGAATACACGCCCCCAATTCGGATCGTTGAACTCACCAGTTCCCTTCAGGATACAATCGAACTTTGCCATCCACGATGTTAACACCGTCTCTTTACTCAGCCCATCTATTTCCGGCAGCGATCTCACCCGCTTCTCGATGTTGTTACGAAACACCTCACGGAAGTCGTGCTGCGAGCAAGCGCCACTTGCGACCATCTTCTGAACACGATCCGATTTGAGGAATACGTCATGGTACGACTGCACGGCGTTCTGGAAGGCCTCATCGGCCATTATTTGCGTTTCTCCCTTCATGAAGGCTTGAAAGCGATTCGTTATAGTGTCAAGATTTTGCTTAGTGATTTTCTGTTGCCGCTTTGTCATATCGTTCGGTTGTTTGCTGTTGAATGGGTACGAGACGCATCGCGACACGAACACGTAAAGTTGGATTCGTCGCTTGCGCTCCTCTTCCTCAATCTTGTGTCGCTCAGCAAGCTCGGCGGGATCCTTGGGCTGCTCGCTCGCGAGTGAAGGCGAAGGAGAAGTTGGACGTTGAAGTTGCTGACCCCGAAGCGAGCCGACACTCTGCGACGAGTGATCTTGCGATGCGGGCGAGAGATTACGACTGGAAGAAGCGAAAAGTTTTGAGATTCTCGTTGAGAAACTTTCTTAATTAATGTTAAATGCAAATTATTGCGCGAAGAGAATAATGAATGCAATCGTTCTCGCATTCGTTTTCGCTTAATGAACTAAACGAATGAAACTTTCCCACTAAGTTTCGAAGGTGCTAAGGTGAAATTGCTGAAGTTCGAGGCAAGGGTAAGACGATGTTTTAGGTCAATTAAGAACAGAGGTTGAGGCATGACAAGAAAATCTTTGTGAACCTCGTACAATCGATACGATTCTAATAAGCTCAGCTCGTGCCTTCAATTTCAGAAGATTTCGAAGACTCTCGAGATTTGAATTCGTTTCAAGATTTCTCGCACGTCTGCCTTCTAATACTTTCGTCTTAAGTGTTACAAACGCTCGTTGCGTTGTCGTCAAGACTCTCTTTCTCGAAACAGACGATATCAACCCGAGAGCAATTTCGAGAAGCGAAATGCAATTATGCAATTTGTTGTAGGAATTCTTTCGTCGAGCGTTTTAATGGAATTTCTCGCTGACTCGTTAGCTTCGCACTTGATGATGGCTTTTAAACGGAAAAGCGCACTTACCTTGGAGTAGCGTTTGGCACTTCAAGGTGTCCGTAGCCCGCCGGCTCATGGCGATTTCTTTGGTTCGGTTGGTGATGCTCGACGTGATGTTCTTCATCCTCTTCTTCGGATGAGCTTGGATCAATCATGTTTAGTCTCGAGGGGAGTAAACTGGACGATAACGGATGTGCCTCTCGGTTTTCTTTCTCTTCTTTCACTCAACGTAAGTTCACTTTTATTGCTTCGTTGTATTTGCTTATCCCCAATTTATGCAGTCACTTCACGAAACTGTCTGTACGCGTTTGAAAACTGTAAGGAGAAGAGTCCAAGTTGAGTCATAAAAATATTGCACCGTCACTTTATAAATTATTCACGAATAAAATTTTCCACGGAAAGCTTTTTTTTCGTGTGTGTCGAATGTTCAACAACTTGTTAGCATCGGGAGCAGCAGTAGCGACTCCACATTATTGCACTCTGGTCTCTCTTGTTCGTTCGCTCGCTGTGTTTCACATTTTGTCATCACGCAAGCCGAAGCGAGTTAACAATGAATCACTTCTGTCGAGCGGGAACGAATTAACTGCTGCAGCTCGGATTTGCGAATTTTCCAATAAATTTTCTTTTGCACGGGAAGTCACAGACACAGACGAAGAGTCATAGGCGGAAATGATAACAGCTCAACCAACACAAGAGGAGGAGAAGAAGAAAGTCATGAACAGAGAGTCAAGAGTGTTCAAACACTCAACTTGAAACTTCAAAAGAATTTCTCAGGTTTTGACATTCACTTCATTACACGGAACTGCTTCAAGACTCCACTCGAAGAGCCAACGAGCCGAGAAATTCTGCACCCGATTCAATTGAAATTCAAGAGCGACTAGGAAAAGTTTTTAATTTGCATTCGCTCGTTCCGCACTCGATGGCATTCGTTCACCACCATTGGCAGCACCAACACACGACCGAGCGCATAAAATGAATAACCTTGAACTGATAACGCATTGAAATTAACTTTAATGAATCAAGCGCTTTCGGTTGAAGGCTGCAGCAGAAGCTTTCCATTCGATTTGCCACGGAGCGTGCGAGAAGCGTCACAAGAATTTTGCCAACCGAATTGGGTCAGTATCATAATTTTCTTCATGATCCACTCTCGCAGCAAGTCCCTACAGAGGCATCATCATCCTTTTAACAGCGACCTCGATTATCGAAAGCGTTTCACGTTTGTGCCATCGATTTTTCCGCTTGACAAACACGCAATTTTCACCACTTCTCACGTACATTAACGACACGGCGACTGCTTTTGATTCATTTTTCTGCAATAAACTTTGTGGAAAAATTGCAAACTAAAATCACAGAAACTTTTTCACTTGCGAAAAATCGGGAAAGTTTGGAAAGCTTGAAAAATTGGAAACGCCAACACTTTCGAAGCTTCGAACCAACACAAACGAGCGTGGAAAATGTAAACACTTTTCCAGTAAAATCCTTCGCCGGAAAGTCGAAAGGTTTTCAATGAAAAGTTTCCGAAACTTAATAAATTTTCCTGGAAAAACTGTCTCGAATAGTTTCCTCGCAATTTCAATCGGTTGACATAATTTTCCGGACAGCAAATCACCGGAAAATTCCTACGGAATCTTTTGTTTACGTTCGCTCACTCGACAACGCGGCGTGAGTCTTCCAAGAGAGCTTTCACGATCTCGTGGAAATCCCAATTCTTCCAACACACACTGGAAAAGCTTTTTCCCTGAAAATTTTCATTTTCCTCACTTTGAAAATTTTCAATTTCCTCGCATTTATGTCACATTCTCGTCGTCATTTATGTTTGACAGCGAATCGCGTAAAACTCCAAAGAAAACAAAACACTGAAACAGGGGAAACGAGAAATGAAAAGTGGTGGAAGGTTTCCTCCTAATATTTTCCTCTTTCAATCAGTTTTCCGCGGGAACAAAATCTGACTGAACTTTCACGAAAGCGATTTGAACGTCGACTGAACGAAGAGACGAAAACTTTCCATGAAATGCGTGAAAACTCTCAAATTATCGCCGAGCTTTGAAAGCTTCGCAAGCTTTCAACGTTTCCTCTCTTTTTTCTCTCGTCCTATCGATTTTCCTGAGAAGAATTATGACTTCGAGAGCGGAAAACGTGGAACTGGTTGACATTTTTCGACTTTCCTTTCAATACTCAGAGAATCAAGAACTTCACGTTGACTCTTCGGCTACTTACGTGGCGCTATCTGGCCAAAGCTTTGCTCAAGCTCAACATATCAGAACATCCCCGAAAGCTGAAATTAGTTCATTGAAATAATCCGTTGAGTCGCATTTCATGTATTTCGGTCATCAAAACTCAAAAAATTATACACAGAATGAGAAAGAAATAAAATAATACAAAATTTTTTCATCACTTCGTGTGAGTTTGCGATTATAAATTAAGAAAATGACTAACATAAACGAAAGAGATTTCATAAATCTTACGTGTGAATACGAAAAACTATGCTTGGCGTAATTAACAAACATGGAGGGCCAGTACCAAGGGCTTCAACCCTCGCTTGTTGTATTTGACTTGAGAGCATTGTCAGTTGCTTTGCTATCTACATTCGTAGTTCCTCATAATATTCGAATTACCAAGGTAAGAGACTTACACCAAAAGAAAGAGGCAATAACTTGTGATAGTCACAACTAAGGTTTCGTTCGCTTAAACCAAAAGCTTAAATCATAAGGATAAATAAATATAAGTTTCACAATTCTATTGGTTTCTTGAGACTCTCGAGTACAGTGTGGTCGATTGAATTTTTTAACTTTTATTTACTCATTTAAAAAATACTTGATTATTTCTTAAAAATATGTTTTGCTTCAAGGTATTGTTCGAGGGCTTTTGGGGGGATAAACGCAACAGCGGGCAGCTAATAGAAAGTTTGGGCTTTGTTCATCATGATTCATGAGTGAGATTAAATTGGACTTCATTGTGAGTTTGATCGATTTGTTTCTAAATTTGTAAAGGTTTGTCATTAGGTGGAGCAGCTCGAAAGTTTCGTCGCAATATATCTTGACGAATTATCGAGATAAGCGTTCCATTAATCTTTGCGTAGACCAGTCTCGTTGCGACGAAACTTAAGAGCAACGCCCGGGAGAGAATCAGATCACTAAATCCAAATATAGTTGAGTGTGACGTAAAAAACTTAACCGTCTTCTTGAATTTCCATTTAGCGAGACTTGAAGCCAAGAAGATTTAGCTTAAGAATTTCTTGGCAAATATGCAAGGAGTTTTCAGTTCATATCACTTTTTAAAATCTCCAATTCACTTAAATTTATGCTTTAGGATCTTTTTCTCAGTTATCACGCTCCGTTTAGCGATCATCAATGTCTTTTACAACTTCCTAACCCGAACCAAACTTATTTACACTTCACCGTCGTGTCCAGCAGCTTCTTCCACAGGTCGAACATTTCGGGAGGCTTAATCATGTGTAAGCTGATGGATTTCTTAATGTTACATGCATTAAATGCGATCCTCCGGTTGAGGAACTCGTTCACAAGCACTCGCTTCACGCTCACTTCTTGAGCTACGATGCCTGTCGTGTAAACGTCTTCAAGCTTCAAGTACGTTAAATTAAGCGCTTTGTTATACAGATCTGCGACGCAATCGCTGGTAAGGAGGTAAGCTGGGCCCGTCGTGAACTGCGGGAATATTGGAGGCTTATATTGCTCGAGACTCACGTAATATTTCGACTTCTTGTTTCTAATTGGCTTCCACTTCTTCGCAAGCCGACCGTAGATGGTTCGTTTGTCGGCGTGCTTCTTCTCCGCAAACTGTAGAAGCTTCGGCACATTGATGAACATGTCATCGTCGGTTTTGAGGATGAATGAAGCTTTCGGACAATGATCATCGACCCATTCAAGCATTGAAATCGTCTTTAGCGTGAGGTTATTGTAGCTATCGACGAATCGCCCTCGAATGATGTCATTGTACATGTAGTTCTCCGCTGCAATTGCATCGTCCAGACTTTGACCAGCAGCTCCAACAAGAAAGGCGACAGCAATGTCTCGTCTGCTTCCGAAATGTCCCCACGTCTGACGGATAGCGAGACGGGCTTCTCGATGCACTGGCGCTGATGTAATAATGATTAGCAGTTTTATCGTCTCTCCGTTGTCGGTGCAAATCTCAGGCGAGTCAACATGGCCTGACTCGTAAAGATCGCGAGTGATGACTCCCTTTGTTGTGTCCAGTTGTTTCACAACGGTCACGTTTGATTTTGGCGGATCGGCAGGTGGCTTCTGCGTTGTGGTTGTCGTCGTCGTTGTGTTTTCAACTGAAATCCCAGAAGGTCAATAAAAGTTTTCCCGAAGCGCTGACAGTTCGACTCACCTTTCGACTGTCCACTGTTTATTGGCACTCCCATCTCCACCTGACTCTGGTTAACTAAATACTGATAGTATGACCCGTTGACTGTTCCAGCTGGGCTCACAATACCTTTGAAAAGAATGCTTCCTATGCTGTCCCCTTCGCTGTGAGGCTGCGATGAATTCACATCTGCAAGAGATTCACACATTACGAGAACTGCACGTTGTTGATCAATCCAATTCTCACCTTGGTCAGCATCCTGCATTCTCCTCGGATCGATCCAGGGCGCATGATGCGTCTTGATGCCTTTCGATTGGATCTGTGAGTCTAACGAGTTGTTGCTCGTGTAATAAGATATCAGAATGAAGAGTGCGAACGCAATGATCGAGAAGACCATGTAGTGCGTCGCACGAAAATGAGTTCCGATCATCGCTCCTTCGGTTGATAGTCGCAGTTAAGCTGCGATTTAATGCTCAAATGTTAAACTAAATCTCGTTACGTGTAATTGACATTGAAATGCTACGAAAAGTTGCTGCAAAAAAGAAGAGAAGATCAATGATAAGATGATTGCACAGGCGTGACACTGACTGCTTCAATAGTGTCGGAGAGGGTCGAGAGTTTGATGACGAGTCAAGTGGAAATCAGTTTAGAGTAATTGATTTTCAAACACTCGCAGCAGCGAAGCGAATCTTCCGCATAATTATCTTCACACTTCTGCTGGCGCAGTTGCATGACTTTGTCGCTTAACACCGCCATTGACCTCATTGGAAGCTTTTGTCAACGAAAACCTAACGTGCTTATCAGAAGCGCACTTGCAAAGCAGAACGCTTCATCATAGCGTAATGACGACTACGATACTCGTAAATTATCCAATTATTGCCGTCAATAAATCAGCTTTTATCTTGCGGCAACAGAAAAATTATTCCTGACTATTTGTCATTGACGACGAGAGAACTACAGAAGTTCACTTCACTTTGCTTATCGAGGCCCCAAAATGCGCCTGTAAAGTCACTCGAGAGCTCTCGATAGATTAGTTAATGGCTTTTTCTTCGTAGCCCCGAAATATTGACTCGCTATCGGTTGAAATGCCATATCAAAAGCCGCTTGTGGTTTTAGTTGACGCCTGTTTATAGAGTTTCGTGCGGCACGGAACCGAAGCGAATGTGACAAGCGGTAACGTCAACTTATTCCGATGAAAGCACCGAAAGCAACTTGTTGAAAAGCCGCTTCTGTCGTCTAGCAATCGTTCGACTTGTCGTGGCGACACTTACATATGTTTTCTGGTTAATCCTTTCGTCATGTCCTTCCTTCGCCAATCCTTATTTCCTCTCACAGCTCATGACACTTTATAACTCGTCGAGGACTCAATCACGACTGACTGATAGTCGATGGCTCAACCGACGTTGACATCGACTCATGATTGTGTTTGATGTTTCGACTCGGTCGTTTTTACTTTGCCTGAGGTAAATCTGTAAAAAAAAAGAATGAATAATGAAATTTATAAATACGACACGTCAATTCGATTGTCACGTTAGCGTCGTTCGCGGCGGGAAATCATAAAATCTACAGTAAGATTAGAACGAGAAAGAGCCTAAGATCTAGAAAGAGTTTGTAACCTTTCCAAAATCTCAATCTCCATTCGGTTTCAGGTAAAACACTCTGAACTTCTCGCGGCAATCTCACCGATAAAACCTGAAAGTCGCGTACGAAATCTTCACCTTGCGATCGACATGCGATGCTGAATAAAACTAAGCCGCGATTAAATATTTATCCACGGTCAATCGCCGATTGTTTGCTTACAAAACATGCGTTTCGTGAGTGTTTTAAATTAATTGCCGGCGTTGCGGGAGAAATCGTCATTAAGATTTCTTCCCCAGCAATCCCAAGCTAAGATCAGAACGTTCTAATTTGTGAGTCAAAACGCTGTCGATTTTTATCGTGCGGTTTGTTGAAGGTCGAAGACTCAATGGAAGTGTTAATTTTAGACGGAAGCCATGTGCAGGTTCCAAATATCAATTTTAAAAGGCAGCAGTCATCGATATAGATCACGACCTGCTCTTAATCTGAATCTTCTTGAGTCGCAGCTCGTGTTACTCTGCCTAATAAAAGTTCCAACTTCTTATCTTGTTATTTAAATAATCTAGAAAAATCATCTGGGGATTTTGTTATTCGCTACCATCGTCGGAAGCTTTGAGTAATTTCAGAGGAAGTGTCGAGAGAGATTACAGCTAAGCGGCTCATCAACAATTTATCTTACAAATCAGCGAGATCTAAACAGAGATGTAAACACGAGATCAACGAGCTTAAGCCCCTGCCAACAAATTAAACAGTTAATTACACAGTCAAATCTCCGTCCGAAGATGCCAAATCTCAAACGCGTAAGGTTAACAATATGCGAACTTTATTTCCTTGAATTGCCGTTGCTCTTCGATCCACTTCAATCACCATTGATTGCTACGTCTCGAAATGAAGCGTTGATGATGTTTCGTCTGCATCTCAGCAAATATTTATGGCTTTGTCGATTCACCAATATTTACTGAGACGATTCGAGATGACGAAGAGGAATTTGCAAATATGAATTCTCGGACTTGGTGGTCGGCTCCGTCGTTGACGACACCCAACAATAAATCATAAACGGATTGAACAACGTTCTAAGCCTCGTGCCGTCTAGTCACCATAATTGGTTCTTCATTAATTCAAGACAGAGCAGCATTCCATTAACATAATTAATGTTTATCGCATCATCGTCGTGAGAATAATTTGTTACTCGAATGTTTTTTACGTGTAAAGATTCATTTCTATGTTCCATCATCTGCCTTCTCTTCTCTTCGCGCCAGATTCTTGTCTGTGCTTTGTTTGTCGCGTCCTTGATCGTCGATAAGCGAGGAAAAGGCTCGAGAATCGCTGTTGCCGCTGCCGTGTTTCAAATCTACGCGCGAGATTCACTTCGGTTCAGGGTCAGCTGGAATCATCTTTGAGAATCGTTGTAGCCGCTTCGTAATGCGAGACCGCATTAATAATTAAACAAATTGGAATTTTGTTCCGATGAGTGATTACAAGCGATGGACGTCTGTTTTCCGAGAAAAGTCTCTGCTGTCTACCAAGAAGGTTTAGAAATGCTCAAACGCCAAACAAACCTTGCGAATTGAATTTAAATAAGAGAAAAGTTGATTCGGCTTCGACTGTCATTGAGATCTTTTACAGTTGCTGCGTCCAAAAAGCAAGAAACACCCGCGCATTTAACTCGGAATGTCTGGCTGTGTCGTTACACAAACTGATTTTAGCTCTACGACGTTCATGTTTAATGCTCGCACTCCATTCTGCCTCGTTACTATGACACTGCACTCGGAATTAGTCGAAAAATGTTTTCCAATTACATTAAAAGCGATAACGAAACGTTATTGTAAAGTTTGTCTCTCCCGAGGCTTCCTCATCAATGCTGACTCACAGCATGTTGCGATTGGGAAACTTTTGAATAGCAACAACAATATTATCAACAAAAGTAATTATTCAATTACCTCGATTGCGACTCAACGAGGGGAAACTGGCGAGTGACGTAGGCTTCGATCTATCTGTCTATCGCCTCAGATTCTTCTTCCCTTCCTGTTCTTCTTTCGCTCGCATGAACTTCAACTCGTTCATCTACCTGAACATAAATTCTTCGGATCGCAAAAACCTTCTTACGTCACTTGGTCAACGTTCCCGTCCGCGATTTGCTGTTTTCCAGCCGAGAAAAGCGCCAGCCGAACGCAACGTTACTTAAGCCGAGTTGGAAATGCAATTGGTCGTTGTGCAAACGAGAGATTTCAATGACCTTCAGACGAGGCCTCTTTGCCAACTCTTTATGAATGGAGCGGATGGAACGAGCGAACGAAAAAAGCAACATTGGACGTGAAAGAGAATATTGCGACATAAATAACATTTCGAAACTTAATCATCGACGGTTTTCACAGTGACGGAGGAGCCGCGGTTAACTTAAACTTGCCTGTATCTGTCACCGAACTTCCTGTTCTTGCCAGCAGCAACAATCTTCGCACTAAATCCAATCGAATGACGACAAGAATTTTATTTTTCTTTATCTTTTTCGCAGCAATTTCCACTTTAATCTCATCGATCACTGCACATCACTTCTTCAGCTACACGAACAGCCCGCGAACGCGAATTTACAAATAGTGAGGATTGACTTATGAGGAGCTTAATTAACTACGAGTGATTTTGAGTGAGAGATTCTTCTTTTCTGTTGTGTCGAGTTGCTCGCGACCTTTATCGAGTCTCTGCTACTGCTAAGCGTTGTCCAAACTATAGCGGGATGTATTCAAATTGTTAACTCGATGGTAGCTCAATATTTAGGTCTTAAAACATGCGATTACAGATAAAATGTCAACTTTATGAGATTGAAAAATCACAAAGCTGAACTTCAACAATAATTGTCGCAAAATGAGCTATTAACTTTGTTATATTTCACAAATCTACAGTTCATTAGCACAACAATCAACCAGAAATCTATTAGAAAGCATTCATTGATCATTTTGTGCCATTTCTAGTATCTAAAATGTCGAATAACTACTTGAGCTTTGAATAAAAATCTAACGTCTTTATTCAAATCATCCAATTCGTCTGAATTCACTTGAACTCGCCGCCAGGGTCAAAACTACCCGATTTTCTCAACGGGGCGTTAAAGTGCAGACACCTAAAACATAAAATCTCGGGCGGATTTTCAAGCTCTGAAAATATTAAATATCCGCGAGAAAAGCAGCTTTAAATCGCTGAATATTGTGCGAAAGTCGCGTTAAGTGGACGCGTTTTAGTTAGTTTGTGTAGTTCGGTCGGAATTTTAACTGCAAGCCAAGGAAAAGTGAAAAAGAAAAAAGTTGTTCGTGTGCTTCGTACAAAGTGAAGTTTCATCAATTTCGTGAGCGTTTGGCGTTCGACGGAACTTTTCATGACTAGTGAAGGATGTAAGTGACCCATCGATCTCCCGTGTGCTGTGAAAGTTTGCGGAAAATCTCGTCTCGGCTCAGCTTATCCCCGCAACTCCTTCTCGTCTTTTAATCAATTCTTTCCCAATTTCCGCTCCCCTATTCGTCCCCGGAATCACTCGAGTTTCTCCAGCGATCAATCAATTAACCCCACCCATCTGGCGCTGGGCAGCCACCGGCTTCAGCATTCCATAAATCCCAAAAATGTGCGAAAAAATTCTCGTCGAGGAAAAATTTCACCGACGTCGCTGTGTGCGTTCGGTTGAGTTGAAACGACGAACAAATGTCGCGTGAGGGTGTGTGCGGCTATAATAATATTTCGGGATTGAATTCTCGGCAAATTCTTGTGAAATTGCAGCGTGAGCTCCTCGCGCTAGGACAAGCGACCGCGGCCCTGTCACCGTGACAACTTTCGGCCCTTGGATTGCTCACGTTCGCGGCGATCTCGCTTTCACCAAACTCGATAAAAACAAAATGGAAAAAGTCTTTTTCTGAAGTGAAAAATTTCTGAATTCGTGATCTCGTCCGTCGCAGCTTGTTTGATGTTCTCATCTGCGACAGCTTGCACTGGTTCTCGAGATGGCAGTTGAGCCAGATTCCAGTCAGAATTCAGCTCCCGACATTTATCATTGCCTCGCGTGTGTGTGGGTGTGAAATTCTTCTCTGTTTTCCATTCATCTTCGCTGCTCTCCTCGGTCTCAGCACGGCAAATATGCCAAAAACATAATTTTTCGGTTCTTGCATGAAACAACATGTAAGTGAGTTACGAGCTTCGCGTTGTAACAAAGAAGAAGGAAAATTCGTCGTTGCCGAGTGTTGCTGAGGAAGCAGATGATTGGAGTGGATTAACTCGTCGTACGCATTGAAGTTGAAGTCCCAGGGAATCTTGTGTCGTGTCAAAATTCGTTAAACTCTGCACGAACATTCGTCAACATTTCGACCCCAAGAACTTCCCCACAATCTGCTCTCTGATGCGCCAACTCATGTTGACTCTTCCTCCGAATGACGAGCCCTGATGATGATTGATTGAAACAATGTTTCCCCAAATTTCCCGAAAACTTTTCCTCCAAAAATTCCTAGTCGGCTTGAAGGAGACGAAGAAGAGTTCAAGTCGAAGCCACGAGACTTTTCCCACAAACTTTTCCATCGAAACCGCAAATTATTAAATTGCGAAAACATAACTTTCTAATTGAATTTCCTTTTACGCTTACAGTAAACTGATAACGACGAAGCGATTGTTGCGGAAGCGAGAAAACAATGGGATTAAGTCCCACGATATTAAGCGCATTATGCGCTTCTTATCACTAAACCAGCACAAGTGCAGAAGCTTTCATGAGCTTCGTGTCTAATAATAAATTTTGAGGCTTCGACCGTCTCCTCCACCACCCACCACCACTCCGAGGAAGCTTCCGGCGGCAAGGAGCTGTAAAGGAACCGGAAGTCGAGGGAGCGAGAGAGACAGTGAAGTGATAAGAAGATTAACGAGAGAAAAAGCCATAAAAATGGGCAAGTGAGGAAGGCAGCAGTGATACAAGAAAATAGGAAAAGCAACAAATATTTTGTCTCAGTGTCGGTGTGTCTGTGTGTTTGTACATCTATTGTGTAATTAAATATCAAATAACAATTTTTACACATTTTACTCGAACACGAACGGAAGACGAAGAGAAGTGAAACATTCCAAGCAGTGGAAAAGCAAACTCGAAAAGATTTTTTAAGCGATTTTATTAAAATTAGTTTAAACATGAAGCATCAATCGATCCTTCACCTCGCGCTGCTCATCGGCAGTTGGAGCCTCGTGAACAGCAAGAGCAATAGCAATCAGAATGCCAACAGCACGAAAGGCATCATCAGACATCAAGAGACATTCGAGACGAGATTGAATCATCTTTTAGTCGATAACATTGCCGGCCGGGTGAGTTTCCTTTCATCGCTTGCACATTGCCTAGCGCGCTTCACGGTTTATGTTGTCGTCGTGTTCTTTTTTAACGTCCGAGGGGTGAAGCGAAACGAAGCAATCAGAAGAGAGAACTGTCAGAGGGGTTAATTTGCGGGGTTTCTTATCGACCCTCGAGCGACGGAGGTTAAATCAAATTTCGGCTGTTATTGTTTCGTCTTCGAAGGCTTAAGCAAGAACAACAGAACGAGAATCATCATAAATCTTTGAAGTCATCGCTTTCCGTTCCAACTACTCTTCGGTCCTCGAGGCTCGTTGGGAAGGGGAAAATGTTCTCACATTTAATGGAAATTTTATTAACTGGAAAAATGTGAAAAAATTAGCTGTCAAGTCATTCACTTCACTCACGAATTAAATTCCATCTTCATCTCGGGTTTCCCCCACGTCGCCTTTGCTCTCTTCTGACTACATTCGCCCGTCAACCTTCCATCATGCTTCCCTGATGGGGGCCAGGGAAGCGAGGAAGAGAATTCCTTTAACCGAAAAAAATTGTATTAAAATAAGGAAGAAAGAATTTCCATCTCCGAGGAAAGGAAAAAGTTCTTGGCGGGGGTGGTGGAGGGAATGTAAAAGAGAAACATCAAGCATGTCAATAAATTGCCCGTAAAACGAACGTCGAGAGAGCAAACGATGCAGCGGAGCGCGGAAGGAAGCAGCGAGAATTTTCAAAATTGAAAGATCCTCTTTCGCCTTTGTTGTTTACAAAGCTTCCACTCCCTGTCCTACTCCTCTTCCTCCGACTCCCTCCGTCCCATCGACAGCTATAAAACATCCATTTAACATATTTATTCAGCGCCCTTTTTCAGCCGAAGCTTTGTTATCAAAAAAACAATTTTCCCGGTTGTAAAACTGAGCATTAACCAGTTCAAACTAATCCTTCGGCTTTTCCCATTTTCCCTCATGTAGTTTTTCATGCTTTACCACCAACACTAGCGTATGCATCGAACACCCCTTCTGTTACACAAAGCGCACACCCAGGGATCGCTTTAAGTGATGGTTACTACGCCTTTCGCCCCATCCCTTCTGCTTGTACATGCAGCAACAAACATGAGAGTTTTCCCTCGATATTCGCTTCCGCTTTTCGCAAGTTCATCTTCTCATCCACCCACGCACGACTCGAAAGACGAGCGAATGATAACGGCCAAAGTCGAGTGAATTTCGTCGAAGGAAAGTGCCGGATGAAGAAGTGAAACGTTTTTCTTCTGCGGGGGGGATTTTATTGATTTTCCTATAACTCCGGACACCCTAAATCACCCACACCCTGCGCCCCATCGCAACTTACAGCGGCTTTCTCTCTTCTCTCGCTCCCAGTTTGCTGTGTTAGTTTGAGGATAAATTTTTACAAGGCGCAGTGTTGGTGCTACGAGCGTGGGCTCGAAATTTGAATTTCGCTTGCCTTTTACACCCCATAAAAAGAGGCGACAATAACAATTAAGCGACGTTAATCCATCAAATCCTTGCTGAGCGCACAACATAACACGAAAACTTTTTTTTTTTGGGATTTTCAAGATTTTCGGATTCTTCTTTTTCTCCGCCAGCCAAAGAGAAATTGCAAGCCATAAAACCCGAAATGAAACCTCGAGCGAAACAAAACGACGAAAGTTAGAACATGAAAATGGAGACAAGCGAACGAGACCGAAGCAACAAAAGCAGAGGATTAATTCAAGTTTAATTGATGGGTTTCAAGATGTTTCATTCATTTCCGTGCCGCACATTCATCCTTCCCTACTCACACAACCAAGCGCTGCTCTTTTCCAACCCCACGCTGTGTGTGTGTGTGCGAAGCGAGTGTAATCACAACGAAGAAATTTTCCGGCTTTTCACCTGTTGTTCCATGAATTGCCTCGCTTGAGAGCCCCGAGAAGAGAAGAGTTTTCCCTTCGCTCCCTCCGACTGTTTGTCGATTTTCTTTCTTCTGTCGACTTTTCCGCTTCTTCCACCAACACACGCACGCTCAAGCGGCAGAGGAAAAACTGTTTTCCCGACTCGTTCCTTCCACCTGAAACCATTTTTGTGAATGGAAGAATTGTCCCCGCTGTTGTCGATGCGATACGTGTGCATCGATACGCGACAGTATTTTGTTGCTGACTCGTAGAGTGGAAGGAAGGAGGAAAATTTTTGTCATTACCGACCGAACGCTGATGGGAGAAATGAGAAATTATTACACGATATTAAAAGGGAAGTTGCGCCGGCGGGGAGAAAGAAATTTGTGAATCGAAATTGTTATTTATTACATTCTTATCATCGCATCAGAATGTGTTGTGTCGTCGTTGTCAATTATCGAACGTAATTTCCTTATCTGATCTCAATCCCGGAGCGATGAATGAACAACGAATTGAATCGAAGAGGCAGCGACAACGTTGTCGCAAGCTTAGTCATGAAATATTAAAGAATATTTTCATTTCGTCTGCGTTGCAATTCTTCATCATGAGCGCTTTGTGTGCGACTTTGGCTGAGCGCTAAGATGAATGACACCGGAGAAGAGCTTGGATCGTAATTGCTACTTAAGAACCGTGATGGGTTTCTCCGGTCGTTGTGGAAGACGATGCAAAAATGCTGCTTAATCACTTTCCATTAGAAACATCTGCGAGAATTTTCAATTTCTCGACGCTCGAGATTTCTTCCACCTTTTCCCCATTTAATACTTTACAACAACATAAACTTGATCCCTTCGTCTTGTCGCTCCTTCTCACTCCATGCCGCTTGCTTGTTTTGGGGGTTTCAATCGAAACAATAGCGACGTCGGGAAGGGAAGCGATGGAAATAATTCATTTTTACGTTCACATTTTCCTTCTAATTTTAATTAGAAATTATTTTTATCATTCACCTTCGGAGCTTTCGGCTACGAGCGTTTCCATTACTCGCGCTGGCGCTCAGGGGTAGCTCGAGTGGGCTTTTATGCCGCTTCGGCTATTTTCAGAGTCTTTCCGAGAAGGCTGCTTGACATGAAGGTTGGCAAACTGGCACAAAAGTTAATTCGTTCTTCCAAAAAAGTTTCGGGCCCGGGCTTGGCCAAGAGGAGTGTCATAGCCTCAACGGAGAGAGCAAATCACCAAGGATTGCTACTAACAAACAGACCCCGGACCGAATTTTCCTAAAAGCATCTTCATTCCACTTGCTTGAATGCCACGCTCGACGTTGCCGAAATTTCTTTCGAAAGCGATAAGAACATTTTCTTTGATTCGTCTTTTTGACATCTCGCCGACTTTATCGGCGACGAGTCAGAACTAAAAGCGTTATTCACACTTGTTTGAGCTTCAGTTTTAATTTCTGTGCCGTGAATGAATCGTCGACTCTAGCCGAGCCGAGTCTTGTGTAAACAATACAGCGAGATTACTGTCGATGACTCATCAAAATGTTTTCTTGACTTCCATCGCCAACAGCGATTCAGATTACGATGATGAACGGCAGCAACGTCTAGTTTGACCTTTTGTTCTTGTCGGATGAAGGCGAATTCCTCGCTCGCTCCTTTTTCACTTTTCACCTTGAATGATTTTCCAATCTTTTAAGGGAAAATACGCGTGGCATTTTCCCACTTGACGATTTCATGTCTAGAAATCATTTTCTCCTTTTCAATCCTATTTGTTTTTCGACTTTTATTTTATGTTTATGCCTCTTTAATGCTCGCTTTATTATCGTTAAAAGGAAAGTTTTTATCGCAGGGTGGAAAATTGTATTTTCGACAACTCATCGCGTCGTTTTGATTCAATTAAAGGAAATTTTCCAATTCGCTTTTCCGCTGCTTTGTTGATTTGCCGCAGCGATTTTCCAGTCAAAATTAAAAGTCGTCGAGGACGTTTCAACAGTTCGCGGGTCGACGGAAAGGGAAGGGAGATTAGAAAAGCTTTCGCTTCGAATCTTCCTTCTCCAATCTTCATCCTCTCAAGGGGCATGGCTGTGAATTATGTCACTTGCGTGGGCTGCCGTAAAAGAAGTTGAGAGAATTTATGACGACGCTTGATAAAGCTATTTTAGCAATCCGCAATAAATCGCTTCGGAAGCTCATAAGCGTCGAGTCGTAACTTTGAAATTCGCCTCGTAACCTTCGTCTTCGTCACTAGGAGAAAATTCCCTCTCTGATCTTTCAATCACTCCATTCCCCGAATTATCTTCGTCTCCTATTCACTTCATTCACACGCTCGATGTCAGATACGTTCCCAGTGACTCACCGCCAACGGAGCTTCAACATCGTCGTGAAGTTCTAATCACCGCTTTCAATTACACAATTCGATTTACGAGGAAGCGCGTGAAACAAAAGAAAAGTGATTAAGTTCACAATGACAATGGAAAAGTTCCATGACGGGTGGAAATGTTACGCAATTTAATTTCCTCCTGGATTAACCGACAGAGAATTTTTCTTTCTGTTAAATGACACGACAGCAGCGAAAGCACGAAAATCTACACGAGCAAAAGTTTTCGCAGGCGAAGACATTTTCAATTTTCATAACGTCGGTTGAAAAGGGTTTCGTCGGCAGTTTGCGGTACCATCAATTTTGTAGGGTTGATGCGGTTAATTGAGGGGAGAACTACGAGTGCTTAAATCATCGCACGTTATCATTGATAACGATCAAGATAATGATGGAAATTGTTTTGATCTGTAGAGTGAGGAAAAACATTCGAAAGCAGCTGGAAATTTCCCGACCTCGTTGCGCTGCAATCTCTCAAACTTTCCTCAATTAAATTTGTTTTTCTTTACCCTCGAGCGTCCGCAGCTCGAAGTTTTAATTAAACACTTGATTTCCTTCAATTTCCTTATCAGTTGTTTACCTTCCCTCGTTCCGCTCGTGTTGAAATTTCTGTTCGGTTTTGTTGGTTTTCCCACAGTCGAAGGAGAAAGAAATCCTTTAGTGGCTGAGGTGGCACTTCATAAACCGATTTTCTCGTGAATCATCATGAACTCGTTAATTTAGTTTTTCTAATCAACGACGGCTTACCTCGAGGAATTAATCCCAAGGGAATTTTGCGATGCTTGCTCATGGCAACTTATCGGATTTGTTTCTATTTCGGAAGCATCGCAGTTTTATGAGATCAGGAAATTACGTTAGCCTAGAGGCCAATCGAGCCTCAAACGCTTCATGGAGTCATTGCACTCCAAACGGTCTCGTTACGCTTTCAACTATCAGGAATCTAAGCATAAGCACTCGTTGGTCACCCCCCGTCAATAAAACTTCCTTTTCCACTTCGTCTATTGTTGGCTCGTCATAATTAGACAGAAAACAAAGCAAACAACAATTAATCACTGTCCCATCAGCATTCGGCATCGTCATCGGATGTATGTGCGCGTTTCAAATGCATTGGACGTGATAAGAGGGAGAGCGAGCCAAGTTTATTTACCCAACAACTGATAAAGAATTGCGTCATTTGGCTTTGACCAGCGCCTCGCTCTCAGTCTCTTTGGACGAGTGCACTAAACCTTAATTAAACGCAGGAAATTTTCATCAAAGAAAACAGCGAGGAGCGTGTGTGTGTGTGTTTGATTGACTGATTGGACGTAATGAGTCGAGATGAACGTGGAGAAAGATATTTTGTGTATAAAGTGGTCAACAATGAGCCAATTCGTGCGTGAAATTCGAGAGAAGCAGCGAGCGGTTGCTGCGGTGTAACGTTTCAGATTACACCACTAGATGATTCTCTTGAACGCTTACTAATTCATTGACCAATTTCTTGTTCTATTGCAGGTTTATGTGGGCGCCGTGAATCGAATTTATCAGCTGACGCCGGACTTGGAAGTCAAAGTATCGGAAGTGACGGGACCCAAGATGGACTCGCCCGAGTGTGCTCTGCTCGATTGCCCATCGCACATCAATAGGAAGCTGACCAACAACACGAACAAAGTTCTGCTTATTGATTACAGCACATCGCGACTCATTGTCTGCGGGACGCTCTTTCAAGGTTTGTGCTCGGTCCGGTCGACGCAAAATATTTCCCTCGTGGATCAGGAAGTCCAGGAAGCCGTTGTCGCTAACAATGAGCATGCTTCGACAGTCGCATTCATCGCTCCCGGACCGCCGGCTCCACCGTCAACGCATGTAATGTACATTGGTGTAACTTACACCAACAACTCACCATATCGAAGTGAAATTCCGGCCGTGTCAAGTCGATCGCTGCAGAAAGATAAGATGTTCCAAATTGCAACGTCGCACGTCACCACCGGCACTCGAATGTTCATCAACAATTACGCAAGAGAAACGTTCCCCGTAAAATACGTGTACGGCTTCCCGTCCGAGCGATTCTCTTATTTCCTCACGTTTCAATTGAAGAACAATCACCACACGCAACCGAAGGAATGGATCAGCAAGCTCGTGAGGGTTTGTCAAGAGGACTCCAACTATTATTCGTACACGGAGATTCCGATTGAGTGTGTCGCTGAAGATGGATCCAAATACAACAGCGTTCAAGGTGGATACCTCGGCCGACCGGGTCAGGATCTCGCTGAGAGCTTGAACATTCAGACAAGCGACGACGTTCTCTTCGCGATTTTCTCTCAAGCGAACGCCAACGTCACCACGAACAAAACTGCTTTGTGCGTTTACTCGCTGAAATCTATTCGTCGGAAATTCATGCAAAACATTAAAGCTTGCTTCAACGGCGACGGATCACGTGGGCTTGATTTTATCTCTTCGAACATGCGCTGCGTTGCCACACGACTCCAAAGCTTGAGCGAAGATTTCTGCGGCTTGGATGTGAATTCGCCACTCGGAGGAGAAATGCCAGTGACGGTGACAGCAGCAGCGACTTTCAATACGGAAGTCACTTCAGTTGCTGCGACGTCTACTAGTAGCTTCTCCGTGGTTTTCATTGGAACATCGACGGGACGCCTCAAGAAACTTGTCGTAGAGAGCGGAACTGTCGCAACTGAATACGCAGACATTCTTATCGACGAGGGAAGCTCAATCAATCAGGACATGTTTTTCGATAAAAAGGAAATGAACATCTACGTCATGAGCGAGCAGAAGGTCTCAAAGGTCCGAGTCCATGAATGCAACGTTCACAGAACATGCGGCGAATGTTTGACAGCTCGTGATCCTTATTGCGGTTGGTGCTCGATGGAAAACAAATGCACGTTGAGATCAAACTGTCAAGATGATGTAAACGATCCTTTGTACTGGGTGAACTACAAGAATGGAAAATGTACTTCAATCACATCCGTCACACCGCATCAACTTCAGCGAACAACAGCGAGAAATCTCGAGCTCGTCATTGATCATCTTCCTAATCTGAAGGAGCATCTTGTGTGCGCCTTCACAACAAAAGAGAAAGTGATTGTAACGAACGCGACAAGGAACGGAAACATTGTCAATTGCACAACGCCACGAACTGATCTCTTGCCACAAATCGAACAAGGACGACGTAAGTTTCTTGCTTTATCCGCTATGTTTACAACACTTCAACTTCCTCTTCTTCTTTCAGATCACTTCACAGCTCGTTTGAGCGTTCGCACTGCCAGCGGACCAGATCTCGTCTTCACAAACTTTACATTCTTCGATTGTTCGACTCATCTCTCGTGCACACGCTGCGTTTCTTCACTCTTCCCGTGCGACTGGTGCGTTGATACACATCGATGCACCCACGACACTGCTGAGAACTGTCGCAATGATATCATGGTGAACGGAGTCAATCGCATGGGCCCGTCATATCGATCAGGCCCCGCGTTCTGTCCCGCGATCAACGTTACCGACCTGGGAACTGAAATTCTTGTGCCGGCTGGCGTCAAGCGCTCAGTGAAAGTTCGCGTTCACGTCATCGGACATTCCATCGTGCAGACGCGCTACGTGTGCCAGTTCAACATAGAAGGACGTGTCTCCAGTGTCAATGCACAACTGTTAGGCGACACAATCTACTGCGATTCAATGGAGTTCATTTATCAGTCGAAGCCACCGCACATCACAGCTACGTTCGCCGTCATTTGGGACGGAGCGAAGCCTCTTGACAACCCGCACAACATCCACGTCGTTATTTACCGGTGTCGAGACATGGCCGACAGCTGCGGAATGTGTCTGGCTCTGCCGGCGAAGTACGGCTGTGGCTGGTGCAGTTCATCGAACAGTTGCGAAGTGGAAGAACAATGTAAAGGAACCGAAGGCACAGTTGATTGGCTGAATCGTCTCCAGACCTGTCCGAACCCTGAGATCCATAGCTTCTCGCCACGCACGGGACCGTGGGAGGGCGGCACAAACATCACCATTAAAGGCATAAATCTCGGCAAAAACTTCACTGACATATATTCGGGTGTGAAAATCGCGGGCATCGATTGTCTTCCCTACCGTGAGCTCTACCTCGATACTCGTGAAATAGTCTGCCGCGTCGACGGGCCGGGAACGATGGCTTATCGTGCTGGCAAAATCGTCGTGCAGGTTCAAGACTACCGTGGAGAATCACGCGGGGACTTCGAATTTGTCGATCCAGTCATTCATGATTTCGAGCCAAAGTTCGGGCCGATTTCTGGTGGAACGAGAGTTCACATTCGAGGAAACCACTTGAATGCCGGAAGTTTAATCAAGGGATCGATAAATGGTATGAAGTGTGAAATCCTCACGACCGATGCAAAAGACGCTTTCTGTCGAACTTCGCCAGCGCCGGATCAACTCAAAGGCTTCCTCAAGATGGAGTTCGACTCGGGCGAACGACAACTCAACTCGGTTCCATTCGAGTACGTAACGGATCCAATCATCGATTATGCATCGTCGGGTGGAAGTGGCCAGAAAGTTCCGAAAGGAATTCCGTCTGGTGGTGTTAAAATTACCGTCATCGGTCGTTACTTCAAGTCAATTCAGCAGCCAAGCATGTACGTTTACTACGACAACCGACAGTTTGTAGCGCAGTGCCAAATTGTTAGCGACAACGAGATGGTGTGCAACTCACCCGTGGTCGACATGGCAAACGGGCCAACAACGATGAAACTTACGAGCAGTGACGTTACCGAATATCAACCGCTTAGTTATGGCAACTCTTACCGCATGAGCGAGGCCATCGCGCTTCAATTGAGCAGCAACAAACAACTTAGCGATCCAGCTTTCATCTCCGACTGGGAAGCTGGCAACAGTCCGATTCAACTCGAGTACGGCTTCATAATGGACGACGTCAAATCGACCCAAAATCTGTCGGAAGCACAAAAGCCATTCGAATTGTATCCGGATCCGTTCTATTTCAAATTTGACGAAGTGAAATATTACAACAGCGAATATTTGACAATCAATGGAAAGAATTTAGATCGCGCGTGCAAGGAATCGGACGTTGAGGTGAAGATTGGCGACAAAATGTGCAACATTACAAGTTTGTCGCGTCACCAGCTAACCTGCCGACCGCCCACTGACGGACTTGACGACATGGATGTCGTTGTACGAATCGGAGAAAATCTCGTGTTCCCCATCGGCGTTCTAAGCTACGCACAACCGACGCCGTTTGCCAACCTCGGACGTCACACGCTTATCATGATTGGAATCGCTATTGTTATTGTCATCATTTTCATCATCGGCCTTTTGATCGCGTACAAGAAGAAGACGAGCGAGTCGAATCGCGTGCTGAAGAACATGCAAGAGCAAATGGACATACTCGAGTTGCGTGTCGCGGCCGAGTGCAAAGAAGCTTTCGCTGAGCTTCAGACCGAGATGACTGACTTGACCGGCGATTTGACGTCCGGCGGAATTCCTTTCCTGAATTATCAGAAGTACGCGATGAACATTCTGTTCCCGAACGTCGGAGACCACGATAAGCTCTTGCAAGAGCGAATGGAATTGATGAGGAAGGAGAAGGGACTAAGACTGTTTGGACAGCTTATCATGAACAAAACATTCTTGCTGCTCTTTATTCGAACGCTTGAGTCGAATCGGTGAGTTTGAAGCTTCCATCGCTCTTTAATATTTTCTCTCATCTTCAATTTTCTACCTCACAGATATTTTTCAATGCGTGAACGAGTCAACGTTGCATCGCTTATCATGATAACACTTCAATCGAAACTTGAATACTGCACGGATATCCTCAAGACTCTTCTAGCTGAACTCATTGAGAAATGCATCGATGGAAAATCACACCCGAAGCTTTTGCTCCGTCGAACTGAATCAGTGGCTGAGAAAATGTTGAGTGCTTGGTTCACGTTCTTGCTGCACAAGTTCTTGAAAGAATGTGCAGGAGAACCGCTCTACATGCTGTTCCAGGCTTTGAAGTCCCAGGTTGACAAGGGCCCAGTCGATGCTATCACGCACGAAGCCCGCTACTCCTTAAGCGAAGAGAAGCTCATCCGTCAGTTGATTGAATACAAGCAAATGGTGATTTTCGCAAGCATGGCACAGCCGCCAATCTTCTGCAACCAACTTGACAATATGACGAGTGAGAATGTCCCGGTGAAAGTTCTTGATTGCGACACAATCTCCCAGGTGAAAGAGAAAATCCTTGACACAATCTACAGAGCTTGCTCATATAGCCAGCGTCCTAAGCGGGACGAAGTCGATTTGGAATGGCGAACGGGGAGCTCAGGTCGAGTTATCCTGTACGATGAAGACTCAACGTCGAAGAGCGATAGCGAATGGAAGAAAGTCAACACACTCCATCATTACCGCGTTCCCGACGGCGCTTATCTCAGCCTCGTCTCGAAACAGCAGTCCAGCAATTATAATCTTAGCATTTTGAGTGAGAAGAATGAGAAATCTGCGTACAAGTACGAGACACTCAATTCATCAAAGTACAACTCAGCTTCGCCACCTTTCAGTCGCGCTGGATCGCCGCTCAATTATGATTCGGGCGAGAACGGCGTCAAATATTGGCATTTAGTGAAGCATCACGACTCGGAGCAAAAAGAAGGCGAACGTGCCGACAAGCTTGTTAGCGAGATCTACCTTACGAGACTTCTGGCGACGAAGGGTGAGTCATTAGATCAATATTAAAGGCATTGTTTGCTCAAATTTCTTTTCTAGGCGCCGTTCAAAAGTTCGTCGACGATTTGATTGAGACGATCTTCAGCACCGCCCATCGCGGCTCTGCACTGCCATTAGCCATCAAATACATCTTCGATTTCCTCGACGATCAAGCGATGCTTCACGGCATTACAGATCCGCAAGTCGTTCACACATGGAAGTCGAATTCATTACCACTAAGGTGAGTAAACAGGTTGACTCACCGTCACGTTTCAGCTTACGCTAACATTTTCATTATTCAGGTTCTGGGTAAATCTTATTAAGAATCCCAACTTCGTCTTTGACGTCCACAAGTCGAACATTGTCGACTCGTGTTTGTCTGTCGTTGCTCAGACCTTTATGGATTCGTGCTCAACTTCCGATCATCGCCTGGGCAAGGACTCGCCATCATCCAAGCTCCTTTACGCCAAAGACATTCCATGCTATCGCGAGTGGGTGGAACGTTACTATTGTGATATTCGTGACATGCCGGCCATTTCCGATCAGGATATGAATGCAATGCTGAATGAGGAGTCGAGGGTAAGTCGAAACAAACGGTGAGGAAACATGGAGCTAATTTGTTGTAATCATTCCAGTTACATACTAACGAATTCAACACCAACAATGCTCTCCACGAGCTCTACTTGTACGCGGTGAAGTACAACGAACAACTGTCAGTGACGCTCTTCGAGGATGAGTTCTCCAAGAAGCAGAGGTTGCCATCGAAACTTGGCCAAATCCACAGCATAATGTCATGCGAATAGCCCGGCCGAGAATACTACAACGGATTCTCTTGAGGCTCCGGTGCCATTTAAACGAAAGTTTTCATTTAAAGAAGCAATCTTTCCATCCTCAAGTTTCGTTGCAACGCGAATATTTTTGTAAACGCTTTTAAACCGACCGGATTTCTCTCATTTTAAATTGTTTTTAATTGCTAAGGAATGGAATGAACGTCTCGCGAGTCGCTCAGCAACAAATTGTGCAAAACGGATTTGTGTAAAATTCTATTAAAGTTTTACTGATGAGAAAAAGGAAAATTGTTGTCCGCCGCCGCCAACTAATTAATTTATTTCTTCGATTGGAATTGAGAAGAGGAAAAACGTCGACGATGATCCTGAAATAATTACGAGAGTGAACGGAAAAGTTTCTATGAAAAACGGTGTGAAAGCAAAGCATGAAAAAGCGATTTCGAGTTGTTGAAACGCGAGTTTAATCGAAATGCTTTGTGGTGAAGTTGCGAGACCAAAAAGCTCGAGAGATGATGAACGTTACGATTCAGTGAAAATCGCTGCTCGACGCCTGCAACTTCACGAGTAATGACTTCCATCACTTGACTCTCTCTCCAAACTTTTCATTTACAACTTTACATTGACATGCCAGAATAATTTGGGATTTTTAAATGTCTATTTGGGCTTCGATTCTACAAAATTCGTGAATGAAAAATTTGTATTTTTGTAAAGATTTGGAAAAGTCATTCGAAATTCATAAAGATTTGTTGTTGTTTGGAAGTAATCTCGTTTCGCAAAATGTCTTGTCTTCTTATGCGGAGGTTGAGCTGCTTTCAAAGTTTGGAACACTCGGAGCTTTTCATTGTAATCTTCGAGTTTGTTCTTCACGCCCACAGCGCCCAGCCCCGCTCTTCACCGCTTCGTTTCCCTTTCAAACTCGCTTTGTGTGACAAAATAAAGGAAAGGAAAAAGTAAAATTGAAGTGAACGCATCGAATTTTCCTCTGATTTCCCTCATGAAAGTCAAAAACGTTTAAAAACAAATTAAATTTTAATGAAGAGAACTCGTTAGTGTAGCTTTTTTTTCTATTTTTATACGGAAGAAAATCAAATCGTTTTAGGGCTAAAATCGTCATGTTTTAGATATTTTCACAATCTCTCCATCATTGAAAATTCCAATCACGCAAAAAGTATTAAAAGCGGAAGAAGATTCTCCTCTATTTTTCTAACATTTCCATTCTCTCAGTTCTTGTTCACCTTCGGTTCGAAACAAACTTTTCTTCCTCGCTGTCGGAGAGAAAATATCTTGTAAATTATTAAAAATTCTTAGTCAAGACTGAAACAAACAAGAAATTGATAGCAAAACTAGAGCAAGATTTAAGTTAAAGGGAAGAGAAAGGTTCGAAGGTCTCGTCGCGTTGCATAAGAGGAAGCCAAACACTCAAGCTCTTCACGACAAAACCGCGAACTTGGCTCTGAAACGTTGCATAATTAAAAAGAGATTACTAAGCTCAACTCGGCTCAATTCAAACTTTCACATTCACTCTCATCTGTCGCCCGTCGTGCTGCCCGCGTGGATATTTTGTACGCTAATCGTTTCTCGCAAGCAAAATTGAAATTAATCGAGCAACTGTCGTTGAAAACTAGCAAATTTAAAGTTTAAATGAATATAACAATAAACACGCAGGTTGTAAAAAAGAAGGAAAAGCTTTTCTCGTCTCCGTTCATTGACAAACAAATAAATTAAAGTGAAACTCTGTACATAAAGTTTTCGCCACGAAAGAAAAAGATTTTTCGCTTCGACTTTCATTTCTCGATTCTTCTTGTGTTAAGTGCGACAAATACTCAGCGAACAAAGAGAAAGAATTTCATGATTACAAGTAAACGAAATGAAAATTAGTTGTTAGATGCGAAAGAAAACAAAACCAGGCCTTGGACTTCGAGGCTCGATGGGGAGTCCGAGGCCTGAACCAAAACAAGGCTTTAAACACTGATTTTGATTACGCGCCTCTTCGACTCATCCCTGAATAGTGAAACGAGGACGATTCTCTCACCCGTGAACTCTTGCTTGAATGTTGAAAGTAATTAAACGCTAATTAACTCGTTGTGATTTATGTAAATTTTCGTAATTTTTTATCGATAAAGCAAAAAGAGAAGAAAGTTTGCAAATGTAAAAAGATGAGAAGAAAAGGTTGAAAGACATAAATTGCATTTCTTTTCTGTTAATTCAATGTGTTTTTGTATAAATTTAATGAAACATATCGCAATTCCCGATATTCACATCGCAATTTATAAAGATTTACAAATATTTTTTGCCACCCACAATTTTTACTTTTATAATTTCCTGAAATGTTTTGCAAGAAATGTAAACTCATTGCATTTATTTAACGATCAAACACTAAGCAATGATTGATGACCTTTTCCGCGTGTCATGATCAAAGTTTTTTCTGACAAGGAGAATGCAAACTGTCAAGAATAAAATTTCCAGCAAAAATCATTTCTTAACTTTTATTATTTCTTAGTTTCAGCTTTGTTTTATTTCAGTTTTCTAGAAAGACTTTAGATTCAAGACGCTTCGTTTATCGTTTGTTTTCCTGCTCAAGAATTTTTAGTTTCATAATCATGTATCAACATGGCGTTGAACAGAAGTTGAGCCACTCAAGAAACAATTAAATCCTACGAGTGAGCGTAAACAAACTCCAAAAGTTCGTGGCGCAATTTCTGGGCAATCCGACATAACCGATAACTCTCTGGAGAAGCCGCCGATGTATTGTACAATTAACTATGTGTCTAAACCCGATAGAAAGTAAACTAAACGAAAATACTCAAGACAAGTGTAACACAACAAACTGCTAAGTTCATGAATTAACAATTAAGAGATAAATTGGTTGTTTCGCATGCATAAGGAGAACATTGTTTTTGTCTATTTAAATATATCGGAAGGCGCATGCAAGAGCTCAAGAGATGGGCTGATGACATGCCAGAAAAAAGTTGAAAGCTCGAGCTTTGATGGCTGCGATGAGATGCGATAGATTCTTGCTTCGTGTTTGGATCGGTTGCGGTACTATTATGCAGGGTTTACTGGTCAATGCGGTAATCGGAACGTTCAGAAAAGCGCAAGATTAATAAACTTTGCCTGAAGAATCGAAGCTTATTTTTGTGTGGATTCTGGTCCGGAGTCTGGGTTGATTCGGATGATGTTTAATCTTGAGGGTCATTGACATCTTAAAGTTCTATTCATACTGAAATGTCCATGTTGTTCATTGACCTGGCGCCCTGTGTTGTTGCCTCATTCTCTGCCATTGAAGCTCGGGCAGCTCTTCGCAAATTGAACTCAATAAAACTTCACAGCAATTTCACAAATTCTCTTGGGGATGTGTAAGATTCAATAATTACTCGGTAATCATTAAAGAAGAAATAATCTCTCGTACCTTGCGAACACCCTCATCATCCACAATAAGTGTTGCTTCTCATAAGAATTAATTGATGAAATGGCAATAAGAATTTCAACAAGCGATTGTGTAGCGAAATAGCGAAATCGATGACGCACTTCGAGATGTTCTGTAAATACATGAGGAACAAACCCAACTCTCAATCCCCAAGTCCAAGCCGTAAACGAGAAACACATTTGAGTTTTAGTAAATTTGTCAATTAATTGAGTCACTCTCAGCCACTCGCTTTTGTTTTCCCTTAATGACAATCAATTAGTCAGCATTAGTCATCCTTATTGTTCGTCCTTGCCCTCCTTCCCATCCCATCCAAACATCTGTGAGCCAATTTATTTATGTAAAATATTGAATTCGAACTTCGCTATGAAACGTGTGTGTAACTTAAACGTCAACATATCAAAAGAGTCAATCCTTAATACGAAGGGGAAAGGTGGAAGAAAGTCTGGCTCTAAATAAACCGAAGGTCGCTCGAGAGACGATGCCAAACGAATAATTTTCCAACTCTTTACTTAGCACTTCATAGTCGCCACTCGAGAGAACAATTCAACTCAAACAAACGAATTAAGCTAAATTGAGAAAGAGGAAAACGATTTTTTTACGAAAGCAAAAGCTAAATTAAAAAAAAATTAAACTTAAGCGAGCAAACCCTAGTTAGTCTTAATCAAATTGAAACAGAATTTGTGTTTGTGAGCAAAGCAAAAAGGAAAACTATTATCGTCGATGTTAATGCAAGAAATAAGCGACGGCTTGCTGATGTCGGCAGACTGATCACGTCAGTTCGTTGACATCAGAGGGCAGAAAGCCAACAGGCTCGTCGTGGAATAAGCTAATCTTAAGGGACAAACTGACTGTTGATTGTTTTTACTATGAAAAAATAAAGAAAATTAAAGAATGAACTAAGTAACCGAAAGATAATTGCTAGGATTATTAGCCGTGAAGATTCCTTTTATATCAAACAAGAAAAAAAAATTAAATGGTCGAACGGTCGCTTGAACCTTAATTAGAATTATCGTTTCTGATTGATTATTGAAGAGGAAAATTCAAGTGGAAACTTGGGATGCGAGTGGAATCGGTCCATCCACTTTTGAGGGTCCTTAAACGGGACGTATAAGGCAGGTACTCAAGGGCAGTCACATTTCATCCTCAAGCGTCCCCACCATTAAGCCCAGAACTGAAAAGTCATTTAACATAAATCAAAACCACCTGGAATTTTTTAATAACTAAATTTATTGCTTTCTCCTCGTTCCTTAATCCCTTTCAGTCCCTCCCAAAAGCCCGCCAACGATATCTAAACCACTGATTGTTTCTACTGTAACTTTGCGGACAATGGAATTATTGCATGGAGCATTGACTCGCTTAAATCGCCGGAAAATGAAAGGCGAACGGAAGGAACATTATTTATTGGTAACTGTTTGTGAATGTGAATACTTATCATGAGAAGGGAAACGAATAATAAAAAATCAATAAACTCAATGGACACAATTTGTTTAGAAAAACTTTCCGACTTTCGTGTGCAAGAAACTTATCAGATAGAAAAACACTTTTTTAAAGGGACATGCAACCAAACGAACGAACAAAGAAACATCCTTGTAAACTAAATGAGAAATCAATAAGCAAACTTACATTAATGTAAAGCTAAGTGAGGTGAAATGATGAATAAAACAAAAGGAAATCATTAAATGTCATTTTACGAACTGAACATCTTTGAGGGTAGAACTGAAAACTTCAGAACAATCCAACAAGTTGAACGAACCTAAAGAGTTATTTCTTCATTTCAATGAGCTTAGGGGTTTTTGTCATTGGCGTCAGGGCTGCAGGAGTAAGTACTACAAAGTCGTGATGAACGAAACCGAGTCGTCCTGATCGGAATGTGCTGAGAGTTCATTTCTTCGAGTGAGAGTTTCCAAATGTTTTTGATGTATTTAATTTCAAGATATTTATGAAGAATGTTTTATTAAATTTTTTATATTTCCTGATTTATTTCTGATTGTTTTGACAGAACATTTCGTTGATTTCTTGTCTTCACAGCTTTCTCTGTAGCCACAGTTGAACGAGCTGGAAAATTCTTTCTTTGCTCGCCAACACTTCGGGTGGGTCAAGCTGGCTGATTGAGTACAAATCCGAGCAGTGCGTTGCAACTGAAAATTGTTTTCATCGTTATGCATTTCCAAATAAAGATTGGTAATTCGTGAAACAATTTCATTATCGCTTTCCTGTCTTAAAAGTTTGAATACAATTGCTTTTACTTACGAGGGAAAATCACGGTCGGCGATGATTCGTTGATATCGACTTGAACACCCGCTGGTCGCCATGGATCGTACTTACCGTGCGTTGAATAAACGTTCGGAGCATTCGGTTTTTTACCTCCATACTGCGTGTTGGTTCTGTCGACGTTACTCTGAATCATCTGCGGTGTAAAACTAGTACAAAAACAATTGGATCAACTCTTTAGATTGATGAAGCAACCTACTTTTCTCCAAAAACATCGACACAAATCGCCAATGACATGTTAACAGGAAAGTGAGATCCAAAAAGAATCTTTTCACTCCCCGATGACTGGAACCAGCCAAACTCCGAACAAGTTTGATAAAGCCATTGTCTGTACGAATTAACGGCACTGGCACTTTCCCAGGAGGTTCCCGTGTACCATGAAAGAAAGCTCAAGTAATAGTGATTATAGCAAGGGGGATCTGGGTCGTTTGGGGCGGTTGGACCGCCATGCCACCAAATGCTAAGCGCTTCCATATGATTTTCCGTTTCTATATTCATCAATCGTTCACATTCGATTTGAATGTTTCGAGAGATTTCGTTATGAAACAGGACGAGCCATGAGAAAGGTCCAGCTACTCCAAAAAAGAAGTTCCAAACATCGAGAGAATTACTCAAGTTCAATGGGAAGCAGAGACGAAAAACTTGTTCGACTCTTGATGTATTTCCTGATGCCACGAGATCTTCAAGTTCTTCAAACGCTCTTCTGATTCTGTTGGAGCAAGACGGGCCACCAAAATCTATCATAGCCTCGGACACAACTTCTTTATACTCGACCAGATCAACTTTGGCTTCGAGCGGTGCACTTGATGCCCAAGCTCCGTTAGCCAGATGCGGATATTTCTGCATAAATAAAGTCGCCAACGTTGCCGCGTATGAAGCACCAACAAGAATCACTCCTGACTCGCGTAAAGCTGTGTTGTTCTGCTTGATGGAAACGATGAAATGAGCGAGATCAGCAAGAGCTTGATCGACTGTTAGAAATCTCAAGTTTGCTGTCGTTAAGTCAGCGGTTGGTCGACTTGAACCGTAGTAGCGATGCTCAGTGATGTAAAGTGTTCCGTTAAGTTGCCGAGCCATATCATGCATGTGTCCACTCAAAAGCCAACCCGAAGTTATTGGCCATTCGCCGCCTGTGGAGTTTGCAGTTTTAAACTGCCAATTTATCAAGAACAATTTTGCTACACTGAGCTCACCTATGAAAATGAAAATTGGACCACCTGGATGGTGGTAAACGCTGTTTTCCATGTAACGCATGTTCCATCTCCTTTGATCTTGCGGGTTGAAATTGTCTAATCTCTGTTCAATCCACTTTGTGGCAATAAAAGCGTTAGCAGTGCGTTTTGCATTCTTGCCTAGAGGTGGCTCGCGATTTTGATACTTTTGATAGATTGCGAGGTCAAATTGCGTAAACTGTTTAGTAGAAACTGTGAACTTTGCCGCTGTGGCAGCAAGCAGAACTACGAGAAGAAACTTCATCTTTAACGGGGTTCAAGAACGGACTGACTGAAACTTAAATCCACTAGCCCAGTTTATACTGTTTGATAAGACAGGAAGGCGATAAGATTAGTTTCCTTATCAGTCAATGATTTTTCTCGTACGTAGAAAACTTGAGCTTTCACGTATCTAGTTTTTATGAAAAGCTTCTTCAAAAGCTCGAAGCAGTGTGCTTACTTCCTAGCTGATATTATGGGAAAATTGCTGCTAGAATGTTTTATTGAAGATCGACAGAAGCTTATCGATTGATAGTCTTCGATGACATAACTCAGTAGATTTTCCACCGTTTCCGCCAGGGTCTTTGAGGTCGTTGAACCTACGACATTCCTTTTGTTGACTCAGCAGCTCTCGGGCTACTTCAAGATTCGAGAAATGTGACGACACAGCAATTTCAAGACGCAATATTGAGCAGAGTTTAGATTAAAGCATGAAATGATAGCGACAGCAGCAATTAAAATGGTCAACGCTCATAGTATAAACAAATCGTTAGATGCCTTCGTGTCTAGAATTCCAAAATCTCTGCTTGCAGGCAGTTGTAAGTGTGACATCGAAGTGATCACACGAAAATGGATAAGAGAAGATCGGGTAAAAAGCACAAGAAGCAGCCACCGAATTCCACGAAGGCTGTGAGATTCTGTGTTAACTGTCGGAACCACGGGAAAAAGCTGCCGATGACTGGGCACAAGAACAATTGTAGCTACTCCGAATGCCGCTGCTGCTATTGCAGCCTCACCACTCACGTTAAAAGAGTGTCGCTGAAGGAGCGAAAGTTCCACAAGGAAATTGATCGAAGGGCGAGTGAGAGTGCCATTAAGACGAAGATTAAAGCTGCCAGTTCAAGCAGACGAACCAAGAGTGAAACTGTTACCTCAACGTCAAGTTGTAGTGAAAAAGTTGCTGCCACTGATGAAGACCAAGGAGTGGCTCGCTCGAAAACCATCGAGAGCCAGTTAGAAAGAATTGAGCAAGAAGATGCAACTCGAAATGGCGAGTGGCTTGACGAAATCAATCTTGATGCTGCGACGGAGCTTCTTTTCGACGATCCGTCCGAACAACTGTGGGAATTTCAAGTACCGATGAACGAGATCGAACTCGAGTGGGACGAGTGGAATCGCTTTTTGTGAACCTGGAAATGCAAAGGACGAAAACATTTTCTTTCAAAACCAACAAATTTAATCGCTGAGAATCAGATACAATAAATTTTAAGAAAAAGCTTAGATCACTTGATGTTTCTCATGGCAACAAGAGTTTCAGCATCAACGCCAGTCGTTATATCGGAATTCGAGTTTGTTCTCTGGTAAACGCAAGCGAATTTATCGCCATTAACATTAAGATGAAAAGTTTTGAACTTAATCTGCGTGGAGAAGAAGAGATCGAGTTGCAGCGTAATGAAGTCGGAGCCACTGCTGCCAAGGCTGTTCTGGAAGCGAATTCTATTCGGAATGTATTCGTATTTGCCTAAGACTTCGAGGAGATTCATCACCGACGTAAACTCAACGTCGCCAATGTTTAAAAGTTCTTTAATGCAGCCGTCACGCACGATGTGATTATAGATTGTGTACTGCTGAAGGTTTAGATGCATCTCGAAGCTGACATTCTTCTCAAAATAAACGCGAGTAATTTCGACGACGAAGCACGCAGGATCGACTGGCGTTTCGGATTCAGTGACTGATTTGACAAAAGTAAAAGTGTTGAACGAATCGTTGAGATCGGGAAATAGCTCAAAAGGTTGGACATCGGTGTCTAGTTGAGAGCTGAGAAATATATTTAGGTCAGCATGACTGTTTGTTCCATCAGCGGATAGTTTACCCGGGCTCGGTGAATCGTCGTCGATATATTCGAGACCGCCAGCCGAGAAAACTTTAGTTTTGCTCTTCGGACCTGGCGGCCTGCCTTTTCCCTTGCGCTTCAGCGACTTAGGCGATGCGGTGTCAGGTTGTTCTTTGACAGCTTCAGCCTGCAATTTTAGTAGCTTGTCTTGGAGAACATGACGAACGCTGAGAGGCTCGAATTCTTGCAGTTGCTGCAGTGTATCATTGGATCTTCCGTCAATGACGACTTCGTTTCCAACATCCTGAGTTCCTTCGTTGATCTCCCGCAAGAACGGATTTTGAGATTCATCTTGTTCGAGTAACTTACGCAGCGATTCGTCGGCATCTTCTGAATCGCTAATGCAAATCGTTTTGTCTGCTACTGATCCCATACAGATGACATCGCTGCATTGTAACTCATCCGATGACGGTCCGACGCGATCTGTTTCCTTCTCCTTCTTGATGACCAAAACTGTTTCAGGAAGCGGGAACTCTCCTTTTTCTAATATCATTATTTGTTCTTCAATGCTGCGTTCTGCCGGTTTATCAGCAACCTCGACTGAAGTGAGAGTGTTGAGAGTGTTGAGATTGCTCGATGCTTCTTGCGGTAACTGATTATTTGTCACCGAAGAGCTTTGGTTTTGGTCTGCACGAGTGAAATCAGTTTGCTTCAGCTCATTCGTTCGACGGTCGATGATGGTTCGAGCCGCAGAGACGACGCTAGGTGGACAACTTTCCAACAACGATATCAGCTGCGCTACGTTCTCGTTGAACAGCTCCAAGATCAGATTGAAAACGATAAATTTCTTGTGGTTTTTCCACGTGGCGTCAAAGTTGAACGCGTAGATACTTCGCATCCAGCGCTTTACCGCGGAAATGAATTTTGTGTCTCCGCATAAAATTTCAAGCAAAGCAAATTTCTCAGCTGGCTGAGCTTCTAAATTAATCTCGACAAAATAACGAGCTGGAATTTCGAACTGGATGTGGCGCGTTTCGACGACAGCCGGCGGAAGCTCCGCAGCAACTGAAGTCTGCGGCGCTGTGCTGGGCTTTCGAATTACTGTTGGTGGTGTTTTTGGCGTGCTCGGTGCAGGAGCTGGTGACGAGGACACGTGTGGCTGTTTGAGGATTGTGTCGATAGAAGCTTCGCTGACATCGTCAATCGTTTCAATCGGCGGCGGGTTTTCGTTCCTCTCGAATCGAACTCGAGTTTCATATTGAATTTCTTGAGGAACAGCTAGCGGAAGTGAGTCGTTCAAAGGTGGATCGTAGCAGAGCTGGTGATAAGGAAAGAACTTTCTTTGCTGTGCGTTGCAGCTCTTGTAGTTCTCGAAAAACTCTTCCTTTGTCAATTCGCTCTTGTGCTTCTTGCGTTGGCTCGCAGCGTTTGTTTGGTTGTAGAACGTTTCGATGTCGCTCGCTAGTTCATTTTGCACAGCTTCTGGGATAATGTTGCAAACGATGTTGTACTTAGGATGAAATTTAAGCTCCTTGACAGCCAAAAACGTGTGAGTGTCTTGTTGCATTTCGCTAAGAACCAATGATGCGTACTCCATGTAGCTAAAGCTAGTAGTTGGCACATTTTGATCTTCCATCATTTTTTCGATGACTCTCTTAAAGTTGGAAATCTTCTCGATGTCCTCGACGGTGCAATCGACGAGAAAAACATCGTCGACGAGGTTCTCTCTTAAATAATACTGCCGACAAACGAACTCGTTGATTTTTTCTTTCGTGTACAAAGGCAAACTTGTCGTGTTTTGTTTAAGCTGACGCTGAGCGACGTAGACTCTGCCGCTTTTCCAGACGTCGTCTTGCATCTTGACTGAGCAAACTCTAAGGCGGTTTTCGTTGAAAAAGCTCAAGAACAAGCGGAAGTCTTCCGCCGACTTTATGCCAGGATTACGGAGCAAGATCTTGCCCAACTCTTCGTGTCGCGCTGATTGAAAATGGAAACGCTTGAATGGCTCGACAAGACGTCTGGTGGTGTCGGATGTAACGGTGCGGATGACAAATGATACGTATGAAGCAATTGGCTTCGTCTTTCGTGCTTCCTTCGCTTCCCAGTAGCTCTTCACGATCTCATCGAGGTTCGAATGCTCGCGGAACCAAACATGGGAAAATGTATTGCAGCTGTAGAACTTCGGCTCGCTTGCTTTGTCATTAAGACGGATGTCGATATGCTCGCGTAAAACGCTTGGAATCTCAATGACTTTGTCTTTTTCCTTTTCTTCCGCTTCCCTTTTCTTTTGCTGCAGAAATTCCTTAATTAAATTCGGTTGCGGCTTAGAAACTTTTGGCGGCATTTTCAGAGCCTAAAACCAGAAAATTCAGTTCAGAGCTTAATAAATAAGGTTGCGTAATGTTTACCTTGCAATATGTATTGTTATTGCTGCTGGATAAAGCTGCTAACCCGTGATTTTAATTCGATATTTTGTTTGTTTCTTTTTTGTCGTTGAAGTTCAAAACAGTTCAAAATCGAGCAATTTGAAAATAAAAAGTTCGTTTAAAATTTGTATTTTTTTTTATTATATGTACATAAACAGCAATGATCCAACATAATAAAAAGGAACTATTGAATGTAGAATTTTCGATGAGCCGGTGAACATGTGCAGAAATACTTTTCTGTTAACTAGGCCAATTGTCAAAAGGATTTAAGCGGCAAAGGAAACTTGGTGTGCAACATTTGACTTTACAATTCGTTTGTTTCGACTTCCGTTTCCGAAGTTGAATGCTTTTTCAAGTGTCTTTTGAGGGTTGTTGAGCTGATTGATATCTTGCAGACTGGGCAATGAACCTTCGAGTGAGTGAACGAGTGACGTTTCAAATGAGCCCTTTTTCTAAAAGCTTTATCGCAGATGCTGCAAACATTCTTGCGAGTGTGAACAGCATTTTGATGCCGCGCCACGGCGCGCTTGTTCTTGAACGATGTTTTGCATTCCTTACACTTAAAAGCTTCCAACCGCTCTAATCTGGATGCTTCTCGCTTCTGTTGAGCGTGAAGTTGTTGATGCTTTCTAAGATCTTTGACTAAAGTCGCAGTGAAAAAACATTCATCGCATCTGAGACTCTCGCTCACAATTTCTTTCTCGATGAACAAAGCCAAATCCATCGTAGGAATTTGAAGATAACTTGGTTCGCTGAACGTTTGGTAAGCTGAGCACTCGTTTGCCATCTTTAATAATTCTTGATTTTCTTAGTGGATCACACGATTTTGTTGCTTTCAGTGAGGATCTTGCTTTGTCAACTGATGGATTGAGACTGATAAATATTCTCTAGGTAGAAAGCTTTATATACCTTTCTTTTATAGTCATTAGCAACGTCTCAGTAAGATTCTGTTTCAAAATTTCTACCTGTGAATCGGTATTTCCTACCTGGCGGAAGATTTAACGGTCAATTTGTTTTCAAATTTACTGCGAATTTGTTTTTGATTTGTTGACACGGATTTTTCTTACGAAATTGAATTGAAGTGAAAGTACGAGCAATCCTAGCGCTTAAATCAATCTGCTGCATCAGTAAACCAGCGAAGAACATGAAGGCAACGGAGTATCATCTGTTTGATGTCGTGTTTGTGATTGAAGGTTTGTTATTGTTTTGCGATTGGAATTTCACAAAATTGACTGATTTACTTAAAGCGACGGCATCATGCGGAGTTTATCTGAACGAGATGAAGACGAATTACATCGTTCCAGCGTTGGAGTTCTTCTCACAAGGAATGGAAGACATCTATTCTCCAGCAAACAAATCTGCGAGTTCCATGTTTGGAATTGTCTGCTTCAAAACCCAAAACATCCCCAACCCTCAATGCACGACCTTCGGCCCCTTTATCAGTCCGCAGAAGTTCATCAAGACCATCGATAACTTGGAGTAAGCAGATAACCGCCTATGACAACTGATTTTACACCCAAAAACCTTTTAGCTTAACCGGTGGACGAAGCGAATGCAATGCAAGCTTAGCCGAAGGACTCGCCACTGCTCTCGTCTGCTTCCAGGACTTGGAAAAGTCTCGCGAGAAGGAACCATCAACTAAGCATTGCATTTTGATCAGCAACAGTTCTCCCTACACGATGCCAGTCAGTGAATGCTACGAATACGAAGGCAAGACAGTGGAACAATTGGCTGCGGTTTTCCTCGAGAAGAAAATCAATTTGTCAGTAATCTCACCGCGGAAGATTCCAATACTATTTGAGATTTTCGAGAAGTCGGGTGGAGATCTCGCTCTTACTGCTTCGAAGAATTACAGTAAGGACCCGCGGCACCTGGTACTTCTCAAAGGCTTTTCGCTGAAGGAACGCCCAGCAAGCCCGACAATGAACCAACCCGCTCAAACCGCAACACCTAACGTACTTCCGAACCCACAACCAGCGCCCCTGATGCCAAGCAACGAGCAGCCAAATGCAATCATGAATAACAATCCTGGAATGCGTCAGATGAACCCGAACATTCGACAAAACAATCCCCAAATGATTCCTCAACAACAGCAACAGCAGACGATGGGAAATCCACCGCCACCATTCGCAGGAGGCCAACAAATGAACAACTTCCCTCAGCGTCAAGCAAATCCTCAACAGCCAACTCAGCAGCAACAGCAGAGATGGATTGCCCCGAATCAAACGCGCCCGCCTTTCCTACCCGGCAACTTGCCGCAAAACCCAATGATGCAGCAGAACCAGTCGAATCAAAATCAGCAGCCACAGAACTCGGCACTTATTTCGCAACTTACTCAGCCTCCGAACATAAATGCGATGACTCCTCAACAGCAAGCGATGGCTCGAATGGCTGCAATGCAGAATCAACAGCAAAATCAGCAGCAGATGATGCAGCAGAATCAACAACCGAACTTAAATGTTATGCAGAACAATCAGATGATAGCTGGCAATCAGGTGAACCAGCAACAAAATATTCAAGGAATGGCAGCACAGAATCAACAGCAACAGGGAATCCAGCAAATAAGTGAGTTGATTGGAATCTTCTGATTGGCATTATGCTAAATTTTTGTTGTAGATACTCAGCAGCAAGGCGGAATGGCCCCAGGCGGTATTCAAGGACGCGAGCGTATTTGGCGTGGCATTCTCGAGTGGAACGACAAACAGAATCAGCAAAACACTACGCGACAAGTTCAATGTGAAATCTATGCGAGCGTATCTAAAGATACAAACGAGATTGAAGTTCGTGGCGAGAACTGGCCGGCTCGACTGATCATGCAACTTATGCCGCGGGCTGTAATCACAAACGTGGGAGGTCAATTGCTGAGAGACGCGAAGATTGTCAACTTTCAGTGGGGTCCACCATCTGACGCGTTTGAATCTCTGTCGAAAGTGATGGCGAACGGATTTGCCGGTTGCGTTCATTTCACTCCATCGCAGTGTGATGTCAAGATTCTCATTCTGCTTTACATGCCAGACAAAAAGAGCTACTACGGCTTCATCCCGAATGATCAGAACGGGTACGTCGACCGTCTTCGTCGTGTTATTCAGCAGTCGAAGATCATGCAGTTCGGACAGAATCCAGGACCTCAGAACGTGCAACAACAACCCGGCCCTCGACCTCAGATGATGGGAATGAATCCGATCGCTCAGCAAAATACGATGAATGCTCAAAATACTCCTCAGAATATTGGAAACATGCAGCAGCAGCAGCAGCAACAACAAGGTGATCAGAGCATGATGTTCAACCAGCAGATGCAGATGCAAGGTGGTCCAAATATGGTTCCAAATCAACCAATGAATCCCAATCAACAACGCATGGCAAGACCGATGATGCAAAACAACAATCTCAGGCATTTGCTTCAACAGGTGAGAAAGATTTCTGATCGAACGATCAGCAACTTCAAAACTCTTTCTTTCAGCAACAACAAAACCAGTTCAGACCGCAAATGGGAGGCCCCCAACAGCAACAGCAGCCCAACCAAATGCACGGTGGCATGGACCAGACATTTGATCTCTTCCAATAAAATCCAGACTCTTTTAATAAAATAAACTTATACATAAAATAATCTTGAGATTGCGACAATTTTTTTTTAAAAATTTAACGGTCAACGAAATTCAAACGTTTGCGAATCGCCGGTCAATCGCACGGCCGAAAAATTATTGGAGGATTAAAAATTACTTCACAGCCAAACTGAGCGTAATTAATGCAATAGGACAAGCGAAAAGCAATAGCGAGTGAGACAAGTGTCGGTGTGCAGTGAAGGGAAAGCAGAGAACTTTGTGGCAACAGAGAAAAGAGTGAAAATATAGAAAGTTTAGTATAAGCGAAAGAATTATAACAAATTGTTCGAATACAATTGCCAAACGATCTGAGAACAACGCGAGTGACTTAAGGGCAGTGAAGAGAGCTCATACAGTTAGGGCTTTGAGTTAAGAAATCCTAATTTAAGCGCTTTATGGACGAGATGCTAAAGTGGAAGAAAATTGTAGCATCGACCGGACCACAGCCGCGACCACGGTAAGCCGTTGTAGAGACGAGGGCTGCACTCACTAACACACAATCGCTCTCTTACAGACACGGCCATAGGGCTGTAGCCATTCGAGAGCTGATGGTCGTTTTCGGAGGCGGCAATGAAGGGATCGTTGATGAGCTGCACGTCTTCAACACATGTGAGTTGTCTCTCATTTATTGAACCTCAGTCGTCAGTATCCGCTTGTTTCAATCGAGCTAACTCTGAGATCCAGTAAAATCAAACATGGCGTCCGGCCGTCCTATGGCAGCCGCGGCTGTTTTCGTCGGTGTGCGTGCGTTGAAGATTGAAACGGCCCGGCCGAGACGCTCACTGAGAGCAGCCCGGCCACCCTTTGTTGATAATTTCTGTCCTTCAACCGTCCGGATATTTCTCAACTTCTCTTCACACTTCTAGTCACAAATCAATGGTATGTTCCCGCTACAAAGGGCGACGTGCCGCCTGGCTGTGCTGCCTACGGCTTCGTCGTTGATGGAACGAGAATTTTGATCTTTGGCGGCATGATCGAGTATGGGAAATATTCAAACGAGTTGTACGAGCTTCAGGTGTGTAGATTTGCGCAACTTTGTAATGTATTGCACAACATTACCGCCTACAATTTGCGCGAAACTTTCTTCAATATAAATTGACCTTCCCCTATGTTTTCAGGCGACAAAATGGGAATGGAAGAAGCTTCGGCCACAGTCTCCGTTATCAGGCGATCCGCCATGCCCTCGTCTTGGACACAGCTTCACACTCGTCGGCGACAAAGTGTTTCTGTTTGCTGGTCTCGCCAACGAGTCCGATGATCCGAAGCATAACATTCCCAAGTATAACTAATCAACTTATTCTCCTTGCTTCCCATTCTGATCCTTCTTTTTTTTTTGAAGGTATCTTAACGACCTGTACATATTGAATACACGCAACGGACAGTACAGTTGGGAAATTCCAATCACATACGGCGAATGTCCACCACCTCGAGAGTCGCATACAGCAGTGGCATGGCACGACAAAGCAGTCGGCCGACACTACTTGGTGATTTACGGAGGAATGAGTGGATGTCGACTTGGTGACTTATGGATTCTTGACATTGAAACGCTATCGTGGAGTCGTCCGAAGACAACAGGCGTCGCACCGTTGCCGCGAAGCTTACACAGCGCGACACTTATCGGAGACAAAATGTACATTTTCGGCGGCTGGGTGCCGTTGATTCTGGACAACTTCACATGCGAGAAGGAATGGCAATGCACCAGCACGCTTGCTGTGCTCGATCTTAAAACAATGACATGGGAACAAGTGAACATCAACCAGATCCAGCCGGAACCAACAGCTGGATTGGAGGCGGAAGACATACCGAGAGCTAGAGCGGGTCATTGTGCAGTTGGAATTCACGGAAGGCTTTACGTTTGGAGCGGACGCGACGGATACCGGAAAGCATGGAACAACCAGGTCCGGGTGAGCGTTTTGCTTTAAAAATGCTGAATTTCATTGAAGTTGGTAACAATAACCAATTGTTTGCTTTTTCAGGTTTGTTGTAAGGATCTCTGGTATCTTGAAGTCGGACCGCCACCACAAGCTCAGCGCGTTCAACTCGTACGAGCAAGCACGAGCGCGTTAGAACTCAGTTGGACGTCCATCCCCAATGCTCAATATTATCTACTGGAAGTGCAGAAGCTTCCTGCAACTGCGATTGGTGGAAACGAGAAAGCAACAACAGCAGCCGCAGCAGCTTTGAAAGAAGAGCCAGAGGATATAAAGCCAATCACTCCGCTTCGCACTGTTACAACTCAAGGACAGACGAAGTTCATCTATCAAACAGTTTCGGGAACAGCAGCAGCATCGACTACAGGTGATAAGAAACCAATGATCATCTTGCAGCAGCCGAAAAAGACTTTCCAAGTGGCAAACTCAACACCAACCATCCGAAGCCAATCAGTTTTCAAAGTGATGCCATCTGGAGGCATTGGAACGATGAACCAATCCATCAAAGTCATGCAGAAGCCTGTAGTCTCGTCTGCAGGAACGATTCAAATGCAGCGACCAACGTTCACAGGAAATGTCATCAAACTTTTGCCCGGAACCATACTGAGCGGAAACAAAATCATCATGAAACCGGCAACCACTCAATCGCAACAAATCATTGTTGGACGTCCGGGTGTCGTTGGACAAACGATCCGGCCGGTTGTTGCTTCGTCAAGTGGTGGACAACAAATTAAACTGAACACAGTATCAACAGCCCAACGAATTATGATGCCAGCTGGCATGCAACAAAAGCCGATCACAATTGGCGGACGAACAGTAACTCTCCAAATCGCTGGGCAAAAGAAGGTGACATTAGTAGGAAACACAAGCGGTGTGCGAACAGCAACGCCTCAGAAGATAATAACGATGATGCCGTCTGGAAGTGTCGTCCAAACGACGACGACCACAACAACTTCCCAACCACAGCCAAGAATAGATCAGCTCGATGGGGCGATTGACGAACTCGACGGTCAGCAACTGATGGATCAGGATGACGACATCGAGAGCCAAATAAGCACAGTGAAGATTGAAAAGCAATCCGACGAAAGTGGAGAAGGAGTAAAAGTAACGACGAGTGGAAGCAGCGAGAAGATTGAAGAGAACGAAGCTGCAGCCATTCTGAGTACCATCAGCGAACAGAGCCATTTGTCGTCGCACTCAGTTAACACACAAATCCCACTGCACGACGAAAAGTAAGTTCCATAATCCAATTACCATTTATCTCTGCTAAACATTCTGTTTACATTCTAGAGCTTTACGAAATTCACTAAACGAAAGCCTTCTCGCCTCACCTATCATCACAAACTCATCGGGTGACTTCAACGGTGACTTCAATGGACGAGAATCTCTCGACGCTCTTGCAGCCGCAGCACTTCAAGCATCTACAAACAACAGAAAAGTCGCCAATCTCGCATCGTCACTTGGTGACTCCAATGGGAAAGTGAAGGAGGCGACGGACGATGCTGACAAATGGATGGTTGTAGGAGTGTTCAAAACACTGACACAAAACGTAACAAACTACGTCGACTATCAATGGGAGACGTCAGTAGATAAGTTAACCAGCGAGAATCTTCCGGACATGAGTATGCTGGAGAAGATTCCGCTAGAACAGGGACGTGCATATCGCTTCAGAATTGCTGGTGTGAATGCTTGCGGAGTTGGAAAGTTTAGCGAGGTAAGCAAATCGTTGGAGATACCAAAAATATATTCTTATCAAATCTCTCTGCAGCCGTCATCATTCAAAACTTGTCTTCCTGGTTTCCCCGGGGCTCCATCCGGCATCAAAATCTCAAAGTCCAGCGACGGAGCTCATTTGTCATGGGAGCCGCCGAGCCAAAGTCTTGGCGATATCACTGAATATTCAGTTTACTTGGCAGTTAAGGATAACAACCCATCGAAAGCCAACCAACTCGCGTTCACTCGAGTCTACGTTGGAAAGGATAATCAATGCGATGTGGCGATGGAGACGATCAAAACGGCGCACGTCGACATGACTTCGAAGCCGGCCATCATCTTCAGGATTGCTTGTCGTAATGAGAAAGGATACGGGCCGGCCACTCAAGTGAAATGGCTTCAAGGTAACAAGGATTTAAACTTGATCTCGGTCGGTTGATTTCATTTTATGTTTCCAACAGATCCATCCACAAACAAACTCGCACCAGCAGCGACCGGAACCGCAATGAAACGAGCAGCAATGGTACTACCGCAGCAGCAACAGAAACGCTTCCGGCCGTAGTGAGGGAACCTTCAAACATCACGACAAGCAACCGACTTTTGACTAAAAATTTATATTGTAAGAATATAAATATGGAACTAGACAATTAATTTTCATTTTGGCAAATTTCTTTATTCGACATTAATTTAAGTTCTCGCTAATTTGCGCGATCGCTTATCCATTTCTATCCAAGCCCATAACGCTGACAATTTTCTCTGCGGTCGACATGTACATAAAACGGTATCTGCTTCGGCGTTCGTTCTGCAATCTTGAAGTTAAGGATGGAACGGAAGTTGTTGCTAATCGACACACATCAGTGGAATGAAAACCTTCATCGGAAACTCAACACATTTTTACTTTAGCAGCACATTCAAAGCCGTTTTGTTGAATCATTTTCTCATCATTTAGCCAGTAAGTTTCGACTAATAAATAAAATATTTTATGCCGAAAACTTGTTAAACAGAAAAGAATTTCTTGTAAATAAACGAAAAAGGTTTTCCGAAAGCTCAAAGATTACTCAACCATCAACTCGAATCGCGTGGAATCTTTCAGGTCATGCTTGATGTTCTTAGCCCAGGCTTTGCATTCAATCTTAATCAAAGCGCCAACTGGAAGGACGGAAATTTAGCAAGCAATCTTTGAGTTAGTAATGTGACCAAACCTCTGACGGTTTCAAACTGAACAGCAACAAGCGGTGGAAGATAATCTGGCTCATTCTTGAACGGGAAACTTCGTTCAGAGAATCCTTGCGCTCCTTCTGTACCGTAGTAAGCAGTCCCAGCTCCTAGATTTAGTCTGTCAACGTCGCGCTCGCCTTCGCAAGAGATCCAAAGAACTCTCAGGTTGCTTCGATATTTAATGAGATCTTTCAGATTCGTCGGCATGTCTCCTGGTAATTCAGCAACGCTGGCATAGAAAACTGGAAACCAGTCAAAAATCTTGTTGAGCTTCAAGAAAATACAAGGCTTTCCGGTATCGAATCCGAAAGGTTCTGATCCACAGGGACCGAAACTCGAGGAATCCTCTGGTAGAAAACTCTTGATCTGCTTTGTCCAATAAGTTGAGTCGCTTCGCCGGTAACGAATTTGTAATTTCCCATCAGATAAAACTTCGGGACTGGGACGAAAAGTCAAGCCAGGATTTCTTCCGATTATTTCGGTGAACTTTGGGCGATCAGTAACCAAAGTGAGCGTGAAAATGAACCAGCAGAACATCGTTAAAGCAGCCAAAGCAGCGTAAAGAATCACGTAGAACAGAATAATTTTTACTGGAAGTTGAAAGCTGTCGTGAATGACAAGACGAGAGTTGGATATTCACCCCAACCGGCCGCAGTTCTTCGCAAGAATTTTTTCTCTTCTGAATCCCAAATAATTTGTCTGAGAGTTTTCTTCTTCGGCCGGACGAAAAAGCCGGTCGACGCTTGCAACATTTTGCTGCCAATAATTTCATAACTTTGTTACGAAACTTTAAGGTGACTCGATTGAGATATTTTTCATTTTATTTCCTTTGAATTATAGTTTTTACAACTCAAATGTTTTTTTTCGAGGGACAGCGAAGACCTTCGATCTCAACAACTTAAAAGCTTCCTGTAATTGAACAGAAAAGTCTACGACACGAAATTCATTCGCTTAAATGTGAAATTTTACATTGATTAATGACTGGAGAAGATATTTTCGCGTTATGCTTGCGGGACTTCTACTGAAATTGTTTACTGACTTGATTAATAACTTTTTTTACGTTAGTCAATCGAACATTCCTAAACGAACTTGATCATCTTAATTTACGATTTTACATTTAAAATGCATTTCTTACGAGTAGACTGTGGGCGATATAAGTTTTCATCGTAATACGGACTGTCGACTTGAAAAAGCTCAGAAGCGTCCAAGTCCTCTAAACCTAAATAAATTAAGTTTCAATCTTTCTTTTGATATGGCAAGAAATTACTTTCGCTTCGCTACTGTTCAATCGTCGACTTTCCTTCTCAAGTCCTCGGCGGGTTCATCTTCCACTCTTTCGTCCTCATCGCCATAGTTGCTCGCAACTTCGTGTTTAACGCTCTGATGGCTTTGATGGAAGTTCTGTGGCTCTTCGAACTGGTCAGCGCTTCTTGATTGATAGAAACGCTCTCGATCACGAATTTCCTTCTGCGACGAACGACTCGAGACCCGAGGTTTTCGTCGATGATGATTCTCGTAGTTGAACGGATGGGACATCATTTCAATCTCGGCTTTGTCGTCATGGCTAAAATGTTTTGATAATTATAAACAATCCGCAATTTAAGTAGAGAAAATTGTTTACCTTGAATAGTTTTGTGGACCGTTAGGTGATCTAGATGGGCTCAACGACTGCGAACGGAACTTATCTGACTTGATATGATGGCTTGACATTGGCGAGTTGTCGTCTAATAGATTCGTTGGAGATAGCCAGAAGTTCTGAAAGTTTTCAAATCAATTTCGTTTAGCTCCGATTTTCTAAGCTTAAAATTTAAAAATGAAAGCTCTCGTGAAAGCTTCATAGAGCTTTTAGGAGCTGAAAGTCAAGTGAAATCTCAAAAACTTTCATGTGCAGAAGCTTTGACTCAGGAACTTACAAAGAAGCTTTAAGCTCCCAAATCAAAATGCTTTCGTCAAACTTTTACCTGAAAATTGATGGCCATGTTTTCGCCGTACATGTTTTGCGACGGGCTGTGCATCGCTGGGCTTCTTTGAAGGTTACTGTTATTAATGAAGAGAACAAGAATATTCGTAAGAAAGTCTCGCCAACCTTGCTAACCTTTCATTAAATCTAGAGAGTTGTTAAAGAACTTGAGAAGATTATTTCTCTGTCATGATTGATTAGGTCAAATGAACATTGAAGAGAGAAAAGTCGTTGAGGATAATGAAAAAGACATAGAGATAAGAGGCAAGTAGATAAAAGACATTAAGAGGAATAAAAAAAACATTTAGAATTTAGAGAAGTGTGCGATCAAAATGATTTGAGTTCTTATAAAAAGCTCATGCAAAATCATGCAATCTAGAAGCTTGTTAGTCAATCGGTCAATATTCGAACCATGCAGATGCGAGAGATCAGCAATTAGAGATCAGAACGAGCAACAAAAGTCATGCAAATTTCAAATAAACTTCCAACAAAAGCACAAACAAGAACCAAAGATTGCGTCGTTGATTTAAATAAATCAAAATATTAGAATTTCAGCCTTGAACGTTTATCAATGTTCTCCCCATCGATCCGATTGAGTCTGCCATTTTATTTTTGTTTGGCATTCCTTAACATCAAGCACAGAAAACGAACAACCCACGAGTATTAGCGAGTTCTATCTGCTAGCTGGCCAATTAACAATGCAAAGAACGAGAACATTTAAATGTGAAACAAAAATATTGGGTTGGCTGAAGCGCAAAGTTTATATCTTGGGAAAGTTTTCTCGTCATCTTGGGATTGTCTCAATCATTTTCATTGTGATAAGGAATGTCTGAGTTTCTCTAAAGTCTGGTCTTACTGTGCAACACCAGCACTCGCGCTTCCACTCTGTCCCGTTCCGATTATTTCGCCATCGTTGCCATAGTTCATCGACGAGTGAGTTGAGTTTGCCGGCGATCCGTAAGTCGCAATGCCATGGCTTGTTTCAGAGTGCGCTCCTTGTTGGTCCACCGTACTCGGCGCAACCGGTGCCTGGGAACTATTCGAACTGTGATTTGTGGCATTCGACTGCTCACCGACAGTCGGCGAGTGTGACGGTTCATACTTGCGCGGACGTCCTCGAGATAAATGCCGACGCTTTACAAACTCGTTGTCATCGACCATCCAAAACGAACCGAAGTCGTCCTCGTAGCGCACAAAACATTTATGAAGCGACAGATTCGTTCGAATGGCGTTCTGATGAAGTTGGGCACGCGGGGAAATTAGCACATTTTGAAAATTATTTGTTTGCGATAGATTGAATTTGAAAAGCAAGGAAGAATTGGAGTTTAATCGTTCCTCATTCTAAATAGGGCGATCGTCCGATTCTCCCATTACTTCATTATTGCTTTCGTCAATCACGAAATCTCACAATCATTTGCCCAGTCACACGAAGGAAAATCTCACAAAATAAAGAGAACGCAATGAAGCGATAAAATGTTAATGATAGAAGGAGAGGCAAGCAGAAGATTATTCACAAGATTACGTCGTCCCCACCAAGTTTAAACTCACGCGAATGGGAGTCCTTATCAAATATGATTTATCAGTCGACGATATCGACGATAAAATGAAATTAAACTTTTTAAATTCTTTCGCTTTTTTCGTAAAACTGTGGAAAGAAGAAAACGATGAAGAGAAGAGAGTGAGGGAAGAAAAAACTTTACCGTGATTGCCACGTTCGACCGAGAAATATTGCAGTAGCGCCATTAGGAGCCCTAATGTCCTTTTGATCGATTTTTCTATGCCTGAGGGTTCTCACTTACCTTAAAGCCCACCTTCGACCTTCGCCCTTAAACTTTTCCGCGCGACGGAATTTCTCATTCCAGCCACGCGTCGTCTGACTTGACTCAAACTTTTTCTTTCAGAGTTTCTGTTTTCTTTGTGGAAATTCGAATTTGTTTAATGGAAAACCGAAGAAGAAAACTCAACACAAACCCAAGGAAAATTAACAGAAGAAAAGTTTCACGATTCCAATTCGATCAAAGTTGAAAATGTTTTAAAACGAAAGAAAGAAGTCAAATGCAAAATTTCGGAAAATTGTTAATGAGGGAAAAACATGTTTGCAGTTCTGGGCGACCGGAAGTTGCGTCACTTAAGATTTTCGTTATAATTTGGCCACAATTGTCCTGAATTGTCAGGAAATATTTAAACATTGCCAAATCAATTTCAAATTTTTAAATGACGCAATTGGCGATCGTCCCTTGCTCAGTTCCTACCACCCGCAAAACCGGAATAAAACGAAAGTTCTCTTATCACCAATTCAGAAATCAAATAAATCAATTTTACTTTCTCGCAGAGGAAACTTTTGTTAAGAAAAAGAAAAGCGGAAAATGTGAGGAAACTTTTTAGATTAATTGGGAAAGAATTAGAAATTGAAAATCAGCGAAACGAGCGGGGGAGCGACCTGGACTCTCAGGTTTGCCTCCTCACCGCCCAAACGGAGATCTTTTGAAGATTGAGGTTTTGAATTGTAAATTCGAGGGAGACCAAAAGCCATTAATTTCACTTCCTCGTGAATTCAATTTTGAAAATCTTTAATTGCTTCCTGACTAATTTGAATTTTCCAGGCATCCTCGGTTAAGCATCTTCAAAAGATCGATCGAGGTTAATTTCGAAATGAAAACTCGGAAAAATTATTACAGAAAAGTGAATCAAAGAAAGGAGTGAAATCTTTTTGATGAAAATGAAGGAAAATTTTAGTGGAAAAGTTTTGTTGCTAACATCTACGAAAACGAATTTGTTTTCCATGTCTTCTTGAATGGATAGTGACGTACCCGATGGAGTGCTGTTGCTGTCCACCTTCTTGCACGTTCCCTGGCTGGCCCACGATCTGCTGTCCGCTCGTTCCACTCGACGACGTGCACCTCTGCGGCCGGCGCTTGTAAAACTCAATTTCGTCGACGGTCCACACAGCGCCCTTCACATTCTCAACACGCATAAAGCATTTGTGGAGCGATAAATTGTGTCGCACGGCGTTCTTTACAATTTGTATTGTGGATGGAGAAGAATTTAATTTTTTTCTGACCATGAATAAGATTTCTTCAGCGTGCCGGGAGCAGGGGGCTTGATTTGTGGATTTTAATTATTTCTTTTGCTTTCGTAAGACTTTTTATGACTTTTCTTTATCCCGTTGACTCAATGGAATTGCAGTTTGAAGGAGCAGACGGAGACAATGAAGCTCTTGAAGTTAAACTGCTTGGACAATCCTCCCCCGCTTCCAACTCTTCACACTAACTGATTCCATTCTTTAACGTCGCAATCGCGAAGTGGATTACATAAAATCCTCGAAGAAAAACTTGCAACGCGTAGGGAAAATCCAAAATTGAATTCCACAAAAGGAAAATTAAAAATACGCTGAATGAGCGCGAAATTTTCATCCCATCGCGAGAAGATTTTCGAGAGCCCCGACCACATAATAACAGCATTAAATCTGACAGAAAATGTTCTTGTTAGCCCCAAGGGGGTGAGGTGAGTGTCGTGTCGGAGGGTATCGCATTACACGTGATTCCTTTCCCCCGCTCGATTTTCTCCCTCATAAGAAAAGCAGATAAAAAAATTATGCAAAAATAAAAAGAACGAAATAAAATTATCAAGAATGGGATTTTCCTTTCCACCGCCAGCCAGACATCGAGCCACAAAGAGAAGACATCCTGTGGAGTGGCTGCTGGCAAGAGGGGTGGACTGCTCTCTTCATCGCGCCATAAAAGTGTGCAAGAAATGTGTCGGAGGGAAATCTTTTGTCAGCCAATTTAGCGACACGACTCAAAGGGAAGATTCCTCGCACACGATTTAATTGACGTCGGAGAGACTGTCAGTGTCGATAAACACGGCTTGTTCACACGCGCGGCGGGCAGACGATTCTGTGATTCTCGTTTTACTCTCAGTTTCAAAGACTTATCCGTTTTAAATTAGATTTGTGTTTACCTCCCATCCGGGAAGTTTCTTCTTTACCTTCCATGTGGCAGCATTGCGTCGAAAGTAACAAAAAGTGTTCTGGAACCAGTTGTAGATTTCATTAAGCGTTAATTGCTTGTCGGGCGATTCGATTATTGACTGTAACGCAAGTGTTGAGAATGGAACGAGCCACCAGACGAAGAAGAATTGAGTTGAGTGGGAAGAAAAAGATGTTTCAATGAGTTTTGCTAATTGAAGTTGTTTAGAGGGAGAAAGTTACGAACTTGTCTAATCAAAGACGCGTATGTGAACGGTGGACGAACGTCGGCGTTTTTGTAGAACTCTCGATTGCGTTGAATTTCTGTGGAGGCGAAAAAGATCTCAAGTTAATTTGAGTTATTCAACTTGATGCTCAGTTCTGTCATGTCAAGATGAAAATTCCCAGAGCTCATCAAGCATTACCTTGCTGAACATCCAACCCAGCTCTTTCGAGCATGTACGGCAATCCTTAGGTTTCCAAATTGAAAGCATTGGCAAAGGGAAATGGGAAAAGTCAGGGGCGAGTCTCGCAAGATTTAGCAATGCTACCGACCTTTATCATATGCAGCATTTTTTGAGAAACCAACAATTCGCAAAATTTAATTTTAAACCGAAACTTTCGAGATAATGGAAGCCTCACCTGATAAGGACATTGCCGATTTATCAGTGATTCGTCTGCGTATCGGTCCGATGTTATGCAGCGGTGATCGTATACGGGAGCTTTGATGCAATGGCTGCGATGTTGGTGACTGCTGTTGAGGCGGTGGATTGGGTGCTGACTGCGCGATGAAAGGTTCGTCAAGCAGCAGTCCACTTGCTTTGTTTCCGTTTGGCTCGGTCTTGATGTGCGTTTGTTGTCGTTGCTCGAGACTAGCGACAGCAGCCGCCGCTGCCATCGACTCTTTCGTCAAGTGAAGATGATGCATCATCGCTTGGAGTCGATCTTTCTCTTTTTGCAGTTGAATCTCCAGCTGGAAAACGACTTGCATTTGGATTCGGGCTTGAGCCGTTGTGCAGTCGTCCATGCTGTGTTCAGTGTTTAAATGCCTTGAAATTATTTACAATGTGAAATGAAGTTTATTGAATTCGTTGATAAACTCACTTCGTGAATGTTTGTAAATCATCGAAGATCATGTCGCATCCCGGCCACTTGCAAGCGCCGCGTCCATACTTTGAATACTGCTGATGACTGGCGACGAGAGAAGCCAAAGCTGGGTTCATATGCTCGCCACCAAAGTTTCCCGTTAAAAAGTTTCGATTTAAGTCGTTGAGCAAAAGATTTGCCGCCACTGGCGGAACTGACGACTGATTAGCACCGGTCAGAAGATTATTCAAGTTTAAACTCATCTCGTCACGTCTGAAGTTCATGATCGAGGTCAGAAACTGGCTGATGCAGTTCGATGGACTTTCACTGGCTTTAGTTTCGCTCAGCTTCGCTTTCGGACTCTCACTGTGGCTCCCATTGACGTGGTTTTCGGGCAGAGGCGAGCCGTCACGTGGGTCGCACTCACGCGCTAAATCTTCCTTCTCCTGCGATGAACTTTCGTTCTGATTGTTGTTCGTGTCATTCTTAAAATTTACTTTGTCGACGCTCATCTCGCTACTGTTTTCGAACAGATGCCCCTTCGCATCGGCTGAGTGGATTTTATGATTATTATCGTCGCCACAATATTCATTGCAATGCGAGAGATCTGGAATTTCAATGAACGAAGGTTTTTAATAATGAAATGCTGCGTGGGAGGCGAGTGGGTGGTCGAGGGTTCATCATTGATTAAGAAAAAGGACTGAGGGTGAAGTCACTTCATTTTTAATTACTTTTGGAGCGAGTCGCAGTCTTAATTGACAGCGCGGGGAAAGCGGGGAAAAATTGACGGACATTTTATGAAAGGAAATTATTAGAAAGAGATTTTCGCCGTCAATTGAACGTTGAAAAGAATGACGACGGAGGGCTTTTCATTAAGAGAAGAATCATGTTCAAGTTTAGTTCAATTAATTGGGAGATGATTGGATTTACTTTGAATCTGCTGCTGTTGCTGATGGTGCTGTGGGAAGAGCAACTGCATTCCGCTCTGATGCAGCAAGTATTGTCGTTGAAGTAGCTGAAACTGCTGGGCGAGCTCCTGCTGTTGCATTGCTAGCTTTTGCTGCAGTTGATACGTGCTACTCTTCTTGCTGCTTCCACCTTCGCTCGTCGGCGACTGGTTCTGAAGCAGATGCGTTTGCTGGAGTATGTTGGCATGAAGCTGCTCCTGAACTTGATGCATGATTATTTCCATCTGCTTGCGCTTCTGTTCGAAGTGGAACAGCGATTCTTTTGGCGTTGACATCGTCATTGGTGGCGCGATCAATTGCTGCAACTGATGGGGCGAGAAGACATGCTGCTGAAGCAGCTGTTGCATTTGATGATTTCGCAACTTTGACGTACTTCGATAGCTGTTCTTAATGTCACTGTCGTTGTTGTTTTGATCGTGGAATGAATTGAAGTCGTTGGGAGAATGGTGGCCGTTTGCGGTTTCGTTTAGTTCGCTCTTGTTGTAATTATTGTTGCTGTCGCTCGAGTTCTTCCAGGAATTCTTCGATTTTTTTATCGCATTCGTTATGCTAAATGTCGCGTGCGGTTTGCAATCCTCAACTGCATCCATCAGATCTTCACTGTCTCCGTTTATTGAAGCTGGCGCTTCGAGGTCATGCTCGTGGTGGCTCAGAATCTGCGAAAGAAACGGAAAACTTCAATAAACTCGCTTCATCGATTTTCCTTTCTTCAGTCAATGTCAATAATTTGTCGTCTCTCCAACCCTCGGCCCCGCATCTCCTATTGATTGGAACAGTTTTTCATTCTTCTTGCGTCTTTTGTTTACATACACACAATCGAGAGGGAGCAGAAGCACCCAATTCAGGATTTGCGAGACTCGTAAAACTTTTTTCTCCACGAGCAAGACGAAGCGGGACTCGCAAATATGTACTTTTTATTCAAATTAAATGACATCATAAAAATTATGCGTGTGTTGTGTGAGCCGAGCGAGGACATTCAAGGGCCATTAGACTCATAACGAGGTAATAATTCATGCAAGAAGAGATTGTTACGCCGCTCGTGAATTGATGAGTCAGGCTTGACGAACAAACGAGCTGCCAATGAAGCAAAGACTCCGCTCAACCCCATCAAAGTCACCGTCGAAACTTGACGCAATTAAATAATTTTTATGACTTCTCTTTAGACTGCCACGCACTTGACTTCCATCGCCGCCACCCTTCTCAACCAGTAAAGATCCAGAACTGTGAAAAGGTTAATGGTTTTCGAGTGGAGTTTCTCAAGTAGGGATCAATGGCATAATTTTTTGGGGTTTGCGTGAAAACCCTTTTAAACTTCGACGCAAGACTCCGACAGTCTGCAGCCTCGTTGCGTTGTCCATTAGGAACATAAAATATCTCCACTTGTGTTTGTTATTTCACTTCCCAACCCTTTAAGGCATGCAATTGATAGAAGTTGACCGGGAGAGTTTCAACCAAAGCAGGAATTATTGACCGTAAATTCCGATAATCCCACTTAGAGCTGCGAAGAATCTTTGGAATGTAACGATCGGGGCTGGCTGCAGACACATGCACGGAAAGGACTAATAAAGTCTCTGAAATATCCAGAGAGATAAAATAAAAAGGAAACATTTTTTAACAAATTCGTAAGCATCAATAAAATTCCAATAAAGAGCAGCTCGGTCTTGAACGAGCGAAAGGAGAAATTCGATAATTTATATGCGTGCGGGAAAGTGTCGATATTGATACGGGGTGGAAATAGGATGAGAGAAAATTGCTGGCATCGCCGTACAACGTTTAATGCTTTTAATTTTCATGATTTTTTACGGCAAAGCAAAAGCGTTCGCTGTCTGATTGAAGATTTACCCTCAGAGGGGTTGGAAGCGAATCGATGTTATTTCATCTTTCGCTGATTCTTCGAGTCTGGTGCGAGGATAAAGCGTTGAACTCGCAATCATCTTTTTGTCGAGCTTTGTGCTTTGAGCAAAATATCGTAGACTGGGAACTATCGTTAATACGACTGTCTTGAGATATCAAAAGCTGCAAACTACGAAAGCTCTAAGACTATAACGTTTCCCCAACTTGGCAATCAACCCCACAGCGTCGTCGATAATCGAACAATTTCGTATTCAAACTATTGATCCGATTGGGTGGCGCGACGGCATGCGGGAGGGAAATTGTTTATGGGAATTTTTATGATTATGATCGCTGTTTGGTGATGATACATGCTGCTCATGCTTTGCTGCTTTATTTATTTTTTTCTGCTCGCGTTCGAGCAAAAATTGTTCCGTGGAAATTTATGGGTAAAAGTTTTTTTCTTCGCGAAAAACGCGTAATAAAAGCAATGCTTCCATCCAGCATTATAAATTCCTCATAATTTATAGATCCATTTCTCCCACGCCGTTTGACTTGCTATGCTCGTCGAGCGGCTCTTTGAAGTGTTTCGCTTTTTATTTTTTCGCTTATTTATGAATTTTATTGTTAATATTCATTTCATTCTGCGGCAATGTATCATGTTGCAGCCGTTTGGTAACGAGACTAATGATGGAATTATAATGCCGAGAGAGTCTCGTGCGATGAAGCTGAGGAGAAGATTTACGGCGTTTGATTTACTGATAAAAGATGTGATGTTATTGCACGAGAGATTCGAAGGGAGCGGAATTTCGTGGTGAAATTTTCAAAGGTTTTAAATATATTTCACTCCTCAAATTATGTACCTTTGAAGAGGGTGAAGAAGTCGGCGGAACAGGAGGCGATAAATCAGGCTGAATAGTCGAGAGTGTGATAATTAAATTTTTGAAATATTCGCTGGTTAGAATTTACGAGCTTTTTTTGCGGTGGAGAAGATTAAATCGTGATGTGATTGTTTATTATTTTAAGCACTTGGAAAGCCTGAGATGAGTTGAGAGATTTGAGTTTTGCAGCTAACAAAATTCATTTGAGTTTTCCAGAAATTTTTTAATTGGTTTATTATAAGAAAACAGTTAATAATCCTCTTCTCTGCGAGTTTCCTTGTCTTTATATTTTCACTTATCAGTCACCACCAATCGCAATGTTTCCCGTCGCTATTCACTTCCAATCCTTCCTCTGTTAAATCACATCATAAAATACCGTTCAAATTTCCGCTTTTCCAAAAAAAAACTCGTAAAATATAAAAGCATCGCGCTCCAAATTGCCCGCATAAATCGGTTTAATGACTCGCGTGGAAATCTGCTATCGCATAAGAGCTCAGCTCGTAAAAGTGCAGTTTCAGTTCAATAAGTCAACAAATCGGTTGCAGCGAAATTATTTTCCCACGGTATTTTGATGTATCATTTATAGGCCACAAGCGGCCTTTAATCTCCCCGTCCCAATCCACTCGGGAATGAAAAGCGCAGCACGCCGAACGAGAGGAAAAATGTGAAATGTGTGTGACGGGCGGCGGGGTGGCTGAGAGAAAAAACCATTTGTTGCGTGCGGCAGTCGAACTCACACGCATGCCGATGCGTGTACGATAATTCCGAGACGGGCGACGGAAAGGGGTGAGTCGCTTGCCGGCTCGTATCATGTCTATGTATCCGCAACCCACCCACTTCGCACTTTAATCGCTTTTATGTAAAAATGGCCTTGACTCGCGACTAGGCGACATAAATCTCCAACGGCCTTGTCCGACTCACTTTCTCTCGCACACTCCGACACCACAACGCACTCCGATCACCGATCCAGTCTGCCTTGAATTCACAAAACTTTTCGCACCATCCGATTAAACTTTTTTCCTTTCCGCACTTCACGCTTTTTCTCTCGAAGAAAGCTCGTCAACACTCGCGAGGCGATAATCAAGATGGTGAAACCGTGAAACTCCGTCTGAGTAGAGCGCAGTAAGGACAACTGCTGCCTGCCAGTGCCTCGCAACTTCTTCTTTCCCCGCAAAACGAAGAGCTCCACTGAATGTTGTTTTATGTTTTGCGCCACAACACAACTAAACAGCATCAACTCTAGCTGTTTTTGTTTTCTTCGTTTTCGCTCTTGTTTTTTTATTTCGACAGCAATAAGCAGCCAGAGAGAGCGCAGGGAAAGGTTCTTGGGGGTTGGAGATGTTCAGGGCAAAATATAACAGCAAAACAAAAACATAAGCAGAGCAATCAGGAGGGCAACAAGCAGCAACCGAGTGCAGAGTATATAGAATAATAATAAAAAGCTTCTGCTTCACCGATACACAATAAATGGAAGTGCAAGACGAACGAATAAGGGTGGATGGGGAGCGCCTGCAACTACGAATGCCATATTGTTATTTTCCATACATATATTTATGCAGTGCAATAGAAAAAAGCTCCAATCCCAGGAAAGTGTGCGGAGCATCGGATTTATTTTTGTGTGGATGTGTGTCGTCGTTATCAAGAGCGGGGACGAGCGACGAGAGGGTGCAAAGACATACTAGCGCAACAATAAAGAAACACAGCAACAATAATAGCTTTTATTGTGCAAGAAAAGCTCTTCGAGGGCGTAAGATGCAGCATCGACTGCATCAATGTTTGTTAATGCTAAATCTCTTCAGCTCGCGATTCAAAGGGCGGGTGTTGTGTTTCCCGATGCCATTTTTATTATGTTTTATTTGCTGTTTTCCTTTTCTCCCAGCGCCAAACTCTTTCGTCTCGAGTGCTTCGATGGAAAATTTTGGAGGCGGCGTTGAGTGAGAGTGCAAAGCGCTGCATTTACTTGCTGTCTCGCTTCGACGCCGAAATAAAAATAGTTTGCAACATAACAATAAAATAATAATAAAATAAAATATTTTTCTCCTTTTCTGTTGCGCTATTGCAACAACATACACACAAGCAAGTTTTCCCTTCTTCAGCCGTCGTGTCTAGCGACTTCGGTCGACGAAAGCTTCGTGTGGCACGAAGTGCAGATGCAGATTGCTTCTGTGTGCTGCCGTCTTCATCTTCCATCGCTTGGCAAGTGCAGAAAGCTTTGGCAACGACGCGCGCTACAGCAACTGCGCTTGAGTAATTTGCGTTAGTATTGTTGGCGATGCTCGGGAAGGGAAAAAGAGCTTGTCGGATTCGAGAACATGATGATATAAACAACAACAGTTATTACTACCTCCAAGCTTTTCTGTTGCATTTACTTCAAACTTTTCCTTCTGATTACATGAAAATACATAACAAGATTCCGAGGAAAGCTTTCTCGTGTTCTGCTGTGTTTTTGTTAATTTGCACAGCGAGAAGTGGGTGGAGAATACGAAACAATAAGAGTAAACAGCGGAAGCTTTTGACGAGCTTTGAGGCTTTGAGATGAGACATTCTCAGTCGCAACAAACATGCGAATATTCTTGAGAAAAGCTTAAGGACCAACGACTTCAATCAACCTTCACGACGAGCTTCTATCCTTTTTCCGATTGCACGAGACACAATATGTGCATATACATACAGGCAGGCACAACAAGCATTTTCTTTTCGAGACGATGCGAAAGGAAGAAGCGAGAGAAGCTTGTGAACTCCGCCCTTTTAATTATTGTATGTAGAGAATTCACTCCACGCTTCCCTGACTCCTTTCGCCACCCTTAGCTCGTTACACGTTTCTGACGTTATGAGATACGACATGGGAAAAAATTCATCACAATGATGCTTTGATTCAGAAAATATGCTGAGACTTATGTTTGAATTACGAATAAATGGAGTCGAGCATTTTCACATGGAAATGAACGTTCGAGAAAATCAATTTTCGGAAAGTCTTTGCATGGCAATCGGAGACGGAGAAATTATTCAATTATTTTCCAGATAGACGAAAAATGGTTCAATCAACCTGGTCCACCTTTTCTATGTTGAGCTCATCAGCGGTAGAAAATTGAATGGAAAATGTGTAGGAAGATGAGCAGACGAAGTTAAGTGATTCGCCATTAACCTGCATCATTGATGGCTGTTCAAGGAGTCAAATTGGCGTGAAGGGAACCATCGAAGCTCAGGAAGTTTACTCTAAAGCTTCTTTGTTGAAACTTTGGTGGAAGTTCAACCGAAGTTTATTCGTGAGTTCGGAATTTTCTTATTCCGCGAGACATTTTTCCTTCGTCTAACTCGCTTTTCTCTAAATTGCGATTTTCCACGACACTTAACAATGAATCCGCTCCGCGCTTAACGTTCGCGTTCTGTCATAAAATTAGAACTTTAATTTGCCCGCGAGATGTTAAAGTGCGGGGAAAGAAAACGCGGCGAGGAAAAGTTATCGCGAAACATGCGAAGCGAGACAAGTTGAAGCATTGAAGTCACTTTATGTCTTTCGTTGGAATTTTGTTTTCCGTTAACGGTGTTTCGTCTTGCGTGAAACTTTCGTTCACGAGACAAATCACCCCATGCAAAACAAACATTTCAACCGCAAAGTCAATCGCGCGATTAACTCGCGACACGACATGTTTGTCGATTTAATTTGCCAATTTGGCTCGCGCCCTCGACTTTAAATTGCTTTAGAGGTGTTGGCACTTCCTGGCGAAAGTGAGGCTAAACAACGAAGCGCGCGAAACTTCCTCTCGCCGATTCCAGTCAAAGTGAAAAGCTGTTTGAAGATAATTGTGTTTATGCATGCATTCATTGAATAAACAACGTCGAAAGTGACAGCGAAAAACTAGTTTTCGTCTGTCTTCCAGGTCAGTGTTTACTCCTCGCTCCACCAACCTGTTTTGTCTTTGCTTGTTGCTGATATGTGCCGCTCATGCTACTCTCGCTGAAGCTGCCCGACAAGTTGACGATTCGATCTGTCTCGCCCTCGCCAAACTCATTGTCGTTGTTATTCAGATCGTTTGATGACAAATCGTGCCTCAAGTTTGCACCTTCCTGTGAGCGGGAAGAGAAAGCGCGTTAGAAGGATGTGAGATCAAACGACGGTCAAGACATCAAACAAGTAGATGCGAATCTTTTCTGCCGCTTGCGAAGTTTGAATTTCCTTAAATTTTTCTTTGATTAAAATCACCCGACATAACTTGCAATCGCTTTCAATAAACAAAACTTATTTAAAACGAAAAGATTTTCTAGTTTTGATGTTTTGTTGATTTTCAAATAAACCAACAATCGATTTGTTTACTTTTAATTGTTAATTGGAAATTGATTTCGAATGCTTTCAGCTCTCGAGCGCAGGAGGCGATCTACTTCCTCTTGGAAATCGTTTTGGGAGATGAGTCCAGGCCCCGACGACGAACGTTATGACTCCTCTACTTTTAAATCGTGATGACAAGTCAAGGTCTAGTTTCCATCACAACGGAGACGAACACAATCTGGACCCTCAATCGAATCGTTTAACGTTTTAAAATCCACCTTGCCCTTCAGACAAACTCAAAGACAATTAATCTTGCACTGACCCTTAACAAGAAAATCACCAGACAAAATTAAGCAAACGAAAAACTTTCGGAAAATTGATTTCCTCTTTTTCCGAGACCAATTTTCTCGAAATGGAATTTATGACTGCGAAAACAAAGAGTTGAGGCGATAAATACCGAGAAGGGATCGGTTACTTCCTGAGCCATGCCGACTGTTAACGCAAAGAAGTAAAGCAAATGTAAAATCAACAGAAACACAATCAACAAAAACATTTTCCAGCCCCAGAAACAACTTTTCTAAAACAACAGAAATTAAATTCGTTTTGAAAGAATTGTTCTGTTTCGTCTGTCGGACGTCGCTGCGAGTCATCGGGCTAGAGATGTGAAGGTAGACGGAGAATGTTTATCATAAGCAAATTGGACGAACATCCTGCTTTGATTGTTTGCATTCGCTGGACTTCAGAAGCAGAAAATTTATAGATTCCAATTTAAATCGAGAAGAAACCTCTCGGCCGAGAGCAATTAAATCGATTCGAGTGACGAAAGACATGCGATCGTAAGTTTATTGTTGTGTCTCGAGAGATTATCGTAATAGCCGCATATTAAGTTGTGCAATCGTAAAGATTTCTGTTTATTTTGGCTTGCAATCGAGATTAGATGTTCAGTGTAGATGAGATGAAAGCATGGAGTTTGTCTCAAAACAGGGAATAATCAAGTACTCAAGGGATGTACTCAATGCCATGTCGAAGCTTTTATTGAAGTTTCAATTCTTTGGTGGCTCTTGGCATTGCACAGTTCAGTCTGAATTATTATTGATATTGTATCCGACATCATTTTCAATCGACCACAATCTGCTCCCTCCCAACTCGAACATCAAAATCATTTCGCTGATTCGTGCAGCTAAGAAAATAAAATATTTTCTCTCGCATTTCGTAAATTCGAATAATAAACAAACTCATTTCGATAATTAACAGGAAATCAATTCGATTATGAAGCGGGATGTAGTCAGGAGGGGCGATTCTGATTATCTAAACAAGGCTGAGTTTGCAGCATCAAAATAATTTGTTGTTTCCGCGTGAGACGAGACTTCACATATTGCCGCGCAATCTCCTGGCCGCAACTGATCTCGATACACATCGGAGGAAGGAAAGCCAAAGCGAGAGCGGCTCACATCGCCTCAATCTTACTTAATTTCTTTATTTATTCAATAAACACAAGCAAAAGCGAAAGAAAACCGAATCGCTCTCTCGAAATGTGTGCATGATTAAAACAATGTTTTCACTTCTTCCTACCCATCGCCTCCCCCCTCTGCCTCGAATTCGCTTCTCACTCACTCGAGCTCGCCTGTGCGTTCCGTTCTCTCGAGAAGGTTTTCGTGTGTATTTGCCTAAGAAAATAAAATGTGTGCTTGTTGTTTTTATATCCCCGCTTTTCGAGTTGCTTTTGTTTGAAATAAACAAATAAAGATTTTTTCTCGCATATTTCGACAGACTTTACAGTCACGGAACGAAATTTGTTTGCGAACAGAGGTTCTAAATGGGGATGTTTGGCGAGTGATGAGTGCTGGGCGAGTCGAAGCTTGAAGCATCGTTTCAGGTGAGAGTTTTCATGGTAAATGTTTAGGGGAGAGGAGGATTGAGCTTTCGAAAGATTCAAACTTTCTAATGAATTCAATTTGAAGCTTTTCCATCGAAACTACAAATGTTTATCCGAAGCATTCTCGGTTGTTTCGTCCACAACAAAAACTCAAATTTCATAACTCATTGCGATTGGAAAGCTTCGTCAACAGGCCAAATTCGTCGATTGATTTTAATAAAAAATGCAAATATTTGCGTTAAAATTGATGAATGGATTCGACTGGTGGCATAAGGACAGCAGAGGTCTGAAACTTTTCATCAACTTTCAAGCTGTCAGCTTACATAATTCATGGCAGAAACTCTCACAAGCGCCAGCAGGAATCAGACAAAGTTATCGATCGCCGATAAAAACGAAAGACAAATCGTCTTCTTCTGCTTCAAATAAAATGTTCGAGATAATAAAATGAGAACCTGCAAATGAAATTTCTGTTCACTTTTTTTGATTTTTTGTGGGCGGAGTTCTTGCGTCTTCATTGCAACATCGTCGAGCCAGAGAGACACAACAGCGAAAAAGGAAAACAACAAATAAAGCAACAAAGAACAAGAAGCTTTTTCCGTCGCGCTGCCATTTTCCCGAATCAGTCGAGGGCTTTGTCTTTGTAGTGTCTGAGCGGAACTTTGCCACCTTGCTCCAATCGCACGTTCGCATTTCATAAATATATATAAAATGAAATATGAAAAGGAGCGAGGGAAGCCGAAAACACAATAAAATTCACATTGAGACACTCGAGATAAGAAGAAAAACACGACACAACAGTCAACAACAACAGCAAAGTTGTGGGGGAGCCTTCGAAAGCACTCGAAAGCTTCAGACATGCGCTTTCAAACCCATTGCAATCACTCGTCGCACTTCCTTCCACGGAATAAATTTTCATCGTTCAGTCTTCGTTTGAGTTCTTGGATGATGATGCGAGCTAGAGAACGTCTCGCTTCATCACAAGCATTCGATTTTATTTAAAGAGATGATGGGAAATCGATCAGAGACGCCAGGTGAGTGGGTGACTGGCGAATTTTTTCGCAAAAGTTTCAAGGCAAGGCGAGTCAAGAGCTTTAAAGACTTTACAAACAGATTCTCATCGAAGCTTTCATTTCTCCCTAGGATTTTTCACGAGCATCGCGAAATCACTTTCATGTTTCCACTTCTACAACACCTTTTTCTGTCGCCTTTATGCTGTTGTTTCTTCTCGAAATAAACACCGCCTCCTTTTTATTTCTTCCACTTCTCCCTCTCTTCTGGGGCTAATAATTTGTTTCTCGCCTTTCTGTTTTGTCTGTAGCTTCTTCTTATACAAGGCTCTTGAGCTAAGTTGAGTTGATGATTGTGTCGAGAAATTGTGAACTTTCTACTGGCAGTTTCAAGAAGCGTAGACAAAGCAGAGTTAGATATTTCCACCACCTTGAACACCTTGCAATTTGAACCACTGAGCGAAGGTTTTCATTCGCAATAAATTTGTAGCTTCAAAATGTAAATCTAGATAATTTTTTGAAAAACTCAAATGTGTCACTTTACGCCGAATATTACAAAATATTTTTCAACAATCACGCAAAACTTTTCCGGTTTTTCTACAAAACGTTTTTCGATATCTTTGCTAGTTAATTTAACTATTTCCACTTCACTTTAAAATTCATCTAAGTTTTAACTTCTTGAGTCACTAACCGGCAACGGACGATCGGATACTTCTCGCACCCCCGCTTTTCACGTGTTTATTTATTTTCTAATGAGAAACGTTCGCCCGCAACCTCTCGTTACCGCAATTGAAACGAAACTAAAACATTAAAAAAACAGCAAATTAAAATATCAAATAAGACAAGCGAGTTGAACTAGCTGTGTTTGTTATTCGCCTCCCGTGTGTGTGTTTGTGTGCTCGTGTGTGTTTTGTTTTAAGTTTTTTCTCTCTCATGATTTTCTTAAAATTATTATTGTTTTTTTATTTACTTTTTTTTCCATCGCGCTTAATTCTTCGAGGCTTTTTCGTCTGTTTCGTAAATATGAGCGTCGTTTATATTTTTGTTTGTTTATAAAACACACGAAACGCTTTTCGAATATTACACGATGATACTAAGAGAATATGAGGCGCGTTTTCAGGTCGGCTTTGTTGTCTCCACGCTCAAGCAACAGCAACGGAGTTCGAGGGTATTACTAGCTAAGCCTGACCAACTTCCATCCCTGTCAAAGTTCAACTCACATGCAAAGACGACGTCGGACCTCTCGAACATCAATACATTAACTGATGGATCACATCATGACGAAGAACCGTCAAGAGGCGACGAGAGGGAAGATGACAAAAGCACACATGTCGGGGCTATATTTATTATTTATTTTATTTTTATTTTCTCGTTTTTGCTTATTTAGATTTAAAAGAAAGAAAAAAACATTAAAATGTTTATCTTTCAGCACTGTTTGTGTTTCGCCTAAAAAATGTTGTGTTGGATTACTTTGTGTGTAGTGTCGGTTCAATGTAGTGCTTTTTATTTCGCTTTTTGTCTGTGGATTCACTTGATGTTACCAACGGTCTTGAGGATTCTACGCAAGTGATGGAGGGTCGGAAGAAGTAATGAAATATCTGATAGATTCTCCTTGAAAGTTATTCAATGAAAATGCTAGAGAATTTGAATATTCAGAAAAATGTTGACGTAGCTGACACACAATCCATAAATATGTAAACACTGTACACTCAATGTTTGTCCAAAACTATAAAAAATGTTGACGTGAAATGTGTGTTACTGGGCGATATTGGAATTTATCAAAGACAACAGTCGTCAACTGTGAAGAAGACGCTAAGGCTCTTCAACTGTTTGTCCGATGACTGCGGTAACTCATCCATTAAAGAAAGGCTTAAAGAAGTTGATAGAGAAACTGGCCGATGATCGAAATTCCCACAGCTTCACCTTCCCGTTCCTTGCTCTCTTTTCCTTTCGCCCCAAGGTAGAGTGTCTCATCTTCCACCACCGAAGAGCAAAGCTGACAACCGTCAGGCCAACATAAACAAAGCAAAAAACACATTCTGACACATTTTCCATCAATTGCTTTTTTCGCCAACCTGAGGGTGGGCGACAAAGGGCGATAAAAAATACGTTGAAAGATTCGCCCAGAAAAAAGTAACATCAACAAGAAGAGATGACAATCGAGAGATATTTTGTTATTTTGTTGTGCTAATGTAAACAAACAGTCGGTCAGGATTCCGGGGCAAAGGGAGCGAAAGCAACGTCCACAGCTCGTAATGGAAAAGGAAAACCCTTCGATAATGAAAGAAAAATAAAAATATTTATTCTCGACGATAGTCGTAGAAAGGACGAAGGGGCGCACGGGGTGATGATGTGTAAAATTCATCAGCTCGTGTGTCGGCAGGAATTTATTAACTATCTCGTATCTGAATAATTTTGCCTTCGTCTTCAAAGTTTGCAGCCGAACGGCGAAGCAAAAACTAGTGAGTCAAAGTCGAAGCTTGGCGGATACGAGTTTGTTTAACTTTCCAGCGCTTTTGTTTATTTTTGTTTGTTTGGAAAACAAAAATCTTTTACTCTGCTTCACGAAACATTCGTGAGTTAATGTCGGAATGAGATCGCGCGAAACTGTGTTTGGAGCTCGTGGAGATTCTTCGTGAATGCGCTGATGGAGGCGCATGTTGTCGGAGAAGGGAATCAAATTAGTTAAATGGATGGAAGAGGCTGGAGTGTCTCAGGCATGCAAACGGCAGCCGAAGCAAAACAAGGCAATAACTAATCATAACACAATTACATCATTGCCAATATTCGCTGACTCCGCTTGTTTAATCATCGTCTTGCATCGTTCTGTCGAAGGTTTTATGGAAGCGTGTAAACAAAACAGCGGCAACATCATTTTCCGCTGCGATTTCCTCCTCGCTCCTTTCATCGCTCACAATTTCGCATGATTTGGGGATGCGAGCGAGCTCGAAAAAAAAGCGAAAAATCAACATTTTAAATTATTAATAAACAATTGCGGCGCGGCGTGGATTTTAATAAGCGTAAGAAAGCAATTCTTTCTTCATTTCATTGTTTTGTCTTTGGGGCAAGTCTGGACTTTTGGTTACGCGATTCCACGACTTTGTCAATCTCTTGGCTCGAAGCTCGTCTAAGCTTCTCTGACGATCAAAAAGCTTTCGCGACTCAAACATTTCATTGCCGTCAGACATCACATTTAATCGCGCCACTTTATTGTGATTTTCCATCTCTCGTCGTTGAATTCTTTCTTTGCGCTTTGTGTGTATTTACATTTTTATTCTATAAACATTTGTTATTATTTTTCCTCCTCCGAGAAATGAGTTCTTCTTCTCCTCTCCTGCCTTCAATTTCGGCTTCTCTGTTGTTTTTCCAGTGTCGATTTTGTTTACTTTTGGCATTACAGAAAAACTTTCCTTGTTTATTATTTGCGTTTATGTTTGAGTATTTCTCCCGTGTGTGCTTGTGTAGATATTTTCTCAAGATATTGCGGTGGATTCACGAGAGCTAGCTAGCACATGTGTGCGCGTTTGTGCGAAATGTGAAGATGATGAAACGTTATTTATCATCCATTCATTCACATCTTTCGCTTCAAGGGTTTGAGACGCAATCGGAATGGGATAATGTGCGTGAGGCTTACAGAGTTCTCAGGGAAAATCCCAAAAGTTAATGCAGGTGCTTGTGGAAATGTCAAACACTGCGACATTCACCATAAGTTTACTTCCCAGGAATTCATGAAAGAGTCAACAATCGTCAAGCTTCCATGACATGAGCAGCGTCAATACTGCAGTTTTCGCATAAAACGAGCGAGTGGTTCAGGAAAACATTGTAACTTTTGTTCGCAGGGTGACCAGCCAGTGATTTGTCCATGACCCAATGGTGAATTAAATCATCCGCTAGTTTGTCAATTGGTAACTTTGTCATCACATGCATCTAGTCGCCGCTCAATCTCCAGCTAACTTGTTTACTTTCCCGCTTGTATCGAGTGAGTAATCCGAGCGCGATTTCCATTTGTGCATTTGCACAACGCCGAAACTCTCTGCTGTCGAGTGAGAGCGAAAGTGAAGGCAATTTGCGAAAACAATTATAAACAAAAGGCTTGCAAACATTGTTAGGAAGAGCCAACACGCCGCTTGCATTTCTCTTTGGCAGCGATGGAATTGTTTATGTCGAGAATGAAGCATTGAGGCGACGACATCGAGACGGGAGAATTCGCTGCTCCGGTTGCATGAAAAATGTTTTAATTTGTTTACACGGCAAGAAGCAAAAACTTTCATAATTGAATTGAAAGTTTCGTTGTTGGGGCTCCTCGGCATTAAGGAAGCTGCTCTGGATATTCGAGATTATTTGACTTTCTTATTGTGCTTCATGCCAGCAGCTCCTTGTTGGTTCAATGGCATTCATAATTGTCAATTTGATTTGACTCTTCGTGATTTTGTTGACACAGTCGCTTGATGATTTCATTTAATCATCATTTTCCTCGTTGATGGGAGTTTATGACGAGAGACGAGCTGGGCATGAAAATCGAGAGAAGGGAGACTGGAGAGGTAATTGGGTAAATAAACAATCGTCATAAACGAGTGTAGTGGACTGTTTGAGCAGCAATTAGACTGGGACGTGAATAAAGTTTATGAATTTGAGGAGAACATTTCCTTCTTTGAAAATATTTCGGGATCTCAAAAGGTTTTCTTATTGTTGAAGCTTTCCCACCTTCATCTGCCATTGTGCGAAAGATCGTATCATCAGCAGCTTCGTGTTTATTCCTTCTGCAAATCCCTCGTTTGTAGGCAAAACAGCAACATCAGAATAGCCGAGGCTGTAATCTCGATAAAACTCTCATTTCTGCCTGCGTCATCCACCCCATTTATCTACCTTAATAGCACCATCATTACATCATCCACTAGACCCCATTTAGAGCCATAAAAACATCTCGCATCCATGAGCTTCGGCTCTTCTGTAATTCCGGCACATTTTTATTTTCTCAAAAACGCTTTTGCCTCTTCTCATCAAACAAACAAACAATATTTTTCCGAAGTAAACTTAAACAACAAACCTCTGTGTTCCAGGAGAATAAAAGCGTTTTAAAACGGCCGGGCCAGAGTTTTACGGGAAAAATAAAAACAAAAACTAAACAAGAGTTTTTTGGGAACGACGAGCATAAGTTTCTGTTAATGGTATTTACTTAACTTAGCGAGAAGCCGCAGACTTGTTCAGGGGGGGACTTCAAGTCTCCTTGAATCGATTAGCGTTGTCGACGCTCCACAAACTCGACGAGGATTGACGCATCGAGCTCTAAACTTTATTTCATCTCGCTATAAAAAGCCATAAGTTTTATTTCTCAAACGTTCCATTTCGTGTGTCTTAAACCAACAAACAAACAAAGCGAAAAATAATAACGAACAAAATATGAGGCAACAATTTTTCGTTGGAAGGCGAAACGGCAAACAAGCAAACGGCATTCTAAAATAAACAAGCGATGAAGTTTCTTACTTTACAATTCCCTCTCATTTCGTTAGTGGAACGCTTGTTCGGTGTGTAAACTCTTGCAGAATCCGGCACGGAGTATTATCATTATCGTTGTACCTTCCGCGGATAAATGGCGGGGGAGAGAACACAATGCGTCTTGTTATGTCGGTAATATTTATGATGTTTCTCGAGCGGTTTGGGAAAGTATTTTTAAGGGAGCAAAACGACGAACTTCCTGAAGGCAATAATTTTCCGTTTAGCGAAGGCGTGGGGAGGGTTGGCGGCTCCGTCACATGCTCAAACATGTGAACGAGTCTAGCGCCACAGGATTTATAAATACTACTTGATGGTAGATGAATTCTAAATTTGTTTGACTTTAACGCTAATAGATTTTTTTTAACATTCAATCTAAGAAAGTTTAGCGTGACGCATTTTTTGTACAATCCAAGGAAACTCCGATCAAAAACCTTCTTAACAAGCAAACAATGGGAAAAATTCTTCAACAGCGGTTGAGTTGAACTATTGTTATAGATCTTAAGCAATTTTCCTCCCGGAATTGCACAAATTTATTGTGCAAATCTTGGCAATTTCTTTGAGATCGAAGATTCATTCAGGGAAAATTAGTTTTTGTTTACACGAATTCCATCATTTGGCGTTGAGGCAACATTTGTTTATTTGTCGATATCATAAAACTGTAAAATCTCTTTTCTCGCTGCTCTCGTCGAGTAGATAAACAGTCGGTTCACATCTTATTTCAGCTACACATTAGGCGAGCCGAGCGATGAGCCAGCCTTTAGCTTATTAATGATGTGCTTGTTTATTTAAATTGAAATAACAAATTTCAACAAAATAAATTGAAAGCGATCCACGAACTTTTCCGATTGTGTTTGTTCCCAACCGAAAATTCCGCAATCTTTTTAATTAAACATTGATTCAGATTACGAAGTCAGATGCAATAATTAAAAATTCAAATTTTCTCCTTGAGACAGTCAAAGATATTTTTGTTTCCACGTAACTTTTTAATGAATTTTATTCAAATCGCAGTACAGTGAAACTTCCGAAACGTTCGAGTGAAACTTTGCTTGAGCTTAATTAAGAAGGCGAAGAAGAATCCAACTGCTCTCTCCCACTCGTCTTCTTTTAATTTGGCTCGCTTTTGAATAATTAAGACAAGACATGGAATTATTTTCTTATTAAAAAAGGTAAAGGAATTTGTCATAAATTCTGACTTCACGAGCTTCTCGAAGCTGGAGAGCGAAGGAATTTTTAAACAAGTTGTAATCAAAAGTACGTGATTTTCGCGATTTGCACCTCGCGCCGAGAAATAAATATTCCTGTTCGCGCGAGAGTCGTGGCGTGAATTGCTGCCTTGTTGTTTCCCTTCGCGCTCCGCAGCTAATCTCTCCTCAGTCGTTAAAGAATAATAAACTTTTCATCCAAAGCCACTTCTGTGACTTCATCTCGATGGAGGGGGCGGAAATAAATAATAAGCGAAAAGAAAATAAAAGAAATTAAAAAAGCGAAAGAGCCAGGCAGTTGGAGATGGGCGAGCGAGAGCGAAAATCCTGACGAAATTAAATTTATGCATAATTAATTGAATAATCATAAATCACAGAGCGTTTTGTGTTGGCTCTAACGCAGCTTGAAGCGATTCTTCCCTCCGCCTCTGCCACAGAATCTCCTTTGAGCTCCCAGAGTTAATAATCAATGAGTTCACGTTGTTTAGATTTGTTTATTGTTTCATGGAATTTTAAATTCAGTGGAAGATGAAGTGGAGGGAAAAGGCGAGAAGATAATAGACATAATGAGCGCCTTCATCATGAGCCTTCGTTTTCTATTTAGTCGGAAAATTGTTGCGAAGCGCTTAGAGTTTAAATCGAAGTTGATTCAGAAGTCGAGAAAAGTCAATAATCGTCACATATGTCACCAGAGAACGAGAGCTGTTGACTCATTGCACATTTCAATTTCGTTATCAATATACGAGCACTGTTTTGACTTTTTATGTTGTCGTTGTGGAAGTTTACTCGTTTCGTCACGTTGAGTTATTCGAGAGGATTTCATTGTAAGATCTGTGAATCATGATCGAGCCCTTGACGACTCCAGCAACTGCAAATCCGACTCACGTTATCGACAGAGCTTTCCCCCTCAGAACAAAACAACGGAAAAATATTGTTGTTTGTTTCCCGTTTAACTTCAGTTTTATTGAAAGGAGAGAAATGCGAGCGAGTGCTTGTGATGGAAAATAAAAAGACAACACAATATCCTGACATGGATGATCACAATGCTGTTGCCGTTATGGAAAACATGCAACTTTTTTACGAGGACCGAGGGAAAATCCATTCATGAGAAATATTCTGGAGACGGCCTGGAGGGAATTTCGTTGGATAAAATTTTATCTCCGCACTCGGCCGCTTTGTTCGCTGGGAAAATTCGAGTTTTCCAATTTTCCTAGACTTTTTGATAACAAAACAATATCAGTGACTCTCGCAGTGGACAGCGGAGACTTTAATCATCATTGCTTTCCAATTCGTTTCGCATTCAATTTATCATTTTCGGCTCTTTCTTCAACGACATTTAAATTATTCACAGCCAATTTTCCACTTCTTTATCACAGTCAATTTGCTTCTTCATTTTTCATTCATGAAGTTTCCCCGAACATTTTCACTCGCAAGGCGCAATGATAAATGTAATTTGACGCTAAACGGCTTTTAATTTGTCACTTTGATGCTTCGCTTGTCTCGCGCGCCGAGAACGAATTTAAATTTCCAACGATCAAGGCGTTAATTACTAACCTGAATTTGATGCCAACGTGACTCCAACATTGTTGAAAATTATTGTTGTGAACGAATTAGTCTTAAACTTTCGATTGTCTGCTCAATTAAATGTCAACTGTTAATTTGAGGTCAGTAATTTTATATAAAAACTTTCCTCAGTTGAATCTTCACAATAAACTTTGGGTGACAAAAACTTCAATTTCACGAACCAATTTCTATTTAAAATTTATCGAATTGATTGTATGATTGATAATTTGGACAAAACGAATTCAAATTATTTTTTATATTTCCACTTGAGAATTTTTCACGTAAATAGATTTTATTCACTCATAACTGATTACATGTGTTCACAAGTTATTCTTCCTCGCCTTCAACAAATGTGCATCTGCACCATCACATGTGAAACTCGCATGCACTTTCGCTTCGTGTTCCATCCCCACTAGAAAGCCGAAGTGCAATTTTTCAATCTGCAGCTTTTGTCCTTTCCTTCGAGTAGTGCAAAAAGTGTTCTTCGTTGAGAGTCGTCGACGAGACACCCGCCCGCGTATCACTGCTTTTTGCAACTGGGGGAAGAAGCGAGACGAAGATTTTTTTAATTCACTTTTTGTTGTGTCGGAGCGAAGACGTAAAAAAGGAAAACACAACAGAACAACAATAAAAAAATCGGGAAAAATAAAGCAACAACAAAACAATGCGGGGGCGGTCGGGGAGATGCAAAACAACAAAATTCCTCTGGCAGGGAAAAGAGGAGAAAAGGAAACACGAGGAACCGTCGCTTCGCTGTCGTGTTTTATTGCCTTCAACAACAGAACGAAGACGAGAGAAAATAAAATCAACAACACAACAAGGTTGAATCACAACGCAAAAGTTTTCCACTGAATTGGTTCGTTCGCTGCTTTTCTTCGACTTCGCATGCTGCGCTTGAGGGGAAATTCTATCCTCGCAAAGGGGAAGTTCTTGCATGTTGAGTCCTTGAGTTAATCTTTAACGTTGAACTTGACATGAAGAAAAGTCTCAAAGAAACTTTAAAAGCTCGTCGCCGCTTTGCGGTTGATTGATTTTCTCTTATGGCTTCGGAAAAAGTTTTTTCCGCTGGAAATCAAATAAAAATCAAACGTCATCTTGACAGTCAAGAAGAGCAAATTCCTCGTCTCCCGAAGGCTTTGGGCACAACCCTCTTTCGAGATGCGAAGGGGAAAATTTGTCTTCGGCTTTTCCTATCATTTTCCGAAAATGTTTCCATCGAACGTTGAGCGTGGAAAGTTGGGATGGAAAAACATAGAATTTCCCTTCAACATTGGAAGTCTACGCATCGCGTGTGACTTTGAACATTCTTTAACATGCAAAGCAGAGTTTCCTTCTAATTTCCCCCTTGCAGCTTCCGCAGTGTGTGATTTTCATGTTTATTCATAATCATCAGTTTTTCCTCGCATTTCTTTTCCGCTCTCTCGACTCAAACCACTTTCGCACTTTTTATGGAACTGAAAAAGAACGACAAAAGCATCCACACCCTAATTATGTTGAAGCGTCAGCACATATCTCCCACTCTTCGTTCCCACACGTGGTTCGAAGGCAGAGAAAAAAGCGGTCGGAAGGCGCAAAAAGTGTCGTGTTAATAAGTAGAATGCAGACGACGAGTGTGAGAAGTTCTGCCATTAATTTCGTTTAACGAAGCTTCCTGCTTTCTGTGTATCTTTCGAGTGTAATTTTAAATTTATTCCTTCACTCCTTTTCGAGTTCTTTCATTGAGTTTTAATTCGGCTGGTGGAGACGGCGGCAGAGAGTTAGTGAGGGTGTTGGAAAAGTCTTTCGCAGTTTCGTCATTGCTTGCATTGAAAAGTTTCTTTCAAAAGCTCAGCAAGGCTTCCATTGTGCAAAGTCAACACGTTCGAGACCGTTTAAAATTTCAATTAACCGGCGCTATCTCGCATTCCAAATCCACAACCACAAAAAAGAAACTAAAACTTAACCACGTGCTGATTTAAAAAAAAACTTTTCGCCAACAACCGACGCTCCGTTTATGGCTTTCGGGATCGTCGTATCTCCGAGCATAAACAAACAAGCAGAGATATTGTCGCTAAGTATAAATCACAAACCGCACGACGACGATCGCAGACCAAGAGTGAGAGTCGGGAAGGATAAAAAGCAGCCATGAGACATGAACCCGCAATCTCGGCTACTGAAATTGAATTAATAATTATTCGACTCTCGTCGTGTTTGGTCGTCTTTCCGGGAGGAAAAGTCTCCACTCCTGATTCCATGAGGGATGTTCGTCTTTGCTCCTGAAACAATTTATGAAATTTTTCACTTAAAAATTATTGTTTCCAAGCGAAAATCTTCCGTCGAACCCTTTTTTGCACGACCATCGTTTGAAAATAATGCGACATGAAAAGCATGTTATGTTTGTGAAATTTATGCGATATGGATACACACGAAGAGTTTCCATCCCGCTCGGGCGCTGTTTGCTATTTGAAAGGTGCTCGGGGAGAAAGTGTCGGCTATGGGAATGGGCTAACAATGTGTCATAAATTTTCACACATCGTCCGGCAGAACGAAGCTAATGTGACATGAAATTCAGAAGGAAGAAGCGGAGGTAAATAATCTGCAAGAGGGAGAAAAGCATGCGGGCTCCCCATCACCTGGTAGAAAAAAGGACGCGCACAAATGCAGATGTAATAAAAATGAAAAATCATGAGGTGCAAAAAGGAGAATTGTTTCTTGCGAGGGCAGCTGGGGAGAGTTTGTTAGTTTGAGACCAAAAGCTCGAAGACTCATAGCTTCATTTGGGTCTTAATGTCTTCCAATATCTTAGGTTCAAGTACATAAAGCTTTTTCCTAATCTTTAATAAACCCAACAAGTCAACAAACTGACACTCAACCCCTCAGTCCCTCTACAATCCCTCTTAAGTCCCCTTTTCATCAAGAGTAGCAGACCATCAAATACCATCAGCAGTCGGGAGTAAAAAATCGGCCACAATAAAAAAGGGCCGAGAAGAGAACGAATTGGCGTCACAACAACTCACCGTATGGCTTTTTCGTTCGTCTCGTAAACTGTGAAGCGATTTAATAGTCAATTTAATTCCTCAAACGGATTCACCGACCCAAGTCGAGAGGAAAACGACTCAATTGCGCGGTGCTTTGTGAGGGTTTAACGATGAGAAATCAGTCACAGGCTGTGCGGCAAAGCAGTGCTAAATGAAGTTATTCTTCAATCCATTCGGCTGCAATCAATCCGGAAACAGCAGGAACACGAGAAAAATCTGATTTTTCATTTCATTAAATCCGCTCAAGGAACAGTTGAGAGTTTTAAATTAAATTCACTACACATCGCTTCCTCCATTCCACCGTTAATTTATTTCTTTAAGGTGATTGAAGCAGTAAAAAATCTTATCTTGCTGGGGTATTTATCACTCGAAAGCACACGAAGTATCGTCCTACGTGCGACAACGCGCTTCCTATAAGCGAAATAAAAATAAATTAAACTCAATAAATATCGCTGAGACCCAATTTGCACTCTTCGGCAGAGGGATCGATCCCTCTCCGCCCTAACCACCTTAATTTCTTTATTCTGATTGCCACCTTATTTCTACTTAACATTCCGATTGTTCGCGACGTTCTTCCACCTTGTTGTTCACTACAAACACTTTTTATCGACGCCTCTCTTCCCCCATCGATCCAACTTTGCATGGAGAAACAATCAAACCGAAAAAATGAATAACGAATGAAGATGTTTGTTTGTGGAGGAGAAGGTGAAGTTCATTGGGGACGAAGAGTGGAGACGAAGAAGAATGAAAATTAAGATACTTTGCGAGTTGACAGCGGCAAAAAGAACAATACACGCTTTACATAAACGATAAGGACGGCGAAGATGCTTGGGTGACTTTAAAAGTGCGAGGGAGGAATTAGGATTCGAAGAGGAATCGAAATGAAAAAATTGACGCAATCCAGAGGAAGAATAACAAAATAAATGATAAAGAAAAGTACGAATTAGTCAAATGATGAGGCAACGCTGAGACGAGGGGAGATCAAGACTGCCGCCTTGCTGGAGAAGATATCCAATATGTGAATTATTGGAAGGTATCGGAAGTGAACTGAAGCATATTAATGAAGAAGGATTTGTGAGAGATGAAAAAATGTTTTCATTCCTAAACGACAATGAGAAATCACCGAGCCAGATTGAACTCCCTCGAACGAACGTGAAACCCTAAATAATTTGCACGTCGATAGAAGAAAACTTTTTTGTCTTCTCGAACATGAAGACATTCGAAGTCAGCAAAAAAGTGAGAAGCAAAGGTCGGAGGGTGGTTGTGAAAAAGAAAAGAATAAATATAAATATGTCAACCATAAATTAATATTTGATCATTGCCATTGTTTCAAATTTCGCAATTTTTTCATCGAAGGGATTTCTGAAGCGACAGTAAAAAATAATTTCACTTCAGTTCACTTGCTTCAGAGGGTTTTTGTTTTGTCTTCTTTGCTGTTTGCTCTTCTTTCTTCATTTCGCGGAGATTCAAGATGCTGATTTGCTTATTGGATGGAAGAGTTTATGCGGGAGAAATGCGAAATGAGATTCAATGATCGAGTACTGAACAGTTAGACAAACAGTTGCTTAATAGTTAGATTAAGCCTCCAGTTTTCGTAAACGAAGTCTCGCACTATCTCAACGTCTAGTTTTCCTGCTAAACTTGAAAGTTTTTCCAATCTTACTTTAGCTGAACCCAAGGCAAACTTTCTAGATCAAAATTCTCCGACACAGCTTCCGCTAAAATATTTAAAACAAAGGAAGCGAGAAAGAAAAACAGTGAAACAAAAAAATCGAAGGAATCATCCCCATTGTTTTATAAATTTTCTTTAAGACTTTTTATTTCTTTTTCTTCGTTTTTCATTTTCCCCATGAATGAATTCAAATAAAAAGTTTCGCCGTAAATGCTCGAGCGATTGTGAGGGAAGGCGAGAGTGTGGCAAAGAGGCGAGACCAGACAGCGGCTATAATCAATGATATGCAATATTCTGGGAAGTTTCTGGAGTGGGAAGACATTTCATTGCCGTTTAAACGCCACAGTAATCGCGAGGCAACAAAGCTTTCGGTTTCAAGTCAGCTGTAGATTAAGACAAGAAGTGTGTGCTGCTCTTCTAGGCTCGCTAGTGTTACTTTTACTTCCGATGATTCTTCAACCCCCTCACCCTTTTATTCAAAGTTTGAACTGCGTTCCGCCTTTTCGATTTTAAAATACGGAATCTCCTCGGCTGTTGAAGCAATCGATTGCTGTAGTAAAATGTTTTCGTTCTGTCTTAAGTGTAAATTTAATCGATATTTTTCCGCAATCCGTCGATGGGGTTGAGGTTTGTTTGCTTTTGCCATAGCTGAGCAGAGAGAATTTGAATTTTTCGCCGTGAAAGTTTTTGTTAAAAAAAACAACAAGCAATCAGAAGGATCGAAAGATGGATGGACAGATAGCAGCAGCAAAAAATCTGAGCATCCTCTTTTCCTTGCGATGAAAGCGGCTAAACGGAACCCAATTTTGCGGCTTCCCCAAAAACATCAGCAGCAATTTCATCGATGGCAGAGAATCCGATGATTTGCAAACATGTATCGTCGATGAAAGGTGCCGTTGGAATGTTACGTGACGCAGATCATGTGGAAGTGAATGACGAGGGAAGTGATTTCATTCCTTCGAAGCAGGCGAAGGGCTACGTGATGAATGAACGGATGAAAGTGTTTCGACGGAGAGACCGATCGAGTGGGTTAATGAAACATTCAAACTGACCGAAGATAACGTGCGGGAGAAAGAATCAACGAGATTGTTATTGATCTTCACTCATCCCTTGGTTTCAACTTTGTTGCAACATTCGAGCAACGCGACAGCTTCGTCGTTTATTGAAATAAATTGCGAGAGTTTATTCAATCGCGAGAAGTTTCATGCGAGTGGATTAAACATTTATTAATTAATCCCTCGAATTTTGCCGGTGAAATTTACCTTGAATCGTCTGAAATTCACCAATTGCAAAATTGATTTCCATCCAATTTCAGGTCAATTTACAGAAAATTGTTAACTTGTTTGGCGACTTTTTACTCGCCACAGATGGTCGACGAGCAGTTTTTATCATTTCTTGATACAGAATGTTTTGTTTTTCATGCAAACATCAGCAAATTGATTTTTTTCCATTTCAGTGTAACAGAAAAACCGATACAAAGCTTTAGCAACTTCGGATCTATTTTTATTTGTTCATCGGAATCAAAAATTATTTCCAGATAATTGAGTCAGTTGAATTGAGTCGAGTTATGTTGGCGAGAGAACGCAGGGACGGACCTGATGGGGGAAGGGAAGCGATTTAAATGACTGGTGATTGAAGGCAAGCTTTGAGCTGGCAGAGAAATCAGCTACAAGCAATCAACTTTCTTTTTCGCAACCGAAACAGCTTAGATCGCTCGCTTGTGTAACATGTGTGAAACACGATAGCATCTAACATTCATCCATTCGCTGCTCTGTGTCAATACAAAAAGTTTTGTGCAAATACAAAGTATCGTCGAGTTTTGATTTCCTTTCTCATTGAGTTCTGATTCTGCTCTTCTCGGTTCTTAGGCAAAAGTTTTGAACTGAAATAAATTTCGAGGGATCAGTCGAAGGAAAACTTTTTTATTAAATTTTGTGACCGAGTTAAAGAGACGTTTGTTCAAGGGGAAAAGTTTCATGAGAGTTTCTGCTTCGTCGCGGAGTTCTGTGCGGCACTTTATGACACGATTTATGACACTTTCTGTCATTGATCTGTTGGTAAAGTTTGAGTTTTTGAAAAAATGAAGTTTCAAAAATTCTTTGAAAACATTTCTGAGTCAGAAATTCTGACTTTTGTGTCCAAAAATAAATGATTTTTCTTAAAATAAATTCTTTCTCTCAAACTTTATCTTTTCCTTGATGTTTGCAATTTGATAATTTGCCTTCAAAATCAGCAATGTTTTTATATTTTGTCTCCTTTCAGTCAGATACATTCCAATGATGTTACTTTAATTTTATTGTTGGTCCATTAAGCGAGACCAATTAAATCCTTTTCCCTCAAAACATTTGCGACTGATGACGACTCAAGCAGTCATTATTGTCGAAGAAAAGTTATTAAATAGTGAAACAAAACATTCAAACGAGCGTCTGCTCGCTCAAATTGACAAGATGTTACGCAGCGTGGCAATCATCAGTGAGAATTACGCAAAATGCTGGCAATCAAGAAATCAACGGATGGAAAGACTTGAGAGGATGCAAACCCACATACAAGATACTAAAAATGTTTTCCCGAGGAAACCCTTTTCATTTAATTGGCCAAAGAATCTCTGATAAATCCAGATCCATGTAAAAGCTTGTCGCATGTTATCGAGATGTCGAGAACCCTCATGCCGAGAAAGGGGGAAACGGGATTTTAATCTCTGCCCAGGGATTAATGAAAGTTATGGAACATTAATTGTTTATTGTCGTGCAAGAAGTTAATTAGATGAGACAAGAGTCAAACAATCACAACAGCGTCTAACGATTAAGAAAAGGTGAAACCACAAAGGATGAATGACAGCGAGGCTGTTGAGAAAATTGGCAAGAAAATCGATGAAGTTTTGATGGCCACACGTTCCGAGTAAATCTCTTCCGTCATCTTCATTCGAGCCGAAGTTTAATTTCACTTGAAATATTTGCAAAACGACTCCCCGAGAGTGTCCACACATAATCTTCTTCTACTAATCGCTCTAATCCTCAACGGTATTTCTCTCAATGGTTATCGCATTCCGGCCAATTGTTGTGTTGTTAACGCTTAATCTTACACTCATTTTTCTCCTTCCCTCTCGACTGGCTTGCGGTGTTTTCATCCGATTTTCCACCCTCACCTCAAAGAGCAAATCTGTTGGAATCCCAGGACTGAATTTTTGCGCAAATCGCCAGTAAAAATGGGAAAATTAAATTATAGCAACTTGATTATTCTGTAACACGGAGCTGAGGCTTTGAGGAGATCCCTGCTGAGGCTGTAATCGGTCGAGATAATAATTGGCGGTTCCGGGTCCTTTTGCAAAGTTCAGGTGAATCCAAACGAGAAAAATCGTTTTGTGGGTAGAAAATCCTCAACATTTTTTAAGGGATTATTGTGAGGATTTTCACTGCCTTCTCCGACAAGTCCTTGCAAGGGACAACACATAATCTTGTCAGAATTTAATCGGCTGAGTTGCTACACATTTTGATGATGTTTCTTCCTTAGCATACCTAAGCAAATAATTCAAGAAGCGATTTGCTGGAAAATTAGTCGATTAAAGAAACAGAAATTGAGATTCCTAATTAATACAAAATAACAATGAAAGTTGGTTGGGGAACGTTTTTTAAATAACGTTGATGATTGAGGGTTCTGCAAGAGCGTTTAAACTATGCAAAAGTGAAGTAATTCTAGTGATATTCGTGACGTTTTTCCCGAATTCCCCCCAAACTGTTCGCTCCAACACTTCCTCCTGAAAACAAGTAAACAGTTGAAGACGAAAGTTAAAACTTGAGCAATAAGCAAAACCGATTAAGATTTCTTTAGACAGGAAAACTCCCCCGCAATTCTCATCGTGAAACAAAAGGAGAAAAAAGTGGAATTTAATACTTTTTCCACATAAAACTTAACGACTTTAAAATTATTCACGAGGGTGTTGTTTAATTACACATCGCGACGCGTTTTACGCTTGTTTCCTCCCACGCACTTTTATTTCCACTTTTGAATTTTGTTGTCTCGAGCTTTCTCGTGTAATTTAATTTTGACAAGGAAGCGAAGTTGTTACAAGATGTTTACATTTTATTAGACGATGTCAAACTTAGGGGCTGATAATGACACGAGTTGCTTTTGGTTTTGTTTTGCCTGTGATAAGATAGCAGGCACTTGATCAGATGCAATGAGAGCGTGAACCGATACGTTGGCCGATCATGCTGGTGCTGCCTTGGTAGCCTTACCAGCTTCTCTACAGCTCTTCATAATTAAACCAAACAGCATTGACTATGCTGTATGCTAGCAGTATGCATTAAATGAAATTTCTGCTACTTCATTCCGCTGGGTTGTAGCAATTTCAAGAGATATCTGAGGGTTGAGCTGCAAATTACTCGAGAGATTCTCGCAGTTTAGCAGTCGAGTTAGGATTCCAACGGATTACAGTCAAACGACGACAAGGCATAAGATCAGCGATTAACTCTTGTAAGTCGAAAACATAAAAATAAATAAAGTAAACTCTTTCTTAGCTTGTGGGGATGCTTCGGAGCCTTCGAGTTTCGGTTGAGATGCTACAAGCAAATTAAACTTTTTGACTTTTTGTTTGCGCTCGTTCCACTCGTTACGCAATAATTATAAAATTTTATGACAACATAACTTTCGTGTCTCCCTGACACGACTTCAACTCTTTCTTGCCGCATTTATTTGTTGCTCCGAGGCAGAATAAAATCGACGACAATATTTTTTATCTCGAAGAAGAGAAGGAAGATTGAAGATTTGTTTAGGATTTCGCGCCGAGGGTTGAAAAATATACAAATATTTGATAACAGCGCGCGCGAAACAATGTCGGAGCGGAAGCAGAAGTTGGAAATTAAAAAGTTGCTGTTTATGAAACCCTTTTATGTGAATGAGAGTTTTGAAAGGATGGGGCAAAGGTTATAAAAGATTTTGAGGGGTTCAAGGAGCGCATAGAAGTTCAGTCACGTATCAAATTCATTTACAAAGCCTGACGAGATCAAGAAACTCATTCGTGATGCTGCATGAGGCATCAAAGCCATGTGAAACTAAATGAACTAAATTCATTGCTTGACCCATTGACAGTGAAGTTCATCAGATCACAAACAATTCAGATTCATCTCAAACTGCTTGGCAATTCAAAAATTTCATTAAATTTCATCAGCGCTTTCTCTAACTTTCCTCCGTCAATTAAAAAGTGATAAAACGTTGAATCAGCATAATCTCGAATCCCTTTCTGTCCCACAGAATTAATTTTTTTAACGTCCGACAACAAAAACTTTGTGCTGAACTAGCGGAAAATTGTGGTAATTTGCTGTAATGTTAACAGTCCGCAAGGGGTGATTCCATTGGACTTTCATCGTTGTCTTCTTGCCTCCAACAACAACAGACGTTCGCTTAAGGATACTCGGCAGTGAGTTCAGTGGCATCGCTCACAAGGGAGCAATAATCATCAACATTCGCGCCGAGTCGTAGAAGAGTGTCGACAAACGAGCGGAAAATTGTTTCGATGACACGCTGCCTGCCATCACCATTGACTCACAATTGTTTCCATCCATCCGCAGTTCCTGTAACTTCAAGCACCAGCAACTCCCTAAGCTCCCATCTGTAAGCAAATCACACACGTTTCTCTACCCGAATGTTGATGACTCTAACGATGTGTTTCGATCTGTTATTTGTTTATGATTGTAAGCGCCCCCAAGAGACCCAGCGGCAACTGCTACCCAAAGCGAATCTTTTATCGCAAACTGTTCTCCCCTCTTTTCAATAATATTCACAACATTCTCTGCTTTTATTTTTATTTTTCAATAAATAATGGATAATAAACAATCTTGAAAGAAGGGAAAGTTTGCTGTTTTGTTTTCGTAGGCACAAGTTCAGAGATGACGAAGGCAAAGCGTTGATGGGGGAACCGTTATGATTATTAAAACGACTTCGGATGCTGAATTCCGTTAATATCATTAACTCGAATGGACAACGAAAGGTTTGATATTCATTTTGAATACAAACGGCTTCATTTGCTGCTTCGAAGTTCGATAGAAAATATCTTATGTGTCGTCTTGCTCAATGAATATTGAGCGTCAGACGACGAAGGGGAAATTAAACTGTAAATATTGTCGGAAGAAAATTAAAAATATCGTTCGATGATAAAGAGTTTTCTGGGTAATTGTGGACCTTAGGACAGTGCTGGTGCCATTGAGAAGATCACTTGCAGTGACGCTTTGGTATCCTTAGCAAAACCTTTAGATGTTTGCTTCAGCGCCACCACTGTCACCTCCTAGCAGCTCCAGAATAATCAGTGAATTTGTATGCGCTACCGAAGCTCTTGGAAAATGTCGTTTAGCTTCAAGCCGAGTGAAGCATCATGAGACATAAGAGCGAATGAAATTTTTCAAGGATTAAATCAGAAGAGAAAAATTTCACTCCGGAAGGAAAAATCTAAGCTGAGCACATGTTGATTGCCCTGTTTATGTTTTCCTCTCATCGTTTATGATGTTAATTGAGTGATAATTATGAACCGACACAATTTCATTGTTGTTTCCTGCTCTGTAGTTACGTCGGAATGTTCTTAGTTAATTAACAGCAAAACTGGTCAACTCGAGCTGACATGAAAAGTTTTCCCTTCGCACTTGATTCGTTAAGCACTCCTGACATGCTTCCTTTTGTTTCCGATACCATAATTCATGAGGACTCACTTGATGGCGTTTTAATAGTTTCTGCATCTTGTCCGAGAGCTTCCGAAACTTTTTGTTGCTCGAATTTTCAGTTTAATGGGAAAACTCCTGCTGCGTTTAGTTGATTTTCACTTGGGAGTCGTTGAGAAGTGGAAAATGCCTTCACGGGTGGTCCCGTCATAGTTTCAGCCACTCTAGAGCATGATTTGTGGGAAAATCCTGCGACACTTTTCCTCTCTCTGCAAGAGGGGAGACGGAGGCCAACGGCGGCTGTTAAATTGCCATCATCTCCGCTGCCTCCCTCTCTCACTATCAACTGATAATTTATCGCTAAACTTTTGTCTTCTTTCTTTCGCTACGAACTGACTGTTCCTTTAATTACATTGTAATGGGACAATTTTTTACTCTTGAGTTGATGTTTTATATTTTAAAAAGGGCAAGTCCAGTGATGTCAATCCAGAGGCATAAAAAGTCAAAGATGTCTACGTAATGACGGCTATAAGGTCAGCTTGTAATAAGCTTGAAGTGTTCTTTGTTGATTGGTTACATCACTGGCAAAATCACCACCCAGATTACTCTCATCTCCCACTCCCGCCTCGTTCACTTTCCTACCTCGATTAATTTCCTCGTCTTTCCACTTCTTATTTGCTTTAAATATCAAATTAAAGACTCATTTACGTTCGCTCGTTGACGTTGACAAGCGACAGCAATGAGAGACAACAATAAACACCCACAACCATTGCCGCAATCTTCATACGCAATCGAGTGTTGACTTGCGAGTGGCTTTTCTTCTGTGATCATGTCGATGATACCCCCGGAAGAAATTGATGTTAGACGCAATGACGACGGAGACGGGGAGACGTAGAAGTGTAAACATCGTCTTAGGTTCGAGTTATTTATGTCTTTTCTGTAGTTCGTTGTCTCGAGGATTAAGTGACTTGTCGTCGAACAAATGAGCCTTCAAGACGAGAATGAGAAGGAATTTCAGTGAGAAGTGGAATGCAAAAGTTCCCTCAACTCCTACCACGCGCTTCCTGCAAAGCTTGCACGCAACAAAGAAAGCAAAACAACAAAGCTATTACCGCTTCTTCTCGTCTGTTCGACATCTCTCGATTTATGATTATAGATTTTCGCTTTTATTTCTTTCTCTCGGCAAGGAACGACTCAAGCGGCAGTAAATAGCAGAGAAGATTATTGAACAGAGGGCGAAATTATAATCTTAAATGTAAGCAATTCAAACGGAGACTCTGGCGAACGTCTTATTGTTTGGCTAGCATGCTGTGGGGTGAGACGTTTTACTATCGACTTCTCCCCTGCTGGCCTTTGCCCTGGGAATGAGAGGCAAGAAGTTCCAATATCGAGTGGAAAAACGAGACAAAAACACGAAGCGAGTAAATCGAAACATCAATAAAAGTCTTTTTGGGGGTGAGACACATGCAAAGATTCATATTGCTGCGGGAATCATGAGATATTTTGCTATTGCGATTTATGATTCTAAAGTTTAACGGATTTCAATATTTTGAATATTAATCCGCCATATTCTTCTTCTTCTTCTCTAGCGCAAGTTTTTCGTCCGTAGAAAATATTGAAATCCAGTGAAAATGGAAGACTTTGAGCACGCAGTTCTGCACTACTCGATGCTAGAGTACCTGTTCAAGCATCTCGCATTGACGCAAAGCTCATCGAGCGCTGTCTGGGAAGGATTCAAAGCTGAAAATCCTGAATTTGTTGGAATGTCCGCAGGTGAGAGAAAAGTAAGCAAATCACTAAGCATTACTGATAGAATGGTTTACAGAAGAACTGAAGATGATGTTCTGGCGTGATGTCTTTCCTGACATTGACAACTTCGAGCTGCTTACGGACGACATGATGGATTACTTCAAACAGGAAAGCATTTACACGGAAATGGATCCGCAGGTTCTCGAGTCGCTTGCTCACAACGAACCTAAAGGAGAAGGCAAGGACTACAAGGTGTTGATGGCACCAGATCTCGACGATGTAGTTGCTGGTGCACAGGAGGAGCCTTCAAATCTGTTGAGAGTGACTGAAGCCTTCCGAGAAGTGACAGTGTATGAAGGATCATTCGCATTCGACACGGACTCTGATGACGACGAGAATTGCATGAAGATTGCAACAAAAGCACAACCGAAAGTAGAGCAAGCTGACGATTTCCTAGCAAGTCTGCTTAAGGCTTTTGGAGCTGTTCTGGGTCATGAAGGTAATCAAATACCCACTCGCGAACAAATCGCTGAAAATCTGGCTAATCCAGACGTTCTGAAAGATGCCGAGGACTTGAAGAAGCTACCAGAGGGTGTTCAGCAGTACCTGCATCAATTTGAAATGTTCAAGCCACCAGTTCGCGAAGATATCGATGAACTAGAAGAGAATCAAGAGAACTACGATGCCAGTTCATTGCTCGACGTGCCAGGCTCGTATACATCTGCAAGAAACAACTCTACACGATCATCAGGTGTTTTGACTGATACAAGCAACCAAGCTGTTGTTGGACTGTCTGCTGTTTCGACTGATAGAAGCACCCGAGCTGTAATTGGCAGAAAGACTCGATCAACATCTTCAAACTCAAGCTTCAAGACTCCAGCACAAACATCGACGCCATTCACGCCAACCACTAGCAAGCTGCTAATTGCTCCAAGCCTCAATGCCCGAATGGGAAAGTTCATGACTAAGTTCAAGAGTGCCAAGCGTCGTCGCTCATCTCCTGAACCGAAGTGACTTCCAACGAACTCTCCCAAACAGTTCCTTCGTTCGACACGATGCGCATCTTCTACTCTTTAATTTTCTCGCTTTTCATGTGAACTTTAATTAACATTTCTTTTCAAACTGTACCCACAAAAGTGTACACAAATCTAAAGTTGACTCTGCCACAAATAAATTGATTGACAAGTTAAATCAAAGTTTTGATCGCCATAAGCTGCAGCATGAGAAACAAATAGTGTTTTCTGCAACGAATTGCTTTGCGTTTCCCCCTCGTTTGACCTGAGGGATCGGCCATCGACTGTCAAGGTTAGTTCTGAAGACTTTCTGCTGAATCATGAAACGAACGACACAACAAATTTCACTTCCAGTAATCGCCTTAGATTTGCACTTTTCCTTTCTTTTATCTCTTATTGCCGATTTTCCTTTTTTGCTGGCCAGCCACAAACAACAACAGCAACGGTCATTTGTTTCTTTTACAGCTCTGTCGTTTAGGGCGTGTGTGGATGAACACAAAGTCGTTTGATTCTATATCTCGAGATTGCAGCGTTTTATTTTTTTACGGAGTTTTGTCTTATTCGATGCTTTAACTCATTGTTGTAAAGTTTAGGGAAAAGCTCGTCAAGCTTTAATGAGAGATCGCAGCTCTTGTCGTCGCTCTCTTGAAGCGAAAAGTGAAGCGATTAGACAAACGTGTTGATTGCTAGATTTATTCAAAAATGCAGGCAATTAATAGCGGAAACAGCGCTGACTTCAAGAAGAGATTGAAACGAGAGTTCAATCGACTGAAGAAGCTTCAAAAGACTCCAGAAGAAGAAGTTATTGCTGCTCTTTGGGTCGATCAACGGTGAGAAAGAAAAATGTTCCGAGTTTATTTATTTCTTTGTCCACGTTTAGTAACAAAATCAAGGAAAATGTAAGAGAGTTGACGCAGAAAACGAAAGATCTAAAGTGTGAGTTTCTCGACGATATCGGTGAGACAGAACACCAAAAGCCGAGGAAAGCTAAAGTGATCGATAACATGAAAACAAAGCAATCGGCTCCAGCTTACGAGCTGTCGAATGCCGTTGCAATCCCGAAAATGTGGGCTTGGGTTCCGATACAACAAAACTTCAAGGTCGAAGATGAAACTGTAAGAGATTTATTTATTTATTCGCCTATTTCAGTCCATCGTTGGACTGTAAGTGATGCAACGGATCAAGTGGTGATGAACTAATAAATTTCACCTGCGCAGGTTCTCCACAATATCCCTTACATTGGCGAAGAGGTCATTGACAAAGAACCTGATTTCTTCCACGAATTGATGGAAAACTACGATGCCAAATCCACGGAAGAAATCATAGACGATGAGTTGTTCGTCAAGTTAGTTGAGGCCATGATTCCGCATCAGTCAAACGGCGATTCTGCCTCTGCCACAAACGCAGAAGGAGAAATTCCTTTTCCGAACAATTTGCTGTTCACGGCAATCAGTGGAATGTTTCCAAGCAGAGGATCGGCTGAAAAGCTGCGCAGAAGCTACTGTGAACTAACCGGAAGAATCGATCCCAATCAGCCTTTCTGCGCGCCAGATATCGACGGTCCAAATGCTGAATCTCTCTCATACGAACAGACACTACGTTCTTATCACAAGTTGTTCTGCAGACGCTGTTTCAAATACAATTGCTATACACATGGACTTTCGTCTAAACCTGAATGGGACTTGCAAAAACGCAAAGCGCTCGAACCCAGCGATGAACCTTGCGGCGACAATTGCTATATGCACATGGGAGGCTTCAACACGACATCGACTACAAACAAGTCTAAGGAATCATTAAAAATTGAGCCTGGAACTGCTCCGTACATTGAGCCAGATGATGTTTGGACTGGTTCTGATCAGTCTCTCTTCCGAGTCTTGCATAGATCCTTTCTCAACAATTACTGTGTGATCGCTCGAGGCATTCAATACAAAACATGCAAGCAAGTTTACGAATTTGCCCAAGAAGAGTTGGAGCATATCGAGCCCGTAGAATCAAGCGAACATGTTTCTCCGACGAGAAAACAGCACAAGAAGAAACTGAACGCAGATCTATGGACCATACATAACCAGAAGAAAGCTCGCAAAGATCAAAACCAGAACAAAATCCTGAGCTACGTTCCTTGCGATCATCCAGGACCGTGCAAAACCGGATGTCACTTTGGAAGCTCCGGCTTCTGCGACAAGTTCTGCAAGTGTCCGCCAAAGTGTCCAAACCGATTTCCAGGATGTAAATGCAAGGGTTCATGCAGCACGAATCAGTGTTCATGCTTCTTGGCTCTCAGAGAATGCGATCCAGATCTCTGTCAATGCGGAGCACATCCTTTCGAGCTGGATAAAGTGACTTGCAAGAATGTCAACGTGCAAAGAGGATTGCGCAAGCATTTGTTGTTGGCACCAAGTGATGTTGCAGGCTGGGGAATCTTCCTCAAAGACGGAGCTGTAAAGAACGAGTTCATCAGCGTTAGTGATTACTTTCCTACAATTGAATTTGTTATTTGTACCTTTCTTTATTCGCAGGAATATTGCGGCGAGATCGTATCAACGGATGAGGCCGAGCGGCGAGGGAAAGTCTACGACAAACATAAGTGCAACTATTTGTTCGATCTTAACGAAGACTTCGCCATCGATGCAACGCGGAAGGGAAACAAAATTCGATTCGCAAATCATTCCACAACACCGAATTGCTACGCTAAAGTTCTGACGGTGAACGGCGACCATCGCATCGGGATTTTCGCCAAGTGCAAGATTCAACCAGGCGACGAGCTTTTCTTCGATTACCGCTATGCAACTGAACAACTTCAGTTTGTGGGGATTGAAAGAAAAATTGAAAAGCAGTAAGAAAACAGAGAATATTCTAAGCTTAGACTCAGCTGCTGCTGCTTCTCTTTACAAAAATATTATCGTCAATAAAATAAACATTTTCCTTTCCTAAAATTCTGTTTTTGAGTTTAAATTTTTCTCGTGAAAATCTCTTGAATAATCAAAGAAATGTGCTTGAAGTTTAGTTTGAGATTGTGAGAACATATTTAAGGCAAAGGGAATAGTGAGAGCTCAATCGATTATATCTTACAATTGTTCCACGGCGAACAGTTAGATTTAAAAGATTGCCTCCCTGTTCACCACCCACTCTCCCCCACCCAAAGCTCTTTCTTCACTTGCTTCTATAGCGAAGTTCTGTCGTCTCCACAACAACTCAAGTGAAGATGGCGCTTGAGCTTTCAATATTTTCGGATCGTTAAACTGGCATCGGTCTCATTACAAAATTTACTAAGTTCAATCGAAAGGTTCTGTTCTATATTATTAATAATAATTAGTGTGCAACTCACAAGCAGTACAAGTTGGCCAGCGAACACCGTACAAAACAATTCACACTGAAGCTTGACCATTCAGAATATACGAACATCGAATAAACTTGTTCTCCATTTTTCTGCTCTGAACAAAAGCATTTATTTCGATAAACTTGTCCAATCCCAATAATTAAGTCTTGTTCTGCTGAAAGAACCCGAAAATTTTCCTTTCGTCACGAGATTTCTGGTTCCTTTCACATTCAGCGGCCGTAAATTTGCCGAGATCCATTCGCCATGCCTTCTGGATTTCCATTCTTTACTTATTTTATTATTTTTCTCCTTCGTCTTTGATGTGATGCGACACCTTTCCTCTCTTCGTCTTTCTTCGTGTCGACTTGATGTAACAATTTTCTTCTTTCTTATTTGTTCTGTCGACGATTGCGAGCGAGAACAAAAGGAGCGGACACATCAATTTGCGGGCACCTTCTTCTTCCCTGCTGCATCAATTAGGGTTCTCCTTTCTTTAATGACCCGATCCGTCACGGAGATCATTTCGCAAATGTCTTCATCTTCGCATGGAATGCACTCGGAATTTTTCTTCGCGGCTTCCTGGTATGCGATGATGCGACAAGTTTCGAGCCAAACTGTCGCTGTTGCCGTCTTGTGAGCTTATTCCGAACCTATTTCCATTCACGACGAATCTGCTTTTCAATTTACGCACTTAACATATCCGCACTAAGTGCCTCAAATGAATCGAAACGCGTTCAATCGGCTGCTTGGCTTCCATCGAGCCGAACCACCCGAGAATGAGATGAGCAAACAGGAAGCGGCTGGTGCTCGGACCGATGCATCCTTCACTCTTCCCAAAACAAACAAAAACACCAAACCGTTCTGCAGAGCTATAAAAGCCCGCGCCAGCAGCTACCGGAATTTTCGATTTTATTTCTTTTCGGGACGGCTTTAGATCATTCTTAAGATAAAAGCGCGCGCATCTCTTTCAGCTTCTGTCCTCACCATCTTTGGACTTTCTTGCACAACGTTTTCCCTCTTCCAGCCATGCGCGCGGCCAACATTTGCTTTGATCTTTTGCCGACACCTCGTCGCCGTTGTTACTGTTGTTGTTGAACGATTTAGCTTCTTCTTTTCTCCTTTTCGGATCGCCATCGTGTGATGTTCATTTATCGTCTTCCGAAATAAATTAGCCGACTGCGGCGTGAGTGAATGAAGTTCGGAGAGGAAGAAATAAAAACATTTCGGCAGCTGAAATGGAAATCAAAGGCGATTAGGCCATTTTTTCGCTTGATGAGTTTTGCAGTCGTTGTGATAGGCATGAGACGATTGAGTGGGGTTGAGAGGGGGGACACAGTAATCTACCTTCTGCGCTTATCACAAGTTGTGATTTACAAGAAAAGATAGCGAAACTTGTTTGAAATAAATCATATTTTTCAATATGATGGCCAACAGGCTACAATGTACGCAATCTTTTTCACTTGACCTCTCTCCTTCTTTCTCGGACCGTCGCTACTAGCGACTCGCTAGTTACCCAATAAACCGCTTGGCTTCTTCCCTCAATCAACCTCGATCATCGTCATTCGATATTTTCAATTTTTCCAACTGATTAGATTTCTAAAAGGTTCCTAATTGATCGAAGGCTCTGGGAGGTTTCTTCGAGCCACTTGTTGAGCGTTTTTGCTCGATGACGCTTCTCGGCTACTGTTGATCAGTTCTCTCGATTTCGCTGCCAACTTTGTTAAACTGCTACCGGATCTCTCGATTTGTTTAGGTGATTTCGGACGCTCAAATTACAAAACTCAACAATACTGCAGTTGAGCGACTCTTAAGAACCCTTCAACGAATTCCGTTGTTGTTGCGCGTCTTGTTTGCTCAGGCAAGTTGGCAAGCTGACTCTCCTCACCTCGATGCTGCCCACGTCGTGTAAACATTTCACTTTTATGATTTTTCACTTCTGAACATTTTCTTTGTTGATTCTCTCGACTTCGTGTTTGCATTTTCGATCTTTTGTTGTTTGCACTTTTTATTGCAGTCGTTCAAGTCGAGTTGGGAGGAACAATTTGGCTTGCGAGAATCCTGGCGAGAAGTTCTTGGGAAAGCCTGAAAAGAAGTTGACGTGATTACGAGACAAGGTTGAGGTTTTGTGGTTTGCAATGATCGGGGAGCAATTAATATAAGCTTGAACTTGTATTGTACAAGGGACGAGTGGTGGGAATGATCATGAATTGCGTCACGAGCTTTAGACACTCGAGGAATTTGTGCAAGGTCATAAGAACTTTCAGGCCTTCGAGCATGACATTGACGATATTCAGATGACTTTTTTGACGCAATCCTCGATCTTTCCCCAGAGAAGTCACCAATGGCATGGGGTGAAGCGAAGAAAAGCAGGCCCAGTCGGTTTATTTTTTCGAGCTCGAACAGCAAACGAGCGACACAATAACAGAAGAAAAGGAAAAAACGGCCAAGCAGAAGACGAGAGAAGAAAAAATTGTATAATACTCGATGTGTGTGGCCCGACGATGTGTGTGGTCCTCTGGCCCCCGCTCTTTTCTGACTTATTTTTTTTCTTTCTAAATAACAACAACAATAACTTTTTATTATTTTTATTCGATCGAGTCGACGAGGAGAAAAATTAAGAGATTTTCTTCTTGACGATGTCGTAGAGGCTTTTCGGATCATCGCGAGGGAGAGATCGAAATATTAATAACCGGGCGGCTGCTGTTTCAACCGACGATCGAGTCTGACCCTCTGCGAGTGTTAATTGAAATGTCGCTTTCGATTCTTTCCCCTTCGATTTCTATTTTTAATCGGGAGTTGAAGGCGAGCAACTCCAAAACGAATTCCAGTCGACTTTTCATTGCTGAGACGCCAGCGAGAAAAATCTGTCGCATTAATTTATTTTTTCGTGTTCCCTCGGCAAAGCCATTAAGTGAATAATTCCGAGAGACGTCAAGACGAAGTTCGCTCGCCTCTGACGAGAAAGTCTCGGTGGGAATTAATAGAAAATCTTTCTCGGGAATCGCAGGAATGTTTACGAGACAGTCTAAGGAAGAAACGACTCCCGACGCAACAACAAACCAACGAAACTCAAATTCAGATTTATACTCCCATGACAAATGAGAAATGTAAATTATGCGCATAGACCAAATAGGAAACCTAGAGTGATCACTTGAAGTGACAAAGCTTAGATTAGCAAACAGCCTCTAGGAGTTGAGAGTCGAGATGATCAAAGTCTGAATGACAAAGTTATCAGTTGTATAATTTTATGAGCTTCGAAAGCTCTTGCAAGCTTTAAAAAAGCTCGTAATATTTGGCCTGCTACAAATAAATTTCTTTGTTCAATCTACATCAATTTTATCCAGGCAACAAATCTCAACTCTTTTCATGTTTGAGTTGACTTTATTTCTTCGTCTTCCTTTCACAGTTTCACTGTTTATTTACTTTTTTTCGTGCTCGTTCGAAGACAAACAGAAAAAGTTTGTGTTTCCATCTCTCGCAATGAATGAATGGAATCGAAGCCGTTAAGGCGCGAGCTTATCTGTTTATTAATTCGAGCGGAGGAAGAGTTTGTTTTGATCTCGATTCCCAACGTAGCTGGAGAGCAACTTCAGGTTACATTAAAGGCGTTGCGCAGGCGATTAGAACTGAACGTTGCACAACAGTCGTTCGCTTTATCCAACTTTCCATTCGACCTGAAAAGGAAAACGCCGCAAGCAATCAATCGCTGGCAACAATGTTGCATTTCGCAAAATCTTTAATTTGTAAGCCACTCAGATGTGACGGCGTTTGAGGAATGAGTTGCCAGTCCCCAAAGATCGTCCCGAAGCCGAATTCCTACGGACAATTATTCCAGGAACCATTAAAGCGACAAACTTGCATCAAAAGTAAATAAATCAGAATTAAAAGTCTCACGTCGATGGCTTCATTTCTGCAATTGACCAGAGCAACATTGTCGTCGTTCCTTCTTTTCGTCGTCGACTTTTTCTGTGTTCTGCTTGACTCGATTGTAAATCTCTTAGACGACAACGACAATACGTAATCTCTGTTTGTGTCGCTGGCATTCTCGCTCTCTCGTTTGTCTTGTCAGGAATCAATGAATGGAATTGTTGTCGAAGCTGAAGTTAGAAAGACGAAAAATGACAACGAAATGAAGAGATTTTCTGTTCTTGCTTTTTTTCAGAATCGTAAGGCTATTCAGCTTTTGTGATTTCTTACGTAAGATATAGTAGGGAAGAGAGCGGGAATGAAGATCTCGACGACGACGAAGAAATAAAACGAAATAAACCATTAAAAAATTGATCATCAGGAATCAGATTAAGCTGCTTTTTATTGCTGTCATAAGCTTTTATTGCGCTCACAGGAAGATCTCGTGAGACGGGCGATGGGAAGACAGGGGAAGGTTACAGGTGATGTAAGAATGGATGTGAATGCTTAATTGAAGATTAGACGGTCGACGTCGAAGGCGAGAAGTTGAAAGCGTGAAGAAAACTTCTTGCGATCGCTTCTATAGAATCGAACACGTTGATCTTTTCCTTTGAATTGGGATCTTGAGAGACAGTGAGACCTTTCTCGATAAACAAGGAGATCAGTTTTCAAGAATAAATCAGTGCCTAGCTCAGCAAGCTCAAACTTTAAGACCTTCTCAACCCAATAAATCAGAGCCCGCTTAAGCCTGGTATTAAATTAAGATACTCGGACTGAGGTTGAGCCTGAAATTCAGTGGGATTGCTTCACGCTGTCGAATGACCTGAGACACCGCATGTTCTATTAATCTGTTCAGTCTATTTGAACAAATGATAGCGACATTAGTGATAGACCGTCTTCACCATCTAGTTTCATCTGTCACCCCATGCCGGATGTCAAACGAAACGTTTTCTAGAATTCGCGACACTTTCTGATTTCAATTTCTCCAAGCAAAATTCGAAACCTCTTCGGCGCACCTCGATCGATCGCATTGAGTGGTCAAATTTAAGCTAGACCAGCGCTGTGGCATCTTGTCAGTCGTAAACTAAAAAGGGGAGAGTGGAATCGAAAGCCAATCCCATGCAAATTATGCTTGTGTCACAGCTGAATTTCCTTGAGTGGTGTCGGTGTTGTGATGTTTTCTGCAATGAGTTATACTCGTTAACGGCAAACATCTGCCAACCTACCAAAAATAAGTGATGTAGATCAGGCAGTCCACATCACTCACAGATCAAACCGGCCAATTTTTATTTCGTTCACCAGATGTGAAATAGCCAAAGGAGAAGAAAATCACATTTTTTGATTGTGTCACATTATCAAGAGTCGTTCGACTGTGCAGAGTTTCACTTTTTTTGTCGTCGGTGCCATCTGGTTAATGATCGCGACTTTTGCGCTGTGTAAACATCCGTAGTTGTTGTTAATCTGTCGAACGTAGGCGGTTAAGACAGCTCGGACGCAAGCAACATGTTCGCTTATCTCGTCGCGTCGCTTATCAACCAGAATTTCCTTTTGCCTTCCTTTCGTCTTCAGACGATCGCCCTGACATTTTTGTTCCTGGCTACCAAAAACGAAACAGTTTGAAGCGTAGCCAGAGTCTTGGTGGGTGGTCTTCAGATCTTGAACGCTTGTATTCTCTTTCAAGCTAATCGCTTCGCATTCGTACGTTGGTATCTGCTGTGTGTGACTTTGCGACATGTTCGTCTCCCTCCTCCCGCTCCTCGAGCCCCCGAGAGATATCATGTGGATCAATCTGGATCGGAGAAGAAGACGAGAAGAGACGAAACGGAGAAGATTTATCAAGATTGATATTTCCATTTCAATATTTTTTGCTTTAATAAAAATTTGTCGTTTCATTCCGCAGGAGACAATTTTCTAATCTCTGATGATGCAGAAACGTTCTGCGGGCACAAATTGTTTGCCCTCGTTTGGTTTTCGGGTTGGCCGGGGCTCGGACTTGGCTGCAGACTCGCATCGTTCTTCGGAAGAGGCAACGTGGGTGGTCTCGGCTCTCTCGTCTTGCCGTTGTTGTTGCCGAGAAGAAACGTCGAAGTTAAATTCAAAGTTTATAACATTTTTATTATTTTGGCTTCGTCTCTCTGATACGGAGAAGTAAAATTATGAGTTTTGGGGTAAAGTTCCCTCTTGATGCTTTTACGATTCTATTTTGATTTGATTGAAACGTAAGATGGACCTTCACGAGATCTTCATTAATAATCATTAATATTTTCAACAATAGAAGTGGAAGGGTTTGCTCGCTTGATTGATTTAGGGTCATTTCTCTCGATCTCCTCTCCTTTGGGGGTAAAGTCATTTGAATGCTGGTATTTTAATTAATCTCGGTGGACGGCGGAAGAAAATACTTCGAGAACTGAGCGCAAGAATTTGATTGATCTGTTATTTATGCTATATTGCCCTGTTATTAGATGGCGCCATTGGCAGCCAAGCATGGCCAAAATATTGCAAGCAAAGCAACTAAATTTTTAGAAAATTTAGTTAGTGGCTTTACTGAATAAATTCCATTTTCGCCTGAACTCAACAAACCGCTCATAAGCAACCTAGTTCATCGTGACTCGTAGCGACATTGTTGTGATGACGATCTTGCAAAGTTCTTCAATTTCCTGGAAAAATTCTTTGAATCGTTCTCAAGACTAGGCATATTTGATCTCCTAAAGAAGCTCGTAGCGTTCAATCCATAAATTTACCTTGTCCAACTAACATTACTGACGAACATTCCCTTCAATTTATTAGGAAGGCGCCCTTAAGCTATAATTCGGCAAAAAGCCGTTGATCTACTCAGGCACATTCCAATCCCCAAAATGAAAGCGAAACATATTTCCGCGCCAACTGAAAGTTCCACGCGATTTCTTACAAATTGCTTTGATGGAAAATTGCGCTGATTCGGCTCCTCGCTATGCATCAACAAAGTATCGCAGAACTTACAGAAACTTCCAGAGAGAAGTTGTAAGAAATATCTAGAGAGCAATCGGAAGCTCGGAGAATTGCAACGATCGAGAGCAGAAGCATAAGCGAGGGGTCGAACTGGAGAAACGTCACCGATGACCGTTGATCGCCAAGCTTCATTAGCCGTCTCGCAGCACGAAGCGTCTTCAGTTTAAATGGGGTCTATTAAAAACCCTTCGTCTTGATGTTCGAATTATATTCAAATAAAAAGATTTGCACGAAACTCTCAATTAAGTCATTTGAAAGGCCAGCAATTATCCCGAAAAAATTATGATGCACGCATCGTAAAACTGTAAGAAGAAATGTTGGAATGGGAGAGCTTACGGGGACCCCACAAGACGAACGAGAGTGAAGAGAGCAGCTCCGATCGTTGTGCAAGAGCACAGGCTAGCGCAAGAGCTCTGGAAACTGATCGAAGAGCGAGAATCATTTCGAGTGAAACCTTTGACTAAGCAAGACATAAAACGCGACGCTGTCGAGATTATTGGAATAAAAAGAATTTGAATCCTTTGAAGAAGTGAAAGAACGTTTGAGTCGAAGTCGATGCATGTGAAGAGATCGCAGCAAGTTGTAAAATATCGCAGATATCTCGCATGCGAGTTGTAAAGTGAATTTAGTGAGCAAAGAAATCTTGAGCTGATTACCGTCGCGAGGCGATTTGATAATCTGAAAGAAAGAGTTGAGCGGCCCACGTCGCTGGAAAAGTTTCATTTAAGTCGTAAAAGCGTAAAGGGAAACGCGGTACAAAAATAAAAGATATTTTTAACGAAAAATATTTCCGTGAGAGACGACGAGAAAATAAGAAGGAAAATGATGGAAGAAATGTAAGAAGCATCGACGTTTTGGTGAAGTTTGTGGCATAAATTGCACAATTTTACAAGCAAAAGTGGATTAAGGTGCTTCACGGCCCTTCGATCGCGAGTTTATGGGACAAAGTTTATTGGAATCCGCGCGGAATCTGCGCTGAAAAAATATTCCTCCGATCTCCGAGAGAACGAGAAACAAACATTAAATTAAGACATCAAGAAGAAACATACAACAAGAGAAGGAGAAAAATATCGTAAAGCAGTGCCAGTGACCGTAACCGATTTGATTCGTGTTCAGACGGTTTATTTGTTGTGCGATCCATCTCGCGGATCCTTCTGCCGTTTGCTTGAAAATTGTGGAATTTATTCAGTCGACACGACGTGCTAAGTTTGCTTATCATGAAACCGTTTTACAGATCGACATTCTTCCTCTCGCGCGCAACGAACGACTGCTCACCGACCAGATCGAGTCATGGCAGTCAGAAATAGAGAAAATCTCGTGGAAAGCAATTCTGACAATCCGCCCAAGTGTCGGGAAAGTGAAAAGCGAATAATAGAAAGTGAAAACAAATCGAGAATGGGCTTGCCGATAAACGAGTCAATACCGCGCGTGCCTGATCCGCATCCGGAGACCTCGATCGTCGAGGACGAGAAGCTGCTGTCGGATTTGTACATCAGGACGAGCTGGTTCGATGCAGCGCTGGCTCTCGACCAGATCGAAAAGGTGAGCTGAACTTCTGAGAAAGACGCTCGAAGCGAAAGAAGAAATGTGTTAAGTGTGTGCAGTCGAAGGAATGCAGTTTATGGTCGAAGAGAGCGGCTGGTTCTGTCTGTTCGTGGAATGCGAGCTGGCTCGAGAAGGTCAATTCTGGGGAAATTCGGTCGTGCATGCAGTGGAGCGAGTCCTTGAGTGATTTATGACGTTCGACAGTGACACTGCGGGACGTTTGAAGGCAAATGAACCGTTCGTCTTACTGGTCACAGTGGAAGAGACCTGCAATTATTTTCTCAATCAAACAACAATATAAAAGTCTTCCATTCACAACCAGCCTAAACCGTTTGTTTCTCCGCTGCCTCGACGGTTGTCGCGACCACCCAACATGAAAAAACGTCTTTTCGCCTTGTTTTTTTCTTTTCGCATCTTGCAAAGCTCGTCGGTGAAAATTTCCGTAATCGATTCCGAGACAACACAAAATCTTGGTCAGAATTTAAGCGCCACGCTGACGGAATCGATCGGGATAATGATTGGCGAAAACCTATTCGGACGTTCCACTCACTCTTTCGGCTGAATCATTTTGATCGAGTTAATGGCTCGAGAGCAAAGAGAACTACGAAACATAATTAAGCTAATGATGGCTGGCTCGGAGCAGGACTGGCTCGAGAATGATAATTAAAACGTCTATAAATGAAGACTCCAAGACATTGATTGAGACATTAAATCGCCATCGCTCGCTCGAGCTTTACGATCGAACATAATCTTTTGTGTTGATGGCTTAGCGGTTTTTCTCTCCTTTTCTTGATCTTTTGCATAAATTTATGTGATCTCATCGGCCGACCACCATCGCAACGTCCTTACGACCGGCCTCACCCCGCAGCGCCACCCAGGCTCGCTTTTGATTCAATTAGCGCTCGCACACGAGTTCTTATCTTCAAGGAGCGAATGTGTGCCATTCGAGCAGTTTTCATTTTGTGTGGGATCACGGCAGATCGCCGAGAATGATAGTCGTAAAGTTAGACTCCAATTTAATGTGTCACATAACTCTCCGCACAAATCTTCGCCAGGCCCATCCCTGAAAAATGATCTCGTAGAGACGATTTGTTGCTGATTATTTTTTGGAAATTGGTTTATGACTTATTGAAGTTTAACGAAAGCTGGAGATCGTTAGGCAGTTGGGACACAATATTCTATATTACAAAGTACCTTGTGACATTTTGAGAAAATATTTCCAACATAATTGGCGACATAAATGTTTTGATATGTTCCACATTAATTAGTTCAAATTTTACATTATCTGATGATCGCTTCTTCAACTCCTTGAGCCGCTTGCATGCCTCATGAGCCTGTGATAACCACCCAATCATTGCCCTGCAACCCAGAGCATCTCCTGAAATTGAAACCTATACTTAACTAGCCAATCTTTCCTCGAAATATTTCTCGAGAGCACGAATGAAGTCATCAAAAAAGAGTAGAAAATTGACCTGCTGGGCCTTTTTTCTTCTCGAATCTGGACACAAAAAGGGCCTCGAAAACATCACAATCTATACTTCTCGTCGTTTTCTACCTGATCAGCTTTTGTTGCCTCAACATTCATTTTTTCTTTCTCGTGAAACGAAGAAAACTCACATTTTATGTTCAAGCTCGAGTCTTCAGTTTTCGAGTTTGGAACTCATACGGAGGGAATGCGGTAGATCCATCGGCGCGCGTGTGTGTTTGTGTGACTATGATGAGTCCAACACATAAATCTCTTTCGCCCGCAGAGATTCCGCACCAACACGAAAACGTCGCTGTTGATATCCGAGGAGGCCCACAACCGAGCAAGAGAGCCGTGCGCGTGAACAGCGTGGAATGGCGAGAGCAGAAGAACTATAATCGATAGCGATGGGATGAATGTTGGGCACGTTTGACGATGGCTCGTTCGATTGAAGTGACCGAATAGTGACGTCGGCGAGAATTCGTCGCGAGAATGTGCCGCAAAAGCTTAGAGATGCAGGAAGTGATTGCGCAAGTTTCAAGTCTCAGACTTCGATGGTGGGTGGGCGAAGCATGAATGGCTAAGCAGCCAAGACTTCTATTTGCATCCGAAACCACCGGAGAAAAGTCCGAAACGTTACTTTTTCCATGCTGCCTTGCCTTCGCCGCTGCTTTTCTTCGTCTTTAATTTCTCTATTAAATTGTTGTTGTTCCTCTTTCTTCGAACGAGGCTCCGAGCCGCGCGATGCTGGCGCGCGGGGGCCAACGATGCTGATAAAGTTGTTATAGCCGGAGCGGACTCAGCAGAAGGAAAATAGTTTTCCCATTCGCTGCCGCCTCCGAGTGCGATAGACTCACCGCAGAGATTTCTCAATAATCATTTATTTTCGATTCGCCTCGGCGGACGTTGGGCCACGTTTTTCGTTAATCTCCATGCCGCGCTCCGCATTACGTCTCTGCGCGACTCGAGACCGCCAGTGTAATATCTTCATTAAGGTTTTCTCGTTCCTCCGCTCTTTCTCTTCTTTCGCCCATTTCTGCTTGTGTGTTTCTATCTTCAAGGCGTAAGCGGAGACCCCCGAGTAAATGAAGATGTTGTATTTCTTCTTCTGCCTTTCGCGTTACGGAATCGATTGACGAGTCAATTTTACTTTATTTTTAAAGATTTCTTTCTTGTTTTTATTTTGCTTCTTTTGGGCCTTTTGTCGATGTCTCCTTTTGTTGAATGATTCTTTCGTAAAGTTTTATTTTGGGTCGGAGGGAAAGGAGAAGCGACGACGACGAGATGAATTTGCTTCTGCCAGAAACATCTGTCGCTTGTTGCTTGCACAATTGAGATGCGCGGAACTTCCATTCCGATGAGGATATCGGACGACGAACGAGGCTATTATAAAATTTGTAATGACTTAATTTAGCGTTTGCCGCCGTCTCGTTGTGGCGATGAACATTGTGCTTAGATCGAGTTCGTTGAGCGGACGTTCAGACAGGTGGAAGCTTGTCGATGGCGACTCAAATGATTTGTAATCAAGTGCAAGGCCAAACGATTTTGCAACGGTGATCCACAAAAAGTTTCTGTTGATCTCGTTTCAATCGATACAACGACCAACGAATCTGAATTTCTAAACACCTCAAACTGTGCAAATCCGCGGAGAAACTTAAATTCGCCTCAAAACCACGATCGCTAATCTCAATTGATCACCGTCTCAATGGATCCATTTAATTTAAAATGTTGACTTGGTGGCCTTCGTTGTGCGCATAAAATAGTTTCAGGCTGTCGAGTCGCGGCTCGAGTTTCGTAAAACTGCCGAAAGAAAAGTCCGTGAGCTTGGAGTGAACAGTTTGCACAATTGTTTGATTGTCAGAACCTCCAACGACGAATCCCATCTTCGTCAACATTCTCGAATTGCCTCAGACGACTCTCCGCGCGGCTCTTCTCTTCTTGCTGCGATCCACGCGATCGAGTTCACTCTCTACTTCGCCTGTCGTAATTTAACGAAACTCTCCTCTGGAAAGCTGCGAGAGCCGTCGACTCAACATGGGAGAAACACGGCGATATCGAGAAAGCGAGACGGAACGAACTTGCTCATTTCAGTAGCTGCATAAACTTTTCTTCTTCCTTTGCCGTCTTGGCGGGTTCGCGGTGAAAAAACAAACGAGATTCTAATGTTTCCATAAACAATTCTCTTTCGCAATTTCGCTCATTTGCTTCACACTTCAGTTTTAAAGGAGTCGCGGCGAATCACTGAGCTGCAGAGACCTAAATCGATTGCGATCTGGTCAAACGATCAGTAAGACGATCGGTAACAAAAAACTTGTTTCAAGAGAATTCAAGAAATCTATTGATTCACATTAGCATATGACTTTGTATGATTTTCTTAGTCACTAGTCGGGGCTAAGCGAGCATGCTTGAAAATTACTGGCGCCACCTATTTGCTGTCATGATCTTCGTTTACTTCTGATGAAGTTCTTGTCTACTGAAGACTGACGTACACATCAAATTTTCTATTAGATATTTGTAATTCTTACTAAGAAGTCAACTGCGTAAAAGTCGAGCCGTCCTTTGTTGCCGCAGCCTTGAAAGGAATCCCAAAAAAAATCCCTCAACATTGTGCAGAAAGTAATAAAGCGAGAATTCTACATGTGCAGGCCAGAAATGCTGGAAATTGTGCAGAACGAATTGCCAACCTTGCTGGTTGTTTTCTCCTTCTTGCGGTCCGAAGAGTCGTTTTCCTTTTAGTCAGAATCGAAGATGGGTTGGGCCAAGTTCTGTTAATGATACTCCTGTCTTTACGAGTAAAGAATTTATCTCAATTTTGAAACGATCATCGAGCGGAGAGCACCAAACGAGAAATGCAATTTACGATCTTCGAGAGAAATCGAATGGAAAATCTTTGGCTGATGATTTATGTCTTTTAAATTATTTCTCTTCCATTCCTTCCCCCATTTTGAGGCTGGTGCGCGTTATGATGTGCCGGTGCAGCCTTTCCGAGTACGTGGAATAACTTAATGAACGTTTCAAGACTAAAGGATCTTCAAGATTGAAACAATGTTGCGGTTGATTGCATGCAAAGCTGACGAATTAATTTCGAGTCCGTTCACGTTCGTCATGCCTTTTATCGTTTCGCTTCATCTAGCTCCATTGTCTCTCGACTGTTTAAGAAACTTTTGGTGAAGAGCCTGCAAGAACTCTCGACATTCATGTAACAACATCTCATCCAGTTCTCGACGATGCACTTCAACACCGAATTTCGAGTTTTCCTTTTTTGCTTGATCACGTTTCGTTCTTTGAAGACTCGCACGCACACTCACGAAGCACGTATGAATGAAGCATGTGGAATCGATTGATGTTACATCGACTTCCGGCTTAAAACCTTTTTTCTTTGCGCTGCATATCCGCTCAACCGGCTCAGGCCGAGACATTTAATTGCTCAATCTTCGAATTCTGTGAAGCAATTTACCAATCATCTCAATTACGCAAAACTCATTTTCCTCTTCTCTTGACTTGCAGAACAAAGCCGACGGTCGACGGACGTCGATCTACTTACGTCACCTCTTTCAGTCACATTTCTACAAGTTGGGCCGGAGTATCGACAAGCACGCCGGCATCATCATCTTCATTGCCGTGCTAGTGTTAGGGACGTTCTGCCTTGGACTGAAGAACGTCGTCATTCATTCGAATGTGAACCAGTTGTGGCTTGAGGTGGGCGGCAATCTTGAGCAGGAGCTCGCGTACACAGAAAAGTCCTTAGGCTACATGGACACTTCAATCAACAATCAGCTGTTGATACAGACGATAAAGAACGAGGATGCGACGATACTCTACGATCAAGCGCTCCTAGCGCATCTGAAGGTTGTCAAACAAGCACTGTCAGTCGAAGTTTACATCGACGAGGTGACGTGGACACTAAAAGACTTGTGCCAACTGCCATCAAGTCCACGCTTTGACGAGCACTTCATGGAGCAGATCCTCGATATGCTAATACCCTGCGCCATCATCACTCCCCTCGACTGCTTTTGGGAAGGCAGCAAACTTCTGGGACCCGACAGAGATCCACACATACCGTAAGTGTCTCATCAATTTGAAGGAATGTCCGGGCGATAGTTCCACGAGAAACCGCATAGAAATCGCAGAGGCGACTCGATTAATCACCGAAATTCTTTCTTATCGCCGGCTTTCCATTCCAAGCTTGATTCGCCTAATGTCCAAATTGACACGCTTGACTAAATCGATTCCAATTCCCTCCAACCGGGCCTCGAACAACTCAATTTATTTTCCATTTTTCAAACTTCTTTTTCATCTCCACAAATCGAAAACGAAGACGATTGAGTCTTCACAAGAGAGAAAACGCCATAAAAAACCTGATAGAATTGATGTTGTAGCTCTAATGTCTTAATGGGAGATGCTCGGGAGGTCTTGGATGGGATGAAAGAAAGCGAAAGAGAAGAAGAAAGAAACAAAGATGAAAATTTACTACGAATCCGAGGCACGAATACCACGCAACGCTTACGGTCTCCATCATCTGTTCGAAGGAATGGAGGAAAACGAAGATGAAAGAAATTTCTGAGACGCTGCGATGGTGTTTGTGCTGTCGAATGGAACGGACAAGAACACCCATAAGAGCTCATGTCGCATAATCGCCTGATAGCGGAGAGCGCCATAAAAGAAACATTCTCTAGTCAATGGTTCCGATGATGTCATTTATTATTCGGACTGTGGGGCCGTTGCATAAATTAGTGCTAAGCTTAAGAGCCTTGCTCTCGTGAAATCGATAAATCGAACTGACGAAGTCTCCCATAATTTTTCAACACCTGCCTGACATGATTTCTTGGTGTTAATCTTTGATATCTCCTTCGCAGAATCATCAACGAAAAGTATGGAACGATCAGCTGGTCATCGCTGAATCCAATGCAGCTCTTCGAGGAAGCAATCCGGGAGATGAGCAAGCGCTTCAGCAACGAGGAGAAGGTTGGAAAGACTGATCAGAGTGCGGTGATGAAGGTGGAACAGTACATGAAGCAAGCAGGCATCTCGACCGGTTACATTAAGAAACCATGCTTGAATCCATTCGATCCGCAATGCCCGGAGTCTGCGCCGAACAAGAAGTCGCGTCAATCAACTGACATTGGAGCGGCTCTCAGTGGGGGCTGTTACGGATATGCAGTGAACTTTATGCACTGGCCGGAGGAATTGATTGTCGGTGGAGCGGAGAAGAATTCGACTAATCATATCCGTAAAGCGAAAGCTTTGCAAACGGTCGTGCAGTTGATGAGCGAGCAAGAGCTTTACGATCATTGGAACGACAACTACAAGACTCACTACGCTGGGTGGAACTTGAAGAAAGCTCGCGACATTCTCAACGCGTGGCAGGGAAAGTTCTCGAATGAGGTGAGTTCAACGATCAAAGCGCAACGACATCAACTAACTTTTTAATCCTTAAGGTTCGCAAGCTAATGCGCGAGGAAGGAAACACGACTTATGCCGCCTTCGACTTCAACGCATTCAGTTCAACCACCCTCGACAACAGCCTTCGGCAGCATTCGAAGCCGGATTTCTTGCACCTGGCGATCTGCGTTTTGATCATTTTCGTGTACACTGGTATAGTACTTTATCGATTTGGCGACGCGGTCGAAGGCCAAAGCGGCGTTGGAATGTTTGGAGTTCTTCTGCTATGCTTCTCAACCGCTGCTGGCCTTGGAGCTTGCTCGTTTATCGGCATTCCATTCAATGTGGCAACAACTCAAGTCGTGCCTCTCATCACCCTCGGGCTTGCGGTCTATCAAATTTTCATTTTGACCCACGGCTACGATTCCCGTCGCAACAGCAACGAACAGATGAACACATCGCAGATCCTGAAGAAATATGGATTGAGTATTTTGTTCAATGGAGCGGTTACGGCGACAGCTTTTCTTGGAGCTGCAGTTCTTCCCATCCCCGTTCTAAGATCTTTCGCCCTCCAAGCAGCCATTCTAATCTCCGTTAATCTCGTCGTTATCCTTTTCGTGTTTCCCGCGTTCATCACTCTCGATTTGAAACGGAGACGATCATCGCATCTCGACATTCTTTGCTGTCTGCCACGCTTCACGATGGAATCGAGGAATCACCAGATGGAACCGCTGACCGTTCGTCAGAACGATCTCACAAAGGACGACACATTGCTACCAAACCCGCTAAAGCAGAAGAAATGCTCCAAAATGAACATCAAGCTGTATATTGATATCATCTTGAACGGAAAAGTGAAAGCGCTGGGTATTCTGTCAATCGTCGCGCTTCTCGGGTCGTCAGCTTATGCAACAATCAAATTGCAAGACGGCTTCGAACTCACCGACTTGATCCCACGCAACACAACCGAATACAATTTCATCAGCGCTCAAAGCAAGTTGTTCGGCTTCTACAACATCTACGCAGTCACTCAAGGAAACTTCGAGTACCCGCAGAATCAAAAACTTTTGCGGGAGTACCACGAGTCGTTCATCCGCATTCCAAACATCATCAAGAACGACAACGGTGGCTTACCTGTCTTCTGGCTGAATCTCTTCCGCAACTGGCTGTGGGGACTCCAAAGAGCCTTCGATCGCGACTACGCAAGTGGCGCAATTTCCAGAGAACGCTGGTACCCGACGGCATCAGCTGATGGTATTCTTGCATTCAAGCTTCTCGCGCAAACTGGTCACGTTGACAATCCAATCGACAAATCGCTGATCACTCACAACCGTCTCGTGGACGCCGAAGGAATCATCAATCCCAAAGCTTTCTACAACTATTTGTCTGCTTGGGCGTGGAACGATGCAGCTTACGCTGCTTCACAGAGCAATCTAAGGCCGTCACCTCGCATGTGGCTGCACTCACCAAACGACAAAGAGATGGTGATCCCAAAGAGTGCGCCGTTATCCTACACTCAACTGCCATTTTATCTCCACGGACTGTACACAACGAAAGATATCAAGAATGTCATCGAAGAGATTCGCGGACTTTGCGATAAGTTCAGTGCTCGAGGCTTGCCCAACTATCCTTCAGGCATTCCATTCCTCTACTGGGCTCAGTACTTTAATCTCGACATGCTGATCATCATCGCACTTGCCGGATCAATCGTTGTCACCTTTATCCTCGCGCTGATTTTCCTGCATTCGGTGCCAGCAGCTCTGCTCATCGTTCTCAATTCAATATTTGTGTTCGCTCAGCTTTTCGGCGTTATGCTGCTTTTAGACTTGAAGCTTTCGGCAATTGCAGCAGTTGTTCTTATAGCAAGTATTGGATTGAGCATCTCGTTCACTGCGAATATCACTTTGGTAAGAACTCAAACATTTATAAATGAAACTCAAGTATAACATTTGAATTTTCTCTTTAGGGCTTTTTGACATCTATCGGTAATCGCGAGCGCCGACTTAGACTCGCATTAGAGCACACAATTCCCTTCATTCTTCACGGCATTGCCACCAGCATTCTCATCCTGTTGATTCTGTACTTCTCGCCGTTCGAATTCATCGTCAAACACTTCTTCTTCTTGCTAATTGCCTTCTGGCTTCTCTGCGCACTTAACAGCTTATTCCACTATCCAATGCTTCTACTGCTCTTCGGTCCGGCGCCTGAGCTCGTCCCACACCATCACGAGAATCGAATTTCAACGCCATCGCCACAGCACAAGTCAAATAACAAGCAGAAGGCAATTAATCTCCACAGCAAGCGGCCAACGCGCAAGAAATCACATCATATCAAGAACACGAACTTTAACATTGAGCCATCGCTAACCACGATAACCGAAGAGCCATCGTGGAAGTCGTCAGCTTCATCTCTCTCAAACGCGAGCTATAGAGATGGAAACATAAGCGACAGCGGGAAGAGTCAGAAGAACTTTCCGCGCGTTCACCACAACAATCTGCACCGCGACAACAACACGAAGAACATTCAAGCGGAAGGGATCACCATCGATACGAGTCAGCCTGCGTTCAAGAGCATCATCGTGCAACCAGAAGTGACCGTTGAGACTCACCACAACGGCAATCAGCAGAACACGAAAGTGACAGCTACGGCAAACATAAAGCTCGAGTTTACGAGCAGCGGACCAACGACGACATCGACGACAACCAGCAACAATCATCAGCAGAATTTCAGCTGATGCTGAAGACTTGTAACTATTTTAAGTGAAGTGAGAAATTGTGTCGCTGCAACCTCAGGGACAGAAGTAATCGTAGAAGAAAATTGTATTTAAAGATTAGACTTAGACAATCACATGAATCGACTGAAGTTTTTCAAGAGTTAAGCGTGTTAACTTGCCAAATACGAATGTAAATTATCGCTCATGTCCTTCATCTCAATCTTTTCTTTCATTTCCTATTGTGATCTTAGTTTAAATCCCTTTTGACGAAAGTTATTTATGAAAACTGCAAGCTTAACAAAATGCTGCGGCGTGACAAACAAAATCCCAAAATCGTTTTAAGAAACAAGACGCGACTTAAACTATTGATGATAGATCAGGTTCAACTTGATTTATGTCTCTTGCTATATTTTAAGCTCATATATTTCGTAAACTGAAGGAATACTCAACTGAAAAGTTCTTGATGGAGAGGATCGTAAATTACGTCACATGGTACCCATAATACCTGTTTAGTTTTGCTGTGACTTAACTTACGATCGTCCCCAACCTAAACATCTTTCTTATTCATCTTCTCTAAATGTAAAATAAATAAATGTAAGGAACAAAGCCTCGACATTGCCTCCAGTTCAAGAAGAACTGAAGCTGTTCTTCTTGCATGAGCTTATTCAGATTGAGCTACACAACGCGTGGATGATTGCGAGCTCGTCTGCTTAGCTTCCACCGCCAGTCGTATTACTATTTATTAAGGTTGACAAGAGCAGAACGAGAATTAACCAAATGACTTTTTTGTGCAACAAGAACAGAATTTCGAATGGACAGAACGTAATCAATTAAAATTTAGTCGTTAAGTTTAATCTTATGAGAGCCATGAAAAAGGATTACCAATTATTTAAATATTTAAAAGAGAAATCAATTTCAATCGCTAAAAGTCTTCGCCCATGGCGCAAATGAAAAGGAAAAACTTGAGCTTTCTGTACAAAGATTTAGGCTAAGAAAGGTTAAGAGAATAAAATAAAAGTGAAGAGATTCGCAAAACTGTTGACGAAAGAATATTTGAGAGATATTTTAATCGGAGTGAGGGGGGGAGAAGCACCTTACAAGTTCGACGTGTGGCTACTTGAAGTGCTGCTTCAAAGTTTACTTCTGGTTTATCAACTTCCGCTACTCGAACTCCCATCGCAAGTTATCCATAACAATAAAAGAGTTTTCACTCTGACCAATCAGACGAATTAATCACACACTTCCTAGTGATAATTAAGAAGTTGCCACAGCACTCCACTTGAAGATAAGATTATTCGGCGATGTTTCCCACGCTTGGCTCGAGGATCACAAAACAATTTCGGCATTGACGAGCCCGTTTATCATTAGGAATGTCTTCGATCTTATCGGAAGAGAATCTTGGTTTGATATCAAATTCTTCGCCTTCTCCTCGGTCATGACTTCACTAACAAGAATACTCTGATTTTCTGCGAAATTCCACGCTGCCCGATAACAATAAATCCCAGCCCATTGATTAGATTACAGTTTAATCCCTGCGTCTCTTCTATTTATTTGGTGGCACTTGACGAACGCAACTCAGTTCGCACTTTTTCTTCATCGAGTTCACTTGAAGTAAAAAACTTCAAAATGATAGGAAAACTATTCCTGCTTAGTGTTTTGCTAGTGGGATTTGCATCCGCTCAAGACATTCAGAGTTTTTTGAGACAGATTAAAGCAGAAAGAAGAAATTTCGAAGGTGAAAATCCGTGTGCAGGTCGCAATGAGGCACATTTTGCAAGCAACCCACGAGGATGCGCGTGGTACTTTGAATGTTCAGCCGAAGGCGTTGCGCTTAGAGAAGATCGTTGTGAGCCCGGTAGATGGTTTAGCTACGAACATCAGTGGTGCGATTATTCGGTGAACATCAAGTGTGATTATGACGACCGTCTCATCGATTTGAACTGTCCAGCCGGAGGAGGCGTGAGCGTTATTCCCCACAAGTATTCGTGCTCGAAGTACACAGGTTTGTACTTTGAACCTTATTCGGAGCTTCATCCAAATCCGAGCTTAGCAGAAAAGTTTATCTTATCGCGAGCTTATCCTCTACGAAAACGTCCATTAATTAAAATTCTTCACGGATTTAGTGTGCTTCGATGGCATCGAGAACGACCGTGAGTGCCCAGCAGGCCTTCACTTCTCTTACTACGACAATGATTGTGTGGATCCGTTCTATGCTGACTGTGATTTAGACAGTTACATGTGCAAAGAAGCTGTTGCAACCGGTGATCCTTTGTTCGTTCCAAGCACGAGGGAGTGTGGATCTTATTATTTGTGCGTTGGCTCGCGAGCTGTTCCACTGTTCTGCCGAGAGGGAAGTCATTTCAACATTGCAACCAACTACTGTGATTTGCCAGCAAACCTGAATCCGCCTTGCACCGTAATGCTGAAATTTTTAAACGAGTAACACAGCAAATTTCAATCTGTCGATTTCTAGCCCACTCTTCCTGTCAACAACCCTCGAATCCCGGAAAAGGTTACAATCGACTGCGAAGGTCAAACTGGAGCCGCCATCCCTCATCCCCATTCATGTGAATTCTTCTTCTTCTGCGCTGGAAACCGATCGTACTTGCAATCCTGTGGTCAGGGTCTTGAGTTTGATGAAGTGTCAAGACGATGCCAAGTTGCAGAAAACGCTGAATGCAATGCAACTGATCCAGAAGCACCACCAGTTGATCCAAGCCTACAGCAACGAGAACATCGTCTAGGGAACATAGTTCGTCGCTTGAACTCACTACTCCATTAGCTTGCGCAATGAAAAATATGAATGAATAAAAAGTTTAAAAAGTTATCAGCTTATTGATCTAATCAGTGTCACGTCCTCGAAGCGAAAACATCATTTGCCTTGGCGCGATGGCTTTGTCTTTCCGGTTTCATCGAGATAGTCGTGTTATCAAAATTATGTGATGAGCCGCAACTTCGCTTTTTCTTAAGCTTTCCCTGGAATAAGAAAAACTTTTCATAGATGTAGTGAAGCTTTACCTGACCACAGAAAACTTTGAAAGCCTTTGTGTGTGCAATTTTAAAAGCTTTCATATTTTTAAGGTCAATAAGCTTAAGCATAGCAATTCATCGAATCAAATATAATAAGATCGGGCTGTTTTTCTACTTCAAGAATCCGCAGTTTCCTTTCGATTTAACTACAAATTTTAATTTCCAATCCAATTTCCAATTTTCACAACCAGAGCGAGTTGCGTTATCACTTTTATTCTTTCAAATTTTTACACTAAAGTCGCTCTGTTGCCTCGCTTTGGCTCGTCAAAATTGCATGAGAGGAAATTCGTCAGTTGACATGTTCATTTGGAAAAGTCGCAACAAAAAAATGCGAATTCCAAAGGCAAACAACATTTTCCACGTCTGTCCGTTAGAAAGTGTTTATTAGCACCAATTAGAGGCATGTTTGGTTTTCCGCTCGCTATCAGATCTAAACTTCAACTACCTGTCTATGTTGGTTGCGCGACGATTTCGCTACACAAACAAAGTTTTTCCTCGTGCTTAGTTTTCCCTCACTCATCGCTCATCTAACTTCCTTTCCCCGCATTCCGAATTGATTTTGACCTTTGACACTTTTCGTTCCACTCGATTTCGCTGTCTAAATTTCTCGCCTCGTTTCCGACCTTTTCATGGATTTAATTAATCAAAAAACTTACAGCGACCTCGCTCAAAAATTGAGACAAATCAAAATCGGCAAATTGTCGCCTTCAACTGCCCGTACGATGCTCGATGTCTCCTTGCAGTTGAAAAGGGTTAGGAAATTCTTCATATCTCTCTCTCATTTAATTAGAATAACGAAGCTAGAAGTCTGAGTCTTAACTCGATTTATAATCTCAATCTCGCTTTTGGCCGCGACGCATTTCAACCAACAACTTCACGCTGCTCAAGCTCGCGCTCCGAAAATTAACAATTAAAAGTTGAAAATGTTTCGACTTCCTTAATCTTTTATGCCCGTTTTTCCTCCCATTTCTTTTATGTCGCTTTAAATGGCGCTCCCGGAAAAGCGGCGATGAAAAATTATGAAGAAAGTTTTTCCATCCAATTCCTCGCGGCTGTTTGTGGCGCTGTTTATTTTCTTACGCGAGCAACAATGAGGCAAGGAAAACAACAATAACAATTAAAGACGGGACACAGCCGCCGCTTCACCCCTTTTTAATTTGTTAATAGCCGGAGAGATAAGGAGAAAGTTCTCGGGTGGTTTCTGAGACGATTCCGCGACTGGCGCTGAGATTTTATGCTTCGTCTTTATTGCAGTCGTTGGCAGAAATTAGGAAACTAAAGAACTCAAACTTTATTGGGGGTGAAGCTTAGCATCTAAGACCTAGTAAAGCTTTTAGTTTTTACGAAGGCTTCGAACTGAATCCGCAGGAGCGATTTGCTTTTCAAAGCATCGATCGGACTTTAATATTTAACCTACTGAACTGAGTTCTTCGCTATGCAGTAGCTCAAGCTGTCCATCTCTTGTTAATCTTCATTTCAGCAACCAACAAATATTCGAGCAACGAACATCAAACACAATATCCAGATGAATCCGGCGATGTGTTGAACGCTATCACAGAGAATTATCATTAACTTTTTATGTTTTTTGTGTTTACTTGTTTAAACTCGTTAATGTAGCCAGAGGCAAGAAAAAGGCAGAAAGGAATCACAAACATTCACTAAACAAGCTGAAAAAATGCTTCTGCAAAAACTGATCCTTTTCTCTTGTGGAGCTCATGCGGGTTTGGGGGTCAAGTTGGCTGTGATGTGACTTGAATAAGTCTCAAGCTCGAGCCTCAGTCTGGCTGCTCAGTCACTCTATCTGCTACTCGAGCTTACTTCAAGCACTTGGTACTCAAAATCACTAATAAGCTTCAAAGTGCATTCGACCACGCAACACTCAAACGCTTCCCACACATTTACACCAAAAGTGATTCATGCCATTCACGATAAATTTACAAGCAAATTTTCCTGCCCCGGTTGCTTTTTCCTTTCACGCAAACATGTTTTTATTCTCCTCGAGTCTGATTTAATTTTAACAAACGCAAAAACTCTCGACGATGATTTTTTTATTCAATCGGAGCGCTGGACCGTTGAAAAGTTAAACGAGTGGAAAGTTATAAAACATTAAAAACAAAACACAAAAAATAATGAATGAGCTCGAAAGGAAGAGAAAGTGGAGCGATGAACATGGTCATCATCATATCATTTACACGTCCGGAGGCGCTCGAGAAGCTCCGCCGATAAAAAACGAGAAATGTTTGTGAAAATTTTAAAATCATTGGAACAATTTTTTGTCGCTTCTGGTTTATTTAAACTGTCGCGTCTCACATACTTGCGTAACAATTTTCCCTCCTGCAGGAAATCCGAATTTCCTTTTCGCAATGCAAAGATTTACTTTCGTGACACATAAAGAAGAGCGAGGCAAAGGAAAAGATTGCGATATTAAACATTTCTCCCACGTCAGCACTTTTTCACTTTATGCCTCAAAGCTCATTTCTATTTGTGATGGGGAGAAAGGAGATGCGACACCTCTTGTGTCGATAGACGCACGTGGGCGGTAAAAGTTGGCTGGAAAAGCTGGAGACCAAACACTTAACTGTCAAGCTAGTATACGCACTCGATCTTAAAGTAATCCTTTCAGTGCACTTCAAGCAGTCCCAAAATCTTGATTCGCTTCATCTCAACCTCTCGCGATCCTCAAATGTCACCAAAGTTCTTCCCCTTCAATTCGAAGTCAGCTTTCCTATCCAAATCCACGTTCCTCTACCTGCAGCCCTTCCTCGAAATCTCATAATAAATCCGAATAATTAAATATTCATTAGTTTTTCTACGTTAAACTTTATGTTTTCTTAAGAAACAGCAAAACTCCTCGGGATTTTCTTCCTCTCGTGTTTGCACAATTTTCGGCAACTTTCTTGTCGTTTCGATCCCGACAAGGCAATACGGTTATTAATGGATTCATTTATTCATTCCCACTCGCATGAGGGTTTGTTTCCATGTCTCCCACCCACTTCTCCCACCCGCCCGTTGTTTAAACATATCGTTTACAATCTTTTTGTCTTTCTCCTAATTTAATTATCATTGAACCTTGTTTTCTCTTCTCGAGCTGTCGTCTCCCCCACCGCCCCCAGATGAACATAATGAAGAAATGAAGAAGAAGCAAGGAGAACGGAAACATTTCCTTCTGAGGTTGAACGGAAAGTTATTCTCGTGTAAGAAATTCCTGCTCGCTGCTGTTGAGATATTTGGGAAGTCGGAGAAGCGATTTCGGGTGACTTAAACAAATTCAAAGCGTGTGTTGTTAGCGAGATAAGTATCGGAACATGCGATAGGGGAAAGGAAAACTATTGAGCAATAAATTATCGATTCTTAAGGGATGGAATGCGAGTGGGATGGTGGAAACACTTAGCGATGCTGGGCATGGGTAGCCAGAAGACTTGAGGGCTTTTCTCAAGCTTGCAAGGCTCTGGTTTGTGTAACTGAAGACTGTGATATATTTTTTTAAAATTAGTAATCCTAGTTCATTAAATATCTTCTGACCATTCAATAAATTCTAGAAAATATATCTAGTCATCTTATGGTTCACTTCCTCTGTCGCTCGTTGATGTTTCTTTCGTTCCAACAGAAAATTCTATGTTTTCCATTTTCCAGTTTTCCCCGCCGCAGCATATGAAACATCAACGAAATAGTTTAGTCACTCAGGATTGCTGTTTCGATAAGGTTGATGATACTTCAACGGTTCGTGGCGATGAGAACTCAACATCTCCGTTGTTTGTTTTCCATTAAAACTTCCTCCATAAATAAATTAATGACCGCTTCTTCGCTCTTTCAGCATTTGCCACCGCGATTCTTAATGTTCTTGTTTACTTACACAATTCACTGGTTTCGATAATCTTTTGTTGTTTATTTCGTTGTGTCTTAATTCGAGAATTTATTGTCTTGCAGTCGCTGTAAGGAATCTGGCTGAAATAATATGATTCGTTGCACTAAATCATCCCGAGATCTTTGAGATTTCGAACTTGCGGACCATGAAAAACTCCTGAATTCAAGTTGCATAAAATAAATGATTTCGTTTATTGATAACACAAAACATAGATTTGTTAAGTCTCGTAATATAAGCGTTGATAGTGCGGTTTGATTTCGGAAACAGGAACATGCAGGCTAAACTCAAGGGCGACCAGAACAGCGAACTCAGACAAGATCAACTCCTTCCTGTTGATTCGGAAAATGTTTTCGATTTTCTATGATAAAAAATAGAGAATTTTTGTTTGGCATCAATCAATCTAACTGCTGTTCACTCACATCGATTAAGCCTCGCAATGTTTCCCCTTTGACGTCGTTGAGTTTGGCACTAAGCAGCAAGCAAGCTCCAGCGCATAGCTTCCGGTTGACTTTGTTGATTAAGCCGGCCAAAATCAACTTTTCGAAATAAACGTAAGCTTGAGCAATTGTCGGCACGTCGATTCGAGGATCAAGCTTATAGATTTTTCTCATGTCTCGTTTGATTGACCGCAACTTGCTCAATGTGAGCTAGAAAAACAAAGAGTCAGCTCGACTCCGACACGACAGAGTTCATAGGATTACCTGAATGTGCGGATACTTTTCGCGGAACTTGTCATTGAGCTCTTTCTTGAGATCAGATTGTCTTGCATAGTCGATCACACTGGTCAAGTAGTTTGAGAACTTAAGTAAAGTACGGTGACGTCCTCCGATCAATTCGGGATCATCGAGAAGATCAGCCGAGTACGGGATGAAGTTTCCGTCGTCTTGTGGGCTGATGAACATTCCATGATGAAACATTCCATGATTCTGCAGCGCCAAAGTATCAAAGTGCCGCTCGTGATGGTGACGAGTCTTAAATTGAGTGCAACGTTTTACATTTCGCTAGAATAGAATCAAATTGTTTACTTACACTTTTTCCTTCGTTGCTTTTCGTGGGGACCAGCAAGAACCCGTAAGATATTTCCTGCCCACCTTCAGCCCGTCGCTCGAGTCCAAGTAAATAAAATGGATCGAAAGGTTGTTGGTAATCGCCGTTGCTCGACATTGGCCGTGACGTGGATGTTTGGCGGAGCCTTCTGCCTCCCACAGCCACACGAGCATCTAACTTTTCTTTGACTTTGTTGGCAGACGACGGCGCTCGTTTCCTAAACGGAAGGACCGAGAAGATGGACAGCGGCTTCTGCTGTCTAGCGACGACGATTCGAGATGAAGCATCTACATATTTCCCATTACGTGGCGTCGGGGAAGGCTCGTGGATGGCAATGCACTTATGTCGATGAGACAAGGATTCCGTTGATGAGGTAGCTCCGAGGTTCTGATTTTGGCAAGTGCAGATGGCGCGTTTCAGGATTATAGCTTGGCGTCGCTCTGCCGCCGACTCGTTGGAGCTGCTGATTGTCCTAAAAATAAATCGATGTCAGTTTTCGGTTGCCAAGTCAACTGTTTGTTTTTTACCTTCCCCTCTCACGATGTGGGTTCAAATGAAAGGGATTAAGAGAGCTAAGAATCCTTGGCGCGCCGACCGACGAAGACAGACGAGCATCGGATTCCGAGCTGAGGGAAACTCGATCAAGGTCATGTTCATCTTTGGCGTTCTCCTGATTGTTCTCGAGATCTTCGCGCGGTCGTTTCGATGGTCGACGCGAAGCCGATGCCTCGATTGCGAATAAAGTATTGCGCCTTGTGCCATCAAGCGAGATATTTGATAAAAACTGTACGGCTGTTAAACGACGAAGACGTTTCTCCTTCTCGGTGTTGTAGTTTGAAGACATCGCTGACACGAGACAAATAAGTACAAACTGGAGATAACTTTAAGTACTGATAAGAACAAAATCAGAAAATTCGGTCACAGAATCATCACAGCGATTATTTAAGTAAACGACGACACTAAACGAAAACACTCAATCACTGCACGATCGGACAGATTCAAATGTGCTGATTATCGAAGCTTGAACCTTCGGCTAAGTAATAATCTAGTCAAAAAGAAACTTTTTCTTGGTTGTTTTGATTTTGCGAGCGTTCCGAGTTTCGACGGCAAAGGCGCTGACGGTCAATTTGAATTCGATTCCACCGTTAAATTTTTAATAGCAACAAATTTTAACCCTGAGAGAATCCAGAGATTTTGACATCACATATTTTTCATTTACTTTACTTCATCAAATCCCTAAAGTATTCAGTAAAGACCAGAAGGTGTTGAACAAGTAAGTCTTCAAAGGTATCATCAGCATTTCATCAATTTCAATGTTTTCAGAGTAGATAATGAATTTAAGTAAATCTACGTTGCTTCTGTCGCCAAACAAGCGAATGAAGAAGATGTACATGTCTCGAAATTACAATGACTGCTTGAGATTCATTGAGACGTTGGATCCGGAATCGGTCCAGATCCAAACGAAGATCCTCAGAGCTGGTTGTTGGGCTAATCTTGGAGAGAAGCTTGACGAAGCCGTGAAAGAGTTCAATGATGTTATTTTGGTGGAGCCAGACAACTCTTTCGCGTACTACGGACTTGGGTTAAGCCTATATGTCAGTGGAAAGTTGGACGAATGCATTACGCCGTTTTCTCGAGCGGTCGAGCTCAACAAAGAGAGCATAATGAATCGAGCTTTGCTCTACAAGAATTATGCAATCAAAGTCTTGAATCTTCTTCACGTTGGTGAGTGCCAGCTCTTTTACATTTGATTAGATTATTGATAACTTCTGTCCACAGCAACAGTGGAGTACATCAGCGGCAATCTGTGCTCAGCCTTTGAGAAGCTAACGGCCGCTGCAGCTGTCGACCCAGCTAACAATTCTATCAAAAAGATTGTGCAGGACATGCGCGACAAGTTCCTGAAGGTTGTTGTTGAAAATCTGGAGAAAGAAGTGCTGGACAACATCAAGACGGAAACGAAGATGAATCACGTTGAGTTTCTTATCAATTCGAACAAGCTCGAAGACGCTGCCAAAATGCTGCCGGACGACGAGCAGTCCGCTCAATATTTCTACCTCAAGGGTCGCATCAGCTATTTGCTTGGCGGCCTGAAAAGCTCAATCAAGGACTTCACAAAAGCTCTGACAATCGATGGAACTATGAAGCAAGCAGAAGACTTGTTAAACAAGGCAACGATGTTTGTTGAACTTATTGATGGAGCTGCCGAGTTGGCAGCACTCCAGAAATACTCATCGGCTTGCCACAATCTTACAAACGCGCTTGACGTGGACGTCGAGAACAAGCGAGTCATTCAGGCGATTTACTTCCAACGAGCTTCATGCAACTTCAACATGAACAAACAGGAAGCTGCCTTCATCGACTATATGCAATTTGAAGCGTTGCAGAACGAGACAGGAATGATCCTGAACGGAATCAAGTTCTGAAGAACGATTCGAACTGACAAAGAAATCATTACTAAGAAAGCTGAATAAAGTTTCCTAAGACATTTATTGAAATCACTCTAATAGTTGAAGAAGTTTCCATCAACGCTCTGTCGACTGAACCCGTGGTTGGTAATTTGCGAATGCGGACCAGAGTTGATCAGCTTGACGCTGTGCACTGAAGGTCGTTGAGTGACTCCTCCCTTTCTAAGTGGATGGCTGAGGTAAACTGGAGGTTCGATGTAAAGATCTTGAGTATTTCGTAAGCGGCGGAAAGTTTTCTTGTCGTTCGTTTCCGGTTGCTTGAAAACTTCTTCCTTGTCGCGAAACAAATGGTCTGAGTGGTTGTACTCGCTGCTTAAAATAACGTCGAGCGAGTCCTTGGGAGATCTTGAAGAACACAATAATTGAGTTTGATTTTATTGCCTCTAGTTTTCTCACCTAACGTTAATGAAGTTCGCGTGACGACGAGTCGAACTGAGCGTGTTATGGTGGAAGAGCCTCATGTGGGGTTCAAGGTTCTCATGCCAAAGCTTTCCTTTGTCTTCGAGCGTCGGCGGCACGTTAAGTCCAGTTCCGTTAAAGAAACCCTCGTCATCAATGAACGGCTGAAAGTTTTCGTTTCTTATTTGCTTTATCGACATTCTCTTTGCGACTTTGTTCAACGAGCTCAAGGAATTTACTGAAAATGTTTGCGTAAAAGGGAGCGGAGCTTTCACGGTTGCTAGGAATCGTAGACATTGAACAAACAATTTACTGAAGTTCAATAGCAAAGGAATTTCTGAGGTTCGCGAACTTTGCCGGCGTTTCCAAGGGATCAAGAAATTCACGACGGTTCAAATTTATTAAAATTTATTTATTCAACACCCTGCGATCTGCTATCGAGTTCACATCATTTCGATATTTAAACTAAATCTCGATAAAAACTTTGTTTCCTCGCTTCTTGATTACGACGATCGTTTCTTCCTCAACCGATCGCTTGACATTCTTGTTGCATTTGTCGTTTCCTTCGAAGGTGATTGACTCGTCTCTGCTTGAATCTTCGTCGCTGGTATCCTCGCGTTGTACAACCTGATTGCGTACGCCGTTGAAACATTCCAATTGGTTCTCGAAAATGTAAATTGAAGTGGCGCCGCGTTGGATTTTCTCGCGTTGGCATTTTGATGGCACGTGGCTGAAGTTTTCGACGTTTGGTTGTGGCTTATCAATCACAGTCGAGTTCTCCGGTCTGAAGAACTTGTTGCCGTCTTCGTCTGTTTTAATCGATCGGGAAATAGGGTTTTAATACTAATAGGCGACTAATGATAATTAAACTTCTAAGATGAAAGCACAGACGAGCGCAGGAAAAAAGAAAGCAACTGGAGCAGTCGCAGAGGAACTGATTTGAGTTATTGACTCAACTTCGTCCAGGCACTTTCCTTCTAAGAGTTTGAAAGCTAAGAATCAATCAAGAGAAATCAATCTAAAGACTTTGTGTTACCTGAGCTGCATGCAATTGTCTCGCTTTCCAAATCCTTTGCTTCTGAGTCGGTGATATTTGTAATGCTGAACCCATCGGTTGTCGCTTCGTAGTTGTAAATGCCTCCGTTCATCGAAAGTCGGAGGTAGATCGTGCTGTACAATTCCTCGCCGCTGACTTGTTGCTTTGAAGTGACGACAAATGTCGCAAAGACTTTCTCTGATGAATCAGTGCTTGGACGAACTTCAACGAGCTTAAAGTTGGTCATGTTGGGCTCCTTCGCTTCTTGTGAGTTGTCGATGAAGTCGATCAGCTCAGAGCCGATACCGCTCGCAAGATTGATAAATTTTTCACTCTTCTTGTTCATGAACTCGTCAGTCCACGTCTCCTTGATCGTCATGGTCATTTTGAAAAGCGAGCCATCTTCAATTGATGCGGGTTCAGACAGACCTGACGACACGTTCTCGCTTGACTGCTCGATCGATGGAACTTCAGTTTGAATTTCTTCAGTCGACGCTTCAGTGACGAGTCGCTCAGTGACTTCAATTATTTCTGTTTCTAACTCGTCGAGACCTTTCAAAGTCGATGACTTGCAACTGAACACCAAAAGAGCCAGAACAACGAACACTTTGAGCTTAAACATTTTGAACTTCTTCACGAGGCGACAATCAAACTTGAACTGACGATGAATCGATAGAACATAACGCCAAGGAATTAATCCACAGACCCAACACCATTCCGATCGTGCTGACGGAGGCGTCGTCCACTTCTTTTCGTCACGTCCGCAGAAATTCCATTCGATTTTATTTGATCGAATTATGTTTGTGCTCGTGTGCTCGAGTTACAATTAATCGTTGGAAATTGCCATCGACACCCGCTCGACTCAGCTGAAATGGAATCAGTTCATTGAGGAACGCAAGAATGTTCTTGATTGGCGGCATTTTGTCTGAACCGATGGAATTATGAGATCGCTGACTGAGCCAGCTCGAACGTTCGACTTGCAAGCCAATCAGCGAATTTAAAGACAGATAAGCGAGCTAATAATAATCGAAGGGATCAGCAAACGATTGAACTTTTATTTTGTCATCTTTGCAGTTATTGAGCGTTTTACGACTGAGCGGATGCTTAATGCCATTCGTTCTTGTTGCTCTTATTCACAGTCTTTCTCATGGATGTCAAGAGGGCTTGCTGACTGTTGAGATGATCTAACAGTTGCTGCTGAGTGACGTGAGAATCTTGTTGGTTTCTTCGTCGATCCTCTGAGCTTGAGGACGAGCTGTCATCGCCGTTGGAGAAGCTTGATGACGACGAAGAAGATGACGGCACATCGACCTTGATTTTATTGTCTCTGAAGAATTGCCCCATAGTTTCCTTCAAGTTTTTCTCGTAACCTTCGAAAGCCTCTTTTTCTATTTTTGTAGCCTTGTTGAGTATGTCCAAGAGCCTTCTGTCTCGTTCCTCTTGCGACCTATTAGCGCTGCACATGCAAACAGCTAGAAAAGATCACGATTATATCATTGAAATGAGAAGATTCTATTTCTTACCCAAAAGCACACAAATGGCTACGGCGGCAACCTTCATTGTAGTCAATTTGCGGTGAAGACTCCGATGGCAGGAAAATTCAAACTGATCGACTGATCATCTTTCATCTCAGTTATATAGCAAAGAAAACATGAAGCGATTCAAATGAGTTTAATTTGCTGACGAATTATTAAAGTGAAGATGCAAAGCTTGCAGAAATATAATCGCGTCTAAGCACATTTCGACGTAGACTCGCTTTGATATTGATCAAGGTTTGCGGAGCAATTAAGATAGAAATTAAATCAGTTTTCTTTTTGTTGAAAGAGTAAGATTTAATTAACAAACTAGAACTTCCTGTTTGAGCAAACCCCTGGAGATTAGACACAATTTTGTTGTGGGGATTTCCGTGGAGTGTCTGATGAAAGAATTCGAATCTTATCTGACGCTGATAACACGACGACGGTTTGTTTTGCAAGAGCGCGCGAAAAAAACGAGTCTAATGATTGGTTTAAAGCTCATTTTAATCTTCCTCCAGTGTTTTTAGGCGTGAGAGAGAATGAAGTCCAGGAATGAAGAGACACGAGCATAGACGGTTGGGTAGTCACGAGCGCAGTAGTAGCCCCACGAAACGACACCGATTTGTTGTCCATTATACATCAAAGGACCGCCAGAATCTCCTTGGCATGCGTCGCGACCGTATTCGCCGGAGCAGATATGAGTGTCGAGAATTTCTTCTTCGTCGTAGATTTTCTGACACTCCTCGTTAGTTATAGTAGGTTTAACAACGCTCTGAAGAATGTCTGGGAAAAATCTTGTTCCCCATTCGAGGGTTCCCCAACCAGCCAGAGTGGTTGGACGTCCTCCAGCTACTTGGAAGTTTGGTGTTGGCAAAATAACTGGACGAATACGTTCACTGAATTGCAAAGCTTGGCTTAGCTTCAAAATCACGATGTCGTTAACCAATGTGTCGTCGTCATATTTGGGATGTTCAATGACTCTGGAAGCTTCAACCAAAGTTCCGACGCGAATGTCAGTTTCGCCAGCGAGAACTTGGAAATCGGAGTGGTCGCGGGCACTGTGAGATAATTGTACGTTGAGTTATCTCCAAGCAGATCCTTGAAATAGAACTTACTAAGTGCAGTGCGCTGCTGAGATGATAGTGTTGGCATTGAGGATACTTCCACCACAAGTGTGGCTACGTCTGTAGAACAAAGCGATTTGATGTGGATGGTCCTCGATTCTCGAGTCAGATCCACCAACAATTCGGCCGTCGCGCACGGGTTGTTCGCCGAGAATTCTCACTGCGTTTCTCTGATATCGATGACGCAGTTCTGGCGATGGATCCGCCAATACAGCGGCAGCAAAAAGCAACGAGAAGGCCAGGAACTTCAACATCTTTCGCAAAATAAGTTCAACTAATGAAACTCAGCAGTTTGCGACTTCTTATATACGCGAGCTACCGTCGTCGCCTAATCTAATCAAACAGAGGTTTTCTTTATCAGCAAGTCTATCCGCCACCTACAAAACAATCTACGGATATCTCAATTGGGCTGATAGGTGTAATCTTAAAGAAGGTGTGATCAGCTAGTCAATACTCTTAGCTTCAACAGCAGCACCTTGTTTATAATTTTCAAGACGATGACGCATTGGAGCTTTTTGACAAATCATTTCAGTTGATAAAATACAGACTGACGAATCGATTCTTTAATCCCAATAGCGATAAGATTGGTTTGCTCAAAATCTTCGTGGCAAAGCAATAAGTCTGAAACTTTATTGCATAAGAACAGCCAAAGTTAAAGGAACATGTGCATCGCGATCCAGTCGATGAACTCAGACACTCTGATGTAGATGCCTGGGAAGCCTGGATAGGCGCAGCGATACCCACTGGACACGATTCCAACTACCGTTCCTTTGTAAGCCAATGGACCTCCTGAATCTCCTTGGCACGAATCCTTGCCTGTTAAGTAAATAGTAACAGATCACTAAGGAAGATGCTTAAACGAAAACTCTCACCTTCTTCGCCAGCGCAAATCTTATGTGCACGAATATTGTTATAAGCTAGAGCACAGGCTTCGTTTGAAACAGCCGGAACGTAAACTTTTTGGAGTCGCTCAGGGGCGCTGCCTTGCCATGCTAATGCTCCCCAGCCGGAAGCTAACAACGGCGCACCGTCCGGAACTTTTCGACCTCTGGGAGGCAACGGCGTTGGCATAACTCTACTGTTGAATACGAGCTGTCGCTCGAGCTTCAAAAGTGCAATGTCGTTGTAAAATCCACTTTGTAAATAATCCGGATGCAAGAAGAACTTAGAAACATTAATGATCTGACCACCTTGTGATCTCAGATCGGAGCCAGCTCGGATCTGGAACTTCATGTTCTCTCGGCCATATATACAATGAGCTGCGGTGATAACAGCGTCGTGACTGATGATGAACCCTCCGCAAGTATGCCTAATGATCAACAACTTAAGTAAAATAATCGCATTGATGTCAACCATCGTAAAGTTACCCCCAACTTGACACAGTTTCATTCTCAAACAGTCGACGGAGTGAGACTTGATAGGGGATGTCTTCGATGTAAGCGTCTTCACCTCCTACAATCTTTGGTGCCTTCAGATCAACATAGAAATCGGGAACGAAGGGAAGATCTAATGGACTCTTGTTAAATTTGTTGTCTTTAGAATTTATTCAGATTGTTACCTTGTTGACTCTGGATGAGTCCGGCCAGACAAACTAACAGGAGAGCTTTGAAAATCATTTTAAAAACTGAGAGGAACTGAGTTTCTCAAGAAACCTCGCCGTTGTTTTATACTTCACCTGGACTTGTCGGCTTAATCTAATCATCAATTCAAAGTCGTTCGTGGCTGATAAGATTTTTCATTGAACTGTTGTGATTGATGATGTTGAAGCAAGAAGAACGGAAAAGCTTTTGGTGTTTTGACAAACTGCATCGATAAAAATTGTTTCCATGTGGTGGAATTAAGCTCATTTGTCGAAATCGTGCCGGTCGTGACTTGTTTCACTAGACACGATTGAGTTGTCTTGACATTCTTATGATTACGGCGAGCTAAAGACAAAATCTTTGGCAATCAAGCTCTAAAGTTATAGTTGAGCTTTCAAGTTTTAAAAGCTTACACTCTCATTAAACGAGCTTTCATGTTTAAAGCCCAAAAGCTCCGAGTTTTTGCTGCTTTGTTCAGCGAGCTTTTGCCCAAAACTTTAAGCTCACAAATGAAAGCTTTCATGTAAATCTTTCGAAACTGCTTTATTGACTTAACTTCTTTCAAAGAGATATTTTATTCGTAACATAAATAAGATTATTCGAGCTACTGCTTAATTTCACCGAACGTGATATTCTTAGGTTGACCGTTCGCTCCACTGAGCTTTGTCGTGCCGTTCTTCAAAATTCCGTTCAACGTCGACGCCTCGAACTTTCTGACTCCATTACGTGAAACATCGAAACTCAGCTTGTTTAGCTCTTTGTTTAGATTATTGTTCATATGCATAATGTTGCCGGCAAAGCTCGTCTCCGACTTCAAAAGATCATCCTGCAATTAAAATGTTCAGTTAAAATGTTGCGATGGCTTTGATCTATTTACGTACCATCGAATCACTTCGTCGTCTCAAGTTAGAACGCGACAAAGTTTTCTCAAGCTCGTTCTTCAGTCTCGTCGACATATCTTCGTGCATCCTCTGCTGATAGCCGTTGCCGTGATGGCCATTTGGCTGCACATCAATAAAGTCGAACTTGCCTGGTTCCCTTTTATCGTCGTACGAATTGATAATGACTGAGACTGGACGTTGGATCTTCTTCATTGTCGGCGGACCAGATTTTTGTGACGAGAAATACATTGGCGGTGGGACGGGAATTTGAGCTGTCGGGTTGTTGAGTTGAAATGACTCTATCGACTCCATTTCCGCTGCTGCTCCATTAGCTTTGATTGCTTCTTGCATTGCCATTCTGCCCATTGTTCCTTTCGGCTTCTCGCCATTCATTCGCACCAAAGTGCTGTCAGGCGAATCGTAATCGGGCATTGGCTCGCCAAAACTCGTTGGCAATGAGATCTGCTTGTCAAGTTTCTTCTAAAAATATCAAAAGTTTATATGAATGAATGGAGAGGTTGGTCATAACTTTCTATATGTCAATAAATAAAACTTACGACTGGCGGAGGCGGCGGAGCTCTCTTCTTCTGTGGCAGTTCGCTGACAGTCTTTTTCACCTCAGCCTTGCTCACGATCTCCTCTGACAAGATTTTGATTGGTAATTGAGGTCCATTTCGCTTGAGTAGCTGGCGCTCCTAGAACGAGGAGAGAAAGCAATGTTTACGACTTCCATTGGCGAGTTAGCGGCTCTCGTTTCATTTGCTAATCATGATTACTACGCGCAATAAACATTTCCGCGTGAAAAGGTGTTGGAGCCAAAATTTTTCCTATTTCAGGAATTTAATTGCAATAATTTTTCCCACGCAACGAAGAAGCGTTGAAATGAAGCGAAAGTGAAAGAAGAACTTCCTCGGTGATGAGGAAATCAGCATAAAATGGTTTGGGAACTTTCGACATGCCTGGCATTAATTTAGACACGCGATTGCCTTTTAAACAAACTCAGCTGTTGGGATTTGGGCCGTGCCTCGTTAAGTGCTTCCACCGAATACAAGACGTTGATCTTGAAATTGATTTCGCCGGCGTAACGCCTCAATCTTTACTCCCGATCTTCGACTGACTACAGCAGGAAGGGCGAGGAATGATCACTTAAAGAACCAAGCTAGTAAGATCACAACAAGTTGCTGTAATAGAATTTGTAATTAGCGGTACTAAGGAAATCACCAAAGTCCAACGAAAACTAGCAACCACTAAACCTCGAGTGCCGCTTCGATTAACATTTTGTTTCAGCTGTTTACGTTCTACTAATTATTGATTCGCGATAACGCCAATTGCTCACACAGCTGATAACGAATGGAAGTAAGCTTGGCTGTGTGCTTCCCAAACGGTGAAAAAAGTTTCCGATGCTCGCTCAAGTGGAAAAGTTCCAGATTAGACTTAACGAGAACTTCCAATTTCACTTCATGCTGCTTAGTTCCGACTTCTCTAGTAATACCTCGTAAGTGCAGATCGAGACAATCGGCTTAAAAGATGAAGCTTTCATGACACAATTTATCTTTTCTGTTTAATTGCCGTGATTCGAGCAATTGACTTCAACTTTCTTCACTTTCGACTTCTCTGAACTTTGATAGTTTAAGCGGCGCCTGGGAAACTTCTCACTAAGCAATCTTCAAAGATCTCTAGTTATGCAACACGACTTAACGCCGCATGAAAAAACTTCGCGAGTAAAACGCCTCAACCTGTTGTCTAGACGGTGGAAAACAAACGACTGGAGAAAAAAGTGAGCGCATAAATATTAATGAGAGAGTAAAGCAAGCAAACGAGGGGAGAATTTTTTTCACGGTGAACTGCATCGGAAGAGAACATCCGACCGAGTTCAGCTGAACGTGACTGAAGCTTCAGTTTTGGCTAAAAATTGGTTTCAAGGTTTAAGAAGCTTTGGTTTAGAAAGCTGCTGAGCTTAGGAGCGATCGTTTTCAAGCTTAATTGGGCAGTGCATCCTGCAGGTTTTCTGCAGTCAGCTAGCTTGCTATCAACCATCCACTAGATGGAATTATGGGTTAGCTGTTGAGTCTACAGTGTAGACTGTAGGAGTTCTAGTTTCATAGACTAGAAAAGCGTGCTGTTTGCTTTGAGAATCGATCGCTCAACAAAGCTCTGCAGCAATGCAACAGCCAGGTGAGATAATCTCACCCATAAAGTTCTATTGACAATCTCCAACTGTTTTGGCTCATAAACTTAGATCTCGTTTTCTGAGCCGTTTGTTTTCCTCAAACCTCTTTTACTAGATCTCCAGTCTTTCATATTGTGAAACGAGAATCGATCGTAAACTGAAATAAGCCGATCGTTCGGTTTATTTTCTCATGGCTTAAGCGGTTTCCAATTCTTCTCACATTTTTCTCATGTTAACAGATGAAAGATTAAAAGGAATAACAGATCAAGGGGGTCTACGATCGAATGACGGCAATTTGATCGTCCGCAGCTCGTTTGCAAGCTTCAGTTGTTTATGACCATCTCGCATTCCTTCAACGATCTTTCGCAATCGATAGACGCAACTTGTCAACAAAGTATTGGCCTGATCGGTGACATAACTTTCACTCGAACCGCGAGCATTTTGCGAAATTTTCTGACTTAATCTAAACCGCAACATAATAACGAGTATTTAGTTAAGCCAACAATTTATTTCGCAAAGAAATGTTGCAAGAGAAAATGCTTCTGCGATGTAACGTGTGGGACTTTGCAACTAATTAGACAGAACAATTGAAGCACGGCGGTTGACACATGAATGAAACGAAGAATTTTCCGATGCAACGCGCGTAGCTTAGGACGAGAAGCTTATCTCAGCTTCGATGTGGGCACCATCATGGATCGAGGAAATGCCGCTAATTGTTCACCAACGACTCACCTCATGTTTACGATCGTCGGGCGCCGCAATCTTGGTCGCTGAATCGTTTTGTTCGGCTTGCTGCTGGTACTCGCTCTCGACGTAACCGTTCTTGAACATTTTCTGATGGGCCTTCTTGAACTCGTCCATGAGAATGTTATGAACTTGACCGCCCATCGTGTTTCCTTTGGATTTTTTCTCAGCGTCGGACTGCTGCAGCTGATTTGTCGACTCGACCGAGTTCTTCAGCTTTTTCTGAAAACGTAGACATGGTAAACTAGATTATGACAGCCAACAAATTATCTCACCTCAGCGCGACGCTTGAACTCTTCGCTGATGGCACTGCTAAGGCTTGACTGACCAGAAGACGAGGCCGGTTCGTCGACCTCTCGAGATTCATTCGCAAACTGTGGCGGCGGAGCGATTTTGGTTGACGAACTTCGGTGAACTTCCACGGTGACGATTTTGGTTTCGTTCTGCTTCGAGACAAAACAAATGTTGGCGATTTTGTCGGACTCATTTCCGGTGTTGACCTTTTGGCTGCCAATCTCTTCGTACACCGTGTTGTTTATGTTCTTCACATCGGGGATCATTGTGTTGTTAATCATTGTCGGCCCGTCTTCCGACAACTTGATGATTGTCGTGTTTGGATTGCTCTTTGTGCTCGAAGGCTTTGTGAAGCTCGAAGGAATCTTCGGTACGTCGACAGGCAGCGGCTTCTCTTTCCGTCTGTCGCGGAATCTGAATGTTGTCCCATTTATACGATCGCTCGAACCCGTCGATTCTTCTCTTACAATGCTTAATCGCTTGGCTGCTTCACCCCAACACGGGCTTTGATCGCCGGTGATGCTGCTGGCACTTGAGTTGTAACCGCTCGATTCGCCAGGGAACAAGTCGAGACCAACGCACGTTCGAACTGATAGGTCGAGGACCGGTGAGTTCTTCATGATCGAAACAGCTTCGCTGAACGCAATGTCACTGAAGTCGATGCCGTTGCAGCTGAGTAGTTGGTCGCCAGGTCGCAAGCCCGACTCTCTTGCAATCCCATTCTCTTTCGTGAATTGAACGAAGATTCCGGGTTTCCAGTCTGGCCCTTTACAAATGCTGCGGGAAAAATCAATTGAGTCAACTGGAATGGAAGTTCAATTGTCTGGCAAATCTTACCCGCATCCTAGTTTTGTTCGCGGCGCAACATTCAACACAATCCGAACGTCTTTCGGCGTTGCATCATCGTGGCTGAACGCCATCGACGAATTCAATGACACGACTTGCCATGTCAATGGATCAGAGGATTTTCTGAGCAAAAGAAAGGACGGTTTATTGAAAGGCACAATCTACTCATCCGCGTGTCTTTCGCGGTCGAACCGGTGATGACACCAGTGGCGCAACAATAATCAAGAGCTTAATGACTCGCGAAACGTCTGCAACCACACATCAATCACAAACGAATACTTATTGTTACAACTTACTCTTTAACGGGAATGATTCCAACGCCTGAAATTAATCGAGAAAACAGAAAAAGATGAAAATCACTGTTGCACAATACGCAGCATAGATCGAGAGTCTGACGAAACTACGGAATAATTGATGGATTTGAGAGGTTCAATTAGGTGCGGCGAGTGGTGTAATTAGGGGATTTGATCGCTGATGAGGTTGAGAAGATAGCCGGGGGAAACTTTTGTGAATGATCGAGTTCAAGACCTTGAAGGAATTATCTTGCGACGTTGCGGACAATTGTAAGTTGTGTCAAGTTAGCTGCATGAGTTGCTGTCTACTGTCTGTCAGCCCATTGTCTCAGCGCTCAATCTATTGATAAAGTGGCATCTCACATTTTTCACTTCAATAATTAGCGTCGATGCCATCACTCACGCACCGTTGTGACTCTTTTTCACTTATGCTCTTGTTAAATAAACAAATATGGATTTATTGCGCAACGTGAATCGCTAATTATTCCGCTGGAATATTTAAATTGCGCGTGTCTCGCTTTGCCTCGCGTCTCTGCGAACTATTTTTCGAGGTAAAGCTACTTAATCCAATTAATTCAGTCGCCAGATTGATTCTGCAAGCCGAAAACAGGCCGAATGACAAAAGAAATGTTTTCACACCAAAGCTTAAATATAATTGCTGTATGAAGTAAGGCAATTGCAGGTGGAAACTTGACGCTCGGCGCTTGCATTGTAGCAACAATAGAACCGTCGCTAAGCGTAGCTGATTTTCCTCTCCGCTCATTTGTCATGATTTTTGAACGTGATGAAATGGATTTAAAAAATATATTCATGTCCAAATCGGGCTAATGATGTAATGACTTTAAGGGAAATTGAATTTGTTGTGTTGAAACTAAGTCGATTGAATCATTTACCTCTGACTTTGAGCGCCAATCGATCCTGGTTGAGTATGAACTGCGACAGTTCTTTATGCACGGCGTCGTCGACTCGGTAACTTCCTGTTGTTCCACCGACCCTGACAATCTGATCGCCTGCCTGCAGACCCTTCAAGTCAGCCTCGCTTCCCTTGACGACATTTGAAACGAAGAAGCCCGTGCCGAATTCACGCCCACCTCGCAAACTGAAGCCGTAGGACGAGAAAGGCGGATGGCCGAGGGTGAGATTGTTTCTGTTTCCGGTGTGAGGCCGAGTAAGGCGAACGGTTCGGATTTTGGACATCGCACCAAGATGTGAATTCAAATCGCTCGAGCTCGACGTCGATCCGTGAATGCTGCTACAATCTGCCATTATCCGACCTGGAAGTGAAGATGAAACTGTTAATTCGCTTAATTTGGGGCTCGAAAGACGTTAATTCGCGGAAAGTCATACGACGGAGACGCGAATCGAGCGCTTAAACTTGTCGTTACTCTCTGATTATCATCGAGATTGTTGTTCGTTAAAACATTTTTTGTTTTCCATTAAAAGAAATGAAAGTTGCGAGTCGCCGAGATGTCTCGTAAAAGCCGCAAACGATTGAGTTAGCTTGGCTGTTGAAATACGCGCTGTTGCATTCGCTCATTGATCAATCACCTCGCAGCGGAAATTTCTCTATCGAGCGTTTATGGTCTAATACATATCTTCATGTGCACGCGTCGAAGCTTGTGTTGAAAGTGGCAAAACGTTCTTTCCGTAATTGTGAAGAAACAGATTTAGTGAACCTTCATTAAAACTCAGAATTCTCTAGGGAATTTTTGGAAAACTTACGGGGAAGTTTTTCTAATGAAAATATGGCTAAGCGACAGCCTAATTTCTTTGTTCGATCCACCAAACTGGGTTAAATTTTCTGTCCCAAAAACTTGTTGACTCTTAAATCATTTTCGGATTTTTTGGTGGTCGCGCGGACACAAAAACATTTCGCGTCAACTTCGATCGTATCGAATTGGAAATCATCGATCGTCGAGTGAACATTTCCCGATGATCATGCGCATCGATCGTTTCATGCAATCAAATTGAATCGTTTCTCCGATATCACTGAGCTTCTGAAGAGAATTGATGCGAAGCTTGTAATTACAGAAGAGAGCCGTCAACGCATCCGTTCTCATCATTCCATCTCCCTCGGTCCGGTTGGCCGAAATTCCACGTTTTGTTTTGTTGTTCGCTGTCGCGGTAAATGAATTCGTCGTTGCTTCAACCTGAACCTGTTCGTCATTGGCAATGCTCCACGCGATGCGAGGTTCACATCGATTAAATTGTCAACCTTTGATTGCTGAAATCCTTCGGCGAGGGCAAATTGATCGCGGAGCTTCTCAATTATTCAGACTGAAACAGAAACCGTCGCGCCATATGGCCGATGAATGCACTGGAAATTTGATATGCAAAGAAGACGAAACGCGATAAGAAAGAAACGTTCTCAACCTTCTGTTTACAGTTGCTTTCGTTCTCGTGAGCCGTTTAATTACAATAATGAAAACGATGATGAAGAACCAACTCGCGAAGCGGCTGGAAACGTGAAATTTGCTTCTTCATTGCCTTCTGCCTTCTCTGTACCGATGTACGGCTAGTGCTGAAGAGCGCTTAATCAAAGCGGCTTCTGCCAATGACCTTAAACTTCTGACTCATCCATCCACTCTCGGTTCCCCTTTTCATTCCCTCGAATGTTTCTTCACGCTCAAAACTTCTTTCTGTTCTTTACGCGTCGCCGTTCCCGAGCAATCACCATGGAGAGAAGGTAAACGCTTCGAACTGCCACAAAGCAACCACTCCGACCGACCTCAACGATCCATGGAGACTGTTGTGTGGAGAAATAATTATCGTGAACGTTTCCGTTCTCAACCTTATTGCTTGAAGCCATTACAGAAAGCTTCTTAAGTGAATTTCAATCATTTGACCTTCCAGAGCGATTTGAAAGCTGTTGCGTCATCGAGATGGTTGTTTGAACCCCGGGGGAGCAACAATAGTAATTTAGCTATACCTATTAGACGAGTATTGTTTAGATGATCTGACACTAAGCTGTTGAGACTTTTGTTGGCTAAAAGTTTTTTTGGGGAATCTTCGAGGTTCAAGATTCAAGTTTCTTTATTTTGCAATTAACGAATGAGAGTTTAAGTCAGTTTTCGACTTTACAGTTCGTCTTATATTTCGAATAAGATCTGTTAGCCTTGCAGAAAGCTTGATGACAAAGTCATTAGTTAGCTTCGTTGATCACAAGCGACGGAATTCGCCATCGTCCCCGACAACCTTTAGCGCAACACTAAAACCAGTTTCACATTCTTCTCGACTTTTTCTAGGCAAAATCTCGACTGGAAATCTCTTCTCAGAAATCATGAGCGCTGCAGCCGCGCGAGCTCGTTTCAAAGGATAAGCTTGTCTGCGATCGGTGTTATCTAAGCTAGAAACTCGAGTCGAAACTGGTGCAAGCAATGAATAAATTTGCGATTATTCAAAGCAGCGATCACAAGACATTACCGAAGGATTTTCCACTTACAAATTTCTCGCTACCGAAGTCGAGCTCGAGTGGATGTCGAGTTACTCGTTATGGAAGACTTTCGCAATTTGTTTCTCTCAATGGTCCATTTGCTCGCACGAAATTCGAATCGTAATTTTCTCTGTTTAATCTCGCCGATTGTCGACGAAATTTGCTTTCCACGGAATCAGAAAGGCATTTAAAAGACGTCAATTGATTTTAATTGACGATAAGAGATTCGGAAAAGTCACATAAAAAGAAATTACAAACGCCATTGAAGCCACTAAACACTTTCGTTTAAGCTCTTTCTTCTTGTCATAAAAGTGAAAACGGCGCGTTACTTAAATGCTTGAACAATGATAATTGATGTTGTTGAAACCTCATCGGGCAAATTTCCTTCAAAGCTAAACGCTTGGAAAATCGCTGGAGGATTAAAATGAATGAACTCTCATCTCGATAAGAACTTCTTGCGGTTCCCATGAAGATGCTTTGATGATGTTTCCTACTCATTGGTGAATTCATCAACAGAACTAGGCTGTGGATATACCCTTAAGCCATGTATCATCTTTCGAATAAAAGCTCTCACTGACTAGCAGTCATCAGCCTGCCATGTCTAGCAGCTCTTGCTGTACTAACTGCTGAATAATCACTTAAGAAACTCGCATTGTAACCAATTCGAACGCTGTTCGAGTCTATGAACCCTTCATTGACTTCCTCGAACTAGAAACAATTTGCGCCGATCATGTTGAAGGCTTCGCACCTTGTTCGAATCAATTCCTCGTCTTTGGAAGCGAGCGGCAGCATCAATGTGGAAATCATGTCAGCTTAAATTGTTTTTGAATCATCTTGCAAACAACTTGTTGAAAAGATCTTCAGCAGCTTTTCAAATGCAATCACGCGTCAGCGTTTAATCAAAGCTTAAAGACCCAATCCAAACACTTTGCTTCCACTTGTCGTGGTTTGTCTTCTCTTCTTCGCTGTCGTTGAAATCTTTTCTGCTTATCGTTTTGTTTCGTTCGCGGCCATTCATGAACATCGGCGGCTCGGATTTTCGTCTCTCATTCTCTTCGCTACGTCCAACACAATCGATGAACTCAATCCGAGAAAAGTTACGTGAAATTTCTTTAATTTTCGAACATGTGAGGGAAGGCGAGAAAGACGAATGGACAGCGAGGCGAGCAATGTTTCTGCGGGTGACTCAAGCCGATTGTGCAAGATTTTCGCGAGTGAGAAAAGTTCGAAGCAAGAATGAATTATTAGAAGCAGGAAGCGTTTTCCTCGAGTTTCCCCGCGGCCCGCGATCGCAGTTAATGTCTTCGCAGCGTGATGCATTCGACTCGATGCAGCGGCTGCTCAACGATCAATTAACGACAACAAACTTCCTTAATCGGACGGCGACGATTTCTCGACATCAAGTTCATCCATAACTATTAAGTCAGCGCCAATCGAAAGCAAGAGTGATTTCTAATTGCTCGACGCATGATTCAACTGACGTAAATTCCTTGAGTGACTTCGACGATTCGCGCAATTCTCACTCCGCAAGCTCGTTCGGTACTTCGAGCGGAATTATAAAATTCATAGCTGCAAGATCGAAACCTGTTTGCAATCTTTTTTTTTATTGAATGTTAATGTTTCCTCCGTCGACAACCAGAGAAATTCAAAAGTCGCCGAACGGTCTTGCTGCGCGATTATAAAAAACTTAAAAGAATTTCGTTGCTATGAACATTTTTCAATTGTTTGTTTGCGGAAACCGCCGACCGAAAGTTTGTTTGTCGTGAAGAATTTAATAGCAAAAGAGAACAGCTCGGGTAGGAAAGAGGTTTTGTCACTGGCGAGGTCGTGAGCTCGACGGCTGATGAATGAATGTTGTAATTGAAGTTTTCGACTTTTAATTGAATTGATTAAATCGGATTCGAATTTGTAGGAAATCGTGTAAAGTCAGCGACACATTGTTAAGCTGACACGTGTGTCAGAACTGGTTAACCAGCAATGAAGTTCTTAGGCTCAGCACAACAACCGCCTTTGTCTAGTAAACGTTTGCTCAGACTTTCTCAGTCAAAATAATTATGCATGAGTCGTGAAATTTGCATAATTCTTGAATAAAACTTTAATCTGCATAAGTTTCAGCTCAAATTACCATTTCTCCAGGCTTCTGTTGGCAGTTCTCGTAAGCTTTGCATTCGATTGAATTAACTGGCAGCGATTTTTCTATTGCAAAAATATTAAATTTGCCACAGCAAAATATTAGCGCTTGATCTCTTTGCGATCCCACTAAAGCCTCCACTTGACAATAGTCATTTGCATTCTTATGTAATGTCATCGCGATCATCCGCGAGTAGAAAGCGAAGTTTGCGATTATCGTAACCGAGCGACTTTGCGCGATCGAGATGATTCAAATAGATTGAAACAATGTTCGAAATGAAGTGAAATCTTTCTCTCTGTCGGCTAGTGACATGAACACAAATCGAGATTAATAAAGAAAAGCCAAAAACGAATTGCCGAGTGTGCGTCACTCGATGATGAAGAATTTCACTTTCTAAAAGTATTTAAAATATTTTCCCGCCTTTCGTTTTCAAAAATCGTTTTTGTTGAGGCGACGACAAAGCCACGACAAGCAGCAAACTTTTCAATTTTCTTTATGAGTCAAATGCCTCTCGCGCGTTTATCAATTGGAAATCGATTACAGATAGTCGTGGCTCCCATTGTTGCTGGCAACGACAGGTTGGTTCGCCGTCTGATGAAACTTGTTGTGGCTTTAAGGAGTGAATCTCTTGCATGCTTAAATTAAAGGTCTCGCCGCGACTGGCAATTTCGATGTGTTTCACTTCGCTTACATGGCATTTTACGCCGTATCTTCAACTTTGCGAAGAAACTGGTTTCGAGCTGGAGCGACTGTTAAAGGGCAAATTACGTTCGCAAGGCTCTCTCGCTAAGAGAAATTGACTCAAAAACCTTTCATAAACGATTTTGAATTAATTGCTGCCGAGAACGGAAACGTTCACGATAATTATTTCTCCACACAACAGTCTCCATGGATCGTTGAGGTCGGTCGGAGTGGTTGCTTTGTAGCAGTTCGAAGCGTTTACCTTCTCTCCATGGTGATTGCTCGGGAACGGCGACGCGTAAAGAACAGAAAGAAGTTTTGAGCGTGAAGAAACATTCGAGGGAATGAAAAGGGGAACCGAGAGTGGATGGATGAGTCAGAAGTTTAAGGTCATTGGCAGAAGCCGCTTTGATTAAGCGCTCTTCAGCACTAGCCGTACATCGGTACAGAGAAGGCAGAAGGCAATGAAGAAGCAAATTTCACGTTTCCAGCCGCTTCGCGAGTTGGTTCTTCATCATCGTTTTCATTATTGTAATTAAACGGCTCACGAGAACGAAAGCAACTGTAAACAGAAGGTTGAGAACGTTTCTTTCTTATCGCGTTTCGTCTTCTTTGCATATCAAATTTCCAGTGCATTCATCGGCCATATGGCGCGACGGTTTCTTTTTCAGTCTGAATAATTGAGAAGCTCCGCGATTTCAGCAATCAAAGGTTGACAATTTAATCGATGTGAACCTCGCATCGCGTGGAGCATTGCCAATGACGAACAGGTTCAGGTTGAAGCAACGACGAATTCATTTACCGCGACACAGCGAACAACAAAACAAAACGTGGAATTTCGGCCAACCGGACCGAGGGAGATGGAATGATGAGAACGGATGCGTTGACGGCTCTCTTCTGTAATTACAAGCTTCGCATCAATTCTCTTCAGAAGCTCAGTGATATCGGAGAAACGATTTAATTTGATTGCATGAAACGATCGATGCGCTTGATCATCGAGAAATGCTCACTCGACGACCGATGATTTCCAATTCGATACGATCGAAGTTGGCGCGAAATGTTTTTGTGTCCGCGAAACCACCAAAAAATCCGAAAATGATTTAAGAGTCAACAAGTTTTTGGGACAGAAAATTTAACCCAGTTTGGTGGACGAACAAAGCGAATTAGGCTGTCGCTTAACTGAAACATTGGCTAAGGTTTTGATGCTATTAAAAATCGCTAGACGGTCAGCTACATGCATCGAATTCTAATGAATCCTGAATAAATTTGAAATGATATTTTCGATTTGCAGACGGCGAAGACAGAATCGACGTTAATTTATTCAAGCTCGATAGTCTTCGACGGTGAATGGAGATTAGACTCCCACGAGCGACAATAATTATTAAGAAGGAAATCGCCAATTAGCTTATTAAATTAACTTTGTCGAATCGACGAGTGGAGGAAAGACACATTAATCAGCCACAGTTGAATGTGAACCGCGGCGAAATGCCAAGACAAACACTTTGCTTCCACTTGTCTTTTCCGATCGTTGAAATCTTTTCTGCTTATCGTTTTGTTTCGTTCGCGGCCATTCATGAACATCGGCGGCTCGGATTTTCGTCTCTCATTCTCCTCGCTACGTCCAACACAATCGATGAACTCAATCCGAGAAAAGTTACGTGAAATTTCTTTAATTTTCGAACATGTGAGGGAAGGCGAGAAAGACGAATGGACAGCGAGGCGAGCAATGTTTCTGCGGGTGACTCAAGCCGATTGTGCAAGATTTTCGCGAGTGAGAAAAGTTCGAAGCAAGAATGAATTATTAGAAGCAGGAAGCGTTTTCCTCGACTTTCCCCGCGGCCTGCGATCGCAGTTAATGTCTTCGCAGCGTGATGCATTCGACTCGATGCAGCGACTGCTCAACGATCAATTAACGACAACAAATTTCCTTAATCGGACGGCGACGATTTCTCGACATCAAGTTCATCCATAACTATTAAGTCAGCGCCAATCGAAAGCAAGAGTGATTTCTAATTGCTCGACGCATGATTCAACTGACGTAAATTCCTTGAGTGACTTCGACGATTCGCGCAAGCTCGTTCTCACTCCGCAAGCTCGTTCGGTACTTCGAGCGGAATTATAAAATTCATAGCTGCAGGCATTGAAATCACGAAACCGGTTATGAGTTTTTTTCTGCGCGACCAGACGAGGCAAAAATTTCCTTTTAATTTGCCCTGGTCTCGTGTATTAAATCATCTTTTCTTTCTTTTCTCAGAAAAGGTTGAGTGGCTTTGAAGCGAGCGGAATTTATTGACGGCGCACTCAACGAGTCGCCTTTGTGCTTGCTTTCAGGCTCTCGGTCCCTAACGTTATAACTCTAAGTTACGGTTTCTTGTTTGTTTAGATTTTACCTGCGATTTGTTTCGTGCAATTATTAAATATTTTCAGTTTGCGTAATCCACATGACGGGGCCAATGAATCCGATGAGTCTTCAGCTTTCCTCCTCCGGCTTAATCGACTCTTTCTTCTTCACAAGTTTTCGTCTTTCTTTCTTTTTGTTACACGGAATTGTACGAAAGTTCACACAATGGTTTAAGGAAGTTTTCCTCAATCTTTTTCACACAAATTTTCTGCTTCGATTTCTGAGATTCGCTCGTGTTAATTAGATTCAACTTAACCGCCGACTTATCCACTATTAATCATCTCACTAGACAGATCGCGCAACGACGAAACTTTCCGACCGCTTACCACGAGACTCAAACACAAACTGGTCGAACGGCGCGAGAAAACACTTTCTGAACGTGAGAGGAAAGCGGAGCTGAAGCAAGAGCGGCTGTTTGATCGTTGTTTTCATGGCAATTCTGCAATGTTGGCTCTGGCCAAACAAAGAAGGAAAAGTCGTCGAAAAGACTCGCTCAAGAAACATTCATCCATTCAGAAATCAAATATAATTAACGTCGATGAAGTTCATAATACAATTAAGTGACGGCGCGACCCTGAAATTCTTTTTCAGCTCGAAGTAAATTTGCATTTGCAGAGCAGAAGGGAAAAACGTTGATCAACGAGCGAGAACATTTATAATTAATGCGAGTGCTTGGATTAATTAGATTGCTCAACTGCATGCTTGGCGGACATTGCGGTGAAACAGGGAAACAAACTTCCTCTCGGTTGACAAAGAAAATATGCAAAGGTCGAATACCTAGTGCTACCATAAATCGCATCGCATTAGTTAGAGAATTAAGTTCATTCATTCGGTCCCATCACGGTTGAGTGAGATCAACAAGTGAGAAGTGTTGCTTGGGGAGCGGAAATGCGTTTGTTCTTCGCAACGAGTCCAAAAGGTTGCTGATGCGAGTGGACGAGGCTGAAGTGTTGATTTAATGAATGGCCACTCGATGAAAGGTTTACATATGAATGCGAAGAGTGTTTGTCGTAGTGAAAATCACCAAATCAAGTTACAGACGGTTGTCGCCTTCTTTCATTACGTTTTGATGAAGATTCCACGTCCAAGAAGTTCTGAAATTGAAGAGTGAAACAGTAAAGTTATTTTATCAGGCTGCATATCAATGATTCCCAACATTATGCAGACTGTAGCAACCAAAAAGTTAAATGAAAAGCTTAAAATCTTTTGAAATTTACTTTTTATTAAAAAAAATAATACTTTATCTAAAAGACGAATCAAAATGTTGGTCCACCAGAATGAACTTCTCCGTCAATTTCTCCTTAATTGCAGGCAGGTAGTCTTCGATGTCTTGTAGTTGCATTCGATGGATTGATAAGATGTCGAACTTTCTGCCCTCCGACAGCAATAATTCAATAGTTGAGGCATCGGGTGTCACATGCAAAGTTTTCACGTTGGGCGCTGATCGTAACAAGAACCTGAGCATTTCATTGTAGGTGCATATGGATCCTGAACAATGAACAAACTTAAGTTCAACGAGCGACGTTGAGGTAACTTTGATATTGAAATCCCAATTGCCCTTATCATGAATTCTGCAGTATGTCATTCTCAAGATTTTTAATCTGGGCATCTCCATGATGAGATGAAGAGTTTCCACTCCGGAAAATTTATGCATGCCCAAACATTCCAGGCTTCCAGCTTGAGATTCAAGAAAACTTCGATAATTTTGACGGATCCTCTCACGAAAACCACCACATATTGAGCTCAAAACGGTCCAGGTTTTAAGCTTTAGTTTGCTCCAATCGTTGTTGAATAGTCGTTCTAGAATTTCGAAATTGTGGACTCGGATGCTTTCCCATTTGTGCTTTGAATGGATCAGAAGTTGTACTGCCGAAATCTGATCGCTGATTTTAAATTGAAACCAAATAAATATTATGAGGTTTTGATATTTTCTTGCACTGTTGGTAAGCATTGCCATGTCATCTAAACAAGATCTGCTTTCGAAATAAAGAACAAGCGCGATTTTCTTCATTAAACTTGTAGATGCGATGAATTTGTACCAGCTCGGGCTGACCGTCGACAACTGCAGCAACTCGCTTCCGGTAAAATGCTCAAAAATCGTTTCAGAAACGCCGAGAAAGGGAGCAAAATATTCCAAGGGATCCATTGTAGCTGCTTAGTGAAGTTCGAAGTGTAACTGAATACTTTTCTACTGAGGAATGTCTGAAGACGTCTATCGACTGAGAGAGTTTGAAGAAGACTGAATAAAATTTGTCAACTATTAAAATTTAGTTACCGAAAATTTCGAAGTAGGATGAAGTGGAAAAAAATTCTACCTGCAGCAAACTCCGTCAAGTCATTAATAAGAATAAGACTTGGAACGAATAACGAGATTGAGCGTAGGCAACCAGATCTACTTGGACATTTTCGTGATGAAGAGGATGACAAGGTCGGTGGCAGTTCATTAGTGATTTAACAAGTGATTTTATACTTGATATGAATCTAACAATCAGTATCCGTCATGAACAAAAGTTGCAGTTTAATTTTCTAAATTGCATTGCCTATGTTGAGTGCCATAAAGCGCCCACTAAATGCCAAGCTCCCTCTGATTTTTGATGACTTGATCATGTTGCAAAGACTTAAAACTGCTTCCGCCGTGCTTCAATTTATTTAAACCTAGACATGACGACAGCCGTCAGCGACGACGGAAGAAACATAAGAAATGTAATTCCCGAAATCAATCGGCGATTCAAAGAGAATAAAAATCTCTCGATCGTTTCCGAAAATAAAATTGCGTTTTCTTTGCTCTCTCACTTTTCCGTCTGAACATTTTCTCGATGGAAAAACTTTTCTTATTTTCGTCGCGAGTGTCAGTTTTATCAACGCAGCGACACGGGATTTGTCTGCGCTTCTCAGCCACCGCACTGGCGATCTCATTTCAAGGGAGAAAATATTGAAAATGGCAGCAAAATCGCAAGCAGTCCAAACGTTTGAAAGGTGAAAGCGCTAGAGTCTTCGATTAAGGCAAAGGAATCGAAGAGTTTATCGAGGAAAAAGTTAGAATTGAGGGAAAATCCGGCAGTGATGAGAACAGTGAAAGTTTAGAGAATCTTGAAAACAAAAATCTACGAGACTTTTTAATGATTTTCGTGAAGGTTGACGATCTCAAGTGTCTAAAACGTTGCTTCCGGACAGTCCCGTCAATAGCGAATTTTCCCATTTTCTCAGTCTATTTGTTAAAAATAGAAAGCAAAGTGCTAAAAATTGTTTGTTTCGAAGCACACGGAGCGGTGGCAAATTGGTTTTATTTTCATGAGATCCATTCGACTTTTGTCGCAACAATGAATGAATGGATTGATTTGCATTGCCCAACTGATAACTGGCTTCCTATCCTAGAAATGTGCCTCGAGTGGCCAACTGCTGTTTCTTCTTCGACATGAATGCTGGCGGAACTTTGCTCTCCGTCTTCGGTATCATCACAGGCTTCGCTTACTTGGCTCGTGCTCTTCACGTTTTGTATAACGTTCCACACTGGGAGCAGAAACTCGAAGAAGACGACGCCTTGAACAACGACGATGACGCGATCTGGTGAGTTGGTTCTGGTAAGCTCCATCAAGCGGCATCCCTTAACCTTTTATCCGTTTTAGGCTCGTCTATATCTCGACGCTGTTCATCGGTTTCTTTTTCCTGATCGTCTCGCTCTTTATGCTTTATGGTAGCACTAAGGTAAGCCAACAGTTTGATAGTCCGTAGAGCTTCCAGTCAATCAAATTTTGCACGTTGCTTGGACACTTCTCGGAATTTTTCCCCTACGCACTGTCTATGAAGTTTTGTCGCACTATTTTCTTCCCATTTCTATCGATCGCTATCAAAGAAGGAAAATTCCGTGACTGTCTTTCCAGGCAACAGAAAAGTTATACCGACATCAATTCCTCTGCTTCCAGCGAATGGCTCATCACGTGTTTCCTTATCTCATCGGAATTCTTCTCAGCGCCGGCTGGTCAACAGTTTTAGGAGTCATCGAAGTGTTTGACTCCGACATGGACATCGCGTTGCTGTACTTTATCTTTGCAGGTTTGTCTCAATCCAAGCAAAATGTCATCAGCACTCACACCTTTGTTTTCAGTCTTCCAAATTTATTTGTGGGTCTGTGCTGTTTCCCTCTACCGCGATCTCCTCGAAATCGAGCAAAACCCTGCAAAGCCAACTCGCACACAAGTTTGAGGCTAGCAGCGAGGACAGAGCCAAAGTGTGAGACAAAGACAATTGAGAAGCGGATTCGAGCGGAGCTACAACGTTTTGTGGCGTGTTTGATTTTATAAATTTTATTACGCAATATTGCTAGGACATAAGATCAAATCTAATCGATTGTTCCTTCCCGAAATGTGAATCAGCAGTCGGTTGAATAAAGTTTCATCCCTGACCACAAGCTGAGACCAAAATATATCATTAATCGACGGCTTCAAACTGAAATCCCAGCTGGATCTGATAAGATAAAATTTTATTTGCGTGCTTCGACCTGGATCACAATCAAGCTTTGTGCGGAGCTAACGCACAGCCATACATTCTCTTAATTCTCAAAATATCTTTGTCAGAAAGATGATCGCGTTGACCGAGCTTTAGTCCAGCTAAGTTCTGAGTCGGAACGATTGTGTCTTTGCCATTGATTGAGAAAGAAGTGGCCGAGTAGTGCATAACGGATCCGTAGTCATAGGGAACGTCGAAGTGAGTCACGCGGTCTGTTCCGTAGATAGCAAAGTTGTTTTCGGTGCCTGGCGTAATGTTTTCCCAAACTATTTTCACGAACTGATCACGATCGTACGATGACTGCATGTGATGGAAACCAAAGGCGTGAATGAACTCGTGGACGATTGTGTAAAGTCGGAAGCAGCCAGACTCTGGAACATTCGGCTTAAGCTTGAGGATTTGAACACCACCGATTCGGCCAACATTAGAAGAGCAACCAGTCGCATCGCCACTTATTTGAACGTAGTCTGTCTCAGTTGTTCGAGGAATCACAGTCATGCAGTGTAGGTCGTTGATTGTTTGAATAGCTTTGCGAATGTGATTGGCTTGCTCGGTGTCTGGAAATATTTATTAGCTGAATTCTTACATTTGTGTCGTCTAACTTACTGAAGTAAGTCATGTTGATCACGTATGGAACAATGTTATTTTTCCACCTGAGCCTCTCTTCAATTCGGCCGTTGAACGCGTCGAGATCTTGCTGTGAGATGATCATGTCGCCTTGGAACGCGTTTTCAAGTTCTTCAGCTCTGTCATCGTCGGTGATGCTGTAGTCCGTTGGAAGACATGAAGCAACTGCTAAGGCGCCAACTAAAACAACCAACTTCCACATTTTCCTGCGACTTGCTTGATCGAAGCTCACAAGAACAATGAAGAAAACGTCTCAAACGTCTTGGTCGTTTTATCGAATGTTGGTGCCGCTGCCATGCATTAGCGCTCTATCTTATCAACAGGTTGGGATCTTAAAATAAAGTTAGTTACCCGATGCGTTCGAAAAAGAAAACCGCCGGACTGGGAGAAGAAAATGTGAGACTCAAGCGCGAATGAAAAGCTTTTCTTCTGAATGTTTTTCACGAGAAATATTTCGAAAACGAAATTTTATTGTACGAAAGCTAAGCTTAAGAAATTCTTAATACAAATACTTTTCCGATAAGTTAATTCAATGGAAAGCAAAAGCTTATGATTCCATGGGCTAAATGTTCTTCAGACAATCCTCATACGAAGGAGGAGCTGCTTCGATCTCAGTGTAAGGCGGCGGCAAGTCTTCCTCTGTCACAGGAATCAGAAGAATGATATCAGGCGGAGTTGCTGGGCGCTCTTCACGGCCTAATCTTATTATTTCCCAGTCCACAGAATTCACTTCTTGATTCACCGGTTCATGGTCTATGTTCTGAGTGTTTGTATGAGTCATGTTATAGACTGATTGCAAGTTTGCAGCTCGTAATACTCTCTCGACCATTTCCGCTTGCCTGCGTTTCTTCATCTCTTCGGAGAAGTAAGCGCAAACGATGAAGATGATCCAAAATATGTAAATTCCAACAAATATGTAGACTGTGGACATAACGCGATAGATCTGAAAGTGGCAGACCCTTGAGTATTTGGAAACTGGCGAACTCGAACGAATCACTTACCAGAGTCTCATACTCCTTGCAATTCCCTCTTCCGACTGCTCAAGAAAATTCTCCGCAACTATTTTTTCAGCGAAGAAACCTGAAGTTTCCGAGAAATCGAGACATAAACAAAAGATTTTCTCGGTGGAATCATCGGCTCGAATGTTTTTCTTCGAATTCCAAGCCTCTGCGCAGGTCACGTAACGTCACGGTTCTCTTTCCTGTTCTATCGCATTTGAACAACATGCTCAACTGGCGACGACGTTTTATGTCGTAATGAAGTTTACAGTCTCAAAATAGGAAATGTGTTTTGATGTTCCTTTCAGCTGTTCAGTAAACTAGAACTGTTAAATATCGAGCGGATCTGTCAAAGAAGTTGTAGTCGAAAATTCAACATTTCGTGCAAAAGTTTATTGACAACTTCAATTTAAAACCAATAATATTAAGCGAGTTCCCTGATATCAAACCAGTAGTGAGTTTCTGAGACATAAAACTATTTCATTCCCCGCATGATTTCGTCGTAAGTTGGAGGCAAATCCTCGGAAGCTGCTGGAGTTTGTCGCGAAGTGCTAGAATTTGTGAAGGGTGGAGCGGTTGGCGTTCTTTGATGAGAATTGGAATTCTGACGGCTCCGTGGCTGATCATCGTCTTCAAAGTCAGCAAACACATTGGAGTAGTTCGTAATAAAATTGTTAGATTGAAATGTGTGCGTGACTATGGTTGGGACTGGCTGAACTTCTGATTCCTCTTCTGAATCATCGCAACCATATTTGCAGAAGTAGCCGATGATTGATAGAGCGATCCAAACGATAAGAACTATTCCAAGTATTTTGAAAACTTCGCTATTGTCGTTGCTCCGTCCTAAAACATAAAGTTGCTGATTATTGATTTCATTTGAACTACTTCCTCACCCATGATGACTCGAGTCAATGTATCAGCATTACAATTGCTAGCGGCTGGTCATCTTTAAGTGCACTTGAAGATTTTAAATTCTTTAAGACACTTGTTGACAAATTTCATCGCGATTTGCAAGTATTCGCGGAATCATTTTTCGAAGTTATTTTGACTTGCGCAGATAACCGACCAACACCGACAAACAGCGGGATCGCATGCTTCAATGTTTAGCCGAAATGTTTTCCATTCTCGACAGTCTACTACTAAGTATCTAAAGATATGTTTTGCTCAAACAATTAGCGAGTGTTTGATGTCACAATTTGATACGAAAACTGTTTCATTTTGGATTTAACTTCTTTGTAAGATAGCAGTTACTCAACTCAGCTATTACCGAATGTATGGTTTGAAACTAATTCGAATTCTGTCAACTTCTTCTAAATTATTTGTTGATCGGTTTTGGGGAATTTCAGAAAAATATTTGTCGCGTCAATGTCTTCGTTACAGCAGTTGAAGTTTTCACTTATCGCAATAGTAAAAAGTTGTTTATTTTTCTCGGAATCGCTCTTCGTGAGCTGGTAAGTTTGCACTGATAAGTTATCATTGAAAACAATCATTGAGATTAATGTACACAGTCGATGTTTCGGATAAATTCACTTTCAGACTTTCTTGAAATTCAGTGTTCAACTATTTTACATTGCGCATAACTTCCTCATAAGTCGGCGGTAAATCGTCTGATGGTTGAATGGAAACAGTTTGAGTTTGGTGATATAAACTCGAGCTATCTAAACCCTCAGAAAAGTTACGTGATCCTTCTGAAAAATTTGGTTGTTCAGCATTGAGACGATCATCAATATTATTCGAATAATTTGATAAGGTGTTTTCAAATGTGTGCGTGCTTTGACTAATTGATCGCTCATTGTCCGGAGAATCATGACGGCAGGACTTGCAAATGCGAACCAAAGCTAACCGGGCAACCGATATGGATAGGAAGAACACAAATAAAACTAGGAACTCGTCTTTTTTCGGCATCCTAAAACAAACAATTAAATTTTAAACTTCAATTTTTGGTTCAATACTTTTCTTTTTTTTACCCATTGTAATTTCCCATTGCACTTTAATGAAATGAGTTGAGGCTGCCAGTGGCTTTTTCAGAACACTATTAAAGTTTGAACCATGAAAGTTTGAAGCTAATTTACCCGCACTGATGATTCAATGTTGAATTACGGCAGCTTCTCTGGCTGAACCTAATACAAGATCAAGTAAATCTACAATGTTTAAACGCTTCGATTTTTCGTGTGCGCGAAATAATAAAACAGTAAAGCACAAAAATTTTCTTATCTATGCTGCCAATATTATCAACTACATCAGAAGAGGGTCGGTGAAAAAGCTGGGCAGGTAATGCTCATCTTGTTTACGTTTCCGAAATGAATATATTTTTTTGGATCAATTTTCAGTTTTCTGTATTTCAAAATCTTAACACTTTTGTAAAATTTGTAGATTTTTACTTTTTATTTCGCATGATTTCTTCGTAAGTCGGAGGCAAATCCTCGGAAGCTGCTGGAGTTTGTTCTGGAGTGTTTGAATCCGTAAATGGTGGAGCGGTTGGTACTCTTTGATAAGAGTTTGAGTTATGACGCTGATGCTGATCGTCGTCTTCTAAGTCAACAAACACGTTAGAGAAGTTCATAGAGATATTATTGAAGTGACATGTGCGCGAAGTATTCGTGACTGTGATTGGCGTTGGCTGAACTTCTGGTTCCTCTACTAAGTCATCGCGACAGGACTTGCGAAAGTAGAAAAAAAATGCTAGAATAATGTACACAGTCACAAATATTCCTAATGTTTTGGCAAATTTGAGGTTGTCGTTGTCTTGTCCTGAAACATTAAATCTCTGACTTCTAATTTTATTCAAACTACTTCCGTGCCTCACCCATTATGGCTCACGATAACTTATCTACATTGCAACCGCTGCTTGCCACTAAGCTTTCAAAGGCACACTTGAAAGTTCAAGATTCTCCAAAAATTTTGGCCAAGTTTGATCGCGACTAAAAATATTCGCAAAAATATATTTCGAAGTTATTTTGACTTTCGCAGATAACCGATCAGCATTACACAGAAGCGCGATCGCATACGCCAATGTTGAGCTAAAATGTTTTTAGTCTTGAGAGTCTTGACTCACATATCTGACTTTGAATCCTTTCATTATATTTGAGATTTTTAAGTTCTCCATTTCGACTAAAATCGGCTGAACCCTCAGCCATTGGAAGTCTCTTTTATCACACACTTAGAGCATCCAACAAAAACTGATAATATTGCAACCTCTTTTTGTTCCCAAGATTCTCTTTCTTGACCTCTCGTCAGTAATCAACACTTTGTAGATTTCGGCTATTTTTCATTTCGCATTATTTCAGCATAAGATGGCGGCAAATCGTCTGATGGTTGAGTTGGAGCAGCTGAAGTTTGCTGATGCAAACTGGAAGTATTTCGACTTCTCTGAGGATCCAGTAAAACATCTGAGTTATTTCTTTGGTCAACGTTGCGATCATACAAAACATTCGATTGATTCGTCGAGTTGCTTTGAAGCATATGCGTAGTTAGGTCCGGTGCCTGGTCATTGTCTTGAGGATCTTTGCAACAAGTCTTCCAGATGCAAACGAAAATAAACAAGGCGAGCCACGCAAGAAAGAAGAACACAAATGAAATTATTAGCTCCTTTTCTCTTTTTTGATGATCTAAAACAATAATCGTTGCATTTCAATACTCATGTTATTGTGGAAATTTCCTTTAAATCTCACCCATCATGTGTCACTAGCCATTGCATCGCTCAAAGGAGAAGATGTTGACAGTCTGTGACTGTTGCTTTGAATAACTTGAAGCCAATTGAAGTTTACTCGTTCAATTGATTGAATATTACATTTTCCAAAGCTTCTCTGGCTGGCGCCGATATGCAACTAACACCGAAACAAGATCCAATAAATACAATGTAGCAATGCTTCGATGTTTTCCAAAAGTATTTTCAGCATGGTTAAACTATGAAACAATATGTAATTGTTAAAATTTTGCTCATGCAATTGCTGCAAATTTACAAAAAAAATCTCTAACCAATTTCTTCTTAAAAATTTTATTTCATTTTCTTTGAAAAGGAGAACCAAATTTTTCTCAATATAAAATACTTGACTCAAGGCAGTCGGTTGTCTCCCAAAGATTTCATTGACTCATTATTGAACCATGTGTCTCAAGTTGAGACTCTCAACATAGAAAAGGTCTCGAGCTTATTTTGTGATTGAACTCCTATTTGAAATTTCGATATTATTATTCGCTTGATGACAGTAATTTATCAGAGATTGATGCTGGATTGTGAAGGCTACAAGGATCGACGAATCCTTTCTTCTTCAAGCCGAACTTCTCATCATAAATCGAATAATCATCGAAGAGGTTCGTGTAGCTTATTGACGAACAGTCGGTGACAATTGTGAGTGTTGACTGAAAATTTGGAGTGGGCTGAATGGCTTTTGACGCGGTTGAACTTGAGCACGGTCCATGTTTACACTGACAAATTGCGATTATCGCTATGATCAACCAGAAAACCACAATGAATCCAATTATCTCGTGCAATTCAAGTCGACCATTTGCAGAATCTGAAGCACAATCGAAACATAATGAATTGATTTTATAAATAAACTTGAAACTCTCACGATAGAAACTGATGTCTGGATAACTGTCACTAACTCCCATCGCAACTTAATTGAAAACCAAATTCACTTCCGCTGATTTTATTTCAAAATTTAAGTTTCATCGAAGACAACGTGCAGATTGTTTTGCGAATCAAATATGTTTGACGATAATTATCTTTTCGAAATAATTCAGGTTTCAGGTTTGCGCTGACAACTAACACTGAAACAGATTTAATGATCGGCATTTTCGTTGCTTCAATGCTCCCAAAATATTCGCCTGAAGATTCTCGAAGTGAAGTTCAAAAGCGAAGGCGAGACAAGAGGTTGGAGTCTCTCTTGAGAGCTTGGCTCGTGTCTCAAGATAAAAAGTTCTGTTATATCACGACTCGTGGTCCACAATTTGATGAATGACATGGTTGCTTGATGAACTCTCTATTCAATCAATGTCCTACTTTCCTTTCAATGTATTAAGCACTCGAAATTAGAAAGCAAACGGGAATCAAAGAGCCGAGAATTAGACAAAATTTACATTTTATTGAGCAGCTCGTACAGAGCTTTGGCACTTGAGGTTTCACATGGATTTTAACATACCAATATAATTGATATCATTTCACATAAAATTTAACATCTTAACAAATCATGAATCACTGTGATTAGATCACTGATCTTTCAACAAAATATTTTTCGGTAAACTTAATGATTACGACTCGATTGTGCTCACTCACCGCACTTTTAAAATCTGAAGTGCTGCTCAAATATCCAAGATATCAGATTTCTTCATATATCGCACTGATTCCTCATACGACGGCGGAAGGTCTTCACAAATTGACGCGTACGATGGCGCGGATTGAATTCGTTCGTTGACAATCGGTGCGGAGCTCAGGGCGGGCGCAGGTCTAATGCTTTGTATATCAACAAAAGTCGACGCAATGCGAGAAACATTAGGGAAGTTTACTATTGCGCAATTGTTGTGATCGGCGAATGTTTGTGTTCGCACATTCTCATCTGCCTCGACTTCTTGTGGGAAATTTGAGCACGGACCGTCTTTGTACTGACACAGAGCTATCAAGATAATGATGAACCAGAACAGGAGGATCATCGTGAGCATTCCATCACCATCCATCTCTTTTTTTGAACAAGTTTTTTGGCCACAAAGTCTGATTTCGATGTTGCAACTTCACAGATTGACTTGCAGCTGTTCACGGATTGACTTGTCAACGTTGGCACACAAGTTTTCATCCTAAGTAAAGAGCACTTATTGAGATATTCTTGGACATTCAGATTTTTCAGCCGTCTCGCTGGGATATCAAAATACTTTGTGACAAGTTTCGAAATTAATCTGAGTTGCGTAGTCAACTAATACTGAGACGCTTGCGTTTGATGCTTCAATGTTTCGCTAATATTCAAGATTAGCGAGCACGCGGCTGTCATATGCGCGAGCGAGTGAAGAAATATAGGTTCGTTGTGCCTTGTGTACCGGCTTTTATCTTCATTGTTGTCAAAACTGTTTATCAAAACAAACAGCGCTAGCCACTCAATGGGCTCACCTACATTTGTGTATCGCTTCAACAGGTCCGCAAAGCAGTCACAGAGTCTTTTTCTGAAAATTCTCTGTGGTGCAACCAAGAACATCAGACATGCTAATTTTTTGACATTTAAGTTTTTTCAAGAAACAAAATACGTTTATGTTGAGCATTTCATTTTATCAGGGAGTATTAGGAAATGATGTTACGTTACAGACAGATTCTTGGTGGCTTGCAAATATGCGGCAACGTTCTGGTTTGTCGCTTGTTCCTTGGAATCTCGAGAGGGTTTTTTATGTCGAGAAAAATGATTTTGACAGTTTCGTCTGGCTTTGATCCTGCTTTGAATCCAACTTCAGCGTCAACTGCAATGATAATTGTCAACTACATGATGTCAGCAAACTATCAAATCCATATTTACCTTTTGGAGGTGAAAAATCTTCGAAGCCAGACTCGATGGCCTTTTTGATATAAACCGCAACATTTTCTTCTTTCTCTGCTGCTGCAGCGAGTCCAACAACCAAAGCGAATAAAATAAACGAAGAACTCACTCTCATTTTGCTGTTTGTTCTTAGAACGGAGATCGGAAACTGGAAGCTAAAACTTAGCGAGCGGAATATTTATCGCGATTAATTTCCGCGAAACAAGTTGTAAATGTCAATGGATCAAACTTGAGTTTCTGTTTCAGGTATATCTGCTATTGCGTTTTGAAGATCGATAACTAATATACTGAGCGATGCTTGATTGCAAAAGTTCTCAATATGTTGAAGGAAAGCCACAAGCTGCAATCCTTTCACATGTCGTTGATTGATTTTGTGAGAGCTAGAGACATTAACAATGAAAGAAGAGATTATATCTGATTCTAAGCTATCCGAAAAGCTCTACGATGCTTCAGTGTTTCAAAATAGTTTCGACACAGCACGAGGTTATCTGCAATTTTCTATGTATTTGGCTGCTCGAATGTCGAATGTTTGAATGTTTTTATTCACTTCGCTTTGGCTGATTTGAAGAGACACATGGATTCACTTCGAAAAGAAACATTTTGTGATACATCTGTAGTAGAACTTTTCATTCAGCTTTTTGATTGTTGGTTCAATTTACTCGAGAACATCAAACGGCATCGGAACGTTGGGAACTTTCATCTTCTTTAACGTCTCCCTAAAATAGTCTCGTTAATGCTAAGTAAAGCTTGCAACTATTGGTCGACTTACCACATGCTGCGTTCAATGAAACTATGATAGGGATGGTTGGGAAATCCATTAAAGAAAGTTGACGTTGTCAGGCGATACGCGCCCGAGTTGGGAAAAACGAGCCACTCGCCGCATTCCATCTCTGGCAGCAATACGTCTCGCATCACCATATCCATTGGGTCACAGGCGCGTCCCCAGATGATGCTGTTCTTCAACTCTTTTCCTGGGTATTCGTCCAAGGTTTTCATTTCGATCGCAAAGCCGTGCGATGCGGCCATATTGAAGCTCTGATAGATACCATCGGTGATGTAGTAGTGAACAGTTTCCTTTCCCTTATCGTCAGTTTTCACGACCTTTGAATGGATGTTGGCCACGAGAGTGAAAGCATGCTCTGCGAAATACGTTCCAGGCTCGGAAATGATTTTCACTTTGCTCGCATCGGGGAAATATTTCTCCAAACTCTCGTTGATAACTTTCGCAACGCCAGTCTTGAAACAAAATGATTATAAATTGCAGTCAATTTGCATTTATCGCTTACAATTGTTGCAGTTTCTCGTCCTGGAAATCCTCCGCCAATATCAAGGAAATCCATTTTCAACCCTAGCGAGTTTCCATACTTGAAAGCAGCCGCCGAATCTTTGATGGCCTGCGCAAAGATCTCGTACTGCAAGCATCCAACTCCAATATGAAATGCAACTCCCTTAATGTTCAAACCAAGGTCCTTGGCTGTGCGCAGCAAGGACTCGCTGTCCTTGCCAGGTAAGCAACCAAACTTCTCACCGAATGCGATTTTATTTGTTGTCTTCGGATCGAAACGCAAACGAAGAAGCAATCTAGGAATCAAATCGTTTATCTCATTTAATCTGATAAGTGAATGCAAGTAATCAACATGATTGGCTCTTCAATCAGGTAATGAATATTTGATGCATGATCTTTAGTTCTACTAAGTAGGCATATAACAAAGCGACTTACTCAGCTTCCGGAAAGTTTTTCTTCACTTTATAAAGCTCTTCAACGTTGTCAAAAGTCATCAATCGAACATTTTTCTCTTTCGCAAAGTTGATGTGACTGACGGGCTTGACAGTCTGTGCGAAAACAATCTTCTCAGGCTCCACGCCAAGAGCGAGAACCTTATCAAGTGATGATAAGATTAATTGCAAGTCATCGACTCGTAAAAGCTACGAACATTTTCTATCTCACCAAGGCTGGCGCAATCGTACCCAGCACCTAAAATAATTGTTTAATTGGAGACGCTTGGTTGCTTAGTGTCGTTCCTACCCAAGATCGCCATCGTGCCAGCTACGACAGACCGATTGTTGCACTTGTAAGCGAAATCTGGATCGATCCTCGGCATCAAATCATTCCACAGAATGAATTTTCTCACAACATCACCAACATCAGCGATGAAAAAAGACTCGTCAGTTCCACTCGCTTTGATGTGATCGCGAATGATTTGATCCAAGTCAAACTTTTCTACAACTTTTACTGTGTCGCGAGCTGCCATGACCGAGAGCTTTCAAAAGACTGAGTGAGCGAAAATTATTTCAAGTTCACTCTCAGCTGTAGGAGATAGCGAAACAAATTCTTATCTTTCAAGTGAGCAGATCAGCTGTCAGAATAGTCGAACGTTTATTGCTTTCAAAATTTATCAGCTTAAAGCTTGGTCAACATTTTCTGGAAGCTTTCGGTTCAGCGTCTCGGGCAGAGCGCACAAGAAAATTGCTGAACTGAATGAGAGCGCGGAAAATATGATAAGAGGAAGACGTGGGGAAAACTCCTGCGCGAGAATTGGTGTCAACGGCGTCAATATGCTGCCAATCCGCCCAACGACCGAGCAAATGCTGAAGAATCTATGTCTGAGGTTTGTTGGGAACACTTCGATCGTAAAAATGTAGAGACACGAGAACGAAATTGTGATTAAAAGTTTTCCTATCACAAAGCAAATCGTCTTGAGCATTGATCCCGCGATAAACTCGGAGACGATGCAGAAGACTCCGCTGCCGATCATTCCAAGGAAAAGAGTTTTCTTCCTGCCGATCTTTTCCATGAGGAAGTTGGTGATGAAGTAGCTAGGCAGCTCGATCAGACACACAACCTGTGTGCAAAAATTGTTGTTACCTGTTGCAAGCAAATGTTGCTGGTCGACTTACGATGTAACTAATATATTTGTCCCAATACTCGAGGTAGACTGAGTTGATGTTGAGACCGAAGTAAACGAAAATCGTCGCAAACCACAGATAAGAAATATTGGCGATCAACAGAACAAGCTGGATCGTTGAGCTTCGCTTTGATCCACTGAAACTGCTGATGTCTTCTTCAGAATCTCTTAGCTTCGGCTTCTCGTCGAGGATCATCGATGAGGTGTCGCTGAGCGAAGTTTTATTGATTCGTGACGCTTGCACAAGAATTTTCTTGGCTTCCTCGTAGTTACCTTTCATGATCAGCCAACGAATGCCTTGAATTGGATAAAACATAAGGCTAAGAATGAACACTTAAAGTATCGGACGTACTTTGTGGTAGGATGTACATGTAACTAAGAATCAGCATTGAAGGCGCGTAAAGTATCAGCAAAATTATTTTATAGTTTCTGAACCACATCGCAATCAAACCAACATAGATTTCCCCGAAGGCATAAAAACAGTTCAGAAGAGTTCCGAAAACTGTTCGAAACCTTGGCGTTACAAGCTCTAAGCCGATGATGTACGCGGTCGAATAGGTTGCAGCACCAAAGAGAGCGTCAAGGAATTCGAAGACAGCGAATGAAGGATAATTCCACGAGAAGATTCTCAAAATGCCAAACAGTCCACTGCCGAAGCATCCCAGGATCAAAACAAACTTTCGGCCGTATCTGATTGAATGCAAAACATTACCCAGCTGAGTTCACGAACCGGCACTCACCTGTCAGACAACACGCCAGTCACGAGATAACAGAATAACTGCCCAACATTGTTAATTGTGCCTATCAGCGATAAGTAAAACTCCTTGTCGCAGTTGAGATTAAACTTGAAGTAGAAATAGCAGGAAAGTGTGTCAGACTGGCTGATAAGCGGCTCGCATAAACACAAATGGCCTTTACGCTTTGCGTCTTATTGACATCGCGATTCTTCTTACCGCGTTGAGAATCGTGACTTCCTCATCTTCGTACACAAAATCACTGCACTTGACTACCGCTGACTGATTGAACGACTCAATCGCGCACGTGTCTGCATCCTCGAGACCTTCAGTTACAGGCGCGAACCTCTCGCATTTCTCAGGCAGACCAGAATCTTTATTGTAGGGGGTCGTTAGGTTCACCCAGTCAGTTAAGTAGCTCGGCGACTTGTTCGGACTTTCACACTCGGGAACTTTGCATCTGAATCATTTTTGCATTCGGTTATTTGTTATCTAAAGTCTCAGGTCGAAGGTTACCTATAATTCAAGGTACCTGCTGTGAAGATGTATGCACTGTACACCCCGTTGAGGAAAATTGGGAAAGCGATGAGCAGAAACTGAATGATTTGGTATTTTCCGAACTTAATTTCCGTCTCGAGCACTTCGTCCAAGTCAAAATATTCCTTTCGATTGTCGATGTTTGTCATGGCTTTGCGCGTTCGATTACCGCACAATTAAAGCTTTGCGATTACACTGAAGCCACAAATGTTATAACGCTCGCTCTGATAAAGCAACACTCGAATTGTCAGCTCGTCGATGGGAATTTTACGCTCTCGACTGAGTTTTTGTTTTCTAACAAATTTTCTTCTCAGATGGCAGGCGCGACACGATGCCAAGCAATCACCTGAATTGTAAATATTTTCATATCGAGGCCCTTGAACTTCACGTGCGCTTGCGAAACATTATTAGGAACGTAGCGATGCTCATCGGGACTCGAGCTCAGTCTAGACGAAATGATTCAAGATCATTAAACTATGACACGTGAAAGTTTTACTCAGCAGCTGATCCAGAAAAGTTAGTTACAACGCGGGATAAAAATATGTTTGCGTTGTGTGTGAGCGAAGATTTTCAAGTCAGTCTCAGTGATTTTCTGCGTGAGTCATGAAGTTGAAATATTTCTAAGCAGGAAAATTTAGCAAGTTAAGCAAATAAAGAAAGTTAAACATGAAGGAAGACCAAAATAATCAGGAAAATGAAGAGACTGAGACAGCAGACTTGCGAGATGATCGTGGAAATGTTGCAATGTTGCTGTTTCTTTATCTTTTACAAGGTAAAAGTCGTCGAAAAGTTTTGGCTGAATTTTTGAAGATCAAACTTACAGCAATTCCGATCGGGATCTCATATGCAATTCCAATTCTTCTGCATAACCGAGGAGTTTCATACGCTGAGCAAGCTAGCTTCACCTTTGCATTCTACCCATTTACAAGTGAGTGCCTCGACCGTTCACTGGACGATTATTCAATCAACAAAATTGTTTATTTGTCACAGTGAAAATATTGTGGGCGCCAGGTAAGAATGTATGCGTTAGGCCAAATTGTTTCTTCTGGCGTGACACGTTTCGTCTCATCCAACAGTCGTAGACTCGGTCTGGTCTTTGAGCTTCGGTCGGAGAAAAAGTTGGCTCGTTCCGACACAGTTTCTTATCGGAGCATTCATGATTTATATCGCGAAGAACATCGATGAGTGGATGGGAGACAGCGACGAAAAGCGACCGCAAATCCTCACGTTGACTATCGCCTTCTTCATGCTCTGGTTCCTAACAGCAACGCAAGACATTGCAGTGGATGGCTGGGCTCTCACGATGCTGCAGAAGAGAAATGTCGGTTACGCATCAACGTGCAACGCTGTTGGATCAACTGCCGGCTACTTCACTGGCTACACAGTTGTCTTGATCTTAGACTCGGACGCTTATAAAACAAGATTCTTGTCGCTTTCTTCGTTCCTTTTCTTCTGGGGAACAGTTTTCCTTCTCACAACAGCTCTCATCGCTGTGTTAAAGAAGGAAAAATCTTTCGTCGAATCGAGTCCCGACTATGGAGTCACAAACGCTTATCCAATGCTTTGGAGAATTTTGAAACTCAAGCCAGTAATTAAGCTTTCCTTGGTGCTTTTCACAGTCAAAGCAAGTTTCGCTGCATGCGACGAGATCACAACTTTGAAGCTGCTTGAGCGTGGAGTTCCTAAAGATAAGATTGCGATTCTCTCGACAGCTCAAATTCCATTGCAGTTGATTCTACCATTTGTCTTCAGCCGGTTCATTACAGGAGCCAGACCGATGGATTTTTACATCAAAGCATTTCCGGTTAGACTGTTCATGACTGTCGTCGTTGCAGTTTTCGTTTTCATCACACCACTCGTGATCGAAAGGAATCAACAGACTGTTCCTAATTATTATTACTTAGCTTACATTCTAATTTATTTGCTGCTGGAATTTCCTTATCGGGCGATGTATGTGGCGGACACTGCTTTCTTCGCGAGAGTGGCTGATCCACTCGTAGGCGGCACTTACATGACTCTACTCAACACTGTCAGGTTTGCGCAATTCAGTTCAAAACTTATTAATCGAAAATTGTTTTCACAGCAACTTTGGCGGTCGCTGGGCGCAAACATTTTACTTGTGGCTGGTTGATATCATCACTTGGAAGTCTTGTGTGTTTGACAGCGTCACCAACTCAACAGGTTTTCTGGCTAAAAACAAATGCGAGGACGTCAGCGCAAAGGCTGAATGCATAGATAACGGTGGTCGATGCCACACTGATTTCGACGGTTATTATATCGAAGTGGCCTTGAACGTCGTGTACGGAATCATTTGGTTTCAATGGGGCAAAATCACTCTGGAATATCTTCAGAGTCTTCCAAAAAAAGACTGGCACGTGCTACCCAACACCACGCAAAAGATTGAATCTCAACAAGAACCGACAAATAAAGTGAAATGAAAGTTTTAACTCAAAAAGCTTGTATTGATGGATTCAAAGCTTAGTGAAAGTTCCGCTCCGCAATGAAAAGCAATATACTGAAAAAACATTTATTATTGAAAGTGAAAATACTGGAGAAGTAAAGTTTCTCATGTATCGATGGTGGAAGTTGTCTAAATTTCAAGTCCAGTGTCCAAGAAGTCGCGAAGAAGCAACGTGACGCGACGTGGATAAAGTCTTAAGATCTGGCTGATGAGCAAATAATGTTTGGGGATGCTGATCTCAGCCTTGTTCTTCCTAACACCGTCGATGATGGCAGCGGCTGCTTTCTCTGCTTTGATGGAACCGAAAAATCCTGGCACGCGTAGTCTGTAGTGGTTTGGGCCGAACTCGGAGACGACGAATGGATAAATGTGAACCATCGTTGTCTTAATGATCGAATCCATTTTACCGATTCTCAGATCCTCGACAAGCGACTCGTAGAGACCTTGAATAGCGAACTGTGAGACGCTGAGTGGAAGCTGATGATTAAACCCGCTAAGTGCTGCAACGGACTTTATGAAGACGATATGGCCGTGACACTTCTGTTTCATGAGTGGCAGAATTGATTCGAGAAGCTGAAAATGTTATCAAGTTAATAATCATCAAATTATGCGTCGATGTCTTTTAAAATACGTCAGACGACCAGAAAACATTTTTAGAATTCTTATCGGCCAACCTTCTTCCGCATTTGCGTCTCGGAATTTTGAGAGATTTTGGGAAGTATAAACTAATCGCTCGATAAGAAACTAAATCTCAAAGGCCACCACGATGCGATAACAGCGTAGAACTTACATAGAAATACGAAGACACGGAGACATCCAGCGTCTGTTTGGGCGTAGGTGAGGTTCTGGCATGACTGAAAGGCGAAGGCAGAGAGCAGCAATGAAACAACATCGTGATTTGTCCAGCCTCTTTCGTTATCAATTCGATCGTTTTGTGGACTTGAGTCTTGTCGCTGACGTCGCATTGATAATAGAAGGCGACTTTGCCTTCGCTCTTGATTTGCTTGCTCGTTGTCTCTTGTTCTCTCGTCAGCAGATCAATGCAAACCACAGTCGCGTTGCATTTAGCGAGCTTGTGAGCTAACTCACTGCCAATGCCGTTAGCTGACCCAACGACCTGTGAAGGAAATTTTAAAATCTGTGGGATAGATTTGTTTGACTCGTTTGACTTACCAATGCTACCTCATACATCAAGTTTTTCTTACGTATTGGAAAGATAAACGAGAAGACCGAGCACCAAATTTCCTTGTAAGTGAAGACGCTGAAGAAAATTAAATCATACCAGAACACGAACAACTGATAAATTTTGAGTAAAAGTCTGATCGGAAAACCGAATTTCCCGATGTGCTTGAGCCATCCTTGGCCTTTTATTTGAGATCGCTGCGCGCGGAAATGCTGAAACGACACAAAGTTATTCCTTGTTATTCACCAAACAAGATTGATTCACTCACAGCTCCTTTGGTTGAAGGCATTTTGTTTCGAGATCACTTGAGAGTACCGACAGGTAACGAGACGAACTTAAACTAAATCTAGTTCACTATTATTTCTTAGAACTTTGACTTCCCTTTTCAACGGTTCGTTTACGACTGACAACTGTGATTCGAAGTGAGACTGTGATTCAAACGTTATCAGCTGACGATTATGTGTTCGTGTTCACTTTTCTCTTCACTGATTTCGGAGAGCGTTTGAAGTGATTTTATTGCTACACACTGAGTTGTAACTGTGCCTGCTTTTAGTCTGTTTCAAAGTTTAGGATCGAATATTAGAAAAACTCCTTCGATCCTCTAAACTTTATCTCAACATTGCTGTCGATCAAATGAAACATGTGTTGAGACATCATTAGTCCAACGGTCAGAAAAACCTTCAATTAGCACGGCGACAGATCTTCGGCTACCTGCTGAGCCGTTAGCGATGACTTGGTATCGTAAATCGTATCTTCATTTGGCCTTAATTAACATTCAATCAGAATTTTACTCTTACTGAGCGTGAGAGTAGCGACGAAAATATTCACACCTTTAGTCGTCAACAAGCCTTCAAGTGATCAAGACGTGAAATGTTATCAAGAAATATTTCGTCGTGCTTTCGAAAGTCTGATGAGCAAACATCAGCCAACAATCTCTGTGAAGATGTTCTGATTGAAATCTTCAAACATTTGGATGCTGAATCGCTAAGAAACGCCGCGCTCGTGTGCAGAAATTGGAACCAAGTAATTGGGACAGCGACCGAGACTATGGAAAAGTTCAAAATTACTTTGTCATTCTTGACGTTCAGTAATGGAGAGAAGAGTTTCCGCAATCACAACAACGTAAGAATCTCGGCGCGTGGTGATTTGGAAGCTTCTTTGCAAGCCGCCGCCCGTTGTGATGTGAGTCACGCTCGTAGTTTGACGATATTTGGTAATGGAGAAGTTGATTGCTCGGTTCTAATGAATTTGCTAACAAGCATGCCGTTGTTGGAGAGTCTCGCGGTGGACGAAATAAGAGTGACGATGCCCAGTGAGAACTTGAAAGCTGTTAATTTATTGAAGCTGAAGAAAATCATCATTGGAGTGAACACTGAGGTTCTCAAGCTTATCAACGTAACGAAGATTACAGAACTCGACATCAAAAGTAATTCAAACTCAAGGTTCGGCTCGCAAGCTCTGGTTGAGTATCTTAGCGCTCAAGAGAAACTCAAAGCTTTTAGCTTGGACGGAAAATTGTTTAAAGATCTCTTTCTGCGTCGCGAGCCGCTACCCGACTTCAAATTTCGTCTGGCGAGCCTGAAGGTCACCGAAGAGACCGAGATAAACCACGGAGATGCAAGCAACATGAAAGTAAACCTGACAAACTTTCTCAGCTCACAAGCGTCGACGCTGAGAAATTTGGATTTGAGAAGATTCTACGGGCTCTGCGGGTCATCGGTCCGAGTGATTTTCAATGATTGTAACAAACTCAGATATCTCTCGCTCTACGCTCGCCGATTTCCTGAAGATGGTCGCTTGTATTCGAGAATCAAATCCCTTCCAACAGTCAGAGCTTTATCGATTCATAACTTTGTGAGCTCTGAAGCAGCACGCGGAGTACTCCGAAAGTTCCCGAAAATCCTTCAATTAACAATGACAGTTTGCGGACAAGAAATCAACTTTATTCCGACGCTCAACAGTCATCTAGATCAGCTGGTCATTGGTTCTTTGGTTGGCTCTATGACACAAGATGGAATTTTCAAGAGGCTGAAAACTTTGAAAGTTTCTCGTTTCGAGAGAATCAGTGAGCTGATGGAACTAGCAAATCGGTGTCCGCAACTTAGAGACTTGACATTCGACATCGAGAACCAGAGAAGCTTGGGCATTGGCGAGGCTGTCAGTTCTACAGTGTCTGTGTTTGCCTACCTCGTGAATCGCGAATCGCTGAGGAAAATCAGAATCGAAGGCTCCATAGATCTGCTCGGCTTCATTTATAGCGAAATCCAAATGATCTATGGGCGAGCTAGCAGCTTCTCCTTGCGATTCGAAAACAATTCAACCCTTCTTTTCAAACTTGCCGGAAAGCCCTCGAAGCGCGATCTTCGCGAGCAAAGCTGCAGATTGTCGAGGAAGTTGAAGATGTATTGAAAGAGATTCAGATAAGATTGAATGTCAGAATTAATATTATTAAGAGATTTAGATGATTTGTTAATCATTAATACAAAAGGACATTCAATAAATATTTCAAGCTCTAATTAAGTTCCATTGCTACCAAATCTAATTTTGATTATGCTCACAATTTTTGTCAAGATAAATAAATAATCTTGAACTTCTTGAAACATTGTAGTACTTACTTTGTAGTTATTGAGAGATAACAGTTGTTTAAATTGAGAGAAATGCGAGATAATATCAGCGAATTATTTGCCTCTATGGCGCAATTGGTTAGCGCGTTCGGCTGTTAACCGAAAGGTTGGTGGTTCGAGTCCACCTAGGGGCGTGTGAAGTTGTATATCACGACTTTTTACTTCATATTTTGCTCCATGTCTATTTTGCGCATGGAAAATAGAATTCAAAAATATTTTTAAACACTTCGGTAGCGCTGTTGCTCCAAATAATTTAACATCATAATGTAGGAGCCCACACGAGGTCTTTCAGATCAATCTTTTAAAGTTAAAAATGAATCTGTCGATTTGCCGAGTTACAACTATTCATCCTCCTCCTCTTCTGATGCTTTCTCAAATGTCTTGTTGAAATCTTTATATAATTCGACTGAAACGTGAAACACAAGTGAACAAAATGCTGGAGAAAATCATCATAAGTGTACTTACAGGCATCGTCATCATTCGGTCCCCAGTTGTCAGATGGCTTGAAGGCGGACACGATCATCTGCAAGCAATAACTTTAAAATAGGTTCGGGTGAATTTGAGAATGTTACCGTGCACAGGCAGGCACATGGAGCTTTGACGATAGCATACAAAGCCCAGATTGGAAGTTGCAGCAGAGCGAAGCAGCAAACGCCCCAACCGATTGAGTTCCAGAAAGCAGGATATTCACGGTCTTGATAAGTCAGAGGCTGCCACGTCGCTAAGAAGTAAACAAAGACCCCGATCATGATCGTCGGCGTTATGAACTTCCAGCACAGGCGCCAGTAAAGCCCAGTCTTCCTGCACAGCATAAATTCTATGTCATTGCAAAACCGATCGACTCCATAAATCCAACCGACGGTTACTAGCTCAATGATCGCAAAAACCATCGACACAAACGAAGCTCCGTAAAAGTCAAGCATATTTATAATCCATTGTCCACCTGGTGTTGTGTAGACGCTGCTCAGAGCGAATCCAACAATCATTATACCGACGACAATCTTCCAACACTTGATCGTAGGATATTCGTCACGGATCACCGTCATGACGCTCATGGCCATTCCCATGTTGCTGCCAATACAGAACAAGAACAGCATGAAGAAGAACACAAAGGAGAAGAACTGCGGCATCAGCTCGAACTTTGCTATCGTCTCTGGATAAGCGATGAATGCCAGGCCCATGTAGGACTTTGTCACGTCTTGGATGTCAACTTTCATGATATGAGCCAAATGTCCGATAAGACCAAAGATAATGAGACCAGCAAGAACAGATGAAGAGTAGTCCATGACAGAGATGAAATGACAGTCCCTGTGAATAAAGTTGTAGCCTTAAAGTTTAAAAAAATTTAAACTCCAGTTACCTTGTAATGTTTTGATCAAATCGATTGTACGATGAATACATAACGAGCGTGCCAAAGCAGACATTTAACGCGTAGAAAACCTGAGTCACTGCAGCGTACCAAAGCTTAGCTTCGAAAAGTTTGTCCCATTCAGGTGTGATAAAGTAAAGCATGCCATCCGTCGCACCTTCGAGCGTGGCCGATCTTACTAGCAAAATCATCAACACGACGTAAGGAAAGATGGCTAGAAAGTAGGCAGCTTTGCCCGAGCTTTTGATTCCTCTAATGAGAACCAATCCAATCACTAGCCAGGAGGCTGCCAAACAGATAAGAAGAGTTTTATCTGGCCAGCCGATTCCATTTTCGATCGAATCGGTTTCTTTCAACACTTCTTTCCTGTGAATGTTGAAATCTTAAGGACTTTTAAAGTTCTCGTTGTGCTTAACTTACACAAAATACAACTCAGCCGACGACCTTGGTCTATTTCCCGCAAAAATAACGTTCTTCAATCTACTATCAACGCACGAAGTGTTCCAAGCAGCTTTGCAGACAACCCAAGGTAATGGTTTTTCAAAGGAAGCCATGAAGTAGTGAATTGTCAAAGCCATAACGGAAACGTAGATTGAGAGAACAATGAAAGAGCAGAATATTTGGCCGACGCCTACGCCTCGAATAGCTGGCGAGATGTTGAAGACCTTGATGCAACCTCTTGATGAGAACTGGCCGAGTATAACTTCCATGTAATAGAAAGGTTTTCCCACGAGGAAGGTCATGATGGTGTACGGGATTAGAAATGTTCCACCGCCGTATTCGAGAGCTGTGAAGGGAAATCTTACGAGAAAAATAAAATCAGATTCATCCATTGCAGTAAACGTCCACACCTCCAAATGTTTCCCAGTCCAACTGACAACGTAATACATGACAGCAAAAACTCGATGTCATTTCCCCACTGGTCTTTCTGGATGTGCTTGTGTTGATGCACCTTTGGTTCGATCGCTTCTTTGTTTACGCTTTTTATTTTACCGACTTCCTCGTCCATTTTTAGTAGACTAAGTATATCAACTAATATGTTAGAGCTTTGCCTCCGTTCTATATCAAAACACACTTGACCAAGTTTCGTATCCGCTTTATTCACTTTCGATCTCTCAACTGCTACTGAATTGGATGAAGGAAGTAATACTGAAGGAAACTGGAAGGTTTTAATTGGGATTGTTAACCTGCGCACTACTCAAGTTCGGCAATTTAGATGCACTCAAGCCAAACTATGGAAGGTGCCAATGACACGCCATAAAATTTTATGGATCACGGATGAGTTCCTAATTCCTGCTAAACCAAAAGTTGTCAATCGCCTTCTCGGAATTATTTAAAAACATTTCGATGATCGCGTGCTCGATGACTCGCCATCTCTGTGGGTCAAGGATGATTTGGTTCGTAATTTGAAATTAAAGCGATTGACTGTGTTCACGCTATTTTTGGAAGAGTTGCAAGTTAGTTGCTTTAAAGTTGGAACTACATATGAAAGGATGGAAGCATTCTTTTAAAGTTTCAAGCTCTCAAAGTTTTAATATTTCAGCTTTATGATTGAATTTAAAATATAATTTGAAACAAACTGAGATAGATTAGCTGAGTGATTTATCCCATTTGATGGCATCTGACGTGCTCGTTAGAGCTTAAGGTTCTCTGTATTCTTCCAGTGGCTTGTAAACTCCTTGTAAAGTTGCACTAGAGCGAACAAATGTAGTTGTGACTCTCAACTTAAATCAAAACACTCACATTGCTCTTCGTCGGTTGGTCCCCAGTCGGAAGTTGGTTGGAAAGCTTTGCGGATTTTCTATAATGTGATGTGAAAATATTTCTATTTACTTATTGGTCGAATTTTGTCTTACACTAGTCCACGAACTGTATCGCTGCCTAACTGTAGCATATAAAGCCCAGATTGGAAGTTGTAGCAGAGCGAAGCAGCAAACGCCCCAGCCAATTGAGTTCCAGAAAGCAGGATATTCACGGTCTTGATAAGTCAGAGGCTGCCACGTCGCTAAGAAGTAAACGAAGACTCCGATCATGATCGTTGGCGTTATGAACTTCCAGCATAGGCGCCAGTAAAGCCCAGTCTTCCTGTGCAGCATAAATTCGATGTCATTGCAAAACCGATCGACTCCATAAATCCAACCGACGGTTACTAGCTCAATGATCGCGAAAACCAGGGCAACGAACGAGGCTCCGTAAAAGTCGAGTAAGTTCATTATGAATTGTCCACCTGGTGTTGTGTAGACGCTGCTAAGAGCGAATCCTACGATCATTATACCGACGACAATCTTCCAACATTTAACATCTGGGTAGCGGTCACGAATCACTGTCATGATACAAGAAGCCATTCCCATGTTGCTGCCGATACAGAACAAGAACAGCATGAAGAAAAACACAAAAGAGAAGAACTGCGGCATCAACTCGAACTTTGCAATCGTCTCTGGATAAGCGATGAACGCAAGGCCCATGTAGGATTTTGTCACGTCTTGGATATCAACTTTCATGATATGAGCCAAGTGACCAAGAATTCCAAAGATGATGAGACCAGCGAGAACAGACGTTGAGTAGTCCATGATGGAGATGAAGTGACAATCTCTGTGGCAAAACTTTTAGTTTTCGTTTGGAACAACAAACTTCAGTTACCTTGTAATGTTCTGATCGAATCGATTGTAGGAAGAATACATGATAATCGACCCGAAACAGACGCTAAGAGCATAGAAAACCTGCGTGACTGCAGCGTACCAAAGCTTGGCTTCAAAGATCTTGTCCCATTTAGGTGTGATAAAGTAAAGCATGCCATCCGCCGCACCTTCGAGCGTGGCCGATCTTACTAGCAAAATCATCAACACGACGTAAGGGAAGATGGCTAGAAAGTAGGCAGCTTTGCCCGAGCTTTTGATTCCTTTCATAAGAACCAATCCAATCACCAGCCAGGAGGCTGCCAAACAAATTGTCAATGTCGCATCTGGCCAGCCGATTCCATTCTCGATCGAATCGGTTTCTTTCAACACTTCTTTACTGCAAATATTTTGTCAGATAAAATCTACCGAACGTCTTAAAGCGTAATCTCACACGAAAAACAACTCGGCTGATGACTTTGGCCTTGCTCCAGTAAAGTTCCCAAGCCTCAAACTACTGTCAACGCACGAAGTGTTCCAAGCAGCTTTGCACATACTCCAAGGCAACGGGCTTTCAAAGGAAGCATAGAAGTATCGGATGGTCAAAGCCATCACGGAGACGTAGATCGAGAGAACGATGATGGTGCAGAAGCATTGACCGAAGCCAACGCCTCGGACAGCTGGCGACAGCTTCCAAACCTTGATGCAGCCGCGGGACGAAAACTGACCGAGCACGAGTTCCATATAATATAAAGGCTTGCCGACAAGAAAGCAAATTAGCGTGTAAGGGACCAGAAATGTTCCGCCGCCGTATTCGAGAGCTGTGAAGGGAAATCTTAATGGAGACGAGACATTGCCAAGATAGAAAGTTACGTTAAGGCTACACACCTCCACACGTTTCCCAGTCCAACGGACAAAGTGATGCACGACAGTAAAAATTCGATGTCGTTGCCCCACTGATCCTTCTGCGCGGGCTTCTGCTTGAACGCCGTTGCTTTTTCAACATTCGTGAGACTCTTTGCCTCTTCCTGTGCCACTTCACTCATTTTTCAGTCGACCGCTTCCTTCGAACTTACAACTCAAACTGAAAACTATTTTTTTCCGCGACAGGTTTGTCACCTGTAGCCGGCTGGTAGACTACGCTAACTGAAAGAAACTGGAAACTTGCAGCTCTTATCAATATTTATCTCGTGTGTGAGCGCACACAAGGAAATATTCCGACAATTGAAGCGCTAACGACGCGCTAATTTTTGGGTAAATTGAATGTCGTCATTATCAAGTAACAAAAATCAAGATGACGAGTCAATAAGAAGGTAATCGAGGTGTGAAAAGCTGCTGAAAGCTCTTCTTGATGATAGAAGTAGCGCCCAGTTTCTTTGAACAAACAGGAGATGACATTGACAAAGATCGATCATTTTAAATGGAAAACTTTGAATTTTATTGAAAATAATTTTCACTTTGGGAATGAAACGACAACGAAAAATATTCGTGCAACTGCCAGCGCTCAGTTTACTTTCATTTGCAGGAAGATCGACCTGGAAAATATTGAATTGTAGATGTTTCAGTGAACGATTGATAAACTCGAGCTCACCTCATGCGAGAAGCGTCCTTGGAGCTTTTGGGGCCGCGCTGATTGAAGTCGCATAAGTTGCTGATTGATTCCCAGATGTTCTTGGCGCCGTTGTCGGGTGATTCGAGCTTCTCGAAGGCCTCTTCATTGCTGCGGTTGAAGGATTTCGTCTTCTCCATCGACGCGTTGTACTTAGCCACCCAGTCAGACATTTCGTTCTGAGCTGCGAGTCTCAAAGCTTCCTTTGCCTCCTGTTCCTTGCGATCCTTCTCTTCCAACTTCTGCTGCGTTTCAATGCGCCACAATCGAATCTTCTCGGGGACTTCCGCCGTCTTCTCGGGAATCGTTGACACGAAGCTCATGCCGGCCAAGTCATCAACAAGATCATCAGCTTGGGCGCTGGCCTCTTGGATCTCGCTATTGATTAGACTGAAGTCGTCGTTCGATAACTCAGCGAAGTTTGGTTCTAAAATGCAATATTGTTCACGTAAACGCAGTGAATCACTCGAATATCTGCCACATTTCGCGCGAATACTTTTCAATTCCACAAACCTTCATTGTCATCGATGATTCCTCCCAGTTCTTCCTTCTCGCGGCTCAGAAAATCAGCAGCAGGATCGCTCTCGAAGTCCATTGTGTGAAAAATATTTGAAATATCTCAGAAATATTTTGATTATCGAAGCTTATGTGTGTTGGTGAACTGAGCGAACGAATGTGACGAGGTGCGAAGCTTGGAACAAACAGAATTCAAAAATTATTTCTTCTCTGCCAAGTCAAACGACTCGTGGCGAGATCTGAAAATTTTCTTCAGAGTCAAATGGTAAACGATCTCGACGAGAGAGAGAAGCGATCCACCCATCAAAAGCCCAAGGAAGCCTGTAATATAATTAATACTTTTATGAAGTGGGAGGGGCGATGAGGTCGGAGCCGGTTACCTCCGCAATTCGACAGGAAGTTAATCCAGCCGTAGAGTTCGCTTCTTTTCGATTCGATGAAGTGATCTTCCTTGAAGTAAATCGACACGAAGGAATGGACGAGATGATCGGTCCGCTTCTCGTATGCTTCTGCTTTGTTCGCTCTGTAATATTTGATGATGTCAAAGTTGGTTTGCGATATTTCCGAGTCGTAGTGAATGGACGAGCAGCTTGGCAGACACTTGCAAGACGACAATATTGCGTCCTTGTCAGAACTTGGGTCGATATACTCATCGTTCTCGTACTCGTATGCCACGTCGAGTTTATCAATCGTAGTGTTGACGAGAATTTCGTAGTCGGTTGAGTTCTCAGGCTCTACAAGATCAAGAAGACTTTTCAACTGATCGCGGATGTCAGTTTTTTCTTCCTTCTTCTCGTTTTGGATGTCTTTGCCTAGTTCCTACGATTCCATTTTGGTTATACTGATAAACGAAGGCGATTGATAGACTTACGCTCAGAATAAAATCTCTTTCTCCTTCTTCGATGCAGTCAAAGTCTTCGCATATTTTCGTTCCGTTCTCGTGCGGCATGTTGAACCTAACGCACCCGCATTTCTCTAAGATGTAGGCTGACAAAATACGGAAATTTAAAGTTTCAAGCCTTAATGGTTGTGGGTGATTTTACCTGCGAAACATTCCAATTTGCAGTTGGCTTGTGTGTAACGTTTGAAAAATTTCAATCGCTTCTCGCCGCTGAAAAAGCACTGTCGCTTTTTCGGTTTGTAGTGCTTGAGATTTATGGAGGTCGACATGACTCGTGGGTGAACTGATATCAAAGTTTCGACGCCGAATGGAATTTTATAGAACCGTGAAGCCATTTGAGGAATTTCGTCGGGTGCGTGCAATGACAAGCGAAAGCCGCCTGACGTCTGCTTGCAAGCGTAATCGATGTCCTTTCTTCTCATTTCCAGCTGAATCGTGATACCAGCCTTCTTGCCTGCTCCCAGTACCCTCATCGGATACGTGTTGGCCTCAGCGTGCTCTTCATAACCAAAGGTTGTCCAGTTGGATCGACTCAGAAACTTTGGGTATCGCAAGAAAGGACTCATCGCTTTCTTGTACAAGTCCTTCTCGTCGAGCATGTTGAACGTTTGACAGACACCTTCCTCGGTGATTATTTCCCTGAAGTGAACGCGTAGTGGTTCAAACTTTCCATTGGCAATGCTGATGTTGCTGATTCTAGCAAAATTGTGCTGCAGCATCCTTATAGTCGTGATAAAATTCGCATTCGAGTCTTTGACATCTTCAGTGATAATGTCGCAAATCTGGTAAAGAGCATCGAGTCCAGCTGTCTCCTGACGAGTCAACGGCTTCTTCAAGTTGACGAGATTCAACACGCGAGTTAAGTTGAATTTGTCCACATCTGTTTTCGACTCAGGACAAATCGTGATTGCCGGGAACGGGATCTAATGTAGATATTTTAGGAACAATTTAATGAGTAAAGTTCCATAAGTTACGTGCGAAGACATTCATAACTTACATGCCAGGTCGGAGTAGATCTCTCGTTGAACGTCACAAGCATCGGGTCGGTATTCCATTTGTCATAAGTCAGATAAACCAAGTACGAGCAAGTGGTGAACGAGAAAAGAAATGCCGCAATCCAGAATATTCTTGAAGAAGGTTGGGAAGTTTTGATTCAAATTTAGGATTTCCAAGCTGAGTTTAAAGTGCGGAAACATTTTCATTTTTCTACAAACCTTTCAATCCAGTGAAGATTTTTCTTCCCGATGTAGCTCATCGAATGGATCGAAGACTCTTCCGAATAGTTAGAAAACGAGTTCCAAGTGCTTTCTGAAATATTTCAATAAGAAAACTGTCTTAAATCGATTAACAAGCAGCTCACTTTGCATCTTAGCCAACTTGGCTTTCTTGGTCAGCCGCTGCTCGTCCATGTTTTCAGCCGACTCCGTCAACGGTTCAGTTACGACTGGTGAGCTTTTGTTACATAGACGAGGCACACCTCGTTAAGCCTTAAACGTTCAGAGTATTGTTAATGGACACACCGCGGTCATTGATGACAGTGTTGTAAAATCAGCCATCAGGGAGTGTTAGAAAATAAAAGGACAAGTGTAACGTGAAATTAATTCAATTTACGAAGAAATGATTTTATCTGTGTTCAGCGCAGAGCCCCACAACTATTAGATTTTCACTGCGACTTCTGCAAAAGCTCTCCAGGTGAGGGCCTTGACCTCGTAGCCTTGAACTCTTTAGGGAAGCTTTTATTAAGCTTTATGTTTGAGCAGTTCTGTGTTGAGGGTGGTCAAAGCTCGCTTGTCTAGATTAGCATGCTGAAAGCTTTAACTGACTTCCTGTCGTCCTAACAAGTCTAAAATTATCTTGTCATTCGCACTGTCATATTCAACTCAACTGGGAAATTAATGTAAATAAAAATTATTCCGTTGGTGTTTGCCTGCATGTGTTTCAAATAGTTTGCCTCTTCCCTAGCTTTAGAACAGCTCGTGCAGTTCATTCACATTCTTCATCACAACAAACATTGGTCGCGCTCGTTTTTTTGGACAAAATTATCAATTAATCCTCCAGATTAAGTCGAATCAATTGAGAAATGTCTGCAACTACTAAAGGTACGTCTAGAAAATTTACGGTATTCCAAACTTTGATCGTTCTCGCAATTTTCCAAGCATGAACTTTGGACTCATTAAGTGATTTCGTGTTTCAAAGTTTGATATCAACGCGATGATTTTCTATTTTCAGGAATCTTCATCGTCGCAGCACGTCGCACGGCTTTCGGGACGTTCGGCGGGTCCTTCAAGAACATCACCGCCACTCAACTCCAAGCAGCGGCCGCTCAACAAGCGTTGAAAGATGCGAATTTGTCGCCGGAGAAGGTTGACTCAGTTGTCATTGGACATGTGATGCAGGGCACTCAGACCGATGGAATTTATCTTCCCCGTCACGTTTCATTGGCTTGTGGAATCCCAGTCGAGAAGCCAGCGCTTGGCATCAACCGATTGTGTGGATCTGGCTTCCAGTCAGTCATCAACGGCGCTCAAGACATTGCGCTTGGAGCTGCGAAGGTTTCGCTGACTGGTGGAGTTGAAAACATGAGCCAAGCTCCTTTCACAGTCAGAAACGTCCGCTTCGGAACCACTTTAGGTCAAAACTACAACCTTGAGGATTCGTTGTGGGCCGGCTTGACCGATTCCTATTGCAAACTTCCAATGGCAATGACCGCAGAGAAGCTCGGCGAGAAATACGACATCAAACGCGAGAAAGTTGACGAGTTCTCGCTTTTATCGCAGACGAATTGGCAGAAAGGTCAGAACGAGGGCGCCTTCAAAGCCGAGATTGTGCCGTACAAGCTTAAGGTCAAAGGCAAGGAAGTAAATTTCGAAGTCGACGAGCATCCGCGTCCTCAGACAACACTCGCAGGTTTGAATAAGTTGAACAGCTTGTTCAAGAAAGATGGGCTTGTCACTGCTGGAACCGCCTCGGGAATCTGTGACGGAGCAGCTGCTGTCGTCTTGGCCTCGGAAGATGCTGTCAAAGAGTACAATTTGAAACCTTTGGCTCGTCTCGTCGCATACTCAACTGTTGGAGTTGATCCATCAATCATGGGCGAGGGTCCCGTTCCAGCTATTCGCGACGCACTTAAGGTTGCTGGTTGGACTCTGAACGACTTGGACTTGATTGAAATCAATGAAGCATTCGCAGCACAAACTCTCGCTTGCGCGAAGGCCCTCGACTTGGATGTCAGCAAATTAAACGTCAACGGTGGAGCTGTCGCACTTGGACATCCGCTCGGAGCTTCAGGCTCGAGAATCACCGCACATTTGGTTCATGAGTTGAGACGGAAGGGATTGAAGAGAGCTGTTGGCTCTGCTTGCATTGGAGGAGGTCAAGGAATCGCTTTGCTTTTGGAAGCCGTTTAAGAATCGTTGAAAATTACTTTGCATTTATGTATCAATTTTAATAACAAATTTAACTGGGAAAGGTTCAAAGTGTTCAGAATTTATATGAAAATCTCCAAACTTCTATTAAAAAATGTTAATCCTAAAATATCAAGCTTAGTGGCTAGTAAGATCTGATATGAGTTGGCGAGCCAATAGGTCCGTTATAGCTTACGATACTACGTCAAGCAAGCTCATACATCGTTAAATATTGTTCATATTGCTTAGTGGAGTGTTTCGAATTATTTCACGTTGAGGTTTCTCTTCTGGTTGCGAAAATACTTTTCGACGTCAATTCCCATCTGAGCCTTCATAATTCTGAGACTAGAACCGATGATGCTTTTGTGATAAATCATTTTGATCATGAAACTGGAATGAAAACAAGTTTGAGTTGGCGGTCAGTCGATGGCTGAAACGACTTACCCGATCTTAATCAAAAGCTCTCGGAAATCCTCGTGGCATTCCATTGAAACAGTTTCGCAAGTGTTCATTTGGTGATCTAAAGCGTGTTTCATGGCAGCTTCAATCAGTTGACGTCCGAAGCGAGCAAAAGGATACTCGGGATCAACAGCGAGACGATAAATCCAAGCGGATTCGTTGAGCGAATTGTGATTCTTGACGCTGACGGTGCCAACGATTTTCCTCTTCATTTTCTTGACTTCAGGGTCGTTTCTTAACTCTTCTGATGTCATCTCGCAATATTCAATTTCCTGTTTTGACAGTCGTAGCATGTAAGGCTCATAAACTTCAGCCACGAAGCAGATTGGCGTGTGCAGGTTGGAGATCTCGATGGCTTTGTTGTAGTGAGAGAAATAAACCACAACTAGAAGTTCCATGTAATTAGCCAACGAAAAGTTGAAGGAAAAAAGTTGACAACTCACCAGCAATCAAAGCAACGACCACTGGGACTGAAGACAGGCAGTAGATCAATGGAATTCCGAAGAAAATGAAGAAGACTGCAGTGGCAATGACGATTAGCTGTAGCGTGATCTGGAGCGAACGACTTATGATAGAGAAAATCGCAATCACCGACAATGAACTCACTTCTCGGAACAGACAGAACCAAAAGGCGGTTGAGAACTTGGACAGCACATAATTTCTAATGACTCCCTGCACTTGGAGTCTGTCTTGGTCTTCGTATCGCCTCACGCTGATTACCGGCTTCATCACAAGTTTTTCTTATTTATTTACCTCACTCGTTATTATCACTTTCTGCCTCACTTTCTGTGCTAAAGCCGGCATGAAGTCAAAGATTTCTCTGGCCATGTCATAGGGCTTTTTCGTCTTGGTTTGTTAATATATCAAATCCTTTGGAAAAAACCATATTTAGTACATCACTGGCATTTATAAAAACATTAGCAGAAAATCATTAAAGTCAAAGTTACTGCGCCAATTGCAGCCTTTTTCTCAACGAAAATTAAACCGTCGCAAGCCATTACATCAAATTAAGCTGAAGTGATTAAAATTTCACTGAGAGATAATCGAAACGAGTCTCAAAACCGATTTTCAAGAAATAGCAATGGATGCAAATGGATCGTCTGACAAGTTCTTGTTGGGATTAGTCGAGGGTTTTTACGGTCGACCGTTCACAGCTGACCAGAGAAAGAACTTGTTCAAGAAGCTGAAGAAATACGGTCATCAGCTCTACGTTTACGCACCCAAGGATGACTACAAGCATCGAGCTTCATGGCGAGAGCTGTACACAGTCGAGGAGGGCGAAAACCTCCAGGGTTTGATCTCAGCGGCTAAGGCGACCGGCATCGATTTCTACTACGCGCTGAGCCCCGGCTTGGACATCACATACAGCTCCATTAAAGATACAGCGGCGTTGAAGAGAAAGCTCGATCAAGTCTCGCACTTTGGATGTCGTGAGTTGGACTATAATTTTTACTCTATTCCTCAATATTAATTCACTCACCTGCAGAACATTTCGCGCTTCTCTTCGACGACATTGAATCTGAGATGACGAAGTCAGACAAAGAAGTCTTTCAAAGTTTTGCCCACGCTCAAGTCTCCGTCAGCAATGAAATCTACAATCACTTGAATCGCAATCAGCCGAACCGACCAAACTTTCTCTTCTGTCCTACGCAATATTGCAGCACTCGAGCTGTTCCAACCGTCACTGAGTCTGAGTATCTAAACACAATTGGTCAGAAGCTAGTTCCGGAGATCGACATTCTGTGGACTGGCTCGAAGGTAATCAGCAAGATTTTAACTGCCGAAGAGATCCAACAGATCACTGAAGTGTTCAAGAGGAAACCGTTGATCTGGGACAATCTCCACGCCAACGACTACGATCCGAAGCGAGTTTTCCTTGGTCCCTACAACGGACGATCGCCAGAGCTAATTCCGCTTCTTCGAGGCGTCGTCACGAATCCCAACTGCGAGTTTCACGCGAACACAATCGCGATTCACACTTTGGGGCAATGGAGTCGCTGTCACACTGAAGCGAACAGTGAGTAAACTTCATTTGTCAATCGTTCTGGCGTGTAACAGTTCACCCTTCCAGACACAATCTCTGAATCACAGAAACTTGAGACTGAAAACGATGACGACGATGAGGATCCTCCTTATTTGTCCGACAGCATTTATCACCCTCGAACCGCTCTGAAGAACGCAATACAGGAATGGTTGACCGATTTCTATCAAGACAAAAAAGCAGACGGTCCGATTGTAAAGCCTCACCCTGCTTGCGCTCTGGCTCCCGTCATACCGCCGATAGTTCCTTCGATCAACACTTGCATGACGATGACTTTGACTACTCCAACGGCTTCGAACTCTACCATCTCGAATACGATGATGATGCCGGAAGTGAACTCAGCGCAGCTTCACGCGCTCGCTGACATTTGCTCGTCCGTCACTGGATCAACGGATATTTTGCCGAGACCAAGCGTCATGAACTCGTTGGTGTCAGCCACGAAAGTTGTCACGACCGATGTCCTTGCGAATCCTATTCCAGCTCCGGCGATCCAAATCCCTGATAATTTGCCGGTGTCAAGCGTTCCGATCCCGATCAACTTGAACAATGATATGGACATTGAGAAGACGTCAACCGACACAGCAAGCGAGGGACTCGAGCTGATGGAATCGGATTCTTCAAGTCCGAACTCTGACGCCCAATTGTCCGGTGAGTCCGTTAAGGATGACATCAAGTCGAATGGGAGTCCAATAGTTTTGGAGCCAGAGATTAAGAGTGAAAAGTCGCAGTTGTCCGACGACGTGATTATGACGGACTCTGTGTCGAACACATTGATGCAAGTTGAGGTCAGCACCGATGGCTACGAAAATATCGGCGTCGACGACATATTACTGCTTTGCGACTTGTTCTACCTTCCATTCGAGCATGGAAAGCAAGGACTTCAGCTGCTCAACGAGTTCCACTGGCTGAAGATCAACGCGCATATTTTGCTCGAGAACAAGAAAGTTGCTGGCTCTGACAACCCAGAGATCGAGGAATGGTTCCGTCGCAGCGAAAAGCTTCTGAAGCTTGGTGATGCAATCTTTCTGTTGACGAAGAAAATTGCGGCGTGTGTCAACCGCGAACTCTGCTACGACCTCTTCACCTATTCCTGGGAAATTTCGAGCGTCATATCAATCTTCATCGCCTACGTTAAGTGGCTCGAGCTCGGAAAGTTCCCAAATAACTCAAACTCCTTCACGCAAGGATCGTACACTTGGTTCAGCAAAGGATGGAAAGAAACTTTCACTTCAGGCGATCAGGAACCTTGGGTGAGAAGCTTGTGAATCTTTCTAACTTTTCGAAATACAGAACGATTTCATTTTAGGTCTTCCGAGGAGGATTAATTGCCGATCTGCAACGTTTGATTCCAGTCGACTCTGGAAATGATTTGTTCATTTACAAACTCCCGGAAACTCCGACATTGAATTTGTACTCCATTCGTCCATACAACAATCACGACGAGCCCGAGGTGTTCAGCATTTGCCACCAAACCTGTCGTGATGGTTCTGACTGCAGCGAGCTTTTCCCTGAAAACTTGCAAACGATTCCTGCGGACCGCCTCGTCGCGCCGTTCGTTACCTTGAATCCAGAGTTTTGCATGGTCGTTGAGAACTCCAATAAGGTTTTGGTTGGATATGCTTGCGCTGCCCTCGACTCAAAGTTGTTCTATCGTAGCCAAGAGGTGGGTTGACTTAAAACTTACTCGAAGCCTTGACTTAGTTTCCTTTCCATTTCAGGTTTTGTGGTTGCCTCAGATGCAAGAGAAATATCCGCTGACTTTGCTCGAGGCACCAGATCTGACACAAGCAGGGAAAGATGCGATCAACTGGTTCCATTTCTTCAAGTACGACTGTCCAGCGAGTGTTTTATCATCATATCCCTCGATCATGACGTGCTGCTTCTTGAAGGATCAACTCGACACGGATCCATCGGTCTGCAAACGCTTGATCTGCGTACTGCTCGCCGCTCTCCGTACCAACGGCTCGTGTGGAATCCACGTCGTTATCAATAGATCCGACGCTTACATGCAACAATTTTACAGCAAATTAGGCTTTACCGAAGTTTATCACGATCACCTCAAAACGATATTGGGACGCAACTTTTAAAATGAAAACTGAACTTGTGAAATTAGTGTCTCTGTAATCTGACTGGCTTTCCTAATCTGTTTAATAAAACCGAATATCGTCGAATTTATAAGTTTTATTTAAAGTTTCTACTCTCACGTTGTGGCTGGATCCAATGGCCAGCAAGTTCTCTACTGATGGCTAGAGATTGAAGCGTCAATGCGCTGCACCGACCAACGAGATCCAGTCGACTCTTCTTTGACTAATCTAGATGTACTTGTAAATGACTTCCCTCTTATCGGCAATCGTTTGAAGTTCTAACGTGATGGGACATTGCAGCCAGTTCGCGAGAAGTTCCTCTGCGTAGCCGATCAGGAAATACATTTTTCTGGCACTGATTCCTCTGGTTAGGATTGCGGCGATTCGGATGTGGTTAAACTGACGCTTTATGATGACTTCCGAGCAGATGAGCGTGGGGAAAGTGCCTACCATGAACTTCCGGATGAAGATGTCTTCAGTAATCGTCTGCGCTTCTCTGATCGCATTTCCTCTCAAGTTTGCTTCAAGATACCAAAATTTTATCAGTCGGCGGAATCAGACAAACTAGAAAGAAACTCACAAGTATTCCACGAGTTCCATGCCTTGCGATGAGCGATGTAGTGAGGCGGGTTGGACATCTCATAAGTCAGAGGACGATCTCGTTTCGGTGTCACTTTGTACCGAGCCATTTTATTCTTATTTAAAACGCATGAGGACGAGATGAGCCGAACTTGCGAGTTAAGTAATGACGGCAGTTGCAGCTGGTGAATTGAAAGAAATTGACAAGTTTATTACTATACTAAAGCTTGCGCTTTCGTTGAATATCAATCAAGCTTACCGCTCGTCCTAGATTCATTTTTATTTCAATTGTAAAATTAGCAATCAAAACATTGAAATTTTAGAACTTCGATTTTTCGACTTCGAATTTTGTTCGTCGCAAATAAAAAGTTTGTGAAAAATCAATTTCACTCGGAACTGGTGCCGATCAACGCTTGAAAAGCCATCGCTTCAATCACTTTCAAGTTTGCCATGTAAGCACCTTCGAGGATCTCGCTGTCATCTCGATTTCGTGATCTTGGCCGATTATTTAATCATTGTTATTTTTCTTGTTCTTGTTTTAGAAAAGATCGGCATGGGCAACCAAATCTCAATTACTGTAGCTGCTGAGTCAGCTGTGAATCTTCTAGAGAAGCCAAAGCTACCGGAGAATCATCAGGACTTGAAGAAATCAAACATGGAGATCCCGCCAGAATGTCCGATGCATGCGAGCCACAAGAAGGACGACACAGTTCTGATGCAGGGCGCGCCTCAAGCTGACGTGAATCCCTTGAACATGATGCCACCAGCAAACCAACAGCCAGCGAAAGATCAACCTTTCCCACTGCCCACCGAGCGACAGTTGTCTTCGATTCCTCGAGCAATTCCCGGCCCAGACGGCAAAACTTTCTGGGAATATCCGAGTCAACAAATGTTCTGGAACGCGATGCTGCGTAAGGGATGGCGCTGGCAGAAAGACGACATAAAAGAGAAGGACATGGGCGACATTATCAAGATTCACAACGCTAACAATGAGCAGGCTTGGCAAGAAGTTCTCAAGTGGGAAGCTCTGCACGCTCGCGAGTGCGGCAATCCGAAACTTAAAAGCTTTGGCGGAAAGGCTTCAGATTACAGCCCTCGAGCTCGTATTCGTAGCTGGATGGGCTACGAACTACCGTTCGACAGACACGACTGGATTGTCGACAGATGCGGCAAAGATGTTCGGTACGTAATTGACTACTACGATGGAGGTGTCGTTGACGAAGGCTACAAATTCGCTTTGTTGGACGTTCGACCCGCGATGGATTCATTTGACAACGTTTGGGACCGGATGTGCGTTTGCTACATGAGATGGAAGATGGAAATCTTCGAGAGTCGTCAGACAGAAAAGAGCAATTGAACATTTCACGCTTCCCAGATCTTGGTTCACATTTTAGAGATCCAAAATAAATTGATTCGAAGTTACTCAAAATTGTTTAAAATTTTATTGAATTCCAGGAAAGCTGACAGAATAATTGTGAAATAAGAATTAGTCGCGACGTCTCTTCTTGTCGCTGTAATCGGATGACTTGCTGGAGCTGGGACCGTCGTCTTTTCTCTTCGTTCCCTTCTTGGCTGTGTCCAAGAACTTGTCGAGCTGGAAGATGTCGTCTTCTTTCTCGAACTGCACCGGTCCCTGGCGTTGGTTCTGTGCTGAGCGGTCGGTTCCAGAGAATTCTTTGTCTGGCACAAATCGATTAGTGTTAACGATCTTGTCGAGGTCGCCGCCATAAATATCCGCATCGACCTGCTTGCTAGGTCTGTAGAGATGTGATCCAAGTGATCCTGCTTCACGCCAGGGCTTGTCGTAGACGTTGTAAGCTTCGTCGTCCCCGTAACCAGAGTCCATTCCTTTAGTCGTGTTGAACAGTCTCTGATCGAATTGCCCTTCACCTCCGAACTGTGTTTTCGCTGGCATTCCCAACGCGATCTGTTCACTAATGTCGCGCTCACGTTCCTTCTGAAGCTTCGAACGCTTGTCAGGAGCAGCCCGAGCCAAATTGCGATCGCGTGCTCGCTCTCGATGTCTCTGATCACGAATCTCGTCGCGTTCCCGCATTTCTGCCGTGGCTTCAACATCGCCAGCAATTGGGTGACGAAGACCGTTACGCTCTTCTCGAGCACGTTGGGCCATCGCTCGCAGTTGCTCTTCCTTCTTCTCTTTCTCCTTCTGTGCAAGTTTCTTCTCGAGTTGAGCTCGAGCTTCAACTGCGTCTCTTGCTTTTCTGTCAGCGATGTAAAGAGCTTCTGCCATCTTTGCGAACTTCTCGTTGATGTGAACTTGTTGCAAGCCTCGTCCATCGGCTGCAAGACGTTTGTCGAGTGGGATCGTGTAACCTTTGGCGTTCTTCCAGTTACTGATGCACGGCGGAACTTTCCATTCTTTCTGTTCTTTCACCGACACTTTCCTCGACGGCGAATGGAGAACTGGAGCTGGTGGCGATGGTGGGCCTCGTGGAATCTTCTTGTTAATCTTGAACTTTGGCGGTTCCATTGGATCAACCTGAGCTTCAACCATTCTGATGACTCGTTGCTTTGCTCCCGAGTTGAATTCTCCGTTTCCCTGCTGGGCTGGTGTGTAGCGAATGTATTGAGCAGGTCCAGCTTTGTCTGCCGCTCTCACGGGCATCGCAGCCGCAATCTTCTGGTTTGTAAGTTTCTCCAGAGCTCGTCTTGTGTTCTCGGTAATGTCTTGAATCTCTTCCTCTGATGGTCTCTGCAGTTCCTCGGCATCTTCCGCGAGTACTTCAGCTGGAAGTAGCTGGTTGATGTTTGAGTAAACTATCTTGTCCTTGGCATGTCCCTGTCTAGCTATAATGTCGTACTTCACTTTGCCAGTCGCGTCCGTTTGTAGTGCCAAGGCGTTCGACTTCTTTGAAGCGCTATGTGGATTTCCCATATCCTGAGGGTACTGAGCGACGTGGATCTCCGGGTAGGCTCCGCCATCGCCGAAGTCGTTCTCGCTTCGAGGAATGAAACCTCGTCGAGCTCCGTAAGGCGGAGCTGTTGATCTGGCATTTTGCAGCGCTCCCAAGTTAACTGTTAAAAAGAAAATGCCATGAAAACCAAGCGATACGCGATCAAGATCATCGTCTCACCTTTCACCACCGACTTCTCGTCATCCTTATCAAACACTTTGTTGAGCGGAGCGGGCAGGAAACTCGATAAAGACATTTTGCTTCTATCAATTACAGTCGAAATGAGTTTCTCATCTGGTCACGTTACCCGATTGGGCTTTCGAACTCCGAATTTGTTGGTCGCGTTCCGCCTTCGATTTGGCTGCTGATGGTCGCGTTCCCCTTCGGGAAGTTCAGCAAAAAGTTAGAACGAAAAATCATTTTGAAAAATTCCTCCAGCCTTAATCGAGTCGTTGCGTTGAAGTTCAAGTGTTACAAAAGGTAAAGAACAATCAGCAGATGGCGAATAACATGGAATCATCCTCGAGAAAGCCGTGGATCGCGCGATCGAGAAATTCCTTTGTTTCGACTTTTCCTCGATGATATTAATGACGCATTAGTTTGCTTCTCGCCCGTCCGAGTCTTCAGTTCCGATTTCAGTTCAATGGACATGTGCAATTTCAAGCTAATCTGCAATTTAATGGGCCATTAATCATCAGAATTCCAGAGGCGACTGATAAGACTCGGAAGAGCGATCGAATATCGAGTGAAGTTGCTTGTGTGCGTGCCTGAGATTGCATGACGTCGAGATGTGTTTACAATTAAATCTAATTAACGATATGCTGGTTCGTCATCATCTTTTGCAGTGTCCGATTACAATGGCATCGAGAAAGAAGGTTCTGCTGAAAGTTATCATCCTCGGCGACTCGTCGGTTGGAAAGACGTCGCTGATGAATCAGTATGTGAACAAACGGTTCTCAAATCAGTACAAGGCCACCATCGGCGCTGATTTCTTGACAAAGGAAGTTGTTGTGGACGATCGCGTTGTGACTATGCAGGTGAGTCATCAGTTTCGAATTTGTCAACATCTTGAGCTTAATGGGAACGAGAAGTTTAGCCAAGCCAAACCAGAAAGCAATGAGAACGTTGCCTTGATCTAGACATCACTAACTATGTTGCCTTGTCTGGGTCAGTTAGCTTAGATTGTCTATGATTGCCTGGCCCATCCCTCAGTAAGCTAACATTGTGCTAACGTTTTCTTTTTAGATTTGGGACACTGCCGGACAAGAGCGCTTCCAGTCTCTTGGTGTAGCTTTCTATCGCGGCGCTGACTGCTGCGTTCTCGTGTTTGATACCACAGCTCCTAACACATTCAAAAATCTGGATTCGTGGCGTGACGAGTTCTTGATCCAGGCGAGTCCACGCAATCCAGAGCACTTCCCTTTCGTGGTGCTGGGTAACAAGATTGATCTGGAGAATCGTGCAGTAAGTTGCGACTTCAACTACCGTACCAGACATCTGACTAACTTTTCACTTCTTGTAGGTGTCGACGAAACGCGCTCAGCAGTGGTGCCAATCGAAAAACGATATTCCATACTTCGAGACGTCGGCCAAGGAAGGCATCAACGTTGACATCGCTTTCCAGACGATCGCTAAGAACGCGCTCGCGCAGGAAACTGAGGACTTGGAGACAGGATTTCCCAATATCACGCTTAACCCGGAGCCCAATCCAAGACCAAACCAAAACGATTGTTCATGCTAATTGATAATTAATTTATCTAATGTCTCACACAAACAGTTTATGATGATGGTGATCGTTGCGTACAGCAAATTATATTCTTCTTTTAATATCAAAACCTCGTGAAATCCGCTTGAGAGTTGAACAATGTTGAGCGGAACCGAAAGCTTTCTCCATCTGTGGTCCGTTCGAGCAGTTGACAGAGAAGCACGCGAAGCTCGTCACCTTGTTTAGTTCTTCAACTCGTGTCTGTCAGTGCAACGAGTGATTAATTCAATTTATTTTTCTTCTTAGTAGTCTAAAGTGTTCGCAATAAGGTTTCCGTTTCCGTCGGTTGAAGCTTTCTCTGACCGACGAGTGAATCAATTAATAAAAATATTTTTGTTCTTCATTATATTTGTTTGTCAAGCGCTTCAAACAATTCCACGCGACGACGAAAGCTAACGATAGATTAGATCGAAGAGGAAATCAATTTTCTTTGCCCCGTAACATCCAACGTTGAGATTTTATTCCATAATTTATCAATTGAAGTTAGACAGCAGCCTAAATGTTTATCGTCCCCCTTTAAAATGATCGAAAATAAAAGCAGAAAATTTTGATAAGACAAAATTTTAATCGTGAAAATTAAATAAAATATTAAATCGCTAAGTAATTCAAGTTTTCTTCTCTTCCTTCGTCTCTCCAGAGCGAGTTATATCAAAGCTCTCATAACACAACGGAACGAGAAATATCTTGAGCAATCCAGAGAGGATTTCCCTTGTACATAAACGCAATCGGTTCCGCCCCACACTCACCGAATGGTTTCCAATGAAAATCGAGCGAGCTCGCGATCCGCCCAGAGCTTCTCATGGCTCTTCATTAGCTCACGATAAATTCTCAATTTTTATTGCATCTTGAGTGGTTTAAGACGGTTGCGCGACGCGGTGCGTGTATTCGAATCTACCCTCGCTCTCTCTCATCATCAGTTCATTATCACTAAATTAAGGAACACAAATTAAGCGTCATTATCGCCAATTAATTAAGTTGCCTTGAAATTGTCAGCGGCTAAGGACGAAAAAGATTTTTGCTTCAAACGCTCGTGAAGATGGAGCTTGTGATTTAACCCGAAACTGTGCAAAGAAATGAATTAAGCGAAAGTGTTTGAAAGAGAAAATGATGCCTTCGGCTCATCCGATTACGATGATTTCGCCGGCGCCAACCAAACCCAAAATTGGTTTCTCGATCGATTCGATTGTCGGCGATCGTCTGAAAAGCCCTAGTGAAGATTCCAATGATGCAGCCCACGAGAATCTCCCGAAACTGCCGACAGACTTACGACGCGAATATTCGCATTTGATGAGAAGATCGAGGCAGAACACAACGCCGTCGCCTCAAAACCTCGAGAGTGAAAATAGACTGTCAGAGTCAAGTGATCAAGATGTGCAAAATAATAATGAGAGCCGAGAAACAAAGGCTCGACTACATTCGCCGACCGGTCCGGTCATGGTTCCTGGTATCTCCGCTGCCCTGATGAATCGTCCGCCGATGTTGCATCAACCTCATGGACATTATCCTGAACTTCCGCCGGGTCATCCACACTTCCTGCAATTTCAAGCGGCCGCCGCTCTCGTCCACGCTCAAGCTGCTCAGACCGGATTCACCGGCGGACTGCCGCAACATCTTCCGCCGCATCTCCACAACGTTCCTCGAGACAGCTACCCGCTTTATCCGTGGCTTCTGAGCCGTCACGGCCGAATTTTTCCGCATCGGTTCCCAGGCAGTAAGTGAAAAGCATTTTACCTTGTTCGGGAAGTCGCTCGCTCGATTGATCAGCCAACCATCAGACACTCCATTATCACACTTAATAAAAAATTATTTAATTCGAATCAATTCGCTCCCTCCCGGTGTTCTACTTTCCCTTGCGAAATTCGTTTCCCTGCACTTCTTAACTACGTTATTCACTGCAGCCCCCTGTCGAGACTCGGCAACATTCTGTTATTTTGTAATCGAACTTCGTTGAAATGACACTCACAGCTCATAATGATTTCGGGCCTTGACAGGACTTTAATTTGAAACATCGTAAAAAATTATCCTGAAATGCGAGTCAATGTTGCGAGCGTTTTAATCCGAAAAGAAAATATCCCAGGGATTAGGGAACTGATGAGCTTCTGTCAGAGAATTTCTGTGTCGTCCGATTTTGTTTGTTTAGAGAAATTGATATTTGGAAAGTTCTCTGCAAGTTGAACCGAGAAAGGATTGGAGAAACCTTTCCAGCAATTACATTTTGCTTAATTTGTTTTGAGGAGAAATCAACTCGATAAATCATAAACCAACACAACATGAGCATTGACAGATGCAGTGATAAATTGAGAAAGCGTCGACATACAATTCTCGATCGTTTTCCTTGATTAATGTTTCTTGGAATCGATTAACGGATGAATGCCAAATCGATAAGATATCTGAATTAGTTTGATCTGTTCTATCGTCTGTTACGAGTAAGACTTGAAGTGGGTTGAAGTGCTTTTCGAGGCTTATCCGGCCATGCTTTCAAACTACTAGCGCCACCTTTTGTCTCAGCATAAATTTTGCTGCACAATTTATAATTTTAAAACACCTAAAACCCCATAAACTTTCAAATTTCTCATCAACTTCCTCCAAAAACTTCACTTCATTCCATTAGCTTAATTCTTTCCTCATCAAGATCAGACAAGCAAATCGCAACATGCCTAGCCTTCGTGCTTGGAGCAAATGATCCAATTAAAGCCTTCGTGAAACTAATTAAATCACTCGAAGTATCCAACATCGATCGCTTGAACTGCGAGCTGCCCTTGTTCGTGTCAGAACCATGGCGATAGAAGTAGCAGCGACTTAAACGCTTTTTTCCTTCCTCTCGGAGCGAGACAATGAGCGCGTGTTTAAATCACTACCTAATCAATAAATTGAAGTAAAAGTTTATGACTTCATTGTTCAATCAGGGAGTTGAGGCAGCAATAAACGAAGCGAGAGCGAGAACATGAAAAGAAAGTTGCAGGCCGTGGAGGGCAATAAAATCATGGAATAAAAGTCTGACTCCTATTGATTAATTACCATTGTGAAGCCACAAGCGAATTTGCACAAGACTTCTCGCCCTGCAAGCTGAGCGTGCGCAGAACGAGACATCGAAGCCCAAACGCGAGAATTAATTTGATTCATTCACGATTGTGACTTAATAAATTCAGATAAAAGACTCGCGATTACGACCGAGGCAAAGAGCGGAGCCAGTGTCGTTTCAAATAGTCGCTTAATGGGCGAGTGGGCGATAAAATTTATAAGTATCGTGAGCTCATTACTCAGCTCGCTTTTTTGCATTCAATTGCCTTCTTTCGTCATCATTCATCAGCGAGACGTTTTAATATCAAAATAAAAGGTGTGGATTCACGTTTCGGTGTTTCGAGCTCGCGCAACAATCAAATTTGAGCCGCGAGTTAATGAATTGCCGTTTGGTAGCCGAGAATGATCTTTTCCGTTGTGTTGTGTCTTGTTTGCGCGCTGATTGGACTTCAGAGCTGTTCGACTAGGGAGCGACTCGTGGTGTCAAGTGAAGCTACTCAATCGCGTCTGTCGCCTCAGCCCTGACATCATCATGCAATCGAGACAGCGAGAATTTAAATGAAGTCGTGTTGAATAAGCTTGCATGTAAATGACCAGAAGATTCAATTGTTGGATCCTTCCTGGCTGTCTCTCTTCATTCGCACTCTTGAATCACATGTCGTGTTCCCATTTAACATTATACTAATTGCAAGTGAGCGTTATTCGTTTGACTCTTTACAAATGAGCATAATTAAAACATTCGCGTCACATTCAACGGCGAGAAATAAAACAAATTATTTAGGATGTAAGCCCAGACGAGAACGACCCGAAAAAGAGCTGAGAAATTACCATATTTATCATCATTAAGTTAATCATGTCTTCGTCGATGTTTTGGCAAAACAAAATGACCCTGCGTGCCTCGCTTCCTTTCGTTCGATTATGCATCGAACGCTTGAGATGATAAAACGAGCGCCTAATTGGCAGCTATTAAGTAATAACACGTTGAGATGTGCCTATCATCTTTCATTGACGCGATTGCCATCGAAGTCGTTTATTCATGAGTCGCCCCTTTGGCTCTGTTCGAACAATCATTGGACGAGGTGATAACATCTCTAATCGCTTTCGACAATCAGCACACATAAACGGCTCTTAAGCGGAGGAAAATTATGAAAATATGCTTTTAAATGATTATCCGCGAGGAGCACATAAGCGTCGCCAATTAAGCGGCAAACCGTCAAGATAATTATGCAAATTTTACCACTAAAGGAAAGAGTGTTTGACTGTTAACTGCACAAAACAAATAAATTATCGCGAGACTGTCCGCTCTCTCGATAATTGATCGTCGGTTAGACGTTATTAAGGAAACTAGTTTCCTCGTCAGTGCGATCAATATATTTTAATTAACGCGAGGTGTACGTGATGTAAGTGAGCGGAGAGAAGCCATGCGGACTCGCCGTGTTATTGCCGCTAATGTCATAAATTCATTTGCAATAAAATATGCAATTATGCGAGAGAAATAAAAGCATTGCCATTCGACACTTAATTGAGATCTTAAATCATCGTTCGGTCGATCTGTGGGATTTTAATTGGCACGACACTCCATTGACCTCAATTCAATTCTGCTTGGCAGGGTTGTTGATCAAAAATTTCCTTCTTGGAACCTTCGGAATCATAATTAATCGACAACACTCTCATCATGAGAATTGTCCAGCAATTCTGCAACTTACTAAGTTGCGTTGAAACAATTTTATCGCAATTATGCATCGGTGGACATGCAATGATCGTGTAATGGAGACGACGAGTTATTGTCATGGGTGGCTGATCAATTACTGAGCGCAGGGTCATTTAATTTAATTTCTGCAAGGAAGTTCGCCCTAAATTAGCGAGACCGGTGCATGTGATGTCGAGCGTCGCAAAAAATATTTACATTGTAATCGTTCAACTTCAGCTTTTCCAGATTTCCTTCTGCAGCCTTTCCGAAAGCCCAAGCGAGTGCGGACGGCGTTCTCACCAACGCAGCTACTCAAACTGGAGCATGCGTTTGAGGGGAATCATTACGTGGTGGGAGCCGAGCGGAAGACATTAGCGCAGCAATTAAGCTTAACCGAGACTCAGGTGAGGATTAAGTGGAAATCGCATTGACCCGAATTGCGTTGGTGCTCAGCAATTAGTCGGGAAGTCCGCTGCTGCACACTAACGACTAATTAATTAAATTAGCATTCCATGCAACACCTCAATCGAGCACAGCGAAAGCGAGCTAATTGCCATTTGTCGTTTCTAATCGCTTCCTATAATAATTTTCAATTAAGAGCGCGAGAGGTGAAAGTCGATAGCGCGCTCGTCAGAAGAAAATTTCCCGGTAGCTTTAAGATTCTCATTATTTCATTTGTCGTAATATCACACAAATGCGATTCTTATCGTTGAGCAATGCGAGGAAAATGGCGTCCTAAGCAGACGTCGCTCGGCCCTGAAGGGAAGCGGAGACTCGAACAATGCCAGCAAGCAATAAAACCGAGAATCATCGTCGAGCCAAAGCACTTTTCCACGTCATAAATTTCATTGAAGCCGGATTAGCCAATTATGAGTTCCATTTCAGTTTATGTTTCTTGCTGTTTTAGGGGTGTAATGTTTTGATTCATTCTCACATTTCCAGTTACATTCGTTGCGGGAATAAATTGTGAACAGGCCATTGAGGGGGAAAGAATTATGAGCTACGCTTGTACATACAAGAGGGGTTGATGTTTGATGCCGAGAGAAAGAGAAAAAGACTTTTTTATGATATCCGAGCTATTTGTTAGAGAGGAAAATTTGCTTATCTATGAAGTTGAAGCAATTTCTGTCAATTTATATTAAATGGAAACGAAACGAGACGAGGGAGAACTCTGAACTCTTCGGCAGGAAAATAAATTAAAAGGTTTTTTTGCTGCGCCGAAGTTGTGAGAAGTCTCCTGAGAAAAATCTGATTAGTTGATGAAATGGAAGGCGACGTGTCGAGAGCGAGTGTGAGGAACATAATTATTGACATAAACGTTATTGCACTACACGCTTCTTTCATGCTCCGCGCGCCTATCGCAGCAAATTGAGCTTAGCTAAACAGAAAGCAAGAGGGTGGAACGACGGACGCCATCGGATAGCTCTGCGGTAAATTGCTGGGTGTTGATGTAAAGATGATGGAGGACGACGATGAAATGCGCAGCTCAATAAATTCAGCGTTTACACTTAAAATCTTCATCACCTAATACAGCGAGCGAGGCACGAAAACATAAAAAAGCATTTTAAGTAAATTGGATCGCAAATAAACGAGATAATTGATGCTGTTGGTGAAATCCACTTCTTCTACTTCATCGCTTTCTCGTTTTGAGCCTCGAAATATTTTCCTCGATCGCTTTGGAGGCTGAGAAGGTGTTTAAGATAATTGGTTTTTTTACGATACTCTCATCATTTTGTGTGTTTTAACTTGATAATTCCCTTGGATTTCCTCGAGAGCGATAAGGAGTGAAGCTGATTTATGTGCTGGGGCAATGCGAGGGTAAGACGTCGTCGTCGAGTGGTAATTTCGCGAAGACTTACACTATTTAAATTGATGCTGGGTAAAGAAGGTCTCAATTTTGTTGTAGATGAAATACCTGCAAGGATATCGATACCCATTCAAGCTCTCTGTAGGTTCAGCAGAGTCTTCATGATACACCAGTAATACCAATCGCTTTATCAACACTCCATTCGACATTCTTTCAGACTGTTGACTTTGATTTATCGGCCATGTTCACTCGCTCAATCAAAATTCGATCAAAGAACTCAATTACTTGTTCAAGCGAACCTCAAATTTGATTTGCGTAAAAGTCGTTTAAGACAACAAATCGAGCAATTTGGCGAGATGCTTATTAACCAGATGGCTCAGTTTTCTGTTCTCTTCCGATCGATTTTAGGGTTCTCGAGCATCGAGGCGTCCTCGAAGTTTCGCCAGATGTGAAACCAGTTTCGTATCGAGTCGAAATTATAAACTTTTATGAATGAGCTTCAATTTGATTTTTAACCATCGCTCGCTCTCCGGCTCGACTGGAAGTCGCATCGATATTTATGATTGACTCGAAAGGAAAAATTATTCAAATGCGGACATTTAAATATTTAACAATGTCCGATGGCGCAATAAAAAGACGTTTTAGTATGCGATTTAATTCCGGGAGCTTTTTCTGGCCGAGTCGATTTAAATATCTAATCAATTAGAACGTGCAAAAATCGATATCACGTGTAATCGAGTGCGCGAGATCGCCCGAGGCAACGGTGAGCCTTGCTATTAAATGCAATTAAAGGAATGATTTATAAAATCATTGCACGCAACCCCACCGCCCCCCTCAAAGCTCTTAATGCGCTGCTTTAGCACGTAATTTAATTTCGAACTTCTCTTAAATTGCATAATTGATTAAACTATCGCAACCATTTTGCAATTACTATCGCGATCCCGGCAACCCCAATGAATTCAAATTCGAGCATAAATTCATTTCGAATCACAAACTATAATTTGCTTTGCTTTGCTATTTGCTGCTTGCAAATATAAACACGAAACAATAAATAAGTGGAAGCGAATGGTGAACTCCTACTGGAAAGCAATTTACGATGCAGTGCTCGCTCTCTCCTGCTCCCTCGCAACAAAATGATTTGTTCGATTGCATTGAGCATAAATATCTAATAGAGTTTATCGTTCGCAGGTCAAAGTTTGGTTCCAGAACCGTCGCACGAAGCACAAGCGAATGCAGCAGGAGGACGGAGATTCAAAGTCTGGCGAGAAGTCCAATGGAAGCCCGAAGAATTTCGATTCGGACGAAGGCGAATTGATGGACGACGAGATTGACATCGAAGACGAGGACGACACCGCGGCATGAAAATTATTCGATCAGCCGTGATTGCTTTTGATGGGGCGACGACGAACTCTCAATGCAAAGCGCAAAATGTCACGAAGCGCGACCATAAACAGCGATCGAGAACAAACGAGAGCTGAAATTGATTTGCCGTTGACGCGACTTCGTTTTAGCGCAAAATTGCGCTCATTATGAAGATGCATTTCTGTTGATTGAGCAGAAGCAAATAAATTGAAAAGCCATCAAGCCCCGCAGTTGTGAATAAACGTTCGAATGCGCGCCGAACGGGCGAGAGACAATGATGAATGGAAACGAAGGTGCGTGATTACTTTGAGGAAGGCAATCGCGAGAGTTAAATTGTGTACATAATTACGGTATCTGTCAATTCACATATCTTCCAATCTCGCCCTTTCTTCTCCTTCTCGGCTCGCCGAGGGAAATTAGTTTGAAATGTCCATACGTGTAATTACTGCGACCTTAGCGTTCCGGTGCAGCGGCAGCTGAACAGCGAGCAAATGCTGGTTTACAACCCTTTAATCTTTATTGTGATAGCGAACTGTACAATAAAATAAAATGTCGTTGGCCGCGAGTACTTTTGAATTGTGCCAAAAGATTGCAACTCAGTCGAGCACAAATTGTCGTCTTATCGTCGTTTGATATAATTGAAGTCAACCGTGCAGATTGTGTTAACATTAAATTACTTTTAGAGCGTCGTTTGAATAATAAAGTCAGCATTTCTCATGAAACGATTGTTGTGTTTGATTTCGTATGCGACGTGCGTGGATCTCATTTCTTAGAACGGGAGATGATAGTCGAGCGCGTCACATTCGCCCAGTCGTCGTCGGTCGCTAAGTATTCAAGCGATGTGCTGATAATAAAATTCTATACTTAGTCAACTATAAAGTCGCTCGTAATGACATTGAAGCTCGTGGTTCGCTGCTTTGTATTGGAAATTATAAGTTTTATGTGAGCAGAACGGACAATGTTACTTTTGGGAATCACCGCGGACGTTTTAGCATAGAAATCGCTTTGGACGAGAAGCGAATACGTGATCTGGAACAGTTTGAATTCGAGGGAAATCCACAAAGCTAGCGCCGATTAATGGTCATCAAAAGTGACGATGAGTGAATTCAATTACAGAACGGAACGAGGTCAGCATTATTGGCAAGTGAAATTATGTTAAGCGTGAGAAAATTTTGTGACGATTCGTCGAAGCTAAAGTTGTTAATTGAAGACGTCTCGGTCTTTCCATGCGTCATGATACGCTTAACCCGAACACAACCCTTGAATCTGCTCAGTGGCCAGCAAGCATTTGGTCGTTTCCACCGCTTTCGATCAGTCTAGTTTGCTCAGCCAGTTAACGTCGGCCATCGTAATTCAACCACTGAAATCTCAGATCTCAAGCTTTGCTATCAACTCCGAAGCTAATCGCCGGTTTAAGCCTACGGCTCTTTACTTATTGATTAAACGCTGCTCGCTCGAATACATAAACACCCATAATTACACCATTCGTTTATCACAATTTCCTTTTTCTAATTTGATCAATTTGAAGCGCGCTGCACGCGATTCGATAGAATTTATGAGCATAATAAAGCAGACAATCGGATATTGTTCACTGAAAGCTGAAGAGCGATTATGACGATCATCAATTTAAGTCAGAATCGATCGGAGTTTAATAGAATTCATTGTTGTGCTCCATCCTGCGCACGATGATTAATCTCCAAATTGATTTCTTTGGGTCGTAAGAATCTCTGATCACCGGCAATTAATTCATTAATCACGACATTGTCATTCCAAGAGAGAGATCGCAATGAAGCTGTCGCCCAACAGTCGACTCAATCCCTCTAATTACAAAGAAGAGAAAACAAATAAATAGCAACGAATCGGAATTGAAATATCAAGCGAAGGCTTTGGTAAACGCGAGAAGAAATGAACGATCGTTCAGCCCCGCAATAATAATTCATGCCATAGGTCATAGTCGTTTGTAATTTCTCAGCGCTTCTCTTGGTGGCACTGGTGGAGAAATTATTGTGTGGATTCTCTTCCACTCGCTCGTGAAATGTAATTTAATTATATCTTATTTAAAGCTATAGCACTCGGCGATCATCATGCAAACATATTTAACAAACTGAAATGTTGTTATACAAAACACCACGCCCTTGATTGATAATTAAAGATTTCTCGCTCTCTTTCCTTGCCTTCACTCAGCCCGGCTCACTTGCTCCCCAAGCACTTAAACACAATCGCAAAAGGGGGGAAAAAGAGTCTCGTAATTTAATAATGGTATTGGTAATGGAGGCTCCTCTCTAAGTCTATATGAAAAATATTTTAATTTATTAGCCGAAAGACGCCCGGAGAGTCAGGAGAAGGAAAACACGAAAATAAAGTTTTCTTGATGACTCGAGTGAGTGAGCGAGCGAGGAAGGAAAGAAACAGAAACGAGCATAATCGAGAATAATGAATGAATGAGGCAGCGCTGTTGAGAAATTATTTACGATCTCGTGAAAACACTTTAAACTATAAGTTCGTATATTGAGACTGATCAAATATATTAAATGAAAAATAAATTGCTTGTTAATAATTCTTCGGGTTGTTGAGGAAACGCTCGGTGCGCGAGCAGAGCCGACCTCGCATCATCACTGGAATTCCTTCCCGATGCGCTTCTGCCTCTTGTAGACATTAATTTATGGCTTGTTTCCTCTTCGCTTCGCTTTAATTCGGAGAACGACCGTCATAAGGTGCCAAACGTTTAGCTTTTTACGCAATTCTCCTCAAGTTCTATGCAGAGCGAATCAAAGCAGAATTCAATTAACACCGATATATAATTTTCCGCGGACTGTAATTGGCGATTGGTGCAGCATCGTCTGATCGTATCAATTAAAAGTGCAAATTACTCTTAATTGCAAGGAATATCAAAAACGAAACAAACAAGCGCTCGTTGAGGGAAATTAAAGAAAACGAACGAGATGTATGATGGAGCTCAAGAGTCAAAGTATCAGTAATTATACGTTTGCGAAAATCTCTCTTCAGTTTCGTTCTTTGTTTTCGTGTAAAGACGAGAGGACGAAACCAAACTTCACCCAAGCTCAAAGATATTTTCCGAAAGGGGTTGAGGCTGGAGGAATGATGCTGGCTCAAGCTGGGCTCAATGTTGGTTTGAACTTGTGGCTTTAACTCATCATTCAAGTTTGAATTAAAATTTTAACTTAGAAAAGCTTAAGCTAAACACGAATAATTGATTCAAAAATTTTCCCAAAGTTTAGATGGAAAAATATTGAGACTCGATTTCGGACTTAGCTCTTGGCTTTCCTTTTGACTTTCAAGCTTTCCCCCAAGCCCTGTTATTCTCCTCACTGCTCTTTTAATTTCCCAAACAACAAAAGCAAGGCAAAGCGAGCATAAATGGTAATAAACTCACATATTTATTAAGCTTATATTTGCGAACATAATTTTTGCTTAAAGATAATTGGGTGAAGACATATTATCTTTCGCTTAATGGCTTATAAATTCTCCGAGTGCTTTCTGTATGTTTTTTTCTTTGAAATTTATCTCTGAGTTTCGCCTCTTTTCTCCTCCATTCAATTTGCTTTTCTACACCAAACAGCTCGCAACGAGATTGCACGAATGCAAATTGCATTGTTAACAACACACATTCACTTGATAATCACTCTTATGATTGACGCTTGGAATTACCCGAAGCGCTCGAGAATGAAACAAAGTGATAAGTAGTCGAATTTGCTGCTTTAATGCTTTCTCGCATATCCCTTCGACCATCGCAAGCTACCTCGAGTGAATTAGCATAGCTAATGACACGGTTGTGCCGCAGAATTAGCTCAAGTGCACATGTTGTTCGGCAATAAATCAGAGCTGTGATCAGGCGTTGTTAGCTGGAGTTCCTTCTAATCCATCGCGTGTTTGGCTGTTGAAGGTAATTTATTAAAGAATAATTATATAAAATCAACTTCTAAATTGCCATTATAGCTTACGAGTTAGGTCGTGAAGTGACGCAGATACTTAAGAGATATTTGAAGCCTTTAGACGCGGCGAGACGAGTTCTTTCTTCCCGCAATGCCCGAAATAGAGCGATATCTCGATCAGAAGAATGAAGGCATCACGAAGGCAACAACATGAAACACGCTTTCTGACCAACAAGCGAGTGGTGTGTATACAAAAGATCCGAAATTAACGATCATTAGATCCATTTACGAGCTGAGAAGGGTTTTGATATTTGAGTGAAATCTCTCCACAAACTTTTTGCTGGCCATTTCATTGAATATCATTATCATCAATTAACTCTGGCGTCGTTCATTTGAGATGAAAATTAAAAGGAAAAGAAAATCTGTTTGGAGCAATTTATTACGGCGAACAAGGATGATGGAAGGCGAGCGATTAGGTGAATGATTGCCTGTCATTAATTCAGTCAAATATTTGAGCAAGATTTCTCTTCTGGCTACTGATGAACTCCTAACTCGCCTCTTTCCCGATCTCGCCCAATGCCTTCCTACAACTTTGTCTTAATTCTTCATCTCCCAACGCATACACTCGCGGCTTCACTTCTCTTGTAGTGTTTCCAGTAATTTGTATAAATAAATTGCATTTTAACAAGGTTTCCTCAACGCCACTGAATCAAATTAAAGCTGCAGAAGAATGCCTTATGCATACACAGAGTTTGTGCTTTTGCAGCGCATTCATACACAAAACAATCGCGAATGCAAGTCGAAAGTGTACGAGCCGAGACTGAAGCGAAGGAAGAAAGCAAAATTGAGAAGAATCTAATTGAAAAAATGCTGAAGAATTTACGAAGCCAATGGTGAGACAGTGTGGCTCTGATTGTAAAGCTTATTAAGGCATGAAACTTGTTCAGTTGCAGCAAATCCTTCCAAGCCAGTCAGGCTTTTTAAAGAATTATGGATCATCAAGTGCAAGAGATTCTTGACTTAATCATTAGCTCAGTTTCTGAACCTAAACTTCAATCGTTACTGGGCCAACCAACGACTGAATCCCAAAGTATATATTGAGTCCATCGCCACACTGCAGCAAACAACAAAAATATTTAAAATCGTATTGAATTAATTCGATTGGAAATATGTGCGGATTTGAACAATGTGCTGAAACCGTAACATCATTAATAATGTTATCGATTGTTTGCCCTTTCGGTATGCGCGCAGCGTCTCTGCCGATTCGATTTTGCGCTCCAACTCGCACCGGATATTATAAATTAAAATCATATCAAAACATTAATATCTCGGCGTTATGTGGATCGGCGAGAATCATCACCTTAGCGCGCTCTTGTTGAGCATTTCAAAGGCAAACATTATGATAAGTTTGTTTTCGGGGCAATCTGATGGAATGGAAATTGAAGCATGAGTTAGCCGAAATGTCGAGGAATGTGTTGGGAAACATGTTTCGAGCACGATTTTCTCACAACGCCACTGATCCTCCGCTGACTGTTGAGCGTTCCTCGTGTTATCTATCTCAATATCCCAACAAGTGTCAAAAATATCTTAATATAAGTTATGGCTAGAGCTGCGGGGAGGCTCGACGTCGTGCTGCGAAAATAAATGTATAAAAACGTTACGTCTTAATGCCGTTTATTTTAATCTAATATGTTTGTTTTAATGCTTCATACTTCCATAGCGAACATTGAATTAAATGAAGTTTTGAAAGATGAAATTAAATGGGCAGAGAAGAGAAAGAATTTAACAGGTTTACGGGCTATCGTTCATGTGAATCTCTCGCCTTGCTCTCGGCTGAAGTTATGACTCAATTACCAGCTCATAATGAAATTACCGCGGAAAGTAACTCTCAGCGAATATTTGCATTCACAAGCTGATGTCTGATTACACTTATTAGATATTCTTCTTGCATAATTCAATTATATTTTTAATACTTGAGCTTTTAGAGCCTGATGGATTTCTTTATTGTCTCGTTCCGAGAAGGCCGAGAAATATTTCAAGAGTCTCGGAACGGTAATGAAACGCTTACATGATGCTACTAGGAATGAAGTCGTCCAGCATATCAACAGAATATTAAAATTGAAATATCTTGGAAATCTTAGATGGGGCGATCCACTGGTTGTGTCACACAAATTGTTGGACGACCGAGTTGGAGATTTGTAAGCGAAAGACTTGAGTCAAAGTTGAAGTGAATCATGAAACAGATTGCTACTCTATCCAGCACGTTGTTGATATCTTTTGAGTGACCAAATCCTATGATCATCCCTAATGAGTTTTGTTATCTCTTTCAGCCAAACATAAGACATGAAACATGGACATCACGCGCTAGAGAAAGGTGCAACTTCATAATAACTTAAAGATATTTTCTGTCTAATCTCGCATCGCTTCGAAACATATTCAGTGAACGAAGCAGTTTTCATAATCGCTTGATATTCAAAACTGAGAGCGATGACGACGACAACGAAACTTGTTTCCTCAATTAGGTATCTCGCGTTTAATTAGATTCAATTATAAGTTAATACGAATTGAAAAATGGTTTCGATATTCAATCAAATCAATCACTCGCAAGCTGGACACAAAACATCTCAACTAATCTAAACAAAAACTTGTCCGCTCGCTTGATTCACTGTCTCTCAATGAACGTTTAACTCATTCAAGAAATCGAAGCTGTTGATTTTCAACTCATTGAATATATCAAAGAATTAATGACACGTTGTTGTCCCTCGCATGTGTTGGAAACTTAATTTTATTAATTTATGACTCTGATATTTCATCTTACTTACTTACGAAGCTAACTGATTAACCGCATAATAAAAATATTCAGTGGAAATGTCAAGAGCAATAAAAGTAACATGCTAAAGAGAGAAAACATCGAAGGCTCCGTAGCGCGATTATTAATTTCGAAAAGGCTCGCGAGCATAGCCCGTCGCTTCGAGAGTTCGTTGTTGGCGTCTCGCTTGCTTCAGCCTCTCGTTCGTTTCATCAGATTAGAAACTTAGACACTTTTGAAATGCTCAAACACATTAAATCCCATTTCAAACGATTGTTAATCACCAAAATATTTTGTTGTTTCTGTTGAGAGATGTTATTAGAGCGTCATATAAAAGTTTCATATTTTTTACGATGTGATTTGAAAAGGTCTTTCGAAGCTTGACATGAAGATTGATTCATTGATGTGAAATGGTCTGAAATTGATACGGTAGAAAGGAGAAAAAGAAGAGAAATGAGATCCTCGAATTTAGTTAATTTAAATCTTGTTATGAGTGAATGATTTCGGAGATTTGCAGGAATTTACCAATTTTCTTTCAAATTAGGCTTGAATGGAAGAGAAGTCTCGCTTTGTTGTCGACGTCCTCGTTCGAGTGCTTCTGGTCATTGTGATGAGATGAAAGTTAAAAGCCAACTTGTTTGAGCCGACGATCAGCTTTAGAGTCAAAAATCAATTCTATAAGTTTCAGTGCCGGATCAGTATGGCAAAATATTAGAAATTTGATCTATTTCTAAAATAATTTGAACATTGTCAAGTGTTTGACTTCGTTACAGTTCTAGTTTTACTTCAAAACCGACGACCAGATGGTAGCTGATTAAGTCGAAAAATAATTTCCTACTCCGGTCTGACCAGGAACCAAAACTGCTAGCGAACGTCCTAGTAACAAAGTCACATTGCAAAGTGTTAAATACTTTTCAATAGAAAAGAAGGATTAACTGAAAAGCTGCAAACATGTCACGTCGATTGGCTGAACAAACGCATTGTCACATTATTTTGATTTCATTTCCCACAGAACTTCTGCAACAATAAATTTCATTTTATGAGAGCTTGAACGACTGGAATCCAATAAAATAAATGTTTTCCTTGGCTCATTTGAGTCCGAAACATGAGAAGACATCGCGAGACGTTTAAACTTTATTTGTCGACAATGTTTTGGGAACCAGAGACGACTTGAACGGCTGGAATAAATTACCGAAATAACTTCTTTAGTTCAATTTCTGTTTACGAGGTGTTTAAAAATTCAAAGTTGTATATTAATTTAATTAAATTGATTCGACAACGAATTCATTCTCGGAGCTTCGTTTCCATTTCGAAGATGCAAATCACATAAAAGATGGTCATAATGACAGAGTTTCTCTATCAAAACACGTCCGCAGTTGAAATTATCGTCCGTCGTTATTCTGTAATATGATTCCCTCCGAACTTGATATTATAATTCAACGCGAGTCTCTTCCCAGAACCAACGGACGACCGTCCAAAAGATGTCTAATTGGACATTAACTCAGCAGCTCATTTACATTACGTGATATTTTATTGCTTTATAAACGTCGAGCTGTATAAAAGATTCCATAATTAATTGATTTAGTTGCTGAGATCTCAAGATGAAAACAAATTAAGCAAACGAACGCCAACCGTGCTCGATGATCTTCGTTAATTGGTGATTTTGAATAGCTAAGCAGGGTCAAATGAATAATAAAATTGACCCATTAGCTGCGGAGGTGATTTCTCATGAGCGTTTGACGACTTGATTGAGTCATTCTCACCTTTGGCTTAAAGAAGTCTCGCGTCAGAACACTTGACAGCTTAATTTCATTCGCTAAACAAATATTTTCTGGCACCGATCGCTAACTGTAGGATTGTGAAGGCTTCAGATGCGTTCTCAGCCCAATTGTGTGCTTTTGGCGTCCCGGTGTGTTTTATTGGGCAATGTCGAGGAAGATGCCGGCTTAGCATGAAGCATGAGTGAAGTCTCAATTCAAAACTTTAATCCGAGATGTTCATGCGCTCCAGCATCTCGCAGTCCGAAACGATCGCTTATCATGTTGATTTTGTGTAATTATCTTTTGTTTGAAATTGAAATGTTTTGTTTCGTCATTAATCATTTGACTAAACGCAGGTAAATGGATGTTTGATTATGATTCTCTCCTCTTCGAAAGTGAGAAAGCTATTTTACGCAATTAACAGAGTTCAACGAGAGTTCTTCCCGCTCATTAATCTCCTCCACAGCTCTCGGCCGTAACTTCCATCTTCTTGCTTTCTTGCTTGGGCCTTCGGGATACACTTGAACAGTTTAACAAATTAGAGTTTAAGGCTTCGTTTGCAGCTCCAAATAACATCGAAAATTACACAATTTTAAGCTCAACTAATTCTAAAAAATGATTCCATAATAATCATTTCGATGATTGCGAGCGAGCGAGCGAGATCAAATAAGATGTAAGAATGTTCCAGCAGCTTTGCTCTGAATCGTAAGCAGTTTACCAAAATACTTTCCATAACTGTTGAGTCGAATTACGCTTAGCAAATTATCCTAATTGTTTAACAACGAATGAGCATCGTTTGATGCTTTTAGCCGAAACGACTCGAGTGTTGGAGAAACGATTAGCAAAGGGGAAACTTGCGTTCTGTGAAAATTCCTTGGAAACTTTTCTTTCCTTTGTTGGAACTCGCATCGTCGCTTCTCTAAAAGACTCATCAAAGATTCGATAAAGAAGCATGCATGAAGTAATTGCATCAAAGAATGTCCAATCCCCATTTCCTCGCTCTCCCTTCGCCTTGGCCGGGTCGAGGAATTTCGCGACACAAGAGTTTATGATTCAATTTAAAGTGTGAGAAAAGAGGCAATCGGCTCGGAATGTGAGGAGAAATATCTCGAATCATTACAATTACTGAAGGGAAGAGAGGAACAAAGCAAACAAACACGTTTCGAGCGGACGAAGCAGCAAATCTTTTGCAACTTAATTTCACACCTGCACGAGAGTGAAGAGCGCAAAGCAGAACGATGAAGACTTTTAAATTGGAATCCGAACGCATTGTCTTTAACAGCCAAGCAATCTTCAGTGCTTTATTCGCTTTCCCGCTAGGAGTTGGATCGAATTTCGCACATATTGCGAGCAAATTGCCAAAAAATAAATAAAATCCAAATCACTTTTCATCGTTATGAGTCTCGGAGGTGCGATATCTTGAATCTTTTATATCGAACCGTAAAGCTAGTCGATTCAATTTAATACACTTTGATTTTGATAAGAAAACAACTTGAAGGTGTCAACACGACTGTGGATTGTTTGATTGAAAAACCTTTCCGCGATTTGCATAATATCATTCTGAATCAGAGGCTTCGATTTAGCTTGGATCGTTTGCTAAGTGAACTAGGGATAAGATGAAAGAACGAGAAACTGTGTTAGGATCCCCACAAAACGTTAACTAAAGCTAGATGTTGCACCTTTAAAAATGGATTTTCATTTTAAATCTAGATGGGAATTTGAAGCTGTGCCAATGCTAACCAAGTTTCTTGCCCGGACTCGACCAACGCTTCTCCTCATGACGCAAAGCGCGCAAAGAGAAACTCGAAAATGAATAAATTAAGCGAAAATTAATTAATTTGACTCTCTTTAAAGGTGTGTAAGAAAATTATGTTATTTCAGATGAAATTGCTTGTCCTTTTCATGTATCGGATTTAATTAATTATCTGTTTGTCGTTTTATTTTATTTCGTTTTAAACGTGCAAATGTTTATCTTTATTCGACTGGTTTGTTTAATGCGAACGTAAATCGAGCGAGAGGATTTTCGGTTTTGGCAATTTATTTATTGCGCGCAGCCGATGGAGTGAAGCGCTGTTGAATTTCTCATTTAAATTTCCACTCGCGGGCCTCCGCTCGTCTATAAATATTCTTCATAATTTCAGCCGGAGTGCGAAGAAAATGTTCAGCTTAACACTTTTAAATGCATTTCATTCAAATTGATTATCGCAATTACTAAGACGATAAATTCTCGCCCCGACTCTCTCAAAGTTGTTTCAATTTATAGAACTTTTAACTGTTGATGATCGATTTCAATTAACATTTTTCCATCCACGAGCTCGTGGCATATTGCGAGGTGAAGGCTGAGGCAGCGAGTGCGAGAGATTTCGGGTATAAATAGCTCAAGAAAGTTTGACAAGTTTTATTTTAATGAATTTGTTTTAACCGAACATTCCTTCAGCGTCGTAAAAAGTCTACGATGCTGATGAGAGATTTTTTAAAACAAACGACGAAAGTTCATTAAAGCAATTAAAATTTATGATCATCAACTTCTGAGTGTTTGAACTGCTTCTTGACTTCAAGGAAACTGTTCAAGAGTGATGTTATCGCCATCTCAAATCTTTGACTCTGATCCTTGCTAAACTAAATTGACGCAAGGGAGGCAAGGAAGCAGAAAAGGGATCGAGACAACAGACAAAACCACAGACCTCCCAAACGAAAATTAGTTTCTTGTTAATTCTCGACAAGGAGCTCTTGAAGTTACACGATAATCTGTTTTCCCATAACATTGAGAATGTGATCTTGGAACTTTCACAAATGATTAAACACGATGTTCAGTGGTTAGCTGAGCACAGCGATAGGTGTTTATGCGAAGCCCTAGTTAGTCGACAATGTCAGCGTAAGTCGATACTCGAATCAAACCTCATGTTTCATGGAAATGTCTCTTGATAACATTTGGAATAGTTTCATCAAATCGAACAATAAAAACGTTTAACGATCATCGTGCCCGACGAGTCATTTACAAGCTCTCGTTGATAAGAGTTCATTGAAGGCCCAGCGACAGCAAAACAAGATCTCGCGCCTTATCAGACGAAACTTCATCATGAGCGATCATTAAAAAGCCGTAAAATTATTTTTAAAACTCGTTTTATAGCTTCATTAATGTCCGTCAAAATACAATTTTATATTCATTGACTTCTGACCAGGACTTAAATTGATTTTTATTTTGTCAAACCTCAGGAAATCTCTCGTCGGGTGATGCAAGATTTCGTCTATTCAAATCGCTCTCATCCTGATTATTCTCATTTATTGTAGAACTAGAAGAACTCAGTGCGACGCAAAAGCAACTTTTGGCTTTTGGAGTGGGCGAAATTCAACTCTGTAATATCCAGTGGCTACGAAAACCTCTAAAACCTTTTGGACTAGAGAAAACTCATAAAACAATTGATCAGACGTTGCATAAACAGACAGATCGAGTTGTACATATCACAAGCTCAACTTCTAAAGAGCGGCCCACCACACAATAATAATTCAGTAGTTTAAGGAGAAAATGGAAGTTAACGTCGTCCCTCGTGAATTTGTCTAATGCGCAGATGATGGCCCGAACAAACAAGCGATTAATTATGTGATGGAGGTTCGTTCCGAATCATTCCTCCCTAGTCTGAAAGCTGCAATCAAAAATGCGAGCATTTATTCGTTCTCTCTCTCGAGACGATGAGTTAAGCGATGAAAAACGGTTGTGATTAACATTGAGTGACATTTATAAAATGCCTAAATAAGTCTTAGGGAGGGAAGACGAGTTTTGGCTTGAAGTTAATTGTCTGAGTTAGATATTTGAACTCAATGTTACGACTCATTAAACAGATATTTTTCTGGTCCAAGCTCCACGACAGATTTGATAACATCGCATTAATTTTCTACGAGCATAAAATTATGTAAAACTGGAAACGTTCGCTCGCTGCTTATCAACCCGGCCTGATCTCATTTACATTTCAACACCAATTAAACGCTTTTCTTTCACCCTCGCTCACTATAAACCTCTCAGTTTTATTAGCTACAAGAAGTGGAGTGTCAAAAATGGTCGTAAAGCCTTTAAACTGATTTGTTTATTTTGTGGAGGTGAAGAAATGTGTGCTGTTCTTTGACCCTCTCCAGTGAAATTCTCCTCGCTTCCTCCAGCAGATAATCACGACGAAGATGTATAATTTTCAGACTTTCAAATGAAAACATTTCATTTAAGAGCCTTAAATATAGCTCGCTCATAATAACTCAAAATTATTGTTCATTAAATTATGTTTCAATATCTCGAGCGTGGTGAGAGAACTGCGAAGTGTGCATTTCCACTCGACGCTCAGCCATAAAAGTTTTCGCAATAAAAAATCCATAACACGACGATAACAAGAACACGAAACTGGTGAGGAAAGATTTGTTAAAAGGCAAGCGAAAATTCAATCTCATTTTTTATTAATAATTTTCGCGGCTGTATCATGTATTTACAAGCTCGGCTAACCAGCAGTTTCGACTCTCGTCGTGCCCAAGATATTGCATGCAAATGCTCTCTCTATCTCTCTCAACTCTGCACTGTTTGTTATTTTATTTATGATTCGTACATTCATAAATTTCGTACATATTTATTTAATCATATATCAACATAACCGTCGAAACGCATAAGCGCTGTTTTCACAATTTTATTTGCTTCTCACACCATTAACGCGAACAGCGATAGCCAGGAATGTTGATCGAACGTGGTCGATGTATCTGAAATATTACAATTGCTTGGAATGATTTTAATTCTGGCTTTTAAAAACTGTAAGAATATGCAGAAAAGTTTAATCTAAGTCTAAAACTAATTAAAGCAAACTGTCAAGCTTTGCTCAAAGCTTCAGATCACAAAAACATATTACAATGTAACTCACTTGATTTCCAACCTCTTACCATCCTTGCCTTTCAACAAGAAGATACGCGATCGGAATCTCTCGCCGTCCCGGCTAATAATCGTTCGCCCTTTAGTGCATCGCGTCGAATCGTTCGCCACGCAAGTTGTTTGTGCTAAGCAGCTATTTGTTGTTCACATTTTGTTTTCCTCTTTCTCTTCTTCTCTCTGTTTGCAGATTGAGAGTGGGTAGTGTGCAGAATTATGTTCAATTTTCAGATAATTTTCATGTGCATGATTTTTTATGACGATGTGCAGGAATTAATAAAATGCTTGAAGGCTTTATTAGAGAATCCATGGGCTGAACGTTTCGTTTTGCGATGAGTTATTGGCATTCTTTCTTATATCGCACGATGACGTCTTGTGGCGTTCCATGAAATTCCCTTTCGTTCTCGATGCCAAATTAATTTTCAATCTGTTATCGAAGCTACTTTTTCGTCGCAGATCATTCCGGGAACAGAAATGTGTTAAAAACTGGTCATAAAGATTGACTTTATTGTCAGGATTGTTTGTGCATTGTCCGCTCACACAAAAGAGTCCAACAAAGCATCAATTATTTAGCTACGATCCATACTTGAGTCTCTCATGGCTCCCTTTGTCAACTGCTCTTCATCAAATTCTTATTAAATAAACAAAGGTTTCGGGCTCCTTTCTCCCACTCCGAGGACAATGTTTAGCCTTTTTGGCGAATAATGGAATCAATACATGAAACCACTTAAAAACGACAATCGAACAACTTTTCGCCTGATTACCTGATCTCAATCGAATCGCAAAACGAGAAAATTGGCTTTTCATTCGACTTTATTTATGAGCTGGATGGCAAAAAGGCTCCTCGAACTTTGATTTCAGTTAAATGATTAACCACTTCTTGTTATCGAGTGTTGAGACGAGGCGATGATGATGCTGTTTCACTGTTAGACACACAATGAGACTAGGCTTGATGCTTGCTCATGCTCTAGCCACTCAAAAGCACAATAGATCGATTCTGTTCCTTTTTTATTTGTGGACAATTCAAACAAAGCTTCGAAGAAAAATGAAAATTAATTTGATTTCAATTTTCTCTAATTCTCGAGAACCATCTGTGCTGATGTTCGCTATGAGTTATGAGCCTCGTTCGCCCGTTCGTTGGTGCGACGTGCGCTCTTCAGAGAATTGAAAAATGTTTTTCTTTCCGTTTGACAACGAAATTGATGTTGCTCCTTGCGGTTTCTGATGCAACGATAATATTTTCCTTGTTCGTCGAGAGAAATTTTCACAACTGCTCGGTGCAGCGTGTGCCTGGAACAAGCGATCGCCTTCTTTTCATTGACGGAAAGGTGCAAATAAAGTTCTTATTCGATTGAGCTTGATGGCAATTTTCGATTAAATCAGATTGAGAAACTCAATTTCTGAAATTGGGCGAAAAGTAGAAAACTTTTGGTTTCCCATTTCTGAAGAAATCTCAAAACATCTAAAAGCTTTCGCTAAGTAAACGATTTGTATTCAAACCCTCAATCAATCATCACTCCCGATCCACGCAGATACTTCACAAAACCCATCTGAATAGCCTTGGAGCGGCGGGTCCAATTTCCTCTCAAAAACAATTTCCAATCAACTATCATTCCGATGATGAGCATGAAAGCCTCATTTCGCTGCTCCATCAATTAATAAGCGCACAAAATTAAATATAATTAAAAGCATTCCTCTCTTCCACATAAACTTCATCAGCAACGTAAACAGCCAACCTTAATGGAATGATGAATATAAATTGTTGGGGAAAGAGAGCAATCAAAATCGTTTTATTTCCTCTCGTCCTCATGAAGCATTCACGAAAATGAAAAAGATTATTGAGGGAAAGCATTTAATGAAAGAATTTTTCGTTCATCGCGTACTTGTCTCCCATAAATAAGCATCTCGGGCTTTTTATTATGTACACATAATTTCATTTAAGAGTCGAGAGCTCGAGCAGAAGAAAAAGAAACTAAATTGCTTTAATGATCGCATTAAAAGTTTCTTATGGAGCTCAATAATAATTGCAAACAATAAAATTTGCCTGAGCATCGGGGTGGAGTTTGAGCGCTGAGTGTTGGCTATTACGTTATTATATCACAGCACAACTTCACTTCATTTCACGTCGTTAAAAAATGAGAAGCGAAAAATAAAACTAACAGCATGGCTCCGCCTATCCAAACTGGTCTTTACACAAGGCACCCGAGTACATAACGGAATGAGAGACCAAGGAGAAGAAACAAGCACAGCGTCGATTGCGTGCGAGAGCAAAGAGTCGCTCGAGACTGAAATTCAAAAGTCGTTTGACGTTCGTGCACGTTAGTTCGTTGTCCGCATAACTCTCGCCGAAAATATTTTAGTTTTTGTATCGCGGTTAATTGAGCCAATAATATGTTTTAATTGAGCTTTTAAAAAGAGATTGCCAAGTTGTTAAAGTGCAAAAGTAGCTCATCTAAAAAAAACTTGATCGAGAGAAGAGTTTTCCTCTTGTGGTGGATTGTGAAAAGTTTTTGTGAATCTTCGTGGATTATAAAAATTACTGATAAACGTTTCAAAGTAGAATGATGCCTTCGGCTCCAATGATGACGATGTCTCCGAATACTAAACCTAAAATTGGCTTCTCGATCGACTCGATCGTGGGCAATCGCAATAAGAACAAGTCACCGATGCACTTCTCGCAAGACAGTGAAGGCTCAGAAGCGCCGTTGAGTCCTTTGAGTGATTACGGTTATCAACAAAAGTCGCCCAAGTTCTCTACTTCGAACGCAGACATCCAGCGAGCCTTGCGACTAAGCGAATATTCACAGTTGGACTTGCACAATCGGTACAAAAGATCGCTGAGTACGTCTCCGATATCCGCACAAACGGAACTGATGGACCAACAAAGAAGCATTCACCGACTGTCAGAGCAAGAGAATCACATTCAACGACACGAAGTTCAAAAGCGATCAATGTCGCCCGAGTTGTCACCACGAACACACCTCTCTGCTGACGATTCGAATAATCGCCGCTCACGCTCGCCACCTTCGCCGATCATGTCACCTCAGCAGATTCAAAAAGGTCCAATCATTGTCCCAGGAATTCCAGCCAACATTATGCGGCCATCACCGATCGGTCCGCCACAACATCAAATGCCGCCGCAAGGCTACACACCAGAAATGATCGCAACTCAGAACCATTTTTTTCGGCTGGTCACTTCCAAGCTGCTGCGAACCTAGCAGCTCAGTCAGGGTTTCCATTAGGAGCCCTGCCACAACACCTTCCACATCTCCACAATCCAAATATTCCCCGCGACAGTTATCCGCTTTATCCGTGGCTTTTAAGCCGACATGGACGGATATTTCCTCACCGGTTTCCTGGAAGTGAGTAAACGATTTCATCATCTCATAACATTTTTATTATTTTTTTTTCGGCAAATTAAACATTCCGCTCTGGCGTCGTTTCGCTTTGTGAAATCTTCATTAAGAAATTCTTCTCTCGCTTCATTCTTTGACCCTCGGTAGTTTTCCAAGAAGCCAATAGCGAGCATTACTTCGCGAGCTTGCTCATAAATAATCTTTCAGCTCGCGAGATAAACTGCATAATGAACTACGTATCAATGTGCATGCTAATTGCAGCACTAAATAAATGTTTGAGCGAACGAGAGATAATTAAGGTTGGGAGAAGGAAACTCTTCTCGATTTCGCCGTTGGGAAGCTGAGAAATATATTTCGAGCAATATAATTAATTTCTTCTCTCGCCGAAATTATCAGCTTCAGCTCCGAATGTCGAGAGCCAGTTTTCTTTCTCGCATTCAAATTGAAATCAACAAAAGACTCTGAGGAGGGAAAAGGAAAAGAGAAACAGTGATTATAGTGCAGCCCATCGTCGAGAAGTGGAGAGTGCACATAAAGCTTTTCAATGCTTTAATGTTGTTGAATAATGCTCGAAGTATCAAATGCAAAAACGTGACTGAAATGTAATTTGATTGACTGTAATTTGAGCTTGAATACATTGAATTATGCTCTCGCGATTCAATATAAAACCAATTATGGCTCGTTCAGGCTCGCCATCGATAGCTGCAACATATAGTTGCAGCTCGACTTAAGTAGTTGAAAATATTTAACAAACAAAGTAAGGAGAGAACCTGCTAATTTGCTATAAAAATGGTTTAGAAGATTGCGCGCTTGCGATGAGCATAATTTCGATTCATTTCTTCACTGCTCGTTGAGTGCCAGAAGACTTTTCTTGTCTGCAGTTGTTCGCATGTTGAAAACTGTAGCATTTATAATCAAGTGTTATTAAGCGATTCAGAGAAGTCATTAATAAAGTGTAATTAGACACAATACAAGCGGGCGCTGCTTCACGATTCTCCATCCGCTTCCATGATAAACTTTGATAGGAATCTTAATGTTAAATTAATTATTTGTTAATTCACGTAATAATTTACCTTGACAACTTCATGTTCTGCTCTTCATTAAGTATGCGAATCGGAAACTAATTACAGCTCAACTTCTTGCGCTCTCATGTTCCAATTACCATTCGAAAAGTTTTTCTTATGCACTTCGTTAACTCAATTAACCGGCAAGCGTTTCCCGATGCCGGCGCCAATGCATTTTCTAGTCACATTGAGATTAATTACCAAAGTAATTTTCTGGATACGTTTTCGAAACGAATTATCCGCTCATGGAGCTGCAGTTGCGATCATGCGCGCATTAAATATCAGTTGCGCTGGCAAATTGTTTCGCCTTTTCCTTCTCGAAAATCGCTCTTGCCATCATTAACATATAATTTAGCATTAATTTAACCGCATTTTAATCTGATGTTTGCATTTTCATTACATGCCTTCAATGTTAATTCAACAGAGTTCAATTTGTTGTAATGCGTTTTTAATTGCTACGTTCCGAGGACCGCCCAAAGCAACGAAACTGAAAAAAGAAATTATTGACTTCATTATTAAATTCATCGTTAATCGCTAAAAAATAAATACTTTGTTCGTCGACTTACATTCTTTTCGAGGAAACGATCTCTCGTCTTATGTTAAGCAATCCCAAATGCTCACCGTTTTATGCCTTTACGATCGGAAGACAACAAGGCATGTTCGTTCTTCAACAATGTAGTAATTAATTGCCTCTCATAAATATTTAATGACTCTGACAACGAGTTTATCTGCTCGCTGTGGGTTTTTCAAATTATTATCTCAAACCTAGTGAACTAGTCAAACTAAAAGTTTAATTTGAAGACCGAAAAATTGATGAAAATTAGTGCAATTTCAAAATACAACAAACATTTTACTGACGAAATAATTTTCCTAATTCCAGATTTTCTCCTGCATCCTTTCCGCAAGCCAAAGCGAGTGCGAACAGCATTTTCACCAACTCAATTACTCAAACTGGAGCATGCATTCGAAAGCAATCAGTATGTGGTTGGTGCTGAGCGAAAGACATTAGCACAACAGCTTAGCCTAACTGAAACTCAGGTAATTATTAATTACTTAATAGTGGCGCGTTGTTTTGCCTTCTCGCGGCTCTCAACGAGCAAATCATTATCGACTGTGAAATCTGAACGTTCGCTATGGTGATAAACTTGCTTTTGCTTCGGCATGAAAATGAGTTAAGTGTCGTGCTCTCTCTCCCCTCAGTCTCTCCTAATGGCGTGGGAACAATTAATCACTGCACAATGTGATGTCGGGGAGAAAAAACTCTTGCCTCAAATTAAGATATATACACAGTGAGAGAGTTCGGGTTTTCATTAGTCGCAGCCAGGGAAAGCGACCGAAAATAAATAAAATATTTTCAAACACGAAACTTTACACGTTTCGGTGCTCAACATGAGACTTTGCGTTCTCCACTCGATAGGAAAGGAAGAAGAAAATCGAGCCAAAAAGTTTGTAATGATTTATTGCGCTGGGGATCCAAAGTTATTGACTTGAGTGTTCGACTGGCTGTTCTTTTGGGGCTAATTTATTAATCTTCGTGATTAAACGTTCGATAAAAAAGCTTGTAACATCAAAGCGTGAATATTAAGTTTCGCAGCTTGCAGACGACTCAATTTGCAGCAAAAATGTTAATCGTGTCTCTCGTTTCGTTTAGGTAAAAGTTTGGTTCCAAAATCGTCGCACGAAGCATAAACGAATGCAGCAAGAGGACGGCGATTCGAAGTCTGGCGGTGGCAACCAGCACAGCCCCGGCACTTATGATGAAGATGATGAGTTGATTGATATGGACGATTGTCCGTCGGACGACGAGTGAAAAATAGTTTTAATGGAACTTGTAATTGGTTAAATTGGCTGTTCAGCCGAGTACAAAAAATGAAAAGATGAGAGAAACGAGTATAATAACAACAAATTGACAGTTTGAATCACCACTCCATTAAGCATTCAGTCTCAAATTACCATATCGAGACAGAGAAGTGCGCGCTGCGATGTGATTGCAGTTGGCCATTGATATTTATGGCATTTGAATGAAAGAGAAGCGAAAAGGAAACAGAAATTTTAGAGCTTCGGATTATTGAATCATTTGATTACTCTTTGGCTCCATATCAACTTTCAATTAAAATCTCTGTTTGTTTGTTCAAATGTCACTTGGCGACTCTTTCAAGCACACTCAACCATCGGACATTAAAGTTTAATTAAACATCAAGGAATGTGTTGCGCGATTGAAGGGAAACGATAAATACTTTTAAGAGAAGAACATGAAAGACATGAACGAGTGTACAAACAACATTCGCATTCCCACTCTCCCAACCGAGAAAGATTAATTGAAAGCGCTTTTGATTCCAACACTTCTCGTCTCTAATTGGTGATCGCACTTGCAATTGATCGCTTCACGATGGTGTTTGTTGTGCCAAAATGTATCGTGGAAGCTCCTATTCATGTATATCACTGATGACAACTTATCATGTTAATTAACGTTAGACAATTAAACTGTACAAAAGCTATTAACTGTAATTATTTAACGAATAATTTTATTGTACATAAGCGATTTATTTTCGACAAGAATAAAACAGAGAATCATAAACCTTATCACGTGCGTCTAACAACTCAATCTCCATTCTTTCAGGCTTGGCCTCCGCTGCCTTTAAAACCCAACGAATAATGAGGATCTTAAATGCCCGAAACTCAAATTGGAATCATTAATTTTCCACAAGTGGGAGTTCAAACCTAATATTTACCATTATGATTTCCCAACTCTGCTCGCCTCAATACACGCAACAATAAGCGATCGGATTAAAACATCAAATAATGAAAACTAACAAATTAATCTTTCTCTTCTCTCCTTGTTTCTCGGTGCACGTCTATCTGGTCCAGAACCACGTTTAACCGCATTAGCAGACAAAAAAAAACGATTCCTAAAGATCATCTAATAATTTTTCATTGTTTGTTAATAAGAAATGTTCAATCATAAATCAAACACATTAGACTGAGTGAGAAGCACAGCCCGGGCCCGGAACGTTTTTTGTGGAAAGCGAATAAATCATTTACTTTAACGGACTGGAAATCAGAGATCGAAGCTCTTTCTATAAAATAATAAACATGTTATTATTTAAATTCGATATGATAAATGATTTACTTTCCACGAAACTATCGGCGATGGAGGCAGGCGAGTTCTAATTGTAAAAGCGTTAATGTACACAATTTTGTGTTTAGAGTAAATAAAAGTCATTGCGCGATTACAATCAGCAGCGAGAGGCGAGAGAGCGCAGTGGTGTCGATCAGCTCCATAAACGCTGATTGAGTTATTCTTCAAGCCCGACCACAATGGGGCACGGATTATGTTAATATTGATTTCTGTCTGTGATTTATCATTCATTAATCACGACAATGCTGGCTTGTCATGATTAACAAAAGGAAGGTGAAAAAAAATTATATCTAATTCATTGTGTTGCGCGCTTGTAATCTCAATATTCATCTCCCTCTACCCATTGAGACCATCATCATTTCATTTCGTAATTTGTTTAGCTCTTTCGACTCTCGGACGTAATCGTGTCTGCTCTTTTCCATTTCAATTAATTATAATTTTGAGCGACGAGCGCTTGATGGAGACGACGAGATCGACACGACATGAAACGAGACGGAGAAATGAAAACATTTTAATTACGTTAAATATAAATTTTTCTCTTAATTGAGTGGGCACTTTAGTTAATCAATGTCGTGTCTGGAAATCTATACAGCAATGGAGGCTGCGACTGAAGGCGTTTTACGCGCCTTAATGACATGATTTGAATTTGTTTCTACTACTTCGTTAATTGTGATTATGCTCGAAGCGAATTAGCGAGAATTCCTTGGCGTTTTTTTTGGCTTAATTCGCAAGATCCTCCGTTATGAATCATTTCTGTTTCATTCGAGCGAGCATCGCGTGTTTCGAGTGATTAGACTTTTTATATATTTTCGAGAACTATAAATAAAAAAGTCTTTTAATTAAACGCTTTTGCTTCGCATCCACCAACAATAATTGCAGTTAATTTGATGCTCGCAACGATCCAAAATGGGGAATAACGTTTATGTATCATTAGGCATCCATCAGGCTGTGAAAATATAATGCAGCTCTCGTGTGTCTACCCTTTCATGTAATGTTATTGAATAATTCTCAAATATTTATCATGCACCATTATCATCAATTAGCTTGGCGTCATGTGTTTAAGATAAAGAGAAAATGTGGCTTGTAGAGTGATGATGGAGGAAAATGTGAGAAGCCTCGCAGGTACATCGCCGACATAAAGTTATGCACTTTGCTGTCGAAGCACGAGAGAGAGAAAATTCATCAAAAATTGAATGTTTATTGCCTTTTAAGATAAGACAACCTTTTAAGAAGGGTAAATGCATCATCAGCCAATTTATTAAGCTTCTAAGAAAGTCTTGGCTTTGCGAAAAGGAATAAGATTCCATCGCATAATTAACGTCAACCAGCTCTGCCCAGATTAAAGTCAAAATCCTTTTAAAGCGATACCCACAGAGACCTCAATTCCTAATGCTTTTATTGCCGAATTGCTTTGTTCAACCTGAAACCAACTACTGTCTCATTTGCATAGGGACCGTGAGTGAGAAAAGCGAGAAGAAGACGAGAGGATAGTTTGAAGAAAAAGTCATAAAAACATCACAAAGGATTATCGATTAAGTAAATATTTATCCTTTAATTTAATATCCGTGAAGTTCGGTGGGAGGAGAGACTTGAACGTTAACCGTTGGCCTCGCTTACCTTCCGTCCCTCGCTTCTCATGTCCAACGCAAGCTAACCGCAGCTTGGTCACGATAGTGAAATAAAAATCCATTTTTATGAATCACATCAAGGCGCTCGACAACATGTTAAACTAATAGAACATTTATTCGAGAGAGAAAACATTGTGAAAGACAAAAAGACTTTGTTTCCAAAAGGCTGGAGGAAAGTGGGAACGGAGGGAAATTAAATAAATTCAAAACTTAATGTCTTCTAATTCCGTTGAAAAGCGACTGAGAGCGCAACAAAGCTTTATTTCATAGTTTATGGTTTTGCTTTTTTATTCCATACAGGTGTTAATAGAAACGACACTAAACGAATAATTTATGGAGTCAGAGTCGTGGATTCTTTTTATTAGCGTCGCCTGTGTCTGACTAAATATTTGTTTTGTTAATTGGATTCCTTACAAAGTTACAAGCCACCTTTAGCGACGAATAGATTCACGTCGACTTCAAGTACGCAGCAGTCATTATTTTATTTGTACAGTAAATTGTATCCCTTCAAGTCTATTCTGCAGTTAGTGTTACTTTGTAATTGATACTTTCACCTAATCCTCAGCATTAGCACCCGTTCCATCTCGTTTGCCCTACCCGGCTCGGCCAAAGAAAACATTCGTTTGTAAAGAAAGTTTTCGCTTCGAAGGCTGCAGAAGAAAAGAAATCCCAAAAAGATAATCCAAAAAGGCAAAAAGCAAATGTAGAAATGATTGACTTACTGCAAGAAGCGTTTGTTAGTTACGGAGATTCAAATGACTTATTACTGTTGTAAAGCAAACAGTAGGCGAAGTGCATAAGCTTCAGGTTTCATCGATCCGTCTTGGGTGCCCAGAGGCTCAAGACAATCGACGTCAAACAGTCGAAAAATGCATGAAATTGCAGCTAAGATTCTCGGCTTCTTCTTTTCGTCTAGCGAAATGCAAAGTGTGCCGACTCTAAGCCTTCACCAAAGGATGTTCCACGGAGAATCTTAACACATGCTGCTCAAGGAAGATTTCTTCAAACGAAGAGAAAATTATCTATAATGGAATCATCCACATTTAATTTCATGCTAGTAATTGGATAATAGGGAGTAAGCTTTGGCTTTAGCTTTTCCGAGAAAGCGGCGAAGTTCGGTGGAATTGCAGTCAGCAGTTTCCTTGTAGTGTGCCTTGATGCATGCGAGCGGAATCTGCTGAAAATCACGCATAGGCCAAACGAAGTTTTGCGCAACAGCTGAGTGTTGCAATGGTTGTTTATAATTAGATTCTCATGCCACCCGCAATGCTTCATTCACAGCCGCAATGCACTTCACTCTAAGGCGCATAACTTAAAATTTTCGAAGCATTTCGGTAATAACTTACGATCGCTTGTCTTGCAGTTCGATAATAAATTCAACACATGCTAGCGTTCGACCCCGTGAAATGTTTACGACGATGATTATCGATGATGAACGCACCTTGTCATAAAAAGTATTCTTTCTGCATTTGCAGTTTTGAGGATGAGTGGAAGAAGAGGACAAATTAATTTGCAATTCTTGCTTTCGCTTCGCTTTTAAAATTCAGGCCATGAATAATTGGGCTTTTCCAAATTCACTTTCGGGCTCGTCAGGACCGCTCGCTTATCTAGTGACTCCATCTCCGTATCGTTTAGTCCGCATTGGTAAGAACTGCGTCTTACATGAATCATTAAAAATTTGCCTAATTGGTTGTTTTTGCTCGCGAGATAAGCAACACACGTCCCGTCAGATAAAGCTCAGCTCTCGGGTCGAGTTTCACGGAATTCTCTTTTTCTTTTGTCGTCTCTTTTCAGCGAACAAATGCCACGACAGATCAAACAATATTTTATTTCATTTTAACGATCCTACAGCTTATAGCAAATTAAAAGGTTGTGTTAACAAAATATATGATGAACATTTAGCAAACACAGGCCCCGGCTATTGAGATGATAAACTCGCCCGGCGGATTTCTGTCTCGAAAAATGAGATTCCGTCGAAATGATAAATTAGCGGCCAATTAATTTTAATTTGCATTTTAGCATTTCTTCGTCTTCCCGACCGTCATCTTGATATAGTCCTTCGGGAAAGGAGAGAAAACACTTAATTTGCGCTGGAATCTCTGTCCAAACAAGAAGAGACTCCGAGGAGAAACAGCGCGACGCAGATGTATGAAATTTATTCGATTACATTCTCATATCTGCCAATATATCGATCTCTTGCCTTCGCTGCATGTTCGAACAGCGCATGCGAATCAGACTCAAAGTCTGGCAAGGGTGAGCGGGATTCTTCTTCGGCTTTGAAACGACGCAGAGAGCGGAGCAAAGGCAAATTTAAAACGACACATAAATTCAATTCTTTGACATAAAACTCGAATTCTTATCACCAATTTTGCTCGTTTAAACAATCACCAGAAAAATATTGTTTGACTGCTTCTCTCTGCATTCGTCGTTCATCGGCAACAAGGAGATCCCAACAGAATTAACGGACATCGTCGCATGGCAAAAAAGATTTCCAGCTTCTTCTCCTCTCGATTTGTTTCAATAACAATAACTCCTCTTGCTGCTTGCTTTTTCCCTACTATCGCCTGTGCTTCTTTTTCGGGGACAACACATTTAGGCAACAAGAATAAAGGACGTGAAGCCGACACAATTGAAAAACAAAGGCATGAAAGTGAAAAAGTCGAGCGGACAAAAAAGCGGAATGCTTAATGATATTTCTCTCATTCAATGAATAAAATATTCTGATTCTGCAGTTTTTTGACTGCTCCGAATTTGTACTTCGGATACAAGGGAAGAGACCAGCGAATAACTTGTGAAATTGAACACATTGATTGGCCCTTGGAGAAGATAAGCGAGGAGGTTTTTGGATATTTTGAGAAAGTTTCAGACTATCTTGATAGAGCAGATCCAGACTGCTCTTCATAGAGCAGAACAAGTAGAAATCGACAGTTAAAATACTAGTTTAACATTTGGTTATTTTGTCTCTAAACGATACGGCCTATCAGCTCAGATGATCAAGCATCTCTTTCAGTAGATCACACAGATAGTTGGTCAGAATATTCAAATGATGTCCGCGATACAAGACAAGCCTAGTTGAAAGTTGAAGACTTCAACAGGCCACAGAAACACCGTTGAAACATTCGGCATGGCATCGAGTTTTCTGCAAGGGCAAACGGCAACATTTGAGATGAAAAGATTGGATACAAATCAAATGAGACAAGGAGCGAGATTCGGTTTTGTGTTCGAATTGATAAAAGTGAGCATCGATGTTCGCAGGGCTTTTGGACACGTCAAAGAACGCGGCGAAGAAAGCGGCCGATTTATGCATCTCGCCGCGAGTTGAGCCACTGCAGAGTTTCTTCTTTAACGACCATCCGAGACCAAAAAGCGAAGGGAAACTCTAATAAGCGACGATATTACAAATTCTTTACATTAATTCTATTGTTTCGCCACTAATGGATTCAAAATTGTTTTATAAACGCTTTGTTTGCGAGGCTCCCTTTGTGTGCAGTTTCTTCAATGAGGCCTCGTTGATTTTGGTGGAAATGCAGTTTCTCGCGTCGTCGTTTCCTCCGTTGGCCGCAGCCGAAAAAGGACAAAAACATGTGTTAATTTGTACGGTGGAATGTTTTCAATGCAGCCGAGGAATTGAGATATTCAGTGAGCGCGAAGGTGAGAAAATTGAGATTTAAAGCCGGCGAAATATTTAGAGCCGTGAATGGAGGAATTTGCATGGAATATCAACGCAGCCATTTTTCTCGCTTGTAATTGAACAATTTACATGAGCAGAAAAATGTGAAGCGCTGATTGGCTGGCGAGGGAGCGAGAGACGCGAGAAGAAAGAAATATCTAAAGCCTCAGCATAAATGAATCGCTTGAGCGTTTACTTTAAATGGTAAAGCGCTTAATAATGAAATCTGTACGAGGTAATGCGGAATAAATTTCCTTTCTCTGGCCATAACAAACAACATGATTGAAGGCTTTTGAGTGTTAAGAGAGCGTTCCCATCAATAAAGCTTTCCATAACTCTCGCGCCTCATTATACAATCGGGGATCTAACTTTTAATTGAATTATTGTCGTCGGATTATGCGGAGAGAGTGCAATTAATCCGTCGCTCGAGCTTGCTCGCCACCGAAAAAATCATGACTCGAAAGATAAAACGGGTCTGGGTCGTTGTGTGTGCGCTCGGTCGTTGTCGCGCATGAATCTTTAAGACAGAAGTTTGATACAATTTCAGTAACAAAATCGATAAATCCTGGTTTTTACTACAGCGATGGCTGACACATTTTTTCCTCCTCCCCGGAGTTCTGTTTGCAGATGATTTAACACAATGAACGAGAAATTGCTCGAGCACTTTTGGGAGATGTCGCAATAAAAATATAATGCGTACGGCTAATAAAATGTTAAATAACCCGAAGCAATCTCAACCGTTCAACCCTCGTTGTCGAGTCGTTCCCTCTCCCTCGTACTCAACTCAATTAGATATGATCGTGATAAGTTTTATTTGCATTTAATTGTACGCATATGGCGCACTCAAACATGGAGTTTCATCTCGCAGAACAAACAAGGAAGGTCGAAGCGAGAAAAATGAGCGATGGCTATCAAACCAAACGTTCGTTTATTTATTAGCGTGTAATTCTTCCATCCCCTCGGCGCTCGGTTCCAATTTAATTGTCACATAATCAGAAACTTCCTCAAGTTACATTCATCTTTAAACGAAGAGAGCAAACTGGGAGACGAGGGAACTGTTTTCCTTTGCAAGGGCTCGGTCGATGAAATATTCTATTGAAGGGCGAACCCAGCATCCTCTATAATACTTAGCATTTAAATTGTACGTCATCAAGTAGACTAGCGACGACCAAACTGCAATGAAGCCTCACAATCAACGGCAAGCCTTCAGGATTTTCTCGCTCACTGGGACGCTCCGTGCAATTCCAAACGATTATTGTTCAAAATGTTAGAGACTGGCAGGGGTTATTTCAATAAATTAAGATACTTTGTGAAGTGTTTCGTTCATCGCAACGACGCTAATTTGTAACGATACTCAAGGCAGAGAGGAGAAGAGAATTAAGTGATTATTTAAATCGATATAAAAGAAATGTTGGTGTTTAGTGTGTGAAGCACTGCCATGGCAGCGAGTATCTCCATGCCCATTAATTAATTGTTTATCGCTTATTCACGATCAAAATAACACGACATAACATTCCCTGCTTTACATTTTTTGGGATCTTTCATTGGAAAACGAAAATATTAGGCGTTAGAAAGAGTTGGATCTGTCAGATGGCTCCAATCTTGAAGGCGTATGCGCATTAGGTTTTATTAGAACAGCTACAAATTTAACTTTTACCTGATGAACGCCATCGCCGTTCCCAACTTGTCTAGTGGATTCAGAGAAGCGAGGATTGTGTTACCAATCGATTCGATTCTTTCTCGTTCTTCTTTAGGCTTTGTTTTGCCTTTTTTATTAATTAAGTGTCAATGTAGACTTAATGTCTTTTTCTAAGGAAACGAAACATCAAATCGCTCGGCTACAATTTTATTATCGTCGCTTTTGTTTGGTTACGAGAACAGAATGATAGAAAACCTTTTTCACAGCACGACACGATACTTTACATCGTCCTGATGTTCTCTGCTTGAGCCTGAAGCTCTTCATGTTTTATTGGGGTCCATTTGATCATCATTTAAAGCAAGATAAATTTCCCTCGCCACGGACAAAGGGAAAATAAAATCAAACACAATAATTAAACGATCATCAATTCGATGAAGTGAGTTTTCAATTTCTCGTTCTCTCCAGTCGATTCTTCATACTTCTGAACATGATGATGCTAATTTCCAGGAGGTACGCTTACCTGACGCAAACACACGCATCGGGGGTCGATGCCAGGGTGAGTTTAATATCGATGTAACGCCGATGAAACTTCTTTAGTTCCAAGATTGTCAAGCTTCATCACGTTCGCATGAATCCCAGAGCCACATTTTTCATCAGAAATTAAATTTCAGGCTTCTTTGTTCGGTTTGTGGTGTCAGAAGGAGCTGTGGAAGATGCACGACAAATTTCCTTTGAAAGGCAAGAGCCATCGTCTTCATTGTGCTCGCTTTTGTTGCTTCACGAAATGCCATAAATCATTAACTTAAATTGGCGCTCTCTGTCCTGCATGTGAAGGGTTCTTTATTGCCTTTGGAGGAAACGAAGAGTCTCCTGTAACAAACCCAAAAGTTAACATGCACACGTTCTACGAAACCGATAACGATCACCCGACGCTGATCATTTAATTGAGTCGTAAATCTCGACGAGAGAGACCTCGCTGCGATTAAATACAAACCCTAATTGAAATGTTAGTTAATTGAATAACTTAAAAGCGTTTAATTGAGAAACTAAAATGTGGTCCAGGTGTTGCTTCCTTTCACAACTTCACTCACTCGCTTCCATTCACTTCCCTCAATAGCTTGAATAGAGCTCATAACAAGCCAGCCACTCTGCAGCAGTTAGCTTGTACTTCATTATACGTCACTTCAGAAACTCACTGTAAATAGACTTTTAATGAACTCGAGTAAATATCCTGAAAATTGCGCATTCTCGGCCGCATAATTGCCGACTTCACATTAACCATCAGTCATTAATAGGCGAGCGCTTTAGATAATTCTCCTTCTCCCAACTTACAAACACTATTCAGCTATAGACCTTAAACGGATTGCTCTTTGTAGCCGCACAACAATAGAGAAGCTAATAATCGGGACAGGAAAGTGCTTGATGGATTGCTCTTGCTCTCGATTTTCGCTTTTTCATCGCCGGTTGCAGAGACGCACAATGTGGCGTATGATCGATCCAGCTCAACTCACATGATTATTGATTAATTCGCCTCATTGTGCATTTGGCTCTGGTGTCATGAAAGTTCTGCTCGCTTACCTAATAGAAAAAGGAACAAGAGTAATTCGCAATGGAATGGTATAAAGTAAGTTGGTAAGTTCCGGGTGACCTTACTGAAAATTGTGGTCTTCGGTATAAGAATCTGCTCGATCTGTTTTCTGTACACCGTAAGGTGGCGTGACTAGTTAACTCACGTGTTTGTCCTGAGCTTGTTGACAGGTGGTCAGACTTAGCACTGAAGTTCTCGAGATGGTTTCGTTCCACCACTGACGAGCTAACCCAATTGGGTTTAGTATCTTGCAAGCAATTTGAGTTAGGCAAGAATGCTGCAGCAAATTATAAAGAGCATTCCTTACTTAATATAGCCGCTCGATGCAGATATAGTGCGCGCGGAGCAGCAAGTACAGCGAACCATAATCAACGGGAGAGGAATTATACGAGAATTGCAGAATAATTGATAATGATCTTATTCGTCGTTATTTATTTCAAAAGAGCAAATAACGATAATTCGAAGAGTTGCGAATTGTGTGATAAAAGACAGAACGCGACACATGAAACGAAGGCAGGAAAGATCGCGATACTCGCATTATTAATACGGCGTGTACACACAATTGTATCACGAGAGCCGTTCAAATACATAAATTTCATCGCCGAAACATCAAATGAGACTCCGCCTCGGCTGATAAACGCGTTTTATTATTTCTCTACATTTATCGAAGGGCGCACGATAAAAACGTAGCGCAACACGTTCTCGTCTCTCTTCCCGAATCCAAGAAGCCTCGCCAGACTCAAAGTTTGCATTCATTCATTAAAATTCTTTTCTTCCCTCCATCGACTTCGAATCAAAGTTCTGAGATCTGCGGCACTTTTCAATAAAATAAAAATTGGTGCAGCACAAAAACGCGACTTGCAGAAGTGTTGGCTGCTCGATATCATTTTGTATTTAATGGGCTTCGGCTCACTGCACGCCTCGACTCCTCTCCGACTTGATTCAAGCGAGTAACGCTGTGCGGAAAGTGGCGCATAAAGCAAACATCGCCTCTCTGTCTCGGCCGAGTTTATTTTCCTTTGCATAATATTTCATGAAACAATGGCAACAAATTTGTTCAATTGAAATTGGACTCGCTCGCTTTCCTCAATGAAAATTGGACTCGAGGAGAGTGGAAGCGAGAGGAAATATCAAAATGGCAGCTCGCAATATTTCATACTTCTAATTAAACTTGATTGTGAATATTTCTCAGCTTTTTTAATTGGATTAAAATTGTTCAATCACGATTATCGAATTGAGGCAAATGAGAATTGGCTGGAGCTGGGAAAAGGGCGAGCAAGCGAGATTTAGTCGTAGCGGAAGAGCGGGATTAGCTCGAGCTCGGTTTGGCTAAATCATCGGTGGAATTGGACGAGAAGATTTGGGAGAATTTAAACGAAGTTTCGTGAGCTTCTGGAAGTGGCTTGTGGGATTAAGATCGTGGATAAATGAGGCGTGAAAAGAGGGCTGGGGAGGCTCTAGACTTTAACATAGTTAGATGTAGTTAAGTCTCGAAAATTGTCCCCAAACTCATCATCAGCACTTTAACACTCGTCAATATCATCGACCTTGTTCCCTTTTCAACCTTCTAACTTTCGTTTTGTTTGATTCTGTGAGGTCCTGTTACTCAAAAGGAGGCGTCTATCGTTAAGTAGATCATTTTAAAACACTCGTTATGGTTGAATAAAACTTGAACATGATTTGTGTGCCTCTCCCAATGCATTTGACTAATTCTCCTTATCGACTAACAGCACCATATGGAACAAATTAGGGATCTGCTGAGAGTTTTGCTGCGTCAGCGCAGAGGGAAAGTGGTTTGTAACGATGAGTTAGGCAATTATGAGATGTTAATTGCTGTGAAATGCTCGCAAGGATGTCGAGGCTTCTGAGGGTATCTTGGGTGGCAAGTCGAGGGAACTTTCCAGCAAATTTAGTTCTCAGGAAAGTGAAACGTTTCCATCGCGATTATAGATTAACACATCAAGCCAACGTTGTCTTAACGATGTCAATCAATCACACAAAACCAGCCGAGCCAAAGTCTCGAGCATTTGTTAATTATCGTTTACCATGCGTGAGCAAATCATTTCCTATTTAAGGTAATCACGTCCAAATATTTGATATCTTACTCTCGTCGAGAGCGACGTCGAGGCTTAAGACGAAGATCATTATAAGAAGTAAAATCGATGACCGGCGATAAATCTACGGGAGAAGTTTAGGCTCAGGTAAAAATGTTTAACAACTTATTTGGGTAAATTAATTGCCATCAATAAAAAACACCATTAGGAAAATATTTTTCAACAAATTAACTGTGGAGCGAAACAGCTAATCTCTCCCCCAAAACCGAAATTGTTTCCTTCTTTGCCCGATGCGCCGTTTTGGTTTGTTGACTGCGCCCCAATCGCGCAATCCCTCCCGTCGGAGGAATCCGTTGCTAAGCGCATAACGTTCGACTCAAACGGTTTGAGTTATGTTAAGTGTGATCATGAGTGTTTCGATGGTTATGAATGGAATCAATTGCTGATGTCGAGTCACGAGCGGATGGAAACGAGGGAAATTCTCATGGCGATGAGTCACTCGCATCGATTGGAATGCCAACAATTTCGAGCACATCGGCAATTGGTCTGGAATGCTTCGAATAGTTTTCGATAATTTTCTCTAATTTAAATTAATCTCACCGAACTGGTAATTTGATAGAAAATCTCGCTGAGGAATCCTGAACACTTTTTCGTACCCCAATTAAAATGCCATTATTGGCCGAGCCGCAGACGGAAGGAGAGCGAAGACGAGGCAAATCAGCGGATCGTGAGAGACACAAAAAGCGACGACTCATAATGAATGGAATATTAAATGACTTCGAAATGGATCATTAGTGGATCGCGGAGAATTATTCACAATTAAGAAGAAGAAATCAATTTAATTAATTTACGGCATGGAGAGAGCAATCATAAAAGTCGAATTAATTATTAGCCCATCGAGAGCGCCTATTTGGATGTTCACGATACGATGTTCATCGTAAACACATCGAGCGGTCTGATAGCCTCTGACGTCTGACGTGGAACATCCTCGACTGCAAAGTATCGCTTACAGCACTCGGTTCGTCACCTTTCTTATTGATGAAGCCATCAGACGACTCTGAATTTGTTTATGGTGTTTAAATTCTTATGTGCCTTCTCTCCTCTTTAAAATTCAATTTGAAAATATCTCCACGAGATTTTATGTGATCATGTTGTTGTTGATGGGATGAAGAGAAGAAAGAACAAAATAGGAATCATAAAAACAGTGTGATATCAAATTTATATATTTTCTTAGCTGTTCACCGTTCGAACGAAGACGTCGAGTTCTTTACAACTTAATTAGAGCCCCGAAGAAATCAAGTGGCTGGGAACTTTCCGATTAATTATACTTAAGATATCTCTCTCATAAAGGCTATTAAAACTCATCATTAGTTTTAAGCGCGTAGCGAATCGAAAACGAGATTTTAATTAATTTAGCGATCGCAGGTGAAATATCTGTGGTCAAAATTTAACGGTTGTTTTGAAACTTGAAAAAACATTTGAAATGTTTTTAAACGTTAAATGTTTTGATTTCCGAAATTTCGGAATCGGAAAGGAAAATCGAAAACTGAAATCAAATCAAACGAAAAGTGAAAAATCTGCAGCGAAAATGTTGAACCGCACTCTCAATTTGTCAAGAACCACTTTGACCAACTTCGTTCGTCATCACTCACATGGTGGCATTCCTGGAGAGGTAAGAATTTAGCTGAAATTATGGAAATTCGGTTATGCAACATTTCCATGCGAAAACAAATCGATTTTCTTACTTTTCCTCTCTCCGTAGAACTTGCCGTTCGACATCCATAACCGCCACAAGCTCACCGCCATGTTCATCGTCTTCTTCGGATCAGGATTGGGAGCTCCCTTCCTCGTCCTCAGACATCAACTGTTGAAGAAGTAAATCTTCGATGGTAAGTCACTCGCTCTACTTCAACAGCCTAATCACTAACTACAGCGCATTGCCTTCCGTTGCAGATCCGGTTGATTAGTTTATTTGGTCAAGAAATACAAGAAAATACCATAGAAAACATTTTCCTGGATCTTCACTGCAACAACAACGTCGTGATGTGTGAAATTTCCCACAGATTCAAATAAATTGAGATAAAAACTCTAAGGTGACAAATCCTCGGGTTCCAAGTGATTTTCAGGCTTGTAGATGAGTCCGTCGTGGCTTGTATCGAGTTCCTTGAATTGATTGTCGAGCTGGAAGTTCAGGTCGAGCTCGAACGGACTCATAACTCGTTGCTCCGGATGGTAAGGCTTAAGGACATCATAAAGCCCTGACGAGCCATCGTTGAGCTGATAGAAGTTGTCAATGAAGTCATCTTTCTTTTCATCTAGCTCGTGTTTGTCACTGTCGATCTTGCGCAGAATTGCTGCGTAGTCAATCACTGGATGGTGGTCGCGGTACTCGGCAATGAGTTTGCTTTTGAGCTTGGCGATCTTCGTGAAGTCTTCAGTGTTGTACAAACTTCGTTTGACGGGAGCGTTGTTGAAGTCGAAGAACTTTTTAGCACCCTCGAATGTCTCAGCTTCTTCCGGATTGTCTTGATTGTCAACGCTGGGATGATTGAGCTTCTCTAACTGAGTCAGTAAGTACGGGCTTGTGTCGAATTTAAATGCCTTCGGCTTGTCACCGATGTGGTCGAGGAAATCCGAAATTTCTACTTGTTGTTCTGGGCTCAACTTCGATTCAAACTTGTTCAGATCCGTCTGCAATCTTTCAGATTCTGTTGACTCAACTTGAGGCTGAAAATCGATGTCTTCAATGACTTGTTCAGGCTCCAAATCCTTCTGATTGACCTCGACGTTACTGAACAGTCCACTCGACTTCCGCTTCTGCTTTGTTTCTAATCGCGAACTTTTCAGCTTTTTGGACTTTTTCTTTCCGCCAACGAAATCTTTGATTTTCTTAGAAAAGTCGTCTAACACGTTCCGGCTCGATCGCTTCGCAGTTTCTCCTTCGAGCAGATCCATCGGTTCATCGCCAGCTGTCAAACTCTTCTCAGTCGCTTCCTCCAAATTGAAGAAGTCGAAGTTTTTGATTTGATCGACGATCGTTTGAATCTTTTGCAAGTCGACTGACTTATGGACTGGTCGTCCTGTGTCTTGGACTGAGTGCTTGGCTTGAGTGAGATAGCGCAGCAAATTATCGATCCGCGAGGCGTTGAACGGATGATTGTGGATCGGTGGACTTGTGTGGTCGTCAGCTTGCGAATCGGACGCTGAAATGTTTAAAGTTTATTGACAGAATTTAAGTTTGAGTCGGTTACCTTCGTCTGGAGCTGGCGACTGTTGGTTGTCTCCCTCGCCGTCCTTTAAGCACTTGATCATTTTCACCATAAAGTTCTCGAAATCTTCAATATCCGATGTCGTCACGTTAAACACTTTCGTCTCCATCGTGATCTCCGCGCCATCGAAATCCCGCGGACCCAAACATCTCTTGATCCGCGTTTCAGGCTGCTTAACGGTTCCATGCACAAGATCAGACAGCTTTCTCTTCAGCTTTGTCAAAAAACTTTCTTCGGTTGTCACGTTCGCGGTCTTCAACGGTTCATTGATCAACGGATTTAAGCGTGGCGCATCGTGGAGCGTGAAATTCTGTTTAAGAAAATCCGACACGATTCTTTCGTAATCGCCAGCTTGATTCGTCGACGTTAAGTTGCAACTTTCTTTGTAGTCTTTATACGCTCGGTCAACTTCCAGCTGAAGCTCTCGAGTTATCTCAACGATTTTCTTCAGATCTCTCGCCTCTGTTAGGCTCAAAACCAGCAGCAAGAAAACTAGAAGATTCAATTTTAAAAAATACATTTTGATCTTCCGACGTCCGTCGATTGCTGAGTTGAGGGAAAAACATTTTCACGATTGCAAATAAATTTTCTTTAATTGAATAAAAACAGAATTGCATAATTGGCTAATCCTCGAAAGTCATTCGACTCTTGTTGTTCTTCATGTAGCGTCGATAAGACTTGTAGCGACTGCTCTCGGCCATCTTCGCCTTCATCTCTTCGTCCTGCTCCGTCTTCCACTCTTTGAAGTTTTCCTTCTTCCAAAGCTCTTTCCTAAGATAACCGTCGAGCGTGTCGTCCTCGATGGCATTAAACTGATTGACGCCCATGCCGAGATTCTTTCTAAGCAGGTACAACTTCTCTTCCTCGCCATAAGGCTTGCCAAGGATGTTGAAGTTCACCACCCAACGCCCGAGCCACAGCAAATATTTGAGGATTGTGTAAGGAGAAATGATGAGTTGAATCCAGAGAACGTCGATCACGCTAGGCTTGCTGTACGAGCCCTTGATGTCCATCTTCTCTTCTATCACCTCGCGGATCTGTTTCTCTTGCTGCTCCTTCAACTCAGACTTTGATAGTTTGCTTCGCTTGGCTTCTTTCTTCGTATCATGAAGCGATTTATCGCTTGCGATCATCTCTAGCGCCTTATTGCGATACTTAGGAACCTGCAACGAATCGAACATCAGTCAGAGGTTGAAAGGGAAGAAACTAGATTAGCAAAGTCGTTACACCGCCTCAGGCTTTATCTAGGACGTGAAATCTTACCGTAACAAAGTAATTCACAGCCTCATTATATCTCGATCGTCTCACGAAATACTGCATCAACGAGATGACGGAGATTGTCGTGAACAACACGAGCCGAATGTCAACCTTTGGGCCCTTTCGACGGTAATACCTGCAACGAACAGCTGAGTCAACACGTGAACTTGGAAAGGTTTTCAGCGGAGCTCACCTGTAGTAGTTCTGGTAATAAGCCTCTGGGTTGTCCAGCATGTAATCGTAATCCTTGCGCGCCTCGTCATCCTTCAGGATCTCGTAAGCGTTCGCAATCTGCTTGAACATTTCCTCGTCGCCGCTCTCGCGGTTGTCTGGATGGTACTTCCGAGCATATTGTCGGTAGTTCCGGGAGATTTCCTGCTTCGTCGACTCCCTCGTCACGTTCAAGACGTCGTAGCAATTGGCTTCGCCGCAATACATTCCGGCTAATAGATGTGCAGAGCTCAGATTGACTAGCTGCGCTATCAGCACGAAGATTAACGTCATTCGCCTCATTTCACGGCGCTCTTTTGACGGTCACGTTTGCATCAAACACTCACGAAGCGTTGGCGAATGTCTTGGCCAGCTTTCCCTTAAGCTTTCTTTCAATTTACTGGAGTCTTGTATCCGACGTGGAAACACTGATTCGCTTGATTTTTAGTAACTTTTCATTTTTAGCACGCAGTTGAGGCTGACGGACCGAAGGCGCAGTCGGCGATTTGCCAAGTAAAAGTTAGCAATCGAACAACAAGAAAATGTTCCCAACAAATTAACTCAAATTCAAAGCAATGGTGACAGTCGGCAAGGTTCTGTACGTCTTCTCGCACTGGCTGATTGGTTTGGGCTTCTCTCTGATTCACGTGAGTTGCCTTCTTTCGACGCCGAGCTCTCCTAACTTGGCTTTTCCCCTTAGATTTTCCACATCTCGAGATTATACGAAAATCAGTCGAAGTTCTCCCACCTGTCGAGCTTGGAGCGCGAGCTTCAGCTGAGCCCGAAAGAGGCTTTCTACTACCAGTTCTATAAGCGGATCATCGATGCGCCTTCGTTCGAGGACGGGATCGAGTCGCTCGTCTTCGACAATCTCACGGAATACAATGAAGGGATGACGATAAATTCGCTGAGGAAATTTCACATTCTCCCGGAGGTGATCGTTGGCTTCCTTTACCGGAACTTTATGCTCCTTGCGAGCTCGCTCAACATTCCAACTGTCAACTGCTTCTACGTCGAGCCAGACGAGAATTCTCAGGTCGACGATCCGAAGGTGTTCATCAACTGCGAGGGCCTCGGAGAGCCAATCTTCTTCTACCTCGCCATCATCTGGAGCCTCTCGGCTGTGACAGTGTTCATCCTCTACATGTACGGATATTTCCTGCACAGAAATGTCATCGCCGGCTGCTCGGTCGTCGCCTATTACTTCTGCGTACACGAGAACGCCACCGATATCCACCGCTCTCCGATGCTGCGCCACAACTTCGCGATGCCGTTTATAGTGTGGCAAACGTTTTATCTCAATTTGTACATCGATCGGCATCAGAGCTCGAGGGATCAAAGTCATCAAAGAAATTATGCAATGGCAAGTTAATTCAATTAAAACAAGAACTCGTGATTTGACGATGAATATTCTCCAGATTGTCAGCATGATCATCTTCACAACATTGGCGAATGCGTTCTGGGAGATGTCAACGTACATTTTCCTCGCT